>CM057458.1:363205000-368005000 GCA_016271365.2 Neoceratodus forsteri
CCAGAATTGCAGTACTCCAGATGGGGTCTCACTAACTGTATGTAGAGAGGGATAACAACTTCCTCTTTTCTACTGTTGATGCCTCTCCCTATGCATCCCAGTATCCCCCCAGCCCTCCTTACTGCCTTCTTACATTGCTTGCCCACCTTTAGGTCATCTGATATAATTGCTCCTAGGTTTCTTTCTATTTTTGTTGTTGTTATTAACTCACCCCCCATTATGTACTCTTCCCCTTGGTTTTTGTTTCCCAGATACATTACCTTGCACTTCTTTGCATTGAATCTGAGCTGCTACGTATTTGACCATTCCTCCAACCTTGCCAAGTCCCTTTTCATTCTTTCCACCCCACCTTGCATATCAACCCTGTTGCAGATCTTTGTGTCATCTGCAAAGAGGCATACCTTTCCTTCCAGGTGCTCTCCAATGTCACTTATAAAGATATTAAAGAGGACCGGTCCCAGTACCGAACACTGTGGTACCCCGCTAGTTATCCTCCTTTCTTCACTGTGGACTCCGTTTACTATTACCTTTTGTGTCCTGTTGTCCAGCCAGTTTTTTATCCAGGCTACCACCTTGGGACCCACTCCAAGGCTGGCTAACTTGTATATTAATCTTTTGTGAGACTGTGTCGAATGCCTTGCTAAAATCTAGGTAGGCCATATCCACAGCTCCTCCCTGGTCTACTACTTTGGTCACCCAGTCAAAGAAATCTATTAGGTTCTTCTGACATGACCTTCCTGCTGTGAAACCATGCTGCCTTGGGTCCTCTGCCCCACTGGCCTCTAGGTACTCAACAATTCTTTCCTTCAGAAGTGATTCCATCATTTTCCCTACCACTGAAGTCAAACTAACTGGTCTGTAGTTTCCTGCCTCTGCCCTCCTCCCACTTTTGTGAAGTGGAATCACATTTGCCCTCCTCCAGTCCTCAGGTACCACTCCATACTCCCATGATTTGTTAAAGACAGTAGTCAGTGGTATTACTAGTTCTACCCTTAGTTCTTTAAGTATTCTTGGGTGAATCCCATCAGGCCCCATTGCTTTGTCCACCCTCAGTTTCAAGAGTTCTTTCAAAACCCTTTCTTCTGTGAATGGACTGGTATTGACCCCCCTATTCAGAGTTTCTTTCTTGTTTGGTTTAGGCACCTCCCCCTCCTCATCTGTTGTGAATACTGAGCAGAAATATTCGTTCAGTATCCCTGCTTTTTCACTGTCACCCTCTGCCCACATTCCCTCCCCTTTATTAAGTCTCTGTATCCCTCCCTTGGTCTTTCTTCGCTCCCTAATGTACCTATAAAAAGTTTTATCCCCCTTCTTAACAGAGTTGGCAATCTTTTCCTCAGTTTGTGCCTTTGCTATTCTGACTGCCTTCCCTGCCTCCTTCTGCTTTAACTGATAAAGTTCTCTGTCCTGCTCCTTCTGTGTTTCCTTATATTTCCTGAATGTTACAGTACAGACACAGCAACAACTCCTCTCATGTTTTCACCCAGTTCTTTGAAAAAGCCCACGATTGGATGAAACGTGAGAAGAGTTGCTGATGTGCCTTTACTGTTCATTTGCTGCTACTCCAGTACAGGTCTACAGCATCTTGCACAATTTGCTGTCTTTTGCCTCTCTTATTTGGTGCTAAGGTGAATGTCATGATTTTGATTTTGATGTAATACTGTAAGGTTTTCCCTCTGTGGACACCATTTCTAGCTATACCCCTCATGAAACCCCTGGTAAAAGTAGTCAGTATCATGTTTTGAAATGAAGGGATACATATCCAGGACATTTTACACTGGCTTAGCCAAAGATGTGAAGTCCTCAGTTCACCTGGGGCTATTTTAGACTCTAAGCAGTTCTGGACTGGAAGGTGGAGGTTTAAAATTATGTTAGGGAACACAGAAGAAGCTCCTATCCATCTCCCAAAGTGTGTTATAAATGTGGGTCCCAAATACACCTGTCGAACATCTGTGACAAACCAAAGAGTAATATACGAGGGAAATTCTGGCATATTAGCCACCAATGCTTCAATCAGGCCAAATGTAATTTGTGCGATGGACATGCTCATGTTCTCCAGAACTGCCCATGGGCCACACACAATAAGATGGATAGAATGGATCAGTATGCCTTAAAGGACTCATAAATAGGTTCTTCTAAAAAGCCCTATAAAAACACAGCATCATAGGTCCAGGGTTTACCTACATAATGGTATTTTCCACTGTCCTCCGAAATGGTTTCAATCCATAGTCGCTAAGCCACAAGGCTCTCGGTGAAGTGTAAATAAAGCCCTGGCTTGGTTTAAACTTAGCTCTGCAGTAGCTCCGTAAAATGATGGATACATGCCTATGTGATGACACCATCTGAGCGACAACACTTGGAACCGATAATGCTGGCTTAATGGGGGATGAAAAACAATGAAATTACCTTACTGAAGCACTTGCTCTCCAAATCCTTTTCCTGTGCAGGGACACAAAGCAAGTTAGGCTGAATTTAGTTGCAGCTGTTTTTTTATTCCATCCAAAACATGTGCAGACAGCAATCAAAGACTGGACAGTGGATCCCCACTGTCTTCTTACATTTTGCCTCGCTCCTTGTGGCTTCCTCAGAGAATAACAGTAATTAAATCAGGTTGTGACTGTGTAGCATTCAAAGTGAAACATGTGGCATGCACCACCAATGAAAAAAAATGCAATTGCAATTAATTGTAAACAAGTGCAGAATTCCTAAGCCTTAGAAGTTTCAGTCATTATATAAATATAATTTTAATAAACACCACCCATGTTATCTCCTGATATTGTGTTTGAAGGCATTTGTAGAGGGACAGAGTTTTAGTTCTGGAGGGAGAGAGTCGAAGAGCGTGGGTCCCATAAAGGAGAGTGTTTTCTGGCCTTGAGTGGTTCAACAGGAAGAAACAGTGAAAGAGAGTGGAGGACAGTCTAGTGGTCCTGGTAGTGGCAGCTGTCTGGAGGAGAGAGGTCAGGCAGTCAGGGAGCAGTCCGAGGGAGAATTTGAAGAAGAAAGTGGCAACCTTGCAGTTGAGGTGGGCCTCAAGGGAGGGCCGACTGGTGAGCTTATAAAGGTCACAGTGGTGTGTGAGTTTAGGGAGACCAGAGGTAAAGTGGATAGCGTTGTGGTAAGAGCTTCAAAGTCTGGAGAAATTTTTGATGGAGAGGCGGGGGAGGGAGACAAGTGAACCATGGTCAAAGACAGGAAGGAAGAAACTGGAGACTAAGAGGGATTTGGATTCCCTGTTAAGGTAATGCTTGGTTCTGTGGAAGATACCGAGGCTTTGGTGGGCTTTTTTGATTATGAGGCTAGTGTAAGCATCAAAATTGAAGTGGCTATCCAGGAATAATCCAAGGTACTTGAATTCACTGACTCTTTCAATGGAGTTACCAAGGTAGTCATAGAGGGAGAGGTCAAAGCCAAGGGGTGTGTGGGGACTGGAGAAAACCATGAACTCAGTTTTTTTGGAGCTGAGTACAAAACGTTTGGATGTGAACCAGGTGTGAAGTCTGCTGAAATTGAATTGGAGTTTGTTAATGAGAACATTGGGGCTTTTGTCCTGACAGAAAAGGGCTGCATCATCAGCACAGAGAATGAGTTCAGAGGAGGTGCAGATGTCAGGCAGGTAGTTAACGTCCAAAGGGAAGAGAAGAGGGCCCAGGATATACCCTTGGGGGATGCCGTATTTGATGGGGCAGGATTCAGAGAGGACATTGCCAATAATGGTGCAATGGGATCTGCCCGTTAGGTAATCCTTGAACCAGAGACAGGCCTCAGGTGAGAAATGGAGGCCAGCCAGGGTATGGAGGAGGACTTCATGATCAATGCAGTCAAAGGCTTCGGTGAGGTCTATGAATGCAGCACCACTGTAGAGGCCTTTGTTGTTAGCTTTATCTATGGAGTGGGTGAACTTGATGAGGACTGTTTCAGTATTGTGTCGAGCACGGAACCTGTGCTGGGCCTCTGTGAGCAGATTGTATTTGGAGAGGAATTATGTGGTTTGCCTGTGAACCACTTTCTCTAAAATTTTGGAGAGAGAGACAAGGAGGGAGATGGGATAGTAGTTGGATACTAGATCCTTGGAACCGGATTTGTGAAGAGGTTTAACAATGGCACACTTCCATGCTTTTGGGAAGGACCCTGTGCAGAAGGAGTGGTTGAGGAGGTTAGTGAGGGAGATGGCCAGGAAGTCACAGACAAGATGTAGAACTCTGAAGTCAATGTTGTCAGCACCCTTAGATGGTCTTGGGTCATTTGTTCTGATTAACTTGACCACTTCACCAGGGGTTAGGTACCTGAAATGGAACGTAGGGTGGGAGACTGGGAGGGGTGCAGGGTAAACAGGGTAGGAGTGGAGCTGGGCCTGTACTGGCCAAGGTCACCAAAGTACTTATTGAAAAGGGAGGTTATTTCACTTGGCTTGGTGGTGGTTGTCCCTTTGGAGGTGAGACAAATATGTTCTTTGGAAATTCCCCTACCAATAAGGTTGTTAAGAATGTTCTAGGTCCTCCTAGGGTTCCCCTTGGCAGCACATTGTTTTTCCAGGATGAAGGAGGATTTAGCAGATCTTGTGGAAGATTTGCACCTGTTCCTGAGGGTTTTGAAGTCTTGGAGGATTTGGGATGGGGGTTGTGGTTTCTGTGCAAATTCCAGGCTCAGTCCCTATCCCTCATTAGTTTGCGAAGCTCGAGGGAGACCCATTCTTGGCTAGAACCCTTAACCCATACTTTTTTTAAGAGGATTGAAATGGTCGCAGAGGGCAAGGAACTTATTGCTAAAGGCTTCAAATGCTTTGCAGATGTCAGAAATGTTTTCAATGAAGGACCAGTCTTGGGCTAGGGTGGCTTTGGAAAACTTGGAGGTGTCCAGCTTCTTCAATTGCTTGGTTTGGATGAATTTGTGTGGGTGGGGGGGGTGGTTTGTGGCCTAACGGCAAAAAACAGCACAGTGGTCACTGACTTAGTCGGGAAGAACTCCGGAGGCGGTGACATGGGAGGGGTGTGAGACCAGGATCCAATCAATGAGGGACTGAGATCCAGTTTTGTAGTTGGTTCTGGAAGGTTCAGTGGTGAGCTGGTGTAGGCTAAGGCCAAGTATGAATTCCTTGGTGGAGTCACAGTGAGGGGACTGCCAGTTTAGGTTGAAATCCCCTAGGATGATCCAATCTCTCCCTTGGGGGAAGGAGGTCTTGATATTGAGGAAGTGGTCAAGATCACGGGGTGAGTAAGATGGTGGCAGGTACACCACGCTGACTATGACCAGTTTATCTGCACCAAGGAGGAGGTTAATCAAGATGGTCTCGAGGGAGGAGGTGGGAAGTAGGGGGTCCAATTTGGTGGCAAGGAGGTGATCAGCAACCCAGATGAGGCAGCCTCCCCCATGCTCCCCCACCCTGTCTTTTTCTAAAGACTGAGTAACCTTCAAGGAGGATTTCATTGGGGGAGATGCCCTCCTTCAGCCAGGTTTCAGTAAGGGCAATGACATCAAAAGTGTTAGCCATCACCTATGACTCGATTGAGTTTTTTTTTTGCCAAAAGGCTTTGCACGTTAAGGTAAGCAAAAGAGAGTTGTTTAGTGGGTTTGGTGGGAGGAGTGAGGGGCGAAATCAGTAGAGGGTGTGGGGCCGGGGTTGGGGTGAACAGAGCCTGAGATAAGGAGTAGTAGTAGGAGGGGTCTTAAGTGCCTGCGGTTCACAAGCGAAGACAGCTTGGTGGAGTATAGCCTGGTGTAGTGGTGGGTGAAAAAGATATGGCTGTAGTAGGAAGGAGAGAACCATGGAACAGGTAAAGGCTGATGAAGGCCTACGGGGAGGGGCAGAGATGGATTTGATGCAAGTGGGGGTTGGGGAAGGGAGGGGGGCAAGAAGTGTGGGATGAGGGAGAGTGAGAAAATGAGGGTGAGTGTGAGAAGGATTTAGGGTGAAACTGGTGGGGAGGGGATGGGAGGGAGGGGAGGGGCAGGGAGGGAGTTGAGCAGAGAGGGGCAGAGGAGAAGAACAAGGAGTGAGATTAAGTAAGGGAGGTGGAACCACTTAGAGCACTCAATGCTGGTGGCCAGAAAGAAGGAAGGTGATAGGACAGTAATGAGTAAGGGAATAGGGAAGTAGTGTACAAAGCTGAGCGTGGTAGAAGAAACTATGCCTAGGGGTAGAGCAGTGGTAAGGCACTGGTAGTGGGAGGCTGTTGGAAAGAATGTGTGATTAAGATAGGGCAGTCAGCAGAATTTGTCAAATTTGAGCATGAATGAGGACCTCCCCTTTAAGAAGTTGCAGGAAAGGAGAGCCCCTTTAGGAAGTTACTGTCATTGACTAGTATGAGGCCTCAGGGGTTGGAATCAGTGGGGGAGTGTATTTAATAAAGGAAGGAGGTGGGGGGGTGGGCCGAAAACCTGTCCAGAGAGTAGTAGAGCAAGGCAGTGGCAGTAGAGCAGTACTTGCTGAACATTCACCTTTTCCAACTCAACCTCAAATAGCTTGGTTGGGTAGCATCTTAGAATTAGCCATTCCAGATCAAGGTTGGTGACTTGTGGGCAAGCCTCAGCATCAGTATATCAGTTACTTTTTACTTTTCCCACAAGATTTGGTGTAGGGCGTCTGCCATGAGGATTGTACTCCAGAATGGCTTGGCACATTGCAGGAGTTTCAAAAGATTGTGTTTGTCATGCTATTTTCTTTGTTTGAGTCTGAGCTGCCACTGTGCCAAAGCTGCCTTCTGGAATTGTGGGAGTCAGATGCTGATATACTACCATAGTTGTGGCATGGGTTGTGTGCTTTCCATCTGACGTTTCCTCATTTATTTTATAATTGTCAGCAGCAAACTGAACAAACTCCCCATTCTGTGTGTTTGATGGAATTATGATATTGTCCCTGGCAGCTTTTTCATGCTGATCCATTGCAATAGCTGCATCAGTTCTCTCTAGGGCTTCGTAACTGACACAGTGTGCTAGCTTGTGTACCATTGTTACTACCTGTTTAGAGCCTGCCATATGGTATATGGACATTGCAAGCCCAGTATGTTTAGGTGTACACGTTGCACCTCTGGATACTATATGAATAAAGTCCTGATCAACTGATAATATCTGTGGATGGTCTTGTTAGTGGCTGTTACTAAAGGACTGCCATCTTCAATTGGTTCATCACCAACATCCCCTTGGAATACCTATACACATTGTCAGGAATCATGTCTAATGCTTGTTCTAAATTGATAATGGAATTATCTATTGGATTGATATCCAGTCCCTCACACATTTTGAGTTCACTACAGAGGAGCTGTGCTGCATAAAACAGCATACTGTAGATGCAGTTGAATATTTATCTTTATTTTCAGAAGTAGGGAGAGGATTTTCCTCTACATACTGTTGCTTTAAATGTAACCGGGAAGCTATGTTGATGACATCTTCCAAAGACACAGCACTGCTATACACAAACTCTGGTTTACTTGGGTCATGCTGCATTTGAAAAATGATGTGATTGCCAAAATAGTTTGTTAGTCTCTTCTTTAGCTTCTCACTTCAGTAACTCTCATTGCTAGGAATGTTGCCTTTCAGAACATCCTGATATCTCTGTAACAGGTACAGTAAGACATGGACAAGGCTTTTCTGCTGGCAGCAAGGTCATTCTCAGTTTCAGAAATCAGTTCACTGAAACATGCTTTGTACACACACTCATGTTTCTTGTCACTGGATAGTGAAAATTGTGTCTGTATGTTTCTTTTCCTTGTGAAAGTACTATGGCAGTCTTTGTGGTACTTTGCTTCAAATGCAATCGTCCAGTGTAGCTATTCACTTTGACTGTGTTATCTTCTCTGGCTTCAGCTGCCTCAAGCAGAGTTTCTTGCCATCTGAAGGTTACAATATGTGATAGATTTTTGTCTTTTTTGTGATACACTTCTGGCATATTATATACAAATTCCAGTTAATGGGCTGGCGAGTCGATCGCTTACTCTATGAGCTTAAACATTGACCAGTATCAGTAGAGGAGCCAGAACCTGAGCTTTTTCCAAGATTTTCAAAATGCTTCAGGTTTTTTTTGCTGGTGTAGGACTGATGACATCGTGCATGATAATATATTACAGGAAAAAGCTAATAATGTGTCAATGTTTAATGGCTGCAATCGCTGATAAACATGGTCTTTTCTAACAAGGCACACATTATAAAATGTCTTTAGTCCTCCAGGGCTTGCAGTCCTCAGGTGTTCCTGTGTTGTTATTTGGCAGATGATACACTTGGACCAGTCACTAGTTAGGCAAGGTTTTTTGGTGAAGAGGGTCAATGTCTCAGCAGGGTCTTCAGTCATTTTGTTGCCTGTCAGTTGTTATTACCTGAAAAAAAGAGAAATGCTATTAGAAATATTTTCATTAGTACATTACTCATCTTGTACAATTATAAAAAGAAAGCACCCTTTGTCCATGTTTTATAGCTGTAAAACATGTTGAAATAAGCTATTTTTTTTACAAATTATACAGTGTAAGCGGTTCATAAATTACACATATAGACAAAACAACAATCAGAGAACATATTTAAATTAAATTTTTCTTAATGAAATCAATATAGGATGAAAACACTGTAACATTATACACATGTTAAAGGACAGTCATTATTTTGACTCTTTGAAGAAACTTGTGAAGACAATATGACATGATTTAGAAAAGCATTTGTATTTCTCAAAGTTACCACTGCATAATACCACATCCCCCCTAAAATCACTCTTGGGGGTTCATCCATTCATAAAAACATGTTAAACCTTTTCTGTAGGGGGGTGCTACCAATTTCAAATTTAGGTGGAGTTTTCCATTTGGGCCCCCAGACTACCTGTCCACGGGATTAATAATAATAATACTGTCATCCTTTTCTACATTTTCAAGTGCTTGTGATTCTTGTAATGTAATATTGTATTTAATGTCTGGTTGTTGAGTATTGTGGAATAATTCATTGACATCTGATGTGGTAAAAGCCTCTACATAATGTCTCCTCCCATTTGGGGGCCTGTAGTTAGATTTGTATGTTACTGCCTGTCTGATTTCTCTCACCCTGGGGTCTTGTGGAGGCTCACTTTGAAAAACTTCTTTTGATCGGATATTTCTGAAGAACCTATGTAGATCAATCATCAGTTCAAATTTATTTGCTCTCTGTCTGGGGGCAAAAGAAAGTCCCTTACTCAATACTGCCATCTCGTGACTTGTAAGTTCCTTGTTATTAAGATTTAATATTTTATTTATTTATTTATTTGTATTTATTGACATCTCGGATAAAGACTGAGCTATGTTCTCCTCTCTCTGTAGTCTCTCCTCCTCCCTCCCTCCCCTCCTCCCTACTGTCTCACCTCCCTCTGTTTCCTCCTCCTCCCCTCCTCCTCTGGGAGTATGACAATTATCTGCTTCTGTTTCTGGAACTGGCCCCTGAGACCTCATGTAATGTTGTGGTGTTCTGTCTTCCAATTTTGAATCCTGTGATTCTCTTTCCCGGGGTTCTCTTGATTTAAAAAACTTCTTTAGATTGATCTCTTCTATGTCTGGGAGGTCTATCAGTTCCCTTTGTTTAACTACCTGAAATATCAGAGTCTGTGTCTTCCCTTATACCTTTATAGGGTGGATTTATTTTCCAGTTATAGAGTCAGTTCTATCGATAGTCGTTAGTACCTCTTTTGAATTTCCTAATTTTAGTTTTTTTAGGTTCTTCTTCAAATGTGTTAAGTCCTTTTTGATGTCTTATAATGTTTTTTTGAACTGTTCCTCCTCTGTTTTGAGCTTCAACTGATCTTACGTTTTTTTGTGCCTCTTCTGCCAATGCACTCTATCCCTTCAAAGATGCCTCTATTAGGGCATACATAAAATCTAGGGAACATCTTATACCTTTGCATTTCTCATCCAATATTTTAGATTCTGACCTCAGGTTGGGGTCTACCAATACTTGTAATACTCTTAATCCTCTTGGAATACATTTGTAATGAATGTATTCTGCAAGAGTTACACCGTGCCAATCAAGTTTGGTATCCTTCTTTTTAAGTTGTTCAATTTTTTACAATAGTTCCTTCTCACTGGTGCTCACTTCCAAATTTTTGGTGGCCCTGTTGGGCATATAACTTTTTTTTTTTTTGTTCAGCTTCTGAGAAGCCAAATGTATACTGCTTAGTTTCTAAACTGGTCCCTATTTCCTCAAAACTTTCAATAACCATCGGGAAATTATCACAAAGCTAAGCCCTAAGTAGTTAACTGAAGTTTACTGAATGTATATACTATGGCGTCTCACATAAATAAAGAAAACAGTGGTCTCAAATATTTACACAGAATATGTAGTCTGAGCACCAAAAGGTGCACCACAATTCAGAAAACCAAAATAATAATTACAAGTGCTCTTTAAGAGCTTTTCATGTGTCCATTCAAAAAAGTCCATGCAGTCCATTCACCCCGTAATGTTACTGCTATACTCCACTCAATGTAATCCACAGGAAAAGAGAGAGTGGGATGAGTTCCCTTCAAAAGATACTCCAAAGAAAGTATGCAGGGACTGGTATCACAGAAAGGTCCAAAAATTCAATATTCAGAAATCACCAGCCACACGAGAAAATATTCAATTCCACTTCTTTCATTTGGCTTAATAAGTTATTTTCACAGACAATCTCTGGGCTATGCTCATATTTTGCCCTACTCTCTCTTTTCGTGTGAGTTTCTACACAGGCATAACACCACCTTACTAGACTGCATGGCAACTCTGGCCTTGGGGATTTACATGACAGATGAACTCTCAGCCAAGATCTGGATCCCCTACATGGTGACTGTGGCCTAGGGGATTTAACCCCATGGGCACTATGCATTCCCCACAGAACAAGCACTCCCTTTGGCTGGCAGACCACTGCTCTCTGCTTTTTGGGTGACTGAGACTGAGCCTTCTTGGGAAAAACAGAACTTCTTTCAGACTCCTTGTGGTGCAAGCAGTGATGGGGGGGGGACTCTGACCCTTCATATAAACCTAGGGCATTGGGTCCCCTTAGACTTGTTCCTCCAGCTCTGCTTCTCTCAACGCTGCTTCTTTTGACCTTTTTCTGGCCTCCCTAGGGAGTCTCAAAGAATTTTAGGATCAAGGCCTGCTTTTCATGCTCTCCATAGTAACAAGGCTTGTTTCCCAGCTGCTACCTGACATGAGAGTGTCCAAAACATGATCATTCATCTTCGACTATGGCTACTTTGCATATCGTGCAGCCCCCTAAACCACACAAGACAGCCTAGCCCTCTGTATCATGCTTTCTGTCCATTTGCCCTGAGCTGCCCACTCCCCACATACCACTCTGATCTTGACTCCTATCTGGGTTGGCCATCCCTCGAGAATCATCACATCTTGCCCCCTGCTCTACTGGTTTTCATGTTCTGGTCCAACATTTTCCCTTACTATCTATCCTCCGTCCTTACTGTTAGTTGTCACTTATCTGCTGGACAAGATGTTTTCTCTTGGAGACTCCCTGCCCTCTGGAACTCCTCCCTCTTCTTCTTCAATCCTCTACCTTATTCTGGTACCTAAAGAGGCAAGTCTGGGATTTGCTTTTGTACCATGAAGCACAAATACCGCACTCTCTGAGGTACAGTAAATTCTGAATAAGTACTGCAAGTGAAAATCCAGACTGGTATTACAGGTTCATTCTAGTTATTATAGAAAGGTTCTTCAAAATGTTTGCCAGTTAGAGTAGGTCTGCCTGCCTGCTGACATAATTCTTTTATATATTTATTTAGTTATACTATATATATATATATATATATATATATATATATATATACATACATATATATATTATTTAAGGCACAGAGCTAGTTTTTGTATGTGGATATCCGTAGGAAAACCTTTCTACAATAAGCAGTGTGAACCTGTACTGCTGGTGTGGATATCCATGTGCAGTACTTGTGCTGCTTTGTATGTGTTTTTGCTGGCCTGGCTGCCCCGTACTGCACCCACTCCTTGTACCAAGTGTCTCTAATTTCCTGTTTATCTAATTTTGTATCACATGTGTATTCTCTCCTCCCTCTAGATAGTCTGTTTGCCTAATGGCTCATAATGCTCTGCAGTCTTGCCCATCTAACCCTTGTCAGCTACTTGGAGCCACCTGTCCTTTTGATTTTCACCTGATTTCCTATTTTATGCTGCCTTATCACTGCCATCTGGCCTCATTTTGTGATTTTACTGCTGTTATTTATTACATACCACTGTTTTGCACATCTGTTTCATGGATAACTACATATTCACTACTGTTCTACTGCTCATTAATTGTCTGTACTAACTGATATTTATTGTTGTAATTACCTCTAGTATCTCATCAAAACAGCGAAGGAATAACAGCGAGGGAATGACAGTGAGTGAATAACAATGAATGGCACATGAGTGAAGTGGTCATCACAGCACACAGTTGTTTCAGCAATTTTGGTAGTTGTCAGCAGAAATGTAGGTCAGGGATGTAAGTCAGCTGGTGTGTGCTGTAAAGTGATGCTAGTAGCATTGCTTATCGGTTAGTCACCACCTGAGTGTGTTACATCCACCAGACCCATGTTCCATACTTGTGGTTCCTGTTTTTTCTTTCTTTTTTTGTGAAAGTGTTGGCCTCCTTGTGCCTCCCTCCAGTTTTGTTCCCCGAGTTGTGTCTCCTTGGTGATGACTATAAATTGTAAGGGGGTATATAAAGAGCCTCCACAGAAAGTCATTGCAGGTAAATGTGATTTTGGGGTGGTGGGTCCTCACTTCCCCCTTGCATATGCCCCCCAATCTGCTCCCCTACAAGTTCTGCCTCCCCTTGTACAACTGGATACCAGGTCAGTGAATCCAGCTGGTGATTTTGACTTCTTGGTACATGTTGTTTTGCTGGTCATGGCTTTTCAGTTTGCTGTTTCTCCTACTCTGTTGTTTGTCCATGAAGTTTTGCTGGTGCTGTTTTTAAATGGAACCATTACCTCACATGCATCCCCTCTCCCTGGATACATCTGGAAATGAGCTGTTTGGGACTCAATGTGCCCTTCCTACTCAAACTTTTAAATAAATATTAACATATTTTCTCACCCCCTATGTCTCTCTGCCTTTCCCTTATTTATACCCAGGGTTGGAGCAATATATCATGCAGCTGCATAGCAGGGGGAAGCATAGGCTAAACCAGTAATCCCCCAAACTTGAGCGGTATGTTCCAGAAATGTCAGGGTAAATTACTTCACAGAACAAGTGGTGAACACTTGGAACAGACTACCAGAGCTTGTGGTATCAGCTTATACTGTAACAGCTTTCAAGGCTGGACCTAAAAAGAACATTGAAGAAAACCGGGTGACAGGGTATTCCCACTGAATTAGTTGGGGGGGGAATTGATGGGCCAATGGGCCCCCCAAATATGTATACATGTATGTAATTTGTCTGCAGAAGGAACAATTTGGTCATAATTTTAGTCACAGCACAGTTTTCCAGTTTCACTGGATAAAACAGGCCAAATTGAACCCCTTGACAAAAAATGTATTTTATCAAGAGTACATTTTATCTTATCACTTATCTTAAATAATACCTTTTAATAATGGACTAGGGAAGAACTATATCTGCAGACTAATGGCTAAAATTGCATCAGCAGACTGTCGAGGGACTGAGAGATCAGCAAAGGGGCACCAATAAGAAAGTCTATTGGCACTGGCATGACCCGATGCTGTTACATCTGAGCAATACCAATTTTATGAAACTGTTGTTACCACACATGCTGCTTTTAACATAGAAACATACATAAAATGTATCATCAGAAAAGGCCCACCAGACCCACCTACTCTGCCCAGTGTGCCCAGCTAGCTGCTGGGTCTTTGTTGTTTTCTACCGTTCCTCTCCCTAGGTTCAAGAGACCCATGTGTCTATCCCATGCTCCCTTGAATCCCCCCACAGTCCTTGCCCCCACCACCTCCTCCACTGGAAGTTTGTTCCAGTTATTTACTATTCTCTCCATGAAGTAGAATTTTCTACTGTTTCCTCAAACCGCCACCCTACTATCTGCATATCGTGTCCCCTTGTTTTTGATTGCCTCTTTAGTTTGAAGATGTCCCCTACTTGTACCCTGTTTATACCCTTGATATAGTTGAAGGTCTCAATCATGTTCCCCCTTTCCCTTCTCTGCTCTAGGGAGTACATGTTTAGGTCCTTCAGCCATTCCTCATATGACAAATGACCAAGGCCCCTCAACATTTTTGTTGTCCTCCTCTAGGCTCTGGATGTGTTAAAGCACATGTATTTTAATTTCCATTGCTCTCTAACTGCAGTGTTTAAACTGCAGATGCAAAAAGCAAACAGTGTTGGCTATAGCAGACTCTTGGATTGATTTTATGGTTGCCTTGGCAGAAATTTCTTGTAAATCCCAAGAAGACCTCTAAGAATTAAAGGTGTACTGTCCACCATCCTTCCCCTCTCAGTGCCAGCTATAATCATAACCTGAAAGGAAGGGGTTCACAATGTTTGAAACAAATTCTATGTTTCAAACATAAAAAGTGTTACATTTAAAAGCTATAACAACAGTGCTACTTGGCAATACCAGTATTGTTTTCATGCCAACAGTTAGCTCAATATAACTAAATGAGCTTTTGTTTTAATGCTGTAATATCACTATGGCACCAGCTCTTTTGTTTAATTTGTTTTTAGGGAATAAAAAAGGTGTATGCTTAAAATGCTGATTTCTGTTATGCATTTCAAATACTATTACACTCACTGTCAAATTAATAGGTCTACACTTAGGCCATGGGGGGTTGACTGTATACCTTTGAAAAATGTAGTTGTTTTTTTAGTGAGCGGAATAAGCTATGTTTCTGATAGCACATACTACAGTACATTCCTGCTCTTTTACAAAATGGCTAAAATTCCATCCATGAGGGGTTGACAAAAGAATAGACTGCTCTTTCCTTGAGATTTCATTCGTGCAGTTTCTATGACACTGGCTTCTCTAGCTCTGCTGTTAGCATTCACCCTTTCACCACTGCATACTGCATTTACCTAGGCAAATATACCAAAGAAGTCAATTGACTTACACAAGCCCTGGTATCGCTCCCCACATAATCTTCCACTTAATGATCCTTAAATCATTGTGGCAGTAGTTAAGCTTTATAGATTTGTTTAGGCTTTTAGGAACAAAAGTGCTTTTGAGCTAGAATAGGCAGACTATGTTTTACCTCACCATATGTTTTTGTTTGTCAGAAAGGCTACAGTGAGAAGATAGTATCCAGAACATTCAAAATCTCATTCTCACAGAAAGAACTGGGTCAGGCTATCCATCACCAGCAGGGGGAGTCGTTGTATCACCAGTGGAACCGCTTGCTGTTGTTCATAAAAAGCCAAAGCATAAATTGTTCCCTCCCACAGCTTCTCTAGCCGCACACTTGCTATTCATGCCCCACCAGTAACAGAATGTTGCCTGCTGGTCTGTCTGTTGTCAGGTTACATTTGGCTAAAGCGCTTATATTATTTAGTACTGCTGATCACATTCCCTTGTCTTTCTTCATAAACAAAATACAGCACAGGACAGTTGAATTTGTACAGTGTCTTTCAAGTAGCATATTTCAGAATGGTTCAGAATTTAACTACATCGAGCAAGAACCACGAGTAAAGCAGTAAAACATGCTGTACACACTGATACAAGCACTTTAAACATGCATTGCAAATACCAAGCAAGCAGTCAGCTGAAAACTGGTGTCCATAAGCAGCTTGAGATACATACAGCATGAATGACAGTTAACAGACAGGAGACAGGAGACAGGAGACAGAGGGTGGTGGTAAACAGCATTCACTCAAATGATGGAAGAGTGACCACCGGGGTGGCACAGGGCTCAGTACTGGGACTGGTTCTCTAAAGCATGGCATTTCAGTTTCAATGTCAAAAAGTGCAAGACCATGCAACAATGGCATAGGAACCCAAGAACTGAGTATAGGATGGTAGGATACTGACAGTTACTAAACAAGAACATGATCTTGAATTTATCATATCTGATGACCTCAAGGTGGCAGGTCAGTGTAACAAAGCAGTGGGTAAGACTAGTGAGTTGTTGGGGTGCATAGGAAACAGTATATCCAGCAGGAAGAGGTAGGTGGTGGTGCCACTGTATTACCCACTGGTAAGACCCCACCTGGGGACTGTGTCCAATTCTGGAGGCCACACCTCAGAGAGGACATGCACAGAGTGGAGGCAGCTCAGAGGAGGACAACTAAAATGGTGCTGGAGTAGTACAAGATGCCATATGAGAAGAGACTGTGGGATCTCAACATATACACCCTGAAAGAGAGGAGAGTGAGAGGTGACATAATAGACACACAAGTAACTCACAAGGATGAACTGGGTGCAGGAGGGAAGTCTCTTTCAAATGACATGGAGTCTCAGGACCAGGGGTCATGCAATGAAGCAGGAGGAGAGGGGGAGTTTAAGAGAGATGTGAGGAAAGTTTTCTTCACTGAAAGGGTGGTAAATGCCTGAAACAGACTGCCAGCAAAACTGGTGGAGAAAAAAACAGTGGGGGCTTCAAGTATGTATGGTATAGACCTACAGTAGGTGAGTATTAGAAAACAGGCAGAGAGGAAGGAGGGTCGCTGGAGACCAGTTAGGGTCTGCCGAGACAGATTACGCAGGAAACATATTGAAAAACTAGGTAGGCCAATCAGTCCATTTCTGCTGACAAATTCTGTGTTTCTGTATTTCTAACAAGGAGATGACATGGCTGTGTTGAACTATGCAGTCATTGCTAAGGTAAGAATTACATGGGTTACATAGGTAGTTGATAACGTAAAAATTATTTATTGAGAGTGCCCTATCAGTTGGCTGACATTTATTTATTTATTTGAAAATGTGTAACCCGGAAAAGCACACTGAGCTATGGCTTGTTTCCAGGAATGACCCAAGGCAGAGGGGAAGGGATGTACAATAATTCAACATTACATCACACATGGTTTCAATGATAATGTATAAGGTAAAGTGCATAATAGTGCACAAATCAATAGGGTACAAGAACCATGTCATTGGAGGAACCATAAAGTAATATGCAGAGCATTATTCAAGTTGTCATGTGAAAATAAAATGCATGGTGCATTTAGTAAAGTAATAGTGCTAGAGCTGTGTAGGAGAGTCAAATACAGGCAGCGACGGCACACTGATGAAAACCAGACATAGGGAGGGGGTACCTAGCTGAGAAGGGTAGGGTAGAGGGTTGGCAGGAGCAAGAGGGGCAGAGAAATGTTGTATGTCTAAGGGACAGGTGTAAAGTGACAGATGGAGGAAGGATGGGAACAAGTTCCAAAGGGAAGGGAGGCAAAGCAGACGGCCCAACAGAGGAGTGTGGGTGGGGAAGGAAGAAGATGCGAGAGTCCCTGGAGTGAAGGGAGTAGGAGGCACAGGAGATGGGGAGAAAAATGAGGATATGTATGAAAAGAGGGACCTAAACCAGTGTTTGGAGACGAAGGAGGCGCAGTAAGACTGGCGACATGTACAGGAAGATGGATAGGGAAGAGTAAAGGGAACAGTGGTGAGTTTGGGGGGGGATTAGTAGCAAAGTGGTAAAAAGCATTGCAGAGTGTGTCCAGCCTGGCAAGGGAAGAGGAGGGTGCAGTGCCATAGGCCATATCCGCATAGTTGAAAACTGGGAGAACCATTTTGGTGACTAGCTCCTTGTGGACCTGAGGAGAAAGGCAGTCCTTATTTTGGTACAGAGCACCATGTTTGGGACAGAGCTTGGAGTACATGGCATCAATGTGGGCACAGAAGTCAAGCCTGCTTCTTTTTTTAATTAAATATGCGTTATTGAAATTTTACAGAAAAGCAGTAACAACAATACAACAACACAAACATCAACAACATTAAACAACAACCAATCACACAAAAAATATAAACCACCCCCCCCCCGATCCCAGAGCACCAAGACTTCACATGAAGTAGTAGAGAGGGAGCCAAACCGGAATTAAAGAGCAAAGCGCATAGTTAGAACAAAAAGGGAGGAGGCTATCAAAATACCAATACAAGTGTTCTGGAAATCAGAACCATGAAAAGGGTAAGGACCCATATTACCCTCAGAGGAAGACAGTGGTACAGCAGACATCTAGGACCAGTAAATCCTAGCAAGCCACTCCATTCCCAGCCATCAATAAAGTATGCAGCATTTCCAGGCCCCGGGTATAGATGTTCCCCTTAGGAGCCTTCTTCAAATTTGTTTTTCAACAGCTAGGGCTTGGAGAAGTTCTTTAAGCCACTCACCATAAGAAGGTGGGTCATCATCAAGCCAATGCCTTAGAATCACAATTTTCATGGAAATCGAAATGAGAGCCATTTTGGCCTTGTGTGAATTGGAAAATGGAGGAATAGTCCCCGGGAGACAGACCTCTGGAGTGATGCCTGTTTCAATCCGAGCAATGGGTCAAGGGAGTGTTGTATTCTACACCATATAGGCTGTATCTTGGGGCAATCCCAGAACAGGTATAACACTGTAGGTCCCCCTCAGAAAGGTGGCAGCATGAACATAATTGGATTGGAGATTTGCTCATCTGGAAAAGCTGTAGTGGGTATGTTTTTTTTTTTTTTAGTTGTTTAACTTGGAATAGCACACTAAGCTGAAAGCTTTCTTACAGGAGTGGCCTGGGAGCACAAGGAAGTTAAGTGACTTGTTCGGGGTCACACAGTATGCAAGTGGAAGCTGTGGGATTCAGGCCAAACCCTTGGTCCTCGCTGGAGGGAGACTTGCTATCAGCTCTACTACAATTCTCAGTACAGCCCCCTGTCTTCACTCCTTTCTTCAGTCTCTGTTCCCCTCAGAAAGGTGGCAGTGTGAACATAATTGGATTGGAGATTTCCTTATCTGGAAAAGCTTTAGCAGGGTAAAATATAAATCTGGCAATATCCGGAACTGTGGCCATCTATGTCTAGCCCATCTTAGAAACTGATATAGATCCCACCAAATACCTTGTCAGTATTTAGGAGCATATCCCAAGGCCAGTTTGTGTTGCCAAAAATATGCAATCCCCATTAGGGCATCGGGGTACCGAGACTGAAGAAAGGAGTGAAGACAGGGGGCTGTACTGAGAGTTGTAGTAGAGCTGATAGCAAGTCTCCCTCCAGCGAGGACCAAGGGTTTGGCCTGAAGCAGGCACTCAAAACCTTAGAAAGTTGTAAATACTGGAAGCTATGAAAAAGTGGAATCTGGAAGGTCTCTTGAAAATCTCCTAAGGAGAGAAGTCTGCCCTCTCAGAGAAGCTACCGGGACACCCCATAACTAGGGACAAAAGGTTCTCAGCAATGGGCAACCAGCTATCAAGAAATGGGGGTTACCTAGTACCGGCTGAGATAGCTCCTGCACCCATTCACAACTCATGTATTGCTGAAGCTGCACACAGGCTTTCAGGGACCAAACTAGAGGGGAATAGCAAAGACCTCAGGGTAGAGAACCAGGAGTAAGATAGAGAAGGCTATAGAGATGCAAGCCCTTCTGCTTGCACAGGTCCTCCTCTAGGTGAAGCCAAATGGGGCAATACCCTCTCACAGCCACATCTGCTGGGGAATGACCCCATTGAAGCCATTTAGAATCGTGTTGGGCTAGGTAATAGAGGAAAAAATTAGGGAGCTGGAAACCGCCCTGTTCCTTCGATTGAGCTAGCTTGCCATAAGCTCCATGGACGGCTCCTCCTTTCCACAGGAATTGGTTCAGGAGCTGGTGGAGCTGAAGAAACCAGGTCTTGGGCAGGTACAATCCAATCATTCTTAAGGGGTACAGGAGACGTGGGTAAACGTTCATTTTAATTATACTAGCCTGGCCCCAAAGGGAGAGAGGAAGAGCCACCCACCTTAGAAGGTCCTGGGTGAAAGCCTGCAGTAAGGCAGTCAGATTAGCTTTGCCAATGCTGGAAAGAGATCTAGCAATACGAATCCCAAGATATGTTATCTCCTTCGGAGCCCACGCCAGGCCCAGGTGCTGTATCTCCTGTCAAGTGACTAGGTGATTCATGGGGAGCATCTGAGACTTATCAAGGTTCAATTTATACCCAGAAATGTGAGAGAACTTCCAGATCTCATCAAGGACCCTGGGACAGAAGTATTGGGGTTCCCAGGAGGAGAAGGACATCATCTGCATAGGCAGAAAGTGAATACTTCTCCTTTCTTAGCAAAATCCCTGTTACCAAAGGATTAGTATTCAACCGGTAAAGAAGGGGCTCTAGATATAAATTCTATGTGTGGTACATAGCTCAGTGCTTGATGTACTTAGAAGTGAATTATATGGTTGGTGCTTAGAACATTAGGACTACTGGGACCCGGAGGGCCGATATATTATTGTGCATGGTGCATTAGAATCCCATCCTTGTTCTACTCGGCTCAGTATACGGCCCAAACTGTGACTCCCCAGCCTTTTTTGTGCGGTTACTAAATATTGTGGTGTCCAATCCACCTAAGCTTACCATTCTGGGTGGGGTTTGGAACTTAGTGCTCCAAACAGACCTGGATAGATCCGGCCGCGAAAGACGAGGGTTGTCTCCAGCACAAAGAGCACTGAAGGATCTCATTAGAGATGCTGCTCTAGTTGATGCCTGGTGGGTCATAAATCCAGCTGTCCAACATTACACTTTTTTTTCTGCAGCACATAGGACATACTCCCGAATCGATTACATATTTATAAGTTCTTTTGCCATGTCTGGGGTAGTGCAGACAGACATATCGGCCAGAGTCCTGTCTGATCATGCTCCTGTTAGTCTGGAATTCTGGTTAGGAGCAGGGAGTAAACGGTCTCCCCAGTGGAGGTTAAATAGCCAGATACTAAGAGATGAGGCTTCTCTGGGGCACATAGTGGATTTCATTACCACATTCCTTAATAGCAATCAGGGCTCAGTGGCTAAGTATGATTTAATTTGGGCAGCTTTAAAATGTTCCCTAAGGGGAAAGCTGATAAAAATGGCCTCCATGAGGGCTCGGACTCAAAGGGCTCAATTGGACTCTCTTTTGGTATCCATTAAGAATTTAGAATATAGCCTTCTCGAGCCTCTACGATGAAAGTTGGGCCAGACTTTATCAATTAAGGCAAGCCAGCATGCAGGCCTGGTATCTCAAAGAGCAGAATTAGCCCTTCTGAGGACTAAACTCAGATACCTGGAGGTAGGGAGAGGGCAAGTTGCTCGCTATGCGTATCCGTCAATTAGATTCATCGCAATTCATTACAGGAATCTATTCGGAGGGGATGGCCAAGTATGTACCAACCCTCTGGAAATGGCGAAAGCCTTCGGTACCTACTTCCAAGGGTTATACGCTGTGGACCCAGCCCAACGGCCTACTGATACTGACATTAGTTCCTACCTTAACTCGGTGAACCTGCCTAAGATTACAGATGCAGAGGTGGCGTCTCTGAGTGCCCCAATTACTCTTACTGAAATACAGCAAGCCGTTCAGCAGATGCCCTTAGATAAGTCCCCTGGGTCAGATGGACTGCCTAGTAACTTTTACAAAGCCTGTCATTCAGTAATAATTCCTGTTTTAAAGGAGGTATTTATGTACTGGTATGACAACGGGGTTTCAGATCCTAGTTTCCAAGAAGCCACGATTTCTTTAATTCTAAAACAAGGGAAAGATCCTCTAAATATTGATAGTTACTGCCCCATCTCTTTATTAAATACGGATGTTAAAATTTTGGCCAAAATTCTCGCAGATAGACTTTCAAAAGTTATGGGTAGCCTGGTAAGCTGTGAACAAGTGGGATTTATGATGGGGAGGTCATCTCAAGATCACATGAGAAAATTGTTACATCTCATGGCAATTGCCAGGGACTCTGATACACCAATGGTGCTAGTATCACTAGATGCCGGAAAGGCATTTGACAGGGTTTCCTGGGATTTCCTATTTGCTACCCTAGCTTCATTTGGGCTGCCTAAAGAATTTCGGAGATGGGTGCGACTTCTGTATTTGTTTCCCTCGGCCAGGTCAAGTGTAATGGGGTATTGTCCCCGTCATTTAAATTAGCCCGGGGCACAAGGCAAGGATGCCCTTTGTCCCCCTTACTTTTCAATTTATATTTAGAGCCATTGTTGCGCAGATTGGCAAGGAATGCAGCTATAAAGGGAATTCAAATAGGAAATGCCAGGTATGCCTGTTCGGTATATGCAGATAATATTCTATTGCATATCGAGGAACCAGACGTCTCAATTCCAGCCACCCTAACTGAGGTTGAGGGTTTTTCCAAAATATCCTATTATAAATTAAATTGGGCCAAAACAAAGATACTTCCTTTAAATAGCAGAGTTAATAAGGCTGAACTTCTTCCCTTTGGCCTTTCCTAAAGTAAAGTCAATCACATACCTGAATTAATGTTTGCAAAGCTTTGAACTTCACTATTAAAGATAATCTTGGCAATTTAGTTAATGCAATAACCGGGATATGGAGAGGTGGCTACTCCCTTTTCTCTCTGGGGTAGGCTAAGCATAATTAAAATGAACGTATTACTATGATATGGTACCCCCTTGGTATGTTGGGGGTTTATCTACCAAAGGATGGTTCTCTAAATTATAGTGCAGTTAATCTTTTGTATGGAACAAGAAAAGAGTCCGTAGATCTTATCTCAAATTGACAGCCCTAGTTAAGAGGAGGCTTGGCCGCTTCTTCCTTCTTTCTCTATTATGTTGCACAGCATATAAGCAAATTAGCCCACTGGAGTAGGGAGATTGGACACCCGAATATAGACCACTGTGGTTAGATATAGAGCAGCACTTGGCGGCACGGTTAAATAGCTTACTGAGGGCTTCTCTTCTGCATGTTTCCCCATCGGCTATGGTCATTAAAGCCTCCCATCGATACATAAAAGTAGTCTCGGCAGTAAGGTGGTACTACTCGACTGGACCAGCCCATTGTCGGTAATCCACACTTTATGGTCGGGGCACCGCTTGTCCCCGCCTTTGGCTCCCAACTAAATTGTGCCAGGGTTTCAAGCTGTTGGTCAAACGGGAAACCGCTCCCTTTTGATTATCTACAAAAGTCCATAGGTGCCTTGCATAAGGAGATATTTAAATATTTGCAAATTAGTAAAGCCCTAACTTCCTTTTTCTCCCGGGTCTCGCCGATAGATCTGAGTGACAGGGACCTGTCCATGCTCCTTCAAAAAAGCCTCCCAACCACGCTCAGTTTCAAACTTGTGTAAAACTCTTCAGGAGTGGGACTTTAGATTACCATTAGGGATTTGTTATTACTGGAAAAGGGAACTAAGAATCCCAGAGGACCCTAGTCTTTGGAAGAAACTCTGGCTGTCAATGTACAGATTTATAAAGCAAGACAGACTGAGATTGGTGCATTTTAACATTATGCATAATATCTATATAACTCCTGTTCAGCTATGTAAATATGGGGCATCGACAACGCCACTCTGTGCAAAATGCAAGAGGGACAATGGTACCCTGTTTCACATGATCTGGCTATGCCCCTATGTGCAGGCCTTCTGGCAGTCTATTAATAACATCCTTGACCCTATCCTTGGCTTAGAAACCCTGTTTACCCCTGAAGTTTGTCTAATTAACTTTTTCCCAATGGGTACCACCAAAGCTAAGAGGGCCCATATGTCGCTTATTTCTGCAACAGCCAAATTAACAATCTTGAGACACTGGGCTGGTGACAAGTCTCCCACTTTGATGGAGTGGTACAAGGAGAGCACTCTGGCTTTGCAGTTGGAGAGGCATATAGCCTACATGCATGGTAGACCTAAGGTATATGCATCTTTATGGGGCTCTCTGGAGGCACTCCTGACAGCCTGGAAGCCTTGATGGCTGAACTCGCTATAGGAGCGGTAAGCCAAGAGCTAATGGTGTGTGTAGTCGTGGGGGAAGGGGGGAGAGGGATGGACCTGGTTGTTTGATTTTGTTGTTTATTGTTCTGATATATGATACTTGTACGATTGCTGGGTACTGTATTGACTATTGTAAAACTAATAAAACTGGTTTAATAATAAAAAGAAGATTAGGACTAGAACAGTACGTAGGACAGTGCTTGCAGGATGTGGGAGCTGGATTGTATGGTTAGTGCTTAGATACATTAGCATTGGATATGGACATAGGTCAGTGGTTGTAAGACATAGGAACTGGATGATGTCATTGGTGCTTGGATACTTTGAATTGCACGAGCTATGGTAGCTAGTAGATCTTGATGTTTTGGCCTTTCTCTATATCCCACCTTGGGCTGGATGCTTAGCTGAGGGTGGAATGGAAGGCCCAAAAAGAAAAGTAATTGCTAGATGATTATCTCCTCCAACTCTGGAGAGTGTGGCTAGTAACACTCAGGAGAGGAAACCCCCCCTTAGGAGGAAAACTCTGAGGACCCATGGCTACTGACCTACCCGTCCTCTGGGCATACTAAAGGAGAGTAATCCTAATAAACTAAAGGAATAAGCCACTGAATAATCCAAATCTCAAGTCTTGATTGAAGAGTAGATCTTGAGGTGAATGCTAGTAGAACTTGTAGGTGAAGTACTGATGATAAGTGTCCATGAAGAAAGCCAGTAGCACTTCTAGTTAGCGAATCCTAGTCCAAATCCACAGGTGTATAGGTTGAGTATGAATCATAAAGACATTCGGTCCATTGTTGGGAGCAGGAAGTGGAATCATGTCTATGAATGGCTGGAGTAAGTGAAGTGGACAATCCTGGAGTTCGAAGGAGAAAGGTCGTTGCAGAGGACAGGTATGATCAGCGAATGGCTAAGTCTCTTTTGCAAGGAAGATGACTAATGTCCTTTTAATCTGAAATAGGAAGAAGAAGTAGGATCCTCAGTGGAGAGGATCTTAGGCAGTCAGGAGCTAATAATCATTGCATGCTCAGTTAAGCAAGTACCCAACGAGTCCGTTAGGACAGCAGCAAGAATGATACCAGCTTCCAAATGAGCTAGCAGGAGTGGCTGAACCTCCATGTAGGTCAGCCAGAGGTATGAGTGGTGAATGGAAATTGAGCTAGGCCTCCACATAGGCTAGCAGGACCTGCTGAACCTCCACGTAGGTCAGCCTTAGGGAAGAGGGAACATGAGTCAAGCTAGGCCTCCATGTAGGCTAGCAGGACCAGCTGGACCTCCACATAGGTCAGCCTAAGGAAATGTAGAGATAGCAACTATCAAGCTAGGCCTCCACATAGGCTAGCAAGATGGGCTGGACCTCCACATAGGTCAGCCCGAGAGGGCTCAGAGAGAGGGAACCTCCATGTAGGTCTGTTCGAAAACTGGGGAAAACTGGTCAGTTGTCACATCGGCTGGTCAACTGATGAATAAGATGACCAAAGGACATCTGCAGAATGGATCCAAAGAAGCAATGGCCTTATCATACGGAGAATGTCCCATCCTAGTGCTGCAGGGTGAATGCCTGAAACATGAGTAAATATCCTGGCTGGTGACTGGAAATGAGGGAAACTGGCCAGTTGATTCGACTGTCAAAGAAGGATGGCCAGAGGAAGGAAATCTGCAGAGTGGATCCGAGTAAGCAATGGGCCTTAGTACACAAGGAGGACATACAGTCTCAGGGCTGCAGGGTGAATGTCTGAAACATACATAGATGTTGTCACTGTCGAACAAGGGGCTGTTAGTCAGGCGAGTATGGCAGAGTATCCAGGAAATAAGCTGGCACTGAAGATCCACTTGCTGACAAGAACATTGCAGAGCAGAGGAATCGTGACTGTATGGAACAGATAGCCTGAGGGAATGGCCGAGGAGTACAGTACTGATAGATGGTACGAGGAGTACAGTACTGATAGATGGTATGGGAATAAGTCATAGACTTGCCAATGGAAACTGCAGGTCAGGTAGCGTTGAGGGCCCATGGGCAGTCAGGCTAAAACAGGAGAAGGAGGATGGGGGAACTGGTAAACTATGGAATTCATGAATGATAAGGCAAGGATAACAGTCTGATACACAGGCAGAAGGCGAATACCGAGGCAGGAGTAGAAGTCTTACTGTCTTGCAGTTCTCTGGAGGGCTAAATAGGTGAAAAGCACTTGAGGAACGAGGTAGTACTGAATGCTAGCAGGTTGGACAAGTAGAAACATAACCAGTATAGACACTTAGGCTGAAGGGGGGTTAATTAAAATGAAGTGAATCTAGGCTATCAACTGAATAGCGAAGGCCTGGGGCGTTGCAGGCCTGGGAAGTAACCAAGAATGCAGGACGGGTAACTGGTGAAACTGGACAGGCAGCAGTATTCTGAGGACTGAAGGGATCCTGAGGGATGGTGGAAGGCAAGCTGTAGGAGGAGGGAAGCAGGGAGTGATAGGATATCGAGGAGCTGGAGCTCTGTAAGCTACGGAGGGCCTGAGGAAGGGATCACATGAAGGCAAATCTGGGGGGAGGATGTATCAATGAACTTGTCCTGTGTGGGTCTGTGGTTCCAGTGGACTAGCAGTAGTGGAAGACATAAAGCAACAATCCTTTTGTATGAGGAGGATGACGGCAAGAGAAAGGGCTGAGGTAAGCCGGAAGCAGGCTTGGAGGTCTGAACTTCCCGAAGACAGCAAGATGCCAACTGGCATTCGAGTGGCAAAATAAGGCAGCAAAAGAAGGGACTGATATTAATAAACTCATTTGAGCCTTGCGTAAGCTAAAGAAATGCAGAACTGCAGGCATACCAAAATTGAATTAAGCAGGCAGACACAGAGTAGAGGTCCTGGAAATATCATGAGATATGTCGAGAAGAAAAGCCCCAAGAAATGGAAGGACTTACTGAATGTGGCACAGTAAATGTGCTGCTGCCATAAAACGTCCAAGCTGAATGTTGCATGACTAGGGTAAGTCGCTCTCCGGATGTGCGGAAGGCATGTGGAGTTGCAGCTGTTTACATGGCTGCTCATGTCAGTGAGCTGAGAAGCCGTGAACGGCAAGATGAGAGGAGAAGAAGCACCAGTCTGTCTCTGGAGTAAGGTAGGTATTCCAGAAGTAACTGGGGATCGGTGGAGAGTCAGGGACTGAGCTCGAGTAACAGCCAGTGCCTAGTAACTGTTGTAATGAAGACAATGGGTCTGAAACACAGGGAGGAAGTGAGTACCATACGAGAGGAGTAGTAGTTCTGATAGGTTGTGCCATTCACCAGTTGCTAACAGATGCAATGGCATTAGGGAGGAATTGAGGCAGAAGTGCAGTTCTGGCAGTTCAGTAAGGCATGAGCAGCTCTGGACAAGTGGCAGCCTGGAGGCAACAAGTGGTGCACAGCTGTGCAGTCAGCAGGTGCTAGAGATCCCCCCTATTAGGCCGCAGCAAGGAGTTGGCAAGAGAGCATGGTGGTGGCACACTGGCCGCAAAACATCTGGGTACTGAAGCCAAAAAGTTCCCTGGGCCAGGAGAAGCCTTGAAGGAGCAGACCAAGGAAGCAAGTGTGAGCAGCAGTGAGCCACATGGTTGAGGGAGTGGGCAGGACACTGCCTGCAGATAGAGAGTGTCACAGAGGAAGTCAAATCAAGAGCAGGCGGAAGAGTACGGTGGACAACACGGACTGAACGATGCTGCATGCGGCGCCAGAGAATGGTGAGGAAAACCCCAGAAAGGAACAGCAAGGTACAGAACAGGGAAGGGGGTCAGAAACAAATGAAGGCAGGACAAAGAAAGCTCGAAGCAGAGGAAAGCAGAAGGGGGGACACAGAAGGAGGGAAAAAGCCAGTCACAGCACACAGCACAGAGCGAGAGCAGTGAGTGTGACTCACTCTAAGCAGAATGGGCATTACCTGGAGGCTTGTAAAGGAGATGCGGGAGAAGCTATAGCCCCTTCCCCCCATAGAACCACAGGCTAAAGCCTTTCAATTGAAAAAGGAAAGAGACAGTGGGCAACCCTGCCTAGTGCCTCGTTTAAGCTGAAGGGACATCAAGGAGAACCCATTATGGTTGACCTGGGCTGATGGTGAGTCACAGAGAGGCAATCAGTTAATCACCTCAGAAAACTTCCTGGAGGTAAATCGGGCAATCCAAGGAAGCCTGCTGGGTGGAATGAAGAGCAGAGAGGGAGCGGTCAGCCAAATAATCCTAGATTTGGGAATAGAGTTCGCAAGTAGGTGGGGAGTCATTATATAAGTTGGCATAGAACTTATGAAAGGCCTCAACAATGGCCCAGGGTTAAATCGGGGGGCTGATATCAGAGAGGGCTGAAGGCAGTGGATAGCCTTTAGGGTTTCCACCCGATGAAGGCACCATGCCAAGAGCCTGCCTGCCGGCTCCCTAGACTCCCAATACCTAGTCTTGGTTCAAAACAGGGCAAGGTCAGCCTTTTCAGCTAGGATCTCAAAATACTGCACCCGGAGAGTTGACAGTTCCTGGTGGAAAGCAGAAGAAGATGACAGGGACAAATGGTGCTCCCACAACTGGATCTTTGTAAGGAGCCGGTCTTCTTCTCTGGTCTTTTTCCAGAGAGTGGCAAGCCGGATACACTCCCCCCAGACCCCGCACTTCACCGCACCCCAGAGGGTGTCCGGGCGAGAAACGGAACCATCACTGTCTGCTAGAAAATTGGTGAGATAGTCCAGTAATCTCTGTTTAGTGAAAGGGTCAGTGAGCAACTGCGCATTAAGGCGTCAAATCCCATCATGCTTCTCTGTCAGGTTGAGGAGAAGCATGAGGGAAACAGGAGCATGGTCGGATATCACCCGGGGTAGGATAGGACATGCCAGGAGCTCGGGCAGAGAGTGTTTACTGAGCAAGAAAAAATCTATACAATTCAAGGTGCGATGTGGAGAGGAGAGGAGAAAAACGTGTAGTTGTGAGAAGAGGGATTTAACAACTGCCAGGTATCCACCAATCCATAGCTGTCCATAAATCCCCTCAGGCTAAGATGTGCTGTGGGAAAGACCTTTCCGAGGGGAACCCGACCTGTCAAGGTAATTTTGGAATACTAGATTCCAGTCTCCTCCTAAGACAACCAGAACTGCGGGAAGGGAATCCAGTTGCTTCCCAAAGAGACAAAAGAAACACAAACAGTCCACATTGGGGCTGTAAATGGAGCCCAGTACCAGTTTTGATATGCCCAGCTGAGCATGAAGAAGGACAAAGTGACCTTAGGGGTCCCAGAGTTCCTGAAAGACATGAAAGGGAGTGGATTTAGCTATGAGAATAGCCAGCACCGCCTTTCCTTGGGCTAGAACCAGCCCCAAACACCCAACCCACCCACTGCCTCCTGAAAAATTTCACATATTCCTGACACAAGTGTATTTCTTGTAGTAATGCGACACAGACCTGGGACTTAAAAAGATGTCACAGTATCATGGGTCATTTTTGTTTATTCTGCGCCCCTCTAACATTCCAAGTGATACACTTATAAGATACTCCACTCATATGAAGAAATTAAAATAAGAATCAGGTGACATTCCATAACCCTAAAAAAGAAATCTAGATGTGCTGTGGGATCCCACCCCCTAAAAATAACACACGAATAACCAATTTAAGGAACATCAATAAGAACCCTCACCCCCAAAAACTATATACAAACCATGATCCTGGTCCCTGAGACCGAACTTCCAACATTGTTTTGCCCATGATGATACACCAATCACCCTCCCGTCCACCTCCCCGACCATTCTGTATGAGGCAAGGCATCTAAAGCAAAAGCAAGAAAGAACTACACCCCATATAACAAGAGTCTCACCTAGTAATGCTAACCCATCCCCCCCAAAGAACATCACACAAACATGCCCAAAAACACCATCCATACTAGAATTATGTAAAACCCACCAACAAAGCCCCAGAAGAAAAAACAATATGACCAATAAAAAGATAATGTCCAGCATGACTGTTCATTGGGTCCCAGAAAAATAGATCTGGTTAGTCAAACCCTCTAAAAGAATAGCAACAGATGTGCAGCAATATTAACACAGCAACCATATAGTGAGAGGCTACTGAAATCCATAGTGTCCAAAACCAGGAAGGAAATTATGAACTATAAAAAGTCCATCCTTTAGAAGAGGGGGGAATCGGCATAAGTTCCTTGCTTCAAGAAGCAGGTAATGCCAAATCTGAATATAATAAATCCTCAGTTTGATTGGACACGTGGATGAACTATAGGGGACAATGCAGAACCCAACTACAGCAGCCTGTGCACTATAACAGAAGTGTCCTTCCACCGTAAATCCAAACTGGGGACTGTGAAAGTCCAAACTCACTGTGTACCAGGAAGAGTCCATCCATGGCTCACAACGATGATCTGGCTAGTGGGGGCTGAGCCAGGATGCAGACCAGCAGTAACAGGAGGGAAATCAGGGAGCGAACACAGAGAAGCCTGATGTCCCCCTCGTCCAGAAAGTGGAAATACCAAAAGACAACTAACAGCCGCAGGTCACACTTGCAATAACAGAGAAAGCCTTAAATGCCCCTATATTAGCACAGATATTACAGGAGCCCAGGAGATAAAGACAGAGCAGCAGGTTTTAGAGCTATTTAAGGCCCACACAGGAAGAACTGTCAACAGTTTATATCCGGACAAACAAATGGAAGCAAGAAAAAACATACCACTAGATTCACTTGCCAGGTCCCGCTCAGGCCTCTGAATGTCCACTCAAGTAATCTCAGGCTGATCTAAAGAGTTCAGGAAAGAGTGTAGAGAGCTCCTTGCTGGCCTGAGCAGGACTCTCATAACTGTGTCACTCCTGTCGGTGCTGGACCTGCAGTAAGGTCGGGTGCTGCATCCAAAAATTAATCTCAGCTGCAAATAACTTTGTCATTGTCAGATAAAGTCCCTCTGTCTCTGCCTGACAGATGCTGGCAAATCCTGAGTGATACAGATAGTGGAGCCTTCCCATGTGACGGCTTTGGTATCTCAAACTTTGGAATAGTATGTGCTGCCTGTTGAGATAATTCAGGCATTTGAAGAGCAGAGGTCGGGGGCAGCATCATCGGGGAGCATAGGCCGGGAGATCAGTGTACCCTCTCAATGATGTACATGGGGCCATTAGGAGACAGGCCCACAACGCACTCACCAAACTTTTGAATAAAGAGAAGCATGTTAAGGCCCACTGTCTGCTCAGGTAGCCCCAAGAAACCCAAGTTGTTCCACCTGCTTCGAGCTTCAAGGTCCTCTAGACAGTCCTCCAGCTTTTTGCCATAGGTGAGTTATTTCAGGGCCTGTTTGTGCCCTCTGATCCTCTAGTGAGAACATCCTAGCTTCATTGTTGCCCATGCGGTGAGTAAACACATCCTCAGACCCCTTCAGTTGCTGCATAGACTCTGTTATTGTCAATAATGTAGCTTTTAAGGGCTCCAGTTCCTCAAGAAAGTGTTCCTCTGTCAGGACACCCACTGAAGCAGCAGGGTTGGGAGCATCCTTTCCTTTGGAGTATTTTGGGGCCTTCTCGGGCATTACTGGTGGATGGTGCTTTGGCTGTGGATTCTGCATCTCTGTACCCATTGTGGTGGTCAGTATCCATATCGAATGCAGCCAGACAAGCTTGTTTTCATGTACATTTATTGATTGTTTGTGATATGTATGAATGAAGGTCACCATTGCAAATGAGTTTCTACTCAATGGTCTTAACCTTAAATAAAAACAAACAAACAGTGAGAAACGTTGGCATAACAAAGAAAATTTGCAGTTAATGAACAGGAGAGAGCCAAGGATGTGACTGTTCAGGCCGCCATCACGTGATCTCCAGAAGTCAAGCCTGCTATCTAGCTCCACACTGAGGTACTTGAAGGAAGGAACTGTTTCAAGAGGGGTACCATCCAGAGTGGTAAAGACAGGGAGGGGGAAGCCTGGACAATTTCTAGCTGGTGCCAAAGGTCATGGACACAGGTTTTTTTAGTGTTGACCCAAAGTTAGTTGGAGTGGAACTAGCGCAGGACATTGTGGCAAACCTTCTATGGTCACAGCCGAGGGTATGGAGGTGTAGATGACTGTGGCATCTGTATGCATATGGATATGTGAGTTGACACAAGCAGAGGGTAGGTCTTTCAGGAAGATGGAGAAGAGGATGGGACCCAGTATGGAACCCTGTGGGACTCCAGTCTGAATAAGAAGGGGGGACAGGGCACCTCTTACCTGTACCGACTGTTTGTCAAAGGGAACTGACAGTCCAACAGAGCTCAGCTTGTCCTGGAGGAGTGAGAGGACACCGAATCAAAGGCTTTGGCCAGATCGATGAAAATAGCTGCTGTGATGTGCCCTTGATCCATACCAGTGAGGATGAAGTCAGTGACATGCATAGGGAGGAGAAAGTGTATTGATGCTTCCAAAAACCAGACTGGAAAGGGGCCAGGTAATTGGATGAGTAGAGGAAATCAGCAAGCCTAGAGTAAGCATGTTTCTCTTGCAGTTTTGCAAGAGTAGGGAAGAGGGAGAGGGAGATGGGCCAGAAATTGCCAGAGGAAGATGGGGTCATCCCCTTTGAGAAAAGGAAGAACTTTGGCAACCTTCCAAGAAAGGGGAACAGCACAGAGTGAGAAGGAGAGGTTCAGAAGCTGAGTAAGAGGAGAGGTGATGTGGGTGCTGAGAGATGGAGGATTTTAGGATCCATCCTGTCAGGACTGGACTTAGGCAAGTTAAGTGAGGAAAGGGCAAGGAAAGTTTCCTGAGGAGTCACAGGTGGGAAGTGAAACCCCTGGACTGAGTGGGGTGGAGAGAAAGATGGAAAGGTGGGGAGTGGAGAGGCACCAAGATGGTGATGGAGGGAGGGAAGGCACAGGTAGAAAAAAAAACATTAAATGAGCAGCAACAGAGAGAGGGTCGAGACTGGTGAACCACCCGCCATGAAGACTGGGGAGTTAATAGTATGGGGTGTGTGGGGTGTTGGAAATATTGCTGTTATGTACCCTTTGTTGCTTTTCTTAACTTTGCACATGCTGTATTTGCTCTCATGTCTTTTAGACTACTGAAATGTTTGACTTCTGCTGGTAATGTTCATACTTTGTACTTTGTTCCCTTGAATCATTGTGATACTGTTGTCTGATGTTCTAAATCTCCTAGGTCTTGTCTGAAAATAGTCATTGTACTGTATATTGCACTTACCCAGTAAACAGAAACTAAATAAATAGCCTCCCAGAATTTTGCTGGAGTGTTAAGGTTATTCTAGAGGTTGACTTTAAAGTACAGTAGTCTACTTTAGCACTGTGTACAGCATTTGTACATGAATTTCTGAGTAACTTATTGGAAAATAGGTCAGGCAGGGAGCAGGATAATTTAAAATGGGCTCATTCTTGGTCTTGGGTCTTACACTGGCTGAGAAGGTCAGGTGTAATCCAGGTGTGGTGGGAATCTCTTACCCTGGACTTTCTGAGGAGTGCATGCTTGTACAGATGAAAATGAAATTGGTGTGGAAAAGTGAGATGGCCATGTCAATGGCAGGGCAGAGAGGATGGGGACAAGTCAGCTGCAGCAAGATTGTTTAGCAGGGTGTTAATATTAGGAGACTGGAAGGATCTAGACCATAGGTATTTAGGGCCAGATGGAGGAAGCCGAGCTTTCCTGACACAGAACGTCATGTAGTGGTGGCTGCTGAAGGCATCTGGTAGAATACTTGCTTCAGTGATGCAGTGGTGGTGTGAGGACAGAATCCAGTCCAGAAGGGTGTGGTTAGGGGAATGAGAATTGAGCCAGGTGGGTTCAGTAATACGTTTGGTAAGATTTAGAAACACAAACCTATTGGGAGGAAGGCTTTGAGGCTGGAGAAAGCCAATTAATACTGAAGTCCCCAAGGAGGAGGAGTTCACTGAAAAAGGAGTGGATGGGCATGAGCAGAGAGAGAGAGAGTCAACCAGTGAAGATGGGGAGATTCTAGAGGAGGAATAGAAGACACCAACAAAGATGTGTAGGGAAGTAGGAAAGGAGAGCTTGACCAGAAGGAACTCATGAGAGGAGGGCACTAATTCCCTGAGACTGATGAAATAGGAAAGGTTCTGGCAGACATGGAGGGCAACACCACTGCCTAACTTGCTACGGTCCTGCCTGAAGAGGTTGTAGTCAGGGAGAGCCGAGCAGAAGTCTGGTATTCTGGAGGAGAGCTAAGATTCTGAGATGCAGAGAAGGTCAGCACAGTGTTGAGAGACCCAGCTGAGAAGCTCAAGTTTAGGAAGGAGGCTCCTAACACTGAAATGGTAGATACTAAGGCCTTTAGGAGTGAAGGAAGGGGCAAGAGTAGAAGAGGGTCCAGGGTTAGATTCATCCTGGGTTATATTCAACATCACCAGCTACAAAGAAAAGCAGGATAAGGAACAGGAGGATAGAATGAGACTTGTGCTCCCTATGATGGCAGAGAGAGGAGTGGAGGACAGGGGAAAGTAGAGGATGACTCAGTGGAGGAACTCAAGTTCAGGGATAGGGAGGAGAGGAGACAAGGGTGGCTGGTGTGGAGGGTGTAAATAAGGCAAGCAGAGGGACAGAGAGAGAGAGAGAGTGAAGATGAGTAGGAGGGAGAGAATGGTGACGGGGTAGGAGAGGAGAAGGAGAAGGCATATAAAGGGGCAGGGTGCATGACTGAAAGGCAGCTGAACTGAGATTAACCAACAAGCTACCAACAGCAACTAGATAAAATAGTAGAAATAGCAATGACTGTCTAGCAAATTCAGGGTACCTAGGCAAATAGAGATAAACCATCTGGACTAAGACAGAATTAAAATTAATATTAAGGTATCAATACTGCTAAATTAAATAGTTTAGGGTGCATCAAGCAAGCAGGATGGTATATACTAGGTGGATACCACTAGCTAATAGACCTTGTTGACAACAACAACAACAGGTGGTGTTGTGAGATACAAAATTAGGCAGTCAAGCAGGATAGGTGAATACAATAAAGGAAACTTCAAGCTAATAGTCTTGCTGACAAGAAACTACCGACTGTACTATGATGCACAAAATTTAGCAATGTAACTTCGAATTTGGGATATACCCAGATAGAGTGTGACCAGGATGCAGGAATTTCAGGCTTTTGGGGTTGGGTCTCAGCTAAAATATGGACTACCCAAAAGGGACCAGATATAGCAACATATGTAGGCAAAGTGAAGCAAGACTTACAGTCACAGGAGCAGTCCGAAAGGAGATGTGTGGTGAGACGAGCAGTAGACATGGTGGGATGGTAATGTGACTGTCCGACAGTTAACTCACAGCTGATTCCAGTCAGATTTCATGCTGAAAATGCCCTTTGCTTTGCAGCCTTTAGCATGGAGGACCCCAGCGCAGAGGACCACTAGAGGGGACAGTGCTTTTGAGCTGGAGTCTGGTATCCTGAACTTGCTGGCAGTCTCACTCAGTTGGCCCACCGGAGAAGAGGAGGTGTGGCTTAGGATATGCAGAGCTTCTGAGTCCCTGAGTAAATCCAGAGAAAGTGCTGTACAGTCCAGGAAAGTAAAGTGTTTAGAGAGCTGTGTTGGCAAATGCAATGGCTTCCAAGGATTCTGAAGCAGTGACAAGTTATGGAAGGAGAATTCAGTGAGTTTCAGCAGCTATGGATGCTCTTGACCCTGGGTGGCTCAGCGGGTGGCAGCTTCCATCTGAGGCCCCACTGACAAGTCACAATGGGTGGTGGCAAAATTACTTGATGCAAACAATGTCCCCATTATGCTGCCACCCATTTTTGCTATGCGTAAAGTGTTACCTTACTTGCTAGGGGGAGAAGTCCCTCCTTCAAGAAACACCAAAGGAAACTGTAAACCTCTTCTATGAGATATTTGAATAGTAACAAAGCTGCAGTTAAAGTATCCACCACAAGTGATTTTCCCCCACTGCTGCTTCTGCCTAGCATTGCCTGTTCTGGAAAGAGTTAGAATAACATGGGGTGGGGCTTCTGATGGCCCCCAGTACTATGCCAACCTGCGGCAGCTTTTCCTGGCTGGCGAGGTACTGATACTGCCATTCCTCACCACCAGTACTCCTTCTTCTGATTGGATGCCCTGAAGAGGGTGTGGATAGCATTGTGGGCACTTTGGATGGCTCATCAATACTACCTAAAATTGCCCATGGCCTGCCCTGGCAGGCCAAATCCCAGTATCACCACTGGTATCACCACCCTCTACTGAACAGCACTCCTTTACATGTTACTTTTTTCGTATTTATCCCTCCTCTCCTCCCCTCAACTCTGGTCTCCTCGGGAGCACCAAGGAGTCATCCCTCTGAGGTCCACCCTACCTGGACAGTCCTGTGTCACCCATGTAGCCTAGGATTACCCCTGGATGGGGACGAGGTGGGCCCCAACACCCCCAGCAGTCAGTAGCATCGGTCGGTCGGGTGCCAGGCTGGCGGCCGCAGATCAAGGGCAAGCTCCAGTGCTCCGTCTCCGCTGGAGCTGAAGGGCATTTTTCCCCTGTTTCTTGGGGAGTGGCTAGCACCCTGATGTCAAGGCATGGTACCAACATCTGCCACTCCCCCGCTCCTTCTCTACATCGTCAGTGCTTGCTGCTTCACCGGCCTCCACCAGCAGGCAGCCCAGCATCAACTAGGGTTCCTGTCTCTCCCAGGAGAGGAGAGCTGTCCTCCAGACGCTCAATCCTCTCCCTCCCCTGTCGACCCCAAGCAACCCAGGCTCATTCCCGAACCTGGGTCTCCGGCATGGCACGAGGTGTGGCATCTAGCACCTCAACCCTCAGTGCCACCGGGCCGGCTTACATGTTACTTTCTTATAGTTGTCCTGCCAAATACCACCACAGCATTTGCAAAGGCACAATTTGTTGAGTAGATATGAGAGTGCAAAGATGATGATGGCAGTGGTGACCATATAGTGGCCTGCCAGGTCAAGATAATAGTCATCAGGGGGACAACAAAAGGCACCCCCAATGCTAATAAGGAGATCACTGCTGGGGAAACAGTGGCAGGGCACCGAGGGACCATCTGGAAGATGATATGGATGGATCCCCCTCAAGCTTAGCAATAGCTGGCATTTGGATAGAGGACCAGGAGGCCCCCCATAACAGTTTTAAAGATAAGGCATTAAACAATGGGGATTCATGAGATGGGGATGGCTCATTTTTTGTCTGTTTCTATTTTTCCTTTTAATCTGTAATTTAATGCCCTCTTCCTGTGTCCGGCATGCATTACCCAAGGCTCAGCCAACCTGCTGCACCCCTCTCAGCTGTTTACCAGTGCTCCCGCAGGCATGAACGGGGTGACCGAGAATTATCTCCAGAAGTGGTTGTGTGTCAGGAAGTGTTGTGGTGGGGGTGATGGATGTACTGAGGTTGGTTGTCATGGGTGCCAGGGCCATTTTCTCTTTTTCTGTGGCCCTCCTTCAAGACACCAGCAGCCAGAATGTGCAAACAAGCATACAATGCATGCTGCAACATGGCATCAGTGTGGCCCCCCCCTCACTATAGTGCGACAACCTGGATCACTGCCCCGGTCACCCAGGTGGGATGGCTTCAATGGTGGCACTCATCCCCCCTCCCCGGAGAATGACAACATCCTCTGAGATAATTAATCTACCTCCCCCCCTCCCCCATGACTGGCACTCAGTGACCCTGGGTCTTTCTGGAACCCAGGTAAATGGTGTCATATGCGGTAACCCTAACACTGCACTGATGGGCTGGCTTTCTGTTTCATGTTTCGGTGCCCTTTTCCCTTATAGTTGCTAAATACTGCAGTAAATGAATGTGGCCTATTTTTCACATGGAACTGGCAAATTGGTACCAAACAATTCTAACTTTACTGGGCTTGACAGGAAAGATTTGTGAAACTGGACCCTGAAAGGTTCACACAGCTATACTCATAATACCCCCTAGGTATGTGGTTATCTTACAACTACACAAACTGACATTCCTTATTATTTAAATTCTACCAGGTTTAAAGGTAAATTGCTTGATCCTTTGATTGCATTTTACCACTCCAAGATGGGTAAGTCTTCCAGTATCAACACACTGGCCACACATTACCTAAGTTTTGTGAATGTAATGCGTAACTAATTGTGTTTGTGTTATTAAAGATGCATAAGTGCTATCCATAAAAACATAGAAACATAGAAATTGATGGCAGATAAGGACTGCTAGGCCCACCCAGTCTGCCCATTTTCCCTACCTGTTGCAAAAACCACAGACCCTACTTGATCGCCATCTTTGTTCTCTTTCCTATCGCTAGAGCTTCCCTATGCCTATCCCATGTATTTTTGAATTCGCTTATCAATTTAGCCTCCACCACCTCTGCTGGGAGTCTGTTCCATGCATCTACCATCATTTCTATGAAGAAATACTTCCTCACGTTACTCCTTAGTCTACCCCCTTCCAGCCTTATGTCATGACCCTTGTTTTAGGACATCTCTTTTTCCGAAAGATGCCACCCTACTGTACCTTATTTATCCCCTTGAGATATTTGAAGGTCTCTATTATATCCACCTCTCTTTCCTGTCATCCAGGGTATACATATTGAGGTCCTCCAGTCTGTCCTCCTATGACTTTTGGTGCAGGCTCTGCACCATTTTTGTTGCTCTACTCCATTGATCATTTAGATTCACCAGATGGTGTCCTGTTTTTAGTTGGGAAGGAAAACCTGGATAGATATGTGTTTTCTATTACCCTAACCTCCACTGTCTTGTAAAGGTACCATATCTCTTATGGTTATGTATTCTTGAGTTCTTTGGGTGGGAGAACTGTGAAGCAAAGCTGAGCAGTTCTGACACACAAAGGACTTGAAAAGGCACTCTTATAGCCATAAGAAACACTGGTACCGATGTATAAAGGTATTATATAGCATGTTGACGATTTCTGTTTTTAAAAACTGAAGTTTAAATTTAAAATGAGAGAAAAAGATGGACCATGCTATCTGAACTTAGAACTTTAGAATTTTAGAACTCATTGCATGAGAGACCCTCTTATGGTCATTACAGTACCTGGAATGTTTACAAATAAACAATCCTGATTGACTAAGAACAAGGTTATGATTCATAATACCTAAACTGAGTGGACAGATTGATGGGAAACAGACTATCTGAGTGGTGGTATCCACAGCCCTTGAGTCCAACAATCAGCACGCATAGGGGCCAGGTGTTCATTGAGGATGGAGCAGGTCCAAACATTAGGCATCCAGTTGGATACCTGTCCCACTGCTAGAGTTGATCCTCTGCTTTGCATGGAGTAGGGGACTGTGTGATATGACAGTCCCCTAATCTACTCTCGAACAAGCTAAAGGTAACCCTCATAAAATATGGAAGACTATCAAAGCTATAGAATGATGGCCCATGGCCCCCTCTGTCCCAACAAAGATAGTTGCAAGTGGCAAGATTGTGGAAAACAAGTCCCTAATCCTGGAGGAACTTAACTCCCACTTTGCCACAGCTGGATTAGCTTTTGAGTTGTCACCTTATGCTGGTGCTGCGGTGAGCCAGCATACCCTCCCCACATCTAGTCCTGCACCCAGCCCTTTCAACTGCGTGAGATAACTTATAAAGAAGTAGAAGATTCTTTCTTAACTTAGACACCAAAAAGTGCAGGGATGATGGCTAGGAACCCTTTTTCCTAAGGTCAGGCTACGCCCATCTCACTGCCCCATTCTCCACATCTTCAATCTTTCCATTACATCTGCTACTGTGCCCCTGCTGGAAATCAGCACATATCCTCCTCTATTTAAATCTGGTGACCCATGCTGATGTAAACAACTATAGGCCTATCTCCATATTGCCTATCCTTTCTAAAGTTCTCGAAAAACTGATCCATATTCAGTTAAAATCTCACTTGGAAACCTTCTCTCTCATTAACCCAGCTCAATCTGGCTTCCAGGCCAATCATAGCACAATCACTGCACTAGCAAAAGTAACCAATGATTGGATCTCTGCTATAGATGCTAAGAAGGTAACTGGTGCAGTCTTTTTGGACCTCAGCTAAGCTTTTGATGCTGTTGATCACAAACTGTTAGTCAATTGCCTTGCAAAGTTGGGTGCCACATACCATACCACCCAGTGGTTCTCTAGCTACCTAACTGGAAGATTACAAAAAGTAAAGGTGGAAGGCTTTTTTTCTGCTGCCTTGCCAGTTGCAAGAGGAGTCCCCCAAGGATCCATCTTAGGCCCTATCTTGTTTTCTTTGTACATTAATGACTTTAGATGCTAACATATCTACGTCCAATCTGCACTTTTTTGCAGATGATACTGTGTTGTATACTTCTGGCTCATCGTTATCTGAAGTCAAGGGAGTGCTTCAAGCGGACTTCGCACACCTTGAGCATAATCTAATAAAGGCAAAGCTTCTGCTCAATGCTAAGAAGACTAAAGCGATGATATTCTCCCTCAGTGCTGTCACAGGCCCCCCCAATACTCTTGCCCAAGACTTCATTGTCATCACGCTAAACGAGCCTCTGGAAGTTGTAACCAAATTTAAATATCTGGGTATCTGGATCGACAATAAATTATCTTTCAATGACCACGTCGAAGATGTCTCTAGAAGGTTAAAAGCAAGGTTAGGTTTCTTCTACAGAAAGAGGCCCCTTTTCCCCCTTGAAACTCGAAACAAGCTTGTACAGGCCACTTTTCTCCCCCTACTCGACTATGGCGATGTAATCTATTCCTCCACCACTCTTGCAAATCTAGTAAAGGTGACATCCTTTATCACCGTGTGTTATGGTTCATTACCAACTCCCCTTACCGTTCGCACCACTGTGACTTATATGCAGCTGTTGGTTGGACATCCCTTACTACTAGACGCCTGCTCCATGCTGGGCAATGGACTCTTAAACAGCTCCTGAGAAATTGCCAAGCTATCTCTCTTCCCTTATTAGTATCTCACATAGTGCATACTGTTAAGAAAATCTGACTTTATTATGCTTGACATACCAAGGACGCTGGACTTCCTTTGGTAAAAGTGCTATTGCATATGCCCTTCCTCCATTTGGAACCAATTACAAACCATACTGAAACTAACTAGCACAGTTTCAATAAACTTCTACAAATCGCTAAGTTCAGCCAAAATAAAAGACACCTGTAACTGTCATTAAGTCTCTTCCTTCCCCATGTGTGCCATATTTATCCACTGGTAAGGTATAATTGATTTGTCATATTAACTGCTTTCCTTCCCTTCTACTCCTGGCTTTATCTATGCTTACGCTCCACTGCTACTCTATCAAATCACTCCCCATATCAGTTGTAGTCTGTTGTTTGTTCTAGCTGCCAAAATATATGTATTGCACACACCAGTCATCATGTTTCATTTATCAGTATGCAACCTGTAAGTCAGCTTCCTGTTTCATATCAATGTTTACCACCTGCGGTCACCCTATGTGGTACCCTTGTATGTATATCCAGCCTGTATCATGTAACATGCATTTCATGTATATACTGTTATTACCTATCTGTGTTTGTACTTTAAGTGTTTATGTCACAGGACCTCCTTGTGAATGAGCTTGCTCAATGGAGTTTTCCTGCAATAAACTTGAACTTGAACTTGAACTAATGACTGCCATACCCCTTGAAGGAAAACTGAAATTTAAAAATAAACATCCGCTTATTGCCCCAGTCCTTCATGCCAGCTGGTAAGGTTGCAGGCATGAGGTGGAGGCCCAGACTGCGCTCTGGGAGGGTCCGGGGAGCAGGGAGTGATGCTTCAACTGAGGGAGCAAATGTTACTGCTACACCTCTGTAGAGTAGTGCTGCTGCTTTTCCACACCCTGTCCTTGACCTGGCCTCATGCATAGTGGTGTGAATTGGGTTAGTGCAGACCTCTACAGGGGGTGCAGTTGTGGCTCTGGATTAACAGAGTTTTCTGCATGAGCACAGTGAGGCATCTCTGCACCTGCAGCCACACTACATGCCCCTACATAGATGTACAAGGCATACGCGTTATGTGGCTAGGGCCCTATGACAGTACCACTCAGGCTGGAAAGAGAATGCATATGGTAAAGCAGATTGTTGGACTATTGACCCTGACTACTGCTAGCCAGTCACACATTTTTTTAAACAGAGCAGATAAGGTTATCTGCTAGACAGCAGCATGCAGAAATCTCTCATTTTTTCTCATGAATGCTTAACTGATAAAATATGTATTAATTCCCAAGGTATAATCATCCTTCAAGCACATAGGAGGTGATGTATAGCAGGACAATGTCGCAGAGTTGTCAGTTTTAAAAGAAACGACAAATTTACTATGGCTAGACATACATAAATGTTGAAAAAGTTTTACTAAATCGGGCTGTGTGCATTTATCGATTGTGGGTGCACTTTTTTTTTATTAAAAAGTAAAAGCAACAATAAATAACACACTCAAGAAATGAAGTTCCCCCCACAACATGTTGATACACTTTGTGTACCCATTTCTTCACGGCCGCATCTAAAAATGAGCTGGTTCACCTTAGTAAGCAATTTCTGGTAAACAAATCCCAGCTCCCTACCACCCCAAAGCCAGACACATTAAATATGATGAGGTGATCTGTGACATCAAACCATCTAGAACAAAATCCACCATCTAGTATTGAGATATTTGTGTGAAATGACTTTATAAAAAAATCACATACTGTAATATATTGCTTATACTATGTGATGTTGTATGAAGTAATTTCACACACATGCAATAGTAGCTTGGCTATGATATTGATTTTCATTTATGGGAGATTAACAACTCAGCAGGGAGGGGGGTTCCAAAGGGTTGGATGCAGACACTGCTGCATGCTGCACCTATGTCTGCATCCATCCAGGCAGTCCTGCTGCTATTTTCAAAAGTTGTGTCCATTTATGACAAAAGTTACAATTTTCAGCAGAAAATACATGCACTTATTTCCAAATCAGACGCAACTCACAATTGCATTGTCATTTTAGGTGTAATTGTGTCTATTTTTGGAAGCAAACTTTGCATACTTTTAGGCCATCTGATACATGGTCTGGCAGATCAGGATACATTTCTGCTTTAAAAATAGGGGTCAGACACATCTAGGGCAGGTCCTGCTAAAAATCCTGCCCTCACATTTTTATATATTTAGAAAACCGATAACTTAATATTAGACAATGGATTTTTTACTAGTGGGTCTGATGTCACATAAGTATTTTAATGCACTATCACTTTACAAATATATTGAGAATAAAAGATCACTTCATGAGCAAGCACACACATGTACAAATTGTTGGGGGCAGTTCTCGACTGCTGTCTGTAAGTTTTTTTTACCTGCATCAGTTATGGTGTAAATAAACTTTTTTTGCTATGTTTAGGGTTCTAACTTTGGCGTAATAAAGAGCTGGGATTTTTAGTTAAAATGTTGGTTGTGCTGTATTGCTCTACGTTACTTACTTTAGAGCGGCAGTTTTCTAGTTTGAACTCCTGGTCAAACCTTTAAAATAAATGTATATATTTTGGATGAAACATATATATTGTAGTACTATTTGCTGTCCTTCAATGGTTCTCTTTGTCACTGCTACACAACAGAAGCCATTGATGGACATGTGGTGGTAAAGTGGTGTTCTACAGGTGGCCCAGTGGCACTGAGGGTTGAGGTGCTGGGCGCCACACCTTGCATCATGCCAGTGATCTGGGCTTGGGATCGAGCTCTGGTCATCAGAGGTCGGCAGAGGAGGAGAGGATTGAGTGTCTGGAGGACAGATCTCCTCTCCTGGGTAGAGTGGGTGGGTGGGTGAGTGTCTCCCCTGCACTAGTCACTCCCAGCAGAAGCTGGGGTGCAACAGCTGGGGGTCACATTGACGGCGTGTTTGGAGCATTGGTGGGTGTCCGCAGGAAGGGTGCAGGAGTGTGCTCAGCCCGCAATGGACGTCATTGCAAGTCCATGCACCCTGGGGGAAATTCATGCTCACACTTGAGCACCAGGAAAAACATCCATTGGCTGGGAGGAATGTGTCACCTGCCCCCTCCTCCAACAATGTATCCTGCCCACCAGATCTCGACACACCCTCCACCTCTGCCCAATGGGTCTTTAGATGAGGTAAGCACTGGGGAGCTGAAGGCGAACCCACCCTAATGGGGCAATGACCGGGGAGTTTCCCTAGGGTGTGTCACGGGTGGATCAGGAGACCAGAATCATGGCTCAGGAGGGTCTTGGTAGGAGGGGAACAGGCAGGATGACTGATGGGGTCCCAGCCAGCGGTGACGGGAGTGAAAAAGAATGGGAAAAAAAAGTGATACTCTACAAATAACTTTTTTACTAGAGCTGGGCAAGTTATTTATTGCATATGAAAATCTTGTGAAATCCTTTTTCCACTTGATAGATTTGTGTGTCAATAATAGAAGGATTTGGACAGTTTTCTACTTTAAGAAAATAGTATGAAAGGGCACAGGGGTTTTTGGACACATTTATGGACTACCTTATCTTAGACGTGTTAGCCATGCACTCTTGGGCTACAGTTCTACAGTTTTGGACTCATCAGTTTATATTTTATAATTATTTAGGTGTGACCGCCATAATACAGTGCATAAACAAGGGATGCTTTATTATCCTGAATAGGTTGGGAGCTATCGCTCCCCTCGACTGATGTATTAATGGTTGTTCCTTTTGCGGAAAAATTTGTATTTGTTACATTTTCCTATAAAATATAAATAAAAAAAAAGAAAATAGTGTGAAAATCACCTATTAATGAATGAAAATGGCTGTTACTGCCATTTTTATGTGAAAAAAAATATTTTTCCCTAGAATACTGCAATCTGTATACCACTTTGTGTGTGAAATTTTAGCATGTCTCAAAATAATCACTGCAAAAATGCAGAATCCAGTTTTGCACAGCAGTACTTTTTATGTTTGCTTGCGTGTACAGCGCACAAGAAACATATTGAGATAGTAGAGCGTTGCAGAGGTGTGGCAGTGTTGAGGCCAGTACAGCAGATGCTTTAATGGGTGCATCCCTTGGTCACCCATTAATGCTGAAGCTGCCAATCACGGCAGTTTCAGCGTGAGCACTGCACTTGAAATAAATCTACCACTGCAATCAGGAGCAGTTTCATCATTGCAGCAGCAGTCCCCCCTCCCTCCCAACCAGGCACACAGCAGGACAACAAATTTAAATGTTAGCTCCCTCCGACTGCAGCTGCCTGACCCGCACCTCCGTTCCACATCACACCTTCTGTTCTCCATCCCCTGCTGACATCAGGGTGCTCAATCTCATGTCAGCATGTATGCCCCTCCCTCATTAATGTGGCACACTGGGAGCCCACCCCAGTGTGCCAAAAAATACTTCTTTGATGTTTCCGACACCGGGATGCCCACTCCTGGTGTCAGATGTGCCACCCCCCAAGCCCCTATGTTCTTAGCCGACCTCAGGATGCCCAATCCCTGGGATGGAATTGATCCCCCACCCCCAGTACTCCGGCACACTGGGAGCCCACCCCAGTGTGCCAGAATCTGTTTTGTTAATATTTCAACTGTAAAAAAGAAAACAGTCCCCTGACATTTTTTTTTGTTTAAACCTGAAAAAAAAAAAGAAATGGTCTCTCTTCATTTCCACCAGACACACTCCCCCAACCCTTATCCTTCCTCTGAGCACCCCACCTCCCCGTACCCCCCCTCACCCATACTTACCTCCAGAAGTCAGAAGCAGCGATCTTCTGTGGACTGGGAACACATCTGCGATCTTCAAAGACCAACTGGGAACTTAGGTTGATATCTCAGCCAATTTTTGGAGTTTTGATCCCAAATTTTCAACATGGGGTTCTTGGGACCCCACCTCATAAACACTGGCATTGTCATTTTTTTCTTGGTTCCAAAAGGTGATTTTGTGGTCACTGCATGGAATCATCTTTTGGGACCAATTAACAAAATGATAGTGCCACTGTTCATGAGGTGGGGTCCCAAAAAGCCCTTGTTGCAAATTTGGTGAATAAACTCCAAAAAATGACTGCATCACAAGCGTCCATTGCGCAGTTTCTACACACGCTCATAGCTTCATCAATTTTTAATATTTTCACTCCAAATTTCCAACATTGCCATTTTTTCACACCCCCTTATGAACATCACAGGTACCATTTTTTGCATCCTTCCCAAAATGTGTTTTTGCACCTGTGGCACAGAATGGTATGATTGCTGTGCAAAATCAACTCTTGGGACAGATTAATGAAATCACAGTGCCACTGTTCATGAGGGGAGGTCCAAAAAAGGCCATGTTACAAATCTGATGAAAACATTCCAAAAAATGACTGTGTTATGAGTGTGCATTGCACAGTTTCTACGCACACTCATAACTTTGCCAATGTTTTATATTTTCTCTCCAGATTTTCAAGATTGCCATTTTTTCACACCTCCTCAAGAACAGTATAGCTGTAATTTTTCACATCCTGCCCAAAATGTGTTTTTGCACCTGTGGTGTTGAATGGCACACTTGCTGTGCGAAATCACCTTTGGGGATTGAGTAACAAAATTATACTGCCACTGTTTATGAGGTGGGGGTCCCAAAAAGCCCATGTTGAAAATTAGGAGCAAAAATACCAAGAAACGCCAAGGGCATTAGGGTTTCCAAATGTAATGCCCACCCTGTACTTAATGACAGGGGTCAGGGTGTGTGACTTGGGGTGTCAGTCGTAATGCTCACACCATTCCACCCCCACTCCCACCCTGCAGACACTGACAGGCATTGAGGTGTACCTTGGGGCCTTGAGCCCTAACGTTCACCCCATTCTCCTATACTGCACACATCTCAGCTTATTTCCTTATGGAATGTGGTAAGCATAAGGGCCGAAGACCACAAGGCACACTGCGACACCTGTCAGTGTCTACAGGATGGGGTGAGGTGGAATGGCATGCATGTTATTATGGCCAACGACCCAAAGGCACACCCCCATCACCCAAAGGCACACCTCCAGCACCTGTCAGTCTCTGCAGGATGGGGCTGGAGGTTGGCGTTTACTTCAATTCTTCACTGCCATTCCTATTTTGCAGCTCTCTAACTCCTGCACTACTAATGCCAATACCAGCAAGCAAACATTCTGCATTGACAAATGCTTGTTTAGAGTTTCTTTAACAGGATTGCCCCCCTGAGATGTGAATTTTTTTTGTGTGGGGTAAGGCATCTAGACAGCATTACAGCCTAGAGAACTAAAGCAAGGAAGCCCAAGTGATTTGCACAAGATCAGAAGAGACAAGTGCTGTGCCTGTGCTGCGATTCCAACTTGTGGTCTCCTTGGTGTTTTGTTCATAATTCTCAAGTAATCCATGGTTTCTCCTCAATAAACCACGCTTGCCCTTGCAATTCTGTCATTCACCGCCAGAACTCAAATCTCCTGTGCACTTAAATATATGCATTTCCCGTCATGCACAGCAGCCAAATCCCAAACACAGCAGAAAAACAGAAATAATTTCACAGTTCACAAAAATTTCTTGGGCCTTTTATTTAGCTTGAGAATACAGCTGGGTGGCATGTCCAGCTATGTTTTACACATCACACAGTGTGCACTGATGTTTTTTAGACAACTTTACTGGTAATTCTTGTCTTTAATGCATACATTGTAATTTCATGAGCCCTATAACTATCTTAGTTTGTCTTTAAGCTGGGTGGGGGTTGCCTTTCAGTAATCACATCCTTATACTGACTGTGACACTCATGGCTTGATTTGGGAGTTATTTGCTTCAGCAGTGTTATCTTATGTCAATTAAATTTATGTGCAGTAGGATTCTTTGCATGTGTGTTGCACCTAGCACATCTGAACCCAAGGTTCATTCGGACTGAGGGCAGTATTGTACTGTTAAACTTCTCTGACATCATCTTCTGGTTTTTTTTAAATGAGTATTTTAAACCAATGGGGATTTTTTTCTGTTTTTCTCTGCATTATCTAGCTGTTATAAGTATTGTATTTTCTAAACAACTGCCATGAGCTTCTGAAGAAGGACTGGTTGGTCCGAAAGCTAGAGCACTTTGTTCTTGTTGTTACATCTATGTTGGTCCATTAAAAGGTATCAAATCATTTGCTTCTGGAACAGTTCACAAAAGTAAGTCAGCCAAAATCAACACATATTCTGAAATGTAGATCATCTGCATGTAATCAGTAATTGAGTCACTGTTCACCATTGTACTCACAGGCCCCGATATTCAAACTTGTGTTGTGCTGTGCAATACAGCAGCCCGCCTGTGGGTGACTTCCAGTTAGGCCTGTTTTTTACAGGCGTAACTTTGTGTCCATGAATGCGGCACATCTTCGAGATGTGCCAGCAGATGTGCTGCACATCTCGGCTGAATATCAAAATGTGCCGCATAAGCATGGGCATGCCCCTTGGAGATGTGCCACATACATTTTAGATGCACCTTGGTGCATCTGGAGTTGTGCAGCGCATCACCAGTGTTTGAATATGGCCCTGGGGTGCACTTCTGGAGATGCACTGGCAAAACTCAGTTACGTCAGGTGCATCTCCTTTGAATATCTTGACCACAATATAGAAAGGAAATTCAGCCTGATCCAGCACAATACAGAATGCACTTAAATATATGCATTTCTCATCAGGCACAACAGCCCAATCCCTAACAGCAAACACAGCAGAAAAACTGAGACGATTTCACAGTTCACAGGTCAGCCAAAATCAACACATATTCTGAAATGTTGATCATATCAGCATGTAATCAGTAATTGAATCTTTGTTCACTGTTGTACTCACAATATTAAAAGGAAAATCAGCCTGTTCAGCCCAATAAAAGAATTCTACTTTCCAACTACCTGTGTCTGTCTCTGTGTCAGTGTTTTATTGTACTTGCTAATATATTATGTCATGTTACAATCTCTTATCAAGCATAACTCCCTGTTTCTGCACTTGCCATGTTACAAGCACATTAATCCACTCCACAGCATGGTTCAACTGTAGAAATAATCCATGCCTGGGTGGTTGGAGGCTAGTGCCCCAACCCCCCCCCCCCGCATGGATTAATTCTACAGTAGAACCATGCTGTGTCGTGGATTAATACTTATGCGAAACCTGGCCTGGATTTTCAGTCATTCAGGGACAAAGTCTCACGCAGTAGCCCCTGTGATCTATACTGTGTTACATCTTTGAGCTCCTATACATCATCTAGCACAGTTTGCTTAGCATATGACCCTGTTACAGATGGCAGACTATGCTTCCCTCTTCCTGGCAGCTTACATTGTAGATACTTGGGTGAATGGTGAATGAACAGTCAAAATGTTTCACTGCCTTTTCCTACCCCCTACTCCATCATGGATTTGGGGTCAGGAGGCCCAAGACTTCCTATTGGTGAGTTGTTAAACTGGGGGCAGGTTAAGGAGATGGTGGTTACATTTTTTATGGTGTGTACTATGGGGAAGGGAAAACTGGCAAGACAAACAGATATAGCTATTCCCACTGTGCATTTAGAAAGGATACCTTTGGCATACCTCTCCATCATGGATTTGGAGTTGTGGAGAGTGAAGACACCATTTATCTTCATTGTCCCTAAAAGGTAGATTTATAATCTAATGTATAAAGCTGTTAATATGGGTTTATTAGATGCTTCTCTTTTCTAAGACATAGAACAAATAAAATACATTTTTGAAGTTCCAAGATATGTAAAGTCCTTCCAAATAGAATTGAAATGTTCTATACCTAAATATTTGAAGAATGGAAAAGGAAAAAAGTTTTGTTGCACCATAAAAATGATGTCTGTATACGTGAAAGAAATATAAAATACCCTAGTTTCTCAAACAATAAATACATATTGTTTTCCCAATTTCCTGTAACAAAATCACAAGTAGTATTAGCAAGATTCAAATTATAACAACCCCCCCCAAAAAATAATTTTGGAACCTTCCAGTCTTTCTTTACAGACATTTTACTGAAACTACTCTTTTCCTATAGACTTCATCTGTTTTGCCTGCTCTGAAGTTATAATCCTCTGCTTGTAACATCGGAATAACTTCCTTTGCAACAGGTTGTGATGTGATAAGTAAGCAATAACATGACAGGGAGTGTGGTTATTGGGTAATTACCACCCCCTACTCCGTAAGTGGAAGGCCCAGGGCATTAGTCTAATGCCATTCAGCTATGGAGTGTGGGGCGGGGGTGCGTTAATTACCCAGTAACCAAAAGCCTTGCAATGTGTTTTTGCATTTATAAAATGGTACTAAAATACTAAAAAAAGCACAAGACTAAATAAATAAGAATAAATAAATCTTCATCATTGGTAAATTGTTTCTCAACCCAAAAAGCATGGTTTGCCACATTGAACAGATCAAATTGGCTGGCAGGTAATTTATTTACTTAGTTTTTGTTAACCAGGTAGGTATACTAGGCAGAAACTGCCTGTTTTCAGGTATGACCCAGGAGAGTTACAACAACATACAGTACACAGTAAGGTACAGCACATACTCAACTCAGATAAAGGCAGACAGTAGGCAGGAGGCAAATGATTTGGACAAGGCAAGCAAGTGTGGCATAAGGTACGAATCACCTTCAACAGGCAAAGTGCTATATATGATAGAGAGGGAGACACATAGCAGAAACAATATAACAATATAAGCAGAGTTATAATCTGTGGTCAAAAGCAATTAAATACTAATGCCATAGTGGCGAGCAGACTCAAGAATGGGTTAGGGCCCCAATAACCAGTTCACCACGTGGGGGAACAATTGCATTTGGATGTGCCAAGTAGGTGCTTACAAAGGGATTTTTTGAAACTCCCTGCAGTGGAAGCCCAAGTGTCAGCTGGGACATTGTTCCGTGGTTAGGGAGCAAAGTATTGAAATGCTGCAGACAAAAGGTTAGTTCTCAACTTAGGTACCTCATGCAGGCCACAATCTAAGTATCTTAGTGAGTACAGACTGTGATGTGGCCACAGCCACATTGCGAGCTGTTGTGGCTGCTGTTTATTTAATATGTTGTAGACAATACTTCCTAGTGTGTGGTCTCTCAAAGCGTTGGGGGTAGCCAAGTCAACTTCTCATATAGTCTACAGTGATGGATACATCTACTGTCAGGAAGCACAAAGTGACATATTTTGTTGTAAGTGACATCCCACCTCCTCAGTGCAAGCTTTGATGCTGAGGGTGCATATACTGCAACATTGTACATGAGCTTGGTGAGCTGTATGCCACGCATGACTGACAAGCAGGCGTGGTGGATAAGGTTGTGCCTAACCCTGTATGACAGTCCCAGTCTAGAGTTGACTGCTTTACATGTTTTCAATATATGTAGGTTAAAGTCAAGTGTGGGGTCCAAGGTAACCCTGAGATAGTTGAAGGACTGCACTGCCTCCAGTAAAGACCCATCTAGACAAGCAATCTGGAGGAGGGCCTGGCAATTCCTTATTTTTGGGGGAGAGCCAAACAGCATAGCTTGCGTCTTAGCCACAATTATGATAAGCCTGTTTTATTTCAGCCAGTTTTCAGTCTCCAGATCATGAGACAACATCGTGTTTATGTTGTTTATGTTTTTGGAGCCAACAGTTAGTTCAAGATCATCTGCGTACAGCATAGATGTACAGTATTTCAGATACTCATGCAGTCTGTTCTTATGGATTGAGAACAGGAGGGGTCTCAGTATGGAGCCTTGGGGGACCCTGATTCCAGAGGACAAAGGCTTAGAGAAGGTAGGCTCAGAGAAGGTAGGCTCAGAGAAGGTAGGCTCAGAGAAGGTAGTTCCTAGCTTTACTTACTGCTGTCTATGGTGGAGACAACTGTCAAACCAGAGAAGGGAAGGGGGAACCAAATCTAGGTCCTTTAACTTGTGTGTGAGCGTGCTGTGGTCTACAAGATTGAATGCCTTAGTTAGGTCTACAAACACAGTACCTGTATATTCCCCCTCTATCTGTGGCGGATGCAATGCAGTTACAGTAGCAAGTGTTAGAAAGGCAGTAGCTATACTGTGGCCACTTCTAAATCCATGTTGGTGGGGTGATAGTAGACTGTATTTGGTCAAATGTACAGGTAGTTGGGTTTACTTGGTTTACTTTGTTCTTAAGGACAAAAGAAGGCCGAAGCCCATCGAGATTGTCCCCCACCACTTTGGTGAGAATTTTACTCCCTAAAACTTAGCGGACTGTAATCACTGATCTAAACCTTTTTTAAATGAGTGTAAAGAGTTATTATCAACCAGATCTTGAGGCAAACTATTCCATAGTCTAGGGTCTCTAACAGTGTAGTAATTTAATCTTTTGTTGGTTCTAGATTTGGCCACATCAGTCTGTTTATTATGGAGCCATGGAACAATATTTCTCTTGGAATATTATAGACCACATTGCCACATTAAGTCCTGAGAATTATGGATTTTATACATAAAGAGCAGGTCACCTCTGATTCACCTGGTTTGAAGGGATTGGAGCCCAGTTTCCTGCAATCTAACATAATAGTCACTGTTAGCTAATTGGGGAACCATTTTTGTTGCCCTCCTGTAAATTCTCTCAATTCTGTCTATATCTTGCTTCAGATAAGGGTTCCAGAATGGAGACCCATAATCGGAATGGAGTCTTACATGGGTCTTGTAAAGAGAAATAATACATTCCTCAGTCCTGGAGACAAATGTACATTTAATGCAGGTGAGCAATGCATTGGATATTTTAGCAACCCTAATGCATTGGTCGAATGAAGACAGTTTGTTGTTGACAATAACCCTGAGGTCCCACTCATTAACTGAAATTTTAAGAGGGGTAACATTTAGAAAATAAGTCTGATGAGGGTTGTTTTTGCCAAAGTGCACTACTGTGCATTTGTCCGGATTGAGCATCATACCATTAGAGGTTGCCATTGTTCAATAATTTTCAAGTTATTGCTAAGTATGGACCTATTGGTGTTGGTGTTTACTGCTCCCCCCAATTTAGTGTCATCAGCAAACTTTGAAAGAAGATTTCTGACATTAACCTGCATATCACTAATGAACACATTAAACAAAGTCAGTCCAAGGATCAATCCCTGACCAAACACAGTGCCTGTATTTTCCCCCTCTATCTGTGGCAGATGCAATGCAGTTACAGTAGTAAGTGTTAGAAAGGCAGTAGCTGTACTGTGGCCACTTCTAAATCCATGTTGGTGGGGTGATAGTAGACTGTATTTGGTCAAATGTACAGTTAGTTGGGTTTACTTGGTTTACTTTGTTCTTAAGGACAAAAGAAGGTCGAAGCTCATCAAGATTGTCCCCCACCACTTTGGTGGGAATTTTACTCCCCACTGGTCACCCCACTGGTCACATTCCCCACATCAGAAAGGATGACATTTATTCTAACTTGTTGTCGTCTGTTGGACAACCAACAGGTAACCCATTTAACTAACATCTGGGAAAATCCCAATTTCAACATTTTATCTATAAGTTTATCATATGGCACCTTATCAAAGGCCCTGATATAATCAAACAGGATTACATCCATGGGTAGCTACCAATTTTTTCAAAATCTTGTTGAGTCATGCATGTGGTTATTTGAAACTTTTTTCCCGGCTGTCACAGTTACTGAGCATTACAAAGCACTATAGTGGTAATTCTATTTAGAAAATGGATAAAAGTATTTGAGGCTTCTGATTGGCTGAGGGGCTTCTCTAGCTGGGCATCTATCAGACAACAGATGCCCAGCTATTAAAACTACCAGCCCAGCCAGCCCCATCACCAGGATCCTGCTCCCCACCCTGCTCCCTAATTGGCTAAACCGCCCTCATTTCTTTTTCAAATGCCCGCTATTTTTTCTCTCTCACTTAGCGAGCGCTCACACCCAGCCCTGATCATTCAACCATCCCCCTCCCTCCCTACTGCCACAATCTGACATAATTTTTTTTCTCATCATGTATCCCTATGCCAGTTTCACACTAATTGCCATTTTCTCTGCTCTGTAAGACTGACGAAACACTGATTAGCCACAACACACAAATACAGCAGAACCCTGCCCACCACTGAAATGCTAGTTTCATTGCCAGGAACACAAACCCTTCTTCATGTCTCACACCCCCCTCCTCTGCATGGTCACCCACTTTCCAATGTACAATATAAAAAAGAAATGAAGAGGAAAGTTAAAACAAAGCTCCTAAAAGTATTCATAATGCCATTGTTGTTGCTCCGGGGGACAGATCAGCAGCACTGTATTGTGCCCCTTGGTCTGCAACAAGATTCAGCACAGTGAGGGTAGCTGGGGGGGGGGGCAGCAATTGACCGAAGCCAGAATCAGTATGTCTGCAATCCAGGAACAGAAAAAAACATTAGTAATTTCTGCAAGTGCTGCCGATTTGTTTCCACTCACTCACCTCTATCTCGCCATGTGCTCCTGGACTCTCCCGACTGAAAACTACCAGCCGCTCTGCATTGACGACATTCAACGATTACAAAAAAAAAATAATTCAGTCACAACTTCTGAGTTTTTGCGGCAGCTGGACAACACTCTCAAAAGCCGCATTTATGCTCTGAATACCGTATTTTTAATTTAAAAGAGAAACACTGGTACTGTACGCTGCCCTGCCATATTGAACTTCTCACTTTGCACTTCATACTTTTGTATGGCAGGGTAGCCTAAACTTGTAACTTCTGAGTGTGTTTGTGTGTGTGTGTGGGGGCATCTGCCAAAACAAAGAGAAAACTATTTATTTTTTAAACGACTATAGAAAAAACTGCAAAACAAACTTCCTATTTTGTTCTCAATGTGGTTAGGGGTGGGGGGAAAGAACAGAATAGCTCTGTCAGTGGGCATTAAGACACAGAACAGCACAAAAAGGAGGGATTACTTTACAACATAAAAGTCTTTAACTTAATAGCTCTCTATTTTTTTAATTTCTTTATTAATTTTATTAAGTCTCACATAAAAATGCCACAGGTAGCCCATTTTCTAAGCGCAATAATACCCTCCAGGGTGGGCGGTATGGGCAATACCCACCCTTCCAGGGGCTATAAGGCCCTCCGCCTGTGGCGTTGGGCCTCATTACACCCTGGGTGGGCGGGTATAGCCCAATGCCGCCCACCCTGTCGGGTATTATTGCTTGCACAGTTACTGTAGGTCAGTCTAGAAAACAAGTTCCAGGACTTGCAAGACACTTTCCAGACCAATGCAGTTATTGTACAATTACTGCATAGAGCTGGACAGCTATTGACCAATCAGATGACTGGATTTTTGTTTGCCCCTTTCATAAACAGAGGATTATGACTTCACAAGAGGAAAAAAAAACCCAATATAATCAGATGAAGTGTAAAAGGAAAAAATCAGTATTAATGAAAATGTCTTTCGTAATTAAAAAAGTAAGTAAGAAAAATCTGTGGTTTACATAAACAATGGAACACTAATCTGCAGTAAGCCACAAATTACTATTCTGTGGTTTAAATAAAAAGCCATAAACCACTTTAAGAATTTTGGAATTCCACTTTTTATGAGATTCTGTGGATTTAAATGGAATTTCCAAAATTCCATGGTATTCCATTGGAAGCGGACTGTGAAACGTCCACACTGCTGTAATGTCAGCTATGATTTTTTTTTTTTATGGAAACCAGAAAATCTGTTTTAAAAAAAAGAAGTTGCCTGCCATGGGGGCCTTAGGGGAAGGCTCAAATAACACAGGTGTATGGGGTGCCTTTTGAAACATTGAGGTTTTGTTGACAGTATAGAATTTTGGTTGCACAATTAAGTTTAGCAATCATTATTTTGCCCACAGAAGGAGTTTTGATATTTTCATTATGTCCACAAAAATGTAAAAATGCATGTTATTTTTATGTGACAAAAATTATCTTATAGTTATCCAGTTTGTCAAATGACTGATCTAAGCAAAATATATCTTGGATATGTCACAAAATATCTTTTGTCCTAAGTTGAAGGTAGGAATGTAGTTAACAATTTGAGCCTGTAGGCTCCTGACCGGTGCCCCCAGCTGCATTCACACCTGCCTTCTCTATACTACCACCAATCTGCTCACCTTTGAGGAGCGACTGCTCTCCCAGAGCTGCCTTCTCGCTAAGAAATCACTGCTAGGTCTCTCCCCCCCCACCACCTCCCTACAGCAGTCATCATTGTCCGTCACCACCCGTAGCTCTGTTAAGGCTACTTTCAAGGTGTCCAGAACCAAGACCTCTCTTGCCCAGAGATCCTTCCTCTACCGAGCCCCCACCTGGTTCAACTCCCTCCCTAGCTGTATCTCCAACTTGCCAAAAATTGGCACTTTCAAAACAGCCTTTCCGAACTATATCTTTAATATCCACTGTTGTAGGTGTAACTAACCCCTTATTGTAACCTGTGGTACCCACCCGCCTTGCCCCCTGGCTCAACGACGTCCACTGGACAGCCTCTCCCTCCCCCAGACCCACTCCTTTCCTACTAGGTCCAAACAAGGATGTAACCCGCTGTCTTCTCTGAGGACCTACTATATCCATGAGTGTAACTCACAATTTTGTAACACTATGTAACCTAAGTCACATACAAACTACTACATTATGCAACCTAAGTGTATCTATGTTAAATGCTCCTTTTACTGCACCTGTAATGTTATCCTCTGTTTTAATCTGCACTGTAATAACTGACTTGATGTCTGCCCCCCCTGTGACAAGGTGCCTTTGTAAATGAGTCTCTGACTCAAAGGTTGTAAACCCGATTTGTAATGAATAAATAAATAAATAAATACAATGCATTATACCAACAGAATTATGTTTTCAGTTCAACTAAAGGAATTTGGTCCACACAACGGATTAAGGAGCTTGATAAAATATATAGTATTTTGCCCAAAGTATCAGCCCCAGAACCATGTCTCACTATCTGCTGCATAACTAAACCAAAACTCATTACTTGTCCCTTCAGCTTTGCCATCATCTTGGATCCCCGAGGCAAGGATTTCCTTCTTTACATATGATGTCACACAGCCTTCCTCCTTTTTATCCTGTCCCTTCTGAACAACATGTAGTCTCTGCCTCCCTATCCTAATCACGGTGCTGGTCATCCACATCTCTGTTATAGCCAGCATGTCTCAGGGTGCCTCCACCCATTGTCTCCCAGATGTCCCAGTTTCTGTTTCCCAGATTTCTGGAATTGGTGCCTATCACCCTCAGTACCTGCTGCATCCCTCCTGATATCACACTGTTTTCTTATAGCTGTCCCTGATTGCTTCCACAGCTTGTATCCACATTCCTGCTGACCCTTTTACACTTGAATCTAGTTTGTTCTGCTGTGATGTCCCTTTTCAGCCCTCCAGTGCCCTTCGTCAGTTTGATACTCCTGCCTTCACTAGTTCTGGGGGGATGGTCTCCTGGACTCCCTCATTTGTATGGATGTGCCTGTCCTCAACTGTATTGCCCTTCCTCCTCACCTAGTTTCATGTCCTTTCTTTCTGTCATATTACTCTTTTGCCCAGCAGCATCCTGTTGCCCTCCTCACTGGGGTGGAGGCCATCCCTCTTAAACAGCCTCCACCCCACCAGGTGCAGCCCTGATCTCCTAAGAACTGGAAGCCTTCTCTCTGAAAGCCCATGAGCCATGCATGGAACTGCTCTGTATTTAGTGCAGCCTAAAAGTGCAGCCCTAATCTCCTAGGAACTGGAAACGCTCTCTCTGACATCAGCCCATCAACCATGCATTGATCTACTTTGCATTCAGCTGCTTCTTGTGACTACCGTGTGGCTGTGGTAGGACCTCAGAGAAGGTTATCGTGCCTGCCCAATCCCTGAACATCAGGCTAAAGAAGACTATTTCATTTAATTCCTTTGCACATCTTCTGGCTAGATCATTTGTCCCTACACTATAAGATCTGGCATCCCCCATCTGTTCCATTGAGTTCCAATACCTTGTTTCAGAGGGTGCCCCAGAAAACAGTGAATCTCCCTTATATCTGATGTAGAATCATCACCCCATCAGTTCCCCTGACAATCAAATTCTCTGTTACCATGGCCCTTTTACTACCACCTTTAAGATTCTCCCCTTCCTGGCTCGTTCATGTTGGCTGGAGCCCCATATCAGGAAAATTGGTCCCAACCCTTTCCTAGGGAGAGTACAGGGAAGTCTCCTCCAACAATGGATAAAACTGGTTAAAGGTGAACAAGTGCAACTGCACTACTGATACACCTTCACATTGCCTCCCATCTTCCTTCCTAAGGTGCATTGGTCCATGCTTGGTCTTTGGGTCTGCTGAAGCAGTGGCACCTCTAGTCCCTGTTGTTATTCATTGGCCTTGGCTCTTAGGAAATGGATTTCCACCACAGCAGCCTCAAGCTCAGCTCCTAGCAGCTGAACCCTCCTACAACTGAAGCACTAACTGTAGATGTAGAGCAACCTCTGGGTCACAGATATCCCACAGTTCTGGCACTCTGTCCACTTCCCCCGGAAAGGCCCCACCTGCGTGTTGGCATGTGTTCTACTCTGTTTTGCAACATCCCCTTTTTTTCAGTAGAGATTAGAGGGTATATAAATAGGGTATCTTCATGACACATTCAGGTCCAGAGACCATCAGGGGATATGCCATGAATGGATACCTCCCTGGGTTTCGTGCACCCTCCCAGTGGTCCCAATAAACTTCCCTCTATGGGCAAACCCTGCATTAGCATATTTTGAGTCCTGGGGGCTACTGGCAGGGAAGAAAATGTCCTGGATGTCCTAAGTCCTCCCTGACCTTTGTCAGCATTTTCCTGCTGTTCAACGACCCCTTCTTGCAACACGGTGTCCCTGACCTCATGCTACCATCAGGTGGTGAACGCAGCAGGATCCTCTACATGTAACCAGGGCAATGGGGCATGGTGAGCCAGTGCTAGCCCTGTGGGATGGCATGGCAGTTTACTATCACAGAAATCTTGATTCACAGGAAATGGCATGGGTGATGCATAGCCAAGACTGTGACAGGGCATGCTCCAGGCACACTGATGTCTAAGTAGTACAAGATGGGGGCAGGAAATCCCCATCACACCCTCTGGCACTTTGTCAAAGGTGTTAGTTGGGATGGAGATGTTGCACATATTAATATACAAAATCAAACTGACAATTAGCGTCTCTATTTAATTATACAGGGTAAAGAAATGTGCTAAGAGGTGATACGTTAAAAAATGCAGCCAGTCAGAAAGTCGGGTTGCACATTTAAAGCCATTTCAGATAGAAATTCTGAAATACAGATATTGCAAATCAGTATTAAGTACATAAACCATTATAGCTAACTGATGCAAGTGTAACCATTATTCTCATTTACTACAGTAGGCAATATCATGACAGGCAAATTAATATAGTATTGCTTAATAAGGTTGACTACCACAATCAGATTGCTATCGAAAAAGATTTCATGAAGCATCAATGATAAAGGCATATTACTTACTCAATAAACCAAACTTAAACTACATATAAGTCTAAATAAATTAATTATTTTAAGAACAATTTGTTTTTTAAATAACTATTTAAAAATGCCACACAGTATGCACATTTTTAAGTTTGATAGGCAGCATAGTTTTTTTTTATTACTGTATTCTTATTACGCAGCTGTCTGTAGTGAGATGCGTTAAATAATATCTTTGATAATTGTTTCTGTTGAAATCATTTAACAATTTCTATTTCTGGATTGACAGTCTTACAGTGATTTTTGTAATAGTTCAGTCACTAGATGTTGCACTTTGCAATCTATTGCTTTGCTAAAAAGATGGACATTTTTGTATCAAGCGCTTATTTTTAACAAAGAATTGCCCCCCTTCAACCCCCCTCTGCACAGACACAATGCAGGTTTGCAGATGGGCTCTGGCACATCATAGACATTGTGGCCACATTACAGGTTGACTCTTAATATTTTCAGCAGATTAGTCGCTTTATTCAGTGAGTGAGAGCTACTGAAGGATGCGGTCACAGAGCTCTTTGCTCAATAGGGTCAACCTGAGCTGGGATTTTTTGCCTCCTCACACCATGCAAAAGTGTTGCTGTTTTTGTTGCTCGCTTCAGGGCCTGGATGTTTTTTTGGTGAGACAGATTGTCTCTTTTCTGTCATGGGTGGTTCCTCTAAGCATTTCTTCCAATTCCAGTATTACAGAGGGTGTTTTTGAAGCTCAGGGTGGAACCAGCCACTCTGATTCTGGTAGCTGCTTTGTCAGCCAGACAAATTGGTTTCTATTGCTATGCCACTTGGCTGTTGAACCTCCAGCCCCGCTCCCTTTACAGGTGGTTCTCCATTCTTATGACAACAGCAGCTTGTTGCAGCTTGGCCTTCTGGCACTGCACCTTCTTGCCTTTCTCTGTAAGATGGGGAACTGTCCTGACTCATGAATTCCTCTGCCATATTGGATGCTCCCTTGGCAGGTAGGAGACTGACTACTCAGCACACAAATTTCCTGAAATGGAGACATTTCAGTATTTTTTTTAATTCTGTTCATGCCCCCTTCACCCTCACCTCCTAATCCCTCAGGCCCTATGAGCAACCTCCCAAGCCTCCCCGATCATGGTCACCTACCTCCTTTGAGTTCTGGTTTTGGCACCCCCCAGCAAGGTCAGAGTAGAGAGGATGCCCCCGAAATTGCACATGTTGTCAAGTAGGCACCATGATCCTGAGAGCTGGAGGCCATGGGAGCTCCTGCAGGCCATTGTCATGGAGGTGCCAGGGCCATTTTCTGTGGTTTCACTCTACCCCAGGAGTTGTCACATTCATAGATGCCAAGATGACCCTGCTCACACTGTGCATGTGTCCAGTTGTCAGTGTCAGTGACGTCTCCTCCCTCCCACTGCCCTTCCATCCACACTGCCATCTGTGGTCACCCAGGTGGCAGTATTGTGGTGGAGATTGAATACTCCCAACCCAGAGGAGAGTGTCCTCTGGGATGCTCAAACCTCCTTCCTCTGGACAGCCCCCGACAACCCAAGCTCGTACCCGAACTGAGGTCGCCGGTGTTGTGAGTGGTAGCACTACTGCTGTGCCAACGGGGGGGGGAGGCATTTCAGTATTTATTGCATCTCTTGTTCCCTGTGCCCCTTTTCTGGTACAGTCTATCAGATTTTGGATCACTCCTGCTTCCTGTTGTATTCTGGCCTCCCGTACTCTAAGGTAAAAGTACTGCATAACAGGAAATATTCACTGTCTTTTTATTTTCACTATATTCGCTGGTGCCATATTACAGTGAAAATAAAAAAAAACAGTGAATATTAGGTACATCAGTATATATCACAGCACTAGTGTTCCACCAGTAAAAATAAGTGGAAGTGAACATGTGGGAGTGTGCTTGGAGCACTAAATATAAAGGGAGTGAATATAAACTGCTAAACAGTCTATCTTCTGTCCATTTCTGCCTTTCATGCCATCTTAGATGGCAAGATTGTGGTATAAATGGAGGTGTCCTGAAAATTCCTGAAAGGTCTCCTGCATCTGCATCCCCTGGTCCATCACCCAGTTCCAACCTGGGACATTGATTCTGGAGTCCCTTACGTAGGCTCCTTTTGAACCTACTGCTACCTGTGAGCTTCATTTATTCTCATGGAAAACATTTTTTTTTTCCGGTGGCTATCATCAAGGTTAGGAGGGTTTCCAAGCTGCAGGCATTGATTATAGATACTGTGCACCTAGTTCTTCACCAAGTTCAGGTTTCACTTCATACCCATCCTTATTCCTTATTCTGGTGTTTCATTCATCCTCAGGATGATGGGCACCCCTTTTTCTAAGCTGTGCCTTTCCAAATGATTGGCATTTAGCATTTCCTTATGATACGAAAAGCATGATAAAGAGGTTCCTGGTCCTGTCAATGGACATGCTACCTGTGATATGGCCACTTCTGTGGCTTACTTCCATTCTGTTTTGGCAGCTGATGTACAATACTTTTCTGTCTCATGGAGTAGGATCTATACTTTCACTAAACATTACAGTTTGGATGAATCTGGTCTCCTTTCTCCTATGAAAAAGCATTGACCACACCCACTGAGGTGGTGCACTTCTGATGTGTAGTCCAGATTTTTGTTTTATTTTTCAATAAAACCTTTAGTGTTTCCAAACACTGTAGATTGTGACTCGTCCTTCGGTTAGCTTAGGGTCTTTTTCGTTTTGGCAGTTTGCTTCTTCTGCCTCGGCTCCTGTTTCGAGTGCTGTTGAGCCACCACTTCTTTTTTTGTTTAGTCTCCTATAGATGGTCTGATTTTGACCTTGCTGTCCTCCAAGGCCCACTGTCTTAGGAAGCTAAGTATGCCTGGTCTTCCTCCTGTACTGTACTGCAGTGATGAACTACTTCAGAATCATTTAGTATGTGAGGCCCTATGGAGGGAATGTCAATAAAGAAGGACATTTACTTACCTAACAGTAAATCATTGAGAGAATCTCCTCTGTAGAGCCACAATGTTCCCTCCCACCTATCCTGTAATGTATTGTCAGGTGGAATACTGTTGGAGACCTGCTGGTTGCTACACATTTCATCTGCTATTTTCTGTGATCTTCAATGTTTTTTTTTTTTTGTCCCTGCTTCTTCTGTTGCACTGGTCAAGGTTTTGGTCTCCTGTTTATGTCAGAATTGTACAATTCTGAGTTAGTCTCCGGCAGGAAACTAAGGAGGTATAGGGCCACCCATGTTATACAGGTGTCATCGATGTACATCAGCTTAGGTGGCCCTAGCTAGCAACTGTTTTTGAATGGACCTGATGCTAATGGCTTGCAGTTCAATATGTGTGGCTCCATGGAGGAGATTCTTTTCGGCCTTCTTCACACTGTGCTATTTAAAATGTTTTATCGGTGGTAAAACATTTTAAATAGTTGCTAGCATGGTTTGTGTTCACATTTAGCACGACTTGTGAACTGTTTTAGTGAAACGGGCTCAAACCCTGCTTGGAGGTAAGCTTGAGCACGGTTTTCAACACAGTTCTGATTGTAATTCGGATTTACCGTCAGTGAGAGCAGGACGACACGGTTTCCAGAGCAAGATTCTGAAGCTTTCAATGTCGCCGCAAAGCATGATGGTAAGCAGCTTTCAGGTGCTGAGAGTGCCAGAAAATGGATGAATAGACACCAGTGAGAACATACTGACATGGATTTGTTAAAGAACCAACACGTTTTTAAACTCGCTTTACACAGTGTGGACGCTTTGAGACGGTAAGCTTTAATCCGTTTCTAAGAACGGTTTAAAGAACCATTTTCCAGCATCCCGCAGTGTGAACAGGACCTTAAAGATCTTTTGTTTTTGGTAAGTAACTAAACTTTACTTGAGTTAACAGACTACAGAAATCTTGTCTTTTTTGTTATTATCTTTCCTGCACTGTAACTCTGTCCTGGAACCTAGAATTTAGACATGGTTAAGCTGCAGGCTATTGTAAACTGTGTTTTTTTTCTGTAATGACTTAAAGCTCTACCTTGGTTCTATATTTTTGACAGTTGCTGTTAAGTATTAAAGTTCTTGTGAGACACTTCTCAGTACCACTCTCTGCATTCCTATGTTACCGGCATATTATGCCCATGTTTTCTATTCTGTGGTAAAAAAAAGTTAAGTTCAAGAAACATCACGATTACAAAGAAAAGAACACAAGATTTTACAACTTGATTTCAGAAGCTTCTTGGGGAAGTTGTATAGCCAAAGAGAAGAAACATTTTTCACTATTATAGCACAGCACCAATAAAGTGAAGCACACAGACTGAATAAAAATACTGTATATTAAAACTGCCATTATAGAACAAATAACTACAAGAGGTTTTCTTCGGCAATAAACATTCTTGTAATTCCCTTTTTACAGTAATTGGTTGGAAAGATAAACAGCTCATTTGGGCTTTGGCTCAGTCTAGACATACTGTACCTTGCAGGAGGTCTAATACTAGTAGGTTATTTAGCACTTTTTTAAAATTTGGTCTACACATCCATTTTCATAATAAAAGTAATACAGTGTGTCAATTATAAAGTGTTGCTGAATAGGGCCTTGTGTGAAGTTTTCATTTTTTAAGAGGGGAAAGATCAAATAGGAGACGGAAGGGCTGCTTGTGTTTTTTTGTTATGTTTTTTGTTTATCGTGGCCAAGCTTATTTGCAGTCACTGGCTTTGGACAGGCAAGAATTAAAATTAAGACATCTCACATGCTGTCACTGTCAATTTGTTTTATTTTAAATGTATAAGTATTGAGTACTGTAGTAATAATGAACAGTAGTGTAACCCTCCCCGTGAGGCTTACCTTAAGCAGCAGTATTTGCTAGTCACCATGAATTTATTTCAGTAATAATGCTGTTTTTTCTGGCAACACCATTAATACACCAGTTTGTTTTCTTTAAATTTTCTTTCATTCCTAGATGCAGATATGGGATTTTGAAGTGTCCCCACTCTCTTGCAATACCCGGCATAAAAAAGATAAAATATTTTGGCATGATTTTATGTTGTTTACCATCAGAAACATGCAACAGTGTCATCCTAGTATATTAGCATGAATCTAGTCTGTACATTCAAAATGTAACCTCAACAGAAGAGTCTTTTAAAAACAATGATTGGCAGCCATCTTTAATAACTTGAGTCTTTAATTATAAAATTAGTCACAACAGTTATGACGCCATGGTCCTGATATTACAAGGTAGACACACAGCTTGCAGCAAGCCCTGCATCAACCATCGTTTTTGGCCCAGCTCTGCCAAAGCCCTTGGACGCAACACAGACTGATTTTACAAGGGCTGGCACAGTTGCAACAATTTCCTCACTTTACGGCAGTTTACGGCAGCTTGCGTCAAATGTTTGGCACAAGCTCCATAAAATGGGTCCCCCACAAACACAAAGCTAGACTGGAGGAAGCTGGTCTAACTCCCTGCATTCGGTGCAAGGGACTTGTGGCAGGGCTTTTGCAGCAGGCAGCTTACAAAATTGCGCTTGCCGCAATGTTTGACACAAGTCACCACTTGTGTCAAACTCACTGCCGCAAGTCCCTTGTGGTGATTTAAATACTTTGTAAAATTGGGCCCCATGTGTCATTTTATGTAATTTCTGGTCATTACTTTTTCACCCTGTCACTGTAATTGTGTTTATGTCCCAAAAGGTGCATGAGAACAAGAACTTTTTTCAGTAAGAAAACAAAACTTTCACAAAACCAGCTACTATGTAAGTGTTTAAAAAGTCCAACAAGTTAAATACCTTAAATTTTATCAAATCTGGGAAGTTGAGAAAACCTGGTTTCCCTGGTGATATTCTATTTGTTTATTTATTTATTTCAAAAGTTTCAACAGCAAAGACAAACTGAGCTGAGTAGCAACTCGTTTCCAGATGTGTCCTGGGGGAAGGAGCAATGGGAGGCAAAGCATAACAACCAAAACAATATTTACAATCAGGAATTAGAGTAATATTTTTAATGAGAAACAATTAAAAACAGTTGGCAGCTTTACAAATAACAGTAAGGCCTGGAAAGAGCAGAGGATACACACTGTGACATGGATCTATAATTTAGTCTTTACTGTCAGTGGCTTTCCAGATTTCTGTAATGGGGCAAAAGAGATCATAAGAGAGCATTTCTAGAGAGGGATGCGATGAATTAGAGTGGAAATGAAGACATACCCTAACTTTGTGATGTGGAACCATTGTTATTTTGATTAGTGACTAAAAACAGTCGTAAAAAGGGTTCTGTCCTGAACATTCACCGTATGCATCTACCCATAAGAAAAGCTGGCGTGTGTTCACTGTTATAACGCGGAGGTTATAAAAGCAAATTATGAGGAACTTTCCTTAAGGAAAAAAAAAAGTGACCACTTATTACAGCTGTTTAAAAAATATCAGAGAAAACTAAAAATACTTTGATGATGACTCTAAGGATGTCATGTATACATTTTTCTAAAAAAAAAAAGCTATACGATGACATGTTTTGCCAACTAACAAATACTGCTGCTTTTATGGGAACTACAGAGCCACAGCCCAGCTTTGCTGTTGCAGTGTTCCTTCTGAGCCCCAGGACTTGGACTGCCATTTGGCAATCAAAGAGAAACTGTAGAGAATGGCCTTTTTCAGTGCCATCCATGCCAGGGAGAATTGTCGTCACTTCCACCAATTCAAGAGCCTAGGCAGAACTCACGGAAATGGTGATGTCCTCCAATTGATCCACAGAGCAAACCAGGAGTCATCATTCATCTGCACAAGCCCTGCTTGGACTGAGTGTGCAGAAATGATGACTACTACCACCACCACCACCTTTACTACCACTGACACCATCTCAGCCTGGCAACAGGGAACAGAGGCTGAACGGCAACATAGCAGAATGCCTGAAGCCTGAACTAAAGGAAAGAGGTCTCATGGGCCCTAGCAGAACTTATTACTACACCCAAGACTTGGGACAACCAATCAACTGTTGATGAGAAGCTGGACAGACCCTTCCCAGTGACTGACAAGAGGTCTTGACCAATGGGAGGGTTGTTTGCTCATTTCTTCACCAGAGAACCTTCTAGCAGTTTTTAGTCTGCCAGAGACACATGAAGGCAGATTTACCACCTGTGTGAGTGACATAAAGCTGTGAAGATTGTTTGGAGGGATACTTGTGCATCTGCAGTTCATAATGAGGGAATTACTACATGCTGGATATCTGTAATTGAATGCCACTGGTAGCCCATCAAGACAGCAAGGGCAAAACGATGCAGCGAAAACAGTGTTGCCAAAACAGAGTGAGCATATATGGTGACCAACGGTTGGCCCCTTCCTGAGGTGCATCCTCCCCAGAGTTGATATATATATAGTAAGGGTGTGTGTGGCGGGCAAAGCCCACCAGAAGGGGAGTAGAGGGGGGAAGCTCCCCCCCGCAAAAAAAACCCTCAATGTATGTGCTCACACTGTTCTCTCTGGGCTGTTTGTGGCGGTTGCCATTTACCCATCACTATTGTGATGTGGAACCAATGCCACTATGAATGACTGAGCCATTTGTGTGTGCAAGGGGAGCCACCTTTCAACTGATCCTCAGATAAAGACGCTTTTGCCCACAAAGAAGTCACCATGCCACACAACAGTCAGGTGTTACACTGCAAATTCTGGTGCTGACTTTGGAGTTCACTTTGGGAGGTGAGGTTCCAGTCTGCTATTTACCCAACCATCCCAAGAGACCTACAGAGTGAAAGCCCAGCTGATCTGTGAGAGGGTGTCTGAGAGAGATGCTGACAGAGAAGAGCAGCGTGATCATTAGAAGTGTGCCAAAGCTGTGGTACACAGTTGGCAGATCCAGCCCAAACCACAGTTGGGGGCTGAAGGCTTTACTGAGGTGAACCGTGAGTAGGTCAAATGGGTCTCAGGCTCCTGCCACACACCAGTTTCTGTTTAATTAGCTGAGAAACACAGTTGGACTACTGTTTTATTGACTAGGCCATCTGGCCAGGATGGCAAATCCCTTTTGCTTACATTATTGTGTTTCACAGCATCCAACATAGGCAAACCATATGCAACATGACCAGTGGGCCTATCTCTGTGTACTCAGGGACTGTGTCAGGGATCACTGGTACCAGGGATGGCACCACAGTACAGTAGGCTGAGCACTAGGCTGGGTGGTGGTAGTTAGCAAGAAGCATGCTTTAACCCCTAATTTGCCTACAGAACCTAGTTCTTGTTCCACAATAATGCCCCTTGTTCTTTAGTTTGAAGTTAGTGTTTGCAAGCATATTATTTGTAGAGGCATTAAGTTTATTTTGGGTAACTCTTCACAGATTTGTGTGGGAAGCAGGTGAGGAGTACCAACAGGCGATGCAATAGGCTGACATTGCTTCTCAGGTGGTACTACTAGCATTGAAATTAGCCAACTTATTTTCCCTGGCTGAAAGCACAGCACCCTTATAAGAACTCCTTAATTGGGTAACAGATCCCCACAGGAGTTTTGATGACCCAGGCTCCTTAACCTTTGTCAAGCTTATGGGGCTATGGCACCCAGGGCTGGATATTCAAACTGCGCTACTTTGGGGCGCAAGCCCTTGCGCTGCACAAAATAGTTGCGCAGGAGTGTGGCCTGGGCGATATTCAAAGGAGTTGAGCTATTGAGTAACTCCTTTGAATATCACCCCCCGGCCACAGCCACTGTGCATGGTGCAGTGGAACTTGCGCCACCGCAAATGGTCAGAGTGGAGCATTCAAGTTGCGGTGGCACAAGTACCATTGCGCCATGTGCAAATTTCCGATATTCAAAAGGCGACATGCAAATGGGGCCATAATTCATGCAAGGCGCAGGGGCCATTTGCATCTATTTATGGCTCCATTTGCATGCCATTAGCATGCAGTGCGCGCCGATCCCTGAGGACTTGCGCCTGGCACCCTGCCAGCAGCAGCCATCAGGGATTGACGTCCGTGCATTTTGATCATGGGCAAAGTGTAAAATCCCCCCCACCCTCTGACTGGTTTGATTGGGGTGCATAAAGTCCCTTCCCTCTACTGGCCCGATCGTGGGCAACGCTAGCTGATTACTCTCCACCAGCTCGGGATCGCTGGCAGCAAGTGCCCTCCTCAGAACATATCCCTGGTGGTTCAGTGGACGCTAAGCCCGATCGCGGGCTGAAGAAGTTAACCCCGAAATATCCCTGGTGGTCCAGTGGACCACTAAGCCATGGGGGAGGCGAGTGGTGGGGCTTCGTGGGTGGTGGGATGGGGGACACTAGATCACCAGGGATGTGGTCTTGGGGGGTGTCACCACATATGGCAGCCCGCATCAGGCTTAGCGGTTCACTGGACCACCAGGGATATGTTGGGGGTGGGGATTTAAACTTCTTCAGCCCTGATCGGGCTTAGCGGTCACTGGACCACCAGGGATATGTTTTGGGGACACTTTGCTGCCCGTGATCGGGCTGGTGGGAGGTTATTTAGCGCTTGCCCGATCGGGCCAGTAGGGGGAGGGGGACTTTATGCTTTGCCCGCGATCGGGCCAGTCGGGAGGTGGGGGATTTTACACTTCTGCCCATGATCAGGCTGCAGGGGGGACAGGGAGTAGGGTTGAGGACCAGCCACAGGTGGCAGCTGCTGTGTTGCACCCTGCAATCGCGGCAGCTCACCTGTGGGTGGCCCTCGACTTACTCCTTTTGGGGGCTCAAAGTTGTGCAGGCGCGGGTTGGGGTTGCGCCTGCACAACTCTGCACAGCCCGCTGAATATCGGGCTGTGCAGTTTATGCATGGTTCCTCCCCCTCCAGTTCAGCATGCATTCATTTGCATTGCACTGTTGCTCAGCATGTTTTCAGTGGTGCAACTGCCTCCTGCTGAATATCGCAGAATGGCGCAATTTCGGACTTGTGCAGGCGCAACCCTATTGCGCATGGAGCAACCCTTTTGAATATCCCACCCTCAGTGTTTAGGCAAACATCACTGGTATGGCAGGTATTAAACCGGCTTATGCCTTTGTAAGTATGCATCATGAAAATGCTAAAAAAAAAATTATGTTGGGAAAATGATGTTGCTTTGTGACAAGCAGTCACACATTTTCAGTCTGATTAACAACCAAGACTTGATATGTGCTGCACTGAGAACTGTGACAATCATTCCCATCATATCAATCTCACAGTCCCAGAAGTTGGGTCTGAATGGAAATTTTTCACTCTTAAATATTTGGGAATTCACCTGGCTAAAAACCTGGAAGGTATACTGCAGATAAACCATGTTAATTTGCATGAGAATGTAATATTTGATTTTAAAAGTTGGAAAATGTGTTACTGTAACAATAATTTTGAAATGTTGTTTCAGTTTTGTCTTGTTTTTTTAACTCTATCTGCTGAGGAGACAGAAACAGACTGGGGAAATAGAAACATAAACATAGAAGTTGTTGGCAGATAAGGACCTCTTGGCCCACCTAGTCTGCCCAGTTTTCCCTACCTACTGTGCCACCGCAGATCCTACTCAATCTCCAGTCATCTCCTCCCCTTGCCTTCTACCAAGGTCCCCCTGTATCTGTCCCATGCATGCTTGAATCCTGTCACCATTTTTGGCACACTCCACCTCCACTGGAAGGCTATTCCAGTTGTCCACCACCCTCTCTGTGAAGAAGTATTTCCTCATATTTCTTCTGAGCTCCCCAACTTCATACGGTGAACCCTTGTACTCAAGCTTCTTTTTCTATGGAAAATGCTATGTTCCTGTACCTTATATATACCTGTTAGGTATTTTAATGTTTCTATCATATCCACCTTTCCCTTCTTTCCTCCAGAGAGTACATATTCAGTTCTCTGAGTCTCTTCTTGTAGGGCTTTTGATGCAGGCCCTACAGCATTTTGGTAGCCCTCTTTTTTTTACCGCCTCCACCTTATCAATGTCCTTCCAGAGGTGGGGACTCCAGAACTGGACACAGTACTCAAGGTGGGGTCTTACCAATGATTTGTACAGGAGTAACATTATCTCCTTCTTCCTACTGATGATACTCCTCCCTATGCACCCAAGCATCCTGCTAGCCTTCCTCACTGCCTTATCACACTGCTTAGCTACGTTCAGGTCATCAGAAATGATTACCCCCAGGTCCTGTCCTGTTTGGTGATTGCCAGTACTTCCCCTTCCAATTGGTATGTAACCCCCGGGTTTCTGTGGATTTTGCAGTTTGTTGCATTGAAACCCAGCTGCCAAACCCTAGACCATTCTTCCAACCTTTTCAAATCACCCCTCATATACCCCCCCCCCACAGTGTGTTTACTCTGTTGCAGACTTTGTGTAATCTGCAAACAGGCATACTTTCCCTTCTATCCCTTCAGCTATGTCACTAATAAAGACACTGAAGAGGACCAAGCCTAGTACTGAGCCCTGAGGCACCCTGTTGGTCACTGACATTAATTTCAATTACATTAAAATTGTTGCCAGAGGCAGAAGCAGCTGTCCTGAGAGGTAATTGCATGCCCTTTGTCCAGTAATGACAGGCCAGTATCCTATGATGTGGGCTAGCTGCAAGTGGGTGCCTACCAAAATGGTGACCCCCTTGTGGTGCAGGAAGGACAGGGTGAGGGCATGAAGAAGGTGACAGGATGGGGGAGGCTCGCACATATAGTGACAGGATGTCGCTATATGTATATGCGTGTGGGGGAAGCAAGCATCAGAAGGGAGGGAGGGTTGGCCTGGTGTGGCTGGCATGGGGCTGCTGAGCTGGCCCCGTAGTATGGTAGGTGGCAGCCTAAAGCTGTGAAGGTTCCAGGTTCGGGTCTGGGCGCACCTACATTTTTGTGCACCCAGCCGAAATTTTTTTCCCTCAGAATTTGCACCCCTCCCGACATGCACCCCCTGGAGTTAAGAATCCTTAATAGGGGTTGTGGAGTGAAGTCCCCCATGGGGGGGCACAACCCCCCTGCATTAACATTGAAATTCTAAATCCCCGGGACTGCTTTCCTGTGTGCCGGGGATGTACATTGCCGAAATAGATTTTTGGCACTGTACTCTCGCACCATTAGGATGTAGAACCAGGTCCACCTGGTCAGTTAATGAAGGGGTTTTAAAGAGCCCAAGGTCTTTCATATTAGGAAAATGTCCTGGACATGCAGCCACCACCTGCAGAGGCAGACGTGGCTCAGAACAAAAGGGGGTTTTGATTCTACAAAACCCGTTGCTCCACTGTAGGTCAGCTTTCCAAATAGGTGGTAACCCCAGGAGACAAAGAGTGTCAAATCCATGATGTCAGAGTGACATAATTGATGATGCAGCATGGGTAGCTAGCAGTGAAAGGCCTTTTATGTCTTTCCAGGCCATAGCAAGTCAGTCTGTGTTGAGGCTTAATACTTGTACCACCTAAGAGTTGAAGTCTGCCATGGCTCACTAAGGTTCCTGTGTGTTAAGACTCTTTCTACTCTGTTAGATTTAAGAAACTGTAGGCACAATTTTCAATTTGTTTTATCTGCTGTGACAAACCAGTTCTTTTTAATTTCTGTAGTGACCCCATAATTCCTAGTCTTTGTGCAACAGTGATATCCTGTAGAGTAGACTGTATACATATTGTGAAAAGGTAAATGTTGTTTTTATATACTTCATTTATTTATTTATTTATGTCTTTGGTAACTGGGTAAGTGTGCTGATCCAAGGGACCGTTTTCAGGCACAACCTGGGCCACAGCATGTGGCAATACAAAAAGAGAGACATATTATACAATAATAGAGTGCTAATGAATATCCAGACATTGCTGATGAACAAATGCAGATTACAGAGAAAAGACAAAAATAATGAGAGGCTATACAAGTTTATCACTAAAACAGATCAGTTCATCAAGACAGTCAACAACTAACTGCATTATTTACAGCAGGAACAGGTCCCTAGCAAAGATAAGTGCATAACATAAAGAACACCATTAAGGCACTGTAGAGTGGGAGTACATAGAGCTAGTATTTAGACAAGACACAGAGGTAGGGTGAAAGAGTGCTAGCAGGAGGTCAAACAACCTGGGGGGACTGATTGTGGATGGGGGGAGGGAGGGAGGAGGGCTAACCAGGGGAGCAATGACACGCCCTCATCAAGCAGCCAGGATTTGAGACATAGCTTGAAAATGGCATGGGTGTTCAGGTAGTGGATGGGCACGGGGAGACTGTTCTACAGAGTGGGAGCAGCAATAGATAACTCTCTAACACCCATCACTGAGGAAACTTTCAGGATTTCCAAGGGAGGGACTGAGGATGCACGCAAACATCTCAAGGGAGCTCTGGTCTGGAGGAGAGAAGCATATGGGGAGGCAACCTCGAGTCTGATGGCGCTGTCCAGGATACAGCCAAGTGAGTAGTCAGATCTGAGGTGGAGTGGGAGCCAGCCTAGTGCCTGGTAGAGGTCATAGTGATGGGTGGAGAAAGGCAGCAGGAGAGTGAAATGACAGATGTTATTGTATGTTGAGCAGAGGCACGCATGTGTGGCTAAGGACACACGCAAGTAGATGGGAGAGCAGTAGTCAATGATAGGTAATAAGTTGCCTTGGGCAATGGCTAAGTGGGCATCTCTGGTCAAAAATGGCTTTATCCAATAAGCCGCACCAAGTTTCTGATTAACCTAACGGATGATGGAGGTGATATGATCAGCATAAGAGAGGGAAGGGTCTAGACTTATGCCCAGGTATTTGAAAGTTAGAACATTTTCTAGTGTAGTGCCATCTGGAGTACTTACTGAGTGGGTGGACCCTGCCTTGGCAACCTTAGATAGGAAGGGTTTAGATCCAGACAGCATGGATTTAGTTTTTTTGACATTTACAAGGAGGCGGTGTGACTGGAACCGGGTGTGGGCAGAAGTGCAGTTATCAGATAGGGCCGTGGAGATGTTATCGAGAGCCTTGTCACTGGAGAAGAGGATGAGATCATCTGCATATAGAAGGGTGTCACAAGTGAGACAGTCAGATGGGAGAGAGTTTATAAACAGGTATAATAATAGTGGTCCAAGGATGGAGTCCTGCAGGACATCGGTGGTGACTGGAAGGGCAGGGGAGGAGATAGAGCCTATGCATACTGACTGGGATCTATCCTTGAGGTAACTTTGGAACCACTGTGAGGTACCAGGGGAGCAACCAAGGTTGTGGAGGGTGGAGAGAAGCAGGGCGTGGTCGACCCGGTCAAAAGAGTTCGACAGGTTGATAAAGACAGCAAAGACAGCACCCATTGCTCTCCCAAGGTCCATGTTCCTGTGAATGTGATTTGTCTCTCAAATGACTGCTGATATCACTGATCCTAACAGCAAAAGCCCTAAGCACAGTTCACTTCTGGACCTGATGCTCATCAACAAGCCCTATAACATCTCCCACTCAGGTGTGTTCCATAATGATCTAAGTGGTCACTATGCCATAGCTTGCATAAGATGGACATCAAAACTTAACTTGATTTCTACCTTTGAAATAAAAAGATGCCCAAAAAACTTCAGCCTACCCGCCTTCTTAACAGACCTGCATGAATTTAGATGGCAGGACTTTTACCTTGTCCCTTCAATCCCCAAGGCGCATAGCATCTTCCAAAACCTTGTCATGAATGTGGTGGATAAACATGCACGTCTCATTAAATTTAAGACCAAAAAAGATCACCTCCCTGGTTTAAATTAGAACTGAGAAAGCACAATATTTCCAATCTACACTTGAAGAAACTAAAAATAACTCAGATAAGTTCTGGAACCTTCTAAGGGAGATTGAGGGCCACACACCAGCCTGTCCACTTCCTACCAAGATAGTTGTTGATGATACCACATACACAGACAAGGTCAATATCCTAGAACAACTTAATAACCACTTTGCCATGGTAGGCCTGGCATTTGACGCCTCACCAGCCAGTAGGCTCCTCACTCAATCCCTCAACAAAGATACTCCTTGCCCCATCAGTGCATTGAATCAGAAAGCCTCCTCCTTTAGTTTCAGCACCATAACGTTTAAGCAGGTAGAGGACCTATTACTGTCACTGGACACCAAAAAAGTGCTGGCGTTGATCTCCTAGAGCCACTATTCTTGAAACTATGCTACATTCACTGAAGAGCCCCCATCACACACCTTTTCAATCTCTCCTTAACATTAGGTGTCCTCCCAGCAATCTGGAAAATTGCGCACATTATATCCCTTTATAAATCTGGGGATCCGTGTGACCTCAATAACTACCGGCAAATTTCCCTACCCCCCACCCTGTCAAAACTGCTGGAAAAGCTAGTTAACAATCAATTGAGGGAATTCCTGGAACCTGAGGAATTACTAAACCCGATACAGTCAGGGTTCAGTCCTAAGTGCAGTACAGTATCCGCCCTTGCCAAAGTATCTAGCGACCGGCAAAATTCGCTGGACTCAAAAAAGCATATCTACGCACTGTTTCTAGATTTAAGCAAGGCTTTTGATACTGTCGACCATTGCCTGCTATTATCTGCCTTGGTCACCTAGGCCTTGATGACACTGTCCTGAGATGGTTTAGCTGTTGCCTTTTAAACAGAGTGCAAAAAATCAAACCTCAAGGGTCTCTCTCCCCCTTAAAAGTCCTACCCCAAGGAGTACCACAAGGCTCTATCCTGGGTCCCATCCTATTTTCCATATATATCAATAATATAGACTCCCAAATACATAAGGCAAGCGTGCTTCTCTTTGCAGATGACATGGTTCTATACACCGCTAGTCCCATTCCCGAACTGGCATATGAGGAGCTACTAAGCGAATTTGACATTCTGCAACAAAACCTCCTAAGGTTAAAGCTGCTGCTGAATGCAAAAAAGACGAAAGTCATGGTGATCTCCCCACATACACATTCTCCACCCTCACCTGCACACCAACACAAGATTCACACCTTACTAGGTGAAATTGTGGAAAATGTCAAATACTTAGGAGTTTGATTTGACAGCAAGTTAAACTTTATGGTCCACCTGAGCGAGTTGCTTAAAAAACTGAGACAACGCCTAAGCGTTTTTTACCACATTAGGCCCCTTTTCACCTATGAGGCATAGAAGAGACTAGTACAAATGACGTTCCTGCCTCTCATAGACTATGCTGACATAATATATAGCCACTGTCCTAAATCTGCTCTAGGCAAACTTGATACTCTTTATCACCGAACTCTGAGATTCATTACCAATGCTCCCCTAAACACTCACCACAGCTCATTATATGAGATGTTAGGCTGGTCCTCCCTCTCCTTTAGGAGACAATGGAATGTATCTCTCTGGTTTCACAGAACAATGTCTAATAAACTCCTCCCTTACATCATGAACCTCTTTATACGTGAACTTGGATCCTAATGTTTGTGGTGTTACTCGTTTATCACGTTCAATGTCCCCAAAATCAGAACACGACACGGCACTGCAGCTATTAGCTTCACTCTTCCAACTCTATGGAACTCTTTGCAGAAGGCCCTTAGGCTTGCCACCATCCCTGGACTATCCTTTTTTAAGTCCTTACTCATATCTGTCTTAAAGGAAACTTGCACCTGCCTTCGATAATTGACCGTAGTACACAACCGGCAACCTTCCAATCCTAACCTGTTAACTGAACATTAGCACTTGCCTCCCTCACCTTCTCCTCCCACCTTCCCATTTCTACCCTCTCCTCTGTCTATCTCTACCCCTCTTTCCTTGCATCTGCTTCTCTCCCATTTCCCATGTAAATCTCAGACAATATACCTTATTGCCTTGAAATATCTGGATGTGGATGCACTCCTCTCCTTTTGCATCTGGCTGGAAAATCCTTATGATGCCAGCTTTCTCATGGGATTGCTGCTAGTATATTTATGATTATATTGATGTATCCTTGTCAGCCTAATTTTTCACATGTACTATGTGATATTGTGTGCACCTTGTACTTTGTACATTATATATTGTACTGTAACATTTTTTCGTGATTATGAGTATTTGTGCTGCCCAGGACCATCTTGCAAATGAGCTTGCTCAAAGGTGTTAAGCCTGGTTAAATAAAGTTGATTGACTGATTAATTGATTGATTGATTGAAAACAGGGCCAAGGCAGCTGTGATGGAGTGATGCTTATGGAAGCTGTGCTGTTATCTGGACATTAGATTGCAAGTGTCGATGTGGTCAGACAATTGTTGGTGGACAATGCTTTCTAGGAGCTTACTAAGGTGAGGTAGCAAGGATATAGGCTGGTAGTTGTCTGTGGATAGTGGGTCACCAGTTTTAAAAATAGGGACTACCCTGGCATGCTTCTAAGCACTAGGCACTGAGGAGTTGGTCAATGCTAGGTTAAAGAGGTAGGTGAGTGGTTTTAGGATGGCAGGGGATATAAGTTTGAGCAATGCAGGAAACAGACCATCGCTGCCCGGGCTTTCACAACTAGGCAGGCTCTTTAGTAATTTGGCAGTGTCCTTGGTGGTGATGGTCTGGAAGCAGAACAAAGCGAGGGGCAGATTATCAGGAACTGAGGCAGGGGGATGCTCAGCAAGATCAGGTCTAGGGCTAGGGGTCACCAGGGGTGGCAGTTTGCTAAGGAGAGCAGACAGGTCTGTGAATTTTTTATTGAAGGCCTCAGCAAATTCAACAGGGTCCAACAACTGGCTAGAGAGAGTATCAATGTTAATGATAGGGTTATGAGTACATGGGTTAAGTGAAGAGCTGACCTCACCCCAGAAATGGTGTGGATCATTGAGGCTGTCCCATTGTCTGCCCTGAAAGAAGGCATGCTTTTAGGCAAGGGCAGCTTGTTTGCAACGGTTCTGTAGGCACCTGTATTCATTCCAATGAGCGGGGGAAGGGGCCTGTTTATAGGCTGACCATAGTTTATCCTTCTCCTTCATCATGGCCAGGAGATCTTTAGTAACCCAACAAGTGCAGCCACCCCTAACTCTACAGGTAGTCAGGAGAAAATGTAGATTTTGGAGCTGGAGGGGCACAGCAGTGAAGAATCTCTCTGCCACAGAACCGTCAGAGAGGTTGTATGAGGTTGACCAGTTTATCATGTGCAGATCGTCAAGGAGGGAGGAAACATCTGGATGGTGGAAATTACAGAAAGAGAGCAGTTTGGGGGGGGGCGGCGCTTGGTCTTTGTGGCCCAGACCAGGAAGGTGGGGGAGAGGTCACTAATTGCATCTGATAGTGTCCCCGATAAGAGCACCTTTTCCTCTCTATTTGTGATCACCCAATCAAGAAGTGCATGGTTATGGGTACGTGAGTTGTGTCTAGTAGGGATTGTAATAGTTTGGACTAAGTTATGGAGTTTGAATTGATTTGAGTAGTCAGGTTCCTGAGCAGTAAGCCAATCCAGATTGAAATCCCCAAGGAGGATGGTAGCTCTAGCATGGGAGAGACTTCCCACTCATTCTAGGTGGGTGGTGAGACTTGTAATGTGTCCTAGAGGGTGGTTGTAGCAGCATCCCACATAGATATTTTTAGCTGCACCAATGGTCAGCTCCACTAAGAGCCAATCACTGAAGGAACTAGGGTCAGAGTGGAGGATGGGGACTGCAGAGAGAGGCTCACAGATGTAGAGAGCTACCCCTCCACCCTTTTTCTTTCCAGGTCTGTCCTGCTTCAGCATTGAGTAGCCAGGGAGATAATAGGCAGCATCAGAGAGGCACATTTCAGTCACATTTCAGAGATGCCAAGCACATGTGGCTTATATAGTGCAACCCAGGGTTAGAGGTCAGTAAATTTGGAGGGGAGGGAGGGAGGAGGCTGCATTGGTTAATGTGCAAACTTCAGGCCAATGGAGATGTTCCATACAGGATTAGCATGATCGATGGTAGTATTTGGGGGGATGGGATTGCTCTCAATGTCTCCAGTTAGTAACAGAAAGAGAAACAGATTGTATGCATTCAGATAAAATGGAGGGGTGATAGAGACAGAGAAAAGGAAGAAGACAAGGTGGCAACCATCCTGTTTGGAGAGAAATGCCAAGCATGTGAGACCCATGGGGGTGCCTACCCACCTGATAGTAGGGCAGGGGGGACATCAGGGCAGAAGGAGGGAGTAAAACAGGATAAGCATTTCTGATCTATGGCCAGGATGGAAGCACCAAAATCCACAAGGAAAAGGATGCGTAGCAGTGAGGCTGCTAGCAGAGGGAGCATTGCCTGCCTCATTTGGAGTAGTAGGTCAAGTAGTAAGGTAGCTAGTAGGTCAAGCAATATTGGGGGGGGTGGCTAAAAGACCAAGGGCTGGAAGAAGTTAGAGGAGGGTATAAACTAGCAATTGTAGTGTTAGGGTGCCTTTTATAGGCAAAATAATGTTGTAGAAGGTATTAAAATGAGGTTCTGATGCTGATCAGAGCAGGCAACTAAGATGCCTGACTAGGATTGGAATTACAACCATTATCACTCACGTAGGTGGTGAGGGGGTGTCTTGGTTCACTGCAGAGTAGGGCACTTGGCAGGGCATTGAGGGTGACTAGAGTATAAGGAGTATATCCCTAGAGGTAAAGTATGTCTTTGTACTTCTGTGCATAAGGGAGGAATAGGTATGGAGATAAATATCCTTCGAGTGAATGCATGAGGCTGAGTGCTAGGGAAGTGTATTTAGATAGGTTTACATCCCTTTAAGAGGAGAGTGCCTGTTTGGTTGGAGGCCTGGCCAAAGGGAGAGGGCAGTCTCTATGCTGAGAAACTGTATTTAAAGAGTGATGGGGTGGAGTGGGAGGGCAAAAATTCGGACAGAATAAAAAATCAGAAGGAGAGGATTGCACAGGAAACACAGAAAAGAAAAGCCAGTGGCCACACAGCTCTAATTAACCAGGGAGCCAGCTGCAGGGATGAAACTGGTGCATATGCTAATCAGGCAAAGGGTACTAGTTTCAAAGTCCTTGTTTAACTCAGCAATTGAGATGGCTGGTAGATAGGAGCCGGTACCTGGGTAAGAGTCAAGCAGGCAGGTGGGCATTAGCTTCCACGAACCATGGGATGCGGTTCAAAACTGGGGTTAGAGAACCCAAGCAGGGCTGCCGTGCCTGGGGAGAGGGATAAAAACAGCAGAATTAAAAGGGAGCCAAATCAAGGGCATGGAGTACAGGAGACAAAAAGGGGAGAGGCAGACTGAGCAATGGGGGGGTCTGAGTTAGCAGGTGGGGTGAATTCGTAGCAAGGAACAGAGAGAGAGAGACAAAGAAAAGATGTAGCTAAGGAGACAGAGCAAGAGTGACTGAATCTTTTGGGGGGAATAGTTAACTGTTCATATTGATAAATCCACAATATGTTTCTGAAGAGGGAGAAAATGGCTACAACTACCATTAGTGCTGTGCAGAATTTTCAAATTCCGGTGGAACAAAATTCCACAGAATATTCTAAATTCCACCAAAATTCCACCGAATTTTGCTACAACTGGAATGGTTAAATTCCACAGTAGAAAACAGTTGAGGAACGATTTTCTGCCGAAAAAAATGCTGTTCAGCGGAATATTATTCTGCGTATCTCAATGTTTTCTGCGGAAATTGTTGTGGAATAATTTTCCGTGGAAAATTTTCTTTTCTGTGGAATATTATTCTGCAGATCACAGTAAGAGGAATTCTGCTGAAGAACCAGTGAAATTCTGGTGGAAATTCTGCCAGTGGAATGGCCATTCCGCACTCTTTCCACCGACGGAATTCCGCATTCCTCACAGTACTAGTTACCATAGTCTAAGAAGTGAAGTATTTTATCAGGAGTCTGTAGCAGAGAAAGACCATTTTTGCCCATAGCCAAAGGAGCACTGTACTGTGTAGGCAGTGGCTGTGCTGGGAGTTGGACCAAAAAAGTCCCCAGAAAAGAGAATCATTTCTGAGTTGTAGCAACTACTGAGGTGCCCTCACAAGTGTTGAAGGCAGAGAAATTTGGCAATGTGTTGCAGACTGTGTCCTGACTGTGGAGAGGTTGTGACGGTTAAAATGCAAATAAAGTCTGGATGAACTCCACTGATGCTAAGTCTCAAACACTGAAAGTGTTTTTTTTTACTCTTGATGCACACAAAAATTCATGGGCAATGGTTTTGTGACTCATTAAGTGTCCAGCAGTGTGTAAAAAACACTACACTGTGCTAAGGAGAATATAAACTACAAGAAGGATTGTGAATCTGTATAAAGAGGTAGAAACTTTTTAGCATGAGTGTTTCAGACTAAAACAATAGCTATATCACAAGAGTTTAAATAGTTTAACCTATACTATTAACAAGAGGGAAACTGTTTTATTTGTGAAGGGCCTCATGAGTGACCGCAGGTAGCACAAGGTTTTGAAATGGGGGCAGTGCTTTTTTTTACATGCTGGTGAACACTTAATTATTGGTGCGTCATAATTTGGAAAAGTATTTTTGTTTTAAGTGCATAAATGATGTAAATTCAACACAGTGATACTTGGTTGTTATATTTTATAATCTAGTGACAACACAGCAAGGGCCTAAGAAAGTGACGTGGCCACAAAACTGCCACCCATGAATTTTTTATGTGCATCAAGAATAAAAAAAAAAATTTTCAGTGTTTGAGACTTGACATCGGTGGAGTTCATCCACACTTTATTTGCACTTCATGGATCTTGTCACTTTTGGCTGACCCAGCTTGGAATATACAGTATATGGGATCGTGCATGGCCTCCCGTACACAACAAGGCAATTCTTCACCGAGTGTTTTCTATAACAGCTGATGACCTCGAGAGCGAATCTCGAGAGGTCCCTTTGCTGTCATAGAAAACATGAGGGGGAAGAGTTACTGAGTTGTTTGGGAGGCCATACGCTGTTCTATATAGTATATGGTGACCCAAAACAGGATCCCTTACATTTCCAGGCAGTCTCTGCTGCCAGAGACCCACACTGCTCTTCTCTTCATCCCGCAGCCAGCTTGCACACAGGACTCGCCAACCACCCCCTGTCCTATGAACAGCACTGTAGCTGGCTGTTGCATTGTGATGTCCTCACTAACACAGAACAAAATGTCATTCTGCATTAGTGAGGACATTACTACTGAAGCAGAATGACTTTTTGCAGTGTATGGATTTCCATATACTGTACAACCGCATTCCACCATACACTATAGACTTTTACTACATATAGGGGCAACCTGATTGTTGAGGTTGTGACAGTTACCAAAGGGGAATTTTAATTTGAGTCCATTAATATGAATGTGGTGTCTTAATACCCGTCTCTTTTCCAGTCAGTAATGATGAATTGTCCTCAGAAGTTTGTTATATATTTGGAAAATGACTATCCCAAGGTGTCTATTGACAGGCAAAATGCCAAGAGTATGCTACTTAATTCTAAGGAGAATAAAAGAAAGCAGAGGTTTGTGCTTCCGAATATACAAATTCTTACTGGCCCTCCCAGCTGTGTATCCCTGCAATGCGATAAAGTAGCAGAGTGACGATCCTGTGGAAGAAGATATACAGCATATGATATGATATGATATGATATGATATGATGTGATATATGATATATGATATGACATGATATATGATATGATATGATATGATATGATATGATATGATATGATACGACAGGATACATGATTGTCACTCATTATGTAGTGGGAGGAGAGGAGACATTGCATCATGAGTGGTTACACTGTTTGGGGGCGTTCCTAATGTATAATTATGCCATTAGCATCCATTTCAATTCTAGTAAAAAAAGAGGCAGAAAAAAAAAAACAGCCAGAAACATCAATGACTTTTAAAAAAGGTAAGCAATCACAAAATGTGGGGTTTTAACTAGACATACAGTAATATAATGCAACAAGCATTTGTCAATGCCGAATGTTTGCTTGCTGGCATTGGCATTGGTAGTGTAGGAGTTAAAGAAATGCATAATAGGAATGGCAGTGAAGTATTGAACCAAAGCCAACCCCACCACCACCCTGCAGAGACTGACAGGCATTGCAGTGTGCCTTTGGGTCATCAGGCATAACGGCCACGCCATTTCACCACACTCTACCCTGCAGACACCAACAAGTGTCACAGTGTGCCTTGGGGACTGGGCTTTATGCGCACCCCATTCCATAAGGAAATAGGGTGAGATGGGTGCAGTATAGGAGAATGGGGTGATGTTTGGGTCTGAAGAGTCCAAGGCACACCTTGATGCCTGTCACTGGCTGCAGGGTGTGGGTGTGGGTGGAATGGCATGAGCATTAGAGGCAACAATCCTAAGTCACACCCCTGATGCCTGTCAGTCTCTACAGGGTGGGGCGTTATGGTCAGAATCCCTAACGCCACAGGCGTGTGTTAGTATTTTCACTCCAAATTTTCAGCATGGTTTTTTTGTGACCCCCACTTCATGAATAATGGCAATATCAGTTTGTTAGCTGAAAGCTGATTTTGCACAGTGACTATGCCATTTGGCACCACAGGTGCAAAAACACATTTCGAACAGGAGGTGAAAAATGACAGCTGTACTGTTCATGGGGAGGTGTAAAAAATGGCAATGTTGAAAATCTGGAGTGAAAATATAAAAAAACTGGTGAAGTCATGAGCATGCATAGAAACTGCGCAACACACACCCGTAATGTAATTCTTTGGGGGATTTTTTACAGCAGATTGTCAACACAGGCATTTTGGAACCTCCGCTTATGAACAGTGTCGCTCTGATTTTCTTAATCTGTCCGAACACTGATTTCCCACAGCGACCATGCATTTCTGTGCTGGAAGTGTGAAAACACATTTTGGCCAGGGTGTGAAAAATGACAGCTGTACAATTCAGAAGGAGGTGTGGAAAAATGTCAGTGTTGAAAATCTGGACTGAAAATAGTATAAATTTGTGAACCTACGAGGGTGCATGGAAACTGCGCAATGCACACTCGTAACACAGTCATTTTATGGACTTTTGTCACCAAATTTTCAACATAGCCATTTTAAGATGTCTGCTCATGAACAGTGTCACTGTGATTTTCTTAATCTGTCTCGAACATTGATTTCACACACCGACTGTGCCATTGTGCGCTACATGCGTGAAAACACATTTTGGGCAAGATGTGAAAAATGACAGCTGTACTGCTCATAAGGAGGTGTGGTAAAATGGTAATGTTGAAAATCTGGAGTGAATATATAAAAAATTTGCTAAGTTACAAACTTGCGTAAGAACTGCGCAATGCACTCTCGTAAAACAGTCATTTTTTGGAATTGTTTCACCAAATTTTCAACATAGGATTTTAGGGTGCCTACCTCATGAACTGTGACACTGTCATTTTGTTACTCAGTCCCAAAAGGTGGTTCCACGCAGTGACCGTGAAATCACCTTTCGGGACCAAATAACAAAATGACAGTGGCTGAGTTCATGAGGTGGAGCCCCAAGAACCCCGTGTTGAAAATTTGGTGAAACAATTCCCCAAAATGGCCGAGATATGCACCAAAGTTTAAAAAAAAAAACATTTATGCCATTATACAGCTTACCGGCATTTCTTCAGTTCGCGGTCGGCTTTGAAGAGTGCAGAAGTGTTCCCGGTCCACCGAAGATCATCGCGCTGGACTCGGAGGTAAGTATAGGGTCGGGGATGTGGGGAGGTGGGTGCACAGAGGGTGGGCCTGGGTTGGGGAGGGGAAAAGACAGGCTGACAGAAACCGCTTTTTTTTTTTTTACAGTTTTTTTTTCTTATTTAGGAAGACGAAACGGGACTTTGCCATGCTGGGGTGGGCTCCCAGCGTGGCAGCTGGAAAGTTATTTTGGGGGAGCAGTGGAGCCAATGGGGGATTGGGCACCCCCGTAGGCCATACCGACCTTTGTCACACTGGGGTGGGCTCCCAGCACGGCACCTAGAAGTCTGTTTGGGGGGGCAGTGGAGCCAAAGGGGGATTGGGCACCCCCATCGGTCATACAGTATATGGGGGTGATGGGAAGCACATGAGCTCGCTGGGGTGGACTCCCAGTGTGCTACGTAGTGTTCGGGGATGACGAACTGTCTATGACAGTTCAGATGCAGTGCTGACGTACGTGTAGGCAATTTGCATACTGCCAATGGCAGTATGCAAATTTACTACACATTACCACCGCTGATGGTGGTGGTGTTTTCCTCAGAACTGTATGCCACTGCATCTGAACGGGTGTCATAGACAGCTCGGACATTCACTGGCGTGGTGCAGCCGCGCCTGCAAAAGGGAGCAGGGCATTGGAAGTGGGGGAGGCACACCTACGAAAACTCCTATGGTGGCACAATTTTTCTTGCACATGCATGCAAGCAAATATAAAAATGGTTGCAAGTGTCCCTTTAAAGAGTTAGCGTACCGCCTAAAACTAATATTATTTTTTTAAAAGCTGACAAGATTTTTTTTACCTGTAGTAGGTGTGATGTGAGGAACAGCAGTCTGCCTGGCAGCTGACACACTGTATCTAGCTCTGTTCCTCCCATTGCATCACCAGCATTGTAACCTCACTGACAGTGACATCACCACTGCTCAGGAGGAGCTACTCGGCAGATGCCAGGTCAATCCCCTGTGATGTTACTGTCAATGAGGTCACTGTGCTGATGTCATAGTGAGAGAAATAAGACTAGATATGTCAGCTGCCGAGCAGAGTGCTATTCAGCACATTTAGCATAATACTATCATATAGACACCTTTCTAATGAGCAAAAGGAAAAAGAAAACTACTTCATAGATAAAAAGTTACACCTGACAGCTTACCAGGTAAACATACAGAGATAAAGAAAATCTCATTTACAGATGTGACCTGAAGGTCAAGGGACATACTGTAAATGGTATACAAGGATATACAAGTAATAAACACATTGTTTGCTTCCTATAATGTGTACTGTATATTGTCTTTTATTTTCTGGGTCCGGTTCCTTTTCAGGTTCACAATACTATTTCAAAATCAAAAGAAGGGACCATACTTTTTTTCCTGAGAAAAAAAAAAACATTAAATCACTTTAAAATGCTTAAATTCTAGAAAAGATGTAGAATGTTTTCCAGCAAGTAAAAGTGGAAGATAACGATCTTTTACAGTTACAAAAGGTAGGGTCAGACTTTTTGTGTAGTTTTGCTGCAGCACTTTAAGAAGCAAAGTTGAAAGGACTAGGTTAAATTGCTACTGCTGGTCTTATTGCCCATGGTTCATACTTTTCAGGTTGACTGCTTTTACAAGGAAAGGGTTGTATGACGCCAAAACATGTTTGTAACCAGGACATGAAGCACAAACAATGTATGCTATGACAGAATCTGTTTCAAGAGTTTGCACACACTCAAAATGACTTAGAAACCTGGAGAGCACATCAGTTCACTATGGGCAATTCACCCCATGACAGTTTGCTCCCTCTCTCCCACTAAAAGGGAATACCGCAGCATTATTTTATTTATATTTTTTGAATCCCCTAAATTAATAACTTGCCTTACACTGGGAAATGTTTACTTTCCTATAGCAGTTTCCGAGATCTGGAAGGAGCAACCGGTTACTGGGTGAATAGCCTGTAATGGATTGTCATATAGTCAAAAACCTGACTTGATCTGGGCAAAACTGGATAACTAGATAGGAACCCTGAAAAACCAGATTAACAGGTAAAAGAACAGACAGGTGGCAACCCTAGTGAGATGTACTGTAACTACAGTGATGCTGGCATCTATAGGATGCTGGCAGTCATATCCTCAGCTCTCAATAATGGTGCCAGACATGTCCACCTCTTGCCACTCTACCTCCTACAGTCCTTCCCTGCTCCCAGCCTTCTTCTTCCCCATAGAAAACACAATCAGGCAATAATTCCAGGGTTTTCATTTTTTTTAAACCACTGCACAGTGCCTTAATTCAGTGGACCCTCCTGCTTTTGTGTCCTGCCTGAGCTCAACCATTTAAAAAAAAAGCTACCTTAAAAGGCTTGGATTGCTGGAGTCCTATAGGAGGTTAGAAATCACATACTCAGCCCCCAATAATGGGACACACTTAACACCTTCCCACCTCTGTGAATCCCACAATCCTCCCTTCCTCCATCCTGTCTCCTAACCTCACTCTTCCCTACAGAGCACACAATCAGGTAACTATTACAGTACTGTGTTTCTAACCCCTGCACAGTAACTTTGCTCAGCTGACCCTCCTGCTCTTAAGTCCTGACTGAGCTTAGCCATGGAAAGACAACTGTTTTAATAGGTTAGAACTTTTGCTAGGACTTGATAACTGAAGACAAACCAGCTTATTTTACACATACTGTAGTACTCTATGTGATGAGCTGACGTTAACAAGTCAATGTGTGATTTCACAGGGTACAGTAACTGTTTTTTTTTGTCTGGCCTGTAGCACAAGATGTTATTTATGTATGCCCACCATGAAATATATCACATCTGATCCTGTGTACTACACATCAATTGTCTTGTTTAGTATTGTACAATATGTCTTCATTTTTCATTATAAGGCATCAATGATTTAAACATCATAGTCAAAAATAGAATAGCCAAACCATGTTTGGATCTGTTCCTAGAGGCTGATGAACATGTTGGTGGGGCAACTACTTCTGCCAGAGACATGGAACATTTCAAAGCGGTTTCCAGACTTTGAACCCACACAATCTTGGCCCCTGGCGTCATTTCTAAAAATGACGAATGAGGGGCTAATTGACTCCTTGTAGTTTATCTTGAGAGACATTGTGAAAAGGCTCTTAGTTCATGAAATTGAATCCTGGGAACTTGGCTGAAGTTGCAACCCAGCCTCCTTTTTAGCACTTACAGTCAGGAATTCTTCAATAAAGTGTAATGACCCCTGCACACACTAAAGCCTGTTTTATGTTTGGGAACTTTCAAAGGGAAATTGAAAAAAAATAATCAGAATATAGCCTAAAGCAGGCTGTGGAAGAAAATATGTCTGTGAGGTTTTTGAAAAATACTGAAGTAAATAAACAGATTCCTTATTTCTTTTTATCTTTCATCCTCCTTCTAGTATCATCACCAAAGGAGACCATGCCTTTTATCAGGGATGCCCATTCATCCGTGTTGCTTAGACTCCAGGGAGCTTAAATTGGAGCTTCAGGAAGGGAATAGTTGAACTTGGCATGGCAACAGATTGCTCAGAGTGAAGCCCCGAGCTCTTGGCAGCTTAAATGGTCAACGTCAAGGAGGGCAAGGCATCATCAACCATTGGCAGCCCAGTTTCTTGTTTTTCTCCCCTCCATCCCTGGAGGAACTAGTGGTTTATTTGTTTGTTTCTGTTAACTGGGTGAGGTGTTCTGTCCATATGAATGACTGTTTTCAGGCATGACCTGGGAGGTTACATGGCAGTGGTACAAAATACCCTGGGCTTCTCTATGCAGGTCGTGGAGTGGTTCAATAATTACTTATACAACAGAACCCAGGTGGTCAAATTTAACTCAGCCCTATCTGGTTATATCTCTGTCAACATTATTGTCCCCCAGGGCTCCATATTGGGACCCCTGCTGTTCTCTGTTTTCATAAATCAGATTGCACATGATACCCCCTTCTGCTCATCCCTGCTCTATGCAGATGATCTGGTCCTGTATTCTAGTTCAAAGGATGTTTCAGAGATCAACCTCAATCTCTCTACAGCCTTTCACAACATTCAAACCTGGCTCCTCAGGCAGAAGCTTATCCTCAATGTGGGTAAAATGAAAGGTATGTTATTTGGCTCTGCAGCCAAACTTAAGACCAAGCAGAGTCTTCTGAAAATCTCTTGCCATTATGGCTCTGTATTGGAAACAGTAAACTCCTTTAAATATCTAGGGATTCTACTAGACTGTTCCCTTGACTTCAATTTACATATCCTAGCCACATTTAAGTCTGTAAATTCAAAAATTTGGGTGGCTAACAAAACTAGCTATGCTCTTACCCCCTCGGTGATACTGGCTATTGCTAGAGGCATCCTGCTCCCATCTATCACCTATGGTGTAGTCGCCTATGTAAATACTCCTAAGCCCTCCCTCCATAAGTGGGATACCACGTATAATAACATCTACTGCTATGCCTCAGGATCCCCTCGGCTTAAACACCACTGTCAACTCTATGCCGACCTAAAGTGGCCCCTGCCATCTGTGCTCAGGAATCTTGCCCTTGGCTTCATAATGGACAGCATTATGTGATCTAGTACCCCCTCCTCACTTGCCTCCTTGCTGCTTCCTCTTTCCTTCTCTTATGGCCTCAGATCAGTTGACCATGCTCTGCTACACATACCTAGGCATAACCACCAAAGGTGCCTGTGCTTTCTCGCATACTGCCCCCAAATACTGGAATAGACTTCCCATTGATCTATGGCCCTCACCTACTCATACCCTATTTAAAAAGAAAAATCATTCTTGTCTTACCATTAGTGCTCAATGAAAATGTTTCAGTCCCCCCTGATTATCCTGTCTGTCTCTCATTTACCTGGCTTTTGGACTCCCCCTTAGCTCCTCTCTAAATCACCCCTCCCCTCTCATCCTCTCTGACTGCACCTACCTATGCTCTCCCTCGCTCTACCTATCACCCTACTCTCCATGTAGCTGGTGCTCTACTTGATTTGTACTAATGCACAGCCTGTTTTGTATTAGTGACCTCTGAGATGTCTTTCGTGAATGTTATGATTGCACTTATATTGTACATTTCACCTTTGATTGCACTGTCAAGCCATTCTTTTTATATTTTTCTTTTATTTTTACTCTGTATTTTATTGTATTTCAGTTTGCCTATTGTATTTTGCTCTGTTCTGTGTAACTCCCATATTGTATTCTGAGTAAGTGTTGCTCACGTATGCTGCTGAATGACAGGCAAGTGAGCACCTTTTTATCCTTTGAAATCTCCCTAATGCACCATGTCCTGTGACACAGTGTGAAGAGCCACCCTCCTAATCAGATGTGGAAAGCATCCACAGAAATGCTCAGTCCTGCTCCTTTTGGGTTGCGACAGTGATTACAGGCTTGGAGCTTGAACTCACGTTGTCAGCATAACAAGTAGAACCTGCCAACACTATGCTACTGGGCCAGACAATATCCAGATTTCAGCATCAAAGGCTTTAGCATTCCAGCTTGATGATGTTACTATTGTTGTTTTGATTCTAGCACATTTTATCACAGTAATAAATTACTTTGTAAAAGGAATCCCATTCTCTAGTGCAGTGTGGAATTTTCTAATTCCATTGCCACTGGAATTCCATGGAATTTTTGGAAATTCCACCTTATTCTGTGAAATTCTGTTGGAAGTAGAATTCTGAAATTCTGAATGCAGAATTCTGTTTTTAAAACTTCGGATTAGTGATCAACAGTTTACATAAACCGCAGAACAGTATTTGATGGTTTACATAAACAACAGATCCTTGTTCCACAAACCACCAAACAATATTCCATAGATTATATAATCCTCAGAATATTATTCTCTGGTTTACTTAGACAATAAAGCATGATGGGGCATTGGTGTTACTAGGTTTACCCCATGGTCAGGGGCATAGTGAGGCATGCGGTGAAGCCAAATGCCTCCACCCCCCTGACCGTGGGGTAAACCTAGTACCACCAACATCCCCAGAGTGCCTTATTGCTTCTGCAAAATGGGCCCGTAGGTAACTTTTTAAAAATGAACGCTCTAAAAGTTTTCAAAGCCACAAAAATGATAATAAAATGTTGCTAAATAATGTAAAATACTTCCTCCACAGATGTTTTTCACCTGTCAGTGATCTGTCTTTCTTCACATTTAATACATCGTCTGATTGTTTACCATGTCATAGAAGAATTCAAAGCTCTGCATTATTCCAGTAGTAGAATGCCCCCCCCCCCACACACACACGGAATGGTAACATAGAATACATGAATTCAAAATTCTTCAGAGTTCCACTGGCATGCACACACAGGCCTCAACTGGAGCCAGAACCTTAACTTTATCTGTTGCCAGGTAAGGAGCAGGGAGTTCTCTGTGCAAACTGGTAGGAATAGGAGGGGGATTGTTCATGGTCATCAAAGAAACAACAGCAATGGAAACTCTGAATAGTACTTGATTTTCTAAATTTTTTGTATGTGTATAGGAAGGAGCTCTTGAGTGAAAATAACATTCAATTATTTACTTACTGTATTTAATTTAATGAACTTCTATTTTTAGGCCCTAGTTGAAGTTTTTTATATACAGTATGAGAAAAGGTTTCAGCCATGTTTTATGATGGAAATTAGGAATAAGTGGCTTATGAGTTCTGTGAGTTGCCCTGGTTAGCAGGGATTTGTTTTCAGATGTTGGTGGTGCTCTCTTACTTCCATGTCTAGAGCCAAGTCTCAGCCGATCAGGACACGGGGATTTCCTTGCCCATTTTATATATGGGAATGCTTTTTGGAAGTCTGCAGACTTAAAAAAGAAATTCCAAAAAACATTTTGGAAGCAGAATTACTATTCTGCACGAATTCCACTGGTGGAATTCCAGATTCTGCAGAGCTCTACTATTCTTTCATTCATCAGGGGGACATATAGTGTGTGTGTTGGGGGGGAGGGTGCTTTAGGATTTTCTTTTTCTTTTAAATATATTTTATAGAGTTTTGAAGAGACACAGCATAGTTTGTACAGTTCAAAAAGATTACAAGGCAGTTATTACTATTGTTTCCATTTAGCATATTGCATAGTCACTATTGCAACTTTATGTATTCCAACATACTTGGATTCAAATTGGGGAGCTTCACGCTCCCCATTGTGTTTATATCAGACTGGTGGCCTTCCCCAAAGTGGATTTTCACTTCTGAATGTTTCTTCAGAGATTGGGTGGGGGCCCTATGGCTGGGGCCCTTTTCCCTGCCTGATGCACAACCCACCAAGCACCAGCCACCCCCCAGCAAGATGTGAACCCACCCCATACTGTGATGTATATGTGGTCTCTCTGCCTGGATTGGTATACTAGTTTTTCCCTTATTTGCAGCTCCTCTTTGTGGTGAGCCAACTCCTGAAGGTGGATGGGGGAGCTGATTGTTTCCATTCTCTCAGGATTCCCACTCTCGCAGAGTTTATCACATTCAATAAGAGTTTTTTGTGTTCCCATTCCTCCTCCCCAAAATCACCCAAACGGACCTGTCTGGCAGACAGGGTGATCGGTTTCCCTAAGCTGGTCGTCAGTGTTTGGTTAATGCTGCCACAGAAATTTCCAAACTTCGGGCAGCTATACATCATATGGGTTAGGTCTGCCTCCAGGGCTGCATATCTGGGGCATTTTCCATGGGGGTCAAATTTGGCAAGCCTGTCTGGGGTGTAATAGGCTCTGTTGGTGGTCAAAAAGTGTAAGTATTTGTATTTGCTTTGTATGGTTAATTTCCAGCCTTCCTCCAGTATGTCCTGCCACTCTTCCCCAATTATAGTCTCTTCTAGGGTGGTCTCCCACCAGTGTCTATGATGGTCTGTGTTATTTGGTATTGGTTACATTAGTGTTTTGTATAATTTGGTTATCAGACCCATGGAGCCCTCCATCCCCACCAATGCCCAGGTTATTTCTGATGGGGCTTACAGTGGAAAATTGGGTTCCAGTTTCCCTGCTAGGTAGTGCTTTATCTGGAAAGATCTAAAAAATTGCATGCATGGGAGGCCATAAGTTTGAATAAGCCCTTTGAAGGACATCAAGTTGCTCCCCTCATATAAGTGCACCAATAGCCTAATATTCTGTGACAACTAGGTGGCGAATCTTGGGTCCACCAGGAACCGAGGCAGGACTGGGTTAACCCATAAGGGGGTTAGACATGTGAGGCCAGCTTGAGATAATGTTTGTGTGTGGGTTCTGTGCCGTACTTGTAAGAGGTGTAGCACTATAGGGTTCTGTCTGGCAAATGTCAGGGCTCGGTTTTTTGAACTGTAAAGGAGGCATGTGGAATGTGCAGTCATAGTCTATGCTCTTTCCAGTTGTAAACCTACATTTTTGTTGTGGGGGTTAAACCATTCTTCAATGGCTGCCAGCTGGGCTGCATGATAGTATCTCCTTTCTCGGGGCACATGTCAGATGTTCATATTTGACTCCTCGGGTTTTAGATTTCCATAACCAGGTCATTGCTAATGCTTGAAGTTGCTTGAAAAAGTTCTCTGGGAGGGGGATAGGCAAGGTCCGGAACAAGTACAGGAATTTTGGTAGGATGGCCATATTTAGGACATTAGCTTGTCCCAGGAGGGAGAGTGCAAGATCCCATCACTTGGTGCAAAGCTCCTTCATTTTGGGAAGAAGGTGTGAATAGTAAGCTTCATATAGTTCCCCTATTTTGCTCCTGATGTTTATCCCCAGATACCCGAATCCCCTCTCCGCCCAGATGAAAGGTAGCTGTTTTTTAAGGTTATAATGTTCATATCCACATAGGGGCATCATCATTGTCTTACCCATGTTAACCTTATATCCTGATATGGCCCCGAAGTCCAGAAGGACTTTGACCATGGTGGATAGGGACTTTCTGGCCATGTTACATGCATAAGTAGATACTCTGCATACAGAGATACAGTACTTTAGTTGTTGCATCTCCCAGAGAGATTCCATGTATATTGTGCTGGTTCCTTAGGGTCTGTGTCAGGGGTACCAGTGCTAGATCAAACAGGAGTGGAGACAGAGGGCATCCTTGTCTAGTTCTCCTGGATTGTGGAAAAGAGGGTGAGATCCAATCATTCATTTGAACTGTGGCTGTGGGGTCCAAGTATATTGTTTGGACTCATTCCAAGTATTTATTTCTGAAATCCATCTTTTGCAGTGTGAGCCAAAGGTGGTCCCATTCCATCCTATCAAATGCTTTGCCAGCGTCTAGTGAGATTACTATTGGGCAATCTGTTGAGTCCCTCTGTGCCCTGGCTATGACCTGTAGCAGTTTTCTAATGTGGGAGGTTGCTCCCCTTCCTTTCATGAATCCCGCCTGGTCCTCGTGCACAATCTTGGGCAACAACCCTTCCAATCTGTTGGCTAGAAGTTTGGTGTATATCTTATAGTCCGAGTTTAGGAGGGATATTGATCTATATGAGGAGGCTTCTGTTGGGGGTTTGCCTGGTTTAGGGAAGACTGATATTCATGCCTGGTGAAATGAGGGTCGGGGCTGATGCTGCCCAGTTATGTGCCAGAGAGTCTTATACAAAGGCCCCACTATGGTGTCGCCCAGTCTCTTATAGAGCTCTACTCATATGCCATCTGGTCCAGGTGACTTTCCAAGCATCAAGAGATTGACTGCCCATAGGACTTCTTGTTTGCTGATGTCTGCCTCTAGTGAGGCCTTGTTCTCCTCTTCTAGTTGCTCCAGGTTTCCATAAAATTCTTCTGTGTCAGGGTTGGGTCCATTCGTGGAGTTGCCTCTCTCTTTGGTATAAAGGTTAGAGTATTATTCCACAAATTGGTGGTTTATGCCTTTTTGGTTACTAATGTGTTCCCCTGAGGCTGAGACTATGGTGTTTATATGGCACTGCATCTGTTCTTGTTTTAGTTGGTATGCCAAGAGCTTACCACATTTATCGTTGTGTTCATAGATTCTGGCTTTCTGATACATCAATGCCCTTTCTATTTGTTTGTTGTAAAGTTCATTGTATTGCTTCTGTAAGCTGACTACTAGCCTATAAGTCTCTGGATCTCTAGTAGCCCAGTGTGTACGTTCTGTCTCTGTAATGTGTTTATGTAGTTCTTCCATCTGTTGTTTCCTTGCCTTCTTGGCATGGCTGGCGTACGCCATTTCACACCCCCAGATAAATGCCTTGAGGGAGTCCAACATCATCCCCGTGTTCTTTACTGAACCCACATTTATTGCCCAGAATTCTTTGATCTCCATTCCCAGTTGGGCGACAAATTCTTTATCGTTGAGGATGGATGGATCCATTCTCCATATATTGCTGCAGTTAGTCTCTGACTAACTTGAAATCCAGCTCACCCTCAGTGGGCCATGGTCTGAGATCAAAATGGGGAGGTATTTGACTGACATCACTGTCTGCATGACCCCCTCCAATACCAGGACCATATCTACATGGGTGTGTGATTGGTGTACATATGAGTAGTAGGAATAGTCTTGGGTGTTTGGGTGTATGCCCCTCCATGCATCTGTCAGGTCCAGCGTGCCCATTTGATTTAGTAGCAGATTGGCAACTTTGGTGAGTTGGTATGGTGGTATAGATGATCGATCTAGATTGGGATCTAGTATGAAATTGAAGTCCCCCCATAAGATATCCCTCTGGAGGGCAGACAGCGTAAGTGTAAGATTGTGTATAAATTGTCAGTCATCAAAGTTGGGGCCATATGCATTAAGCAGAATCATCCACCTTCCACACAGGTTCCCCATACCAGCACCCATCTGCCCTTTGTGTCCATCTGTGTAAAGAGGGGTTTGAATGGTAGTCTTTCGTGGACTAGTATGGTTATTCTTCTAGCATGCGAAGTAAATGACAAGTAAAATATTTGGCCCACCCAGTCCCTCTTGAGTTTGTTATGTTTTGCATCAGTGAGGTGCATCTCTTGTAAATAAGCTATGGTGGTCTGGTGTTTTTTTAGTATCCCATGACCTTTATTCTCCTTATGGGGTGGTTAAACCCTTTGATATTCCATGTGGTAATGTTTACTTGTTTAGCCATATGTTGTAATTGATTTTCTTGTTGCATACAGAGGCTCTTTTTTGTGAGGTCATGTCATTGGTGCACTATTCATGATTGTGAACCATGCCCACAACTCCTCCCCCTGGGTATCTGCCACTCAGTCCGCTTTTCAAAGAATAATCTTAGGCATGTCTTGGTAGTCAGAGCTGGCAATCTTAAGTTAACATTGGATACATTTTAATAATAAGAATTGTGTCTCTAGTTTACATTTGAATAATATAAAGTAAAAGTTGGAAAGTGGTAGATTATATCCATGGAGAGAGAGAGAGAGGGAGGGAGGGAGAGAGTGAGACAAAGAGAGAAAAAAGGAAAGAATACACAAACTAAAAGTGGTCCTCCTAAAGGTCTAAGCTGTTATTTTTCTACTGTCACTAAGCTTTAAGCTTTGGGTGTGATAGCCCTGGTGCAAGTTCCCCACGAGGTACCTTGTTGCTATCTACCCTATCCCCTTATGGAATTAGCCTGAAATGTTATTATTTATGCTAATAGGTCTCTATGCTACTAAGTTCCTAATAATCTAATGGTCATAGTTCAGCTATTCGAATGCTCCTTCACTGCTTTGCTCTGAGTGAGTGAGTGCAGATTAATCTAGTCTACTTTTATGCCTATGTTTTACAAGGGTCTGTGACCATATATAGGGGAATTCCTCCCCTAGATGTGCGTTAACTGCAGCAGGGCCCCCAAATCCACCGGGATTCAAGCATTTTACTTGGATTTAGAGATGTTTACAGGAAAGTTCCTCCCAGTAATTTGGATTGTTTGTACCAGGAAAATGAGCCCTCTGCCCCCCCCCCCCCCGAGAGTAATATAGTGTAAAGGGAGACACAAAAAGGCTGCCCTGGAGTAACATGGAAGATTGCCAGGTCAGTCTGGGAGCACCGCTACAGGGTCATGCAGTTCTGTTCGGTTTCTACAGGGGGCTGCGCTTTCTACAGGGAAGGCTGTCGATTTAACCTAGGGGCTGTTGAGAGTGCGACACATCATACTGGAAGCACTTGGAGGTGTGGCTAGATGCTACTTTTGTGTCCCATTTGTTGCTTAATTCTTTCTATGGGGGAAGCGTGCAGTCCCTGATCTATAGGTCTGTTTTCTTCCTGTTCTGCTGGTCTCCCTCCTCCTTCCATTTTGTGTCTGTTCTTTCCTGTTATTCGTTCCTCTCTGATTCTTTACTTTGTGCTCCCACCTCCCTCCTTCTTCTCTTCACTATATCTTGTGGGAGCTATGTGAGGAATGCCTTCTTTGTTTTTGTTTGTATAATTTGTCCCTCCTCCCTCTTGCCCATTTCTTAACTTTCAAATTGGAATCTTTTTCTTTTCTTTGGTACGTTTCCTGTCTAGAGAGCCTTTTCCCTCCCTCCCTCTCCTTTGAATCCCACCCCCCTCCCTCCCCCCTTCGGCTGCTGCCTTATCAGTCCCTTTTGTTATCAGGTTCTTGCTTGCTGCATCTTGCTATTTAAATAGCGTTTGTTATTGTGTGCCTTTTTTTAATAGCTAGTTTCTTCTGTACCCTATTGTAACATTTACAGTATGAGGAGTACTCTACAATCCATATGTGTGAAACAGGCAGTGTTAACCTGGGAGCTCTTCCTCCCCTTTCGTGCTCACTCAACAGTCTGGTGATTCCTATGTAATTCATCCCCTCCCATTCCCAGTTTCCCTGGTGTGCCCCCCATTCTCATTATCCTGAACCCCTATTCGTTTTTACCCTCCCTGCTTATGACATGTTTGGCCCCCCTTCCCCCCATCCTACATTTTGTGTGACTGTTGTGTGAGGAGATTCTTACCCTCTTCTTTCTCCCTACTCCTCTGTTAGTGTGGATCATGCTTCTTTTAGCAACCCTGGAGCTTGTGATCCCTGCCTCCCCCCTCTGGTGAGGTGCTTCTCTTGTTTGGTTACTCCCAGCCCTGTTTTAGTGTATCCCCCTCCTTCTCATCCTTCTCACTCTTAGAAAGTGCACTGCTACAGCCTGCAACATGCAATCAGACAATCTAATAAGAAAGGCATTACTGGCAATTTCGGGCAATGTTAAGATCATTACCTTTCCCGTCTTCCCCCTTCCAGCCCCCCTGTTTTGTTACAGTTCTACTTATCCCAAATGAACTTTACCATACATTCTGCATCTTGTAAGACCTTGTATTAAATGTCTGTTCATGGGTGTGCTTTATGTCCCATTCCATTCTGTGGTTTGTCAGTGTGTCCATTGCTCTGTGCATTATATTTTCTAGCTGTCCATCTCCTCTTTCATTTCAGTGGTGCTGTAAAGTTTTCCAGATAATGTGCAGTGTATTTCTTTATTTCCAAGGGTCCAGTTGCCCGGCTTCTGTGTTAACGTCAGTTCTGCTTTACATTTTTTCTGCAAAGCCCCAGACTTTATGTGGATCTGTAAAAAATATTGTTTTGCCTGCTGATGTGATCCATAGCTTCATGGGCGTTAGGAGAACAAACTGAGCATTTTTCCATTTTAAAATCTCCTTATCTGCCATTAATTCTTTTCTTTGGGAAAACCATTTGGCACTGACATCAGGGTACAGCTGTAGAGTGTTTTGTTGAAAGGGTAAGCCCTCTTCCTTGCTGGCTTTTTGCATGATTAGGTCTTTGGTAGCGTAATCGTATAGTTTCACCAGCATGAATCGAGGGGGCTCCCCCAGTGCAGTTTTATTCCACAGGGCTCTGTGTGCACGGTCTGTGATTATGTCCCTTTGGAAGCCATCTGCGGCTAGAATGTCCTGGAATAATTTGCTGAAGAATTTCTCTGGTTGGCTTCCTTCAACGTTTTCCGGTAGACCAACCACTTTAATTGTCTCTCTGCGACTGTAGTTTTCCAGTCGGTCTACCTTTTGTTGTAGTAACTGAATTTTTTTTTCGTGCTTGGCAAATGTTTGCTGTAGTGGGGCTAGTGAGTTTTCATTGGCACCGATCCTTTGTTCTGCCTGCTTCACTTGCCTGTCCAGCTTGATAAGTTTCAGATCTATTAGTGTCATATTATTTTGTATGGAGCTCAGTTTTTCATTCATTCCCATGAATCCTTGTCTCATTTCCGATAGTATAATGTTTTTCTCTGGCTGGGATGTCTAATCATTGTTCTGTTCCCCATTCACAGAGGTTTGAGCTGCCATTGTTGCCCTTCCTGGCTGCAGATGTTGGGTTTTCAGTGGCATGGTTGTACTCCTCTCCAGGTAGTTTAAATATTTTTCATGCCCTCTAGTGCTTGGTTTAGTTTTGCTGCAGCTTTTATTCTTGTGGTGGCCAGTTTGTGCAGCATTATTTCCTCTAAAAAGTACCAGATTTGGGTAGCTTATATGGAGCTCCAGTTGTTGGCTGCTGTTTATTTGGTGGCCATCTTGATCTCCCTTTAAGACTTTTTCATTAAAGTTCAGGGTAGATTGGATACCGAACCTCATTACAAACCACAATTAAAAACATTTTTTTAAAGTAGAAGAAAATTTTGGAAAGAAAAAAACTAACAGAAAAGAACTTTGGTGAATAAAATAATCACCCCCACCCTAGAAAGTAAGTTTGATCTTTCCAATTAATTTCAGAACTCCTGAAAATGTCCTCAAATTTGGTCTGGATCTTGCCAAACCAATGGATTGTTTCCAAACCATCGAACTGCATACTAACTAAACCAACACTCATCATCAGGGCTGTACTCACTGGGTCTCAAAGGAACTTCTGGCCATGATGAAAGAAAAGAAAAAATGTGGGCTGCTTATAAAATGGCCCCCTCCCCTGCTCTCCGGAACAACTACAGGTGCATGAGGAACCTGTGCAAGCAAACTGCCCAGGTCCAGAAGAGAAACTTCTTCCACAACAGCAAAGGGACAACCTTGGTGACCCCCAACACTGCTGGGGTGCCAATGGTTCCTTGCTTAACCCTCATACCCATAGCTCTACTACCCATCTAAGCTCCACCTCTAGTACTCTAACTGATCCCGTAGATGTCACCCAAGCTTTCAACAAAAATTTCACTGATCTCACTGCCCACCTTAGTAAACTACTCACCCAACTACCAACCAGTCCTGTACCTGGCCCAAACAGCCTGTCCTCCTTGTCCTGTCCCACTGCCCCGTTTCTATTTCAGGGCCATCTCCATCAAGGACAACATCATACTCCTTAAGAGTCTCCCCAACTAAGGCAGCCCTGGCAGTGATGGTCTCTTCCCTTTGATGCTCAAGCTCATTTTCTCCGTCATCTCCAAACCCCTCACCTTTATTTTTAATCTGGCCTTGACCATCTCAACCATGCCAGACTCCTGGAAGTTTGCCAAAGTGGTACCAATTTTCAAAGCAGGTGAGCCCCTATCCTCACATAACTACAGGCCAATCTCCTTGCTTCCCCACCTGAGCAAACTTCTGGAGAAAATTGTTCACCGCCAGCTATCCGACCATATCGGGAAATATAACTTGATGTACAGCCAACAACATGGGTTCTGCAAATTGCATAGCACTACATCTGCCTTGGCCCATTTTACTAACCATGTCCATAGGAACATGGACCTGGGGAATACCATGGGTGCTGTATTTGTAGATCTAACCTCCCCCTACTACATGCCATTCTCTACCAACTTGGCTGCCCCAAAGAGACCTCACTGTGGTTCCAGAGCTATCTTTCTGGGGAATCCCAGTCAGTGAGTATTGGCCACGCCACATCCCCTGACCCACCTGTCTCAATGGGTGTCCCTCAGGGCTCCATCCTAGGCCCGCTATTGTTCTCCATCTTTATAAACTCCCTCCCCTCTGACTGCCTCACCTGGGAATCACTTCTGTATGCTGACAATCTTGTCCTCTTCCACAGTGACAAGTCCCTTACAAATATATCTTCAATCCTGTCCCATAACTACAGTTTAGCCTATAAATGGTTCCTGTCACATAGGCTCCTGGTCAACGAAAAAACAAAACAAAAGCAATGCTACTCAGGTCCAAACCCTTCCTGGTCAGCATCTCCAAGTCCTGCTCCTACCTCTCTATGTTTACATCCGAAGGCCCCACACTGAAAACTGTTCCCAACTTCAAATACTTGTGTGTAACCCTTGAGCCCTTCCTCTCTTATACAGAGCACGATAACACCATAGTATGCCGGATAAACCAAAAGCTCTGGGCTGGCTATTGGCTAAAACACTTTCTGACCACTGAGGCCCGCTTAGCTATTGCCCAAGGCAATCTGCTCCCAGTCATTGGCTACTGTTCCCCTATATATTCCCATGTGTCCTCTGCCCTGCATATTTGTCTAAACACAGTCTACAACAACATCTGTTGGTCCGCACTCCTGACACCCTACTCAATACATCACTGAAACCTGTACCAGGCACTAGGATGGCTCCCACTCTCAGGTTGATATGACTATGCTTTAGGCTGTATCATAGGCAACACCCTTAGAGATGGCAATACGTCACCTTATGCAGCCTTCCCTGAAGGCCAGGGCTGCTCCCAGATGTTTACACATGTCCTCAGTCCCTCCCATGGATATCCCTAAAGTCTACATGGTATTGGGTGGCAAAGCACTGTCTATCACTGCTCCCTCTCTCTCTGTAACAGACTCCCTGCACCCCTCAGTTCGGCTGATACCCACAGCACTTTCAAACTCCATCTCAAAACATGGTTGGTGACTGAAGCCAAATGCTTGTGCTCACCAGGGTAATTCTCTCTCGACTTGCTATTTTCCCAGCTACCATATCTGCCAACTCTGCTCTAACAGTTGTCATGCCTCATATAGCACTTTGTGTCTGCTCTCTGAATCTGATATCCACTGTGTTATTGCCAGTTACCTTTTAGTTGTGAATCATTGTGATATGTATTCTGTTGTTGCTCATTATGTCCTAGTATCACCACTGTGTGTTTTGTCACCCTACCCTCCAATTCATTGTAAACTGTATTAAAGTTATTGAATTCCTTGCAATCTCTTTGTAACTCTTTTGTGCCAGAATTTGGCCTGGGTCATACCTGAAAATGGTCCTTTGGATCAGTGCACCTACCTGGTAATCAAAGACTTAAATAAATAAATGAATCATATTTATATCAAGACTTGCTCTCTTCTTATCTGTATTTTTTCATCATCTCTGGTCATGCCCCCTTTTGCCCATGGCAATCCCCCCCCAGCCTCATCACTGCTAACTGCTGCACTCCTTCTAACTGCTCTGCTTGCTCCACATGGTCATCCAGGTGGCAATGCTGCAGTGAAGACAGCATTTTACCCTCTTTGGAGAAGGCAAGCATCCACTGCTATGCTTGATACTTCTCCATCCACCATCGAGCGACCCTGGTCCATTACTGAAACAAGGAAGTCAGCATTCCAAGTGGCTGTGATGGGTCAGCTATCATGACATACTCTTTATTTTTATCCCAATATCACAAACCAGTTTTTTATTATGCTGTTTCAACAAGTTTCCCATTGTTTGGGTTGTCTGCGACCTAAACAGATATTGCCAGAAAAGCAGTCCATTAAGACCTCAATAAACTGTTATACTTACAAATGATGGCCCCTATGCTCAAACGTGTGGAGTGACTATGCGGCATGCATCCCCGGCGCATAGCTGCCCCGTACCTGTTGTGCACCCTGTGCGGAATGCACAACACAAGGTGTGCCACCCCTCCACACCCAATCCCTCACCCGTGTGGACCGCAACACACATGGGGTGGGTGGGGGTGTGTGCCAGCATTACGCACGATGCACAGCAGCGTATAGTGCTGGCTGCAGGAGTATGGAGGCAGACATGGGTTACGCCAGGGAGAACCCTGCTGTAAGCCCACTACGTACCCCGCGCCTATGTCCCTCAACAAGGGTACACAACACAAGAGCAGTGATTGGCCAACCGGGGCACCCACCCCTGAATCCAGCCATGACCCGCACCTCCCCCTGCATGACAACCCCCCCACACACACACATGGGGGCACTAGCCCCTGGACTGCAGATCCCCCAGCAACACACTGCCTGCCCACTTCATGTCCCCTTGCCCTGCTCATGTCCCCTTGCCCTGCTGGTGTAGGGGGCAGCATGATCCCTTCCCCTCAACACACACCCTCGTGCCAATGCCTCTGATCCCAGTACCACCCCATCTGGTTGGGGGCAAGGCATGGCCGGTGGCACATCCCACCTCTCACCTCCACGGCTTCCAGCTGTGCAAACATCTGCAAGGGTGTGCAGCCAACGTGCTCCCCCACCACACAAGGGATCTACTATTGGTCCTGGGACGGGCATCCGATTGGATGCCTGCCCAGGTTCACAACTCCGCCCCCGGCTGCCTCGCGGAATGCTGCATGCTGGGGCGGGTGTGCCTGCAGACAGGTCATGGCTGTTGAGGAATACCAGTGGTAGGCACCTGTCCACAGGTGCAGAGGTCCGTGGGCAGGATACGCACCTCGGGCGTGTAAATCCTGCCCATTGGAGCATAGGCTCCAATAAAAAAAAAACTCTCTGAAAATTCACTTATTCATCAGAACACTTGTTGATGTGGCAGCTCCTGCTCCTGTGGTGCAAAGTCACTTAAAGGTGTGGAATAGTTGCTCTGTGCATTGTTGACCCCCTACAGGCTAAAATAAATGTATTGTGCATAAATGGGGGACAGCATTAGAGGTACGATTGTACAGAAATCTTGGTTAGAGGCTTAGTGGAAGCTATACAAATCTGTTGGGTGTCTCTTAGTACTTAATATCTTTCAAAGTGTGCATAAAAACATAGAAATGGTCTGCAGATAAGGACCGGTAGGTCCATCCAGTCTGCCTGTAAGCACTGTACATGTTTACGGCTACTGACCCTCCCTGTGTTTTACATCTATGGTTCCCCTGTTCCTGTCCCATGCATGATTAAATCCAGCTACTGTGTGTGCTCCCACCACCTCTTGTGGCAGACAATTCCATGCCTCCACCACCCTCTCTGAGAAGAAATACTTTCTCACTTTCCCTCTTAACCTGCCACCTTCCAATTTCATGTCATGCCCCCTCATTCTTGTACTCCTGTACTGAAAAAGATGCCTCCCTCAGTCACCTTGTTTATGCCCTTGAGGTACTTGAATGTTTCTATCATGTCCCTCTCTCCCTCCTCTCCTCCAACGAGTGCATATTGAGGTCCATTAATCTCTCCTCCTCGTATGTCTTGGGGATCGAGCCCTGCACCATCTTAGTCACCCTCCTCTGGACTGTCTCCAGCCTGTTAATGTTCTTCTGAAGGTGCCACCTCCAGAACTGCACACAGTACTCCATGTGCAAAGCAGCCAAACATACTCGTTCATAAAAGTTCAACCCAGAATTCAACTGCAGCATAACAAAAAAGTAGCGTCAATAAACACAAATCTCTGTGAACCCACTGTATTGTTGAACTACATGCAGAGTGAGGTTGGAATAATTCCTGGAGGCTGCGGGGGTGGCAAAAAGTTGTGACCATGAGGAATGAGACCATGGTTGTGACATGATGGAGCATCAGATGGAGCGAGCAGATCCCAACTCCAGAACCTCCCACAGGCAGCCTTCCAGCTCCTCCAGCTAACTACCCTTAGGCAGAGCTTCATTCGGGCTCAGGCAGTGAGTCGTGGCAGCACCAATAGGCAAGTGCTGACTGCCAGAACAGTTTAATTAAAGAAAATATATTTACAGAGAGTTCTGGATGGTGCAGGGAGGTAGGCAGGGCCCCAGTCCAGAACTGCAATGGGGGTGGAACAGTGGATGAGCAGCCCTTATTTTAATTAAAACAGAACCACCCAGGGGGCAGAACAGTGGCCAAGTGCCTTTGCTTTAAATGGGAAGCACCTGGAAGGCTGGAGCAAGGGTAGGATAGCTGCAGTAGAGAAAGTCCCAGCCATAGTTTTATTTAAATAAAACTCACTGAATGGTGCTAAGCAAAGCAGCCAAGGCTGCATGAGTGGGGGAGTCTTGCTGCACCTCAGGGCCACCCATAGAGGCAGTCGAGGGCCAAATCAAGCCAGCCAGGCCCCAGTAAAGGGATTGTCCATAGGGCAGAATACTAAGGCTCCATAGGAGCCAGCAGGGATTTAAAGGAGATAGGAAATGAGTTTTGCATAGTTAACTACCCTTTCGTCTTCTTTCCATGCCAGTTATGTATGCTGATATGCGTTGACCAATTTTTGATCAATAAATAAGCTTTAGCATGCACTCAGAGCTACTCTCCTCTCACCAGCTGCTTTTCTTTCTTTTCATATTTCTAAGATATTTTATAACATGTGTAACCCCCCCCTCTACAAATGGGGGTTCCCGAAAAGTCTTCCATGAGCTTGCCTAAATGCTCACTGCCAGGTTGGTGTTCAGTGCTATAGCCGTTTAACTGTTATTGCCAAGAAGTGCCTGTGTAGCCTCTGCACACTGTTGCTTTAAGATCTGCCTAGTTTGCAGTAATATTAATCTGGGGGGGGGGGCAGAAGTGTTTTCATGCTCGAGTCCCCTCCCAGGACTGCCAGAAAATCGCTCCGTTTCTGCCATCGCTAATTGTGCAGAGGGAGCTCTGTTCAAGGATGTAACTAATTGCTGAGAATCATTTAGTGATAAAGATATTGTTGTTTGTTCTAACCTGCTTTCTTTGCAGCAAGGACAGTTCTGATTATCTCCATTATTTTGGTCCAGAACTGCCGAATTGGACCAATCAGAGTCAGGGGACTCTAAAATGGAGCCTGTCTGAAAGGACTGTGTGGAGTACAAGCTTGGGAATTGTAGTTTTAGGCTGTTGGCACCTTTCTGTATCTAAAAGGAGACCTCTTGCTGTGACTGACAACTAAACTGAACAACCAAACCTTTTGGATCTGAGGGAAATCCCCCGAGCTGTCTGCTGGCTAGCCAGGTCTAAGTTGGAAGCTGAGAGAGGAGCAGCTCGAGATAGTCGAACAAGCATCTGCATAGTTTCAAGCAGGAGAACTGTGGGAAGGCTGAGTTGAGGCCTACAAGTCTGCCCATTACCCTGAGAGGAGAGAGAGAGAGAGAGAGAGAGAGAGAGAGAGAGACAGGTTTACATTCGGACTAAATCCGAGGTGGTGAGATCGAATTGGGTCACTGAAGTGTGTCCAGGTGCAACCTGCAACGGACCGAAGATTTTGCTGCATGCGATTGGCCTGGTAGGAACTCCAGATACTTCTGGGCTCCCAGTTTAAGCAGAGACTGTGCGATCATGACCGGGGAGCGTTGTGCCTGGTACAGTAAGATTTCTGTGCATATAAATATGCTGTGTACTGAGTGGGGGTCAGGGTTTAATTTCCCCTTGTGTGAACTGTGTGCCAATTGCTGGAAGCTGTACTCCGTCCAAATGGACTGAATTCGCGGTTATCTCCATGCGACTGGGCCTTTCCACGAGGGCCTTGCCAGACCACCCTGCTGTACAGAGAAGAGCTATTGATGAGAGACCTGCTCGGGGATCAGTTCCCTACTCCACGCCTGAACAGGAACGACACCTCGGTGAATCGTTAGGGCCCTGCTTCTCCTGGCACTCCAGAGAATTCACTTGCTGTCTTGATTTTCGTCTATCCTGTGTTCAGTTCTGGGTATCGTGAGTAACCATCAGGGTACCTCCCTGCAACTACCATTTAATCTAAGTGTGTCATCTGATTGCTTTGTTGTTTCTTTTCCTTCAGGAACTGAGCCACCTGGCTCCGTATTACAAATAGTGTGTTGTGCAAGTTGTTTTTTCCATCACAGGGCCCCGACCAGCTGCAACGCTTGCCTACCCTGGGCAACGGACCTGGCTAGCCCATTTTCCCTTCACCTGGGTACCCAGAGAGTGTGACTGTGTTAGGGACTCTGACTGCATGCACAGCTGTGAGATTGAAAGAGCAAATAAGCTAATTAACCTGATTGCCCCCCTTCCTTGTTCAAATCCCCTGAATAAACCAGATCTACTTTTTCCTGCATTTCAAACAGTCTGTGGAGCCTGTTTGTGTTTGAAGTATTGTACTGTTGCCATTTGCTCTGTCTAACCTTGTTTTATCGGTGGTCCCCAGGGTCGAACTGGAGAAACCAGCCCTGGTGGGAAGTGCAAACTGTGTGGGTGCTTGCAAAGCATATCAGGGGTATTGTGAGAGAAATTATTGTGTATTGTGTTGGCTACTAGCAGGGAAAGAGGGAGGTTACAGTGTCCCGGAGGGCTGTGCCTGGGCTAGTTTAACTACTGAGATCCCTGACCTCTGGGTGGAGGCACCCGTTTCAGAACTCAAGCCCCTTAACCTGCTACTAGCCCAGCAGGCAGGGGTAGTAGCACTTGGGATAGTACCACCTAGGGGTTACATCTTGGAGGCACCACTGGGATTGTCGTCCTCTAGTGGCCAAAGATGTGAATTACCCCAATATTTATTTATTTTATTTATTTATTTAAGAGTTTAACCAGGCAGGCATACTGAGCAGGGAACCACTCGTTTCCAGATGCAACCTGGGGGAAATACATAGGGTGACATTACAGTACAGGTTTTACATAAGTTACAGAGATACATACAAAACATAAATAACATTGAGGTACACTAGGCTTTTTGAGAATAATACTAGTAAAACACACGGAGAATCAGAACTACAATTCTTAGGAGACCTTACAGACCCTACAGTGCAGCAGCTGACTATATTAGGGCTGACAGGTGGCGCGAACAGAGGAACATGAGGCTTAGTACTTATGGCTGCTGGGAGCAGGTACATGTTTTGGAGAAGTGTGCGTGGAGGAGTGGGTTTAGGTGTCTAGGGTTTGTGGAACACCTGATGTCTGCAGGTAGGTCATTCCATAGTTTAAGCAAATGATATTTGAAAGCTGATTGGCCCTTGGAGGTAAGCATGAATGGGACTTGGAGAAGCCTGGAGTCAGTGCTTCTGAGTGAGTAGGCCAGGGAAGGCTGAGCTGATAAGGCAGAACCGAGATAAGGGGGAAGGGATTGGGACCAGAATTTGGCTATGACTCTGGAGCAGTGGATCAGTCTGCAGGACGTGAGTGAGTGCAGGGCTAGGGAGCTGTATAGGTCACAGTGGTGGATCATTGGAGGGCAGTCCAGGATGAAGCGACAGAAGGAGTGAAAAAGTGTGTCTAGGCTGGCCAGGTTGGATGAGGGTGTGGCGTCATAGACCATGTCGCCATAGTCTAGTATTGGGAGACTCATTTTTTTAACAATTTCCCTCTGGACCGGAGTGGGCATGCACCCTTTGTTGCGCTATAGAGCACCCAGTTTGGGTGCAGCTTTTTGTGTAAAGATTCAATGTGTGTGGAGAAATCTAGGTGTTGGTCAAGCCAGACTCCCAGGTATCTGAATGAGGTGCAGGACTCCAGGGGGGAACCATCTATGGTAAGGAAAGCGGGGCGAGCTGCTAGGTGGGAAAGTTGTGGTTGTATGCCAAAAGTTAGAGAGACTTTTTTTTTACATTTAGGAATAGTTGATTGGACCGGAACCATTGCTGTACTGCATTGAAGTCCTGCTGTAGCACATTGGACACTACTTCAGTGGAAGGGCCAGAAGCATACAGTACAGTGTCGTCTGCATACATTTGGATAGATGAGAATGTGCAGGCCAGTGGGAGATCATTTAGAAATATTGAAAAAAGTAACGGGCCCAGGACTGAGCCTTGGGGGACCCCCACAGTGACTGGGAGGGGGAAGATATATGGAGGCCAATTTTCACCGATTGGTGTCTGCCTGTCAGGTAGGCCTGAAACCAGCTAGTGGCAAAACAAGAGAGGCCTGCTTCATTTAGTTTGGTTAGTAGCATGGGGTAAGAGATGGTATCAAAGGCCTTGACCAGGTCTATGAAAATTGCCGAGGTGCTATGCCCCTTGTCCATTCCTGCGCTAATGTCATTGGTGAGTCTTAATAGGGCAGTGATGGTGGAGTGAGACTTATGGAAACCCGACTGATAAGGGGTGAAGAAGGAAGAGGAGGAGGATGAGTCTAGGTATTGGGAGAGTTGGGCAAGGGCAAGGTGTTCCTGAAGTTTGGCCAGTATTGGGAGTAGGGAGATGGGGCGGTAATTTCCCGGCGTGGAGAGGTTGCCACCCTTAGGGAAGGGGATGACAACTGCCTGCTTCCATGCGGCTGGGATTTTGGCCAGGGAGAAGGAGAGATTGAGGAGGCCAGCTAATGGGGCGGCTATGGTGGGGGTGGATAAGTGAAGTAATTTGGCGTCCAAGCCAGGGGGGGCATTTGCCTTTGATATGTTCAGCTTCGGTGAGAAAATGGAGGATCTTGCTACGCCCAAGCTGAAAATCGCCCCCCACAAGCTGAACCGAATGATGGGGTGGAGCGAGGCTGAGAAGTTAGATCCCCGACAGACCCTCCTGTTACTGGATGTCCCCTTAGGGACCACTAATGCTGATATTATAGAAGCTGTGAAACATGTTAAAGGTTTGGGCAAAGTTGAAGTGAAGGGGAGGAATTCCGACCTGTTTGAGCAGACTATGATAGTTTTACTCTCCTGCAGTTCTCCCATAGATCCAGAGAAGGTACCCCCTGTTATCCTGCCGGAAGGGGCCCAGAAGGGGTGGAGGTCATTCATCTGCATAGTGATCTGGCTACCCAGGGCAGGTCCCCTAGTATAGAGGGGTTTAAGGACAAGTTGCTTAAGTTATTAGTGTCTGAAGAATGAATCGCTCAAGAGCTAGTAAAGGTGTTAGACTTTTCCGAGGAACACACACCACTACAGTCCCCGGCCGCATCTCTGGCTTCCCCTAAGAGCTCCCCTGTAGTCCCTTTCCTCATAATAATTCCATCTATGCATTTGGACTCATACCATAAACTCAGACTTTTCTCCAGCACAGTCCCAGTGTCTACGGGGGAGGATGACCTGGAAACATGGATGGACTATGCTACCCCTTGGTACAGGAATGGCAGTGATCTGAGGGGGAAAAGAGAAAGAGACTTATGGAAAGCTTAAGGGGCCCTGCACTGGAGGCCATCTGCTTCTTGAGAGCCACTAGCCCAGCAGCTACTGCGACTGAATACCTCTCTGCATTGGAAGGAGTGTTTGGAAGCACTAAGTCGGGGGATGATTTGCTGTGGAAATTCAAGTCTGCTAAGCAATGGAAAAATGAGAAGTTGTCTGCGTTTGTTACTAGAATTGAGAGGGCTCTGCAGAAGGCCCACAGAAAAGGAGGGGTGCTGGCTAAAGAACTGAACCGTGTCAGATTGGACCACATTCTCAAGTCAGTCAGGTACTCCAGTGTGATGTTGAAACTTAAGTTGCAAGACAGGAAGGCTAATCCTCCCGAGTACTGTCACCTTATGAAAGAGATTCATGAGGCAGAGACTGATGAAGAGGGCTGGGAATCCTATGCTGGGGTGGTTGGTACCTGCCAGACCCCTGAGAGAAGTGACACAGATGAGGCACAGCAGCTGAGGGAGTTAATTAAAGAATTGACTGAGGCAGCTAGAGAAACTGACCTTTACCAGGCACCCCCTGAGACCAAAAGTGGGGTTGGGGTGCATGTTGTTTCTTCAGAAACCCGGACTAAGGGTAACATATTGGAAGAAGTACTCGAATTGAGAGCCCTGGTGGAGGACTTACTATGAACCACACAAACCCCTAAACTTGGTGAAAGTCCAGAGGATCAAAGATGCAAGTCGCCAGTGAAGGAAAAACAGCCACGATCCCCTAGTGTACAAAAACTGGGAGATGGCCTGAGACCCCCCAGAGACCCTAGAGATCCAAATTTTTGCTACCATTGTGGGGAGGATGGACACACCCATTTCTATTGTCACTCATCAGAGAATCTGAGGAGGGTCACTGCTAGACTATTAGCCTTGATTTGTCGGAACAACAACTGGCCACCAAGTGGGACTGCTCAAAAAGTTACTCCACAAAAGCCACTGTCAAATCGACACCCAAGTCTGCACCACTCCAATGGTCTGAGGTGGTGGGCCCTTCTATGGAAACAACACTAAAGGTGAAAGGGGTGCCTACTCGGGCCGTGCTTAATAGTGGATCTCAAGTGACTATAATGTTTCAAGACTGGTATAGGAAGCACCTGCCTGATGTGCCCCTACAACCCTTGGAAGGCCTGTATGTCTGGGGACTGAGTGAGAAGTCATACCCATACTCAGGGTATATTCAGATCTGGCTGTCTTTTCCCACCTCGGTGGTTGGAGTGGTGGAGCAAGTCGAGACCTTGGCTTTAGTGTGTCCCCCTGCTGGACTGTATAATGGGGTTCCCCTGCTAATTGGGACCAATGCTCATATGCTTGGGAGACTGGCACAACTCTGCTACGAGAAACAGAGGCACCGGACTAGTAGGGCTCTGAGAATTCCAGCTCTGATCAAGAGGGCCTATGAGTTGCAGCAGAATCCCGAGGAAGTAGACCAGAATGAACCGGTAGGGGTTGTAATGAAGAATGATCCCGAGTCGATGGTGCTAGCCCCTAATGCACAGTGTACCCTACAAAGGGAGGTCCGTCTACGGAAAGATGTCAAGAATAGAATACTGATGCTGGATGCACCAGGCAATGGAAAATTGCCAGAAGGATTATTGGTCAAGCCCAGCATCTTGCCCGCTCATGCTCATGCCTATGCATGACGGGTGATTGTCCAGATTCACAATGTGTCAGATCGGGAGATTCGGGTGAAAAGAGACTGCACCCTAGCTATGGTGCACTGCTCAGACACTGCAGTGTTACCCAGCAACAAGCACCCTGGTGAGACTGATAGAGTGACTTCCGACTTGTTTGACTTTGGTGACTCCCCATTGCCTGCTGAATGGAAGACTAGAATCAGCAAGAAACTTACCCAGAGAGACCAAGTGTTTTCATTGAAGGGATGGGATGTGGGATGTGTGCAGAGCATCACATTCGCCTGCACTATGAATGGCCATTTCATGAGAGGTTTTGGCGCTTAGCTCCAGCAGACATAGATGATGTAAGAAGACACCTGCAGGAAATGCTTGCGGCTGGTGTGATACAAGAATCCAGGAGCCCCTATGCTTTGCCCATTTTGGTTGTGTGTAAGAAGAATGGGTTTGTGAGAATGTGCGTGGGTTATCGAACCCTGAACCAGAGGACCATCCTTGATCAATACATCATCCCCCATATACAAGATGCTCTGGACTGTTTGAATTGGAGCAAATGATTCTCGGTGTTGGATCTTCACAGTGGGTACTACCAGATCCCCATGGCCCTGGAAGACTGTGAGAAAACAGCCTTCATCTGTCCATTGGGGTTCTATGAGTTTCTGAGGATGCCACAGGGGATATCGGGTGCCCCGGCCACCTTCAGAGACTGATGGAACGTGCAGTGGGAGATATGAATTTGTTGGAATGCCTGGTGTACTTGGACGACATCATTGTGTTCGGAAGTTCATTGGAGGAGCATGAGGGTCGATTATTCAAAATACAAGACTACAAGACTGACTGGAGGATTTCAGCCTCAAGCTGTCCATCGACAAGTGCCAATTTTTTCAGACATCCGTGAAGTATGTGGGGCACATAGTATCCACAGAGGGGATAGAGACTGATCCCAGTAAAGATGAGGCCCTGACTACATGGCCCCAGCCCCACAATCTGAAAGAATTGCAACACTTCCTGGGGTTCTGTGGCTACTACCACAGGTTCATAAAGGACTACTCCAAGGTGATTCGACCACTCTTGAATCTTACCCAAGGTTACCCTCCCATGAATTGTAAGTACAAGAAAGGGGGCACCCCAGGACCAGCCAGAGTATACTTCCACCCAGGTGAACTTTTCGGGCCTTGTTGGATGCCTGATTGTGAAGCAGCTTTCCACTAAATCATATACCAGCTCACCCATGCCCCCATCCTTGCCTATGCCGATCCTACCAAACCCTATGTGCTGCACACCGATGCTACTCTACAAGGTTTAGGAGCTGTGCTGTATCAAGACCATGAGGATGGTTTGAGACCAGTGGCCTTTGCTAGTAGGAGTCTGACCCCATCAGAGCGAAATTACCCTGTGCATAAGTTAGAATTCCTGGCGTTGAAGTGCGCCATTGTTGACCTGTTCCATGAATACCTGTATGGGGCAAAGATACAGGTGAAAACTGACAATAACCCTTTGACCTATGTACAGACTTCAGCTAAGTTAGAAGCCACAGGGCATCGGTGGCTTTCTGCATTGTCTACCTATGATTATGCTGTTGAATACAGGTCAGGCCTGAAACACATCGATGCTGACGCCCTATCCCGAAGGCTCACTTCCAAGAGTGATTGGGTCAGGCTGTCTGAGCCTGACATTCGAGCTTTGTGCCAAAAGTTTGATAAAGATGAACAGATGTCTGCGGGCACAGTGGATTGCTTAGTAGATTACTTGGGCCCTTCTGATACCTGCATACCGGCTGCATACTGTCACTTCTCTGCTCTAGATATTAGTGCACTACCTCAATTTGACAATGACAGCATTCAGTGGGCTCAATCCCAAGATCCTATGATTCAGCCAGCCCTTGATACCCTCCATGCAGGGAACGATGTGTCCAAGTTACGTTCCTCTGACTTGTGAACTGCTTTATTGTTCAAAGAAGGCCCCAGATTGAAGCTGATTAATCAGTTGTTGTATAGAGAAACAGTAGATCGGGGTGGCCAAGTAGATAAGCAACAATTGGTCCTGCCCATAGCCTTCAAAGATTTGGTGCTGAGGTCCCTCCAGAATCATATGGGCCACCTTGGTATCGACCGAACCCTTGATCTAGTATGATCTCGATTCTACTGGCCCAAGATGGGGGCCGATGTTGAGCATCATGTAAGGACTTGTAGTCGCTGCTTGCAGAGAAAAGCCCTGCCTCAGAGGGCTGCCCCCCCTTGTCAACATCACCACCAGCACCCCAATGGAATTAATCTGCATAGACTTTTTAAGTTTGGAGCCTGACCAGTGAAACATTGGTAATGTGTTAGTGGTTACGGATCATTTCACATGGTATGCACAAGCGTTCCCCACCAAAGATCAAAAGGCATCCACCATGGCCAAGGTGCTGGTGGAAAATTTCTTTGTTCACTGCAGAGCCCCCTAGCTAATTCATTCTGATCAAGGTAGAGATTTTGAGAGTCGATTAATCAAAGAAATGCTCTCTCTATGGGGGGTCCGTGAAAGTCAAGAACCACCCCTTATCACCCGCAGAGGGACCCACAACCAGAATGCTTTAATCGCACCCTGCTAGACATGCTAGGCACCCTTCACTCAAAAGACAAGCATAAATGGAGCAAGCAGATTAGCACCTTGGTACACATCTATAATTGCACAAAAAATGATGCTACTGGGTTCTCTCCCTACCGTCTCATGTTCGGGACAGAGGCTCGATTGCCTGTGGATGTCTGTTTTGGGGTCTTTCCAGATGGGGTCCTAGCCAAAAATTATCTGCAATATGTGCAAAAACTGAAAGCTCAATTGAATCATGCTTACCAACTGGCCCAGACAATGGCTCCCAAGAGAAACTTGGCCAACAAAGAGAGGCATGATAAAAGAGTAAAGGCCCAGCAGCTTCGACCTGGAGACCGTGTGTTGTTGTGAAATTTGGGACTGCATGGTAAACATAAAATTGCTGACCTATGGCACCATCTTCCCCATATAGTAGTAGGCAAGTTGGATGATTTACCCATGTACAAAGTGCGCCCCGAAAACAACTCCGAAGCTGTCAAGACCATGCACCGTAACCACCTAGGTATTGGCCAAGTCATGATTGAAGCTGAACCCCCGAGATTGTTCCCCCTGGACCGGTGACTCATGCTGCTGCAAGACAAAGACAGAGTCAGCCTACCCCAGTGGTCACAGACTTAAGGTTTTCTCCACAGCAAACCCAGAATGATAGTGAATGTCAGTCCACTTCTGATGAGAGCAAGTGCAACTATGCCTATTACCCCTCTTATGAACTGAGTTAGCTGTTTTGAGGTAACCCCATGGTTAATTGTGGGGATGAAGCTGGGCCTTCTGGACTGCCTAACCCCCCAGCTTCATCCTTGGAGCCAATGCTCCCTGAAAGTGAAGTGCAAAGTATCACATTTGAAGATGTTAAGTCTCTGTGTATGGTGGAACTGTATGATTTGCCTGAGGTGGGGGCAGATGATATGAGTCATTCTGGTGATATGCCAGAACCTGAAGAATACTTTGAGTGTGATGATTTCCTTTCAGTGCCAGTGTGCCTTCATGTTAGTAAAGTGTTGTAGAAACAGAATCTACAAAGCCAGGGGCTGACGGTGCTCCAAGTTCGAACCTTCCTGCCCAGGCAGAGGCCCCCCTCACAAGTGACGAAAGCCCCAAGGCTGTTGCTGAAAGTACAGAGACTGTGGTTGTTCTCCCCAGAAAGACTGGCCAAGCTGTCAAGCCTGTGGTGCGCTTTAGTTATGATTCCCCTGGGAGGCCAGTGGATTTGCCTCTCAATGTGGTCTATAAGGGGGTTTATGTTTCCCAGAGCTCACTGCCCAAACTGAGTCTAAGCACCAATTCCCGGTTGATTGTCCTTGTCTCTAGGTACGGTGCCCCTGCCCCATCTAGCCCCAGGTTAGCTGATAGGGAAGGGCCCCCTTCTCACATTGTTCAATGTACAGTAAGTTATTACCTGATTCAGTATAGTAATATGTAAATTACCTGTGTGAAAAATGCATAATGTAATTCAGAATGGATATCGTACTGTGAAATGCAGAGAATGTGTATAGTAAAGGTTAAATATGTTGACTGATGCCGTAGGAGTCACAGGCCTAACCTGCTAATAGTATAGCTGTATAGCATAATTTGCAACTGCAATTATTGTGATGGTACTGACTTGACGCGGACACCAAGTTTTCTCCAGGCAGAGAAGAGTGTAACCTCCCTACAAATGGGGGTTCCTGAAAAGTCTTCCATGAGCTTGCCTAAATGCTCACTGCCAGGTTGGTGTTCGGCGCTATAGCTGTTTAACTGTTATTGCCAAGAAGTGCCTGTGTAGCCTCTGCGTACTGTCGCTTTAAGAGCTGCCTAGTTTGCAATAATATTAATCTGGGGGGCCTGGAGTGTTTTCATGCTCAAGTCCCACCCTGGACTGCCAGAAAATCGCTCCGTTTCTGCCATTGCTAATTGTGCAGAGGGGAGCTCTGTTGAAATATGTAACTAATTGCTGAGAATCATTTAGAGTGACAAAGATATTGTTGTTTGTTCTAACCTGCTTTCTTTGCAGCAAGGACAGTTCTGATTATCTCCACCATTTTGGTCCCGAACTGTCAAATTGGACCAGTCAGTGTCAGGGGACTCTAAAATGGAGCCTGTCTGAAAGGACTGTGTGGAGTTCAAGCTTGGGAATTGTAGTTTTAGGCTGTTGGTGCCTTTTTGTATCTAAAGGGGGAGCTCTTGCTGTGACTGACAACTGAACTGACCAACCAAACCTTTTGGATCTGAGGGAAATCCCCCGAGCTGTCTGCTGGCTAACCAGATCTAAGTTGGAAGCTGAGAGAGGAGGCAGCTCGAGGTCGCACAAGCACCTGCGTGAGTTAAGCAGGAGAACTGTGGGAAGGCTAAGTTGAGGCCTACAAGTCTGCCATTACTGAGAGAGAGAGAGAGAGAGAGAGAGAGAGAGAGAGAGAGAGAGAGAGAGAGGATTACATTCTGACTAAATCTGAGGTGGTGAGATCGAATTAAGTCACTGAACTGTGTCCAGGCTCAACCTACAGTGGACCGAAGATTTTGTTGCATGTGATCAGCCTGGTAGGAACTCCAGATACTTCTGAGCTCCTGGTTTAAGCAGAGACTGTGCGATCGTGATCGGGGAGCATTGTGCCTGGTACAGTAAGATTTCTGTGCATATAAATGTGCTGTGTACTGAGTGGGGGTCGCGATTTAGTTCCCCCTTGTGTGAACTGTGTGTCATTGCTGGAAGCTGTACTCCGTCTGAACTGACTAAATCCACGGTTATCTCCATGCGGCTGGGCCTTGCCACGAGGTCCTTGTCAGACCACCCTGCTGCACAGAGAAGAGCCATCGACAAGAGACCTGCCCGGGGATCAGCCCACTGCTCCCTGCCTGAACAGGAACGACACCTCGGCAAATCGTTTGGGCCCTGCTTCTCCTGGCACTCCAGAGAATTCACTCGCTGTCTCGATTTTCATCCATCCTGTGTCCAGTGCTGGGTAACATGAGTAACCATCAGAGTAGCTCCCTGCAACTACCATTTAATCTAAGTGTGTCATCTGATTGCTTTGTTGTTTCTTTTACTTCACGAACTGAGCCATCTGACTCCGGATTACAAATAGTGTGTTGTGCAAGTTGTTTTTTCCATCACAGGGCCCCAACCAGCTACAACGCCGGCCTACCCTGGGCAACGGACCTGGCTAGCCCACTTTCACTTCACTTCACTTCACTTCACCTGGGTACCCAGAGAGTGTGACTGTGTTAGGGACTCTGACTGCATGCACAGCTGTGAGATTGATAGAGCAAATAAGCTAATTAACCTGATTGTCCCCCTTCCTTGTTCAAATCCCCTGAATAAACCAGATCTACTTTTTCCTGCATTTCAAACAGTCTGTGGAGCCTGTTTGTGTTTGAAGTATTGTACTGTTGCCATTTGCTCTGTCTAACCTTGTTTTATAGGGGGTCCCCAGGGTCAAACTGGAGAAACCAGCCCTGGTGTTAAGTGCAAACTGTGGGTGCTTGCAAAGCGTATCGGGGTATTGTAAGAGAAATTATTGTGTATTGTGTTGGCCACTAGCAGGGAAAGAGTGGGGTTACAGTGTCCTGGAGGGCTCTGCCTGGGCTAGTTTAACTACTGCCATCCCTGACCTCTGGGTGGAGGCACCCGTTTCAGAACTCAATCACCTGAATGGTGTTACTGATGTAATAGAATGTTCAGGTAGTATGGAAAGAGAGACCAGCAACTGCTGAGGAGAGAGGATTCAGTGTAGTTGAGCAACAAACTTAGATTATTAATTTAACAAGAAAGGTCAAAAACATATCAGAAAGTTACATAGACACTAAACAGACAATAGGAGGGCATCTAGAGGTGTAAGAAACTATTTCCTATCACCTTTAAGTACCCACAGGGCACAACAAATACCACTCATTAAGAGCAGATACAGTTAAGTTAGAGGCAATTAGATTTTATTTTATTGGATAGAATCAAATTACAATCCTTTGACTCATAGACTCTTTGCAAAGATAAAAGTAAAAGTACAGAGGAAATACAATAAAATACATATACAATAATAATGTAATAATGCAGGTTAGACAGTCCTGGCTTAAGCGTATTGTGTGGGTTACATCAACTGGGAGCATCTCGGAAGGTCCCGGGTCAAAGTTAAGACAGGGTACAGTTTAGTAGGATCTTGAGGGACCCAGAGTCATAAAATCAGAACAGGGGATTGAGAAAATAGGAAAGACATAGGAGGGAGGCTAGCAGCAAACTAACTATTAGCTACAGGATATTAGCAGAGATAGACGAAGTCCTGAGAACCATATGTGTCTGGAAAGAGTACAGAGAGGGGGTGGAGAGTAATGTGAGAGGGTTTAATTACAGTCACAGGTTATTGAGTCAATGAGTAGGGTTCTGAGGCCTGATTTAAATAGGTTGAGATGATGTGCCAAGGAGATGGAGGACGGTGGCTGTTCAGCCACAGAGGGGTATGATAGCAGAAGGACCTTTGTCCAAGACAGGTTCTACAGTGGGGGGGAATAGAAGGGTGGGGTTAGCTGAGTGTCTTTGTGTCCTCCTGTGGGGGGCTGTGTGGATAAGAGGGTGGAGGCCGGTTGGGGCTTGCTTCAGTTGTATCTTTTTGGCAAGGAGGCAGGTAAAGTACTTAAGCCTGCTTTGGAAATTTAGCCAGCCAGTATGTTGATAAAGCTCACAAGTGTGAGTTAGCCTGTTACATCCCGTGACTAGATGGCAGGCTTTGTTGAGGGTGAGGTTGTTGCTGCATAGGGCAGTTTGATCAGCTGACCCATAAATAACTATTCTGTAGTCCACCAAGGATAGAATAGATGAGGACACGGCGAGATGCATGCCCGAGGGGTTATTAACTGCTGAATAGGTGCAACCTCCCAAATGAATCACATTTCAGTAACAGTTTACCTTATATGAAAGACTGCTCACGAACTGCATTTAAAGGTACAGCACTTCATTACTGAGACTGCCTTCGAATTTGTGTATTGCCCCATTTGCCCAAAGAACTACCTGAACTGGTGTATTGTCCTATTCACCTACAAAATGCCTGAACTTGTGTATTGCCCTGTCTGCCTAATGAACAGCCTTTTGAACTTGTGTATTGCCCCACTTGCCCTTAATGATCAAGCTGAACTGGGGTATTGTCCTGTTCATCTACAAACTGCTTAAACTTGTGTGGGGCCCCATTTGCCCCCAACAAACTGCCTTAAACCAGTGGTACCTTTGAAGTAACTGCCTTAAACCTGCAGTACCTCCTTTTGAGAAACCACATGGCCTTTTCTACAACCCTACACTGAATCTCCTCTTCCCTGGCATTCGTGACTTACTGTAGCTGTAATGCTATCTAGTACTCTCTGCACTTACCAGCAGTCTGCCTAGGTGTCACATGGACTACAAACTATTCCTGCATCCTGCCTGTGACACCACCTCCTTGGACAACAACGTTTGGTGGTTGACCCAGCTAGCATTAGAGTGATAGTCAGGACAGGCCACATTTGCTACTCTGCTAAAGCCTCTTCACTACCCTGTTAAGTAAAGGAAGCACAGGAGCCACCCCAGCTCACAAGAAGAAGCCTCCATTGTTCAGTGGGTGGGGTTTTCTCTTTCAGGACTGGCATCTGGTGCTGTCATCTGAAGACCTGTATCCAGAACCATCGTCCTAAGCTCAACAACCTGGACCATCACTGGAAGACCAGCTCTCCTTTTCTACAAAAGTTCTTCTTGTCCCAGCAGCCCAAGGGAGGGTTTGTACTGAAGAATCGGTTTCAAGAACCACATCCTCTATTCTTATCCTGGCAGCCCAATTAGGGTTTGTGCTGAAGAATTTGCTCCAAGTTCAATGTCTTTTCTTTCTAGTACTACTACTACTTCTTGTCCTGGTAGCCCAATGGAGGGTTTGTGTTAAAGAATTTGCTTCAAGTTCCATGTCTTCTGTTTTTCTTGTCCCAGTAGCCCAAGGGACTGTTTGTGCAAAAGAGGCTTCCCCAGTTGTGACCTTGTTTCTCTTGTGCGGCAGCCTGAGATGATGTTTTGTCAATGAACCTATGGCTCATTTACAAAATCTCTCTCAGTCAGTGGCCTAAATGAGGCTCATCACTGAAGTATCAGCTTTATGTCTTCTGATGCAGTTCCTGCACCATTTTGGTTGCCCTTCTCTGGACTGCCTCAAGTTTGGTTAATGTCCTTGTGAAGGTGTGGCCTCCAGTACTGCATGCAGTACTCCAGATGAGGCTAACCAGTGTCTTGTAAGAGGATTATACCTCCCTCTTCCGACTTGTGATACCCCTACTAATACACCTAGCATCCCCCTAGCCTTACCTACTGCTTTGAGGTCTGCTTGGATGATTTCAGGTCATTAGTATGATGATGCCCAAGTCTTTTTACTTCCTTTGTGACTGCCAGCAACTCCTCCCATCCTATAGGTGGCTTCAGGGTTTCTCTTTCCCACGTGCATGATCTTGCACTTCTTTGCATTAAATCCCAGTTGCCACTCTTCCGACCTATTTTGCTAGTTTATCCAGATCTCTTCATTCTGCCCACCCCATCTGGATCATCTACTCTGTTGCAGATCTTGGTGTCATCTGCAAACAGACAAGCCTTACCCTCTAGTCCATATGCAATGTCACTGATGAAGATATTGAAGAGGACTGGCCCCAGGACTGATCCCTGAGGTACCCCACTTGTGACTTGCATCTCTTCTGACTGCATACCATTTACCATCACTCTCTGTTTTCTGCCCATCAACCAGTTTGCCACCCAGTTGACCAACTTCTGACCCACTCCAAGCCTACCCAGCTTGTTTATCAATCTTCTATGTGGGACAGTGTCGAAAGCTTTGCTGAAGTCAAGGTAGGTGACATCAACTGCTCCCCTTTGGTCCACCACTCTGGTTACCCAGTCAAAGAAATCTATGAGATTAGTTTGACAGGACCTTCCTTTTGTAAACCCATGCTGTCTTGGATCCTGTGCCTCTATGGATTCCAGGTGTTGCACTGTCCTTTCCTTAGGGAGTGCCTCCATAATCTTGCCCACTACTGAGGTAAGGCTGACTGGTCTGTAGTTCCCTGCCTTCTCCCTGCTACTACTCTTGTGGATTGGGATCACATGAGCCCTTCTCCAGTCTTCTGGGACCTCTCCTGTGCTCAGAGACTCATTAAACAGTTCTGCTAATGGCTCTGCTAGTTCCACCCTTAGCTCCTTTAGAACCCTGGGATGTATGCCATCAGGTCCCATTGACTTGTCCACCCTGAGCTTAGCGAGCTCTTGTAGGACCCTTTCTTTTGTGAAGGGAGTAGTGCTCACCTCCCTCCCCCCTGTGTCCATGGTGCTGAGCTGTGGGCCCTGCTCTACCTTCTCATTAGTAAATACTGAGCAAAAGTATTTATTTAGGATAGATGTTTTTACAGGGTCCTCCTCCTCACATGCCCCCTTTTCTCCTTTCAGCTTAGCAATAGCACCTCTGGATTTTCTCCTTTCACTAATGTATCTATAGAAAGTCTTGTCACCTTCTTTTACTGTTTGTGCTAGTGTTTCCTCAGTTTGGGACTTTGCCTGCCTTACTGCCTTCCCTGCTTCCCTTAGGGCAGTTTGGTATGCCTCCCTATCTTCATCCCTCTGTGTTCCCTTATATTTCCTGAAGGCCAGCCTTTTGGCTCTGACCTTTTCTGCTACTATATTTGAGAACCAAAGTGGTTTCCTTCTTCTTTTGCACTTCCTTTTCGGTCTAACACAATGAGATGTTACTTCAAGTATTGCATCTTAATGCTTGCCCACTTTGCCTCTATCCCCCTCACCTGTGTTTCTTTGCCAGGGCTAGCTTAACTCTGTTGGCCTTCTTATCAAAGTCAGCTCCTCTGATGTCCCATGTTTTTGCCTTGAGATGGGATGATTTAGTTTGTAGTGGCCAAATTGAACCATACCATGTGATGGTCACTGGCCCCAGGTGACCTTTCTACCTGGAGATCTGTGATTCCTTCCTGTTAGTTAGTACTAGATCTAGGATAGCCCTGTCTCTTGTGGGTTGTTGTACCAGTTGTTTGAGGCCCTCCTCTGCAGGAATCCACCATGTGTCTAGTTCTGGCAGATGTTCCTGCTGGTACTGACCAATCTGTATCCGGCATGTTGAAGTCTCCATTATCATAACCTCCTTTAGCTGTCATGTTTTATATCTTCTAACAGTAATGTGTCTATGTCCTCCCCTGGTCTGGGGGCCTGTAGACAACCCCAGTTCTTATGGCTGTCCCATTTCCTGTTTCCAGGGTGACCCACAGTTCTCCTGGCTCCTTATGTGTATTCCGAATTTCTGTAGGTTTGATATTTTCATTGACATACAGCGCCCCCCCCCCCTTTTGCACCTCGGTCTCTTCTGAACAGTACATAGCCAGGTACTGAAGTCTTCCAAGTGCTGTTACTGGTAAACCATGTCTCACTAATTGCTACTATGTCCAGTTTAGCCTCTGACATTATTGCCTGCAGGTCTGGGATCTTATTTCCCAGGCTGTGAGCATTTGTGTACATGATTTTCCATTGGCCAGATTTCGGTGTGTTAGTTGTTGGGTGAGGTCTGGCATTTCTCCTGTGCGTCGTATGGGGAGACAGACCTTTTTTCTTACTTGGTGATGCAAATGAACTGCAAACATGCTGAATCCCTGTTTGACCACTAGCTGAGGGGGGAGGGTTGTTCTTCCCATTTGACGTACCGGGTGCCCCTCTTGGTCCAGGTGTCCCATTCAGGTCACAGTTCTTAGTGCAGTTCCTCTCAATGTCCTGACAAAGACTCCAGATTGATTTGATTATCTGTTCTGAATTCAAGCATTGAAAGTAACAAATGTTTACCTGTAAAAGCACAGGCTAGCACTGGTCAGCCAGGTAGTAAAGGTAGTAGGTAATCACAGCTGCAGCAGAGCGACAGTACTTAACTAAGTAAAGGTGCCTTTAGCTTTATTTATTGATTATTTATTCATCTACAGTATTTATTGCATAGATATTTATTGCCTTGCATCTCCTTATCATTGTTGTTGTTGAAGACATGCCTCTGTGACCATTGTCATCCCTCCGCTAAATAAAATCCTTGCTTCGTGGACCTCTAAATATGATGCCTGCCTCTCCTTGCCAGGTGCCTCCATCCACTCCCTTAGGAACATACAGTGTCCCCTCACCACAACACCTGCTTGAGGTGTCAGTATAGCGCAGTGGTCTAAGGCTCTGAGCTCCAAATCTGGTGACATCCAGCAGACCAGACCTGGGTTTGAATCCCACAGCTTCCACTTGCATACTGTGTGACCCTGAGCAAGTCACTTAACTTCCTTGTGCTCCCAGGTCGCTCCTGTAAAAAAAGCTTTCAGCTTAGTGTGCTAGTCCTGGTTAAACAACTAAATAATAAAAAAAAAAATTAATTAAGGTGGCTTTTCAACCTGTGAGAAGACTTAGTTCACTCTTCACAACCCAGCTCATCTGGGCATGTCACACATTTAGCATTTTGGTTAACTTCATATCTCCTTTCTCTAATACTTGAGTTACAGGAATGATTTGATTAGTCAACAATGTTCACATGGTGATTTCACTTGATTTATGCTTTGAGTATTATTGCCCTTATTTTTATTATTTTAAAAAGTATTTTGGAACTCTCTTTTAAGAGCAGTAACACACTTTAGGGTATGCATTGATTAACAATAACCCACAACGAATTATGAGGTTATAATTTAATGCAGCCTTAGAGCGATTGTGAGGCATGAGGCTGCAGGCCGAGTGTGCCTCCCAGCACCTGAGGCGCATTATATTCTTTATAACCCATACCTGGAGTGGGTTTTTGCACTTATAACATGGGTTATGTGTTTTAAAAAACTACAAAGGTGTTTTTTGCTCTTTAAATAGGGAAAATTTGAGTGTATCCTGCTGACTTGAAAAGTAGTCCCTAGAACTCATGCATATGTTGTTGAGGCCCAGTGACATTGTGCTGTCTATCTGTCTGTCTTTCTTTCTCTCTCCCTCTCTCTCTCTCTCTCCTCTCTTTACAAAGAAACACAAAGTAAACTACGAGAAAGAGAGGGAGGGAGAACAACAGAATCTCACTATGCTGTAACATCACAGCAAAGTGACTCATGCACATGTTATTTATTTTATGAATATGCAAATGTCAGAAATCATTTCAGGACTCTAAGCTTCACATCAGTTAAGAAAAAATTCACATTCACGTAACATAAACCTAGCTTAAAGTAACAAGGAAACACTTCACATTCAGGTAACTTCATGGAGGTTCACCATCTGGAAAACTGTCATTTAGCCACTGATTGATATTAACATTGCCAAAAAGACAAAAACTGGCCCCCATTATAGCACTGCTGTTTTGTTTCTTGCTTACAGATGTGAAAACCTTGGCTGCTTTGTCTTTTGATCTGAAAATGCCTGGGGGTTCCCTTTGTTCTGTTTCTCTGTGGAGGGATATATTTCTCAAGGGAGATTTACAAGGGAATTTCTCAATGAAGTAGTTCTGGCACAGTGACTGTTGAATAAATAAGAGATTTAATCAACGGTCACCTGATGTTCTTTGACCAATTGGGTTGCTTCCTTTCTCCAATCCATGTTATAAGCTCAGTTAATGCACTTCCTGAGTGGTTGAACTCAGCTATGGTTTGAGAGTTTCATGTTACTGAATAATTGCAATGCAAAAGGACAAAGAATAGCATAGCTGTGGCACAGCTTGATGCTTACATAGAAACATAAATCTGACAGCAGATAAGAACCACTTGTCCCATCCAGTCTGCTCATTTCTCCCTACCAACACTATTACCACAGACCATGCCAAATCTACAGCTCTTTCTCCCTCCCCTCTTCCCTTTCTCTATGATTCCCTTGTACTTATCCCATGCATTTTTGAACCCCACCACTGTTTCCACCTCTACCACCTCTGCTGGAAGGCTGTTCCAGAAAACCACCACTCTTTCTGTGAAGAAATACTTCCTCACATCTCTCCTGAATCTGCTACCCTCCAGCTTCATAGCATGTCCCCTTGTTCTTGAGCACCCTTTCTTCTGAAAAATACTTCCCTCCTATACCTTACCTACCCCCATGAGATATTTAAAGGTCTCTATCATATCCCCCCTCCTCTGTTCCAATGTGTACATATTAAAGTCCTTTAGTCTTTCCTCATAAGGCTTTTGATGCACACCCTGCACTATTTAAGTTTCCCTCCTCTGGACTGTCTTCACTCTCTCCTTGTCCTTCCAGACTTGTGGTCTCCAGAACTGGGGACAGTGCTTTAAGTGAGGTCTTACCAACAATCTATACAGAGACAGCACCATCTCCCTCTTTCTGCTGGTGATATCCCTCCCCATGCACGTCAGCATCCCACTAGTCCTTCCTACTGCCTTGCTGCACTGCCTGGTCACCTTTAGGTCATCCAGTATGATTACCCCCAGATTCATTCCTGCTTAGTAGTCATCAATACTACTCCACCCATTTTGTACTGTGCCACTGGGTTTCTATGCCCTAAGTGCATTATTTGCACCTTTACATTGAAACCCAGCTCCATCCTCTTAACCACTCTTCTAGTTTTCTCAGGTATTTGCTCACCCCCAACACAGATTGTCTGTATTGCAGATTTTGGTGTCATCCACAAAGGGTAGACCTTCTGCAATGTCACTTATAAGGACATTAAAGAGAACTGGTCCCAGGACTGATCTGTGATGAGACCTGCTGGTCACCCTCCCTTCCTTGAAGTGAACTCCATTTACCACCAACCTCTGTTGCCTAGCCTCTAACCTACTCATTTTGCAGTTATCACCTTGGGACCCACTCCTAAGCTACCCAGCTCTTGCTTACAGAAGCACCAAGATATCTCGTCGGAGAGAATGCCGACCTCCCCCACAGCAACAGCACAATACCGATGCAAGTATTTTGCTGCCTCTTCCATTGCTGTTTTCTGAAGGGGCTGTGCCCCCCACACTTCCCATGCAAGTTGCTCTGCCCCCCACACACCCCAGACTCCAGGATTCCAACTCCAGGTCAGAGTTGGTCGGGGGGCGGAACACTAGGGGAAAGTCAAAACACAGAAAAAGGACCATTACCGTGGATGTCGCCATAATGGTCTTTTTCTGAGTTTCACCATCGGGGTGTCGATCACAAGGGGTGATATGCTTGCTCACTAGTCTCCTATGTTGAACAGTGTTGAAAGCCTTATTGAAATCTAGGTAGGCCATGTCTACTGCTCCACCCTGATCTAAACCCTTTGTCACTCAGTCAAAGAACTCTATCAGATTAATTTGACATGATCTCCCTTCTGTGAAACCAAGCTGCCTCTGGTCTTGTAACCCACTGGATTCAAGATATTCCACTATCCTTTCCTTCAGCACTGATTCCATTAACTTTCCCACCACTGATGTCAGGCTGACTGGCCTATAATTGCCACCCTCATCTCTGCTCCCACTTTAGTGTAGTGGGACTACATCTCATCTGTCCACCTCCAGTCCTGTGGAACCACTCCTGTTTCCAGTAAGCTGTTAATCAGAACTGTCACCGATTCAGTCAATATTTCTCTGAACTCCTTCAGTACCCTTGGATGCATCCTATCTGCCCCCATTGCTTTGTCCACCTTCAAATTAACAAGTCCTTTGAGGACTCTCACCTCTCAAAAGTACTAGTGCCCACCTCACTCCTCAAAGGCTTCTGTTGTGCTGGTTGAGTTTAAACCTGAACCCTAGTTTGCCTTTTGGGTTTTACTCCATGTATGTGGGATGGCCTTTCGGCCTCACCCACGACCTTGAGAACAACCACCCCATTCAAATTTTGCTTGAATAGGGAAGTCTAACCAGGTGTGCATGTTAGCATGCACTTGGCTGCGTGTTCAGTTAAACCACACTACCTCAATCATGGTCTAGTCTATTTGTCTGATTAAATGACCTCATCCTAAACCTTTATGGTTATTTTTCTTTAATATTCTTGTACCACTTATATATACCAATTGTCACAATTAAGCTTCATCCCTGTATTGTAAGTCTACAACTTTATAAGTAAAAATATTTAACCAAAAGAAATAAATATTTAACCAAAAGAATACCAGGAAATGTCATATTGTCTTAATTCTTTACTTAAAACTGACAAATTAACATCATTTGGATCAGCAGTGCAAGCAAACAATGTATGATTAACAGGAGGAAGTCTCTCCTACTTTTAGATACAATCATACAATAAAGTAAAAATAAAATAAAGTAACATAAAATGCAAATATCATCCTTCTCTGTTCCATATCAGAGATAATAGCAATTCATAACACACAGTGCAATACCTTGATGTCTCAAATGAGTCCTGGGCAGAAGGATGTGCTGTCACAGCTCCTTCCTTTCTTCTTCCCTCCTTTAGCTTAAATTAGTATAAATTTATATGTTTTTGGATGTACCTCTATGTTACTTTTCTTGTAGAAATGTGTCTTATGATGCACTTCTTGTAGAAGTATGCCCTGTGACACATTTCTTGTAGAAGTGTGTTGATCATGCAAGGTGGCAACAAAAATATCTTATTTTAAAGTGGAATGTCATGTCAGATTCTTGCTTTACTAGAACATTGTTTTGTAAGCTCTAACTCTTTTTTGCTACAGAGTGGTTTAGCTAGCATTCTATCTAGTATGAAATATGTTCTCTTTTACTTCCTCAAATAAAATCTCCCCATTTTACAGTTAGTTCCAAATAAGACATGCAGATATATTTTTTCTTTTAAACTGTAAACTGTTAACACAAAAAACCTATAATGTATCTTTAAACTATTAGAAATAATACACACTCAATTTATTTTAAGAGAAACAGAAACTTAAGGCTAAATTATGTTTGCAACTTAAAAATGCTAATGATACAGCTTATTCGCTACAGAGGAAACTGTGGTTTAGCCTATGCTGTTAAACATGGAGCTGTCTTGAAGTGTGTTTTTTTTTCACTTCCTCAAATAAATTTCCCCATTCTACAGCCAGTTTTAAAACTAGATATTTTCTTTAAACTGTAAATTGTTAATGCTACAACTAAATATTACAAGAAGCTATAATCATTCTTGTTTTAAATGTATCTTTAAACTATTTTACAATAAGACATACTCAATTTATTGGCTACACAGAATTATGCTTTGCAATAAGGTTGTATTTAATTCAATTTAGGAAAAGCAGAAGTAAAGCATTTTTCAACTGTCATGGTTTAATTTAGAGAAAAGTCAATAAGTCAGATCTATTTGTTGATTTGTCTCTGGGAAATAGAGGGTTCTTGCTCCATCATGTCCTCTAGTTCTAGGAAAAGCTGCTTCTTTGGAATATTTGAATCAGGCAGTCCAAATAGAGACTCAAGGGGATTATAGGTTTTGCTTCTTTGGAATATTTGGATCAGGCAGTCCAAATAGGGACTCAAGGGGATTATAGGTTTTGCTTCTTTGGAATATTTGGATCAGGCAGTCCAAATAGGGACTCGAGGGGATTGCAGACTCTGTACTGTTACTTTTTGTGGCCCCTCCCCTTCTCTTTCTTCTGTGAACACTGAATACTGTATTTGTTCAGGATGTCTGCCTTTTCCTGGTCCCCTTCTGCACATTTCCCTCCTTCCCTTTTTAACCTTACAGTCCCACCCCTGGTTTTCTTCTTTTCACATACTGTACATACCTAAAAAATGTCTTGTCCCCTTTCATTACCTCCTGGGCTAGTCAATGTTCAGTTTGTGCCTTTGCACTCCTTACTGCTTTGCCTGCTTTCCTCTCTTTCCTCTGCTACACCTTCCTATCCTTCCTCCAAGTCTCCTTATACCTTTTGAATGCTAACCTTTAGCCATTACCTTTTCAGTCACCTCTTTCGAGGACCATAGTGGTCTCTTTTCCTGTTGTTTTTTGCTCACTTGTTTGCCTCAGAGGTTTGTTGCCTTTACTATGCTCCCTTTTATCTTCATTCACTGTTCTTCCACCCCACCCAGGCCATCCCCCAACAGATCATCCCTGAGGCATTTGCCCACCTTTATAAAATGTGCCCTTCTGAAGTCCAGGACCCTTGCCCTCATGTGTTTAGAATCTACAGCTGTTCTTATATTGAACCACACTGTACAGTGATCACTGGTCCTAAGGTGGCCTCCCACCTTGACATCTGCAACACTGTCCCTGTTAGTGAGTACCAGGTCCAGTATTGCCCCATCATGGGTGAGTTCACTGACTAGTTGCCAGGGACATGTCAATTCAGTCTGGTCACTTTGATCCCAGACAATTCACTGCAGACAATTTGATCCTGGGTCAAGTAGCTCCTCTGACAATTCATTCCCATGACAATTGGTTCCTGCGACAATTGCTTTTCTGACAAAATCGTTATATCTGACTTGCAATGCTAGTAAATCAGAGTGTATTACCTGTTATGGAACAAGAATATTTTCATAAAATAATGGTGAGAAGTTGAAATGTTTTTATTTATAGCTAAATGGAAGCAACATATCATGGAAGCCAATTGTCAGTGAACGCATTTGTCAGAGAACCAATTGCCATGGGAGTGAACTGTTGGGGGAGCAACTTGACCTGGGAGAGAGAATTGTTTGGAGTGAATTGTCTGGGAGCAAATTGACCAAAGTGAACTGACATGTAGCCTTAGTTGCCTGAGGAACACCACCGGCAAGGAGTCCAGGATTTCCCTGTTTCTAGCTGAAACTGCTGCTGAGAGGCTCCAATCTGCATATGGCAAGTTGAAGTCCCCCACCAGCAGCAACTCCCCCTTTTCTGCCACCTTGCCAGTGGCTTCCACCAGTACCTTATCTAATTTCTCCCTCTTTGCTAGAGGTCACTCCAGTGAAAACAGTGGCTGTATTACCCATCTCCATGGTGACTCACAGTACCTCTGCCTCCCCCTGTAGTCCCTGTATCTCCATCACTTTTATGGTTTCTCTCACATAAAGCAGCAAAATCCTTCTTTCCTTCCACTGAGTCCTTCCTGAACCGAGTATAGCTTAGTATGGCCATGTTCCAGTCATGTTTTCAGTGCACCATGACTCAGTAATGCCACAATATCAGGTTGTCCTCTGTCATGAGGGTCTCTTGGTCCTGAATCTTATTTACATGCTTTAGAAACAGGAGAGTATCCTCCTTATTACTCTGTATAATGAAAAACAGCTGTCTGTCAGTCTGAGTAGCCTGGCCATGGACTGGGAAAACTAAGAAAGGGAGCTCACATGCTGGAGCAATAGGGTATGGGCAGGCAAATTGCAAAACAACGCTTAATGAACGTGCTTTTCCTACACACTGTATCTCAAAATGTTTTACAGGGAATAGGAGTTCCTTAGTGGACACACAGGGAGTGTAGAATGGAATGGAATAGATTTTCCAGTGCCCAAACTGGATTGACAGGGAATAAAGAAGAATCTGGCCTCTCTTCCAGCTACCTAATGGGCTTGTTGAGCAGTCCGGCCCATCAAGGAATAAACAACTTCTGCCCCCCCAAGCACTTGATGGGTCTAGTGCCCAACCCAACCAGTCTGGAATTAAACAAATCTGTTCCCCACCCCAACAACCTGACAGAAGCAGTGCCCAACCAGACCCATCAGGGAATAAAAAAAATCATATTCTCCCTGTTTTCAACTACTTGACTAGTCCAATACCCAATCCAGCCTGACAGGGAATTTTAAATAGATCCCTTTCTTCCCAACAAATTAATGGGTCTGTTATGCAAACGAGCTTGTCATGGAATAAAGAAAGATGTCCCCCTGCCACCAACAATGTGATGGATCCAGTGTCCAATGTGACCCATCATGGAATAAAACATCTGTCTCCCTCTCCCAAACTGCCTGACAGGCTCAGTTCCCAAACCGGTCTATCAAGAAATAATAAAAAAATTCCTCCTCTCTCAAGAAGCTGAGAGGTCTGGTGCCCTACCTTGCCTGTCAGGGAATAAAAGAACTCAATAACCCTGCCCAACAACCTGACAGGTTCAGTGTTCAACTAGGCCTATCAGGGAATTAAAAAAAGCTTGACCCTCCCACCAACAATCTGACAGGTCTGATCACAAAACCCACAGGGCAGGGAAAAAAATAAATAAATAAATAAATAATAAATAAATAAATAAATAAGTCTTACCAGTCTGGTGCCCAACCTGGCCCATCAGGGAATTAAAAAAAAAATTGGTCCCCTTCCTCCAACTACCTGATGGGTCCCATACCCAATCTGGCCCATGTATTAGTCTGAACTGAGATAAACAGGAGCAGCAGCAAAGTGGTGAGGGGGAAAGTGGAATAGGCAGGGTAGTAAAATACTGCTCTCCTGATGCTTAACCACTCAGATCACAATGAGGGGCTCAAATACTGCATGGGAGGCTTTGGGTTGCTGCTGCGCTACTGCTGCTACCAGCCTCTTCAGGCATCTCCAGCTCCTCTGGCCCACATCACACTAGCACTGGAGACTGGATTGAGGAGGACCAATGTTGCATACATCTGAGGCTATAACCTCAAGTGCCAGTGATCCTGACTCCACCACCTGAATTTCCCTCTCAGGCTCTTTTCTCCTTTTGGACTTCAGCTCTGTACTTTTCCTAATATGCACACGGGATCACACTGCAATGTATGCTCCAACTCAACCTACTGCACAACACAATGGTCTGGTGCCCAAACTGTCCCATCAGGGAACAAAACAAAATCTGTTTCCCTCCGCAAACTACCTGATGGGTCCAGTGCCCAGTCCAGAAGGGAATAAAGTAATCTGTCCCCTCCCAACTACCTGATGGGTCCAGTGCTAACACCAACAAGGACAGTCAGAGAATAAAAAAAATCTATCCCCCTCCCCGCAACGATCTGACAAATCCTAAACCCAACCAGGCCTGTAAGGGAATACAAAAATATGTTTTCCTTCCCCAAACTATCTGATGGATCTGATTCCCAACATGGCCTACTGGGGAATAAAAAAACTTCTTGCCTTCTCTCCCAACTACCTGACAGATCTGGTGTCCAACGCAGACCATCAGAGAATAGGAAAATGGTGATATGGAGGGGGGCTATAAGTATGTTTGCTACTGGGGATGAAAGTAATTGTTGATGTTGGGTGGACTTGAACCACTGTGTGCAGTGTACTTAGCATTACTGAAAAGCTCTGCCATTGTGTCAGAGCCATCCATGCGGTGCTGTGTACAAAAAATCTGTAAAACCAATGATGGATGTGATCCTCCTATAACTACTGTTGTAACAATGAGACTGGTGAAATAGTAAGGCCTGCTAGAAAATAAATTAAATAAAGATTACATCATAAACAAGCATTTGTCAATGCGAACATTAACACAGGTATTTGCAGTGGTGTTTGGCACGATTATGGTGCTTTACCCTAATGCCCCTGTGCGCATTGCTGGTATTTGCACAATAAATTTTCAGCATGACCTTTTGTTACCCCTGCTAGCGCTAGAAGTGAAACACGCTTTGGGCAGGATGTGAAAATGACAGCTGTACTGCTCATAAGGAAGTGTGGTAAAATGGCAATGTTGAAAATCTGGAGTGGAAATACTGAAAATTTGCAAACCTACGAGCGTGCGTGGGAACTGTGCAACGCACGCTCGTAAAACAGTCATTGTTAGGAATTTTTTCACCAAATTTTCAACATTGGCATTTTAAAACCTCTGCTAATGAACAGCGTCACTGTAATTTTCTTACTGTGTCCCATACATTGATTTCGCACACCGACTGCACCATTGTGCACTACATGGGCGGAAACACGTTTTGGGCAGGATGTGAAAAATGACAGCTGTACTGCTCATAAGGAGGTGTGGTAAAATGGCAATGTTGAAAATCTGGAGTGAAAATATTGAAAATTCGCAAACTTACGAGCGTGCATAGGAGCTGTGCAATGAACACTTGTAAAACAGTCATTTTTAGGAATTTTTTCACCAAATTTTCAACATAGCCATTTTAAGACCTCTGCTCATGAACAGTGTCACTGTGATTTTCTTAATGTGTCCCATACATTGATTTCACACACCGACTGCGCCATTGTGCGCTACATGGGCGGAAACATGTTTTGGGCAGGATGTGAAAAATGACAGCTTTACTGCTCATGAGGAGGTGTGGTAAAATGCCAATGTTGAAAATCTGGAATGGAAATATCGAAAATTTGCAAACCTACGAGTGTGCGTTGGAACTGTGCAACGCGTGCTCGTAAAACAGTCATTTTTAGGAATTTTTTCACCAAATTTTCAACATTGCCATTTTAAAACCTCTGCTAATGAACGGTGTCACTGTGATTTTCTTACTGTGTCCCATACATTGATTTCGCACACCGACTGCGCCATTGTGCACTACATGGGTGAAAACACATTTTAGGCAGGATGTGAAAAATGACAGCTATACTGCTCATAAGGAGGTGTGGTAAAATGGCCATGTTGAAAATGTGGAGTGAAAATATTGAAAATTCGCAAACTTACGAGCGTGCATAGGAGCTGTGCAATGAACATTCATAAAACAGTCATTTTTAGGAATTTTTCACCAAATTTTCAACACAGCCATTGTAAGACCTCTGCTCATGAACAGTGTCACTTTGATTTTCTTAATGTGTCCCATACACTGAGTTCACACACCGACTGTGCCATTGTGCGCTACATGGGCGGAAACACATTTTGGGTGAGATGTGAAAAATGACTGCTACACTACTCATAAGAAGGTGTGGTAAAATGGCAATGTTGAAAATCTGGAGTGGAAATATTGAAAATTTGCAAACCTACGAGCGTGCGTAGGAACTGTGCAACGCACGCTCATAAAACAGTCATTTTTAGGAAATTTTTCACCAAATTTTCTTCATAGCCATTTTAAGACCTCTGCTAATAAACAGTGTCACTGTGATTTTCTTAATGCATCCCATACATTGATTTTTCACACCGACTGCGCTATTGTGCGCTACATGGGCGGAAACACATTTTGGGCAGGATGTGAAAAATGACAGCTGTACTGCTCATAAGGAGGTGTGGTAAAATGGCAATGTTGAAAATCTGGAGTGAAAATATTGAAAATTCGTGAACTTATGAGCCTGCGTAGGAACTGCCATAGCATGCAGCTCATAAAACAGGCATTTTGTAATTTTTGTACAAATTTTCAACATGAGGTTTTGGGACCCCTTCTCATGAATGATGTCACTGTCATGGCATTATTCAGGCCCAAAGGTGATTTCACACAGTGACTGCACAGTGACTGCAAAAATCACTCCTTCGGGCCAGAATAACACCATGACAGTGACATCATTCATGAGAAGGGGTCCCAAAAACCCCATATTGAAAATTTGGTGCAAAAATTCCCAAAAATGCCTGAGATATGCAATAAAGTTGAAAACCCCTATCTAGCCCATTATACAGCTTACCGGCATTTCCTCAGTTAGCGGTCGGCTTTGAAGATTGCAGATGTGTTCCCGTCCACGAAGATCATAGTGAGCACGGAGGTAAGTATGGGGTGAGGGGGTGTGGGAGGCTGGGTGTGCAGTGGGTGGGTGCGGGTTGTGGGAGGGGACTGGGAGAAGCGCGTGGGACCGTTTTGCTTTACAGGTGAAAAACACAAGACTCATTGGGATGTTTGCCACGCTGGGTGAGCTCCCAGCATGCAGAAGGATGGCTGGGGGCCGAGGGCGACGGGGATTGGGCACCCCGTCGGCAGACAACCTGAGGCGTTTGCCACGCTGGGGTGGGCTCCCAGGCGTGGCAGAAGAATAACTGGGGGCTGTGGGCTGACGAGAGTTGGGCACCCGTCATCCAGATAAGCGCAGGATGTTTGCCACGCTGGGGTGGGCTCCTGCAAGGGGTGGCGTGGCGGGGGCGGTGTGTGGTGCTCTGTATGACTGCGGTGGTTTCTTTGAAGTGAAGACCACCACTGTCATACACAGCTCCCACACCCATTGGTGCAGGACCGCCATGCCTGTTCAACGGAGCAGTGGATTGAAAGGGAGAGGCACACCTCCAAAGTGTACTACTCTCCCAAAACGTTTCTTGAGCATGTGCGCTAGCGAACGTAAAAAGGCAAGACCAGCCTGGGTTGGCACCAGCCAGATCTTGTTATCATTGTTGGTTTTCAGTCATCTGTTGAATCTTGCTGTTTCTTTCATTGTGTTAAAAGTTTCAGACATTGCTTATTTGTACCATGCAGTGCATTGGCCAGCTGAGTGAACTGCAGTCAGCATCAAAACTCTTCCAGCAGAAACTGAGGGTGGAGTGAGTCAAGGAGTGTCTAAAATGTTTACCACACTGAAAGATAACAGCAGGATCAACTCAGACAAGTTTAAAAACAATATGAAAAGTTTTTTTTTCTTATTGTGGGGAGAGAGGGTAGAATAAATAGTTTATTGGTGGGGGTTGTGAAAAGGGCACTGGTTCATAAAGCTGGAAGTCTATCTGAATTTTGCACACACTGTTATACACGGAAAACAGTGCATTATAGAATATTATACATGGTGATTTCTGTGAATAATAGTTGGTGAACAGTAATTATGTTGGGGTATGAGCAGACTGGATGGACCTCTCAGACTTTTCTTCCCAACACAGTCTATACTGTATTTCTATTTTTCTACATCTGTTAATTATAAGGCTTTCATCTCCCATTTGGAAATTATCTATATTTTTTTAATATCTGAAATATATCCTTGTATCCCCAAATATATTTAAAATATATGCCAGATACATTCACTCTTTTAGATATATTTTGAGATGTAGGCTAGATATTCACAGAATGATCCAAGATGTATCACATTTGGGAAACATCTTTGATATATTATAGTAGCGGTAGCCACTATAATTAGGGTTGAATAGGTAGTTTAATGTTAAACCCCACATTTTGCACTTTGATAACTTTGCAACTGTTCAACAGATTTGCAAGGAAATTGGTATGTGCCACCCCGTTGGACAGTTCTCTTGATATGCTAAGTTTTGTTATGATAGGATGTGCAGATTTTCTGCAGCGCATAGTGACAAAAGTGTGTTTTTTGCCTTTTTTTTGCCCATTTTTGCTAATGTTGCATCATCATGTTACAGCCACACTGTTTAGAATTTTAGCCTGAAGGTTTCAGGATAGATAGAGCTTGTCCCAATGAACAGGCCATCATTAGTTTGGTGAAAAAATATTAATCCGTTCTAAAGTTATTTAATTTTGAAATTTTGGGTTCTGAGCATGCTCAGTTCAGTCTTTTGGATAGCTGTACAGGCTCAAACAAGGATTTGGCCTCACAAATGGGGATTTTATATATGTATTTATTTATTTATTTGCTTTTGGTAACTGGGTAAGTGCACTAGACAGGATTGCTTGTTTTCAGGCATGACCCGGGAGACTACAGTTCAAACAAGTTACAAACAATAGTACAGGGAGGAGCTGAAACAATGCAGTACATAAAGAGATCAACAACTTTACATGACAGTAGAATTACTTAGCATGAAAGTGATGGCATACATAGCATGAACATTACGGTACAAAAGAGATAAATACAGCTTGCAGAGATCAATAACAAAAGTGCATAACAGCAGTGCTGGTGGCATAGGACGAGGGTATGGGACAGGTAAGGGGATAGTAGTGCAACAGCAAGTAAAGAGGTATATTCTGTGAACTAGAGCAAGCAAAGAGGTGTAATACATGAACTAAAGACATTTACATGCATCTAGAGAGGTAAGATAATTAAAGAGTGGATGAACAGGGATTCATTAAACCCCTGTTTGTATGAAAAAAATCCTTGTTCGCAACCTGTCATCTTGTTTTCATTTTTGCCCGCCCCCAAAAAAATGTAACTTGCTGAACAGATGTCTTCTCCAGGGATTGAAGTATGTTTTTTGTTACAGGGTGATGCCCTCTACAAACCCATGGCTTTGGTTCCATTTACTTTTCTCAAAAAACTGCCATTTTTTATTTTGAAAATCCTTGTTCGTGACTCGCTTCTGATCCTTGTTTGTGAGGTGTCAAAATCCCTGTTCGCAAGCTGATCCTTGTATGTGAGCTGATAAAATCCTTGTTCAAGAGACGACGACCAGATGGCCCTATCTTGTGAACAGGGATTTCTTACGAACAAGGATTTTGGTACCTCAATACTCAGGGATTTGGCTCATGAACAAGGATTTTGACAGCTCATGAACAGGGATTTTTAGGTTGCTGTTTCTTTGCCACTTCACTACAAAGAAACGGTTAGAACCTTTGGCCTGAAATTTGCAGGGCAGAGAGGGTTATCCCAGAGATGTAACTTATGCTGGTTTGTTGTAAAAGGTTTATATCAGTTCCATAGTTATGGCATTCTTAAGTTGAGAAATTTCCATAGGATAACATTGAGAATGCACCTTTCAGTGCCTATATCTTGAAAACAGTTCGAGATACAGATTTTTGCTAGTCACAGCATGCAGGTTATCATTCCATGATTACAAATGCAATGGAAATTTTCCAAGGTTGCTATGGTTACTGAAATATTGCACCATTTACCACACAAGGGTACTTGGACTGTGTCTAGGCCTGTGCTGCATCTCTACAATTATAGGTAGGTGGGAGCATAGGGCCCTCATATGGATACCATTATGCAGTAATGGAACTGCTGGGCTATCCATTATGCAATACTGGTAGTGCAGGGTCTGGAGGGCCCTGAACTCCCACAGGGAGAAAACAGCTCATTACAATGTCTGTGGGCTCTGTGCTAAAAAAACTGATTTCATGGGAGCACAGGGCCATTATAGTGGGCCCTGCACTTCCACATATGGATACCATTATGCAGTAATGGTACTGCAGGGCAATCCATTATGCAATACTCAGAGGGCCTTGCACTCTCACAGGAAGATGATACTTCATTATGAAAAAAACTGATACCCTGCGCTCCCAAAATTATACAGGGTAACATTATACTTCCTCAAAAAGTAAGGAAATTAATTGCAAAAAACTTTGTCAATGCATCTGTAACCCCCCTGTTACCCCGGGTTACAAGAATCCCAGTTAGACCTAGTGGCAGGCAGGGAAGGCAGCTTATGAAATCCCAGTTAAATGGATTTCACACTATCTCACTCTGTTCTCAGTCTCAGCTGAGACTGAGGGATGACATCATTTTAGAACTGTCGCAGCTGCATAAGCCACACTGGAATGTTGCAGCTGGAGGTTAGGATAGAATGTTGGGGAATATGAAGTCAGTCTGTAGTAGAGTGTTGAAGAGGGAGGAGGTGTGGTGCAGCTGCAGGCCCTCAGAGCCCTCAGCTCTGACAAAAGAGCTATATTTTGTCAAGATGTGTTCTCTCCTGAAGAGGAACACATGAAGAGTCAAGTGAAGTGGTAGAGACCATTTACAAGGTTCAGGGTCCCACCCTGCAGGGATGGGGTGAAGGATTCCTCCTACTTCCAGGGCAACCCTGGTCCGTCTAGAGGAAGAAGAAGCTGCCTAAATCTAGGTTTATGCTGAGGCACCAGAAGTTTGTTGAGATTTCTTTAAAGAGAAAAAGCCTGTGGGGCATCTGCAACCAAGGGGTGAGTTTGCTCTGCTAAAGGGCCAATGTGTTTTCACCTGGGACCAGATGAATTTAAGTGACTGCTACTGTGGGGTCAGGAAAAGACAGCTAAGTACAGTTTTAAAAGTTGTGGTAATTGGACTGCTTAATTCTGTGGGGGTCTAGAGAAATGGACAGAGCCACTCATTAAGTATGTTTCAAGTTCAGCACATGTGGGATGGAAGAAACATTAGATTAAATGTGACATACATTTATAGAGAATCTACAAAGTAAAGTATTTTCAGAGAAGAGGTGCTAAAGTCCAGAGGAATGGCCGAGTATGATTTATGGGAGCAAGAGATGGGAGACCCCCCATCTGGCGCAACCAGAGTCACCTCTATGGGTTCACTTTAGGACACCTGTTGTTTTCTCTCAGGTACTTGTCCAGTGCCTGAGGAAAGCACCCAGATGTGGGATTGTTGAAGAAAATTCCCTGATGGAGCCAGAAGTGCTCAGAGGTGGTTTAGGAGCCACCTAGAAATGCTGCATGCTATGGAAAGTAGTCCAAGGGCTGGCACAACAGTCAACCATGAAGGAAGGAAGGAACTCAAGGCTGGCAAGGGAGCCAAGCCAGGAAAACCCAGAGAAGAGTACAAGTTTGGGCTGAGTGTCCAGTGTGTTTCTAAGCCTGAGGGCTACAGTGTATGAGGATGTGTTCTGGTCTCCATAAATCTGCATTACCAGGAGTGTAGCCCATGGGGGTCCATCTATGCTTTGTAATTCTGTTGGTTGTGAATAAAAGCCACACTTTAGAATCCCACTCCTGGTTTGGACATTACAGTTATTGCTTCCTGTGTCCGGAGTTACTTGGGTGCCCCTGACTAGAAGTCAAACCTAGCCAAAATACAGAGCAACAGTTTCTCCCAGAACCCAGGTCCCAGGTAGGGGTTACATATGGAGGCACCACACAGTGCTAATAACACAAAAATACCATCAACCTGACCCTGGGGTAACCCACGGTTACATCTGTTATGGTTGAAGTTGCAAAAGTAGGGAAATGAGGCATTGGGGTTGAAACACTACACCCACCCTACCACCCAGCCCACCCACCCTCCACAAACCAACAGGTGATGGGTGTGCCTTGAGCCATCAGGCCTAACTCTCACCCCATTCTCTTATACTGTACCATGTCAGCTTTCTTATACATGGAATGAGGTGAGAGTTAGGCCAATGATGCCAAGGTACACCCTGTCACCTGCTGGTCTGTGGAGGGTAGGTTGTAGGTGGAGGTGTTAGGGTCTCAACCCTAATGCCTCATTTCCCTACTTTTGTAGCTTTAACCCTAACTGATGCATTAACAACATTTTTTGTAATGAATATATATAATATCTTTTTTGCTATACTATTTCAAAATTAAAGTTTTTGTTCTTTCAATGATATGACCTTGAATAAAATCAAAAATACTTATTTGTGCATACACAATTATTGCAGTTTCTACATATTTTGCATTTTAGGTAAGCATATATTTTGAGTCTATCCAACATATATATTCTGAGTTACTAATACCTTTTCATTTTTGGTTTTTCTTGTAAGATGCTAAATATATAAAAAGCACAAAAAGGTATTCATAACATAGTTCTAAATTATACCCATATGGAAAATAACTATACTGTATTTTGTTAATATGTAGACTATATCTGAGTACGCTAAATATATCACATATTTCCAATATCTGTGCATTTTTCCAGTTATACTTTAGGCAAATAGTAAGGCAAGGCAAGGCAAATTTTATTTTTCCAGGTGCCCAATTCCAGAGGCTCTGGGCACCGTACATGAATAATACAACTATCAGATATTAAAATGACAATGGTAAAACAGACCACAACAGTTAAATAAATAAGATCTGATTAAAACAGTACTAGCATAGATATGTGCAGAATTAAGTGAGGTTTGGCAATGATGTATTAAATGTATATGTTTTGTTATACTATCAAAGAAAATATTTTGTTTTACTTTTTAATGGTTTTATGGACTCTAATGAAAATTATTATATATTTATGCAAGTGTAATTTTACTCTGTAATTTCTGCAATAAGTGCATATTAGCAGACATATATTTTCAATATATTAGAGATGCATTTTCTGAGATATATTTCATATATGTTAAAATGGGTTTGGCCTGATATACATCTGAAAGTATCTGTAATATATGTATTAATACTAATAATACATTTTAAATATATGTTTTACATAACAAAGAAATATGTTTTATAGTTTATAAATATGACTGGAATATATATTAATTATACCTTTATAATATGTAGACTACATTTTGTAAATGTATATTGAATGCATTATTTCTACTTATCTTCATATAGCAAAATATGTATGCAAGCAATAGAGGCAGCTCCAAAATGTAGTGGTTCTCACATCGTAAATGTAAACAGCACTCACGTTAAAAGTTAGGCACACACACACACACATATACACCAGATCAGGAACTCCAGAAAACAATTCTTAGATTTTCCACCACAAAGTTTATTTGTAAGAAAAATAAAATGTTGTAAAACCAAAGCCAAAAGTAGCAATAATAAAAATCAGACTTCCCCACAGGATTGACATTTCATGCTGTTCTCGTGCTTTTTCAAGAACAGTGTAAAATGTCGGTCCTGTGAGGAGGACTGTTTTTTTACTATTGTTACTTCTGACTTTAGTTTTACAAATTTTCTTTACTGTACAAATTCATTTTGTGATGGAAAATCCAAGATGTGCCTTCTGGAGCTCCCGGTCCAGTGTGCGTGTGTGCCTAACTTTTGCTGTGAGTAAAATATGTGTTTTCTTTGCTTGCAAGATACAGCATGTGTAGAATATATGCACATTATATATTTGTATATATGTCAAATATATTTTTGCAAATACCTGCTGTGGTACTGTGTACATATTTGCATAACTAGTTTGTATATTTCAAAAATACAGTTTATCAACTAAATTCATGGTAATTTCTATTTCTAAAATAGTTTTGAGTTGACAGCATTAGCTCACATACCAGAGGTAAAGGAAAAGAGTGAAAAACAAGTACATGTAGGAACTCACCCCTGACATAAAAGTGAACCAAACAGGGGTGGTATAATACCAATTGAGCCTTTATAAATTGTGAGATCAAGAAGTAAGTCCTATGTGTAAGTATAAATGCATAATCTGTAAGTCTGTGATAATGGTGCATCGTTAAATGATAATTCTACTATAGAGATCTAAATTACTTACTAATAACAGGAATTCCAAATGTACAGTTAAAGGTATCTCACATCAAGATTAATCTATTCTGTGGCATTTTAAGATATTTTAACCATGCATGTATTTAAAAATATTTGAGATATATGTCAACTACATAAAAAGTATATCTATTAAATATTAAAATATATAAGCAGATATATAAACTATATATCATGTGGCTATAATAAATATATCATGGAATGATATTTATGATATATCTTAAATATAGCTGTCACGTATATTCTGCAAATAAATCAGATATCTCAAAACCATCCAATCAAAGGTATTTTGCATACACTTTAGACATATGATCAAACATATATTTGAAATATACTTTTATAAATTTATCTAAAATATATTTCTTTTCCATATGGGCTGTGGTTTGATGAGGCAGTGGGCAACACTTGCTATGCCCCCCCAAGAGGTTTTTTAAACCAGTTATGGCAAAGAAGTTTCCTTGGTGTTCCTTCAGTAATCCATCATTCCTTTAGCACCAGCCTCAAGCATTAGCACTTCCCAAGGGGTGGAGTCTCTCCATGGAAGGGACTCGCTGTTGTTCTGAAGTGCCAGGGTTGCTGACCTGTGCTCTCTGACCATGCTGAATAAACCATAAGTCAGCAAACATTTGCCTCTGTACTTTTCAGCCAATGCTGGACAGTTTTGGAAGCCAGCCACAGGGTCAAGAGGGCTTTTCTAGTACTAGCTTTACCCTCTCCCCACGGCCGAGTGCTGATTCAGTCACCTCCAGCCCTCAGGCTCCTTGAACAAACAGTGTGGTCAATGGACCAATCAGGCAGTTTGCTGAGGACTGTGGGTGGGGCTACAAGAGCCTGCTCTAATTTGAAAATCTTGGTGGAATTTTTCCTCAACTCAGCCAGTGCCTGATAGCATTGGTAGCCAACCACAGGGCTGAGAGGGATTTTCTAGTGCCAGCTTGACCTCTCCATTGCACTGATCACTGATTAAGCCATCTCCAGCCCACAGAACTCCCTGATAAAACAGTGTGGTCAATGGACCAATTGGGTGGAATGCTGAGGATCATGGGTGGGGCTAGAAGAGTCCACTCTAATGTGAAAATCTGGGTGAATTTTCTCTCAGCTCAGCCAGTGCCAGGCAGAATTGGGAGCCAGCAGCAGGGTGGAGAGGCTTTCTGTAGTGTCATTGTGACCCTTTCCGCACCACCAATTAGAAGCAGCCATCTCCATACCCAGGACTCCTTGAGCAAACAGTTTGGTCAACAGACCAATTGGGCAGCCTGCTGAGGACTGTGGTGGGGCTAGGAGAGCCTGCTCTAATTTGAAAATATCGGTGGAATTTTTCCTCCGCTTAGCCAGTGCTGTACAGCCTCGTGAGCCAGCCACAGGGTCATGGGGGCATTTCTAGTGCCAGCTTGGCCCCCTCTACACTATGATTGCCAATTCAGCCATCTCCAGCCCCCTTGACTCCCTGAACAAACAGTGTGGTCAGTGGACCAATCAGGCATCTTGCTGAGGGGCTGCAGGAGGGGCTAGAAGAGCCCTCTGTAATTTGAAAATCTTGCCAGAATTTTTCCTCATCTCAGCCAGTACTGGACAGCATCAGGAGCCAGCCACAGGGTTAAGAAGGTTTTTCTAATGTGAGCTTGACCCTTTCCCCACCTCCGATCACTGATTCAGTCATTTTCAGCCCACCAGGATCCCTTGGTCAAACAGTGTGGTCAATAGAACAATCAGGCAGCTTGCTGAGGACTGTGGGTGGGACTACACGAGTTAGCTCTAATTTGAAAATCTCAGCAGAATTTTTCCTTAGCTCAGCCAGTGACAGACAGTGTCAGGAGCCAGGCATAGGGATGAGAGGACTTTTCTAGTGCCAGCTTGACCCTCTTCTTACTGCTGATCACTGATTCAGCTGTCTCCAGCCCATGGGACTCACTGAACAAACAGTGTGGTCAATGGACCTATCGGGTGGTTTGCTGATGACTGGGAGGAGCTCTACTGTTCAAATCGTAATACCCTAGCAGTCCTAACACAACAGTCCTCACATGAAGGGGCAGAGAGCAAAGGTAACATAAAGATTCTACAGAGTCAACCAAGAAAGGCTGCGGCAGCCAGTATAGTGCTGCTTCATCTGCCACACAACAAGCCTATAAAGTACTCTTATTATCTGATCATGGATTCCTACCTATCCTACAATAAGTCTGTAGTTACTGACCAAACTTATACTACTGAGTTTGTTTTCACAGCTGCATAAGTTGACACCTATAATATCCAGCCTACACCCCATTTATGGTCTGTCAACTGTACTTTCAGGTTGTCTCAATTATTCTGATGGGACTTGCTTATAGCTGCCTTTTCTGGGTAGGCACTGTATTGAGTTCATTTCTGCTTTTTGCCTGGATATTTATTTATTTATTTCAAAAGTTTAACCTGGAAAGACATAATGAGCTGGTAACAGCTCCTTTCCAGATGTGTCCTGGGGAAGTGGATGGGAAACATCATATAAAGCATTTACAATACATTTATAGAGAGAAATGCAGTAATGATTTAAATGAAGCAATAATAAAATATGAACTCCAAATCAGAATAACATATGCCTAGGTAAGGGGGGAAACAGATTGTCAGGGCAAAGCTAGTGAGAGGGTGAAGGAAGAGGGTCAGGGACAAGTACAGGAGGGTGAAAAAAAGAAATGAAGGAGAGACTTTAAGGAGAACACCAAAGAAACACAGTGAATAGACAAGGGAAGGGAGGATCAAAGTTTAGGAAAGTGATAAGAGAAGGTATATTGACCAGCTGTAGATTTCCTAGAAGGAACAGTGAGAGAATGAGAAGCAATATTACGTAAAGGATAGAAGGAAGCTGAGGGAGAGGATTAGAGGGAAGGAAGTTAGGAAGGAAGGGAACCAAATCAGAATTTAGATATAAAGGAGGCACAGTGGAAAAGGCACCCGACATTATAAAAAGGGGGAGTAAAAGAGCAGAGCAGAGTGAACAGTGGTGAATCCATGGGAAACAGTCTAAAGCAAAATGACAAAAAGAATTGAAAAGAGGGTCCAGTCTGGCAAAGGTGGATTTGGGAGCTCCACTGTAGACTATATCAACATAATCAAAAATAGGGAGTATCATTTTTAAAAATCTCATGGCATATAGGAAGTGGGATACTTGCTTTGTTCCTATAAAGTGCATCACGCTCTGGGTGAAGCTTTTAGTGAATGGCATCAATATGAATGGATACATTGCTGTGTCCAGCAAACACCCCATTTAAGGTCTGCCCATTTTCAGGTTCTCCCACTTAATGTTTACTGAAAATTGCCTATAGCTGCTGGATTCTGGTTATGTTTTTTTTTTCCTGGGATAAGTTCTACCTTTTCTACCAATTTTGTAGTATCCAGCCAACACCCTATTTAAGCTTTGCCTACTTTCAGGTTCTCCCACTTAACGTTTATTGGTAACTGCTTATAGCTGCTGTGGCTTGCTGGTCTGGTCTGCTAATTGTGTTGGATTTATTTCTGGATTACCAGTTGTAACAGTCTCTGGATGGTCTGAGTGATCTCCCTGCTGTGTTATGGAACTCTCACTACAGTGGGGACCTGTAGCTGATTCCTAACTGGGTGTCCCATGTGTCTCAATTTCTGACCTCAAAGTCTTTGTATAGTGCTATTATTTCATTGCATTTCAGTGTTGCTGTTGTTTGGTATTGCAGCCTCTCTACTTATATGGCAGGCCCTCTGGTCCTCCCCCCCTCCCATCCTACCTCCCTCTCCAGCCCATACCCATGACAACCAGTTCATCTTTTCCAACATGCTATGCAACAGTGTAGATAAGTTGCACACAACTGATCTACTTCACCATCATCTCATTTTGGCACTGGTTCAACACCTTGAGGACAAGCTACACCTTTCCTACAGTGCTATACATTGTGCTTCACATGTTTTACCTGTGGCTAGTATTCCTCCTCCTCACACCTGCTGGTGAAATATCCCAGAACCCAGAGCCAATGCCTATGCCCATGCCTGCCACAACCTCAACAAACTGGACCTCTTACAAAAGTTTGTAGCCAACTTACACATCTGCAGTCATCTTGCTAACAAGGTGGAAAGATAGAATTATTGGTCTAGGCAAACAACTACCAACCAGACGTTCTTGGCCTGAGACATGACTCAAACCCACTACAGATTACACATCTTGATCCCTGTAAGCAAAGAACAAAGCGGCTCAAGGAAAAACACTGACTGAAGCCAAGCTAAACAAACAATGCATTTGCAAAGGAGAGTGGCAGGCTCATACGGACATAAGACACTGAAGTCACTGTTAGGACACAATTAATACTGTATTTATTGTTAAAAACCAGTAAAAGGACAACATAGGTCCAGGTACCAGACGTGATGGCACCCCCACAGAGTGTGGGGGTGCCTATCACATCTGGTACCTGGACTGATCCTGTTCTTTGACCAGTTTTTGAACAATGCGTAGTATTAATTGTGTCCTAACAGTAGACTCGGTGCCTTATGTCGTATGAGCTCAGCCTCTGCATGTGATCTGACCTCCATAGTTACAATAATATTAGGCTGGACAAACCTGGGACAAAACGTGGTGGTGGCTTACTTGTGTATTATAAATCCCACCTGAATCACAGAATCACAGAATCGTAGAATTATAGAAATTTGACAGCAGAAAAGGACTCTTCCAGCCCATCTAGTCTGCCCAACCCTCCCTTTCACATACCCCTCCCCACCTGCCCCAACCATCCCTCCAATACTTAGTCTCTATGCCTGTCCCATGCTCTCTTAAATTCCTCCACCATCTCAGCCTCCACCACTCCATCTGACAGTCTGTTCCAGGGCTCCATCACCTCAAAGAAGTGCCCTCACATTGCCCCAAACCTATTTCCTTGCACTCTGAGGATATGCCTTCTAGTTCTGGCTCCCTCCTTCCTCCTCAGCTGATCCCCTTCACCTACTTTATTGAGCCCCTTTACATATTTAAAGGTTTCAATCATGTCCCCCCTTCCCCTCCTTGTTTTCAGCGTGTACAGATTCAGTTTCTTACACCTTTGCTCGTATGTCTTCCCCTGCATACCCTGCACCATCTTTGTTGTCCTTATCTGAACAATCTCCAATGCATCTATATCCTTGCGTAGGTGTGGTCTCCAGAACTGAACCCCCGTACTCTAACTGCAGCCTCGCCATGGCTTTGTAGAGGGGCATTATAATCTCCCTCCTTCTGCTAGTAATGCCCCTGCCTATGCATGGCAGCATTCCATTGGCCCTTCCTGCCGCCCTACTACATTGGAAACCTACCTTAAGGTTTGAGGAGACTATGATCCCCAGATCCCTTTCCTGTTCTAATTCTTTGATCCCCCCCCCCCAGCGTGTACCCTGCTTTCGTGTTTTTCCTCCCTACATGCATCACAGTGCACTTCTTGGCATTAAACATCAGCTGCCATTTATTGGCCCACTCCTCGAGTGTCTTGAGGTTCCTTCTCATGTCTTCCACCCCCTCTGGGGTGTCCACCCTATTGCAGATTTTTGTATCATTGGCAAATAGTCACACCCTCCCTCTCAAACCCTCTGCAATATCACTGATATAGATGTTAAAGAGGAGTGGACCAAAAACTGATCCCTGTGGCACTCCACTTCCTCACTCTTGCCATCTCAGAGAGCACCCCGCTAAGCACTACTCTCTGAATTCTCCCTACTAGCCAGGCCTCCACCCAGCCTGCTATTTTTCCTCCCAAACCCATGCTCTCCATCTTGCTCACTGACCTCCTATGAGAGAGGGTGTCAAAGGCCGTGCTGAAGTCCAGATAGGCCATGTCCACCGCCCCTCCCTAGTCGATTACCTGAGCTACCTAATCAAAGAACTCAATTAGGTTGGTCTGGCATGATTTCCCCTTGGTAAAGCCATGCTGTCTGCTGTCCTGCAAGCCATACTCCTCCAGGTAATTCACCACCCTCTCCTTGATTAATGTCTCCATTACTTTCCCCACCACAGACATAAGGCTGACTGGGTGGTAGTTCTCCTTCAGCTCCCTGCTACCTCCCCTTGTGCAGGGCACTACATCAACCCTCCTCCAGTCCTCCAGCACCCTCCCCATATCCAGGGACAGGTTGAAGAGTCTTGTCAAGGGTGTGGCCAGCTCCTCCCTCATTTTCTTGATCACTCTGGGATGCAACCCATGGGCCCCATTACCTTGTCCACCGTAGTCTATCCAGCTCAGTCCTGACCCTATCCACAGTGAATGGTCTCTGACAGTGGTGTCATGCCCATAGGACCCGAGGGGCATGTCCCCCAATATTGTTGTGCAATCTATTAAGAAAATAATTGATCTAGTATTTTATTTCATTTTGTTGAGGGCTGAAAACAACAATGCTAATTTTTAAGTCTTTTTGGTGGAGGGGGGTGGCCAGGGGGGTTCTGAATTCGATTGGTCTGGGAGAGTATGGGTGCAGAGCCACGGCGCCGGGGATTTTAAAACAATGCAGTAAGTCTGTCTCTTGCCGGCGCTGCCTTCTTCACGTCTGACTTGCATTGCTTGCTTTGCTTGCTGGGGACTGGCTCTGGTTGTAAAACAGTAATTTAAGAATAGAAACAGACAGTGATTGTGTAGTCCAACCATGCTAACAGTCATCACCAATCACTTCTTTTTTTTTCTCCTGCAAGTTTTTTTTTTGTGCAGCCAGCCAGCCAGCCAATCACCATGAGGTGTGAAGAAATATCTTGCGTGGTAAACTGGTTTGTAAGCGCCATCTCGGTCGGTGAGTAGAATTCCTTTGGAGTCGGATGAGAGAGCTGAGAGTCGAGAGAGCAAGTGCTGCGGTGTTCTGAATCGAAGACAAGTTCCTGGATTAGGATTGGTAGAGCAGCAGCCACCCACCCAGCTGGTGAGGTGACCCAGCCAGCAGAAAAGGAAAACCAGCTATTCAATTATCAAGTGAGTGTGAGGATCAGGAGTCATCGGGGGGGAAAATAAAAATAAAAACAGTGCGACAGGCCCGCGTCTGGTACAGATGGAGTTGCACTGGAGTGGACATTGACAACAGTCTGTGGGAGCGAAGTCCAACTGAACCAAGTCTGAGCCACCAGTTCACACAGCGGTAGTACACGAATCAGCATTACATCGCTGCCATCGGCATCGGGCCTAGCGGTAGCGAGGATCAAAGCCACAACATCTTTGAAGCCTGCCTGCTAGTGGTAGAGGACCATCCAGTGGGGCAGCCCACAACATCTTTGAAGGCTGGAGGTGGTAAGAATTGGTTAGTCGTAACACCTGGCAAGTGGCGTGGCATGCCTTGTGGATTGTGAATAAACATGGCATGCCATTGCTGTTTCTGGATTCTTTTCTGCTCTGCTTCATGGGTTACAGTCAAGGGGGGAGTGAAGCATAATGGTTATACTTCCCTCCCCCTTGAATATTTTAAAATTTTACTGACTGGAGTGGTAGTACATCCACCAGTTGTCTCCCAAAAAGTGGAACTTTCATACTCGCACTAAACCTTTATACCTATGTCAAACTATTTGATTTGATTCCTTATATTCTGTCCTGCATGTGGCACTGGTAACAAATTCAAGAAGGCTACTGGATCTGCTAGTGACCCCAGCCAGCTTACTGCCTAGCTCCAGGATGATGAGTGTTGTTACCTCCTTTATGCCATTACAGTATTTGTTTTCTTGGACTTTTGTACCTTGCAGCAGTAAAGTAACCCCCACAGATCAGTCTCTTGATGTGGCCAAATGGGCCTACTCACTCCTACAACTATAGATTTCTCTAAGACTTTGATGCATTCTTTTCTGTTGTTGATGCTGTGTAAGTCCCTCCCCTGTGACCCATCCTTGCTGGACAGAGCCATGCCCTCAGGGTAGCAACTTCAGCTTCCATTGTGGAGCAGTTCTATACTAATTCTGTTGTTAGTGGGGCAGAGTGATTCTGAGTTTGTAATCCTGTGACTCCCTTCATGCTGGTTCCAAGCATCCTCCTCCCCAGCCAATCTCACCGCAGTCCATCCTCCAGTGTGGTCATGTGGTGCATGCTGAAGTAATGGGCTCGAAGCACCCCGTGGTCCTTGTTCTGTGTTCCTTTGCAGGTAATGGCATACATTTCAAAGTAATGAAACATAGGCTGGAGAAGCACATACCACAGTTCTCAAAGGTGCCACCAGTTGGAAACAACTGCTAGAACTAACAGAATACTTGGCACACACCAGATTTAATGTAGAAAATAGTTACTTACTTTATTTTATTTAGGGCCTTATGAGGAAGACTCATGTCTTTAAGTCAATTAAATAGAGGTGTAGCTCAGTATCTGTGTTTAAAATGAACAGCAGTTTCCAGTTTGTCTGGTGTGTGCCAAGTCTTCTGTTACTTCATGGTGATGCAAGCCAATTTCTTTCTTTATAGCACTTTATGCGCGGGGCTCACCACTCAAAGCATAATATACTGCTATTTTAAATAAATATAAATCAAATAGCAGTACAGTTATTAAATAATAAGTCAGTTCTTGCCAAAAGCATGTACAAATACTTGGTATTGTAGCCCTCTCAAACTCTTATGAGATCTTGGGATGGCCAAGCCAATAGCAACTCCTTGGAGTGGACTAAGTGATCAGGTGTATAACAAGCCAAGAGATCTTTTAGATAGTCAGGGCCTTGTAAATGAATAACTCAGCTGGTCAGGCCACATCTGGAATATGGGGTCCAGTTCTGGATGCTGTACCTGAAGAAGGACATGGAGAGGGTGGAGCGAGTTCAGAGGAGGGCGATCAAGATGGTGACGGGGCTCACCACTTGCCATATGAGGAGAGACTGAGGAACCTAAAGATGTACTCACTGGAACAGAGGAGGGAGAGAAGGAGATGATAGAGATGTTTAAATACCTAAAGGGTATTTATTTATAAAGTGCCTCGACAAACCTCTTCCAGGTAAAGGGTGTCCCAGGAAAAAGGTCACGACCTTTAAATTAAGGGGAAGTTTAAAGGAAACATTAGGAAGTATTCTTTACTGGGAGGGTGGTGGACACCTGGAATGGGCTGCTTAGGAGGTGGTGGGGAGAAGACAGTGGTGGGGTTTAAGAAGGCTTGGGACAAACACATAGGGAGGGTGGAAATGGGGAAGGCAAAAGCGAGCAGGCGTGAGGGACAGCTAGGTAGAATGGGCAAACTGGGTGGGCCTGGTGGTCCTTTTCTGCTGTCACCTTCCTATGTTACTATGAAGGTGGCGGGCAGATACCAGAGTACAGGTGTGATATGTTCAATACATTATGCCAGCAATCAACCTGTCCTTATCAACTTGTCCACAGCATTCTGACTAGGCATTTAGCTTGTTGGGGAACAGCTTTCTGGACTGCTAAAAGTCACCAAAATGCACCATTTGACTTTAATTTTCAAAATTTTCGGGGTCATGCCCCGGACCCCCTAGAGAGGTTGAGATTTTGTGCACCTCCAGAATTTCTAAATGCATGATGCCCCTGGTCTCTGATTCACTCATTTGCCCTCCTTCCCTTAGGCGTAGTATTGGACCCCTGCCTGCCACCTTCTCCCGTGAACACAAGCTAAAATACTCATTTATTGCCTCCTGCCTTTTGGTAGTCCTGCTTCAGGTTATCTCTCCTCCCCCTCAGTCTCTAGCATCCCTTGCCCTGCTCTTTCCTCTCCCTCACATACCTAAAAATGTTTCATCCCCCCCTTACCCTTTTGGCTGTTTTCTCCTTAGTGGCTGCTTTTGCCCTTCTGATCTCCCTCCCTCCCTCTCTGCTAGACTCTTCTTCTCTCTATTCTCCTCCCTATCCTCCTCTTTGTGTCATCTTAAATTTTCTGAAAGCCCTCCTCCTTTCCCTGACTGCCCCGCCACCTCCCTAGTGAACCAGAGTGGTCTCCTCCCCCCTCTTGCTCTTACTGACCTTTTTTATGCACATTTCTGCTGCTTCATGAACTCCTCCCCTGTTAGCTTCCCAGAGTTCCTCCACTGCCCCTTCTCCGTACCCTCCATTTTCCCTATCTTTCTCATGTTATTGAAGTCTGTGTCTGAAGTCCATGACTGTTGATTAGTCTTACTTGTCTCCCTCCTGCCCTGCCCTGAACCGTACCATGCTGTGGTCACTGGTGCCCAAGGATTCTCCCACCACGCACCTCCTCCACACTCTCTCGTTAGTCAGGACAATGTCCAACAAGTTGCTTCCCCTCATTGATTCCCTGACCAGCTGTTGAAGGAATACCCCCTGCAGCTCAGCTAATACCTGCAGGGGGTATTCCTTCAACAGCAGGGGGAATGTCTGTGACTTACTTGTTTATTATAAATCCCACCTGAATGTCTATAGCTTACTTGTTTATTACAAATCCCACCTCAATGTCTTGCTGGTTCTGGCTAGCCAGCCAGCTGAGTCACCTATTGAGTGCTTGCACATTATGCTGCTCTTGGGGAACACTAATAAAATCCACCTTTATGGTGTATAATCATTCAATTTGTGGCCTTAATGGCCTGTCTCAACTCCTTGCTCATGTCAGGAGCTTAGTGGGTCAAATGATGTTCTTATCATGGGACACCATTGCCTAAATTGGCTGGGATCAAGTTGCAGTCTCTTTGAGAAGATGCTATCTTAACTTGGCCTCAATCAATCAATCAATCTTTATTTAACTAGGTGGAACACCCTTGAGAAAACTCATTTACAAGATGGGTGGGAAGGTTCACAACAATACAAATAGACAATTATACAATACACAGATAATCCTGGCATAGCAGGAGGACCTTTCATGATACATATTATAAGGGTAGGTAGATTACTGAAAGGGTATAGATTATGATCGGGCACTACAATGAGTTTCAACAGTACATACACAGACAGTACTAAATCAAAACAATGGCCAAAAATACTAGAAGGGAATTGCAAAGAATGGTACTGACAGTAGTGGAACCCTGTTAGTAAGGAAGAGACACGCAGTTGAAAGATCATAGGTAAGGAGGAGGGAGAGATAAAGGAGGAGAGGAAAGATAAGGCATAGCAAATGCAAAGGTGTATTGAAGGAAGTTTTGAGTAGTGAGAAAAAAAAAGATGCTTGTAAAGAACAGCAGGAGAGCTTGTGCTTATGCATATTTAACCCAAGCAGACTATCCTTGGGGGGTCCCACATGCTTATTGACTGGACCACAAGAAACAGGCCAGATAGAATCCTGCAAGCTGGTGTGTTTCCTGATGTCATCTCAGACCACTCCCCAATCTACTTCATCTGAAAAAATTAACCCCCTGAAGTGTCACCCAACATCATAAGCCTCTGTGACTACTTGAAGTTTGACCAAGGGCTCTTTCTAGCAACCTTGCAAACATTGATTGGTCCTATGTCTACTCTTTCACCTGTTTTGCTACTGCCCTGGCTGCTTTTACAAGCTTTGTCTCTCTACAGAAGGCTCATGCCTGCTTTGTCAGAAGGAAGGTAAAAGACACAGAACAAAATGGCACTACAGCGATCTTCTTAAGTTTCTTAAGCAGAGACAGGAAGTGGTACTGTTATATGATGTCCAAATTCCTGTCTGACCTACATGAGTACAGAAGGTTGTGGAACATTGGCAAGCAAAAAATTTGCACCACGAAAAGTATGTTTTAGCATGAAACTCTACTTGCCTTTGTGAAAGATTCAAGGTATTTCCGGAGAAACATCAGGGGCCTGATAGGAAGCTCCTTTAAGCAGCATCCCAGTGACATTCTGGTAGGAGGAGTACAGTGCAGCAACACAAAGGTGATTGTGATGTGTTCAACTGGAAATTTATGGACCATACAGCTTTCACCTCCCAAATGCCATCCTCCAGTGCAGAGGACACCACTGGCAACTCATGCCCCTTGATCCCTCCTCACCACATCCTCCATTTTACTTCAAGGTGATGACGACCAATGCCATCTTCAAGCTCCTAACTCACCTTTCTCTCCATATATGAGCACTGGTTATGATGGTCTCAAACCTAAACCACTGAGAATCAGGGCCTACATCATAGCCACATAGTCTGTGTTCCAAACTGCAGGGCATGGGCCTGTCCACTCATGCTGTCACCTGGTTAAGGCACTACCTGATAAACCAGTGACAACTGGTCAAGTTCAGTGGCTCCATCTGTGAGTCGACTCCTGCTAAACTTCAGTCAGTCAATCAATTAATCAATCAATCTTGATTTTACCAGGTAAAACAACACTGAGTGAAACTCATTTACAAAGTGGACCTGGGCAGCGAAAACAATGCAGATGCAAAACAACAGAGGTAATACAAAGTCTTAAGGATAAACAATAACAACATTACAAACTGGTATATACAACGATCACATGATTTATATTTGCAACACATTTCATATATAAACAGGGTGTATAATGCCCAAGTGCATAGGAGAACATGTACATTTCCCTATTGTATAAAGTCAATCAATCATTAGTAAAAGGGATGTATCAGAAGATCAGAGGAAAGGAACATAGGTAGAAGCCCCAAACAGTTGAGGTAGTTAAGATACAGAGAAGGAGGAGAGAAAAAGGAAGGAATGACTGGGGAGTAGTTGGAAGAAGTCTTTTAAGGTTTATTAGAGAGTGGATGGATAGGGGCAGTATGAGGAAAGCTAAGCACATGCAGCTAGGGAATTAGTCATAAGTTGAGAGTAGCAGTTGCAGGTATCCCTGAACTTAGGTCCCCCAAGGCTTAATTCTCTGGTCTATTCTCTTCTCACTGTTTATAAACTGCCTCCCTACCATTATCACAAATTGTAGTGCCACATTGTATTCTGATAACCTGGTGCTCCTTCACAGTTCTAAAAACATAAATCTCATCAACTTTCATCTTATAGAGGACTTCACAAACTACCAGCCTGGTTCATCAAAAACAAGTTAGTTATGAATGCTAAAAGACTCAAACTATGCTTTTTGGGTCCCCTGCCAAACTAAGAAACTGCCTGCTCCCCTCCATTTATCAAGTGCACTGATGGACCCCCACCAAAGGTGGCATAGTCCTTTAAATACATTGGGGTTACATTTGATTGGCACCTTGACTTTTCCTCCACATCCACAATGTTTGTAAGACTGTAAAAGCCAATCTTGGTCTGGCATATTGAGTTAAAAACTGCCTTATACCCAATGCTCACCTTGCCCTTGTCAGGGGTGTCTTACTCCCCTCATTCAACTCTGGGCTTGTATCCTTCTTGAGTACTGCCAAGTCACTACTTGCAAAGTGTGAGGCTACGTACAGCATTTGCAGATTTACCCTTTCGCTAAACATAGCAACTCATCGGGGGGTATGATAGAAACATTCAAATACCTCACAGGTAAAAACAAGGAACAGGAAGGTAGCATTTCCTAAAGAAAAAGATGCTCAAGGACACACTATGAAGATGGTAGGGGGGAGGCTCGGAGAAAATGTGAGGAAATACTTCTTCACGGAGATGATGGTGGATGTACAGTATGGAACAGCCTCCCAGCAGAGGTGGTGGGAGCTGTAATGGTTACGGGATTCAAGAATTCTTGGGATAGACACAAAGGGATTTTAGAAGTAAGAAGGGGGGATGAAGACCAGAGACCAATGTTGTCGAGGTACAGGTCAGGAAGCATAGGAAAACCAGGAGCAGGTGTAGAATTCACAAAAATATTTATTTACATTAGTAGTAACATAAAAATAAACTTGTTCAGTATAACTATTTACAAAGGCAAAATAAAATGGAGAACATCCATCAGAGTTTTCCTCCAATCTCTGTGTCCCTTTCTCTTTTCTTAAGCAGTTGCAGCTTAGCTGTCTTACAAGATCTTCCAACCCCATTCTTAACAAGCATCCTGTTCTTGTATCAAGCATGAGCAGCCAGAACACAATGTCCCAGAAATGTGGTCCCTTTTACACAGCTCTTCTGCAAAAGGCTAAAACTTGCACTCGGGTAACCTCTCGAGTTTCCAATAGCTTTTTGCAATCATCTCAAACCACCATTATATACATTTCAAAAATTAACACTATATATTTTCCAAACAAAGGGATCCCAATATCAGTTACATTTCCACATAATGATTCGCATATATTTTTATATCAGCAGATATGCAAGGGAAAAGAAGGCAGACAGCAAGGGGAGGCTGAGAGACAGTGAGAGGCAAAGAATTGCGAGACTGTCGGGTGATCAAATCCCAGGTCTCACAAAAAAAGTTAGTTGCGCAACCTGACAGACAAATAGACAGGAAAAGACAGAACAGAACAGAACAGATCCTTGCATTTAAACAGTTTCTCCATAACAACTGGGACAGTGTCTTATTCCACCCTGTCACATACGCCCCCCTCCTTAAGAGGGAATCTGTTTTATTAAACAGGTTTCCAAAACTTTTTATTAATTCTCTAACATTAGCTTCAAACTTTCAGAAATTAAGCACATGTGCATTATCCGTTTTTCTATAGTAGTATAGCAAACAGTAAAGTTTAAACTTGTACAGTTATTTTTCAACCTTCAGAATCCTCAATTTCTGATCCATATCTTGACAGAAAATCAGCATTGCTATTCTCTTTACCAGATTTGTGTATCACTGCGAAATTAAATGGCTGTAGTGCCAGGTACCACCTTGTGATTCTGGAATTTTATCTTTCATTTGGTTAAGCCAACAGAAGGATTGTGCTCTGTTATAAGTACAAAGTCAGTTCCTAGAAGATAAAACTTAAGGGACTCCATGGCCCGTTGCTGCTAAACATTCCTTTTCAATGGTGGAGTACCTTTTCTCTCTGTCATGCAACTTCCTGCTTATGTACAGAATAGGATGTTCTGTTTCATCTACATTTTGACTCAGGACTGCACCTAGACCTCGTCTGATGCATCTGTTCATAACAAAATGGTTTCTCAATGTCTGGGCTTCTTAAAGCAGGAGCTGAACATAATGCAACCTTAATGGCCTGAAAAGCTTCATCACACTCTGGGGTCCATTTCACATTATTTTGGTACCGTTAATTTGTGAGTTCAGTGAGGGAATAGCTAACTCAGCATAGCTGGGAACAAATCTCCTAAATAACCAGCCAGCCCTAAAATGACCTGACATGTTTCTTTGCTTTAGGGACAGGGCTGTTAGCTACAGCTTCTATTTCAGAAACTTCTGGCTTAACTTCTCCAGTTCCCAACACATAGCCCAAATATTTGGTTTCCTACATGCCCAATGCACATTTGATAGGATTAATAGTGAAACCTGCATTTTTGATAGCTTGGATAACTGCTCATAGGTTTTCCAGGTGGCTTTTCCAGTCTGGACTGTACACCACAACATCATTGGAGGTATGCAGCACAATAACCAGTGTGAGCGGTAAAATTACATCCACGTACCACTGGAATGTAGCTGGCGCACCATGTAAACCAAATGGCATGGTGGTGAACTGATAGAATCCAACAGGAGTGGCAAATGCAGTTTTGTCTCTGGATTCCTTAGCTAATGGGATTCGTCAGTAACCCTTGGTGAGATCAAGGATACTGATATACTTTGCACTCCCCAGTCTGTCCACCAAGTCATCTATTCTGGGCATACAATAACTGTCAAATTCTGACACTTGATTAAGTTTCCTAAAATCAAGGCAGAGTCTAGCACTCCCTTCTTTTTTGTTTACAGTTACCATTGGAGATGACCAAATACTCCTCGACTCCTCTGTGATACCCAGTTCTTTCATTTTTTGTATTTCCTTAACCACATCAGCTCTTAACCACTCTGATAACCTGTATGTCTTTTGCCTAATAGGATGCACATTCCATGTCACTATTACATGCTCAACCCCTTTTGCTTGGCCTGGTACTGTGGTAAAAGTACTGTTAAATGTCTTTAGCACATTACGAATGTCTGCAGTTTGTTCCGAGGTTCAGGAAACAGTTATCTTTACAGCATCAGCAGTTACAGTTTGTTCCAGTCTATCATAAGCTACATCAATATCTTCATTATCAGTTTCTGGTAAAATCAGCGAAGCAGCTTTTGGCATTTTTTCAACCCATATTTTGAGGAGGTTAGCATGGTATATCTTAGTAGGATTTTTCCTGTCAGTGGTCTCAGTCTCATAGTTAATGGTGCCAGTACATCTAAGAGCCTTATAAGGCCCTTGCCACTTCATTAACAGTTTATTTTCTGTTGTGGGAAACAGTAGCAAAACCTTTTCACCTGGCTCGAAAAGTTTTTCTTTTACCCCATGGTCGTAATATACCTCCTGCTGGCTTTGGGCCTCTTCCTGATTACTATGGGCAATTTCAACATATTTTGCCAGTTTATTTCTTAAGGCACACATATAAGATGTTATAGATTGTTTCTGAGTGGGGTTATCTTCCCACGTTTCTTTTATCACATCCAGTGGCCCTTTTGGCTGCCTTACATACAGCATTTCAAATGGTGAAAACCCTGTTGATGCCTGTGGCACTTCTCTGTAAGCAAAAAGTAGGTAAGGTAAGTATTGGTCCCAATCTTTCCCTTCCCCTTTTACAAACCTTTTTAACATGACTTTTAGGGTTTGGTTAAAACGCTCAACAAGACCGTCTGCCTGAGGGTGATAGGGGGAGGTTCTTATGGCAGTGATACCTAGTAGTCTGTACAGCTACTTTAGTAATGCAGCACCAAAATTACTACCCTGATCAGTAATAATTTCTTTAGGTATGCCCACTCTGCTGAAAATGTTTTGCAAGCTGTGCTGCCACTTTTGAACTGTGACAGTCACGCATTGGAACTGCTTCTAAGTATAGAGTAGCTTAGTCGCATACTACCAGGATAAATCTATTACCCTTTTTACTTTTGTCTAAAGGACTAACACATCCATTGCAATTCTCTCAAAAGGCACATCTATCAAGGGTAGGGGCACATGGGGCACCTTGTCTTTTCTAGTGACTGGGGCTACTTTCTGACACTCAGCACAGGAATTACAATAGGTAGCAACATCTTCATGAATTCCAGGCCAGTAAAATCTATACAGCAATCTGGCAAGGGTGCGATCCCTCCCTGAGGGACCAGCCATAGGACTATCATGTGCTATCTGTAACAACTCTGTTCTATACTTTTGTGGTATAACCAGTTGTTGTGTCTGTTCCTGTGTCTGAGGCTTAACCTAAACTCTGTACAGTAACCCATTACATTTTTTAAACATTGGTCCACCCTGTTTTGGTTTCACCCCCAGCTGCTTAAAATAACCCTGAAGAGAAACATCGTTAACTTGTTCTGAAAGAAAATCACAATCAGTAATCAGTTTAGTTTCAGCATTTTCATATGTTAACCCCTTATGTCCATCAGTCATTTGTTGCCAAAGTTTCTTCAGGCATCGTCTTTCTTTTCTGGATTTTCAGATCTTGGAGCTGTGCTCAAACAAGTCCAAATCAAAATCACTGAAAGGAAAAGTGTCCCCACCATCTGAAATTTTCTTTGCCTGAGCTCTTGTCACCACTGCTGCTGAAACATCAGGATTTACTCCCTCCTTGATTAACTCAGTAAATCCTGGAAAGTCATTTCCAATAATCACAGGTACAGGTAATTTGGTGCGACACACCCTTAATGGTCAGAGTCACTTGGGTGGTGGGATAGTATCGAGTTTCCCTGTGAATGCAGATGACACCAGTACCTGGTCCTTTTGCACAGTGTTTTCCCAGCACTTCAACAAGCACTAGGGTCGTCTGCTTCCTGAATCAGTGAGTCCCTTTACAGTCTTATTCCCACCTTCACATCTGTTAAGTACTTGCCCCAACTTGCCAAAGACAAATCTGTTCCAGTGCCACTCTCCTTACTATGGCAGTTTCTTGCAATATGGCCCGACTTATTACAGTTATAACAAATAATGTCTTTGGGCCCAGATTTGTTACCCCACCAGAGTTCTTATCAGGCTTGGAGTTTAAATGGGAAAAATAGTTTCTTATCAGTGCTTGGCTGTTACCTCACTGCTGTGGCATCTGTCTAGCCATTTGGTAGTCCTCGGCCAAAGAAACAGCCTTGTCCTCACTCTCTGGTAGGTGTTCCTTTACCCAAAGTTGCACATCTGTAGGCAGGATGTTGATGAATTGCTCCAATGTATATGTATCGATGATCTGTGGGACTGCTTTGCCCTCTGGTTGGAGCCATTTTATCAGGAGTTCTCTGAGTCGGGTGAAGGCTTCTCGAGGATTGCCAACTGAGTTGTATTTCAGAGATCGAAATCTCTGCCTGTAGGTCTCTCCCGAGATGCCGTTTCAGGATTTCACTTTTCACCAGGTCATAGTTTTTTGACTGTACAGTGTCCATACTACTGTAGGTAAGTTGGGCTTTCCTTGTCAGGTAGGGTACCAGTCTGATTGTCCATTGCTGCTTTGGCCATTGGCAGGCTGCGGCAACCCTTTCAAAAGTTTTCAGCTATGCCTTGATATCATCCGAGGGACACAACTTTGTAAGTTTAATGGCTTTGAAGTTGCTTGCATTTTGTTGCTCATCTGGATCTGTGCCAGATCCTCTGCCTTTGATAGCTTGTAAGGCATCCAGCCATCACTGCTGTTGTTGATGTATCTCTTCTCTCCTCTGCTTCTCAGTCTCTTTTTGTTGTATAGCTCATCATTTGAAAAAGTCCATCAGGCTTTTAGGTTCTGTCACTGCCTGTTCTTTTTCCATAACTTGTGCTGGCTGTACAATCTCAGCTTGGACTTCTATCTCTGCTAGTTTGGCTGCCATTCTCATGGTAACCACTCCTGGACTTGCTGCTGCAGAATCCATACCTTTCACTATGCTTCCCTGGCACTTGGTCTGGTACCCATGCACAAAATTCCTATCTTAGGGTATGCATGGTGTAAATCCCACTTGGCTGACACCATCTGTGGTCGAGGCACAGGTCAGGAAGCACAGGAAACCAGGAGCAGTTGTAGAATTCACCAAAATATTTTACACTAGCGATAACATAAAAATACACTTGTTCAGTATAACTATTTACAAAGGCAAAATAAAATGGAAACCATCCATCAGAGTTTTCCTTCAATCTCTGTGTCCTTTTCTCTTTTCTTAAGCAGTTGCAGCTCAGCTCTCTTACATGTCCTTCCAACCCCATTCTTAACAAGCATCCTGTTCTTGTAAGTATCAGACATGTGCAGCCAGAACACAATGTCCCAGAAATGAGACCCTTTTCCACAGCTCTTCTGCAAAAGGCTTAAGACTTGCACTGGGTAACTTCTCGAGTTTCAATAGCTTTATGCAATCATCTTAAACCACCATTACTGTATATACATTTCAAAATTAGCACTATATATTTTCTAGACAAAGGGATCCCAATATCAGTTACATTTCCACATACAATAATGATTTGCATATATTTTATATCAGCAGATATGCAAGAGAAAAAGACAGACATCAAGGGAGGTTGAGAGACAGTGAGAGGCAAAGAATTGCCCAGACTGTCGGGTGATAAAATCTCAGGTCTCACAGAAATTTTGTTGTGCAACCAGACAGATAAATAGACAGGAAAGGACAGAACAGAACAGATCCTTGCATTTAAACACTTTCTTCATAACAATTGGGACAGGGTCCTATTCCACCCTGTCACAACCGAGTAGGGTCTGCAGTGTCACTATAGGTAGGATAAATAGGGCAGACTAGGTGGGCTAGGAGGTCCTTATCTGTTAACAACTTCTATGTTTCTATTGTGACCTCTACTTCCCCAGCTCCTCATCGAACTCAGGCAGTGTTATGCAATGCCAGGTTGATTAAAAACAAGACCGCCATAATTGGGGATCTTGTTAATTCAACTGACCTGGTTTGCATTACCGAGACCTGGTTGGATGGAAATGCTGGCCCCATTTTGGCTTCAGCGGTTCCACCTGGGTACTCGGTGATACACTGCCAGAGGATCAAGCGTAGGAGCAGGGGTGTGGCCCTTTGTTTTAAATCAGAACAGAACCTGAGGGAAATTCCAGTGGAAGCCACCAACTCCTTTGAATGTATCGTGGGTGAGGGTGTGGAGTGCAGGATTCTTCTCGTCTACCGTCCACCAGGAGATGGGAATGTTTTCCTGTGGGAAGCCGTGGACTTCATCGCCGACCTAACATTGGGACCCCATAGATGGCTGATCCTTGGGGATTTCAATGTTTGGATCGACAATGAACTCTTGCAGTTTGGACAAGACTTCCTCCAGCTAATGAGTTCACTGGGCCTCACACAGGTTGTTTCCTCCTCGACCCACATTGGTGGTCATTCATTAGACTTAGTGTTTCTCCTGGGGATGGAGATATCCAATTTGGTGGTGGAACCAGTTGGGTGGTCAGACCATCACACCATCAGCTTCAGTTCTGAGGCCCCTCCTAAGAGGTCTGCCCCTATGGAGATGGTCCAGTACCGCACCTTGAGGGGTGTTTCCCCAGATGGCCTGATGGCGGTGCTGGACCTATCAGGCATGCCAAGAGAATGCATGGATCCAGGGGATCTTGTACTTGCCTATAATAAGGCAGTGACAGAGGCCCTGGATTCCATTCTCCCTATTAGTGTTCGTCACTCTCCCTTCATCCTAGGTCTCCACGGTTTGATGAGGACTTGAGGAAGTTGAGGATAGTTGGACAAAGGCTAAAAAGCGATGGCAGAGGTCCAGCCTGGTGTGTGACAGACTTAGTTTGATGGAACATTATTCAGTCTATCAATCAACAATTTCCCATAAGAGGCAGAATTCCTGTGCAGGAAAATTGCTGCCATATGGAATCGACCAGCTCAGCTTTCCAGACTGTAGACAGACTGTGCAATCCACTCTGTCTTCAGCCCAGAAATGCCTTTTCACAAGAGCAGTGTGAGGAGATTGCTCGATTCTTCACGGATAAGGTTGCCATGATCAGGTCTGACATCAGCCTGACCCTTTCTCTAGGGAGTAGCAGTGGTTGGCAGGAGATGTTGGACTCCCGGTTTAAGTGGTGTGACTTTGGCCAGCCTACAATCAGTGATACTGTGATGGTTATCCGTCTTACGTCCTACCAACTGTAGTTTGGATCCGGGCCCTAAGCGCTTGCTTGTTGGATGCGTTGATGCCATCGACCCGATCCTTGCTGAGATAGTCTGGTTATCCTTGTAGGGGGATTTTCCAGCTTCCTTAAGGAGCTGTGGATTGCCTCTTCTTAAGAAGCCCTCCTTAGATTCTGACTGTCTTACAAACTACAGATCGGTCTCTAACCTTCCTTTTGGGTAAGGTTATTGAGAAGGTGATGGCTTTACAGCTGGAGGACCATTTGACCAGCCACAATATCTATGATTCTCTCCAGTCCAGTTTTAGAAAGAGACATAGTACCGAGACAGCTCTTGTTCGGGTACCAAATGACCTCCTGATAGCGACTGATCGAAAGACTCATTCTGTCTTGGTCCTTCTTGATCTCTCTGCAACATTTGATACTGTGGACCATGGTGTGCTGTTGGATCATCTGCGGTTTATCTGTGGACCTTCCGGGGGCTGTCCTCAGATGGTTTCGATCTTACCTCACGGGCAGGACTCGGAGAGTGGTGTCTGGGGTTTGTACCTCAGCTCCATTCTCCCTGCCCTGTGGGGTTCTGCAGGGATCCATTCTAGTGCCCATGTTGTTTACAGTGTATATGCTGCCATTGGGAGTGATTATTAGACGGTATGGCTTGAGTTTTCACTGCTATGCAGATGATACTCAGCTATACATGTCTTTTGTCCCTGAACAAGATGATTCTGTCTCGGTGCTCAACAGCTGTCTAACTGAAATTCAGGCCTAGATGAATGTGAGCTGGCTAAGGTTGAACCCTGAAAAAACTGAGGTGTTGGTTGTGAACCCAGGTCATCGTGAGGCGGGTATGTCAGCAAGTTCACCTTCGGGTTTGTGGCTTGGAGGTATCCAGATAGCTACCTCAGACTGGGTGCAGAACCTGGGCATTAAATTTGATGACTGTCTGACCCTAAAATCATAACTGTCGGCAGTTGTTAAGACTTCTTTTTACCATCTGATATCGCCTGGGTGAAACATCTGGTTCCTCCCTATGATCTTTCAATGTTGGTTCACGCCTTCGTTACCTCCCACCTTGACTACTGCAATGCTCTTTACCTAGGGCTGCCGGGGATTGATATCCGCTGCTTGCAGCTGGTGCAGAACGTGGCAGCCAGGCTATTGACTGGTGCTTGAGAGCCAGTCATATACATCCTGTGCTCTGTGGTCTGCACTGGCTGCCGATACAGTTGTGGATCACCTTTAAGGTTGCTTTGTTAATCTATAAGGCCCTACATGACCAGGGACCAAGTTACCTGAAAGATCTCCTTTGTCCCTACTATCCGTCCCGTCCTCTGATCCACGGGGTCCCCAGGGTCAAACTGGAGAAACCAGCCCTGGTGTTAAGTGCAAACTGTGGGTGCTTGCAAAGCGTATCGGGGTATTGTAAGAGAAATTATTGTGTATTGTGTTGGCCACTAGCAGGGAAAGAGTGGGGTTACAGTGTCCTGGAGGGCTCTGCCTGGGCTAGTTTAACTACTGCCATCCCTGACCTCTGGGTGGAGGCACCCGTTTCAGAACTCAATCACCTGAATGGTGTTACTGATGTAATAGAATGTTCAGGTAGTATGGAAAGAGAGACCAGCAACTGCTGAGGAGAGAGGGATTCAGTGTAGTTGAAAAGCAACAAACTTAGATTATTAATTTAACAAGAAAGGTCAAAAACATATCAGAAAGTTACATAGACACTAAACAGACAATAGGAGGGCATCTAGAGGTGTAAGAAACTATTTCCTATCACCTTTAAGTACCCACAGGGCACAACAAATACCACTCATTAAGAGCAGATACAGTTAAGTTAGAGGCAATTAGATTTTATTTTATTGGATAGAATCAGAATTACAATCCTTTGACTCATAGACTCTTTTGCAAAGATAAAAGTAAAAGTACAGAGGAAATACAATAAAATACATATACAATAATAATGTAATAATGCAGGTTAGACAGTCCTGGCTTAAGCGTATTGTGTGGGTTACATCAACTGGGAGCATACGGAAGGTCCCGGGTCAAAGTTAAGACAGGGTACAGTTTCGTAGGATCTTGAGGGACCCAGAGTCATAAAATCAGAACAGGGGATTGAGAAAATAGGAAAGACATAGGAGGGAGGCTAGCAGCAAACTAACTATTAGCTACAGGATATTAGCAGAGATAGACGAGGCTCCTGAGAACCATATGTGTCTGGAAAGAGGTACAGAGAGGGGGGTGGAGAGTAATGTGAGAGGGTTTAATTACAGTCACAGGTTATTGAGTCAATGAGTAGGGTTCTGAGGCCTGATTTAAATAGGTTGAGATGATGTGCCAAGGAGATGGAGGACGGTAGGCTGTTCAGCCACAGAGGGGTATGATAGCAGAAGGACCTTTGTCCAAGACAGGTTCTACAGTGGGGGAATAGAAGGGTGGGGTTAGCTGAGTGTCTTTGTGTCCTCCTGTGGGGGCTGTGTGGATAAGAGGGTGGAGGTCGTTGGGGCTTGCTTGCTGTATCTTTTGGCAAGGAGGCAGGTAAAGTACTTGGGCCTGCTTTGGAAATTTAGCCAGCCAGTATGTTGATAAAGCTCAAGTGTGAGTTAGCCTGTTACATCCCGTGACTAGATGGCAGGCTTTGTTGAGGGTGAGGTTGTTGCTGCATAGGGCAGTTTGATCAGCTGACCCATAAATAACTATTCTGTAGTCCACCAAGGATAGAATAGATGAGGACACGGCGAGATGCATGCCCCGAGGGGGTTATTAACTGCTGAATAGGTGCAACCTCCCAAATGAATCACATTTCAGTAACAGTTTACCTTATATGAAAGACTGCCTTCGGAACTGCATTTAAAGGTACAGCACTTCATTACTGAGACTGCCTTTCGAATTTGTGTATTGCCCCATTTGCCCAAAGAACTACCTGAACTGGTGTATTGTCCTATTCACCTACAAAATGCCTGAACTTGTGTATTGCCCTGTCTGCCTAATGAACAGCCTTTTGAACTTGTGTATTGCCCCACTTGCCCTTAATGATCAAGCTGAACTGGGTATTGTCCTGTTCATCTACAAACTGCTTAAACTTGTGTGGGCCCCATTTGCCCCAACAAACTGCTCCTTAAACCAGTGGTACCTTTGAAGTAACTGCCTTAAACCTGCAGTACCTCCTTTTGAGAAACCACATGGCCTTTTCACAACCCTACACTGAATCTCCTCTTCCCTGGCATTCGTGACTTACTGTAGCTGTAATGCTATCTAGTACTCTCTGCACTTACCAGCAGTCTGCCTAGGTGTCACATGGACTACAAACTATTCCTGCATCCTGCCTGTGACACCACCTCCTTGGACAACAACGTTTGGTGGTTGACCCAGCTAGCATTAGAGTGATAGTCAGGACAGGCCACATTTGCTACTCTGCTAAAGCCTCTTCACTACCCTGTTAAGAAGTAAAGGAAGCACAGGAGCCACCCCAGCTCACAAGAGAAGACCTCCATTGTTCAGTGGGGTGGGGTTTTCTCTTTCAGGACTGGCATCTGGTGCTGTCATCTGAAGACCTGTATCCAGAACCATCGTCCTAAGCTCAACAACCTGGACCATCACTGGAAGACCAGCTCTCCTTTTCTACAAAAGTTCTTCTTGTCCCAGCAGCCCAAGGGAGGGTTTGTACTGAAGAATCGGTTTCAAGAACCACATCCTCTATTCTTATCCTGGCAGCCCAATTAGGGTTTGTGCTGAAGAATTTGCTCCAAGTTCAATGTCTTTTGCTCTTCTAGTACTACTACTACTTCTTGTCCTGGTAGCCCAATGGAGGGTTTGTGTTAAAGAATTTGCTTCAAGTTCCATGTCTTCTGTTTTTCTTGTCCCAGTAGCCCAAGGGACTGTTTGTGCAAAAGAGGCTTCCCCCAGTTGTGACCTTGTTTCTCTTGTGCCGGCAGCCTGAGATGATGTTTTTGTCAATGAACCTATGGCTCATTTACAAAATCTCTCCTCAGTCCCGGTGGCCTAAATGAGGCTCATCACTGAAGTATCAGCTTTATGTCTTCTGATGCAGTTCCTGCACCATTTTGGTTGCCCTTCTCTGGACTGCCTCAAGTTTGGTTAATGTCCTTGTGAAGGTGTGGCCTCCAGTACTGCATGCAGTACTCCAGATGGGGCCTAACCAGTGTCTTGTAAAGAGGGATTATTACCTCCCTCTTCCGACTTGTGATACCCCTACTAATACACCCTAGCATCCCCCTAGCCTTACCTACTGCTTTAGAGGTCTGCTTGGATGATTTCAGGTCATTGGTAATGATGATGCCCAAGTCTTTTACTTCCTTTGTGACTGCCAGCAACTCCCCTCCCATCCTATAGGTGGCTTCAGGGTTTCTCTTTCCTACGTGCATGATCTTGCACTTCTTTGCATTAAATCCCAGTTGCCACTCTTCCGACCATTTTTGCTAGTTTATCCAGATCTCTTCATTCTGCCCACCCATCTGGATCATCTACTCTGTTGCAGATCTTGGTGTCATCTGCAAACAGACAAGCCTTACCCTCTAGTCCATATGCAATGTCACTGATGAAGATATTGAAGAGGACTGGCCCAAGGACTGATCCTGAGGTACCCACTTGTGACTTGTCATCTTCTGACTGCATACCATTTACCATCACTCTCTGTTTTCTGCCCATCAACCAGTTTGCCACCCAGTTGACCAACTTCTGACCCACTCCAAGCCTACCCAGCTTGTTTATCAATCTTCTATGTGGGACAGTGTCGAAAGCTTTGCTGAAGTCAAGGTAGGTGACATCAACTGCTCCCCTTTGGTCCACCACTCTGGTTACCCAGTCAAAGAAATCTATGAGATTAGTTTGACAGGACCTTCCTTTTGTAAACCCATGCTGTCTTGGATCCTGTGCCTCTATGGATTCCAGGTGTTGCACTGTCCTTTCCTTAGGGAGTGCCTCCATAATCTTGCCCACTACTGAGGTAAGGCTGACTGGTCTGTAGTTCCCTGCCTTCTCCCTGCTACTACTCTTGTGGATTGGGATCACATGAGCCTTCTCCAGTCTTCTGGGACCTCTCCTGTGCTCAGAGACTCATTAAACAGTTCTGCTAATGGCTCTGCTAGTTCCACCCTTAGCTCCTTTAGAACCCCTGGGATGTATGCCATCAGGTCCCATTGACTTGTCCACCCTGAGCTTAGCGAGCTCTTGTAGGACCCTTTCTTTGTGAAGGAGTAGTGCTCACCTCCCTCCCCCTGTGTCCATGGTGCTGAGCTGTGGGCCCTGCTCTACCTTCTCATTAGTAAATACTGAGCAAAGTATTTATTTAGGATAGATGTTTTTACAGGGTCCTCCTCCTCACATGCCCCTTTTCCTTTCTTTCAGCTTAGCAACAGCACCTCTGGATTTTCTCCTTTCACTAATGTATCTATAGAAAGTCTTGTCACCTTCTTTACTGTTTGTGCTAGTGTTTCCTCAGTTTGGGACTTTGCCTGCCTTACTGCCTTCCCTGCTTCCCTTAGGGCAGTTTGGTATGCCTCCCTATCTTCATCCCTCTGTGTTCCCTTATATTTCCTGAAGGCCAGCCTTTTGGCTCTGACCTTTTCTGCTACTATATTTGAGAACCAAAGTGGTTTCCTTCTTCTTTTGCACTTCCTTTTCGGTCTAACACAATGAGATGTTACTTCAAGTATTGCATCCTTAATGCTTGCCCACTTTGCCTATACCCCCTCACCTGTGTTTCTTTTTGCCAGGGCTAGCTTAACTCTGTTGGCCTTCTTATCAAAGTCAGCTCCTCTGATGTCCCATGTTTTTGCCTTGGAATGGGATGATTTAGTTGTAGTGGCCAAATTGAACCATACCATGTGATGGTCACTGGCCCCCAGGTGACCTTCTACCTGGAGATCTGTGATTCCTTCCCTGTTAGTTAGTACTAGATCTAGGATAGCCCTGTCTCTTGTGGGTTGTTGTACCAGTTGTTTGAGGCCCTCCCTCTGCAGGGAATCCACCATGTGTCTAGTTCTGGCAGATGTTCCTGCTGGTACTGACCAATCTGTATCCGGCATGTTGAAGTCTCCCATTATCATAACCTCCCTTTAGCTGTCATGTTTTGTATATCTTCTAACAGTAATGTGTCTATGTCCTCCCCTGGTCTGGGGGCCTGTAGACAACCCCAGTTCTTATGGCTGTCCCATTTCCTGTTTCCAGGGTGACCCACAGTTCTCCTGGCTCCTTATGTGTATTCAATTTCTGTAGGTTTGATATTTTCATTGACATACAGCCACTCCACTCTCTTTGCACCTCGGTCTTCTTCTGAACAGCATACATAGCCAGGTACTGAAGTCTTCCAAGTGCTGTTACTGGTAAACCATGTCTCAATTGCTACTATGTCCAGTTTAGCCTCTGACATTATTGCCTGCAGGTCTGGGATCTTATTTCCCAGGCTGTGAGCATTGTGTACATGATTTTCCATTGGCCAGATTTCGGTGTGTTGGTTGTTGGGTGAGGTCTGGCATTTCTCCTGTCGTCGTGTGAGGAGACAGACCTTTTTCTTACTTGGTGATGCAAATGAACTGCAAACATGCTGAATCCTCTGTTTGACCACTAGCTGAGGGGAGGGTTGTTCTTCCCATTTGACGTACGGGGTGCCCCTCTTGGTCCAGGTGTCCCATTCAGGTCACAGTTCTTAGTGCAGTTCCTCTCAATGTCCTGACAAAGACTCCAGATTGATTTGATTATCTGTTCTGAATTCAAGCATTGAAAGTAACAAATGTTTACCTGTAAAAGCACAGGCTAGCACTGGTCAGCCAGGTAGTAAAGGTAGTAGGTAATCACAGCTGCAGCAGAGCGACAGTACTTAACTAAGTAAAGGTGCCCCTTTAGCTTTATTTATTGATTATTTATTCATCTACAGTATTTATTGCATAGATATTTATTGCCTTGCATCTCCTTATCATTGTTGTTGTTGAAGACATGCCTCTGTGACCATTGTCATCCCTCCGGCTAAATAAAATCCTTGCTTCCGTGGACCTCTAAATATGATGCCTGCCTCTCCTTGCCAGGTGCCTCCATCCACTCCCTTAGGAACATACAGTGTCCCCTCACCACAACACCTGCTTGAGGTGTCAGTATAGCGCAGTGGTCTAAGGCTCTGAGCTCCAAATCTGGTGACATCCAGCAGACCAGACCTAGGTTTGAATCCCACAGCTTCCACTTGCATACTGTGTGACCCTGAGCAAGTCACTTAACTTCCTTGTGCTCCCAGGTCGCTCCTGTAAAAAAAGCTTTCAGCTTAGTGTGCTAGTCCTGGTTAAACAACTAAATAATAAAAAAAAATTAATTAAGGTGGCACTCGCACCTGTGAGGAAGACTTAGTTCACTCTTCACAACCCAGCTCATCTGGGCATGTCACACATTTTAGCATTTTGGTTAACTCGTATCTCCTTTCTCTAATACTTCGGTTACAGGAATGATTTGATTAGTCAACAATGTTCACATGGTGATTTCACTTGATTTATGCTTTGAGTATTATTGCCCTTATTTTTATTATTTAAAAAAAGTATTTTGGAACTCTCTTTTAAGAGCAGTAACACACTTTAGGGTATGCATTGATTAAGCAATAACCCACAACAGGGTATGGGGTTATAGGGATTTAATGCACGCCTTAGGCGCATTGTGAGGCATGAGGCTGCAGGCCGAGTGTGCTCCCAGCACCTGAGGCGTGCATTATATCTTTATAACCCCATACCCTGGAGTGGGTTTTTGCACTTATAACATGGGTTATGTTTTAAAAAAAATCCACAAAGGTGTTTTTTTTGCTCTTTAAATAGGGAAAATTTGAGTGTATCCTGCTGACTTGAAAAGTAGTCCCTAGAACTCATGCATATGTTGTTGAGGCCCAGTGACATTGTGCTGTCTATCTGTCTGTCTTTCTTTCTCTCCTCCTCTCTGTCTCTCTCTCTCCCTCTCTTTACAAAGAAACACAAAGTAAACTACGAGAAAGAGAGGGAGGGAGAGACAGCAGAATCTCACTATGCTGTAACATCACAGCAAAGTGACTCATGCACATGTTATTTATTTTATGAATATGCAAATGTCAGAAATCATTTCAGGACTCTAAGCTTCACATCAGTTAAGAAAAAATTCACATTCACGTAACATAAACCTAGCTTAAAGTAACAAGGAAACACTTCACATTCAGGTAACTTCATGGAGGTTCACCATCTGGAAAACTGTCATTTAGCCACTGATTGATATTAACATTGCCAAAAAGACAAAAACTGGCCCCCATTATAGCACTGCTGTTTTGTTTCTTGCTTACAGATGTGAAAACCTTGGCTGCTTTGTCTTTTGATCTGAAAATGCCTGGGGTTCCTTTGTTCTGTTTCTCTGTGGAGGGATATATTTCAAGGGAGATTTACAAGGAATTTCTCAATGAAGTAGTTCTGGCACAGTGACTGTTGAATAAATAAAGATTTAATCAACGGTCACCTGATGTTCTTTGACCAATTGGTTGCTTCCTTTCTCCAATCCATGTTATAAGCTCAGTTAATGCACTTCCTGAGTGGTTGAACTCAGCTATGGTTTGAGAGTTTCATGTTACTGAATAATTGCAATGCAAAAGGACAAAGAATAGCATAGCTGTGGCACAGCTTGATGCTTACATAGAAACATAAATCTGACAGCAGATAAGAACCACTTGTCCCATCCAGTCTGCTCATTTCTCCCTACCAACACTATTACCACAGACCATGCCAAATCACAGCTCTTTCTCCTCCCCTTCCTTTCTCTATGATTCCTTGTACTTATCCATGCATTTTGAACCCACCACTGTTTCCACCTCTACCACCTCTGCTGGAAGGCTGTTCCAGAAAACCACCACTCTTTCTGTGAAGAAATACTTCCTCACATCTCTCCTGAATCTGCTACCTCCAGCTTCATAGCATGTCCCTTGTTCTTGAGCACCCTTTCTTCTGAAAATACTTCCTCCATACCTTACCTACCCCATGAGATATTTAAGGTCTCTATCATATCCCTCCTTCTGTTCCAATGTGTACATATTAAAGTCCTTAGTCTTTCCTCATAAGGCTTTTGATGCACACCCTGCACTATTTAAGTTTCCTCCTCTGGACTGTCTTCACTCTCTCCTTGTCCTTCCAGACTTGTGGTCTCCAGAACTGGGGACAGTGCTTTAAGTGAGGTCTTACCAACAATCTATACAGAGACAGCACCATCTCCCTCTTTCTGCTGGTGATATCCCTCCCCATGCACGTCAGCATCCCACTAGTCCTTCCTACTGCCTTGCTGCACTGCCTGGTCACCTTTAGGTCATCCAGTATGATTACCCCCAGATTCATTCCTGCTTAGTAGTCATCAATACTACTCCACCCATTTTGTACTGTGCCACTGGGTTTCTATGCCCTAAGTGCATTATTTTGCACTCTTTTACATTGAAACCCAGCCCATCCTCTTTAACCACTCTTTCTAGTTTTCTCAGGTATTTGCTCACCCCCAACACAGATTGTTCTGTATTGCAGATTTTGGTGTCATCCACAAAGAGGTAGACCTTCTGCAATGTCACTTATAAGGACATTAAAGAGAACTGGTCCCAGGACTGATCTGTGATGAGACCTGCTGGTCTCCCTCCCTTCCTTGAAGTGAACTCCATTACCACCAACCTCTGTTGCCTAGCCTCTAACCTACTCATTTGCAGTTATCACCTTGGGACCCACTCCTAAGCTACCCAGCTCTTGCTTACAGAAGCACCAAGATATCTCGTCGGAGAGAATGCCGACCTCCCCCACAGCAACAGCACAATACCGATGCAAGTATTTTGCTGCCTCTTCCATTGCTGTTTTCTGAAGGGGCTGTGCCCCCCACACTCCCCATGCAAGTTGCTCTGCCCCCCACACACCCCAGACTCCAGGATTCCAACTCCAGGTCAGAGTTGGTCCGGGGAAGGGGCGGAACACTGGGGGAAGTCAAAACACAGAAAAAGGACCATTACCGTGGATGTCGCCATAATGGTCTTTTTCTGAGTTTCACCATCGGGGTGTCGATCACAAGGGGTGATATGCTTGCTCACTAGTCTCCTATGTTGAACAGTGTTGAAAGCCTTATTGAAATCTAGGTAGGCCATGTCTACTGCTCCACCCTGATCTAAACCCTTTGTCACTCAGTCAAAGAACTCTATCAGATTAATTTGACATGATCTCCTTCTGTGAAACCAAGCTGCCTCTGGTCTTGTAACCCACTGGATTCAAGATATTCCACTATCCTTTCCTTCAGCACTGATTCCATTAACTTTCCCACCACTGATGTCAGGCTGACTGGCCTATAATTGCCACCCTCATCTCTGCTCCCACTTTAGTGTAGTGGGACTACATCTCATCTGTCCACCTCCAGTCCTGTGGAACCACTCCTGTTTCCAGTAAGCTGTTAATCAGAACTGTCACCGATTCAGTCAATATTTCTCTGAACTCCTTCAGTACCCTTGGATGCATCCTATCTGCCCCCATTGCTTTGTCCACCTTCAAATTAACAAGTCCTTTGAGGACTCTCACCTCTCAAAAAGTACTAGTGCCCACCTCACTCCCTCAAAGGCTTCTGTTGTGCTGGTTGAGGTTTAAACCTGAACCCTAGTTTGCCTTTTTGGGTTTACTCCATGTATGTGGGATGGCCTTTCGGCCTCACCACGACCTTCGGGAGCAACCACCCCATTCAGAAATTTTGCTTGAATAGGGAAGTCTAACCAGGTGTGCATGTTAGCATGCACTTGGCTGCGTGTTCAGTTAAAACCACACTACCTCAATCATGGTCTAGTCTATTTGTCTGATTAAAATGACCTCATCCTAAACCTTTATGGTTATTTTTCTTTTAATATTCTTGTACCACTTATATATACCAATTGTCACAATTAAGCTTCATCCCTGTATTGTAAGTCTACAACTTTATAAGTAAAAATATTTAACCAAAAAGAAATAAATATTTAACCAAAAAGAAATACCAGGAAATGTCATATTGTCTTAATTCTTTACTTAAAACTGGTATGCAGAATTAACATCATTTGGATCAGCAGTGCAAGCAAACAATGTATGATTAACAGGAGAGGAAGTCTCTCCTACTTTTAGATACAATCATACAATAAAGTAAAAATAAAATAAAGTAACATAAAATGCAAATATCATCCTTCTCTGTTCCATATCAGAGATAATAGCAATTCATAACACACAGTGCAATACCTTGATGTCTCAAATGAAGTCCTGGGCAGAAGGATGTGCTGTCACAGCTCCTTCCTTTCTTCTTCCCTCCTTTAGCTTAAATTAGTATAAATTTATATGTTTTTTGGATGTACCTCATGTTACTTTTCTTGTAGAAATGTGTCTTATGATGCACTTTTTGTAGTATGCCCTGAGACATTTCTTGTAGAAGTGTGTTGATCATGCAAGGTGGCAACAAAAATATCTTATTTTAAAGTGGAATGTCATGTCAGATTCTTGCTTTACTAGAACATTGTTTTGTAAGCTCTAACTCTTTTTTGCTACAGAGTGGTTTAGCTAGCATTCTATCTAGTATGAAATATGTTCTCTTTTACTTCCTCAAATAAAATCTCCCCATTTTACAGTTAGTTCCAAATAAGACATGCAGATATATTTTTTCTTTTAAACTGTAAACTGTTAACACAAAAAACCTATAATGTATCTTTAAACTATTAGAAATAATACACACTCAATTTATTTTAAGAGAAACAGAAACTTAAGGCTAAATTATGTTTGCAACTTAAAAATGCTAATGATACAGCTTATTCGCTACAGAGGAAACTGTGGTTTAGCCTATGCTGTTAAACATGGAGCTGTCTTGAAGTGTGTTTTTTTTTCACTTCCTCAAATAAATTTCCCCCATTCTACAGCCAGTTTTAAAACTAGATATTTTCTTTAAACTGTAAATTGTTAATGCTACAACTAAATATTACAAAGAAGCTATAATCATTCTTGTTTTAAATGTATCTTTAAACTATTTTACAATAAGACATACTCAATTTATTGGCTACACAGAATTATGCTTTGCAATAAGGTTGTATTTAATTCAATTTAGGAAAAGCAGAAGTAAAGCATTTTTCAACTGTCATGGTTTAATTTAGAGAAAAGTCAATAAGTCAGATCTATTTGTTGATTTGTCTCTGGGAAATAGAGGGTTCTTGCTCCATCATGTCCTCTAGTTCTAGGAAAAGCTGCTTCTTTGGAATATTTGAATCAGGCAGTCCAAATAGAGACTCAAGGGATTATAGGTTTTGCTTCTTTGGAATATTTGGATCAGGCAGTCCAAATAGGACTCAAGGGGATTATAGGTTTTGCTTCTTTGAATATTTGGATCAGGCAGTCCAAATAGGGACTCGAGGGATTGCAGACTCTGTACTGTTACTTTTGTGGCCCTCCTTCTCTTTCTTCTGTGAACACTGAATACTGTATTTGTTCAGGATGTCTGCCTTTTCCTGGTCCCCTTCTGCACATTTCCCTCCTTCCCTTTTTAACCTTACAGTCCCACCCCTGGTTTTCTTCTTTTCACATACTGTACATACCTAAAAAATGTCTTGTCCCCTTTCATTACCTCCTGGGCTAGTCAATGTTCAGTTTGTGCCTTTGCACTCCTTACTGCTTTGCCTGCTTTCCTCTCTTTCCTCTGCTACACCTTCCTATCTCCTTCCTCCAAGTCTCCTTATACCTTTTGAATGCTAACCTTTAGCCATTACCTTTTCAGTCACCTCTTTCGAGGACCATAGTGGTCTCTTTTCCTGTTGTTTTTGCTCACTTGTTTGCCTCAGAGGTTTGTTGCCTTTACTATGCTCCCTTTTATCTTCATTCACTGTTCTTCCACCCCACCCAGGCCATCCCCAACAGATCATCCCTGAGGCATTTGCCCACCTTTATAAAATGTGCCCTTCTGAAGTCCAGGACCCTTGCCCTCATGTGTTTAGAATCTACAGCTGTTCTTATATTGAACCACACTGTACAGTGATCACTGGTCCTAAGGTGGCCTCCCACCTTGACATCTGCAACACTGTCCCTGTTAGTGAGTACCAGGTCCAGTATTGCCCATCATGGGTGAGTTCACTGACTAGTTGCCAGGGACATGTCAATTCAGTCTGGTCACTTTGATCCCAGACAATTCACTGCAGACAATTTGATCCTGGGTCAAGTAGCTCCTCTGACAATTCATTCCCATGACAATTGGTTCCTGCGACAATTGCTTTTCTGACAAAATCGTTATATCTGACTTGCAATGCTAGTAAATCAGAGTGTATTACCTGTTATGGAACAAGAATATTTTCATAAAATAATGGTGAGAAGTTGAAATGTTTTTATTTATAGCTAAATGGAAGCAACATATCATGGAAGCCAATTGTCAGTGAACGCATTTGTCAGAGAACCAATTGCCATGGGAGTGAACTGTTGGGGGAGCAACTTGACCTGGGAGAGAGAATTGTTTGGAGTGAATTGTCTGGGAGCAAATTGACCAAAGTGAACTGACATGTAGCCTTAGTTGCCTGAGGAACACCACCGCAAGGAGTCCAGATTTCCTGTTTCTAGTTGAAACTGCTGAGAGGCTCCAATCTGCATATGGCAAGTTGAAGTCCCCCACCAGCAGCAACTCCCCCTTTTCTGCCACCTTGCCAGTGGCTTCCACCAGTACCTTATCTAATTTCTCCCTCTTTGCTAGAGGTCACTCCAGTGAAAACAGTGGCTGTATTACCCATCTCCATGGTGACTCACAGTACCTCTGCCTCCCCCTGTAGTCCCTGTATCTCCATCACTTTTATGGTTTCTCTCACATAAAGCAGCAAAATCCTTCTTTCCTTCCACTGAGTCCTTCCTGAACCGAGTATAGCTTAGTATGGCCATGTTCCAGTCATGTTTTTCAGTGCACCATGACTCAGTAATGGCCACAATATCCAGGTTGTCCTCTGTCATGAGGGTCTCTTGGTCCTGAATCTTATTTACATGCTTGTAGAAACAGGAGAGTATCCCTCCTTATTACTCTGTATAATGAAAAAAACAGCTGTCTGTCAGTCTGAGTAGCCTGGCCATGGACTGGGAAAACTAAGAAAGGGGAGCTCACATGCTGGAGCAATAGGGTAGCCAGGGCAGGCAAATTGCAAAACAACGCTTAATGAACGTGCTTTTCCTACACACTGTATCTCAAAATGTTTTACAGGGAATAGGAGTTCCTTAGTGGACACACAGGGAGTGTAGAATGGAATGGAATAGATTTTCCAGTGCCCAAACTGGATTGACAGGGAATAAAGAAGAATCTGGCCTCTCTTCCAGCTACCTAATGGGCTTGTTGAGCAGTCCGGCCCATCAAGGAATAAACAACTTCTGCCCCCCCAAGCACTTGATGGGTCTAGTGCCCAACCCAACCAGTCTGGAATTAAACAAATCTGTTCCCCACCCCAACAACCTGACAGAAGCAGTGCCCAACCAGACCCATCAGGGAATAAAAAAAATCATATTCTCCCTGTTTTCAACTACTTGACTAGTCCAATACCCAATCCAGCCTGACAGGGAATTTTAAATAGATCCCTTTCTTCCCAACAAATTAATGGGTCTGTTATGCAAACGAGCTTGTCATGGAATAAAGAAAGATGTCCCCTGCCCAACAATGTGATGGATCCAGTGTCCAATGTGACCCATCATGGAATAAAACATCTGTCTCCCTCTCCCAAACTGCCTGACAGGCTCAGTTCCCAAACCGGTCTATCAAGAAATAATAAAAAAATTCCTCCTCTCTCAAGAAGCTGAGAGGTCTGGTGCCCTACCTTGCCTGTCAGGGAATAAAAGAACTCAATAACCCTGCCCAACAACCTGACAGGTTCAGTGTTCAACTAGGCCTATCAGGGAATTAAAAAAAGCTTGACCCTCCCACCAACAATCTGACAGGTCTGATCACAAAACCCACAGGGCAGGGAAAAAAATAAATAAATAAATAAATAATAAATAAATAAATAAATAAGTCTTACCAGTCTGGTGCCCAACCTGGCCCATCAGGGAATTAAAAAAAAAATTGGTCCCCTTCCTCCAACTACCTGATGGGTCCCATACCCAATCTGGCCCATGTATTAGTCTGAACTGAGATAAACAGGAGCAGCAGCAAAGTGGTGAGGGGGAAAGTGGAATAGGCAGGGTAGTAAAATACTGCTCTCCTGATGCTTAACCACTCAGATCACAATGAGGGGCTCAAATACTGCATGGGAGGCTTTTGGGTTGCTGCTGCGCCATTGCTGCTACCAGCCTCTTCAGGCATCTCCAGCTCCTCTGGCCCACATCACACTAGCACTGGAGACTGGATTGAGGAGGACCAATGTTGCATACATCTGAGGCTATAACCTCAAGTGCCAGTGATCCTGACTCCACCACCTGAATTTCCCTCTCAGGCTCTTTTTCTCCTTTGGACTTCAGCTCTGTACTTTTCCTAATATGCACACGGGGATCACACTGCAATGTATGCTCCAACTCAACCTACTGCACAACACAATGGTCTGGTGCCCAAACTGTCCCATCAGGGAACAAAACAAAATCTGTTTCCTCCCAAGAAACTACCTGATGGGTCCAGTGCCCAGTCCAGAAGGGAATAAAGTAATCTGTCCCCCTCCCCAACTACCTGATGGGTCCAGTGCTAACACCAACAAGGACAGTCAGAGAATAAAAAAAATCTATCCTCCTCCCGAACGATCTGACAAATCCTAAACCCAACCAGGCCTGTAAGGGAATACAAAAATATGTTTTCCTTCCCAAACTATCTGATGGATCTGATTCCCAACATGGCCTACTGGGGAATAAAAAAACTTCTTGCCTTCTCTCCCAACTACCTGACAGATCTGGTGTCCAACGCAGACCATCAGAGAATAGGAAAATGGTGATATGGAGGGGGGCTATAAGTATGTTTGCTACTGGGGGATGAAAGTAATTGTTGATGTTGGGTGGACTTGAACCACTGTGTGCAGTGTACTTAGCATTACTGAAAAGCTCTGCCATTGTGTCAGAGCCATCCATGCGGGTGCTGTGTACAAAAAAATCTGTAAAACCAATGATGGATGTGATCCTCCTATAACTACTGTTGTAACAATGAGACTGGTGAAATAGTAAGGCCTGCTAGAAAAATAAATTAAATAAAGATTACATCATAAACAAGCATTTGTCAATGCCGAACATTCGCTTGCAGGTATTTGCAGTGGTGTTTGGCACGTATGGTGCTTTACCCTAATGCCCCTGTGCGCATTGCTGGTATTTGCACAATAAATTTTCAGCATGACCTTTTGTTACCCCTGCTAGCGCTAATACAGGCTGAAACACGCTTTGGGCAGGATGTGAAAATGACAGCTGTACTGCTCATAAGGAAGTGTGGTAAAATGGCAATGTTGAAAATCTGGAGTGGAAATACTGAAAATTTGCAAACCTAATAGCGGCATGTGGAACTGTGCAACGACGCCAGAAACAGTCATTGTTAGGAATTTTTCACCAAATTTTCAACATTGGCATTTTAAAACCTCTACAATGAACAGCGCCACTGTAATTTTCTTACTGTGTCCCATACATTGATTTTCAAGACAATCGACTGCACCATATTGTGCACTACATGGGCGGAAACACGCTTTTGGGCAGGATGTGAAAATGACAGCTGTACTGCTCATAAGGAGGTGTGGTAAAATGGCAATGTTGAAAATCTGGAGTGAAATATTGAAAATTAAAACTTAGGGTGTGCGTGGGAACTGCAAACGCACCTCAGAAGACAGTCATTTTTAGAATTTTTTCACCAAATTTTCAACACAACCATTTTAAGACATCTGCTCATGATCAATGTCACTGTGATTTTCTTAATGTGTCCTATACATTGATTTCGCACACCGACTGTGCCATTGTGCGCTACATGGGCGGAAACATGTTTTGGGCAAGATGTGAAAAATGACAGCTGCACTGATCATAAGGAGGTGTGGTAAAATGGCAATGTTGAAAATGTGGAGTGAAAATATTGAAAATTCGCAAACTTACGAGCGTGCATAAGAGCTGTGCAATGAACACTCGTAAAACAGTCATTTTTAGGAATTTTTTCACCAAATTTTCAACACAGCCATTTTAAGACCTCTGCTCATGAACAGTGTCACTGTGATTTTCTTAATGTGTCCCATACATTGATTTCACACACCGACTGCGCCATTGTGCGCTACATGGGCGGAAACATGTTTTGGGCAGGATGTGAAAAATGACAGCTTTACTGCTCATGAGGAGGTGTGGTAAAATGCCAATGTTGAAAATCTGGAATGGAAATATCGAAATTTGCAAACCCACGAGTGTGCGTTGAACTGTGCAACGCTACCAGTAAAACAGTCATTTTAGAATTTTTCACCAAATTTTCAACATTGCCATTTTAAAACCTCTGCTAATGAACGGTGTCACTGTGATTTTCTTACTGTGTCCCATACATTGATTTCGCACACCGACTGCGCCATTGTGCACTACATGGGTGAAAACACATTTTAGGCAGGATGTGAAAAATGACAGCTATACTGCTCATAAGGAGGTGTGGTAAAATGGCCATGTTGAAAATGTGGAGTGAAAATATTGAAAATTCGCAAACTTACGAGCGTGCATAGGAGCTGTGCAATGAACATTCATAAAACAGTCATTTTTAGGAATTTTTTCACCAAATTTTCAACACAGCCATTGTAAGACCTCTGCTCATGAACAGTGTCACTTTGATTTTCTTAATGTGTCCCATACACTGAGTTCACACACCGACTGTGCCATTGTGCGCTACATGGGCGGAAACACATTTTGGGTGAGATGTGAAAAATGACTGCTACACTACTCATAAGAAGGTGTGGTAAAATGGCAATGTTGAAAATCTGGAGTGGAAATATTGAAAATTTGCAAACCTACGAGCGTGCGTAGGAACTGTGCAACGCACGCTCATAAAACAGTCATTTTTAGGAAATTTTTCACCAAATTTTCTTCATAGCCATTTTAAGACCTCTGCTAATAAACAGTGTCACTGTGATTTTCTTAATGCATCCCATACATTGATTTTTCACACCGACTGCGCTATTGTGCGCTACATGGGCGGAAACACATTTTGGGCAGGATGTGAAAAATGACAGCTGTACTGCTCATAAGGAGGTGTGGTAAAATGGCAATGTTGAAAATCTGGAGTGAAAATATTGAAAATTCGTGAACTTATGAGCCTGCGTAGGAACTGCCCAACGCACGCTCATAAAACAGTCCTTTTTTGGAATTTTTGCACCAAATTTTCAACATGAGGTTTTTGGGACCCCTTCTCATGAATGATGTCACTGTCATGGCATTATTCAGGCCCAAAGGGTGATTTCACACAGTGACTGCACAGTGACTGCAAAATCACTCTTCGGGCCAGAATAACACCATGACAGTGACATCATTCATGAGAAGGGGTCCCAAAAACCCCATATTGAAAATTTGGTGCAAAATTCCCAAAATGCCTGAGATATGCAATAAAGTTGAAAACCCCTATCTAGCCCATTATACAGCTTACCGGCATTTCCTCAGTTCGCGGTCGGCTTTGAAGAGTGCAGACGTGTTCCCGGTCCACCGAAGATCATCGCTGAGCACCGGAGGTAAGTATGGGGTGAGGGGGTGGGAGGCTGGGTGTGCAGTGGGTGGGTGCGGGTTGTGGGAGGGGACTGGGAGAAGGCCGTGGGACCGCTTTTGCTTTACAGGTGAAAAACACAAGACTACTGGGATGTTTGCCACGCTGGGGTGGGCTCCCAGCATGGCAGAAGGATGGCTGGGGGCCGAGGAGCCGACGGGGATTGGGCACCCCGTCGGCAGACAACCTGAGGCGTTTGCCACGCTGGGGTGGGCTCCCAGGCGTGGCAGAAGAATAACTGGGGGCTGTGGGCTGACGAGAGTTGGGCACCCGTCATCCAGATAAGCGCAGGATGTTTGCCACGCTGGGGTGGGCTCCTGCAAGGGGTGGCGTGACGCGGGGCGGTGTGACGGTGCTCTGTATGACTGCGGTGGTTTCTTTGGTGAAGACCACCACTGTCATACACAGCTCCCACACCCATTGGTGCAGGACCGCCATGCCTGTTCAACGGAGCAGTGGATTGAAAGGGAGAGGCACACCTCCAAAGTGTACCATTCTCAAAACGCTTTCTGCGCATAGCGCGTTTAACGTAAAAGGCAAGACCAGCCTGGGTTGGCACCAGCCAGATCTTGTTATCATTGTTGGTTTTCAGTCATCTGTTGAATCTTGCTGTTTCTTTCATTGTGTTAAAAGTTTCAGACATTGCTTATTTGTACCATGCAGTGCATTGGCCAGCTGAGTGAACTGCAGTCAGCATCAAAACTCTTCCAGCAGAAACTGAGGGTGGAGTGAGTCAAGGAGTGTCTAAAATGTTTACCACACTGAAAGATAACAGCAGGATCAACCAGACAAGTTTAAAAAACAATATGAAAAGTTTTTTTTTTCTTATTGTGGGGAGAGAGAGGGTAGAATAAATAGTTTATTGGTGGGGGGTTGTGAAAAAGGGCACTGGTTCATAAAGCTGGAAGTCTATCTGAATTTTGCACACACTGTTATACACGGAAAACAGTGCATTATAGAATATTATACATGGTGATTTCTGTGAATAATAGTTGGTGAACAGTAATTATGTTGGGGTATGAGCAGACTGGATGGACCTCTCAGACTTTTCTTCCCAACACAGTCTATACTGTATTTCTATTTTTCTACATCTGTTAATTATAAGGCTTTCATCTCCCATTTGGAAATTATCTATATTTTTTTAATATCTGAAATATATCCTTGTATCCCCAAATATATTTAAAATATATGCCAGATACATTCACTCTTTTTAGATATATTTTGAGATGTAGGCTAGATATTCACAGAATGATCCAAGATGTATCACATTTGGGAAACATCTTTGATATATTATAGTGGCGCGGTAGTGCCACTATAGTTAGGGTTGAATAGGTAGTTTAATGTTAAACCCCACATTTTGCACTTTGATAACTTTGCAACTGTTCAACAGATTTGCAAGGAAATTGGTATGTGCCACCCCGTTGGACAGTTCTCTTGATATGCTAAGTTTTGTTATGATAGGATGTGCAGATTTTCTGCAGCGCATAGTGACAAAAGTGTGTTTTTTGCCTTTTTTTTGCCCATTTTTGCTAATGTTGCATCATCATGTTACAGCCACACTGTTTAGAATTTTAGCCTGAAGGTTTCAGGATAGATAGAGCTTGTCCCAATGAACAGGCCATCATTAGTTTGGTGAAAAATATTAATCCGTTCTAAAGTTATTTAATTTTGAAATTTTGGGTTCTGAGCATGCTCAGTTCAGTCTTTTGATAGCTGTACAGGCTCAAACAAGGATTTGGCCTCACAAATGGGGATTTTATATATGTATTTATTTATTTATTTGCTTTTGGTAACTGGGTAAGTGCACTAGACAGGATTGCTTGTTTTCAGGCATGACCCGGGAGACTACAGTTCAAACAAGTTACAAACAATAGTACAGGGAGGAGCTGAAACAATGCAGTACATAAAGAGATCAACAACTTTACATGACAGTAGAATTACTTAGCATGAAAGTGATGGCATACATAGCATGAACATTACGGTACAAAAGAGATAAATACAGCTTGCAGAGATCAATAACAAAAGTGCATAACAGCAGTGCTGGTGGCATAGGACGAGGGTATGGGACAGGTAAGGGGATAGTAGTGCAACAGCAAGTAAAGAGGTATATTCTGTGAACTAGAGCAAGCAAAGAGGTGTAATACATGAACTAAAGACATTTACATGCATCTAGAGAGGTAAGATAATTAAAGAGGGATGAACAGGGATTCATTAAACCCCTGTTTGTATGAAAAAATCCTTGTTCGCAACCTGTCATCTTGTTTTCATTTTTGCCCCCAAAAAATGTAACTTGCTGAACAGATGTCTTCTCCAGGGATTGAAGTATGTTTTTGTTACAGGGTGATGCCTCTACAAACCCATGGCTTTGGTTCCATTTACTTTTCTCAAAAAACTGCCATTTTTTATTTTGAAAATCCTTGTTCGTGACTCGCTTCTGATCCTTGTTTGAGAGGTGTCAAAATCCCTGTTCGCAAGCTGATCCTTGTATGTGAGCTGATAAAATCCTTGTTCAAGAGACGACGACCAGATGGCCCTATCTTGTGAACAGGGATTTCTTACGAACAAGGATTTTGGCACCTCACGACCAGGGATTTGGCTCATGAACAAGGATTTTGACAGCTCATGAACAGGGATTTTTAAAGGTTGCTGTTTCTTTGCCACTTCACTACAAAGAAACGGTTAGAACCTTTGGCCTGAAATTTGCAGGGCAGAGAGGGGTTATCCCAGAGATGTAACTTATGCTGGTTTGTTGTAAAGGTTTATATCAGTTCCATAGTTATGGCATTCTTAAGTTGAGAAATTTCCATAGGATAACATTGGAGAATGCACCTTTCAGTGCCTATATCTTGAAAACAGTTCGAGATACAGATTTTGCTAGTCACAGCATGCAGGTTATCATTCCATGATTACAAATGCAATGGAAATTTTTCCAAGGTTGCTATGGTTACTGAAATATTGCACCATTTACCACACAAGGGTACTTGGACTGTGTCTAGGCCTGTGCTGCATCTCTACAATTATAGGTAGGTGGGAGCATAGGGCCCTCATATGGATACCATTATGCAGTAATGGAACTGCTGGGCTATCCATTATGCAATACTGGTAGTGCAGGGTCTGAGGGCCCTGAACTCCCACAGGGAGAAAACAGCTCATTACAATGTCTGTGGGCTCTGTGCTAAAAAACTGATTTCATGGGAGCACAGGGCCATTATAGTGGGCCCTGCACTTCCACATATGGATACTCATTATGCAGTAATGGTACTGCAGGGCAACCATTATGCAATACTCAGAGGGCCTTGCACTCTCACAGGAAGATGATACTTCATTATGAAAAAACTGATACCTCAGCTCCCAAAATTATACAGGGTAACATTATACTTCCTCAAAAGTAAGGAAATTAATTGCAAAAACTTTGTCAATGCATCTGTAACCCCCCTGTTACCCCGGGTTACAAGAATCCCAGTTAGACCTAGTGGCAGGCAGGGAAGGCAGCTTATGAAATCCCAGTTAAATGGATTTCACACTATCTCACTCTGTTCTCAGTCTCAGCTGAGACTGAGGGATGACATCATTTTAGAACTGTCGCAGCTGCATAAGCCACACTGGAATGTTGCAGCTGGAGGTTAGGATAGAATGTTGGGGAATATGAAGTCAGTCTGTAGTAGAGTGTTGAAGAGGGAGGAGGTGTGGTGCAGCTGCAGGCCCTCAGAGCCCTCAGCTCTGACAAAGAGCTATATTTTTGTCAAGATGTGTGTTCTCTCCTGAAGAGGAACACATGAAGAGTCAAGTGAAGTGGTAGAGACCATTTACAAAGGTTCAGGGTCCCACCCTGCAGGGATGGGGTGAAGGATTCCTCCTACTTCCAGGGGCAATCCCCTGGTCCGTCTAGAGGAAGAAGAAGCTGCCTAAATCTAGGTTTATGCTGAGGCACCAGAAGTTTGTTGAGATTTCTTAAAGAGAAAAGCCTGTGGGGCATCTGCAACCAAGGGGTGAGTTTGCTCTGCTAAAGGGCCAATGTGTTTTCACCTGGGACCAGATGAATTTAAGTGACTGCTACTGTGGGGTCAGGAAAAGACAGCTAAGTACAGTTTTAAAAGTTGTGGTAATTGGACTGCTTAATTCTGTGGGGGTCTAGAGAAATGGACAGAGCCACTCATTAAGTATGTTTCAAGTTCAGCACATGTGGGATGGAAGAAACATTAGATTAAATGTGACATACATTTATAGAGAATCTACAAAGTAAAGTATTTTCAGAGAAGAGGTGCTAAAGTCCAGAGGAATGGCCGAGTATGATTTATGGGAGCAAGAGATGGAGACCCCATCTCAAGCAACCAGAGTCACCTCTATGGGTTCACTTTTAGACACCTGTTGTTTTCTCTCAGGTACTTGTCCAGTGCCTGAGGAAAGCACCCAGATGTGGGATTGTTGAAGAAAATTCCCTGATGGAGCCAGAAGTGCTCAGAGGTGGTTTAGGAGCCACCTAGAAATGCTGCATGCTATATGGAAAGTAGTCCAAGGGCTGGCATGACAGTCAACCATGAAGGAAGGAAGGTAGTCCAGGCTGGCAAGGGAGCCAAGCCAGGAAAACCCAGAGAAGAGTACAAGTTTGGGCTGAGTGTCCAGTGTGTTTCTAAGCCTGAGGGCTACAGTGTATGAGGATGTGTTCTGGTCTCCATAAATCTGCATTACCAGGAGTGTAGCCCCATGGGGGTCCATCTATGCTTTGTAATTCTGTTGGTTGTGAATAAAAGCCACACTTTAGAATCCCACTCCTGGTTTGGACATTACAGTTATTGCTTTCTGTGTCTGGAGTTACTTGGGTGCCCCTGACTAGAAGTCAAACCTAGCCAAAATACAGAGCAACAGTTTTCTCCCCGAACCCAGGTCCCAGGTAGGGGGTTACATATGGAGGCACCACACAGTGCTAATAACACAAAAATACCATCAACCTGACCCCTGGGGTAACCCACCGGTTACACATCTGTTATGGTTGAAGTTGCAAAAGTAGGGAAATGAGGCATTAGGGTTGAAACACTAGCACCCTACCACCCAGCCCACCCCACCCTCCACAAACCAACAGGTGATGGGTGTGCCTTAGGCCATCAGGCCTAACTCTCACCCCATTCTCTTATACTGTACCATGTCAGCTTTCTTATACATGGAATGAGGTGAGAGTTAGGGCCAATGATGCCAAGGTACACCCTGTCACCTGCTGGTCTGTGGAGGGTAGGGTTGTAGGGTGGGAGGTGTTAGGGTCTCAACCCTAATGCCTCATTTCCCTACTTTTGTAGCTTTAACCCTAACTGATGCATTAACAACATTTTTTGTAATGAATATATATAATATCTTTTTTGCTATACTATTTCAAAATTAAAGTTTTTGTTCTTTCAATGATATGACCTTGAATAAAATCAAAAATACTTATTTGTGCATACACAATTATTGCAGTTTCTACATATTTTGCATTTTAGGTAAGCATATATTTTGAGTCTATCCAACATATATATTCTGAGTTACTAATACCTTTTCATTTTTGGTTTTTCTTGTAAGATGCTAAATATATAAAAAGCACAAAAAGGTATTCATAACATAGTTCTAAATTATACCCATATGGAAAATAACTATACTGTATTTTGTTAATATGTAGACTATATCTGAGTACGCCTAAATATATCACATATTTCCAATATCTGTGCATTTTTCCAGTTATACTTTAGGCAAATAGTAAGGCAAGGCAAGGCAAATTTTATTTTTCCAGGTGCCCAATTCCAGAGGCTCTGGGCACCGTACATGAATAATACAACTATCAGATATTAAAAATGACAATGGTAAAACAGACCACAACAGTTAAATAAATAAGATCTGATTAAAACAGTACTAGCATAGATATGTGCAGAATTAAGTGAGGTTTGGCAATGATGTATTAAATGTATATGTTTTGTTATACTATCAAAGAAAATATTTTGTTTTACTTTTTAATGGTTTTATGGACTCTAATGAAAAATTATTATATATTTATGCAAGTGTAATTTTACTCTGTAATTTCTGCAATAAGTGCATATTAGCAGACATATATTTTCAATATATTAGAGATGCATTTTCTGAGATATATTTCATATATGTTAAAATGGGTTTGGCCTGATATACATCTGGAAAGTATCTGTAATATATGTATTAATACTAATAATACATTTTAAATATATGTTTTACATAACAAAGAAATATGTTTTATAGTTTATAAATATGACTGGAATATATATTACGTATACCTTTATAATATGTAGACTACATTTTGTAAATGTATATTGAATGCATTATTTCTACTTATCTTCATATAGCAAAATATGTATGCAAGCAATAGAGGCAGCTCCAAAATGTAGTGGTTCTCACATCGTAAATGTAAACAGCACTCACGTTAAAAGTTAGGCACACACACACACACATATACACCAGATCAGGAACTCCAGAAAACAATTCTTAGATTTTCCACCACAAAGTTTATTTGTAAGAAAAGAATGTTAAAACTAAAGCCAAAGTAGCAATAATAAAATCAGACTTCCTCACAGGATTGACATTTCATGCTGTTCTCGTGCTTTTCAAGAACAGTGTAAAATGTCGGTCCTGTGAGGAGGACTGTTTTTACTATTGTTACTTCTGACTTTAGTTTTACAAATTTTCTTTACTGTACAAATTCATTTTGTGATGGAAAATCCAAGATGTGCCTTCTGGAGCTCCCGTCCAGTGAGCGTGTGTGCCTAACTTTTGCTGTGAGTAAAATATGTGTTTTCTTTGCTTGCAAGATACAGCATGTAGAATATATGCACATTATATATTTGTATATATGTCAAATATATTTTGCAAATACCTGCTGTGGTACTGTGTACATATTTGCATAACTAGTTTGTATATTTCAAAATACAGTTTATCAACTAAATTCATGGTAATTTCTATTTCTAAAATAGTTTTGAGTTGACAGCATTAGCTCACATACCAGAGGTAAAGGAAAAGAGTGAAAACAAGTACATAGGAACTCACCCTGACATAAAAGTGAACCAAACAGGGTGGTATAATACCAATTGAGCCTTTATAAATTGTGAGATCAAGAAGTAAGTCCTATGTGTAAGTATAAATGCATAATCTGTAAGTCTGTGATAATGGTGCATCGTTAAATGATAATTCTACTATAGAGATCTAAATTACTTACTAATAACAGGAATTCCAAATGTACAGTTAAAGGTATCTCACATCAAGATTAATCTATTCTGTGGCATTTTAAGATATTTTAACCATGCATGTATTTAAAAAATATTTGAGATATATGTCAACTACATAAAAAGTATATCTATTAAATATTAAAAATATATAGCAGATATATAAACTATATATCATGTGGCTATAATAAATATATCATGGAATGATATTTATGATATATCTTAAATATAGCTGTCACGTATATTCTGCAAATAAATCAGATATCTCAAAACCATCCAATCAAAGGTATTTTGCATACACTTTAGACATATGATCAAACATATATTTGAAATATACTTTTATAAATTTATCTAAAATATATTTCTTTTCCATATGGGCTGTGGTTTGATGAGGCAGTGGGCAACACTTGCTATGCCCCCAAGAGGTTTTTAAACCAGTTATGGCAAAGAAGTTTCCTTGGTGTTCCTTCAGTAATCCCATCATTCCTTTAGCACCAGCCTCAAGCATTAGCACTTCCCAAGGGTGGAGTCTCTCCATGGAAGGACTCGCTGTTGTTCTGAAGTGCCAGGGTTGCTGACCTGTGCTCTCTGACCATGCTGAATAAACCATAAGTCAGCAAACATTTGCCTCTGTACTTTTCAGCCAATGCTGGACAGTTTTGGAAGCCAGCCACAGGGTCAAGAGGGCTTTTCTAGTACTAGCTTTACCCTCTCCCCACGGCCGAGTGCTGATTCAGTCACCTCCAGCCCTCAGGCTCCTTGAACAAACAGTGTGGTCAATGGACCAATCAGGCAGTTTGCTGAGGACTGTGGGTGGGGCTACAAGAGCCTGCTCTAATTTGAAAATCTTGGTGGAATTTTTCCTCAACTCAGCCAGTGCCTGATAGCATTGGTAGCCAACCACAGGGCTGAGAGGGATTTTCTAGTGCCAGCTTGACCCTCTCCATTGCACTGATCACTGATTAAGCCATCTCCAGCCCACAGAACTCCCTGATAAAACAGTGTGGTCAATGGACCAATTGGGTGGAATGCTGAGGATCATGGGTGGGGCTAGAAGAGTCCACTCTAATGTGAAAATCTGGGTGAATTTTTCCTCAGCTCAGCCAGTGCCAGGCAGAATTGGGAGCCAGCAGCAGGGTGGAGAGGGCTTTTCTAGTGTCATTGTGACCCTTTCCGCACCACCAATTAGAAGCAGCCATCTCCATACCCAGGACTCCTTGAGCAAACAGTTTGGTCAACAGACCAATTGGGCAGCCTGCTGAGGACTGTGGTGGGGCTAGGAGAGCCTGCTCTAATTTGAAAATATCGGTGGAATTTTTCCTCCGCTTAGCCAGTGCTGTACAGCCTCGTGAGCCAGCCACAGGGTCATGGGGGCATTTCTAGTGCCAGCTTGGCCCCCTCTACACTATGATTGCCAATTCAGCCATCTCCAGCCCCTTGACTCCCTGAACAAACAGTGTGGTCAGTGGACCAATCAGGCATCTTGCTGAGGGGCTGCAGGAGGGGCTAGAAGAGCCCTCTGTAATTGAAAATCTTGCCAGAATTTTCCTCATCTCAGCCAGTACTGGACAGCATCAGGAGCCAGCCACAGGGTTAAGAAGGTTTTTCTAATGTGAGCTTGACCTTTCCCCACCTCCCATCACTGATTCAGTCATTTTCAGCCCACCAGGATCCCTTGGTCAAACAGTGTGGTCAATAGAACAATCAGGCAGCTTGCTGAGGACTGTGGGTGGGACTACACGAGTTAGCTCTAATTTGAAAATCTCAGCAGAATTTTTCCTTAGCTCAGCCAGTGACAGACAGTGTCAGGAGCCAGGCATAGGGATGAGAGGACTTTTCTAGTGCCAGCTTGACCCTCTTCTTACTGCTGATCACTGATTCAGCTGTCTCCAGCCCATGGGACTCACTGAACAAACAGTGTGGTCAATGGACCTATCGGGTGGTTTGCTGATGACTGTGGGAGGAGCTCTACTGTTCAAATCGTAATACCCCTAGCAGTCCTAGCACAACAGTCCTCACATGAAGGGCAGAGAGCAAAAGGTAACATAAAGATTCTACCGGGAGTCAGCCAAGAAAGGCTGCCGGCAGCCAGTTGTGCTGCTTCATCTGCCACACAACAAGCCTATAAAGTACTCTTATTATCTGATCATGGATTCCTACCTATCCTACAATAAGTCTGTAGTTACTGACCAAACTTATACTACTGAGTTTGTTTTCACAGCTGCATAAGTTGACACCTATAATATCCAGCCTACACCCCATTTATGGTCTGTCAACTGTACTTTCAGGTTGTCTCAATTATTCTGATGGGACTTGCTTATAGCTGCCTTTTCTGGGTAGGCACTGTATTGAGTTCATTTCTGCTTTTTGCCTGGATATTTATTTATTTATTTCAAAGTTTAACCTGGAAAGACATAATGAGCTGGTAACAGCTCTTCCAGATGTGTCCTGGGAAGTGGATGGGAAACATCATATAAAGCATTTACAATACATTTATAGAGAGAAAATGCAGTAATGATTTAAATGAAGCAATAATAAAATATGAACTCCAAATCAGAATAACATATGCCTAGGTAAGGGGGGAAACAGATTGTCAGGGCAAAGCTAGTGAGAGGGTGAAGGAAGAGGGTCAGGGACAAGTACAGGAGGGTGAAAAAAAGAAATGAAGGAGAGACTTTAAGGAGAACACCAAAGAAACACAGTGAATAGACAAGGGAAGGGAGGATCAAAGTTTAGGAAAGTGATAAGAGAAGGTATATTGACCAGCTGTAGATTTCCTAGAAGGAACAGTGAGAGAATGAGAAGCAATATTACGTAAAGGATAGAAGGAAGCTGAGGAGAGGATTAGAGGGAAGGAAGTTAGGAAGGAAGGAACCAAATCAGAATTTAGATATAAAGGAGGCACAGTGGAAAAGGCACCGACATTATAAAAAAGGGGAGTAAAAGAGCAGAGCAGAGTGAACAGTGGTGAATCCATGGGAAACAGTCTAAAGCAAAATGACAAAAGAATTGAAAAGAGGGTCCAGTCTGGCAAAGGTGGATTTGGGAGCCCACTGTAGACTATATCAACATAATCAAAAATAGGGAGTATCATTTTAAAAATCTCATGGCATATAGGAAGTGGGATACTTGCTTTGTTCCTATAAAGTGCATCACGCCTGGGTGAAGCTTTTAGTGAATGGCATCAATATGAATGGATACATTGCTGTGTCCAGCAAACACCCTATTTAAGGTCTGCCCATTTTCAGGTTCTCCCACTTAATGTTTACTGAAAATTGCCTATAGCTGCTGGATTCTGGTTATGTTTTTTTTTCCTGGATAAGTTCTACCTTTTCACCAATTTTGTAGTATCCAGCCAACACCCTATTTAAGCTTTGCCTACTTTCAGGTTCTCCCACTTAACGTTTATTGGTAACTGCTTATAGCTGCTGTGGCTTGCTGGTCTGGTCTGCTAATTGTGTTGGATTTATTTCTGGATTACCAGTTGTAACAGTCTCTGGATGGTCTGAGTGATCTCCCTGCTGTGTTATGGAACTCTCACTACAGTGGGGACCTGTAGCTGATTCCTAACTGGGTGTCCCATGTGTCTCAATTTCTGACCTCAAAGTCTTTGTATAGTGCTATTATTTCATTGCATTTCAGTGTTGCTGTTGTTTGGTATTGCAGCCTCTCTACTTATATGGCAGGCCCTCTGGTCCTCCCTCCCATCCTACCTCCTCTCCAGCCCATACCCATGACAACCAGTTCATCTTTTCCAACATGTTATGTAACAGTGTAGATAAGTTGCACACAACTGATCTACTTCACCATCATCTCATTTTGGCACTGGTTCAACACCTTGAGGACAAGCTCACCTTTCCTACAGTGCTATACATTGTGCTTCACATGTTTTACCTGTGGCTAGTATTCCTCCTCCTCACACCTGCTGGTGAAATATCCCAGAACCCAGAGCCAATGCCTATGCCCATGCCTGCCACAACCTCAACAAACTGGACCTCTTACAAAAGTTTAAAAGTAGCCAACTTACACATCTGCAGTCATCTTGCTAACAAGGTGGAAAGATAGAATTATTGGTCTAGGCAAACAACTACCAACCAGACGTTCTTGGCCTGAGACATGACTCAAACCCACTACAGATTACACATCTTGATCCCTGTAAGCAAAGAACAAGGCGGCTCAAGGAAAAACACTGACTGAAGCCAAGCTAAACAAACAATGCATTTGCAAAAGGAGAGTGGCAGGCTCATACGGACATAAGATCTGAAGTCCACTGTTAGGACACAATTAATACTGTATTTATTGTTAAAAACCAGTAAAAGGACAACATAAGTCCAGGTACCAGACGTGATAGCACCCCCCACAAGTGTGGGGGGTGCTATCACATCTGGTACCTGGACTTATGCTGTTCTTTTTACTTGGTTTTGAACAATAAATGCTAGTATTAATTGTGTCCTAACAGTAGACTTCGGTGCCTTATGTCCGTATGAGCCTGCCACCTCTCCTTTTGCACATGGCTTGATCCCTCCATAGTTACAATAATATTAGGCTGGACAAACCTGGGACAAAACGTGGTGGTGGCTTACTTGTGTATTATAAATCCCACCTGAATCACAGAATCACAGAATCGTAGAATTATAGAAATTTGACAGCAGAAAAGGACTCTTCCAGCCCATCTAGTCTGCCCAACCCTCCCCTTTCACATACCCCCCCTCCCCACCTGCCCCAACCATCCCTCCAATACTTAGTCTCTATGCCTGTCCCATGCTCTCTTAAATTCCTCCACCATCTCAGCCTCCACCACTCCATCTGACAGTCTGTTCCAGGGCTCCATCACTCGCTAAAGAAGTGCCCTCACATTGCCCCAAACCTATTTCCTTGCACTCTGAGGATATGCCTTCTAGTTCTGGCTCCTCCTTCCTCCTCAGCTGATCCCTTCACCTACTTTATTGAGCCCTTTACATATTTAAAGGTTTCAACTCATGTCCCCCTTCCTCCTTGTTTTCAGCGTGTACAGATTCAGTTTCTTACACCTTGCTCGTGATGTCTTCCCTGCATACCCTGCACCATCTTTGTTGTCCTTATCTGAACAATCTCCAATGCATCTATATCCTTAGCGTAGGTGTGGTCTCCAGAACTGAACCCGTACTCTAACTGCAGCCTCGCCATGGCTTTGTAGAGGGGCATTATAATCTCCTCCTTCTGCTAGTAATGCCCTGCCTATGCATGGCAGCATTCCATTGGCCCTTCCTGCCGCCCCTACTACATTGGAAACCTACCTTAAGGTTTGAGAGACTATGATCCCCAGATCCCTTCCTGTTCTAATTCTTTGATCCCCCCAGCTGCAGTAACCCTGCTGTTTTTCCTCCCTACATGCATCACAGTGCACTTCTTGGCATTAAACATCAGCTGCCATTTATTGGCCCACTCAAGTGTCTTGAGGTTCCTTCTCATGTCTTCCACCCCTCTGGGTGTCCACCCTATTGCAGATTTTTGTATCATTGGCAAATAGTCACACCTCCTCTCAAACCCTCTGCAATATCACTGATATAGATGTTAAAGAGGAGTGGACCAAAACTGATCCCTGTGGCACTCCACCCTCACTTTGCCATCTCAGAGAGCACCCCGCTAAGCACTACTCTCTGAATTCTCCCTACTAGCCAGGCCTCCACCCAGCCTGCTATTTTTCCTCCCAAACCCATGCTCTCCATCTTGCTCACTGACCTCCTATGAGAGAGGTGTCAAGGCTCGTGCTGAAGTCCAGATAGCCATGTCCACCGCCTCCCTAGTCGATTACCTGAGCTACCTAATCAAAGAACTCAATTAGGTTGGTCTGGCATGATTTCCCCTTGGTAAAGCCATGCTGTCTGCTGTCCTGCAAGCCATACTCCTCCAGGTAATTCACCACCCTCTCCTTGATTAATGTCTCCATTACTTTCCCCACCACAGACATAAGGCTGACTGGGTGGTAGTTCTCCTTCAGCTCCCTGCTACCTCCCTTGTGCAAGGGCACTACATCAACCCTCCTCCAGTCCTCCAGCACCCTCCCCATATCCAGGGACAGGTTGAAGAGTCTTGTCAAGGGTGTGGCCAGCTCCTCCCTCATTTTCTTGATCACTCTGGGATGCAACCCATCGGGCCCCATTACCTTGTCCACCCGTAGTCTATCCAGCTCAGTCCTGACCCTATCCACAGTGAATGGTCTCTGACAGTGGTGTCATGCCCATAGGACCCGAGGGGGCATGTGCCCCCAATATTGTTGTGCAATCTATTAAGAAAATAATTGATCTAGTATTTTATTTCATTTTGTTGAGGGCTGAAAACAACAATGCTAATTTTTAAGTCTTTTGGTGGAGGGGTGGCCAGGGGTTCTGAATTCATTGGTCTGGGAGAGTATGGGTGCAGAGCCACAGCGCTGGATTTTAAAACAATGCAGTAAGTCTGTTCTCATGGGCTGCCTCTTCTCACGCCTGACTTGCATTGCTTGCTTTGCTTGCTGGGGACTGGCTCTGGTTGTAAAACAGTAATTTAAGAATAGAAACAGACAGTGATTGTGTAGTCCAACCATGCTAACAGTCATCACCAATCACTTTTTTTTTCTCCTGCAAGTTTTTTTTGTGCAGCCAGCCAGCCAGCCAATCACCATGAGGTGTGAAGAAATATCTATGGGTAAACTGGTTTTGTAGCGCCATCTCGGTCGGTGAGTAGAATTCCTTTAGTCGGATGAGAGAGCTGAGAGTCGAGAGCAAGTGCTGCGTGTTCTGAATCGAAGACAAGTTCCTGGATTAGGATTGGTAGAGCAGCAGCCACCCACCCAGCTGGTGAGGTGACCCAGCCAGCAGAAAAGGAAACCAGCTATTCAATTATCAAGTGAGTGTGAGGATCAGGAGTCATCGGGGAAAATAAAATAAAAACAGCGACAGGCCCGCTGCCTGGTACAGATGGAGTTGCACTGGAGTGGACATTGACAACAGTCTGTGGGAGCAAGTCCAACTGAACCAAGTCTGAGCCACCAGTTCACACAGCGGTAGTACACGAATCAGCATTACATCGCGCCATCGCATCGGGCCTAGCGGTAGCGAGGATCAAGGCCACAACATCTTTGAAGCCTGCCTGCTAGTGGTAGAGAGGACCATCCAGTGGGGCAGCCCACAACATCTTTGAAGGCTGGAGGTGGTAAGAATTGGTTAGTCGTAACACCTGGCAGTGGCGTGGCATGCCTTGTGGATTGTGAATAAACATGGCATGCCATTGCTGTTTCTGGATTCTTTTCTGCTCTGCTTCATGGGTTACAGTCAAGGGGAGTGAAGCATAATGGTTATACTTCCCTCCCCTGAATATTTTAAAATTTTACTGACTGGAGTGGTAGTACATCCACCAGTTGTCTCCCAAAAAGTGGAACTTTCATACTGCACTAAACCTTTATACCTATGTCAAACTATTTGATTTGATTCCTTATATTCTGTCCTGCATGTGGCACTGGTAACAAATTCAAGAAGGCTACTGGATCTGCTAGTGACCCCAGCCAGCTTACTGCCTAGCTCCAGGATGATGAGTGTTGTTACCTCCTTTATGCCATTACAGTATTTGTTTTCTTGGACTTTGTACCTTGCAGCAGTAAAGTAACCCCCACAGATCAGTCTCTTGATGTGGCCAAATGGGCCTACTCACCCTACAACTATAGATTTCTAAGACTTTGATGCATTCTTTTCTGTTGTTGATGCTGTGTAGTCCCTCCCTGTGACCCATCCTGCTGGACAGAGCCATGCCCTCAGGGTAGCAACTTCAGCTTCCATTGTGGAGCAGTTCTATACTAATTCTGTTGTTAGTGGGCAGAGTGATTCTGAGTTTGTAATCCTGTGACTCCTTCATGCTGGTTCCAAGCATCCTCCTCCCCAGCCAATCTCACCGCAGTCCATCCTCCAGTGTGGTCATGTGGTGCATGCTGAAGTAATGGGCTCAAGCACCCCGTGGTCCTTGTTCTGTGTTCCTTTGCAGGTAATGGCATACATTTCAAAGTAATGAAACATAGGCTGGAGAAGCACATACCACAGTTCTCAAAGGTGCCACCAGTTGGAAACAACTGTTAGAACTAACAGAATACTGGCACACACCAGATTTAATGTAGAAAATAGTTACTTACTTTATTTTATTTAGGGCCTTATGAGGAAGACTCATGTCTTTAAGTCAATTAAATAGAGGTGTAGCTCAGTATCTGTGTTTAAAATGAACAGCAGTTTCCAGTTTGTCTGGTGTGTGCCAAGTCTTCTGTTACTTCATGGTGATGCAAGCCAATTTCTTTCTTTATAGCACTTTATGCGCGGGGCTCACCACTCAAAGCATAATATACTGCTATTTTAAATAAATATAAAATCAAATAGCAGTACAGTTATTAAATAATAAGTCAGTTCTTGCCAAAAGCATGTACAAATACTTGGTATTGTAGCCCTCTCAAACTCTTATGAGATCTTGGGATGGCCAAGCCAATAGCAACTCCTTGGAGTGGACTAAGTGATCAGGTGTATAACAAGCCAAGAGATCTTTTAGATAGTCAGGGCCTTGTAAATGAATAACTCAGCTGGTCAGGCCACATCTGGAATATGGGGTCCAGTTCTGGATGCTGTACCTGAAGAAGGACATGGAGAGGGTGGAGCGAGTTCAGAGGAGGGCGATCAAGATGGTGACGGGGCTCGACCACTTGCCATATGAGGAGAGACTGAGGAACCTAAAGATGTACTCACTGGAACAGAGGAGGGAGAGAAGGAGATGATAGAGATGTTTAAATACCTAAAGGGTATTTATTTATAAAGTGCCTACGACAAACCTCTTCCAGGTAAAGGGGTGTCCCAGGAAAAAGGGTCACGACCTTTAAATTAAGGGGGGGAAGTTTAAGGGAAACATTAGGAAGTATTCTTTACTGGGAGGGTGGTGGACACCTGGAATGGGCTGCTTAGGGAGGTGGTGGGGGAGAAGACAGTGGTGGGGTTTAAGAAGGCTTGGGACAAACACATAGGGAGGGTGGAAATGGGGGGAAGGCAAAACGAGCAGGCGTAGAGGACAGCTAGGTAGAATGGGCAAACTGGGTGGGCCTGGTGGTCCTTTCTGCTGTCACCTTCCTATGTTACTATGAAGGTGGCTAGGCAGATACCAGAGTACAGGTGTGATATGTTCCGATACATTATGCCAGCAATCAACCTGTCCTTATCAACTTGTCCACAGCATTCTGACTAGGCATTTAGCTTGTGGGAACAGCTTTGACTGCTAAAAGTCACCAAAATGCACCATTTGACTTTAATTTTTCAACTTTACCGGGTCATGCCCCGGACCCCCTAGAGAGGTTGAGATTTTGTGCACCTCCAGAATTTCTAAATGCATGATGCCCCTGGTCTCTGATTCACTCATTTGCCCTCCTTCCCCTTAGGCGCTAGTATTGGACCCCTGCCTGCCACCTTCTCCGTGAACACCAAGCTAAAATACTCATTTATTGCCTCTGCCTTTTGGTAGTCCTGCTTCAAGTTTATCTCTCCTCCCCCCCTCAGTCTAGCAATCCCTTGCCCTGCTCTTTTCCTCTCCCTCACATACCTAAAAAATGTTTCATCCCCCCCTTACCCTTTTGGCTGTTTTCTCCTTAGTGGCTGCTTTTGCCCTTCTGATCTCCCTCCTCCTCCTCTGCTAGACTCTTCTTCTCTCTATTCTCCTCCCTATCCTCCTCTTTGTGTCATCTTAAATTTTCTGAAAGCCTCCTCCTTTCCCTGACTGCCCGCCACCTCCTAGTGAACCAGAGTGGTCTCCTCCCCTCTTGCTCTTACTGACCTTTTTTTTGCACATTTCTGCTGCTTCATGAACTCCCTCCTGTTAGCTTCCCAGAGTTCCTCCACTGCCCCATCTCCGTACCCTCCATTTTCCCTATCTTTCTCATGTTATTGAAGTCTGTGTCTGAAGTCCATGACTGTTGTATTAGTCTTACTTGTCTCCCTCCTGCCCTGCCCTGAACCGTACCATGCTGTGGTCACTGGTGCCCAAGGATTCTCCCACCCGCACCTCCTCCACACTCTCTCGTTAGTCAGGACAATGTCCAACAAGTTGCTTCCCTCATTGATTCCCTGACCAGCTGTTGAAGGAATACCCCCTGCAGCTCAGCTAATACCTGCAGGGTATTCCTTCAACAACTAGAAAATATCTGTGACTTACTTGTTTATTATAAATCCCACCTGAATGTCTATGGCTTACTTGTTTTTACAAATCCCACCTCAATGTCTTGCTGGTTCTGGCTAGCCAGCCAGCTGAGTCACCTATTGAGTGCTTGCACATTATGCTGCTCTTGGGGAACACTAATAAAATCCACCTTTATGGGTGTATAATCATTCAATTTGTGGCCTTAATGGCCTGTCTCAACTCCTTGCTCATGTCAGGAGCTTAGTGGGGTCAAATGATGTTCTTATCATGGGACACCATTGCCTAAATTGGCTGGGATCAAGTTGCAGTCTCTTTGAGAAGATGCTATCTTAACTTGGCCTCAATCAATCAATCAATCTTTATTTAACTAGGTGGAACACCCTTGAGGAAAACTCATTTACAAGATGGGTGTGGGAAGGTTCACAAATAATACAAATAGACAATTATACAATACACAGATAATCCTGGCATAGCAGGAGGACCTTTCATGATACATATTATAAGGGTAGGTAGATTACGAAAGGGTATAGATTATGACGGTGGGCACTACAATGAGTTTCAACAGTACATACACAGACAGTACTAAATCAAAACAATGGCCAAAAATACTAGAAGGGAATTGCAAAGAATGGTACTGACAGTAGTGGAACCCTGTTAGTAAGGAAGGGGGCACGCAGTTGAAAGATCATAGGTAAGGAGGAGAGGGAGAGATAAAGGAGGGAGAGGGAAAGATAAGGCATAGCAAATGCAAAGGTGTATTGAAGGAAGTTTTGAGTAGTGAGAAAGAAAAAAGATGCTTGTAAAGAACAGCAGGAGAGCTTGTGCTTATGCATATTTAACCCAAGCAGACTATCCTTGGGGGGGGGGGTTCCCACATGCTTATTGACTGGACCACAAGAAACAGGCCAGATAGAATCCTGCAAGCTGGTGTGTTTCCTGATGTCATCTCAGACCACTCCCCAATCTACTTCATCTGAAAAAATTAACCCCCTGAAGTGTCACCCAACATCATAAGCCTCTGTGACTACTTGAAGTTTGACCAAGGGCTCTTTCTCAGACCTTGCAAACATTGATTGGTCCTATGTCTACTCTTTTCACCTGTTTTGCTACTGCCCTGGCTGCTTTTACACAAGCTTTGTCTCTCTACAGAAGGCTCATGCCTGCTTTGTCAGAAGGAAGGTAAAAGACACAGAACAAAATGGCACTACAGCGATCTTCTTAAGTTTCTTAAGCAGAGACAGGAAGTGTACTGTTATATGATGTCCAAATTCCTGTCTGACCTACATGAGTACAGAAGGTTGTGGAACATTGGCAAGCAAAAAATTTGCACACACGAAAAGTATGTTTTAGCATGAAACTCTACTTGCCTTTGTGAAAGATTCAAGGTATTTCCGGAGAAACATCAGGGGCCTGATAGGAAGCTCCTTTAAGCAGCATCCCAGTGACATTCTGGTAGGAGGAGTACAGTGCAGCAACACAAAGGTGATTGTGATGTGTTCAACTGGAAATTTATGGACCATACAGCTTTCACCTCCCAAATGCCATCCTCCAGTGCAGAGGACACCACTGGCAACTCATGCCCCTTGATCCCTCCTCACCACATCCTCCATTTTACTTCAAGGTGATGACGACCAATGCCATCTTCAAGCTCCTAACTCACCTTTCTCCATATATGAGCACTGGTTATGATGGTCTCAAACCTAAACCACTGAGAATCAGGGCCTACATCATAGCCACATAGTCTGTGTTCCAAACTGCAGGGCATGGGCCTGTCCACTCATGCTGTCACCTGGTTAAGGCACTACCTGATAAACCAGTGACAACTGGTCAAGTTCAGTGGCTCCATCTGTGAGTCGACTCCTGCTAAACTTCAGTCAGTCAATCAATTAATCAATCAATCTTGATTTTACCAGGTAAAACAACACTGAGTGAAACTCATTTACAAAGTGGACCTGGGCAGCGAAAACAATGCAGATGCAAAACAACAGAGGTAATACAAAGTCTTAAGGATAAACAATAACAACATTACAAACTGGTATATACAACGATCACATGATTTATATTTGCAACACATTCATATATAAACAGGGTGTATAATGCCCAAGTGCATAGGAGAACATGTACATTTCCCTATTGTATAAAGTGCAATCAATCATTAGTAAAAGGGATGTATCAGAAGATCAGAGGAAAGGAACATAGGTAGAAGCCCCAAACAGTTGAGGTAGTTAAGATACAGAGAAGGAGGAGAGAAAAAGGAAGGAATGACTGGGGAGTAGTTGGAAGAAGTCTTTTAAGGTTTATTAGAGAGTGGATGGATAGGGGCAGTATGAGGAAAGCTAAGCACATGCAGCTAGGGAATTAGTCATAAGTTGAGAGTAGCAGTTGCAGGTATCCCTGAACTTAGGTCCCCCAAGGCTTAATTCTCTGGTCTATTCTCTTCTCACTGTTTATAAACTGCCTCCCTACCATTATCACAAATTGTAGTGCCACATTGTATTCTGATAACCTGGTGCTCCTTCACAGTTCTAAAAACATAAATCTCATCAACTTTCATCTTATAGAGGACTTCCACAAACTACCAGCCTGGTTCATCAAAAACAAGTTAGTTATGAATGCTAAAAAGACTCAAACTATGCTTTTTGGGTCCCCTGCCAAACTAAGAAACTGCCTGCTCCCCCTCCATTTATCAAGTGCACTGATGGACCCCCCACCAAAGGTGGCATAGTCCTTTAAATACATTGGGGTTACATTTGATTGGCACCTTGACTTTTCCCTCCACATCCACAATGTTTGTAAGACTGTAAAAGCCAATCTTGGTCTGGCATATTGAGTTAAAAACTGCCTTATACCCAATGCTCACCTTGCCCTTGTCAGGGGTGTCTTACTCCCCTCATTCAACTCTGGGCTTGTATCCTTCTTGAGTACTGCCAAGTCACTACTTGCAAAGTGTGAGGCTACGTACAGCATTTGCAGATTTACCCTTTCGCTAAACATAGCAACTCATCGGGGGGTATGATAGAAACATTCAAATACCTCACAGGTAAAAACAAGGAACAGGAAGGTAGCATTTCCTAAAGAAAAAGATGCTCAAGGACACACTATGAAGATGGTAGGGGGGAGGCTCGGAGAAAATGTGAGGAAATACTTCTTCACGGAGATGATGGTGGATGTACAGTATGGAACAGCCTCCCAGCAGAGGTGTGGGGAGCTGTAATGGTTACGGATTCAAGAATTCTTGGGATAGACACAAAGGGATTTTAGAAGTAAGAAGGGGGATGAAGACCAGAGACCAATGTTGTCGAGGTACAGGTCAGGAAGCATAGGAAAACCAGGAGCAGGTGTAGAATTCACCAAAAATATTTATTTACATTAGTAGTAACATAAAAAATAAACTTGTTCAGTATAACTATTTACAAAGGCAAAATAAAATGGAGAACATCCATCAGAGTTTTCCTCCAATCTCTGTGTCCCTTTTCTCTTTTCTTAAGCAGTTGCAGCTTAGCTGTCTTACAAGATCTTCCAACCCCCATTCTTAACAAGCATCCTGTTCTTGTATCAAGCATGAGCAGCCAGAACACAATGTCCCAGAAATGTGGTCCCTTTTACACAGCTCTTCTGCAAAAGGCTAAAACTTGCACTCGGGTAACCTCTCGAGTTTCCAATAGCTTTTTGCAATCATCTCAAACCACCATTATATACATTTCAAAAATTAACACTATATATTTTCCAAACAAAGGGATCCCAATATCAGTTACATTTCCACATAATGATTCGCATATATTTTTATATCAGCAGATATGCAAGGAAAAGAAGGCAGACAGCAAGGGAGGCTGAGAGACAGTGAGAGGCAAAGAATTGCGAGACTGTCGGGTGATCAAATCCCAGGTCTCACAAAAAGTTAGTTGCGCAACCTGACAGACAAATAGACAGGAAAGACAGAACAGAACAGAACAGATCCTTGCATTTAAACAGTTTCTCCATAACAACTGGGACAGTGTCTTATTCCACCCTGTCATACGCCTCCTTAAGAGGGAATCTGTTTTATTAAACAGGTTTCCAAAACTTTTTATTAATTCTCTAACATTAGCTTCAAACTTTCAGAAATTAGCAATGTGCATTATCCGTTTTCTATAGTAGTATAGCAAACAGTAAAGTTTAAACTTGTACAGTTATTTTTCAACCTTCAGAATCCTCAATTTCTGATCCATATCTTGACAGAAAATCAGCATTGCTATTCTCTTTACCAGATTTGTGTATCACTGCGAAATTAAATGGCTGTAGTGCCAGGTACCACCTTGTGATTCTGGAATTTTTATCTTTCATTTGGTTAAGCCAACAGAGAGGATTGTGCTCTGTTATAAGTACAAAGTCAGTTCCTAGAAGATAAAACTTAAGGGACTCCATGGCCCACGTTGCTGCTAAACATTCCTTTTCAATGGTGGAGTACCTTTTCTCTCTGTCATGCAACTTCCTGCTTATGTACAGAATAGGATGTTCTGTTTCATCTACATTTTGACTCAGGACTGCACCTAGACCTACGTCTGATGCATCTGTTCATAACAAAATGGTTTCTCAATGTCTGGGCTTCTTAAAGCAGGAGCTGAACATAATGCAACCTTAATGGCCTGAAAAGCTTCATCACACTCTGGGGTCCATTTCACATTATTTTGGTACCGTTAATTTGTGAGTTCAGTGAGGGGAATAGCTAACTCAGCATAGCTGGGAACAAATCTCCTATAATAACCAGCCAGCCCTAAAATGACCTGACATGTTTCTTTGCTTTAGGGACAGGGCTGTTAGCTACAGCTTCTATTTCAGAAACTTCTGGCTTAACTTCTCCAGTTCCCAACACATAGCCCAAATATTTGGTTTCCTACATGCCCAATGCACATTTGATAGGATTAATAGTGAAACCTGCATTTTTGATAGCTTGATAACTGCTCATAGGTTTTCCAGGTGGCTTTTCCAGTCTGGACTGTACACCACAACATCATTGGAGGTATGCAGCACAATAACCAGTGTGAGCGGGTAAAATTACATCCACGACCACTGGAATGTAGCTGGCCACCATGTAAACCAAATGGCATGGTGGTGAACTGATAGAATCCAACAGGAGTGGCAAATGCAGTTTTGTCTCTGGATTCCTTAGCTAATGGGATTCGTCAGTAACCCTTGGTGAGATCAAGGATACTGATATACTTTGCACTCCCCAGTCTGTCCACCAAGTCATCTATTCTGGGCATACAATAACTGTCAAATTCTGACACTTGATTAAGTTTCCTAAAATCAAGGCAGAGTCTAGCACTCCCTTCTTTTTTGTTTACAGTTACCATTGGAGATGACCAAATACTCCTCGACTCCTCTGTGATACCCAGTTCTTTCATTTTTTGTATTTCCTTAACCACATCAGCTCTTAACCACTCTGATAACCTGTATGTCTTTTGCCTAATAGGATGCACATTCCATGTCACTATTACATGCTCAACCCCTTTTGCTTGGCCTGGTACTGTGGTAAAAGTACTGTTAAATGTCTTTAGCACATTACGAATGTCTGCAGTTTGTTCCGAGGTTCAGGAAACAGTTATCTTTACAGCATCAGCAGTTACAGTTTGTTCCAGTCTATCATAAGCTACATCAATATCTTCATTATCAGTTTCTGGTAAAATCAGCGAAGCAGCTTTTGGCATTTTTTCAACCCATATTTTGAGGAGGTTAGCATGGTATATCTTAGTAGGATTTTTCCTGTCAGTGGTCTCAGTCTCATAGTTAATGGTGCCAGTACATCTAAGAGCCTTATAAGGCCCTTGCCACTTCATTAACAGTTTATTTTCTGTTGTGGAAACAGTAGCAAAACCTTTTCACCTGGCTCGAAAGTTTTCTTTTACCCCATGGTCGTAATATACCTCCTGCTGGCTTTGGGCCTCTTCCTGATTACTATGGGCAATTTCAACATATTTTGCCAGTTTATTTCTTAAGGCACACATATAAGATGTTATAGATTGTTTCTGAGTGGGGTTATCTTCCCGCGTTCTTTTATCACATCCAGTGGCCCTTTTGGCTGCCTTACATACAGCATTTCAAATGGTGAAAACCCTGTTGATGCCTGTGGCACTTCTCTGTAAGCAAAAGTAGGTAAGGTAAGTATTCCAATCTTTCCCTTCCCCTTTACAAACCTTTTAACATGACTTTTAGGGTTTGGTTAAAACGCTCAACAAGACCTCTGCCTGAGGGTGATAGGGGAGGTTCTTATGGCAGTGATACCTAGTAGTCTGTACAGCTACTTTAGTAATGCAGCACCAAAATTACTACCCTGATCAGTAATAATTTCTTTAGGTATGCCCACTCTGCTGAAAATGTTTTTGCAAGCTGTGCTGCCACTTTGAAGCTGTGACAGCACGCATTGGAACTGCTTCTAAGTATAGAGTAGCTTAGTCGATACTACCAGGATAAATCTATTACCCTTTTACTTTTGTCTAAAGGACTAACCACATCCATTGCAATTCTCTCAAAAGGCACATCTATCAAGGGTAGGGCACATGGGGCACCTTGTCTTTTTCTAGTGACTGGGGCTACTTTCTGACACTCAGCACAGGAATTACAATAGGTAGCAACATCTTCATGAATTCCAGGCCAGTAAAATCTATACAGCAATCTGGCAAGGGTGCGATCCCTCCCTGAGGGACCAGCCATAGGACTATCATGTGCTATCTGTAACAACTCTGTTCTATACTTTTGTGGTATAACCAGTTGTTGTGTCTGTTCCTGTGTCTGAGGCTTAACCTAAACTCTGTACAGTAACCCATTACATTTTTTAAACATTGGTCCACCCTGTTTTGGTTTCACCCCCAGCTGCTTAAAATAACCCTGAAGAGAAACATCGTTAACTTGTTCTGAAAGAAAATCACAATCAGTAATCAGTTTAGTTTCAGCATTTTCATATGTTAACCCCTTATGTCCATCAGTCATTTGTTGCCAAAGTTTCTTCAGGCATCGTCTTTCTTTTCTGGATTTTCAGATCTTGGAGCTGTGCTCAAACAAGTCCAAATCAAAATCACTGAAAGGAAAAGTGTCCCCACCATCTGAAATTTTCTTTGCCTGAGCTCTTGTCACCACTGCTGCTGAGAACATCAGGATTTACTCCCTCCTTGATTAACTCAGTAAATCCTGGAAAGTCATTTCCAATAATCACAGGTACAGGTAATTTGGTGCGACACACCCTTAATGGTCAGAGTCACTTGGGTGGTGGGATAGTATCGAGTTTCTGTGAATGCAGATGACACCAGTACCTGGTCCTTTGCACAGTGTTTTCCCAGCACTTCAACAAGCACTAGGGTCGCCTGCTTCCTGAATCAGTGAGTCCCTTTACAGTCTTATTCCCACCTTCACATCTGTTAAGTACTTGCCCCAACTTGCCAAAGACAAATCTGTTCCAGTGCCACTCTCCTTACTATGGCAGTTTCTGCAATATGGCCGACTTATTACAGTTATAACAAATAATGTCTTTGGGCCCAGATTTGTTACCCCACCAGAGTTCTTATCAGGCTTGGAGTTTAAATGGGAAAAATAGTTTCTTATCAGTGCTTGGCTGTTACCTCACTGCTGTGGCATCTGTCTAGCCATTTGGTAGTCCTCGGCCAAAGAAACAGCCTTGTCCTCACTCTCTGGTAGGTGTTCCTTTACCCAAAGTTGCACATCTGTAGGCAGGATGTTGATGAATTGCTCCAATGTATATGTATCGATGATCTGTGGGACTGCTTTGCCCTCTGGTTGGAGCCATTTTATCAGGAGTTCTCTGAGTCGGGTGAAGGCTTCTCGAGGATTGCCAACTGAGTTGTATTTCAGAGATCGAAATCTCTGCCTGTAGGTCTCTCCCGAGATGCCGTTTCAGGATTTCACTTTTCACCAGGTCATAGTTTTTTGACTGTACAGTGTCCATACTACTGTAGGTAAGTTGGGCTTTCCTTGTCAGGTAGGGTACCAGTCTGATTGTCCATTGCTGCTTTGGCCATTGGCAGGCTGCGGCAACCCTTTCAAAAGTTTTCAGCTATGCCTTGATATCATCCGAGGGACACAACTTTGTAAGTTTAATGGCTTTGAAGTTGCTTGCATTTTGTTGCTCATCTGGATCTGTGCCAGATCCTCTGCCTTTGATAGCTTGTAAGGCATCCAGCCATCACTGCTGTTGTTGATGTATCTCTTCTCTCCTCTGCTTCTCAGTCTCTTTTTGTTGTATAGCTCATCATTTGAAAAAGTCCATCAGGCTTTTAGGTTCTGTCACTGCCTGTTCTTTTTCCATAACTTGTGCTGGCTGTACAATCTCAGCTTGGACTTCTATCTCTGCTAGTTTGGCTGCCATTTCATGGTAACCACTCCTGGACTTGCTGCTGCAGAATCCATACCTTTCACTATGCTTCCCTGGCACTTGGTCTGGTACCCATGCACAAAATTCCTATCTTAGGGTATGCATGGTGTAAATCCCACTTTGGCTGACACCATCTGTGGTCGAGGCACAGGTCAGGAAGCACAGGAAACCAGGAGCAGTTGTAGAATTCACCAAAATATTTTACACTAGCGATAACATAAAAATACACTTGTTCAGTATAACTATTTACAAAGGCAAAATAAAATGGAAACCATCCATCAGAGTTTTCCTTCAATCTCTGTGTCCTTTCTTTCTTAAGCAGTTGCAGCTCAGCTCTCTTACATGTCCTTCCAACCCCATTCTTAACAAGCATCCTGTTCTTGTAAGTATCAGACATGTGCAGCCAGAACACAATGTCCCAGAAATGAGACCCCTTTTCCACAGCTCTTCTGCAAAAGGCTTAAGACTTGCACTCGGGTAACTTCTCGAGTTTCCAATAGCTTTATGCAATCATCTTAAACCACCATTACTGTATATACATTTCAAAAATTAGCACTATATATTTTCTAGACAAAGGGATCCCAATATCAGTTACATTTCCACATACAATAATGATTTGCATATATTTTTATATCAGCAGATATGCAAGAGAGAAAAAGACAGACATCAAGGGAGGTTGAGAGACAGTGAGAGGCAAAGAATTGCCCAGACTGTCGGGGATAAAATCTCAGGTCTCACAGAAATTTTGTTGTGCAACCAGACAGATAAATAGACAGGAAAGGACAGAACAGAACAGATCCTTGCATTTAAACACTTTCTTCATAACAATTGGGACAGGGTCCTATTCCACCCTGTCACAACCCGAGTAGGTCTGCAGTGTCACTATAGGTAGGATAAATAGGGCAGACTAGGTGGGCTAGGAGGTCCTTATCTGTTAACAACTTCTATGTTTCTATTGTGACCTCTACTTCCCCAGCTCCTCATCGAACTCAGGCAGTGTTATGCAATGCCAGGTTGATTAAAAACAAGACCGCCATAATTGGGGATCTTGTTAATTCAACTGACCTGGTTTGCATTACCGAGACCTGGTTGGATGGAAATGCTGGCCCCATTTTGGCTTCAGCGGTTCCACCTGGGTACTCGGTGATACACTGCCAGAGGATCAGCGTGAGGAGCAGGGGTGTGGCCTTGTTTTAAATCAGAACAGAACCTGAGGGAAATTCCAGTGGAAGCCACCAACTCCTTTGAATGTATCGTGGGTGAGGTGTGGAGTGCAGGATTCTTCTCGCTCACCGTCCACCAGGAGATGGGAATGTTTTCCTGTGGAAGCCAGGGACTTCATCACGACCTAACATTGGGACCCCATAGATGGCTGATCCTTGGGGATTTCAATGTTTGGATCGACAATGAACTCTTGCAGTTTGGACAAGACTTCCTCCAGCTAATGAGTTCACTGGGCCTCACACAGGTTGTTTCCTCCTCGACCCACATTGGTGGTCATTCATTAGACTTAGTGTTTCTCCTGGGGATGGAGATATCCAATTTGGTGGTGGAACCAGTTGGGTGGTCAGACCATCACACCATCAGCTTCAGTTCTGAGGCCCCTCCTAGAGGTCTGCCCCTATGGAGATGGTCCAGTACCGCACCTTGAGGGGTGTTTCCAGATGGCCTGATGGCGGTGCTGGACCTATCAGGCATGCCAAGAGAATGCATGGATCCAGGGGATCTTGTACTTGCCTATAATAAGGCAGTGACAGAGGCCCTGGATTCCATTGCTCCTCTTCGTGTTCGTCCACTCTCCCTTCATCCTAGGTCTCCACGGTTTGATGAGGACTTGAGGAAGTTGAGGATAGTTGGACAAAGGCTAAAAAGGCGATGGCAGAGGTCCAGCCTGGTGTGTGACAGACTTAGTTTGATGGAACATTATTCAGTCTATCAATCAACAATTTCCCATAAGAAGGCAGAATTCCTGTGCAGGAAAATTGCTGCCATATGGAATCGACCAGCTCAGCTTTTCCAGACTGTAGACAGACTGTGCAATCCACTCTGTCTTCAGCCCAGAAATGCCTTTTCACAAGAGCAGTGTGAGGAGATTGCTCGATTCTTCACGGATAAGGTTGCCATGATCAGGTCTGACATCAGCCTGACCCTTTCTCTAGGGAGTAGCAGTGGTTGGCAGGAGATGTTGGACTCCCGGTTTAAGTGGTGTGACTTTGGCCAGCCTACAATCAGTGATACTGTGATGGTTATCCAGTCTTACGTCCTACCAACTGTAGTTTGGATCCGGGCCCTAAACGCTTGCTTGTTGGATGCGTTGATGCCATCGACCCGATCCTTGCTGAGATAGTCTGGTTATCCTTGTGAGAGGGAATTTTCCAGCTTCCCTTAAGGAGGCTGTGGTTCGCCTCTTCTTAAGAAGCCCTCCTTAGATTCTGACTGTCTTACAAACTACAGACCGGTCTCTAACCTTCCCTTTTTGGGTAAGGTTATTGAGAAGGTGATGGCTTTACAGCTGGAGGACCATTTGACCAGCCACAATATCTATGATTCTCTCCAGTCCAGTTTTAGAAAGAGACATAGTACCGAGACAGCTCTTGTTCGGGTACCAAATGACCTCCTGATAGCGACTGATCGAAAGACTCATTCTGTCTTGGTCCTTCTTGATCTCTGCAACATTTGATACTGTGGACCATGGTGTGCTGTTGGATCATCTCAGTTTATCTGTGGACCTTCCGGGCTGTCCTCAGATGGTTTCGATCTACCTCACGGGCAGGACTCGAGAGTGGTGTCTGGGGTTTGTACCTCAGCTCCATTCTCCTGCCCTGTGGGGTCTCTGCAGGATCCATTCTAGTGCCCATGTTGTTTACAGTGTATATGCTGCCATTGGGAGTGATTATTAGACGGTATGGCTTGAGTTTTCACTGCTATGCAGATGATACTCAGCTATACATGTCTTTTGTCCCTGAACAAGATGATTCTGTCTCGGTGCTCAACAGCTGTCTAACTGAAATTCAGGCCTAGATGAATGTGAGCTGGCTAAGGTTGAACCCTGAAAACTGAGGTGTTGGTTGTGAACCCAGGTCATCGTGAGGCGGTATGTCAGCAAGTTCACTCGGTTTGTGGCTTGGAGGTATCCAGATAGCTACCTCAGACTGGGTGCAGAACCTGGGCATTAAATTTGATGACTGTCTGACCCTAAAATCATAACTGTCGGCAGTTGTTAAGACTTCTTTACCATCTGATATCGCCTGGGTGAAACATCTGGTTCCTCCCTATGATCTTTCAATGTTGGTTCACGCCTTCGCTACCTCCCACCTTGACTACTGCAATGCTCTTTACCTAGGGCTGCCGGGGATTGATATCCGCTGCTTGCAGCTGGTGCAGAACGTGGCAGCCAGGCTATTGACTGGTGCTTCGAGAGCCAGTCATATAACGCCTGTGCTCTGTGGTCTGCACTGGCTGCCGATACAGTTGTGGATCACCTTTAAGGTTGCTTTGTTAATCTATAAGGCCCTACATGACCAGGGACCAAGTTACCTGAAAGATCTCCTTTGTCCCTACTATCCCGTCCGTCCTCTCTGATCCACCGATGAGGGATTGCTAGAGGTTCCCAGAGTATGTTTGCAGACATTGGGAGCAAGGGCATTTAGCTTTGTTGCTCCGTCCCTGTAGAACTCTCTACCTCACGGGTACAAGATTGCCTAACTGTCCAGAGTTTTAAAACTGCTTTAAAACTTATCTTTTAACCTGACTTTGTTGATTGATGGGGTTATTTTACTTTATTATGCTGCTATTATATTGCTTTTTGTGGAAATTATATGTTTGTTTTATGATAATTTATTTTATTTTATGTATTTTATTGTACAGGCACCTTGGTTTTAGAAAGGCCTTTTATAAATAAAATTGATTTGATTTGACCTAGGCTGGCTATCTCATATGAATAATCACCAATTTTTCTAAGCTGTGTCACAGGCAAAATAATAAGGACTGGCACCCCAATTTTGACCTTGCTCAAGTCCTTCCATTTGTCCTACCCGAGATCCAATGACAAATCCTTCTCGTTGTCCCCAAACATCCACCTGAATGGGGACCAGGTCTTTATTGCTACCCACACAAATTCTGAAACCCTCTGCCACTTGCAGTCCTTAGTTCCTCCTCCCACCTCAGTTTAAAAGTCTCTTTCACCTTAAGGCTAACTCAAGTTGTACCTGCACATGATCTTCCAGGTCATTCGCTGAACTCAGGCTGTTTAGCCTTGCCATCGGCAGGTCTAAATTAAATCAGTCCATGTGCATTTTCCATCACTAGGTTAAATGTGCTAGAAGATGGTGCATTTCATTTTGCTTCTCATTTCCTGTTGTCTATGCATCTGAGCCAGCCTGTAGCAAACTAGCTCTTCTGGCCTGCTCATGAATTTTCATTAACTATTGTACCTTACATTAGTGTTTTATATTTCTGCTCCACAGCATGCTTTGTTGTATTTGTTAATTTGCTGCATTGGTCCTTATTGTACTGCAATTATTGTATGGTCCTTACTATATTGTAATTTATTGTATTGTATCTTTGCTTGTTAATACTATATTGACTGTCTTGTAGCTTCCTAGGTCATACTGTATTGACTGTCTTGTAACCTCCTGGGTCGCATGAAAAATAGACACAACTGTGTCTAGTGTACTCACCTGGCCAATAAAAGTAAAATAATTCTGTATCTCTGTCTTGGTGCTCTTTCCTGTGTTTTTGTTGTTACTTGTATTGAAATAAGCACTGGCTACCTCAGACTGTGCACTTGGTTGCTTGTGCTTCCTTATTAAGGTGAGGCTCCATTAGAGGTATGGTCAGCCCAACAACACCTTTGTGAGGATGGAAACCTTTTGAGAAAAGGAGAGTCCCTACATTCCCTAATTGAAGCAGCATATATGAAGCCCTCTACTGGAAATAATAAGTAATCCTTAGTGGGATGGTGACCTAGGTCTTTGTTCTGCAGTAGTTTCCTCTGTGGGTTTTTTCCCTTCTTCTGTATGCCAAAGGTCATGATTATAATGTTAATTAATTATTTCTCTGAGAGTTGGAGTTGAATAGTGGTCTCATTCCTCTCACTTGCATCTCCTCTTCATACTGCTAGTTATTAATTCATTATTTAATTAAAGAAATGTTTTTCCATAAGGCATAATGAGCTGGTAGGTGTTTCCAGATATAGTATTTCATTTTATTTTATTTTTTATACTTGCAGGTACAATGAGCATGTCTGCCTGTTTTCATATGCAACAAGTGTACAAAAATATATTAAAACATTACATGATAATTATACAACAAATACACAACAAAAAAACAATTTTAATAGACATTACAAATAGATACAAATAGTCAATTTTAGACCTAAAGACAGGTACATTTATCAGAATCATGGAACCATTGTCGTAATTTTTTTAAAATGAATAAATAGAAGAACAATTAACTATATTCATTGGAAGAATGTTAAACAACTGAGGAGCTTTGTAGAGAACTGACCTCTGACCAGATGCTTTCCAAAAAAAAAGGATGGAGACAGTTAACCTACTTTGTGATCTGATGCCACACTCGTTCACTGCCCTTGAAAATAGAGTATATATGGAGATGGGTAACAAACCCAGGGTACCCTTAAAAAGAAATAGCCCAATCTTATAAAGAATTCTATTGTGAAAAGAAAGGCAACCAAATAGTTTAGTAAGTTTGCAATGATGTATGCGATAGGCAGAGCCTCTCATGAATCTAAGAATAGTGTCATACGTAACCCTCATATTGTCAAGAATTTTATTTGAGGACGCAATGTAAATAATTAAGCCATAATCAAATAAACTTAATAAAAAATTATGGGTTAATAGTACATGTGATTCCTTTGTGAGAAATGGTCTTACCCTGTACAGTAACCCAATCCTTTGGTTCAATTTTCTTTGTAGAGAAAGAATATGTGACTCGAAGGACAAATGAGAATCCAACAGGATTCTTAAATATTTAAAGGTGTCCACCCTCTCAGTTTCCTGGCCTCTAAGATCTACTATGGGATTTAAAAGAAAACTAGGTTTCATCCTGGGTCCCGTGAACAACATAAATTTGGTCTTGGCAGAATTCAAAACCATACACCTGGAAATAAGCCATTTTCGTAGACAAAAAAAAATCATCCTGAATGACCTTTGATGCAGAAATGGGGTCATCACAGATCCCATAAAGAACATCTGCATAAAGTGTCATAGATGACTGAGTGCAGATTTGTGGGGCAGAATTCATAAACAGCGAAAAAATCAAGGGACCCAGGATGGAACCCTGAAGGACTCCACAGCAGATAGGCCCGGGAGAAGACAGAGTCACATCAATCTTCGTACAGTGATGCCTGTTGCAAAGATAATTAGAAAACCATGTTTTAACCTCTTGAGAAAAGTGAAATTCAGTCAAATCTAAAGGCAACAATGAATATTCAACAAGGTTGAAGGCCTTGGTGAGGTCCACAAATATGGCTGCAACAGAGCGCCATTTATCGAGGGTGCTCTGAATGCAGGTTGTGAACCCCACCAAGGCCATCTCAGTACATCTTGTGGAGAAGTGGCAAGGCAGGAACAGTGAGGTACACTAAGAACAATGATACAAATAATAAGTACATAAGTAATATAAATAATAATTCCATGTGATAATAGCGATTGCCAACTGGTGATTGCTACTACGGCGAAAGTGCATTATCACCAAAAGCAATTCGCGACATGCACTTGCAGGGTATGCACAGTACTGGAAGTGTGCATGCGGGGGCTTTGCCCCTGTCACCACCCTAATTATGGATTCTCAACTCCAGGGGGGTGCATGTCGGGGAAGGGGTACAGCCCGGTTTAAAAACAAATTGTCCTGCAGCTGTGGGAAGAAGCAACATTTTCCCAGCCCCCCCCCGAACCTGGGACCTGCTTCATCGGAGCCAGCCTCCCTACCCACCACACCAAACAGTTGGCTTGGTGCAGCAGGCACACTAGAGGGTAATAACCCTCTTCCTTATCCCTCCCCTTCCCCTTGTTATATTCCCTTTCCGCTCACGCATCCCTCCCCTCGCAGTTGCAGTCCTGGGCATACGGAGGTCGCTCATGATATTAGTGCCCTCATATGAGTTGTCTTTGACAGTCACTCATATGCTATTATCATGGATACCATAAAAACAATTGTGCAAGGACAAGGATTATGTGTAAGTACAAATTCACTAAAACAATAAAGTTCTGAAGGATAACAACATTTGCAATGCATAAAAATACAATAAAGTGTTGCAGCACAACATTTGCAATGTGCAGAAGGCAAACTGAGTTCTGGGTGGAAGCAATGGTTGTGGCTTGGGGAGGGAGGGAGGATGAGGGACTTCACTAGTGTAGGTGCAGGGTGAAGGGGAGTAGAGGAAAGTGGGTGTTGGGCAGCAGTCTAGGGTCTAATACAAGGGCAGCTGCAGATGTGAGTAGTAGAGTCACAGAGGAGATAGGTAAGAGAGTGGTAGGAAGGGGTGGAGTGAATGATAAAGGAGAGAGAACCCCAAAGTTTGGGGAATGAGAAGGCGAAGGCAGCTTGATCAGCAGTGGATTTCATTGAGGGGAGATTGATACAGCAGAGCCAGAATTAGGAAGGGGTAAGAGGTACAGTAGTGGGGGGTAGTGAGGAGGGAAGCAAGTTACTGTAGGTGGTTGGGAGCCAAGCCTGTATTTAGAGATAAAGGAAACTTGGTGAGTGAGGTGTCTGGTTTCAAGGGAGGTGAAGAAAATGAAAGAGTACAGGAGCAGTGGTGGATGTGGGGTAATAGTCCTAGGCAAAACAGCAAAATGAGTGAAAGAGGGAGTCCAGTCTGGCATGTGTGGATTCAGGGGTAGCACTGTACACTATGTCATCATAGTCAAAAATGGAGAGTATCATCTTCAAGACTATCTCTCTTTGGGCAGGAAGCAGGATATTCCCTTTATTTCTATAAAACAAACCAAGTTTGGGGTGAAGCTTCTTGTGGATGGCATCCACATGTGCTAAGAAATACAGGTGCCAGGCCAGCCAGACCCCAAGGCACTTGAATGAGGGGACACCATCAAGGGTATGGAAGATGGGAGAGGGGTGAGCCTAGTGAGCCCTGCTTGATGCCAAAGGTCATAGAGACCATTTTTTGGCACTGAGGGACAACTGATTAGCTAAGAACCAGTGCTGCATGTTTGTAAAGTCCAGCTGGAGTCTGACTGTGTGGTCGGGGCAGTGGTGCCAGAGGCAAAGAGTATAATGTCATCTGCATACATATGGATGGATACAGAGGAACTGGAAGCAGGAAGGTCATTCAGGAAGATGGAGAACAGTACTGGGCCAAGAGCAGACCGTTTGGCGTACCTGAACTGATGGGGAGTTGTGGGGTGGGGCATGTATCCTCCTGTCCTACAGGTAGGAGTGGAATCACCTGACTGAGGTATCAGACAGCCCTGCTGCCTTGAGCTTGTCCAGGAGAAAGAAGTGGAAAACAGTGTTGAAGGCTTTGACTAAACTGACAAGGATGGCGGAGGTGACCAAGCCCCGATTCATGCCAGATAGAATGGGAACAGAAAGACAGAAGAAGGAGAAGGAGGTTGTGATGGAGTGGGACTTATGGAAGCCAGACTGGGAGGGAGTATAGAAGGAGGATGAATCAAGGAAGGAGGAGACCTGAAATAGCACCAGGTGTTCCTGAAGCTTAGCTAGGGTGGGAATGAGGCAGATAGTATGGTAGTTGCCAGGAGAGGTGGTATCACCCCTTTTGGGGAGGGGACTGACTCCTGTTTCCTGTTTCCAAGTATCAGGGATGGAGACTAAGGAAAAGGAGAGGCTGAGAAAGGAGGTAATAAGTAGAACAGTGGCAAAGGCACAGAGATGCAGGAGTCTGGGGTCAAAGCGAACAAGCCTCACATCCTTGTGGGTGTTTAGAGCTGAAAGGGCCTTAAGGGATGCAACGAGAGTATTAAGAGAGAATACAGGATTAAGTAGGGTGGTAGGAGGGGCATATGGGAGGAGGAGAAGAGGGAGTGGGCAGAGGAGGTGAAGAAAGTTAAAAACTGAGGCAACAGAAGAGGGGTGAGAAATAGGAATGTCCTCCACCATGAGGATGGAACAAGAGAGAGTGGATTACCTTCCAGAACTTGGAGGGGTGGTTAAGGTTGTTCTGGAGCATGGATGCAAAGCATTTGGACTTAGCAAGCCTCGTAGCTCTGGTACAGTCATTGCCATGGGTCTGGTACTTGATAAGGTCAGTAGGGGACTTGTGTTTTCACCAGGCAAGGTCTTTGTATGGAGGCAGGTCAGCAACTCTGCCAATATCCATGGGTGGTGTTAACTTCCACCCTGGTTTTTCTAAGGAGGAACATGGACATCCCAGACAGACATGGATTTTGAGTTGAAATATTGGAGGGTAGAACGTATGTTGCTGGCTGCAGCTATGGGTAACCAGTCAGTAGCTACCAGGTCAGCATGGAGGGAAGAAAAGTTCAGTAATCTGAAGCACTGAATCTGGATGAATTTGGGTAGGCTTTGGGACAACTAATTTTTGCGCACACAGTAGACCATATGGTGATCATAGAGGGCAGAGAGAACCCAGTCCAGGAGAGAGTGATGAGGGATCTATGATTGTGCTGTGTGCGGTCAGTGATCAGTTGGGAAAGTTGAAGGGACTTTATGTTTTGGCATAATTTATTTAGAGGTGGGGAGAACCAACTGAGGTTGAAATTGCTGAGGATAAGAAGCCTGCCAGAGGAGGCATGTGAGGAGATAGTGGTGAGGAGCAGTGGCTGAAGGTGGGGACAAGCCAGGACAGCAATAGGCACCTGCTATGAATATATGAACAGAGAAGGGGAGGGACAGCTTGAGGGGGAGCAACTGATAGGCAGGGGGGTGGTGATGGAGAGCACAGGATTGAACTGGATTCTAGAGGACAGGTAGATTACAACTCCCCCCCCCAGTGTGATCATACTGAATGATAATGTAGCCGAGGATGGAATCAGAAGTATCAGGAATCCTGGGGGACAGCCTAGATTCCAAGATCACCAGTGCATCAGGCTTGAGATTAAACATGACCAGCCTGCAACTAGTCAATCTTGTGGAGGCAGCTTTGGACATTGATATGAGTCATTCTGCGTCCTTTGGGGAGATGATGGAGGATGGCTGGGCAGGGCCAGGATTGAGTGCAATATCATCTGCTACTATAAGCAACAAGGAGATAATGATCTTGAAGGGGCCTATGAGTTGCTGAGGGGTGGGGGGTGAGGCGGATGAGAGGGGTAAAAGGAAAGGAGGTACCTGAAGGTTTCAAGGTAAAGCCAAGGAGAAGGGAGTAGACTGCACCCTGGTGGTCAGGGGGAAGGGATAGGGTGGAGAGGCAGGAGGTAGGGAGGTTGGATGACAGAGAGAGGGAGGAAGATTGAGGGGAAGGCAAGGATAGGCAGAAGGGGGGATGGAGGTGAGGGAAAATAGGAGAGGGAGCAATGATAGGGTTAGTAGTAGCACACTAAATGAACAGCAAGCAGTTGTCAAGGAGAATTTTACCAGTTAAGGGTGGGAGAATTAATGGGTGGGGGAGAAAGCTTCACATGTGGGGAGGAAGTCTAAATAAAATAATATGTGGGGGGATAGGGGGCTTCCACAAATGGGGAGAACTCTAGATTAAACAATTTGGGAGGGTGTGGGCTTCAGCTGGAAGGGGGAAGCTGAAATTAAACCAGAGCTGGTCTAAGTGACACTGGAGCATAGAAAGGTAAGGGTAGATTATGTAGCAGGTTGGCTATAAAGCCAATATTCCCCTGCAGTACTAGTTTAGAACATTTTGGCAAATTGGCGGCTTAACATATGATTGTTTTGCCATTTCATCAGTGCTATTTTTTGACTCAGCTTGAGACATTTCTGGCTCTATGCATCATCTTTTTGACGCAGCTTGTGTCAAATTCCCCCCTCATGCATTGTCTTTGTAATGCAACTTGCATTATTCTTGCTCCATGCATCACTCATCTTTTTCCTCAGCTTGAGTCAGTCTCACCCTCTGCATCGTCTTTTTGACTCCGCTTGAGTCATTCCTGCTCCCTGCATCATCTTTTTGACTCAGCTTACATCATTCTGTCGACATGTGACATAGTTTTGATGCAGCAGACCTCTTGCATAATTTTGGGGCACTTTGACACAGAAAATACCTTTCTTGCAAAAATACGGCGTACTGTATTTGGTGCACCAGGATTTGATGCAAGGTTCTTATTTGATGCACTCTGCGTCAGTCTAAGGGCCTTTTAAAAATCTGGCCCCAGATCTCTTGTGTCAGTGGAATGAGTTTGGCTGCTAGGGGGGCTATAGAGTTAGCAGATGACTGCTTTATACCAATGTATGGATTTCAGTTGTATGTCTATACATTTTGCACAGTAATTAATAAACTTTAAGACATGAAAAAGAAAACACTCCAGTCATTACTTTCTTTTGAGTAGCACCTGTAAATCCCTGAGTAAAATGCTACCCCAGCAGAAATGGTGCCACGCTGAGTCGAGCTGTTTGGTAGCCCAACACCCAGAAAAGTCCAGCCTATGCTGCACAACATGTTTTTGGGAGTCATGCCAATCCACCCAGTCATGCTATTGCACAGGAACTGAATGCAGCAACACACCTAAATGCTTGCAATTGCTCTACTGCCATTCTTTTTTTGTGGAGAACATGATGATTTAAAAGGTTGATGCTGTGTGCCTTCCCCAAATGGCAGATTCCCTCACAAATGTACTTCTCCACCCATGCTATTCCTTAGCTTTATGGGACTGTGTCATGCATGGTAATCCATGCCCTGCTGCATTCAGCATTCCCATATATACATCTTAGTATGGCTATGTGGACCAGTGGCCGAACAGCTGGTAGCTCCTATATATGCATTATAGCATACTGGACACAGGTACCTGGGGTAGTAGTCGACTCTGGCCAGGGGAAAGATTGTACTAAGGCCAATTGCAGTGGTAGCAACACTTCGCATATTAGCCAGCATGCCACACTGGTAATGAAGAGTGTAACTGGATCACAAACAGGTCAGAAAATGGTAGAATTTCTTTTGACTGAGATTAATGAGTGAATCCAGCCTGTGGTGATTTTACCATGGGGGTTAGAGTGGCACAGGGGCTTGGGGGATGGGGACTACTAACCTTAAGACATTTGTGTATCAGTAGCCTCATTTTGACCCAACCTTGCCTTAGTGTACCCCAAGGATGAAGTTACAGGTGAAGTTGCCAAAGGCAAATTTACTACCGAATAGAAAAAATATGCAAATATATTCGCAATGGCGAATTTGGCGAATGTGCCTTAACTTCACTGGTGAATTAAAACTTTGCACATCTCTTGTTCTGAAAAACAATTCATTAATAGCTCTAGTTCCTCTTTATATCTAATGGGGGACAGGTAATTGTCTTGTGATAATTGCTGGCAGTAGCACTGTCCTTTCTGATTGCAGGTCCTACGGTACACCCGGAAGCAAACTATATACTCTGCATGCTGTCCTGGGCAAAACATGAAATAAATAACAGAATAAATAATTAAACCACTGCAGTTCATACAGTAAACCTGGAAACAAACTTCATATTCTTCATGCTTGCCTAAGCAAAACATGAAATCAATCAATCAATAAACAAACAAGCTGTTTTGTATAATAAGAAATGTATACAGAGCTACCTCTTGTTAAACTGGTAGGAATGATTGATATTTGTATGAACAGGCGCTCACTATGTAGAAAAATGTAGATATGTTTCTTAAACAGTTTTTGCAGTGCAGTATAGTACAGCATTATGTCTGCTTGGCATTCTCTAAAGTGTTGGCATTAAAATGTAAAGAAAACATTAAAGTTCCTTTTTATCTGAACTTGTTGTGGTCTGCCAATGCTGTGCATTGCTTCTTTGTCTTAGTCACATCCCCTTCCCTTTCATCTGAATTGAGACAGACAATGTGCTTGGAGGAAGTGGCTACAGCCATGTATTTATTAAGAGCCAATTGGAATTGGAATTTATTTTATTTATTCATTGTTAACCAGGTAAGGCCCACTAGGCACAACTGCCTCTTTTCAGGGGCGACCCTGGAGCTTTGGGCTGGTTAAGTGACTTGCTCAGAGTCATACAGTATACAAGTGGAGGTTGTGGGAATCAAACACTGGTCTGCCAGATGAATCAACCTCATTCACAGCTCATCACTCTAACCTCTAGGCTATACTGCCAGCCCAATTGTTAACTGGTTGTGTATGTTGAATATGTATACCAAACAATCTGGCATGACGTGTAGCAGAGTAATCGCAGCTAAGGAACTGACTAACTCTACTTCATTGAGTACATATAGGCCCTCCCTCCCTCCCCTTTGGAGGGGACCAATATAATGATTACCTCGCAAGGCCCTCTGGCCACTGAGGCATGAGGGATGGCTCTTAAAGGGCCAATCTTGAGAGCACCCTCCCCCATCAGATGGCGCTACCAACTAGTGACTGAAGTCAGAAAGTTACCCTTTGCCTACTCCCACCTACTGGGAACCCTACACACCTGTCTGTCCCGGCCCCTATTGGGTGTAAACTACCCCCCTGTCCATCCAGGTGTCATGTGGGGGCATGCCAACAGACAAAATCTACCTGCTGCTATTCATTACAGGCTCTACCATTATCTTTTAGGTCAAAGCCTCCTTCATTCACCTCAACAAACAAGACAGACAACATGCTTGGAGGAAATGGCCATATCTATGTATTTATTAAGAGCCAATTGGAATTAGAATTGTCAACTGATTATGTTGAACATATACATCAAACAATATGGTGTGATGTGCACAGCAGAGTAGTCACAGCTAATGAATTTTCTAAATATGGTTCACTGAGTATGTATAGGGCCTCCCTCCCCTTTGGAAGGGGCCAATATAATGATTACAACCTCACAAGGCCCTCTGGCCACTGAGGCATGAGGGATGGCTCTTAAAGGGTCAGTCTTGAGAGTGCCCTTCCCTTTTGGAGGGCACCACTGATTGGTGTCAGCCACCAAGTCCTTACCTCTCCCCAGCCTCAGGGCCCGCCTGAAAAGTTGCGACAGCCCTGTTAACTCCTCTGTTTCAACTGCCATGCCTCCACAGGATGAGTGTCTTGCCAAATTTCATTCAAGCTCACTAAGATGCTCATCCCCCACCAAGCACATTACGCAATAACTTCCTCTAACCAGTGTCGTAGTAAATCTATTATTCCCTAAACCTGAGAGGTGCACTCCATTTTTTGCATATAGCTGTGTGACTTTAGCAATGATCTACTCATGCTGCAGCATAACTCCCACAATTGAGTCTATAATTTGACACATGGCCATATTGGTCAACCCATGTGCCATCTCTGTTGCACTGTAATTCTGAGCATGGTGCCACTGCTGTCTCTGTATCATGTGAAACCACATTATCCGCATCGGTATCCTGTGATGAGGGCATCCGCTATTGAGTGCTTACAAAAAAGGACAACTCAATAGAGGTGCCTGTTCACAGCTCTACTGGATGGGGGGGGGCAAATACGAATGTAGCAACATCCTGTTGCTATATGTACACGTGCGTGCGGGGGGACGCGAGCACGCTGTGCGATGGTCAGAAGGGGAGGGAGGGTTTGTGAGGTGTAGCGAGGCGGTGGGCTGCTGAGCTGGTTGTGTGGCATGGTGGGTTCATGGCATGCTATGGTTGGAAGGGTGCCGAGTTCAATACTGGGAGCATCAGTATTTTTGCTCCGGTCCGGGATTTAATTTTTTTGTTTGTTTTCATCCCCCCCCACCCCCGACATGCATGTCCTTGGAGCTGAGAATCCTTTAGTAGGGGGGAGTGATAAACAAAAAAAAAAAAACCCTACTGCCCATTCAATGTATCTACCCAATGGGGATATATGAAGAGACATACACCCTCCCCTCAGGACTGCCGTGCTCTTGCTACCACCTGATGGACAAACGGATGGCCACATAGCCACACTCACCTCACTTGAGAGTCCTGACCTGTGAATAAAACAGAAAACAGAGAAGTTAAAGTAATTGCAGATGTACATAATTCACAAATGCCTTTGGACCTACACTGTCCCAGGGACTGAATCTGTGCATCCGTCCAGACTTCTACCCTAGCATGTGAGGCAGTACCTATTCAAAGGACTGGGTATTATACTCTTTATCTGTCATCCCTAAAGCCTGCAGGGCCTTGCCCAGCAGATGCAGGAACTCAAATGATGTGAGGAGGAAACCATCCTCGTGATGGAGAAAAGCATGTCCCCCAGGATTTAACTGCTAGAGTTACGCAAACACCCACTCCCAAAAGTCCCACTGAACCCTGGGAGTGGACCGGAGACTGCACCAGCAGCCCCTGGCCCTCTTACCTATCCCACTTTGCTCTAGGCAGATGAACACCCTTTTGGTGGTTTCTCCCAACGCAGTGCTACTGGCAAAGCAGATGATTTGCTTGATAGACTTATTTCAGACACCCTAAGAACCCCACAGAATGCCACTAGGAAGACTGTCTGAAATAGACATGCTTCTAAAACTGATAAGCAGACCTTGGGAGGATAGTCTTTATTTTTACCAACAATGCTGGGCCAATCAGGCATGGTGTGTCTAACTTTTAGCGCTCCAATGGACCCACCCTTCCAACATCGTTATGCACCCAAAAGGCCAGTGTGGTATCCCTCATCCCATTGCCTTAGCAAACCAGGCAATTCCTGCCAATGCCACCCCACCATTGCCAGTGTAGAGCCTTGATGCCTCATATGGAGTAGGTACACACACAGTCAGTCTTCTGGTACCAGCCAAGCAGTTGCCAAGTCCAGCTGGTGCCTCACCCACCAAAACGTTCTCCACTCCCCACCCCCCCGATATAGTGCCCTCATACTGGCCACTAATAGGCACTTGAGTAATTTCCACTCTTCTGGATCACCAACTCCCAGAGATAGGACAGGACTTCCCTGGGGCATGTCTCTGCTTTTGGCACCAGATCTCAAAATCTCTCCCACTGTAAACAATAAAGAGCATTAGCCACATCATTATCTACACTAGGTACATGCATTGCCCTGAACTGTATATTCAAGATCAAACACTTCAGTATGAACACCCTCATCATATTTTCTATGGAGCTCTTCCCCCTAGTTGATCATTCATGCACTTCACCCAGATTGTCTCTCCTAAATGTTACCCGTTGTTGCAAAACTGTTTCCCATATCACTAACCCCCAACGATGGAGAAAAATTAAAAGGAAAAAATTCATAAGGTAAAAAAATGGACAGACTGGATGGGCCTTGCGATCCTTATCTGCCATCAACTTCTATGCTTCTATGTTTCTATGTTTCAAGGAGCATGACTGGATGCAGCAAGCCAGAATCCACCCAAGACTGGAGCCAAGACCACATGCACCAGATACTGTGAAAGTAAGCCTCAAAGCCCATGCCCCCAGAGGAATCTATGTAAAGCTCTAGCTCTTGGCTTGTGACCTCTGAGGGCCAAATGACCACACCATTAAAACATGACAGGAATACCAACCATACCTTGAGGTCATCCTGCATAGACTCAATGACCCAACACCTGTAACAAGGCTTGCTCCAGACCGCTCAGCATTTAACTAGCCAGTGAAGAAAGGTTCTCTCCATTAATATTATTTTGCAGGTGAACCTCAGGTGCCCCTGAAGATGCTGTAACTCCCACAGAATGAAATTTAGTGCTTGAACTGCCTTGTGCAACAATGCTGTCATGGCACTAATCTTCTTATGAGGCAGTCAAAACTTCATGACAAAGATATCGATTTTGATACCCAAAAAAGACCGGTGTGTGCATGGCCCCTCCCTTTTGTCATGGGCTAATGGCACACCCAAGTCCTCACTTATGGTGTGGAATGATACCATCAATTGTATGCAGTGATCAGTCCCCACTTTGTTGACAAACAAGAAGTCATCCAGGTACTGAATGAGTTCTGACCACTTAGTGGTAGCCCAAAGCAAAAAGATGCTGAATTGTTAAACCACCATGCACACCACAGCACAACCCGTGGACATGCAGGTATCCACATTAATAATGGCCTTTGAGCTTCATGCCCAATAAGTACCTGTCCTGAGGATGTACTGGCAACAAGTTTCAAGTTTCAGTATCGGTCTTGCCTGGTAATGTATCCTTCAACGCCCCCTTCATCACCTAGACAGCTGCATCAAACAGTGCATAAAACACTGCAGTATTTGCAGGATCAATGTGGTGATTGACTGAGTCACACTTCAGGGAAGATAATTAATTAATCAATCTGAACTCCCTCAGTGCCTTCCTCAGCACCAGACCTTTTGAGGATACCCAGAGATGGGGATATAGAAGTTGCTCAAACTGCCCACTAATCCTGCCTAACACTACTTCCTTCTCAAGTTTGGCCCTATGTCCATCCAGTTCCTGGCAGATTTCAAGTTCTCCACCTTGCAAGCCTTGCGAGGGCCCATGTACAGAATCCTGAAAACTTGTACAAAACTCTCTGCCAGCGACAGAGTGGACCATATATTCAGGTAGCCCTTCAACCAGCACTCAGTGTGCTCCACCCTTATTGGAGTGAAAAGGTTTTCCCTGTCTGTTCCAAAAGAGCTGTGGTTTTAGAGTGTGGGTGCACCGGGAGAGCTCCTGATGTGCCGCTATTGTGGCGAGAAAATAGATACACAATGAGGTCCACTCAGGCTGTTGAATACTGTATCCCACTAGCCTTGACCTCTCACCCATACCAGGGCCATCAGCTTCTGTTCAAACTCTGTATTCATGCTGGTCCTTGCTGTAGCCATGATGACTCTCGATGTGAAACAATATAAACACAGCCACACGCATGACCACTTGTTTGCTGTTTCAGCCTTTGCCTCAACAGCACTATCAGTTAAACTGTGGTAGAGCAAGAATTAAATTGAGCCTTCACATAACCAATCCTTCCTATAGTGCCAGGCCATCTCAAAGCCCTTCCTAGCGATCACTTACACCCCTCAACCTCCCTGTCCTCTCCCCTTGCTACTCCCTTTCGGTTCTGCTTTCCCCTCCTTATCAGCTGGTAACTTTGTCCTTCTTTGTGTTACATACTGTAGAACTCTGGTCAAAAACTGCCCTAATGCACTTTTACTTGCTTGGCTGGACACTGCCTGACAGCATTTTATTTAAACTAAAGCCCTTTGTTACACAGTGCAAGTGATTAAGACAAACAAGATCTCTTAATTAAAGCTGAAATGTTCAGTACCAAAGCATAGAAATGCACTGCGACATCCAAGGTCCAGTTGTGAGTTTTGTTCATTTAACATCCAACAGCAACAGCAGGATAATTGTACTGACATTGTTGTAATTATATGCTTAGCATTAGCTAACAGCCAACTGGGCAGTTCCCTGCTATATAAGTCTACTTGGGATAGATCAAAATCATGAAATGTATTGCCACTGTAGAACTAATATGCTAAATGATCCAGCATGTGCTTGGTTAATTAGGTTATCGTTTCTTAATTCTTTAGTGTTGTTTATTTTGCAGGCCATATATTTTGTTTTTGGTTATACTATTTTGATTTAACATCAAAGAGAAATAGCAGGATTAAGGAGCAAGAGGGCCACCCACCAGGCATGGCATTTGCCGGACTCCTCAAGTTGCTTGTTTGCTCTGTTTTTTTTTTACATGTCTGAGGCAAAGCTACACCACAACAGGAACTTGCCCAGACAAATGACCTCACTAGCTTTGATTCCCCGTGGTCATTCACATTCTCACAGCCAAATGGTGAGGCATCCGTTGTGTTATCTCTACTCCATAATTTTATGACATAAATAGAAATTTTATACTTTACAGGAAGTAAAGAGCTGCATTATTATCTTTGTCATCTTTAAATTAAACTGCACCAGGAGTGTGAACTCTGGCACAAAGCAGGACCGATACACAAACCTGTAAGGATGGTAAACTAGATTAATAATTTAGAATTGGTTCTGTTAACGAAGTCAAATGTAGAGGGCTTTTGGTTTTGTATTATTTTAGTTGTTCATGTTGCCATACTCTATATTTTTGGCTTAACTTAAAACATGTATTGATTAATCAGAGAACCTTAACTTTAGAAGTGAGAGAGGTCTATTCACTGATGTAGTACCTTGGCTTTAGAAGTGACAGTGGTTTGGTCACAGATGAAGCCTAATTCATAAAACAGAACTAGAGGCAAAGCTGGAAGAGTTTATTGAGGCTTGCTCAACTCAGCCCATAGACGGCAAATGCTTATTCCTCCCCCACCTGTAGTTGTCATGGGTAGTATTGTTCGTCCCCCACCATGTGGCATGGTGACCAACAGAGTCCTGACCTTATCACCCTGACCACTGACCACTATAATCATCACACTAGTAGACTCCTCCAAAGCTAGAAAGGAGCAAGCCAGTTGCCTGAAACTGCTGTTATTGAAGCAGAGAGCCAAACCCAGCAGAGTGGAGCAGAACAACCGGCCATGCATCTCTGCCCCAGGTGAGATTGGGTGGGGGGGGGTTAGTCAGATATTATTAAAATGTAAACCAAGCTAAAAATAAGAATTTAGATTTAACAGAACTCTCCGTGTTCTTTTTTTTCTTTTCCTTTTTTTTTTTTTTACTACCCGGGTGATCAATAGGACAGCAGTGTACAGACTTTCTGTCACTCGTATACCTCTCAACCTCTTGCCTCATAAATCAGGGGCAAGGCTAAAAAAATCAGGGACAAAGACCCAAAATCAGGGACACATCTTTAAAGTTGGTAATATTCACTCAGAGAGCTAGCAGAATAAGGAGATTAATATGAGATGCATTTTCTGAAGAAAAACAAGTCTGAAACTATAACATTTGACATTATTTTGCATTTATAATCTCTACTGTTCAGTCACAAAAACACAACTTTTACGAGGGACAGAGAAGAAAATTCTGAGGCAAAATCAGGGACAGTCCTGAAAATCAGGGACAGTTGAGATTTATGGTCCCTCGCAGTCAGGCCCACCACGTGGTGGTCAGCATTCTACTGCTGGCCATGCTCCATAGCAGAAGCCCCACTTTTATTTCTCCTTACAGCCCCCTTTCTGGCTGCAAAATTAGGGCCCCTGCCCTCCGCAGCTCATTAGATCCTGTTTTCTGCCTCCAGGCTGCCACTTTTGCTTGCTCAGTAGCCCATATACAGTGTGCCACTGAGATACGCTGTTAATCAAAATTCCAGTCACAGCATTTTTTATTATTTTCCTATTTTTAATATATAGCCTGGGCTGCCTGCAATCAAATATAAAAAAAACCCTAGAATAGATTACCATCTCTGAATCCTCTTCTTTGCTTGTAGCCTCAGATCTGGAGCCTGAAGCCATTATCTGCCAGAAGGCTGGGGGTAAAAGACGACAGAGTCTTGTTGCACCCACTTAAATAAATCAAGCACCTCTTTCCAGCAGGTAACAGCTCCTGTCCTCCAAGAACCCTACCCACATGCCTGTCCTTGCCCCTACTGGGCAGAAACTATCCCATCCTCTGTCCATCCAGGTGTCGTCTGGGGTCGTGCCCACAGATAAACCTAGGCTCTACCATACCCTACATTTGTTTCCCATTCGCATTAAATATGCTATTGGGACAACTTAAAAACATTTAGACACAATTCTGCCTGTAGTTCATATTGTTTCTAGAATTCTGACTCTTATATATTTATTACTAGGACATTTGCATGGAAACAAGATCTCTGCCTATGTGCTCTGGCTACATGTCTGCACCTGACATCATACTTTTATTTAAGACATCACAATCTTTTGCTGTGGTGATAATCATATCATAAACTGCCGATTATGATATCAGGTAGAGATAAGCAGCAAGAAAACAAAAGTCTAGGGGCAGTGATCTTGTTTTCATGCAAATGTATTTTGTAATAAAGAAAAGTGGAGAGAGTTTCAGAAAATATATGAAATGTAAATAGAACCATGTCTAAGTCTTACATTTTATCAAAAGTTGCCCAATGATGTCAGGGACTATTTAAGGAATAAAGTTTATTTATTTTACCTTTTTTTTAACCAGGCAGGCTTATTAAGTTGAAAAAGAACTAATTTATAAATTATTGGTGTGTCCTTGGGCAAAAACCAAAGCAAAGAGGAAAATAAGGAAACAATAAAAACAGGAAAATTCAGTAATACTGTATTACATAGAAAATAATGCCAATCATAGTCAACAAAGGAACAAACAATATTACAAGGAGAATTATCCAAGAAGTTATATGTGCCTCAAGGAAAGTTGCAAGATTATGCTGGTTAAAATATTACAGTGTACTTCTTGCCAAGGTAGCGCCGTCATTAACAACCATAATTTCTGCTTGTAGCAGATCTGTGTTAAACTGTTACATGTGCATCAAATGCTGCACACTTTTGCAAGGGTGCTAAAGGCAAAATGTTGAAGTCATATTTTCATATCAATGAAAATGCAGAATTGGAAGATACATCTGTAAAATTATTTACAAAATATCTAAGTCACATCTTCATATTACGTTCACAATAACAATGCACTACTGTATGAATTTCTCATTCTGACAGGACAAAGGTTGTACATGTAAGGTTCTCACACAGTCCACAGCATAGCCAATAAAATACTATTCTTTTAATTCCCGGAGGGGACTGATGTAAGCAATAAGTGGTCTAATGATGTAATTTGTTTGGGTGGGAATTGGCTGGAACCTTACTGAAAACAGCTTTGGCTTCAGTGTGAATTCTCCAGCTCCCTTTGGAGCAGAAAGAATTCATTTCCTGACTGTGACCACACTCTGTCCTGTAGTGGGTTTATGACTGGGCTACTACAGGTTATCAGCAAATCAGTCACTGCCTCTAATTGAGAACTAATGACATTCAATAGGGCAATTGCCCTGTTCATGTTTTGCTGTTAGCACTTGGTGAAAGTAATTATGTAAAAAGTTTTGATTTTTCAATGTCAAGTAAGTTTTTTTTAATGTAAATAAAAAAAATTAACACAAATTGCAAGATTGCCCTCACATAAATGTCACATTTCTATACAATAGCTCTTTATTTTATGTTCATAGGGTCATCGTCTCTTATGAGTATGGTTTAAGACTGATTGATGACTGAGTAGTATGTGGTGTCTGTGCAACTGTGCACATTGACTTATACTCTCCTTGTCCCTGCTATGAAGACAACTACCTTGTCAGACTGTCATAAGGATACAGGAATCCTGGTGAAGGGTTCCAACTCCTTGAGGTGTCACAGGAACAAGGTTCCAGGACAACAGGCTCTTTAGGGGAGAAGACCCGACCCCAACGAGAAAAATACCACAGAAGGAGGAGGGGAGTAAGATGGCAACCAAAACTTCCAAGCATCCAAGGGGTGCTCAGACATGCACAGTTTTGTACCAGGTGGATGGGGGCATGGCATGTGTCACCAGCTGCCCCTCCAAACCACTGGCAAAGCCTTTTAATTCACAGGGTCATCGGGCTCTTATGAGTATGGTTTAGGATTGATTGCACACTGAGCATTAGGTGGTGCTTGTGCAACTGTGTACTTTGGCTTATGCTCTCTCTGTCCCTGTTACAGGGACTACCACAGTGTTGGGGTGTCATAATGACATGGGAACCCTTATGATGGGTTACAGACCCTCAAAGTGTTGCAAGGGTGAGGTCCCAGAACCAAAGGCACCTTAGAGAAGATGGCAAAAAAGCAAACTGGAAAACAGACAAGCATGTTCTTCCCAAGGGGAGGAGAGATGTGGCCAGATTAAGACTTGGACATGGAAAACCATCAACCAACTACAACTCATGTAGAATCTATTTCATTTTGTAGGAACTATAGTACAGAGGAGAGGAAAACCCTTCTTTTAAAGAAGGAAACCTCTGGGGATCCAAGGCCTAGGTCACCTTGCCTTCAGACTAGGGTTAGAATTAATGGTGAGTCAGCTACTACAATTTAGAAATCAAATTCAGGGTGAAGTAATTGAGAGGAAAATCTCTCACACTATCCCTTTAGCAGGAATGCCATGAGGGGAGGGTCATGCGATGGCTGCCTAGTGGATTGCTGCTCCTGACTTCTGCTCCTCCACCACCACCACTTTTCTATGCTTTTTCTCCATCAACTTTCAGTATATTTTTGAACCATCTACCTCTATGATTATTGGAGGCTTCCTGGAATGGATTGGAAGTGGTAGACTATAGTAAAAATGGATGAGGACATGAAGACAGCGTTACCCCGGCATACGCTGCCTCCTATACAGGAGAGAGAGAGAGAGACAAGCAGGCCAGACACACTAAACAGCAGGCCGCAAAGTCTTCTACCCCAAATACTTTGGGGGCCACACTAACTGAAGAGTGATTCTTGGCAGAGATTAAACCACTGCAGGCTTCACTTACCCTGCCAACAGAAGAACTGCAGAAAATTCGGTCCTCGGAAGACTCTCTCTCAACCCAGGTCGCGGACTCTGAAGCTCACCTTTCCTCACTTGAAAATTGGAAGGACAAGACTGACATGGATAGAGCATATCTCCGGCAGCGGCTCCGTAAACTCAAGGATAAGCCGGAGGACCTCAAGAGATTGAGCCACCGTAATAACATCCTCATATTTGGGCTTCCAGAGCAGGAAGAAGGATCTAATCTCATTGCATTTAATCAGAAGCTCTGCGAGAAAGTGGCTGGCCCATCTCCTAATGGGCCATCATACATCATAGAGACAGCCCACCACTCCCTGCACCCACCGCCTCCTCAGGGCTCCCACTCATTTTCAGGCTGCTTAACTTCTTAGATAAACAGCACATTCTCACTCAGATCAGGGACTTCAAGGAGGTTTTATGAGACACCCATCGATTGCAGTTTGCACAGGATTTGATGCAGTCAGTTAGAGCTAAACGTACTGCGCTGCATCCCTTGGTCGCAAAGTTGATTGCTGCAGGGAAGCCCTTTCAAGTGAGATCCCCGTGACCCTACAAGTCAAGCATGATGGATCCTGGCTCTCAATGGAAATTCCAGAGCAAGCGGCAGTGGAGCATCGCAATCTATTCCCTGACCTGTTCAAATGAGGATGACCGGGCTTGGATTACTGCACAGCCTGGTTCTTCTTTACACTTAAAGACTGTTACTGTTCCTTCATTACTGTTTATTTAAGGAGCTCCTGTAGGTTCAGTTGATTTTACTATAAGTATGGGCCTTGCTTTATGCGCCAAACTTTTGCCTGGATAACCCTGTTAGGACACGAGCTATAGCCCTGTTTTATTTTTTCATATGTGGTACTATTATGGTCCTGGAGGTGGCAGCGCTGCATAAGGTTGCTGCATATTTATTTTGTTGATGGACCTAGTAGACTGTATGAACTGGTCTCTTTTTAAACTCCCCACTGGGCCTGATCTGACCAGTCACCTTGAGAAACTTTGTATAGGTCGCAGAATCTGTCTGCAGTGCCCTTATCATCGTTAGGAGCAGAGCTAGTTGCACCCTCCTTTTACTTGGTGAGTGGCTCCTGTATGACTGCTTATGCCTCAGAAGGACATGAACTAATGGATGATTTATTTTGTGGTTACTGTTTACATCCCTTGTTAACTCCCGATGATTTTGAAGACCTGCTCAACCCTGGAACCTGTATAATGCCTTACAGCACAAGGGGCCATGCCGAAGTGTCATGTTGCTTTTACTTTATGTATACTAATTTTACTTTTCTTTTTCAGCCTGTTTTATGTTTATAAATAGACATTATCCTAGGAGGAAGTCTCCTCAGAACTTTATATTGGGTTTCTTATAACCTGATTAAGAGCTTGCTTGGACACTTGCCTGTGGGACCAGTTTAGTTTCATATATTCTGTTATGTTTCCATATTTTATTCAATAACACGTGTGCGATTACTTAATATTCTCTCGGGGAAGCCTGTTTCTGTGGGGAGTTATTATACTTTACTGTTAATAGCCTGGGGAGTAGATTCTACATTTTATTGATATAGTCTTATTTGGGTGATGAGCATGCCTTCTACACATTGTTCCTCATTTATATTCACACTAGTTAGTTCATTAATGTCTTTAAATGTTTAGACAGGGTTTAGGTGGTGGTGGTGGGGGTCGGTCTAGAAGGCAGTTAGGTGGTTTATCATCATGGCCGTAGTTGTTTTTGATGTGCGCCATTAGGACCAGGATGATAGCCCTTACTGTTTTTCGTTTGAGATATTTTGTTATAATAGTGTATTGGGGGTTCTCATATTTGTATGTGGGTGTTGGGGGGTGGGTGATGGGAGGGCTTTGCTGTCTGTGATCCACACCTATTTCACCTTCTGAACACTGAGGGCACCTTATGCAGGATGATCTTTGATTATCCGGGGTTCGCTGCCCAATTCCCAGCTGATGTCCCTAGGTAATAGTAGTCTGTCATCGGACCATACAATTTAGAGGTGGGCAAAAGTTGCAAATTCCGCTTTTGCGGAACTTTCTTGAAAACTCAGAAATTTCACTGAATTTTCCGAACTTCCACCATTTGCGAGATCGGAATCTTCCGAATATGTTTGGCAGATTTTTGCCCAGTTCCACTGAATTTTTGGCTGAACTGTGGAATAATACACATGAACTGCGGAATAAGAGTTCTGAGGATTTTTTCCACAGTTTAATGAATTTTTCCTCAGTACGTGTAATTAATCCACAGTTCAGTGATCAGTTCTACAGACTTTTTTCTTCGTACCTTAATACAATAATCCACACTTTATATATTTATTCCACCATTCTAAGTCGGAAGTTGCTAATTGGATTTCTGCACTTTTGTGGGAGCGAAAATCTGACTTTCGCGGAAATTCCGCCGGCTGAAGTTTATTTTCGCACACCTCTAATACAATTTTATAAGTTAGAATAGTAAAGGTGCATGGGATAGATGCAAAAATTCAATGATATTACACCATCCTAAGTTCCTTCAAGCAGGAGCAGCTTGTTTACAGGAGACCTGCCTCAGTTGGGAGGATATAGCTCTCTCTTTCATAGAGAATGGGTCGGTCAGGTTTATGGCTCAGGAGTCTCGACTAAGCATGGGAGAGTTGCCATATTAATAGTTAGTGATAGTGATCCCCTTTCAGCTTACACAGGAGGTCTGGACCCAGCAGGGCACTATATCATTGTAAAGGGGACTGTGGGCTCTCAACCAGTGGTTCTGGGTTCTATGTATGGTCCCAATTTAGACTCACCACACTTCTTTACCTAGTTCATCCCCTAACTAACCACGTCCCCACCCTTTCCTACTTTCTTGGGAGGGGATTGGAATCTAGTCCCACAGTCCAACCTTGATGGATCAGATGCCAAAGTGACTGGATTATCACCGGCACAGAGGGTGCTCTGGGATCTAATGGATGGACTTGGGCAACAAGATACCTGGTGGGTACTGAACCCCTCCATTAGGTTCTACTCACCACCCCATAAGCTGTCCTCTCGGATTGATTACTTTTTAGTGAGTGCCTTCTGTTTAACAGGAATCTTGTCCATTGACATTCACCCAAGGGTCCTCTCGGACCATTTCCCTGTCAGCATCTCCTATATTATGGGTAGGGGTCATGGAGAGACCCCTTGTGGTGGCTTAATGCCCGGCTATTGCAGTTCTCTGACTCCCTGGCCCATATCCATCAGTTTATTTCTAACTTTCTGGATGCTAACAGGGGCTCGGTGGAGAGGGTGGACATCCTGTGGGGTGCTTTGAAATGTGCACTCCATGGGTAGTGCATCTGCCTATCCTCTGTAAGGGCCCAAGCTGGCAGGAAGCGAATCAAGGGGATCTTAAATGATATTTGCAACCTAGAACGCTTCCTGTCCCACTCTTTACCAGAAGCAGACTGGGCCAGACTGCATACCTTGCATGCCCAATACGCAGATCTCATGGCGCAGAAGACTGAACTGGCACTACGTAGCACTAAAATGAAATATCTAGACTCTGGGGAAAAGGCTGGGAAACTCCTGGCTCTTCGGCTGCGCCAAATCAAAACAGCCAGATTTATCCTGGGCTTTCATTCCTACCAGAATACACTAGTGATTACTGATCCTAGAGAGATGGCAGCAACCTTTAGTTAGTTTTTTCAGGAATTGTATGCAGTGTACCCTGGTTCAGATCCCTCCCCAGAGGCCATTGCTGCCTATCTGGACTCAGTCACTCTCCCTTGTTTAACCCCAGCTGCAGTAGCCCACCTTGGAATACCCATTACTCTGGCTGAAGTGGAGAAAGCTATCAAACTGTTGCCCCAGGATAAAGCACCAGACCCAGATGTACTCACCAATAACTTCTGTTTGGCCTGTATTTCCTCAATAGCCCCACTACTGACAGATGTATTTAATTATTGGTTCGCACATGGTTCGAGCGACCCAATTTTTCTCAAAGCTTAAATTACCTGATAACGAAGCCCGGTAAGGATCCTTTATTCCCGGAAAGTTACTGTCCTATTACCTTATTAAACTCGGATATCAAAATTCTTTCCAAAATTTTGGCCTTGCTTCTTGCCTCTGTCATGAGATCGGTTATCGGGGATGAACAGGTGGGATTTATGGTTGGTCACTTTTCTGGGGCTCACCTAAGAAAACTACTGCATTTGTATTCTGCCTCCAGGGAAAGCAAATCCCCTATGGCTTTGGTCTCCCTGGACACAGGAAAAGCATTTGACTGGGTGGGCTGGAACTTCCTGTTCACTATACTGCTCAAGTTAGGAATCTCCCAGGATTTTATTAAATGGGTACAATTCCTATACTCCACCCCATCTGAATGAGTCCTACGTAATGGGTGCCTATCACCTCCCTTTCCCCTCCGGCAGAGCACCCAGCAGGGATGATGCCCCTTATCTCCCCTTTTATTCAGCTTCTACCTAGAACCATTAATCAGACAGTTGTGCAACCTTTATACTCTCCCCGGTATCCCACTAGAGGGGACATGCTACACTTTGTCAGCTTATGCCGATGACCTGCTCCTTCATCTAGAGAATCCCCACACCTCTAGTCCAGTTTTGCTCTGTGAAATCTCAGAGTTTTCAAAGGTGTCTTTTTATAAATTAAACCTCACTAAGACTGAGGTGTTTCCCCTCAATAGTATGGTTTACAAAAGGGACATCCAGGGGTTTCAGTCTCTCTTGGGAGCCCTAAAGCTTGACATACTTGGGGATAAAAATTACCCATACTTTCTCGTCTATGCTTAGGGCGAATCTCTCCAAATTGCTAGATGTAATTAAGCTTGACCTAGAGAGATGATTCACTTCACCATTATCCTTGTGGGCCATGGTGAACATTCTCAAAATGAATGTGTTGCCCTGCCTTTTGTATCCTCTGGGGATGTTGGCATTTTATCTTCCTAAGATGTGGTTCTCCCGGTTGCAACATATTTTTAATGTTTTTCTCTGGAAAGCTTTAGCTATTCACAGAGCGTACATAAAACTGTCTGCCCCAAAGCAAAAATGCGGCCTAGCCCTGCCGTCTGTTTTTTTGTATTATGGCTCCCAACATGCCAATAAATTTCTCCATTGGGAATCAGGGTCTGGCTTATCTGCCCACAATGAATACACTACTCTCTGGCTGCTTATTGAGCAGGACCTGGCAAGCAGGGAGGGCTGTTCTCTGAACAGTCTGCTTTATGTACGGCCAGCCCAGCTTCCCCGGACTCTGCGCTCTACTCTCACTGAGTGGTCCATTAAAGCCTGGCATCAGCTGCAGTCTTACTTGGCTTTTTCCTGGACTAGTGCAACCTCCCAGCCCTTTTTTGGTAATCCTCACTTCAAAATAGATAATTGTCCTATCCCACATTCTTTCTGTCCCTCCCTGAGCATCTGTACTCTGGCTGACCTGCTTCAGGATGAGGGGCTTGTTCCCTTCCCCTCTCTACAAGCCCAATTTCACTGGAACAGCTTTGACTTTTTCAAAGTTCTTCAGCTTAAGAGTGTGGTGACTAACTTTTCAGGATCCATGCCATGGCGCATACCACAAATCAAAGGGATAAAAGCCCTCCTGGCTATGGCATGGCAACTGCAAACAGTATCTGTGCTTTACAAACATTTCCAATCCATATATCCCCATTTACCAACCGGGGTTTGTTTTTACTGGGTTCAGATGCTTCAATTACCTATTGACAATGCCTTTTGGAAAACCATCTGGCTTAATCTTTATACATACATTAAGCAAGATCGGTTGCATTTAGTGCAGTTTAATATTATGTTTAATCTATATTATATCCCAACTAAACTGCATAGACTAGGTAGGTAGGTTCCCCTCCCCAGTCTGTAAACATTACCAGGATGCCCCAGGATCCCTAGTTCATTTATTATGGGACTGCTCCAAAATTCCACAGTTTTGGAGTAGTATCCAGCAGTCTCTGGATCCCATGCTTGGAGGAGAGCGGCGACTGCTGAAAGGCACTCACCTGACCTCCAAACTGAGGGGAGACCTTGAGTGAAAGCCAGGCCCTTGAGGAGTAAGGCATAAGGGTTGTGCCTTTGAGGGGCAGAATTTGAATAGCTGTATGGTGTTCACCCTTGAGGGGCAGAGGAAGGAAAGTCAGTGGAGACCAAGTGAAGCTTAGGTTGCTGTGGGGAAATAGCTTTTGAAAGTGCTGCCAATGTGGTCTGCACATCTAAAGGAGCCCTGAGGACAGTTAGTGGCCCCAATCTCCAGCAGCTCAAGTCTTAAATGTCACATCAAGGGTTGCTAATGAGTCGATCTGCACAGCAGATATTTCCCCTGGAGCATAGGACCTTCTCACCTGAAGGCCAGAAAGGACTCTTCCAGAGCCAAGGGACCCATCCTTATGATGCAGACTTGACTGGAGCAGAGCAAGACCATCAGCCTTCAGGCAGGGAAGCCTTGACAGCTACAGATGTGAGGAAGCACTGGATATGACCATAGCTGACATGCATCCAGTGAAGGAAAGTAGTTGGAGCCTGATGGTGAAACCTGATAGCTGTGGGAGGATAACCAGGTAGGACTAAACAAAGTCAGGACTGAATGACTGATCGAAGGCATGCTACAATGACTGAGAATGACTGAGACGTGAGAACTGGAACAAAATGATGGCAGATGCACTACAACCAATTCCAAAAGGGGCATACAAAGAATCTGCTATCAGCAGCCACTGGTGCTGTAGGTACTGATTGAAGAACTGTAAAATGGATGAATATGGCAAATAAAGGGTTACATCATAGCCACTGGAGTGGCAGGTCTTCCTCAAGTAGAAGACAGTCTGAAAGTAAAACAGATGGGGGTACTAGGACGGAGGAGCTGGATAACAACTGAGGAGTAGCAGAAGGAGAGTCCTAGGATCCTGGAGTGGAAGCCTGTAGAAGTCATTGGAGAGGCTTGACTGCCAGAGCCTCACATCACAGCTTCAAATGTAGAAGTGAAGATTGTTTGGCCAAGGTAATGGGTCTCTGCGCCCAGAGGCTGCGAAGTGACTGCCAGAGAGGCCCATGGACCCATGGATAAAAGAGTCACAAATCGCTAATCTGCCAACCCCAGATCCAGCTGCAGGTATCGGAGAGTATGGGGCAAGCAGGAGCAGAGGGGCAGCAGCAGCCCCCCCCAAAACCCTCAAGACATGGGCAAAATTGGCAGAGGTCACGGACAAAGTTTGGGAAGGAAGGGTACCTGGAGGCAGCCACACGGTGGCAGACTTATAGGGTGGTGGAGAGAATAAACCACCATGTGGTGGTAACCAAAAAACTCAGAGTATCTATGCTGGCCCACCAGTGCAACAGTAGTGCTACCAATTGCGGCACCAGTGACCCAGGTTCAGGAGTGAACTCTGGGCATCAGAGGATTGGCCAGGGGAGGAGGAATGAAAATTTGACAGACTGCTTTCCTCCTCCAGAGAGGGAGGGAGGAAGTGATGATGCATCCAGTGTACTCCTGACCCCTTGTGGCAGCCAGCGGTCAAGTGCTCAGGGACAGTAAATCTTTGGGTGGGAGAAGTGGCAGTTATCAATTTCCTACATGTGGGAGTGTCTGTATGGTCATCTAGGTGGCATTGCATGTCTGTCCCCCCAGAAGACCAATAAAGGAGGAGAAAAGTTTTGGCCAGTATGATGGGACCACCCTTTCCCAGGCTGCACACCCAGTTATATGATGCCCCTCCTTCCTGAGAATCTGTTTTGTGGTCACCTGGCTGCCCCAGCTATATGGAGGAAGCCATGGGGAAGGCAGGAGCTGGACGGTAATGCCATACAAAGCCAGGGTGATGGGGGTTGGGGGATCAGTCCCTGATGATGGGGCCAGCCAGTGGTGGAGTAAACAACACAAAATGCAAACAAAAAATTGAAGTGTCTGAGGGATGCTTGGACATATGAGTTTTGTTCCACGCAGAGGGTGGCATGGCATGTGTCACCTGCTGTCCCTCCAAATCCTAGGCAAAGCCTTTTAATTCTGTATAGGACAAAATACTTTGGACTTTTTCTTACTGGAGGGAATGCTAAGCCTTTGGAAAAGAGCACAAGTCCCATATATTATTATTAATATGATGATTATAGTGATAGTTACTATTAGGATTGCTGCATTCATTATTCTTGATCACTTTGTGCTCTAAAACAGATTTTCATCAAATCTGCAAATTCTGAGTCAAGAGAAGTGTTTCTTTTAGGCCAAAGTGTCTCCATTGCCTTCCAGCAATCTGACTGGATTAGCCTTCCTGTCCTGAAATATCAAGGTTTTCTATTGAAAAAAACATTTATATATATATATATATATATATATATATATGCTGTATTTGATTATTTACATGGATTTTAGATAGTTCTTTTTATTTATTTAGTTTTTGTTGACTGGAATAAGTGCACTAGACAAATTCTGCCTATTTTCAGGCACAGAGGAAGATACAGATGAATGCCAACTGACCTTGAACCAGGTTAAGCTGTTGGAGGTATTTTTAGTGAATGGCACATATGTCACAGTGAGATGACTTTCTCATTTTCAGTATGGTCACAGGCACAAGGCAGGAGAATACTGTTACACTATAAAATTAAATAATAAATGGTTCATACGGAAACATACTTCCTGTGAAGTATAGGACATGTACTCACTAAATCTGATGTATGTGCTGAATTGTAAATGCCTCATGTTGGAACTTCAGTAATCTTAGATGCATGGCAGATGCTAAATTTAATGCAAATTGTATTTTGCATTTTTTTGGCAATCACAAAATTCCCTTCATATCTGCTGATACTAGGCTGTCCAGAAAAGGGCTACTAAGATGGTGCCGGGTCTGCATCAACAGCCTACAAGAAGAGGCTAAAGGAACTAAACATGTACACCCTGGAGGAGACGGGGGGGGGGATGTGATTGAGACCTTTAAATACCTCATGGGGGTGAATACAGGACACGTGGGAGGTATTTTTCAGAGGAAAGGGTGCTCTAGAACAAGGGGTCATAATATGAAGCTGAAGGGGGGATAGATTCAGGAGATATGTGAGGAAATATTTCTTCACAGAAAGGGTGGTGGATGCCTTAAACATTCTTCCAGGGGAGTAGTGGGGGCAAAAACAGTGGCAGAATTCAAAAATGCCTGGGAGAGGCACAAGGGAATCATAAGAGATAGGAAAGGGGTGGAAGAGAAAGTGCCATAGGCCTGAAGGCGTCTGTAGTGAAAGCAATCCAAACCAAAAAGTGCAGACTGGTGGGCCAAGTGGCCCTTATCAGCCATCAGTTTCTGTTTTTATTTGGATATATTCAGCATTAAAACAAAGGATATTAAAAAGGATCACTTCAAGTAATCAAGTTTCTTTCAAATATTTCACTGGAATTCAAAGTAACAGGTAAAAGAACAACAACAACAAATAACACATTAGCACCAGCACCGCGCAATGACCCCATTAATAACATGAAAAACATGATGTAGGAAAGCCAAGAATTGTTTTAAATTCAATGCGCTAGCAGCCCCAAATCTGGTTCCTATATATTTAATGGGTTATAGGTGATTTTTTGTGGCTGCTGTTGGCCACAAAACTGTCCACTTACGATCACAATTGGTAGATGGGTTTGACCACATCAGGCATTTGGGATTTCTTTGAAACAGCATCTGGCAGAAAATTCCAGATGACAGGAGTAGCATGCTTGAAAGCCTTGTTGCATATGGCTCACAACGTACTCGAGACACTGAGCATTTCTTTAACACGTCATCTCAGTAGGTAAACACAAAATGACTTGTTAAGGAGCTGGCAGAGGTGTTCAGGGCATTGGTTACTTGCACACTTGTTTATTATAGCACATGGCTAGGTCTTGTTAAAATCAATGGACTTCACATGGTGTTGTACCACAGTATGATGGTCAAAAAAGATATGTAGCTAGAGGCTCACTGGCTATGGCGTTGGTTGGGCTTTTGTGGGTAACCTCCCTTGAGATACCAGCTGTGATAGGCTGTTCTTGTTTCTACAGTTCCGCTATAAAATAAATGGACACTGAATGCATGGAGAGTAATAGCGTATAGAGTTCTGCATCGTGTCCTGGATTTTGTGCAGGACAAAAAAAGGTGTTGCACCCTAGGAACCATAGTACTACTGTGGTACAACTTTTTTAATTAAAGTATCTCAAGTGCATGATCAGCCATGCCAGTCCCCCAAACCTGCCACAACATACAGATCACTTTGCTGTTTTGTTGAAAAGTTAAGAAAGGTCACTGTGCACCATGATGGTAAATACCTCTCAAGTATTTGTAAAATATTTTAAATATTTTAATTTTTTACTTTAGAAAGACATCCAGTGCTGAGCAATGTCTCCTTACTGTTTCTGCTTTTTTTTTCAATGTGTGTTGCCGGTGCTGTACCGTAGACTGGTAGCATGCATTCAAAGAAAATGTAGACAATCAAGACATGGCAATCAGCATTGGACACCTTCTAAAGTAAAACATTAAAATATATAAATATTTTGGGGCCACTAAAGGGGCTACTTGGTAGGTACTTATCAGCTGGACAAAGTGTGGGTTTTCTTTATGTAGCCCCTATGCAACTAGGGAGGTATGTTCCAATTCTTTTCTCCTCATGTAAATCAGGCCACCAAGGGGATAATGTGCAGTAGGGTTGGTGATGCCTGTGTGGTAACTCACCTAGGTAATAAAGGAGGGGTTAGCATTCATTTCAGACTAGAGAGCTGAAGAATGGGTAGTAGGAGGTGCAACTGGGGGACTGAACTGAAGTATTGATCTGGGAGAAGGTGCTGAGAAGCAGGGGATGTTTCTCAGAGATATTGCCTGGGGCATTTGTGTGTCTTGCTGCCACCTCTCAGGTGGAACCTCATTCATTATGAGAAGCAAAAAAGAACCAATGCATCCTGGTCTGCTGGGTATATCCTGGAGTTGAGTTGAAGGAGAATAATTTCATCAATACTATTAAGGTTCTAGCTTTGACTGGGTGCTACATTATGACCTTGCACTGTCTAATAGATGGGCCATACTGATCCATCTTGGATTACCTGCCTGACAGCCTTGAGGTGCTCTGTATGCAAAAAGGTAACAAGGGCTAGGGAAGGGTCATCTTTCAGAAGACCCCTCTACAGGCCCATAAGTGATGCCTACACTGTTTGTCTCTTGGCCTGGGACGTCCAAGTCCCCAGGGTCAGCCCTATTAAGAGGGGCACTGTGGAGAACAGTGCATGTGACAGTAGCGGGAAGAGGAGGGATCCTTGCCTAGGATCCATGTGTAAGTACTGTAAATAGAAACACTGTCAATGATGGACACTGTGTATCAGGAGGCTGAGAGCTTATTAATGTTGGTCTGAGTGTACAGATCATAGAAGCAACCTGATTATGAGAAGTAACACTAAATGACTGGGAAAAGGGTTCACAGTTAATGTCTGAGGTAAAGTAACATCATACAGTATGTCTGGAACAAGTTTTGTCACCATACAAGTTCTGGAAAAGTGCTAGTATTGTAAACAGCTAACTGTAAAGAAGGCATTAGAGCTGTACAGTAGAAGTTGCACAGCTTTGATCATAATTTCTCATCATGGACAATGACTTTTTTGGGGATTTGAAATCTCGGTGAAGTGTTAGCTCCTTTCCTGCTACTCTGTCCTGGGTCAGGATATTTTCCAGATGTCTGCCCTTGACCCATCTCTCAGTAAGCAGAGTGTTTCCTTTGGGAGAAGGGATCACATTAACTTTTGAAAAATGGTCCTGTGATCTGAGGGATAATTTTTTAAGAAACTCAAAAAAGGCCATAAGCCAAGTAAAATAAAAAATGGATAGCCTTTCACATCAAGGCATATGTTTCCAGCTCGGGGGTTCTGATGACAACAAAGACCTCTCGAGTGTTGTTCTTGAGGTCTCTGACGTCATTAGAATCCATTGTTGGAAACATAGGCTCGCTGTGCATGGTTATCCCTACATACTTTTGCCATATATATTATGCTTAAGTGGATTTCCTGTCTATAAGGTAGGGAGAGATGTACAGATCTGCAGTGATTATTCAACAATCACATCCTAGTATGAATTTGCAGATATTATTGTTTGTGGTGCTTAGTGCATATAATGTGGCAGTATTTGCCATCTTGTATTTGGCATTAGCATATTCTAATGAGGAAAGTGAAAACTGTCTCATTAACAGCATTTAGGCATCATAGTTGAGGCATGGTATATTTCTCTAAATGGGGCAGAGTTTTAGATGGGCTGCTTCAAAGTACTGTGCACTGCAAATGAGAGGTGCCAGTCTAATCACATTTCAAGAAATTTGAAGGTGGAAACTTTGCATATGGTTTCACCAGTAACAGACTGAATCTTAAATCCTTTATATATCACAAATTTGTTGGAGAACACCATAGTTTTAGTTTTCTTTACATTTAGGACTATCTGCACAGTGAGCAAATAAAAGTCCTATCACAGTTAAACCACAGAGTTTGTGCTACATCACAAAACTGCTCCCATCTGGAATTGTTCTGACATTATAAATGTAATTATATTTCAGATCACTGATACCTCCTTAAATCATGAAGAATTTAGTTTGCATGGAGGTTTAAAAGAACAAATGTACATAGAGATACTTGCTACATCACTCATGATCAGCTGAAAGAAACTCATATACAATACAAATTGCACCAATAAATACATATATAAACTACCTACAAATATTGGGGGGCAGGGGCTTACTTTAAGTGCTCTCTTCCTGGAAGCCAGAGGTGACACCCATGGAGCCCATATTTGGTTGTCATGGTACCAGCCACACAGACTGTCCCTTAGGTGTTCCTAGTACCTGAGGATTGCAGTAGAGGGGCAGGCATCACATGTTGCTGGCAGCATTTCTCTTCATGCCTGATGGCACACTCTGAAGATCTCATCTCAGCAGCCACTGGTGAGGGAAATACAAAATAATAAAGTCTTGGCTCCCTGCCAGGTGCTGACAGGGAGAACAGCAAGGAAACCATGTCTGAAGTACATACTGTAGATACATGGATGATGGCAGAAAAAGGACTGTTGGTCCATCCAGTCTGCCTAGTAGACTGCAGGATTGCTCATGAATGTTCCTCCTGCCTGTGCATGCCCCCACTGGATAGAGAAGGGCAGACAGGCACCAAGCTTTCCAGAGCTGTCTATATAGGTGCCAGGAGATACCCAGATGGATAGAAGCCATGTTGAGGGAAAGATAAGATTAAAATACTGAAAAGAGGAACCAGAGGACGTAGATACAGATATCTTGTTTATCACTGGCCACCCAGGACTGTGGGAAGGTGCAAGAGGTCCCCATTTTTCCTGTGCTGTGAGGAGCCAGTCAGGAGGTCCTCAAGGTCCCAGAACACACCTACTTATGGGAACAGCACAGCCAATAAAAAGGGAGTGCCTACAGGAATGAGACTGTTAGACCACAGAATACATTACAGGGTATGAAAGTCAGACTATTAAGAGAGATCCTTGTCCACTTGTGACTGCCTTAGCCAATGGACACTGGAGCCTGAGAACTTGTGGAATGTCTGTAGAGTGCCCAGTAATCTCAACCTGCTTTTTAAGACCTGCTTGATGCATAGCAGAGTACAGATGTGCTTTCTGCAGCCCAGTCATTTGGGTTGAGCTTCTATTAGCAATCTCTTCCTGATATTTTCAAAAAAACAGACCTCAACCTGGAAATTATGTACCAGCTGAGGACTTTAGTATTTGGAGCAGGGATTACCTTTCTTATACTCCATTTCTGTAGAGTAGATTAGCCACTTCTCCTGACTGATTCTGCTGCCTGATTTTTTCCTGATAGAGGGCCCCATGATTAGTGTCCCGTGTGGCTGCTAGCCCTTGGTTACGTGAGGAAAACGCCTCTGTGGTGTGAAGAGGATCACTGAGGGATTTGTCCCTTTGACGCCTCTTTGCATGACTTACACCCTTTATCAATAGACATGCATTAGGCCTGCCAGTCCAGTTTAAGCCGCATAGCAACGATCACCATGGAAGATGCTTCAAATTGACTGAAGGAGCTACCAGAGGCCAGTTGTGAGTAAAAAATGAGGGCCTGCAGTACAGCAGCTGGGTTATATAGTCAGAGAATACCTACATAGTTTATCTGAGCAAGGATTGCATGAAATTAGGAAATGGCCATTAGAACAGCCTCCAAGAAGTAAGTGTACCAGCAACTAAGAACTGTTTTTTGTGCTTAAATATTTTTCTGGGATCCCCAACTGGGACAACTGCACATCAGTACCACACCACCCTATGTCAGGCCTGAAACCTGCCTCAATTGTTTGTACACAATAAAGGCCAGGGGAGCTCTCATCAGGGGCTTTGGGAATACCTGCTACAATGGGGGGTGGGAGACTGTGGGATACTGATTGTTAGAGGGTGGTGATAATCTGTGGTGAGGATTATTTTATTGTTGCCTTGCTTCCCCTTACTCCTTCCTCCACTACAGCCTGTTGTTGTTCCCTCCAATAAAGCTTATCTTCATAGGTTGTATCATGTTTACTTCCCTATTTGTCCCTATTGTATTGCTTCATGTTTATTGCTTTGTGTGTGGATGGTTACTAATTAATAGGGTGTATTACAGTATGTTATATGCTTATTACAGTATGTTACATACTGGTTGGGTCTCCAGTCTCCGTGGGTGGGCACAGATGAATTTTCTGTGGCAGCACCCTGGTAACGTCGGTCAAAAGCCACTCCTTTCCAGCTACCCAGCTGCATCACTCATCTTGCTGGTGGGGTGGTTCACACACATAGATGACACTGTACTGGCTTTAGCTGGTTAGTAACAAAGATAGAAGTAAGAAACATTCAAGAGATTAACTATTTGTGGATGGAAGATAACCCTGGAAGTATCCTAAAGGGAGGTGGAAGTTTATTCAAGCAGTCAGCAACAAGGAAGGCAAATACATGCCTACCATAGTCTCACTCCTAGCCTGGGTACAACAAAGTTAAGTAGAACATGGGAGAAGAGGACATAGTTAAAGCTGTAGGTAGTGAGGAGAAACTAGAGTCATTCAGGTCATTTTCTATATGCTCCCTTTCTCTATGAGAATAATCCATTGGAAGCTCCTTCAATCTAGTGAAGCATGCAGTGTACTGCATGTATGAAGGACTGTATGCAAGACACACCTACAAAGCCTATTGTACAGATTATCAAGCTTACTGTATGTAGCATTAAGTGGAGGCAATAGAGAAAATAATATCCTCATTTAGACTGTGTGTAGGGGGGGTTGGGGGTCCTCAAAGATCATGGTTCTCATTTGTAAAGCATTTAGAACATCTGGAAATTGGATTGGAGATCAACCACACAATCCAGGGTACAGGAGCTATTATACAAGGCTACATAATTTGTATACATGTGAATGGAATGGTGGTCACATTGTGAAGTGGGATCAGTGGAAAAGATTGAAAAATGGAGTGACCAAAGGATATACCATTAGACACACATAGAGATAGTCCTTTCAGGATAGACATGATACAATTGATACTGACCAACTGTATTCTAACCAGTAAGTAGTTGGTGTGCCAGCTAATGGAGGCCTCCCACAGCACCAGTAGTGCTGAGCCTGTCTAGGAGAGGGTGGGGGTCAATGAGGTCAAAGGCTTTAGAGTGGGCAATATTTTATTTACTTAATTTTTTGGCCAAGAGAGCACACTGAGATAAGGGGCTGTTCATTTCCAGGTGCATCCTGACAGAAGGGAAATTTGAATACATATGCACAGAAGAAACAGTAATTCGAGACCTGAAGGGACTGTCTAGGTTCATCAGGTCTGTTCACCTCTGCTTCATAAGTGAGGATTAATACATATGCTGTGTTAACAGGTATAGTATTTTTATTTATTTATTGAAATGTTTCATCAGGAAGGCACACTGAGCAACAGGTTGCTCGTCTCCTGGTGCGACCTGGGGGGTAGGGGAACATGAAGATAGTATACAAAGATCTGGTACACAACAAAGTATATGGACATCCTCCTCTTCTACTACCCATGATACCCTGTAATTTTCTTAGTAAGCATAAACTTGTCTTGGCTTACCATGGAGGCCTGTACTGTCTTCATTTTGACAGTCTACTGGTGGGCTGATGAATAGGCCAACTCCCCTCTGGGAGAAGCTGTGCCTCATAACACTGCTCCTGTATTTACTGTACCACCTCTGTACTTCAGGGTGTGTCCCTGCATCTTCCTGAAGCATGTCAGTTAAATCCTCTCTGTTTGACCTTGTTCACACCCTTGAGCATTCAGAAGTCTGAGATCATGCCCCCTACACAAACCTCATTTTCTCCAAACCGAAAATGTTAAGGACATCTAAATCTTCTCATAGCTTTCATTGTCCAAATCTCTAATACTTTTGGTAGCAATGCATTAAACCCTATTGACTGCCAGTGTCTGGTTTGTATTGAGGAGACCAGTACTACAAGGCAAGGCAATTTTATTTATATGGCACCCAATCCCTAGGGACCTGTGTACCTCACACTACACAACACTAAATCATTTAGTATAAAACATCAAGTTATAAGGAAGAAATTAATACTAAAAAGATTTAAAAAGCAACACTAGACCCAGAACTCAATGTAAACAGATTAGTTCTGAGGTAGGACTTCAAAAGGTCAAGTAAAGTGGCACCTTTGACTTCTGAGGGGAGGACGTTACACAAAATTGGGGCAGCAATACTGAATGCCCAATCCCTTAAAGACTTCAGCCTAGATCTGGGTACCACAAGGAGTCCTACCTCCACTGACTGAAGTGGACACCTAGGAGTGTATGGAGTCAGGAAATTGTTCAGGTAGCTCAGACCCAAACTATGCAGGGCCTTGTAAGTCAACAAGCATAACTTGAATGTGATGCACCACCACAGGCAACCAGTGCACAGTACAGAGAACCAGCATGATATGCTTGAACCAGAAGGCTCTAGCAACCAGCTGAGCTACCACATTCTCAACCAGCTGCAAAAGGTGAACCAACCTCATGAATAGCTCTAGGTACAGAACATTGCAGTAATCCAGTATAGCTGTAACCAGGGTCACCAGTTCAGTCAGTTCAAGAAAGGACTTGATCAAGGAGATGTTTTGGAGATGATAAAAGCCACAGCTGACAACAGCTGACACCTGATGTTATAGGATCAGCTTGGAATCTACAATGACCTCCAGATTCTTCAATCTATCCACAGCTCCAAGGACAATATCACTATTCATCATTGCCAAACCATACTGACCTAATTCCACCAGTAATACATCAGTCTTCAATGAATTAAGTCTAAACTAGCTGGCTGCTCTCCGATCTTGAATTTCTTTAAGGTATTGACTTGGCCCTGAGACTGCAATACCCCCATCAGCTGCACAAGACACAGTTGGGTATCACCAGCATAGCAATGAAAACCCAAACCATAACATCTAATGATCTCCCCAAATGGCAGTACAGTACTGCAGGTGGGGTTTGACCATGGCCTTGTAAAGTGCAGGATAACCACTTGAGTAAGAGGTCAGAGAGTCCAGCCCTACTAAGGTTGTTGAGGAGTATGGAGTCTGCTACCATGCTGAAGAGCTTGGATGGTTGACAAAAAATGTGACGGTAATGATAAGGTTCAGATCCACTCTTCAGAATGAAACTAGTGAGTCTGAGGAGGAAGAAAGCTGTGGGGTGGGTTTTCATGAGGCAGACTAGAAAGAGCTGTGGAGTCAAAGGAGAAGAATGGAAACTGCAATAGTTGCTCTTGTTCCTTAGCCAGTGCTGGAGTAAGGGAGATAGGTTTGTAGTTCCTAGGAGTGGAGCAGTCACCACACGTATGGGGCTTTGTGATAAGAGGAGAGACCCAAACCACCTCCATTGTAAGACAAAATAGTCAGTGGGTAACATAATTCAGCATAGGGCAGCTGTAAATATCTGATAGAGTTTAAGGTAAAATAGAATGTTTAGAATAAATTTCCTATGGGCGACAGAAAGAAGGATATATATTTCTTAATCATCTTATAAGCAATGCAGTTGCAAAACTGGGTCTAAAGAAGACATATTGCAAGTTAATATGATACAGTATGTCTGTTTTATGGGAACCCATGGGGACAATGGATGACTAAAATTATACTACACTCTTTAGTCCTGTTTACATCTTCTAATGCTTGGCTAAATAGTCCACTGAATCCACATGATTACAATGCAACATATAGAGGGTGTACTGACCGCACGACAACACTGCCACTGCGAAGACCATCACAGCAACAGAATTCACCCAAAAGCATTGGGTCGCTGTGATGGTCTCTGCAGACACCGGCAGTGCATCTCCTGGTGTTTCTCCCCCTCCCTGAGACAACTCCAACTTAGAGTTGTATATTTAGAGACCGGGGGATGTGGGGGGTGGAACTCCACACATGGGGGGTTCAGAAAAACATGCCAACATCCCTGACAGTACAATGCTGACACTCGGCATTGTGTCTGTCACTGTCAGGGATGTTGGCATCTTAGATGTTGCAAGATTTTGAAAGAAGTTAATTACTATAGGTAAAGTGATCATTTTTGGTATACTAAAAGGAAATCATAGTGTTTTAATAATCATTGTTAGTTATAATAATGCTCACACTGGGCTATTTAACTCACTCATGTTTGGCCATTGGTTGCCAAATTGTACAGCACTATGTAATGTATAGTAAAATAAGATCATTAAGGAAAACTGTGAAAATACGTAAACATTGGCCAGTAAACGGTAACATCACAATCTCACTAAAAACAAGTTTGTGTAAAGAACCACTGTTTCTCTTAATAGAATAATACATTTCCTATTACTGTAAATCATCTATTGTGTTTCCTAATAAACTGCAAATGGCAAATATTGTTATATACAGTATCAATGTATGTAGAAGTTGATATATATAGATAGATAGATAGATAGATAGATAGATAGATAGATAGATAGATAGATATTCTATGCAAAAAACTGCGTTACTACATCATTTAGGCTTGAACCACAAAAAGTCAAGAAATGAAAAATCTTTAGGGTTTCCCCTCCCACCAGACCACCAATCATCCCAAGATTGACAGATGACAGGGTGTGTCATTGGGGTTGTGAGGCCTAAATGTCACCCCATTCCATGTGTAATGATATTGGCAAGGGACAGCAAAAAAGAATGGGGTGACCATTTAGACCTCACAACCCCAATGACACACCCCATCATCTGCCAATCTTGGGACGATTGGAGGGTCTGGAGGGAGGGGCAACCCTAAAGATTTTTCATTTCCTGACTTTTTGTGGTTTAACCCTAAATGATGCATTAATGCAGTTTTTTGCATAGAATTTCCTTACTTTTTGAGAAAGAATACAAAAGTAAGAACTTGCTCGAGCTGGTGGGAGCACGGTCCCTCCGAGCTATGTGCTCCCAACAACCTGCGGAAATATGTCTGTAGGCCACCTGGACAAGAAGGCATTACTATTGTAAAAATAATTCAGCCCAGAGGGCAGTATTACTATTAAATCAATTTGCAATTGATGTCACCAGCAGGGATCATACCAACTAGGAAGGGATGTGATTTATTTTCTTATTATGTCAGTTTCTGCATGTACCCCTATATGCTGGTTGGAACTCTACAGAACCATTAAAAAAAATACCCCCAACTGGCACCATACCGGCTGGGGACACATTTTGTAGGTGTAATTATTTTACAAATAATGCCCTCCTGGGATTAATTATTTTATGACTTATTTTAAACACAATGTAATATAGTAATTTCTGGGCAGAGACACACTAGGAACTATGAGCTCCCAGTCCACTTAATTACATATTCATGAGAACATTTCATGTAATTAAGTGTAGTTCTCTTACAACAGACCAAAGTGCATGTGCAGTACAATACATACAAGTGCAAATAGTGCTACTGTGCAAAATTTTATTATAGGAGTTGAATAATGAAAAAAAATGTTTAACCAAGCTCTTATCACTCATCAATTTAGCCATGTGATTCGCATTTTAAGTTTTAAAAGGGACCAACACACATTATTGGGTACCGAAAGTAGCTATTACATGAAAAAGGGATAGAGGCAATGGGGGAGGGACAAGCTGCAAAAGGAATTACGGATTCAAATAATCATCTTCACTTATATTCCAGACACCCCCAAATAATTACCAGCACAAGGTTAGCTGTACAAAACCTGTGTAGACTACAATGACAAATTATCACAAGGGCAACATAGCCAGGTCACAGTACCTTGGTGGTAAATTAAAGTCAAGCACACACTCCCAACCTGCTTTTTCCCATGTTTTTTTTAAGGCTACAACAGGAAATCAGTTAGGAGCATATCCCTGATTTTATTTTACCACCAGGATATATTTTGCACCTATGATTATTTTTCATATGTAGAGATGGGCAAACCTTTTTCTCATTTTCTCATTTGAATTTGAACTGTTCTAAAACCCAAGAGGGAAAAGGCTCTGAAAGGTTCTCTTGTAAAATAATTAAACAAAACGCACACTCCATGAAGAGATGGCAAAGAATGGGGTACACACTTAAAAGCTATGGTCCAAAATCTCAGTTTATTATTTTCATACTCAGATGCCAAATACAGTACTCATTTATATAAAAAAAATAAAAGATTAATTTTACCTTCGCTAGTGGATGGTAACAGTTTACTTGCTGCTTTTGCTGGTCTTGATCAGAATTTGCGTGTCCTGGGGTTTGATGGTCCTCGTCATTTGGGACTCCTGGGCAGGACCTGTCAAAGTGTTTCAACCCCCCCCCCCCAAGCAAAAACAAAAATCTTGTTTGTTTCTGCATATCAGATTAAAAAATGACAGCATGGCTTGAATCCACTCCAAGTGCAAAATTAAGAGAAAATGTCCCCTCCTTGCTGGCATCAAGCATGGGGGGGGGGGTGGAGTAGAATGGGTTTTGGAGGGTATTACAAAACAGCAGCACCGGTCTTTATTATTTTTGTTATTTATTTATTATTAGCCTGCACACTACATAAAATAGAAGCACACTGGCCCAGAACAGGGATATTAATATTTATAAATGCAGAGGAAGTAATAACAATGGAGCCCAACTTTTATACATTGTGGGTCAGATATTCAAAACGGTTGCGCCATGCGCAATAGGGTTGCACCTGCGCAAGTCCGAAATTGCTCCATTCTGCAATATTCAGCAGGAGGCAGTTGCGCCACTGAAAACATACTGAGCAACAGCGCAATGCAAATGAATGCATGCTGAACTGGAGGGGGAGGAACCATGCATAAACTGCACAGCCGGATATTCAGCCGGGCTGTGCAGAGTTGTGCAGGCGCAACCTCCAACCTGCGCCTGCACAACTTTGAGCCAAAAAGGATCAAGTCGAGGGCCACCCACAGGTGAGCTGCTGCATTTCAGGGTGCAACACAGCAGCTGCCACCTGTGGCTGCCCTCATCCTCCTGTGCCCCCTGCAGCCCGATCGCGGGCAAAAGAGTGTAAATCCCCCCACCCCACTGGCCCGATCGCGGGCATGGCTTCCCCCCACCAGCCCGATCGCGGGCAGCAAAGTGTCTCCCGAACATATCCTGGTGGTCCAGTGGACCAATAAAGCCCGATCGTGGGCTGGAGTAATTAAATACACCCACCACGAATATATCCCTGGTGGTCCAGTGGACCGATAAGCCCGATCGCCGGGCTGGAGTAGTCATCACCCACCACCCGAATATCCCTGGTGGTCCAGTGGTCCGAAGATCCCAATCGCGGGATGGGTTGCAAACACCACCCCAACATATCCCTGGTGACCTGTGTCCCCCACCCACCCCCCAAGCCCCACCCACCCCCGCGGCGGTGAGCGGCAGCATCCACCGCCTTCCGCCCGCCACCCACCGACTGACTGCCCGGTGAGACTCGCCCCATTGGTGCAGAGCAAGAGCCAATGGGCATGCACAGCCGCCGTACAAAGACAAAGTCCAGATTTGTGAATGAGTATTCATTCACAAATCTGAACTTTATCTTCCCAACTGCAATATGAGCTGCATGCCCATTGGCTCTGCTCCCACTACTGCAGCCCTACTGGGCAGTCAGTCGGCAGCGAGGGCGGGCAGCAGGAGGTGGGATGCTGCCGCCCACCGGCCGCGGGGCGGAGTGGTGGGGCTTCGTGGGTAGGTGGGGTGGGGACACAGGTCACCAGGATGTGTTTGGGGGGGAGTGTTTGCAAACTCCATCCCGTGATCGGGATCTTCAGTCCACTGGACCACCAGGGATATATTCGGGTGGTGGTGGTGGGGGGTTACTACTCAATCCCGTGATTGGGATTTTTGGTACACTGGACCACCAGGGATATATTCGGGTGGTGGGTGTATTTAATTACTCCAGCCCGCGATCGGGCTTATCGGTCCACTGGACCACCAGGGATATGTTCGGGGGGGAGACACTTTGCTGCCTGTGATCGGGCTGGTGGGAAATTAAAGCTATGCCCTGATCGGGCCAGTGGGGTAGTGGTGGGGATTTTATACTAATTTGCCCGCGGATCGGGCTGCAGGGGCGCTGGTCCCTCGACGGCTGCTGCTCGCAGGGAAGGCGCCAGGCTAAGTCCTGGGATCGGCGCACTCTGCATGCTAATGGCATGCAAATGGGGCTATAATCAGATGCAAATGGCCTCCCCGTGCCTTGCATGGATTTATGGCCCCATTTGCATGTCACCTTTGAATATCAGGATTTTAGCGCGATGGTGCAATGGTACTTTAGTGCCACCGCCAAAGTTGAATGCTGCACTCTGACCACTTCGCGGCGCAAGTTCCACCGGCATCATGCAGAGTGGCTGTGTCCGGGGGGTGATATTCAAAGGAGTTGCTCAAGGGCGCAATTCCTTTGAATATCGCTCTGGCCACACCCCTGCGCAACTATTTTGTGCAGCGCAAGGGCTTGCTCCACAAAATAGTGCAGTTTGAATATCTGGCCCTGTATGTATTATTTTAATGAAAGGGCTTTAAACAAACCATCTGCATAGGTTACTATGACAATGAGTCATTGGCAATAATCAACCGATTACTTGGAGGTGGCTTTTCAGAGTGCCATGGAATGAGTGAAAATTTAAAAGCGTAATTTTATAGTGGATCATGGAGCTCTGTTTCATTATTAGCCTGCTCACTAAATAAGTCCAGAGCACACTGGCTGAGAACGGGATATTGTATTTTTTGGTATACTGGTTTGGTACATTTTGTTTCACTTTTCCGCATCTTTTAATGGTATTAATATTTTATTCACTTTTTACTCTTTGACTCACTAATTCTAAATGCAGAGAAAATGATATTGGTAAATTATGTTGTACCACACTATCCAGCCACTGTCACATTTTACAAAGTAGTGACATCCACGTAAGTTAAACCGATTGATCAGTTCCCACATAAAAAAGTTAAAAAATAAAAGTGAAACTGGTGGCAGACGTCATGATGAGCATTCTGTGCCTCCTTAGAAGTTGTTCAGCTCATCCCTCTGCCTTTCGCCATCATGCCTCTTCCATAAGAACACAGCATCAGTACTGAAAGCACTCAGACACCACAAACAGTTGATTCTGTTTAAATATAAAAGCATCTGTTATCGGTTTACCCAAGTGAAGGGAGATGCAGAATAAAAAAAAAATCATCATTTCTCCCCAGCGCCTACAAGATACACTGCAGCACCTTCCTCTGCTAACACTTGTAGTGTTAAATTAGGCAAACTAGGACACACAAGCAGGACTGATAAATGTACCTTTCTCCTGCTTTGATTTTCTTCATATCCCTAGCATTTTTTTCACCGGTCTCCTGGCTCTTATCTGATGTGTCCCTAAGTTAGGGCTAGACACTTGCAGGTCTCCAGCTATGCATGAAACCAGGCAGCAGCTGCTTTTCATGATTAAAATCTGGGTGGAACCAATGGGGAAAACAAACAAAAAACACAGAATAAAGTAATAAATAATAACAATAAAAAAAAAGTTCAACAAAAGCAGTCTTAAGCCCTCAGTGTCTGTGTGTATGTGTTGGGGGAGGGGGCCATGGCAACCAATTCCAAATTGAAAACTAAACAGTAGGACCAGGCAGAGGAACTATTTTATCACAGAATAATTGAAACAGCTAAGAGTCTTAACATTTAAACATAAAAATATATATTTTTAAAACATATGTAATACAGTTGCCCATTTTCTAAGCACAATAATACCCTCCAGATTGGGTGGTATGGGCAATACCAGACCTTCCAGGAGCTGTAAGACCCTCTGCCTGTGGCATCGGGGATCATTATGCCCCTGGGTGGTCCGGTATTGCCCAATACCGCCCACCTTGTTGGGTATTATTGCTTACGCAGAACACTGTCCTCAACATGTAAATTGCGTCATGCAATATCTCCACAAATAAAATTTTCTCTGACATGTAAGTACAGTAATTCACACCTACAGGACATGCTGAGAACACCCTGGAAATTTCAAGTTAAAAGACCAAACCGTTTCCGAGATATTTAAAGTTACAGATTGGTGAATTTGCCCTATCTAATGCATTATAAAATCTGGCCATCTTGTCCCTCCCTTGTGATCAAAGATCGCGATCAAAAAATCTCACAATCAAAGAATTTGCAGGCTTGTGATCAAAGAATTTGCAGGCTCATGATCAAAGAATAAAAAATGCTGAAACTCAAGTTTTAGGCTGAATTACATGCAACCACCACCATGCCTCAACAGAACAAAGCCCCTGAGCAAAACCCACCCTCATTTGTGTTCCTAAGCCACCCCTGGTCTGAGAAAATTGAATTTTTAAAAAGGCCACCTCGTCCCTGTTTCGCAATGCAGGATCGCGATCAAAGAGTCTCGCAATCAAAGAATTTGCAGGCTCACGATCAAATAAATTGCAGGCTTGCTATCAAAGAATAAAAAATGCTGAAACTCGACTTTTAGGCAGAATTAAACAAAACCACCACCATGCCTTGATAGAATGAAGCCCCCTGAACAAAACCCATCCTCAATGGTGCTCCTAGGCCACCCCTGGGCTGAAAAAATTGCATTTTTCAAAGGCCATCTCGTCCCTCACTTGCGATGCAGGATTGTGATCAAAGAATCTCACAATCAAATAATTTGCAGGCTCGCGATCAAAGAAATTGCATGCTCATGATCAAAGAATACAAAATGCTGAAACTTGACTTTTAGGCAGAATTGAACTAAATTACCACCATGCCTTGATAGAATGAAGCTCCCTGAACAAACCCCCCCCATTTGTGTTCCTAGGCCACCCCTGAGCTGAGAAAAATGTATTTTTACCTCGTGATGCAAGATCACGATCAAAGAAGCTCACGATCAAAGAATTTGCAGGCTTGGGATCAAAGATTGTTAATGAGCCACGATCAAAGATTTTAAATGTTTAAAACTCTATTTTTTGACCATTTTACACTGAACTAAAGGCATGGCTCAATAAAACAAGGCCCCCTGAGTAAAATCCATCCAAGTTTTACTTCAGGAGTGACCCCTGAGCCGAGATATTTGATTTTTTCGATCGGAAATCAAAAACAAGATGGCGGACCTTGCGATCAAAGAATTCTCAGGGACAAAGATTCTTGAACCGCGAGGCTGCAAATTCTTTGACCATCAGGTGGGACCAGATGGCCAGAACCCCATTTTTTGTTTGCAAAACAACCATATAAATTTTCCCATTGACTTATAATGGGAACTTAAAAGTGCTATAACTTTTGAATGCCTCAATATTTTTTCACCAAATGAAAAGCAACGTGTTCAGCCAGCCACGCTCTTTCAGATGAGCCATCTCACAGACCAGCATGCCACATGGTGGCCACACAGGGCCACAGACGAAATCCCCAAAACTGCCTCCAAAACTGCATAATTTTGCATTTTCAGCATTTTCCTGCACAAAGACCGTAAGTCTTACCAAAACAAAATTTGTCATATCAAGAGATCTATCATGCCCCACCGTGCATACCAAATTTCATGCAAATCCGTTGAATGGGTCCAAAGTTATTAACGTGCAAAATTTTGACTTTAAGATAGAAGTGCCTTCATAACCCTAAATATAGTGGCGCAAACACGCCACTATAATATATATATGTATATATATATATATACATATATATATATTCACGGAAAAAAATCCATTTAATGCATCAGTGAGGGTTGTTCCACAATGACAAAAGCGAGGAAATTCGATGTTAGGGTTCCCACCCCCCTTGCACCCCGGCCCCACCTACAGGCATCTGGATGTGCATTGAGGTCATCAGTCCTAACTCTCACCCCATTCCCCTATACTGCACCACCTCAGCTTGTTTGCACATGGGTTGGAGTGAGAGTTAGGACCAATAACCCCAATGTACACCCCGATGCCTGTTGGTGGGAACGGGTGGGGGTGAGGTGCAAGGGGGTGGTGGGAAACCTAACATTGAATTTCCTCACTTTTGTCACTGTGAAACAACCCTAACTGATCCATTAAGCAGAGTTTTTTGTCATGAATGAATATATATGTAATCCCCTCATAAATAGGGGTTCCTGAAAGCCTTCTCGGAGCTTGCCTAAATGCTCCCTGCCTAACTGGTGTTTGGCTCAGCGCCGCCTAAATGTGGGTGTTGTGAGTGCTTCCACAGCCTCCAGTGCTGTCTCTTTAAGAGCTGCCTGCTCGCAGGCTCCAGTGGGTTTGTACAAGGGGACTGGGGTTTCCCTGCTTGAATCCCACCTGCGCTGCTGTGAAATCGCTCCTCTTTTGGCAGTCGCTGTATGTGCAGAGGGAGCTCTTTTGGATAATGTAGCTGTTTGGCCATGAATAGCTAGCATGTTGATAGAATTACAGTTTGTTTAACCTGTTTCTCTTGCAGCTGAGACAGTGTGTGCTGTGCCCCTCCATTTTGGACCAGGACATTCTGAAGGGTCCAATGGGGCAGAGGGTATCGCAAATGAAGTAACTGGTGACTAACCAGAATGAGGGCTCTCTGGGGAGCCGACGGACCAATGGGGATACTGCTGGTAATTGTGGGAAGTGAAGGCTAGACCATGGCACCTTTTTTGCACCATTGAAAGCAGGACTAAGTGACTGCCATCTGTAGCCAGCCAATGGGATTGGGTGGTGCCTGAGCAGAAAGGATAGCCCCATGCTGTCAAGGGGCAGAGACGTTGTGGCTGTGGATGAGGAAGGAGCTCTGGGCTCCTGCTCTGTTGAGTGTTCACGCGAGAAGCACTTGAAAGGCCTGAGGCAGCCGTTTGAATCGCCGGCAATCTCCAGACTAAATCCGCAGGGCAGCAGTCAGAGGAGGCTGTGCACAAGTGCCAGCTACCTACCAGCCTCAACCTGTAGAGGACTGGAGAATCTGCTGAATCGCGCTCGGTCTGTCAGGAAGGTGAAGCTGCAGTGAGACTCCCGAGTAATGGTGTGTTCGGTCGGGCCATAGGAGCAGCTGCCTGGTATGGTACCCCTCTGTTGCTTTGCATATAAATGTGTGGAGAAGTGTCTGAAGTTCAGGTTCAGCCCTGTGAGTGGTGTGAGACCGTTTCCCCTCTGGAGTCGTGAGTACTAAATCAGGGTAGCTCCCTGTTAAAGGTTCCTAGCAAAGGCAAGATCTTCTGGTTACTTTGCTGACTATATTAACTGAGCCTGCTGGCTCCCTCTAATCTTCGTAGGAATTTAAATGCTCATTTGTGTCAGGACCCCAACCAGCTGCATCGAGAAACTAGCCTTTAGGGCTTGGGTACCCATAGACAGTAACTTATAGGTTAGACCTGTGCACAGAGCCCTAGGTAGATACGTATATATTGTAGTGGTAAGCTAATCACCCTGATTTTCCCTGGTCCTTGTTATCTCCCCTTAAATAAATCAGATTGCTTGTTCTCAAAACGCACACTGGCTAGTTTGTGTATTAATGATGAAATACTGCACAGTAAATATTGTGTAACTGTACCTTACTTTTCAGAGGGTCCCCGGAGTGAGCTGAGTGGATTGAGCTGGGGGAGTAAGTGTCTATGGTAGGGACACTGTGACTGAACTGTGTGGGCTGCTAGTGGGAAGGAAGGGGGATTGCAGCTACCCAGAGGGCTGTGACCAAGACAACCTTGACTGTTCTAACCCTGACCTCTGGGTGGAGGCACCCGCCAACGGATCTGGGCCCCTCACCCTGTTACAGTTAAGGCAGGCAGGGGTAGTAGCCCTTAGGATAGTGCCCCCTGGGGGTTACAAATTGGAGGCACCACTGAGATTAGCGTCCCCTAGTGGCCGAGTGGGCGAAGTGCATAACTATGGATAAATTAAAGGAGAAACTGGAAGGGGATATCATGGCTAAGATTAAGCTGGACCCTATTAAGATGATGGTACATAAACTGATGGGGTGGGGTGAAGCCGAAGAGCTGGACTCTCAGAGAATTGTGTTACTACTCGATGTACCTCTGGGGACAATGACCGCTGACATTATCTCTACCGTGGAGCATGTTAAGTGTTTAGGCAAGGTAGAGGTGAAGGGGCGTATGGCTGACCTTCTCGATCAGACTTTGCAGGTGCTACTCTTGTGTAGCATAGCCATTGACCCTGACAGGGTGCCCCCAGTGATCTACCTGGAGGGTGCCCAACCAGGGTGGAGGGATATTCACATACGGAGTGGGTCAGTCACCCCAGGGGGTCTCCCCAGACTAATAGTTTCAAAGATAAGCTACTTAAATTGTTGGCTGTAGAAGGGAGACCTGCCCAAGAGTTAATGCAGGCCTTGGACCTTTCCGGTGAACCCACCCCTCAGGCCTCCCCTGGTGCCTCTCCGGAGCCCCCCAAGAGTTTTATCCTGGCTCCACCACCCCTAGTGGTTCCCTCTATACAGCTGGATTCTTACCGTAGGCTAAAAATTTTTTCTGGCACAGTGCCTGTGCCTTCAGGGGAGGATGATTTGGAGGTGTGGATGGACTACGCCACCCCCCTAGTCCAGGAGTGGCAATGCTCTGAGGGGGAGAAATGAAAGAGATGGATGGAGAGTCTGTGGGGTCCAGCTTTGGAAGCCATTCGGTTTTTGTGGGCCACTAGCCCGGAAGCTACCGCTGCAGAGTATCTTTCTGCTCTAGAGGGAGTGTTTGGGAGCACAGAAACTGGGGAAGACTTATTATGGAAATTCAAGTTTGCTAAGCAGTGGAGGAATGAGAAGCTTTCTGCCTTTGTCACCAGGGTGGAAAGGGCTTTACAGAAGGCCTACCGAAAAGGGGGGATCACCGCCTCAGCCTTGAACCAGGTCAGGTTGGAACATGTTTTAAAGTCTGCTAGATTTTCCAGTGTGATACTGTTAAAACTTAACTTACATGATCAGCGAGCAGCCCCGCCTGAATACTGTCAATTGATGAGGGAGATTAGAGAAGTAGAGATTGATGAAGAGGGGTGGGAACCCTATGTGGGGGCTGTGAATTTGAGCCAACCCCCTGAGTCTAGTGAACCTGATGAGACCCACCCTTCAGGAGGGTCTGATGTATCCCCAGAGTTGCAGGGAGGGGTAGGGGTGTGTGCCATTTCCTCAGATCCCCAAGTAGAAAGCGAATTGAGGGCTGAGGTCAGGAATTTACGAGAACTGCTGAGGGACTTGAAGCGATCCACTACCCACCCTGTTAGGTCTGGGGAACCTGAGTTATCTAGAAACCCATGCCCTGGCCCAGGGGAATCCCCTTGTCCCCAGAGGGCCCCCCACAAATGAAGTAACCCCAGCCAAATAGAGACCCCCGGGACCCCAAGTTCTGTTACTGCTATGGGGAGGATGGACACTTCCAGACTGAGTGCCAGTTGCTGGAGAATTTAAGGAAGGTCAACAGCAGACTGATCACTTGGCATTGCAGGGCCCATTTCTGACCCCCCCACGAAGGGTTTTGTGACTCGGGCCAATGCCCAAGCAACTGTTAACGCTGTGCCCCCTGAGTGGTCTGATGTGGTCGGGCCCTCGATGGAGGCCCCGGTGCGGGTAAATGGGATTCCCACCCTAGCTGTATTAGATAGTGGCTCTCAGGTGACCATTATGTTTCAGGACTGGTATCAGACACATTTACCTGAGGTGCCCCTACAACCCTTGGATGGTCTACATGCATGGGGACTGAGTGACAAGGCTTATCCGTATTTGGGGTATGTCAGGATCTGGTTGTCATTTCCTACTTCTGTGGCTGGAGTGGATGAACAGGTGGAAACTTTGGCTTTAGTCTGCCCCCCCCACTGGACTGTATGATGGGGTACCCTTGTTGATTGGGACCAACGCTCACATGTTTGGCCGATTAGCGCAATTGTGTTCTGAAAAGCAGGTGTCCAGGACTGGGCGAGCACTGAGGATACCCGCTTTGATCCAGAAGGCCTACAAGACTCAGAGAAAGGCTAGTCAGGAGGAGCCTGAAGGCCCGGTGGGTGTTGTCTGGAGGAAGGATCCGGAGCCGTTGCTATTGGCCCCAAATGCCCAGTGTGTTTTGCAAGGGGAGGTTCAGCTTAAAAAAGGATGTCAAGAATTAACTATTGATGCAGGATGTGCCTGGGGAAGGAAAGCTGCCTGGAGGACTGCTGGTTAAACCCAGTATCTTGCCTGCTAGAGCCCATGCTTATGCCAGGAGAGTGATGGTTCAAGTTCATAATGTGTCCTACAAAGAGATTCCAGTGAATAGAGGCTGCACCCTGGCTAGTGTGCATTGTGCAGACATGGCCGTGCTCCCTAATAGCAAGGGTTTGGGGAGGGATGACAGAGTCACGTCAGACTTGTTTGATTTCGGTGACTCCCCATTGCCTGCTGAATGGAAAGTAAGGGTCAGTGTGAAGCTTGCCCAAAGAGACCAGGTCTTTTCCCTAAAAGAATGGGATGTGGGATGTGTGCAGGGGGCCGAACACCACATTTGACTGCATGATGAAAGGCCTTTTCGAGAGAGATCTCGGCGCTTGATCCCTGCTGATATAGATGATGTGAGATGGCGTCTGCAAGAGATGCTTGCTGCTGGTGTGATACAAGAATCCAGGAGCCCTAATGCTTCCCCCATTGTTGTAGTGAGGAAAATGAATGGGGCTGTTCAGATGTGTGTGGATTACCGTACCCTGAACCGGCGGACCATCCCTGACCAGTATACCATGCCGCGCATACAGGATACCTTGGACTGTCTGAACGGCAGTAAGTGGTTCTCTGTGTTAGATCTCCACAGTGGGTACTATCAGATCCCAATGGCTCCAGAGGACCGAGAGAAGACTGCGTTCATTTGCCCCCTAGGTTTCTATGAGTTTATCCGGAAGCCTCAAGGGATTTTAGGTGCCCCAGCTACCTTTCAGAGCCTGATGGAACGTGCTGTGGGGGACATGAATTTGCTCGAGTGTTTGGTTTACTTAGATGATGTCATAGTGTTTGGCAGCTCGTTGGAAGAACATGAACGTCGATTGTTCAAGGTCCTGGATCGGCTGGAGAATTTTGGTTTCAAGTTATCTATAGACAAGTGCCAATTCTTTCAAACTTCTGTGAAGTATGTGGGCCACATAGTATCCACTGAAGGCATAGAGACTGACCCCAGCAAAGTGGAGGCTTTGACTACTTGGCCTCAGCCAAAGAATTTGAAAGAGCTGCAACAGTTCCTGGGGTTTTGTGGATATTATAGGTGGTTTGTCAAAGATTATTCTCGAGTGATCCGCCCCCTCCTCAACCTTACTCAGGGGTACCCTCCTACCCACAAAAAGTATAAGAAAGTTGTGCACTCTGAGATGGAGAAGAAGTATTTCCGTCCGAATGATGTGTTTGGAAACTGAAGGACTACTGAGTGTGCGGAAGCTTTCTATGACATCATATATCAACTTACCCATGCCCTAGTGCTAGTCTATGCTGACCCGGCCAAGCCGTACGTTCTCCACACTGACGCCAGTCTACAAGGATTGGGGTCTGTCTTGTATCAGGAGCACCCAAACGGGCTGAGACTTGTAGCTTTTGCCAGCAGAAGTCTGACTCCCTCAGAAATAAAACTATCCAGTGCACAAATTAGAGTTCCTGGCCCTGAAGTAGGCAATTGTTGATCAATTTCATGACTACTTGTACAGTACCAAGATATTGGTGAAGACTGATAACAATCCTTTAACATATGTGCAGACCTCAGCCAAGTTGGATGCCACTGGGAATAGGTGGCTCTCTGCATTGGCCACCTATGACTATGCTGTTGAGTACAGAGCCAGCCTAAACCATATAGATGCAGATGCTTTCTCTCGGAGGCCTGTGCCCCGGACTGACTGGGTCAGGTTGTCAGAACCTGACATAACAGCCCTTTGCCAAAAATTTGACAAGGAGGAACAGGTGTCTCCTGATGCTGTGGACTGCATGGTGGATTGCTTGGGGCCATCCGAGAACTGCATACCTGCTGCTTACTGTCATTTTTCTGCCTTAGACACTAGTGCACTGCCCCAATTCAACAATAATAGTCTCCAATGGACTCAGTCCCGAGACCCCATGATAAAAACTGCTTTGGAGGCTCTGCAAGCAGAGAGAGACGTGTCCCAACTGCGGTCCGCTGAATTGAGAACTGCTCTGTTATACAAAGAAGGTCCAAAATTGAAGTTGAACAATAGACTGTTATATAGGGAGACCGTAGACAAAGAGGGGCTAATAGACAAACAACAACTGGTGTTGTCCACCGCTTTTAGAGGACTGGTGTTGAGGTCCCTGCATGACCACATGGGGCATCTTGGCATAGACCGAACTCTTGACCTGGTACGGACCTGATTCTACTGGCCAAAAATGAGTGCAGACGTAGAGCAGTATGTCAAGACCTGTAGCCGCTGTTTGCAAAGAAAAGCCCTACCTCAGAGAGCTGCCCCCATGGTCAATATCACTACCATCGCCCCCATGGAGTTGGTCTGCATTAATTTCCTGAGCTTAGAACCCGATCTGAAAAATATCAGCAACATATTGGTGGTCACTGCTCATTTTACCCGGTGTGCACAGGCTTTTTCTACTAAAGATCAGAAAGCAACCACGGTGGCTAAAGTTCTTGTTGAAAACTTCTTTGTCCACTATGGGTCTCCCCAGAGAATCCATTCTGACCAGGGGAGGGACTTTGAGAGCCGCCTGATTAAAGAAATGCTATCCTTGTGGGGAGTACGAAAGTCAAGAACTACCCCGTATCATCCCCAGGTAGATCCTTAACCTGAAAGGTTTAACTGCACATTGCTTGATATGTTGGGCACCCTGCAACCTAAGGACAAGCCTAGATGGAACCAGTAGATTAGCACCTTGGTACACGCTTACAACTGCACCAAAAGTGATGCCACTGGATTTTTCCCGTACCAACTGATGTTTGGGAGAGAGGCTAGACTGCCAGTGGATGTGTGTTTTGGGGTTTCCCCTGATGGAGTACAAGCAGCAAATCATCTACAGTATGTACAGAAAATGAGGGCCCAATTAAGCCATGCCTACCAACTGGCCCAGATCATGGCTGCTAAATGAAACCTGGCCAATAAGGAAAGGTATGATAAGAAAGTGAAAGCGATGGAACTGAGAGAAGGGGATAGAGTGCTATTGAGGAATTTGGGAATGCATGGCAAACATAAGATTGCTGACAGATGGCATCTCCTCCCTCATATTGTTGTGGGAAAAGTGGCAGATTTACCCATATATAAAGTGCATCCTGAAAACAATTCAAAAGCTGTGAAAACTATACACAGAAATCATCTGCTGCCAATCAGGTAAATCTTGATAGAAGCTGAGTCTCCAAATGCCCCACCGTCCAGGCCTATAACTAGAGCTGCTGCCAAGAAAAAAACCAGACCACTTGATTCTTCAGCAAGCAAACTAAGAGGGCCTTCTACAACCCCCTTTGATGAAGATGATTGTCAGTCTGTGTCTGAGGACAGTGAAAATAATATTGAATACTATCCCTCTTATGAACTGAGCCAACTGTTTTGGGGCAATCCCCTAATTAACTCTGGAGATGAAGTTGGGCTTTCTGGACTGTCTGAGCCCCCAGCTTTGTCTCTGGAGCCAATGCTCCCAGAGGATGATGCGAGTGGCCTCCAAGCCGAGGGGGTGGGGTCCTTGAGCCTGGCTGAACTGTCTGGCCTGGCTGAACTATCTGACTTTTCCGAAGAAGGAAGTGATGTGGGGGAGCAAGCCAGCGATATGCCAGAACCTGAAGAATATTTTGAGTGCCTTGATGGTTCTTTGCCAGTACCTGAACTGTCCCCAGTTGAGCCAAGTAGTGTGGGTCCTGATACAGAGGGTCCTGTCCCCGAAAGTACTATGGGTACGGGGTCCCTTTCTCCTGTAGAGGTTCCCTCTGCTAATCTAGATGAGATGGCAATGGAGCCAGGACCTGTAGCAGCTTTTAATGAGACCCCTAGATGCACTGGCCGAGAAGTACGGCCTGTGATAAGGTTAAGTTATGAGTCCCTGGGTCAGCCTGTGGACCTGCCTTTAAATGTAGTCCATAAAGGGGTGTATGTGTCCCTGAGATCCTTGCCCAAACTAGCTTTAGGAAATGACTCCAGACTGTTAGTATTGCCCTCTGAGTATGGTACCTCTTCCCCAGTTAGCCCACAAGTAGCTGATAGGGATGGGCCCCTCTTTCCAGGTGTCATGGGCAGGAAGCAATGACCTGAATTAAAAAGCAGAAGGTTGTCTGTATGTGTAATGTTGCATAACCAATAGTAAACTGTAAATACGGTGCCAATGTATGTAACAAAAGGTTTAATGTGCTGTCAATTTAAACTATTGTGCCTTAAAGTGATTTAAGGGTAGCTACTTGGTGCGAACGCCAAGTTCTTTCCAGGCCAGGAAGGGTGTAACCCCCCCCATAAATGGGGGTTCCTGAAAGCCTTCTCGGAGCTTGCCTAAATGCTCCCTGCCTAACTGGTGTTTGGCTCAGCACCGCCTAAATGTGGGTGTTGTGAGTGCTTCCACAGCCTCCAGTGCTGTCTCTTTAAGAGCTGCCTGCTTGCAGGCTCCAGCGAGTTTGTACAAGGGGGACTGGGGTTTCCCTGCTCGAATCCCACCTGTGCTGCAGTGAAATCACTACTTTTTTGGTGGTAGCTGTATGTGCAGAGGGAGCCCTTTTGGATAATGTAGCTGTTTGGCCATGACTAGCTAGCATGTTGATGGAGTTACAGTTTGTTTAACCTGCTTCTTTTGCAGCTGAGACTGTGTGTGCTGTGCCCCTCCATTTTGGACCAGGACATTCTGAAGGGTCCAATAGGGGCAGGGGTATCGCAAATGGAGTAACTGGCGACTAACCAGAATGAGGGCTCTCTGGGGAGCTGACAGACAAATGGGGATACTGCTGGTAATTGTGGGAAGTGAAGGCTAGACCATGGTGCCTTTTTTGCACCACTGAAAGCAGGACTAAGTGACTGGCATCTGTAGCCAGCCAATGGGATCGGGTGGCACCCGAGCAGAGAGGATGGCCCCATGCTGTCAAGTGGCAGAGGCATTGTGACTGTGGATTACGAAAGAGCTCTGGGCTCCGGCGCTGTTGAGTGTTCACACGTGAAGTGCGTGAAAGGCCTGAGGGGGCTGTTTGAATTACCGGCAATCTCTGGACTAAATCCGCGGGGCAGCGGTCAGAGAAGGCTGTGCACAAATGCCAGCTACCTACCAGGCTCAACCTGTAGAGGACTGGAGAATCTGCTGAATCATGCTCGGTCTGTCAGGAAGGTGAAGCTGCAGTGAGACTCCCGAGTAACAGTGCGTTCAGTCAGGCCATAGGAGCAGCTGCCTGGTATGGTACTCCTCTGTTGCTTTGCATATAAATGTGTGGAGAAGTATCTGAAGTTCATGTTCGGCCCTGCGAGTGGTGTTAGAGCGTTTTCCCTCTGGAGTCGTGAGTACTAAATCAGAGTAGCTCCCTGTTAAAGGTTCCTAGCAAGGGCAAGATCTTCTGGTTACTTTGCTGACTATATTAACTGAGCCTGCTGGCTCCCTCTAATCTTCGTAGGAATTTAAATGCTCATTTGTGTCAGGGCCCCAACCAGCTGCATCGAGGAACTAGCCTTTAGGGCTTGGGTACCCATAGACAGTAACTTATAGGTTAGACCTGTGCACAGAGCCCTAGGTAGATACGCATATATTGTAGTGGTAAGCTAATCACCCTGATTTTCCCCGGTCCTTGTTATCTCCTCTCAAATAAATCAGATTGCTTGTTCTGAAAATGCACACTGGCTAGTTTGTGTATTAATGGTGAAATACTTCACAGTAAATATTGTGTAACTGTACCTTACTTTTCAGAGGGTCCCAGGAGTGAGCTGAGTGGATCGAGCCGGGGGGGTAAGTGTCTATGGTAGGGACACTGTGACTGAACTGTGTGGGCCACTAGTGGGAAGGAAGGGAGGTTGCAGCTACCCAGAGGGCTGTGACCAAGACATCCTCGACTGTTCTAACCCTGACCTCTGGGTGGAGGCACCCACCAATGGATCTGGGCCCCTCACCCTGTTACAGTTAAGGCAGGCAGGGGTAGTAGCCCTTAGGATAGTGCCCCCTTGGGGTTATATATATACATATATATATATATATATGTGTGTACATTTTGATCCATTTCTTCCCTAGTGGCTGGCTGGAGATAGGTGCAGACTGGGTGTGGTGTTAGCACCCATCTCCAGCCACCAATCCAGCACCATACCCTGACATCTGGCAGCTCCCACTCTTCCCCATGGGTTACACCCCATGGGAGGGTGGCACAGTGAGGAGCCCTGCTAGCTCAACTCAACTCTACCAGGATCCAGTTCGGGGAGCTTATTCATAGTCAGGGCTCATGTCGTCAGTTGCTTTATCCTGATCAAATGGCAGGACCATTTTTCTCATTTGCACTCCTTATGTGTGAGGGGTGTGCAATGACACCAGTGGAGGGAGTGCACACGTGTCCACACAAGCTCCTCTGGTCCCATTTCAGCCCCTTCTTTGCAGCATCAGTGCACTGCCCCCAGCCTCCATTAGGGGCCAGAAGCATGCCGACCACTGGAGTCACCCCTTCTGGAGAGGGAGAGCAGTCCCTCAGATGCTTGATCCCTCTCCACCCCTGCCATCCTCCTGCTGCCCATGTCCATTCCCGAACACGGGTCACAGGCATGGCATGAGATAAGGCATCCAGTGCCTCAGCCCTCAGCATCACCGGGCCAGTCACACGATTTATATATAATTGATATTCATAGCAAAAAACATTGTTGATAATCAGTTAGGGTTAAACCAACAAAAGTGGGGAAATGAAATGTGAGGGTAGAGCCCCTAACCCTCACTACCCCATCCCCCCATCCTCCACAGACCGACAGATGCCAGGGTATGCCATGGGATCGTGAGGCCCAACTCTCACCCCATTCCATGTGTAAACAGGTTAATATGATACAGTAAAAGAGAATGGGAGAGAGTTAGGCCTCCCGACCCCCTGGGCACACCCCACCATCTGTCAGTCTGTGGAGGATGGGGGATGGGGTGCTGCAGGGGGATGGGGCTCAATCCTAATATCTCATTTCCTCACTTTTGTCAGTTTAACCCTAGCTGATGCATTAACAAAGTTTTTTTTTTTGTAATGAATTTCCTTACTTTTTGAAAAAGTGTACTATAACTAGTAAATAGCATGCGTTGGTGGATTCTGCGCTCCCACCAAGTTGCTCATTTCTGCATAACTATATGTATCTGTGGGAGTGTGGGCCCTCCGGGCTCTGTGCTGCCCCTCACAAATACAAGAATGGAGCTGTACAGCAGCCATATATGGCAATGAACCGTGCCACTAATGTGCCAATATCTGTACAACCGTAGGAGTTACAAAAACAATTCAAATGTCATTGTAATGATGACAACGAGACCTCCACGTGTGACAGGGTCGAAGAAACCTTTATTTTGCATAGTTTTCAGGTTAGAGGTGCCATGGTGGCCACAATTCAACGGACGCATGTAACTCGGGCATTTTTAGAATTCTTTTCAACCAATTTTCGACATGGTCTTTTGAAAACCCCACATCATGGTTCATGAGGTGGGGTCCAATAGTATGCTATGGCTAACATGGGGTGAGATTGGAGGTGGGGTTACATAGGTTGATTTTGGAGGAAGGGCTTACATGTGGTGATATTGGAGGTGGAGCTTACTTTGGGTGATATTGGAGGTGGGGCTTACATTGGGTGATGTTGGAGGCAGGGCTTACATGGGGTGAGATTGGAGGCAGGACTTACATGGATTGATATTGGAGGCAGGGGTTACATGAGTTATGTTGAGGTGGGGCTTACATGAGGTGATATTGGGGGTGGAGCTTTCATGCTGACTATGTGACAAAATCAGATGCTCTGACACATGCAGTTGCTGGTTCAGGGAACAATGTACATCCGGTGGTTGTGGGATTCAGACCTATGACTATGAGGACTTTTGGTTCATAGCTTAGTGCTTTAACCTCTGCGCTATTTTGCAGACCCTATGAAGGGGTCACTTTTTTTTTTTTTTAGTAATTGTTGGGATCGTAGTATAAACAGTATAGCAAGTGAAAACAGGAAGGACATGTTGAAACCATGGTAATAGTGACTGCATAATTGTTGCATGTCCTTGATAAGGCAGTACAGAAGTGCACTCATCTGGAGATCAAAGCCCTGACCTTTTGCTTGTAAAGCCAAGACACATCCAGTGCACCACCTGAGTGCATGGTTAACTAGCTGGTCTAATGTTTAAGAGCATGTAGTTTGGTAATAAGTGCATATAGCATAGTAAGTTTTAATTGGAATGGGCTGCTTGCTGTTAGAAGCATGAGTATAACGACAGCACAAGATTTTAGTATTGCTCATTTATTATTCGAATAGAATTCTGGGTAGCCTGGGTTCAAATCTTAGCCAAATGCACTGATTTGTTTTTATGTCTTCTGTTTCTCTGGGTTCCACTAAAGATGAGTATAATTTGTATTAGAGTCAGCTTGATTGCCTGCATTTTTTTAATCAATCCACTTCCCCATCTGCAGTTTATTGGCAACGCACTAGAGGGTGCCCAATCTTCACATTTTATGTATGTGTGTATATTTGTGGCAAACGGCCTTCTTGGATGATTAAGTTAATTTTATTGTGTTGTCATCCTATTTATTTTATTAATTGATTTTAATATTTGATGTTGTTATGGTATGATTTTATCTATATGTATTAATGATTTATATTTGATGCTGTGGTTTTAATGTGTTCAGCACCTTGGTATGTTGAAAGGTGCTTTATAAATAAACTTATTATTATTACTATTATTATTAGATATAGATATAGAGATATATATCTATATATATATATAAATTTTGATCTATTTCTTCCTTGGTAGCTGGAGATGGAACACTGGGGTGGTGTTGGCACCCAATCTCCAGCCACCCATCCAGCACCATACCCAGACATGTGGCAGCTCCCACTCTTCCCCCACAGATTACCCCCTGTGGCTGGGTAGCATGGTGAAGAGCCCCGCTAGCTCAACTCAACTCTACCAGGATTCAGTTCGGGGAGTGCCATTCAAGGTCAGGGCCTGTGGCGGGTGGCTGCTTCATCCTGATAGACTGGCAGGACCATTTTTCTCATTTGCACCCCTTACGTGTGAGGGGTGTGCAATGACACCAGTGGAGGAAGCGCACAGGTGACCACACAAGCTCCTCTGGTTGCCTGCCCCATCTCAGCCCCTTCTTTGCAGCATCAGTGCACTGCTCCCCAGTCTCCACTAGGGGCCAGAAGCATGCTGACCACTGGAGTCACCTCTCCCGGAGAGGGAGAGCAGTCCCTCGGATGCTCGATCCCTCTCCACCCCTGCCATCCTCCAGCTGCCCATGCCTGTTCTCAAACACGGGTCACCGGCGTGGCGCAAGGTAAGGCATCCAGTGCCTCAGCCCTCAGCAACACCGGGCCAGTGACATGATTTATATATAATTGACATTCATAGCAAAAAAACTTTGTTAATGCATCAGTTAGGGTTAAACTGACAAAAGTGGGGAAATGAGATGTGAGGGTAGAGCCCCTAATCTCCACTACCCCATCCCCCCATCCTCCACAAACCAACAGACACCGGGGTATGCCACGGGATTGTGAGGCCCAACTATCACCCCATTCCTTGTGTAAACAGGTTGATATGCTACAGTAAATGAGAATGGGGGAGAGTTAGGCCTCCTGACCCCCTGGGCACACCCCGCCATCTGTCGGTCTGTGGAGGACGGGGGATCGGGTGTTGGGGTGGATGGGGCTCTATCCTAATATCTCATTTCCTCACTTTTGTAAGTTTAACCCTAGCTGATGCATTAACAGAGTTTTTTTTTGTAGTGAATTTCCTTACTTTATGAAACAGTGTAATATAACTAGTAAAGAGCATGTGTTGGCGGACTCTGCGCTCCCACCAAGTTGCTCATTTCTGCATAACTATATGCAACTGTGGGAGTGTGGGCCTTCCGGGCTCTGCGCTGCCCTTCACAAATACAAGTATGGAGCTGTACAGCAGCCACATAGGGCAATGAGCCATGCCACTAATGTGCCAACATCTCTGCAACTGTAGCAGTTACAAGAACAATTTAAATGTCATTGTAATGATAACAGCGAGACCTCCAGGCATGGCGAGGTCAAAGAAACCTCTGTTTCACATAGTTTTTGAGTTAGATGTGCCACGGTGGCCACAATTCAACGGCCGCATGTAACTCGGGCATTTTTAGAATTCTTTCCACCCAGTTTTCAACATGGTATTTTGAGGACCCCACATCATGAACAATGCCACTGCCATTTCATTATTCTGTCCCAAAAGTTGAGTTCATACAGTCAATGCACCATTCTGTGCCACAAGTGCAAAATCATGTTTTGGGCAGGATGTGAAAAATGACAGCTGTATAGTGTTGATGAGGAGATGTGAAAAAGGGTAATGTTAAAAACCAGTAGGGAAAATATGGAAAACTGGCAAAGGTATGAGCATGAGTAGAAACTGCACAATGCATGCTCGTAACCTGGTCATTTTTTTAAAATTTGTTAACCAAATTTTCAACATGAGCTTTTTGGGAAATCCCTTCATGAATACTGGTACTGTGATTTTGTTAATCCATCCCAAAAGTTGATTTTGAACAGTAACACGTCATTCTGCAGCAGAGGTATGAAAACACACTTCCAGCAGGATGTGGGAAATGACAGCTATATTGTTTATGAGGAGGTGTGAAAAAATGGTAATGTTGAAAGTCTGGAGTGAAAATATTAAAAATTGGCGAAGTTACGATCATGCGTAGAAACTGTGCAATGCATGCTTGTAACACCGCCATTTTTGGAATTTTGTGCACCAAATTTTCAACATTTGCTTCTTGGGACCTTCTATGCTCAAGACCAGGATTGTAATTTCCTTAATCAGTTCTGAAAGGTGATTTTATGTCCCGAAAATTGATTCCGTGCAGCAACCATGAAATCACCATTCTGGATAGAGTAATGAGATGACAGTAGCATTGTTCATGAGGTGGGCTCCAATACCACCCTATGGCTAACATGGGGTGGTATTGTAGGTGAGGTTACATGGGTTGATATTGGAGGCGGGGCTTACATGTGGTGATATTGAAGGTGGAGCTTACATTGGGTGGTATTTGAGGCGGGGCTTATATTGGGTGATATTGGAGGCAGGGCTTACATGGGGTGACACTGGAGGCAGGAACTACATAGGTTGATATTGGAGGTGGGGCTTACATGGGTTGATATTGGAGGCGGGGCATACATATGCTGATATTGGAGGTGGGGCTTACATTGGTTGATATTGGCGGCAGTGCTTACATGGGGTGAGATTGGAGGTGGGCTCACATGGAGTGAGATTGAAGGCGGAGCTTACATTGGGTGATATTGGAGGCGCGGCTTGCATACTGACTATGTGACAAAATCAGATGCTCTGACACATGCAGCTGCTGGTTCAGGGAAAAATGTACATCTGCTGGTTGGGGGATTCAAATGTATGACAATAAGGTCTTTTGGTTCGTAACTCAGTGCTTTAACCTCTGCACTATTTTGCAGACCCTATCAAGAGGCCACCTTTTTTTTCTTTTTTAGTAAATGCTGGGGTCAAAGTATAAACAGTATAGCAAGTGAAAACAGGAAGGGCATGGTGAAACCATGATAACAGTGACTGCATAATTCTGGCATGCCCTTTATTTATTTATATTTTATTTATTTATTTAGTTTTTGTTGACCGGGTAAGTGCACTAGACAAATCCTGCCTATTTTCAGGCACGACCCGAGGGAAGGGGATACAGATGAATGCCAACTGACCTTGAACCAGATTAAGCTGTTGGTGGTATTTTTAGTGAATGAGGGAACTTTAGCCAGGACACCGGGGAAATTCCCTATTCTTTCGATAAGTGCCATGGGATCTTTAACATCCACCTGAACTACCACCAATCCAGGCAGATGGGACCTCGGTTTAACGTCTCATCTGAAAGACGGTACCTCAGAAGTGCAGCACCCCTCTCATGCTGCACTACAGTGTCAGTACTGGGATATTAACCCAAGTGCCAGATGTGGGAAGTGAACCCACAGCCCTCTGATCTCCCGGCCTCAGAGGCGAGTGTGCTACGTACTGAGCCACTGACACTGCTGATAAGGCAGTACATAAGTGCACTCATCTAGAGATCAAAGCCCTGACCTTTTGCTTGTAAAGCCAAGACACATCCAATGCACCACCTGAGAGCATGGTTACTTAGCTGGTCTAGTCTTTTAGAGCATGTAGTTGGTAATAAGTGCATATAGCACAGTAAGTTTTAAGGGGACTTCGCCACTTGCTGTTAGAAGCATGAGTATAATGACAGTACAATATTTGAGTATTGCTCATTTATTATTTGAACAGAATTCTGTATAGCCTGGGTTCAAATCTTAGCCAATGCACTGATTTGTTTTTATCTCTTCTGTTTCTCTGGGTTCCACTTAAGATGCGTATACTTTGTATTAGAGTCAGCTTGATTGCCTGCATTTTTTTAATCAATCCTCTTCCCATCTGCAGTTTATTGGCACCACACACTAAAGGGTGCCCAGTCTTCACATTATATATATATGTGTATATATATATATATATATCTATATCTCTATATATACACACATATATATATATATATATATATATATATATATATATATATTCATAGTAAAAAAATCCATTTAATGAATCAGATAGGGTTGTTCCAGAGTAACAAAAGTGAGGAAATTCATGTTAGAAGTTCCCACCTTACCCACTCTCACTCCCACCCCCACCAACAAGCATCGGGTGTGCATTGGGTTCACCATTCCTAACTCTCACCCCATCCCATGTGCAAACAAGCTGAGGTGGTGCAGTATAGGAGAATAGGGTGAGAGTTAGGACCGATGACCTCAACACACACCCCGATGCCTGTTGGAGGGGGTGGGATGGGGATGGGGTGCAAGGGGGGGTGAGAACCCTAACACTGAATTTCATCACTTTTGCCACTGTGGAACAACCCTAGCTGATTCATTAAACTGAGTTTTTTGCCATGACTTTCCCTTTTTTTTGAGAATGTGCACTATAAATAGTGAAGTAATGGCAACGCAAAGCAAGCGCAAATGCTAACGCACATGATGACTCAAACATAAATGACAACACAAACAGTAACACAAACACAAGTGGAAATGTTAATGAAAACAGAAATGCAAATGCAAGTGCGTACGGAAACACAAACCGTAATGCACACGGGCATGGTAACGTAATTGGAAATGCAGACAGTTATGGTAACAGCAACGATGACACCAAAGGAAACACAAACAGAAATGCAAACGCAAATGGAAGCTCATATGCAAATGCAAATGTAAATGCACATGGTGATGCAAAAAGAAATGCAAACAAAAACAGTAATGGAAACACAAATGTTAACAGTTACACAAATGCAAGCACAAACAAAAATGCAATGGGTAGAGCACACGGTGGCATTAATGGGAACGGTAATGCAAATGGAAATGCAAATGTAAGTGCATACGGAAACGCAAATGGTAACGAGCACAGTCACGGTACCATAATAGGAAACGCAAATGCTAATGTTAACAGCAATGATGATGCCAAAGGAAACACAAACACAAATGGAAGCGGTATGCAAATGCAAATGGCAATGCACATAGTGACACAAAATAAAACACAAACAAAACAAGTAATGGAACACAAATGTTAACAGTAACACAAATGCAAGCGCAAATGAAAACACAAAGGGTAACGCACATTGGGGCATAGACAGGGACAGTAACAGTAACACAAATGGAAACACAAGCATGTATGGAAATGCAGCTGGAAATGTGCACAGTCACAGTACCGCAATAGGAAACACAAATGCTAATGGTAACAGCAACGATGACGCCAAAGGAAACACAAACAGAAGCGCGTACGCAAACTCAAATGGTAATGCACATGGTGACACAAACAGAAATGCAAACAAAAACAGTAATGGGAATTCAAATGTTAACAGTAATGCAAACACAAATGCAAATGAAAATGCAAAGGGTAACACACACGGTGGCGTACACGGGAACGGTAATGCAAACAAAAACACAAATGCAAGCGCATACAGAAACGCAAATGGTAACATGCATGGTCACGGTACTGCAATAGGAAATGCAAATGCTAACGGTAACAGCAACGATGACACCAAAGGAAATGGAAACTCTAACAGAAGTGTATACACAAACACAAATGGTAATGCACATGGTGATGCAAAATGAAATGCAAACAGAAACAGTAATGGGTAAGAGTAACACAAATGCAAGCACAAACAAAAAGGTAAAAGGTAGCGCACACGGTGACGTAGATGGGAACGCTAACGCAAACTGTTATGGAAACGCAAGTGGGAAAGCTAACTGTGACAGTTATGAAAGCACACACCCTTTTTTCACTAACAGCTGCATAGAGAAACACAGTGAATACGAAGAATGTATGCATAATAATGGGCCTCGGAGCAGAAAATGAGCACTGGGAATACTAAATTGCTTATATCTCAGGAACCGTACGATGTAGAGAAAAAATTTAAATTACCTATGAATCATGACTTTCCAGGGGGGCTAAGCATGTTGCTGACAAAAAATCCGTATCTCGCACTGTTTCCGAGATATGGGCCCTAAAAGGTGCGGCGGATGATGCAATGTTAGTCTATGAGGAAAAGTGTCAACTTCGGGGCACTGTAACTTTCCATCCGTGCAATATTTTGTCACCAAACCATGAAAAGGCACTTCAGTTGAATGTTGTCTCTTTTCCCTCCAAATTTCAGCTGAAAAGACCAAACCAGTGTTTTGCATCAGGGTGGCAAAGATTTCCTGTTATTTTCCCTATAGTGTCCAATAGTAGTGTCGCAAAATGTGACACTTTCACAAAAATATCACGGAAAGTGTTGCAGGTTTGACACTACTTTGTGACACTACTTTTCCCAAAATATCTCAAAAACATATTTCTGGGTTGTATAACCCCATAATAAAGACATGCCTAGCATCCTCAGGGTTCGACTAGGTAAACACGAAAAAGAATTGTGTCCATAGATGGTTCAAATTTTAAATACCAAGCATTTCTGTCATCAGTAACTGAAAACAAAATGGCAGATTTCAGACACTACCAGGGTCATTTGTGACACTAAAAATGGCATTTTCGCCACCGTCGAACTTTTTGATAACTTTTCTCTTTGACTATAATGGGAAACTTGTTTTTTGGATAACTTTTGAACCATTCAATATTTTTTCACAAAATCTTCAAAAGGCACATCGGGGACCACACATTCCCTGAAGTTTTCAGACCAGTCACACAAACCATGCAACCTGTAGGTGCTAGCAAAGGATGTGCAAAAAACGTGAATGCGCCCCGGAATGTCACTAAATAACTACGCAGCTGTATATCCAACCAGTACAAAAGTTGGCAGAGTCCAAGATCTATGGTTACGTCCCAAGCTGGTCAAATTTCAGACAAATCCGTTGAACAGTGGTGACGTTATTAAGGTGCAAAATTTCACCATTTAACCTTAAATGGGGTACTGAACCCTAACTATGGTAGCACTACTGTGCTACCATACTATGTGTGTGTGTGTATATATATATATATATATTGCAAAAACATTGTTAATGCTCCAATCAGGGTCAAAATGAAAAAAAGTTTGGGAAATGAGGCTTTAGGGTTTCCCTGACACCCTACCCTCACAAACCAGGCAGGAGAACTGGTGTGGAGTGTGCCTTGGGCTTCTCAAGCCTAATGCTAGAAGGTCAAATGTGTAGACTTTATGATAATGGGGTGAGCGTTGGGGCTTGAGAAGCCCAAGGCACACCCAACTCCTCCTCTCCTGCCTGGTTTGGGAGGGTGGGATGTTAGAGAAACTCTAATGCCTCATTTCCCAACTTTTTGTTGCTTTGACCATAACTGGAGCATTAACAAAGTTTTTTGCAACTTTTTCCTTACTTTTTAAGATAGTAGAATAGTATCCTTATGTTATGGTGCACTCCCATCCTTGCGTACATGCATATATTTATGTAGCTGTGGAAGCACAGATCAAATTCTCAGCATAGTTATCTTATTACCCCACCTCATGTACCCGGTACAGAAAATTTTCAAATCCCTGCCAAAAACATAATTCTGTGCAGCTGTAACGCCATTCCGTACCGCAAGTGTGAAAACACATTTTGGACAGAATTTGAAAAATGACAGCTGTAACATACATGAGGTGGGTAATAAGAAGGTTATGTTGAAAATCTGGTGTAAAAATATTTCACATTTCTGAAGTTACAAGTGGGTGTAGTGAAATTGCAGCAAATTGTCATAACTTTGGCATTTTTTCATAATTTGAACCCAAATTTTCAACATAGTCTTCTTATGACCCCATCTCATAAACCCCATAGGTAAAACATTTCGAATCCATGCCAAAATGCCATTCTGTGCCACAGGTGCAAAAATATGTTTCAGACAGGATGTGAAAATGACAGCTGTGCTTTTCATGAAGTGGTGTGAAAAAATGGCTATGTTGAAAATTTGATGTCAAAATATTAAAAATTACCAAAGTTATGTGCATGCATAGAAATATTTCAACAAACACATGCAACTCAGACATTTTTAGGAATTTTTTCACCTAATTTTCAACATGGCATTTTTGGGACCCCACATGAACACTGGAGGTGAAATTTCATTGTTCAGGCCTGAAAAGTGATTTCACACAGACTGTATTTTTTCCCTATTCTAGATGATCCTGTCATATACACTGTACCTACTGTAAATACCATAAATTTTGTAAATATTATTTTTACCTTTTTCTCTGTATTATCGAAGCTTTGTAACACTGGACATTTGTGAAAATGGGCATTTTTGCTCACATACCTTCCAGTATAAAAATAAACTGAACTGAATTGAAATACATTATACAGCACTTACCTTGATTCCTCAGTTCACCATTCAGCTTTGAAGAGTACAGACATGTCCTGATCCACAGAAGATGACAGCCTACAACCTCCGGTGGCAAGTAAGGAGGTATGTGGGGTGCTCAGTGGGAGGGTCAGATGGGGAAGGGGATGGTGGTGACAATGAGGGAACGGAGTATGTGGGGGCAGGATCACAAATGGTGATCTGTATCAGGAACTGGCTGAGGAGGAGACAGCAAAGGGTGTTGGTAGGGGGGGCACTCTCATCACCAAGACTGGTGATGAGTGGGGTACCACAGGGATCCCTGCTGGGACCAATACTGTTCAGAATTTTCATTGTAGATATCGCAAATGGAATCTGGAGCAAAATCAGTTCGTTTGCAGATGATACCAAGATGGGAGCTGTGGTAGATGACACGGGGGGGGGAGGTTGCAGGAGGACTTAAATAAGCTGCAGGTGTGGGCAGATAAATTGCAGCTGGGATTCAATGCCAAGAAGTGCAAGATTCTGCACTTCAGAGCCTGCAACCAGGAGAGGGATTATCACTTAAATGGGGTTCAATTGGGTTGCTCCACAGAAGAGAAGGACATAGGGGTGATCATAACAGGGAACATGAACAACACTGTTCAGTGCAGAAGGGCAATGGCAAAAGCCAACAAAATGCTGGGATGTATAGCTAGAGGGATCTCCTACAGAAGTAGGGAGGTTATTCTGCTCCTGTATAGGTCACTGGTCAGGCCTCACATTGAGTAGTGCATGCAATATTGGCACCTGTTCCTGAAGACGGACATCAGATTGTTGGAGGGGGTATGGCATAGAGCTACAAAGATGATCCAGGGATTGTAGGGCAAGCCATATGAGGAAAGGCTGAGGGAGCTGAATATGTACTCTAGAAAAGAAGAGGGACAGGGGAGATATGATTGAGACCTTTAAGTACCCAAAGGGAATAAACAACACTAATACAGAGAGGATTTTCCAGAGGAGAAAGGGAAAGGACATGAGAGGACACCAACTGAGATTGGAGGGGAGTAGATTCAGGAGAGAGATGAGGTGAAATTTTTTCACGGAAATAGTAGTGGACAAGTGGAACTCCTTGCCTGGTGAGATAGTGGCCTGCAAATGGCAGCTTTAAGAGGGGTTGGGATAGGGTAAGGGTAAGTGGTAATAGGATGGGGGGAAAGGGGGTCAGCAGCATTATATGGTGCTAGCTGTGCATTCGAGCAGACTCAATAGACCGTGAGACCTGTTTCTGCTGGCATTTTCATATGTTAGTATGTTTGTATGTCTTCTTTTTTTCAGGATAAAACAAAAAAAAGATGCTGAGGACAGTTTTCTTCTTTATAGATTAAAACTAAATAAATATTTTGGGACATTGGGAGTGGGCTCCCCAGTGTCCCACACTGCTGGGGAGGGCTTCTAGTGCTGACACTGGGATTGGGCCCCCCGATGTGGGCAAAAAAGACAAGTGACTGATGGGAGAACATCTGACACTGGGGTTGGGCATCCTAGTGTCAGAGTAAATAAATAAATAAATAATAGTAATCAGAGGGTGGTGGGGGGCACTAGACACAAGGGAAAGATATGGGAGGAGGGGTGTGCCACTAGACACCAAGGATAGGGGACATTGATCAGCAGGTGGGAGGTGCCACTAGACAGCAGGGAAAAGGGCGGCTCACAGATGAAACTGCAGTCAGCAACATGTGTTCTGACTGTGGCTACAGAAGTCAAGAAAATCTCACTGTTCTCATACAGAGAACACAGGGGAAGTGCTCCTATTGCTAAGCTGAGCACCCATGATTTCAGGTGCCCAGAAACAGTATTTCTGGGGATAATTGTGAAAAACCAAAACCAGAATCTAGCTAAAGGTGGCCCGTTTAGCTAGGTTCTGGTGTTTGTTTTGTAAAATTATAACATTTTGTATGTATTTTCCAGGCTTTTTAATTAGTGGAAAGAAAAACAGATGGTGGCTGACGAAAAAGGATTTTTTCCCCTCATGAAAAAGGAACAGATCTCATGAGAATGAATTCTTTTTAGCTAGATCAAATCCTTTGTCAAACTTTTTACCTCTATCCTGAAAAATGAACTTCCCATAGGAAATATTGGAACTGAAAAACTGAATAACTTTGCAACAGGTTAATATTTATGCACCAAACAAACACCGCAGTTCTGTTACCCAAGTTCTTTCTACTATAAAAAAATCACACCAAAATTCCACACTGTCTGAGCGCAAGGCGATGAGGAAAACACTGCAAAAAGTGGTGTATTTTTACTCTTTTACACTATCTGGATCTCAGAATCTGCACATCCAACTGGAATGAAACTTGCCACATCAAGAGATCTTCTCCACAGGACAGTGTATACCACATTTTACTCAACCCTAACAGTAGGGGCACAACCGTGCCGCTATAATATCTTGAAATGATCTTAACCATCCTGTATGAACTGATACATTCTTGTATATCTTGCATTTTAATTATTTGTACTTTTTTAATGTTTTTGTGACAGACTGTAAAAGCTTCTTTTAGTTGTTTAAGCAGAACAGCACAAATTATTACTACTAGTAGGTACCATGTGATAAGAGCGATGGAATTTCAGCAACAGCAAAATCAGCGAGTGCACATCAGCGTATATCAAAACGCTGACATGCACTACAGTGAGGACCAATATATGCAAAGGTCCTCAATATTCTCCCCAGGAGCAACGTACTTCTATATTTTTATGTGGCAGGTGGTTAGGAAGGGCAAATCGGGGGCTCCCTCACTCAATGCTTACCAACATATCTCCTCCACAAACCATATAAACACTATAAACAGGTATCTGCCTCTGTCTCTGAAATCCAACAAAGGGGCAGAGGACACAGCAGAGTAGGACACTGCAGCACACAAGCTAGCACTACAAAACTCACCCAAAACAGGGACCAAAACAAAAAAAGCAAAAAAGGAAATCCAGAACACTTCTTATCATAGGAGACTCCATGATTCGGGGAGTTGCTACTTACCTCTGGCTGAGGGTAATGGCCAGGTGTCTTCCAGGTACATCAGCATGGAGAGACACTGACTGCATTGCTAAAATCGTGCAGGAACAGGAGGAAATATTGATGCCCTGATACACATAGGGACTGATTATTTTGCCAGCTGGTCAGTTGTGGAGACCAAGGAATACCTGACCAAGCTGGGATACAAAGTGACATTAATTTCATCCGGCATCTCCTTCTCTGAGATCCTGCTAGTCTGGAATAGGGGGCAGATGGACGGAAGGTCAGAGAAGTGGAGAAAAGGGAGCTAAACATGTGGCTCAAGAGCTGGTGCCAGGAAAAAGGAAACACATTTGTAGGTAACTGGCAAGAGTTTTGGGAGTGAAAGTTCTTTAAATTTGATGGACTGCATCTGACTAAGGAGGGAGTCAGTGCATTGGGGCAGAAGTTTGATGTCTTTGCAGAATATTTAAACTAGCAAATGGGGAGATGGGTGTAGCATCCAATACATCAAATGGGAAGCATACCCCTCCCCCCCAGCTAGTGAGCAAACAGGAGTTCAGCATGTTTGTAGTTCATTTGCATCACCAGGTAAGGGAAAAGGTCTGGCTACCCATATAACGTGCAGGGGAAATACTGGACCTTGCCCAACAACTAACACATCAAAATCTGGCCAAAGGAAAATCATGTGCACAAATCCCCTCAGTCTGGGAAACAAGATCCCAGGCCTGCAGGCAACAATGATAGAGGCTAAACTGGACATAGTAGCCATTAGCGAGACATGGTTTACCAGTAACCACACTTGGGAGACTTCAGTACCTGGCTATATACTGTTCAGAAGAGACCAGCAAAAAGTGTGTGTTGGGGGGTGGCACTTTATGTCAATGAAAATATCAAAGCTACAGAAATTCAGGATACACATAAGGAGCCAGAAGGACTATGGGTCAACCTGGAAACAGGAAATGGGACAGCCATATGAATTGGGGTTGTCTACAGGCCTCCAGACCAGGGGGAGGACATAGACACATTACCGTTAGAAGATATACAAAACATGACAGCTCAAGAGGAGGTTCTGATAATGGGAGACTTCAAGATGCCAGACACAGATTGGTCAACACCAGCAGGAACATCAGCCAGAACTAGACACATAGTGGATTCCCTGCAGGGGGAGGGCCTCAAATAACTGGTACAACAACCCACAAGAGACAGGATTATCCTAGATCTAGAAGTGACTAACGGTGGAAGGATCACAGATCTCCAGGTAGAAGGTCACCTAGGGGACAGTGACTCACAAGGTATGATTCAATTTGGCCACTAGAACGAAATCATCCCATTCCAAGGCAAAAATATGGGACTTCAGAGCAGCTGACTTTGATAAGATGGCCAACAGAGTTAAGCTAGCCCTGGCAAGAAGAAATACAGGTGAGGGGGTACAGGCAAAGTGGTCAGGCATTAAGGATGCAATACTTGAAGCAACATCCCATTGTGTGAGGGAGAAAAACAAGAGCAAAAGAAGGAGGAAACCAATTTAGTTCTCAAAATCAGTAGCACAAAAGATCAGAGCCAAAAGGTTAGCCATCAGGAAATATAAGGTAACGCAGCGGGATGAAAATAGGGAGGCATACCAAACTTCCCTAAGGGAAGCAGGGAAGGCAGTAAGGCAGGCAAAGGCCCAAACTGAGGAAACAACAGCGCCAACAGTAAAAGAAGGGGACAAGACTTTCTATAGATACATTAGTGAAAGGAGAAAGTCCAGAGGGGATATTGCTAAGATCAAAGGGCATAATGGGGAGTGTGTGGAGGAGGACCAAGGAAAAGCATCTATCCTAAATAGATACTTCTGCTCAATATTTACTGAGGAGGAAGTAGGGTAGGGCCCACAGCTCAGCACCATGGACACAGAGGGGAGGGAGGCGTGCACAAGTCCCTTCACAAAAGAAAGGGTTCTACTAGAGCTCACTAAGCTCAGGGTAGATAAGGCAATGGGACCTGATGGCATACATCCCAGGGTACTGAAGGAGCTAAGGATGGAACTAGCAGAGCCATTATCAGAACTGTTTAGTGAGTCTCTGAGCACAGGAGAGGTCCCAGAAGACTGGAGAAGGGCTGATGTGATCCCGCTCCATAAGAGTGGTAGCAGGGAGGAGGCAGGGAATTACAGACCAGTCAGTCTTACCTCAGTAGTGGGAAAGATTATGGAGGCACTCCTTAAGGAAAGGATAGTGCAACACCTGGAATCCATAAGAGCACAGGATCCAAGACAGCATGGGTTTACAATAGGAAGGTCATGTCAAACGAATCCAGTAGATTTCCTTGAGTGGGCAACCAGAGTGGTAGACCAGGGGGGTGCAGCTGATGTCGCCTACCTTGACTTCAGTAAAGCTTTCGATACTGTTCCACACAGAAGATTGATTAATAAGCTGAGTAGGCTCAGGGTATGTCAGAAGTTGGTCAACTGCCCCTAGGGACTAACATATGGATAGCATTGTTCTTGTGAACTTTGTGAAGGTTACCTCTGGCCCGCTCCAAGTTTTAGAGGTCACCTATGCTTCCTCTTTTCCTTACCTTCTTCTTTTCCTCCTATAGCCAATCTGCCTCTCTATAACTCTTTCTTCATTGCCAGTCGAGAGATCTGGATTCTCATTTATATTGATTATAATGCATCAGCCTTCCTATTCTTCTCCCCACAGGGACTCCTGCAATACCATGTGGTTGACTATGACTTTGAGGCCAAAAAGGTATTAGGACTGTGCATGATTGTAACTTTGATATTTACAGACTTTTATTTGCCATTTTGTTAAAGTTTCAAGATACATTTCAACTGGATTGCTTGTTTCAAGTGCTCCATACACAAACCAAAGTGTACATGTATACACCTGCCATTGGAATATAACAATAAATAAAAATTATTCTATGATAGAAAAAGAAGTTGGTCAACTGGGTGGTAAACTGGTTGATGGGTAGAAAACAGAGAGTGGTGGTAAACAGTATACAGTCAGAAGAGATGCAAGTCACAAGTGGGGTACCTCACAGATCAGTCCTGGGGCCAGTCCTCTTCAATATCTTCATCAGTGACATTGCAGATGGACTGGAGGGTAAGGTTTGCCTGTTTGCAGATGACACCAAGATCTGCAACAGAGTAGATGATCCAGATAGGGTGGGCAGAATAAGAAGAGATCTGGATAAACTAGTAAAATGGTCAGAAGAGCGGCAACTGGGGTTTAACGCAAAGAAGTGCAAGATCATGCACCTAAGGAACAGAAACCCTGAAGTCACCTATAGGTCAGGAGGGGAGTTGCTGGAAGTCACAAGGGAAGAAAGAGACTTGTGTATCGTCATCACAGATGATCTGAAATCATCCAAGCATGCCACTAAAGCAGTAGGTAAGGCTAGAGGGATGTTGGGGTGTAATAGTCGAGATATCACAAGTCATAAGAGGGATGTGATAATCCCTCTTTACAAGACACTGGTTAGCCTATCTGAATATTGCGCTGCAGTACTGGAGAGGTCAAGACTTCACAAGGACATTAACAAAATGGAGGCAGTCAAGAAGAGCAACCAAAATGGTGCAGGGACTGCATCAGAAAACATGAGGACAGATTAACGGAGCTCAATATGTATACCCTAGAGCAAAGGAGGGAGAGAGGTGATATGATCGAAACATTCAAACATCTTAAGGGCATTAATAAGGTGAAAGAGTCTAACATAGAAACATAGAATTTGACGGCAGATAAGGACTGCTTGGCCCACCTAGTCTGCCCATTTTCCTACCTAATGCGTAGGCTGCAGATCCTAGTTAACCAACAGTACTTCCTCCTACCTCACAACTAGAATTGCCTTATGTCTGCCCCATGCATTCTTGAATTCCTCCACCATTTTTGAGTCCACTACCTCCTCAGAAAGGCTGTTCCATGTATCCACAACCATCTCTGTGAAAAAATACTTCCTCACATTACCTTTGAACCATCCCCCCCCCATTTCAAATTGTGCCACCTTGTTCTTACACATCTCTTTTTCTGAAAGATGCTACCATCTTGGACTCTGTTGATTCCCTTGATGTACTTGAAAGTTTCTATCATGTGCCCCCTCTCCCTCCTCTCCTCAAGTGTATACATATTATGCTTCTTTAATCTCTCTTCGTATGTCTTCAGGTGCAGACCCTGCACCATTTTAGTTGCCCTCCTCTGGACAGCCTGCATCCTGTCTATGTCCTTGCAGAGATGGGGTCTCCAGAACTGGATGCAGAACTCCAGATGGGGTCTCACCAACTGTCTGTACAAAGGGATAACAACTTCTTGTTTTCTACTGGTGATGTCTCTCCCTATGCATCCCAGTATCCCACCAGCTCTTCTTACTCCCTTCTCACAATGCTTGCCCACCTTAAGTTCATATGATATGACTACTCCAGGTCCCTTTCCATTTCTGTAGTTCTTATTATCTCACCCCCATTGTATACTCTTCCCTAGATTTTTGTTTCCCAGGTGCATTACTTTGTACTTCTTTGCATTGAATCAAAGCTGCTATATATTTGACCATTCCCTCCAATCTTGCCAAGTCCCTTTGCATCATCTCCACCCCACCTTCTGTATCAACCCTGTTGCAGATCTTTGTTTCAATATAAGAAAAATAGCAGGACAAGAGGACACAGCATACGATTAGAGGGAGGCCGATTAAGGGGTAATGTGATGAAGTTCTTTTTCACAGAAAGGGTGGTAGATGTATGGAATGGCCTAACTCAGGAAGTGGTGGATATGAATAAAATGCAGGGCTTCAAACAGGCATGGGATATGCATAAGGGAGCAATACAGAGGAGTACGAATAGACAGGCCATTGACAGAGTAAAGGCATATCTGCAACAGAGTAGATGATCCAGATGGGGTGGGACGAATAAGAAGAGATCTGGATAAACTGGCAAAATGGTCAGAAGAGTGGCAACTGGGGTTTAATGCAAAGAAGTGCAAGATCATGCACATAGGGAAGAGAAACCCTGAAGCTACCTATAGGTTGGGAGGGGAGTTGCTGGCAGTCACAAGGGAAGAAAGAGACTCGTGCATCATCATCAAGATGATCTGAAATCATCCAAGCAGACCACTAAAGCTGTAGGTAAGGCTAGATGGATGTTGGGGTGTATTAGTAGGGATATCACAAGTTATAAGAGGGAAGTAATAATCCCTCTTTACAAGACACTGGTTAGGCCCGTATCTGGAGTAATTCGTGTAGTAGTGGAGGCCGCACCTGCACAAGGACATTAACAAAATGGAGGTAGTCAGGAGAAGAGCAACCAAAATGGTGCAGGGACTGCATCAGAAAACATATGAGGACAGATTAACGGAGCTCAATATGTATACCCTAGAGCAAAGGAGGGAGAGAGGTGATATGACCGAAACATTCAAACATCTTAAGGACATTAACAAGGTGAAAGAGTCTAACATAGAAACATAGAATTTGACGGCAGATAAGGACCGCTTGACCCACCTAGTCTGCCCATTTCCCTACCTAATGCATAGGCTGCAGATCCTAGTTAACCAACAGCCTACTTCCTCCTACCCCCACTAGAATTGCCTTATGTCTGTTCCATGCAATCTTGAATTCCTCCACTGTTTTTGAGTCCACTACTTCCTCAGAAAGGCTGTTCCATGTGTCCACATATCCACAACCCTCTCCATGAAAAAATACTTCCTCACATTACCTTTGAGCCGTCCCTCCTCTATCTTCAAATTGTGCCCCCTTGTACTTGCACATCTCTTTTTCTGAAAGATGCCACCATATTGAACTCTGTTGATTCCCTTGATGTACTTGAAAGTTTCTATCATGCCCCCCCCCCCGAGTGTATACATATTAAGCTTCTTTAATCTCTCTTCATATGTCTTCAGGTGCAGACCCTACACCATTTTAGTTGCCCTCCTCTGAACAGCCTCCATCCTGTCTATGTCCTTGCAGAGATGGGGTCTCTAGAACTGGATGCAGAACTCCAGATGGGGTCTCACCAACTGCCTGTACAAAGGGATAACAACTTCCTGTTTTCTACTGGTGATGGCCTCTCCCTACGCATCCCAGTATCCCACCAGCTCTTTTTACTGCCTTCTCACATTGCTTGCCTACCTTAATGTCATCTGATATGACTACCCCCAGGTCCCTTTCCATTTCTGTAGTTCTTATTATCTCACCCTCCCGTTGTGTACTCTTCCCCTGGATTTTTGTTTCCCAGGTGCATTACTTTGCACTTCTTTGCATTGAATCTAAGCTGTCATATATTTGGCCATCCCTCCAACCTTGCCAAGTGCCCTTGCATCCTCTTTACCCCACCTTCTATATCAACCCTGTTGCAGATCTTTGTTTCAATATAAGAAAAATAGCAGGACAAGAGGACACAGCATACGATTACAGGGAGGCCGATTAAGGGGTAATGTGAGGAAGTTCTTTTTCACAGAAAAGGTTGTGGATGCATAGAATGGCCTACCTCAGGAAGTGGTGATATGAATACAGTGCAGGGCTTCAAACAGGCATGGGATAGGCATAAGGAACAATACAGACAAGTATGAATAGACAGGCCATTGACAGAGCAAAGGCATATGGCACAGTCATAAGTTAGAAAAAATGGGCAGACTGAATGGGCCTTGCGGTCCTTATCTGCCGCCAGTTTCTATGTTGTTATTTTTCTATATTATGACCCCCACACACCCTATGTAGGGGGCTCTACCACCTGCACCCCCCATAATTTATATAATCAACTCCCGGAATGCTGGACTTAGGGATGGGGAGAAACACGGGATAGGGAGAAAAAGTGGCTGCAATAGCTAAAAAAAACCTTCACTTACACAAAGATAAAACAGCAGCAACTGTGGCAATCAAACCTCATCTCATGTCCCACTGCAGCACACACATCCGTCTACCTAACCCTCTGTGTCAGGCTGCCAACACACTTCACAACCTCACAGAAACTCCTCTTGTACTCCTCACTACTGCTCCCCCACTGGAAAATTGCTACAATACATTCGCTCATTCCACCATCACTCAAGAAACACAGTTGCCCATCCCTCCTTCACTATTATTGTGTTGATCTTTTTACTTTGCTCATATCTACTTGGTCATATTATGGGTTACCCTACTACTACTAGTAGGAAAAAAAAAGAAAAACATATATGTCGTAGTTCCATACTGGAAAAAGGCCAATGTCACTGATGAAGTAGCACTGCTATGAAATGTTGGAGAACGATGTGTACAGTGGTCTTGAAGATGAATAAAAAATAAAATACAAATTTTTTTTACATTTTTGATGAGTGAGCCTGCTTAATTTATGTGTTCACTGTTCTAGTTATTTGAGAGCAGAGAAGGGCAACTGAAATGGTACGGGGTCTGCAACAGAAGCCATACAAAGAGAGACTAAAGGAGCTTAATATGTATACCCTTGAGGAAACGAGGGAGAGGGAGGACATGATAGAAACTTTCAAGTACCTCAAGGGAATCAACAAAGTCCAAGAGGGTAGCATCTTTAAGAAAAAGAGATGTGCAAGAACAAGGGGGCACAATTTGAAGACAGAGGGGGGGATGGCTCAGGGGCAATGTGAGGAAGTATTTTTTAACAGGGAGGGTGGTGGACGCATGGAACAGCCTTCCTGAGGAGGTTGTGAGGTCAAAAACAGTGCAGAAATTCAAGTATGCATGAGGCAGACATAAGGCAATTCTGGTGGGGTGTAGAAAGAAATAGGCTGTTGGTTAACTAGCATCTGCAGCTTATCCAATAGGTAGGGAAATTGGCAGACTAGGTGGGCCAAGCAGTCCATATCTGGCATCAAAGTCTATGTTTCTATGCTCACTGTTTTGATTTCTTCAGCAGGGGACAAGGACTGTCCAGAAACAATTTCTCACATGTTTAATGTGATTTGATAGCTTTTGCAGTCTGGAAACCAGCTCCAGAGTCTGGCTGACCCTGTGCTCCACAGTTGGAGTTTATCCGCCATAGCCTTGTCTTTCATAGCCTGTGTCCTTGGCTTACTGTATTTAGAATGGATCTACTGGCATCAAGTGATCATTGGCCTCAGCCTCTGAATGAATCGATTCTGATCTCATTATGGAAATAGCATATCTCACACACAGACACACACACACACACACACACACACACACACATAGTTGACTGACTTTGCTCAGAAATAGGCTCATGAAAAAAAGAAACAGGGAGGTCCATCAAAATCAAGGGTGATATGCATAACTAAAACAGCACTGGGGGGCTGTCCTGTGCCCACCCATGCTGTATGTGCTGAACCTGTGGATAAACAGATGGCTTTCATCTCTGCGCGCCACCATGCTCTCACTTTTTATGTGCACTGCAAATCAACACCCAAAATGTTTTCAGAAGTTTCACTGGTATCTAATTACTGTCCATGCGTTTTTTGTGCAGAGACTATTTTTGTATCAGATTATTTACACTTGCTGAGAATTTATAGTGAAGTTTCAGTTATCAACAAAAACAGCTGAGTAGTGACTTTCCCACAACCTTTGTTATCTGCTACAACAAAAAACAATCACAAGACTTTCCACTAATGATTCTGTAATAGTGTGAGATCTGGTTGCACTGCCAGCCTTGACCTTAAGGGACTCTGCAAGGAATTTCTAATTTCTGCAACATTCTGAGATAGTTTAACTAAGATTGCTAGTAGTTATCGTGTCTTTTGTAAAGTCTTGTGAGTGAATTGTTGAGACAAATGTGCCTTTCACACAGATGTCGCTGCTCAATAGGATTACTGTAGGGCAAAGAAAAAAAGGTGCTTTGATGCAACATGCAGATGGCTATCAAGCCTGCAGGCACAAGCAGAAACACGAAGTCTCTGGAACATATTTACTCACAGTATTTCCAGGAAATGAACAAATAACTTTCCAGTTCTAATATTTGTGGCTCTTTAATAGAATGAACTTTGTATGCTAAATAACCTTCAACTATGTGGGTCAATATTGACACACTGCTACTAGCAATCACAACTTAGAATACAGCAACAGCCGCCTGACCAATACTGTGCATTTGCTTAAGTTGATAGCTGCCACGTTTGTTCATAAGACTGAACAGTACCTACTACATGTAGACCATCCAGAAAGGAAACAGTTTACACCCCCTCCCATGCTTATAAACAATGTAATTTAATTCTACATATGGATGCACACATTGTATTTTTTTATTTAAGTAAGCAGTTGCCAACTCATTAAGAAGGCAGTGTGGCCACAACTCAGAACTGTGCCACAGTACGTGCCATCCGTTGGACTCCGATAGTCACTGGCTCACTGTATGACCTTAAACAAATCACAGGACCTTGTTGTGCTTCAGTTCTCCCTGCTCTCTTCTGGATCCCACTAAACATGAGATATTGCATCTCAGTTGAGCTGTACTGGATTAATGCTTTTGCCTCCCCCCCCAAAAAAAATGTCCAACATTTTCAGCAGGGTCTTATTTTATTTTTGTTTATACCTATTTCAGTCTTCTATAATTATTAAAATAGACAGTTGTCTGTGCTTTGTGCTAAAATTGCAGTCCTTAAACAAGAGGCCAGTTTTCCCAAGCAAATGTTAAATACAGTTGCAAAATGGTGGAGCCTTATATGTTTTGTTATTGATTTATAGATCTAATGATAAAATATACAGATAAATTATGAACCTGTAGCACGTACTGTAATGTGGAGGGTTCAAAAAAAGGGGTGACAGGGCAAAGGCAAGGATAAAGATTTATTTATTTATTTACAGTATTTATTTATTTATACAATCGATTTACAGCCTTTGATCCAGAGACTCATTTACAAAGGCAGCTCATCACAGAGAGGACAAAAACAAACAGTCAAGGTTACAGAATGCAGACAGACAGACAGACAGAGTTACTTATATTTTTGTACAATCTATGTACATGGTTACATATGAATTAGTATAGGACACCCCAGATATACAGATGTCTAGCAGGGAGAGGGATAGAGCAGCCAGTGGGGAGGAGGAGGGGTGTGTGTCTGTGTGTGTGTGTGTGTGTGTGTGTGTGTGTGTGTGGGCGGTCCAGAGGACATTGTTAAGAACTGAGTGCACTGGAGGGCATGTGAGCACCGGTTAGTGACAATTACAGCAACGGGTGTTGAATAGGTGGTTCCGAAGAGTGATTTTAAATGGGGCAATTTTGTGAGAGTTGGTGATGATGACAGAAAGACAGTTGAACCAGGAGTGTGCCCTGTAGCAGAAGGATCTCTGAGCTAAGGAGTTCCTAGTGTTGGGTATCAGTAGGGTGGCCTTGTACGAGCTGTGGGTGGAGACTGTAGGGGAGGCATGCTGAAGGGAGGCAGACAACCCAGGGGGAGAGCCCGAGCAGAATTTTCTTGGCTAGAAGGCAGGTCTGGTAGTGGAGTCTTTCTTCAAAGTTGAGGAGATTGGCAGTGGCATAGAGATGGCAGGTATGGGTGAGCCTAGGGGCACAGGTCAGGAGCCTACAGGCCTTGTTGAGACAGAGTTGGATCTTATTGAGAGCAGTATTATCAGCGGCTCTGTATATAGGTAGGCCATAGTCCACTAGGGACAGGACAGAGGATGTAATGGCCAGCTGGAGAGCATCGGGTGGGAGGAAGTCCATGTGGCGGTAAAGGAGGCCAATCTGGGTGTTAGTGGCAGTCGGGAGGGCATTAATGTGGGCTTGGAAAATGAGGGCAGTGTCAAAGGTAATCCCTAGGTATTTGTAGGTGGATACTTGCTCAAGGGGGTGCTGAGTGCTGGGAAGGATAAGTAGGGGGGGTATTTCTTGCTTTGTTTTGGTGGTGGAAGAAGAGCATCGACTTAGTCTTTCTTAGATTAATGACAAGTCTATGATGCTTGAACCACTTTTCTGCTTGGTTGAAGGTGTGTTGGAGAGAGTCCTGAAGGGAGGCAGATTTAAGGTGTGAGGCATAGAGAATGGCATCATCCACGTATAGAAGAATTTTGCCAGAGTAGGCACTGGGCAGGGTGTTTAGGTAGAGACTGAAAAGGAGGGGACCCAGGATGGAGCCCTGGGGAACCCCGGAGCAGACAGATTGGATGTTGGACAGAGTCCCATTGATTTTTACACACTGGGATCGAGCTGAGAGGTAGCTAGAGCACCAGGTGAGGGGACCAGTGGAGAAACCGATTTGATAAAGGGAGTCAAGTAAAAGGGGATGGCAGACAGTGTCAAAGGCCTTGGAGAGGTCAATGAACACTTGGAGGGGAGGAGGGCAGGTCCCAAGGTAATCTGTGGATTAGAGCTCAACAATTGAGTGGATTTGATAGACAGTAAGGCCTTCTTATGCTGGCTATTTCACATGTTCATGTACTATACTTACTAATGAGGACAGTGTTGCAGACATCAGGGTGGGAAGTCATCTAGGGACCAGTGATCATTGCACAGTGTGGTTTACTATAAGAACAGCAGTGGAAGTCAACCATATAAGGGTGAGGGTCCTCGATTTGAGAAAGGCTGACTTTACAAAGATGAGGGAATGCCTCCGAAAGGACCTGGAGGGGGAGATGTCCTGGGTGGGATGGAGGGCAAATGGACCAGATTAAAAGAGAGCATAGTAAAGGCAACAAATCTGTACATGTAGCAAGTAAGCAAAAGCAGAAGGAAGAGACCATTATGGTTCTTGAGGGAGGTGGTAGAAAAGGTAAAGGCAAAAAGGGTAGCATTCAGAAGGTATAAGGAAACCCAGAGAAAGGAGGAAAGGGAAGTATAGCTGGAGAAATGGAGGGAGGCAGGCAAAGCACTAAGGAGCATAAAGGCACAGACTGAGGAAAGAATAGCCCAAGCAGTATCAAAAGGGGACAATACATTTTTCAAGGTTTGTTAGTGAAAAAAGGAAAGCAAAGGGAGGGATTGTACAGGTAAAGAAGGTGGTGATACTGTATGGAGGAGGACCAAGAAAAGGCAAAAACATCTTAAATAAATACTTATACTCAGCGTTCACAGTAGAAGGGGAAGGGGAGGGGAAGGAGGGACCACAAATAGGCACCAAGAGCTTTCAGGGAAGGGAAGTGGACACCTGTCCCTTTTCTGAGGAGAGGGTCAAGAAAGCACTTACTAATCTGAGGGTGGACAAAGCCATGGGGCCAGACTGGGTGCATCCAAGAGTGCTGAAGGAACTCGAGGTGCTAGCTGCACCCCTGACAGACTTGTTTTAACAGTTTACTGGAGACCAGCTTGGTCCTGGAGGACTGGAGAAGAATGGACATATTTCCACTTCACAAAAGCAGTAACAATGAGGAGGCAGAAAATTATAAGCCTGTCAGCCTGACTTCAGTGGTAGGGAGATTAATGGAAACACTATTAAAGGAAAGGACTGTGGAATACCTGGAATCCAACAGACTGCAGGACCAGAGGCAGCATGGTTTCACAGAGGGAAGGTCGTGCCAAACAAATCTAATAGATTTTTTTGACTGGGTAACCAAGGTGTTTGGTCGGGGGGGGACAGTGGATATGGCCCACCTAGACTTCAGTAAGGCCTTCGACACTGTTCCACATAGGAGATTGGTAAACAAGTTGGGTAGCATGGGGGTTGGCAATAAGGTGGTAACCTGGATACGAAACTGGTTAGGGGATAGGAGGCAGAGTGTGGTGGTAAATGGAGTTCGCTCCAAGGAGGGGAGAGTGAGCAATGAGGTGCCTCAGGGGTCAGTAATGGGGACATTTCTCTTTAATATCTTCATTAGCAACATAGCGTTTGAACACGTGGTTGTGCACGGGGTTCCAGGTGCAGATTACAGAATCTTTCTTGTTTACTGGCCTCCAGGGCATGAAATGGAGTTTCTGCAGGAAGTTATAGAATTTGTCATCTAGAGAGCATTGGAGTCACCCAGGTGGTTAGTCCTGGGTGACTTCAATGCTTGGATCAATGTCAAATCATCACAATTTGGATATGACTTCCTCTAGCTAATGACAAGTCAATTACATTTATTTTTTACCAGAAAACACACCATTGAGATACTCATTTGCAAGGTGGTTCTAGAAGGACAACACAAGGTACAATAAAGGAACATGAATACAATTTGCAAGTTGCTGAGCTGGAAATACAAATTCAAAATAAGACGTATCAACTTCGTAGTAAATACCGATATATCAACTTCACAGTAAATAGGCCGTGAATAGGCCAAGGCATAAGTGCAGCCTTACCGCCCAAATAGTTTGGAAGGCAAAACAGGAGATAAGAGAGATAGCAATGGACTGAGAATGCAGCAGATGGGAAGGAGAGAGGGTGGGAGGGAATGACTGATAGAGGAGGAACTGAACCGGATTCAAATCCTGCAGGATGCAGGAAATGGGAAGGGAGAGGGAAGGTAGGGTTGCTATGACACAGAGAAGGAAGGTGGGGAACTAGGACTAGGAGAGGAAGGGTGGGAACTGGGACTAGGGGAGTAAGGGAGGGAGCGGGGATAGCGAAGAGGATGACATTGCTGGGCTTTGCACTAGCAGTTGCTTCTGCAACCCACAGCCATGGTCACGCCTTGGACCTAGTATTCTCACTGGGGCTTGAGAAGGGTAATCTCAAGATTGATCTGGTCATTTGGTCGGATCATTGAACAGTGCAGTTCTTGTTTAGGGCCCCCCTGTGAGCCCTTCACCTGTGGAGTTGGTACACTATCGCCCTTTAAGGGGATTATCCCCATAGATTCTTAGGGAGGTAATGGACCTCTCAGCAGTGAGTGCTGCCTGCATGGTCAGCTCAAGTGAAGCAGTGGTGGCCCATAATATGGCTGTCACCTTGGCACTTGACTCTGTTGCACCAGTCCGTATATGACCTAGGTCCTCTAGCCTGAAGTCCCCCTGGTTTGATAAGGAGCTCAGGAAGATCACAAAAGGTCTGAGATTGTAACGCCTGTGGCATGAATCGCAGTCAGAGGAGGACAGGCTGACTCTGAGAACTCTCTTGGGTGAGTATCAGGGGGCAAATCTCCCATAAGAAAGCAGCTTATCTGTCCAAGGAGAGTGCTGCAGGGAAGAACAGACAGGCTCAGCTCTTCTGGACTGTGATCAGGCTGCTTCATCTGGCCTGTCTACAGCCAGTTAGATAAGTTTTGGTAGCAACATGCAAGTTTACTCTGTTCTTCTCTGACATAGCATCCTCAACCAGGGCTGCGTTTTCCCCAACCAGGCTATCTCAGCTTGGTGGTGGTACATCGGATGTCCCTGAGGGCACTCCTCTTGCCTGAAGTGAGTTCAGGCAGGTGGGGATGGAAGAGGTCTGTGAGGTGATTTTGAGGCTGCGGACCATATATTGTGAATGGGACTGGGCAAAATCCATCTTCTAATGGGATGTTTGGAGTCCATAAGTCCAATGTTCACCAAGATAGTCTGGTGATTGCTTTCAGAGGGGCTATTTCCAGATGCCTTGAAGGAGGCACTGGTAAAGTCCCTTCTGAAAAAACATCTCTCAACCCAGACATCTTGGCAAATTATAGACCAGTTTCAAACCTTCCCTTTCTGGGCAAGGTGACTGAGAAAATTGTGGCTCTGTAACTGAAGGCACACTTTGCAGCCTTTGACCTTTATGAGCCCCTCCAGTCTGGATTTAGGCCCAGACATAGCACCGAGATGGCACTGGTCAAGGTGCAAAATTATCTCCTCTGGGTTGGAGATACCATAGAAGGGACTGGTCAATACTTGTTCTCCTTGATCTTTCATCAGCATTTGACACTGTGGACCATGAAGGGTTATTGGATCACCTGAGGGGGCTATGTGGATTCACCGGCACAGTCCTCAGCTGGTTTGAGTCCTTTCTCATAGCCATGACTCAGAGGGTAGTGATGGGAAATTTTTTTTCCCCTCCCTAAGCCCCTGCTTTGTGGACTTCCCCAAGGGTCTGTCCTCTCACACATGTTCTTCGCACTGTACATGCTGTCCCTCTGTGAGATCATTAGATGTTACAGTGTGGAGTTTCACTGCTATGCAGATGATACTCAACTGTCTCAACTGTACATGTCTTTTGTGCCTGGGATACATGATGCAGTCACGGTGCTAGACAAATGCTGGATGAGATCCAGGACTGGATGTCCTCTAAGTGATTGAGGCACAGCTAAGGTAAAATGGAAGGACTGGTGATCAAGTCGGCTGCCAGAGGGAGGCGGACACCACGAGGGCTGAAATGGGCTTGAGGTTTGGGACAGTTCCTCTTTTGGCATCTGCAAAGGTGAAAAGTCTGGGCATGATCCTAGACAGTGGATTGACACTTGAGGCTCAAGTGTCATCTGTTGTCCAGATTATTTTTTGCCATTTTAGGAATATTTTCTGGATTAAAACCTTAATCCCTCCAGGTGGTTCCATGTCATAATGACAACCGCCGAAAGGCAATCACTGTTAGGGCATCATCACATCGCTGAAAATCAGTTTCGGTGATGTGTCCCCCCACCCCCCGCCGGTGCACAGCAAAAGGGTGCTGGGGACTTACAATTTTAAATATAATGCAGGCTGCACCCCGCATCCTTACTATAGAATTCTCAACTCCAGGCTGGTGCATGTTGGGGGGTGAAAATCGTGAATAAAAAAAAATTGGGTCTGGACACAACAAAAACATACCTGCGCCCAGACCCAAACCCAGCACCCTGTTCACCCAAACCCTGAACCCACCCATCATGCCACAGGGCCAGCTTGTCAGCTCACCGTGGCACCACCACTCAAAAACTTGCCCTTCCCTCCCTTCCCGCTCCTCGCTGAACGTGCTCACTCCCCCCCGCGCATGTACATGTAGCATCATCCTGTCACTATATGCACAAACCCACCCCCATCTGATTGCCCTACCTTCCTCATAGCCCCCATGACATGCGCCGCGATTGAGTAGCCATTTTTGTTCACGCTCAGTTGCGGTTGCCCATGTCATGGGCTACCCTCCAGGTGACCTATCATCGCTAGTGCATGCTTTCATGATGTCCAGACTCAAGTTTGCAATGCTCTGTACCTTAGGGTCAGTAGAGTGGTCCTGAGCTACCTGCAGCTGTTGCAGAATGTGGCAGCCAGGTTGCAGACAGGCCTTCTGAGGTCCAGCCATGTGACCCCAGTTCTATGCAGTCTGCACTGGCTGCCAGTAAGGTGGAGGATCTCCTTCAAGGTGGGTTTACTCACCTATAAGGCTCTATATGATTCGGGCCAAGGCTATCTGCAAGACCTCCTGACTCCTGTCCGCTCCCTGTGCTCTCTCTGTTCTGCTTAGGAGAGCCTCCTAGCAGTTCCCTGGACCTGGCTAAAAACATCCGGATATCGTGCCTTTGAGGTGGCAGCACCAGTCCTGTTGATCTAGTTTCCTAGGTCCCTGAGAGAAGCCCGCACGGCGGAAGATTTGAAATGGGGTCTGAAGATGTACCTTTTTAGAGAAGCCTTCAGAGCTCAGTACACTTTTTATTGTTGATTTTATTATGTCTTTTAAGTTTGTGCTAATTATTTTCTTCATCTGCTTGTATCCTGTACAGCATCCTGAGCCTCTGAGAAAGGGCGCTTTAGAAATAAAACCTTTCATTGCCTTACCAAGATGGTACTGGGTCTGCATCAACAGCACTACAAGGAGAGGCTAAAGGAGCTCAACATGTGCACCCTGGAGGAGAGGAGGGAGAGGGGGGATGTGATGGAGACCTTTAAATACCTCATAGGGGTGAATAAGGAAAATGTGGTAGGTATTTTTCAAAGGAAGGGGTGCTCTAGAACAATGGACCATGATATGAAGCTGGAGGAAGTAGGTTCAGGACAGATGTGAGGAAATACTTCTTCACAGAAAGGGTGGTGTATGCCTGGAACAGTCTTCCAGTGGAGGTAGTGGGGAGAAAACAGTTTTGGGATTCAAAAAAGCCTGGAACAGGCACAAGGGAAACATAAGGGAAAGGAAGGGGGTGGAAGAGACAGTACCATAGACCAAGGAGGGTCTGCAGCAAAAGCATTCACAATGAAAATGGGCAGACTGGATTGACCAAGTGGCTTTTATCTGCTTTCAGTTTCTATGTTTTTATGTTTCTATGTAATAACAGATCTGTCTATTGGTAATGGAGAAATGTTTAATCCAGAAATCTGATAGTCTTAGTCTGACCATTCACTGGAGCACTCAAACAAATGAATACCATATATTTTTAAGAATACATGTTTTGTCTTGTAATAAAGCCATACTGGGGTTCCCATCCATGGGCTCAGCCCCTTCCTTGCAAAAGAAAGGACTCCTGGAGGCTTCTGGAGAAAGTAGAGCCCCCAGATTCTGGCAGCTTTTCCATGACCTGTGGACTGTCAAGTATACTGAGTGACAGCCCAAGGCACCAATTAAAGTGGGCCTTGAAAAGTGCCTATAAAGAAGGGACTGTGCTGGAGGCAGCCGGATCTGGTGGACATCTTGAGGTGAAGAGACCTTCTGTGCTGGGAAGGAGTTGTTGCTTGCTGCACCATCCCAGCCTAAAGAATAAAGAGCAAACTGTGAAGGAAACTGCTGAGTTCCAGCATGGGAGAGAGCAGCAACTGGATGGAAGCCAGCAAGAGTATAATGCTGAAGAACCAGCACAGAGCAAAAGACAGAGCTGCTGATTCAGGTCCCATAGCAGGCACTACAGCTACTGTAGATATAAGGCTGCCATCGGCCTAAGGGTTTGGAAGTCGAGACATATGTGGGTCCATCTGGGGTATCAGCAGTTAAACGAGGGATGGAGGAGCCAGCAACCAGTTCAAAAGAGGCAGATCATGTCCAAGGAGCGTGCATGGCCATGTCAGAGGTACTATGTCAGATCAGAGCACCTGTGGCCTGCAGGGACAGAGGGGAGCCATCCATGTCCAGGAACTGTGAGTACACCACAGGACCGCCCTGCATTGGGAAAATTCTTCTGTTGTTCATCAGGTTTTGCAAGTTGTCCATTGAGCAGGATTACAGATCTATGCCAATGTGCAGGGTTTCAGCCATTTTTAGCAGTGGTATGGCCTGTTGGGCGGAAGCTAATTCAGCATGCTGCTCTTCTAATGTGCACCATTGCCAGCCATCCCATGGCAACATCTACAGGCCTACAACAGTTCAACACCTGTGTTACCCAGGGACTGTGTTGGTCTGGGTTAAATCCTGGTACCAGGTAAGGAGAGGGTAGACTGGTCGACCTGGAAGAGCATCTAGGGCTGTGCTTTAAGCTGTTGTTTACACTAACTGTTTTGCCTTGCAGTTTTCCCCTTCCCCTTAGAAGCATAGAAATAATGACAATGACAGCAGAAAAAAACAGATACATCCAGTCTGCCCAAGTTCCCTGTAATCTCTGGACCCTTCCTTGGAACCTATTGTTCCTCCAGGGTACTAACCCTCCCTGTCCTCTCCCCATTCTCCTGCCGGGTCCTGTCACCCCTACCAACCACTATTGCCTTCATTCTATCCCACGCCTGCTTGAACCCCTGACTGTGTTCACACCCACTACCTCAGCCGACAAACTGTTCCATGCTTCCACCACCCTTTCCATAAAGAAGTATTTCCTCATGTCTCTCCTGAACCCCCCTCCTGTTAATTTCCATTCGTGTCCATGTGACTGTGAGTTGGTAGTCAAACTAAACAATTTCCTGAAGTTTACTTTGTTAATTCCCTTAAGGAACTTGACGGTCTCTATCATATCTTCCCCTCTCCCTTCTGGTATCCAGTGAGTGCATATTTAGTGCCTTGAGGTGCTTCTCATAGTATCTGCCCTGCTGGCCCTGAATTATTTTTGTTACTCTGCACTGCACTGTCTCCAACCTATCCTTGTTTTTTCTGAGGTGAGGACTCCAGAACTGGGAGCAGTACTCCAGGTGAGGCCTCACCAGGGATCTGTAAAGGGGAAGTATTACCTCTTTTTTTCTGCTATCAATACTCCTACCTGTACATCCCAGCATCCTCTTAACCTTGTCTTCCATCTTCTTGAGCAATCTTTTGTGTAGTACCAAATCAAAACCCTTGCTGAAGTCAAAGTGCAGCAGGTCCACAACATGGCCCTTGTCTACTTCCTTTGTCACCCAGTCAAATAAAACTATCAGGTTAGTCTGGCAAGACCTTCTTGCCATGAAACTGTGCTGTTTACTATCCTGGAGAACATTGCTCTCCAGGTAGCCTATGAGGTCCTCTTTGATCAGTGACTCCATCAGCTTCCCCACGATAGAGGAAAAATTGCAATGCCTGTAGTTCCCTGGTTGCTCCTTATCTCCCCCATTATGAAGCGATACAACACCTGTCATGTTGGGAATGGGCCAAAATGAGACTGCATTGTCTCAGTGGATTTACCCAGTCTCCAAAATTCAGATCTTCTAATTTCCTGGAACTTCCCCAGACCCGAATTAGCCATTGAACAGCCGAGCTAGTGGTTCAAGCAGCTCCGCTGCTAATTCCCTAAATATCCTCGGATGCAACGTATCTGGTCCTGGGGCATTAAATATATCTTAAAGGAAAATTACACCCTTATATCTTGCAAATTTTAGTTGTTTCCATGTCAACAGACAAATCTTTTCCTGTAGCTGTTAAGGATATATGTGATTGCTTTAGTTTATTTTCACTGGTCACACTAGTCCCTGTAACTATCCTGGGGGTCTCCATTTTATGGTTGTTGAAATCTTACTGTCCCTGAGAGATTCATTAGCATATGAGAACATAATGTGAAAGCACCTTTTAGACTCTACAGTATGCCTGTCTGCTTAATTAGATTTCAACAAAACTAGTAACGGCAAGGTCTGAAATACCACATTTACCTTTAGTTAGCTTTGCAAACTATCTGAGTTGTAATACAGGGATTTTCCTATAAATCACTTTCAATTTGTGTGTTTCCAATGGGGTTTTCAGGAAATTTGTACTTTCAACATACAGATATGTAACCCCTCCCCCCCCCACACCTCCTCCTTCTGTTTAGGGGCTTCCAGATGTTAAAATAAGGCAGGGCTACAGTGGCACACAAAAAACCTCGCAAAGAAGATCCCCTGGCCCAACTGCAGAAAATAAAGTTGAAAACAATGGGTCTGCCTTGAGCTGTCTTCTGTCAGTGGAACACACCTTATAAGTGGCACCCCAACCTTCATTTCAAATCCGCGGCAGCACCATCTTCTTCTCTTGAGCCATGGAGCCCACCTACCCCGGGGATCGAGATGCAAGGGGATGATAATAGGCACACTAGAAAATAACTCTTGAAAGAGGGAAATTAGATTTGGGGCTCTTCTAATTCATTGTCTGCTATGTACAGACGAGATCAACTCCAGTATATTCCTTAATAAAATCACCCTATTTCTCCTGTGCCCAAATGATTTAGAGGGCCCCAGGGGTCCATCACTTCTTCATGCTTTAGACATCTTCTCCAAGGTGCATAAACTATATATCTTAGGCTGGCAACCAAACAGGAAGGAGATACATTTTATAGACAGTACACACAATACTCAGTGATTGAAACTTTCGAATTCTTGGACGATATGCCCCAAACACGGACTTTACATTCCCACAGGAGTGCTGGGCTCCAGAAACCTCTGGCATTGATTTACTCTTTTCCTCCCTTTATTCCTTGTTCAGGCATTTCCTTCCTAGTAGAGAGGTGAGCAGTCTCTCCCAACCTGGTCCCCATAACCAATAAGCACCCTACGGGGAACCCAAGAATTTTCCTCCTCTGATCAGACCACACTTGGGACCTCGAGCTTGAAACCTCTCTAGACCCTCATGACTTGTGCAGCCCTATAATTTCTCACCCAGAAAAAGAACCACAACCTAATGGGCCTAAAGTCCTGCTCATAAATGGAGGCCCTGGGGCCTGCCCAAGACACGGGCATGACAGACCCACAGCATACCCAGGCCAAAACCCCATTCCAAGCTACCACTACCTCGAGCTGTCCTGCCACACAGGAAAACCCAGGCCCTGCCACAGCCCAGGACCCCACAAACAGCTCAAGAAAGACCTCGCTGTTTTCCTGAAACACTCCGGCTCCACCTTGCTGGGCGCCCCTCTGATGGACAGAGAGGATGGCAACCCGAGCCTTTAAAGCATCCTATCTACCATACTCCAGAGTTTGACTTAAGCATCAGGCCAAGAGAAGCCATCTGGAGCCTGTCCAAATGACCTGCTGCCCGCCCAAGCAATCTTTTGAACAGCACCCCAGGACTTGCCCCTCCAAGCAGGCACCCAAACAGGTGAATGCTCTCCTGCACCTCCTCAACAACCTGGATCACCCTGCCATGCCTGGTATGGGAGGAGACACTGACACTGCTCCTGTCCCCTGTGGTAGCCCTGCCACAATTCCCAGAGCCCTGGCGACTCAGGACACCTCCAAAATGTAAAAAAAAAATGGTCGGGATCCTCCCTAAGTCCCTACAACTCCCTCCTACTGGGCACTCTCACCACCCTGCCCTGGGAGACACATATTCCCAATGACAGCACCAGGCTATCTAGCCCTCCTCTCGTGGACCACCCATAAATTGCCAGTGCCGTGTTGCTGCACCCACCAATCATGTCTACTCACTTTGGGGCCTCCACCTTTTCAGGCCTAACCCAGACCGCCAAGCTCTTGCCTTGCTCACCTCTTCTTCCACTCTTCCCCCAGCCTCTTTTTCAACTTTCTGTCTCTGGCCTATTTATATATTAAAAAAAAAAAACTACTGTCTGCTGTCACCACATGGCGATTAGTAGAAATTGCGCCCCAACACTAAAACATTTTCTACCTTTCTGGGGCCAATTAGCAGAGGAAGGGGGTCCCTAAAGGGAGCATAAGCCCATCTTGAAAGAGAGGTGGCTTATACTCTCCCCCTACCAGGGAATCATTGCCTCCTGGGAATAATTGCAGGGGGGCCCCAATGGCCACATACGACAGGCCAGGTAATGTGCATCTCCCTGACCTCCCTACTTGAAGCTATCTGGAAGTGGCCCAAGATAGCCTTCCCTAACTGTCTACGCTAACATCTAAACTAACTTCAACTAGGTTATCTGTGCCAGGAGGTTCCAGAACTTAAAAACAAATAACAACAATTATCTGAATTGTAAGAGGCATCATCTGTCATTTAACTTCAAGAACAATTAGCAATATTAGAAAACATTTTGAGTCCGATCTTAGAAATGCTATTCCCCTTACCCTTGATTACACCTCCCACCTAATAAAACAGGTTACTTTATATACAACTTTTACTATTCTAACATTCACTTACACACACACACACACACACACACACACACACACACACACACTCACCACACACACACATTTTAAATGCAGAAAAATGATTTAATATTATTGAACAGCAAATTAACAGTGAGCTACTTTCATTTCAATTGTGCATCTTCTTTCACAGTTAAATCAGTCAAATACTGCTCTGAGGAACAATCTTCCTGGCACAGTTCAAAGAGTTACCTCAGTGGACTCAAGTAGCGGGTACCCCACCAAGCAGGAAATAGAATTCTGGGTCCGACTTGGTGGTGATATCCCTGAAAGAATCCTTCTCCACCGCACAATACTTGGTGCGAGTCCCTGACAAGTCCTGCACCAAAGCAAAGTGCTTGAAAAGTGTCAGTCCAGACTGGGGGGGCGCTGTGTAGCACATAGCGTGAGCATTCTGAAACAGTTGCTGAGAGGGCATACCTCCCCCTCCCGGACAACGCTTCAGCCTTTCTAGCTGCTCCCAGTATATTCATTCTTCCTGCATCTCTTCTATAATGACCCACACTCTTTTGGGCACATAAGGATAATCCAGGGTCGGGTATTCCACACGCATCCTTCTCTTGACCCATCTCTTGGCCTGGCTCCTTTCAGGAAGATCCCAAACACTAGTCCTTCAAGTTTGACCGGGTGACAACCATACTCCTCCTTGATACTGAAGGTTGAGAGGGTCACTCCGACTCAGTGCATCCATCCGGATCTGGAGGGACCTAGTTTGTGCTTGCAGTCATGGGGTGCGGTCATTGATGGTGACCACCTGGCGATGGAATGAGCCAGGAATGGCTAGGTAAACTTGATAGTCTCAGAGCTAAAATTTGCTGCCGAGAAACTTCTCCTCATCCTCATCCTCATTATAGTCCTCCATAACTTTTCCTCTCTCTTTCACTTCCTTGCCTGCAGCAGGCGGTGGACTAGAAGAACCACTATGTTTGAAGCTCTGGGATTTTGCTGCAGCTGGGGTTTGGGTCTTATCCTGCTGGGATGTAGGGCTACCTCCAGGCAAGAATCGTGACAGAGACCCCCTGGGCCCTAGGAGATCTTCTGCCAGTTGTCTAAGACCCCTGCCTCTCCCTCTGCCTTGGGGATAGTCAGTAGCCGGCTCCAGGGAGAAGGGCAGATGTGTAGGCTTCCAGTTGCCCCCGGACTTCACATTGGTGGCTACACCCTTTTCCTCCTCCACTTCGACTATTATATTGGGAGTGATTCCCATAGGATGCACCTTCCCAGTACTCTCCGCTAAAATAGTTCCTCCAAACCTCCTAATTCCCCACTGCCCAGTGACCACAATGTTAAAGACCCTGCCACAGATCCCTCAAATGCACTGGAAGGGGGGATCCCAAAGGAAACTTGGTGAGGCATGATCGACAATGCCTTTGGAGCAGAGCTGGAACAAATCCCACATACGGGCAGTCTTATTATTTCTTCCCCTCGGAATCTACACCTGACACACAGGTCAGTTGATTGGTCCTTTTCTCTTGCTTCCCAGAACCAGGTTAGCAATGAAGCAGGAACGGTAGCTAACAGCTCCTCTGAGGGAAAACTTCTTCTTTGCCTTATTTAAAGCCTCTGCCCACTGGATTTAAAGCCTCTGCCCACCATTCTTCAATGCCAGTGCATACAACCACCCCACACAATCTCCTAACAGTCTCAGCCCTTCCCTTCGACACTTAACAAGCAGGAAGCAACTCGTGATGCTTGTTTTTCAGGATGTTGATTTGTTGCTTTTGATTTTACTGTTCTAGGCTAGGTTTCCACACTTCCAAACTCCTCTCAACACTGCTAGAAAATGGCGTCATGCTCTCACTCAAATTTTTTCTTCCTGCAGCTGTCCACCGATCAGGAGCCTTCAAAGGAGCCATGTGTCCAACCAGTCATGTGCAAGCACCACACCACATGGTCTAGGGCCTACTTCCACACCACCATGAGGGATTTTTAAACTCCACCACATGGCCCGCACATGGTAGGGGCCTGCCAGCACCTTGGTGCTGATGGAAATCGTTTTTTTTTTTAGTTTTTGGGGTACAAAGGGAAGATCCTGGATGAGCCCCCACATGTAACCCTCCTGCACCCCCCTCCTTCAGTCTAGGGGCTTACAAATGTTAAAATAAGGAGTGGTTATAGTGGCACACAAGAAACTCACACAAAATATCCCTCCTGCCCAACTGCAGACAATAAAGTAGAACACAATGGGCCTACCTTCTCTGTCTTCTATCAGTGGAACACACCTTATAAGCAGCACCCCAACCTTCATTTCAAATCCATGGTAGCACCATCTTCTTCACTCAAGCCATGGAGCCCACCAACCCACGGGACTGAGATATAAAGGGATTTTCATAGGCAAACTAGAAAATGACTCTTGAAAGAGGGAAATTAGCTTCAGGGCTATTCTAATTCACTGTCAACTATTTACAGATGAGAACAACTCCAGTATATTCCTTAATAAAATCACTTTATTTCTCCTGTGCCCAAATGATTTACAGGGCTCCAGTGGTCCATCATTTCTTCATGCTTTAAACACCTGCTCCATGGGGCATAAACTATATTACATAAGCTGGCAGCCAAACAGAAAGGAGACAGATTTTATAAAAAGTACACACAAGGCTCAATGATCTAAACTTTTGAAATCTCGGACAATATGCCCCGAACATGGACTTTACATTCCCACAGGAGTGCTGGGCTCCAGAAACCTCTGGCACTGATTTACTCTTTTCCTCCCTTTACTCCTTTGTCAAGCATCTCCTTCCTAGTAGAGAAGCGAGCAGCTTCTCCTAACCTGTTCCCCAAAACCAATGAGCACCCTATGGGGAACCCAGGAACTTTCCTCCCCTGATCAGACCACACTTAGGACTTCGAACCTGAAATCTCTCTAGACCCTTATTTTGAACCCGAAATCTCTCTAGATCCATACGACTTGTACAGCCCTATAATTTCTCACCTGGAAAAAGAACCGCAGCCTAACAGGCCTAAAAGCCTTCTCATAAATGGAGGTCTTGGGGCCTGCCCCAGACAAAGGCATTGCAGACCCACACCATACCCAGGCCGAATCCCCATCCCAAGCTACCATTACCTTGAGCTGTCCTGCCACACAGGAAAACCCAGGCTCTGCCACAGCCCAGAAGGCCACAAAAAGCTTGAGGAAGACCTCGCTGTTTCTCTGAAACACCCCGGTTCCACACTTCCTTGGTGCCTCTTAGATGGACAGAGAGGCTAACAACCTGGGCCTTTAAAGCATCCCATCTACCATACGACAGAGCTCGACTTAAGCATCAGGCCAGGGAAAGCTGTCTGAAGCCTGTCCAAATGACCTGTGGCCTGCCCGAACAATCTTATGAAAGAAGCTCCAGGACCTGCCCCTCCAAGCAGGCCCCCAAATGGGTGGACTCTCTCCTGTACCCCACTCAACAACCTGGATCACCCTGCCATGCAGAGTATAGGCAAAGACACTGACAGTGCCCCCATCACCTGTGGGAGCCCTGCCATGACTCCCACAGCCCTGCTGAACAGGACACCTCTGACATGGGAAAAAAAGGTTGGGATTCTCCCTAAGGCCCTACAACTCCCTCCTAGTGGGCAGTCTCACCACCCTGCCCTGGGAGACCCGTATTCCCAATGACGCCACCAGGCTGTCCTCGGAGCACCTATAAATTGTCGGCGCCACATTACTGCACCCACCAATCCTGTCTACTCATTTGGGGGCCCGCCCTTTTCAGGCCCAACCCAGACCACCGAGCTCCTGCCTTGCCTGCCTCTCATTTCACTCTTCCCCCAGCCTCTCTCTCAACTTCCTGTATCTGGCCTATTTATATATTTAAAAAACAAACAAAACAAAAAAAAAACTTCTCTCTACTGCCACTACATGGCGATCAACAGAAATTGCGCCCCAACACTAAAACATTTCCTACCTTTCTGGGGGCAATTAGCAGAGGAAGGGGTCCCTAAAAGGAGCATATGCGCCTCTCGAAAGAGAGGTGGGTTACAGATACACGATATAAATGGATGATTTGACATCATATTCTCAAATGTAAATGCAACTCTCATAGACAATAAGATTTCAACAACCATAAAATGGAACCCCCAAGATAATTACCAGACACTAGCGTGAAAGTGAAAACAAACTAATTCAAACACATACTGTATATCCTCATCAGCTACTGGAAATGAGCTGTCTGTTGACAAGGAAACAAAATTTACAAGATATGAGGGTGTAGTTTTCCTTAAAGGGCTGCCAGCCCTTTCAGGACCCTTTCAGTAGTAAGCAATGGCTGTCTCATTTACGGGACTCCCTTAGTGGCCACTTTGATGCCACTATCAGGCATGGACCTGGAGTCTCCTTAGTGAATGATGAGCAAAACTAGTCATTCATGATGACAGACTTTTGCCCATCCTCCCTTATCGCTGTACCCCCAAGTAGCTGGGTGATTCCCCCCTTCCTGGTTTTCCTCTTTTCACTAATATATCTGAAAAACTGCTTTATCCATTCTTGACCCTCTCTGTGATACTCTTGTCTGTGTCTGTGTCTGTTTTTGCTTCCCTTATGGCCCTCTTTGCATCCTTATTTTTCTGTTGATAATCCTCCTATTCTGCCTCCCTCTGCTTTTCCTTGTATTTATAGAAGGCTTTTATTTTGTCCATAACTGCTTTCCTGACCCTAGCTGAGAACCATAGTGGTCTCTTAAACCTGCTTTTCTTTGCTACTGTTCGTATGTATGCCTTCAGTGCCTCAAGTATAGCTCCCTTAATTGCCCCCTCATCTCTTCTCCACCCCACCTATGTTCTCCATCTCTACTAACTTATATCTGACCAATTCCCTCAACTTATTGAAGTCCACTCTTCTAAAGTCAAGGACTTCAGTTCTCGATTGATTAACAAAGCTCTCTTCTTCTTGTTAAATCTGAGCTAGGTGTTGTCTTCCCAGCTGGTAGAAAATTAGTGACTTTCTTACTAAACCTATTGTGAGTTAAGGCCCTTGAGGCTTGGATGTCTGGAGTCAGAAGACACCAGGAGGAAGGAGTGCTGTGTGACTGGACTTCTCTACTGGGACTAAAGAAGCAGAACTCTTGTACTTGGACCTTTAATTTAGGGTAAAAAAATAAACAAACAAAACAAAAAATAAATTAGTGTGTTTGTCTGAGTTAACTGAACTGAATGGTTATCTGAACAGTTAGCTAGGTATAAATCTCAGGTGATTGAAAAGGCTTGATAGCTGTGCAGTTTAAATTGTTTGTAGAAAGATCTAGCAAATAGGGGGAGTGGCTTAGCTAGAAAGAAGCTAAATTTAAAGACTGCCTTAGAAATATTCTGTTAGTAGCTTGGCAGAAGACACCAGGAGGAAGGAGTGTTGTGTGACTGGACTTCTCTACTGGGACTATATTGCCATCCATCCCACCGAAAGCTAGTTCTACATTTATAGGCACAGGATTTGACTGACAACAGGAACTTCTTGTTTGGGAGCAGGAAGTGAGTGATCACAGAGCCACCAAAGACCCACCATCCTAGAAGGGCAAGAGTAGCTCTCTGGCCCCCTCTAGCTGCTGGAGGCCTGCCTCTGAGCAAGTAAGGGGCCTACTGAGAAATATAGGATATTCTTGTCTCAGAACAGGACAGGACAATCAGGAGCTTAAAGGGCACAGAGGTAGAAAGTAAGTAGAGAGAGAAGAGAAAGAAAAAAAACAGAGGAAAGAGTAAGGATTCCAAACAGTTAAGGGGCCAGAAATAAGACATGATGGGAGTGGTGCAGTGCAGTGGCTGTGGAGCAGCGGTCTTCCGGGAGACATTCTGGAGGATGTGGTGTCCCATCTGCAGGTATATCTCTGGGCTGAGGGAGGAGGTTGCTCATCTCCAGGCTGAGTTGTCCAGGATTTGTGGGACCTCCTCTTCCATCCAGGGACCACCAGTGCCACTGCCATTGCCTCAGAGGTTGCCAAGAAAGAGAAGCGGTTGGACCACAGTGGGCTCAGGGAGGGTGAGGGTGGTGGAACAGAGATGCATCCCTCCAGTTGTACCTCTCCACAATTCCTATGCCATTCTAGCAAAGTGTGGTTCCTCTATGGAGGCACCTGCAGTGGAGACCAAGGAGGATGCTGGGAACCTCCACAAAGGTGATCCACAGGAGGGTGGCATGGGACCCCACAGGGGAAGGAAACAACTCCTGGTGGGGGACTCCATCATTAGGAAGGTAGAACTGGAGGAGGAAGAGGAGAGGGAGGTGAGGTGACTGCCTGGCACCATGGCTTGGAGGGACAGGGAGCGAATCTTCAGGATTGCCAGAGCAGTTGCACAGGGGAAGGAGCTGGATGTCATTGTCCACCTAGGGACAAATGACTTGGCTAAGAAAGGGATTGGAGCAGTGCAGGAAGAGTTTGTGGAATTGGGGAGGGGCCTTAGACAAGTAGCACGGACGGTAACCTTCTTGGAGGTGCTGCCCATCTATGGCGAAGGAGAGGCTAGGGAGTTACGCACCATGGGAATTCAATCAGTGGTTGAAAAACTGGTGCAGAGCTCAGGGATTTGGCTTCACTGGGGACTGGGGGTCCACCTGGAGTGATGCAAGCCTATACTGGCATGATGGGCTGCATCTGTCCAGGAGGGGAACCAGGATCCTAGATGATAGGTTTAAATGCTTCATTGGCAAGCATTTAAACTAGCCAAGGGGGAAGGCACTGGAAATGAGCAGGGAAATCCTAGACCTCCCAAAAAATCATGGTAGTAAGTGCAGTAAACACCAACATAGAGGTGGCGATAGGGAGAAGGGCAGGGGTAAATGGGGAAAGTGACAAAGGCAAGAAGGACAGGGATGGGGCAAAAAGGAGTAAGGCCATCAGGAAATGGAGGGTAATGAGTACCAATGCCCGCAGTCTGGGCAACAAGCTCCCTGAGCTGGTGGCCTTGATGGAAGAAGGACTCCTGGATATTGTAGCAGTCACAGAAACATGGTACACAGAGAACCATGACTGGGATGTTAACATACCAGGGTACATAACCTACAGGAGAGACAGGCAGGGGGGGAGAAGAGGGGGAGGACTAGCTCTCTATGTAAAGGAAGGGATAAAAGCAACTGAACAAAAGAGTAAACAAGGAGGAGAGGAGGCACTGTGGGTCACCTTGGAGACTGGAAAGGGTACCACAATCCGCACAGGGGTTGTGTACAGACCCCCATGTCAGGGGAGGGAATGGACAAGGATATGATAGATGGCATTCTTAGGATGGCAGAGAAAGGGGAGATACTGTTGATGGGAGACATGAATATGCCAATTGTTAACTGGAGCATATTTGCTGCAGCCACATCCAAGAGCAGGGCCATTCTTGATGCCCTACAGGTGGCAGGCCTCAGACAGCTAGTTTCGGAACCCACTCATGAGGGAGCAATCTTAGACCTCATACTCTCAAATGGGGGCAGTGAGAGGATCTCAGATCTAAAAAAGGGTTGCCATCTGGGAACAAGTGACCATCACACAGTGTGGTTCACGTTAAACTCTACTACAGAGTCAAGCCATACAAAAGTGAGGGTACTGGACTTCAGGAAGGCTGACTTTGGCAAGATGGGAGAGTACTTCAGAAAAGCATTAGCAAACAGGCTAGAAGGAGGGGTGGAGCAACAATGGGGAATCATCAAAACTGCCATCACAAAGGCAACAAGCCTTTGTGTGAAGCAAATAAACAAATCAAAACAAAAGAAAAAGCCACTATGGTTCTCAAAAGAGGTGGCTGGGAAAGTCAGGGAGAAAATGATAGCATTCAGGGTGGGCAGAGGGAGACTGTGAAAAGGCAGAGATACTAAACAAATATTTTTACTCAGTATTTACGAAGGAAGAGGGGCAGATACATAAAACAAACAGTAGTAACACTCTGGATACAGAAGTTGATACCGGCCCATTTACAGAAGAAAGGGTTCTGAAAGAACTCTTAAAACTGAAGGTGGACAAAGCAAGGGGGCCTGATGGGATTCATCCCAGAATTCTAAAAGAACTAAGGGTAGAACTAGTGACACCACTGACTACCCTTTTAACAAATCATGGGAGGATGGGGTGGTACCCGAGGACTGGAGGAGGGCAGATGTGATTCCCTTCACAAAAGTGGGAGCAAGGCAGAAGCAGGAAACTATAGACCTGTTAGTTTAACCTCAGTGATAGGAAAATGATGGAATCACTTCTAAAGGAAAGAATTGTCGGTATCTAGAGGCCAGAGGGCACAGGACCCAGGCAGCATGGATTCACAGCGGGAAGGTCATGCCAGACGAATCTGATAGATTTCTTTGATCTGGGTGACCAAAGTAGTAGATCAGGGAGGGGCTGTGGACATGGCCTACCTAGACTTTAGCAAGGCATTTGACACAGTCCCACGCAAAGATTAATATACAAGTTAGCCAGCCTGGGAGTGGGTCCCAAGATGACAGCCTGGGTAAAGAATTGGCTAGAGAATAGGACACAGAGAGTTATAGTAAATGGAGTCCACTCAGAAGAAAGGAGGGTTACTAGTGGGGTACCGCAGGGTTCAATATTAGAACCGGTCCTCTTCAATGTCTTTATAAGCGACATTAGGGTTCCTCTTCTGGCCTAGTGGATAAAGACGCTTTCTTGTTAATCAGAGGTCAAGGTATCAAATCCACTGGGCGGTTAAAACACTGGGTGTTTCAATGCTTCCTTTGGGGAGGAGGGGAGGGTGGCCCTGCAGGGGGACCTGGAGGCTCTGGAAAGATGGTCTAGAAAGTGGAAGCTGAGGTTCAATGCAGGGAAATGCAAGGTACTCCACCTGGGGGCCAGAAACCCAGGCCAAGTGTACACCCTGGGGGGGGGAATACTACAAGTCTCAATGGCTGAGAGGGACCTGGGGGTGGTGGTGGATGTCAAGATGAACAACTCTGAGACTTGTAGAAGGGCAGCAGCCAAGGCCAACAGGATGCTGGGATGCATCGCTAGGGGGATCACCTCCAGAAGGAGGGAAGTGATACTCCCTCTGTATAACTGCTTGGTGAGGCCGCACCTGGAGTACTGCGTGCAGTTTTGGAGGACACACTTAAAGAGGGACATTAACCTCCTGGAGAGGGCAACCAAAATGATTTGGGGCTTGGGGGATAGGACCTATGAGGAGAGGCTCGAAGAGCTAAATATGTACACATTGGAAGAGAGAAGGGACCGGGGGGACATGATAGAGGTCTTCTGGTACATGAAGAGGGTAAATAGGGGAGGAACAGTCAGGGTGCTTCGAAGGAAGGAGGAAGAGGCCACTAGAGGGCATGGGTGGAAGCTGGAGGGGGGAAGATTCAGGGGAGAAAGGAGGAGGTGCTACTTCACTGAGAGGGTGGTGGAGCCATGGAATGCACTACCTAGGGGGCTGGTGGAGGCAGAGACAGTGGAGGGGTTCAAGAGGGGGTGGGACAGGTACTGGGGAAGGGTTCAGGAAGCAAAATCCAATGCAGCAAGAATATCCGGAACTGGGAAGGGGAAAGCCAGAGAAGGCGAGGGGGACAGCAAGGTCAGCACCCAGGGTGGGGGCTGACCAAACGAGCAGACACGAAAGACCATTAGGCCTATTCTGCTGGCATTTTAGTATGTTAGTATGACATTGCAGAAGGACTGGAAGGAAAAGTATGTCTCTTTGCAGATGACACTAAGATCTGCAACAGAGTTGATGCACAGGATGGGGTGGAAAGGATGAGAAGGGACTTGGCAAGGTTAGAGGAATGGTCAAATGTATGGCAGCTTAGATTCAATGCTAAGAAGTGCAAGGTAATGCACCTGGGAAACAAAAACCCAGGGGAAGAGTACACAATGGGGGGTGAGATACTAACAACAACAAAAATGGAAAGGGACCTGGGGGTAGTCATATCAGATAACCTAAAGATGGGCAAGCAATGTGAGAGGGCAGCAAGGAGGGCTGGGGAGATACTGGGATGCATAGGGAGAGGCATCACGGTAGAAAACAGGAAGTTATTATCCCTCTGTACAGACAGCTGGTGAGACCCCATCTGAGTACTGTGTGCAGTTCTGGAGACCCAATCTTCGCAAAGACATAGACAGGATGGAAGCTGTCCAGAGGAGGGCAACTAAAATGGTGCAGGGTCTGCACCGGAAGTCGATGAAGAGAGACCCAGGAGCCTAATATGTATAGCCTCGAGGAAAGGGGGGACATGATAGAAACTTTCAAGTGCCTCAAGGGAATCAACAAAGTCCAAGAGGGTAGCATCTTTCAAAAAAAGGTGTGCAAGAACAAGAGGGCACAATTTGAAGATAGAGGGCTCAGAGGTAATTAGAAGTATTTTTCACAGAGAGGGTTGTGGATGCATGGAGCGACCTTCCGGAGGAAGGTTGTGAGTCAAAATCAGTGGGGGAATTCAAGCATGCATGGTATAGTCATAAGGCAGTTCTGGGGGGTTGGGGTAGGAAGAAGTAGGCTGCTAGTTAACTAGGATCTGCAGCTTATCCAGTAGGTAGGGAAATGGGCAGACTGGGTGGGTCAAGTGGTCCTTATCTGCCATCAAGTTCTATGTTTCTATGTTTCAGAAAGTATAAGGAAACACAGAAGGAGCAGGACAGAGAGCTGTACCACTTAAGGCAGAAGGAAGCAGGGAGGGAAGTCAGAATAGCAAAGGCCCAAACTGAGGAAAAGATAGCCAACTCGGTTAAGAAGGGGGAAAAAACGTTTTATAGGTACATCAGAGAGCGCAGAAAGACAAAGGGAGGGATAGTGAGGCTGAATAGAATGAATGGTGGGTGGGCAGAGGGGACAGTGAAAAAGCAGGGATACTGAACAAATATTTCTGCTCAGTATTCACAAAGAGGAGGAAGAAGTGCCTAATCCAATTATAGAAGCACTCTTGATAGGGGGGTTGATCCCAGCCCTTTCACAGAAGAAAGGGTTTTGCAAGAACTCCTAAAACTGAAGGTGGACAAAGCAATGGGGCCTGATGGAATTCACCCCAGAATTCTAAAAGAATTAAGGGGAGAACTAGTGAAACCACTGACTACTCTTTTTAATAAATCATGGAGGATGGTGTGGTGCCCATGGACTGGAGGAAGGTGGATGTGATTCCCTTAACAAAGTGGGACCAAGACAGAGGCAGGAAACTACAGACCTGTCAGTTTGACCTCTGTGGTAGGGAAAGTGATGGAGTCACTTCTGAAGGAAAGAATTGTTGAGTACCTTGAGGCCAGTGGGGCACAGGACCCAAGGCAGCATGGGTTCACAGCAGGAAGGTCATGTCAGACGAATCTAATAGATTTCTTTGACTGGGTGACCAAAGTAGTAGATCAGGGAGGGGCTGTGGACATGGCCTACATAGGCTTTAGCAAGGCATTTGACACAGTACCCTACAAAAGATTAATAGTCAAGGAGTGGGTCCCAGAGTGGTAGCCTGGGTAAAACATTGGCTGGACAACAGGACACAGAGGGTAATTGTAAATGGAGTCCACTCTGAAGAAAGAGGGGTTACTAGTGGGGTACCGCAGGGTTCAGTACTGGGTCCAGTCCTTTTTAATGTCTTTATAAGTGACATTGCAGAGGGACTGGAAGGAAAAGTATGCCTCTTTGCAGATGACACAAAGATCTGCGACAGAGTTGATACACAAGGAGGCATGGAAAGGATAAGAAGGGACTTGGCAGGTTGGAGGAATGGTCAGAGTATGGCAGCTAAGATTCAATGCAAAAGTGCAAAATAATGCACCTGGGAAACAAGAACCCAGGGAAGGTTACACAATGGGGGAGGCAGTAACAACAACAAAAAGGAAAGGGACCTGGGGTAATCATATCAGATGACTTTAAGGTTAGCAAGCAATGTGAGAAGGTAGTAGGGAGGGCTGGGGTATACTGGGATGCATAGGGAGAGGCATCACCAGCAGAAAACAGGAAGTTGTTATCCATCTGTACAGACAGTTGGTGAGGCCCCATCTGGAGTACTGCGTCCAGTTCTGGAGACCCATTCTCCGCAAGGACATAGACAGGATAGAGGCAGTCCAGAGGAGGGCAACTAAAATGGTGCAGGGTCTGCAAGGGAAGCCATACGAGGAGAGACTAAAGGAGCTTAATATGTATACCCTTGAGGAAAGAAGGGAGAGGGGGGACATGATAGAAACATATAAGTACCTCAATGGAATCAACAAAGTCCAAGAGGATAGCATCTTTCAGAAAAAGAGACGTGCAAGAACAAGGGGACACAATTTAAAGATGGGAGGGGCGGTTCCGGGGCAATGTGAGGAAGTATTTTTTCATAGAGAGGGTAAGGGATGCATGGAACAGCCTTCCTGAGGAGGTTGTGGGGTCTAAAACTGTGGGAGAATTCAAGAATGCATGGGACAGACATAAGGCAATTCTTGTGGGGGGTAGGAAGAAATAGGCTGTTGGTTAACTAGGATCTGCAGCCTATCCTGTAGGTAGGGAAATGGGCAGACTAGGTGGACCAAGCGGTCCTTATCTGCCGTCAAAGTCTATGTTTCTATGTTTCCATATCCCCAGCACTTGTCCTCGAATCTACAGTAATTACACCAGACAGCACCCATTTTCCAATGGTGTAAGCGCCAAGTGCACAGCTCCAGTATTCCTTGCTAGGGGGTCCATCACCATCCTTAGAATGTTGCTGTCTATTTTTTAATGTTACAGCATTGTATATAGGGGATACAAAATGACCTTATGGACTAGTAGCTGTGGGCGAAAGTGGGTTTTTTTCGCCTTTGCGAAACTTCCGTGAAAATCTCAGAACTTTCGCCGAAGTTTCCAAACTTCTGCCTGTGGCACATCAAAAAGCTTCCATGAAAGATTTGGATGAAATCCCCTTAAAAATAAGCCCTGGTGGCTAGTGGTTCCTCCTCCCACCAGCCCCATTTGAAAACAACAAATCCCTGGTGGCTAGGAGTCTGTCCCCCCACTGGATCACCTGCCCAACTTTTAAAAAAAAAATTCCACTGGTTTTCATTTGCGATCCCTCCCCCCATCCCCTGCCAAACAGTGTCCACAGCCCAACAAATACCCTGGTGGCTAGTGGTCCCTCCCCTCTACCCAGTCACCCCCGGAGTGTACAGTAATCCCCCAGCCCTATCTCCATTGGTACTGTTTAAAAACAATCCCTGGTGGTCTAGTGGTTTCAATCAACCCCCCTCCCCATCCCCAGTCCCCAAATAAATTTTTATTCCCTGGTGGTCTAGTACCCTCCACCCCAGCAGGTGTCCCACCACCCTGCTCCTACCCCCATCGTAAACCCCAGCAGCAGACTGGCATAGCCCTCCTCTCTCCTCCATGCTTGGCCCACCCACTGAGCTGTTAATGAATGAGCACATTCCTGTACAGGAATGCGCTCTTTCATTGATAGCTCAGTGAGCGGGCTGGCCGTGGTGGAGAGAGCAGAGCTGTGCCTGTCCATCTGCTAGGGTTTATGATGGGTGGATCGGGTGGGGGGCACTAAACCACCAGGGAATAAACATTTACTTGGGGTCTGGGGATTGGGGATGGGAGGGGTGATTGAAACCACTAGACCACAGAGATTCTGTTTAAGCAGTACTGACAGAGATAGGGATGGGGGTGTTACTGTACACTTCGGTGGGGTGACCGGGTGGAGCAGAGGGACCACTAGCCACCAAGGCATTTGACGGGCTGTGGGCACTGTTAGGCAGTGGATAGGGGAGGGATCCCTATTGAAAACTAGGGGAATTTCTGTTTTAAAGCTGGGTGGGTGCTCTGGGGGGGGAGGGACAACTAACTACCAGGGATATGTTGTTTACATGTGGGGCAGGTGGGGGGAAGGACGACTAGCCACCAGGACTTATTTCTGGCAAATGGGTCAGGTGACGATCACAAGTGGGAATTTCCACAAAAGTTCAGAAATGAATTTCCGAACTTTCACGGAAGCGAAAGTCAGACTTTCGCTTGAATTCCGCCTGCAAAACTTTTTGTTCGCACATGCCTAAGGACTAGGTCATAAACTACTGGAAAATGAAACAGAGGAATTTTTTGTGAAACATGATATACTTTGTTTCCAAGAGGCCTGGTCCTATAATACGTCATTGATGTCGGGACTTTCATCATATGTAACCCCAGCAGTAAGGGAAAAAAATATAGGCGTAATAAAGCTGGATTTGCCATATTTGTCAAAGCAACATTAAACCTGAGTGGTTTGAATATTCCTTTAGTATCAGAATATATACAAATTCTTAGAGTAGCTAGTGAGAAATTAAGGCTGGTCTTAGTAAATATATACTTTCCAAGAAATAAACAATTTATAGACATATGGGCACAGTATGCATCGATAATGGAGAGACTAAAAAGTACATATGAAAATGAGGAAATATTAATAGTGGAGGATTATAATGCCAGGCTCAATAGTAACAAAACTCAGGAAAGTTTGTATTATAAATTAATGCAGGGTTTCCAAATAATAAATTAAAGAATGAATTGGATCAGAAGGACTAAAGATCAAAAATGTAATTCACGAGGCAAAATACACATATTTTGTCCAATGTCAGATGATAATTTTTATTTACTTAATGAACATATACCAGGAGATGAACATGGTGAATTTACTGATATGGGTCCTTTGGGCTAACATGCAAGTATTGAGAATGATATATAGGAGGGTCTGAGGGCTACTTAAATTGCCTCTAAACCCCAGACCCGGCATTGGCTCCAAGCAACGATCCTAAATTCATGCTGGACGGCCGCTTGTACAGTAGAACAGTCTGAGGGTTACTTAATTTGCCTCTAAACCCCAGCTCCTGCTTTGACTCCAGACAATGATCCTATTTCATGCTGGACGGCCACTTGCACAGTAGAAGGTATGGAGGAGAAGCTCTGTTTTTGAACTTGGCGTCTTTGTCGGCTGCGTTCTCCCCGCAAGGATTTTTCTGCCTGCTCCTTAGGAGCTGCTGCTGTATGCCAGGCAGTTTTTTGATTTAATTTAGGCTGCCTGTAAAAGTTAATTTTGCTGCCTGTAAAGCTTAGTTTTCTGTCTGCCCAGTGCTTTCTGTAATTTTATTCCTCACTACTGCCTGACTTTTTTGAGCTTTTTCCTCTCCAGCACTGATACTAGGCAGTTCCTGATGTATTTAATTGTATACTGCTTGTAAAATGTAATTTTCCTTCTACTCAGTGCTTTCTGTAACTTTTTTTCTCCTTTTCTGCCTGTATTTTCTCCATCTTTCCCTCCTCAGCACCCCCTCTAGTCTACAGCTCCTCCTGCTTGATCCTTCCGCTCGGTTTTCTTCCTTTGTTCTCTGCCCCTGCCCCGTAGCTACCCCCATAAGTAATCTCTGCATTCCCCACTGTCTCTCTCAGACCTCCAGTGCCCCTAGGGCACAGACCAAGCATGGTAATCTAACCTCCTTTCTTCTTTTCTTTTTGCGTGGTCTGAGGGCTACTTAATTTGTCTCTAAACCCCAGCCCCTGTGTTGACTCCAGACAACGATCCTAATGTCATGCTGGACAGCCTCTTGCTCAGTAGAAGCTATGGAGGAGAAGCTCCATTTTAGAATATGGCACCTTTTTCAGCTGAGTTCACCCTGCAAGGATTTCTCCACCTGCTCCTTAGGAGCTGCTGCTGTATGGCAGGCAGTTCTTTGGCCTACCTGTCCACCCCGCCCCCTGTCTCTATTAAATCTGTGTTTGCTCCACCCCTACTCCAATTTCCATGCCTTATGCTAGCTACTTGATGTCTCCCCTTAAAGGGACACCTATCCACCTGTACCAAAAAGATAAATATTATAAGAAAAAATGTTCTTTCTTCTTTTTTTCTCTACTTTGCTTCAACAAATTATTAGCACCCCCTTTGCTTGCCCATCTCTGTTGGCAAAATGCACAATCACAGGTTCCTTCTTGCCCTCAGCTCCATGGCTGGTCTACTACTGCTGACTGACTTTGGTACATCCATCCTAGCTGCTGACCAAATATGTCTATGCACCTTTACCGAAACATGCACTCTAAACCACCCCCCACCCTACTCAACCAGACATGATTTGTCCCACATAGGCTCTACCATGCTGGCATTACTGTCAATGTCAGAATGTTGATTACTAGGCCTTTTTGTCCACTCCCTGACCTTCTAGCCCCTCCTCTGGCTCCCTTCTTCCTGTCCCCTTATATCACTCCTCTCCTTGCTTATGACATGGAAAGGAACCCAGGGCTCCCTAACATACCCATTGATCACACAAATGCTACCTGGGCAGGACACTCAGGCCTCAGGATTGCACACCTAAACATTTGTAGCCTCTCATCCCAGTTCTCTGAACTCGAAGCCTGGGTGTCCCAATATAAGCCACACATCTTAGGCCTCTCAGAGACATGGCAGAAGCCATCCCTTACCAATGCCTCATATCACCTACCCGGTTAATCCATGCTGCACATGGACAGACCAGGACGAAAGAGAGGTGGAGGCATAGCATTGTAAGTGTGTTAATCATATCACAGCCACCACCATCACATGCTCAACCCCTACCTCTGCTATTGAATGGCTAGTAGCTAAGGTTGTCCTGGGTGAGATATTCAGACTGCACCAGGCATGGGCGCAAGCCTGGGTGTAGCATGACTGGGATGCACCAGGGCATGGTCCGGGCAAAATTCAGTGGTGCTGCGCCCTGGCTCAGCACCACTGAAAATGGCACTGAGGCCACCCGCACTGCACACGGTGCAGTGGCACTGTGCCAGCGCAAGTGGCAAGTGAGGATCAGGGGGGTGCGCCAGTGCAAGTGTGGGTGTGCTAGGCTCATCAACCATGATATTTAGGGCTGGGCATGCAAATGAGGACATTATGCATGCAAGGCACAAATGGGGCCATTTGCATGTTATTATGGCCCCATTTGCATGCAGGTGCGCTGATCCCCGGCGACTTGTGCCTGTCACCCTGCCAAGCTGCAGCCGTCGGGGACCGACACCCCCTGCCCCTCAGCGGGCAATGAGCTCCAACCCCAGATCGTGGGCTTTAGGTAAATTTAAAGTCCTGGTGGTCCAGTGGCCCCTACCTCATTGCCCAATTGTGGGCTTTAGTTATAAGCACATTTCCTGGTGGTCCAGTGGACATGCTCCCCTGCCCAATCGCAGGCATCGGTTAACAATACATTCCCTGGTGGTCCAGTGGACCCTACCCCATCACCCGATCATGGGCCTATAATAAATAAAACCCTGGTGGTCTAGTGGACCCAATCCCAGCCCAATCACAGGCAATGAAAATAACCTTCCCTGGTGGTCCAGTGGACCCGATCCCCAGCCCAATCATGGGCTTTAGTTGTAAATATAATCCCTGTGGGCCAGCAGTACTCCTCTCCCCACCCTCCCACTCAGACCCACCACTCTGCTCTCCCCCGGTTCAGCAGTGGGCAGCAGCTCCCCACCAGCATGCCGCCCGGCCGCCCGCCAACTGACAGCATACAGTACAGCTGTATGCCCATTGGTCCCCTGCGTGGGCCAATGGGCATGCAGACCATACAATTACACAGTCCCGAAATGTGAATGAACCATTCACATTTTGGGACATGTGTCTAATACCATCTGCATGCCCATTACCCATGGGACCAATGAGCCTGCAGTCTACTGTCGCTGTCAGTCAGTGGCCCGGTTGGGTGGCTGGCGTAGGCTCCTGCCACTGACTGGGGGGGGGTGGCAGGTCTGAGTGGGCAGGTGGGGAGGAAGGTACTGATGGCCCACCAGGGATTATATTTACAACTAAATCCCACAATTGGGCTGTGGATCGGGTCCACTGGACCACCTGGATGCTATTTTATTCATTTGCCCATGATCGGGCTGGGAATCAGGCCCACTGGACCACCAGAGTACTATTTTTTTCATTTGCCCATGATAGTGCTGTGGATCAGGTCCACTGGACCACCAGGGATATATCTGTATGCCTATGCCTGTGATCGGGTGAGTGGGAGGGTGCATGATATCCGGACTGTGTCCCAGGAGGTCGGGTGGCCACTCACAGCAGGTGGCTGCCATGTTGCACATGGCAATATGGCAGCCCGCCTGTGGGTGTCCCCTGGCTTGCTCCTGCTTTTTATGGGCATATCTTTGTGCCCCCCTGTGCGGCACAAGGTGGGTTTGTGCCTGCATATGTGTCTTACATCCGGGCTGAATATCGGGATGTGCATCTCAATAGGCCACGCCCCACACTTTGTGCCCATATACATTACTGGTGCACCCCACACACACGGATTTGTGCAATGCAACATCCCTTTGAATATCACGCTGGGGTGCATTAGTGAGTCGCATGGTGCAACACTGTTGCACCATGCGCAAACCCTTTGAATATCCCATCCCTAGTCTCCTGTCTAATTACAAGTTAAAAAAGGATAAATCTTCGATTTTTCCTTTAAAGCCCAAAGTGTTTAAACAAGAGGCTCTTGAATTAGGTCTAAAATGAACCCCTAAATCCATTAAGTACCTGGGGATACACCTCTCAACAAATCCCTCTCAAATGCAAAAACTAAATTTAGAAGATCTGAACAAGACTATGATGCTTGGTTTAAAAAGATGGCAAGCCCTACCTCTTATCTTATGGAGTAGAGTGAGCATAGTTAAGATGAACCTTATTCCATGCCTCTTTTACCCTTTGAACCTTCTTAACACCTGACTCCCAAAGGCCTGGTTCAAAACTTTACATAGCTCTATCTCGGGGTTTCTTTAGAAAGACAAGCCTCCATGTCATGGATACAATAAGTTAGCAGCTCCTAAACTCTTAGGAGGGTTTAAACTCCCTAATTTCAATCTATACTACTGGGCGAGTCACCTTAGTAAATACCTCCATTGGGATTCCCCTTCCATGCTGGAGTACACCCTCACATGGCTCCTAATTGAAAGAGAGTTAATTCAAACCTTGGGTATTAACACAGCAGCCCTACTTTATGTTAAACTTAAAAAGCTAACCCCTCCCTTGGCCAAAATCCAATAGAACACTCGATCTGCACTCATTTACAACTGTGCTCCTCATTAAAATATGATAATACCCAGGATCTTCAGCAACCCATGTTCCTAAACCCTAATTTCAAGATAGGAGGTCAAATAGTCCCTACCCATTGGATCCCGCTCCCACAAGATTGTGTGGTACAGGATTTCCATAGCTCAAATTAAACATGGCTGTCGACTACCGAAATTCTAGCCAAATTTGGTCTTGCCAATACTTGGGCGTTTAAAAGTTATCAATTAAGATATATGTTTACTAAGTACTTCCAGGATAGTTCCATCTTAGATGTCCCACCAGTCTGGATATCCAAAGGAAGAGTTCTTGCTTCTGCCCCACATGCTGTGTCATCCCTTTATGCAGTGTTGTTCCCATTAATATTTCCAACATGTGATGGCACCTCTAAATATTGGGATTCAATATTCCCAAATTTAGGCCCAAAATGGCCTAAGACATGGGACTCCTGCCACAAACTCATCATGCAAGACTGTTTACGATTAATGCAATTGCAAATTTTAAATAACATGTACCTCACTCCCTATAAATTACATAAAATGAGCAAAGCAGAAAATCCATTATGCACCAAATATCAACAGGTACCATTTATCATATAGTCTGGGAATGTTCTAAAATATTACCATTGTGGGATCTTATCAAATCCAACATGGATCCTTTACTTTACTTGGACTCCAGAATTATTTTATACCTGAGGTGTGTCTGCTGAGGGATTTTTCCAGCTTTCCATCTGTGGCCAGGAACTACCATATGATGATGATCACCATGTCAGTTAAAATGATAGTCTTAAAACATTGGAAGGATTCACTCCAGCCCAGCTACTCTGAATGGTTACAGGAATTGCTTTTTAATTTACATGTAGAAAAAATGACGGCTAACATGAAAAATAGATTGAAAATCTACAAAAAGAGATAGGAAACTCTGTACTTCTTGTATTCCTTGTAATTGTATTCGTACATGTATGCTAAATAATCAGCACTTTTTACTTGACTAAACTATAAGTATTTCTAATAAATATTAGTTTATATTGGCACTCAGGGGATGGGTGGGAGGGTATGGTAGCGAGGGAAGTGTAGTGGGGTGGTGGGGGGAGCAATACTTAGGGGTTTGTTATTTTTTTATTACCATGTATATAACATCCATTGTCTTCACTGAATGTTTGCATGCAACTATAACTCGATAAAATTTGAATAAAAAAAAACAAGGAACATTTATAAGAAACTTCTTGAAGTGGAAATAGGTAAATATTACAAAAGAATGTGGGAGGAATTAAGAGAAACCATGTATAATAAGGACATAAAGAAATGTTGGACATTAGTGAGTAAAGGGTATGGGAGTTACACAACTGCCATTGAGTCATATATACCACATCAATCTTGGGAGGATCATTTGCAAAGTCTTTATTATACAGATGTGGAAAATCAAGACCTAAAGAACATTCAAGAGTTAAAATATCATTTAAAACAAATATATGCACCTTATTCAATGTACATAGGAGAAAATGAAATTGGAGAAGCAATAGCAATGGCCTATGCAAATAAGGCTCCAGGACCAGATCACATTCTGGTAGATACGTAAAAAACCTTCCCAGACCTCTGGATTCCTATTCTCAGATCCTTGTTTAATTATGTTATACAGGGAGGTAAAAATCCAACTAGTTGGTTAGGAAGTATTGTATTTCCATTATTTAAGAAGGGAGATGCCTTAGACCCCAAAGTATATTGTCCAATCAGTTTAATCGATACCTTTAAAAACATTTTTCTAGGATAACTTTACAATGAATTGAGATCTGACTTCATGAAAACCAAGTTTTGAGTGAATACCAGAATGGGTTCAGACCTGGGCGATCAACTTTACAACATTATGTATTGTCATATACTATATAGAAATATATCCAAGTGAAGAAGGCAGAGCTTTTTTGTTGTTTTGTGGATCTGAGTTCAGCTTTCGATAGTATAAGTAGAGCTTTGTTATGGAAGAAACTAGAACATTTGGGAATGGATTTAATTTTATTGGACACTATAATAAGGTTACATTCATATACTTGGACCAGGGTACAATTGAATCAATTTGGAGGTATGACTTCATTAATCAAGGGAAATCATGGGGTTAGGCAAGGGTGTCTGTTGGCCCCAACTCTCTTTAATAGTTATATAAATAATATATTAGGGAGCTTGGAAAAAATCCAGATTTTCATTCCCCTATGATATGAAAAAGGAGGATTTCATGCCCCACTTACACAGATGACTTTGTCTTGATATCATCTTCCCTGATGGTTTGCAAAGAAAAACAGATTATTTTTCCTCATTGTGTAAAGAGAATAGACTTTTGATAGAGGTAAAACCAAAATGGTTATTCTTGGTAATAAGAGCAAGAAACTATCAGTTCTATGTATAGAGAACAAAAAATTGTGAACAACTAAATTTTATTATTATTTAAGGGTTAGGTTGTTGGAGAACTGTAAATGGAAAACCCAGATTCTATTTCTTCAAGTCAAATTAAACATTGCGGTTAATGCATTTAAAGGTTTTAATATAAAGACAAGCAAGGGTTCAGTGGAAGGGGCTGTAAAAGTCGATAATGCAAAGGTACAATCTAGTACTTTGTATGCAGCTGAAATAGGGGGCCATGCTAAAATTAAGCCTCTTGATACAATTATGAAAAAACTATATTGTTATGTACTCATGATCTCATGATCAGTCTCCCCAGAAATATTAAGACTGGAGCTGGATCAATTTTCACTTTAAACTTTGATAACAGAGAGATAGTTAACATTTCTATTTTCATTAGTAACATTGCCAGAGTCACATATTCCCAGACATTGTCTTGAAGAAGAAATTCAGTATTCTACTATGGGTTTCAATTCTTTGTCTATTCGATTAATCAAGGAGAAATTATTCCCATTGGGCCTTGGACATCTGCTCAGTGAAATACACATAAGACCTAAGGAAGAAATAATTATACAACTGAAAACCAGGATTAGAAATACAGAAATTTCAAATCATTTTTAACATCTTTTGAATTTACAATATTACGGATGGTATAAACTGCTTAAAATTAAACTTGCAATGGAACCATATTTAATGAAAATAGTTGATCCATTTAAGAGACAGATATTGACAAGATTTAGAATGGAATTGTATAGAGCAAATTATATGTCTTTTGGACAAAAAAGTCAGGGTATATTCTCTTCTTTTTGCAAATGTACTGTAATAGGAAGTGTGAGGATGACCTGAAACATATCTTACTTGTGTGTTCTTTATATGATAAGTGAAGACAAGCATGGCTAAGTAGTCTGCTAAAGATCTTGACTTTCCCCCTGACGAAATGGTTCATTATTTATGTAACTCATATGATGAAAATGTCTTGAAAAAGGTCTATGTTTTTGTCACTAGTTCATTTATATCTACAAGGTAGTAATATTTAGGTTTAGTTAGATGTTACATTCACTAGTATACCTTAAAGGAATATGAGATTACAGTCATGAATTGTTACTTGTATAACAAAGAAATATTTGGAATCTAAACTGATGGAATTGCATATTTTTTATGAAGAGGTTTTGAGAACTGTATTTTTTTTTTGCTATCAATGTATGCACCCTTGCCCTGCCTCTGGAGGGAGCCCCCAGCCCCATCCCCCAACATCCACCAGCTGATGCAGACCAATAACCCCAGAGCTCCACCCCAGTGGGGCCAGCGGGGCACCCTGAACCCTGCCTGAGACAAGATCCAGTGTGGCCGGTGCCATGGCCATTCGGGGCAGAACCTGAGAGGCACCCTCCATCATTCTGCCAGAGCAAATCTTTTCTCCTCCATTTTTTGTACTGCCCCCATAGAGGCAGAGCATGTAATGACACTGGCACAGGTAGTGCACATGCTCCCATGCATTTCCCATTAGGCATCTGCCCTGTCTCTGACCCCACATCGGCAACATTGGTGAGCCACCCCCCAGCCTCTGCTAGGGGCCAGGCATGTGCTGATTGCTGAGAGACGCCCCCTTCCCAGAGAAGGAAAGTAATCCTTGGGACACTCAATCCTTCTTCTCCTCCTCTGCCAACCCCCAGCAACCCACGATCATTCCTGAACAAGGGTCGCTGGCATGACATGAGGTGTGGCGTCCAGCTCCTCAACCCTCAGTGCCACCAGACTGGTTCAAGAACTGTATTTTTGTATATGAAATGTTTTCATGTATTGCATTTTGAATGTGGCATTTGTTATTGTTTGTAAAGGTTTATAGCTGAACAATAAACTAAATTGATTGAACTGACAAAATGGCCTGATAGAGAATGTGCCATTTATCTTCATGAGTGAGGGAACAGGACAATATCTAATGAGTGACAAAGCCACACATGAGGTATGTATGTATGTCCTGCCCCTCACAAGTGATGATAACCGACTTATTTTGAAAAAGGCCATTGTGTGTTCAATTTATACATTGTAGTTTAAATTGTAAAGCTTTTAAATTAGTTTTTTTATAATGATTCAAATGTTTCTGTTTGATTTCACTTCTTTGTTTTGAGTGCACCAGAGGCTACTGAAAGGTCTTATTCAAGCTGCTCTTCCATTGGTCAAGGGTTCCTTTGTTACCAGTCTAAAGTGAAGTCTGCCCGGTGTTTGCCTTGATTGTCTATCTCTGAAGGGGCCTTTCCAGATGCCTTGAAGGAGGCACTGGTTAGGCTGCTTTTGAAGAAACCATAGCTAGACCCCAACATCAAGGCAAATTACTGACCAGTCTCCAACCTCCCATTTTTAAGGAAGGTTGTTGAGAAAGTTGTGGTGCAGCAGCTAGAGGAGCACCTCGTGACCTTTACGAGCCCCTCCAGTCAGGATTTTGGGCAAGGCATAGTACAGAACCTGCTTTAGTTTGAGTCCATAGTGACCACCTTAGGGCTTGAGATCGAGGCGAGGGGACAATTCTTGTTCTCCTTGACCTCTGCTCTTCATTTGACATGGTAGACCATTGTCTGTTGCTCAACCACCTGAGGGAATATCGTGGACTCGCAGGCACCGTCATCCGCTGGTTTAAGTCCTATCTCATGAACAGGAGGCAACGTGTAAAGATGGGGAATTTCTCCTCTTCTCCTAGTCTCCTGTCATGTTGAGTACCTCAGGGTTCAGTCTTGTCACCAGTGTTGTTTGCCATGTATATGCTGCCCCTGAGAGAGCTCATTAGAAAGTACAGTTTGGGTTTTCATTGCTATGCCGATGATGCCCAACTGTATCTTTCTTTTGACCTTGGGACATTCAATGAGGTGAAAGTGTTGAATAGATGCCTTGCTGAGATCAATGATTGGATGGCCTTCAGCTGGTTGTGACTGAACCCCAATAAGATGGAGATACTGGTGGTGGAGTTGAACAGAATGCATGATAGGATGGCCTCTGGCGCAGCGACTGGGGTTGTTCCTGGGATCTGTGCCATTGAAGGCCTTCTCTAGGGTGCATGATCTGGATGTGACCTTTGAGAGCGCATTGACATTTGAAGCACAGGTGTCATCCGTTGTCCAGACCAGCTTTTACCATCTTAGGAACAACACCAGGATCAAGTCCCTAGTTCTACCTATGGACCTCCCCACCTTCTCACATGCCTTCATAATGTCTAGGCTTGATTATCGTAATGCACTCTACTTTGAGGTCTCAGAAGGTGCCCTCCGCAGGCTGCAGCTAGTGCAGAATGCAGCTGCCAGGTTGTTGACAGGGCAGTCTAAATACTGCCACATCACCCAGGTGCTGCGTGAACTGCACTGGCTGTTGGTCAGGTGGAAGATCCTCTTTAAAGTGGGCTTGCTCACCTTTTAAGCCCCTACATGGGCTGGGCCCTGGATACTTGTCTGACCTTTTAATGCCCACTGCCTTGGTCTGCTCCCTCTGTTCTTCCTCTAGGGGCCTCCTTGTGGTTTCCAGAGTGAGGCTAAAGACTGCCGGTGACAGAGCATTTAGTGTCGCCAGCCCCATCCTGTGGAACTCACTGCCTCCATCTGTAAGGGAGGCCCTTTCAGTTGAGTGTTCAAGGCTTGCCTCAAGACCCTCCAGTTTAGTCAAGTTTTCTTAAACACTGTTTATTAGTATTTATTTCTGGGATAGCCTCTTTAATGACTAATATTATTTTTAACTGTTTTTATTATTCAGACTATTTATTAGTGTTTTGTTTGTATGTGCTGTATTTTATGAATAGTGTGTATTTATTTGTATGGCACCAGAGCCTCTAGGATTGTGCATCTTGAAAAATAAACTTTGCCTTGCCTTGCCCTTGAAAAGTTAAAGAGCTAGTGTAATGCCTAAAACTAATAATAGTTTTTAAAGGTAGTCGACCATTACCACATTGGTCAAGGGTGCCTTTATGACCAGTCTAAAGTGAAGTTAAATGGTTAAAATGAAGATACATTATGTAATCAATAAGACATGATGCTATGCATTATGGTGGTATAATTGCACACCTCAGGTACGTTGTTAAGCAGGCGGTGTAACCGATTGAAATTAAATGCACCCCAGAAGTGTGATTATATAACCATAATGGTACACCCTGGAGTGTCTTATTATGCTTATAAAATGGCGTTTAAATATTTGATTTAAAATGAATGAAAATAAGAAGAAATTATTTTTAGAAAGATAAAAGATAGGCCCTTTCATTCAAATTTTGCTTTCATTTGAACTTTGAAAACAAAAGATAGTCCATATTCTGTTACCATGGGGGTTAGTTAAAAACAATAAAAGAGAACGAAAAGCATGAGTGGAATGAATTTTTCTAAGAAAAACCGTTACCTTATTTTCATTTCAAAACAGTACATTTATTTAGTTATTTATTTTTTTAAAAAGTTTCACCAGGAAAGACATACTGAACTTATAACATCTCATTTCCAGATGCATCCAGGGGGTGGAGGGGGAAGAGGAGGGCAATGAAGAACCATCAAGAGCAAAAATTACATAGTAGATAAAACACAAAGCATCATAATAACTAAGTAACAACAGGCAAGTATAAGGGAGAGAAAGCTCTACAGTGGGTTTCTGGGGAAATACAATTTAGAGTTCTGAGGCAAAGAGGGTTAGCAGAAGGCACTAGGGCTTGTTGCTATAGAGTATTTGGCGGGGTAGGCAAGTGAAGAACAGGAGAAGTGGGAGAGGAGGAAGGGGGTAGGGGAACGTGAGAAGCACACCAAGGCGTACCTCTCAACCTTTGTCACTGAAATGAGGGACATGGCCATTTTTGGACACTCAAAATGAGGGACAATGAGGGACACAGACCCTCAGAATGAGGGACGCATCCTCAAACATGGAGATACAAGCTAAAAACATAGTATTTACATGTACAAAGTTTACTTTGGATTTAGTATTTTAGAATAATAAGAGTTTCTGCTTTAAAGTCCGAATTTTCAGCATATTATCTGTGAGGGCAGCACCTTTTCCATGAGGGATGGATGAGGGACAGAGCAATTTTAAGGGGCAAAATGAGGGATGTCCCTCGTAATGAGGGACACTTGAGAGATATGCACCAGGGACAGGTATCAAGTGCAATTGCTGGAGTGAGAAGTGAAATTGTGGAGAAGACAAGAGAGTGAGCATTGGGAAGAGGCAGAGCAGATGTTTAGGGGAGAGAATCCCATAGTTTGAGGAAGCGGTAGGAGAAAGCAGCCTAGCCAATGAAGGATTTCCTTGAAGGAAGTGAAAGGGAATGATAGCCAGACTAGCAAAGGGTGTAAGAGGAAGGTGGGGGGCGGGGAGTAAGGTGAGAGGAGAGGGACCCTAGCCGGTATTTAGAGCAAGGCATCTGGCTTCAAGAAAATGGGAGAAGTATAAGGAGTAGGGGTGGGTATGGGATGGACAGTCCAAATCAAAGTGACAGAAAGAGTGAAATAGGGGATCCAGTGTGGCTAGGGTGGTCGTGGGAGCAGCACTGTAGACAATGTCACCATAGTCAAAGATGGGGAGAATCATTTTCATTACAATGGCTCAGCAAGCAGAAAGTGGAATGCAACCTTTATTCCTGTATTATGCACTGAGTTTAGGGTGACATTTTTTGTGGATAACATCCACATGCATTGAAAAGTCGAGGTGCCAGTTGAACCAGACCCTGAGGTACAGTAGAAGCCACTTAAAGGGGACGCAGTTAATGGGGACATACGCATAATTGGGACGATCCCCTGGGCACTGATTTTTGGCTAATGTTATTCAATAGAACCAGCTTCTGTTTAATTGGGATGGCCCTGTTGCTTAATTGATATGATTATCTAGTCACAGGTGTAGGAAAAGGTGCTGAAAATGTAATTGCACCTAAGTGCCCTGCATTTAAGCTGTTTCACATTCCCACCTGCTTAGCATCTTTCTGGAGTGTGTTTAACATCTCTTTCAAGTGTGTTTAGTTTGCAGGGTGGCATCTACAAGCAACAACAAAAGACTCGACCTCCCACTGAGTGAAAAAATAAAATTATCGAAGCTTTACAGCTACCCAGCTCCTCTCTCTAAAAAGTTGCTAAGTGAAGCTAAGTGATTTTAATTAAAGTTCAGTGTATTTCTTTCACCAATTAAATAAAGATTAAATCAAGAACCAAACCAAACACACTTTTACAAAAAGGAGCTGTAATCATAAAAAATACTGGTATCCAGTACTTCTTGATGTTTTGTTTGTTTTCCCTGTTTTGTTTGTTACTGTAACGTGTGTGTGTCTCATGAGAAAAGTCTTTTCTGGTTGCAATGAAAAAAAGGCTGCTTCTGATAAACAGGATGGACGCTTAAAAGGGACGGTAGGGCATTCATGGAGGTGTCCCCTTTAGGAGACTTCTACTTTACTTAAATGAGGGAACGTCACTGATAGTGGCCCCAACTAAGGTGAGGAAGGAGGGGAGGAAGGTGAGTTCAGTGAGCTTCTGCCTGGTACCAAAGGTCATTGACACCATTTTCTTGGCATTGAGGGACAACTGATTTGATTGGAACCATTGCTGAATGTTGTTGAAGTCCAGTTGAAGCTTGGCTATCAGATCAGATCAGATCGGGGGGGGGCAGAGGCAAACAGTACTGTGTCATCTGTGTACATATAAATAGACATAGAGAAACAGGCAGTGGGGAAGTCATTCAGGAAGACTGAGAAGAGAACTGGGCCAGGGACAGACCACTATGGGACACCAGCGCTATAGGAAGTGGAGAGGATAAGGAGTCACCAATTCGAACAGAATGAGACCTTCTCTCAAGGTAGGAGTGGAACCAATTAGTTAAGCAGTCAGAGAGCCCTGTGCCATAAGTCTGGCAAGGAGAAGGGGCTGGACTACAGTGTTGAAGGCTTTAGCCAAGTTGACAAAGATGGCAGAGGTGATTAGGCCCTGATCCATGATTGAGGGTCAGTAAGCCAGAGGAGGAATGAGGAGGAGGAGGTGGAGTAGAATTTACAGAAGCCAGACTGGAAAGTGGTGAAGAAAGAGGAAGAATCAAGGAAGAGGAAGAGCTGAGATAGCACAAGGTGTTCTTGTAATTTTGCTAAAGTGGGAGCAGGTTAAACAAGACCTTCTGAGACTGCAGCAATGCAATATCCTCCACAACTTAATTTTTTCTCCTATGAAACTTTACCAGATGGGGAAAAATTCTCCAACTTTCCCTAGGTGTAATAGAGATGAGGGCACTTTATTTCACATGCTTTGGCAGTGTCCTCATATAAGGCCTTTTTGGGATTCCATTCATTCTGCCTTGGATCCCTTTCTGGGCCTTCAGGAGGCTTTCACCCAAGAGATTTGTGTACTTGGAGACTATGGTCCACCTCTCTGGGGGCCCAGAAAGGTGTATAAGGTTTAATTACTGCTGGAGCTAAGTTGCTTATTCTTCACCATTGGTTAGACTCCTCCCCTCCATCTTGGATTGAAAGGATTGTAGAAATGTTACACATCCTCAATGTGGAGAAGTTCATTGCTCATTTCTTTAGAACTTTGCATATTTATAAATCCTGATGGGAAGCCCTTCATGCTCATTTGCTCGTACATTGATTGCTGGGCCCAGCTGATGCCAAGGTTCTTTTTCTTATGATACTTTTTCTTGGTGTTTTAGTTCATTTTGTTTTGGTGGAATATGTTTTGGACCCAATTCATTTTAGGTGGGCTGTATGTCCTGCATGGCCATTGGGAGTGTGTGTGTGTGTGTGTGTGTGTGTGTGTGTGTGTGTGTGTGCATATGTGTGTGTGTGTGTAGTTGTTTTTGTGAGTTCTGTTTTTCTTGTAGTTGTGTTTTCTTTGTTGTTCTTGACAATTGTTGGTGTTGTTACTCTTTTCTAACATTTTAATAAAGTTCATTTAATTGAAAAAAAGTAGGGAGCAGGAGGAGTCACCTCCATTGGGAAGGGGTTTGACAATGGCCTGTTTCTAAGAGTCAGAAATAGAAGCAAAGGAGAAAAGAGAGGTTAAGAAGGGAGGGGACTGGTAGAGCAATAGCAGGGGAAGAGAGATAGAGGAGTTTGGTGTCAAGCCCATCAGGACAACTGCCCTTGAGAGGGTTAAGAGCCAAGACAGCCTCGAGGGAAGTAGCAGGAGTGATAGAAGAGGAGGAGAAGGGTGGAGATAGGGAGAAAGGATGGGGGAGGTGGGACCAGTCTAGATGACTGTGCATTATGATGTAATAATGCACGGTCACCTAATGGGTTTTACCTAATTAAATTTATTTGATTTTTAGACTCATTTTATAAGCACCAGGATGACTGTGCATTCTTGCAGCATAATGCACATTCACCAGACTGGTTTTACCCAATTACATTTATTTGATTTGTAGTCCCATTTTAGAATTAGCTTCATTTCAAATGCTTCAGTGGCTAAAAAGAATCCCTATATGTGTAAGGTTTGACTCACACCTGCATTGTATAAACATGGAATATACTATGGCCAGGATCAGAATATGCCATTTATCATCATGAGTGAGGGGGCATGACTATAACTCACGAGTGCCAGAGCCATGAGTGAGTTATGACAGTCCTGCCCCCTCACAAGTGATGATAAATGTCATATTGAGGGAAGTCATTGTATGCCCAATTTGTACAATGTATTTTAAATTGTAAAGCCTTCATATTACTTCTTATAATGAAGAATAAACTATTTGTGTTTGATTTCATTGCTGTTTTGAGTGAAGCAGAGGTCACTGTGACATCATCAGGCATTGATCAAGCTGCTCTTCCATTGGTTAAGAGCTTCTTTGTGACCAATCTCAAGTGATAATAAATGAAAACTCAACTCTAGTGATGATAAATGGTTTATCATCACTGCAGGTCCTACTGCCATGTAATATTTCATTTATCTGTACATTTTTGTCTTACCCCCATTGTATAAATGTTTATAGGTACAGTTACTTTGCCTCTTTGGTTATAAGACTTCTTTGGTTGAGAGAACTGTGAAATAATGCTGAGCAGTTCTGGCACACAGAGGACTTGAGAAGAAACTCTTATAAGCATAAGTTTGCTGATGATACCAAGGTAGACGCAGTGGTGGATGACCTAGGGGGATGGCAGGGGTTGCAGGATGATCTGGCAAAGCTTGAAATCTGGTCAGACACCTGGCAACTGGGCTTTAATGCCAAAAAGTGCAAGGTGCTGCATTTTGGGATGAAGAACCCAAGGAGGAGTTACCAGCTAGGGGGAGTGCAGCTAGCCCAGACAGAGGAAGAAGAAGGATCTGGGTGTGCTCATTACAGGGTCAATGAACAACTTGGCACAATGTAGGAAGGCAGCTGCAAGGCCAACAAAATGCTGGGTTGTATTGCAGGGGTATATCCTCGAGGAGGGAGGGGTGATTCTGCCACTGTAAGGTCATTAGTTTAAGACCACACCTGGAGTACTGCATGCAGTACTGGCGTCCGTATCTGAAGAGGACATTAAGTTACTGGAAGGGGTGCAGTGAGAGCGACAAAGATGATCAAGGGGCTGGGGGACTTATCATATGAGAGTAGGTTGAAGGAGTTGAACATGTACTCACTGGAGGAGAGGAGAGACAGGGGTGACATGATTGAAACCTTTAAATACATGAAAGGAATAAACAAGATGGGTACAGAGGCTGTTCAAAATAAGGAGGGAGGGCCACCAGGGCCATGTTATGAGACTGGAGTGAGGAAGGTTCAGGAGGGAGATGAGGAGACACTTTTTACAGAGGGTGGTGGCTGGGTGGAATGCGCTGCCTGCTGAAGTGGTATGCAGTGAACAGTGGACTGCTTCAAGCGAGGATGGGACAGGACAAGGGAGGGTTAATGAAGGGAAGGGTGGAAGGGAGGGCAGCTGCAGGATAAGGGTGCTAGCTGGCTGCACATTCCAGCAGACTTGATGAACCTCTGAGCCTTTATCTGCTGGCAAATTTCGTATGTTAAATATAAGAGAGATACAAAAACTGTACATATAGAAAATAGAATAAAATATAGATGGTGTATGTGAAAAGTTTACCCCCGGTATGTAAAGAAAGTTTACCCCCAAGGTTAGATGCTACATAAACCCCGAGAGTGAAGCACAAGGGGTTTATTAAAGCATCTAACACCAAGGGGTGTGTGTAAACTTCGAGTTTTATACACTACCCCATATTTTATTTTATATAATTGCTGGGTTTCCCTTTTTCGTCACAGCAATTATATTATTTATTTATTTATTTGAAAAGGTTTCACCAGAAAAGACAACGTGAGCTGTAAACAGCTTGTTTCCAGAAGCGTTCTGGGGGAGGGGTTACATAAGTGGGGAAGCAATAAAAACAAAGACAGGCAGTATAAATACAGTGTAGCATACGTTCAATACATTACAAGCTTGGACAAGGAAGCAGGACTAAAACCACAGTACTTTTAAGGTAAATCACACAGAGTTACAATACCATAGATACAAGAGTGTCATCAGTAACAAGGAAGGTGTAGATCCTGTAATGGAGTACTTCTTAAAGTGCTAGATAAGGCTGGTAGAGTTCAGGAGGACCAAGTGCTAAGTAGGCAGGTAGAATGAGAGTGTGAAACAAGGAGTGGGGGGTAGGGAAGGAGAGTGCAAGGAAGAGGTGTCTGACACATGGGGAGTGGGGGGGAGGAGAGAGGGGGAGGATCTGGGGAGTTACACCCCTCCAGGATGTTGAGAACCCTGCGAGGGGGATAAGGACCCAGATGGGAAGGGCAGGGGAGAAGAGGGGAGGAAGCAAGGCAAGCTGGGAAGTTACACCCTTCCAGGATGCTGAGAACCCTGCGAGGGGGGGTATGGACCTGGAGGAGAAGGGCAGAGGAGGAGAGGGGGAGAAGGCAAGGCAAGCTGGGGGGTTACACCACTTCATAATGCTGAGAACCCTGCAAGGGGGTATGACATGGACAGGAAGTAAATGAGAAAGAGGCAGGAAAGGGGGAGGGGAAAGGCAAGGCAAGCTGGGAAGTGCACCCTTTAAGGATGCTGAGAACTCTGCAGTATGGACCTGAACAGTAAGAGGCGGGGGGCAGGCAAGCCAGGGGTTATATCCTACAGGATGCTGAGAACCCTGCAGGAGAATGAACCCAGACAGGATGGAAGTGCGAGAGAAAGGAGAGGGCAGGGGAAAGGGGGGGGGGTGAAGGCAAGGCAAGCCGGGAAGTTACACCCTTCCAGGATGCTGAAACCCTGTGAGGAGGGTGTGGACCTGGACGGGAAGGGCAGGGGAGGAGAGGAGGGGAAGGGAGGAGGGAGGAGGCAAGGCAAGCTGGGTGGGTTACACCTCTTCAGGATGTTGAGAACTCTGCAACTGGAATGAACCCAGACAGGATGGAAGTGAGAGAGAAGTGAGAGGACAGGGGAAAGAGGAGGGGGGAAGGAAGCAAGGCAAGCTGGGGGTTACATCCCTTCAGGATGTTGAGAACCCTGCAAGGGGGTATGAACCTGGACAGGAAGGAAGTGAGAGAGAGGGGAGAGGGCAGAGGAAAGAGGAGGGGGGAGGAAAATGCAAGGCTAACTAGGGAAGTACACCCCAAGGAAGGGAGTGAGTGAGAGAAGAGAGGGCAGGGGAAGTGGGGAGGTGGCAAGGCAAGCTGGGGAAATTACACCCCTTAGGATGCTGAGAATCCTGTGAGGGGGATTGTACTTGGAAAGGAAGGGAGAGAGAGAGAGAGAGAGAGGAAGGAGGTTTGAGCAGGAGGGGAGGAGGGTAAGAAAGAGAGAGAGGGAGGAAGGAAGAGAAAGAGGGCAGGGAGAAGGGGCAAAAAAATTGGGGGGGAAGTGGGTGGCGGAGGCTGCTGTCAGAGAAACTGGAAGAATCAGGTGGGGGTGGAAGTGATTAGGAAAAAAATGTGGGAAGGAAATGGGTTAGGTGCAGGTGCAACTGTGAACAGTGTGCCTCTGAAGGAGAAGGGCTAATGAATGGTGAGATTGAGTGAAGCAGATTTCAAGAGGAAGGGAATTCCAGATATTAGGGAACTTGAAGGAGAAAGTGGTGCGACCTGATGAGGTGCACTGTGGGAGGATGGCATGAGTACGATGAGTGGAATTGTAGAGGGTATAGAAGGAGGGGAGAAGAGATAGGAGGGAGGATAAGTATGGGGGGGAGAGATCTGAGCCAGAACTTCTCAACTAGATTGGCACTGTGTAGAAGGCACCTGGCATTAAGGGAGGGAAAGGAGAGTGAGGTATACAGATCGCAGTGGTGAGTAAGTGGAGAACAACCCAGTACAAAGTGACAAGGAAATAAAGAGGGTGTCCAGTCTGGAGATGGTGGATTTAGAGGCAGAACAGTAGACTATGTCCCCAAAATTGAGGACGGAGAGAATCATCTTTTGAATAAAATAGCAGAGGTTCGGAGGCACCCGCGCTTTGGTTTCATTTTTCTGCCCAGTCCTCATGGTTCCGGTGTCCAAGATTTTCAAATGTTTTAAATGTTTTGTGATGCCCATAAATGTGGAACATGATAGTTCCACTGGTGGTTCACTGTTGGGGAGAGGGCAATCATCGATCGGTCAGGAAGAGACGAACTGCGACGGGCGCCTGTGCAGAGTAAGGGAAACAGTGAGCATCTTTACCATAATAAACACTACTTTATTAAGACAAATTACACCACCACAGTTTCCCAATTGGAAAAAGGGAAGTCCATTAATTATCACACAGTAAATAATGTTTTGTTTTTTTTAAATGGAGCTTACATTTAAAATCAAAATGTTTAACTTTGTAGAAAAGTAGAGAAAACCCTGTATGGGAAATGGACTATGCTGACTGAAAATAGAATTTCAGAACTACTTGCATGAGACAACCTCTTGTGGTTACGACAGAAGAAGATGAGTTTGCATTTATAGTGCATTTCATACATACTGTATACCAAAGCACTTTACAATCGATGAGAGGCTGATAGTGAAATGACTGTAAATCAGTTATAATACATGGTTAGCATGTTTTTGCTGTGTTTACTTAAAGTTGCTCTTAACACACATTAAGAACAACTTTTAGTGAATGTTAAGTTAGAATGTTTAGCTTGAGTTCAACTGTGACTGCAGCTGTACTCATTACAAGCACATGGTCAGACAAAGTGATGCATCATTTAAAACAAAAAACATTCACCAGGACTTGGTGCCGCAGAACACTACAGGAAAAAGCAAGAGAATTTCCTCTGGTTGTACAACATGCTACACATCGTATTGTGAAAAATAAAAAAATCACCGAAGTGTGATGAGCTTGTTGGTTCACATACTTTGTGGGTGCTGTGATATAAGTGATGGGGTACTCAAGCTTTGCTCTCGTACCCACTGATGTCACAGCACTCACTGCTGTGTGAACCAGCTTGTTCTTCACACTTTGCTGTTAATTATTCTCTATATAAGAGTACCTGGAATATTTGGAAATAAACAGTCCTGACTGGCTGAAAATGATGTCATCATTTTGTTATTTGTCAACGAGCTCCTTTGTGACTTTCTATGACAGCTTGCCTAACACAACCCATGCAATCAAGCTAGGCAGACTGCAATGCCCCTGATGCAATCCTGAGACTGATCAGCTGGGTAATCAGCTGCCAGGCACTGCGGGGGGGGGGGGACCAACCGAGCAGCCAGGATAGGACTAACGGTGAGAGAAGTGGTCCACTGGAAAATTTGGTTCAGCCTCAAAATGGGCCCCGTAATTTGGTTCAGTTTCAAGAATTCAGCTGAACCACTTCAGCTCCCGATGACGTACAGTAATTTACCTGGGGTACAGCAGACTACAAATAGGGGGTAATAAATGCCATGAGATCTGCCTTGTTGCTTGTTTGTACCAGGGCAATATTGCATATTATTTTGTTTGTACCCTTCCTCCCGGACGCCTCTGGAAACAAGCTGTCTCAGCTCAGCAGGCCTTTTCTGCTAAAACATTTAAATAAATAAATTAAAAATACGTGTGGAATACCTAATGGGTTGCAATGGAAAAACACATTTATCTCCACTAGTGAGTGGTAATGCGCATAACTCATACGGTAAGTGGCAAAGCCACGAGTTACTTACAGTATACAGAGTTACATATAACTCATTTGTAAGGAAGCCACAAGTGAGTTATGAAAGTTCTGCCCCATCACAAACGGAAAGAAATGGTATATTTGTACACAACATTGTATTTGCAATGTATAAGATGTAAGAAGACTTATGTTTCTTAAAGTTTGTAGTTTCTCTTTTTTGTTTTTTTGTTCAGTCACTGCTAACAAGGAATGTTGTGAACTTAAAATGTGCATGTGAGTTGGAGTGAATTAGGCCACTATGTAGTACATGTAGCATTTGTGTAGTGCACACTATGCAATTTACCACAATTGTGTGAAATTTACTAAATGAATTGGCACAGTTTGCACTTTGCGTGAATCTGTGATGCGAGGTGCATCAATTTGCAAACTAAAATTTGCTGTAAGGTGCATAGTGTGTATGTAATGCAGTAATTCTTATAGTAAAATTCATGCATTTGTGGGAGTTTTACTATGCAAATTTCTGCACTACACTATATGAATTGTGGAGTTTTTCACTTCGCACATAGTTAACCCCCCCCCACCCATTTAGCTGCCTCCCTATCTTGTTTGTTGATTGATGGATTTGAGTTGTTAACTGAAAGCTGCTCAAGTTGTGTTACAAAATGTGACTGTTTTTAATCCGGCCATTGTTTATAGCGACTTGCTTGTGACGTACAGTACAGTGGGGAGTGGGATGTGCAACTGCGTGATCATGAGCTGCATGTACTGCTGAAAGAGAGAGTTTCAGCTGTATTTTTGTGTGGATGGCAGGGGAACATGGGGAAAATGGGGAGATACTTGAAAGAGGCATTAAGGGGAATGGGACAGGAATCAGGGGTTGAGGAACAGTGGGCAGTATTTAAAACGGGGATTACAAGAACAACAGAATTATGCATTAAGCAGGTTAGCAAGAGGAAAAGGAAGAGGAGACCATTATGGTTTTCCAAAGAGGTAGCAAAGAAAGTGAAAGCCAAAAAGATTGCATTCAGGCAATACAAAAAGACACAGGTAGAAGGGGATAGGAGAAGTACCAGGAGAAGCAAAGGGAGGCAGGGAGGTCAGTAAGGAAGCCAAAGCTCAGACAGAAGAGCACATTGTAAAATCAGTGGGTAGAAGGACAAAACCTTTACAGGTACATAAGTGAAAAAGAAAAGACAAAGGAGGGATAGTGAGACTGAAGGGGAGGATGGGGGCTGCGTGGAGGATGACAACAGTAAAGCTGACATATTGAACAGGTATTTCTGCTCAGTCTTTACTGAGGAAGAGGAGGGTAATGGGTCTGAAGGAGTACAAGGTGAGAATGGTGCAGAAATGGACACAAGTCCCTTTACGAGAAAGGGTCCTGAAGGAACTGGAAGTAATAAGAGTTGATAAAGCAATGGGGCCAGATGGGGTGCACCCAGGGTCCTTAAAGAACTAAGAGAGGTGGTGGCTGAACTCTGGCTATCCTGTTTAGCCGATCACTGGAAACAGGGGAGGTACCCAAAGACTGGAGGACAGCAGATGTAGTCCCCTTATACAAAAAGTGGGAACAAAGAGGAAGCAGGGAACTGCAGACCAGTCAGCCTCACCGGTAGTGGGGAAGATCATGGAAGCACTACTGAAGGAGGATTGGTGGAACATCTGGTTGTCAATGGACTACAGGACCCAAGGCAGCATGGATTCACCAGGGGAGGTCATGTCAGACCAACCTCGTTTAATTTTTGACTGGGTGACTAGGGAGGTGGATCAGGGAGGGCAGTGGACATGGTCTATCTGGACTTCAGCAAGGCCTTTGACACTGTGCCACATAGAAGACTATTACACAAACTGGGGAATATGGGTGTGGGCAGGACAGTAGTGTGGTGGGTAGGTAACTGGCTGGGTGGCAGGACACAGAGGTGGTGGTAAATGGCTGTCACTCCACAGAGGGAAGAGTGACCAGTGGGGTACCACAGGGATCAGTGCTGGGACCGGTCCTATTCAGCATCTTCATCAGTGACATTCTTGGGACCTAGAAGGCAGAATTTCACTGTTCGCTGATGACACAAGCTCTGTGACAGAGTAGACACACCAGAGGGTGTAGACAGAATGAAAGCGACCTGCAGAAACTTGAAGAATGGTCAGGGTTTGGCAGTTGAAATTCAATGCAAAGAAGTGCAAGATAATGCATATGGGGCACAAAACCCTGGCACAATATATCAGTTGGGGGGTGAGGATATAGCATGCACCAAGCAGGAAAGGGATCTTGGGGTTATCATCTCTGATGACCTCAAGGTAGGGAAACAGTGTGACAAGGCTGCAGGTAAAGCAAATAGGATGCTGGGATGTATAGGCAGGGGCATCACCAGCAGGAAAAGGGAGGTCATAATTCCGCTATACAAGACACTAGTGAGGCCCCACCTGGAGTACAGTGTACAGTTCTGGAGACCATACCACGTAAGGACATAGACAGGGTAGAGAAGGTTCAGAGGAGGGCAACAAAGATGGTGCATGGATTGCATCACAAGTCCTATGAAGACAGGTTGAAGGAACTGAACATGTACTCCCTGGAGAGAGGAGGAGAGAGGGATATGATAGAGACATACAAGTATCTTAGGGAGGAACAGGGTGCAGGAAAACACTATTTTAAGCGAAAAGATGTTCCAGGATTAGAGGGCATGGGATGAAGTTGGAGGGAGGACGATTCAGAGGAGACATGAGAAAGAATTTCTTCACAGAACGGGTGGTGGACAAGTGGAACACCCTGCCAGAGGAAGTGGTGAGGGCTGAAACAATCACGGGATTTAAGAATGCATGGGATAGACATAAAGAAATTCTGGAGGTCAGGGGTAAGGGGCAACAGACTTCTAGGAAAACAAACTGAACTTACAAGCTCAAATGGGCAGACTGGGTGGGCCATAGGCCCTTATCTGCCGACACTGTCTATGTATCTATGTATCTATGTAACAGAGAAGTGCAGCTGTGACTGGATATTTTTTTTGCTGACAATCCCAATAGAAGAATACAAATGTAAAACAATGCACTTGGGGGACTGAAAAGGCACATGTGAGGCAAAACATGGGGACAGGAGTGGGGGGTTGGGTTTAAATAAAGTGGCATGATTGTTTTGAATCTCAAGAAGATTCATTGTTTCACTGGCTGTTTTTGGATATCAAGTCAACTAGATTGAGAGTGTGAGTAATTGATGACTCATCCAAGTGAAAAATAAAATAGCCAAAGTGGAAAAAATAGTTTATTTCCACTTCGGCTCGTTTATTTCCATGATAGCTCCTGAGGGATTCAAAATAACACGTTTATTTACTGTGTTATCAATCTACTTATGTTGTACAAAAAGATTGTTCAGGCGAACATAGGCTAATGCCCATCTAGTCTGTTCTTTGCTGTCTTAATGAAGTGTACGCTTCTACGCACTTAGTAGTAGTAAATATTTTTATTCAACTGACAAGCAAAAGAATAAGAAATTCGACTGAGACAAGCTCATTTCCAGCAAGGTCCTTGACAGTTATAAATTAGTCTGAATCGTTTTTGAAACCTGCTAGTACCTTACTAGTTAACTCCTCCTGGGGGGAGTGCATTTCTAACTGTCACCACCCTTTGCAAGAATTTGTTTCTCCATTTTTCTGTTCTAAAGTGCTCCTTTCTTAATTAACGTTCATTGCTATGTGCAAATAACTTTTTATCCCTGCTACTTATGTTTAGACATACCATCAGCTCCAGTCTGGATCCAATATACACCAAAATCGGGTCACCTCTCATCCGTCCCCTCTCTAATTTGTGACGGTTTAGTTCATTGATTCTCACATCACAGTCTTTGTTATGAAGGTGTTAAGGTATTACACCTCACGATTAGGGATAAATGTGTTATTTCACTGCAGCATACTACGTGTTTGATGTTTACCACTCTAGTGTCAATGTGTTTATTTATCTGCTTTTGATACTAGGTAAGATACACTGGGCATACATATGCCTATTTTCAGGCACTACTTGGGTGAATTTCAGACTTTCATCAACATCAGCAAGCAGTAACAGACAAAAAACAACAGTGGGAGGTCACAATAAGTGAAAAACAACGTACATGAAGAAATATAACAGTGCACAAAAGATAGCAGTGGGAACACTGATAATTACAATTAGCAGTGCAAGTGACATAAACATCATTGGTAAACACAATGCACAGTTTAAGTGACATAGTCATAGTGTCAGTGACAGTTACATGTTATTCAAACAAGCAAATATAGTATATTATGATCTATGTAGGCAGGTGATCTGAATAAACTATCAGTGACTATAAAGGAAAACATGTGTAGTGCTAGGTCAAACTAGATTTAAATTAGCTAGCCATAAGAGGGACAAGAACAAAGTTGTGTCAGGCAAAGAGAGTCCTGTAGCACCATGCAGAAAATTGAGCTACTGGAGAGCAGTACAAATTTGGGGAAAGGGAGTTCCAGGATGTCAGGGCACAGACAGAAAAGGCCAGTTTGCCAAGGGCTGTGGAACATCTGCATTCCAGCAGAAGTTGAGAGTCGGTCCATCTCAATGAGTTGACAAGAGATGGGTGCTGCAGATAGGTGGCTAAGGAAAGTAGGGAGCCTGACCTCAGGAGTTGTCAACAAAATGGTGCAGAGCAAAGGAATGTTGGCTCACAGGGTTATTGGTATGATACTCTTTTTTTAGCTGAGAAATACTTTTCCTTCCATTGTAAGCCTTCTGTCTGGCCCATTGTTCAATGTGTTCTATTTCCAGATTCACTTTGGGAATAACATATTCTAAGTGTAAATACCATGGGTGGGATATTCAAAGGGGTTGCACATGGTGCAACAGTGTTGCACCATGCGAAACCCACTGATGCACCCTGGCATGATATTCAAAGGGAATGTGCTCTCGCAAATCCCGATGCGGCTAGGCGCACCAGTAATGTATCGGCACAGTGTGAGGGGTGTGCCCGTGCATGTCGTCCATCCCAATATTCAGCCAGGATATGCGGTGCATATGCAGACACACCACCTTACACCGCACAGGGAGCACAAAGATGTGCCCCAAAAACAGGAGCAAGGACTGGCCACCACAGGCCGGCTGCCGCAGTGCTGGGTGCAACACGGCAGCCGCCTGCTATGGGTGGCCACCCAACCTCCCAAGGCACAGGCCGGGCATCAGGGCCTCTCCACACCCGATCGCGGGCTTAGTAAATATAATAGAAGCCCTGGTGGTTCAGTGGACCTGCTCCCAGCCTGATCGCATGCTTAATGTGATAAAAAGATTCCCTGGTGGTTCAGTGGACTGATTCCCTGCCCGATTGCAGGCTTAGTGTGACAAAAAGATTCCCTGGTGGTTCAGTGGACTGATTCCCTGCCCGATCGTGGGCTTAGTGTGATAAAAAGATTCCCTGGTGGTCCAGTGGACTGATTCCCTGCCCAATTGCTTGATTAGTGTGATAAAAAGATTCCCTGGTGGTCCAGTGGACCTGCTCCCCTGCCTGATCATGGGCATAGTAAATTTAATTCTAACCCAGGTGGTCCAGTGGACCGAATCCAGCCTGATTGCGGGCTTTGTAAAGAAATTGCATCCCTGCTGGTCCAGTGGACCGAATCCAGCCCGATCTCAGGCTTTGTAACTGAAAAATCCCTTGTGGTCCAGCGGTACCCCCTCCCACCATCGCAGACCCACCACCCCTCTCGCCCGGTCAGCGGTGGGCAGCAGCTCTAACCGCTAGCTGCCCGGCTGGCCACTGACTGACAGCGTACAGTATAGCTGTCGCCCATTGATCCACAGCATGGGCCAATGAAGCGTGCAAAACTATGCTGTACAACACTGATCGATGTGTGAATAAATTCATTCACACGCCGGAACTATGTTCTAGTCGGTCTGCATGCCGGTGGCCGCTGTGGACCAATAGGTGTACAGCTGTGCTATCGCATCGTCGTCAGCAGGCAGCCGGTGGCTGCGGTGAGCTGCCGCCCATCACTGACTGGGAGGCAGAGTGGTGTCTGGGGTGAGTGAGTAACCGCTGGACCACCAGAGATTTCTTCAGTTACAAACCTGCGATCGGGCCGAATTCCGTCCACTGGACCACCTGGGACACAATATCTTTACAAAGCCCACGATCGGGCTGGGATATGGTCCACTGGACCATCAGGGCTAGAATTAAATTTACTATGCCTGTGATTGGGCTGGGATATGGTCCACTGGACTACCAGGGCTAGAATTACATTTACTATGCCTGCAATCGGGCTGGGATACGGTCCACTGGATCATGAGGGCTAGAATTAAATTTACCATGCCTGCAATCAGGCGGGGTAGCAGGTCCACTGGACCACCAGGGAGTTTACATGTGTACAATGTCCACGATCAGGCATTGGGACGCATTGCCACCGGAGGGCAGGGGGCATCGGTCCCCAACGGCTGCAGACTGGCAGGGTTCCAGGCACAAGTCCCTGGGGATCGGTACACCTGCATGCAAATGGAACCATAATGACATGCAAATGGCCCCATTTGCGCCTTGCATGCATAATGGCCCCATTTGCATACACACCGCTGAATATCGCGGTTCCTGCACCTAGTGCAACTGCACCTGCGCTGGCGCTTTCCCCGGCTCCTCCCTTGCCACTTGCGCTGGCGCAGTGCCACTGCACCATATGCAATGTGGGTGGCCAGGGTGCCATATTCAAAGTACTGAGCCATGGCGCAGCACCATTGAATATCACCCTGTCCTCACCCTGGCGCATCCCAGTTGCACTGCACCCAGGCTTGCGCCCCTGCCTGGTGCAGTCTGAATATCCCGGCCCATGTGTTTGATGTGAAAAAAACATGGCTCATTTATCCAATTTATTTACCACAGGTATAATATATATATATATATATATTTCATAGGTCATCAAGGAATATGCTTTCTATTCAGTCTGGAATGTTGCCAACAATGCTGCCTTGCAAGGTGTGTCTGAGCAAAGCTGCTGCTGCCCTCTTGGCTTCCAGCCCCTTCTGACCTTTCTTAATTCTAACCTCTAACCTCTGGAGACATCAGACTATACCTGGGTGACTGAAATCCCCTAGGATCACCTACTTGATCCAGATGGAGTCTGTGACAATTGTAACCAGCCTCTCTACTTTGCCTGCTTGAGGCAAGTTATCAGAGAGCACTCAAAGGGTTAAGCCAAACCCTGAGAGCGGGTCTCTGGGGGAACTGCCAGGAGACATGATGTCTGGATGCTCATGCTGTGAGTGGTCTAATTTAGCTAAGAGCAAGAAACTGGAGCATGAATATGCATAGTTCTGGCTTCCCCAAAAAAAGTATATGAGGGAAGGCTTCATGGCAGTAGTTGCTGGGAACCAGTGGGTGTTGGAGGAACTAGGAGATGGGTCAAGAGGAGGAGCAGTCTAGCCTCTCTGGTTGTGACTGGACCAAGGGGGCCAAATGGATGGTGGCAGGGTCTTTGGGATCAGGTGGCACTGGTCCTTCCAAGCCTAGTTTCCAGGGATTAAGATAAACTGGAGCAACTGCAGGGTTGAAGACCCAGGGAACTTTCCTCGAGAGGAACAGAGACTGTCAGCTCCTGACAGGCATATTGGGAGTGTGGTGGGCCACCCATCAAGAGAGGTTGCTGCAACCCTTGCGGGTTCACTCCCAGAAGTAGAAAGATAATGGGAGAAGGCAATCACTGTTCAGAACAATTTGTAAGTTAACCTTGCTAAATGAAATGTGCTTTGGTGTGTGAAAAGTCCCAGGTAGTTCAAATGGAAACACCCCTGGCAGTGTAACAGAATGAATGGGTGTCAGGTAGGAGGCAAGGGTAAGGGCCAGACATGAGAGTCTGTTATTTGGGCCACTAGGGCTATCAGTGTGATGTTGAAGGTGGCCAGAACAACCATGCTTTAAGCACAAAACAGTAATATCATATGCTGATACATTTTCATATGTATTGTTCTTCTGGGCATATTGAGACACATTATATTAAATAATCTGGGAAATTATAATTTCTTCTCGATTGATATTCTCCAACTCCGAAAGGGTGAAAATGAACTTCTGTAAAACAACAGGATCCGGAGTCTTGTTTTGGCTTTTCAAAATGTTTCTTTATTTAAAACAACGCCCCTACGTTTCGCTTCTATGAGCTTGATCACGGGGCTCTTTTATGTATCTGTTTCAAAAAAATATAAATACATTTTTTCAAAAATGTTTTCTTCTTACTCAAATAATCCTAATTTCACCAATATTTTTAAAGGCATATATCTACCTTATTCATTTAAATCTTAACACCACAGGCTCTAATATTCTTAATATAATTCTTTCTTCCCCCTGACAAAAAATACATATACGTTAATCATTAAAATATTGGCATTTACTAAACAAATCCATACTATATCAAAAATCTATTCTTTAATAGAATTACACAGGACCACCTTCAGATGCACGCCTTTATCAAGCCTTGTTAGCCTTATTCTTGTTATATATTTAATATAAATGAAATTTTTAAACATGTACAAATAAGGCTCCCTTTACTTATAATCACCATGAAATTTAAACCATGCCAAAACGTGACCAAAATGAAGTATTCACTTAGAACCCCCTTTAGCTAGCGTACCTTGGAAAGTCTTTAGCGTCTGTTCTTTTTACTCTTTTAAATGAATTTGGATTTTAAACCATATCTGTAAGTTTGAAAACAAGTCATTAAGTTTTCCTTCCATTCGCAACTTAGTGTGCATTCATGTTATACGCTGATTCTTTTAAATTTACATTTTAAATTTTCACTCACCCTCTTCGAATGTTACTAAATCCAAATTGCCTTCTAATGAGGTGAATACTGTTGCCAAAAGTGTCCTTTTACTGTTTTAATGACAAAAAATATTTACAGCCCGTAATGGCGTATAACGACGAATACGCTCTCTTACACATTAGCTTTCAAAGCGCTGTTCCTCTTGAACAGCTTGAGTTTCCAGCGGAGTGATGTTATCACTACGGAAACTCGCATATCATGAGGCGTTGCCAAAAGCAACTAAACACATACACAAAAGGTGTATGCGAAGTCCGCCCTCAAGCTGTTCGTTCTTTTGGCTGGTTATTTTTCAATTTCGAATCAATTCATCTTGTATTTACAGATACAAATGTCACTTTTAAAAGGAATATGACAAGGAGACATTATATATTTGTACCAGTATTGCTACTTCCACTCCGTTTACATGAACCTTAATAATTATAAACTTATGAATCCCTTCTTATGCGCATACTTCATAATTATACTACAGTATTATACTAATGCATGAAATTCAATTCAGTTTTATACTTATTTCACTATTTTATCTACTTTTATAAAGTGTATTTTTACCAATGAAGTCTATGTCCAAATACATTTTATATACGTTTTAGGACACACAAAGTTGTTCACACATTCATTTTATAACCAACAAATTTGATTTTACAAAAGACTATATATTATCTAGTACAACAAAACCATTCACAGACCATTATTAATTTTATTTATTGCCATAGTAATATAATTTAGATACAAGCTTGCCAATTATATTCCACATTCATTCCAATCACAGGATCCAACGTCTTTAAGCTAAAAATCCATTTCATTTCCATTTTGTCTAATAATTTTTATAGTTTCCACCCTCAAGGTTGTTTAACTATCTAGAGGCCCCAAAACCTAAGGGAGCTCCTGTGTGACCTGCCTCACTAAAATGTATCGCTACTGGTGATTTGTCATTTTTGTTTCTGATATCACTTTTATGTTCACCTGTCCTTGTTTTTAATGCTCTTTTAGTTTGTCCCACATATAATTTATCACAAGGACACTGTAGTACATAAATCACCCCTTCTTTGTTACAATCAATATATTCCTTGATTTGAAATTCTTCATTATAGTGTGGATGTTTAAAAGAAGATTTTTTGCTGGTGTTATTGCAGACTGCACATTTTCCACATCTGTTCATCCCCGGTTGTAGTGGACCCAGTAAAAATTGTGTTTTATTTATATCATCCTGCTTGAACTGTGAATGCACTAATTTATCCTTTAAATTTTTTACTTTTTTGGATACTATAATGGGTTTTGATTGCAATGATTTTATACTTGGGTTATCCATGGCTACTAAATGCCAATGTTTGTTAATAATTTGCCTGATTTGTGTCATTTTGTGATTATATTTTGTAGCAAAAACTAATCTATCCTTTTTTGGTCTTTGTTGTTTAATTAAGAGTTGTTCACGTGTTATTTTTTCAATTCTATCTTGTCATTAAAACAGTAAAAGGACACTTTTGGCAACAGTATTCACCTCATTAGAAGGCAATTTGGATTTAGTAACATTCGAAGAGGGTGAGTGAAAATTTAAAATGTAAATTTAAAAGAATCAGCGTATAACATGAATGCACACTAAGTTGCGAATGGAAGGAAAACTTAATGACTTGTTTTCAAACTTACAGATATGGTTTAAAATCCAAATTCATTTAAAAGAGTAAAAAGAACAGACGCTAAAGACTTTCCAAGGTATGCTAGCTAAAGGGGGTTCTAAGTGAATACTTCACTTTGGTCACGTTTTGGCATGGTTTAAATTTCATGGTGATTATAAGTAAAGGGAGCCTTATTTGTACATGTTTAAAAATTTCATTTATATTAAATATATACCAAGAATGAGGCTAACAAGGCTTGATAAAGGCGTGCATCTGAAGGTGGTCCTGTGTAATTCTATTAAAGAATAGATTTTTGATATAGTATGGATTTGTTTAGTAAATGCCAATATTTTAATGATTAACGTATATGTATTTTTTGTCAGGGGGAAGAAAGAATTATATTAAGAATATTAGAGCCTGTGGCATTAAGATTTAAATGAATAAGGTAGATATATGCCTTTAAAAATATTGGTGAAATTAGGATTATTTGAGTAAGAAGAAAACATTTTTGAAAAAATGTATTTATATTTTTTTGAAACAGATACATAAAAGAGCCCCGTGATCAAGCTCATAGAAGCGAAACGTAGGGGCGTTGTTTTAAATAAAGAAACATTTTGAAAAGCCAAAACAAGACTCTGGATCCTGTTGTTTTACAGAAGTTCATATTGAGACACATGCCTGAACTGCTTGCCTGCAGGTTAATGTCTGCCCTTCCTAGGAGAGTGCCACTGCACAACTGGTCTTAGGAGCCCAAGGGCTCCAGGGACCCTGAAAGGGAGGTTAGAGATCTATAGGGTTGAAAAAGTATTTTAGTAAAATGTAATTGTGTCCCCCTTAGGTTCATGGGGCGAACCTGGAATATGCTATAGTCCTGCGGTTGGCAAAAGGCCTCACAAGTATGCTGGGTACCTCAGACCGCTGATAGGAAATAAAAGTCAGAATTTATGCCACAGTATAGGTGGGGGGGGTTATGTAACAGCCACAGGAGTATTTTTAAGAACTATTATGTAGGGCATGGGCCCAGTAAGTATTGAAATGTAGTGTGAGCAGGCACTACCATGAAGATATGTTGCCAAGGAAATACTCAGACAGCTGTGTACCCCCTAGGCAGCTAATGATAAAAAAAAAAAATGCTTGACCCCAGCTTCTGTATGGACATTATAGCCTGTGTGTGGTCTAATGTTATTGGTGCCCCAGAATATGGTTTAAGGTGCTTCTGGTCCCCATTGCATTATATAGTTTGTGTGTGGTCTCATGTTATTGGTGACCCAGAGTATAGTTGAAGGAACTTCTGGTTCCCGACACCCTGAACTGAGACAGCAAAGGTAGCTGGTAGTGGTATAAAACTGGTGTTCATGGTGTAAGGTGGGCACTCTCCTGGGTGAGATGTCATCATATAGCCCTACACGCTGGAGGGTGACCCAGCCCTTACACACTTTTTGCACCCAGATGTCCTGATGTCCTCCTTGTCTTCTGCAGTGACTCCATCCTTTTGTTGGCCCTCTGTACAGACAGTTGGTAAGACCATATCTGGAGTACTGTGTACAGTTCTGGAGATCCCATCTCTGCAAAGACATAGACAGGGTGGAGGCTGTCCAGAGGAGGGCAACCAAAATGATGCAGGGTCTGCATCAGAAGACATATGAAGAAAGACTAAAGGAACTAAAGATGTATAGCCTTCAGGAAAGGAGGGAGGGGGGGGACATGATAGAAACTTTCAAATACATCAAGGGAATCAACAAAGTCCAAGAGGGTAGCATCTTTCAGAAAAAAAGATGCGTAAAAACAAGGTGGGCACAATCTGAAGATAGGAGGGGGATGTCTCAGAGGTAATGTGAGGAAGTATTTCTTCACAGAGAGGGTTGTGGATACATGGAACAGCCTTCCTGAGGATGTTGTAGAGTCAAAAACAGTGGGGTAATTCAAGAATGCATGGGACAGACATAAGGCAATTCTAGTGGGGGGTAGGAGGAAGTAGACTCTTGGTTAACTAGGATCTGCAGCTTATCCATTAAGTAGGGAAATGGGCAGACTAGGTAGGCCAAGCAGTCCTTATCTGCCGTCAAATTCTATGTTTCTATGTTACAAAGAGAGCCATTCTATCACTTCTCTTGACAATTCCTTACAGTCACTCGTTAGCTGGTTGGAGTAAACACTCACTCACCAGAATAAGTTTGATATATTTATTTTCTGGTGGCATCACTGCTGCTTAAGAACAAATGATCCCAAGACAACATTTCGAGGAAAAGATCCTCTTCATCAGAGCTTGAAGTTACTGTCCCATAAGATAGTGAGAATGCCTTTCGCAGACCTGCTCATTTAACTCTTTCTCTCCTTTCTCGTTAGTCTCTCAGACATTGGCTTTTCTTGCCTTGTTAGCATCTCAGAGGATGCATGGTAGCCTGTGATGATAGCAATTACAACTGAGGGCTTCCAAAAAGGGTGACTATCATGGCGCCTGTGCACAGGGCTACTGGGCATGGAGGGTGACCGGATAGAGGGTTCGGCGACTATAGTGACAGGATGTCACTATGTATACACGCGTGTGAGGGGGTAGGGAGGGACCACACCGTGTGACAGGAGGAAGGGGAAGAAGGGAGGGAGAGTTTATGGGCTGTAGTGCAGCAGTGAGTTGCCAAGCTGGCCATGTGGTGTGGTGGGCTGGTGGCAGGCTGGGGTTGGGATGCTGCTGGGTTAGTTTCTGGGCATGCTCGTTTTTTGCGCCAGGTCATGGGTTTTTTTTTTTTTTCTTTTGCACCCAGTTTAAGAATCCTTTAGTAGGGTTGTGTGAAGCAAAGCCCCGCGAGGGGTGCAACATAAAATGAAAAACCTAACTGTCAAGCACCCTTTTGCTGTGCACCATGAGTGTACATCCCGGAAATTGACTTTTGATGATGTACTCTCACCCAAACGGTGATCACGTTTCCATGATCGCCATCATCACATGGAATCAGCCACACCTGTCCCCTATAAATATTAGCCCCACAGAGACTGTGGGAACTTGCAACATCCTACTTGCCAACTAGTTGCAACTGGCAAAGTTTTAGAAGGGGATTTGAAAATGACACCTACCATGTTCATGAGATGGGTTAAAAAATGAGTATGTTGAAAATTTGTCTTGAAAGAGTGAAAATATGGCAATGTTGGGCATTTTGGGCTGGATTTGAAAAATTACATCTGTCATGTTCATGAAGCGGGGTAACAAAAGGGCTATAGTATGTAGAAAATCTGTGGTCAAAATCTGCAAAAATAAAGTGACTAGTAAATGTTGAAAAAGTTCAATGTTTCTTCATAACTTTATTGCTTTTTGGCATGTTTATCCCATCTTTTCAACATAGGTTAGTGCCCACACTAACATAGTTAAACCTTGGACCACCTCTTTAGCTTTTACAAGTTTCTCTGCCTCTTCCTAAATCCCTCCTCACTGTCTAACCTGCCACAGAACTTAATGTTGTTTGCAAAGAGATACATCTTGTGTCAGATTCCTTCTTCCATGTTGCTAATTTGAACATATTGATAAGGACTGGATCCGGTACCAGTCCTTGTGGCACCCCACTGGTGACCTTCCTTTCTTCTGATTTGACTCCATTAACCACAACTCTCTGCTCTCCCTGTTCCAGCCAGTTTCTTACTCATCTAACTGTGTCTGTCACTGTACCCAGATCCAATAGACCCATGTTTAAAACACACACACACATGCACGCACACACATGTACACATGTACACACACACCCCCCCCACGTAGACACAAAGAAGGTATTTTCCAAATCCAAACTTTTATTATTAAACAGTTCAATGTGAATTCTATCTTTCTATTAACTAATTGTTCCTTGACAATCATTCCTCACATCCCCATCCTACCTTACGTGTACTCTTATCTGTAAGTCCAGGACCAGTAGTTATTTGCATATTTTTCCCAAAGCAATATAGTGCTGTCCCCCCACCCCATGGCCTGCCAAAATGGCAACTCTGTTATTTCTGCCTGTCAGACACCCCCTTTCTTTTATACTACTGTACTTCTTGCAAACTGCAGCTGTCTCTCTCTTACCACACGTTGGAATGTATGGCTAATCTTTTATTTTAAGATGAGACTTAAACTCAAGTGATGTGTCTCACTTAAAGGGTGAGATCTGACAGCACTGTGACATTGTTCAGAATGTCAAAAATTTCATCTGTCCTGGACCTGATCTTTAGCAATTTAACACTCTCCCACACCAATCCAGATTGCCAGTTCAGTACGTGTTTCATTGAAAAAGAGTTTATTTTGTTCTTAAAAAATAGTCATAATTCTAATGTTTTATGGCTGAAATGCTGGCTGCCCCCCAAGCCCAAACTGCCAGTTATGGTCTGTCTTAGAGACAGTATTTTTGATAAATGACATTTTCTTTGCACAATGTTTAGTAGTACAAAAAAGGAAAAACACCCCTGAAATTCCCACCTCTGGTGATAAAGTTGGTCAAGATGACTGTCAAAATTACTGCACTGTGATTAGATGAACCAGGCCACTTGCCCTGCCTTTACGTATTCACGAATGCCCAGTGCTGCATTTTTAAGGCAGAAGTTTTACTACCAAATAGTGTGTGTAGAACAGCAAAATTCTGCCTTTGCCAGAATTCTGTGGAATCCTACCTGAGCAAAAATAGACCTTTTCTATTGTGGAAAATCATAGAAAATGCAGGATTCTGCCAATTAATGTGAAATTTGACAAACATCTGCAAGATTCCACAGTTTCCAAAGTTTTTCCACAAAACATGTTTCCACAATTTACAAAACAAAACTGTGGTTCACAATACAAACTCACTGTGTTCTTAAAGGAGAACTGCCTTGAATCTGTAAGTCTGTGTTTTCTGAAGAAGCTGTTTTTTATGTTGGCTTCCCACGCTTGCGCGGCAGTCAACATATTGGGAGAGTGGAGATTTGGAGGCGCGGCTGCTGCTGGGCGAATGCAGGGCCCGCATCAGTAGGTGCGTCCCTCATTCCCCAATAAGACAGCATGCTAGCGCTGACACCAACATTATGTAAAGTGGACAAAACTTCTAAACAAAGTGCCATTGCAATCAGAGACAAGCTCGTCATGCAGTGGCACTTTGTTTACAAGTTATGTCCACTTTACATAATGTGCTGTTCCCCCCCCCCCAGTACAGAGTGCCACGCTGGGAGCCCACCCCAGTGTGGCAACTGATGCCATGGCCAACAGGTGCCCAATCCCCCATCGGCTCCACTGTCCCTCCCCAGTACAGGTGCCATGCTGAGCCCATCCCAGCGTGGCAGCATTTCCCGACTGCCGGCCAGGGTGCCAAATCCCCATCAGCTCACGCCCCACCAAGCGTTCTTCTGCCATGCTGAGCCCATCCCAGCATGGCAAACGTCTGCATCGTCAATTTAAAAAAAACAAACCTGTAAATTGAAACGGTCCCACAGTCTCCCTGTCCCCCACAACCTGCACCCACCCACTGTGCACCCTGCCTCCCCCACCCCCACCCCCATGCTTACTCTCCGGAGTCTGGTATGACGATCTTCGTGACTGAAACACGCTCTGCACTCTTCAAAGCCGATCGCGAACTGAGGAAATGCCGTAAGCTGTATAATGGGCTAGATAGGGTTTTTCAACTTTGTTGCATATCTCAGGCATTTTTGGAATTTTGTGCCAAATTTTCAACATGGGTTTGGGACCTTCTCATGAATGCTGTCACTGTCATGGGCGTTATTGGACCCAAAGGGTGATTTTGCAGTCACTGTGCAAAATCACCTTTTGGGACCGATTAACAAAACAACACTGCCCGTGTTCATAAGGTGGGCTCTCAAGAAGCCTATTTTGAAAATTTAGTGGATAAATTCCAAAAAATGACTGTTTTACGAGCGTGCATTGCGCAGTTCCTACGCACGCTTGTAAGTTCATGAATTTTCAATATTTTCACTCCAGATTTTCAACATTGCCATTTTACCACACCTTCTTATGAGTAGTACAGCTGTCATTTTTCACATCTCACCCAAAACGTGTTTCCGCCTATGTAGTGCACAATGGCGCAGTCGGTGTGCTAAATCAATGTAGGGGACGAATTAAGAAAATCACAGTGACACTGTTCATGACCAGAGGTCTTAAAATGGCTATGTTGAAAATTTGGCAGTAAAAATTCAAAAGTGACTGTTTTATGAACGTGCGTTGTACAGTTCCTACGCACGCTCGTAAGTTCGTGAAATTTCAATATTTTCACTCCTGATTTTTAACATTGCCATTTTACCACACCTTCTTATGAGTAGTACAGCTGTCATTTTACACATCTCACCCAAAACGTGTTTCCGCCCATGTAGCGTACAATGGCGCAGTCAATGTGCAAAATCAATGTATGGCACATATTAAGAAAACCACAGTGACACTGTTCATGAGCAGAGTTCTTAAAATGGCTATGTTTAAAATTTGGTGAAATAATTCCTTAAAATGACTGTTTTACGAGCGTGCGTTGAGCAGTTCCTATGCATGCTCGTAAGTTTGTGAATTTAATATTTTCACTCTAGATTTTCAACATTGCCATTTTATTACACTTCGTTATGAACAGTACAGCTGCAATTTTCCATATGTGCCCAAAATGTGTTTTCGCACATGTAAGCGCGACAATGGTACTGTTGGTGTCGAAAGCAATGTTTGGGACAGATTATGAAAATCACAGTTACACTGTACATGAGCAGAGGTCTTAAAATGGCTATGTTGAAAATTTGGTGACAAAAGTCCATAAAATGACTGTGTTAATGAAAGTGAGCATTGCGCAGTTTCCACGCACCTCAGGTTCATGACTTTGTAATATTTTCAGTCCAGATTTCACCAGTGGCATTTTTCCACACTTCCTTATGAACAGTACAGCTGTCATTTTTCACAACATGGCCGAAGTGTGTTTTCACACTTTCAGCACAGAGATGCATGGTCGCTGTGGGAAGTCATTGTTCGGGACAGATAAAGAAAATCACAGTGACACTGTTAATGATCGGAGGCACCAAAATGCCAGACTTGACAATCTGTGTAAAAATCCCAACCTAATTATATTAGTTATGGTTTGCTGAGTTTCTATGTATGCTCGTGACTAGCCAGTTTTTAATATTTTTACTGCAGATTTGCAACATTGCCATTTTTTACACCTCCCCATGAACAGTACAGCTGTCATTTTTTACATCCTGTTCGGAATGTTTTTGCACCTGTGGTGCTAAATGCCGTAGTCGCTGAGCATAAGCAGCTTTTGGCTAACAAACTGATATTGCCACTGTTCATGAGGTGAGGTCACAAAAAAACATGTTGAAAATTTGGAATGAAAATACCAACGAATGCCTGAGGTATTAGGGTTTCCAACCATAATGCCCAACCCTGTAGAGAATGACAGGCATCAGGGTGTGACTTGGGATTCTTGCCTGTAATGCTCATACCATTCCACACCCTGCAGCCAGTGAGAGGCATCGAGGTATGCCTTGGACTCTTGACCCCAAAGTTCACCCCATTCTTCTATATTGCACCCATCTCACTGTATTTCCTAATGGAATGGGGTGCGCATAAGGGCCAAAGACCCCAAGGAACACCGTGACCCACTGGCAGGGGTGTGGTGAAATGGTGTGGCTGTTATGCCTGACGACCCAAAGGCACACCCCAATGCCTGTCACTCTCTGCAGGGTGGTGGTGGGGTGGGCTTCAGTTCAGTACTTCACTGCCATTCCTATTATGCTGCTCTGTAACTTCTACACCACCACTGCCAATGCCAGCAAGCCAACATTCGGCATTTGCAAATGCTTGTCTAATACTGGGTCACATTCTGTTTTTGTTCCAGCTATACTGGCCTTTGGTAAATGCAGTCAGTGTTTGTGCTATACACTCTGGTGGGCAGCTCCAATTTTAGAACTGTGTGATGTGCCTTATGTCCTTGTTAAAGGACTCATCATTGATTTCACAATGAATTTGTGTTCTTCTTTAGAACTCTGTGGTTCAAGTGGGACATAAACTACATCATACAGTTCTAAAATGGCACTTACCAGAAGTATACAGTATGTATCAGAAACACCCATTCATTTAACTAAAAAGCCAATAAAGACTGAACAGTAACAGAATGGGATGCAATACATAAAAAAAGCTTATTTTGGGAAAAATTACTTACAGATTCAATGCAGTTGTCCTCTGGATCCAGTAGATGCCATATGGTGTTGGAATCATCAATTGCTGAACCTGAGCCAAAATGGCCACCCGGACCCAACGAGTTAAAAAAAAATCAAGCCTCACTTGGCAGAATTCCAAAGAGTCCACCACAAAATTCCTCCGAGCCTTTCAGAAGCAGAGTTGCAAATCATTTGGAATTCTACTGGTGGAATTCCATATTCTGCATAACACTAACACAAAGTCATTTTATAAGTGCAATAATGCACTTCAAGGTGTTGTGTACATGTGACAAGGTGAACATTCATTGGGAACTATAAGCACTCCTCTGTCAAATGTTAAGAAACACTCAACCTTTGGCACCATGCCTCTGCACACATCAGAGGAGTGCCTATATCTCACCTTACCTGGACTCCAGCAAGGCCTTTGACTCTGTGCCTCATGGAAGGCTGACCAGCAAGTTGGGTAACCAGGAAGCAGGAAGGAAACTGGTTAGATGGGTTAAGAGCTGGTTGCAGGATAGGCAGCAGTAGAGGGTGGTCATGGAGGACTGAACTATCAGAGCCCAGAGCTGTAACAATTGGGGTCCCACAGGGCTCAGTGCTAGGACTGGTGCTGTTTAACACCGTGCACCCAGCTGGATGAATGCCCTCAGCTTTCACATCACCTCCACCTCCTCACTGAGCATATTCAAATCAAGCCTCCATCATCATCTCACGGCCTTCAGCACAAGTTACTGCCACCCCTAACTTCCCCCTTCCCCATTGAGATCGACCACCCCCTTCTGATGTTCTTTGACAATGCCGTGAGCTGCTCTAGTCTCTTTTTCAGCTGCCACCCCCCTATCCTCTCACCCTTCCTCCCTGATTTCTTCTAGGTTTCTGAAATTATTCCTTGTATGTGTTATTCATGTATCCTATTTACCATGATACCATACCTGAACTAATGAATATGGTTGTATGTTCTCTTTAATGTTGTATGCCCTTGTTTAACATGTATGTACTCTCCTGATGTGGAACCTTTGTAAAAGAGCCTTGGCTCAAAGGTAATTGTAATCCTAGATCTAAATAAATAAATAGAAACATTTTTATTACTGATGTATCAGATGGGATAAAAAGTAAGATCAGCCTCTTCACAGATGACACAAAGATCTGTGTGGAAGTGAATGGGGGGCTGGGGTGAGTAAAGTACTCCAAGAGTATTTAGAAAGACGTGAAGGCTGGTCGAACACATGGCAACTATGGTGTAATGCCAAGAAGTGTAAAGTCATGTACTTAGGGGCCAGAAATTCCAGTAATTTTTTTCAAATTATTATTCTTTGTTTACCGGGTAATGCCCAATAGGCACAGGTGTTTGTTTTCATGGGTGTCCCAGGAGCACTGGGGAGGTTATGTGACTTGCTCAGAGTCACACAGTATGCACATGGAGGTTGTGGGAATCAAACCCAGGTCTGTCTGCTGGGTGTACCAAGCTCATTCACAGCTCGTTACTCTAACATCTAGGCTATACTGCCAGCCCAAATAGTTACTGGTTGGGGGGAGTGCAGTTATCCATGACAAAGGAGGAGAAGGATCTGGGAGTACTAGTAACAGGGGAAATGAACCACTCAGACCAGTGCAGGAGAGCAGCAGCAAAGGCTAATAGAATGCTGGGGTGCATCACAAGAGGAAGTCACCTCTTGGAGAGGGGAACTCTTCCTGCCCCTGCACAGGTCCCTGGTGAGGCCACACTTGGAGTACTGCATGCAGTACTGGTGCCCATACTTGAAAAAGGACATCAAGCTACTGAAGGAGTACAGCATAGGGCTATAAAAATGATCCTTGGATTGGGAGATAAACCATATGAGGAGAGACTGAGGGAGCTCAATATGTATTCCCTAGAGGGTAGAAGAGAGAGTGAAAGGGGATATGATTGAGACCTTCAATAACCTAAAAGGCATGAACAGAATTAGCACCAGGAGTATGGTCAAATTTAAGGGAGGAAAGGAAACTAGGGGACACAGTCTGAAATTGGAAGCAAGAAGATTCAGGAGGGAAATGAGGAGGCACTATTTCACAGAAAGGGTGGTTACAGGTTGGAATGCACTGCCGGAGGAGGTGGTATCATTGAGGTCAGTGATCAGCTGCAAGAGGGGGTGGGACAGGATCAAAGAGAGGGTTCAAACTGAGGGTGGACTGGGGGGGTGAGAAGGAAGGAGGAAATAGAATTGAAGAGGTGGCAAGGGTGGGGGGGGCACGTGCAGTTTAAATGGCTGAAGTGCTGCACACTCGAGCAGACTAGATAGACCATAAGGCCTGTATCTGCTGGCAATTTTGTATGTTCATTTCTCCCAATGAATACTCATCTATTATGTCTTGTTGCCCACTTAACACATACCCACACCCTTCAGCAACAGATTTCTGTAAGTTTACTTATCACTTACTGTCCATATACAGTTAGATTTAATATTCACATTTATACTAATTACACTAGTCTCTTTATCAGTTTGACTACATTTTTTATTTTTACTAATTTTATTATTTCTGTATTTCTTTACTTATCACAACCCGGTATCAGTAGAGCACAGGCTTTTTACTCAAAACCAAATGTCTGCTATTTGAAAGTTCTAGTTTTCTGTTAAAGAAGTGTGAATAGCTGGCCCACTGGCACAGCGGTTGGATTTCTGCCTGTGACGCTGATGACCCGGATTCATGAATGGACTCAGAAGTTGCAGGGCTGGCCGGGGGTAAAGAGGCTTGAGCATCCAGTGACAGCTCACCTTTTCCAGGGAGGGGGGTATGAGGCTTGGCATTTGCTGGCCCCTGGTGGAGGCCAGAGGCACAGCAACACTTCAAGCCTCCCTGAGGGAGGAAGTGTGGAGGACGTTGGCTTTGTACCTTGATGTCGTGAGGGACATCATGCCCCCCAGAAAAGTGGAAATGGCTCCAGCTTTACCAGATGACAGTCACTCATCACACCACACCAGTCCTCGGAGTGCACTTCGTCCATCTCCTGTGTAATTGCCCTGGTGGCACCGTACAGTGAATTCTCCTTCCTTCCTCCTGGGTAGGGGCCCTTCCAGTAGGGTTAGTGCTGGACCCCCCAAGGTGAAGGGTGCACAGGACTGTGGCTGATGGAAGGGAGGCAGCAGATGTGAGACAGCGGGCAATGGGAGATATGCAAGCCTGAAGGAGTGGCAGGGATGGGGCCCATGGGGCACAAAAAAAAAAAGTACTGTGAAGAGGTCAGTCAGACTTATATCCATGGGCTCATTGCAGGATTTACTATGGGCAAAGACGCAGTCTTAAGTATCGGATTGCAGAATCTTATCTCCCTGTTGTATAATGCATATTTTGAGTCAGGTCAGTGCTGATTTCATAAATACAGGTGCCCTGATGGACTCTCCCAATCCAGCACTACAATGACGATTGGACTGGCTAACCACACATAACTTGGGAGGTGTTATGCTCATGTTATGTTCACTGTCCATGGAAGCAGGGGGAGTCAGACATGATGCTGGTATCATGGATGTGGTACATAGCCTGGCCCGTCAAGCATCTGTGACAAGCAGTGGGAATTGTATCCCTTGTAAAGAGACTGACCTGCCTCCACAAAGCAAACACATTTTGTCTGTTACACTGACACTGGCCCATGAGGGTGGTGGTGGAGATATACTATGGTTGATACTATGGATTTAGGACATTAGAGGGCATAAGCCCATAATGAATGCCCCCACTGCTCAGTGCTGGCAACTGCTGGTGTTACCTTCCTTAAGGAATTTATCCAGCCTTATTTTAAAATTGAGAAGTTTGTTGCATGTACAACCTCTCCTGGTAATTGATTCCACAATCTGGTTGCTCTTGGTGCAAAGGCATACTTTCTTAGATCAGTCCTTCATGTTCTATCTGTGAGTTGGTGTTTATTGCCTCTCAAATCATGGCTACAGTCTTTAAATTCAAGTCCCAACTCGTGTGTTAGTGCGATGTCTTCCAATATTTTGTAAATGAACAGTAGGTCTCCTCTTAATCTTCTGTTACTTAAAGACCATAACCCCGATTCTGTAAGCCTTTTTTCATAGGATTTGGACCTATACCTAGGGATTAGCTTAGTAAACCTGTGGTGTATTCTTTCCAATAGATCAATATCCTTCCCAAGATGAGGACTCCAGTACTGCATACAGTAGTCATGGTGTGGTCTATTATAAGATTTGTATTGTATAATGGAAGTAGAACTGAGTCAGATTTGTTAAAGGAAGCCCTCCTGACACAGTTAATTAAGTGGTTTGATCTACTGGCCGCCTGTCTGACTCTGCACTGGTCACTGTTTTTCAAGTTATTGCTAACTACCACCCCTAGATCCTTCTCTCTATCTACTGCCTGAAGTTTGCTATTATGTATGTAGTAATCCTGCTTATAAAATGGGCTAAACAAATCCAGAATCCCGATTGGCTGGAAGGCAGTCTCTGCCGTGTCCTTATCAGCATGTATCCTGCCAACTACTGCCCACCAATATGTCCCACCACATCAACAAATCAGTGACCTCTGCCAAGCATAAACCGAAACGCCGTCTGGCAGAGCTCGCAGTAAGTGATGATCGCTGCACAGAGACAGCGCTACTAGTGTCTCAAACTTGCAAATAAAATAGACCCCCCCATTTTCTCCACCCAAATAAATTAAAAAAGTTAGTACCTGTTTTTTTCCTTTCTGTTTGTTCCTAGCCAGTGCAGATCGATGTGTCGATTCCTCCCAGCATTTGAAATCACCGACCGCTAACAGTAAACCTGACATCAGCTGCACCGCAACCGCAGTCTCCATTCTGGCATTCACCCAACATTGATGACAGGACAGAACAAAGGACAACATTTTTTTCCTACTTTTTCTTCATTTTACTATCTTTCAGTCTCCCTCACAACAACCAGTAAGTGAAAACTGCACAGTACGGCGACCGCTAAACCAGGAAGTGAAAACCTGGCAGTACGGTGGCTCCTATATGACACATTCACTCAACTTACTCGCTCCCGGAAAACTCACTGGATTGAAATCAACAAGAAATGGTTTAAATCTATACCAAACAAACCAGAAAATAAATAAAAGTCTCCGACAACGAACACGCTAGTTGTCACTAAAATGACACAGTGGCGCACAGCATGCTCGCTATCAAAGAAATCCCCGCTCTACTACTAACAGACTACAGATTTAATTAAAATCACAGTGTATCAGTCAGCAATACAGTATGACAAGACTACAACATTAAAATCGCTGTCTCTCAGTTACAAATACATTGTCAGGAGACAAAAAACAAACAAATTTGACCAGTACCTTTCTTTCTGTATCTGGACCAATGAGGGACTATTTTTCTACTGGTTCACTCTTAAACCTCACTTTACATCTTTTTTACTAATTTTTATTTTTTATTTTTTTATAATGAACTAGTTACTTATCAGCCCATTTTATAAGCGCAATAACACACTCCGAGGTGTGGGTTACGTGCTGATAAGAGCACGCCCAGGGACATAAGGCACTCAGCGCAAGCACCTCGTGCCTTAGTACACCCCTGGGCATGCTCTTATCAGCACGTAACCCACACCTCAGAGTGTGTTATTGCTTGCATAACATTATTTCTCCCAAAGTGCATGATGGCAAACGTATTGATATTAAACCACATCTGGTTTGTGTCTGCCCAACTGACAATCTTTTCCAGGTCACTAATCATATTGATCCTACCTTAGTTACAGGTTACTAAGCCCCCCCCCAACTTAGTGTCATCCACAAACATAATCAGCTTGTTACAGCTAGATATTTGTATATCCTGAAGGAAGATGTTAAAGAGGAGTGGGCCCAACACTGAGTACTGGGGCACACTGCTAGTCACCCCACCCTCAGTAGGTAGCAGTCCATTTATTCTGAACATCTGTTTCCTGTCAGTAAATCATCTCTGGATTCATCTTACAATTGATGTTTCTATACCCAGTTCAATCAATGTAGATATCAAGCCACTATGAAGCAGTGTATCGAATGTCTTTTTGAAATCTAGGAAGAAATCATTCACCTGTATGTTCTGGTTGATGCTCTGACTTACAAATTCATAGAAACAGATTAGATTAGTGGTGTAAGATCTGTTTTTACAGAAACCGTGCTGTGCACAATCCAATAGTCTTTTTACTAGTCAAATACATTACCAGCTAGTCCCTTATTGCAATCTCAACTAATTTTCCTATAGTGGATGTTAAACCTTTAGGTCTATAGTTCCCTGGAATGGATTTGCTACCTTTCTTATTAATGGGCACCACCACTGTTTTGCGCCAATCTATAGAAACACATCCTTCATTCACTGATTTGTTACCTATGTCTATTATAATAGGTGTTAAATCCTTAGTTAGCTCCTTCAACAGTCTCAGGTGTAGTTTGTCTGAGCCTGCTGATTTATTACTGTCTAGTGCCAACATTTTCTCATATACAGTCTTGCTTTGGATAAATTCCCTAAGATTGTTAATATCTACATCATGTGTTGTCAGAGCAACTGCCTCACCTATGGGAGTGCACATGGAACAAAAATAATCATTAGATATCCTTGCCATATCCTCAGGGCTGCCATATGCCACATTGCCATCAATTAGTGGTTCAGTTACCCTTGAATTTCCCCTTGACCCATTAATGTAAGAGTAGAAAGCCTTATGGTCATGCTTAGTACATGCTAGTCTGAAATCGATACAACCCTCTCTTTCCTTATTATGCTTTTTAGTTTCCTGAGGGGCAACTTGTATTTTTGTGTACTATCTGCCAATGGATTCTTCTTGATGGTGCTATAGCAATGTTTCTTGAGTGATAGTAACTTTTTGACCCTAGCAGTAAACCATAATGGCTTCTTGCCTCTGTTGTTAGACCCTTGCCTTTTTGAGAGATATTTGTCCTCTAGTGATATGATTATACTGACAAGCTGTTTCCAAATATCTTCAGTGTCTAGGCGGGCCATCATAACCCTCCAAACAATCTTGGTCATTTCCCCTCTCATACCTTCAAATTTAGCCATATTGTAGTTTTTGTAAACAACTACCTTGGTGAATCTTTTCATCCTATTGATATTAAACAGTATAGTATTGTGATTGCTGCTTTCTATGGGTGCATCAGTAATGTTAGTTGGTTAGTTAGTTAGCTAGTTAGTTAGTTAGAAGCTTTATTTTTTGACAGGATAGAACTTTAGGTCCTATAGGACCTATCTACAAAGTGATATTTGGAATATCTGAAACTACATTGGTAAGTATCACATCCAAGGTATTCACACCCCTAGTAGGCTCACATACAAGCTGCTTTAAGTCAAGTGAGAAAAGTAGAGTGAGAAGTTTGGATTCCTGGGATCCAGTGGCCTTCCCATTTGTCCAGTCAATATCAGGCATGTTTAAGTCCCCCATCACTAATATGTCACTATCCTCTGCCATGTTAGCAATTTGTTAGAAAAGTAAATCAATGTTTGAGACAGTGCTATCAGGTGGCCTATGGAAAATTCCTATCTTAAGTTTCTTCCCACGTAATCCAAATATATTCAGCCAAACTGTCTCAATGCACTGTGCATGTATCTCATCCATATTTATTTGGTAGCACTCAATACTATTCTTAATAAAAATAGCTACTCTACTGCCTTTATGTCCTAACCTTTTTCTACTGAATACTTGGTAACCTTCTGTAGATTTATTCCAAACACAGTCTACATCCCATCAAGTTTCAGTTACCCCTATTATGTCAGGATCACCTTCCTTTATAATACATTCCAGTTTGGATAGTTTTTCCTTATTCAGGTTTCTGGCATCAAGGTGAAGTACTTTTGCCTTCCTGAACACCCTATATCTGGTAGTGCTAGTACTTTATGGTTGTTGCTGCAAAACTATTTCCCTCAGCCCGAAAGTTATCAAGTTTAAATGTGCAGAGATTTCCCTTTCCAGATGTGAGCCCGACAGCCTACTCCTTTTATAGTTAAGGTGGAGGCTGTCTCTGCAATCAATCAATCAATCAATCAATCAAATCTTTATTTATCCAGTCGATCGCCATTGAGCAAGCTCATTTGCAAGATGGACCTGGTAGTACTGATACACAAGATATACAATGTATGAACAGTCACAATCATAACAATATCCAATATATACCAATCACAATCATAACATTGCAGTGATATTAAACAAAACTGATGTACAATAGTAAAACATATACATAAGAGGGGAATAGTTTGGGACAATGGTTCAATTTCTTAGTGAAATAAATATGTCTTGTACAGAAGCTAGAGGTACTAAAGATAACAGTTAATAAGTAGTTTTAAATTACTTACATTGCCATAACAAACCAGACAGACAGTGAGTTAAAGGAGGGAAGAATGATATAGAACAGGGCAGATGGGGAGGGTATGGGAGTTGGGGCAAGATGGGTACAGGCAAAGTGATAGGGATAGCCAAAGGAAAGATAAGGCCTCAGGAAGGACAGATGGGCAGGGAACACAATTGGTAGTTAGAGAATGTGGGGGAGAGGTCACACAGTCCAGGTGAAGTGAAAGGACCATGCTAACGTGGTCAGCCATAATGCAGGGAATTTTAAAGTCGGGGGAAGCAGTTTCAAATTTCCTTGACTTGAGGGAGGATAGGCTGACGGTAAAATTAAGCTTCAGCATTTTTTGCATTATGTTCCACAGAGTCGGCAGCGCAAAGCTTATAGCCATTCTCCCAAAATGTGTTTTTAGCTTTGGTACCTTTAAGTAAATGAAGGAGTAGCTTCTCAGTGGATAGTTCCCAGGTTCACATAACGAAAAACAATAGAAGATATACAGGGGAAGTTTCTTGATAATAGCTCTGAACATTCAGAGTATAGCATTTCTGTTTCTCCTGAACTGGAGGGAAGGCTACTCCACGGCCGCATAAAGGGCACAATGATGAGTGGCATGAGGTAGTCCAGTAATGAATCTCAGAGCCCTGTGATACAACATATCCAGTTTAGCATGATGAGAGAAGAGGGCAGTGACTATAAAGAAAGTCAGCATAGTCAACCAATGAGAGAAATGTGGTTTGTACCAGCTGCCGCTTGGCATCGCTGGTGAGGTAGTTATTAATCCTGAAAAAAAGTCCAAGTCTCTGCCTTAATTTCTTTAGAAGATCTTCAATGTGGTCCTTAAAGAAAAGTCTGTAGTCGAGCCACACTCCCAAATACTTGAATTTGTTGACAAATTCTCGATTTTCTCCCAGGATTGTGGTGATCTGTGGGACGGAACCAGCAATGGCTGGGTTTGCATCATGGAGAAGTGGAGAAAATATAATTGATTTGTTTTTTTTTTGCATTTAATAGGAGCTTTTTGTTTAGAAGTTGGCTCTGAAGTAGATTTAATTCAGATTGTAGGTCTCTACAGGCAGCTTCAGGAGAAGGACTACTTAGATAGAGGACCATGTCGTCTGCAAACAGGTGAATATTGTCCTTAGTTATGTTATTGTCAGTGTTGTTTATGTAGATTGCAAACAGTAGTGGACCAAGAATCAATCCTTGGAGGACCCCTCTTTGTAGAGGTTTAAGGGGGGGGAAAATTCACCTTCTGCCTTGACTTGCTGCCATTGGTCAGCGAGGTAATCAGCAAACCACTGTAGGGATCGTATATCCAGTCCTGTCGCCTTCAGGGAGGAGAGGAGCAGGCCGTGATTGACAGTGTCGAAGGCCTTGCTCAAGTCTAGGAACACTGCACAGACGAATTTTCTATTTTCCAGGTCTCGCTGTCAGTCGTTGGTCACTTTAGCTAGGGCCTTAATAGTGCTATGCTGTGCTCTAAAGCCAGATTGCATAGGGTTTAGAAGATTCATAGATTCTACATATGTTTTCAGCTGCTTATTTACAATTTTTTTCTAATAGTTTAGACAATATAGGTAGTAAAGAAATCAGTCTGTAGTTATTTAGATCACAGGGGTCCCCTGATTTGAACAGAGGGATAACATGAGCAGTTTTCCATAAACATGGGAGGATTCTATGGGACAGTGAGAGATTTAATAGGTGGGTAATTGGTACAGCTAAAGCATGGTAGGTGACCTTTAGAAAGTAAGGGTCAAGAGAGTCAGCACCCGTGCTTTTCTTGGTATCCAACTTTAATAGGAGTTCTTCGACCTCTTTCAATGAAGTATGCTGGAGGGAAAAGACTGAGTTGGTTAGAAGAGGTTCAGAGAATTGCACATCGAATTGGGAGTGTAAAGAACATGCAGGAGAGTTGTCAAATGCAAGACCTGCAGTGGCAAAGTGGTTGTTAAAGGCATCCAGGATTTCCATTTTGTCACTGATGGTGACACTGCCAGTGGTAATCTTTGCAGGCAGGGAATTTCCCGGGGTCAGTACAGACATATCCTTAATGGACTTCCAAAATTTAGAGGAGATCCTGGCAGCAGAATCCAATTCCAAGAGATAGAAGGATGCCTTAGCATCTCTTATCATCTTGGTGCATGCATTCCTGGCTTTCCTGAAATTGCACCAGTCCATCGGTGCCTTAGTAGTTTGTGCTTTTTTCCAAAGCTTGTCCCTATTCAACAGTGCTGATTTGAGCTCTAAGGTGAACCAATGACAGGTTCTGCTCCTTACCCTAACTTTTACGAGAGGGGCATACTTATTTAATGCCCCAGTTACAATTTCGGAAAAAAACTCATAAGCCAAATGTATAGAGTTACCTAGGTAAAAATCCTGCCAACGCAGTGAATATTTTATCTCATCAAGGTAGGCAGATAGATCAAAGTTATGCCTGGACCTCTTAGTGGAGAACCTTGACAAGGATAGTGGCTTCTGAACCGACCTTACGCCGGCGATGATGCTATGGTCACTAACGTCAGAGAAGAAGATTCCTGCATGGGAGAATAGGTGTGGTTTACTGACTAGAATGATGTCAAGCAGCGTTCTATTTGCAGGGTTCTTTTTATTAGGGCATGTTGGCTCACCAATAAGTTGTATCAGCCCATGGGCATCACAGAACTCCTTAAGTGGTGCAGCGGCCTTGGACATCCAATCGAGGTTTAGATCCCCAAGAATAACTGTTTCAAGGGAGCCATGCCCCATAGCATCAGTTAGATGGATGAGGATTTGAGAGCCAGCAGAAGGAGGTCTATAGCAGCCTATAACACAGAGCGCGGTAGAGGAGGATATCTCCAGCTTTAGTGCTAGGCATTCAAATTGTTTTGAGATGGATAACAATTCTAGGCATGTAACCGAGTATTTATCCTTAACATAGATGGCCACTCGTCCCCCCCAGTAAGCCTGTCAGCTCTAAATAATGAATAGTCTGGGATGTTAATTTCCCTGTCAGGTGTAGAGGGTCAGAGCCATGTTTAAGAAATCACTAAAACATCCAGCGCGGTATGATTGACCCAGGCCTGAATCAATGTGAGCTTTTTTAACAGACTGCATATGTTCATATGCATAAAATGCATACCTTTTAGTTTTGCTAGGTCCAAAGGGGAAGTAAGAGCTTTAGCTGGGCCAGGGTTAAGTTCAATGTCTCCTGAACACAACAGAAGGAAAAGTAAAAGCTTCCTTATCGCAGTGAAGATCATATTATTATCCCTTTTACCCAGAGCATCTGCAAGGGGTGTCAGGCCAGGTGAATAAAACTCCATAATTAGACCTGGTCCATTCTAGTGCAGCAATTACTATAACCCTGGCTGAGAGATGTAAAGGGAGGTAAGTGCATGGAAGAACAGTGGGTATGCCCTGAGGTGACAGTTCGGCCCCAGTCCCGCCTCTGTTAGTAATTCGAACAGGAGGCTGCAGGAGGGGGAGTCTGAGGGCACAAAGATAATTATAGGATGAATTACGGTGTACAGAACAGCCCACTGGGGGGCTATGTTCCCCCCGGCTAGAGGATTGGGAGAGCTTGGGTACTATGCATGGCACAAGGAAAAGAAGAAACAAAAAGCGAAGCCATTGGGGCACCCACATGGTGATGCCTTGTATGGAGCAAATGTAGTTGAACTGTCTGGCTCTTGTAGCCTATAGTTTAATTTAGCAACCCACATCACTGCCTCAATGGTTCATAAAAGTAGAGATGTAAAATACCACCGGCTAATGCCAGTTCAAAGCACCACCAACTTACTTCCTAGGTAGACTGGTGCTGGGGACTTATGCAATAAATTAGCAGCCTAAGCCGCTGTCACCGTGTACGAGGCACCTATAAGCGGTATACCATAGACTACTGCCTATTTACCATTCCACAGGATTTTTTGAGAGTAAGCCAAGCAACTCCAGGATACCTTCTGTGTTAAAGAGTCAGGGATCGAAAATTAGTATGCTTGGACAGTCCAATGCCAAAGTGGTGCGGGGAAGGGCTGCAGTACCTATTGTATTGAAGGAGAGGTGGAGTGGGCGTGGGTATACATTAGGGCGGGTTGCAAGCATATTTAACAAGTGGTGGAGGTGGGGGATGGGGAGTGGGCACAAAAAAGTGGCTTTTGCTGTACCTTTTCTCAGAGAGTGTCCGGGCTTGTGGTCTTGGGTGGTGGCTATGGAAGCGCCATCCACCCGGTGGCCGAGTCTCCCTTGGCAGCTGAGCTGGGAGCCCTGGGGGGTTCTCAGCTGGGGAGAGAGGAGGCAGGAGATGGTTAAATACTGGCTGGAGACAAAAGGCCACACAGTCCAGCAGCAAGATCGAATTTACAAGACAAAGAGGGCCGATTCTACTTGGCACCCTTCAGTCTGGGGTCCAGGAACACAACCAAGAGAGGGCTGTGAGCACTTCTAAATTTAGCTGTAAATGGCACAGGAAAACAGAGAATGCAGGCTAACAGCAGTTACTAACAAATAAAATAAGTTTAACAGTAGTGCAACAACAGATGTTACAGCCCTTTTTAGCGGGTTTTTCACAGAGAAAGCAAAATCGGGCAATGGACCAATGGGGGCTTGGCTGGAAAAGGCGCTCACATTCCAAATAGCTGGCAGCTTTTGCCATATCTTTTCTCGGAGAGTGTCCATGCTTGTGGTCTCAGGCGACGGCTATGGAAGCACCATCCGCCCGGTGGCCGAATCTCCCTCGGCAGCTGAGCTGGGAGCCCTGGGCGGTTCTCAGCTGGGGAGAGAGGAGACAGGAGATGGTTAAATACTGGCCAGAGACAAAAGGCCACACAGTCCAGCAGCAAGATTGAATTTACAAGACAAAGAGGACTGATTCTACTTGGTGCCCCTCAGTCTGGGGTCCAGGAACACAACCAAGAGAGGGCTGTGAGCTCTTCTAAATTTAGCTGTAAATGGCACAGGAAAACAGAGAATGCAGGCTAACAGCAGTTACAAACAGATAAAATAAGCATAACAGTAGTGCAACAATAGCAGTTACAGCCCTTTTCAGTGGGTTTTTCAGAGAGAAAGCAAAATCGGGCAATGGACCAATCAGGGTGAGGCTGGAAAAGGTGCTAATGTTCCGATTGTCTGGCAGCTTTTGCCGTACCTTTTCTTAGAGAGTGTCTGGGCTTGTGGTCTCGGGTGGTGGCTATGGAAGCGCCGTCCGGCTGGTGGCCGAGTCTCCCTCAGTCTGGCTTATTCCAAAAGCTATCTCAGTGTCTAATAAAACAACATTTTCTTTCTCTAGTCCAGGTCCTGAGCCAACAGTTAATTAGCCAGATTTTCTGTTGTTTCTGGTTTGATGTTCTAGGTACTGGCAGTAATTCTGAAAACATTACCACATATCCTGTTATCCAATTTGTCAGCAAGCTGGGTGAAGTCCCTTTTTATTTCTGCCTTAGATTTTTTTGCCAGTATCATTGATACCTAAATGTGCCAATGTCAGTGGCCTATCTCCTGCTTTTTTCGTGATATTATTTGTGGTTGCCAGAACATTTTGGATCCCAGCACTAGGAAAAGTGCTGACTGTTATATTTGCCTTTTCAGCCTTGCAAATGTACTTGTCTGTATATTTTATTATTGAATCACCCATGATGATAATTTGCTAGGACAAGTTGCCTTTGTACTAGGTGATTCCTCAGTAATATTTGTTGAAATTCTACTACTTTGCAATGAGTCACACACTATGTCAGGGCTTCCCCATGGTCTACATGTAGTGCTCAAACAGAGGGGGAAAGAAATGTCCCACTGCCTGCCCCCCAAGCCAGAATGTGCTGCCCCCATAGGGAGTGGGAGTCAGAATTGTGGCACAAACCTATTTTTGCTGCATAACAAAGCACAATTAATGCTACCCCAGCTTCCATTAAGCCAGGCATGTTCTAGCAATGTTGATACTCTTGGTAATACAGAAAACAAGTTACTGTTCTGTTTAAAGCTACTGTAAACATCACCCCCTTTAAATATTGAAATTGTCAAAGCTAAAAAAAAAATTTAAAGGTATGCTTTCAGAGATAAGACACTGAGAATTTCATGAAAAGTGATGCAGTGCTTTTGTATAGTTCATTTTAAAAAAATGGGGTTCTGGGCTAGTTATTCTTCTACTTGTCTGTTCATGTTACTTAATTGTTCAGAAATGTCTCTGGATATCACAAGTGTAAATGGAACAAATACAGACTTACCGGATCTGTTTTTAAATGCTTGTTCATGCACAGCACATTTGTAGCAACAGATGAATTATCTAAGAAGTTACCCGGTGCATATGTGTAATGACTGTTACACTGAACAGCAATATTGACTACATCAGTATATGAATTTCCTTCTGGGAAACATCCTTTAGTTTCTACAGTATACATCCTTTATCTTGTACTGTAGTAGTTAATTTTACCCTCGTTCCATACATCTGTAGGAGAGTCTACCTTGTTCTTTATTTATTTATTGTGGGGCATTAAATTATTCTTCCATATTCTGGTTCTCAGTGAGAGGTAACAGCAAATTAAATTGTCTGGACTCCCTACAGGGGAGCCTTCATTAAACAACTGGTCGTGAAACCCACACAGCAAACAGCAATACTGTACTAGGTGCTCACAAACGGGGACAGTATGACAGGGATCACAGTAGGGGAACACCTAGGGAGTAATGACCACCGGTCAGTGTGGTTTGATAACTGAAGGGGCAGATCCCAGCCACACAAAAAACACAAATCCTTGACTTTAGGAGGGATGATTTTGGAAAAATGGGGAAATACTTGGAAGAGGCACTCACAGGAACAGTGAGGAAAGTAGAGGTGGAGGAACAATTGGCAGTATTCAAAGCAGGGATAACAAGGGCAACACAATTATATGTAAAACAGGTTAGCAAGGGAAAAGGAAGAGAAGATCATTATGGTATTCCAAGGAGGTACGGAGAAAGTGAAAGCCAAAAAAAATTGCATTCATACAGTACAAAAAAAACATAGGCAGAAGGAGATAGGGAGAGGTACCAGGAGTAACAAAGGGAGGCAAGTAGGGCAGTAAGAGAAGTCATAGTAGAAACAGAGGAATGCATTGCAAAATCAGTGGTTATAAGGGACAAAACCTTTTTCAGGTATGTAAGTGAAAAAAGTAAGGCAAAGGGAGGGATAGTGAGGCTGAAAGGGGAGACCAGCAGTAGATTGGACGATGGCAACAGCAAAGCAGACATACTGATGAGATACTTCTGCTCAGTCTTTACAGAAGCTGGGGCAGGTAATGGGCCATAAGGGTGTAGAAAGGGTAGGAAGGGCACAGAAATAGATACAAGTCTGATTCCATGGGAAAGGGTCCTAAAGGAACTGGAAGGAATTAGAGTCGATAAAGCTATGGGGCCAGATGGAGTACACCTCAGGGTGCTGAGGTAGCTAAAAGAGATGGTGGCTGAATCCTTGGCAACCCTGTTTAACCAGTAACTGGAAACAGGAGAGGAAACCAAAGACTGGAGGACAGCTGATGTAGTCCCCCTTTACTAAAGCAAGAACAGAGAAGAGGTGGGAAACTACAGACCAATCAGCCTGACCTCAGTAGTGGGAAAGATCATGGAAACACTACTGAAGGAAAGAATAGCAGAAAACCTGGTTGCCAACAGTCTACAGGACCCAAGACAGCATGATTTAACTAGGGGGAGGTCATGCCAGACTAACCTCATTGAATTCTTTGACTGGGTGACAAGGGAGTTGGACGGGGGGGTACAATGAATGTGGCCTACCTGGACTTCAGCGAGGCCTTTGACACTGTGCCACATAGAAGGCTATTAAACAAGCTGAGGAACATGGGAGTGGGTAGGACGGTGGTGCAGTGGGTGGGGAACTGTCTGGATAGAAGGACACAGAGGGTGGTGGTAAATGGCTGTCACTCCATAGAGGGAAAGGTAACCAGTGGGATGCCATAGGGATCAGTGCTGGGTCCAGCCCTCTTCAACAACTTTATCGGTGACATTACAGAAGAACTAGAAGGGAGAATTTGCCTGTTCACTGATGACACAAAGCTTTTCAAAAGAGTGGACATGTCGAAGGTTGTGGATAGAATGAGGAGAGATCTGCAGAAGCTTGAGGAGTGGTCAACAGAGTGGCAGTTGAGATTTAACACAAAGAAATGCAAAATAATGCACATGTGGCACAAAAACCCAGGACTAGCATATCAGCTGGGGGGAATATAAAATGCTCCAAGCAGGAAAGAAAACTAGGGGTTATCATCATTGATGACCTCAAGGTAGGGAGTCAGTGAGACAAGGTGGTGGGAAAAGTAAACAGGATGCTGGGATGCATAGGCAGGGGTATCACCAGCAGAAACAGGGAGGTCATAATTCCACTATACAAGACATTGGTGAGGTCACACATTGAGTACAGTGTCCAGTTCTGGAGACCTTACCTACGTAAGGACATTGACAGGGTGGAGGCAGTTCAGAGGAGGGCAACCAAGATGGTGCAAGGATTAAATCACAAAACCTATGAGGATAGGCTGAAAGACTTAAATATGTACTCCTTGGAAGAGAGGAGAGAAAGGAGGGATATGATTGAGACATATAAATACCTCATGGGGAGGAACAAGGTGCAAGAAAGCACAATTTTTCACAGAAAAAGATGTGCCAGGACTAGGCGGCATGGGATGAAACTGGAGGGGGGGAGCTACAGGGAGAATGTGAAGAAGTGCTCCTTGACGGAGAGAGTGGTGGATAAATGGAACACCCTGCTGGAAGAGGCGGTGGGGGCAGAAATGATTATAGGATTTAAGAATGCATAGGATAGGCATCAAGGAAACCTGGTAGTTGGGGGAAGGGGACAACCTAGTTCTTGGGAAGCTTGAAGAAGCACAGTTTCATGCGTACATGGGCAGACTAGGTGGGCCATAGGCCCTTATCTGCCATCAACATCTGCATATCTACAGTATGTGGTTTAAGGCACACAAGCTACTGTTAAATGCCAAAGAAAATGAAGTTCATCCTCTGGCCCTCGCTGCCTCAACCCTGACTGGAGTGAATTGCTAAAAATATGCTCACTGAATGGTGACCCAAAAGAAACTGCCAACTCTTTCAAGTACGTGTGAGTTATACTGGATCAGGAAAATCCATTCAAGACTCATGTTGACCATGTGACAAAATTGCCAAACAAGAAAACTAGGGCTTCCATACTGGTTAAGCCCCCACCTCACCTCTGAAGCCAGAGCATCCATAGCTACTGTAACAGTATTTTACTACCCACTATCCAGTATGATGATTCCATCCTATCTTCACTTAAAGATAGCAAGCTCACTAAATTTAAAACCTTATATCACCATGTGTCCCATTTTGCTGTTGGTGCCAGTAAAAGGAAGCACCACTTCAGGGCACTGTCCTTGCTAAACTGGTCCCACTTGGAAAGTAGAATTCATTGTCCCGCACTCTGCCTGGTGCATAAAATTGTACTTTCCAATCCCCCTAACCTTGCTTCTATCCTGGAACTTAAACCTCACAAAAAAGTCCTTCGGTCTTCCTCCCAGTTGCTCCTTACTCTCTGTAGAACTGCAACAGCTGCCAGCAAAAAGTCCTTTGCCCCCTAGGGGTGCCTAGGGTGTGGAACAACCTCCCCACTGATATCCAGGCTTGCACCAATCACAAGTCCTTCAAATCCTCCCTTAGGCGTGCTTCTTGTGTGCAGCCAGTGTGCTTGTCCCAGCTGAGTCTCCCCTACTTACACCTGTGAGGTCTAACCTATTGTCTTGCACATGTAATGCTCCAAAGTATGGAGGCACTACAGAAATGGGGTGCTTATTTATTTTCAGTGTGGCCTGGGGTGCCCAGTTGTCAGTGTGGGCTCGAGGGGGGCAGTAATAGGGACCCCTGAGAGTGTAGCCACCCCCCACTATGGCCAGGCAGGCCAAGGAAAGAAAGACAAAGAAAAAAAGGTTTTTCTCATTTCTCTGCTGCCTGCTCTGCTCCGTTCTATCCCCCCCTTCCTGGAGCAGGCAGCAGGAAAGTGGGCACCCTTGAGGTGGAACTGCTGTCCCAGGCCGGCGCATGGTGCCCATTTGAATTTTTAACTGTTGGCTTTTGGCACGGGCTCAGGGTTCAAGAAATAGAACCCAGAGCACTCTTTAAATAAGAGAGAGACATTTTTCAGTTGTTCATGCTGGGCTGTGGAGTGAGAGGACCTAGACAGTGTGAAGGGGACCCTGGCTTACCTTTGGAGTTGAAGCCGATTCCCTTTACTCTGCAGTGATGCCTCTCCTCCAGCCAGTGAAGACTGCTGTTCCTGTGAGCATCTGCTTGTTTCTGCAGTCAAGTCCGGCTGTCGTCCTGAAAAGCAGAAGACTTCTCCAGCTCTTTGGTGCCCTGGTGTGGGCTCCTGTTGCCCTGTTTGTTTTTTGTTTGCTCCCCAAGTGTTTCGGTCCCTCGTCAGCAGCAGAGAAGAGCTGCATCTCATCAGCAAACTGTTGTCGGTCCTCAAAAGGCTCCCTGCTGTTCGCCGCATCACCTGCCTTCCCTGTGAGTGGTCCCTCTTTCTGCCAGCAGAACCTCCCTCCTCTCAGCAAAAGCTCACCCATGCTTAGGTTTGTGAGTCAGCGGCAGCACATTAGAAGAGTGCTGACCACCTAAAGTAGTAAAAAGAAAATAAACTTTAGTTTGTTTAGCACTGTAGTGCTATTGGGGACCAGGAAAGGGCCAGAAGGAATAGGCCTAATAGAGGCCCTTTCAGTATTCATTAAGTGGGTGAAACAGGGAGGGGCTGAACCCATGAGCGACAGGGCCCTGATCAGGCCCATTGCCATTAAAGGGACAATACAGGCCCCAGGCTTAAAGTGGCAATACAGGCCCCAGGCTTAAAAAGGGCTAGTACAGGCCTCTTGTTTTTAAAAGGAGCCAGCAAGGCAGATCCAGAAGATTTAAAAGGGCCCAGAGTAAGGTCTAGAAGATTTAAAGGGGCCCAGTCGATTGGTCCACCACAGGTTAAAGGGGCCCAGTAAAGGAGAGAGCCCAGCAGCATAGGCTGAGTAACCAGTGGAAGGGGCCTAGCAAGACTGGCCGACCAAATTTAAAGGGGAAGCAACCAAGCAGGCCCACTGGTATAGAGGGCCCAGAGGAATAGTCCCTAAGTAATTCAAGTGGTTGAGCCAAAAGTAGGCCCATAGAAAAAAGGGGTCCAGAGGTCTAAAAGACAAGGAAGGGCCGGGTGAAAGAGAGCATCATGCTAATGTTCAGGGGTAGCCAGGTCCTAGTAGTATAAGCAACCCGCAAGTGTATACTTTTGTGAAGGGTCAGTAAGAAAAAAGAGTGCTTAGCACACAACTGCCGTCTAGTGACTGTCATCTGATGAAACTGTGTATTGGCTAGTATCTGAAATGTTGTGTTGATTGCCAAGTACCAATACGGTGTTATACTAGGATTGTGGTTATTTGCCCCTGCTACAAACAATTGCCCTGGATTCCAGCAATTTGCCCCTGTTCCTGGCAAATTGCCCCTGCTCATGGCAAATTGCCCTTGCCATGAGCAATTGCCCTAAGATTGTGGTTATTTGCCCCTGCTACTAACAATTGCCCTGGATTCCATTAATTTGCCCCTGCTCCTGGAAAATTGCCCCTGCAACAAACAATTGCCCTAGACTTTGGTGATTTGCCCCTGTTCCAGGCACTTTGCCCCTGCAACAAACAATTGCCCCGGATTCCAGCAATTTGCCCCTGCTCTTGGAAAATTGCCCCTGCAATGAACAATTGCCACAGATTTTAGCAATTTTCCCCTGCTCCTAGCAAATTGCCCCAGCAACAACTAAACACTTTGGTACAGTGAAAAGTGTATTTACCAGTGTTCTTAGTGCCAACTGAATGTGTTTGGACTCAATCTTCTGCCGCAACATCCCTGATGGGGTTGTTCAGAGCTGATTCTCCACTGAAGCAGCCTCCAGCCAGTGAAGAACTTCACAGCAACAGCTTTCCCTGACATCTGCCGTTGGTCAAAACTGACTCCACCCTATATAACCCACGACCACTGGCTCCTGGCTTCCTTGTGGCTTGCTCAGCCTGGAACTGGAACATCCTGGAAGAAGCCTCGTCCACCACTCCCAGTCATTCACCAATAGTCGAATTCGACGTGGTCAGTGTGTATCCACGTCCACAGGTTTGTTGTTTTTCTGGTTCTGGATAATACAGGGCTCTGATCTTCATCCTGCATCCTACTCTTATTGCTTGTCTTGCCTTGCTTAAATTGCGTCGTCCTCTGGAATTCAGCTTGATCTTGGTGTTCCTCCTGTGGATCTTTCGCCAAAGAAACTTCAACATGCCTCCATCCTTGGCAGCCCTGGTTGAGGGTTTGTGCTGGGCAAACTGCAGCAGATCTTCATCCTTGGCAATCCTTGCAAGTGGATTCAACACCAAGTACTTGTTCCTTCATCCTTGTCAGCCCTGGTCAAGGGTTTGTGCTGGGGGGATTGCATCAGATCTTCACCCTTGGTAATCCGTGCAAGTGGATTCGATGCCAAGTACTTGTTCCTTCATCCTTGGCAGCTCTGGTTGAGGGTTTGTGCTGGGGAAGAGTTCAGCAGATTTCAGTTCTCTTGTGTTAGAGTATTCTAGCAGCCTTAGAGAGTGGGTTGGCAGAGGAATTAGGGTCTGTTTTAAAACCTTTCACTTCCCCTTCAACCTCTCCTAGGTTTTCACATAGGTGTAGCTTAGTACCCAGTAGGAACCCTGTTCTCACTTCTACCCCATTGCTTTTTCACTCTTCAGCTGTGCACACAAAGATGGCAGGAGAAAGTTGGACTTCCTTTTACACCAATAGACTCTCAGAGGTGGCTACCCCCACCCAGCCCCTCGGGGTCCGCAACTGGTTTCAATTGTTCACTGCAGTGATCGTCTAATACCATTACAGAGTAACAGATGTTTGAAATTGTTTACCAGATCATTCAGTGAAAGCATATTATAGAGCTTAACAGATAGTGGCCTTAGGCTGATGCACACCTCTTAGAGACAGTATAGAATGTTAATTACTGTTCATGTTTGGTTTGGTTCCCCTCTTCCCTAATGACCATGTCTACCTTTCCCTGTGGCATGAATAAAGCCCATTGGGCATCAAACTTATAGATTGTCTCCTGCCTTTCCTTACAGGGTGCCTCCATCCACCCACCCCCATTCAAACCACAGTGTTGTCTCACCAGTCTATCTGCTTGAGGCAATGCTGGTGGTGCTGCTGAGATCGGCGATCTTCGAGGTCAGCACTCAGTTAGTTCACCGCACACAGGCTACTGGCTGTTGCTGTTACCTTGCTGCTATGCTTTGTTAATTTCTCATGTTAAAGTCTATATAGTTTAAGCCTGTCAGTATGCCTCAACTCTGTAACAACTGCAGGTTGTTTGCTAATACTGTCTGTACTCTGTTATTCCTCGTTGATGTCTGCATCTTTCATTGTTATGGACTGTTACTTGTATTTACAGTATAAATGACTGTTGAATGTAATTAATGCTGGGTCATTCCTGATAAAGGAGCTTTTAGACTTAGTGAGCTTACCCAATTAAAATCCAAATAAATAAACAGGGAAAGACTAGAAATTTTTCAAACAAAATTGGGAAGAGTGAAAGTAGTGGTATATTATAAAGTTTGTATTAACAACAGTCTTTCAGGATATTGTTAATTGCAGAGAATTTCCAGTTATTGTAATAATGTTCACTTTTACCTTAATGTACCCATAGGACACTGCCGAGGGAGTATCTGAGTGGTCAGAATCAATGACACGTCTCATGAAGAAATTGGATCAATTGAATTTAGATATTGATGAAGCACTTAGTACTAACTCCTCTCCTTCCAACACTCCAACTATCAAACGACGTAAACAGCAAGTAAGTTGAAAAGGAACCGCTTGGTACTATATATGCTAATATAATTTAGCTCCAATTCCTAAAGGATTAGTGTACAAAACAGCTCATGTCTTTTCTCACATTTACCATTGTTGCAGCAAGAACAGCTTCATTTAACCATCTTTGGAGGACAAAACTTTCGCTAGGCTTTTGATATGGAGGTTGTGGGGTTGTAAATGAAATCATAGTGCATAGGCTACAAATACTGTAATTAAGGACTATAGAGCTCAAGTGTGAAGCCAGTGAGCACATTTCAGTATCATAAAGGGGCTGCTGGTATCCTCCACATGATAAAAAAACTGCTGCCTGTTGGAAAATTTTCAGAGTAATGAATATATATGTGTGCCAGTACAAACATTTCAGATTACCCCAAAGGATTTTTCTACCATGAACGCGAAACCAATAATTTGCTTTTGAAGTAATACTAACATACTAACATACTATTTGCCAGCAGATTAGGCCTTATGGTCTATAAAGTCTGCTCGAACCTCAGATCCCTAGTTGGGTGCCGAGGCCCTCCTCCCCCTTGTGTTCCAGAAACCCCTATCATCCATCCCCACTCCCCTGGAACAGGCCATCATCTGATACATCCACTTTCTGTGTCTGTCCCACCTTCTCTTGAAGCCCTCCACCATGGATCTCTGAACCAGCTCACCAGGCAGTGCATTCCAAGGGTCCACCACCCTCTCAGTGAAAAACCTCCTCCTCTTTCCCCCCTCACCCTTCCACCTTCCAACTTCAAACCATGCCCTCTGGTGATACCTCCCTGCTTTAGTCTAAAGATCCCCTCCATGTTTACCCTACTTATTCCCTTGAGGTACTTGAAGACCTCAATCATGTCCCTCCTGTCTCTCCTCTCCTCCAATAAAAACAGACAGAGCTCCTCAAGTCTGTCCTCATACGTCAAATCCCCTAGCCCTCGTATCATCTTAGTTGCCCTCCTCTGTACCCTCTCCAGGATCTGTATGCCCCTTTTCAAGTGTGGTCTCCAGTACTGTACACAGTACTCGAGGTGTAGTCTAACCAGTCCATTGTACAGCGGCAGAATCACTTCCTTGCTCCTAGAGGTGATCCCACTTATGATGTATCCCAACATCCTGTTTGTCTTGCTAGCTGCTCTCCTACACTGCTCAGAGTTATTCATACATGCATCCACCATGACCCCTAGGTCTTTTTCCCCTATTGAGGCCTCCAGCACCTCCCCTCCCAGGGTGTACCTGTGTTTAGGGTTCCCCTGCCCAAGATGTAACACCTTGCACTTGGTGATATTGAAATTTAATTTCATGTGAGCCCAGCTTTCCAGGGTGTCCAGATCCTTGCAGGCCAGCCTCCCTCTTCTCCCTCAACTACTGCTCCCATCTTGGAGTCATCAGTGAAGAGACTCATTTCACACCCCATACCCTCCCTGATGTCCGATATGTATGCATTAAACAGGATCGGACCCAGGACCCAACCCTTGCGGTACCCCACTACCAACCTCTCTAGGGTTCGAGAGCTCCCCACAGACCACTATTCTCTGGGTGTGTCCAGCTAGCCAGTTTTCAATCCATCTGACCATCAAAGTGCCTACGCCCAACCCCATCAGTTTCTCCACCAGACCATTGTGGGGGACAGAGTCAAACGCCTTGCTGAAGTCCAAGAATAATACATCCACAGGCTTTCCCCTGTCCAGTTCTGATGTTACCCATTTGTAGAACTCCACAAGATTGGTTTGACATGATCTACCTGGCACAAACCCATGTTGCCGTCTATCCAGACTTCCCACCTCCTCCAAGTACACCCCCAATCGTTCCTTTAGTATAGTCAGATTTTCTAATTCTCAGTGAATGGTAGCCTGCAAAATTAATGACATGACCAACAAGAAGTGATTAAGTAATTGTAAATTTAAAAAACTCAGAAGGAGCATAACAAAGGGACAAACCACCACAGCTATAGAACCACACTCCAGGATACGGTAGAGTGAGTGTGTGTTTTCAAAAAGTAAATGGAGCCACAATCCAATTCACAATGCTCAAAAGCACTTTATTGCAGTGATCCAAAATTGGCAAATTTGTGACACTCAGCAAAATAACAAAGTAACATATCAGCCACCAATCGATACCCAGGTGCCCTGGCACTTTGCTCCATTTGAGCTTCCTCAGGGGGGCAGCAACCTGGAGGAGATGACACCCTTAAGTACCATCCTGTGTTGTCATCATTTGCATTTCATTAACTTCATAACAGCATAACAGAATTAGGTACTTTAAAGATTGAAATTAAATACATTTATTGCACCATAATGCATTATTTGCAACCGTGAATAAAAATCAACAATTTCATTAGAAAAAGAACAGATGACTTAAAATGTGAAACAGGAGACTAGCAGGCATGGATTCAATACCATAAGATATCATCATGGGATGGTACTTAAGGATGTTATCCTTGCCAGGTTGCCACCCCCTAAGGAAGCTCGAACAGAGTGAAGCACCGGGGTACTTGGGTAACAGTTGGTGGCTGATATGTTACTTTGTTATTTTGTTGAGTGTGTCACGAATTTTGCAGTTTTGGATCACTACAATAAAGTGCTTTTGAACATAGTGAATTGAAGTGTGGCTCCATTTATTATTTGAAAACACACACCCACTCTACTGTATCCTGTAGTGTGGTTTAATAGCTGTGGTGGCTTGGAACTTTGGGGGTTAGTAGTCCCGGACTCACACCCTGCCCAGCAATGTGTGAGAGGCTTTTCCTGGACTGCCATTACTGTACCAATGGGGCAGTTCACAGGAAAAGTCGTGAATGCGATCCATTAAAGGATACTAGGAAAGAAGAAATATCATAACAGTTTTTTTTTCATCTCCCCAAATCACTCACATATTCCAAAGCCCCAATCCAAGAGCAAAGCATCATAGGTATTCAAATTCTTACACACGTGAGAATTGCAAGCTTCACTTGCACAAGGACTTGCATATTGCACTGGTCTTGAGACCGTAGAGTATATGTTTGTGGTTTTAAGACAAGTGCAAGGACTTTTAAGTCAGTGGCAGAGTAAGCTGTATTGAACCCCACAAGGACAAGCAAATGCTGGAGCAGCAGTGACCAGAGATGAGTCAAAATGATGCACTGAGAGTTGTTCATGGTGTCAGATGGTGGTAGATATGTAATGTTCACAGATCTTAGATTCATGTTTGAAGTAATGCAGATAGGATGCTTGGATATATTGGGAGGGGTATTAATAGAAGAGAAAGGGAGGTAATACTTCCCCAGTATAGAGTCTTGGTGAGGCCACACCTGGAATACTGCACCCAGTTCTGGGGTCCTTACCTCAGGAAGGACAGGGATAGGCTTAAGATAGTGCAGCTCAGTGTAACAAACAAGATTCACAGCCACCAGGGCATGTCTTATGGGGGAGCTCCTCAAGGCACTGAACATGTACTCACTTTAGATCAGAAAGGGAGAGGGGAGATATATCTATTTTTTTTAATAACCAGGTAAGTACGATATGAAAGAGACCTTCGAATTCCTAAAAGGAATTAACAGAGTGAACTGTGGGAACTAATTAACTTGAATACTAGAGTACAGTGCTGCCAAAGCAACGGGGCGGTCAGCACTCCAGGGGCCCAGTTTCATCCACAGTTAAGTTTGAAAGGATGGGCTGGCAACAGTCTTGCAAGATAAATCCATACTTTATTCCAAAATTACTGAATGTTTTACAAGAACATAGCAGAAAACAGACAGGTACTTTGTCTCTGGTATGCAGGTCAAAATAGGGTAGTCCTTCTTTGTGCAAAAAGCTGATACAGACCTCACATGTAAAGAGCAAGCTGATACAGAACTCACAAGTAGAGTATACTTTTTTACGGAAAGGGTGGTGGAGCCATGAAACAGGCTGCCAGATGAGGTACTAGTTGCAAAAACTGTTAAGTGATTTTAAGCATGGCTGAGACAGAATGAAGGGTAAAGTGGTTGCTCAGGAATCAGAATTGGGGAGGAGAAGGGGGGGTTAGTACCCTGCAGGAATAGTGGGCCCCATGGCTAAATAGGGAACTTGGGCAGACTGGATGAACCTTTAGTCTTTTTCTGTATCCCTGTCTATCTTTCTGTTTCTGTGTTTCTAATGTCACACTCCCACATTCAGATGCTAAATAAGAAATCCAGAATATTGTACATCTGTCTGTTTGTTTTGCACATAAATCAATTGATAGAAACTGAGACCAGTAACAGGTACCCAGACCAAATGTATCATTCTTTTGTTTGATTAATATTGTGCTTTCCTACGCTCCAGGTTTATTTGAATAAATACTGATGATTACAGTATAGTCTAGTTATTAGAACACTGGCTTGGAGAACTGGGAGACTGCAGGTGCAAATCCTGCTAGAGACAAACACTTATGTATAACTGTGGGCAAGTCACTTAACCTCCCACTGCTCCAGTCTACTCAGCTGAGGAGATAGGTAGAAGCAGGACACAACAAGAAATAATATGTTTTATCTCAGCTAAACTATCCTGGGTAATTAAACTGCAAAAAAGTTGTATTTCACTGCTGTTCAAGGCTGCATAAATATGGGATATGCAACAGCTTGACTCAATCTTCTGAGCTATGGAACAAGCAAGATATGGAGTCATTAACTTAAGAAGCCTTGGTTGTAACCCAATATAGCCCACAATACTGCAAGGGGACATGGCACTCAAAACTTTCAGGAAAAAACTAGGAACAAAAGTGCCAAGATATGCTATTGTCCCCTAACTAGGTTTTAGGACTCCACTACATGCAATTCATTGTTATGTTTGCTTGCACGCATGCGCAAGAAACATATTGCGGCAGCTTTCTTCAGTAGCGAGTTGCGGAGGTGTGGCAGTGTTGTTGCCAATGTCAGCAGCCCATTTTGGGGCTGGTCTGTGCGGCACCAACAGAAAATCATGCTGTCCATGACAACAGTACTGTAGCTTGCCACAACCTTGAAAGAAACTCTGCTGCAATCAGGGAGTGCCCCGTCATTAAACAATCAGCTGTGTTTGTGGGGCGGTCCCTGACTGCAGCAGCCAATTACAGCTGCATTGTCTGGTGTCCCATTTTCAGAGAAACATGGTGCAGCTTCTCCGTCAGCCTCTCACAGTCTCCGAAAAGCCGATGAACAGCCGCCACCTCCCCCAGTCCATGGTAAAGCCGATGGAGGTGCCAAATCCCCCTGTCGGCATGCCCTCTCCCCAGTTCATTTGCCAATGGGGTAGCCCAATCCCCATCAGCATGATGCACCCCCCAGTTGTTGTGTGCCAAGGGGGTACCCAATACCCCTCGGCTCATGCACACTCCCCCCCCAAGCACACTGTATGGCTGATGGTGGTGCCCAATCACCATCAGCTCCAGTCCCCCAACAAACACCCAGGTAGCATGCTGGTGGCCCACCCAAGCATGCTCATGCACTCCCCCAGCACACTGTATAGCTGATGGGGGTGCCCAATCCCCATCGGCTCCACTCCCCCCCAACAAACATCCAGGTGGCACGCCGGGAGCCCACCCCACTGAGCCAAAAGCATCCCGTGGTGTCTTTTTTTTTTAATTCCTGTTAAAAATGAAAACGGTCCCTGGTTGAGTCACTTGCCTCGCTCCCCCAACCCGCACATACCCTCTGTGCACCCCATTTCCCCACACACATCACTCACCCCATACTTACTTTTGGAGTATGGCGCAATGATCTTTGGTGGACTGGGAACACATCTGCACTCTTCAAAGTCAACCGCGAACTGAAGAAATGCCAGTAAGCTGTATAATGGCATAATGTTTTTTTCCAACTTATGTGGATATCTTGGCCATTTTTTTGACTTTTGGCACCAAATTTTCAACATGGGTTTCTTGGGACTCCTCCTCATGAATTCAATCACTGTCATGGAGTTATTTGGTCCCAAAAGGTGATTTCACGATCACTGCATAGATTCACCTTTTGGGACTGATTAACAAAATGACAGTCACTGTTCGTGAGGTGGGCTCTCAAAAAGCCTATGCAGCAAATTTGGTAAAAAAAATGACTGAGTTACGAGCGTGCATTGCACAGTTTCCATGCACACTCATAACTTTGTGAATTTGTAATATTTTCACTCCAGAATTTCAACATTGACATTTTTTTCACACTTCCTTATGAACAGTACAGCTGTCATTTTTCACATCCTGCCCGAAATGTGTTTTCGCACTTCCGGTACAGAATAGTGCGGTCGCTGTGGGAAATCAGTGTTTGGGACAGATTAAGAAAATCACAGTGATACTGTTCATGAGCAGAAGTCCTAAAATGCCTATGTTGAAAATTTGGTGACAAAAGTCCATAAAATGACTATATTACGAGCGTGGATTGCACAGTTTCCACGCATGCTCGTAACTTTACAAATTTGTAATTTTCCCACTCAAAATTTTCAACATTGCCCATTTTGCACACCTCCTTATGAACAGTATAGCTGTCATTTTTTGCATCCTGCCCAAAAAGTGTTTTTGCACCTGTGGCACAGAATGGTACAGTCACTGTGCGAATTCAAGCTTTGGAACAGATTAATGAAATCTCAGTGCCACTGTTCATGAGGGGAGGTCCCAAAAATCCTACAGTATGTTGAAAATTTTGAATGAAAATATGAACAAATGCCCGGGGCATTAGGGTTTCCAACTGTTAACGCCCCACCCTGTACAGACTGATAGGCATCTGGTGCGCATGCCTTTGGATCTGTGGCACCAACCCTCTGGAATTCTCTGCCCTGTCAGCTTTGGGAGTGCAGGACTGTGGGGAGTTTCAAGCAGGCACTTAAGACTTTTCTATGGGGGAAAGCTTTTCTAGTATTTTCCTGATTTTACTTTGTATTAATTGTGTTTTGTTTTATGTGTACTGTATAGCGCTTTGGAATTGTGAAAGGCACTCAACAAATAAATGTTATTATTATTATTTATTATTGAGGGTGTGGCTTGGGGTTCTCGGCCGTAATGCTTACACCATTCCACCCCCACCCTGCAGCCACTGACTGGCATTGAGGTGTGCCTTGGGGTCTTTGGCCCTAATGTTCACCCCATTCTCTTATACTACACCCATCTCATCTTATTCCTTATGGAATGGGGTAAGCGTAAGAGCTGAAGACCCCAAGGCACACCATGACACCTGTCACTGTCTGCAGGTGGGTGAGGTGGAACATGGAGAGCTGCTATGGTTGACCTCCAAAGGCATAACCCTAATGCCTGTCAGTCTTAGCAGGGTAGGGGTTGGGGTTGGCGTTAGTTCACTACTTCACTGCCATTTCTGCTGCATATCTCTCTAACCCCTGCACTACCAATGCAATACCAGCAAGCAAACATTTGGCATTGACAAATGCTTGTTACCCTCTGATAAAACCATTATTTAATTGAAGTCAAGTTAAACATCAAGGATATTATAACAGTTTTACATCTCACTGTGCAGTCTATATTACTACATTTGTGTTTAGTAGTGAATGTTATAAAACTGTTGGCAAAAATGTTATGAGTCATACTGTAGAGCAGGGTTTGCCAGGGACTTCCCTGGCTTTGCAGCACAATTTTGCTGCATCCTCACATTTTCACTCCAAAGTTATACCACCTAAAAGGTGGTCTAACAATCAGGTGCAACCACTGCAATTTGCTGCTTGTATGGTCCCACTGGAAATGATAAAGTGATGCCAGCTACCGCAGATCGTAGAAACAGTCAGACATGAGACATCCCCAGATATATCTGAAAATCGCTTTCAACTGTTTTAGAGGATTACTTTTGATGCAGAAACAGAACGCAATTGAGAACTGTGCCTGTGTTAACAGCTTAAAATCCTTATGATTTTGCTTAGGTTCAACAATTGTGTCGTATGCATTGTATTGCTTCAGTGAAAGCCTGTGCAATAAAATGTTACATGCCTAAACAGGAAATTATTTACAGTCAACTGAAAAAATCAGAGATATTATGACAGTTTGGAATTCCTCTGTGCAGTGTAAACAGCCAAGGAGAATTTTAACTTAATTTTAGAATTCTTCTACCTTGGAATCACTTTGATGGCCTAACAGTAGAACTATTTGCTGCAGTACCATGTAAACAAACCTTGTTTTAGAGTAATCCTGGGTCCCTGACTATGACGTGGCTCAGGAACAGAAGTAAGCCAAGTATAGTTCCCTTTTACCCAGGTAGCAATGTGCTATTGCACTGCTCCTGAACTGACCACAGTTGTGGACAGTGGTAAGGCTCAGATACACATATATAGCCCTTCTCCAGAAGGATGCTATGGCTGTATGGGTAGAATGAAGTGCTGGTGGAAGGCGCTGGAGGGGCAATATAAGTGTTTGACATCATGGCTGCAAGCGACTGCACAATCCTGATGGTTCTCAGGCTAAGTGAAAAATGGAAAAAAAGGGGAGTTTCAACAAATGAGTTAGCCAGCACTACATGTGCTCACCCGACAATTTTAACCTGGTCTCTCTTTCTCTCTCTCTCTCTCTGTCTCAGTCCATTTGCCTTAACTTGGGGCCCTATCATGGGTGATGGTGATTAAGCCATGACAGTAGATGGGATTTTATTCTGGGTGACTGAGCCTTTGGACTCGATAGAGGTCAACTGATCAGCATGAGAAAAAATGAGATAAAAAAGAGAATGTTCAAACCTCTACATCATCATCCATTGAAAAACAAGTGTCCACATTTGTTTTTTTCTTACTATATCATCTTTTGATGTTTACTAGATTTAAAAAGTACAATTCTTTTAAAGTGCTCTGAGAAAGGACATTACGAAAAATGCTAGCAGCAGCACTTCATAGCCTTTCAGAAACATTTTCTTTTAATGTCTCTGCATGTACAAGGAATAGAAGCATAGACAATGATGGCAGAAAAAGACCACTGGCCCATCCAGTCTTCCCACAAACCCTAAGAAACCCAGAACCTCTTGTCCATAGAAGGTTCTAATCCACACTGTCCTCCCCATGCTCCCAGCCCTATCATCATCACCCTGAACAGCCATTAAGCCCTTCACTCTGTCCCAGCCATGTTTGAAACCATTGATAGTTTTGGTGTCCACCACATAAGCTGGCGGATTATTCCATGGCTCCACTACCCTTTCTGTAAAATAAAGCTTTTGCTCTTCCCTCTTGAATCCCCCCCATCAGTTTCCACTCATGCCCCTGCATTATTGATCTGCTACTTATGCTAAATAGTTCCTTGCAGTTTACCTTGTTCATGCTTTTTTTTAATTCAATTCAATTCAACTTTATTTTTAAAAGGCGCTTTTCTTAAAATCAAAGCGCCTGTACAAATACATATAACAATAAATATAATAAATCAAACTAATAAAAATCCTTAAAAGCTATATTAAAAAGGTGGGTTTTCAGCGCTCCCTTAAAACTAAGGACGGTCGGGCAATCTCGCACCTGACGAGGTAGAGAATTCCACAGGGTAGGTGCCATAAAACTAAACGATCTAGCACCAGATGTTTTCAAGCGTACCCTGGGAATCTCTAGCAATCCCTCGTCAGTGGATCGGAGGGGGCGAGAGGGACTATAGGGGCACAGGAGCTCTTTCAGGTAAGTAGGTCCCAGATCATGTAGGGCTTTATAGGTCAGCAAACCGACCTTGAAGGTAATTCGCCAAAACACTGGCAGCCAGTGCAGTCCGCGGAGCACAGGCATTATGTGACTGGATCTAGAAACTCCAGTCAACAGCCTGGCTGCTGCATTCTGCACCAGCTGCAGATGGCGAAGTTCAACCCCCGATAGCCCTAGGTATAGGGAGTTACAATAGTCAAGCCAGGAGGTAACAAAGGCGTGGATCAATGTTGGAAGGTCCTCTGGAGGAACCAAGTGCTTCACCCTGGCAATATTCCTCAGATGAAAAAAAGAAGTCTTTGTGACCGCTGACACCTGGGATTTAAGTGTCAAACGGTCATCAATTACTACGCCAAGATTTCGCACCTGGTCTGAGGTCGCCAGCTGGACACCTCCAAGCCATAGGCCTGAGGGTGATCCCTCTGGCAGACTCACCTCACAGCGACCTATATCCACAACCAACACCTCAGTTTTCTCCGGGTTTAACCTCAGCCAACTCCCATTCATCCATTCTTGGATTTCTTCAAGGCAGTTATTAAATACCGACAAGGCAGCGTCCTGACCGGGCACAAAAGACATATACAGCTGGGTATCATCTGCATAGCAGTGAAAACCCAAACCGTACCATCTAATAATCGCCCCAATGGTAGCATATACACCGAAAACAACATGGGTGCTAAAATAGAGCCCTGCGGTATCCCACAGGGCAGGGAGAATGATGCTGAGGAGAAAATTCCCGACACCACTCTCTGAGTCCTACCCTCAAGGTAAGATTGAAACCATCTGAGGACCGTACCAGACAGTCCACAGACTAACTGCAGGTGCTACCATGGTCAACGGTGTCAAACGCTGCAGAGAGATCAAGTAGTACCAAGATGGATCGGTCCCACGATCTCTTGCCATTAGGAGGTCATTTATACTTGACGAGCGCTTGTCTCGGTACTATGCCTTTCCTAAATCCAGACTGGAACGAATCGTAGATATTGTTGTTGGTCAAATGATCCTCCAACTGCACTGCACTCACTTTTCAATAACTTTACCCACAAAGGGTAGTTAGAGACTGGCCTGTAATTTTCTAGACAATATGGGTCTAAGGAGGGTTTCTTTAAAAGAGGCTTAATTATAGCCTCTTTAAGGGATCTGGAAAATCCCCTCCAAAGACTTCCATATGATCAAAGCTAGACTAGGCTAATCTTATCCACGCAACCCACTAAGAGGCGCGTGGGACCAGGGTCCAAATCACAGCAGGTCGGTCGCAGTGCTCGAATGATCATCACAACATCCTCGATTATGGGAAGGCTGAAGTCAGACCATTCCAACTGGGTGTTTGACATCTCCTGACGACCACCGCTGCTCCCATTAGGAGGGGAAGAGCGAATGTCCGATCTGATTTTGGCAACCTTATCCGCAAAGAAGAGAGCAAGCTCCTCACACCATTCTTGAGATAAGGCTCTTCTGGGCTGAAGACAGACTGGATTGCACAGTCTGTCCACAGTCCGAAAGAGCTGAGCCGGTCTATTCTGTGCAGCCGTTATCTCTCTGGACAGGAATTCTGCCTTCTTACGAGAGATTGCGGATTGATAGACCAAATAATGGTCCATCAAACTAAGCTTGTCATCATCACAACCGGACTTCTCGCCAACGCCCTCTCCAGCCTTGCCCAACTCTCCTCAATTTCCTCATGGTCTCATCAAACCAAGGAGACCTGGGCGAGGAGTAAGAGGACGAACACGAACTGGTGCAATAGAACCAGGGCCCTTGTTATCACCATTATAGGCATGTACCAGATCACCTGGATCCATGCAATCTATCGGTAGGCTTGATAGGTCCAACACCGCCATCAGGTCCTCTGGGGATACACCCTCAAAGGGCGGTATCGAACCATCTCCGTGGGGGCAGACCTAACAGGGTGGCCTCAAACTGAACCTAATGGAGTGATGGTCTGACCATCCAACCGGTTCCACCACCAAGTCGGATATCCCCATCCCCAGAAGGAACACCCGATCCAATGAGTGTCCACCCACATGGGTCGAGGAGGAAACCACCTGTGTGAAGCCCAGTGATATCATCAACTGGAGGAAATCTTGACCAAACCGAGAGAATTCATTGTCGACCCAAGCATTGAAGTCCCCCAGAACCAACCATCTGGGGGATCCCAATGTTAGGTCGACAATGAAGTCTGCGACTTCCTGCAGAAAAACATTCTCGTCACCTGGTGGACGGTATACGAGAAGTATCCTGCACCCCACACCCTCACCCACAATGTACTCAAAGGATCTGGTGACTCCCGCTGGCACCCCCACCAGACCCAGTTCTGACTTATAACACATGGCAACACCCCGCCTCACGATCTGTCTCGGCGGTGTATCACCGAGTACCCAGCCGGAATTGCTGCGGCTAATACAGGCCCAGCATTTTCATCCAGCCAGGTCTCGTGATGCACGCCAGGTCAGATGACTCAACAAGATCAGCTATAACAGCCGTCTTGTTTTTAATAGACCTGGCATTGCATAACACCGCTCGAGTAGGACAAATCTCCGATAATGCCCGGCCTACCTGCTGGTCCAAGCCAGGACCCTTGGGTATGGGCACAAGACAGGGAGAACCTCTCTCCCATGCCCATTTCGCCCCAGGGCGTCTTCTTGACCCTACAATCCCAATCAGGAACTTGAAGGTCTCTGTCATATTTCCCCTCTCTCATACTGCCTCCAGCATGTACATATTGAGTCCCTTGAGCCAATCCTCATAAGATCTGGCCTGCTGGACCGGAATCATTTTTGTAGCCCTACATTGCACTGTCTCCACCCTATCCTTCTCTTTTCTTATGTGAGGACTCCAGAACGGGGCACAGTACTTCAGATGGGACCTCACCAGTGACCTATATAGAGGTAGTTATACTTGCTTCCTTCTGCTGTCAATACCCCTTCCTATAAACCCCAGCATCCTGTCTGCCTTACTGTAGGCCTTGTTACACTGGTTTGATTGTTTTAGATTGTCATTGATGATAACCCATAGGTCTCTTTCCTCAGAGATTGTTCAATGCTTTACCCCTTCCCCCATCCAGTACTCTGTCCTCAGGTTCTTGTTTTCTATTTGCATCACCTTGCACTTTTTGGCACAGAATTTCAACTGCCAAACAGTTGACCACGTCTCTAGCTTTTGTAAGTCTCTCTGTATCTTCCTAACCTTCTCCTTGCAGTCTACCGTGCCACAGAGCTTAATGTCATCTCCAAAGAGACACATCTTGCCATGGATTCTTTTTCCCATGTTGCTAAGGAATATATTGAAAAGGACTGGACCCAGGACCGATGCTTATGACACCCTACTGGTGACCTTCCTCTCTTCTGATTTGACTCTGTTAAACACAGCTCTCTGCTGTCTTCCTTCCAACCAGTTTCTCACCCATCTAACTGCGTCTTTTACTGTACCCAGATCCTCTGTCTTCTTCAGCAACCTTCTGTGAGGCACCAAGTCAAAAGCCTTACTGAAATCAAAGTATTGTAAATCCACAGCATGGCCTTTATCCACTACCCTCATTATGCAGTCAACGAATACTATCAGGATGGTCTGACAAGATCTTCCTACCACAAACCTGTGCTGTTTACTATCCTGAAGTTCATTACTCTCCATGAAGTTTATGAGGTCCTTTTTGACTAGTGTCACCATCAGTGTATCTACAATAGAAGTAAAACTGACAGGTCTGTAGTTACTGGTTGCTCCTTGCTTCCCATCTCCCCCTTATGGAGCGGGACTATGCCTGCTATCTTCCAGTCTTTTGGAACTACCATTGTGTGAATTAAGCTACTGAATAGCATCCCTAGGGGTTCAGATAGTTCCATAGAAACATAGAAATTGTCAGCAGATAAGGACTGCATGGTTCATCTAGTCTGCCCGTAAGCCCTTGTACTGGATTACTGCTTCCGACCCACCCGCAGCTGTACCTCTATGGTTCCCCTATTCCTGTCCCAAGCATGCTTGAATCCTTCCACAGTGCTCACTGCCACCACCTCCTGAGGCAGATCATTCCATGCATCCACCACCTTCTCTGTGAATAAGAACTTCCTTACATTCCCTCTTAACCTCCCACCTTCCAATTTCATGTTATGCCCCCTTGTTCCTGTGCTCCTCTTGTAATGGAAAATGTCTTTCCCTGCACCTTGTTTATACGTTTTAGGTACTTGAAACATAGAAACATAGAATTTGATGGCAGATAAGGACTGTTTGGCCCACCCAGTCTGCTCATTTCCCTATCTACCTAACGGATAAGCTGCAGATCCTAGTTAACCAACGGCCTACTTCCTCCTACCCACACCTAGAATTGCCTTATGTCTGTCCCATGAATTCTTGAATTCCCCCACTGTTTTTGACTCTATGACCTCCTCAGGAAGGCTGTTCCATGCATCTACAACCCTCTCTGTGAAGAAATACTTCCTCACATTACCTCTGAGTCGTCCCCCCTCTATCTTCAAATTGTGCCCCCCTTTTCTTGCACATCTATTTTTTTGGAAGATGCTACCCTCTTGGACTTTGTTGATTCCCTTGAGGTATTTGAACGTTTCTATCATGTCCCCCTTCTCCCTCTTTTCATCGCGGCTATACATCTTAAGCTCCTTTAGTCTTTCTTCATATGTCTTCTGGTGCAGACCCCACACCATTTTGGTTGCCCTCCTCTGGACAGCCTCCACCCTGTCTATGTCTTTGCTAAGATGGGGTCTCCAGAACTGTACACAGTACTCCAGAAGTGGTCTTACCAACTGTCTGTACAGAGGGCCAACAACTTCCTGTTTTCTACTGGTGTTGCCTCTCCCTATGCATCTCAGTATCCCCCCAGCCCTCCTTACTGCCTTCTCACATTGCTGGCCCAACTTTAGGTCATCTGATATATGACTATCCCCAGGTCCCTTTCTATTTTTGTTGATGTCAGTATCTCAGCCCCCATTGTGTACTCTTGCCATGGGTTTTTGTTTCCCAGGTGCATTACTTTGCACTTCTTTGCATTGAATCTAAGCTGCCATACATTTAACCATTCCTCCAACCTTGCCAAGTCACTTTTCATCCTTTTCACCCCACCTTGTGTATCAACCCTGTTGCAGATTTTTGTGTCATCTGCAAAGAGACATACCTTCCCCTCCAGTCCCTCTGCAATGTCACTTATAAAGATACTAAAAAGTAGCGGCCCCAGTACTGAACCCTGCGGTACCCCCAGTAGTAACCCTCCTTTCTTCACTGTGGACTCCATTTACTATTACCCGCTGTGTCCCATTGTCCAGCCAGTGTTTTACCCAGACTACCACCCTGGGACCCACTCCCAGTCTGGCTAATTTGTTTATTAATCTTTTGTGCGGGACTGTGTCAAATGCCTTGCTAAAGTCTAGGAAGGCCATGTCCACAGCCCCTCCCTGGTCTACTACTTTGGTCACCCAGTCAAAGAAATTAATTAGATTTGTTTGACATGACCTTCCTACTGTGAATCCATGCTGCCTTGGGTCCTGTGCCCCACTGGCCTTAGGTACTCAACAATTCTTTCCTTCAGAAGTGATTCCATCATTTTCCCTACCACTGAGGTCAAACTGACAGGTCTGTAGTTTCCTGCCTCTGTCTTGCTCCCACCTTTGTGAAGGGGAATCACATCCACCCTTCTCCAGTCCTCAGGTACCACACCATCCTCCCATGATTTATTAAAAAGGGTAGTCAGTGGTGTTACTAGTTCTTCCCTTAGTTCTTTTAGAATTCTGGGGTGAATCCCATCAGACCCCATTGCTTTATCCACCTTCAGTTTTAAGAGTTCCTTCAGAACTCTTTCTTCTGTGAAAGGACTAATAGCAATCCCCCTATCCAGAGTGCTTCTATTGATTGGGTTAGGTCTCCCCCCTTGCTTTTCCATTGTGAATACTAAGCAGAAATATTCATTCAGTATCCCGGCTTTTTTACTGTTGCTCTCTGCCCAACCACCTTCCTCTTTATTCAGCCTCAGTATCCCTGCCTTCATCTTTCTATGCTCCATACTGTACCTATAAAAGGTTTTATCCCCCTTCTTAACCAAGTTGGCTATCTTTTCCTCAGTTTGGGCCTTTGCTAGTCTGACTGCCTTCCTCACTTCCTGCTGCTTTAACTGGTACAGTTCTCTGTTCTGGTCCTTCTGTGTTTCTTTATACTTCCTGAATGCTTTCTTTTTCTCCCTTACCTTTCCCGCCACTTCTTTTGAGAACCCTAGTGTTTTTTTCTTTCATTTTGATTTACTTATTTGCTTCACACAAAGACTTGTTGCCTCTGTGATGGCAGTTTTGATGTTTCACCATTGTTGCTCCACCTCACCTTCTTGCCTGTTTGCTAGTGCTTTTCTGATACACTCTTCTGTTTTGACAGAATCAGCCCTCTTGAAGTCCAGTACCCTCACTTTTGTGTGGCTTGACTCTACAGCTAAGTTTATCATGAACCACACTGTTTGGTGGGCATGTATTCCCAGATGGCTACCCACTTCAAGATCAAAGATGCTTTCTCTGTCCCCATTTGAGAGTACTAGGTCTAAGATTGCTCCCTCCTGAGTGGGTTCCAAAACTAGCTGTCTGAGGCATGCCCCCTGTAGGGCATCGAGAATGGCCCTGCTCTTGGATAAGGCTGCAGCAAAGGTGCTCCAGTTAACATCTGGCATATTCAGATCCCCCATCAGCAATATCTCACCTTTCTCTGCCATCCCCAGGATGCCTTTTATCATTTTCTTGTCCATTTCCTTCCCCTGAGATGGGGTCTGTATACAACCTCTATGTGGATTGTGGAGCCATTTTCAGTCTCCAGGGTGACCCATAGTGCCTCCTCTCCTCCCCGTTTACCCTTTAGTTCTGTTGCTTTGATCCCTTCCCTTACATAGAGAGCTACTCCTCCTCCTCTTCTTCCCGCCCTGTCCCTCCTGTAGATTGTGTACCCTGATATGTTGACATCCCAGTCATGGTTCTCTGTGTACCATGTTTCTGTGACTGCCACGATATCTAGGCATCCCTCTTCCATCAAGGCCACCATTTTGTGGAGCTTTTTACCTAGACTACGGGCATTGGTACTCATTACCCTCCATTTTTTTCTGGCTTTATTTCTTTTTGCCCCATCCCTGTCCTTACTGCCTTTGTCTTTTTCTCCATTTACCCCTGCACTTATCCCTATCGACTGCTTGTCTTGGTGTTTACCTCACTAACTACCCTGATTTTATGGGGGGGGCTAGGATTTCCCTTCTCCTTTTCAGTGACTCCCCCCCTTGGCTAGTTTAAATGCTTGCCAATGACGCATTTAAACCTATCACCTAGGATTCTGGTTCCCATCCAGGATAGATGCAGACCATTGTGCCTGTATAGACCTGCATCCCTCCAGGTGGAGCCCCAGTCCCCAATGAAGCCAAATCCCTGAGTTCTGCACCAGTTTTTCAACCAGTCATTGAATCCCATGGTGCAGAGTACACTAGCCTCGTCCATGCCATAGACAGGTAGCACTTCTGAGAAAGTTACCGTGTGTGCTACTTGTCTAAGGCCCCTCCCCAACTCCACAAACTCCTGTTGCACTGCTCTGATCCCATTCTCAGCCAGGTCATTTGTCCCTAGATGGATAATGACATCCAGCTCACTCTCCCTTGCAGCTGCTCCCACGATCCCGAGGATTCATTTCCTGTCCCTTCAAGCCATGGCACTTGCCAGGCACCTTACCTCCCCTTCCCTTCGCTCCTCTCCCTCAGTTCTACCCCCCTAGCAATTGAGTCCCCCAACAGGAGTTGTTTCCTTCCTCTGTTGGGTCCTGTGCCACCCTCCTGTGGGTATCCATTTTGGAGGTTCCCAGCATCCTCCTTGGTCTTCACTGCGGGTGCCTCCATAGAGGAAGCTGCTCTGCCAGAGTGGTGAATGAATTGTGGAGAGGCACAACTGGAGGGATGCGCCTCTGTTCCACCACCCTCACCCTCCCTGAGCCCACTGTGGTCCAACCACTGCTCTTTCTTGGCAACCTCTGAGGTAGTGGAGGTGGCCTGGGTGGTCCCTGGGTGGGGGAGCAGGTTTTCTGAATCATTGACAGGTCAGCATGGAGATAAGCAACCTCCTCCCTCAGACCAGAGAGGTGCCTGAAAATAGGGCAGCAATGCAGTTTCCAGAATGTTTCTATCATGTCCCCTCTTTCCCTCCTCTCTTCCAGGGAGTACTTGTCGAGGTCCCTTAATCTCTCCTCCTAAGTCTTGTGCTGCAAGCCCTGTATCATCTTAGTCACCCTCCTCTGGACCGTCTCCAGTTTGTTAATGTCCTTACGAAGGTGTGGCCTCTGGAACTGCACACAGTACTCCATGTGAGGCCTGACCATGGTTTTATATAATGGCATCACTACCTCCCTCCTTCTGCTGGTGATACCCCTGCCTATGCACTCCAGCATGCCACTGGCCCTCCCAGCTGCCTTAGTACTCTGCTTTGACATTTTCGGGTCATCTGAAATAATAACCCCTAGGTCCCTTTCCTCCTTTGTGACTGTCAGCAACTCCCCCCCCCCCATCCTGTAACTTTCCCCAGGGTTTCTGTGTCCCCGGTGCATAATTTTGTACTTCTTTGAATTAAATTTCTGTTGCAAGTCCTCAGACCATTTTTCAAGCTTCTCCTGGTCCCTCCTCATTTTCTCCACCCCTCTGGAGTATCAACTCTGTTACAGATCTTGGTGTCATCTGCAAACAGGCAGACCTTTCCCTCCAACCCTTCTGCAATGTTGCTAATGAAGACATTGAACAGGACTGGCCCCAGGATCGATTGCTGAGGCACCCCACTGGTCACCCCCCTCTCCCCAGACTGCACCCCATTTACCACCACTCTCTGCCTCCTGTCTGTTAGCCAGTTTCTAACCCAGTTTACCACCCTGTCCCCCATGCTCAGCCTACCCAGCTTGTTTATCAGCCTCCTTTGTGGGACAGTGTCAAACGCTTTGCGAAATTAAGGTAGGCGATGTCCACTGCCCCACCCTGATTTACTTCCTTTGTCACCCAGTCAAAGAAATCAACCAGATTTGTCTGACATGACCTCCCCACTGTGAATCCATGTTGCCTATAGTCCTGGGCTCCAATGGCTTCTAGATGACCCACAATCCTTTATTTAAGTAATGTCTCCATGATCTTCCCCACTACTGAGGTGAGGCTGACCAGTCTATAGTTCCCTGCCTCCTCCCTGCTGCCAGATTTGTGTAGAGGTACTACATGTGCCCTCCTCCAATCCTCTGGTACCACCCATGTGTTGAATGACTCAGTGAACATGGCTGCCAGAAGTTCTGCTATCTCCCTTTGCAGTTTTCTTAATATCCTTGGATGCATGCCATCTAGTCCCATCGCTTTGTCTATGTTCAATTTAGTGAGCTCCTGCAGGAATCTTTCCCCTGTGAATGGACTATTGTCCACCTCTTCACCCCTTGGCAAATGCTATACTGCTGTGGCCCCTGTACCTCCCCCTCTTCTGTGAATACTGAACAGAGATATTTATTCAGTATTTCTGCCTTTTACATGTCACCCTCCTTGCATTCCCCTTCCTCTCCCTTGTGCCTAGAAATTCCTCCCTTGTTTTTCCTCCCTTCACTGATGTACCTGAAGAATGTCTTGTCCCCTTCCTTAACTGACTGTGCTAAACCTTCCTCAGTCCGTGCCTTTGCTCTCCACTGCCTTTCCCACTCCCTTAGACACTCTAGGTACTCCTCCCTGTCCTCCTCCCTTTGAGTCTCCTTATATTTCCTGAACCCTTTCCTTTTTGCCCTGACCTTTTCTGACACCTCTCTCAAGGTTTCTTGCCATTCCTTGAGCTTCTTTGGATGCATCCCATCTGACCCTGAGCCTTATCTATCTGTAGGGCTGCTAGCCCTTTCCAAACCCTTTCACTTGTGAATACTTGCTGCCTCATCTCAGGGATCCACCTTACAGCTGCCTTAATGCCACTCTGTGGCAGAGGCCCTCTGAATTCCCTTGTGAATGCAGAGCAAAAGTAGTTGTGAAGAATGGCTGCTTTCTGCCCACCCCCCCTCTATTATCCTACCTTCCTCTGTTAGCCTACAGTTCCTCCTCTCCCTTCTTTTTTTTCCTGATATATCTAAAGAACTATTTTTCCCTTCCCTTGACCCCTTCTGCAATATGCAAATCTGTGTCTGCCTTTTGCTACTCTGACTGCCCTTTTGGTTCCCCTTGTTGTCATTTGGTAGTCTCCCCATTCTTTCTTTACTTGTTTTTCCTTGTACCTGGTAAAGACCTTCTTTCTGGCTCTCACTGCTTCCCTGACCTTTCCAGAGAACCATATTGGTCTCTTGTAATTTTTTTTATTACCATTCTCAAGCAAGACTTTGTTGCCTTGAGAATGCCCCCCCCCCCAATCTTTCCTCCACATCCCTGATGCCTTTCACTCTGATTAACTTGTCCCAGACCAGCTTTCTCATCTGGTTTAAGTCTGCCCTTCTGAAATCTAAGTGAATGTGAATCACAAAAATCAATTGGCCCCCTGTATTACATCTGACAGGTACTCAGAATAACCAAAAACTCTTAGAATAAAATATAACATTTACTTAAAATATTTTCTCCTACCTGTCAGTAAAACATATTACTAATATTGTTATGGAGTAGCAATCACCTTCATAGTAGGTGGCCACGTGACCAGTGCTGTAGGCTTCCCCAACACTCCTGGGACAATAAGAAATTCATGTAACTGTACAGGATAAGCATACAAATCTTAGTGCACACATGTTCAGGTGACCAGCCCACCACTGGATTTCTTCTATACCTTGGTTTCTTCGATAAACAACCTCAGACCCATTATCTGTATGTGACAGCTAGCTCTCAGGCCAGGTAAAAAGTGTTATAAAATATAATAGGGAATTATCTGAAAATGTTTTATTTTGAGGTCTTGAACATGTGTGTAAGGCTTGTATATCATCATGAATGGAGTACCTGCTATAGAACAAAAGTAATAAATCCCTTGATTCTGCATCATAAGGTGTTCATGTGGAACACTTGATTCACTTTTATTTTTCCTTACAATGTTTTCTTTAAAAAAAAACATTAACTTTACAAATTTAGGACAAGAATAAGCATTTAGTTTTGTACCCAATACATACATGTTGCTATTCCTTTCTAAAAATGGTGTTAATGCATCAGTTAGGGTTCAACTTAATGCCACAAATGTAGGGAAATGCGGCATTAGGATTTCCAACAATAACTCCACATCCCCATACCCACAAGCAACAAAAGGAAAAAACTTTGGGATTTGGGGTCTCCACAGTCTTGGCTAATTAGTGGTGGGGTCTTACTTGGGGTTGTCAACCCTAATGCTCACCTCTCCCCATCAGCCTGCAGTCTGCTGTTCTAAGCACAAGTTTCAGCTCCAAGCCAGTGCCTCATACTGCTACACTCTTCAAAGGCAGAGAAGTATGTTTCCCCACATGTTGCCAACAGAATGTGTTGTAGCTTTCTATTTGCAGGTAGTGGTGTGTAAAATTGGAAAATTTCACCCGGCGAAATATTTTGCAGAATTTGTGCATTTTGTGAAATACATTGTGGGATGAAATGTGAAAATTCGCCTGCAGAGCGGGTGAAATTTCACCCTTGAACTGATGAAATTCACCACTCATGGGCAACATTTTGTCACCTGGGAGTGAAGGTTTGCAATTTTCCCTTCCAGCCCCCAATCTTTAAAAAAGAAAAAAAATCCCCAACCCTGTTCTTGGAGTCAAGTGGACCCCCGGCCGATCACTGGACAAATTGAAGAACCCTCCCTCCGAGTTATTTCCCCTCCCCAGCCATGATAACCACAGCCTCCCAATTTAAAAAAAAATCTCTTCCCCTGCCCCTGATGTCTAGTGGACACCCCTCTGGCCGATTATCGGATGAATTGAAGAACCCTCCACCCAAATTATTTCCCCTTCCTAGCCATGACCACAGCCCCCAATCTTTAAAAAAACAACAATCACCATCCCTGTTCCTGGAGTCCAGTGGATTCCCCCTGGCCAATCACTGGCCAAATTGAAGAACCCTCCCCCAAGTCATTTCTCTCCCCAGCCATGATGACCTGCCCCAATTTAAAAATAAAAAATCCCTCCCTCTGTCCTGGTGTCTAGTGCCCCACCCCCCCACCCTGTCTTCAGTTAGAGAGCACCCACCCTGTTCCCCAGTACCCGATCGGGCCACTGGCACATCCTTACTTACTCTATGGCCTAGCAGTTCGAGGCTGAGCACTTCAATGAACAACAGCATGCTTGTACAAGCACGCTGCCATTCATTGAAGTGCTCAGTCAGGCTGCCAGCCATGGAGGTGAGTGGAGGTTGGGTCGGGCCCAACTAGTGGTACTTGGGGAGCATAGTGGGTGCTATCTGACTGAAGACAGGGTGGAGGTCCACTAGACACCAGGAAAAGGGGAGAGGATTTTTTTTTTTAAGATTGGGGCTAGGGTCATGGCTGGGGAGGGAACCACTAGACACCAGGGAGGGGTTTAATAAAAACAATATAGTGATGTACATTTGCAAGTGAAAATGTGGGTGAAATGACACCGAAATTTCACAAAATATTTTGTGTAGCAAATTTTTGGTTTTGTGGCAATTTCACTGGCAAAATAAAATTTCACAATATCTCTACTTGCAAGGCCCTGTGTGAAGAAAATAGATCATATCTGACCTTGTGTGCTCAGGGAAAAAGGTAGGAATTAGGATGGACAATCCTAAGGAAGTCTTCACCAATCCGGAGACCCCAAACCCTAATGTTCTTTCCTTTTGCTGCTTGGAGGGAGGGGGGAAAGAAGTTAGGGTTATAAACCTTAATGCCACATTTCCCTACTTTTGTGACATTAAGTTGAATGGTAACTGCTGTATTAATGCAGTTTTTTTTGCAAAGAATTTCCTTTCTTTTTGAGATAGTGGAATTGTATCCTCATTTATGAACAGATGCAGATGTGCTGGACCCTCCTGGCCATGTGCAAAGGGGAGAGTCCATCACCTGCAGAAGTGCAGGTCCCTTCTGGACCCTGCACTTTCATATAATAATGGATGCCAAGGATCTGTGGGGCTGTCTAGTGGGCTGCAAAGGGCTCTGTGCTTCCATGTAGCTACAGATACAGACATGCAGGGCAAAGAGTCCATCTGTCTACCAAACTGCAGGACCCTCTGGCGGCCATGAATAAAGAGGTACAGGGCCATGTCAAGAGAAGATTTCTCTTCACTATATGGTATTTGGGCCTGTGTGGGCAAACCTGCACTTTCTCTTCCTAGGCTAGGGGTTGTGTCACATGAAAGGACGGTCCCTTTCAGCCTCAGTCCATCCACCTGGCTCACTGAGCTCACCATGAAACTCAGCTCACCAACACAGAATCACAAAGCACTACCCACTGGAGTACAGGCTGGCACTACACACAACATTTCTTAATACTTGTTTTTTTATATGTTTACCCAAAATTTTAAAAATAATCATTTTATGACTCCCCTTTTAAACATGGCATGTGGAATTTATAGAATACTTGCCAAAATGTAATTCATTGCACAAGTGTGAAAACACATCTTGTCCAGCATTTGAAAAATTATACCTGTCATGTTTATGAGGTGGTTTGTAAAATGGCTATGTTGAAGGTTTGGAGTCAAAATATTAAAAATTAGCAAAGTTATGAGAGAACATTGTAATATTGCTGTGTTCACACATAACTTGGTCATTTTACTATGTTTTACACTAAATGTTCAACATAGTCTTCTTATGACCCCACCTCATGAACCTGATGGTTCTATGTGATAACAGTAAAAGCCTAAAGATGATCGCTGTTATCACAAAGTGAAAGTGCCAAAAAAAATTTTTGGCACTCTGACACCCCAGCACACAGCAAAATGGCACCAGGGACTTAGATTTTTTTAATGTTTTCTGTGGGGGGCTGTGACCTGTACCCTCCCGATGGGGGGCTTTGTCCCCTGCACCCCCTACTAAAGGATTTTCAACTCCAGCGGGGTGCATGTCGGGGGGGTGAAAACAGTTAAAAAAAAAAGGTTCAGGCTAGGTGCGGACCAATGCCAGCAGCCCAGCCACCATGTCATGAGGTCAGCTCAGCAACCCACTGCAGCACCACCCCTCACATCCCATACCGCCCCTCACTGTACGTGCCTGCTTCCACCCCCCACGCATGTACATATAGCGACATTTTGTTGCTATACTTCCCAACCCCTATCCAGCCACCCTACCATCCTGTGGCCGTCCCTGTAATGCACTGGGGAAGGGATCACCTTTTTTGTAGGGGCCCTTTCTCCAGCACCAATATCATGGGATACCAACCTGGTTGCTGAAAATTTTCAAATCAAACCCAAAATGTGATTTCTCTAGCAGCAGCAAAATCACCTTTTGGCACGTACAATATCTGAAAAATTTCAGTTGCCTTGTTCATGAGATGGGTTCCCAAAAAGGCCATGATGAAAGTCTGTTGGAAAAATATCGAGAATTAGCAAAGTTATGAGTGAACCTTAAAACATTTCAATGTTCACTCATATCTTTGTCATTTTACCATTATTTTTTCTCACTAAATTTTCGACATGGCCTTTTAAGGATTCCATCTCATGAAGAAGGCAGTTGAAATTTTTCAAATACATGCCAAAACATGATTTCACAGGGTAACTGTGAAATCTTCTTTAGGCACATTTAAAAAATTTCAACTGCCTTGTCCATGAGGCAGAATGCTAGAAAGGCCATGTTGAATGTTTGGTGGAAAAATATTGAAAATTAGCAAACATTTGCATGAGCACTGGAATATTTCAATGTTCACTCATAACTTGATAATTTTATCATATTTTTATACCAAATTTTCAATGTATCCATAGGGGAGAACCTTAGCAAGAGTGATCACAGTACCATTTTCTTCACAGTAAAAATGACTGCTGATGTTCATCGGCCCAGAGTGAAGGCACTAGATTTCAGGCATGTGGACTTTAGGAAAATGGGGGAATGCATTTAACAAGCATTGACATGGGTGGGGGCACTTACAGGGGTTGAGGAAATGTGGGTTACAATAAAAGGGGCAATAGTGGAGGCCACTAGCTTCTGTGTCAGGAGGGTAAATAAAAATTGGAAGAAGAGGAAGCCACTTTGGTTTAATAGAGAAGTGGCAAAGAAGATCAGGGCAAAGGGAAAGGCATTTAGGAGATATAAAATAACACAGAGGGAGGAGGATAGGGCTATATTCCAGGAGAAGCAGAATGAAGCAGGTTTGGGGGTCAGGAGAATGAAGGCAAGAACAGAAGAGAGAATAGCCAACACAGCCAAGGAGGGGGATAAAGCCTTCTTCTGGTATTTGAGTGAGAGGAGAATGTCAAAGGAGGGGATAGTCAGGCTGAGAAATGAAGAAGGGAGTTGGTGGAAGATTACCATGGGAAGGCGGAAATACTTAACAGCTATTTCTGCTCAGTGCTCACGGTAGAGAAGGATGGTGAGGTAAGGAAAATCAGGGGAAATGAGGTGATGAGGGTTGACTCCAGTCCATTCCAGGTGGAGGAGGTCCAGAGAGAGCTAGAGAGGTTGAAAGTGGATAAGGCAAAGGGGCTGGATGGGGTGCACCCCAGGGTACTGAGGGAGCTTAGTAAAGTACTAGCAGTACCTGTGACCAGCTTCTTTAATAAATCCTTAGAATCAGGGGAGGTCCCTGATGACTGGAGATGGGCAGAAGTGGCCCCCCTTCATAAGGGGGGGACAAGGAGGAGGCAGGCAATTATAGACCAGTGAGCTTAACATTAGTGGTGGGCAAGTTCGTGGAGAAACTGCAAAAGAAGAGAATCACTAGCTACCTAGAAGCCAATGGCCTACAGGACCGGTGGTAGCATGGATTCACTGAGGGAAGGTTGTGTCAAATGAACTTGATTGAGTTTTTTGACTGGGTCATCAGGGTACTGGATCAGGGGAGGTCTGAGGATGTTGCAAACCTGAACTTCAAGAAGGCATTTGATTCTGTGCTGCACAGGAGAATACTGCACAAAATTAGATGTGTTGGGCTCAGGCCGGTAGTGGTTAGGTGGGTGCAGAACTGGCTGGGAGGCAGAAGGCAGAGGGAAATTGTTAATGGGGTATCTTTAAAGGAGGGTATAGCCACCAGTGGGGTACCTCAGGTGTCGGTGCTGGGGCCACTCCTTTTTAGAATGTTTATTGGGACATAGGGGAGGAGATGGAGGAAAGAGTGTGTCTGTTCATGGATGACACAGAGGTCTGCAATAGAGTGGATATGACTGAGGGGATTGAGAGTAAATGCAGGAATCTGGAGAAATGGGAGGAATGGTCTAGGGACTGGCAATTGTTCTTGAATGCAAAAAACTGCAAGATCATGCACTTCGGTGAGAAAAACCAGGGTATGGAATATCAGGTGAGGGGTTTGCCCTATAGGTTACCAAGCTGGAAAGAGACCTTGGTATAATCATTTCATGGGACCTGAAGGTAACAAGGCAATGTGAGAAGGAGGTGGCAAGGGCCAGTAGGATGCTGGGTTGTATCAGTAGGGGAATAACTACCAGGAAGAGGGTGGTCATAATGCCCTTGTACAGGCAGTTTGTCTGGCCACATCTTAAAAATGGGGTCCAGTTCTGGAGGCCATACCTCAAGAAGGATGTGGAGAGAGTGGAGCGCATCCAGAGAAGGGCGACAAAAATAGTGAAGGGTATCAGTTAATTGTCGTATGAGGAATGGCTGAGGGATCTAAACATGTACTCCCTAGAACAAAGAAGGGAAAGGGGGGACATGATAGAGACCTTCAAATATATCAAGGGTATTAACAGGGTGCCAGTAGGAGACATCTTCCAGCTAAAGGATCAACTGACAACAAGGGGGCATGATATGCAGATAGCAGGGGGGAGGTTCAGAGGAAACATTAGAAAATTCTACTTCATGGAGAGGGTGGTGGATAACTGGAACAGACTCCCGGAAGAGGTGGTGGGGCAGGAAATGTGGGGGGATTCAAGGGAGTGTGGTATAGACACAAGGGTCTTTTAGGACTGGGGGGTGTAAGAAATAACAAATTCCAAGCAGCTAGATAGGCATACTGGGCATACTGGGTGGGCCTGGCAGTCCTTTTTTGCCATCACATTCTATGTTTCTATGATGTCATCTCATGAACCCGGTAGGTGAAGGTTTTCAAATCCTGCTTGAAAGGTGATTTCAAGCAGTGCCCACAAAATCACCTTTTGGGACAGATTTGAAAACATTTCACCTACCTTGCTCAAGAAGAGGGGTTCCAGAAAGACCATGCTGAAAAAATTAGTACAAAAAATATTGGAAAGATTACAAAATTATGAGTAGAAGTTCAAAACCCTTTGAAATACGTTACACAGACATACCTTATTTTCTCATATTACGGTCACTGGTTCCAGCAGCAAAACATGTTTTAGTTTGGAGAGTGGCTCTACATCATGGGACACTTTTAGGTGAGTGAAAGTGTATGTGGGGGGGTGTAGGGTGGTGGATGTTGAGTGGGGAGTCAGAGTGGGGTGGGTGGAAGTGTTGGGCAGTCAGTTGGGCGATGGATCATTTTCTTTATTACAGATTTTACTACAAAAAAAGATATCAATGAGAGATGGTTTTCCTTGTTTCACAGGACTTAGCTGACACTAGGGATTGGGCACCGCAGTGTTAGGCAGCTGTTCAACTGCACTGTGAGTAGGCACCCCAGTGCCACCATGTATATTATGGGAAGGGATAACCTGGAGGGGAGGGGGGTGAAGACAAGCAATACCAGAGGTGGGCATTCCGGTCCACTTAAAATATTTATAAACACTGGAAAGGCAAGTGGGCAACCTGGTTGAGGGGGAGAAAGAATTGGTACTGGGGCTGGGCACCTCAGTCCACTACTTATTTCATTAGCTAGCTAGCTAGCTACCTAGATAGATAGATGGATAATAGATAGATAGATAGATAGATAGATAGATAGATAGATAGATAGATAGGTAGGTAGGTATATAGGTAGATAGACATAGCTGAGAGAGAGAGAGAGAGAGAGAGAGAGAGAGAGAGAGAGAAAGCAGCCAAAGCTTCCATAAATCAAGGAGGTTATTTTCTAGACTACACTGAATTGAATTATTACTTTTTGGACCTGAGTAAGTAACAAGTATTGATTCTGTTTTTGGGGTTGACTTTTCTTAGTTAAACTTTAACTTGCCAGGGAGGAACTGTAGCTGGGAGATATTTGCAGTCATTTGCGACTAGACCTGTTACTTAATCTCTATCAAATAGGTGTCTGAAAGGAAGGAAGGAAGGAAGGAAGGCACTCCCTGGGGTGGAGGGTCAGAGTTGTAGTTGATTGCTTCTGGAGGGCATAGGTTTACTCCAACCCCTGACCCTCACCCCACCTGCCCCAAGCACATCATTTCCTTTATAGCAGGTGTTCTGACATCACTTCCCCAAAACTGCTAACAACATACACCTGTTCATATTCTTAAAGGCACTGTACACCTAATTATGGGTAGTGACACTCACAAGCTTGCACACACTAAAACAAGAACAAAAAAAAGAAAAGCATCTGTAACAGGAAGGGACACAGACATGTGGGGAGTGATGCAATGCACTGGCTGTGGAGTAGCAGCCTTCCAGGAGATATTCTGGAGACTGCATTGCTGCCCTATTTGCAGGCACCTCTCTGGTCTGAGGGAGGAGGTTGTTCGTCTCCATGCTGACCTGGCAGGGATTCGGGAAACCTGCTACCCCACTCAGGGACCACCAGGTCCACCACCACTACTTCAGCGGTTGCCAAAAAAGAGGAGTGGTTGGACCATGGTGGGCTCAGGGAGGGTAAGGGTGATGGAATAGAGGTGCATCTCTCCAGTTGCCCCTCTCCACAATTCATTCACCACTCTGACAGAGCATGGTTCCTCTATGGAGACACCCACAGTGGAGACCCAGGAGGATGCTGGGAACCTCCACAATGGAGACTCACAGGAGGGTGGCATAGGACCCCACAGAGGAAGGAAACAACTCCTGTTGGGGGACTCAATTGTTAGGGGTAGAACTGGGGGAGGGAGGGGAAAAGGGAGGTAAGGTGCCTGGCAAGTGCCATGGCTTGGAGGTACAGGAAACAAATCCTCAGAATCATGGAAGCAGCTGCAAGGGGAAGTGAGCTGGATGTCATTATCCACCTAGGGACAAATGACCTGGATGAGAACTGGATCAGGGCAGTGCAACAGGAGTTTGTGGAATTGGGGAGGGGCCTTAGCCAAGTAGCACACATAGTAACTTTCTCAGAAGTGCTACCTGTCTATGGCATGGCTGAGGCTAGGGTGCTCCGCACAATGGGATTCAATGACTTGTTGAAAAACTGGTGCAGAGCTCAGGGATTTGGCTTCATTGGGGACTGGGACTCCACCTGGAGGGATGCAGGCCTATACAGGCACGATGGTCTGCATCTATCCAGGAAGGGAATCAGGATCCTAGATGATAGGTTTAAATGCTTCATTGGCAAACATTTAAACTAGCCAAGGGGGGAGGCACTGTAAAGGAGAAGGTAAATTCTAGCCCTCCCTCAAAAAATCAGGGTAGTTCAGAGATCACGTGATGCAGAGTGCTGAGTAGCAGCTCCCTCAAGAAGCCCCTGCCTCCCGATTATTAATTCATCTCGTTCTGATGTCCTAATCTACTATTTTCTCTTGTTTTTGAGATTCAACGCTGTGTAATAGCTGTTGCACTCTGGACTGGCTATATCTCGGGCAGATGGAGGCTTACATGAAGAAAGCCCTACAGAAGCATACCCCTCCAGCAACTCCTGAGAAGGCCTCTAAGAAATCCAGGGCTTCGGGTGGCTCTGGGCCTGATCCTCTGAGCCAAATTGGTGAACAGGAGACTGTAACGCTTTTCAGGTTCCTTGAGGAATTTAAACCCTTTCTAGAGGAAATGAAGGAGATGGCAATGGATTTGAAATCGCTATCTAGAAAGCTGGATGAACTCTCGCTATCTGTGTCTGATAATACAGCTCGTATTGTTTTCATTGAGAAAAAGTTTCGTAGTCTTGACCTTGACCTGGTCTTGATGCGCCAGAAATTGTCTCGTTTTGAAGCTAAGCTCGAGGATCTAGAGGGTCGGAGCCGTAGAAATAACGTTGTGATCTTCGGATTACTGGAGGGAGAGGAAGACCAATGTGTTGTGGCATTTGTTCAGAAGCTGGTTGAGCGAGTGGCTGCCCCATCTCCATTCGGCCCTGGCTACATTATAGAGCATGTTCACAGGGCTTTTCAGCCTAATCCTTTCCTGGAGGATCCCCCCTGCCCCATTGTGTGCCGGTTTTTGAACTATTTAGAGAGACAACATTTCCTGCAAAAAGTATGAGCTTTGTAAGAGGTTCGCTGGGAAAATACAAAGTTGAGAATCTCACAAGATTTACCCGCCTCGGTTCGCTTGAAACGCAAAGCGTTCCACCCTATTGTTTCTAAGTTAATCGCAGCAGGTTTGAAGTTCAGGATTGGTTACCTGGCCAGACTACAGATCTCAATTAACGGATCCTGGAATAGCTATGAGGACCCCAAAGTGGCTTTGATGAGTCTTAAGTCCATGTTGCCAGAACTTTTCAAAGACTCTTGAATGGATAGAAACATAGAATTTGACGGCAGATAAGGAGCGCTTGGCCCACCCAGTCTGACCATTTACCTACCTAATGGATAAGCTGCAGATCCTAGTTAACCAGCATAGAAACATAGAATTTGACGGCAGATAAGGACCGCTTGGCCCAGGATGTGTCGCAGTATGGAGTACTACATGGAGTCGAGAACTTGAACTTTCATTTTTCCTCTTAGGGAAATCTTCTAAGCGTGAAGACCTGGGGAAATTGCATCCGCTGATTTGGACTGGGGGGATCATTGCGGGCCGTCTCGATTTTTCCCTTTTTTCTGCCTCACAAAGGGCCCATGCTAGTCTGAAGCAGTGGACACTTGGGTTTGGGGCCTTATTAAGGGCGGACTTGCGTGCCAAGTCTTGGCAGTTACATTTGTTGGGGGCAGAAAGACTGTAGTTAGATTGGTTGTGGACCAGTTTTTCATTTTTCTTGCTTGGATTGGTACTAGGATGGTCCTGGGCTTTCTCCATTCTTGATTCTCATTTAGCTAGGACAGAAAACTGGCCACTATAGGGTGTTCCAATCATAGGGGACTCGTAAGGAAGCACAACTCGAGGAGGATTTAACAGTGCTTTACCACTTGGTTGGTGCACAGTACTCTCAATTTTGCAGGGAGGACCTGTGCATTGGATGGTGGGTTGTTGTGGATAGAGGCATTTGCTATGCCTTCCCCTTCGGTGGAGAGATCCCATTTTCTCTTGTCTCTATTCCCACTCTTAATATGCGCTGTAGCTATCTCCTCCATTAGGGGTTTCTGGTCTGGTTTTGGTTATATGTGGCTCACCTTGTGTGGCAAACAGGGTTTCTGTTTCCTTCTCAACTCTGTCTTGGTTACTACAAACACTTGGGTGGTGCATGGGTCTCTCTGTGGTCGCTCTAAAACAAATTCCCTGATGCTTATGTTCTGGTGGGATTGAAGTGAAAGCACAGGACCGTTCTCTCTCATTTGGGGTATAACTAGCAGTGTTTGGTTTCTATAGATTGTTATCTGAGTGTAACAGTGTTAACTATCAGGGGTCATTATTGGGGGGTGGGAATAGAGGGAATAGAACCAGTATTGTGCTGAACGTTGCTTGTGATAGTTTGGTGGGGGAGTGTGGGTGGGTTTTGGGGTATGGTTTGAGGTGGGGGGATAGAGGGATGGGTGGATTCTATTCTTGGGGGGTTAGGGAGGAGGGTGGGTGTTACTGCAGTAACCATGGGGATATGTTTACAGGGGATATATATCCTGTGTGCTGAGTGTAATTGTTTTAATCCAACTACTTTTTCTAGATGGCTAATGAGATAACATTTGCGACTTGGAATGTTAAGGGGATCAGAAAGAAACACAAGCAATATCAGGTTCTCAAACATTATTTTTATTCAGTTTGCAGATAACCTTTTTGCAAGAAACCCATTTATTAGAAGTGGAAGCTCTGCAATTAAGGAGGCAACAGGTGGGATTGATTTACAGTGCCCAGGGTACCTCAAATAGTTGCGGGGTCATGCTCATGATTAACAGGAGTACTCCGTTGGTTTCCACACAGGTTATCAATGATACCGAGGGAAGGTTTATCCTTGTTAAGGGTACCCTCTGGTCTGTCCCAATATTATTGGACTGTATCTATGGCCCTAATCTGGATGATCCAGGATTCTTTATGAGGCTTATATCTATCATTCTCCCACTGCTTCCCATTAGAATTATTTTAAGAGGAGATTTCAATCAAGTTCTTGACCTTAATGTAGACAGATTGGGCAGTAGTCCGGGAGGGGCCACCCCCAGGCAGAAGGCATTCAAGGATTTATTAGACCGATGTGGGCTCTGTGATGCCTGGCGTGTTTTACACCAGATTCTAGGGAGTTTACCTTTAGGTCTATGGCACGTGGCTCGCAGTCCCGCATTGACTACTTACTCATTTCTCAGTGCCTCCTGCACGGGGTGAAGACCTCCTTGATTCAACCCAGCCCAATTTCCGATCACTCATTAGTAGTATGCAATTTGGTACTGCTTAATTTACCCAATAGGGAAAGTAGATGGAAACTCAACGACCAACTCCTCAAGGATGTTAAATATTGCAAACTTATAAGGGAACAAATAGAATCCTTTTTTTCATTAAATCCTTTGGATAGTGCAAAGCCTGATATCTTGTGCAGGGCCTTTAAAGCCTTCATGAGAGGAATACTTATTAGCATGGCGGTTGGTAGGAAAAGAGCGCGGGAGAAGGAACTAAAATCCTTATTAACCCAGATTAGATTCCTGGAAGTTAACCTTCCGGTCGATCCTCTAGACGAGGATACACAAAAACTCCTGGAGCTAAAGGATATATGCTTGGAGTTACTTTGAGACAAAGCAGAACTAGCCATTATTCGTACCAGGGCTAGCTACACTGATCAGGGTGAAAAAGCAGGATGTTTGCTGGCATTGTGTATTAAACAACAGGAATCAATGAGATTTATCCCTCCCATCAGGTCAATGGCAGATGGATCTCTTAAGGTGTCTCCCACTGAGATAGCTCAAGAATGTGCTACTTATTACACAGATTTGTATAGTGACATGGAGCACCCCCCTTGTCCTGAAGACATAGAGGGTTATTTAAGGGATTCCCATTTGCCCCCTCTCACTGGTCGGTGTAGAGACACCCTGGTTGTCCCTATTTCCCAGGAGGAAATTGCTAAGGTTATTAGTGAACTGCCAGCTGACAAGGTCCCTGGTCCAGATGGATTTTCCTCTTTATTTTATAAGGTCTTTCGAGACCTCCTCTTACCAATACTTGGTCATTTATTTCAGCAAATCCTATCTGGGGCAGAGACAGATGCACATCTCTATGAGGCTGTGATTGTCCTGCTTCCTAAACCTGACAAAGATCTCAAAATGGTTCAAAGTTACAGACCTATCTCACTTTTAAATCAGGATATTAAAATCCTCTCTAAAATTCTGGCTAATAGGCTGGCAGTGGTTCTTCCTGGGTTAATAGGTACAAATCAGGTTGGATATATGAAAGGGCGCTCATCTTCCGATCACTTACGCACCTTGTCACACGTCTTCTCGGCTACCAGGGATGCGGAGTTCCCTGCGGGCTTGATTTCCCTGGATGCCGAGAAGGCATCCGACTGTGTGAACTGGAATTTCTTGTTCCGCACTCTGGAGGCCTTCCACTTTCCCTCTCTGTTTATCTCCTGGATTGCCGCCCTTTATAAAAATCCCACGGCAAGAATTTCCGCGAATGGGGCCTTTTCCCATCCCTTCTCGCTCCATTCAGGTATGAGGCAGGGGTGTCCCCTTTCTCCTCTATTATTTAACTGATATTTGGAACCTCTTATTCAAAATATTCTCAATAATGATTCCATACAAGGGGTGATAATTGGGTGGCACGAAATTAAAGTCACTGCATATGCAGATGATTTGTTAATACATCTGTCCTACCCGGTGTCCTCCATCCCGGCCTTGCTAAGGGAAGTAGCAAGGTTTAGTGGTCTGTCCAATTACAAATTGAATGCAAGTAAGTCCCTATTTTTCCCCTTAAACCACAAAGTTTTCAAAAGTGATATTAGCCCTCTTGCTTCATGTTGGACCCCTAGGTTATTCAAATATCTGGGTATCAAACTTTCCCGTAACTCCCTAGTATGGTTTAAGGAGAATCTGGAGTCCCTATTGCAGGTGATTACGCATGACCTTGAGAGGTGGTCTAAACTTCCTATTTCTCTATGGGGCCGGATCAACATAATTAAGATGAATATATTTCCTAGGATCTTCTACCCATTGTCCCTTCTCAACACCTTTATTCCTTTACTCTGGTTTAAAAAGGCACATGATGTCTTCACTAGATTCATCTGGGCTGATAGGTATCCCCGTTTGACTTATCATAAGCTGGCAGCCCCAAAATTGGAGTGGGGGTTGCGAATTCCCCATCTGACTATATATCACTGGGCTAGTCACCTTGTGAAATGCTCGAGATGGGTATCTATCGGCCCAGAAGAAGCGCAACCTATTTGGCTTAAAATAGAATTAGATGCAATCAAGGACAAAAACCTGGACCCTCTCACATTATTTTTCCTCAGGTTATACCAAGTAAGTGTGTCTGTAGAGGGTCCCACAATAAGGACCTCTCTAAAGGTCTATTCCCAGATGTGTTCCTTTTTACAGTAATCCCCCCATCTGGACCTAGCCCAGTCTATCTGGAACTCTCCATCATTTACTATTAACAAGACTCAGATTTCCCATTTTTGGTTGCCTCAACTGGGAGAGGGGAAGCTCCTGGCCTTTACTGATGGTGGGGAGCATTGGTTATCAGTGGAAGAGATGGTTAGGAAATTTCTCATCCTGGCTTCTTCCTACTTTAAAGCTCTGCAGCTGAAACACTTACTTGTAATTACCCTGGGTAGTACTCCCCCGTCCCAGAATATCTCTTCTCTGATATCTGAGGTATCCCCACTTTCTAGTTCTCCTGGTGCAATCTCTAAACGGTATCAGGTTTTGTTTCATAAAAAGTTTGGGGGTCCATTTGGGCCATCAAGATTTTGGAGTAATTTTCTCCCTCACCTCCGGTTGGATTGGCACTCTCTCTCTGGAAGTCATGTCATAAATTCATTTCTCAAGATAGACTGCGCCTCATGCAATACCATGTATTGCACAACCTATACTATACCCCGGCCAAACTCCACAGGTGGGGCTACCTAGACTCAAACAAGTGCAATAAATGCTCACAGGAAGAGGGCACACTTTTTCACATGCTTTGGTCTTGTCCAAAAATTTCCCCTTTATGGGTTTCAATCCAAACTTCCTTAGACCCCCTGTTGGGCCTCCATGAATATTTTACTCCTGCGATTTGCTTGTTAGGGGACCTGTCTTCTATTAGTGTTAGGGTACGTAAATTCCATATTTCCATGGTTGCCCTATCAGCTAAGAAAATAATTCTTCGTCACTGGAAAGACAGGTCCTCCCCTTCACTCCAGGAATGGGTAAGAGAAATATTATCTAACCTGCGACAGAAAAAGCAATAGCCTGTCTTCACAATAGTCTGGCAGCTTATACTAGAATTTGGGATCCCCTTCACTCACTAATCTCTCTGGTTCCAAGCTAAACCTATTCTAGGGTTATTATTCCTGCACGGCTTTTGGTTAGGCACCCGGCATCCATGGGTATTGGGATGAGTTACTGCAGTAAGGGGAGGTTGGGGGGGTGGTCAGTTTCTTTTTTACAATGTACCAATCAGTCTCTGTCATTTTCACTGTACGCTGCCTTTTATGGTGGAAAACGTATCAATAAACTTTAAATTATAAAAAAAATCAGGGTAGTTAGTAAGGGTACACAACAAGATAGAGCAGTCTACAGGGAGATGGGAAGGGGTAAATAGAGAAAAAGACAAAGTCAGTAAGGACAGGGATGGGGCAAAAAGAAATAAAGCCATAATAAAATGGAGGGTAATGACTACCCATGCCCATAGTCTAGGTAACGAGCTCCCTGAAATGGTGGCCTTGATGGAAGAGGGGTGCCTGGATATCATGGCAGTCACAGAAACATGGTACATAGAGAACCATGACTGGGATGTCAACATACCAGGGTACACAATCTACAGGAGGTACAGGGAGGTAAGAAGAGGAGGAGGAGGAGTAGCTCTCTATGTAAGGGAAGGGATCAAAGCAACAGAACTAAAGGGTAAACAGGGAGGAGAGAAGGCACTGTGGGTCACCCTGGAGACTGGAAATGGCACCACAATCCACACAGGGGTTGTATATAGACCCCCATCTCAGGGGGAGGAAATAGACAAGAAAATGATAGAAGGCATCCTTGGGATGGCAGAGAAAGGGGAGATATTGCTGATGGGGGACCTGAATATACCAGATGTTAACTGGAGCACCTTTGCTGCAGCCACATCCAAGAGCAGGACCATTCTCAATGCTCTACAGGGGGCATGCCTCAGACAGCTAGTTTTGGAACCCACTAGGGAGGGAGCAATCTTAGACCTGGTACTCTCAAATGGAGATGGAGAGAGGATCTCCGATCTTGAAGTGGGTAGCCATCTGGGAACAAACAACCACCAAACAGTGTGGTTCACAATAAACTTAGCTGTAGAGTCAAGCCATACAAAACTGAAGGTACTGGACTTCAGGAGGGCTGATTTTGTCAAAATAAGAGTGCCTCAGAAAAGCACTAGCAAACAGGCAAGAAGGTGGGGTGGGGTGGAGCAACAATGGGGAAACATCAAAACTGCCATCACAGAGGCAACAGGCCTTTGTGTGAAGCAATTAAACAAATCAAAATGAAAGAAAAAAACACTATGGTTCTCAAAAGAAGTGGCAGGGAAGGTAAGGGAGAAACAGATAGCATTCAGGAAGTATAAGGAAACACAGAAGAAGCAGGACAGAGAACTGTATCAGTTAAAGCTGAAGGAAGTGGGGAATGCAGTCAGAATAGCAAAGGCCCAAACCAAGGAAAAGATAGCCAACTCAGTTAAGAAGGGGGATAAAACCTTTTATAGGTACTGTACATTAGGGAGCAAAGAAAGACTAAGGCAGGGATACTGAGGCTGAATAAAGAGGAAGGTGGTTGGGCAGAGAGTGACAGTGAAAAAGCAGGGATACTGAATGAATACTTCTGCTCAGTATTCACAATGGAAAAGCAGGGGGAGATACCGAATCCAGTCAATAGAAGCACTCTGGATAGTGTGGTTGAGATTAGTTCTTTCACAGAAAAAGGGTTCTGAAAGAACTCTTAATACTGAAGGTGGATAAAGCAATGGGGCCTGATGGGATTCACCCCAGAATTCTAAAAGAACTAAGGGAAGCACTAGTAACACCACTGACTACCCTTTTTAATAAATCATAGGAGGATGGTGTGGTACCTGAGGACTGGAGAAGGGTGGATGTGATTCCCCTTCACAAAACTGGGAGCAAGACAGAGGCAGGGAACTACAGACCTGTCAGTTTGACCCCAGTGGTAGGAAAAATGATGAAATCACTTCTGAAGGAAAGAATTGTTGAGTACTTTAGAGGCCAGTGGGGCACAGGACCCAAGGCAGCATGTATTCACAGCAGGAAGGTCATGTCAGACATATATGTCAGACAAATCTAATTGATTTCTTTGACTGAGTGACCAAAGCAGCAGACCAGGGAGGGACTATGGACATGATCTACCTAGACATTAACAAGGCATGTGACACAGTCCCACACAAATGATTAATAAACAAATTAGCCAGCCTGGGAGTGGGTCCCTGGGTGGTAGACTGGGTAAAACAATGACTGGACAACAGGACACAGAAGGTAACAGTAAATGGAGTCCACAGTGAAGAAAGGGGGTTACTAGTGGGGTACTGCAGGGTTCAGTACTGGGGCTGGTCCTTTTTTTAATGTCTTTATAAGTGACATTGCAGAGGGACTGGAAGAGAAAGTATGTCTCTTTGAAGATGACACAAAGATCTGCAACAGGGTTGATATGCAAGGTGGGGTGGAAAGGATGAAACAGGACTTGACAAGGTCAGAGGAATGGTCAAATGTATGGCAGCTTAGATTCAATGCAAAGAAGTGCAAAGTAATGCACCTGGGAAACAAAAACCCAGAGGAATAGTACACAATGGGGGGGGTGAGATACTGACAACAACAAAAATGGAAAGGGACCTTGAGGTAGTCATATCAGATGACCTAAAGGTGGTCCAGCAATATAAGAAGGCAGTAAGGAGGTCTGGGTGGATACTGGGATGCATAAGGAGAGGCATCACCAGTAGAAAACAAGAAGTTGTTGGCCCTATGTACAGACAGTTGGTAAGACCACATCTGGAGTACTGTGTACAGTTCTGGAGAACACATCTCTGCAAAGACATAGACAGGGTGGAGGCTGTCCAGAGGAGGGCAACCAAAATGGTGCAGGGTCTGCACCAGAAGACATAAGAAGAAAGACTAAAGGAGCTTAAGATGTACAGCCTTGAGGAAAGGAGGGAGAGGGGGACATGAAAGAAACTTTCAAATACCTCAAGGGAATCAACAAAGTCCAAGAGGATAGCATCTTTCAGAAAAAAAGATGTGCAAGAACAAGGGAGCACAATTTGAAGATAGAGGGGGGACGGCTTAGAGGTAATGTGAGGAAGTATTTCTTCACAGAGAGGGTTGTAGATGCATGGAATGGCCTTCCTGAGGAGGTTGTCGAGTTAAATACAGTGGGGGAATTCAAGAATGCATGGGACAGACATAAGGCAATTCTAGTGGGGGGTAGGAGGAAGTAGGCTGTTGGTTAACTAGGATCTGCAGCTTATCCGTTAGGTAGGGAAATGGGCAGACTAGGTGGGCCAAGCAGTCCTTATCTGCCATCAAATTCTATGTTTCCATGTTTCTTATCAGACAGTTGCTGACTTTCTGCTCTCACTGCAGCTGGCAGCACAACCCCAGCTGAATCTGCACAACTCAAGAAAGTTCTGCTGTTCTCATGCAGAGAACGCAGGTAAATCACTCTTTTCACTGAGCTGTGCACCCTAGATTTTGTGGTGCCCAGAAAATGTATTTCTGTATGTTTTTTGTAAAAAAACAATCAACATAATTTAGCTAAATGGGTCCCATTTACCTAGGTTCAGTGTTTGTTTTTTCAAAAATGTTCATTTTTAAGTATTTTTACATGACTTCAGTTGAAAAAATAAACAAAGATGGTAGCCATTACAAGCCAGAAAAATAAGTATTTCGGCTTGGGAGAGCCATTTTCTATTTGTGACACTCAAGTGGTGCAAACCAAAATGCTCTCATGGACCAAAAAATTTAATTTCGTATCAGAAGTTTATTCAATGACCTTATTGAGCACGCTCAGAAAAAAACTTAAAATCCTTATAACTCTGCAACTGTTTACAATTTTTGTAGCAACAACTTTGAGAGGCACATTCTTGGCACAGGTTGTGTCTACTCTGAAAGCTTCATGAAAAAACTTTGCACTGTCTAGGCTGTGTATAAGAGCAAAAAAAAAAATGTTACACACAGAAAAAAATGTACTCTTTTCCAAGAAATGGGGTATCCAGATCTCAGAAACCACACAAGGTGCCATCATGACACTTTACGTCTCTTGAGACTCTGCCAGCCTGACAATGCAGGCAAAATGTTGGGCTATTATGTCAAATGCCGCCAAAATTATTAAGGTGCAAAATGTGGGATTTACACTGAATGTTCCACTCATCTCTTACTATACTGGTGCTACCACACCAACATGGGTAAGCTTTTTCCACATAGCAAAAGTGCAGATTTACAAGTCCATAAATCACACTAGTTAAATCCATAAACCACTCTCATTAATTGTGACATCACCAATACAACAATTAATCAATTAAGACATCATTAACTGACAGCATTTTAAAATGTTCTACCTAAAGACAGACTTAAAAAAAATACTTTCACCTGTTGGGTCAGGAGGCAATGTGATCTTCTGCTTAGGGCACTGTCTTGGAAACCAGACAACCACAGGTTCAAACCCCACTAGAGCCAAAATACTCACTGAGTGATCTAGGTAAAGTCAGTTGATCTCCTAGTGCTCCAGTCTACCCTGCTGTAGAAATGGACAGACACAGGATCCTACTGAAAATGAGATGCTGCATAACAGCTGGGCTATCCTGCATTAATACATTGTAAAAAAATAAACACAGAACATCGAAGGCAGCTTATTTTAAAGCAGAACATGGAGATTCAGCTTTCATAACACACTTATTTAAATATGAGCAAACAAGCAAAGTCAATACTCTCATAACAAACTCTGATCAGAGCCGATAGGGCTGCAACCAAGGAATTTAGTACCATGTAATAAGAGCGAATGAATAACAGTGCCATCACAATATGGTGAACACAAAATAACGATCGTAACTACAGCAACCAGCACTACAGCTATCCCCCACACCCCCCTAACTAAAATAGCCATCTCCAGAGGAGGCCAACTCAAGTAAAGGAAAAAAACTCAGGAGGGGAGATGTTACTCGGGGAAGGAGCGCAAAACCAACAACAAAGTAAATAGAAACACACCAGCTGGGAACTGAACCAACCTCTGCCTCCACAACCCATCTACTCAATGGTGGTGACTGTAACCACCATGCTAAGCAAGCAGCTCAGATTGCAGCTCACAACTGCTGCTGTAACTATCATCTGTCCTTGTTCCCCTTGCTATTTCCTTACTTCTGTATCCTTTGGTATCTTGCCTCCTCGCTCCCTTCACATACTTGCTATGATGTACAGATTGCTATACATCCAGGCGTTCAGATTGAGTCATTCAATTTGAGTCACCCATCCCTTAGAGAAATATAAGTGTGCCATGTACATGCAGAATGTATGCCACGTGCTTAATTGTGCAATGCTTGCATGTGGTTCGCTTACACAAAGTGAACCTAAGCAAACCGGGACTAAAAAGCAAATCAGGTTTGCATGCTGCATGGTTGACCTGTGCATGCAGGTAAGCTGGTGTGAACATCTTCTAAAAATTGCATCAGGTTAGCATGTTGCATGCTTGACTTGAGTGCAGCAGTTAAACTGGTGTGAATATCATTTAAAAATCACATCAGGTTCACATGCTGCAAGCTTGCCATATGTGCAACAGCTAAACTGGTGCAAATCTCATCTAAAAAAACATCAGTTTCTAGTTCTTATTGTACTGCAATCAATTAGAGCCATTAAAATACATTTTTTATTTGAATTCCCATAAAAAGTAGGTAAACTCATTAATTTTGATCCTTTTGCAAGTTGTTTAATGGCTTTTGATTTTTGTCATTAAATCACCACCAATTTGTACATTATTGTTTGCTTACTGCATGAAATGTCTAGGAAATAGCCAACCAACATCCCCCATTCCAGATGTACCAAGAGGGGCCACTGTGTTGTGAAGCCTGACCTTTTAGTTTTGGACCATGCAAATCCCCATAAGCATATTTAGTGCTACAAATGTGTTTCTCCATGACTGTTTGGGCTGACTTACTTTCCCTTTGTCATTCTGTATTGAGCATATACACTTTGGCCATGCTCAGCACTCTTTGTGCTGAGTAGGGTCTTTGAAACATGTACCATACCTCACATTTTGTCAATGAAATGAGGGACATTGACACTCAAAATGAGGGACAGTGAGGACCACTGACCCACATGATGATCAGGACACATCATGAAACATAGAGATGCAGTACCTCAGAACACAGTGGAAACCACCACATTAGCATCTGAGAATGAATTTCTACATAAAGCAGGGGTGCCATTTTGGTAGGGCGTTAGGTAGGGTGGTGGGCAGTTGCCATTCCCCTGTATTTGTGCTTAGGCTAATCTTATGGTGTGGCAATAATGGCATTAAATTTGGATTTAATCTTTTGCACAATAAGTGCCCCCCTGGCCTGTGTGTCCTCACTCTGCATGTGCACTCCTGGCTCAACTGTGTCTGTATTATGCTGTCCACTCTCTCCACCTATTAATGACAGCACCATTATATGTGATGTGGAAGAGCTCCAGCCAAGTAAGAGCACATGAATCTTGCAAGTGCAATACTGTCTTTCCCATCACAGAGTAGACAGGCTACACACTACAGCTTGGAGGAATCAGTGAGCACTGAACTCTCAATAGCAGTGTTGTGGTGGCACGTTTTTGTTGGTCTACTCTTAGTGAGTCTCCCTCTCCCCTGGTGGCTTAAGGGGCAGATGGTGAGCAAGAAGCTAACTCAAGACTAGGCTACCTACTTACTCTACTAGGCTCGCCTTACAAAAATAACGGCACAGACCCCCACAGCAGGGCTCCATGTCATTTCAGCAACTCCTAAATAGTGAATGCAATTTCAGTGCATCTATTACAGTGCATACTTTTTCAGTGTCTGGACATTTCAGTGACTGGACATTTCAGTGACTGTACATATTTAACATTCGCTATTAAGGAGTCACCAAAATGCACCCACTGCAGCAGCATTCGCTACATGGTTGTGCACATGGGTAACAGTGACCACATTAACTCCTACCATGTGCACAAGAGCAGGGCATTGGAATCTCTGATACTCACCACAGCGCCAATAGATCTTCCTCTCATCCATACAGGATCATAGGTTTTCCTCTGTGGCTCCTCAGAACTTTGACAGACATCCTGGAACATTTAGCTGTCCCACCATGCACCAGAGCACCTTTTATGAATGTACAGCAGCTCACTCCAATTATAGTAACAATGGAAATGTTACAGTGCTATGGAATTGCAGGGGGGCTATGCCCCTCTGCACCCACATGGGGGTCTGTGCCTCCACAAACCCCCCATCTCTAGGATTCCTACTCCGAGTTGTACATTGACTCAGGGGTATCACTGAAAAGCCCTATTCATTCAAATTGATTGTTGCTATATTGACATGTCGCTAACTTGTCTTTCACTGAATAGACTTCACTGTTTTGACTTGGCTCAAAAGACTTCGCTGTATTGACATGCTACCCCACAGGTGCAAGCTAGGCTTAGCAGCAGTGGTAACAGTGGTGTAGGTGGCCTTGATAAGCCTTGATCAGTGCAGTGTTCCAACAGCCATAACAGCAGACAAGCAAGAAGCATGTAACTCAGGTTGGATGGATTTGGTTGGTGAGATGACTTGGTTGCAGGCCACACTGGGGACCTGTGATGGTCGGTTCTAGCATCCAGCTTCTGGTGGAAGGAGAGAGGGAGAGCAGACTGAAAACTGGGCTGGCTGTAGGTTCTGGCCAGATGGCCAGGTAAGTAAAAGTAAATATATTTTTTACAAGGGAATCAGGAAGGAGGAAGGACTGAAAAATGTATGTTTTTCACGTTTCTTCACCTTTGAACAGCTTCATGAGTCACAGAGGATGAGTATTACATACATACATACATACATGCCTGCAGATTAGGCCCATTGGTCTATCTAGTCCAGGTATTGAATGGAATGGAGTCAGGGAGAAAAATTGGGACAAAGTTCTTTTTGGGGGGAGGGGTCAGAACTTCAGCCAGAAAAATGATTGGTTAGTACCTGGGTGGGTTTAAGCTCAAATCTGATGCACTGCTCTGGGGTATATACAGATGAATCTTACACATTTGAATTTTTCTTGATTTGCATATCACTTTTTGGTCACAATAAATAAGTTTTACCTTTTAGAGATGTTGCAGACATTCTAGAGCTGTCCCTTGCATTCACGGACAGTTGAGTGGAATAGTATGCACAGACTATTGGAGCCCGACTAAAGTAAGGCTTATACCCCCTCTCCCCCATGAAGCTGACCTCCATATCCAATATCCCCATGCTCAGGTACATTATGACAAAGGGCAAAGGCGACTGCATGGGTGTGCACCATTGAAATGAAAGGGGGTATTATTTTATTACTATTTTATACATTATTGATGAAGAGATGGGGATTAAAGAAGCCCACCGCTCAACTAACAAGGGCCTTGGTAGAAAAACAGTGGCCTTCCTTATTCTCAAACTCACCATCATAATGTATAAAACAGTAATAAACAAGCATTTGTTAATGCCAAATGTTGTCGCACTGGCATTGGCTTTGGTAGTGCAGTGCGGAAACACATTTTGGGCAGGATGTAAAAAATGACGGCTGTACTGTTCATAAGGAGGCGTAAAAAAATGGCAGTGTTGAAAATGTGGCATGTAAATATTGCAAATTTGTGAAGTTACAAGGGTGCATGGGAAATGCTCAATGCACGCTTGTAACTCAGTCATTTTATGGACTTTGGGCACCAAATTTTCAACATAGGCATTTTAGCACCTCTGCTCATGTACAGTGTCACTGTTATTTCCTCAAACTGTCCCAAAAAGTGATCTCGCACAGCGACCGCGCAATTCTGCACTGGACGTGTGAAAACACATTTCGGGCAGGATATGTAAAATGACAGCTGTACTGTTCATCAAGAGGTGTGGAAAAATGCCAATGGTGAAAATCCAGAGTGAAAATATTACAAATGCATGTTACTAGCATGCGTGCAAACTGCGCAACGCACGCCCGTAACACAGTCATTTTATGGAGTATAGTCACCAAATTTTCAACATAGGCATTTTAGGACCTCTGCTCATGAACAGTGTCACTGTCATTTTTGTAATCTGCCCAGAACACTGATTCCCCACAGCGACCGTGCTATTGTACGCCGGAAGGTGCGGAAACACATTTCAGCCAGGATGTGAAAAATGACAGCTGCTCTGTTCACAAGGAGGTGTAGAAAAATGACAATGTTGAAAATCTGGAGTGAAAATATTGTGAATTCGCGAAGTTACTAGCATGCATAGCAACTACGCAATGCACATTTGTAAAACAGCCATTTTTTTATTTCTTCCACCAGATTTGCAACATAGGCTTTTTGAGAGCCCACCTCATGAACACTGTCACTGTCCATGCATTAATCAGTCCCAAAAGTTAATTCCATGCAGTGACTGCGAAATCACCTTTCAGGACCGATTAACATCATAACAGTGATAGAATTAATGAGGAGGGGTCCCAAAAACCATATGTTGAAAATTTGGTGCAAAAATTCCAAAAAATGTCCAAGATTTGCATCAAAGTTGAAAAAAAAACTATTTATTCCATTATACAGCTTACCGGCATTTCCTCAGCTCGTAGTCAGCTTTGAAGAGTGCAGACGTGTTCCTGGTCCACCGAAGATCATCGTGCCAGACTCCGGAGGTAAGTATGGGGTGAGGGGGTGTGGGGAGGCAGGGTTCGCAGTGGGTGGGTGTGGGTGGTAGGGAGACTGCAAGGGACCATTTGCTGTTTACAGGTGTTTAAAGAAAAACATCACGGATGTTTTTTTTTTACAGGTGTTTCTTTGGGGGGTACAGTAGCCGATGGGGGAATGGGCACCCCCATTGGCACATAGGGAGTGGGGGACAGATGCTGATGGAGATTGGGCACCCCTGTTGGCAAACATCGAAAGCGGGGGGGCACATGAGCCAAGGGGGATTGGGCACCCCCTCAGCAACTAAAAAAGGAGAGGGGGGAACACATTATGCTGACGGGGAGTGGGCTCCCCCATTGGCACATACAAGAGGGGCAGAGTAAGCAGACCAGGGGATTGGGCACCCCTGAAGTCGGCAGTTTAGTGGCCTCTGTGCCACCATGTTTGATGCTGGGGAAGCACGTAGGAAGGTCCACTGCATGTGATGAGCTTTGCTTGCATTGCAGTGGACATTTCCTTAGATGTGCTCACCCGGGTGGTGTGGCATCAGCATGCAGGCTAATTGGGGAATGAGGGACGCACCTACTGGTGCGTGCCCTGCATTCGCCCAACAGTGACCATGCCTCCAAATCTCCACTACCACAAGATGTTGGCTGCGCAAGCGCACCAAAATAAAAATAACTCCATTCATTTCAAGGGGGAATACCCCAGCACTCTGACCCATGGACATCATCTCTTAAAGGCTCCTGCTTCTGGCTCCCTAGTACTCAAGTAAGAGACTTTTTACTTATATCTAGACTTAGTTGGTTGTCTGTAGCAGCATGGCCATATCCACTAGAGTGTGTGTGCTTGGGGGGGGGGACTGGCCATGTGGGTGTGTGTTGAGTTATTGCTACTTTTGTGTTTGCCCCTTAAAGTCTGTTTGCATGGAAGCATTCAAAACTATGGAGAGAAAGTAGTAGGAGTACATGCCAGACAGAAGTAATTAAGTGATTTTGTGGTTAAGTGTGTGTATTGGGGTCAGGAGGTGGGAAGAAGCACGTTTCCATTTGTATGTGTGCTATAGTTCAACTGTGAAATTGAGATGAGGGAAAGAAGAAAACTGAAAAGTACAACAGTGGCTACAAGCATGTCGCATGTGTGCAGATGTATTCAGATATTTATTGAAATAAAAGTGAGTCATATGTGTGCAGACAATATGGCCTAGTGGTTAAAGGCATTGAATTGCAAGCCTGGAGATTTAGAAGCATAAAGACCTGGGTTTGAATCTCATCAACCCCCACTTGTGTATGGTGTGATCCTCAGCAAATCACTTAACTCTTATGTGTGCAGTTATCAGTGACCACTTGCTTTTTACATGCATGCAGTCTTTTCCAATTTAACATAAAAATCATGCTTTCCACATGCATGCCATATGCATGTAATTGGTTCCAATTTAACATTTAAATCATACTTGCAGCACACAAATCACTTGGGTAGTTTATGTGTGCAGCATGAAAACATTTCATATAATTATTTCTGTAAGGGATATCATGGGTCACTAAGGAATCTGGGGTAAACAAATTGAAAATGATCAAGGTTACGAGCCTATGTTAGCAAATGTAATGTGGGCTCATACATTTGTTGTTTTGTAATATTTTTACACCAGATTTTCAACATAGTCTTGTTATGACCCTGCCTCATGAAGAAAAGCAGAGAAAATGTTCAACTCCTGCCAAAAGGTGATTTTGTGCAAAGACTGTAAAATGAACTTTCGGGATGCAAAAACATATTTTGGGCAGGAGTTGAAAAATGATAGCTGTCACATTCATGAGGTGCTGTAAAAAATGGCTATGTTTAAAATTTGGGGTAAAAATATTGAACATTACCAAATGCACGAGCCTGCCTTTACAGAATTCAACATAGCCTCATAACTTTTTTTTTAATATTTATACACCAAATTTAGAACATAGCTTCTTATGAACCCACCTCATGAACAGTTGCAGAGAAAATGTTCAACTCCTGCCTGAAAGGTGATTTTGCACAGGGACTGCAAAAATCAATCACCAATCTATTTTGTTTTAAAGCTGCCTTAAGGGCCCATATCCTCTCCTCACATCAATGCCAGTGTAACCGGTAACCTGTGGATCCTGTACCATGCTGCTAGGCCATCCACCCACCCTTGGCCAGGCAGTGGACAGCCCTCACTATTTCTAGCCTATAGGCTCCTCACCTCCCTCAGTTACCATATAGTTACACTGGACTATGAATGCATTGTATTATATATAGACAAGGCCTCCCTGAGGCGGCTTACTACCAACTCATACCATGCATTGCTTTAGCTACCAATTGTATAGGTCTCAACCGCTCATTAGGTAAATATGTCAATAGCTCTGCCCTGTTTTAGCTACCAAATGTATAGGCATTAACCAGTGCTCATTGTACTTATACTGTGTGCGATTGCTCACCCACATCTATTCTATGTATGTACTGTATGAATGTCTATGTTTTATTCTGACGTGGAGCATTTGGAAACAAGTCTATGACTCAAAGGGTTGTAATTCTGATTTCCTAAATAAATAAATCACCTTTTGGGATGTAAAAAAATATTTTGGCCAGGATTTGAAAAATGACAGCTGTCACATCCATGAGGCCAAAGATATGGCTATGCTGTATATTTGGGATAAAAATATTGACAACTACCAAAGTTAAGAACCTGAGTTTGCAAAAGTCAATGCTGGCTCATAACTTTGTTTTTTTTTTAATATTTTACACCAAATTGTCAACATAGCGTTCTTATGAGCCCACCTCATGAACAAGGGTAGTGAAAGTTTTCAGCTCCTGGCCAAAAGGTGATTTTGTGCAGGGACCATGAAATCACCTTTCCACACAGATTTTCCTATTCTCAGTGAAATTGTTCATGTGCTGAGGTCCCAAAGAAGGCATGTTGAAAATTTGGGCCACAAATATGCAAAAATGACCAAGTTATGCCATGAAATTAAAAACACCATTGAAATACATTGACCAGCATACCTGTTTCTTCAGTTTGTGGTCCAGCTTTGAAGAGTGAAGATGTGTCTGCTGTCCAGAGAGGATTACAATGCTGGACCCTCAATGGGTAAGTAAGGGCTGGGGGGACGAGGTGGTGGGTGCTGTGTGGGAGTGTTGGGTGGGGGGATAGGAACAGCCACAAAAGACATTGGTGAGCAGTTTTCTTTTTATAGGGATAAAAAAAAAATGAGGATACCAAATGGTGACACAGGGGATTGGGCACCCCCTATATCACTCTTATGTTTCTGGGGGTGAGGTAGTGGGCACTGAGAGGGAGGGTCAGGTTGGGGAATATGAATAAAAACAAACGAGGATTCCAGATGGCATCACTGGGGGACTGGGCACCCCCAGTGTCACTTTTATGTTTTGAGGGGGTGCTGTAGAGTTGGTCGGGTGGGAGAATATGAATAAAAAAAAACTGGATGGCAACACTGGGGGATTAGACACCTGAAGTTTCACTCTTGTGTTTCGAGGGGGGGGTGCTGAGAAGGAGGGTCTTATTGGGGATTAAAAAAAAAACATGGCTGCATCCTGATTTTGACACGGGGGACTGGGCATCCCCAGTGTCACTGTTATGTTTCTGGGTGTGTGTGGGGTGGTGGGTGCTGATAGGGAGGGAGAGTCGGGTGGGGAAACTCTCTAACTGAAAAAAAAGTCAGTCATGGCAGAACACGGCACACTCTGCCATGTCCAAGATGTCTACCTCACTCTACTGTGCATGCATTAGTAGTTGCACATGTGCAGTATAGTGCAGTGGCAATCTTGAACATGGCGGCCTGTGCTGTGTTATGCTGTGACTGCCATTTTTTTTTAATTAGCAATATTCCCCCACCCGACCCTCCATCTCAGCACCCCCCAGAAACATAAGAGTGACAGAAAAATCTTCATTGGTCTGATAAAAGATATGAAATCACCTATTTTGAGCCAAGCGTATTTGAACATTATCCAGTATTGTTTTATACCTGCACACTGCAAGTGAATTTTTCACATTGTAATTTTATTATGACTGTCATCTTTTAGCTGCCTTTTGTCAGATCTGGGCCAGTCCTGGAAAGAAGCCCTTTCTCAGTGTGCCAATCCAGTTAACAATAAACTGTAGACTGAAGAAGACGCAATAATGGATTTAACTTTCTCAATAGTCACAGAACCCAGAGTCTGTTGAAGTTAACTGGACTAGAGTAAAGTTCACATGAAAATAAATGCTATAAAAGAAAATCAATGTGTCATAGTCTGCTGCCGACATAATATCTTGTCCTAAAACATTATGCGTTCTAAATCTTCCGGCAGCCTAATCAACCATATTCAGTCCCTCACATGTGAGAGGAAGATATAGATAGATAGACAGACAGACAGAAAAATAGACAAAATATTTATTTTTCAACAGGATAAACTATTAGAACTTATTACAGCCCTGTTTACAAATTTGTCCTGCTAATTTTACAAAGGAGGTATAATGATTATTCAAATTGCACAGTACTGCACAGATACACATTACCACACTCAAGCAGGCAGAAAATTGGGAGGCTTTTTGCAAAGAAGATATAAATGTAGTCAATTGCTCATTACCACATAGATACACATTACCACACTCAGTATATCATACACATGTACTGCAAACATTTATCAAAATTCAGTAGCAAGTACACATATCCACTAAATTCCTATTTATCGTGGATTTAAACATTTTCATTGCTGGAGCTTTCCAAATCTCTGGAGGTTGAGCATTCCATTATTTTGTTACCCAGCAACTAGCTTTCATCTTCCTGTAATAATTAAATATTCTAGGAATTATAAATCCTCTATTCTTTACTTCCCTCAAGTTGTGAGTATGCATAGAAACTTTGCTGTTTTCAAACTCATAGTCCTTAATGATTCCCTTATTCAATTTAAAAGTTGTTATTGTTTTCATTTTTTTTCCTCCTGAGTTCTAAGGAGTCCCACTTTGGGTCCCTATATATTAAACTATGGTGTTGATCATAGGCACATCCTAATACAAATCTCATTAATTTATTTTATATCTAATTTATTTAGTGCTGTATAATTGGCATGCTGATAAACTATGTTTCTATATGTGAAGGATAGTAGTAAGATAGTGAGGCAGTATAGCGCAGTGGCCTAAGGCTCTGAGCTGCAAATCTGGTGATATCCAGCAGACCAGACTTGGGTTTGAATCCCACAGCTTCTACTTGCATATTGTGTGACCCTGAGCAAGTCACTTGTGCTCCCAGGTTGCTCCTGTAAAAAAGCTTTCTGTTTAGTGTGCTATACCTGGTTAAACAACTAAATATAAAAAAATAGTAGGAGTTGTACAGCTATTGTTTTCCTAGTTTCATTGGGAATAAAAAAATGCTTTCCTTCTCAAAGCTTCTAATCATTGTTCACCTTTTTAACAATACTATTTATATGTGAATCAGATTTCAGTGTGTCATCTATAATCACTCCCAAGTATTTATACTCTGACATTTGTTAATGTCTGCCCATTTAATGCCTCAATATTTAGATTTATGTCATACTTGATTTTAGTCCTAGTTTGCCTAAATAACATCACCTGTGTTTTCTTTGCACTCAACACCATGTTTGACTTCATAAACCATCCCTGAAGCCCATTAAAATCATGCTGCAAAATATTTTCCAATCCAGTTGGTGATGCCACTCTTCTTATTAAAACTGTATCGTCTGTGTAAAGTTTTATTTCTGTTCTAGTTATTTAGTTTGGCAGATCATTTATGTATATCAAAAACAGCAAGGATCTCAAAATAGATTCCCAATGGAACTTCTCTGCTCAGGGTTTGTGGGTTTGAAAATATACCAGTTTTCATAACTTGCTGTTTCCTGTTATGCAGGTATGATTTGATATGTGACATGTCATGTCACATTTAATGGGGTTAACAAAACTCCCCCAAATCAGCTAAAAAGTGATTAAACTTGATCTTTAATTGCAGTGGGGGAGCGAAAAACATAACAAAGATACACCTAAATTGGTAGGAGAGATGTTTTAACTATATATTTTTTGCCATTTGACTATTTTTTCAGTATTTCACTTCTGCTGTACAGGAGGATAATAACTCTGTCCAGTTATTAAGTGCTGGATTGGAAATTCCACAGTGAACTCCAAGAATGCTAACAAATTCTTGGGTTACTGAAATGCCACCTTGAAGACCTTGGTTTCCACGGGGTTTTAAACAAAGCACCTACTTCTGTGAATATTATGGGCCCTGACGCTTTGTCCCCAGAACCCCTCCAAATAAAGACACACAACAACTTAAGTGTGGTTGCTCAGTTTGGCAATAAATTTACTAATTTGTAAAATCATTGTTCGTCACACATTGTCATCAACTGATAAATTTTCCACATTTCCATTTTCTCATCTCTTCCCCGTTATATTTATATACAGTATATACATCTATATTTCTTTTCAACTGGTACATTCTATCATTGTCTTCTTTTCTTCTTCTGCCCCCAAGACGTACATCCTGGGGGGGGGGTCTGCCTCTTCTTCTTATGCTGTCAAGGGGTACGAGCATACACACTGTACCCCTGCCTCTTGGTTCTCACTGCTGTGTCCTTTGATTGTTTTCCATTTTCCCTCCCTTTCTTTCCTGTCCTCCTCCCCCTTTATCCACTGCCGTCCACCTTCGGCAGTCCATGATCTAACCTGCCACTGTGCTCTGCCTACCACAATGAAGCCCTGTGCTCCACCTACCACAGGGCCTTCTGCTCCTTCCTTTAGGGTGGGTGGGAAAAACTCTCGGAGCAGTTTTGTGAGCTCCCCTTGCTGTGCAGACCCTTATAAGTGGCACCCTTTGCACCACCCCCTGGCTCCCTGGGTCACTCTTCTGCTGCCACATCACTTTTCCCACCACTCCCCTTTCTCCGCCCCTTTTGTGACCTCATCAGGTTCTGCCCTTCTGAGGCCTGATGGCTCTCCTGGGTCCCTCCCCTTCCTCTGCTCCCCCCCCCCACTTCCTGAGCTTCCCACACTTATTTGCCAAGGTCTTGGGACAATGGGATCTACCCTTTTACATGGGCAACTCTCTTTGTCCCCAGAACCCTTACAAATAAAGACACACAACAACTTAAGTGTGGTTGCTCAGTTTGGCAATAAATTTACTAATTTGTAAAATCATTGTTAGTCATACATTGTCATCAACTGATAAATTTTCCACATTTCCATTTTCTCATCTCTTCCCCATTATATTTATATACAGTATATACATCTATATTTCTTTTCAACTTGTACATTCTATCATTGTCTTCTTTTCTTTTTCTGCCCCCCAGATGTACATTCTGGGGGGGCTCTGCCTCTTCCTTTATGCTGTCAAGGGGTATGAGCGTACACACTGTACCCCTGCCTCTTGGTTCTTACTGCTGTGTCCTTTAATTGTTTTCCATTTTTCCTCCCTTTCTTCCTGTCCTCCTCCTCTCTTTCCACTAGTCCACCTCCAGCTTGGAGGACAGTGACTTCCCCTATTTCCCCATCTCCTCCCTCCTCCCTCCCTTCTACAGGCCTTTGATCTCTCCCTAGACCCTTTCACCTGTCCACGCAAATACCATTGTGGATGACTATTCTCCCCATGCCCTCAATTAGCCTGCCTACCCACACATTCATACGCCTCCTGGCCCTGTCCATTCCCTTGTGGCTCTCCGCCTGCCTCCACACCCTTTGGGGTGTGATTTCGGACCAGGCCAATGTGACCTCCGGCCACCACTCTTTTATTTTTTCAGCAACATGTTTTATTTGGTAAAATATGTCCAGCCAGGGCCTTGTTCCCAGGTTGTTGCCTCCCAGATGTATCACCATTAAATCTGGCCACTTACGCTCCTTCCTGAGGCCCCTGAGTTCTGGTAACAGCTGCGCCCACTTCATTCCCCTCCGACCTTTCCACATCATCCAGAATGTGTCGCTGTCCAGACACAACTGCTTTCCCCCTTGTCTCCTGGCAGCCCATTTTTCCACCCGTGTGTATAAATGAATGCCCACAGATCCACGCCTCGAGCCTCTGGGGCCTCCCTGTATAACCAAAGCAAAATAATTAGTCTCTTATATCTTCGTGTCCCAATTCACCCCCCCTCCCTTGCCCTTGTACCTGCTAAGGAGAGAAAGAAACATTGCTATTGTGGTAAATTCTGCATGTATTTCTTGTAACAATCTGATGTCCATCTGCCCTTCTCCTTGATCTCTCCAGGCCTGCTGCCCTGCACTGCCATGGTAGAGGCTGCTCCAATCCTAAAGGAGTGGGCGGAGTATCCCTTCCCTGATTCTCCTAGGAATCTAAGGCCTGGTGCAGCACCACTGTCACCTGGTACCCTGACACCAGCCAGCCAGTCCCATGTTTGAACAGTGCCATACCTCCCACCTTTGGGCATTCTGCCACGTACACGTGCAGAGCCCCTACTGGACAAATGCTTGCATTAGGATGTTTCCTTAACCACACCCTACTGCCTTGCCCCTGCTGATCTGTCTTTGATCTCCTTAATAGAATGGCAGTTCCCTCCCCTGATTCTCCTAGGAATCTAAGGCCCTTGTGCAGCACCACTGTCACCTGGTACCATGACACCGCCCGGCCAGCCCCATGTTTGAACAGCGCCATGCCTCCCACCTTTAGGCGTCCTGCCGCGTACATGTGCAGAGCTCCTACTGGGCAAATATTTGCATTAGGATGTTTCCTTAACCACACCCTACTGCCTTGCCCCTGCTGATCTGTCTTCGATCTCCTTAATAGAATGGCAATTCCCTCCACAGTCCACTCAACATCCTCCTAATGCATCCCCCTTCCTCTCTCTTCCTGCCATGCCGTACCACTTAACTCAGTCTGAAAGCCCCACCATACATGGTGGCATACAGGGCGTTGACAAGCACTGCTTCACACCTAGAGCTGCAGACATGGGGTAATGTGCCCATCAATTGCCGCATCAATGTTTCCGATATCGGCTTTCTGACATCCTGCCTCCTATCCTGTCCCCGCATCCAGCCCTGCATCATTCTGCATATCAGGTTGCTTTTTGTTGGGTCCTCCCATCCTTTCAGGGCAAAAATCTGTCCTATAGCTGCCAGGTGCACCCCCATGGTCACGTGCGCCATGTGTTGGTGCCGGCCTGCTACAATGAATCGGGCTACCTGCTCCCTCATTACTGCCCCACTTACCTGTCTGCCATATTGTTCCCGGAATTTTTGAAACACCCTCCATGAGGTTTCATAAGCTCTATGGGTCCTGGGGGCCCAGGAGTTGTGGAACAGTGCTTCAGTTCCCCCAATTCAATCGTCTATATGTACGCTGGGATGGTGGTCCCCCGATATTTGCCCCGGGTGCGACGGTCCGTAATTTGTCCATCTGCAATCGGGAGAGGCAATCAGCTATCACATTGTCCACACCATCAATATGCTTGGCTCTGAATAACATGCTCAGGGTCAGGCCCAGACATACCATCCTGCTTAAAAACCTCATGACTCTATCTGTCTTTGTCCTCTTCTTATTCAGCACTTCCACCACTGCCTTATTATCACTCCAGAAGGTTACTTTCTTGTTCCTGATCTGACTTCCCCACACCAGCATCGCCACCCATATGGGAAAGATTTCCAGGAAAGTGTTGTCTTTCATCACCCCTTCCCTTACCCACTCATCCGGCTATGCTGCCACAAACCATTTACCTTGAAAATAACCTCCCATGCCACATCCGCCCACCACATCTGTGTACAGCTACAGATCAGTGTTGTATAACCAGTCATCCTGCCAAAAAGTCTGCCCATTGTACTCCTGCAGGAAATGTTCCCAGATCACCATATCCTCTCTGGTCCTCTTATTAATATCTACCCAACGGTGGGGCTGTGTTGCACCCTTCATTGCCCATGCCAGACACCGCGTAAACGTGCATCCCGGAGCAATGGCACCACATGCGAAATTTAGGTGTCCCAACAGTTATTGTGCCTGCTGCAGCTGCACCCTCCTGCGGCCCCCCATCTCCCCCAATAATTCCCATAATCTCTCTACCTTTTTTTCCTGGTAGCCAGTACAGTTCCTGTGTCGTGTCCAATTCCAGCCCTAGGAACTCTATTGTTCGACTAGGCCTTTCCATTTTGTCCTCTGCTAGGGGTACTCCCAATTCTTGGCATAGTGCTTTGAAATCCTGTAGCATGGCTTTGGTCTCTTTTTCCCCTTCTCCTATAAACAGAAAATCATCCAAATAGTGCACCACTGTCTGGTACCTATACCGCATCTGGAATGCCCACTGTAACAACATACTGAACATTTCGAAGGTGGCACATGCTATGGAGCATCCCATCGGCATTGCCTTATCAAAATAATACTGCCCCTCCACCTGAAACCCCAGTAGGTCCCAGTCTGCTGGCCGAACTGGCAGCAACTGGAAGGTGGACTCTATGTCCGTTTTCACCAACCAAGCACTCTGCTTAGTCCTGATAAGTTGCACCGTGTCCTCCAAGGTGGCATATGTGACCCTACTGTCCTCCTCGCCTATCGCATCATTGACTGACTTCCCTTTGGGGTAGGATAAGTGATGTATCACCCGGTACTCATCTACCTGTTTCTTGGGCACTAAACCCAAAGGGGAAATCCTTAGGTTTGGCGATGGAGGGGAGGCAAATGGCCCTTCCACCCTCTCCGCTGCCACCTCTTTTTGAATTTTCTGTGTCAATATGGCCTCCTTACCCTGTGTGGATTTGAGGTTCTTTGCCTCTGTTGCCTCCCATCTCCCCTGAAACTGTAAACTAAAACCTGAACTGAAACCTGACTGTAACTTCCTGGCTGTCTCCTGTCCTGGTAACCCCCCAACCACCTTTCCACTTTCTCCACTCTTATGGGTGTCCGGCCAGCCAGAAACCCACTCTCACTGGTCCCTCAACTGTCGTAGTGTTGGGTTTGATAGCCGTGACCCTCCCCTCCCACCACCTCCCCTGTTGCCCCTTCCCCATTGCTGGCCCCTAAAGGAAACAGGATTGGCCCAAAAGGGTTGCTGATATGAGTTATCCTGGTTGCCGTTCCCTTTTTCCCAACTGTACCTGCACTTGGATGCTGGGGGATGTCCACTGCACAGACGTGCCTGAATCAGCAGTTAGGCCACGAGCAAAATGCTCTGTTGTATCTCCAGCAAGCCTTCACCGCTGCCCCTCCTCACCTCTCTCCCGCCATCTCCTTCTCTGTTGGCCTGGTGTAGATTTCCAGCCAAAGGTCTATCTGCCTGGCGTCCCATTTTATGTCCCCAAAATGTGCCATTCTTTTCCTAAATTTCTCATTATACTACAACCAGTTGTGACCCCCCTTTTTATATGCATTTTTTATGATGAGTGAATATGTGAGGAGTGGAGTAGCTACTTCCGGCTGCTTCTCAATGACTATAGCCATAAAATAAGTAAATCCCGTGGACCAATTGTCCCATGTTTTACCCTTTCCTGCTTTGTCCTCTTCTTCTTTCCCTAATAAAACCACTGCTGTTGCCATATCCTTCTTCTTGAAGCTATCCTTTTCCTCATACTTATCCATCATGTCAACATTCACTAGGGCGAATATGTCCACATACTCTCCCTTCCAGATCTTTTCCTTCACAGCCGTGAGGACATGATTCACCAGCCAGACCCCTGGTGCCCCTATCTCCTGCCCCAACATGGTGGCTGTGGTTGACACCCCCATCCCCCCAGCCACCCCGGCCCCTTAATTTCACCTAATGCCTTCTCCAGCTGCCCCACTCCATTCTCTCCCACACTTTTTAGCATCTGCTCCACATATTCTTTTACACTGCTTTCTAGTGCCATCACCTGATTACCTGTTGTGCCTGGCATGTTGGTCCCCAGCTAGGGCACTCCTGATGGGCCAGGTATGGGTGTCGAGACCTGTGTTGGCTGCACCTGCTCTGGCAGGGGCAGCAGTGCCATGGGTGTTCTGGCACTGGTACTGGGACTGGCTCCAGGTTTGGCTCGGGAATCGGGTCACAGGGAGGCTGAACCCATGGGACCGGTGCCAGTATCTCCTTCCTTGGTTCCAGCACCCTGTGCCTTCTAGGCACCCTCTTACTCCTCTCCTCTAGGCACTCTCTTACTCCTCTCCTGTTCCTTCCCTTGCCTCCCCTTACATTTAGTGCCTCTCTCCCCCTCATCAGGCTCCACTACCTCCAGCAGCTGGTTTGCTTTTTCCACCAAGTCCATCACCGCCCAGTAGCATTCTTCTTTGTTAGGCTTGACTCTCTTTGGTGCCATCCTGTTGCCTCAGTGGTACCCGCTGAAAACATTTATAAACTGTTAGCTTTTGCCAGTTCACCTAGGCCTGGATCCTTCCCCTTCCCAGCTTGGACCCTAGACCCCACGGGGCTCGCTGGCCCCTCCCCTGTTCTGGTGTCCTTTCCAGGAGTGCTCCTTCTCATGTCCCGCTTGCCCTATTATTGTTTTTGTTCCTGATCATCCTGGGCTCTGCCCTTCCTTGACTGCTCCAATGGCTCCCACATGCCCATTAGCCCACTGCACCCCCCTTCTGTGGTACCGTGCTGTGGCTACAACATCCTCCCCTTCCCCTCATTCTCCTACCCCCTTGTGGAAATGCCCTACCCCTTTCTAAAGCCATTTTCTGGCAATGGTCTGTTGTATCTCATGCCTCCTAACCAACACCCCTTCCAGTAAAAAGAAATCCTGTGCTGCTGCGAGGGGTGGGAAGGGGCCTTCTGTCCTTCTACCCCCAAGATCCCTTTGCCATGAGGGCCTCTGTCTGGCCTCTTGTTCCACCGAATACCCTTAAATGGGGGGGCCCTGAGGTTGCAAACAGATGAGCCCTCCCTGATCTACCCCACATACTTTTTGTTAAAAAAAACCCTATTTTCTCATTGTTCCACCCCGGCCTTGCACCGCGTGGCGATGACATCAGACGGCGTCCCACGTGGTAGACCCGGGCTTCTCAGCATTCCCTATTGTGCGACTCACTCACACTCCCCAACTGCCACCTGCCCCCCACAAATGCTCTCTTCTCCTGTGAGACAGCCTCATATTTTATTAAAAAACAAGCCCCCTTCTGCTTCCTCCCCCGACCCCCCTGCTCCCCTTTGTGTGGCCCTCATTTCATTCTCCTGGACCCTGTACCACATGGCGATGACGTCAGATGCCATCCCATGTGGTAGGCCCAGGCTTCTGCCACTCCTGGCTGTGTGACTCCTTCACTCTAATCCCAATGCTACTCACCCCCAAAAGACTCGCTTAACTGTGAGAAAATGCTCCCTGCCTTTACAACTCCCTTGCTTGCTCACAGCCTTTTCTCCACATACCTCCTAAAGCCCCAAGCTCTTGGCTCGCTTTCCCCACTGCAGCCCACATCATGGGTGATCAACACTCAGCCTGCCAATGCTTGGAAACACCCTCTCCTGGCTTTTCACCCATACTCTGTGCTCTGTGGCCCCACGCTGCCACAACCCCCAATACCCATGCTGGAGCACTAAAACCCCTCAAGCACTCACCTAGCAGCACTAACCAAAACCCCCATTCCTGGTGTTTTCTTTGCCTCACGGCTTTGCTGCTCTGCATCCCCAACTGGAGCCTCTGTACCACACCCAAACCACTTATTCCCTAGCGGGTGCGACTCGAAAAACCAAAACACCTCGTGGTGTTCTCAATTACTTATCCTGCCAAAAACACCTTGTGGTGTCCTCAGTTCCTTATACTGTCTCATCTTCTACCCCACAGCCCAGGCTGAAATATCATGGAATGTTTACTAGAGAGCTGCTGCTTGCCTGCTCACCCTGCATTGCATATCCTAGGTAGCCATAACTTGCAGAGATTTAAATCAGGGACCTTACCTTGCTCCTGCGATTGGCCTGTTTACTCACTTACAAAAGCTTCCAAATCCACGTGGTCCAATGGCTCCCACATGCCCATTAGCCCACTGCACCCCCCTGCTGTGGTACCGTGCTGTGGCTACAACATCCTCCCCTTCCCCTCATTCTCCTACCCCCTTGTGGAAATGCCCTGCCCCTTTCTAAAGCCGTTTCCTGGCAATGGTCTGTTGTATCTCATGCCTCCTAACCAACACCCCTTCCAGTAAAAAGAAATCCTGTGCTGCTGCGAGGGGTGGGAAGGGGCCTTCTGTCCTTCTACCCCCAAGATCCCTTTGCCATGAGGGCCTCTGTCTGGCCTCTTGTTCCACTGAATACCCTTAAATGGGGGGGGCCCTGAGGTTGCAAACAGATGAGCCCTCCCTGATCTGCCCCACATGCTTTTTGTTAAAAATAACCCTATTTGCTCATTGTTCCACCCCCCCCCGGCCTTGCACTGTGTGGCGATGACATCAGATGGCATCCCACGCGGTAGACCCGGGCTTCTCAGCATTCCCTGTTGTGCGACTCACTCACATTCCCTCACTGCACTATATTACTTTTAATGGTATCTTCTATATACTCCTTCTTTCTTTTTTTTTTTTAACTCAGAATACGCTACTAATCCCAAATGGCCACTGGCTCAAAATTTTCACTAAACTGATGTGCTTCCAGAGAAAAACTCTTGGAGCAATTTGGTGAGCTCCCCTTGCTGTGCATTCCCTTATAAGTGGCCCCCTTTGTGCCTCCCCCTGGCTCCCCGGGCCACTGTCCTGCTACCACATCACTGTTCCCACCACTCCCCTTTCTCCACCACTTTTGTTACCTCATCAGGTCCTGCACCTTCTGAGGCCTGATGGCTCTCCTGGGTCCCTCTCCTCCCTCCACCCCCCCACTTCCTGAGCTTCCAACACTTATTTACCGAGGCCTTGGGACAATGGGGTCTACCCTTTTACATGGGCAACCCTCTTTAGCAAAGTGCTTATATGTCCAAAGGTCTGTACACTGAGGCATCATCCTGCACAATCAAGCATACATCATCTGCATATGCTAAAATATTAACAGGAGAGGGCTGGGTATGCAAAGATTCTGAATTTATCATGGGTTCTGTGGCCATCTTCTTGAGAACAGGGTCCAAGAAAACAAAACACACATGACAGGGCTTATTTGACAGCCCTGTTTGATCCCCAAGAAGTAGGGAAATTTCCATGGTGTCCTGGTTACATTCCACTCATTCACTAAAATACTACCAACAGCTTAACCTGGTTTGGTTTCAGTCAATATTATATCTGCATTATCTCCCCCCCACCCCCCTGAGATGATGCTGAAAACTGGCATAATTGTATAGCCCTCCTTTCTGGGTCAACAAAAACTATATAAAATAAATAAATAACAAAATACATATAATAAATGATAGCAAAGGTGTGTATATAAAACAATGATATTGAGGAGGTTAATGAGGCAGTAAGCCATGTGCCTGAAGGGGGAATGGCAATTATGACCTAAATCAACTCCAGATATGACATTGTTGTCAAGTATACACACCATTACTATTGTTTATTTGAAATAGTACACTTGGTTTGTCACAAATTGCTGTACTTGAATTTTTTTTTTTACATATTTCAAATAGCTTCTAGCAGTATAAGGTGTTTGATTACTTTAGTTGTTTCATTATTGACACACAGTTGAGGAAGGCTTGTCACAGTTGAACCAATGTGTGGGGAAAGTGCTGAGGAGGTGCGTCTGTAGTCAGTTTGTGAGCTCATCTCTGACAGTTTGGAACAGATTCATTTGAATGAGAACTCTGCATGATTTCAGTATTTTCTTTTTCTGTAAGAAAAAGTCATTTTTAAAGTGTGGAGAACATTTTTATATATCCTAAGTACATTTCTAATTTTCTGTGTAAGTAAAAAACCTATGCTGTTTGTTAAGGTTTCTAACAGCTCAGATTATCTGTGGACACATATGTAGACTGCAGTGAGTTTTAAACTTAGCTATTTGAAGAAGAGAGGGATTCTGATTTATTCTTTCTCTATAAGTTAAAAGTAGTTTACAAACACTGTAAAGCACTGCAATGTATTTTAGTGTTGCATTTCTATTTCTTTATTGCCTTGTATTTTGTATGTTCACGGGATAGGACTACACTTTTCAATGCCTGTAAAGAGTTATATGTTGCTTTCTAAAACTTTTTTTATCTAGAATACCTCAGCTGAGATGCAGCTTCTTCTTGCTCTTAGTGTCCTGCTCTGTGCATATTTTACCTGAGCAGACTGTACAGTTAAGTTAGCCAGCATTAAACTTCAAAGCAACTTCATTGCTGTTGAGCTAATACATTGTCTAAACTCAATAAAAACCAATGCATTTGCAATCCTTTGACAGTGAATTGTCAGCCTTGCTTTGTCTAATTCTTTTCTGCAAGTCTCTAAGTAAATTATCTAAATAAATTAATGTTAACAAATTTATATAAAACTACAACCATTAAAAAAATACACAAATAAATACAAAACCACAAGAAAATAACTCATTTTACAAACAGCTCATAACTCACTGCAGTTAAAGTTTAATGTTGGCTGCACTGTAGTATCTGTAGGTCAAGTGAGTTGTAAAAGGTCAAACAGTTAGTATTTGACTTTAACAGAGTCTGTGTAGCAGTGTGTGTTTTTTTTTAGCTTTGCGGTAGTATCAACTGTTGAAAGGATTTTATTATAAAAGTATGGTTTTAAAATACAGGTAGAATGTTTATTTTTATTGATGGCACAATTGATTAATTAGTTTGGGTGCTTAATATTGATAGTGTTATAACTGATTTTCCACATTGGTTTCATTTTGTTGATGATGTCATAGTTAATGAATTAGGCACTGATATGTTACACAATACTTGTGATATTAGACAAATACCCCCACAGTATAAAGTCTAAAACTACATAACATATTTCTGTGAATCTAATTTTTCACAGTGTAGCAAAATACTGTTCTGTTACAGCAGAAAATTTTACCATGGTATGGACATTATGTCTTTCTATTTCATGTATCTTTTCTAGATCTTTTTGTGAATATTTATCTTTTATTTTTTGTGCGGCTTCAGATACATATGCTAATGGATGTGAGCATACTCTTTCTGATTAAATATCACAGAGCCTGAACTTCTTAACATATTTATTTAGTGCTATGAACCAATTTCTCTATTTAATTTCTTTGACGGCGAGATTATGTAACATATCATTCCAATGCATCTTGGGCAGTTTATCTTGTTCTATTAATTTTATTATTTTCAGTTGGTGTATTGCACCAATAATTATTCTTGCTTTTAGAGCAAGCATCCCAAACTCAAGCCTTGTAAATGTGGTTGGTGTGTCTCTTGGAACACCCAGTAATGTTCTTAGGAAATATTTCCACAATAATTCCAACTTAGACAGTTTTTCTGCCATTCCCCAAACATTGTTACCATATAGAATCTACTCTATTACCTTTATTTGAAATGTTATTTTTAACAGCTTCAATAAGTTGTTTGCAGATTTATTGGCAAATCTATAAATTGTCAAGGAAGACTTTTGAATGGTGTCTTGACATAATTGAGCTAAGGTTTCTAAGTTAATTTATTATTCATAGACCATACCAAAATATTACAATTGTGACACCTCTTTAGACACACGACCATCCACTACCCATTCATTCATCCTACAAGTTCCCTTCCCCAAAACACCAACATTGGTTTATCTATATTCTTTTCCAAATCCACATTGCATAATTGTTTAATAACAACTAATATTCCTTTTACTATGATGCAGTGGGATCTCGGATAATAAAATTGCATCATTAACATGTAGCATTATTTTAATGCCTGTTCCATTGACAACTGGGGGAAATATATCTATGTCATTCAAACACTCTACCTATGTAGATGCACTCTACCTACTCTGTGTTGAGATTAAAAAGCAGGGGTGTTAGCACGTAGCCTTGCTTGACCCCATAGCTTATATTAATTGGGTCTGTAAGTGTCCCATCTCTATGGATAATTAACTATGGTGATCATATTTGTGTACAGCATTTTAACACTATTAAAAGGCGTGTGTCTATACTCAACTTTGTTAACTTATCTCACAGCAAATCCCTATTTATAGAGTCAAATGCTGCTCTTATGTCAATGAAACAGGAGAATATTTTTCTTTCTTTTGCAACCACATAAGAGTAGGTTTCATAGGTTTCATATGTTGTCCTGAGCTCTTTAAAGCCCGAAGTCCATTTGGCTTGCCTTAATATTAATTTAATAAATCACTAAAATTAGTACCCTTTTATGTTCTTACTCTTCAAATAATAATCAAGAGAGTGCTTAAAGGCTAACATAGATGGACTACCCACAACCCCAAGTGGTAGTGTATTCCAAATTTTAACAACTCTTAGTGAAAACCAGTGCCTTCGTGCCTGTGTATTAAACTTTTCCATCTTAAGTTGTAGATGATGGGCACATGTGTTATGGGACTGATGTCTAAAAATGAATCCCAGTTGTTTCCAAAGTTGGTTATCAGATAATGCCCGATAGATAAGACACATGTCTCCTCTTAACCTCTGATACTCCAGAGAATAAAGGTCCAAGCTCTTCAGTCTTTCCCTATAATTCATGGCGTGTACTTCCTTAATTCTTTTTGTAGCCCTGCGTTGAACCCTCTCCAGGGCATCTATGTCCTGCTTATGGCCTGGTGCCCAGAACTGCACACAGTACTCAGCATGAGGGCGCACCAAGGAGGTATAAAGAGGAAGTAAAACCTCCTTTTTCCTACTTTTGATGTGCCTATGTATGCAACTCAAAATGCTATTAGACTTCTTAACCACATGGTTACAGTGCAAATGGGATTTAAGGTCGTTACTAACCATAATACCTAAATCTCTTTCTTCCTTTACTATCCTAAGTATCTGACCATCTAAACTGTAATCCACTTCTGGATGTTTTTCCCCAAGTGCATTACCGTACACTTATCAATGTTAAAGTGTACGGTAATGTTTTCTTTAGCCCAGGTCTCTAATTCTGCAAGAGCCTTCTGCAATTTTAATGCATCCATCTGACTACTTACTGGAGAACCTATGCGTGTGTCATCCGAAGATTTGGACAACCAAATATTTGTTGTAACATGCATGGTAGAGTTATAAAGATTAAACAAGCATGGTCTCAAAACAGATCCCTGAGTGACCCCACTCATAACTGGGACCCATTCTGACAATTCTCCAAAGACACATACCCTTTGTTTTCATTCAAGCAACCAGTCACTTATCCAATATACCAGTTTTTTGCTGTATCCCAAGCTTAAGAATAGTTTTTATCAATTGTTCTGTGGGACTTTATCGAATGCCTTTGTGAAGTCCAGAAATATCACATCCACAGAACTACCTTCATCAAGTGTTTTACTTATTCTTCCAAAGAATTCTATTAGGTTAGTTTGGCATGAATGTCCCTTTGTAAATCCATGTTGTGTCATATCCCTAACCCCGGCTGATTCTACATAATTCATAATAAAATCCTTGATGATGCCCTCCAGAATTTTCCCAAGGGTAGAGGTTAGGCTAATTTGCCTATAATTCCCCACACTTTGTTTGGAACCCTTTTTATGAATAGGGATCACTATTGCCTGCTTCCAAGCCTCAATAATTTGGCCTGCTTCCCAAGGATGTTTGAAAAATCAATGTTACAGGCCCTGCCAAATTATCTGCCAATTCCTTCAATAGTCTCGGATGTAAACCATCTGGTCCATTTGCCTTGTTTTGATTCAAATTTCTTAGTCTAGTTCTGACTTCTTTAATCTCTATTATTAAATCTGATGCTCCCTTAGATGGTTGGTTCTCTGCCATAGATGCTTTTCATACATTAAACTCTGACAAAAAATATGTGTTAAACTTATCAGCCATGTCTTTGTTACCTGTTATTAATTTACCAGTATCATCCTTTAATGGGCCAACAGTACGTCCTTGTCCCTTTTTATTATTAATATGAGCATATAAACTTTTGTAATTATCCTGCATTTTGGTGGCTAAGTTAAGCTCATGTTTCCTTTTGGCCATAACAATAGCTATTTTGACCCTTTTTAAATAATATTTTTAAACCTCCTATGATCTAGGCTCACCACAATGTTTGGCCCTAGTATATGCCTTATTTTTGTTCTTAATTAGCTTTTTAATCGATGCTGTCATCCGGGGGGAAGAGAACTTCTAGTTTTATGATATTTTTTGCTAGTTGGGATGTACTTATGAATCAGCCCATTTAATTTAGTAATAAATATATCCCACATTTCGTTCAGTGTAGGATTACTTAGTTCCTGTTTCCAATTCCATTTATCCAGTTCAGTTTTTAGAGTACAGTAATCCACCCTATTAAAGTCATACAATACTGTCCTACCACTAATACTATGGTAGCCCTTGTTATATTGAAAACTGACCATAGAATGGTCACTATTAGCTGAAGGTACATCAACCTTACAATTTTGAATATTGTCAATCAAATTGGTTAACACCAAATCCAAAATATGACTTCCACTTGTATTTTCATTGACCATCTGATCTAATCCAGCTACCATAAATGTCTCCAGGAATTTAGCCTCAACCTGGGAATTAGACTGCAGTGTATCCCAGTTTATACCAGGAAGATTAAAATCTCCTAGTAAAATAACACTGTCCTCCTGGTTTACACACTTAACAAAATCCAATATAAGGTTGTCATTTTCAAAACAAGAGTACAAGATATAATTAAAGTAAAAACAAGAGCCACAGTACTATGATGCTTTCTAAAACCACAGTGAAAGTGAGAAATCAACTTATGTTCATATACCAGGCCTCAACTATGTATGATTATAATAATGAATAAATGCTGTGTGTGATTGGAAGCAACGTTATGGGCCTATAACAACAAGTGTCATTTCTGGACCCTTAAATAGGGGTGCAATTATGCCACAGTTCCAGTCTGGCAGCATAATTAAAGTCCTATTTATTATCATAAATACAGTATAAAAGCCAAAATTCTTGACCAGAAGTTCACATCAAACTGAAAAATTTCCACAGGTAATTCATCAATGACTGCTGCTTTCTTACAGTATTGAGATATTATTGCATGTCTGACTTCTGCTGGATTAATGGGTTTCCATTTGGCAATATTAGTTAAATTAATTGTTGCAGCTTCTAAACTGATGTCACAGGCATAGACATTATCAGAAATGCTACAGTATATATTATTTTAAAGTGAGCAACCCAAGCATTTGCTGTAATTGTAGCATAGATATTAAACTTCGCATTATTACTTGACATTTGAAAAGCTACCAAAGACCAAAAAGCCTGCATATCCTTATTTCTAACTGCATCCTGTAGATTTAACCATAATGAATTCCTGTATGCATTTTTTCCATGCTATCATTTTTTATGTGCTTCTTTTCATAGTTTTTTTTAAAGCTAACATTGATGAGGTTTCAGTTGTTTTTAACCATTTGCTTATCATTGCCTAACCATTTATCAGTTTCTTGATCTGCCTGTATTCATTTTTAAACCATGGTCTCAGTTCCTCTGCCCTGCATTTGCTTGACTTTCTATCCTTAGGCATCTGGTCATGTGCTATGTCATTCATAAAAGTTATGTAGGCAAAAATCACATCTTCTAGATTTATCAGATTTTCATTTATTGTGACTGCTTCCATTAATTTCTGGAAACTAGAAGTAGAAATACTAAAAAATATCTCTGATAGTTTGTTTTCCATGTATTCATTCCACTTGAAAATGATCTCTAACCCAAACCTTCGTTATCTCAAAATAAGTGATTTTACTATATGAATAGACATCTACAAAACATGATTAAGCTGACTGTCTGTTGGCACTGGGAAGGTAATTTTGCCTTGCCGGTCAACTTTTGTTTGGCAGTTAAGAACCCTTAGCACTAGACCTATTGGAAATGTTGGCAAGCGTCTGCCTTTTTTGTCAAGCTTTTCACCCCTTGACTGTCTATTTGGTATTTCTAATGCATTGTTAAGATTCCATTCTAGTGTTTTTTTTCTTCAATTTCTGCACCCAACCTAGGATTAAAATCTCCTGCAGCTATAAACACAAGTCCTAAGAACTGTATTTTTAGTGACGTAATATTGACTTTTAAGTTCTTTAGTATTTCTTAACAATTTTTCATTATGATTAATGAGGGAATATAAAATACTGAACGGTGCAAAAGTATCATGGCTGATACTAATGTAACATAAATATAATGGGACCCATGTTCAGAGCCAGCTGGATGCGCGCACATAACTGGGTGCCACACAAATAAGTTGGGCTGGCTGGCTCTGGCATAATATTCAAACAGAATTTGCAGTCAGAACAGACTATGCAATCTGTTTGAATATCGAACCCTGGATGCCCAGTGCTCCGCAAGTGGTTGCTATGCATGTTGCAGCACATCTAGTGTAGCTTAATCTGGTTCAAAGTCAGTTGGCATTCATCTGTATCCCCCTTCCCCAGGTCGTGCCTGAAAATAGGCAGGATTTGTCTAGTACACTTACCCGGTCAACAAAAACTAAATAAATAAAAATAAATAAATGGTGCTGCAGACTGCTCATAGGGAATGCACGGGGCATACCAGTATGCGTCACAGTTCACATGGGTAATATTCAGCCCAAACATGCAAATGAGCCCATTGGGAATACACGGTGCACAGAGGCCATTTGCATGCCCTTTATGGGCTCATTTGCATGGCTGTGCCTGGCAGAATGCACCAGGCCAGCTCCCTCAGCCCCCGATCACTGTAATAAAGAATACTAAACCTGATCCTGTTTTCCATAGTGTAGGGATCCTCCTCCCTGGCCCTGATCACTGTAATAAATAAATTCTCTGATCCCTTTTCCATAGTGTAGGGCCCTCCCAGCCCAGATCACTGTAATAAATTAATAAATTCCAGAACCCCTTTTACCCTGTTACAGTGATTGGGGTGGGGGGAGGTCTCTACACTATGGACAAGGGGATCAGGATTTTATTTATTTATTACAGTGATCAGGGCTGGGGAAGGGGGACCCTACACTATGGAAATGGGGATAAAGGATTCTTCTTTATGTACAGCGATTGGGGCTGGGGGGAACGTGTACCTGGCCCTAGACTTTGCACGGGGCATCGACCTGCCCCATGCATATTGAAAGTAGGGTTTCAAAAGTTTAACTATGTGCCAGTGCAGCTGGCCATAGTTGCATTTTAAGGGGTCTCAATATTGTGATGCATGGCTTAAGCATGGGGGAATCCTTCATTGCATAGGTGCATCACAATATTGTGTGCTGCAACTCAGTCAGGGGGTATACGGTGCATCAGTGGCCTTTGAATATGGCCATGCTCCTTACAGCCCACGCAAGTCCGGAGATGTGCTGAGCATCCAGGGTTGCACCGCGCATCTCATCTGAATATGTGAGCCAATATATGTTATGGCTACTCAGGGACAAATATTTCGTATTTAATCTTGAATTAAAAAATACAGAGACCTCTTTTTGCTCTTCCATAATTTTTGTCCCAAATTGCTGGTATACTCCATGTACCTTACCCGTTTACCAAAGACTAAAATAAAAAAAAAATGTTTCAAAACCATCTAGTGGTTGACTATTAACTGAACACGCCCACATTATTTGTAACATGATTACATCATACTTCATAGCCTCATTAACCCATTCTTTATCATGCAGCCTGCAATATTTTGACTTATTATCAGAATACTAGAAATTGAATTATGAATATTGTTTAACAGACGTCTGTTTCTTATAAATTTATAGTACTGTTTGTTCTAGATTACTCTATAGAATTGCTACTTATGCTAGAAGTAGCTTTTAGAACACTACTGTCACTTTCTGAAAGGATGTTACTATTACTAATTTTGTAGCCTGTCTGCTTGATCCTGCTTATATAGATTATGGATTGCTTTCTTCCCTTAGCGTGTGTGTCTACTTTACTAATATTTTTTAAAAACTCAGTTTTGAAGCCAAAGTTCTCTTATTTTCACTTAGAAAATGGGCAAAAAATGTCAAGCATTCTGAATGGCTGAGAGCCTCTCTGAGCCATGTCCTTATTAAGGCATAATTAGCCAACCTGCACTACAACATTACCAGTCTCCGTAGCACAGCAGTCATATTGTTGTGCTCACTGTGGCACTGTGAACAGCTGAGTGGACATCTTGACAGAAACTGCATGACTGTACAGCACCTAGTCAGAAGTGCAGCACCTCAGACAAGTCATACCTCACCAAAAAGCAGCGGTACATCAGACGGCAGTACATCAGACTTCTCCTACTGTACCTGACTACCCAAAAAAAGTCATTTACAGGGAAGTGATTTTCAGCTAAAAATATAAGAAGTACTTACCTGTTTTGAAGAAAGGGCAGTGGCCATAGAAAAAAGTCAGTCAGCACCCAGAAAAAGAAAAGGAAAAACAAAGCCGGTGAGTAAATTTGCCCAGTTAACGCCAGAAGAGATAGACAGATTAGAAAGAGATAAAGATGAAGCAAACTTGCACAGAACAATTGTGTGGGCCATGTCAGTGATCAACAACTGGTGCCAAGCTAGAGAACTGTCTGTTAATTTTGAAACCACAACAGTAGCTGAATTATGCCAAACCCTAAGACAGTTTTATGCTGAGGTACGACAAGCGGATGGGACAGAATACAGTCTTGCAAGCCTCCTAGCCATTGGAGCTGGACTAAATCACTACATAAACAGCCCACCAGTTAACAGAAGTTTAAATCTGCACACTGACCCTCACTTATAACCTGCCAACAACATCTTCACGGCAGTGTGCAAACGGTGCTGACGTGAAGGTAAAGATACCTCACATCACTTCGCCATATCGAAAGCTGACCTGGCCATCCTAAAGAAATCTCCCATCCTATCAGTAGACACACTGAGAGGGCTTCTATTGAAAGTCCGGCTAGATGTGCAACCATGCATGGCCCACTGAGGCTGAGAAGGCCTTTGCCAATTAAAATCAGAGCATTTCAAAATCAAACAAGCTGACGATGAGACTGAGTTCATAACACTCACGTTCAATGAGTTCACTAAAAAAATCACAGAAATAGTGAACCAGAGAAACATCAGCACTGGGGTTTTATTTATGCTGTACCAGACGACCCTCTTTGCCTGGTGAGATCTTTTAAAAAATATCTTTCAAAGCTGCCACACAACCCTCCAGCCTTCTACATGCATCCGTGCCACCTGCAACCTACTGATTGGCAGTCTGCTAATATCTGGTACACCCAGGAGCCCCTCAGAATAAACTACCTTTCAAATCTCATGCCAAAAATTAGTGTAGAAAATGGACTATCTGCCCGATATACCAGCCATAGTGTCCGGGCAACTGCCATCCTGCTACTATTTGAGACCAGCCTAGAAGCCCATCAGATCATGGCAGTGACTGATCAAATAGAAACATAGACTATGATGGCAGATAAGGACTGCTTAGCCCACCCAGTCTGCCCATTTCCCTACCTATTGGATAAGCTGCAGATCCTAGTTAACCAATAGCCTACTTCCTCCTACCCCCTACAAGAATTGCTTTATGTCTGTCCCATGCATTCTTGAATTCCTCCACTGTTTTTGACCCCACAACCTCCTCAGGAAGGCAGTTCCATGCATCCACTACCCTCTCTGTGAAAAAAAACTTCTTTATATTGCCCCTGAGCTGTCCCCCTCTATCTTCAAATTGTGTCCCCTTGTTCTTGTGCATCTCTTTTTCTGAAAGATGCTACCCTCTTGGACTTTATTGATTCCCTTGAGGTACTTAAATGTTTCTATCATGTCCCCACTCTCCCTCCTTTCTTTGAGAATATACATATTACGCTCCTTTAGTCTTTCTTTGTATGTCTTCTGGTGCAGACCCTGCACCATTTTAGTTGCCCTCCTCTGGACTGCCTCCATCCTGTCTATGTCCTTGCAGAGATGGGATCTCCAGAACTATATGCAGTACTCCAGATGGGGTCTCACCAACTGTCTGTACAGAGGGATAACAACATTTTGTTTTCTACTGGTGATGCCTCTCCCTATGCATACCAGTATCCCCCCAGCCCTCCTTACTGCCTTCTCACATTGCTTGCTTACCTTTAAGTCATCTGATATGACTACCCCCCAGTCCCTTTCCATTTTTGTTCTTGTTAGTACCTTCCCCCACAATGTGTAATCTTCCTCTGGGTTTTTGTTACCCAGGTGCATTACTTTGCACTTTGCATTGAATCTAAGCTGCCATACTTTTGATCATTCCTCCAGCCTTGCCAGGTCCCTTCTTATCCTTTCCACCCCATTTTGTGTATCAACCCCGCTGCAGATCTCTGTGTCGTCAGCAAAGAGGCATACTTTCCCTTCCAGTCCCACTGCAATGACACCTATAAAGACATTAAAGAGGACCAGTCCCAGTACTGAACCCTGCAGTACTCCACTAGTAACCCCCCTTTCTCTGGAGTGGACTCCATTTACTATTATCTTCTGCATCCTGTTGTCCAGCCAATATTTTACCCAAGCTACAACCCTGGGACCCACTCCAGATTCTGGCTAACTTGTTTATTAATCTTTTAATGAAGATTAAGTGTGGAATTGTGTAAAATGTCTTGCTGAATTCTAGGTAGGCCATTTCCACAGCCCCTCCCTGGTCTACTACTTTGCTCATCCAGTCAAAGAAATCAATTAGATTTGTCTGACATGATCTTCCCTCTGTGAATTCATGCTGCCTTGGGTACTGTGCCCCGCTGGCCTCTAGGTACTCAACATTTCTTTTCTTCAGAAGTGTTCCATTATTTTCCCTACTACTGAGGTCAAACTAACAGGCCTGTAGTTTCCTGCCTCTGTCTTGCTCCCACTTTTGCAAAGGGGAATCATATACGCCCTCTCCAGTCCTCAGGTATCACACCATCCTCCCATGATTTGTTAAAAAGGGTTGTCAGTAGTGTCACTAGTTTTCCCCTTAGTTCTTTTAGAATTCTGGGGTGAATCCCATCAGGCCCCATTGCTTTGTCCACTTTCAGTTTTAGAAGTTCTTTCAGTACCCTTTCTTCTGTTAATGGACTGGTATTGACCCCCCTATTCAGACTGCTTCTATTGTTTGGTTTAGGTACCTCCCCCTTCTCTTCTTTTATAAATACTAAGTAGAAGAATTCATTCAGTATCCCTGATTTTTCACTGTCACCCTCTGCCCACCCCTCTTCCCTGTATTAAGCCTTACTATCCATTCCTTGGTCTTTCTTCACTCCCTAATATACCTATAAAAGGTTTTATCCCCCTTCTTAACTGAGTTGGCTATCTTTTCCTCAGTTTGGGCCTTTGCTATTCTGACTGCCTTGCCCGCTTCCTTCTGCTTTAACTGGTACAGTTCTCTGTCCAGCCCCTTCTGTGTTTCCTTATACTTCCTGAATGCTACCTTTTTCTCCCTAACCTTCTCAGCCACGTCTTTTGAGAACCATAGTGTGTTTTTCCTTTGTTTTGTTTTGTTGATTTGCTTCACACAAAGGCTTGTTGCCTCTGTGATGGCTGTTTTGATTTTTTCCCCCATTGTTCCTCCACCTCTCCTTCTTGCCCATGTGCTAGTGCTTTTCTGAGGCACTCTCCCATTTTCCCAAAGTCAGCCCTCCTGAAGTCCAATATTCTTGCTTTTGTATGGCTTGACTCTATGGCTGTGTTTATCGTGAACCACACTGTTTGGTGGTCACTTGTTCCCAGATGGCTACCCACTTCTAAATCTGAGATCCTCTCTCCATCCCCATATGAGAGTACCAGATCTGAGATTGCTTCCTCCCGAGTGGGTTCCAACACTAGCTGTCTGAGGCATGCCCCCATAGGACATAGAGAATGACCCCGCTCTTGGATGTGGCTGCAGCAAATATGCTCCAGTTAACATCTGGCATATTCAGGTCCCTCATCAACAGTATCCCCCCCGTTTTCTGCCATTCTAAGGATGCCTTCTATCATTTCCTTGTCCATTGCCTCCCCCTGAGATTGGGGTCTGCATGCAACCCCTGTGCATACTGTGGTGCTATTTCCTGTCTCCAGGGTGACCCACTATGCCTCCTCTTCTCCCTGTTTACCCTTTAGTTCCATTGCTTTGATCCCTTCCCTTGCATAGAGAACTACTCCTCCTCCTCCTCTTTTACCCTCCCTGTCTCTCCTGTAGATTGTGTACCCTGGTATGTTGACATCCCAGTTATGGTTTTCTGTGTACCATGTTTCTGTGACTGCCATGATGTCCAGGCATCCCTCTTCCATCAAGGCCACTAGTTCAGGGAGCTTGTTAGACAGACTACAGCCATTGATACTCATTGCCCTCCATTTTCTGATGGCCTTACCCCTTTTAGCCTCATCTCTACCCTTATTGCCTTTGCCTTTTTCTCCATTTACCCCTGTCCTGCTCCCTATTGACTTCTCTACCTTGGAGTCTACCTCACTAACTACTGTGTTTTGTGGGGGGAGGCTGGGATTTCCTTGCTACTTTTCAGTGCCTCCCCCCCCCTTGGCTAGTTTATATGCTTGCCAATGAAGCATTTAAACCTATCACCTAGGATCCTGGTTCCCCTCCCAGACAGATGCAGACCACCATGCCAGTATAGGGCTGTAACCCTCCAGGTGGACCCCCAGTCAGTTTTTCATCCATTCATTTGATGCTTTTTAGGAAGAAACTTAAAGCTTTTCTTATGTCAGAAAATGAATGTAAATGTTTCACCTGAAATGTATGTTGTAAATGTTTATTATAAATTCTAGGTTAATTTATGTCTGTTGTATTATTATATAGTTTTATATGTATAACTGGTCGACCATGAAAACAGGTCTGTGGCCCATGGCCTTACCAGTATAAATAAATAAAAAAAACAGTCCTATGGTGCACAGTACCCTAGCATCACCCTTGCCATAGACAGACAGCACCTCTGAGAAGGTTACCATATGTGCTATTTGTCTAAGGCCCCACCCCAACTCCACAAACTCCTCTTGCACTGCTATGATCTCATTCCTGGCCAGGTCATATGTTCCTAGGTGGACAATTACTTTCAACTCACTCCTCCATGCAGCTGCTCCCATGATCCTGAGAATTTGCTCCCTGTCCCTCCAAACTGTGGTGCCAGGCAGGCACCTTACCTCCCTCTCCCCTCCCTCCCCCAGCTCTACCCCCCTAATGATTGAGTCCCCCACCAGGAGTTGTTTCCTTCCCCTGTGGAGTCCCATGCATTCCTCCTGTGATCTTCTTTTGGAGATTCCCAGCATCCTCCTTGGTCTCCACTGCAGGTGCCTCCATAGAGGAACCACTCTCCACCAGAATGGCATATGAATTGTGGAGAGGTACAACTGGAGGGATATGCCTGTGTTCCACCACCCTCACCCTCCCTGAGCCCACCTTGGTCCAACCACTCCTCTTTCTTGGCAACCTTTGAGCCAGTGGCAGTGGCCCTGGTGGTCTCTGGGCAGGGGAGGAGGTTTCATGAATCCTAGCCAGGTTGGTCTGGAGATGGGCAACCTCCTCCCTCAGAACAGAGAGGTGCCTGCAAATACAGCAGCATCACAGCCTCCAGAATGTCTCCCGGATGACTGCTGCTCCACAGCCATTGAACTGCACCACTTCCATCATGTCTTATTTTGTGGCCCCTCTCCTGTTGCTTTGTATGCTTACTCTCTCTTCCCTCTGTTCATTTTTCTACCTACTTTCCTACTTCCTATGTGCCCTTCCAGCTCTCACCCTTCCTGTTCTGGGACAGAACTTCTTGTATTCTTTGGTAGTCTCCTTCTTCCTTGCTCAGAGTCAGACCTCCAACATCTGGAGGAGAGGGAGAGCTACTCTTTTCCTTCAAGGTTGATGAAACTTATGTGTCTCAGTGATCCTTCCCTTACTACTGCCAAACAGGAAGTTCCTGTTATCAGTCAAATTGAGTGCCTATAAAAGTAAAACTGGTTAAGCGTGAGAGGATGGAGCGGAAGGAAGGAGGGCAATTAGTAAGAAAAGTTCTATCTCTTTAGTCAGCTACTCCTTCTCTGAAAGTAAGATTCCTGTCTGCCAAAAGCTAGCAGCAGGGAACTGTAATTGGAGACACCTGTTTTTCTACTGCCTAAACCGCACCCCCAATTAACTTCTCTCCTCCTGATTTAGCAAACTAAGAAGTTGATACAGTCCCCTTTCCCCAACACAGAAAAACATACTGACTTTCTTTCTTTTTTTTTTTTACCCTAAATGAGACCCACCACTTCTAATAAAGCATCTATTTGCTTAATCCCAATGGGCCCTGACTTCTGCTGAGTTAGAAGTGTTCTGTTAGTAAGAAAAGTTCTAGCTCTTTAGTCAGCTGCTCCTTGCTCTGAAAGCAAGATTCCTGACTGCTAAAAGCTGACAAAAATGAATGAAGCCTGAGATCTTACTGGGCGGCCATACAAGAAGATCACTGACAATGGAGCAACATATTAGCCCTAAAATAAAAAGGAGAATCTGAATAAATAAATACCCTAGCAAGATGTTGAGATCCTCAACCCTTGACGAGCACATCCTTCCTGCAGACTCCTGCAATGTCACATCCAATGAGCACCAAATCATGTCAGTAATGAGATCACACACAAGGAAATGATGACAAAAACAGAATCCAAGCACAGAAAATGTTACAGTCATCCAAAGCTTCACAAAAGAGACTACAAACAAACCATTTATCATCCAAAACTGCACAATGAAAAAAGCACAATTTATTAACTACACCAGATAAATATCATAACGATTGAGCTGCAGCTCTTTAAGCTCACGAAATGAGTTAATTTATTTCTCTACCAAACAGTTTTAAAGTGTAACTTCTATAATTTTAAGTATTCACTACAGTTCAAGTTTAAAAATCAAGTTAAAAAATAAAAGTTTTTCATAGAAATGTATGCCAGTTCATTGCAATACGTTACCAGTTGCCACAATAAAAGGGACTATTTTCTTGTATAAGTTAGAAAAAATGAAATGCTTCAAAAAATGAAATAAACTACTTCAAACATTTTATTCAGCCTTGGCTAGAAATTTTTTGCCCATTTTATAAACACAATAAGACACTCCAAGGTGTGGATTATAGCCTAATAAGAGCACGCCCAGGTGCTAAATGCACTCTGCACAATCACCTCATGCCTTATGATGCACGTGGGGGGTGCTATTATCAGGCCATAACCCACACATCGGTGTGTCTTATTACTGGCATATCATCTTTGTAGCACTATGTAAATTATTTTTTCCATTTGAGCTCAGTTCTAATCTGATTGTGTTGTCTAAATTAACCCCCAAATATACAAATCCTTGTTTGTTATTTAAAAGCTCAGTTCTCTTACATGATGATAAAACCACACATCTGCAACCTTTATGCGGAATACCTTATAGCTGTTCACTGATTTGTTATTCATCCAGATAAATGTATTCCCCTCAATTCCTTTAACCACATTGTACACTGCTTACTTTAGTGAAAATTGATTTTCTGATCTTGGTTTAGGAATGCCCCTTAGGGTTAAAAATTACCTTTCCTTATACTTTGCTCCTTATAATCCTCATTATTATACAACTCTCAATTACTTTCTAACCGTATACAGTACAAGTCACATTAAACTCTTTCTTCAACTCAGTGGTTTAGCATTTTTCAGTGGGTTGCTTAATGTGTGCATTGATCATTACACTGCATTAATAAATGTTTCCTAATAGTTTGTCTGCAGCTGCTTTTTAGCTTCAAATTGCTTTGCAACTCTCTGAAAACTCTTAATTAATGCAGTGCAATAATTATTGCAGACATTTAGCAACCCATAAAAAATGCTTACACACTGTACAGGTATTGTACGGTACTGCAGCATCTCGGTAAAACACAGCACTGTATATTTTCTCTCTCTCTCAGTATGCAGCCACAGTTGGGTGCATGAAAATAAAATAAATACTGAAAAAGACTATGAGGATGTACTGTATTAAATAAAAAAAGCTGAAAATTGGAGTGCCGTCTATTTTTTTTTAAAGTTTATTTCTGATATCAGAAACAGGATAAAACCCAGTTTAGCATCAGCTAATTTACAATGGGGTCCTACTGTACAAAAATATCAGTTTCATTTTAAGAAAATACAACACATACATTATACATACATGCAGCACAATACATACATGGACAAGGAAAGAAAAAATAAAAATTTACAATATACCATATATGCAAATATCTCAAGTACAACAAGTTTTTAAGGCCATTGCTTCCTTTACAAGCCATGATCTTATTACATTCCAAGATATTTCATTTGTACATAACCTCAGATGTCCTGGCAATAAGTTCCACAATTTCAGACCCTCATATACATAACAATGTTGGCCCCTCACTGTTCTCATAAATGGTACCCTAAATTTTATTTCCCCTGCAGATCTTAACCCTTTCTTAACATTCCACTCCTCCAGCAACTCCACTAAATATCCTGGTGCTTTTTTAAAATAACAGCAATGGATTAACCATTGCACATGCCTTTTCACTGTTCTGTCAAGGATATCCAATTTAAGTTCCTGTAAAAGGTGCAATGGTGTGTTTTCCAAGGAGCGTCCAAAACAAAACGCGCATATCTATTATAGATAATATCAAGCTTTCCCAAACTGCCCCTGGCTGACCCTTTATATACGACATCACCATAATCAATATGTGGAATTATCATCAAATTCACAGTCTTTAACCTAGCATCGAATGAGAGACAATTTCTATGTTTATACAATGCCCCCAACTTTTTACTCAGTTTTTGTATCAAGTTATCAATGTGAAAATCCCAACTACAATGGGAGTCCAACCAGACTTCCAAGTATTTATAGCAGTCCACAGAGGCCAGGCTACACCTATCCAATGTCTCAATGTCCAGATCCATAGATACTTTTTTATTTGAAAACAACATTACCTGTGACATTTATGGATTTAAAACCAAACCATGTTCTGAAAAATATATTTGTAGTATATTAAAGTATTTTTGTAATTTTTCCTGTATATGTCCCACAGATTTCCCTTCAAGATACAATATTGTATCATCTGCATACAAATGATGCCAGACATGATTCATCAGATGTCAAACACCATTTGTATATATATTGAATAGGATGGTTCCTAGCGCTGACCCCTGAGGTACACCAGATTTAATATTTAAATAACTGGACACAAAATTACTGCCCAACCTAACCTTTTGTTGTCTGCCATCCAGGTAGCCATGGAACCAATCCAGGGCTCCCTGGCTGAGGCCAACAGATCTCAGTTTTTCCATCAACACCTGATGGCCCAGAGTGTTGAAAGCCTTTGACAAATCGACAAATATGGCCCCAACCAGGAGGCTCCTATCCATGGCCACCTGGATGTCCGACACAACCTTAACAAGTGTAGTAGTAGTACTATGTTGTGCCCTAAAACCTGATTGATATCTATTATATATTTTTTTTATTTATTATGGTAAAGTACTGTACAGTACTTACTTCCGGGTTGACTGGTCTCTTTTACATGACCCTCAACGGGAGTTCTAGGTACAGTACAGTGCCTGTAACTCTACAGTATCTGAGTACAGCACTAAATAAATAAATGTAAGTGGTCAGTGGGTCAGTGAGCTGGAGTCAGCACCTGTCAATTAGAATTGGTTGGGGGTGAGAGCAAGAGCGAGCGAATGAGTAATCGGGTGGGCGAGACAACTCCAGCACATTTATAAAGTAAAGCACTGTACTGTATATTGTAAAAGTAAAGTATTCTTTATTTAAAAAATGTATAACAACATCAGACATCAGACATTTCACAGGTCTTGCATGAGTACTGTACAGTACAGCACAATGTCAGCTCAGGGACCATGCTCTCTTCCTGAATGCACAGCAGCAGTGGCATGGGGCAGTGAGGATCAGCAGTCCAGCTTAGTGGTACAGTACAGTACATTAATCAGCTCAGGCAACTTGAATTCTGTTTTTTAGATTGTCTAAAATAGTGAATAACAAAATAAAAACACAAATGTACAGCAAACTGAGTTAAATACAGCAGCTGAATTCCAGTAATTACTGCATTACAAATGCATTTAAAAATAGGTAGCTGAAGGAATTTACAGTGGCTAAAAGTGCACTGCTTGTGCATTGCATGTGAGTTCACATTTGGTTGAAATGGAGTTTCTGTTTTAAACATTTTGAGTTGCCACTGCAATGTCAGCATATAAAATCAATGCCAGAGCAGTGAGTTGGAGGAACAGTTTAATGTGACTTGTACTGTACTTCTGTTTTGTGATTCTTTGTTTTCATTCAGTGAACTGTACTTTTTTGATACCTTTTACTAACTTCTTTTCTTCCTTTGATATATTGTTTGACTGAGCAGACTCCTTTCTAGTGCCATTGCTGGTTATTGATTTCTGTTTATTTTTGGATCTTGTATTTTTCTTCCTTGCTAATGACGTATTGTTCTATCCATTCACCTCCAATAGATGTTTTTTCCACTTCTCAAGTACATTTATTAATGTTTCTATTTCTGCAACCACTTTCTCTGCTATCCCATTTGTTATTTATTTTTTTTATTTATTGAGTTTCTCAGATTAAACCTTTGAGAACAAGTTCATTACATAGGTTCCATGTCATGGTCAAACATCAAGAGTCATAACATCAATATTGCAGTTAAGCATTAGCAAAGTGGTTACAGGGCAATGCAATTTTAATAAACTACTCCATATTTACTAATAAAGGACAAAACAGTGGAAAAGAGGGCTGAGAGTGTTACAGAGGGAGGGGAAGGTGCAGAGTGGAGGAGAAAGCAGAGAGGACAACTACAGGAGGGTAGTGCATGAATCAGCCCAGGTTGTGGGCCTCATCAGAAGAGATGTATAGATTGCTTAGGTGCCAGGCATTGAGCGAGGTGGAGCCAAGTCCAGTACTAAGAAGCAGGTACTGAAATTCCTAGGGGAACAGTCATTGGGCTGGAACAGGACCAATTATAGGGTACCAAAAGCAGAGAAAGCCTACAAGTGATGAGGTGGAAGGAGGGAATAGAGGGCAGGGGAAGCAGGTGGGGGGAGGAGAACATTAGATGGTTTAGGAGGGGATGTGATGGAATAGAGAGGCAGTGGTAGGCAGAGGTGTGGTAGGCAGAGATGTGGTAGGATTATAGTCAGGTGGTCCGGAGGCCCTATAGGAAACAGTTGCAACAAGCATTAGCAACCAGATGACTCCTAAGCTCATGTTTAAAGGGACCTATCATAGATTTGGCAGTGATGCTTGCAGACAGATTGTTAAGCCATTTATGCACCCGATGGTCAAAAGGTCATTGTCCTAGAGAGGTGCAACATCTTGGGATCTTGAAGACCGTACTCCGGGAGCTTCTTGTAGGGTGGGTACTTTCATAGAGGATGAGGAGCTTCTGGACACTTGCAGCCAGCATACCTAGACTTACTTTTTTGGCCAGCAGGCAAGTCTGGAACTTGAGTCTGCCCTTGAACTGAAGCCAGTTGTGTTGGGCATATAGGCCACAAGTATGCGAGTGCAGCTCTGAGCCTGTGGAGAGGTGGCAGGCCTTATTTAAAGACATTTTGATGTGACTGAGGACTGATTCCATTGCAGACAAATATATTACAATTCCATACTCTACCAGGGGAGACAACAGAGCAGTGGATGGCCAGGTTGAGGGCTACAGGGGTCAGGCTGTGCGTATGCCTATAAAGAAGGCTGACACGTATGTTGAGGGTCTTTGCAACATTGTCGCTGTGATTGACAAAAGACAGGGTGCTGTCGACTGTAACCCCCAGGTATTTAAATTGCTGTACCTGCTCCAGTGATACCCCATTAACATCCATAACGGTGAGAGGGGTGCATTCGGTGTCTGTTCTGCAGACTGGAGAACATCATTGACTTAGTTATTTTAAAATTCATGACCAGTTTATGGTCCTTGAACCATCTTTTAACTGCAGTGAAGTTATCCTGTAGAGTGTGCTCCAGGGTAATAGGGTCAGTGTCATTAGTAAATAGAACTGCATCATCTGCATAGAGCAAAAGTTTGCAGTGGTAGGCACATGGTAGCTGATTTAGGAATATGCTGAACATTAGGGGACTCAGTATAGAGCCCTAGGGGACACCAGAGTGAACTGGTCTGCTGACAGATAGGACATTGTCAATCCTAACCTACTGGGTCCGGTTGGAGAGATATGACTTAAATCATCCAACTGTGTCATTAGAGAGACCAATAGCTGTTAGTTGCTCAGCTAGGAGATCATGATTAACCATGTCGAATGCTTTCAAAAGGTCAATGTAGGTTGCGCCAACTAGGTCGTCCTGCTAGAGAGAGCTGTGAATATAGCCTGTAAACTCAAGCACAGCAGTTGTGGTGCTATGACATTTGTGGAAGCCATGCTGTTCAGTACACTGTATGTTATATTTATCCAGGTATTCCACTAATTAATCCATGACAATCCTCTTGAAGGCCTTAGATAGGGTTGGGAGAATCAAAATGGGTCTATAGTTACCAAGCGAGGATCGATCTCCACTCTTGAGGACTAGAATAACTAAAGCCACTTTCCAGGTCTGGGGGAACTCTGGGAATCTGAGCAAGGCATTGATTATGTAGGTAAGAGACTCCAGAATTTCTTCCAAGGAGAAAGCTACAAATTTTACATTGAGTCCCTGCTGTATCGTGATTTTCCCAGGACCTTAAGGAGGTGTTTCCTGGCTCCTTTAAAGATATGGTTCTGAAGTGAAACTGTGGGTTTGGGGGTGACTGGCCCTCGGTTTGCATAGCAGTAGTGGAGTGAATAGGGAGGAAGAAATCCGAGGGTAGCACCCCAATAAAAAAGCATAAAATAAAAGGACAGAGCAACCCTTGGTTTTCTATTATGCTTCTTGAGAGCTTGAAAATTAGAGATTGCCTTTGGTATAGAGTCCAGAAGACTGGCAAACAGGCCAATTTTCAAAATTACAAAAAGGCTCGAAATGACTGTACTAGGGCAATACATGCTGCAAAAAATCTGTATTACCAGGAAGCACTCACCCGGTCTTGGAGTGGTGATAGAAAATTCTGGGCTAACCTCAAGGAAGTCACAGGAAAAGATAGTAAGTCAGCACCTACGATGCTCAACATTGAAGGCCTACCCTCAACCAACCAGGAAACTATCACAAACGCATTCAGCAAAGCATTCACAGATCTCTCTGGATCATTGAAGAGCCAGATGAAACACTGAAGAACTGCATCAACAGTATTGGAAGAGTAGACTTGGGACCAGTCCTGCTGGTGCAGGTCGGTTCTGAGTTGGTCCAGGTGACCATGTTTAAGGATTCCATTGGTGACAGTCCAAGCAGGGGGTTTGGAGTAGGTACAGGACCAGCAACATAGAACAGGTGAATGATCACTACAGGCATTAGGGAGGACAGTATTCTTGGTGATATGTTCTGACCGATTTGATAGAACCCAGTCCAGTAATGTGGAAGTGACAGTCTTATAGTTTACCCTGGTAGGTGAAGTGACAAGTTGGGAGAGGTGCACTACTGACACAGCAACCCTACAGGGAGTTGCTTCTGGGGAGAGCCAATTAGCGTTGAAGTCACCCAGCAGCAGATTTTCCATGTTAAGTTTGAGGGTGCTGAAACACAGCATCAAAGAATCGAGCCCAGAGGTTTTTGGCCCCAGATGTATATACACAGATAGGACAGTAAGGGTTCTGTTGTGATTCCCAAGGAATATTTTTATTGCTAGGGTTTGAATGCTGGACCCTGTGTTGGGTAATTGTAGGATGTGAGCTTGTAAGTAGTCCCTCTCTTCCATAGTTATTTCTTCCATAGTTTGTACTGTTTTTTGTATTTCATGCTGTAACTCCTTGCCAGACCGTACTAATATCTTTTTAGTATTATAATCATGATTTCTTATACCTTGTTTTTATTATTTTTGGTTATTTCATTCTAGTCAATAAGCCTTCTTAATAGAATTACCATTTCTGTATGGAAAACTGTCCCCATCCGAATCTATTTTAATCTCTTCTAGTCTGTCAGTGATTGTTACCATTTCTTGAGTCTCTTTATCTGACTGATGGACTATTTAAGGGGGTATAAATTTCTGGGGGTGGAGACATCTCCAGTTCTTTTCTCAACTTCCTGAGTCATTAGATGGAATATGTCTGGTGGATTTTTAATAGGTGGACCTAAACAAAATTTCCTCCTATATAGGGTAATAAAAAGGTATGACTTGTGTTGCTTGTTTTCCTGATGACTTTCAGTCCAAAGTAAATTCCCATTGTCTGTTCGTCCTGACCTAGTCTTTTGAGAATTACTACTTGGATAGGATTAATTTGTAAGTCAATTAATAGATTTGGTGGCATGGTAAACATGGGAACATTTACATTTACAGTAACTCATTTGGGATTTGTTGTTCTGGACCCATTAATTCTGAGCATCACAATACTGGCCTTATTATGTCTGGGGATGCAGGTGAGATAAGCTGGGCACCATTACTAGTTGCCATATTGTCCTGATTATTCTCAAGGGCCCAGATATTCAAAGGGGTTGCACGTGGCACAACTGAGTTGCACCAGTACAACCCCAGAAATGTGCCCTGGCACAATATTCAAAGGAGGGACTTGTGCAGCGCAAGTCCTGATGCACTGGGGTGGAAAGAAAATGTATGCTATGCATCTCCAGAGTGCATGCCCATGCATATGTGGCATATTCAGATATTCAGCCCGGGATGTGCAGTGCATATGCTGGCACAACCCTGGGATGCGCTGCATACCTGGGCCCAAAGCTGAGCCTGGAAAATATGGCTCAAGTGCCAGCCACCCACAGGCATGCTGCTGTACTGCAATGTGCAACAGAGCAGTCACCAGCCGTGGGTGTCAGCCCCCTCCAACACCATGCACGAGCACCCACACATGGCCCTGGTGATCCAATGGTACCCCCTTCCTCCCTGTAGCTGCAATCTCATGGAATAATAAATAAAGACTTCCCTGGTAGTCTATTGGTACCCTCCTCCCTCCCCATAGCCACGATCACCAGTAATGATGAGTAAATATATCCCTGGTAGTCTAGTGGTACCCCCCTCCTGCCTCTTAGCCATGATTGCAAGTAAAAATAATGAAATAAATCCCTGGTAAAAACATTTTTGTCAATGACTATTACAGTATGCACTGCAAGCCCATTGGTTCACAGTGTGGACCAATAGGCTTACAGCTGATACTGTAAGCTGTCATTTGGCGGGCAACTGGGTGGTATGCAGGTGGGTTTGATGCTGCCTGCCGATGAGGGGGCTGGGTGGGCAGGGGTCCTGTGTGGGTGGGTGGGTGGGCGGTGCCACTGGACCACCAGGGATTGCATTATGTAGGGTAAACCTGCGATTGAGGTTACAGGCGGGGTGGGGGTACCACTAGACTACCAAGGATATTGTTACTCAGCACTACTGGTGATTGTGGCTAGGAGGCAGGAGGGGGGGTGCCACTAGACCCCTCTGACAGTACCACTTGCTGTGCAGGGCACCATGAACATTTCACTGGCCAGCTCTGCACATCTCATGCAAATGGGGCCATAATGACATGCAAATGGACCCTTTTGTGCCTTGCATACATTATGGCCCAATTTGCATACAGCTGGCTGAATATCAGGAATTTGCACACAGCATACTTCTGTTGAGCTGGCGCAGTTCCCATTCCTGGTAGTCAGCCCTGTCTGGGGGAGTTGCGCTAGAGCATCCTATTTGAGCCATGCACATTATCTGCTATATTCAGAGGAGATGTGCCATGGCTCATCTCCTTTGAATATATCCCTTTGTTGCACCGGCGCATCTCAGTTGCACTGCACCACCACTTGAGCTGTTGCCTGGTGCATTTCTGAATATCGGGGCCTAGATCTCTAAATTGCTTTAACAGGGATTTAGAGATTCATGTTGACTTTTGATAGGAAATGACATAATTTTGGGATTAAATTAGCTTTTTATAATACCTTTTAACTTGGTATACATTGTACAATGTTAACACTTTCCTATGCTATTTTTATTGAAGAAGAAGAATCAGCATTTATATAGCACTTTTCATACATCCAAAGCGCTTTACAAGCAATGCTAGACTGGTAGTGAAGTGACTGAATGTGTGGTGGTGGCCATATCACACATCATCACCCACACACAGACTGGATAATTGCATGAACCAGTTTATGGGAAGGGAAATGTTGGCCAGAACACTGGGAATGTTCCCTGCTCTTTGCAAAGAGTGCCCTAGGTTCTTTTACTTCCACCTAGACACCCACCAGGACGGGCAGAAGGGATCTCGGTTTAACATCTCATCCGAAGGACAGCACACCCCAGCAATACAGCACCCCCAATACTGCGCTCGGATGCCAGCGATTTTTAGGTGCAAGTCCAATCCCATTGTGGGATGAGAACCCATGACCTTCTGGTCCAGAGGCAGATGTGCTTCCAACTGAGCCACACTGACACCCATACCATATTGCCTATGTTAAAACCTGTAACATTTTCTTTGTTACTACTGAGTCCTTGTAACTTTTTGTTTCCCTGTGTTGTCCCAGTCCTGACATGGAACCTGTGTAATGAGCTTGTTCTCAAAGATGTAAATCCAAGATCACAATAAATAAATAAATAACTTCCATTGATCATCATGGGCCAAAAGATAATCTGTGAATTTTGACACCATATCAAAAACAACATTCCCTTGTACAGCTTCTTTCTTTGATTCACTTCTAGCAGGTTTATTCCCTCCATTTCTTCCTTCTGGCAATATTTGTCATTTGTCTACTGAACCATAACTCTATCACTAATTGCAAAAAACACAGGAATCTTATCCCACAATTTTAAATAGTTGTAACTCAGTCACAGGATTATATAATTAAAAAGTGACTGCCCACAGAGAAGTAAATATATCTAAATATGACTCTGTTTAAAAAGTCTTGTTCTTGCTTAGCATGTGGTATGCAATACAAAGCATTTATAATTTATTTGCAAAAAGAAAACAGTTCCAAGTTCTCATTCTCATGAGAGTTGAAGGCTGCTGGGGCAATCAGGTATTGCTGCTGTTGCCAGAGGACACTAGTCAAAAAATATGGTCTATGCTGCTTGACTAGTGCCAATTTTCAGATTTCACAAGGCAGCATTTTAAGCATCTGCGAACACCATAACATTGTACAGTAGCACTGTCTATTACCACAGTCCTGTTGATTTAAATAAAAAAAGAACAAAGTAACAATCAGAAACCTTACCAATAAGTGTGCACTAATCAAAATATCTTACTCAATCACTGTGATAAAAATACTAAACACTAACCAGTACAATATCTATTTTAAGTTCATTTATATACTAAAGAAGAAACGTGGGCTAGCTCAATGCTAAATATTCAGAAACTCTGCTACAGTGACTGCTCTGCTTCATTATGTTGCTTGCACGCATGTGCAAGAAACATAGTGCCATCATCAGAGTTTTTGGAGGTGTGGCACCCGTCTTCCAATTCAGTCAGTGTGTTTGCAGGCATGGCCCCAGTTTCCCAATCACTGCTGCAGCTGTCTATGACAGCAGTTGAAAATGCAGTGGTCATACAGTTGAAAGGGAGAGCTCCGCTCCAGTGAGTAGAGCTCTCCCCCCCCCACACACACATGCAAGCACGCATACTGCATGCTGATGCACTCCTCCCCCACACACACACACTGATGGTCAATGGGGTGCCCAACCTCCGCCGGCTCCATGCCCCAAAAAGTTGTCCAGGTGCCATGCTGGGAGCCTACCCCAGCGTGGCAAAACTGTTATAGCCGACAGGGTGCCCAATCCCCGCTAGCTCCATGGCTGCATGCCCCCCCCAAAAGCTTTCCAGGTGCCACGCTGGGAGCCCACCCCAGCGTGGCAAAGCTTGTTATGGCCAACAGGAGTGCCCAATCCCCTGTTGGCTCCAGCTCCCCCAAACAGCCTTTCCAGCTGCCATGCTGGGAGCCTACCCCAGCATGGCAAATGTCCCGAGTCGTCTTAATAAAAAAACAAACCTGCAAACAAGAAAACATTCCCACACCATCTCCTGCCCCCACAACCTGCACCCACCCACTGCACACCCTGCCTTCTCACACCCCTCACACATACTTATCTCCAGAGCTCAGCGTGATGATCTTCGGTGGACCGGGAACATGTCTGCACTCTTCAAAGCCAACCACGAACGGAGGAAATGCCGGTAAGCTGTATAATGGAATAAATAGGGTTTTTTCAACTGTGTTGCATATCTCGGGCATTTTTGGGAATTTTGGGCCCAAATTTTCAACATGGGGTTTATAGGACCCCTCTTCATGAATTCTTGCACTGTCATGGCGTTAATCGGGTACGAAGGGTGATTTCACAGTCACTACGTGAAATCACTTATCAGGACCAATTAATGCAATGACACTGCCAGTGTGCATAAGGTGGGCTCTCAAAAAGTCTGTGTTGAAAATTTGGTGAAAAAATTCCTAACAATTACTGTTCTATGAGCGTGCGTTGCGCAGTTCCTACGCTCACTCTTAAGTTCAAGAATTTTCAATATTTTCACTCCATATTTTCAACATTACCATTTTACCACACCTCCTTTTGAGCAGTGCAGCTGTCATTTTTCATTTCACCCAAAATGTGTTTCATATATGTAGTGCACAATGCAAGTAGTTAATGTAGTCAATGTATGGGACACTTAAGAAAATCACAGTGACACTGTTCATGAGCAGAGTCTTAAATGTCTATGTTGAAAATTTGGTGAAAACCATTCCCTAAAAAATGTCTGTTTCTGAAGTGCATTAGCAGTTCTATACACGCTTGTAAATTCAATTTTTTAATATTTTCACTCAGATTTTCAACATTGCCATTTTACCACACCTCCTTATGAGCAGTACAGCTGTCATTTTTCACATCTCACCCAAAACATGTTTCCACCCATGTAGCGCACAATGATGCAGTCGGTGTGCAAAATCAATATATGGGACACATTAAGAAAATCTCAGTGACACTGTTCATGAGCAGACGTCTTAAAATGGCTGTGTTGAAAATTTGGTGAAAAAATTCCTAAAAATGACTGTTTTACGGGCGTGCATTGCACAGTTCCTACCTATGCTCATAAGTTCACAAATTTTTAATATTTGCACTCCAGATTTTCAACATTGCCATTTTACCACACCTCCTTATGAGCAGTACAGCTGTCATTTTTCACATGTCGCCCAAAATATGTTTCTGTGCATGTAGCGCACAATGGCGCAGTCAGTGTGTGCCATCAATGTTTGGGATAAATTAAAAAAATCACAGTGACACTGTGCATGAGCAGAGGTCTTAAAATCGCTATGTTGAAAATTTGGTGAAAAAATTCCCTTCAGCTGTTCTGCAATGTTACTAAGGAAGACCCTGCAGCACCCAACTGGTCACCCCCTCTCCCTAGACTGCACCCCATTTACCACCACTCTCTGCCTCCTGTCTGTTAGCCAGTTTCTAACCCAGTTTACCACCCTTTCCCCCATGCCCAGCCTACCCAGCTAGTTTATCAGCCTCTTATATGGGATGGTGTCAAAGGCTTTGCTGAAATCAAGGTAAGCATTGTCCACTGCCCCACCCTGATTTACTTCCATTGTCATCCAGTCAAAGAAATCAACCAGATTTGTCTGACATGATGTCCCCACTGTGAATCCATGTTATCTATGGTCCTGGGCTCCGATGGCTTTTAGATGCTGCACTCTTCCTCACTACTGAGGAGAGGCTGAACGGCCTATTGTTCCCTGCCTCCTCCCTGCTGCTGCTTTTGTGTAGAGGGACCACATGTGCCCTCCTCCAATTCACTCATGTTGAATGATTCAGTGAACATGGCTGCCAGAGGTACTGCTATCTCCCTTCCAAGTTCTCTTAATATCCTTGGGCGTATGCAATGTGGCTCCATCGCTTTGTCCACCTTCAATTTAATGAGCTCCTGCAGGACTCTTTTGCATTTGAATGGACTGTTGTCCACCTCCTCACCCCCTTGGCAACTGCTGTACTGCTGTGGCCCTTGCCCCTCCCACTCTTCTGTGAATACTGAGTGGAAAGACACAGTGGATGACTTGGGAGGAAGGCATGGAACTATCACTTCCAAATACCTAAACAGCACGTACAAGCAAGCAACATTTGGCATTGACAAATGCTTATTTTTAAATTTCTCATAGTCTCCAAACAGCTCTCTTAGTAGCCTTTGTCTTTGTTTGCTTACTATTCTGACTAGCTTTCAGTGGCTGCTTCCTCTACATTGAGCGATGGTACTCTTTTATGACACTGACTGCTGTGTTATCCAATCAGGACTGAGGCACAAAAAATATAAAAGTTTAAATGTATAGGAAAACGTAAAGCTGTATACTTAAAACAGTGTATATGCAATATACGTTTAATCTTTTTGAACAATTTTTCTCTCCCTTTTGTCTGTTGTACTCTGTTTTTAGCTCTAGAGTAATTGATTTTAAATTAACTTTTGGAAATTTACTCTCTTATGGAGCATAGTCATTGCTTCTTTTGGCAAAACACAGTTTTCAGCACAAGCCACAAGACTTTGCTTCACACAAATCTTTGCTATTAAAGTGAGTTTTTAACTTTACTCTGACAAAAACACTGAGCTTGAAAATTTCCTTTGGTTTGTCTGCAAGCAGTTCATCACTGCACGCTCTTGCTCCTTTGTCCAAATAACCTCCTCCTCACTTTCTCCTCATGTTCTGCTCCAAGACAGCCAAATCCCCCTGCTCCAAGAATGACTGTGATCCCTCATTAGTGGGTACCGGATGCTGTTCTCCTGTTCTTGACCAGCAAAGCCTTTCTAGTGGAGACACAATCAGTGCAACATCACAAGAGCAGAAACTCATGCACATACAATGAGGATACAAAAGCAAAAAAACACTCCAGGTGCAGTACCACCTAAGGTAGGGATTCTAACAATAATCTAAATATTTGACCAACTGAATAGGGTGAACAAGAGATAGAAAGTGATTAAATACAAACATTTAATGTCTGACATGACCTTGAGTCTCTCTTCAGTCCTTCTCTGAGCCTCCAGTTTTACTCAGACTTCCAACCTCTCTGGGGTGTCTTTCTCCCCAGTATTGCTTGCCCTTTCTAGTGATTCACTCTTTTTATCCACAGGTCACAGGTTCTTAGCTTGTGGTCATTGGTGTGCAGCACCCAGAGGTTCACTATAAAAACACATAAAAGGTGAAACTCTGGAAAAGCTGAAGATTTTTAATTTCATCGATAAAAACACTATCTCATTAGGGTAAAGCAACGATGGCATACCATTTCAAAATACAGTCAGGCATAAAAGTTTTAGAATCTGCTAGCAACTCCATGTTGTGCAGTCCTCAGGTGGCCATCTTGCCTAAATCCATGCTTTCCATAGACATGGACCACTATTACGGAATAAATATCCTTTTACCTCTTGTTTTTAGTTTTGTAAGGGGAACAGAAAGAACATGTTTAAAAGAGAGGTAATACTCTAGACACCCAATGGTGACACAAAATCTGCAAGGTAATTGGCTGCCATGTCATGGGGTGCCTTGTAGACAAGTGTAATAATTTTTAATATAATATTCCTCTGTATGGGCACTAATGCAAACAGATTAAAAAAAGGTTTAAAGGGGTCCAGTGACTTTGTTTGAGTAGACATTCTGAAGACATAGGAGGCAGTCAGATGTGATCTTTGGAATTCCTCCTAATAAGGAATTACAATTATCCAACCTGCTAGTAAAAAAAAAAAACATGAATCAGTATTGCAATATGAGAGAAAGACACAACATCACTAAGTTTACGAATGTTCTTCAATTGATAGTAAGTAGATTGTGTGCTTTAGAAATGAGCCTATTAAAAGAAAAAAATTTGATTCCAGCAACACATCTATGTTTTTCACTAAAGGCTTTGAGGGGATACATGTGTTATCAAACACAAGATCAAGGTGTGGCATGTTCTTTGACAGGGAAGGGGCACAAAAATGATCATATCCATTTTGGCTGAATTTAACTGAAGAAAATTCTGCGATAACATTTTTATTTTCCAAACTCAAGGCATAAAAAGGGAGGCTGCTTTGTCAGTGGAGTTAAGCAAGATATAAAAATCTAATGAGACACCCAATCATTGAAGGTTCTCACACTGAAGGGCCATATAGATGTTACACAGCATGGAACCTTGTGGTACTCCTTCTGGCAATACTGATGAAGACTTGCAATTACCCATAGATGCAAAATATGATTTTTCACTTAGATAAAATCTGGGCTAATTTAGTACAATACCAGAAATGCCAACAACTGAGTCAAGCCATTGCAATAAAACAGAAAGACAGAAATACAGACAATGCTGGCAGAAAAAGGCAGATGGTCCATCCAATCTTCCTGTAGTCCCCATCAATCCCTAGAATCTAATGGTCATCCAGGGTAATATCCTGCACTACATTCTCCTCTCTGCTATTATTGCCCTGCATAGCCACTATACCCTTCACTCTGTCCCACCCATGCTGGAAACCATTCATGATTTTGGTGCCTACCAGCTCTGCTGGTAGACTGTTTCAAGGTTCCACCACCCTCTCTGTAAAATAATACTTCCTCATATTTCTCTTTAACCTCCCACCTGTCAGTTTCCACTCATGCTCCTGTGACCTTGAACTGATGCAGTGTCAGTGGCTCAGCAGGTTGCTCACTCGCCTCTGAGGCCAGAAGATCAGAAAGCTGTGGGTTATATCCCAATGCTGACACTGTAGTGCAGCACAAGGGGGGTGTTGCACTCCTGAGGTGCCATATTTCAGATGAGACATTAAACTGAGATCCCGTCTGCCTGTTCTAGTGGTTGTTCAGGTGGATGTTAAAGATTCCATGGCACTTATCAAAAAGAGTAGGGGAAGTTTTATTGAAGTAACATCAAAGACCAAAGGTAAAAAAACATTAATCAAGAGTGTCTAGAGGTACAGAAATCATAAAAAGGAACAAAAAACAATACAAAGAAAAAATAACATGTCGGTATTCCAAACATACTCAAACTTTTAAAGGAACAAAAAAGTCAGATTTCAAAGAATGGGAGAAAAACAAGGATCTATGTCATAATTGTATAATGTTCAAAAGATGAAATCATTATATAACCACAAATCATTTGAACTTAATAAACAGAGTGAATCCTTTCCACCATAGTAATACTTTCTGGGAAGTATGAACACTGACATCCTTGAGATATACCTTTGCCATGGCTTGGTGAATCAAGTTTAATATAGTGTCATAAAGCATTTTCTTCTGATATAGAACCCACTGGTACCAACTCTGACATAAATAAAATTTGATACAACACAAGAAAACAGACAGAGTCTCATGGTGGTACTGAGATCCCAGTCGGGAATAATTTCCCAAAATCAATGACTCATAAGTTAAAGTCATTAGCCACCTCATATGCCAATTTTGTGCCAAGAATTCCCAAAAAGGGTAACAAAAGAACAATGAAAATAAAAATGCTCAGTAGTCTCCTCTTGATTTATACACTCTGTATAAGGACAATTTCTTTCCTCCACGGCCATGTATTTGGCATTTCTTCTCAAATTCAGTCTGCTTTAGTCCAAATCCCAGTGATATTCCCACATAAATTTAGGGATTCTAGAATTAGTCAGCTGGGCCAACACCAGAGCATTCCAGGAAAGACAATATTTGAAACAAGGCTCTGTAGGGGATGGAGTTGTCATAACTGTTCGATAAAGTTCCTGTCCTGTGCTTTGTAAAATCAACTGTTTGGTCAATCCCCATTTATAAAGTTTGGAGGCCACTGATCTAAAATAATCCAGGAAGTGTGGGTATACAGAGACCCTTAGGGGAAGGATAAGCCCAGCTTTAAAATAATGACCCAACACTAACTTTACCTGACTATTATAAGTTGAGGTTTGAGTTCCCAAACCAATCCTAACAGTCTGTGAAAGGAATAAAGTGTAAAAAAAAATACAACAGGATCAATCATACCAAGACCCCCTTTTTCTATGGATAAACAGATAAAGCATCGCTTAATAGGATTCAACCACCTACCCCACAGCATCTGAAAAAAAAGACTATTTAACCTCACTTCTAGATGCCTAGGGGGAGGGTAAATCATGGCCACATAGACAATAATGGGAATGAGGAACTTCTTTATGATTTGAATATGTTTCAGTTTTGATCATTTCCAGTGCCTCCACCAATTAACTTTAGACTCAACAGTTTTCGACACGCATTCCCAATTCAACTGTGGTAAATTTTGGGGTCCAAAGGTGATACCTAAAATTTTTAAAGGCTCTGAAGAAATTGTAATGCCCCCCACATGTTGGGGTCCCAGTACCCACAAAAAATCCTCTACGTTTACTGGGATTCAATTTTGAGTTGGAAAGGTGATAATAGATCACCATTTTGTTCAAAAAGGAGGGTATCTGGGCAAAGTCTGCAAAACAAAAAAGACAAATATCATTGGCATAAGCTGGAATGTGGACAGTAGCCCCCAGATCTGGTCCAGTGAACCCTGTACATTTAGGGTAATCTGAGAGTGCCCCAAGAAAGGGATCTAGGGTGAAAATATATAGTAATCGGCTTCCTTTATGTACCCCCATTGAAATATGAAGGCCCTTGGTAATTTGTCATCTGATAATAGAGTAAACAGTAGTGGATGAATACAGACATGTCATACAATTTATGATCCATGGGGCTACCCTATATTTCTTTAGGGTGGCAAATAAAAAGGGGAGATACACCCTAGCAAATGTTTTCTCCCGATCCACTGACACAATCACCCCAGACTGTCCTGTCAGGGTTAGATGGTCAATCATATCTCTCAGAATCATGAGAGCAAATTGAATTTTCCTGGGGGGAGACCACCAAATTGTTGAGGGGAAATAACCAAATTAGCACATTTTTTAGTCTGTTATTGGGAAGTTGGGCAAGTATTTTATAATCAGAATTCAAGATTGTAATCTGTCGCCAATTTCTTAGTTGAACTTTGTCTCCTGATTTAAAGAGAAATATTAGTAAACCTTCCAGAAAGGCAGGCTCCATAGTGTTCGAGGTAAGAAAGTAATTAAAAGCTACTTCTAAATGGGTAGAAAGTTCCTTAGGAAATGATTTGTAAAACTCATATGGGAGTCCATCAAAGCCCGGAGAAGTCCCATTTTTTTTGTGTTGAATAGTGGATTCTATTTCCTCCACTCCAATGAATTTCCAGAGCATCAGCCGGAAAGTGTGGAATGGAAATTGACTCCAAAAAAGTATCAATAGCTTCAGCTATAGGGGGGTTATTAGGGACATGGGAGTCTAAAAATTGCTCAGTAATGGCATAAATGTTGTCAGTCATGCTAGCTTTCATGCCCTTCAGTATACTTAAATACTCCATAGTAGTGGAGTGTCACATGGATTTACAGGCCTCAAAAGGGTCCCCAATAGGTGATTTCTGTGTTCCATTCTGTAACAGTGCCTGAAGTGTATACACTCTATCATATTGACAGTGTTTCATTTCCTCCTTTATGTTACAAATTTGCAGAGTGTAGTCATAAATAGAGTCATTTGATAAAGTAAACAAATATTGTAACTGTTATCTCAGTGATAAGTGCCTTAAAGATTTATCATTTTCTGTTTGTTTCCCAAACCATTGGAACCATATCTTGAGGTCAGCCTTAGTGTCCAGTCACCATTCCCACAAATCAGAATAAAGGAAACTAACAGAGCATTTACCACATAATAACCATAAAATCCTTGTCCGAATCTGGGGTTTCTGCAAAATGGATGTATTTAGTTTCCATCTATTGGGTTTAATATGTGATAGGTTTGGAACAGCCCCAAAAGAGATCAGAGAATTCCAGGGGAAAGGTTTGAAGGGATGCTTGAGGGAGATTTTTCAAAATAAACATATGGTCTATGGTCGTGGTGTATTTGCCTTTCTTATAGGTAAACAATGGACCATCTACAAGGAAGTCCCAGCAATTTATTAAGTCTGCAGCATCCACAACCCAATACAAAGCATTAGAATCACAATACACCTTGTTTGTGACATCAGAGGACCCCTTTTTGGTTTTAAATGGACAATTGAAATCCCCCCAAAAAAGATTTTATATGAGGTGACAAGACATGGCTGTATGGATTGAAACAAGGCCACTCTCTCAGATTTAGATTGAGATCCATAGAAATTAATAAGCCAACACTCCAAAGTCCTCCATACACCATCCAGTATCAAAACCCTCCCTGGGCAAAGGTCACTCAATTTTGAATGAGTGAAGGAACAGGAGTTAAATAAAAGACCCACTCCATCAGCACTCTCCATCCCAAAAGACCAATAAGATGGTCCCCATAACCATTCTCCTTGAAACAACCTGACCTGGTCTCTAGAAAACATCCAGAGCTCCTGAATAAAGCAAAGGTCAAATCCAGATTCATGAAGAAAGTTAAACACCGCCTGCCTTTTAACCGAATTCAAAAGACTGTGGATGTTGATGGAACAAGCCTTCAAGGAATTAATAGCTTTAAGCTAATTTTTTTCCTTTTTTCCTTTTCTTTTTCTTTTTGCCTGTATAACCAACCAGATCCTGATTCTGTGAGGGATGGACAGAGGTAGAAGGCTGAGAGTCAGCCTCTTCCAACTCCATCTCAGAGTCCCCCTCCTTCCTGTAGCCAGGGCCTCAAAGGGGTTTTTGGACTACATGTCCTCAGGGAGGGAATCATCAATGAGTTTCTTATTCCTAGAAGACTTTCTTCTAGGTAAGGGAGGTTGAAAACTGGGGACTACTCCAGTGTGAGTGCCATCAGCATAGCATACTGGCATCAATGAAACAGGGTCTGATGAAATTATAACATCAGCCTTCCCCTTTGGAGAGGGAGGGGGAGGAAGTGTTTCCACCTCCAGAACCTTGCTGACAGGAGCAGTAGAAGGCAAGGGGGATGACTTTGGACAAGGGGATGGGGGGGTCTGGGATCTGCCTAGATACTGAGTTCTGAGCCTGCTGTATCAACAGCTCTGGGCTTCGACATCTGGCCTTGTTTTTGGCAACCCATAGGCATTCCCCAAATACATGCCCTATATCCTCACAGAGATCACATTTTGTGTGAGATACGCATTGAAAAGAAATGTGGCCAGTTTCCCCACAATTATCACACCGTGGTTTATCACAGGAGTTGGAAAGATGCGTCTGAGAGCCACATTTATAACATAGGCTGACCTGCATAAAAGCAAACACCCTGGTCTCTACCCAGCATAAATGAGTTGGGAACATGAATGATACCAGAATCATTCTGCCAAAGTTTGATTTTATATTTCCAACCACCCATCCAAAACATTTACGAATCCAAAATAGCCTCAGGCTCACTTAACACATCACATTTCTGTTGCAGCCAGTAAGTTATATCATCCACATGAACCCCTTAATTTCCGAACATAATAGTAACATATTTTATCAATGGTTAGTGAATGGGATAACCAAAAAAGGGGGTCCATGTGAGAGAGAACTTGATCTGATTATATCTCTCCTGAAAAAGATCAAGGACAAAAGCAGTTTGAAACCTAACATTGTAGCTGTCTTCCTCTGAAACATTAATGAAGGCAAAAACTTCCCTGGGGAAAAATGCAAGGAATCTTTTAACGCACACTTTCCCACATAATGCCTGTCCAACCTGTCTTCCAGGCCACCCCTGTAATGAATGTGGATGGCATTACATCTACAGGCCGCTTCTTTCTTCAATGTAGAAAAAAGTTCAGACAACAAAAGCTTTTGAAGTTGGGGTTGATCCTTAGAAAGTTCCGAACCTAGGGGAAGCCCCCTTCTGACTGGGAAGCAGGAGGTTCAATAGATAAAGGGTGAGCAATAGACAGTACATGGGAGAGGTTGCTGTCCCCAAAATTGGGATGCGGTATATCCTCTCGTGGAAGAACAAATAGTGGATGTATACTGCCCTGTTCAGATATCGTAGGGCACCATTCTGGAGTAGCATGCATAAAGTTTAATTTAGGGTCCCAGTTCAAGTCTGGCAACCACTGTCCGCTGGGTAGTTGCTTCCAGCTAGCTTCAGACAGGGCCTTTTGAGGTGACCAAGAGTCACAAGAAGACACCGATTCGGTGTTGAGAGAAAACACCTGTTGCATAACAGTAGATGTAGATAGTGCAATAATGGGAACAGACGGAAGAGTAGTGGTCACATTATGGGTAGGAGGGACACCACCTGTCTGAAGATGATGTTTGGCCAGAGTGAGAACCATCCATTTCTCTTTACTCTTCCTTCACGCCAGGTTTCTGGCTGGATTTCTTACAAGGGAAAGAATAGGTAGCAACCCCTTTCTGAGTGTTTGCCTGATTCTGAAATAGAATCTGCTCAGCAGGAGGGGAACCTTTAGGTGGGTCAGTACCCTGGGGGAGTTGCAATTTAAAAATGAATCCTGCAACTCTGGACAAAGGCTCCTGTTGCAAAGGAGCAGCATGAAAGTCAGAAGAGTTGTTAGTGTGTCCCACCCCATTTAGGGGTGCTGTAGTGCAATCCAGGATGCTAGGATTTATTACAGCCCTTTTGTTTTTATGCTCTAAAGTTATTTGTCACTGCACTTCACTCCCAGGCTCTGGGCACATGCTAACCTTAGCGGTTTCACTACCAGCCTGTTTAGGGAGAAGCACAACATCCGAGGATATAGAGCAAGTGAAAGAAGAAGCTGGTGACTCACCCAGCCCTGCCTGGGCCTTTGATCCTGCTGCATCACTAATGGAACTGACAGGCCAGCCGGGAGAACTGACAACCGTCTCAGCATTACATAGCATTGCAAGTTGTGACTCCAAAAGCTGCTGTTCCCATAGATGTCACTCTTGTTCTAGCTGCAGCAGTCTTCACAAAGAGGTTTCTGCTTTAGTAAGGGAATCAACAACGGCACCTGCATTAGGCATTTCAAGAGAGGTTGCAATACTCAAATCCTCTGTAGAGACAAATACATCAGGGAGTTCATCACTGTCTTCCACACTTTCCAAAAGTATTTCCAATTCCTCATGAACCCCTGGTGAAGCAAGGGTAGGGGAGGAGGGCCTCTCCCCTGCCCTGGAGATGTCCATCTCCTCCATAGCACAGCACAAAGTGGCCATCCTACAGACCAGAGTTTCCCCCTACAGGGGAGTACTCAAATTTCTCTGGTGCCCTGGCCAACTTTTCCCCATTCACTAAAAATACCACCAACAGCTTAATCTGGTTCAATATCAGTTGGTTATCATCGGTATCCCCCCCACCCAGTCACTCCTGAAAAAGGGACTTCTAGTCTCATTGGGCCTACCAGGTCAAAAAAATTCAGGAATTTGAAGGTCTCTATCATATCACCTCTCTCCTGTCTGGTCTCCAGTGGGACATTTTTAGTGCCTTGAGCTGATCCTCTTAAGATTTGTGCTGTTGGTCTTCCATCATCCTGGTCACCCTTCACTGAACTGTCTTTAGCCTGTCTCTATCTTCCTTGAGGTGAGGACTCCACAACTGGGCACAGTACTCCAGGTGTGGCTTTATCATTGATCTATAAAGAGGTAGTGTTACCTCTTTTCTTCTAATGTCAAATAGTATGATGAATAGTGTCAAATGCCATGCTTAAATCTAATAGGAGAAGAATAACAAGGAATCCAGTATCAGTAATCATAAGCATACTTCTACTAAGGTCATCTCTGTGCTGTTAGGAGCACAGAAGCTGGACTAAAAGATGTCAAAAAGTACAAGTCAAAATGATAAGTGCAACTACATGTTACAGAGCATGCAAGATGAATGGCAAATTTGACATGTATCTACAATTTGACAAATCATTACAGTTTAAATTTGACTTCTTTAAATGTAGAATAATAGCCGCCATCTTAAGAAGAGATGGAACTGCACCTTCATTTAAACAGGAACTAATTTCTGAATAAGTGGAGCAAAAATATGTTCATGTTGTTGTAAGAACTAAGTTTGAAAATGTTTCAGAGTGCAATATGTGGGGTTCATGTCAAAAAAAAAAATATTTATTTATTTTTTGATAACCGGGTGGGTACACTAGACACGAAAGTGACTATTTTCAGGCACGACCCGGGAGGTCAACAAGACAGTGAGATACAGTTACAGTGAATACAGTGACAGGGTATATGCAATCATCACAAACAGAAAGTGAGAACAAAGATTAAGACAAATATTGGTGCAAGGCACGCATATGGTGTAAATTATACAAATAGAGATAAGTGCCCATGTGTAGAACTATCATAATAATATCACAAATATAAGGTACAGAAAATGAGAAAAAACATATCGTAGCAGGGTAACATAACAGCCTCCTGCAACTGAAAGGATATTATTGGTAGGAAGCGGGGAGAGAGGTAATAGTGGGATAGGTTAAAGGGAAGTTGAAAGTAGGCAGGGTGCCAACTCATAACATAGAGGGGATACCCAGGGCAATCATGGCAGCGGGAATCAAGATCTAAGGAGGGTTGAAGCAGGTACATCGAGTACAAGCTGTAAGGAGGGAGCGGTGCCTCTTCTTAAAGGTGGTATGAGTAGGGGCAAGGCGTACATCTAGGGACAGCGAGTTCCAGTAGGAGGGACCTACGTACCAGAAGCCTGATTTCCCTTTGGTAGTTTTACATCTAGGAATGTTCGTCAAGGAAAGGCCAGTAGATTGGAGACTGTAGGAGACGGGCTGCGGGGTCAGCAGGGAGGCAAGGTAGGTAGGCATACTTGATCGCAGTACACTGTCCAGAAGGTTCCCATGAGAGAGGTGGCGGTGAGCAATGGGGGATAGCCAATTTAGGTCAGAGTACAGCAAGCAGTGATGTTTTAGTCTAGAAGATGCAGAGGCATAATGGCATATGTTGTTATAAGTAGTATCCCACTTATGAAGAGTTGCCTTAGAGGCATTTGTATAGATTACAGACCTGTAAGAAAGTGATGGAAGCAGGATTCCTCTGGCGATGGCAGTCCTAGCAGTGGGGGTAAGAGTATAGCTCATTTTGTAGGCTAAGCCCAGTTTGGCATTTACGGCCTCACAGGTGGCGGTAATGTAAGTGTCATAGGTGAGAGATTCATCAAGTGAGACACCGAGATATTTGAAAGAGTTTACCATCTCTAATGGATAGCCGTCAGCCCAGTTGACCTGGAAAGATTCACGGCACTGTTTTAGTTTGATAGGGGATCCAAAGAGCATAGCCTTGGTCTTTCCAAGGTTGAGAATGAGCTTGTTATTGGAGATCCAGGATTGAATATTTTGTAGGTCCATAGAGAGCTTAATATTAATGGAGTGGACATCATCTGAACTAGTGTACAGGACAAGGTCATCGGCATACAGCAACGATGAACAGGAGGATATAACTTGGGGAATATTGTTAATAAAAATTGAGAAAAGGAGGGGTCTGAGGATAGAGCCCTGAGGTACATCAACATTTATGACTGCTTTTTCTGAGGTGGCAGAGTTGAAATTCACTGTTTGATACCTGTTTAATAGGTAGCTATGGAACCAGTTTATGACTCCGGACGAGAAGCCCAGGGAGTGGAGATTGGTGAGTAGAAGAGGGTGGTTAACAAGATCGAAGGCTTTCATCAGATCGATAAATACTGCGCTGATTTGATGACCCTGGTCCATGGCTTGAAGAACATCATTTGTTAGTTGTAATAGAGCAGTTTGAGTACTATGGCCTTTTCTGAAACCGTGTTGGTTTGAGTGCAGAAGGTTGTATTTGGCAAGGTGTTCTGAGATCTGTGCTGAGATGAGCTTCTCTAGGATTTTATTTAATACTGCCAGTATTGCTATTGGTCTATAGTTGGCTATATCTTTTTCGTCTCCATTTTTAAACACTGGTGTGACTTTAGCCAGTTTCCATACCTCAGGGACTACGCCTTCCTTCAGGGACAAGTTGAATATAATGGACAGTGGTCCTGCAATGAAAGGTGCTGCGAGCTTAGAAGTTTAGGGTCGAGGCAGTCAGATCCGACAGCAGTGCTGATATGGAGTTTAGATGTTTAAGGACATCATTGTACGATATAGCTTTAAAGTAGAAAGTGGGTGTCTTGGAAGTATTTTCAGAGTATGGTGGCCCAGGCATTGAGTTATCGGAAGAGAAAGCAGTTGTATAGCTCGAGAGGTCAGAGAAATGAGAATTAAATGCATTGGCAATGGTGCCTGAGTCATTACAATGGACACCATTCAGTATCATATCGTTGTTTGGCAGAGTTTGTTTTGAACCGAGGAAAGTCTTTATGTGCGACCAAAATTTCTTAGGGTCGCCAGCAGCATCTAGTAGAGGGCCTTTACAGTAATGGCTTTTAGCAAGTCTTATTTGAGTTTTGCATTTTGTTCGCTGTTCTCTGTAGTTGTGATAATCCACTGGGAGACCAGATATTTTAAACTTTCTCCAGCATTTGTCCCTATGTTTGAGGTCTGTGAGGAGGTCTTTGTGCAGCCATCTGGTTTGTTTACCATGAACGCGCCGAGAGATGACTGGAGTATGTTTATCTTGAAGGAGTACAAACCTGCTCAGGAAGGCGTGAAGGGCAGTATCAATACCTGAGGAATAGGAGACAGCGGACCAGTCAGTGTGAGACACATCGTATAGGAAGTGAGCCTGATTTAGTTTTGCATAGTTTCTGAAGCGTATATAGTTTTAGGGGGACGTGGAGGCTGTGTAAGTGCTCCATATGCAAAAAACCGGGGAGTGATCACTGATACAGTCCGGCAGCGTACCTGCATTAGCAATTCTGTCCACACAATTTGTTAGGACCCAATCAATAAGGGTGCTGGAGTCTGAGTTGACTGATACTCTTGTATTATCAGTAATGATTTGGTGCAAGTTGTAGCTCTGTACTAGGGATTGAAGGGTGTCTTGAGATTTTCCAAGCCAGTTTAAATTTATGTCTCCCAGAATGATGAGTTCTTTTTTCCCCACATGTGCAGCTGTATGGTCCAGCAACTCAAGTAGCTCTTTTGTACCATTATTAGGTGGATTGTAGGCACAGACAATATGGAGTTTCTTATCTCCTAGTCCGAGTATAGCATGGATGTATTCACACAAGGAGTTTTTCTTGTCAGATATCATAGTCATACTTAGGTTGCTTTTGTAATAGATTGCGACACCCCCACCAAGCTTTGGAGGTGGTCTGTCACGTCTAAGAAGGGTGTAGTTAGGGAGCAGGCAAAAAGTATCTGGGATAGAGGGTTTTAGCCATGTCTCAGATATACAGAGCACATCTGGGTGGTGGTTTGCCACCCAAGCTTCAATGTCTGCCTGATTTCTGAGAAAACTCCTAACATTAAGATGGACTATGTGAAGTCCTTTCATATTATATCCAGAGTAGTTTAGGGGTAATGTACCTGGTCCGGGACCAGGGTTTAACTCTATGTCCCCAGACAGCATAAGAACCAGCAACATGAGGTACCTTAGCTTCTGCATGGAAAATTTAGGGCTGCTGTGGCAGTAGGTGCGCCACTGTTTGGCAGCAGACACGGTGGCATGGTAAATAAGTAGTTGAGGGAGGAGGGCAGGGGTTGTGTCTATGCCACATTTGGTTAGGATCAGCATGTTTGAGTATGTAAAATCGTTTTAGACTCATGTCTCCTTGTTGGATATGGTTTTTGGGGTTAGGTACATTAAGGATGCTTAGTAGTACCAGAGACAGGATAAGAGAGGTCACAATGAGCAGTAGCCGAAACATACTGTAGGATTTTGTAGCAAGCATATTTTATAGGGCTGAGGCCAGGGATAGATGATGGCGGTAGAGGGCAAAGAAATAGCTGTTTGCCAAAAGGGAGCTATTTATTTTCACCTGGTAATAGCACCCTGTGATATGCCTAGTATAAGAGCTGCATGAACATTCATGGGAAGAAAGACAAAACTATAGAATTGTCAGATGGGTGTGAGTGCATTAAACTGAAAAAGGACAATTGGAAGCTGGAACCTGGGAATACTACAATATGTGAGAAAACTATGTTGAAATTGAAGATTCAAGCAGACAGAACTTGTGGGGTAAAGAGGGAAATAAACAGTTTCAGCCTAAAGCTACATATTTAAGAGATCAGAGTAGACTGGGTTATAATATTATCAGCACAAATGTTGGCAGTATCGCTAGAATGAGGAGAAGTTAGTGAAGGATTTATTGGTGCACCCCCTGTGGCTCGTGAGTATAACGAGCCAATGGAAAAGTGAGGAGATAGAAAAAAGACGTGATTGGTCCCTTGACCCTATAAGAGTAAAAGCCCAGATAGGGCAGGCAGGTGGTGGGTGGGGGGAGGCCAAAGGCGTCTGGGCTAGCAACTCCGATAAGAGTGGGCGTATCAATTACCGCAAAGTTTAAGCAGCCGGCTGACCAAGCATGCACAGGGTACAACACAGTAAAATGAACTAATTTACAGATTTTCAGAGCAGCAAGTGTTTGATTAGGAGGCTACTGCCTTGGCAGCTCCGATAAGAGTGAGTGAGCAAGTGCCTGGACCTACAGGCTCTACCACAGAGCAAGCACCAGCTGGGAGTGAAGCCCGAGGTGGCGAGAGCCCAGTTTCAAATAAAAAATATTTCCCACTGCTGGTTCGCTATTCAAAGTTAAAATACAGCAGTCTGCTGTTTAAACTGGAGCAAGACAGTGTAACTAATGCTCCACACTCTTGATGGCAGTACGGGGAAAAAAAGGCACCAAGTTTAAATTGTGGAGGACAGTTCAGTTCACGCTGGGCAGAGGCGCCACGGGTCAGTCTTGTTTCTCGTACCTGGTTTCGTTTGCAGCGATACGATCAGCAGCTCCCACGGGCAGGAGTCCGGAGTGACTGAGGTGTCTGGTTTCGTTTGCAGCGATACAGTCAGCAGCTCCCACGGGCAGGAGTTTAGAGACCTCTGTAAGGAAAATCAGGGAAAATTCCGATAGACAAATTAGCTCTGTAGATGGAAGGCAGCATAAAACTCTATAATGTATATCTATCTTAATACCAGAAATTATTCCTTATATTTTCTTCCTGAAAATTTTCAAAAACTGTTCACATGTTTCTGAGGATGGTACCTCATGGTGGGAGACTTTCTGTCAAGTCAAGAAAAGATGATCTACCTTAAACAGCAGTTGAGGATTTCAACCCTCCTTATAAATCAAGTCAGAGAAGTTTTCTTACTGTGCATATTACATTTCAAGACTTTTCCATAGGTTAACCCATAGGCATACCAAATTTGACAATGGAGTTCAAATTTTGATGACCTCCACTGCCTTTCTAATAAAGCTACATTTTTGAAGCAGTATTTCTTTGTCAATGCACTGTCTTTTTGCTACTTTAGAGTGGTATGACTCAATATATACATTATATTGGGATGTAGCTGTAGAGTTGTTTAGACATGAGAAGATGTCATAGTTTAAATTTTTTTGCCATTAATGCAATAAACAAAGTCGGCTCAATAACAGCCTAAACCAGATCCTAGTCAACAGAGCACCATTTTCTAATGTCAACTATTTTTACATAATGCAGTCATCATCTGCATTAAGTATTTTGACAAGATGTGTGACATTTAGCTGGTTATGCTGTATCACACTACATCAAACATATTATCCTACATCTTTGGAAAATGCTGAGAAACAAATGTTGAAAGGTCAAAAAAAGTAATGGTGGCTTAAATCCTAAAGTGAGGTCTTCTTAGACAGTGGGCAGCCCACTCACAACTCATCTAAGGTGCTGGCCTTCTATGCAGACCCATGTGTCATATTAACATTGCTAGGCATTTAAAGTAAAAATCTGGTAATGTTTTACAGAGAACAAATGTGCCCAATGAATGTTCTGTTGCAGAAGATTGGAGAATAACTACAATAGAACTTACCTATTAAGAATCACTTGGGACCAAATAAATCTGTCTTTAATATTAATTTGTTCCTAATATGTAGGTTGTGTATTACTCAAGAAATTGCAGTTGCAAGGTACAGTTGCAGCCATGGATTTGTTTATCAAGGGAACTTTCCAGTCAGCATGCAGTGTCGTGATGCGGAATATCCAACTTTATAAAATGGGTAGTAAGACTCCTGAATCCTGATTGACTAAAATGTGGTCATACCCATTGGAGTGAAACAGCACAACCAGTGGGAATGAAAAAGTCTCCGGTACCAATGTTGCTCAATTACTACCAGTGTATAGCTCCTTGACATTGCAATCACTAACCCCAGTTTCACTTTCATGCACACTACTGCCTTTAGGATCCACTCAGTCACTAAACAAAAACACCTAAAGCCAATTATTTTTAATTCAAATCCATAAAGCAAAACAATATCATGTTTTTTTTTTTATTATGTCAAAATAAAAAATGTGGAATAAAATAGGCAGAAGGTGTTCAAGAAACAGTTCACACAAAAAGTACACACACCATAGTGGCTCACACAATGCAACTCAGGCTAGCACCCTGTTGTGGCAGCCCACCTGTGGAAGGACTATTTCAAACAAAGTTTAAGATTTTTAAAATTTTTATGTTTCTATTTTAAATATTTAAAAACAATTTTTCACTTCTTGGCTCAAAGCCCATTTTATAAGCATAATAAAGCACTCTGGGATGTTGATTGTTCTACTAAAGCCACACTTCCAGAGGCTGAAGACACTCAGCTACAGCCTTGTGCCTTACCACACCTCTGGGTGTGTGGTTGTGGCAACACAACCAACATTCCATTGTTTCTTATTGGTTACACAGTATATCACAATGTAGCATAGGAAATCCCCATGCATTTCAGTTGAATCTCTGTGATATTTCTTGATACAGTGGAACCCACGAGAGTCTTGTTTATATGGCCGCACCACTATTTACCAGTCTTGACTCTGGTGCAGCTCCCATCTCCCAAACCAATGCAGGGTCCTGTTTACACACCCCCTCTCTGCGCTGATGGAAGCCTCATCTCTGAGGGGCCATGAGTTTGGGGGCAGGCACCGTGAGTCTGGGGTTGGGCAGTTGGTAGTAAAGAGTTGATGCTGAAAAAGTGAAGCAGGAGAGAAGTTCATGAAGATAACAAATTGCAGCATCAATAAAAAGAAAAAAAAAACAGCTCTTCATTGTAAAAAAAAAAATACAGAAAACAACAAAAGTCACACTTGGAATAAAACATAAACTGTTCCTGACAAATTTACCCCATGGACCTCATGGGCTCAGAACTTTGCCTTCAAAACTGTCTGTGGGACAAATGGTCTCTACTCCTGGTCCTGGTTATCCTCTGGGATCCCTGTGAGCTTTATTGAGTCAATTCAAATATGGCAATGTTTTTTGTTTTATTTTTAAAAAATCACCTTATGTTGCAGTGATGCAAGTGGTGCTGCCAGTCTATGCAGCAGCTTACACTGCTCACATCACTGTGTGTTCCCAACTTTGCTCATACTGTGGGTGCATATTAAGGAGCACTAACCATGATCTGGTAAGAGGCCACACTGACACACTTGCACCGCACCAACCCGAGTAGTCAAGTTGCTGCGGTGCCAGTGTAGCATTGTAAATAGGCTTTGGCATGCAGAGCTATATTGCAGAATTTTGCAAAGGTGTTACTAAAAGAAACAAGGTAATTTCAACTGCAGTAAATCACTTTTGTCATGCAAGAACCTGTGACACTGCATTGCATCCTGGACTGCTACTGTACACCCAGATAAATATTACATCTTGTCACAGGTCACCAGTGTACTGCCATAGGGATGCCATAGAGATTTTCTTTAGAAATGTCACAAAATATCTGGAAATGTCCAGAAAACTGGATGTCTACAATATACTTAATACTTTGACACTTGTAAGACTTTGCTTGTAGTTCAGAGGGGCAGAGGATTTGTCATGCCCCACTCCATGCAGTATAAAACTACACATGTCCAAGCATCCCTTGGAGGTTCAGAAGTTTTCCATAGTGCAGACATGCAGTTGCTCTGTCTCCATCCCCCTCCACATACCTTTGCTGCCATACAGTTAGCCTCCATGCAACTTTCTTTTTGTTTTCTGATTCTTGCTTACCTTTGCTGTGTGAAGCCTCTTCTGGCCATCTGTGCACTGGCGGCAGTGCGTCCATTATTAGGGCACCACATTGTGGAATTCACCACCCCCTCCCTGAGGTCCACCCCCAAGTTAGAATACTTAGAAAGGGGGGGCATGGTGGGTGCAGCCCCCTCCCCACATATGGGATGCAGGGGGGCACAGCACCCCACAAAAAGAGGGGACAGTGACATCAGGATGTGGTGCCCTAATGACCGGGCGCACATGGAACCATATGAAGCATTATGGACACTGCTTCTCTGTGGTTCTCTGGGTTTTTCTGATTCACCAGGTGGTTTGCAATGTGACTTATGGCATAGATTTTCCACCCTTGAGCTGGTTGCTTAGTCATTCCCCCTTGCAGGCTTCTAGTTTCCATTTCACTGCAAGAGACATTCATTGCTTGGGCTGCCCTACTCTCCTACATATACATTTTTGTGTTTGGGCTCCACTGGGTGCTATGCTCCTGGGTCCTAGTGCACAACTCAGTGGGATTCTGAATTCCATCCTCTAGCAGCAGAAATTTTGCTTCTCCTGTTTCAGCTACAACAGTCATAGTAGCGCTCTTACTTTCACAGTTACAAAGGCAAACCAGTAAGCCTCTAGGTCTTCTATGAGTACAGTGTGCAGTATTTTATTTTTAGCTGACCTGGCTAGCACTTTGCATTATCAGATTGGTTAGTGTGCATTTGCCAGCAGTGGATTATTACCATATTGTTCAAGCCTCATTGTACACCTTTACATTACATACCATGCCTTCAGTCAGTTGTTCAGCCTTTCCTTTGTTTATTCCTACTCTCTCTGTACTCCAACAGCCATAATGCCTGCCATTGACCTCCTACTACTCTCCTACTCTAGTACCAGTTCCTGGATGCATGCCAGTCATGACCATATTCATGGTTTCCAGGGTGTCCCCTGCCCTGAAAGCTCATGGTCTTGCTCTGCTCCCTTAAAGGTCACATTTTCATGGAGAGTTTCTCATTCATGGACTGGGGGCAATCTCTGTTTGCCATTCAGGTGAGAATGTCCTATGCCTTTGGGGCAACTCAGTTGCACAGATTGACTCAGATGCACCTCTTGAAGTAGCAATTAAAATATACCAGAAGGTGGGGCCATTAAGTTCTCTTGGGCTCCTTCTGCTGTACAGACCTTGCCAGCAGCACCTTTGAAAGCTGTTCTCTGCATGTCTGCCTAAGGTTCACTTGATCTCCACTGAATGCCCTTTCCTTTGCCCCTCACGGGTGAAACATCTAAAAGACTCAACTAGCTCTGCCCCTCAATAGCTTATTTCCAGTGCCTTGCCCCTCAGGTGTTCAGCTTCTTCTTAGGTCTCCCCATGTTGTGGAGATCAGGTGAATGCCTTTCAGCAGTCATTGCTGTCCTTCTTCCCACCTTGGAGGGTTGGCCTCCTTTGTGTGGAACCTTCTTTAGCTGCAGGGATTTGATCACTACATCCTCGTTGTATTCCCTTTAGAGGCATACAGTGAGAGCCCTTTCTCTTCAAAATTTATTTTCTGAATTAGTTTTCTAAAGTGCAGTAGCTGATCTGTTACCAGTATTGCCCCTAGCCTGGAATGATGGAGACCTAGGTCTTGGATCCCCAGTGGTTTCCTTCTAAAAAGGAATTGTTCCTCTTCTGTGTGCTAAAGGTCATAAAATTACTTAGTTTCTAATGGAGTTGGAAATGGATGGTTATTCTCCCTTTCTCAGGATCTTAATTTTGGCTACACTTCCTCTCCTTAGGAAGGGCGTGCCTGTCTATCTACATTGTGCTTTTCAGCCTTCTTTCCTAAAGTGCCTTTGGTCTGTGTGACACCTCTAGGGATTGGAACAGTTTCATGAGCATTCCTGTGCTCTTATGACACCCCAACAGGGTGGAAGTCCCCCTAGCAGGGACAGATGGCGTGTAAGCAAAAGTACGCCATTGCTTGAGTACCACATACTTCTCAGTTTTTAATCAATCCTAAACTTTACTCATAACAGCCCGATGACCTTGTGGATCTTAAGATGCATAGTCCTTAATAGACAAATTTCACTGTATCTGCTGTGGCTACAAGTGTGTGTGTGTGTGTGTGTGTGTGTGTGTGTGTGTATGTGTGTGTGTGTTGGTACCTGCAAGCATTCATGTGTTTCTAGTCAAACAATCATGTTATGTATGTTAGCTAACTGAGGGTGACTGATTGAAGCAATCTCACATTCCTCAGACAACAGGATAATGGCACTACTTAACTGAAACACAGATGATTATGCATGGGTGCCTGTGAAGAACAAGGGGGTACTTACATTGAGTTAAGCTGGTTGAGTGACAGATTACTGTATCTTGTTTCCAGACCTGCAGGAGGAAATGACCACTGAATTCTTTACCAGGCACACGTGTCTACTTTTGAGTTATATTACATGGTTAAAATGAAAAGCATTTAGAAAATTGAGTACAGGAGAAAAAATGTTTTTTTTAATAGTATCCAGTCCAGGTTTAGAAATGCAGGAGAAAAAAACCAAAAACATTTGTTATGTTTGCTTGCACGCATGTGCAAGAAACATAGTGCCACCATACAAGAATTCGTATGTGTGCCTCCCTACTTCCAATGCCCTGCTACCTTTTGCAGGCGCAGCCCCACCGTGCCAATGAATACAAGAGCTGTCTATGACAGTGTTTGCAAATGCAGCAGCATGCAGTTGAAAGAAAGGCACTGCAGCGTGTAGGCAATTTGCATACTAACATTGGCAGTATGCAAAGTGCCTACACATCGGTACTGCAGTGCAAGAGCTGTCATAAACAGTTCCCCCCTCCCCCACAAACAAGTAACACGCTGGGAGCCCACCCCAGCATGCTCCCCGCAGCTCTGCGCCTCTCCCTACAGTATGGCCAGCGGAGGTGCCCCAATCCCCGTTGGCTGTGCTCGCTCCCCCAACAGAGTTATAGGTGCCGTGCTGGAGCCCACCCCAGCGTGGCAACAATCTGTAAGGCCAGCGGGATGTCAATCCCCCATCGACTCCACTGGCCCCCCAAACAGCCAGGAAGTGCCATAGGGGCCCACTTAGCATGGCAAATGTCAGTCTGCTGCCCCAACACACTTCCAGGTGCCATGCTGGGAGCCCACCCCCAGCATGGCAAAAAATTTCTATGGCCAACAGGGATGCCCAATCCCCCATCAGCTCCACCGGCCCCCCCAAACAGCCTTCGAAGTGCCATGCTGGGAGACCACCCCAGCATGGCAAACGTCTGTCTGCCTTCCCCAAAAACACTTTCAGCTGCCACACTGGGAGCCCACCCCAGCATGGCAAACATCCCACATCGTCTTCCTAATAGGAAAAGACCTAGAAAGAAAAAACAGTTCTTTTCTGACTGTTTTGACCACCACCCACACACACCCTGCCTCCCCACACCCACCCTCACCCCATACTTACCTCCGGAGTCCAGTGCGATGATCTTTGGTCGACAGGGAACACGTCTGCACTCTTCAAAGCTGTCCGCGATCTGAGGAAATGCCGATAAGCTGTATAATGGGATAAATAGGGTTTTTTCAACTTTGATGCATATCTCAGGCATTTTTGAGAATTTTTTCACCAAAGTTTCAACATGTTTTTTTTGGGACCCCACCTCATGAATTCTTGCACTGTCATTTTGTTATTTGGTCCCAAAAGGTGATTTTGGGGTCACTGTGCGAAAACACCTTTCGGGACCAATGTACGAAATGTCAGTGTCACAGTGTATGAGGTACTCCCCCAAAAACCCTATGTTGAAAATTTTGGGGAAAAATTACCAAACATTGCTGTTTTATGAGCATGTGTTGCGCAGTTCCTACACACACTCGTAAGTTCGCAAATGTTTAATATTTGCACTCCAGATTTTCATCACTGCCATTTTACCACATCTCCTTATGAGCAGTATAGCTGTCATTTTTCACATCTCCCCCAAAATGTGTTTCCACGCATGTAGAGCACAATGATGCAGTTGGTGTGTGAAATTAATGTTTGGGACAGATTAAGAAAATCACAGTGACACTGTTCATGAGCAGAGGTCTTAAAATGGCTATATTGAAAATTTGGTGACAAAAGTCCATAAAATGACTGTGTTACGAGCGACCCTCATAAGTTCATGAATTTGTAATATTTTCAGTCCAGATTTTCACCACAGGCATTTTTCCACACTTCCTTATGAACATTACAGCTGTAATTTTTCACAACATGGCCGAAACGTGTTTTCACACTTTCTGTGCAGAAATCAGTGGTCACTGTGGGAAATTAGTGTTCGGAACAGATTAAGAAAATGACAGTGACACTGTTCATGAGTGGAGGTCCCAAAATGCCTGTGTTGACAATCTGCTGTAAAAAATTCCTAAAGTAATTACATTAAGGGTGTGCGTGGACTTCTGGTATGATGGCTGCCTGAATAGGTTTGCTTGCGGCGAGCTCCGGAGTAAACCCCACTCAATTTCATTTTTTTATTCGGTTTTAACGCCTCTTGCTTTCCAGAAGTAAACCGGGAAGAGGGACAACAAAAAATAAGTCCTGCATCACCGAGGAAATAGTGGAAGCCCCCGGAAGATGGAGGTTGAAATGAAGAAATCCGTGCTGAAGCACACTCCACCATCTACGCCATGCAAAGATAAGACCCCTAAGTGGGCTAAAGCCCAAGTGGAGGACTCGACTGCCCAAACCCAGCAACCAGATGCCCTTACCGAGAAGATATTTTTAGAGGAGCTGGCACCCATGAAGGACACGCTACTTGTGCTGGCTTCAGAGATGAAGAGTATGAGGTCATCACTCGAGCAGCTTAACACACGGACCTCAGACAACGAAGCCTGTATATCATCGCTGGATGACTGGCGGCCGCGCTTAAATCCTGAGATAACACAGATAAAGCAGAAGCTTAAAAAAACAGGAAAAACTGGAAGACCTCGAGGGCCATTCGAGGCATAATAATCTTGTTGTTTTGGGATTGCCTGAAGGGAAAGAGGGCTCCCTACCTGTAGTTTTCACTCAGAAGCTTTGTGAAAAATTAGTGGGGCCCTCCCCCAATGGACCAGCTTACATAATCTAGTGGGCACATCGCCCCTTAAGGGCTATGCCACCAACAGCCCCCCCCAGGCCTTTTCTGTTTAAACTGTTGAATTTTTTAGATAAGCAGCGCATTTTGGCTAAGCTTAAAGACCTGCAAAGAAATCAGATGGGAAGGTAAGTGGATTAGAGTGGCTCAAGATTTAGCATATACAGTGCGACAGAAGCGGACTGCCCGGCACCCGGTGGTTACCAAACTCATTTCTGCTTGCATCAAGTTTAGAGTGAGGTATCCAGCAACGCTGCAAATCCACCATGATGGCAAATGGCATTCATCTGAATCGGTACAAGCAGCCACTACAATCTGTAAGAAAAGTTTCCCCGACTTGTTTAGATGATATCGTGTGGCTATCTGGTGGTACTGCCACTGCCTATCAGATGAAAGGATCTGTACAGACTAGTTTTTTCGTCGACTCAGTATACAAGGAGATATCTTGTTGATTTGATGTGCTCATGCAACTAAAGTGGACTTGAAATGAACCTGCGAGGTCTGGTGTTAGATGAAGTCTGTTTGGTTATATTATATTGTATTATAGAGTTGATGGGGAGCTTTTATATATTTTAACCTATTGGGTCATTTAATTTAGTACCTTTAGCATAAAGAGTTCTGCTATGATATTTAGTGTGTTTTGGTTTTAGTCTAATCAGAGCCATTGGTAAAAGGCGACGGGTCAAGACCTTGTTGAGGATTTTCTTTTTTCCACGAGGGTTAATTTGATATTTGATATTGGAGTTGATAAGCTGGCAGAGAGTTTTCTGCCATAAGATTTTGAGCAGCAGGACTAGGGGTTTTTAAATTCAATCTGCTTACATTTCCTGGTATTGAGATAGGAATTTTTGCAACTCAAGGAGGTGTTTATATAATGTAAGGTTTTGAGGGGGGCGGACAAGGGTTGTGGGTGAGCTTTTCGGGCTGCATGGTCGTCATCATTCCAGAAAATGAGGATGGAGTTCAGTCATTTGGACTGGGGGATATAGCTAGGTTAGCAGTGTTTGGGGCTGTTTATACAAAGGTGTGGGTCTGGTTAAAGGTTAGGGGTGGGGAGGTTAGGTTGGGAAGCTACAGGGTGGGTTTGGCATGGGACGAATGGTGGGAGGGAGGAAGGGGGTTGGGTGGGGGAAGGGCCAGAGCCATTTTTATTCAGCTAACAAGAGTGCAAATAGCACAGGCAGATCACCTATTGGGCCTTTTAAAGATCATATTCTGAGTAAGAAAATTATCTCATGGAACATTAAGGGTGCTAGGTCACGGGTAAAGTGACTCCAGATACTTAAACATTTAGCGCTATTGAACTGTCATGTCACCTTTCTGCAGGAGACGCATATGTTGGAGACAGAAAATAACCTTTTAGGAAGGGGAATTATTGGGACAGCGTACACAGCAGGGACATCCACATCTCAATGCAGTGTAGCAATTTTGATCTTTAAGGGTATTCAGTTTTTCGAGTTAGATAGAGTGGCTGACCCCCATGGCAGGTTCAAGCTCTTGAGGGGGATTCTACAAAACACAGAAGTCCTATTAGGCACAATATATGGTCCAAACAAGGATTCCCCAGATTTCTTTGTAAATCTATCACTAACCCTCGACCCCTTTAATGGGCTACCCATAATTTTAGCTGGAGATTGGAATCTTGTCATTGATTCCGCTCTGGATAGACCCTCTTCACTAGGTTCCATTCTTTCCCCAGCCCAAATATCTCTGCAAGATCTCACAGAAGTACATGGATCAATAGACCCCTGGCATGCCCTGAATCCTGGTGCAAGGGAATACATCTTTTATTCCCCTGTGCACAAATCCCTCTCCCAGACTGATTTTTTTTGGCCAATCAGAGAGTAACTGCAGGTTTGCGGAGATGTGGGATTACTCCTAGGGTGTTTTCTGATCATTCCCCAATCTGGTTAGATGCTAACTTAGCTCCAACGGATCAGAAAGACACCATATGGAAACTAAATTATCAGCTTCTTGACCAACAGGATATAGTTAACCGGATTAAAGAACTTATTAAGCAATTTATGGATCAAAATGATGGAACTATTTCAGCTTTTGACAAAATATGGTGTACATTAAAATGTGTTTTACGGCGGGAATTTATTCGAATTTTGGCCACCAAAAAGCAAAAACAGGACGTACAAACCAAAGCCCTTTTAGAGGAAATTAAGGCCTTGGAAACTTTTCTATCAAACCCTCCAACAGACAAAGAAATATTTTGGTTGGCACTGTTATGGAATGAGTATGTGGAAATTGTGAGGGAAAAAGCGGAATATGCCCTCGTTAAAACCCAAACTAAATATATTGAACAAGGGGACAAAGCCAGTCACCTTTTAGCGATGAGGCTTAGAAAGCAGGAAGAGTCTCGCCTGGTTCCTTTTGTGTTTTCCCTATCGACTGATACTGTTTTAACTACCCCCAGACAAATTGCTAAAGAATTTGAACAATATTATACACAATTGTATAGCCCCGCTGACACCAACCCCCCACCTAGTGAAGTCCGGGACTGCTTGTTAGCCTCAACACTATCTTCTTTGAAGGTAGCAGAACAGGAGGTTTTGGCACACCCTATCTCTCAGCTAGAGATTAGAAATGCTATTAGGTCTCTAGCCAAAAACAAGGCTCTGGGACGGGATGGCTTTCCATCCAATTTCTACAAAGTATTTGAGAAGGACTTATGTCCTATTCTTCTTTGCTTGTTTAATTTTATTTGAGAGAAAGGGATTACAGATAGGACACTCCTGGAGGCAATCATAGTGGTATTGCCAAAACCAGGCAAGGAGAAAAATAAGGTCACGAATTTTCGTTCCATTTCACTGATGAATTATGACATAAAAATCTTTACCAAAATGTTAGCAGCAAGGGTATCCGAGATCTGGGAAGGGATCCTGAGTCAGGAACAAATCGGGTTTGTACAGGGTAGAGTTTCATCGGATCATATCCGTAAACTGGCCCATGTCTTCTCCGTGTCCAGGGAGGCTGATGAACCAATGGCTCTGGTCTCCCTGGATGTGGAGAAAACATTTGACAGGGTTAACTGGGCATACTTATTCGATACCCTAGTTGTATTGGGTTTTCCATCTACTTTTATTTCCTGGGTCAAGGCACTATATTCTGAACCTAGAGCGAAAGTCCCTTGTAATGTTTTTTTTTTTCCTAGGCTTTTCCTTTAAAATCAGGTACTAGGCAGGGTTGTCCACTCTCCCCATTATTATTTAACCTATACCTGGAACCGTTAATTAGACAGTTAAGATTCCCCAACACTGCAAGGTATTAGGATAGGACCATTTCACTTAAAAACATCGGTTTACGCGGATAACATCCTCCTACATGTCACCAACCCATGTGAATCTATCCAAGCTGCCCTCCAAATACTCTAAAAGTTTAGTAGGGTTTCGAACTATAAGCTTAATATTATTAAATCAGAAGTGATGCCATTGAATCCCTTGCTCTCTAGGGGAGACATTACTTCGTTATCCGTGTCCTGGACCACTCGTCTTAAATATTTAGGTAAAACTCTATCTACATCAGTGTCCCTAACAAAAAAGTTGAATTTAGATAATTTAGTTAAGGATATTCAATTAGATTTCAGTAGGTGGAACTCTATGCACTTGTCCCTCCAAGCAAGGGTTAGTGTAATTAAAATGAATATTCTGCCGAGGATATTCTATCCACTTAATATGCTTAATGTCTATCTCCCCCTGAAGTGGTTCCGCAGACTCCATAGTATAATTTCCAATTTCATATGGAGGAATAAACCCCCACACAGAGCTTACACTCGCTTAAATGTCCCCAAACAACTGGGGGACCTTAAACTCCCTAATTTTTACCACTATTATTTAGCTAGCCACACGGCTAAGTATATGCGTTGGAAAGATATCCCTTTGGACATAGACAAAGTTGCCAAACTTCCCATTTGATTACAGGTGGAACAGTATTTACTGGCTGGGTTATCTCCAGAGAGCCTTTTATTCATAGCCCCGGGTAAATTGCCCAGTAATTTACGAGGTTCGGTTATATATACCTCACTAAAGGTCCATTCACAGTTTTGTAAGTCAATGAGATATAATAACCAGTTGGACCTCGCACAACCAGTGTTTTATAACCCTAATTTTAAAATAGGGGATAAGAAAATTGCCGTCTCCAAAGAATGTTCTAGACTTAAAATTAAGGTTGCAGACTTGGTGGTCGACGGTATATTAAGGGGAACATCGGAAATACTAGCTTGCCTCCATCTCTCCAATAAATATTCCTTTTTTGTTCTCCAAATTAGGCATATGTTGATAAGTTGGTTTGGCTCAGGTACATGGAATACACAACAAGTGCCTCCCTTTCAGGATCTTTTGGAATGTGTTAATCATCCACATGCCATTTCCAAAGTGGTCTCATTGTTATATGAGAAATTTAACCCGGATATACTAGGCCAATCTAAGTACCGGATGTATAACTTCCCACAAGCTAATTTTTCGTGGGATACAATCTGGTAAGGGGTTTGGTTATATATTGCCAATGACCAATTAAGATTAACACAGTTTTATATACTGCATAATATTTATTATACTCCAACTAAGTTGTACGGCATGGGTAAGAAGCAAAATCATCTATGTTTCAGGTGTGAGCAGGAACCAGGAACATTAATCCATATGTTATGGGACTGCCCCAAGGTATTTGGTTTATGGGAAACTGTTTCGGAAAGGGCTGACCCACTGCTAGGGTTGCAGAAATACTTTTTACCACAGGTTTGTATCGTAGGGGATTACACCACTGTTCCCTTCAAAGAGAGGAGGTACCATATGGCCATTATTTCTTTGTCGGTTAAAAGGATGGTCCTTTGCCATTGGAAGGACCAGCATGCGATTTCTTATCTTGAATGGGTGAGGGAACTCCTATATAACTTAAGATTAGAAAAGACAATCACAAGCCTATGTGGTAATCTCTCCCAGTACAAGGCCAGATGGGAGAAGCTTCTCACACTTTGGTCTCTTCCTCCTGCTGTTTAGAAAATCAAGTTAGAAGATTAGGAGGCCCTGGTGAATAACAACATACTATATAGCCACTCCATGAGGTGTCATCCGAGACCTTTAATTTAGAGGTGCCTATACAGAGTAATTCTTTAATTGAGGTAATTTAGATAAAAGGGACTGTGCTGCTACTTAGTAGTAGGAAAAGGTATCATTCGAGAAGGTAAATTTGGCTCTGGAGGGGCCGGGGTCGATTTGGGAGGGGGTGATGGAGGGGAGTCTCCCACTGATTGGAGGTCATGGGTAGAATAGGTTGTTTTCCAATATTTATCACATGGTAAAGTGTTTAGAATGTGAAATATATTTTTGTCAATGGCTCATGCCAGTGTACCACTGTAAGTACTGTTGGAAAGTTGTATACCTGTTATAATGTACTGTTGTAATGGTATAAAATGAATAAAGTATATTCAATTAAAAAAAAAGGGTGGCGTTGAGCAGTTTCTATGCACGCTCGTGACTTCACCAGTTTTTTTACTATTTTCACTGCAGATTTTCAACATTGCCATTTTTTACACTTCCCCATGAACTATACAGTTGTCATTTTTCACATCCTGTTCGAAATGTGTTTTCGCACCTGTGGTGCCAAATGCCGGAGTCACTGTGCAAAATCAGCTTTTGGTTAACAAACTGATATTACCACTGTTCACAAGGTGGGGGTCACAAAAAACCCATGTTGAAAATTTGGAGTGAAAATACCAACGAACATGTGAGGCGTTAGGGTTTCCAACCCTAACGCCCCACCCTGTAGAGACTGACAGGCAATGTGGGTGTGACTTGGGATTGTCACATGTAATGCTCATACCATTCCACACCCACCCACACCCTGCAGACAGTGAAAGGCATCGAGGTGTGCCTTGGACTCTTCGGCCCCAAAGTTCACCCAATTCTGCTATACTGCACCCATCTCGCCGTATTTCCTGATGGAATGGAGCGAGCATAAGAGCTAAAGACCCCAAGGCACACCATAACACTTGTCAGTGTCTGCAGGGTAGGGTGTGGTGAAATGGCATGGCCGTTATGCCTAATGACCCAAAGGCACACCCCACCGGTGACAATGCCAGCAAACAAACATTCGGCATTGATAAATGCTTGTTTTTTTAATGTTTTCCAGTCCAGGTTTCACTTAGAACAATACATTTAGTGGCTTGTATTAGACTTTGATTTTACAGGCAGAAACTTAGAAACCTAGAGTCATAGAATTTGATGACAGATAAGGGCTGCTTGGCCCACCCAATCTGCCCAAATAGAAACATAGAAACATAGAAAGTGATGGCAGAAGGAGACCATACGGTCCATCTTGTCTGCCCATAGGCCTACCCCCCTCCCTTAACTACTAGTCAGTGTGCTGGTGCCTTTGTACCTGCCCCAAGCATTCTTGAAACCTACCACTGCTTGACGAAGGCTGTTCCATGCACCCACCACCCTTTCAGTAAAGAAAAACTTGCATATGTTACCTCTGAATTTTGCCCCCTCCAGCTTCATGTTTTGCCCCCTAGTTCTTGTGTGCTTTCTGAATTGGAACAGTTCCTGAATCTGCACCTTTATTCTGTTTAGGAACTTGTAGGTCTCAATCATGTCTCCCCTCTCTCTCTGCTGCTCCAGGGAGTACACGTTCAGGTTTTGCAGACGCTCTTCATAGTTTTTGTTCTGTAGTCCGTGTATCATTTTTGTAGCTCTCCTTTGCACTGTCTCCAGTCTGTTGATATCCTCTTTTGGGTGTGGTCTGCAGAACTATATGCTGTACTCCAGGTGTGGCCTCACTAGTGATCTACAGAGTGGCAGGATGACCTCTTTTTCTGCTGGTGATCCCCCTGCTTATGCAGCCTAATATGCCATTTGCCTGTAATGCCACTTCCTCACACTGTTTGGACATCTTTAGGTCATCCATTATAATTATTCCCAGATCCATTTCCTGCTTGGAAGATTCCAGTTGTACTCCTCCCAGGTAGTAGTCCTCTCCTGGGTTGGCCCTTCCCAGGTGCATGACCTTGCATTTTTTTGTGTTAAACTTTAGTTGCCATGTTTCTGTCCATTTTTCTAGAACCTTAAGGTCGGCCTTCATCTTTTCTACCCCACCTGAAGTGTCTACCCTATTGCTTACTTTTGTGTCATCTGTGAATAAGCTCACCTTCCCCTCTAGTCCATCAGTTATGTCACTAACAAAAATTTTGAATAGTATCGGACAAAGTTCTGATCCTTGTGACACTGCACTATCTACTCCTCTTTCTTCTGAAAGTGAGCCATTTATAACTACCCTCTGTGTCCTTCCAGTGAGCCAGTTCCTTACCCATTTCACTACTTGCTGTCCTACTCCCATTCTGTCCAGTCTGTTGAGCAAGCCTTCTGTGTGGGACTGAGTCGAAGGCTTTGTTAAAATCCAGGTATACTTTGTCTACTGCTCCTCCCTGATCTATTATTTTAGTCACCCAGTTAAAAAAGTCTGTCAGATTGGTTTGGCATGATCTTCCTGTTGTAAAGTCATGATGTTTTGAGTCTAATTTGTTTTCTTCTAGAAAGGATATAATCCTTTCCTTGAGCAGGGTTTCCATTATTTTGCCCAAAACTGAGGTTAGGCTTTCTGGTCTGTAGTTGTCTGCACTTTTCCCTGCTTTCACTTTTGTGCAGATGAATAGCAGTTGCCTTCTTCTAGTCTGGGGGAACCTCCCCCAGCTTGAATGATAGGTTGAAAAGATCAGCCGGGGCACTGCCAGCTCACCCCTTAGTTCTCTTAATAATCTAGGGTGAATTTCATCTGGGCCCATGGCCTTGTTTGTATTGAGTTTCTCTTATTTCTTTAGGACCCTTTCTTTTGTAAAGTGACCCGAGTGTATTCCGACTCCTTCCTTGTTGAGTGTTGCATTGCTGGGTCCGCATCCTTCCTCCTCCTTGGTGAATACAGAGCAGAAGTAACTGTTGAGGATTTCATCCTTGTCCTTGTCATTTTTTGTGATCTCCTCATCCACCCTTGTGAGTCTAACAATACCTCCTGATGTCTTTCTCTTCTCACTGACATATCTATAGAATGTCTTGTCACCCTTTTTGACCTCCTTGGCTATTTTCTCCTCAGTTTCTGTCTTTGCTGTCCTGATCACTTTGTTTGCTTACTTCTATGTTCTTCTCTGTCCTTGTTGGATGGATCCAGTTTGTTTGTATTTCCTGAAAGCCATTCTTTTCTCTTGGACCATAGTGGCTACTTCTTTAGAAAACCAGAGCAGTTTTCTTTTTTTTTTAGCTTTGTTCACCCTTCTTATGCAGTGGTTTGCAGTATTTAGTATAGAACTTTTGAGCTGTATCCAGTAGTCTTCAACATCTATCCCCCGCATAATGTTAGCCAGACTGAAATTAAGACTTTGCTTCATTTTTGTGAAGTCTGCTAATCTAAAGTCCATGACTTTTGTTTTGGAGTGTTTTGTGTCTATTTTTGTCTTGACCTGGAACCATACCACACAGTGGTCACTGGTCCCCAGGTGGCTCCCAACATCTACCTCTTTGATATTGTCCCCATTTGTTAGTAGAAGATCATGGACTGCTTGCCCTTTACAAGCTGTTTCAGGCCTGATACATGCAGGGCCTCTAGAAAGTCCTTGCTTCTGGTTGAATTTGCTGTATGTGTATCCCAGTTTATGTCAATTTACCTAACCCCTCTGGTCAGGTCAGGTAAACTGAAGTCACCCAGTAAAATCACTTCTCCTTTGTCACTCATTTTATGTATGTTTTCCAATATTTCATTGTCCCCTCCACACTTGTTGCTGGGGGCCATTAGAACACTCCTACCCGAGTTGCTTCTCCATCGTTTGCCTCTAGAGTGACTAAAAGTGGCTCTGTTTTGGTATTGTCATTTTGAGTCATAGTAGCTTTTATTCCCTCTCTTACGTACATAGCTATGCCTCCCCTCCTTTTCTACCAGTTCTGTCTTTCCAAAATATACAGTATCCTGGTATAGTTATGTCCCAGCTATGGTTATTGTTGAACAATGTTTTTGTGATGGTGACCCAGTCCAGATCAGCTTTGGCGATGACGGCAGTGAGGTCTGCTAATTTATTTATCAGACTTCTTGAGTTTGTGAACATAGCTTTCCATGCATGGTCGCCCCCCTTTTTTGGTGCCCTGTTGTATGGTTGTACAATTTATTGTCTTGACCTCATCTGATAGGTTGATTTTCTCCTTTGCATTTCTACCCCTGATTTGTTTGTATTTTTGGGGGAGAGGTAGCAGATCCATACATTGCTGCTGTCCTTTCCTGAGTATTTAGTTTAAACAGTTTATGGTTGTATCCAATTTCTATCCAAGAGCCCACATGCCTTCCTGAGTGAGGTGCAGACCATCAAATTTGAAAAGCCCTCTATCCCAGAAGTCACGCCAGTTTCCTATGAAGAGGTGCCCATTTCCTTGCCACCAGCTCTGAAGCCAGTTGTTCAGCTCATCAATTTCCTCTTTTTGCATCCTATCCGTCCTGCCTCCTGTCCCCCATGCTGGGAGGACCTCAGAGAAGGCAACGTTTGAGGAGTGGGAGGACAATTTGTCACCTAGGCAAGAGAGGTGCTGTTTTGTCTCTTCAACCATCTGATTTGCCAGATCATTTGTACCTATGTGGACAAAAATGCCAGCTCATTTACCTCTTATTTATTAACCTTTTTATGCAGTCGGGGTCCCTTTTTGCAGAGGTATTGGGTAGACATTTAACTATGACCTCCATCTCCAGACCCTGCTGTATGTGTGTTTCTACTCCTCGGATCACAGAATCACCTACAATCAGGTAGGTGATTTAACAGAGTGTGCAACATCACTGCAGTGAGTAATGGAGGATTGCTATGTCAATAAACATGCTATCATTCTGTAACCCCCCCCCAGCCCCCATCTAGGGACATATAACATCACAGATTTTCCAGGGGCATATAGGAGGGGGGTCACCTCATGTGCTAAGTCACAGAGAACAAATGAACTCCCATACAACAGAGGAAAAGATATGGCCTACTTTACTGGCATCTTCAATCACCTGTGCACTCTCATCTTCACCCACAGAATCTGGATTCTCCCCGAATGCTAGCACACCAGACCAGCAACTCCACACTGTACATCTCTTGAATCTCGTGAGCTCCCCAGAGCTCATCGGTCCTGCCAAGGGTGGGATGGAAATTTCATTTGGAATCAAACTTATGAGAAGTTAAATCAGTTTCAAAGAAATTGGAAAAAGGTTTCCATTTCATTAGCTTCCCCTTTCAGTTTAAATAAAGCACTCACTACTGTTCTTCTTCCAATTAGCTTCTTTATTTAGCTCCTTCATAGCAAATGATTTCAGCAATGCAGAGGTCACATACATCATTCAAATAAATAAAGCAGCTCCATGAGGCTAATCAAAACTTTTAACAGGCATACTGGCTGGACATTTAGAGCAGCAGAAATTTTAGATTTAAGGCAGTAGCAAACAAAGATTCCTCCACTGTCTCTCTCTCTCTCTCTCTCTATCTTAGATGCTTTACCCAAGGATCTCTCAACTCAGATCCCTTAATCTCCTGGCTCTCTGGATCTGGTAAGCCAAACCCTTCTATTTTTTTTTCTTCTCTAGTGCCAGGTTACCCACTCACTCAGTAGCACTGGTTGTCATCCCAACTTCGGTGTGGTAAAGTGGATTGCTTCCCCAACCTGGACCCATGGGCACTGGCTCAAGCCACAGGGAGTACCAGGATTTTTCCTAAAGACCCAGGCACCATAACTGACTCAAGCCTGGCTCTGTACTGGTGCTACCTTTGCACCTGCTCCCTCATTTTGCTCAGCCTCTATCTTCATGGCTCCACTGGTGCAGCGGCCCCAAAACCCAGCCCTGCTCTAGTACTCTAGCCCCTTGCCACTGGCTGTCCTGCCACTGGGGAGATCCTGGGCACTGCTACCAGCCTGCCTTCACCAACTAGTGACCCAAAGCTGCTCCAATTCCTGCTGTTCCTCTACAGGGGGTCCCTGCCAGGCCCACATCCCCTTCAGCATCTCCTGGGCTTGCCTTAAGCTCCAGCTGAGGGCCACCCTCCAAGGGCTGCCATTATGGCCTGTGACCTGACTGGTCTCCATGTGCCAGTGCTCCAGGACCTGCCTCTCAGCTGCCTCTACCTGCAGGCCACCCTGCCACACTGAATATAAGGGAGAGCCACTGCCACTGACCTCTCTCCTGTGGAGACCCTGCCACTGCCCCAACAGCCCTGGTGGCCCAGGAAACTGACTTCACAGGGGTCTCTAAGGGCTTCTCCTTTCCTGGCCCTACATAACCACCTACATTTTCCCTTCCCCCAATGACGGAGGACTTGGCACTACACTTCAGGGGCCCCCCCACTGACCCACCTGAAACTCTGAGCTCCCTTACTTGCCCACCTAAATCTGCTCCTCCAGCCACCCTACTCCAGCCTTGGCCTAATGTCTGGGCAGGCAGGACCCCAAAACTTCCTGTCTTCTCCCTTATATACTCTCTAAGCCTACTCTATGCTTCTACCTTTAGGCGTTCAGCAGCCAATATCCCCCAGAGCACTAAAAATTCCCTCGCTCTGGGGGGGTAGGAGGGGAAGGGGATGCCTAAAATGGGAGCATAGGTCCCTCCTTTAAAGGGGGCTTACACTCTCCCCCCAACCAGGAAATCATTCCCTCCTGGGAATGATGGCAAGGGCCCAGTGATGGGCTCCTCTCATTAGACTAGGTATGTGCACTCCTCTGCCTTCTGGCAACAAATGCACCATGCCTGGCCACAGGCACCCCCAAACCTGCCTCCCTAGCCCAATGCACTTTTAAAACCCTAAAACCTACCTGTGCCAGGAGATAATCTAAATGGTTAGGAACAACCTTCTCTATTTCTTTATAAAAAATACAATCTCAATCATTTTTCATAATGATTAAACTACCATATTAAACATTTGCAACAGCAGTAATGAGGTAGATTTCTAACAGTTTAACTATACTCCAAATACCTCCCACCAATTTTAAAACAAGTTACACTGTGTACAGTCCCCAAACCATTCGCTCACAAATCCTCTTGCAAGTCTCCCTTGTCTTTCAAACATAACATTTTATTGTGATTATAAAATGATTCATCAACAACAACATTATTATTTTAAATTCAATGTCTCTGATTTCTAGAATAAGAACTGTGTACATTCACCGTAACTTAGCTAGGTAGAGCAATTGTCCTGGCGCAGTTCATAAGTTCATAATTCCAGAAGGCCTAGGTTGCAGGCCCCTCACCTGAAGGGATATAATATTCTGGATCTGGCTTGGTCGACACGTCCCCAAAGGAATCCTAGTCCAGAATGTAATATTTGGTCTGAGTCCCAGCCAAGTCCTGGACCAAGGCGAAATGTTTGAATAAGGTTAGGCCAGACCTGGTCCTTGCGCAACACATCAACCGTGCCTGCTGAATCAACTGCTGAGATGGGGCACCTCCTCCATTGGGACGATTCTTTAAGGGTTCCATCTGGCCCTCAAAGATCCATTCCTCCCTCATCTCCTTGATGATGTCCCATATCCATTCCAGCACATAGGGATAGTTCATATGAGGATACTCTACCTGTAGCCTTCTGTGGACCCACCTTTCTGCCTGGCTCCATTCTGGCAGGTCTTTGACACTGGTCCTTCTGGCATGTCCCATTGGTAGTCATATCCCCCATTGATACTTTAAGTTTAATGGGTCACTAGGATTCAACCCATACATCTGGGTCCGGAGTGTCTTAGCCTGGACTGGAAGCTGTGGAGTGTTGTCTGCTAGGGTGATCACAGGATGATTGTAAGGCCTGGGAATTGCCCTAGCCACCTGATAGTCCTGAAACTGGAAAATGCTGCCAATGTATTTCTTCACATTCAGTTTCTCTAGCTCCTTTTGGTCACCAGTGCTCTCTTTTGCTGCTGTTGAAGCAGGGCCAGACTTGGAGCCACTCCCAGTAGGCTGTATTCTACACATGGCTCCCAATGTAGGCTCAGACTTAGGCGACAGGGCCTGTGGGCAACCACTGGGCAAGGCCATGACAAAGATCCCCAAGGACCTGGAGGATCTCCAGCTGGTTGTCTGAGATCCCTGCCCCTCCCTCTGTCACTGGGATAGCCAGTAGCCAGTTGTGAGGAGCAGGGCAGATGACTGTGCCCCTGTCAGTTTTTTCTTTAACTTGTGCTCCTGCACCTTCCTCCTCTACAGTCTCCACAATCTCATCTGGGGATTCACTTCTAGTCTCATTCACCTGAGCACAAGTGCTTTCCCCAGGGACAGTATCTCAAACCCTCCTGAATGTCCACTGGCTGGTGACCACCGAACAGAGAGGCTGGCAGTGGAACTGGGAGGGAACATCCCCAAATTTGGAACTGGTGGCATTCCTATGCAATATGAGCATACAGGCAATCTTGCAACTCCTTCCCTCCTAATCCCACACCTAACACACCATTCATTTGATCTTCCTTTTCCCCTGTCTTCCAGAGCCAGGAGAGTAGTGAGGCAGGAACCATGGCCAAGGTTTCCTTCTGGGGGGGTTACTTTGGGTTCTTCTTCATTCCCGCCAGACACAACATGCCACCAATCCATGGTGGATGCCTGTTTTAAGTCTCTCCAACCCTCTCAGTACCTGTAGCTAAGAGCCTCTTAACTGGTTGGGTCAATGGTCTGTTTGCTTTAACTGGCAGCCCAGTTCACTTGTCTGTCTGTGGATGTGCACAGGAAAAATATTTTCTCTTTCCCTTTTCTCTTGCTGGCTTTGTTCTCCTGCTCCTGATCATCCCACTCCCTCAGTTCCACTCTCTCTGATTCACCTCAGATGGTGCTTCTCATTGCAGCTGCTGTAGCTCCTTTTGGCCAACCTCCAATTGCAACCCTGCCTGAGGGTCATGTGATCAGCAGGTCATGCACACACACACACCACACCAGCAGGCTGAGGCCTATGTCTGCTCCAGGCCTACTCCCATAGCTATTTTTTGCTGTGCAACAGGGCCCAACCAGGCCTGGAAGCCCACCAACACACTGGACCGCAAGGCTTGGGGTCCGGTGGCATTTTTGAGTTCAAGGGAACATCTAAGACAAGCTCCCACAGTGTAACCCCCCCATTTAGGGACATATAACTTTGCAGATTTTCCAGGGGCATATGGGGGGGGGTCACCTCAAGCGCTAAGACACTGAGAAGAAATGCACTCCCATACAAGGCAACAAAAGATGTGGCCTACCATACTGGCATCTTCAATCACCTGTGCACTCTCACCTTCACAAATAGAATCTGGATTCTCCCCGAATGCTAGCACACCAGGCCAGGAACTCCACACTGCACATCTCCTGAATCTCTTGAGCCCCCCCAAGAGTCCTGTGGTCTTGCCATGGTCGGGATGAAAATTTAATCTGGAATCAAACTTATGAGAAATTAATTCAACTGCAAAATGGGAACAAGGTTTCCATCTTATTAGCTTCCCCCTTCAGTTTAAATTAAGCACTCACTACTATTCTTCTCCCAACTAACTTCTTTATTTAGCTCCTGCATATCAAATTATTTCAGCAATGCAGGGGTCACATACATCATTTAAATAAATAAAGCAGCTCCATGAGGCTAATCAAAACTTTTTATAGACATACTGGCTGGACATTTAGAGCAGCAGAAATGATTGATTTAAGGCAGTAACAAACAAGGATTCCTCCACTCTCTCTCTTTACCTTGGACACTTTACCCAAGGACCTCTTAACTCAGATCCCTCAATCTCCAGGCTCTCTGGATCTGATAAGCCAAACCCTTTTTTTTTCTTCTCTACTGCCAGGTTACCCCACTCACTCAATGGCTGTGGTCATCACCCCAACTTCTGTGTGGGAAAGTGGGTTGCTTCCCCCACCTAGACCCCTGAGCACTGGCCCAAGCCACAACAGGTACTAGGATTTTTCCTTATGATCCAGACCCCATAACCCACTGAAGGCTGGCTCTGTACTGGTGCTACCTTTGCACCTGCTCCCTCATTTTGCTCAGCTTCTGCCTTCACGGCTCCACTGGGGCAGCAGCCCCAAAACCCAGCCCTGTTCCAGTACTCCAGCCCCTTCTACTGGCTGTCCTGCCACTGGGGAGATCCTGGGCACTGCCACTGCCCAGGTCCCTTCAAACAGCCTGCCTTCACCAACTAGTGGCCCAAAGCTGCTCCGATTCCTGCTGTTCCTCTACCGGAGGTCCCTGTCAGGCTCACATCTCCTTCAGCATCTTCTGGGCTTGAGTTAAGCTCCAGCCGAGGGCCACCCTCCAAAGCCTGCCATTACAGACTGTGACCTACCTGGTCTCCATATGCTGGTGCCCCAGGACCTGCCCCTTCAAGCACACCCCATATTTGGCTGAAGGGCTCCTCGGCTCCCTCTACCCCCAGGCCACCCAGCCACACTGGGTACAAAGGGGAGTCACTGTCACTGGCTTCCCTCCTGTGGAGATCCTGACACTGCCCCCGCAGCCCTGGCAGCCCAGAAAACTCACTTCACAGGGGTCTCTAAGGGCTCCTACCTTTTCTGGCCCCTCATGGTCACCTACATTCCCTGCCCCCAATGACACAAGGCCAGGGTGACCATACTTTCCCTGCAGAGCTCTATTCTCCCAGCTCCTCATTGCCACAATGCTGAGAAAACCATTCTGTTTACATTTCGGGGTGGTCCCCCTCTACTAGCCCACCCAGACTGAGCTCCCTTACTTGCCCACCTAAATCTGCTCCTTCAGCCACCCCCGTCCAGCCCTGGCCTAATGCCCAGGCTGTAAAGGTCCTCAAAACTTCCTGTCTGCTCCCTTATATACTCACTAAGCCTACTGTATGCTGCCAACTTGAGGCGTCCAACTGCCAATATCACCCAGAACACTAACAATTCCCTAGCTCTGGGTGAGGGGGGTAGGTGGGGGATGCCTAAAATGGGAGCATAAGCCCCTCCTTTAAGGAGGGCTTACACATCATTGAAGTGGCATCACATCAGTGAATAATGGTGTGGAGAATGACATATGAATCAACAGTTACCCACTGTGCGATGTCACTGGAGCAGGTAACAGGATTTCTTAGCAACTAGAAATTAGTGTATAATTGGAAGTCAACTGTGTAATGCAATTGATTTTTCATGGGACTCACTACTGTACAATGAAAGCTATCGTTGATCTCCCTGAGCCTTTAAAAGTTGTGAGTGTTTGGAAGCCTAAAATCAGTTTTAACCAGTACACATAAAGTAAGTAACTATAATTCAATGGTTGATTTCATAATAAGGTTTCATTTAGGTATTTAGGAGCTGAGAAGATGTACACTCACTGGAAACTCTTTCACAATTCAGTGGAATTATTTTGGGATTTCTCCATTCATCGTCTAACTGCCTCATCTATTTTTTTTAATTCAGTTTTTGTTTTACTAATGATAACTTCAGTTGGAAAAGAGTTCCAAAGAATGACAATTCTTTTTGTATAAAATTAATGATAGCTTCAGTTGGTATAGATGTCCAAGGGTGACAATTCTCTGTGTATAAAAATACATTCTTTTGACTGTATTGAAATTCTGGACTCTGATCTAGAGCAGATAACCCTCGGTTTCAGCTCAATTTGGTTTAAATTCTAGATTAAGTTCACACATAACTTCTGGGTCATAACAATACAAACAACAAATAAGGTTGGCATGCTCGTAAGCAACAGGGGCTATAAAACCATAATTTCTTGAAACAATTTATTTTTGTGTAAATAGTTCCAACATTTCGCCTCAATAATTAGGCTTCTTCAGGGGAACTGTAAAGAATTGTAAAATGTACATAATTATTTTTCTTATAAGATTTCGAAATAGAACTTTTCACATTCATTTGAACAGCTGCATTTAATATAGCTATACATTGTATGATGCTTGTATATTTGTTAATGGATACTCATTTAGCATTCTAAATTATTGTTAGATGAACAGAAAATATATAAAAATCAAATTATCACTACTTCTCCTATTATGAGGACCACCACATTTATTGCAAAATATTTCCCTTACTTTTTAATACTGCCAATTAGGGCCAAGACCATTGCCATATCTCCTTGGGGTACAAATATCTCGGGTAGTCACTTTAAACAAAGATGATATGAGAATATTTATAATTTCATGATTTTAATTACCACTTTGCTTAAATACTGCTTTAAAATGTTTCATTAATTTTTTTAAGTAATTACCTCTTTTTCATGTATTTTTATTCCTTTTAATCTTATATGTTCATCCTCATAAGATTATCAAGCTGTAAGACATATACGGAAAGGGAAAGCAAAGAATGTGACCATCAAACAAATTCTCATAAATCATTACTTGTCGTCTAACGCACCATATATTGCTTGTTTATTTTAGTTTACAAAAATTTAAATCAGGCTTAATTCATTATTATATATGCTCTATTTACTAAATATTTGTTCTAGATAGCCTTGGTTCAAAAAAATAAAAGATAGAACAATATATGACTAAACACTCCTGGTGTCTAATATGCCATACTTCCCTCGTTACTATGGTACATTGCAATTTCACTCTTACTCGTCTCATTATAATAAACATACACTTTATTAAATGTTCTATCCATATAATCTTTCTTCAAAACATAGCTGGGTATTCCTGGCTTATAAAATGTCCTGCTTCACTCATATATAATCTTTTTTCAAAACATGACAGGGTAGTCCTGGCTTCTAACATTTCCAGCTTTACTCGTTGCTATAGTGCATTTCAGCTTATTTTAATTAACTGAATGCTCCTTAGCATCAATCTCAACACTCCTTTCTCAGTGTTATAATCATTTTATTACATTCTCTATGGCCTTCTAAGTGATTATAAATCTTTAAACTTGTTCTAAGAAATCGAGTGGTTCTGGCATTCAGCACTCCATGCGCTTGTTACTATGATGCGTGTCAACTTGTTTTAAAATAGAGTTTCTAGTGTTTAACACAACACTTGCTACCCATGAATACATTTGACTTCAACTTTTCATTCAATGCGTTCCTTACTGTATATGTTCTCCATAGCCATTTAACAGTTGAAACAGTACTTCGAATTAAAATAAGGAGATAATAACTTACTACAGGGAAAAGTTTCACTCCTTGTGGTGCGTTCAACCCTCTCCCAAGGTGCAACTGGCATCATCTGGTTCCCCATTTATAACAATACAAACCTACAAACATACAAATATGCCAGCTGCTAAAGGCCTTATACTCTATCTCATCTGCTCGAATGTGCAGGTCCCCCCCATGTCTACAGAGGGACCTGTGGCCCCTTCCTAACTCCCCCAACCCTCTTTGAGTCCTCCCTCCACCCCCTCCACCCTCCACCACCAGTATCTGTCTCATCCTCTCTTGAAGCTAGCCACCATTTTCAGGGAGACCACCTCCTCCAGCAACTCACTCCCCTTGGCCACCACCCTCTCTGGGAAAAAGTGCCTCCTGATCTCTGTCTCTCCGGAATCTTCCCCCTACCAGCTTTAGGCAATGCCTCCTAGTGGACTTGTTCCCACTAAGGCAGAAGAGGCCCTCAGTATTCATTCTGTTAATACCTTTTAGGTACCTGAAGGTCATGAACATATTCACCCCTTTCTGTCTTCAAGACAGTTCATGATGAAGATCTTAAGCCTATTCTTGTGGTGTTGCCCTGCGGTTCCTAGATCATCTTGGTCACCCTTCTCTGGACTGTCTCCAGCAAGCAGATATTCTTCTTAAGATGGGGCACTAATACTGCACACTGTACTCCATGTGTGGTCTTACCAGTGACCTGTACAGTGGTAGTATGACCTCTGCCTTCTTGCTGGTAATTCCCCTGGCTATAATACTGAACATTAATAATAAGCCACCTCTTACCTTCAGGGAATGTAAAGTCATTCAGTCTAACTCAGCCAGTCTTGAATTAGAGGATAAGTTTCAATATCCTGTGATATTTTTTGATTCCCATCTCTGTACTTTTTCTAAGTTGTTGATGTTATTTGCTTAAAAACTGCCTGTATCTCTCTCTCTCTCTACACACACACACACATATATATATATATATATATATATATATATGCAATGGGGTGGCCATATATTTCATTAAATAAACATAGTTATCTCAGTCACTGTATGTATAAAAAAATGTATGCACTGTGACCATTTATGCATTCAGTGCCGGACTACTTCCTAAGGCCCCAACCTAAAAAAAAAGAAAAAAAACAACCAGCTTGACTGACAGTCACTACTCTGACCTGAGATGCCACCTTGAGGGCAGCTTCACAGCCAGCCAGCCAAGCACCCAGCCCCCCAGCCTTTAGCAAAGCACAAATAAGCACCCAAAGTACTGAAAAATATGTTTTTATGCTTATTTTTTTAAACTCCCCTCACATATTAACACTACCTCTGTATCCACATATTGTCAAAAGTACCTGCCCACCAGATGCTGCAGCTGCCAAATGATGGGTCCCATTTCCTCCATTTAAACTGCTATTTTCTCTCATTCCACTCAGCTCCACCACAGTCCATCATCTGCTGTCCCCTTGAACAAATGACATAAAAAAAGCACCACTGGAACTGCATTTCGAATAATCCAGTACCTCAGTACTTCGTGCTGACAAACTGTCCCTGAAATCATTAGGCTGATGACTAAACCATGCCAGGGAACCACATGACTGCTTCTACTTCTGACTCGATTGAAAAACAAAAGAAAATAAATGCTTCAACCTCCGACTCAATCAGACAAAAAAATGAATCAAATCAAACTCTCTATGATCAGACCCTGTCTCTCACTCAAATAGGTAAGCGAAAAACAGCTGCCATTTTTTTTTTGGTTATGTCTTTTTACCTCCTCTGGCCCCCTGGTCTGCTCCCTTTGTCCTCACAACCTCTAGAGATTCCAGCCACTGTCCACTTCTACTGCAACTAGCCTGGCTTCCTACACCTGTGGTTTACCCCCCCACAGCAGGGAGGCAGGGAGCCCCCAACTCGCCACAGAACATTGATTCAGACGGGTGCCACATGCCATCCACAGCGAAACTCATGGATGGCCATCAAGCCACTCAAAACAGGCACCACCCCTTTTTCTTTAGCTTTTCCCCCAAGAGCTGAGGGCATGCAGTGACGCTGGTGGAGGGGAGCATGCATGCATCCGCACGTGCTCCCTCCTGGCGTCTGTCCCCAGCTCCTCCCTTATGCACAGTGGAGCGTCTTGTCCCTCAGCCTCTGCCAGGAGGCAATCCAGTGCCAACTATCATGGACCTTCCTCCCCAGAGAAGGAGAGCAGTCCATCAGATGCTCAATCCTTCTCCTCCCCTGCCAACCCCCGGCAACTCATGCTCATTCCTGAATACCAGTCGCCGATGTGGTGTGAGGTAATGGTGACCAGTGCCTCAGCCCTCAGTGCCACTGGCCTGGCAAAACAGCTGCCATTTGAAACAAAATGATCAGCCCACCCATATACAAAATCAAAGCCAATAAAATGGCACGTTGCAAACGTAGTTACACAATGAACCACTGTTTACTGTGCAACGATGAAAGGCACAGCACAAAAAATTCCCTATATTTTACAAAAAAAAAACACAAAAAAATATTAAACAAAATAAATACTGCTAACACATAACCATAGCCCTATTACATAAATGGAATATGCAATGGGAAACTCATTAACTAAATGATTTATGTGCACTTGAGCAGTTTGACCTCAGACACCTCACACGTGGCTTATGCCCCTCGTGAGGATACCCGAGGTCAAACTGCTCTTGTACATAAATCATTTATTTAACTCTACCATTGCATATCCTCTCTCTCTCTCTCTATATATATATATATATATATATATATATATATATATATACACTTGGAATAGGAAAAGAATCGTCAATTATATTTAGTACTAGCCACAAATTGGCCATATTTGTGTAAATTTATTTTCACTCTAAACTAAAAGTCTTCCATTCACAAAATGGAAAAAGTGCTAATTAAGCGTAATTTTATTTTCACTTCTGAGCACTTCAGTGAACATAGTGAAAATGTAAGAACAGTAAATATTTCCTATTCTACAGTATACTGTAAATATATATATATATATATATATATATATATATAACACTATATATATATATTTTTTCCTATAGAGGCTTTCCTCCTCAATGAGTCTCACGTCACCCTTCTCTAGACTTCTGGCAACCACTCAGCTCCACCCTCCACTAACCCAAGTGTTTGCTGCCACCCTCTGCCATGGTTATTTCTTTCTGTGGCAAGGATTTTCTATGGTGGGTGGCATCCTCCTCAGCAACTAATTCAGGATCTGGCAATAGGCATGGGGCTCGCTCAGTGGTGCCTGAATGCACCAGCTCTGGTTGTCACTCTGAGGACAATTAGGTGTTTTCAGCCCCTATGTGCATGCTTCACTCACCACCAGCCTCCCCGCAGCACTTGGTAATGGCCAATTCTTGGTCTTGTGCTCCCCCACAGATAATGTCCTTTGGGGAGCAAGCTCCCTGGCCCAGCATAGGAAAAGCAGCAAACTCCACTCCCAGCTGCACTCATGTGCCTGGTACCAATCCAAAATCTTCCAAAAGCAGACACCGGCACCATGAAGATAGGGTGAAAAAGGCTTTATTTCAGATTTACCAATGCCAACAGCTCAGGTGAAAGAATTCAAACCTAGACCAGTTTCGCTCCAAGCATCATCATCAGGATGATCTTGTCCTGGATCCCAGCGATGTCTCTCCCTGACTGGTATTGCTGCAAATCAGCAATATATCTCCCAGCATCCCCCAAGACACCCTACTGGCTCCAAAGTCCACTCTGTAACACAGGTCAACTGTTCAGCAGCACAGCCATCAAGCAGCCTTTATACATCCATATTTTATTATAGGGGCATAGTAGCACCCCTGTAGTTTTGGTTGACTAGGATGTTCAATGTTAAACCCATAATTTTGCACCTTAATAGCATTGGCAGTGTTTGACAAAATTAGCTGAAATTCTACATTTGTTGTCTAGTAGGCAAGGCCTGGATCTGTGGACAGTTTTGTGACAGCAGCTAGTGTGGTTTCTGAGAACTGCATATGTCATTTTCCTGTAGACATCTTAATTTTTTCCTATACTTAACATGGAATTTTTTTTTTTTTTTGCTCAAACCTACTGCTTACACGGAATGGAATGTTTTTCCAAAACATTCAGGTTAGAAGCATGCTGTGACAAGGTAATATCTTTGGAGGGTTTCATGAAAAAATATTAGACGGTTCCAGAGTTATAAGGATTTAAATGTTTGTGTTTTTCAGTTATGAGCATGTTCAGTAGGGTTTTGGAGACAATGTTCTGATACAACACCAAAAATTTGATGTCACAAGGCCAGCTTTGATTTCATGAGATGTTTTGCTCATGACACCAAAACTTTTTGTTTTGTTTTGTGACAGCCACCATTTTGTTTCACACCTCACTAACAAACTACTATTTCAATCTTTTACTACAGCAGCCATAAAAACAAAACATGAATCTGCTGTATCTCATTAGCACTTGCTTGTTCAGAGTCTGAGGCTTGTTTCAGTCAATGTTTCAGTCAGTCATGTTTATAAACATATTTTACATATTTTTCCTGGCCATATTAACATCTTTTCTGTTTTTTGACTCACAACTTGCTTTTTTGTGTTACATCTTTAAGGTGGTGCAAAACTAAATTTGACTTGCAAAACTGTTTTTCAGTTGGGTTCAAAAAACATCTGTTGGAAACACATTTTGACTGCCCAGCATAATTTTTAGTTTCACAGCAGAAAATGTGTTTCTCAGCATGAAATTTGATTCTGCGCCATCATTTTTTTGTTTCGCATCATAATTTTTTTTCAGCATGACATTTGATTTTGCATCATGAATTTTCATTTTGCAGCAGAAAAATTGTGTCTCAGCATGAAATATGATTGTACATCACAAGTGTTTGTTTCACCACAGAAAACTGGTTTCTCAGCATGAAATTTGGTTGTACACCATGATTTTTAGTTTCACAGCAGAAAATTGATTTCTCAGCATGAAATTTGATTGGACATCAGTTTTTAGTTTTGTAGCAGAAATTGGTTTCTCAGCATGAAATTTGATTGCAAACCATGATTTTTCATTTCACAGCAGAACATTGGTTTCTCAGCATGAAATTTGATTGCATGTCAGAGTTTTCCATTTTGCAGCAGAAAATTGTTGTTTTGACATGAAATTTGCTTGACTTGAAATTTGATTGCACATCATAATTTTGGTTTTACAACTAAAATTTTGGTTTCTCACCATGACACTCGATTGCACATATAGTGAAGACAAATCTTCTCTTGGCACAGTGGCCAGCATGTCTGCACCTGTGGGTGGCAGAGGGCTCTGTGCATTAGCTGATGGACATACTCTTTCCCCTGTGTGTCTGTATCTGCAGCTACATAGAAATGCAGAGAACATACAGCCCTATGCTTTCACAGCCAAACTGACAGCTACATGAATTCTTGGCATCTGTTGCTGCATAGAACTGCAGCGCATGTAAGGACCCTGCATTTCCATTGGTGGATGGAGTATTCCCTTTCTCCCCTTGAACCCTGCACATCTGTATGTCTTTATGTAGGTCCCAAATGGAACTGCATCAATCAAAATACAATTCCACTATCTCAAAAAGAAAGAAACTTCTTTGCAAAAGACTTAAACTTCATTAATGCACCAGTTAGGGTTCAAGGTAATGCCACAAAAGTAGGCAAATGTGGCAAAAGGGTTTCCAACCCTAAATCCCCGCCCCCACCCCAGCAGTAAAAGGAAAAAACATTAGGGTTTGGGAGCTCTGAAGTATTGGTGAATTAGTGGTGGGGTCTTCCTTGGGGTTGTCAATCCTAGTGCCCACCCTGTTCTCTGATCAAACAAGGTCAGATGTGATCTCCTTTCTTCACACAGGGTCCACAGGGCATGGTGTGAGGAAGGTTACAACACATTGTATTGCCAACATGTGGTGAGACATACTTCTCTACCGTTCAAGTGTGTATCAGTATGAGGCATTGGCTTGGAGCTGTACCTTGTGCTTCAAACAGGAGGCTACAGGCTGGGAAGGGGTGAACATTAGGGTTGACAACCCCAAGGAAGACCCCACTATTGATTTGCCTAGGCTCTAGAGACCCCACACCCCAATGTTTTCTCCTTTTACTGTTTGGGGTGGGGGTGGGGAGTTAGGGTTGGAAACCCTAACACCACATGTCCCTACTTTTGTGGCATTAACTTGAACCCTAACAGGTGCATTAACAGAGTTTGTTTTTTTTTTTTTTTGCAAAGAATAAATAGCATACTTCACTTTTATATGCACTGTGCATTTTGTAACAAACATAAAAATGGCTATGTTTTTATCTTCCTAGAAATGCCACTCTAATTTCCTTTTTAACTTTGCTAAACTATTTCATATTGCTTTCTTGTAGTGTGCTGTTACCTTGGAGACTGTACTTAACCAAGATTTTTACAAGGAGAGGATTATAAGAATCAAAGGGGGAGGCAGCCAGGATTTAGCATGTTTACCAAACCAGTCATCCAATTTACTGGGAGCTGGAGCAAGACCGAAAACTGAGGTGAGTAGTGCAGCATTAGGAAGGAGTTCAAGTCCTTTCTTGGCATGCACAGAAGTGGATTAGTACCATGTATTTTTATGTTTTGCCATTTCTCACGAAAAGATGACTCGTACCATTTATTTTGTTAATGAGACATACAAATGTGTGTGCAATATTTCTGTAGTATAACTCAGTCTATACTGTAAATAATGAACATTAAAGTGAAGAAGTGTCAAGGAGAGAGCACAGGTGTGAGGTGGGCACACCAGGTGACTGAAGGGCTCACTTTAGAATTGAAAAGGCACTTACTCCAACCCTTAAAACAAACTATTTTTCTTAGCAAAACCTATTTACTGCTTTCCTTTAGCTTTTCTTGCCCAAGACATTCTTTGAGTCAGCAATAGAGGAGTCAGGTCCATGGCACAAATGGGGCTAAATCTACAAATTTGGGAGCTTGCTGTCCCTTTGACTTATTCACGGTGCTGCCTCTGCCTGAGTGCATAGATTTATATGGTCAAGTAGGAAGGTTCACCCATGCTAGTGCAAAAAGAACACTTGGTAAATGAGAGCACAAGCAAAAAGGATGCATGACAGGTGAGTAACATGGAATTGGTCACCCCCCCAGCCAGACTGCATGGTGCCTGCATGATTTTCTGTGGGGGCTAGGCCCCCCCTGTACCCCCCAAACTATATATAATGAAGTCCTGGTCAGGCATTCAGTGAAGGGTGGGCAGTGAGAACACAGTCTAAGTGTGGGACACTCTGAAATCCAGAATGCCCTGGCCACTCAAGATCTTGTTGTGATGCCCACATTAGGGTGCCCTAATCACAGTGCCCTTACAATGGTATACAGAGCAGGAATACAGTTTTCCTTTGAGAATAATGATTGATGTCCCATTGCTGAACTTACTTAGTCCATAAAAGATCACCTCCATTTCTCCTCCGATTCAGCAGAATGATGCCTTTTCATAATGAAGACCCTAATATTGTAACAGAACTAGGACACTGCCATGATAAATTTAGTCCTAACACAAGGTGGAAAATTCTAAGCAATGAAAATGTAAGCCCTGTGTTTGCTACTTAGCCCTGTAGGACCTTCCTGGGAACTAGGTCTTGTACCTAAATGAGGCTATGGTGACAAGAATTTCTAAATAAATACAAAAAATAATTTACACAGGACTGATATGTTGTGGATGAGAACAGTTCAAGCAGATTGAATACAGTAGTTGTTCTTTCTACCTGAATGTGGCACCTTCTTTATGGGTGACGACATGATTTTGTCAACATGCCCAGTATGAGAACTCCTCTGAGCAATGTCCGTCTGACTGCATCTGTCAGTTTTATGGTGTGGACATTTTAACTGCTAGGGACTGAATGAAGAGAACCAAGCTCATTTCAATTGTTATGTGAGCTGGTATTCAAACCCAGATTTCCTCAAGTGACAGGCAAAGTGTTATCAGCTGCACCATATAATACCATTCAATTTCATTTGCAGACACAGTTAAATAACAGAGGATTTCCTCCTTTCATTCTTATTTTGATTTCAAACCGTGACTACTTTGAAAAGACTACTTACTAATTTTCTTGTTCTTGGGAAGCCTTTGGGATTAGTGCTACTATGTTTTGCATTAGAGGGATGTTTCATATTAAAGGATTGACCGGCTGCAGCTTGTGTAAGGGATTCATCAAATCAGAAGGTGACACCATAATTCCCTAACTTCAGTTGCAATTAAAATGAGGCTAGGCCATGTGAGCTAAAGCTATGAATCATAACTTCAGTGACAATTAGTATGGGGTTAGGCCACGTGAACTAAAGCTACAAATCATGAGTAATTAAAAATGTCATTATTACTGATTGAATTGCAACAGTGGAAATGCAGTACCATTAACCTGCAATAGAAGGACAGTCTGGATAATGAAGGGAATCCTCTCATTCTGTATTCAGTGCTGACATACACAAGTGTGTATATGATTGCTTAATAAATCTTCTGTCTGGCTGACATTTTGCATGCTAGTGCAGTCCATTTCTTCTTCATTCCTTAATGTAAGATTCCATGAATTTTAAAGTATGTTTGTCAGTTTCTGTCAGCAGTATGTTTCTCAACAGTACAAAAAATAGTACCTGAAATAACGTTTTTTTATTTTAACTATCTCTGTACTGTTTTCACACCTAGCAAAGCACCTTAACTACAAACTATGGCCCCATTTACACTGACATGGCATATTGGCAATGTTTTAGCTCCCTTTTATGGCACACATTAATGTAACACTTTTGGCAACGTCTTTAGCTGTGCAGCACCACTGTGGAAGTAGTGAGGGGGGTAACACAGAGTAAATGACACTCTAGGACCTGGACACATGTTGACAATGCATGTGGTCCGGAGCATCCTCACAGGAGCAAATACTCCTGCAGGGTTATGGCTCACCAGGACTTGAGTAACAGAGCAGTCTGAATGGATTTTCTCCTGGTGTGTCTAGCCCACAAAATCAGGAACTGAGCAGCCGTCATGCAACACTCACAATGATACAGAGAGGTAAGTGTAAATGTGCCATATGATCTGTGATAACAGTGCATCCTTATGGGATCTAGCATTTTACAGCACATGTGGTCTGAAGCTAGATGCCTGCACAGAACAAAAGACATGCGTAGTACATAGCAACATAGAAATTTACGATTGGAGGGGGCTAGGTCCATCATGTCTGCCTCGTACTCCATAAGCAGGGAAGAAATATATGTGCTAAGTCAACTTGCACCAGTTTATAGGGATTCCCCATGTGCTGTACTACCCAAGGTACTCTTCCTGCTTTTTTCCTGTTACAATAGTTCTACCATCTACTTGACTATATTTCTTCTCAATGAGAATTACTAATTACTCACTTTCTGGCTCAGGGTGTTCATGAAAAGCAAACATACACATTTCATAACCTTATCTTGGCTCAACAAATAAGTATTTTGGTTTAAGGGAGAATCTTGCAAGATTTTTTCAAGTGAGTATACATTTATTAATATATGAATAATGCATATAGATTTCCTATTGGTTTTATGGGTATAAACTTGAAAGAAATGGAACATTATTAAAGTATTCATTAGTAAGGTGAAACTACTGTGAACTTCCCCAACACAGTTCTCCATGTTTTTATACAGGCTTTTGTGTTTCTATTTTTTTGGTTTTTATATTTCCCATCTCACATTTAAAATGTTTTCTGTCAGGCTGCAGGTTTATGATGATTTAAGGATATTAGGCAGGATTTTCAAAGGGGTCTGCCAAATATCTGACCACCACTATTTTCAAAACAGACATTTATTCAGAGTGTTAGACTTTATATTTGTTGGCCTAACAGTGCCTGAATTTCACATTCAGACTCACACAAATCATACCTGCATCATTTTTTGTTGACATAAATGGTCACTTTTGGTTGCCAATGGATGGATCTTTTCGAACATAGAATGCAAGCAATTGAAGACGAATACACATGGGTAGATGCAGACGTAGTTCAAGCAAACATTTTCATTTGCATCTGACCCTTTTTGAAAATCTAGCCCTTGTTCCTTAGACTCAAAGAAGGCTACTGTTATGAAAGAATTTTACTTTTGGTGCACAAAGAACTTTCATAAAGGTAAATTTTATTGTATTTATTGATTGAAATTTACTTAATAGGAAACTCCAGCTCAGATCACCTCGGTACAATCACAAAAGAATGTAGGGAGGGAGGGGCCTAATCCAATCATGCCACTTAAACTACACCAAAAAAATAAATACAAATTCAACCCAAAGCCTCACTCACCAAAGCTTGTTAAATAATATACCGTTTACTGTTTCACAATTAATCCATTCATATAAAGCAAAACACCAATGTTTCTGGGTGTACACACCCCTTCACCAGGGAAATCTGGTTATTACGTAAGAGTTAAAAGTATGTATATACTGTACACTAAAATAACAGAAATTGCTGATGCAGTTTGGGGGGAGTTGAAGCAGTTTAAATAATGGGTAACCAGTCAATCCCATCATTTTGTCCATATTTGGGGTCTGTTGGCTTAAACCTATCAATGTAGTAAGCCTCCCTTAAAAGCAATTTTCTGTCAAAGTTCCCACCCCTCCTGTCTTTAGTGACTATTTCAACTCCAAAGAAACATACAATAATGTTGGTAACTGATGGTGAGCTTCCAGAAAATGTCTTGCTATAGGAATGTATAGTCCTTGCATCTAATGTAGCCTTTATGCTCACTGATTCATTTTTTTTTGTTTTGTTTTATCCTCCCAGTCACAGGCAGGACCTCCTTCCACCTATCGCTAGATGCCCAGTTCCCATCCAGCTGAGACGCCACCAGCTATCCTCTCAGGACCATCAGTCCACCCAAGTCACACCAGTGTGATGTTCCCCTACCTTAACTGCCCCCCCCCCCCAGGACTGGGTATGCCTTCAGCTCCACAGCATTTCTTCCCCATATCAATTTGGCCATCAATGGTGGAGGTGAAGACTGATGCTGTCCCCAGCAAATGGTGGTGTGAGTCCAGTGTGGGATGCAGTGGGCCAGTGGAGGTTTCATACTCCCAGTGCTGCACCATTTTCCATGGTTCTTCCTGCCACCCACCATGAGCATGTGTCAGGACTGGCTGCCAGCAATGCCTGATGCAATCAACCCATGGTTGCACTTCAGCAGTCCCTCGTACCAGTTGCTTGTTCCCTGCACCACCACCTGTGGCAGTAAAGTAGCAGGATGTGCCAGCCTTCCTCCATAGAGGAGGAGAGCATCCAGTGGGATGCTTGATCCTCCTCCTCCTCCAGCCGGCCTTCTGACAGTCCAGGCTTGTTCCTGAACCCAAGTTGTTGGTGTTGTGAGTGGCAGTGCTACTGCTGCACCAGCAGGCTAGCCTCCGGTTTGTATTTTTAATGGTCTGGAAGTTTTGCCAATGTAAACTTTTCATATGGACATTTAAACATGTAAATCACTTCTGATGTTTGGCAGTTGGTAAAGTCATGGATTTCGATGTCCTCCCCCTTTGCTAAGATTTTTTTCAGTTTTTTTTACTTTATGCATGTTACAGCAATTGTTGCAGTGCCCACACTTGTAACATAGAAACATAGAAACATAGACTTTGACGGCAGATAAGGACCGCTAGGCCCATCTAGTCTGCCCATTTCCCTACCTACAGGATAGGCCGCAGATCCTAGTTAACCAACAGCCTATTTCCTCCTACCCCCCACAAGAATTGCCTTATGTCTGTCCCATGCATTCTTGAATTCTCCCACAGTTTTAGACTCCACAACCTCCTCAGGAAGGCTGTTCCATGCATCCACTACCCTCTCTGTGAAATAATACTTCCTCACATTGCCCCTGAACTGCCCTCCTTCTATCTTTAAATTGTGTCCCCTTGTTCTTGCAAGTCTCTTTTTCTGAAAGATACTACCCTCTTGGACTTTGTTGATTCCACTGAGGTACTTAAAAGTTTCTATCATGTCCCCCCTCTCCCTTCTTTCCTCAAGGGTATACATATTAAGCTCCTTTAGTCTCTTCTCATACAACTTCTCTTGCAGACCCTGCACCATTTTAGTTGCCCTCCTCTGGACTGCCTCTATCCTGTCTATGTCCTTACGGAGATGGGGTCTCCAGAACTGGACACAGTACTCCAGATGGGGTCTCACCAACTGTCTGTACAGAGGGATAACAACTTCCTGTTTTCTGCTGATGATGCCTCTCACTATACATCCCAGTATACCCCCAGCCCTCCCTACTACCTTCTCACATTGCTTGCTAACCTTAAGGTCATCTGATATGATTACCCCCAGGTCCCTTTCGTTTTTTGTTGTTGTTACTACCTCCCCACCCATTGTGTATTCTTCCCCTGGGTTCTTGTTTCCCAGGTGCATTATTTTGCACTTCTTTGCATTGAATCCTAGCTGCCATACTTCTGACCATTCCTGTATTTACCCTTCAAATCATAACTAGTCAGGAAATTCCTTTCTCTCTCCCTTATTGAAATTTTATGATCTGTAGTGGTAATTCTGTCCCCCAAAGATCTGCTTTTTCTAGCTACCACCAATGGCATGTTCAGACAGGCAAGCAGAGATTAGATACACAAATTTGTTTCCAGCCACAGCCTAGAGTAAGAAAGTACATGCATGGGGCCACTCGATGTCACATCCGAAGCACGTTGCACTTCCCTGCTGGGGACTCAGGTTTGGGAGTGGACTGTGGGAGCTTGGATTGGAGCAGCCAGGACTTGGGACTGAGGAGTGCTGCCAAGCAAGGCATGAGCCAAATGGGGGTGGAGGTGGACATCTGAGTTTCAGCATCATAGCAGCCCCTTGTGGTGAGCCGAGGAACTTGCTCCCCATGAGGGGTGGGTCAGCACACTGATGGGAGAGACTTGGGGAAGTGAGAAAAACCCAGAAAAATTTGTGGCTTGAGACATCTAAATGATGGTCACAATTTCTCATGCTCTGCTCCATGCGGTTTCCCACTGGCTCAATAGTGGGGGAAATGGTTGATGGGGCCGGGGGTGGCTGACAGGAGCATGAAAGGAAGGAGCAGGTGGTAGCCCGAGCACCTAACAGCAACATAGGAAAAAAATTGAAAGAAAATGCAAGCATACATGTGTAACAGGTTTAGGAATGAGAAAATACGGGAACTACATAACACGAGTAACAAAATTCAATGTGTGACTGTTCTATCAGACCAGGAGCAGGGTCACTGCACATGATGCTGGTGACCTGGGATTGGGCATGAGCCCAGGGCAGAGGGAGCACTGAACATCCAACAGCTTGTTATCTGGACAGGGAAGGTTGCAGGTGTCACTGCAGTACTGTCACCAGGGTAAACTCAGGCAGTGTTGCAGCTGGAGCAGCAGACATGATAGAGAACATTGGCTGTGTGAGAGCATAGGCAATGCCTGCATGTGAGCTCCATAATGCCTTGCATGCTGATGTTCAGGGGTGAAATGAAGGTGCAAAAGCCCCAGCATAGGGTAGCATGACACTGGGGCACCTTGGGCCCAACCGGCCTAACTGGCCAATCCAACTCCCATGAATAGGGTGGACCAGCAGAGTGGTCTCACCCACTCCTGAAAGAGAGCACCACAGATGCAGGAGCTGCTCTGTGGATACCAGAAGCCTGGATATAAGACCTGGAGAAGGTGGGTTGGGGAAAGGCGTTGCTTAGCGAAGGAGGGCTGCACAGGTGACACAGAATCAAACAATATGAAACCAAAAGCAATCAGTACAGAGTGAGAGAATACAGTCATTACACAGCATAAGAACTTAAATGCACAATTAACAGTACATAACATGATATAATAGAAGTAAACATAGGAATGGCCACTGTACCATGTTGGCCATTAACTGACAGTCATGACGGTGGGACTTGTCATCTGTATCAGGAGACCGTGGTGGGGGGTAGCAGAGAGTAGCCTTAAGATGGATTTTGCTGTCTGGATACTGCAAGGTCTAGTGATATGGGGAAAATTGTTCCAGGTGTGGTGCAACCTGTAGGAGAATGTTGCTTACCACTCCTTTCCTTTGCAGTGGGGAATGTGAAGCTTAGGTATACTGAGCTGCTTGCAAGTAGATGGGGTTGTAGGCCAGGGTAACAAAGTTGTAAAGATACAGGGGAAAAGTTTCAAGTTGGAATTTGTGACCAAACAGAAATGGTCTACCTACTGCATATGACTAACCCAGCTGACTACACAAGGTGCAATGTTGGGTGTGCAAAGGGCGCCATGTCATAACAGTGATCACAAAACAGCCAAAAATTATGGATGCATATTTTGGGGGGGTTAAAGCTACCTTACATGTAAGCAAATATTTTTGGATAGTGCCAAAGTCATGCTGAAAGCTGACCCAATGACACTAATGCTGGGACCAAATTAGAAACATAGAAACATAGAAGTTGATGGCAGATAAGGACTACAAGGCCCATCCAGTCTGCCCATTTTTTCTACCTTATGAATGTGCCATCGGCCTTTGCTCTGTCAATTGCCTATCTAATCATACTCATCTGTATTTCTCCCTTATGCCTATCCCATGCCCGTTTGAAGTCCTGCACTATATTCATATCCACCACTTCCTGAGGTAGGCCATTCCATGTATCCACCAACCTTTCTGTGAAAAATAACTTCCTCAAATTACCCCTTAATCAGCCTCCCTCTAATCTCATGCCGTGTCCTCTTGTCCTGCAATTTTTGTTATATTGAAACATGCTAGACTCTTACCTTGTTAATGCCCTTAAGATGTTTGAATGTTTCGATCATATCACCTCTCTCCCTCCTTTGCTCTAGGATATACATATTGAGCTCCATTAATCTGTCCTCATATGTTTTCTGATGCAGTCCCTGCACCATTCTTGTTGCCCTTCTCTGAACTGCCTCCATTTTGTTAATGTCCTTGTGCAAATACGGCCTCCAGTACTGCATGCAGTACTCCAGATGGGGCCTAACCAGTGTCTTGTAAAGAAGGATTATTACCTCCCTCTTACGACTTGTGATACCTCTACTGGATGATTTCAGGACATCTGTGATGATGATGGTGCCCAAATCTCTTTCTTCCCTTGTGATTGCCAGCAACTCCCCTCCAACCTATAGGTAGCTTCAGGGTTTCTCTTCCCTATGTGCATGATCTTGCACTTCTTTGCATTAAACCCCAGTTGCCACTCTTCAGACCATTTTACTAGTTTTTCCAGATCTCTTGTCATTCTGCCCACACCATCTGGATCATTTACTCTGTTGCAGATCTTGGTGTCATCTGAAAACAAGCAAACCTTACCATCCAGTCCATCTGTAATGTCACTGATGAAGATATTGAAGAGGACTGGCTCCAGGACTGATCCCTGAGGTACCCCCACTTGTGACTTGCATCTTCTTCTGAGTGTATACCATTTACCACCACTCTCTGTTTTCTGCCCTCCAACCAGTTTACCACCCAGTTGACCAACTTCTGACCAACTCTGAGCCTACCCAGCTTATTAATCAATCTTCTATGTGGAACAGTATCACAAGCTTTGCTGAAGTCAAGGTAGGCAATGTCAACTGCACCCCCTTGGTCCACCACTCTAGTTACCCAGTCTTGGATCTTGTGCTCCTATGGATTCCAGGTGTTTCACTAACCTTTCCTTAGGAAGTGCCTCCATAATCTTGCCCACCACTGACGTAAGAATTACCAACTTCTGACTCACCCCAAGCCTACCCAGCTTATCAATCTTCTATGTAGAACAGTATCGAAAGCTTTGCTGAAGTCAAGGTAGGTGACATCAACTGCACCCCCTTGGTCCACCACTCTGGTTACCCAGTCGAAGAAATCTATGAGATTAGTTTGACAGGACCTTCCTGTTGTAAACCCATGCTGTCTTGGATCCCGTGCTCCTATGGATTCCAGTTGTTGCACTATCCTTTCCTTAAGGAGTTCTCCATAATCTTGCCCACTACTGAGGTAAGACTGACTGGTCTGTAGTTCCCTGCCTCCTTCCTGCTACCACTCTTGTGGAAGCGGGATCACATGAGCCCTTCTCCAGTCTTCTGAGACCTCTTCTGTGCTCAGAGACTCACTAAACAGTTATGATAATGGATCTGCTAGTTCCACCCTTAGTTCCTTTAGTACCCTAGGACGTATGCCATCAGGTCCCATTGCCTTGTCCACCTTGAGCTTAGCGACCTATTTTAGGACCCTTTCTTTTATGAAGGGACTAGTGCACACCTCCCTCCCCCCTGTGTCCATGGTGCTGAGCTGTGGACCCTGCCTACCTTCTCCTCAGTAAATACTGAGCAGAAGTATCTATTTAGAGTAGGTACTTTTCCTTGGTCCTCCACCACACACTCCCCCTTATCCCCTTTGATCTCAGCAATATCCCCTCTGGATGTTCTCCTTTCACTAATGTATCTATAGAAAGTCTTGTCACCTTCTTTTACTGTTTGTGCTAGTGCTTCCTCAGTTTGGGCCTTTGCCTGCCTTACTGCCTTCCCTGCTTCCCTTAGGGAAGTTTGGTATGCCTCCCTATCTTCGTCCTGCTGTGTTCCCTTATATTTCCTGAAGGCCAGCCTTTTGGCTGTAACCTTTTCTGCTGCTGTTTTTGAGAACCAAAGTGGTTTCCTCCTTTTTTTGCGCTTGCTTTTCTCTCCAACTCAATGAGATGTTGCTTCAAGTATTGCATCCTCAATGCTTGCCCACTTTGCCTGTACCCCCTCACCTGTATTTCTTCTTGCCAGGACTAGCTTAACTCTGTTGGTCATCTTATCAAAGTTACCTCCTCTGAAGTCCCATATTTTTGCCTTGGAATGGAATGATTTAGTACTAGTGGCCAAACTGAACCCTTCCATGTGATGGTCACTGCCCCCTAGGTGACCTTCTACGTGGAGATCTGTGATCCTTTCCCCGTTAGTCAGTACTAGATCTAGGATAGCCCTGTCTCTTGTGGGTTGTTGCACAAGTTGTTTGAGGCCCTCCCCTGCAGGGAATCCACTATGTGTCTAGTTCTGGAGGATGTTCCTGCTGGTATTGACCAATCTGTATCTGGCATGTTGAAGCCTCCTATTGTCAGACTCTCCCCTTTAGCTGTCATGTTTTGTATATCTTCTAACAGTAATGTGTCTATGTCCTTCCCCAATTCTGAAGGCCTGTAGACAACCCCAGTTCATATTGCTGTCCCATTTCCTGTTTCCAGGGTGACCCACAGTTCTTCTGGCTCGTTATGTGTATTCTGAATTTCTGTAGCTTTGATATTTTCATTGACATAAAGGGCCACTCCCCCCTTTTGCACCTCGTCTCTTCTGAACAGTATATAGCTGGGTACTGAAGTCTCCCAAGTGTGGTTACTTGAGAACCATGCCTCGCTAGTGGCTACTATGTCCAGTTTAGCCTCAGTCATTGTTGCCTGCAGGTCTGGGATCTTGTTTCTCAGACTGCGGGCATATGTGTACATGATTTTCCATTGGCCAGATTTCGTGTGTTAGTTGTTGGGCGAGGTCTGACGTTTCCCTTGCACATTGTATGGGGAACTGGACCTTTTCCTTACCTGGTGATGCAAATAAACTACAAACATGCTGAACTCCTGTTTGATCACTAGCTGAAGGGGGAGAGGTGTTCTTCCCGTTCGATGTATCGGGTGCTGCACCCCTCTCCCCATTTGCTAGTTTAAATATTCTGCAAAGACATCAAACTTCTGCCCCAATGCACTGACTCCCTCCTTAGTCAGATGTAGTCCATCAAATTTAAAGAACTTTCGCTCGCAAAACTGTTGCCAGTTACCTACAAATTTGTGTCCTTTTTTCCTGGCAGTTGAGTCACATGTTTAGCTCCCCTATCTCCATTTCTCTGACCTTCTATCTGCCTGCCCCCCTCTCCCAGATCAGCAGAATCTCAGAGAAGGAGATGCCAGATGAAATGGATGACAGTTTGTCTCCCAGCCTGGTCAGGTGTTCCTTGGTCTCCACAACAGACTGGCTGGCAAGATTGTTAGTCCCTATGCGTACCAGGATGTCAATGTTTTCTCCTGCTTCCTGCATGATTTTAGCAATGTGGTCAGTGTCTCTCCACACTGATGTACCTGGGAGACATCTGACCATTACTCCCAGGTGGAGGTAGGTATCAACTCCCCGAGTCATGGATTCTGCTATGATCAGAAGTGTTTTGGATTTCCTTTTTGCTCTTTTTGTTTTGGTTCCTGTTTTGGGTGAGTTTTGTTGTGCTAGCTCCTGTGCTGAATTGTCCTGCTCTGCAGTGCCATCTGCCCCTTTGTTTTCTTTCAGAGATAGAGGCAGATACCTGTTTGTTGTTTTTATATAGTATGTGGAAGTGATACGTTGGAGAGCATTGAGTGATGGGGCACACGATTTGCCCCTCCTAACCACCTGCCAAACTCCCAGACCAACTACCCTCTGTGGTCGAGGTGCTTCAGTTGGATGTTGGGGAAATGGCGGATGGTTCATATAATATATTTCCTCCTGAATATGTGATTTGAGGAGCGCAATCTCTGCCCGTGCTGCCTGGAGCTGAGCCCTTAGATCTCCAATGATCCAGCATGTAGGATAGCATCCTAAATCCTGTATAACTACCCTTTTGAAAACTGTCCTGCAGTACCTGCAGTTAATAATATCCATTCCAGATGAGTTTGCTGGGTTTATAACCTGGTCCAAGTAATTAGAAGGAGGAAAATGAAAGCAAAAGTTAGATTTTTTGTTTTGTTTGTTAGTAAAGGGACAGTATTAACAGCATTTATACAGTATGGGCCCAATTCTAGTTGGTTGGCGAAAGTCACAGTCAAACGTGACTTGCACCAATCGCATCTGCGACATTGACCCTGCGCCCTATTCTAGAAGGGGCAGGGTCTCCACAGCTAAGTCCGGCAACTTCTGACATGTGGCCAGGTATGCAGATAGATGGCATACCTGGTGAGCATGTCACAGCCCGCAACTGTGAGTCATGAGTGCTCCCCGTTGCCCACACCACGGTGCCCATGAGCCTAGAGGCCCCTACCCACCATTGTGGGTCCCAAGTGTACTATTGCCTGTGTACTGCACGGTATGTACAGTACAGGCATACATCTGTCCCGTAATACACCTGGTGGTCTAGTGGCCCCCTCACCCAGCCATGCCAGTCCACCTAGCACACCCTCACCCATCCCCAGCCGGCGACTGGCATAGCCCATCTCTCACCTCCATGGCCAGCCACAGACTGAGTTCTGTAGGAGTGTTACTGTAAAGATGCACTCAGAAATTAATTTCTGAGCACATCTTTACATTAGCGCTCCTACAGCTCTCAGTCGGTGGCTGGCCGTGAAGGTGAGAGGTGCATTGTGCCAGTCACCATCTGGGGATGGGTGGGGGCTGCTGGGTGGACTGACACAGGTTGGGTGGCCACTAGACTACCAGGGCTGGACATGGTTTATGCCCCATTTGAGGCAGCAACTCAGGGTCAGGGCATGGGTGGGGGGGTTGACTGCACCGCCCTGTGGGGCATATCACAATGGGGGTGTCAGGGGCTGGGATGTAGGCAGCCCTGTGGGGCACAATATGGACACTACAGGGGTGGGGAGTGTGGGCAGCTCTGCTGGGCACAGTGTGAACACTTGGGGGCGGGGAGGTGGGTAGCCCTGCTGGGCACCCACTGGGGTATGCTGGGCATGGGGGGCAGGGCAACTGTGGCATGACTGATGGACTGCAGGTGGGTCTACAGGACCCCTGGGAGAGGTCCGTAAGTTACACCAGCTAACAGCTGGTGTAACTTACATTGCCAGTTCTCCTCCGGGGGTTCTTGTAGAATCCCGACATTGAGGACTTTGTTGCTGCCCTTCTGGAATGGGGCGCAACAGCTGCCATAAACCCCCTAGCGACATGTCGCAGGGGGTTTCCTCTTTAACTATCATATTAACAACTGTTTCCTTTAAGTGGCCTGCACCACGTTGCAGGCCACCCTGAGAATCACACATGTCGCAACTGCTGGCGTAAGTTGCTACATGTGCCATTCTATTAGGTGCAAGTGCTGTTATGCCAGGCATAACAGTACTAGAATCGGGGCCTATGTCTGTTGCTATTACCGACTTGTGAGAGGAGGTCATTTACAAAAATGGTAAAGAGGAGAGGCCCCAGGATAGAGCTATACAGAGGACAATCTGTTCTCTTGTAGAACATTTTATTCATGTTCATGCTATAGCTTGTAAGGAACATTTATAAAGTCTAGGAGCTTTGCAGACTATATGCCAAGGCAGTATAATTTTTGTCACATTTATAAATGTTCTGCAATAGTGTCATACAGTCTGAAAGGAATGGATGCCTAAATGAAAGATTTAAACTAGGGTTGTACGGAATGTTGAATTTCCGACAGAATGGAATTCTGCAGAATTTTAGAAAATTCTGCTGATTTCCATCATTTGTAGGATTTTGACATTCTGCATACAAAATGTTTTTTGCAGAATAATAATCCACAGTTCACATAAACCACAGATTTTTTTTCCACAATACACAGAAATTTATTTTGCGATTTACATGATCTGCAGAAAATTATTCCGCCGTTTGCACAGAAATGTTCTTCGAAATGCCACAAAATTAAAAAAAAATAAATTCCACAAAGCAATTCAGAAGCAGAATTGCCATTCCACAGCAATTCCAATTACATAATTTCACATTCAGAATTTAAAAAGAAATTCCACAAAGCATTTCAGAAGTAGAAATGCCATTCCACAGCCCTAATTTTAAGTTGAAAAGTCAAAGACAGGGTTTAAAGACTTGTTATCCACATTCACATCACTGCTTAAAAGCACAATTTCACATGTTACAGTATATTATGCCTCGGTAATTGTTTAGTTACAATATCGCAATATATGTTGGAATATGATGCAACATATTAAAGCAAGGAGTTAGGCTCATAAACATTGTAGTGAACATGGATCACAGGTCTTCCAACCCTAAAGAATTGTATTTCCTTTTTATGATTCTCTGTGATCCCTATAGTTACTTCAGTATATTGTTTTTGTAAAAGTAATGTTTGTGGTTATAAAATTGTATTATTTATTTTACTTCAGTTTTTTACTTTCAACTTTATTTCTTGTTTTACTGACGTCTAGTGGCACCCCCTTCCTCCATCTCTTCCCCTGAAAAGCATGCCTAGTGCCTAGTAGCATGCAGTCCCACTTACTGTCCCACAACAATACTTCCTGGTATCCAAAGGTACCCCTACCTCTCCCTATTCTATGCCAAGTACTCCTAAACATCCACTGGCATCACCTCCCTCTCCCATCTCCAATGAAAATGCATTCTCAACTACAGTTAATTGCATTTGTATTCTTCCCAGTTTGTTGCTGCAGTGGTGATACAGTATGTAAATGTTTACACTAATTAAAAAAGTCTGCTCTTACTGTCCTTACTTTCAAAGTGCACAATGGTGAAAAGTGAATCTGAAGTATTTGTTTTAATAATTTATGGCCTCTGTTATGTATATCGGTAAGCTTGTTGTGATCCACGAGAAAACCCACTGCCCGTTTGTTCTCATCTAGTTATTCACATGCACCCCTGATTTTCCCTCCCAGGCATGTGACAACTTTAAACATTAATTTCACAAATTTGGGACAAGATTATCAAGAAAATAATACAAAAGGTAACTAAGTTAACCCATTCAATAAAAAATGCCAGATTTTAAACAGTAATTCTTTCTATTTTTCAGTGAAACCCAGCTGATGTTTGTACAAAAGTGGATTTTTCAGCAATTTGTGACCTTCCTTGTCTCAAAAACCACTGGTCCATTTTGTTGTCAAATTTTCCAGAAAACAAAAAAGTGTCACTCTGAACAAAGTCAAATACTAAAGATTTCATATCTCTACCACTAAGGATCACAATGTTATAAGCAGAGCAAACACAGGTTTTTAACAGAATTGACTTGTCATACCCTAAGTGTGTGTGTGTGTGTACTACTGTAGGTGAGCCCTTTGGCCTACTTCCATTCTCTTGATCATGTCCTGCTTTTCTTGGGGAATTATGAGCAGCAGCATTCCCTGGTAACACAGTTGCTTCTTTTAGTTTTTAATTGGAATCCCAAGGACACACTAATAACACTGAAAAGTAAAGCAGGTCAGTGAGCCACAGGAGGTGCAGTGAACACTGAAGCAGGCTTGGCTTGTCACATATCATGCTAGGTAACAGTTTTTGATATCACTGAGCCAAATCATACTGTAGCTGGGGTAGAAGAATGCCCAAAGAATGTTAGTAGTGTAGGTCGTTTCACACTGGACACCTTTGTGTATTTAATTGGTCATCAGTGTCATTTTATCAAGTGCCAAGACTGTATATCCCAGAGGCCACATTAAGAATTCTTTCATAAGCAACTGCCGACATTTGCCTGTAACATTCTACCAACAGTGTACAGTTTAGTCTGAGTGTGATTAAGTGAAAAGAAAAAGCTATCAGAATAAAAAGACCTGTAGTGGTCATTGCCTTTGTATGTTATAACAGTTGGGGGGGACACCTCAATATTTTGATATCTTTATCCTGCATGGTACCATAAGTGTGGTACAGTGTTACAAACCAGGCAGTATTAGTAACCTTTTTGGTTTTAAGGCCTTCTTATGGGTTTGGTCCAGGACATTAAAGCCCTATTCAGTCTGCAGACCTGTTATCATGAACAGTTTTTTATACTGGTCTAGTAAACCATTTTAGTCATTCCATACCTGAAAGAAGGGAAATAAGTGAGCTTTTCTGTAGTGTCTAGACTGATGCTGTACAGTAGAATACGTTCACATTTCTGTTCACATCCTTTTGTATTATGAGAATTCTCACAATGACCCAAGGGAATTAGAACCATTCTCTAAAACAGTTTCACCTTCCCTGTCCAGACTGACAGAGAACCAGTTTAACTAAATCAGATTAATGTAGAACTAGACTCTGGACTACCTATCAAGGTGGTCTAGAGATAAGTTCTCAGAAGCAGTTATGTAGTCACAATAATGTGTACACTATTCACTTTAGATACCTCTAGACTGATTATACTTTGCTAAACAGGCCTAAAAGGTCTTGTTGTGACAGAGCTAAATCTTGCCTCCAGATAATCTGAAAAAAATCTGTCTTGTATTTCTGGTGTGTGTGTGCGTGCATGCTTGCGTGCGTGCAGGCATGCGTGTGTGTGTCTGTATCTGTGTGTATGTGTGTGGAGGGCTCATGCATGCAGATTTGACTTCTTTTTTTCAAAATTTATTGGCCAGGAAAGGCACACTGAGCTGAAACTTGTTTTCAGGTGTGTCCTGAGAACACAGGGAGGTTAAATGACTTGCTGAGGGTCACGCAATATGCAAGTGGAGGATGAGAGAATCAAACCCAGGTCTTCTGGATATGCAATGCTTATTCACAGCTCACTGCTCTAACCACTCTGTGGTTCAGAGCTGATCATATTTAGAGAAAGGTTTGATTACATTCCTCACAAGCTGACCTGCATTTTGGGCCTCTGTTGGACTGCAGCCTCAGGTGAAAGTTTTTGTAATAGCTTAAGCTCAAAGCAATGCTCAGCAGTGCCATAAGGGATAATGGTGTCCAGCTGCAGCCTACTGAAGTGTGTCTAGTACAGACAGCATGTACAGGAAGGGCTGGAGCCATGGCTTTCTGGGCCCCTCTGCATAGACAGTTTTGTGTTCCCTACTTCAGCTTAGACATCAGAGATAACAAGCATTTGTCAATGCCAAATGTTGCTTGCTTGTATGTGCTGTGTAGGTATTTGGAAGTCAGTGGAGTGCAAATATTGAAAATTTGCAAACTTACAAGTGTGCGTAGGAACTGCGCAACGCACGCTCGCAAAACAGTTATTTTTATGAAGTTTGTCACAAAATTTTCAACATAGCCATTTTAAGACCTCTGCTCATGAACAGTGTCACTGTGATTTTCTTAACGTGTCCCATACAGTGATTTCGCACACCAACTGCGCCATTGTGCTCTACATGGGCAGAAACACATTTTGGGTGAGATGTGAAAAATGACAGCTGTACTGCTCATAAGTAGGTGTGGTAAAATGACAATGTTGAAAATCTGGAGTGAAAATATTGAAAGTTCACGAACTTACGAGCGTGCGTAGGAACTGTGCAACGCACGCTAGTAAAACAGTCATTTTTAGGAATTTTTCCACCAAATTTTCAACATAGGCTTTTTGAGAGCCCACCTTATGAACACTGGCAGTGTCATTTCAATAATCGGTGCTGAAAGGAGATTTCACAAAGTGACTGCGAAATCACCCTTTGGGCCCGATTAACGGCATGAGAGTGAGAGCATTCATGAAAAGGGGTCCCAAAAACCCATGTTGAAAATTTGGTGCAAAAATTCCAGAAAATGCCTGAGATATGCAGCAAAGTTGAAAAAACCCTATTTATTATATTATACAGCTTACTGGCATTTCCTTATTTCGGGATCGGCTTTGAAGAGTGCAGATGTGTTCCCGGTCCACCGAAGATCATCACGCCGGAGTCTGCAGGTAAGTATGGGGTGAGGGGGGATATGGGGAAGCAGGGTGCACAGTGGGTGGGTGCTGGTGGGGGCAGAGACAGCGAGGGACCGTTTTTTGTGTTTCAGGTTTTTGTTTTTTAAAAAGAAGACGGCGCGGGACATTTGCCACGCTGGGGTGGGCTCCCAGCGGGCACAAGGACGGTTGTTCGGGGGCGGGAGCCGACTGGGATTGGGCACCTGTGGGCTATACAGTGTGTGTGTGGGGGGCAAGCACACAGTATGCGTGCGTGTGTGTGTGTAGGGGGAGCGCGCATGAGCAGGCGATATCTTATCGCTGCTCACTGAAGTGTAGCTCCCCCTTTCAACTGTACTCCACTGCATTTTCGACCGCTGTCCTAGACAGCTCCAGCAACCATTGGAGAACTGCGGCCGCACCTGCAAACACACTGACTGAATTGGAAGAGGGCTGCCACACCTCCGAAAACTCAGATAATGGCACTATGTTTCTTGCACATGCGTGCAAGCAACATAAAAATGAGACAGGGTAGCTGTACTTATATACATATGTGCAACAGGATTGGGATACAAATGACAAGATAAAAGTGATATCTGGACTGGCGACACCAATAACAGAACGATATCAAAAACATATTGCTGCTACTGTTCTCACAATACATATCTTGAAGGTTAGTATCATCACAATGGAATACTGAACCAATCAGAGAGCAGGTTTCACAATGTTGATGACATCACCATTGCCTAGTGCAGCACTGATGCCAGCAGTAGAAATAAAAATGAAACAGTTAAATCTGCAAACAGGCAGCATATTTTAAAGTAAAACTAGTAAACTGATGTTGTATATAGTATGACTCAAAATACGCGGTTTGTCATTACTTGTGAGGGACAAGACTTTTATAATTTACTTATGGCTTCCCCACTTGTGAGTTATGGTCCTGCCTCTTCATACTTGAGAATAAATTACATATTTTGTGTCAGGCCATTGCATACCACCTATATATGACACACAGTAAATGTTAATATAAACTGGATCAACATTCAGTTTGTATATGTTTATTAAATTCAGTTATGTTTCCACTAACTGATGAAGTGTACAGTATAAAAGCTAGTCTCGAAAACAATTTTGTGTTTCCAATAAAACGAATCACCAGCAGCTTATCTGCTGTTGGTTCCCCTGCCTAAGTAAAAGAGCATTAGAGGAAGGCAGTATATAAAATATAAACTAAATGCAGGTCTCCCAGCTATACAGGAGTCCTGGATTTTACAGGAAAGTTGAGCGCCACAGATATAGCCTTCATTGATGGACTTTGGGTTATGTAATCAGCTTCCATGGAAAATAATGTTATGCACAGAGGAAATTGCTCTGTAGTTACAAGGAAAATGTCAGACTGATCTGGGAGCACTGCAAATTGGATGTGTTTTTAATTTTTTTAAGTTGACTTTGTGTTGGAGGATCTTTAATCAACATATATTCACACTGTGTGGAAGGAGTAGTCTTTACTCAACCTTTTTTGCATATGCTGGCTATTTAAATGTACAAAATCACACTTTTCCCCATAACTGTAAGCATCGCAGATACATATGCAAATCACCATGAAAATGAAGGCAAAAGTTCCGTAAGTACAGTGTGGGTAGCGGAGAAAATGTAAAAATAATAATAAAATAAATAAAACAAACAGACACTTTTGTAAAAATATGTTTTCTTTAATAAAAAATGAAACACAACAAGATAAGAATACTGGGAACAGATTACTGTACCTTTGAGCAAAAGGTAAAATACTTAAAAGGGGTGCAATTTTATCTTCGCGGTTTGCTGTAATGAGAGCTTTTCGAACCATAGAGGTTCATACAGGTGACGGTCGGAGAAGATCAAAGTTCTCCTGAAGATTGCTGACATCGTGACAGAAATAAGGATGAAGATATTTCATCTAGTACTGCTTACTGGGGTTCTCTCTTCCGACTGTGGGGTGAAATGAAAAACTAACAGCTTCTCCAGAATCAGGGAAAAGAGGAGGAGCTGTATGCCATCAGTTTCTGTGAGACAGTCAAATCTCGATCAGAAGACAGTCGCAACCTGGAGCATTCAGTGCGTTTACATGAGCAGAATTTGACTGAGTAACTGGTGCAGTAGCAGAGCTCTCCGCTTTGTACCCGGTAACCAAAGCCCAATGTCAGGAAGTATCTAGGTAAAAGAGTTACCTGATAAAGATACCTGGATAATGGTACAGTTATCTGGTAACTACCCTGATACAAGCAAAACTCTGCAGTGCTTAAGAAGACTACTCCGCTAATCAGACAGACATGTACAGGGGCGTCAAAGAGTTACCAGGTAAGTCAAGGAGTTCCCTGATATCACGTCACCCAGTAACAATATTACCATCTAAAGTAGTGAGTGTCATCTAGCAAAGTGACATTAAGCAGCCCCCTTTGTTCAGATCCAAGTGAGCTTGGGTTTAAAACTCGGATCAAGCTGGGTGATAATCGATGAGATCGGATTATTCCAGGCAAGGCTTGGGGATACTCAGCAGTATTTAATGTTTTAGAAACAGGCACTGTAGCTTTGAAGGAGCAGCAATAAAATGCAATAAACTAAACTATGGAATGAGGCTTGGTAACAGTCAGTGAAGTTGTATCATATTGAGGTCAGAGCGTATCAGAGGAGACCCAGTGTTATTCAGTCAATCAGATTATATCGGAATGAGTGTGTGCATGGGGGGGGCGAGCAGGCAGTGTGTGTGTGTGTGCCTGTGTGTGTGTGTGTGTGTGTGTAGGGGGAGAGCGCATGAGCAGGCGATATGTTATCGCTGCTCACTGAAGCGTAGCTCCCCCTTTCAACTGTACTCCACTGCATTTTGGAGCTGTCATAGACAGCTCCAGCAGGCATTGGAGAACTGTGGCCGCACCTGCAAACACACTGACTGAATTGGAAGAGGGGGTGACACACCTCCGAAAACTCGGATGATGGCACTATGTTTCTTGCACATGGGTGCAAGCAACATAAAAAAAGTAGAAAGCCAGGACTCTTCCATTTGAGATTTCTTGCTGAAATATTACTGTAATTACACAACACTGCAACTCTTGCAGGTGCGTTTATATCTCTGTTACAACTGATATGTCGTCTCACTTGCAGAACACTTACAGTATTCAATTTGCTGTTTCAGCATGCACTTCACAGTCAGGGATGAGTAAACCTTTCCCGGTCCTAATGAATCTTCAGAAAGATTCGCAAAGATTTTTGGTTTTCGAGGCCCTCTTAAAATAAGGCTATTTTACATATATTTTAGGAAGACAAAAGGGACACTCACAGGTAAATGAGTGGCACTCTATTTATTTATCTATTTAAAAGATGGTAATCAGGAAAGGCACACAGAGCTGAGGCTAGTTTCGAGGTGTGACCTGGGGGAGAGAGGAAGTGGAATACAAAGAGAATAACAACTACAAAATCATCAGTCTGCAGTTACATGGACAATTGTACAGCTGCAAGAGCAATATGATGATCAAGCAGGTAAATAATACCATGGCTTATAGCAAATGATATATAGACAAGTGTGTAGTTATTAAATGAAGTGCCGGTGCCTGTTGGAAAAGGTGACAGTGATTTGGGGTACAGAAACAGACTGCTGGCATAGCCACATTAAGCCTAATTGATGGGGGTGGCATTTGCATGGGAGGAGGACTGGAGGGAGGGAAGGAGAGTCAAGAGAGTGATTGACAGACACAGGAAGAAGCAAGAAGGTGCCTTAGCTGGTATCTAAGGGATGGGAGTGAGAAGGAGAGGCAGATGGAGGAGGAAAGCAGATTCCTGAGGGAGTGGAAGCAGTAGAAGACAGATTGCCCAAGAGAGGATAGAGGGTAGGGAACAGAAAAGGTGAGGGGGATCTCTGGAATAGAAAGAGAAGGAAGAGGAGGGGACAGGGAGAAGTGTGAGGAGAGGTAGGAGCGAATTTACTCAAACCAGTATTTAGTAATGAAAGGGGCACAGTGAGACTGGCAACATGAGTGGAGTAGAAGGATGGAAAGAGAGGAGTAGAGAGAGCAGTGGTGAATACAGGGGGGAGAGTTTGTAGCAAAATGACAAAAAGCATTGCATAGGATATTCAGTACTAATAGGCACAGTGCATCAATTTACAAGGATAAAAAATACAGCACACTGCCTAAAGTTCTATTAAGCATGAATTTATTTTTGAAAGCCAAACAGTACCAAAGACACTCTGGTGCTTTAAGGTGCTCTGCCTCTTCCTCAGGGCCAGTTCACAGAACTTTCATCAATTCAAGTTTAAGTTCAGGTTTATTTCCTCAGGAAAGCTCCATTGAACATGATCATTTACAAGGAGGCCCTGACATAGACAATACAGAAACATCAACACAAAATTAGTACAGCAATACATAATCACAATTATTACAAAGTAAACGATGGGCTCAGCATGTCAACTGGACTATCAACTAACATATAAAGCTATGATAAAAAAAATCAGACAAAAACAGTAAAATGCAGACAGAACAACAGGAAATGGGGATAAAAATGCAAAAGGGGTCAAAGCAATTGAGTGTAGGGTCTCTTCATAGGAGACAAAAGTGCTGAAATACAATGTAAATAGTGAAGGGACCTAGGGGCAAATTAACTGGAATAACAGAGGCAATCCTCTTTAAGGGAGTTACCTATCAAAAATTTGGCAACGTTCAAGGTGACAAAGTTAGATAACCTATGGGTATTTTGGAATTTATTCCAAACAGATGGTAAGACATAACTGATTGCAGTTTTACCAGATCTGGTATGAATCTTGGCATGTCTAACACAATAAGAGAGTTTTTCCTAAGTGAGTAACAGCTGATGGAATGGTGAAACATGGCTGAAATATAAGTGGGGAGATTACTGATCAGAGCTTGGTATAACCAGATACAGCTATGCATTTTCCTTCTTGACACAAGCAATGTTCATCCCACAGCAGAATGAAGCAAGCAACGGTGAGTCCTAGAGGGGCATTTAGAATAAAAGGAATAGCCCGGCAGAAGAGCACATCTAATTTATGGAGGTGAGAGGCTGAGCTGTTGGTATAAAGAATGTCAGCATAGTACAAGAGCAGGAGAAAGATAGCTTGGACTAACTTTTTCCTGACATCCAAGGGGAATAAGGATTTATTTCTGAAGAAGAATCCTAATCTAATTTTTATCTTTTTTATGAGTGTATCAATATGGTCAGTAAAGGAGAGATGGCTGTCAAGCCGCAAACCCAGGTACTTAAATGTGTCCACTACTTCTAAGGTATCCCCTAACAGCGTTGTTATAGATAGGGTAACCAGTTTTGCCTGTGAAGGAGTAGAAGTGATGGGTGCAAAGCTCATTACTTTAGTTTTATTTGCATACAACAGGAGCTTTGAGCTGATAAGGTTAAGTTGAAGCTATTTAAATTTAGTCTGGAGAGTGGGACCGATTTTGTCCAGGGAAGATTTTGAGATACAGAGAACTGTATCATCTGCAAAAATATGAAATTTTGCTGTATGAATATTATAACTCAGAGAGTTTATGTAGCTAGAAAAAAGGAGGGGGCCTAGGATAGAACCCTGAGGCACACCTCTCAGAAGTGAAAGGGGAGAGGATAAGAGTCCATCAGCTTTAATGCATTGGACTCTACCAGAGAGGTAGCTAGCAAACCCGCTTACTGATATGTTATTTAATCTGTGTTCATACAATTTTGACAACAAGAGGTTCTAATCAACTGTATCAAAAGCTTTACTTAGATCCAGGAACACAGTTCCAGTAAAGTGTTTACAGTAAAGGGCAGTAAGTCAGTCATCTGTTACTTTGGCCAGGGCTGAGATTGTGCTGTGGTGCTTTCTAAAGCTTGATTGGAGTTTGTTTAATAAATCTATCTTTTCTAGGTAATCCCTTAATTGGGTGTTGATTAATTTTTCTAGCAGTTTGGAGAGTACAGGTAAAATAGAAATGGGCCTGTAATTATTTAGGTCACAAGGGTCACCTGATTTAAATAGGGGGAGTAGGTGGTCTGTTTTTCACAGGAAGGGAGGGAACCATGCCAGTGGTGACTTACATGTTAAATAAATGTGTTATGGGGGCTGTAAGATAATGCAAGCTGGCCTGTAGAAAAAAGGGGTCAATCCCATCTGCACCAGCACTCTTTTTTATATCAAGTTTCCTAACATGTTCTCGACCTGCTTTAAGGTTATCAGGAGGAGACAGAGGGGATTCAGTGGTTGCGGGTTGGTAGGGGCATCCTCCAACCGAGAACCATTTACTAGCCTTGCTATCAATGTGCTGTATTTTATTGTCCTTGTATCCTATTTGCATGCATTTGCCTAGTACTTTTAGCTCATCACATGCTAATTCCACATTATGTTTTTAACCTCTATAACTAATAGAGATGGGTGAAGTTGGCAAAATTAATTTAGCAAATTAATCCACAAATTTTGCACAATTCGCAGAGTGCAGAGTAATCCACGAAGTGTGGAATTTCACTCACAAATGGCAGAATTTTACCTGCAAATGCTAGAATTTCACTGTGAACAGCAGAATTTCAGAGTTCTTGGGTGAAAGTCTGCTGTTCTGGGTGAAATTCATGGAGAAGTCATATTTTGAAGCTAATAGTGAACATTCATGAATTGCTCCATGGAGGCAGACTGGGTGACTTTGCTGGGACTTCACCAGTGAATTTAAACTTCGCAACATCTATAATAACTAACTGACATCACAAGGTAGCCTTTAACAAACATAATATTCAGACAGAGACAAATTTATAATTCAGATATTTCCTATATTTTCCTCCCAATTATTCTCTCTGAGAAAGGCAGTTCACATGAAAACAGAATTCTCTGTCACTATTCACCTGGCAACATAACCTTAAACTAGTGACATCATAATAATTTCTGCATCAACCAGTTGTGATGTGACATGCACATAATTATGATGTCACTTTTTGATAGGCAGCAAAAGCAAAAGTCCAAGAGATATTATAAAAATGTTCAGAGAAATAAAGCATCCAGAGTGGCTGTAAAAATTCTATCAGCCTTGTTAATCTGTCGTTACTGAACAAATAGAGCCTAAACACATGCTAACCAAGATTTAACACTATTTTAAATTCCTGTTTTTATTATATCAGCAATACGGCACCCCGGGGGTTATGTTTAATATCAGTTAATCCTCTTCCAGGAAAATGTGGCACTCAGCTACACCTTGTGCAACATTAGGCCCCAGTGGATGATTTACAGGCCATTAACTTTACCTGTGATCATGGGGTGCTATTGTTTAAGAGATGCTGTTTTCATGAAGAGTTTGAAAGTAAAAATATAGTATATGAATCTGAGTACATGAAATATTAATTTATTTATTGAAAAGTTTTACCACAAAAGACCTATTAAGTTGCAAACAGCTTCCTTCCAGAGGCCTCCAGGAGGGTGGGTACAAGGGGAAAGGAAAATGAAAAAAGCATACAATAATAAGCAAAATCATACAATAATGAGCAGAAATTCTAAAATAATAAGTAAAAAAAATACAATAAGAAGCAAAAATACAATTATAAGCACAGTTTATACAATAATGAGCCAAATACATACATTAATAAGCACAAAGCATATAATAATTCACTAAAAGCATACAGTAAGCTAAAAGCTTACCTGATCAGCTAAGTGCATACAATAAATTACGTACAGTAAAATAAAATAGAGATCCTATGTAGTGCTGTGTGGAATGTAGAATTCTGCCAGCGGAATTCGCACAGGCTGATTATTCCACCACAGAATTTCCACTGGAATTTCATTGGTCCTTCTGTGGAATTCCACCTGCTGTGATTGAACAGCATTATTTCCATAGAAAATCATTCTGCAACCATTGCCACAGAAAATATTGAGATCCATGGAATAGAATTCCACAGAAATGTAGTGGAAACCCTATTGTGCATTCTTCTGTCACAGAATTCTGGCATTCCACTTCTGATGGAATTTGACATAATTTTGAAAATTCTGCGAAATTCCATTCTGCCAGAATCTGAAAATTCCACACACCACTAATCATATGCAACAATATGCAAAACAGGCATACTATAAATAACAGCACAAGATTGCAGAGGAAAATTCATTTGGCAGAATACATTGCAGACAGTGATTGGCAGTGTCTGCAACAAGGGCAGAAGTAGTCAAATGACACATACTGAATTAAGTATGAAAGGTCTAACAAAACATACCTGTGAAATGATATTCTCAGAAGTACTACTAGTGGCATGGGCAGGGAAAGATAGGAACAACAACATGAAAAAAGTAAACAACTGGTTAAGGAAATGGAGTTTGGAAAACAACTACAAATACTCACTTCATTGGGAGCATTGTGAAAGAAAAATGAATTTATTTAGCACAGATGGGTTGCATATCAACTGTAAAGGAAGTAAAATCCTGGGGAATTATATTAAGGATAAAATGAGAAAGCATTTAAACTAAAGGATAAGATGGATCAGGTATCAAGCAAATCAAGGTGTACCATAAATCAAAGTGGTCAGTTACATAATAATAGGAAATCAGAACTCACAGGGAAATACAAAATAGTGCTAGCAAATGCTCATAGTTTGAATTTACCAAAAAAAAAAAGAACATGATAGCTTACTGTATAAAGAAAACCTGGATGTAGCTGCAATTTCAGAAACCTGGTGGAAAGAAGATGCATGGAGAAAGGAGATACAAGGTTATAAACTATACCATTCAGGAGAGGAGGAGGAGAAGAGAGGAGAGGAGAGGGACCTAGTGGAATGAAGACATACAGTGGTGTTCCCCAGGATGAAACACACTTTTAACGCACTCTGCAGTATGCTGCAGCAGACCTATTAAATAAAGCAATGTAATTTCAATTGCAATTAGTCCCCTTTGTCATGCAGGAGACTGTGGCATTCACTTCATCCAGGCAGTGTCACATTTTCCTGAATGACAAAGGGGACTAATTACCATTGAAATTACATTGCTTTATTCAGTAGGTCTTTTGCAGCATTCTGCAGAGTGCTGCAAAATGCAGCAAAATTGCTTTTTATCCTGGTGGACTCCACTTATGGAGAAAGGAGATACAAGGTTATAAACTATATCATAGAGGAGAGGGGAGGAGAGAGGAGGGGAGGGGAGGGGAGGGGAAGGGAAAATTGACTGGCAAAGTATGGCTTCTAGTAATGCTTAGGAAAGGTTACACATCAATACTTTTTTACAACAGGGACTCGCTCAACTGATGCAGGAACCTACAAGGGGAAAACACCATAGATCTGGTTGTAACTGACCTAAAGAATTTAACACAAAATGCTAGGGTCAGAGAAACATTGGTGAACAGTGACTACGCCATGGTAGAACTTGAATTAATAGAGTTTCAATTAATAACTGAAAGACTTTAGAGAAAGGAAACACAATAATAATAAAAATATATAACAAAGCAGGTTTTAATAAAATAAGAGAGAAAATAAAAGCCTGGAACTGGAGAACAATTAGCACCATTACGGATGCCAAGGAAAGTTGGGAATGTCTTAAAAGTAAGACGCTGTACATGGGCTGGAATAGACATATATACCAAATAGAAAACTCTATAACAACCAATGAAAAACTCCTCCATGGTATAATAATAAAGTCAGAAAGTTAAAAAGAAAGGTCAAAGCATACAGTAAAATGAACTAATGAAACTGAAGAGAATATAACAACATATAAGAAGGAGCAAAAACATCCAAAAACATAACCAAGAAGGAAAAAACACAATATAATTTAAAACAGCTAATAGCAAGGACAATGTAAAATCATTCTATGCATATATAAATAATAAATGTTCAGAAAGATCAGTAGGGCCAACAAATATAAATAATACTGAGTCAAATGATCCTACAGAAATTGCAAATAACTTTAACACATTTTTTCACAGCTGTCTTGCTGTAAAAATGAACATTAATAAAATATGTCATAATGACCAGGGCACAGATACACCAATCAGAAAATGTAATGAAAATAAAATACATAAATTACTCTTGGAACGGAAATCAAATAAAGCTGCCAGATCAGATAATATGCATTCAAGGATTTTGAGGGAGGTCTCTAAAGAAACTGCAGGATCACTAACAAGTATCTTTAATAAATCATTCAGTTCAGGTAGTATTCCAGATTATTCAAAAAGGGCTTCAGTAATGCCAATTTTCAAACAAACTCTGGCCAGAGCTGATAGGGCTGCAGGTGATGAATTTGAGGTAAAAAGATAGAATTTTTCCAAAGTTATGAGCTTGCATTTGCAAAATGTAACATTGGCTCATAAAGTTGTTGTAATATTTTCACACCATGTTGTCAACATAGCCTTGTTATGGCCCTGCATCATGAAGAAGGGCCTAAAGGGGATTTCATGCAGGGACTGCAAAATCACCTTTTGGGACACAAAAACACTTTTGGGACAGGAGTTGAAAAATGACAGCTATCACACTCAGATGCTGCAGGAAGAAACAGCCAAACTCATTGCATCTTTCTTGTGACAAAACATCTTTAGACTGCAGGCAGGGAAAATGAATTAACCTGTCTAGAGTGCCAAATAGTGGAGCAGGTCTGTTTCCCACTGATGCAATAGACCATAATGGAAATTCTGACTTTGTCAAGGTTTTTGCACTCTGATAGTCTTTATAATGCAACATCGGAGTGATCCCGTTATCCACTGAGCCCACCCTCCTCAAGAAATGCTCCAACCTCAACCCTGTCACCTACTGTACCACGTGCCGCACCTTTTTGTCATACTATGACAAACTACAAAAGTATGTCAATCGGCTGACACAGAATGGTGTGATGGACCCATGGGCAGTCACAATGGCCATGTTATAGCCATCAATGGCTGCCACCATGCCTTCATAATATGCTACTTGCTTATCTGAGATGTCCAGCATGAACAAGAGCTTTTCAGGTTCCTATTCATGATCTGCATGGTACTGTACCATCTCCGCTGAGGGAAACAATGTTCAGGGACCCCTGCTAGAAATCTAACAGCATGGTGATCTGGCCACACTACTGGATCCACATTGAAATACCAGATAACCAGATACAAAGAAAAATCAAGTTCCAAGGTATATTTTCATGCATAACTGTAGGCTCTACCTGAATGAGGCCCAATGAATCGATCAACTGGAGGAACTGATGAGAAAATTGTGAGGATTTATCATCAACCCATACACTGAAGTTCCCCAGCACAGACAACGCAGACTGAAAAAATTCCTGTAGGTACTGTACTTCTGCTGCTAACCTGGAGAAGAAGCACCAGAAAAATGCTATACCTCACTCCCACATCTCCCTTCACTGTCACATTCAAAAACAAGACTTTTACGCAGCAATGTCAGACCATCTCATGCTCTACCACACAATTATAGTAGTGCTTCATAACTTCATTACAAACAGACTACACAGACCCCCACCCAACACCATCACCAACCCCAGTGCCTGTACCCCAGAACCAGTAGCAGCAACAGATCAGGACCTCCATCACCATTCCCACCCCACACACTCATCCCACTAGAGCCTAAATCCATGCTTGCATCACAATACTCTGCAGCTGGAACTGGCAGAGGCCACTGGCCCCAAGACTTGGCCTCTACTCCTTCTTCACATCCACCTCTCTACAGTATGGTTCTCTGAATGCTGCTCCTCATTCTTTTAACTGTGTGCAGTGGCCCTGGGCTATGGCCTGCTCTTGTGGTGCTCCGGGTCCTCCTGTAGTTTTACGAGCCTGCAGAGCCCACCTTCAGCTTACCTCCTTGGGTAAAGGAGCAGAGCTCTGCACTTGAGTCAATGTAGCCCTCCACCTTGACCTTACTGTGCCTCATTCCCACAGGCTTTCCATCTGGATTGTGACTCCTGCAAGTGAGAGAACTGTCACTTAGTCTCAGGTTCAGCTTGGCTGTGATTCTTCACTGTTAGCATGTGCACAGTGCACAGAGCTTGAGCAGATAACCTGCTCTAATGTTCAACAATGTTTGGCCTGAGGAGGTACAATAACTCTGGCCAACTCCACTTTCCATGGTCCCCTGCCAATTCGAGCATGCAGAGAGAGAGACATTGGTTCACTGCACCAGCACATTGCCTGCAGCTCTCGGGTAGCAATTTCAAAATTAAGAAGTGAATGGCTTGCATAGATAGTAATCAAAACAATAGATTAGTGTATTTGTTCTTTCAAAAATAAATAACATAAAGTATATTACATTAAAAAAGAAACAAGAGGCTTAGCATTGGCATAATCATTGTGTGGAATGTTAACTTTTGTCTGATCCAGAATATGAGAATATGTTGCTTGTCCCCATTTATAGAGTACTGGAGGCAACAAATGGAATGGAGAGGTCAGCTGAGGATGCCGCTAATGGTGACCCTGTCCTGTCAAGTTTTTTAGCTATAAATCCAGATTTTAAAGAAAACTGACAGAGTTTCATTTTGAAACTGGGGTTTTCCAGAACAGTCAAAGGAAACAGTGCAGCAGGGGAGGGTGAGAGACAAAGGAGGGAGGGGTAGAGAGAGAGCAAGGATGTGCGTTGAGTGGAGAGAGCAGGAGGAGGGAGGAGAGAGAGAGAGAGAGAGAGAGAGAGAGAGAGAAAGGAAGAGGACATGAGATGGTTCATGCATACCTTTAGTTGGTGCACTTCAACTCCACTCTAAGCTGAGCTGCATTAGGAGAGCTGGTCAGACCCCTTCTTCTGATAGCAATATGTCAGAATAGTTCTAATGCTATGCAGCCATAAAAAAATGGTGCAACTCACATGTGGAATAATCTGAGACACCACTCAGAAGATGTGATCCAAATGATTTATTCAAAACTTCATACAGCAAACAAGTGCATTCATTTGTTCAGAACTACAATCTTGCTGCCCTTGTTGGCTTGCCTAATAATGACATTGTGCATGCTTTTCAATTTAAGTATATCAGGCACTGCCACAGAGAGATTGCGTCACCTGAGATTCCATTTTTTTGAAAACAGCTCCTCAGTTTGTGTTAGCACTGTTTTTTGATACATCAGGATGTCTGGATCTAAAGTTCCAGGACAGAACTTGGATCTACAGTAGTACCCATAGACATGGTCAGATATTTCCAGATATTTCACACAATTTCTGAAGAGTTGCTCTCTGCTGCCCCTACTGTGCAAATTCAGAAAGCAGGAGATTTTTCTAAAAATATCACAGAAATTTCAGGAAATTTATGACCATGTCTTTGGCTGTGACTGTAGGTTCAAACATACATAGCCTTTCTGAAGGCTGAAAAGTCAGGCAACACAACACAGGGCTCCCCATGCCTGATATTATCAAAATAACTGCCCTCCTTCATGTGAGTATCAGAAAATGGAGTAAGACAACCAAAGTTTATGAAAACATTTAAGGCAGAAGAATCAACTTAATTTTTGTTGTAACACTTACCAATTGATACAGATTTAATGGCTGAAATTAAAAATGAAAGCTCTTTCCTATTCAGCTCCATTTCTGACATCATCATGCTATTAGCTGCTTCGTTCTCCATGTTTGTATTGTTGCGTTCAAAGAAATATCTGAGATTCGGTTTTCCAAAGATTTAAAAGATTTCTAAATGTAGATCAAAGGCATTTATCTTCAGTGACAAAATAATGCTGTTTCTTGTGCTTTTCTTAAACGGATACTTTTTGCAGTGTTCTAGTTTATCTCTGTTGGTAACCATGTATGTTGTGAGAACTGTATTTTGTTCACAAGGCAGTTAAGTATAAATGATATATTTTGTTCAGTGTGTCTCATACCAGGGCTTACTTGTAGTAACTTAAAGATAAAACAAAGTTACATTTTCTATATATAGATACTGTATATAGATGTTATCTCTGTTATTAGCAATCACCATTATATGGCAGAGCCATACCATGGAGAAACTAATAATTGCCCTATGTCTGTTCAGCACTGATTTTGGGGTCTATGCACAAACAGGTGGGAAATATGCACTGAAGTTGCATAGCTCTGCACCTGCAGACAGGTGTGCACTGGTCAGTATTCACCATCAGCTGCCATCTGTCCACGGGCACGCCCCTCCCGGTGCACAGGGCTGTGCAGGGTGGCCAGGGGAAGAGTTGCGGACCCAGGTGGGCATCCAATTGGATGCCCTCCCAGGTCCCAAAGTGGATCCCTGGCACAAGAAAGTGTGGGCCTGGGTGCATGAATAGCCAACGTAGGCACCTGCTCCCATGCAGCCTGGCTCCATTGGCCAGGGGACTGTCAACCCATGCCCCTGTAGCACCGCACACCCATATGGCCCCCAGCTGAACCCCTGCTCCAAGCCTGTATGGCAGGGCCCCCTCCCACATGCCATCCTGGACCCAGTGATGCAGCAGCAAACCCCTGCCCATCCCTCCTCACACCTCTTCGGCTGGCAGTCATCCAGGTGATGTAGGCAGCACGCTCTCAGCATCTCTTGGATGGCTGGCAGCCATGGAGGCATGAGGAGGGCTGTGCCACTGGCCATGCATGCTCACAGCACTAGAGGACAGGTATGGAGTTGGGGGGTTGTGTTTTTGGTGCCGTGGGTAGGGGCACTGAACTCCACCGCATGCCCAGAGGGGGTAGGGGATGGCTAATGGTGTTGTATGGGGGGGTGTCTGCATTTTGGCTGGTGCCCCATATGTGTGTGTGTGTGTGTGTGTGTGTTGTGGGGTTCGGCTGTCACAGGGATTGGGCATGGCTGACCTTGACTGGGCAGTGGTTTGTGTGCATGGGGCAAGTACTGGAGTTATGGCAGGGTCCCCCCTGCCATAACCTGCTCCCTCCTCTGCAGCCCCATGGGAAGCACAGCGCACCTTAGTGAATGGTGCATAGTGCTGGCATGGTCCTGTGCTCACCCTTGGCATGTTGCTGTCCACACGGATGGGGGATTGGGTGCATAGGAGCTGCGACACCTCATAGTGTTGCAATATCCCACGCCGGAAAGATGGTAGAGTTGGCTACACACTGTGGGATCCACAGTGTGTAGCCACTCCACACATTCATGAATTGTTTGACATGGAAATCAAGTTTTGTATGTTTTAATATTTTTGCACAAAGCCCTTTGGGGGGTCTGTCACTTTTTATACTATTTTGTTTGCCCTCTTAATCTCTCCTAATCAGTTTGGATGGGATGTTTGTGTTATGCTTGATCACTAGTTTGGCAGATGCACTTAGTCATTTTTAGCAGTTCAGTCATTCAAACAAATGGTAAGTGTTGCTAATGGGTTTAAATTCCACAGGCTCCACCCATGCCACCTGGCTTTGCATAAATAGCAGGGGTTCAATTGTACAGCCACACACCCCTGACAAAGAGCATGACTCAAAGTACTGGGGCTGTAACATTTGTTCTTACTGTAGCTGCACATTTTTTGCACATGGTGTACTTTACTAAATGAATATATATTTGTTGTAACAATAATTTATTGTTTTCTTTTACACAGCTGAACAGACAAACAAGACAAAAGGGGGAAAACAGCAAACATCACTACAAGTGATTTAAAGGCTTTTCTGGTTACATTACAATTTTCGGCTATAGGCAGATGGGTCTCTGCTAGAATGTTGACTGCAGTCTATACAATACAGTTTGGATAGTGTGTAGAGATAATGCCAGAAATAAAAATAATTTTTGTAACAAACATGTTTTCAGTCTATAACTTATACAGTACCCATTTCTGTCATATTTCATCAAATGCAGTAGTATTCGTATACTTTATACGTTCATAGGCTTGCCACCTCAAGTGGTAGACATTGTCAACAATTACATAGATTTGATCTATTGTTTGCTGTTTTCAGGTAAACCATTGTTTTGTCATACCTTCTTAACTGCTGCTACAAGAATCAGTAGAAGTTTAAATTGTCTCCGTTTTATTTTACTGTTAAATGGTGGAATGGATAGTGTTATGAAAGAAGGAATAATAATCCTAGAGTGCCAAATATCCCTTCTAATATGAACCCAACTTATAGCCAATGAAAAAGTAGTCCGGGGCAGCTCCAAAATATTAGGGTGTGACCTGTTATCTTCTCTCACCACATACCCTCCTGCTGGTACTTTCTGTCAGACTCACGTACTTAGCCAGAATTATAGGTCATTAACAAAAAAAAAAAAATGTTAGGTCGGCTGTGTATGCTGCTAATGGTGTCCTCATCCTGTCAAGTTTTTTAGGTATAAATCCACATTTCTAGAGAAAACCAAGAGAGTTATACTTTGAAAACTGTGGTTTCCCAGAACAGCCAAAGGAAATAGTATGGTGGGGAGGGGACAGACAAAGGAGGGAGGGGCATGGAGAGAGTGAGGACGTGAGGTGAGAGGAGAGAGTAGGAGGAGGGCTACAGAGAGAGAGAGAGAGGGGAGGAAGAGGACATGAGCCGATTCATGCAATCAGGTACTGCCACAGAGAGATGGTGTCATCTGATATTCCATTATTTTATGTTTGCCATCTGTGCTTGCATGCAGCAAGCAAACATATTGCTATAATGGTGCCTTTTGATGGGCATGACACTGTCCCTCCAATGCAGAGCAGTGTTTAAGGTGCAAGTTAGTAGCACACCAGTTATCAGCCAGCTTAAGTAGGACAGATTTTTAACTCGATGGATGGAAACTGCATCTAGCTCAAATCAAAAAGCTGACCCAGTCATGACTTTGCTGTTTTCTTTGATGTAGCTGCCCTCTTCTTATCAAACTGGCTTACGTATTGTGAGCATCCAGAGCCTTGTACTGTTCCAGATGCCAGCTGATAAAAGTAATGTGTGTGTGTGTGTGTGTGTGTGTGTGTGTCTGTCTCTCGCCATTGGCAAATGGTATTTACTCACCTGATAAAGGTGATTATTCCTGCAACCTTTATGTTTTTACATGCCACCATAACATCAATGCAATATTTTTATATTTGTAAAAGCATTTATGCACCAGCACAACAGATATGCAGAAAGTCAATATTAAAATGCTCTCCATTTAGAGCTCTCACTCTACTACTCAGGCTCCCCTGAGTTGTACCGTCTGCAGTGCACAGTCCACTCAAGTTGGTGGTGTTTTTTTTTTACAGTGGAGGTTTGAAGTACACTGTTCATCTGCACTTATCTTAAAACATAGCATGCTGTTAGATTTTCTTCTGGAATAGTCAAAAATCTTTTTAAGTAGCCATGAGGGCTTATATTAGAAAAGGTAATATTTCAGTGAGTACATCAGCTAGAGCAGCAGAAATATACATGGGGCTAGTGGATTTTCCAAGTCACTAGCCTTGCTAGGTAGTGGCTGCAAAACTTAAAGAGCTAGTGGAGCCAAAACAGACAGACAGGAAAATAATGCAAATTTTAAGAAGTAATCAGTTGTAAGTTTTTATTTCTGTTCCATTTTTTCTCTTTTCTTTTGCTCATTAGAAAATCTTCTATGTGATAATAATGTGCTGGATGTGTGGAACAGCTCTTAGGCTGTCAGTTGACTTATCTATCTGTATCACCCCCCCCACACACACACACACACACACACTACACCATCAGCATGGTGATCTCACTGAAAGTGACATCACAAGCAAATGACCTGGCAGTCACTCAATGGCTGTTCCTAAGCAACAGTGATGTCACAGTCAGTGAGGTAACAACAATGCTGATGATGTACTGGGGGGGGCAGTAGAGGTTCATATGTCAGCTGCCAGGCTAAGAGCTGTTCCACACATCACACCTACTAACATCAGGTAAATAATCGTCTAATTAAACAAATGGAAAAGAAAATCTACCTGAAATATAAAAGATAATGGCTGGTTGCTTTTCAAGTCTGATATTAGTCCAATATTAAATCAGGAAATGGCTACCCCTTCTCCTCATATTCAGTTCTTGCCTCCCCCCCCCTTCTCCACCTGCCCTTCTGGGTCACCACTGTGCACAACCTAACCCCATCCTTGTTACTCCAGCATTGCTTGAGTACTACCTCGAGCCTGCTTCTGGTACACTCGAGCACTATAAATACTTCTATAGCATTATTACTGTTTTGTACGTCCATATGTTCTTTTGTATGATTTTGGACATGTATTGTAATTTACTCAATGTTCCACTACTGTTTATTGTACAATACCTTGTGTTCCAGCTGCTGCACAATTTTACAATGTTGTATTGTTTGTACTACCCACAAACTATTGCAACTGATCATCCTTCAAAACCATATGTACCCCCTCCCCGCAGGTCACACCATGAGACAAATAACTTGTTGTTCAGTGTGCCTTCCTGCTAAAACATTTCAATAAATAAATAAAATTAGTTTTGGGCAGTACACTAGCTCTTTAATTTCAGCCCCTGCGTGGATCAGCCTGAGATCAGATTTCTCTTTTTCTTGTCTTTATTCTGTTTATTCTCCCCTAGCCAGCAGGTCTCTGTCCCCATGCCACTTGATGGGAGACAGCTGTAACTTGTACAGTGGGCCCCCTTCTGGGGATCATGACAGATAGTAGAGAGAGAATACAACTATACATACTATATGTAAACAGAGAACAGTGTACTCCAAATCCCTGTCATGTTGGTTGTGTTGTCCATGTCTGTGCCATCATCTTGGTAACCACATGTCGTGATGCAGGGATCAGTATGACAAGTTGACGTTTTATTGTTACCAGCTGTCAACAGGGTGCATCAGGTGTGCACAATGATGTTGTGTATTTGTTGGTTTTTGTTTCTGTTAATTTTCTTAATTCTCCCTTATCAGATGGCCCTGACATACAATGGTACTTACCTGCTAGCCAGTGTTCACCAGGGTTTCCCACCTCCATCGGGGCAGTCATGTTTCCCCTACTCCCATCAGGTATGACTAAACAGAAGCTAGTGGAATTAGGGTGAGACTGTAGTAAAAATAATTGTGAAAACAGCAATTTCATAAGGAGATGAGAGATGCATGTCACTTTTGTTGCTTCACGTTATATATACTCTTTGTGGTTGCTAGTTTTGCTTCTGTGTGTACTTTAACAGCATGTTTACTTCATTTCCATTACCACTTTTTTGTTTATACTGGAGCTACTGCAGTCATTGTGCTATCATGGACACAGCACTAGAATTTTTATGGTGCCGCGAGGTGAATGCTAAATTGGCCGAATTTACATATGAACATATGAAACTGCCATCAGAAAAAGGCTGTAATGGTCTATTGAGTCTGCTCAAGTGTGCAGCTCAGTTACTTCCCTTGTAGCCCCCCCCCCCACAACTCCACCCGGCGTCATCTCCCACCTTCCCATTCCCCTCCTGTAACCCGTTGCCAGTAGAGCCCCCTTCAGTTCTAATCCTCTTCATCACCCTATCCCACCCCTTCTTGAAACTGGCCACCATCTTTGCTGCCACCACTTCCTCCAGTAGCTGATTCCACTGCTTCACCACCCTTTTAGTGAAAAAGTGCCTCCTCATTTCCTTCTTGAATCTACCCCCCACCAATTTAAGGTTATGTCCCCTTGTTGTACCCTCCTTTCTTAAGTTAAAGATGCCCTCTGTACCAATCCTATCTATGCCCTTAAGGTAGTTGAAAGTTTAGGTCATATCCCCCCTCCCTTCTGTTCTCCAGGGAGTACATGTTCAGTTCCCTCAGCCTCTCCTCATATGTTCATTTACAAACAAATCACCCTGGGCCAAGTAAAGATTATGATAGGCTGTGTCTATTTCCCCCCAATACCCCATCTGCCTCTCTCCCGTCCCTTATTTCCTCTTGATCTAGCCCATTCTCCCAACTTGGTGTTATGTGGGGGATTTCAGTATCAGTTGGCTGGGATCAGGAGCTGACACCACTCACACCTCTGTATCTGAAGACCACCTATCTCAATTAATAACTGAACCCACCAGGCTCAATATTAAATCTGGCAGTCATTCTCTTTTAGACTGGTTCCTTACCAACAGCCTGCTAGGGGAGAATAAAAAGAATAAAAAAAAGGAAAATCCCACCTCAGGCTGATCCATGCAGGGGTCATGGTAGTGACTTGCAAAATCCACTAACCCCACAGACTTTTTTACTGGCCTGGCTGATCTACTTATTCAAATATTGCCTTTTCCAGTACAAGTCCTCATGGCTGCTTAAAAAGATTTTTGACTATCCCAAATGAAAATCTAACAGCATTTGCCTAAGGCACTGGTGCCAGTTTTGACCCTGTCCATGAACATCTACGTGTGGTCACACAGTTCACAGTACAGGAACAGACAGCCAGGACCACCCTCCCAGTATATACATATATACACACACACACACACACACACACATATACATATGTGCACTTCATGGCAAACATTTGACATTGACAAATGCTTGTTTTTTAACAGCTCCACAATTTGTGTTAGCACTGTTTTTTCATACATCAAGATTGCTGGATCTAAAGTTCCGGGGTAGAACTTGGATCTAGATTTAAACATAACCTTTCTGACGGTTGAAAAGACAGGCAACACAACACAGGACTCCTCATGACTGACACATAGATACATAGATGTTGTAGGTAGACAAGGGCCTTGTGGCCCATCTAGTCTGCCCTATCCCTCTTTCTAATGCTTAAGGTACCCTAGATGCTATGACAAGTTCCACCCCTTTTGCCCTAGTGTGATAATTCCCATGTGCTTATCCCATGCATTCTTGCATCCCTGAACCTTTGCCGCATTCACCTCTTCCTGGGAGAGACTGTTCCATCTCTCCACTACCCTTTCAGTGAAGTAGAAGTTCCTCAAGTTCCCTCTAAGTTTTCCCCCTTTTAGTCTCATTCTGTCCTCCTTGTTCTGCTGTTTCCCTTCATGTGAAAGATGCTCCCCTTTGGTACCATGTTGATCCCCTTCAGATATCTGAAGGTCTCTATCATGTCCCCGCTCTGTCTCCTTTCCTCCAGGAGTACATATTGAGAGCTCTGAATCTCTCCTCATACTACTTATGCTACATCCCGGACACAATTTTTGTCATTCTCTTCTGTATCGTCTCCATCCTGTCTATGTCTTTTTGGAGATGGGGCCTCCAGAACTGAACACAATACTTCAGATGAGGCCTTATTAGGAAGCTGTACAATGGTACGACCACTTCCCTCCTTCTACTTGTTATACCCCTCCCTATACACCCTAGTATTCTGTTAGTCTTTCCAACTGATTGTCGCACTCTTTAGCCACTTTGAGGTTGTCTTCTATTACTACCCCTAGATCCCTTTCCTCTTTGGTGGCCTCCAGTGTTACCCCATCTAGTTCATACTTGACCCCAGGATTCCTGCTTTCCAGGTGCATAACCCTGCACTTTTTTGAATTGAAACCCAACTGCCATTCCTTGGGCCAGTTTTCTAGCCTCTTCAGAGCACTCCTCATTTTTTTCTATACCTTCCTGTGTATCTACCCTGTTACATAGCTTTGTAACATCCACAAACAGGCTAACCCTCCCTTCTAGACCCTCTACAGTATCACTTATGAAGACATTGAGAGCACTGGCCCCAGCACTGATGCCTGGAATACGCCACTTGTTACCCATCCCTCCTGTGAGCTAACCCCATTTACCACCACTCTTTATGTTCTGTTACTAAACCAGTTTCTAACCCACATGACTACCTCTGTCTCCACCCCTAGATTTGCCAGCTTGTTGATTAGCCTCCTGTGTGGGACTATGTTGAAGGCCTTCCTGAAGTCCAGATAGGCCACATCTACTGCTCTGCCCTGGTCTATTTCCCTCGTCACTCAGTGAAAGAAATCAATCAAGTTGGTCTGGCATGACCTCCCTACCATGAATCCATGTTGCCTTGGGTCCAGCAGCCCTCTTATCACTAGGTAGTTCACCAGCCTTTACTTAAGCAGGGTTTCCAACATTTTACCTACTATTGAGATCAAACTGACTGGGCAGTAGTTTCCTGCCTCCTCCTTGCTACCACTTTAGTGCAGGGGTACCACTTGTGCCCTCCTCCACTCCTCTGCAACCATGCCTGTTTCCAGTGATCCACTGAACAGCTTAGCCAGAGGTTTAACCAGTTTCTTCCAGAGCTCCTTTAGGATCCTTGGTTGTATCCCATCCAGCCCCATAGCTTTACCTACCCTAAGCCATTCTAGTGCTCTTTTTACTCTGTCCTCTGAAAAAGATCTAATGTCCACCCTTCTCTCTGTTTGCCCTTCTCCATTAATGGAGGACCATCCCCATTGCCTTCTTCCATGGATGTGGAGCAGAACTATTTGTTGAGGATGGTCACTTTGTCAATATCTTTATCCACTAACCTGCCTAGCTCTTCCCTAAGTCTCACAATCCCCCCTCATCTTTCTCCTCTCACTAATGTATCTAAAGAATGCCTTCCCTCCTTTCTTCACTGATTTAGCTAGCTTTTCCTCAGTTTCAGCCTTTGCTGCCCTTATTGCCTTGTTCACTTCCCTTCATTTTTCCAAGTATTCTTTCCTCTCCTCCTTGCTTAGTGTTGCCTTGTACCTCAGAAATGCCCTCTTTTTTCCTCTTACTAGCTCTGCTACTCCTCTTGAGAACCACAGTGTTTCCTCTTTCTTTTGCTCTTGCTGCAGGGCCTGGTGCAATGATTTGCTACTAGATGCAGGGCTTCCCTTATCTTATACCACTGTTCCATCACTCCCCTTATGTCATTGCATCCCTGCATATCCTTCCTGAATTTGTCCTTCATCTTACAAAAGTCTGTCCTTTTGAAATCCAGGATTCTAGTCCTTGTGTGGCTAACCTCCTGTGACATACTTATGGTGAACCCCAGAGCTCAATGGTCACTAGTTCCTAGGTTCTCCCCAACTGTGACTTCCTTTATCCTGTCCCCGTTGCTTAGGACAAGATCCAGAATTGCATTCTCCCTTGTAGGCTCCCTCACTAGCTGTGTGAGACCTGCCCCTTGCAGGGATTGCAGGAATCCCTTACTCCTGGCTGAGGCTGCCACCGAAATGCTCGAGTCTGCATACAGCAAGTTGAAGTCAACCATCAGCAGCAATTCACCCTTTGTTGCCATGTTCTCTATAGTCTTCAATAGTTCTCTGTCTACATCCTCCACCTATTATCAAAATAACTGTCCTCCAAGCCAGCCCACCAGCGCACCAGTTGGATTTCCACTTGTGACGCTGATGACACAGGTTAGAGGATGGACCTGGGAGTCGGAGGGCTGGCCAGAGGAGAAGTATTGAGCATCCTGGAGACTGCTTTCCTACTCTGGGGGGAAGGAGGGGAAGTGTGTCTGGTGCTTTATGGACCCCTGGTGAAGGCTGGAGTACCACTGTGACTGGTGCCGTTGCATTGGGGGGGTGGGCCAGACATTGGATGTCATTGCACATCCCCATACCAAGGCAGCAAAGCAGCAAAAACAGCCAGTCCCCCAGCATGATGACCCACTCTGCCCGCCGCCCACTGCCTCTGACGTACGCCGGGGGGGTCCCGCTCCCATGGCCCTGACCCAGGGGAGTAAGCCAGAGCTTGCCCACAGTGTACATTGGGAGTGGGAGCACCCCCTGGTGGCCCCACCCAGGGAGGCAAGTTTAGGCATGGGGGTGGTGGGGCAGAGCAGGTCCAAGGATAGAGGGGCACCAGCACAAAAAAAAACAACTATCCTCCTTCATGTGAGTATCAGAAAATGAAGTAATGCAATCAGAGTTTATGGAAACATTTAAAACAGAAGAATCAACATAATTTTTGCTGGTACACTTACCAATTGATGCAGATTCCTTTGCTGAAATTAACCAGAGCACCAATGTGATATGCTCAATATATATTCAGTTCATAATACAGTAACATACCACATCTTATGTCCATCACAACCATACTTCTTTTCAAAAGTCTCAAAACCCTCAAAACCCTTTAACTGTGACACTGCTTAGGGGACATTTCAACTATTTTAAACTGTAATGTCTCTGTGTGAAAGCCAAAACGTTTTTGGCACATTCCTGCAATCAAAAATATCCTCTTAAAAGTTCTAGCATTTCAAGTTTTTAGCTACATCCAGCTTGTTCCATGGACAAATGTATCTAGTCTCTCATACTTGTAAAATGCTGGACTACCAGGTAGAAATTGGCACTGAAAGTACACTCCTTCTTATGCTCAAGGCCACCTTGTGTGCATCTTTGGCCAGATAACATCATCACACTGAGGTGGTCTCCTTGGCTATGCTAAACTAGCCCATTTAAATTTCATATCAATAGTGATACTTATCATCAAAGTTTGATCTATGAAATTAAAAACAGCAAGGAAATAGAGGAGACAAACAATAGCAGAGGAATTGCACATTAAAATACTGAATCTTAAGTTTACAGATATGATACTGGAATGGCATGTGATGAAGCAAGCAACTAAATGCCTAGAGCATAACTGTATACCAAGAAGACTTACAGTACTCACTGAACCAAATAATGATATCTGCTACCTGGTTTTAAGTACAAGATGTGATGCGATTACAACCAGGTGCAGTGTAACTTTCATGTTGAGCTTAAATGAAGCAAAAATGATGAATAGTGGGAACACTGTAGAGGACATTCAGAGAGAAGTTCTTAAAAATAAGATTAACCTTATAGAGTATGACAATATTTTAGATGATATTAACAGAAATTGTCATCATTTGAAAGGAATATAAAAACACAGAAAGTACACACATTTTAGACATACTGCAATGATTATGGAGTCAATTGGATCAACAGTATGTCTAATGGAAAATTAACTACTGTAGAAGAACACAAGGAGACCTTGGTGATGCACATAGCGGGAAAAGTCACACATGTTCAAGCCTTAGGTAGGTAAGCTATTGCAAGTACAATGGGGTGGGAGCGATGGACAGACACCCCCCTCCCATAAAATTGGACTTTGAACCAATGCGCTGTTGTTTCTTTCTCTCTCTTATGATGCACAACACAAAACGGGTTCCTCTTGGACTTTTCTATCCCTGGCTGAAGCAGAAGTATTTAAATTAACCTAACACCAGTGGGTATTATCAGTAGACTTTTTAAAGGGGGTGAGGGTGCATGAAAAAAATGATATTTGTAGAGAATTCTTTGCTGTCTTTTTTTTTTCATTTTATTGCAGGAAGCCTGAACTGATTAGAGTGGGGAGTTTTTTAGCCTTGAAAGGAAGGCTGAGCCAAGACAAGCACAGTAGGGGTAGCATCATTCAAGCATCAGTATTTACACTGACATATGCCAACTGTTTGGTGATTGGTGGGACATGTAAATTGCAGTCTGGCATTATTAATAAACCAGAACACTGTGCAAATTTTAGAGCTCCTGGTTCAGTTGGGACATCTCAGACACAAGAATAGCAATTTTAGGGCACAGTACATATTCAAGGCTCATGCTTTTACTAGTAGAACATTTTCTGGCTATGCAGTGATTTTTCACTCACCCTCCATTGAGCTGGAAGCTTGTAAATGATGACAGACTGTGGTACTGTAACATTAAAAAAACAAACAGTCAACCACGTTTCACTGTCACTGCTCCCTAATCACTGATGCTGGTCTGCCTGTTGGCTGTTTAATTCGTAATTTTTATTTTACAGTACCATGGTCTGTCATCATTTATGAGCTTCCAGCTCAATCAGGGGTGACTGCAAAATCACTGCATAGCCAGCAAATGTTCTACTAGTAAAAGAGTGAGCCATGAATGTATAATGTTCTCTCATAATCACTATTTATGTGTGAGAGACATGTATTTGGTCCTGACCGAGCTGACAAATTTGAAGTTCACGCAGTGTGCTTGTTTAATAAACAAGCTCACAACGAATAACTAATGATTCCTATCCCTATTCTGGCCCCACGATCTCAAGCCAACAACCCAGGCTGTACTCCTGCTGAATAATGACAAGATGGTGTCCAGGATGTTGGGGGATCCTAACTGTGTGGCCATCCCTCCGCACTACCACTAGCAAATAACTCATCTTGGGTATCATTGGGACTGCTGCCCAGTAGTTTCTGGCTTAGCAGTACTGTGCACAACACCTCAACGGGCTCCAAAATTCCCTTTCAAATGAAAATCTCCCTTTTGGAAGACTCCTGGGAAACCAATTGAGTGTATCGCTGGTGCAGTCCTTCTCCAAGTGCAGTATTTGCCTGCAACGAACTCCCAGCTGGTTGGGTTGTTGCAGATGGGAAAAGGTTAGACTTAAAGTGGGACTGGAATGTCCAAAAGGTCACTCAATAAACCACAACCATCATGCTTCTATAGTCCAACCAGACATGTATGCTTGAGGTTTGAAGTAAGGCAAAATTTGTATTAACAAATGCACCCTCCCCAAAAAAAACATAAGTGGGATAGGTTTATATGTTAAATGTTACGTAGCTACTTTCTTTCAAAAAGATTTACAAATCTGTTTGGCATTTATAAATGAATTCATGAATGGCCTGTGGCACACTGCTAAGAATTCACACCAACATAGCAAAATTCTCCAAACTAATATTTCAACCTACAGACTAGCTTTTAGTGGATGGGAGAAATCTGTCAAAGGAGCTAGGGAGCCACATAAAAGCAGATTGGGTTACCCTGAATGACAGCGTAGCCATGGCAAATAATTTGACTAAAACTATTGTCTTCTCACCATCCCCAGGTCATATAACTGACCAATCAGAGCCCACATAAAAATGAGACAGAGAGAGTGAGAGAGAGAGAAAGAAAGACACATGAGACATTAGGACTATTCTGTGCTGACTCTGGCTAGGGCTAGAGCTCAGTTTTGAAAAGACGATTGTGAGTAAGAGAGTGCACACAGAATACATCCTCTATGAGACTTGGAAAAAGTGTATTATTTTGATGTAGATATGTTACAGTTTGAATCCTCATTGCTGTACTGTGTGACTGACTGACTTACAAAAGGTGTTCTTCCTGAGAGAGCTGGATGCATTAGGAGCAGCAGGGAAAGAGCCAACGACCGATCATGTCAATGCTGGCAACTATTTGATGTCACCCAGGAAGCTGCTATGCTCCATCTGGAATGGAGATAAGATCAGTTACTGTTTCAAGGAGAAGAGCCACAGCATGCTGCACGAGTGGTATGCACACAATCCCCTCCCCCCACAAAAAGCGTGAGCTGGCTGAGGCCCTGGCAGTGTGAAATAGTGTAGTGCTGCAGTCAGTAGGGACAACATGGGCAGACTACTTCACAGATGCAGAGGTGACTGTGAAGCAATCCAACACGCTGTTTGTTTGGAAGGAATACAGAGTCCTTTTTCTCTGTGATCATAAAAGGACTGCAGGGATCCACCCACTGCAGCCATAAAAAGGCAGCATAACATATATGGCTAACTACAGACCAATAAGTCTTCATCAGTACACAGGAAAATGATGTGAAAATTGGTAAAACAAGATCTAGAAACAGAAATTATTCAAAAGGGTTTGAGTGACAACACACAACACAGTTTTAAACAAAAGAGATCCTGTATAACACATTTGCTATCATTCTATGAGAAAGTATACAAATAAACAACAAAATACCAATGAATGTTATCCTAGATTTTCTAAAAGCTTTTGATATTATGTCACACAAAGTACTATTACAAAAACTTAGCCATGCAAAAATAAACAAACTCATAATTAACTGGATTCATAATTGGCTAGAAAACAGGAGTCAAGACTTAATGTGTAAGAATAAAAAAAAAATAACCTTGGAGGAAAGGAAAGTTACAAGTGGGGCACCTAAAGGATCAGTACTGGGGTCAGCATTATTCTCCTTTTTCATTTCTGATTTACACCAGACTACCAAAGGAATTTTCACAAAGTGTGTTAATGATACTTAATTAGGAGGAAAAGTTAATCAAGAAAGAAGAGACAGCATAGGAAGGACTAAGAATACATAGAAGTATGGGCTCAAGAAAACAGGACGCAATTTAACATCAATAGGCGTGTAGTTATACACTTGGGGAGGAACAATATAGGACAAAAATACCATCTGAATGGAAAATACATTTCAGGAGTTGAATCTGAAAGGGTAGTGTAGCAGCTGTGAACACAACACAAGAAATTTCTAAATATTGTTCTGTAAAATTTAGGAAATTTACAAACAAAACTCACTAATAATGTTTGAAACAAGTATAACTCTCGAAGGGGATGTGGGTATTAAATGTTTTTCTTGTCTAATGTACATAATTACAACAAAAGCAATCACTAATAAACCTTTCAAGTATGACAAATGCAAACAGAATGGCAATATGTCGCTGGAAATTAGCTTTTTCAGCATTAGACTAGCAGCAATAAAATCTAGTCAGAGGACATGGAAACTAGACTACATGTGAGATCAAGCACTACAACCCTAAGTACACATTGTCCTAAATCAGTCAATGGCCAAAATGAGTCTGAAATAACTTCTTCTCTCCCAGAACCTTCACCTGAATTGCCATCTACTTCATTTCCTGTGTCCCTTAATGTGAACACAACAGTTACACTGTACACAAAAATAATAAGGGAGGATGAAATAACAGAGGGTTCTGAGGAAGAGTGGTATCTTGTCCAGAGTTCCAAAGTTGCTAAAAAAGGCAGGAGGGCAAACTATTTTACTTTGCCAACCCATAATCACTTTGACTCCATACGTATTCAACAGAGCAAAGAGACCCAATTCCATCCACTTCCCAAGAACCTTTAATATTGTTTCCTCCAGGTTCAAGCAGGTCAGACTCAAATGAAAGAGCTGCCAGCTCAAATATGAATAAAGTACAATCAGCAAATACTCCTTATGGTCATGTTACTGATCCTAGTTCCTCCACACTCACCTCCTCAAGTAGTTTTTGGGCACAATCTGATACTCCTTATCACAGCAGTAATCCACCAAACCCTGACATAGAGTCTCCCATGGAAACACTAAATAATACCATCCCTGCTTCAAGAGGAATCATTGTATTGATGGATTCAATAGTTAAACATCTGGATCAGGTAATCTGTAACCCAAATAAAGCAAATAGGACTTTGTCAACTTTCAGTGGGGCTAGAATCTCAGATATCACCATTATGCTGAATGGCATTATGCATAATGCTGGGGAAAGACCATTGGTGATCGTACACACAGGTGCAAATAACATCCTTCATGAATCTGTATCAAAAGTTAAACAGGAATATGTCTCATTAACAAACACAGTTGTGGACTTGGGATGTGATATTGCTTTGTCAAAAATCTGACCTATCCAGAGAGCATCAGAATACCAGTACAATAAAATAAAAGTTTTAAAGGAATGGTTAAAGAAGTGGTGCCTGAGGCAAAAAATTATTTGCATCATGCATCAGGAGGAGTTTTCAGACAGTGCAGAACCTGCAATTCCCTTGAGTCCCTATTTGGACTGCCTGATCCAAATATTCCAAAGAAGCAGCTTTTCCTAGAACTAGAGGACATGATGGATCAAGAACCCACTATTTCCCAGAGACACATCAACAAATAGATCTGACTTATTGACTTTTCTCTAAATTAAATAATGACAATTGAAAAATGCTTTACTTGTGCTTTTCCTAAATTGAATTAAATACAACCTTACTGCAAAGCATAATTCTGTTTAGCCAATAAATTGAGTGTGTCTTATTGTAAAATAGGTTAAATATATATTTAAAACAAGAATGATTATAGCTTATTTGTAATATTTAGTTGTAACATTGACAGTTTAAAGAAAATATCTAGTTTTAAAACCGGCTGTAGAATGGGGGAAATTTATTTGAGGAAGTGAAAAAAAACACTTCAAGACAGCTCCATGTTTAACAGTGTAGGCTAAATCACAGTTTCCTCTGTAGCAAATAAGCTGTATCATTAGCATTTTTAAGTCGCAAACATAATTTAGCCTTTAATTTCTGTTTATCTTATAATACATTGAGTGTGTTTTATTTCTAATAGTTGAAAGATACATTACAGTTTTTTTGTGCTATTAACAGTTTACAGTTTAAAAGAAAAATATATCTGCATGTCTTATTTGGAACTAATTGTAAAATGGGGAGATTTTATTTGAGGAAGTGAAAGAGAACACATTTCATGCTAGACAGAATGCTAGCTAAACCAGTTTCATCTGTAGCAAAAAATAATTAGAGCTTACAAAACAATGTTCCAGTAAAGCAAGAATCTGACATAACATTCCACTTTTAAAATAAGATATTTTTTTGTTGCCACCTTGCATGATTAATACACTTCTACAAGAAATGTGTCACAGGGCATACTTCTACAAGAAGTGTGTCATGGGGCATACTTCTACAAGAAGTGCATCATGAGATCCACTTCTACAAGAAGTGTAACACGAGGTACATCCCAAAAAATATATAAATTTAGACTCATTTAAGCTAAAGGAGGGCAGAAGAGAGGAAGAAGCTGTGACAGCATGTCCTTCTTCCCAGGACTTCATTTGAGACATCAAGGTATGGCATAGTGTGTTATGAATTGCTATTATCTCTGATATGAAACAGAGAAGGATGATACTTGCATTTTGTGTTTTTCTATTTTTACTTTATTGTATGATTGTATCTAAAAGTAGGAGAGACTTCCTCTCCAGTTAATCATACATTGTTTGCTTGCACTGCTGATCGAATGGATGCTAATTCTGCATACCAGTTTTAAGTAAAGAATTAAGACAATATGACATTTCCTGGTATTTCTTTTTGGCTAAATATTTTTACTTATAAAGTTGTTGACTTACAATACAGGGGTAAAGCTTAATTGTGACTATTGGTATATATAAGTTGTACAAGAATATTAAAAGAAAAATAACTATAAAGGTTTAGGATAATGTAATTTTAATCAGACAAATAGACTAGACCATGATTGAGGTAGTATGGTTTTAACTGAACATGCAACAAAGTGCATGCTAACATGCACACCCAGTTAGACTTCCCCATTCAAGCAAAATATCTGAATGGGGTGGTTGCTCCCAATGATCTTGGTGAGGTCAAAAGGTCATCCCATGTACATGGAGTAAACCCAAGAAGGCAAGCTGGGGGCAGGTTTGAACCCCAGCTAGCACAACAGAAAGGAACTCTTCTGCTGGGATGGGTTACACCTAAGTAGAAGGGGAAACAGCCTCCTAGGTAAAAACATAGTTGAAGGCATAAACAAACATTTAAACTTGAACAGATTGGGGAGAGGCATGTATTTTGAGCCTCTCTTGATGTAGGCAAAAAACAGAACCTTAATAAAATTAAACAAAAAGATAACTCAGTAACTAATCTACAGACTGTAATTAAGGAAAACAAATGCAGAAAGAAGTATAACAAAATAAATAATAACCTTAAGATCCTACTTGTAAATGCTCAAAGCTTAAGAAACAAGATGAATGAATTAAAATACATAATGTATTCAAAATATATTGATATTTGTGGTAGTACTGAGACTTGGTTCAGAGATGAGGACTGGTGCACTGAGATATCTGGTTATACTAAGATCACATAAAAATGCAAAGTGAAGAAAGGGGGAGGAATAGCATTATACAAAGCAGAAAAATACAAGGTGCATGTAATCCAACATCAAACAGATATTAACTATGATAATGAACTAGTATAAGCTCAAATATAGATAACAACAAAAAGGCTCACTGTGGGTCTATGATATTGCTCCCCAAGCTTAGATATTGATGACAATAATAATTTTCTCACTGAGATAGAAAACATGGAGATTACAGGTAATTATATATTTATGGGAGGTTTTAATTGACCATCAATAAACTGGACAACACTTGAGGGAGCAAGGTATTTAGAGAAAAGATTCATCGACATGACTATTCAACACAATTTAGAACAGCTGGTCAAGGAGGGCACTAGAGAAAACAATATACTGGATCTAATTTTAAGTAATACAGAAGAGGGTATAGCTGAGCCAAAGGTGTCTGTGCCACTAGGGTACAGTGATCATAAACTAGTGCAACTAGATTTGAAGATAAACAAAGAATGCATACATAGGAAAACAAAAATTAAGGATTACAATACATCAGATTACTATAGCATGAGACGCTGTCTATCCACAGGGAGATGGAAAGCAGAATTAAGTAACCTAGGGCTTTCTGGGAAAACTTAAGTCAAAGAATCAACTGGGTGCTGGGTCCCTGAAAGGATAAATTATAATAATATCCATAGGGTGCCTCTATGGTGGCACAATAACATCAAGAGAAATATACAGAAAAAAGAAACTATACAGTAAATACAAACAACATCCTACAGAAGCTAACTGGAAACAATACAAAAAAATAATGAACACAAACTAAGAATACAATTAGAAAAGCAATTCAAGACCAAGAAATACACTTGACAAGTTCAGTCAAAGACCATAAGGAAAAAAATTTTAATTATGTAGGTTCCATGAAAGAAAATCAAGATGGAGTTGGACCTTTACAAACAGATAAAGGGATAGTAAGTGATGCAACTGATGTGGCCTTGTAATTAAATAAGTATTTTCTCAGTGTATAGAAACTGAAGGAACACATTAGTATTAATAACACATGAAGTACTGAAGATTTCACACCGTTTAAAACTCAGGAAGTAATGTATGTAATTAGATATATTAAACAAAACACCTCAGCTGGGCTGGATGACATTACACTTAAGTTTGTAAAAGAACTGTCAGGTCAATTATGAGGACCAATTACTCTTATTTAATGCATCACTAAAAGAAGGTAGAACATTACCGGAATGGAATGAAGCCATAGTTACACCAATTCAGAAAAATGGTAGCAGGTTGGATGTTAAGAATTATAGACCTACAAGACTGACATCTGTCATGGGAAAATTATTGGAAAGACTATTACAGCAGCATATATCAACACACTTACAGCAAAGTGGTCTGATTGATATTACACAACATGGCTTTTTCCCTGGTAGATCCTGCCTAGCAAATCGTTTGCATTTTTCCGAACCAGTCAGTGCAGCTTTAGATAAATGAATGTCTGTTGACATAGTCTTCTTGGACTACTCAAAGGCTTTCAATGCCATGTCACACAAAATTGTAGTAGAACAACTGACTGAACTCAATTTTTATCCCAATATAATCAATTGGGCTATCTTCTGGCTTAACAATTGACAGCAGAGAGTAGCAATCAGGGAGAACATATCTCCTTGGGGGCAGGTTACTAGTGGAGTCCCGCAGGGCTCGGTCCTGGGGCCTACCCTTTTTAATATCTTGGTCTCCTCAATGCAGACATGTAATGATGCCTGGCTGTGCAAATATGCAGACAATTGTAAAATTGGTGGCATAGTCAATTACCAACAGGCAGCGCAAAAATTCCAAGAAAATGTAAGTTATTTAGAAAAATGGGCTGCTGAGAATAAGATGACATTCAATGAAAATAAATGCAAAGTAAAGCATTTGGGTCAAAATAATCCAAGAACCCCCTATAAACTTAATAATATAAATCTACAAATAACATGAAATGAAAAAGACCTACTTGTTAATATTACCGATAATCTAACTTTCAATATGCACACCAAAGTTACAGTCAAAAAATGTCAAAGAATTTTAGGATGTATATTTAAAAAATATCAACAGTAGAGAGCCAGAGGTCATCATTCCATTGTATTCTAGTCTGGTGAGGCCACATCTTGTTTATTGCTCTCCCTTCTGTGTCCCAAATACTATAGGAGGGAAACAAATGATCGAGAGGGTACAGAGACAAGCAATCAAAAGAGTTCAAAACATGCAAAATCTTAACTATGGGGAAAGAATAAATTAGTTGGGATTATACTCTATGGCAGATAGAAGACTCAGGGGAGACATTTAAAGCCATACAAGATGACTTAATTATGGAGACAATAGGTCTAGCTAGACAAAACATTAATAAAAACACACAATCACATAACTTCAAATTGAAAGGGGATATAAATAAAACATCTAAAAGAAGTAGTTGGTACACACAAACAATTATCACAACTTGGAATGCATTACCCAAAAATACAGTTAAGAGTGATAACATGACCATGTTTAAAAAAAAAACTAGATGAGTGCATGGGTAGCAAAAAGCTGTCCTTCCACCATTAGAAAGTATATGGTGGCAAAGGAGGGGGGAGGAGCAGGCATATCAGTAGTTACCCTAGGGGACAGCTCATGCTGGTTTTCAAACCAGGGGTCTAATGCTGATGTCTCATCTCCCATGTTGTTCAGTTTGCGGTCTGGGGGAAAGCATCCTGACGCATTCCAGTGGCAGCTATAAGGTAAAAATACCCAGAGGGGAAGCTGAAGTTGAAATGAAAATTTTTAATAATCCACTGTTGCTCAGGATGGGGTGCAAATTCTCCTTAGAGGCCTTAAAGTCAAAGGAAAGTTGGGACCACAGTATTGGGTGTAGATAGGGGAATGAGAATGGGGGGACATCCTAGCATCAGACGCATCCTCGATCTTACCCGACTGAGCGCTCGGATGCTGCGGGAACCCTCTATCGTACTGGGTACGCTGCTGGCGATGCTTTGCCTAGACATCTGGCTAGGACCTTTGAAATTTGAGGTCCAGGGGGAACGTGCCCCATTAGGGGCACCTTTACCTCCCACCTGAGTTGTGACGACTCGGACTGATAGAGAACAGAGGACGCTGTTCTCCTGCCTTGGGAGCATTCTTGTAAATAGTTTCGACCTTTGAGGGAGGGCCGCCCGGTTGGCGCCTGCACATAGGAGAGGTAATGATTGTGTTGTCTTTGTCTATGTTATATGGAAGGTTTTGATTGTACGTAGAATCTTTCACTGGCACTTTACAATTGTACAGCATGTTAAATAGCAGAGTATGTTACAGCACTGGGGGGGTGGCAGGGATGGGGGGGGAGTGATCCGAGGAGGAGGGGAGAGGCAGTGGAGAAGCTTAGTTACCAACAGAGATTCTACCTCTGGCCCCTAGATGGATGATAACACCAGTTTGAGAATTCTCTCCCACAACATTAAAGGGCTAAACAACCCAGTGAAAAGATACAAGGTCATGTCTATGATAAAAAGACAGAAACCCTCGATTGTTTTATTACAAGAAACCCACCTAAGTAAATCTGAACATCAGAAGCTGGGGAAATTCGGGTTTGAGCAAGTAATAGCTGCCTCATATGGGAAAGGGAAAAGAAGAGGTATTGCAGTGTTGATTTCTAGGGGGGGCGCAGTTTCAAAAGCTGACTAGCTATGTAGACCCAGAGGGGCAATTGGTTATTGTCTCAGGGAAATTAGAGGGTACTCCTGTTACGTTAGCCTCTCTTTATGCACCACCAGGCTCCACTAAGAAAACGTTATGCCTCCTATTGCAAAAGATAACTGAACAACAAAGAGGCTTATTAATAGTAGGAGGGGATCTAAACCAAGTATGGGGCCAGAAAGACACATCCAATGCTAAAGCGTTTCGTCAGAGTCCAGCTAGCAGGTTCATTAGGGAACATCTGAGAGGTACCTTCCTGGTGGATGCCTGGAGAGGGCTCAATAAGAACAAACGAGAATATACACACTACTCCTATCCACATGGCTCCTTTGCTAGAATAGATTACATATTGATCTCTGGAGAACATCAGGATCAGGTTGTTGAATGTAAACACATTCCCGCAGTATTCTCCGATCATTCCCAGTTGCTGCTGTGGTTGCACTGGAAAACTAAAAAGGTCCAGTCCCTTTGGAAGTTTAATAATTATTTTTTAAACTTAAAAGAGTTTACTGATATGGCCAAAAAGAGGCTAATACAAATCCAGCAAGACAACAAGTTCCCTCAGGTACCGAGTAGTATATTCTGGGACACAGTGAAGGCTGTATTCAGAGGGGACTGTATTAAGTTTGCTGCACACTTTAGAAGACAACAAAATCAGCAGATGGCAGATCTTCAGAATCAACTATTGGTGTTACAGGGGAGATTAGCGGAGGGAGATAATTCTATATCCCTGGATATCCAGATAATCAAACAAAAAATTCAAAAGCTAATAGATATTAAGACAGAACAGGCCCTACAGTGCTTGCAGCAAAAATATTTTGAAACAGGTCCTAGAGCGTCTCGCCTCTTGGCACATCGTCTGAGACAGCATACCGCCAAATCCATGATCACTCGAATTAGGGACCCTGTGACAGGTCAACTATTAAAAGCCCCGGAAAAAATCCTAAGTGGATTTAAGGATTTTTACTCAAGGTTATATGCCTCAGAGCAAAGTCTAGATGAGGGGAAAATTAATACCTATTTGACTAAATTAAATCTACCGAACTTAACAAGGGAAATGAGAGAATCTCTCGATTCCCCCTTATCCCTTTCAGAACTGACCTCTGCAATTAAAAGATTGAAAGTAAAAAAATCCCCCGGCCCGGATGGCTACACACCTGAGTTTTTTAAATTTTTTATTCAGGAAATCAAGGACCCCCTGCTGGAGGCATGTAAGGTAGCGTATTCTGGGGAAGCAATCCCGGACTCATGGAACTATGCGGTCATTTCTAGTGTCCCTAAACCTGGGAAAGATACCACACAATGTAGTGCTTTTTGCCCCATTTCAGTCTTAAATATTGATTACAAGTTATTTGCTTCAATATTGGCGAGACATCTGGAAGTGGCCTTACTGGAATTGATCAATGGTGATCAGGCTGGGTTTATCCCTGGTAGGCAGACCCAGGATAATATTAAAAGATTGCTACAAATTTTACACCATGCCGCCCCGTTGGGGGCCCCCAGCCTGATATTAAGTCTGGATGTGGAGAGACCTTCGACCAAGTGGCATGGAAATTCCTGGGTCTGTCTCTGGGTGCTTTCAGATTTTCAGATTCATTCACCCGAGTTATACATAGCATATACACTAAACCGAAGGCATACATAAAGATCAATGGAAGAGTTCCCCCCCCCCAATAGACCTGCATCAGGGTACGAGACAGGGGTGCCCCCTCTCCCCCTTACTTTTTGTGTTGTACTTGGAGCCTTTGGCCCAAGTTTTAAGACGGGATGAACTAGTGAGGGGTTGGGATCTGAAGTGGGGAACGCATAAGTTGGCACTATATGCCGATGACCTGCTGGTATATCTTAGAGACCCCGAATATACGCTAGAACCCTTATGGGCTAGGTTATCGGAATTTAGTCTTTTGGCCGACTACAAAATTAATATGAATAAAACGGAGGTCTTGAAATCACACTACGATACCTCAGAGCAGATTCAAAAGAAGTTCCCTTTCAGATGGAACACTTCTCAGATCAAGTATCTGGGGGTCCAGCTAAGTGGTCAAGTGGACCAGTTGTATCCCCTCAACTTTGCGCCAGTGTTGGGAAAATTAAATTAAAGTTGGACAGATGGGCTCCTGTCGCTATGCCACTGGTTCAGAGGGTGGAAGGGATAAAAATGATAATACTACCTCAATTCTTATATCTGGTTCAGACTCTCCCTATCCTTGTCCCGGAGGCATTTTTTCATTCCTTAAATAGAACAGTGTCACGCTTCATTTGGGGCACACAAAAACCTAGGGTTCACCTCTCAGTACTCCAAATCCCAAAAGCAGAGAGGGGTTTAGCATTGCCAAATTTCAAATTATATCACTGTGCAGCCCAGTTGCGTACTGCCATCTACTGGTTGAACCAGGCGTATTCAGCCAAGCGGAAGGAGTTGCAACTAGGGGAGGCTGCTTCATTTAAAAATCTGAATGACATGCTATTAAGGCAAAGAGGGAGATCAAATTTAAATCAGGGAGAGAACCCCTATACAGCCTCCACCCTGAGTGTGTGGCATGGTGTCCTGGGGGATAAAGGTGCTTAGAGCTGGAGCTGTTTGTTGACTTCGGTCCCATACTTGAACTCTTTCCCACCTAACAGATGGGATGGAGGCTTTAGGAGATGGGAGGAGAGGGGTTTACACCTGATTTGGCATTTCTTAGATGGAAATAGGATGATGCCATTTGAATCACTGGTTAGTAAATATGGAATTGTTTGGAAAGACAGATTTAGATATTTTCAGATAAGAAATTATATTAGTAATCTCATGACACAGTTTAAGCTGGGTGACTCATCGCCTCCACAGATTGCATATTTCTTAAAAAGGCAATAGAGAGGGACCCGATTAAGTCTCATATAATATCCAAGTTATACAGGGCACTTTTATCTTGGAAGGGGGACACCTCCGCACACATAAAGAGAGCTTGGGAAAGGGACTTAGGAGTCCTGATTCCTGAGGACTTCTGGGTCTGGACTCAAAGGAGGGTTCACTGGGGTATCTCATCAGGGAGCTGGCAAGAGTTCTCATGGAAAATTTTTGTCCGTTACTTTCGATCCCCAGCAATTCAGACGAGATTCCATGCGTCTATTACTGCAGTGTACTGGAGGAACTGCGGATACTCACCTGCATCTCTAGCCCATTTATTGTGGGATTGCCCTGAGTTAATTCCCTTCAAACAAAGCCTTCAGCAGGCTCTAAGGGCAACCATAGATCCTGAATTGGAGGTGCCCCCCCTCTGTTATTTTTTCCTAGATCTACCTAAGGAACTCCGAGACCCCTTGACAGTTAAATTTCTGAAAATGTCTTTTCTTGTGGCCCAAAAAGTGATTACAAGTAATTGGCTATCCTGCAAGAGGATCACCCTAAACATGTGGCTAAATCGTATGATAGATGTGTATAGATTGGAATTAATAACAGCCAAGCTTAATAAAAGGGGTTCTGCCTTTGAGATTTTGTGGAGGCTGTGGGTCCTTTATATGGCAGTGGAGAGGCCTGAGTTCATTCCCTAAATAGGGGCAAGTAAAGAACCAGGTTAGGGTTTAATAGGGCAGAATCTGACAGTGCACTAGGACTTTAAGTATACATTATGATTATTCCCTGTGCTCCGCTCCCCTCTCCCCCCTCTTCTCCCGACCGACCCCCTTATATAGAGAGGGGCATCCTATGAGATGCAAGTTGGAAATGTATTTTGGGGATACTTATAGGATACATCTAAATGGATACTCTGGATATCTCATTTTGTTCAGCCTAAATTACACTGTATACTGTACATTTACTTTTTCATAAGACTTGCTTGCCAGTGAAAGTAGTAGAAATGAATCAATTTTGTATGAATGTTGTTTATTTGATGTCAGTGTATGTTACATGGGCCTAGGCCCAGTAAATTACACTAAATAAAGAAAGTTTAAAAAAAAAAAAAAGTATATGGTGGCGAGTTCTCTAAAGACCTTTGGCCTCCTGAACTTGTATTCATCTATGAACCTATGAACCTATAATAATCAACTAAAATCTTAAATTTGGGAAGCATCACAATAAAATAATTAGGGTAACAAGCAGACTAATAAAAAACATAAAGGCCCAGATATTCAAACTGCGCCCAAAAAGTGCGCAATAGCAGGAGCAAACACAAGTCTATTGCGCCCATGCGCAACAGACGTGATATTCAAAAAAGAAGCAAGCCGAATTGCGCCTACAGCCAACGTCTGAATATCATACAACCTGCACCATAGTGCAACTAGGGAGGGGAAGCTGAGCAGATATGATGCGCTATGGCACAACAAGGGATGGCCAGCTGAGCAATCCAGAGGTGCCATAGCACAAGCAGGGAGCCCCCCAGCTGCAGAGCAATGTAACTGCACAACCAGGGAGGTAGGGGCCCACCACCCATGCCACAGATGGGCACAGGAACACACAGTAGAACTGACATCATCCCCCCACACCCCAAGCACAGCACAACTGGGGGAGGGCTGGAATAACCACCTGCCCATGGATACATGCAAACAACCCACAGCCAGGCCATGGTGCCCCATCATACCCACCAGCAATCTGAGACCACCACACAAGGAGGGTGGACCACCCCGTGCCACACCATTCCCCCCCAGTGCACAGCATACCCTGCACCATGACCCCCAGACACCCCCCCATGAGCAGTGACCACCACTGCAGGAAACCCCATGCATATCACCACCCCCACTGTGACACTGCAACCTTGTGCACCACAGAACCATACAAGCCAGCCCCACCATGAGCACCCAGCAGTGGGTGGCAGCACATGGCAATGCAACAACGGTAGACACAGTGCCATCATGCACAATCCCCCCGAGGCACAGCTGAGAGACCGACCATGAGTCAGCACAAGAGGTACCTCACACGGGACAGGGCATGCCCCTGACACCGCCACCAGTGATACAGCACCCTGCACAGTAGTCCAGTGACACACCCCGACCCACCACTGGCCACAACAGCCAGCACAGACACCCACAGTGGTGCGTGGAAGTATGCACCACACTGGATGTAACACAGTGCAGGGACAAACACCCACCCATACCCAAGGGGACAATAACACAGGGACGCAGTAGCAGGGCAACCAAGCCCCCAGTGTGGGCCCATGGAAACTGTGTACACACAGCCTGCAGTCCTCCATGGCACAGGAGTGCCAGCCACCCTGCGCAGGCACTGTGAACCCATACGCCACCATCATATGCCTGGAGCACAAGTCACAGACAGTGGTGCACATCACCTGCAACACACACAAGCCACAGCATGGAGGTGGGACAACAACTGTGGAGGTCACAGTGTCACCTGAGGCAAACATGCACCACACCAGTGACAGGAGGCAGCTCAGCATTGTGACGAGTGCAGTGGCTGCCCTGCATGGACAGCAACCACTGAATTGGCAGCAGACCTTGCAAGGGTGTCAGCTGCACAGGCCATGGACGGGTTGACAGGGGCCCCATGGACACAGAGCATGCACCATGGACCACTGCACACAGTTATCCAGTGCACAGGGAACAACACACACACCACAGACACTGACTGATAGCTACTCCCACACCATAGTCACTTCCCCACGGACATACACACATACTCATGACTGCACCACCCCTGATGCCATGCACACCACTGCAGCTGAGCACCTATAGCCTGCTGCAAATCAGAGACCACCACAGTATTCATATCAAAATATTTGTATTCAAAAATATCAAAAATAAATATTTACATAACTATGTACAAATGTGGGGGGACACAAACAAGATGGGGGTGGGTAAGGGGCTGGGGTGAACATATGGGAGAGGGAAGAAGGGGTGTGAGGGTGTGTCAAAGGGGGGAAGGTGGTAGTCGGGGCATGGGGACATCAACGGCCACTCTGGTCCTCCTCCTCCTGGTGCTGATGTGTGCTCCTCCGTCTCCTCCTGACCCCATGGCGGTGTATTCTCTGAAGGAGCTGCAAAGTCTCCCTCACCACCTGGAGCAGCTCATTAATTCCCTGCTGTATTTGCAGGAGTCACCAGTCACCTAGGTTGAGGGAGCAGAGTCAATAGGTGTGACTGTCCATCCCCCTGCAGCCCACCCATTGTGCATGGCATACAGCCATGTGCCATGCACCTGTGATGGTGTGCAACCACCCACAGTGACTTTGTCCACAAGACCTGCCCACCCAGGCAGCCACAGCCATGTGGACCACTGCACACACCCACCGCCCATGTCCTGCACAGCACCACCATGGCCATACAGTAACGTGGCTATGCGGTGTGAAGGCAGTGCCACAGCCATGTTCCCAGTGCATGCATGGACCACCACTGACACACTCCCAGACATGAAGTGCCACTGGACAGTGCTGACTGTCACAAGTTGCGTGCATGACAGTGGTGTCCATGGATGGTGGCCATGCCCCGCTTCCCACCCTGTTACACAGCATGCAATAGTAATCATGGAGTTATGGCACTCACCCTCATCAGGCCTGTCAGGTCAGCGGTGATGGCCCTCGTCCCACCTGGACGCTCTGTCCTCCCCCCCGTCACTCCTCCCTCAGCCTGCGATGCTTGTCCACGCCTGTGGGGGAAACAAGGAGAGAAGAACATCAGTACAATCCCGAAGCAAAGTCCCCCTGCCCCAATGTGTGTGCCTACCCACCCACCCAGCCAGACCCACCCACACCACACCCTGTAAACACTGCCACAGCCAACCCTAGACTATCCCTCCCCTATGTGCTGGACACATACAACGCTGTTACCCATATGGACAATACAAGTGCATTGACGGAACCTCTACCTGGACGTGGCACCGTGCCCCTCTTGGCATGCGACCGCAGATGGGCTAGTAGCTCCAGCTCTCTCCTCCTGAGGTCCCCATAGCAGTGCCTGCACTGCTCCGTGCTCCTCCTCCATCCGGTGGCCACCTCCAGGGCAGTGGCCACCTCCTGCCACACCTGGGTCCTGGCCCTGTCCAGTGGTGCCTCCCCAAACAGAGACCCATGGTGTGGCTCGACAATAGCTACAAGGTTCGCTAACTCGATGGCAGTCCACTGAGGGGCTCTTCTACGTGCCATCACAATGACTATAGTAGGCAATATGGCACTCTGCAGCGTGGTACCCCATGTGCAAATGCTACGCGGTACATCGCTGCCATTCCCTATCGTACTGTTACCGAACAGTGCAATAGAGGTGCACCCATGCCTGACGCATGGCGCCAAGGGGGCAAAGGTCGGGCACAGGGTCAAGGGTCTCTGGCGCAAGGCCACGCACAGTGCCATTGGATGACTATTCATGTAGTGCGATTGGTTGCCTGTGTGCCAGCGCCACAGTGGACTATCGGGCTGTTGTGCAATTGCACCTATGAAGGCCCGTTGTCACAGCGCCATGTAATGACCTTCGCTACAGCGCCACTGGCACAATGGTGGCCGTGCCCTGCATTGACCATTGTGCACAGCACGTCAGCAGCGTGGCAGATGCCAGCGTCAGCAGCCTGGGCATGTGCAGTGAGGTGTACTATGCATGCCACGGAACTGCACTATTGGCTCAGCATGTTCAACACAATTGCGCAAAGCGCAAAACCACGATATTCAGCCGTCATATGCTAATCATCTGATCAGCCATTCAATGGCGCAGCACCGCAATTTGCATCTAATTAAAGATGCTCCTCACCTAATTTGCATGGATTCTGCTATAAAAGTGCGACAGAGTGCTGCAGTGGCCGTAGTCAGTTACTGCAGTTTATTGGTGAGTTGCATGCTGTGTGGGCGTGTGGACTGTGGATTCAGGGACATGCTTTGCACTGCACAGTCACAGGTAACCACTGCCATCCTTACAGGCTGAATAATGACCGAGCAAGTTCTGGGTGAGGAGGACAATGGTGGTGGGTGGAGGAGGAGGCCGAGTTTCATGAAGGCTGAGACCGATGCACTTTTTGAGGCCTACCTGGATCAGGAACCACTGCTCAGTGGATGGTGGGGCACCCTTCCGGCCCATGCTGCTGCATGGGAGGAGGTGGCATGTGCCATGAACCTGCATGGCAGCCACCAGCGCTCTGTGCAGGAGTGTAAGAAGAAGATGGGTACTGACAGGAGGAGGGTGAAGGAGAAGGTGGCTGCCATCAGGGTGGCACATGCTGCAACAGGTGGGGGACAGCCGGAGGTGGTGCAGCTCACACCAGCAGAGGACAGGCTTGCTGCAAGCATGCACCGCAGTGCCATAGAGGGAGTTCCGGGTGGTGGCTTCCAGATGGGTTGTGGCCCATCTCTGCATGGAAAGCCATGGTCTGCCTTGGGGGGGCCGGGTAGGTAACACACAGTAATGTGATTTTGCTTTCCCTTACAGATCCTAAGCATCTGCATGGGTCAATGTTGGTGGGCCTGTCCACTGAGGACAGTCGGCCAGAGTCAAAGTTTGGACCATCCACCTCCACAGGTTTCTGTGGATTGGCATGACAGTGGGGCCACCTGGCTGTCCACACTGAAGTCATTGAGACAGGTGTGGAGGAAGACATTCCTGTGTCTCAGTGTTCTGGTGTCCAAGGATGCCAGCACGCTGTGGCTGTGGCTGGGGTAGAGATCTGCACCAGTGATGAAGACATGACCGTCATGGGCAGTGACACGTGTGTGCCACAGGATGGACACACAGCAGGTCAGCTCGCGCCCATGGCTGTGGCTGGTGCCACCATGTGGGCCAGCGTGTCAGCACAGTCCGGGGAAGCACTGGTGTCTGGTCAGGACAGTGGGACTGATGCGGCCACTGTGGTGGCACTACTGAGCCCCACCGGTGGCAGCAGCAATTGCCCACCGGGACTGGGGGTTCAGGGTTCAGCGGCGGTGTCTGTGCACTGCCTGTGGACTTGCCCATACCTGGTCCTGGTGTGCAGCACCCACCCTCAAGGGGTGCTGACCATCAGGCCCATGCACACTCTGAGGGACAGGATGCCGAGGAAGCAGACGATCTCTTGGATGAGCACACCCACCTTCTGCAGGCATTGGTCCAGCAGCAGATGTGGCTTGCAACGTCCGTGGAAGCACTGTGTGTGGCTCTGGAGCCAGCAGAGGAGCATCGCAGCAGGAACACTGAAAGGATCCTGTCACGGATGGACAGTTTGCGGGAGGATGTGACCACTGCCATTGACAGGCATGCACAGGCGTTCATTGCTGTCATGGCCACGATGGGCACACAGTCAGGTGCCCATGGGTCGCTCACACCACGCAGTGTGCTATCCACTCCCCGTTCCCGGCGTTGTGCGACACCCACCCTGTCGACGCCAGGTTCAGCTGTGGGCATCCTGAGCACTCCTGGTGCAGGCATGTTCAGTGTGCTGCAGACCCCTGCGTGGGCACAGTCGCATTCGCGCAGTGGAACCCCTGGGGGTCCATCCGTGCCACCCGATGAGGCCTGTGGTCAGCCTGCCAGTGCTGGCAGGTCTTGGCAGGGTCACCCATGCATCTGAGGTGGCCGTGGCACTGTGCCACAAGATTGACCTGTCTCCCAGTGTGGGCACTGTCTGGTGCTGCCCTGTGTGCATTGTGTGTTTCAGTGGGCAGTGCACGGGTGGGTGCCCGGCCCTGCATGCGGACACACGGTCCACTTGCACACCCTCCCAGCTGCTGTCCGCAGGTATGTGTGCATGATGATGCCTTCATTGCACTGTACACCAAAGTGCAATGGTGCCCAGCATCTGACACACGCACATGGACAGACAGTGGATGTGGTGGCCTGTGGACATGTGTGTTGCTAGGGTTGGCGGTCTGGGTCGGTGTTCCTCCTGCTCTCTATGCACGTTTGGTGCATTGTGTGTGTGCGTGTGTGTGTGTGTCCGTCCATGTGGCGTGTTGATCTTCACCTATCCCTGGTTGTGTGTATGTGCTTCTGTGCCCTTCCACATCCCTTGCCAGCATGCACCCCTGGTGTGTTTCCATGCATGTTTGTGGGTTGTGCCTTAGCCACTTGTGGTTGCGCACGGCCCCATGACTTACCTGGGTTGGCTGAAGTGATCCTCTGTGATGGTGTACCAGTGCAGCTGTGCCAGCTGGATCAGTTGGGGGTCCCTTCGGCCAAGGGGGGTTTGCCCATCACCATTGTCACTGGCGTCCCCATCGTCCCCATCACTGTCCCCCTCTTCGACCTGTATGGCTATCCCACATTCTTTGGCCATGTTGTGCAGGATGCAACAGGCCAGGAATATCCCATAGGCCTCTGAGGGGCTGTACTGTAGGGCACTGCCAGAGGTGTCCAGGCAATGGAAACGTGCCTTCAGCATCCCGAACACCCGCTCAATGGCATAGCGTATGGTGGCATGTGCCTCATTGTAGCATTGCTGCAATGGGGTAGTGGGCCGCCGGTAGGGTGTGAGCAGCCAGAGAAGGAGAGGGTATCCACTGTCACCTGTGTGCAGAGGGTGGAGGTTAGTTTCATGTTCAGCTTCGGCCTGCCCCAAGCCCTGTAGGCCACACCCATGGCACCGCTGGCCATGCCCCCCCAGGCCCGCGATATGTCCATTTGGTTTGCATACTCACCCACTAGGTGTCCTGTGGGGAAGTCCCCATTCTCAAATTGGTGGCACAGTGCCGACTGGTGCCAGATGTATGAATTGTGTGCTCCCCCAGGGTGTGTGGCACAGACATTGATGATGTGCCCACTGGCATTGCACACCACCTGGAAGTTGATGCTGGAATAGCCCTTGCAGTTCATTTATGTGGCCTCCTCCTTGCCAGGTGGTGTGCGTATGGCCACATGGGTGCAGTCTATTGCCCCTAGCTTGCCAGGCATCCATGCTACCCTGTAGAACTCCTGAATGTTTGCTGTGTGCTCCGCCACAGTGCTGGGGAAATGGATGTACTCCTCAGCATGTGGCAGCAGTGTGCTGAGGAATTGGGTGAGGTTGCGTGACGTGGCCGACTGGGTTATGCCTGTGGTGTCCCCAGTTGGTCTCTGGAAGGTACCTGTGGTGAGCAAGCACATGCAGGCTGTTACCTTTGTCTCCACTGACAGGGCATGACTCCGTCGTGTGGGTGCCTGCATCACATCACTGCACAGCTCACAGAGCTGCCTCAGTATTGCCCTGTTCAGGCGGTACCAGCCCACAATCTTGGTATCTGTATACAGCTCAAAGCTGGTGCAGGCTCGGTACTGCCTGTTGGGGGCATACCACTGACGGGCCCTTCTACGGCCACGTCCCCCTGCCATCTGCCTTCTCACCCCCCTCATTACGACCTCCATGTGGAAGGTGGCACTGGCCATGTCTCTGGCTTGCGTTCCCCCCCCAGCAGCTGTTGCTTTGTTCCCCCTGTCCTGGCTGCCACTCCCCTGCACCGGTACACCTGTCTGTCCTGGCCTCTGGATTGTGTGGCTCCACACACCTTCCCTGTGCCTCTCTACTGCTGTTATTTTTCCCTGGCCTGCCCTCTTTCTGCCACTTTCCCTGTCCCTGCCTCTCCCTCTGCCTCATGTGGCTTCCCTGTAGCGTTCTTGCACCTCTTCCTTGCTCCTTTTTATTTTGGCTCATTTCCGCTATGGCGCAACTTCCGCTTGCTCCACTGTTGCACATTGTGCAAGTCTTTGAACATCACACTGCGCCATTTATGCATGGTTCCTCCCCCTTCGGTTGCGCATGCCTTCATTATCATTGCTCTGTTGCTCAGCATGTTTTCGGTGGCGCAACTGCCTCCTGCTGAATATCGCAGAATGGTGCAATTTCGGACTTGCGCGAGTGCAACCCTATTGCGCTTGGCTCAACTCTTTTGAATATCCAGGCCAAAGTGTACATTTTTTCAACTCTATTTTTGCTCTTCTGGAGCTGCGGGGGAAACATTTGTCCCCTTTCTGCCCTGAGTCATGGACCCCCCCAAGCCCTCCTCAGGCCCAGCCTCCACCTCAGTGAGGGAATGGGGAGTACCATGACTTACCCCTCATAGAGGGACCCCCCTGGTGGGGGAATGGTGGGAGAGACTGAGATCAACCTTGAGCCCCAGCCCACTGCTGGGCTTTGTTTGGATTGGGAGAGTGTGGGTCAATTGGGGATGTCATGTTGCATGTTCAGAGGGGTTTTCTGTGCAGTACCGCTAAGTAGGAGGATGTGCAATGATGCCAGCATGTCTTGTCACACACTTCTGTGCAATATATGTAGGCCTCCTCCTCCGCCTGTACCCCATCTCAAGTGGTCCTGGCTGTAGAGGCTCCCAGTCACCACTGGGAGCCACTGTGGCACAGGGATCCATAAAACCCTCCCCAGGAGTGGAGAGCTTGCCTGATGGCTGCTCAATACTTCCTCCCCCCCAGGCCTACCCCTGATGGCCCAAGCTCACTCCTAAACCCAGGTTGCCGGCATGGCATGATGTGTGGTATCCATTGCCTCAACCTTCAGGGCCACCTGGCTGGCTCATAAAGTGTACATTTATTAGTAAACTAGAACACTCTATTATACAGTATTATAGTGGTGTGGTAGTGCCACTATAGTAGAGTTGAGCAGGGAATTCTATGTTAAACATAAAATTTTGCTCTTTAATATCTTAGCAGCCATTCAATGGATTTGCACAAAATTTTGCATGCACAGTTTCATGGGGTAGGTCTCTTGACTTACCAAGTTTCATTCTGGTTGGAGGTGCAGATTCTCAGATGCAGATAGCAAAGAAAGTTCAAAACTGCATTTTCTTGCTTTTTTTTTCTCATCACCTTGGCCCCAAATGGTTTAGAATTTTGTACAGAAAATTTCAGGATACAAAAGGCTTGGCCCACAGATGTGCCTTTCACTGATTTAGGGGAAAAATACTAATCTGTCCCAAAGTTATTCAGTTTTAAAATTGTGGTTCATAGAATTCTCAGTACAGTCTTTTGGATAGCTGCTTGGAACAAAAAAAAGAATTTGGTCCATACGTAAAAGGATCTTTTTTTATGTGGGGCCAATTCATTTTTGTGAGCAAAAAAATCCTTTTTTATATGGCCACCATATTGTTTCCATTTTGTTAAAAACAAATTCAAAATTACCATACTATCTGGGAGCCCCTAATGACTTTACTTTCCCTATGGAATTTAGGATAGCTTGCTATAATTATCCCAGGACACAGCCGCAAAATATGGGAATCAAATAGCTTTTATCTTTATGGGATTCTCTTCTTCCTCCCTATGGACTGGTCTTCTCTTTATGAAGGTTCTCTTTAGTTGTGCAGAGGGGAGTTTGGGGGGGTAGTACAGAAGGGATGGGGAGGGGTTTTGTTTGACAGAGGAATGGTTTTAGGTTGAATCATTTAATGAATGATACTGTTAAACACTGGATAGACTATGTTTGACTATTTTTTACTGTATCCCTGTACTGTGGTTATTATGATGTATATGAAGGAAAATAATAAAGCATACTAAATTAAAAAAAACAAATTCAAAACCTACAAAAATGACATCCTGAAGAGACACCAACACATGTATCTTATCAGGTCTCCTTTTAGGTGGATGCTGCACTTAACTGTTGGAAAAATTACCCCAAATGTGTGGGGTTTTTTTTAGATTTTTGCATCTTATTTCATGACTCACTTCCGTGTTTTTCATATGGCCATATGAAAATGAATTCGGACATACGAAAAGGATTCCTCCATATGAAAAAGAATTGGGACTTAGATTTTTTTTCTGATTCTTTTTTCATGTGAAGCGATCCTTTTTCCTATGAATGAAAAAAGGTCACAAAAAGGATCCCTTCATATGAGAAAAGAATTGGAAAAAACCTATATCCCAATTATTTTTTCATATGAAGGGATCCTTTTCCATATGTTTTTTTTGTCATTCATATGAAAAAGGATGCCCACAAATGAAAAAAGAATTTTAACTTAGTTTTTTCTGATTGTTTTTTTCATATGACCGTATCCTTTTCATGAGCTTTTTTTCATTCATGCAAAAAGGGATTCCTTCATATGAAAAAAGATTTATGGCTTGTTTTTTTCTTCCAATTCTGTTTTAGTATGAAGGGATCCTTTTTTTGTATGCTTTTTTTATTCATACAAAAAAGGATGCCCTTATACGAAAATAAAATTGGACTTACTTTTTTCCCTATTCTTTTTTTGAATGAAGGCATCCTTTTTCATATCGGTTTCTCATTTCACAAGAAAAAAGATTCCTGAGCTTGGCCTTACTTTTTTTTGCACATTTTCATTTTATTTTTTTTACTTGTTAGTCGATGAGCAAAATACTTATTTCCACAAGCGACAAGTACAAGAATACAAATAATAAAAAACAATAAATACAATACACAAATAAAACTTACAGTATACAGTACACACAATTAAATGTTAAATATAGGTGCATTCGTTCTTTAGAATGAGCCATTGTTTAAGTCTGATTTTAAAGTTTTTTAACTGCTGTGGTGTGCCATGGGGTTGTCAACCCTATCATTCACCCCATTCTCATGTACTCTACACATCTTAGCTTCTTTAATGATCGATGAGAGAGCATTACAGTTGACAACCCCGTGGCACATCCCACATCTGATTTCTGAAGATGTAGAAGAGGTCAAACTGTAATGGTTTTTCCTGTTGCTGCCTGCCTATAGGGTGGGGGTGGGGTGTTAGGGTTGGAACCCCTAATGCCATATTTCCCTACTTTTGTTGGTTTAACCCTAATTAGTGCATTAACAAAGATTTTCTTGCAATGAATCTTATAAATCATACATAGAACCCACTATGGACTGCAGTTCATAGATTTGGAGCCTATCAAATAACATATTTTAAACAACTCGAATAATACAACATAGAATAACCAAAATGGTACCAAAACTGCATATCCAAATGTATCAGCAGAGACTTGAGCAACTGAACTTGTTTTCTTTGGAGGAGAGGAGAATGAGAGAATGCTTCAGGTGTTCAAAAATTAATGGATATTTACTTAATGGGAGACTTACAAATAAATAGCAATAATGAGGAGTGCAACTTACACTCTCACAATATGCATATTAGTCTGGCTAATAACACCAATAACAAAAGAAGGAGATTTTTTACACAAAGAGGGGGAACGAATTGGAATGGGTATAGTGTAGAATTAGAGAACCTCAATACCTTCAAATTAAAACTAGATAATTATGTCATAGCTAAAAGAAGGAAAATATTGACCCATTAAAATGGGGCAAGGAATTAATGGGCGACATCTGGCCTTCACCATCCAAATCAATATGTATCATGCAGTATACCTGTGGATAGCTGAGGCTTAAAATGTTCTATGACCTAAATTGTGGGTACTTGTTATATATATTCAAAATTGTCTCTGTGATGTGACAGACTCTTTACAGAGAGGTTCCCTTTGATTTTAAATTTTTCAATTGGACATCTTCTAGGAGAATGTGTTTAAACCAGTTCTACTCATCCCTTTCCACTATTAGGTGTATAATAAAGATCCCATGGCACTTATCGAAGAAGAGTATGGGAGCTTTCCCAGCATCATGGCCAACATTCCCACATAAAAAAAAAAACAGGTCCATGTAACCCATTGCCCAGGATGCACCAAGAAACAAGTTAGTACATCTTAGTGTGCATTTCTTGGTCAAAAATTACAAGTAAAAAAAATAATAACTACAGATGAGCAGCCACATGCTGTTTTTATGGTTAACTTCATAGTGAACTGCTGGCACGAGTCATGGGAACCCCATTTAGCAAGCCCCCCCCCCCAAAAAAATGCAGAGAAATCAATGAAAGGGCCTACAATCATGCACAGAATATATAGAATGCAGTCAAATTAAATTATGTATAGTTCCTTTTTGTATCCACGTACGGCTTTAAGCAGTAGTCTGGATGGGATACACCACAGGGTAATAAAGGAACTCAGGGAGGTGGTAGCTGCCCCACTGGCAGTCTTGTTTACCAGCTCACTTGAAACAGGCATGGTTGTAGAGGATTTGAGAAGTGCTGATGTCAGAATCTGCGGTTGTCAGTGAACTGAACCTGAACCGAACACAAATTTCTTTATTTTCTGTTAAATCCAACTGAACTTAAACCTTGAAGAAAAAAAATGTTGCTAAACCGAACGCAAACCCTGACAATGTGTTGCCCACAAAGAATAGGAACCTAACAGCTGGTGGGCAGCCAGTGTGACATCATATGCTGCTTCTTCATTCCTGGTAGCAAAGTCTAATGCCATCATCTGTATAATGTAGATTTATGAATATAACTTTACATTGAGTGTAACAAAACCTAGCAAAGTCTGGTAGGTAATCAAATATGATATTATACCTACTGTACCAAGCCAACCATCATGCAGGTACAGTAGTGCCAGGGCCAGAAACACCTGTTAATGTTAAATACCAACCTGCAATAAATGCTGTCACATAGTTCAAGGTTTAGCACTCTTGCAGCTGACTAATATGTAGATATATCAATATGTGCAATATATATATACGTATATCTATCTATCTATATATATATTAATGGGAATAACACTAACTGGGTACAGTACACTAACTAGCTGATGCCCAACAGTGTTCACTTTCTGACTGCTTGAATTTGTGCTGAGGGGTGAAATGGGTCAGCTATGAAGATGAGTCAGTGTGTTCTGTTAGTCTGCAGTTAGGCTACATTTAAACACAGAAATGTAAAGTAGCCACTGTTTTGGGAGGTTCTCCTGTACTTCAAGTAACCAGTTTGCTGCTGCGCCAGGGGTATTTTACACTGCTGTCACAGGCTACTTTTGTTATTTTTGCTAGCTTTTGTGAGTGCACAAAAGGTCCCTTGAACACAATGGATAGCTGACTGGATGTTATTTTGTCAATTATTTCTTTTTTGGTCTATATCAATCACGGATAAAGTGAAGTACTGTACACTGTAGCTGTTGCTGAGGATGATATTCAGTTTAGTGTTGTCTGAATCAAGGCAGTATAGTGTGTGCTGGAGGTCTCAGCACTTACACACTTTCACACTGACACTTAGGATAAAATCGAACTTAAACTGAAAAAAAAATCTTGACCCAGACTGAACTCGAACCCGTAAATCTAAAAATCAAAACAAACTGAACCAAATGGAAATTCTACCCTACTGAACCTGAACTGAACTAGAACCCAGAAAAGATGACCAACTCAGGCTCTAGTTGATGTGACGTGGCCCCTGTACATAAAAGTGGTCACTGGGAGGAGGCTAGCACCTATAAGCCAGTCAGTCTTACTTCCATTGTAGAAAAATTAATGGTAACCTTAGTAAAAGAAAGACGGGTAGAATATATTTAATTCTGTGGGCTGCAAGGGCAGAGGCATTATGGATTCACAGGAAAAGGTCATGCCACAAGAGTTTGATAAATTTCTTTGACTGGGTGACTAGGGATATAAATCAGGAGAGTGCATTGGATGTGGCTTATCTGGACTTCAGCAAGGCCTTTGACACTGTGCTGCACAGGAGACTGATAAGGAAGTTGAACAGCCTAGGAGTGGGATCCAAAGTGGTGAATTGAGTTAGTAACTGGTTAATGTATGGGAGACAGAGGTTGGTGGTTAATGGCTCTCATTTTAGTGAGAGGAAAGTGACCGGTGGGGTACCACAGGGTTTGGTACCAGGGCCCGTCCTCTTCAATGTCTTTATAGGGAACATTGCAGAAGCACCGGAAGGGAAGATATATCTTTCACAGACAATACCAAAATCTGCAATAGGATGGACTCTGAGGAGGGGTTGGAGAGAATGTGCACAGATCTTGGGAAACTCGAAGGGTGGTCAAAAACATGTCAGCTGGAGTTCAGTGTCAAAAAGGTCAAACTCATGCACCTAGGGCATAGGAACACAGGCACTGAGAATAGAATGGGTGGAGGAACTGACAGTCATGAGACAGGAGATACACACTAAGATTATCATATTTAAGGATCTCAAGGTGGCAGGGCAATGTGACAAGGCTGTGGGTAGGCCTAGTGCAGTGGTTCTCAAATGGTGAGGCCAGCCTCCCAAGGGAGGCCCCAGATTGTTTCAGGGGAGGCCCAGTCAAGTCTGAGAATGTACACTATTTAAATGTTAAGTTTTGGCTGTTTTGTGTGAAAAGATTAAATATGAATAATTGCAGGTGAATTGTTTTGCTTATGCACAAATTTGTGACCAGGAAGTTCCCATTGAGCCAAAGCTTGTTTATAGGTATGTATTTATATGTAAATTAATGCATGGGAAAGGTATGCAGAGTCAAGGCTTGTTTCTACAATAGGTATTTATATGCAAATTAGTAACTTGGAAAGGCACAGTTATCCGATGCATGTTTTAAGGTGTTTTACTTATTTAGCTTTTGTTAACCAGGTAGGTACACTAGACAAGACAATTGCCTATTTTCCAGGTACGACCCGGGAGAGTACAGGAATAATAGATTTAGGTACATACAATGACATTGTACAAATTAGACATGTTACAATTCATGTGAGGATACAGATTCAACACAGCATACGAAACATGGTAAGGCATAGATTATACAGTATTAACATAACAAAATAAACACCTTGTGGGAGATAAGAGCAGTAATGTTACAGATTCAACACAGCGTACGAACGTGGCAAGGCATAGATTATACAGTATTAACATAACAACATAAACACCTTATGGAAGGTGTGACCTGAAGTAAACATACAGGAAGTTATTTAATAACAGGGTAAGAGAGGGAGAGATGAAGTGGCTAGGTTTAGTTGTTCCAGATAGCGAGGAAACAGAGTAACAAGGGCCCAAGAGTCAGAAAAAGAGTGACAAGTATAACCTGGGGTGCCGGGTCAGGGGTGGGGAGCAATAAGTTGAATAAAAAGAGAATATACTCAGTCAGTTCCACTTTATTCCTGGTATACTGTGCAAAGTAGGATTTATTTTTTTCTGTGGGGAGACCCAAGATTTTTTTCCAAATTTGAGGGAGGCTCAAAATCTTTTTCATGGCTTGGGGGAGGCTCACTATCACAAAGTGTGAGAACTAATGGCCTAGTGGGATGCTGGGGTGCATAGGGAGGGGTATCTCCAGCAAGAGGAAGGAGATTCGGTTGCCACTGTATCACTCACTGGTGAGACCCCACCTGGAGTACTGTGCACAGTTTTGGAGACCACACCTCAGAAAGGACATAGAAAGGGTGGGGGTGGTCCAGAGGAGGGAAACTAAAATATTTACTTATTAGCCCATGAAGACCTATGGGGAGAGATTGGGGAATTTCAACATGTACACCCTGGAAGAGAGGAGAGAGAGAGAGAGAGAGAAAGAGAGCAAGAGAGACAGGTGACATATTAGAAACCTACAAGTACCTCACGGGTGAACAGGGAGAGGGGGGAGTCCCTTCAAATAAAAAAGAGCACCAGGACAAGGGGGCATTCAATGAAGCTAGAGTCAAAACTCAACACAGATGTGAGGAAATATTTCTTCACTGAAAAGATAGTAGATGCCTGAAACAGGCTGCCACTGGGAGTGATGGAGACTATAACAATGGGGAGCCTGAAAGATGTATGACATAAACTTTGGGGTATATTAGAAAAGAGGCATGAGGGTCACTGGGGATTAGTTAGGGTCTGCAGAGTTAGATTAAGCAGGGAACATCAGAGCAAACTGGATGGGCCAAGCAGTCCTTTTCTGCCAAGAAATTCTGTTTCTGTGTTTCTATATGAGGTCCCTGCCCCATGCATCTCTTACATGTCCTCTAGTACTTGTATGAGACTCCTGTGAAACATAGAAACAAAGAAACATAGATTTTGATGTCAGATAAGGCCCGCTTGGCCCACCCAGTCTGCCCATTTCCCTACTTAATGGATAAGCTGCAGATCCTAGTTAACCAGCAGTCTACTTCTTCCTACCCCACCCCCTAGAATTGCCTTATGACTGTCCCATGCATGCTTGAATTCCACCACTGTTTTTGACTCCACAACCTCCTCTGGAAGGCCATTCCATGCATCCACAACCCTCTCTGTGAAAAAAATACTTCCTTAAATTACCTCTGAGCCGCCTCTTCTATCTTCAAATTGTGCCCTTTGTTCTTGCACACCTCTTTTTGAAAGATGCTACCTCTTGGACTTTGTTGATTCCCTTGAGGTACTTGAAAGTTTCTATCATGTCCCTCTCCTCCTTTCCTCAAGGCTATAATATTTAGCTCCTTAAGTCTCTCTTCATATGTCTTCCGGTGCAGACCCTGCACCATTTTAGTTCCCCTCCTCTGGACAGCTTCCATCCTGTCTATGTCTTTGCGGAGATTGGGTCTCCAGAACTGCATGCAGTATTCCAGATGGGGTCTCACCAACCGTGTGTACAGAGGGATAATAACTTCCTGTTTTCTACTGGTGATGCCTCTTCCTATTTATCCCAGTATCCCCCAGCCCTCCTTGCTGCCCTCTCACATTGCTTGCCCACCTTTAGGTCATCTGATATGACTACCCCCAGGTCCCTTTCCATTTTTGTTGTTGTTAGTATCTCACCCCCCATAGTGTACTCTTCCCCTGGGTTTTTGTTTCCCAGGTGCATTACCTTGCACTTCTTAGCATTGAATCTAAGCTGCCATACATTTGACCATTCCTCTAACCTTGCCAAGTCCCTTCTCATCCTTTCCACCCCACTCCAGCATCAACTCTGTTGCAGATCTTTGTGTCATCTGCAAAGAGACATACTTTTCCTTCCAGTCCTTCTGCAATGTCGCTTATAAAGACATTGAAGAGGACTGGTCCTAATACTGAACCCTGCGGGACCCCACTAGTAACCTTCATCAGAGTGGACTCCATTTACTATTACTCTCTGTGTCCTATTCTCCAGCCAATTCTTTACCCAGGCTGTCATCTTGGGACCCACTCCCAGGCTCGCTAACTTATATATTAATCTTTTGTGTGGGACTGTGTCAAATGCCTTGCTAAAGTCTAGGTAGGCCATGTCCATAGCCCCTCCCTGATCTACTACTTTGGTCACCCAGTCAAAGAAATCTATCAGATTTGTCTGGCATGACCTTCCCGCTGTGGATCCATGCTGCCTTGGGTCCTGTGCCCCTCTGGCCTCTAGATACTCAACAATTCTTTCCTTCAGAAGTAATTACATCATTTTCTCTACCACTGAGGTTAAACTAACAGGTCTGTAGTTTCCTGCTTCTGCCTTGCTCCCACTTTTGTGAAGGGGAATCACATCTGCCCTTCTCCAGTCCTCGGGTACCACCCCATCCTTCCATGATTTGTTAAAGAGGGTAGTCAGTGGTGTCACTAGTTCTAACCTTAGTTCTTTTTAGAATTCTGGGATGAATCCCATCAGGCCCCATTGCTTTGTCCACCTTCAGTTTTAAGAGTTCTTTCAGAACCCTTTCTTGTGTAATGGGCTGGTATCAACATCTGTATCCAGAGTGTTTCTACTGTTTGTTTTAGGTACCTCCACTTCCTTTGTAAATACTGAGCAAAATATTTGTTTAGTATCTCTGCCTTTTCACACTCACCCTCTGCCCACCCTCCTCCCTTTATTAAGCCTCACTAACCCTCCCTTGGTCTTCCTTCGCTCCCTGATGTACCTATAAAAGGTTTTATCCCCATTCCTAACTGAGCTGACTATCTTTTCCTTGGTTTGGGCCTTTGCTGTTCTGACTGCCTTCCCAGCTTCCTTTTGCTTTAACTGATAGTTCTCTGTCCTGCTCCTTCTGCGAGTCCTTGTACTTTCTGAATGCTTTCTTTTTCTCTTGAACCTTCACTGCCACTCTCTTTAAGAACCATAGTGGTTTCTTACATTGTTTCGTTTTGTTTATTTGCTTCACACAAAGGCTTGTTACCTCTGTGATGGCAGTTTTTATTATTCCCCATTGTTCTTCCACCCCTCCTTCTTGCCCATTTACTAGTGCATTCCTTAGGCACTCACCCATTTTGGCAAAGCCAGCCCTCCTAAAGTCCAGTACCTTTGCCTTTGTATGGCTTGACTCTACAGCTGTGTTTATTGTGAACCATACTGTTCGATGGTCGCTAGTTCCCAGATGGCTACCCACTTCTACATCTGTGATCCTCTCTTCATCTCCATTTGAGAGAACCAGGTCTAAGATTGCTCCCTCTCGAGCTGGCTCCAATACTAGTTGTCAAAGGCATGCCCCCTGTAGGGCATCTAGAATAACCCCACTCTTCGAAGTGGCTGCTGCAACTGCACTCCAGTTAACATCTGGCATATTCAGATCACCCATCAGCAATATCTCCCCTTTTTCTGCCATTCTAAGTATTCTTTCTATCATTTCCTTGTCCATTTCCTCCCCCTGAGAAGGGGGTCTGTATACAACCTCTGTACGGATGGTGGTGCCATTGCCGGTCTCCAAATTTACCCACAGTGCTTCTTCTCCTCCCTGTTTACCCTTTTGTTCTGTTGCTTTGATTCCTTCCCTTACGTAAAGAGATACTCCTCCTCCTCTTTTACCCTCCCTGTCCCTCCTGTAGATAGTGTATCCTGGTATGTTTACGTCCCAGTCATGGTTTTGTGTGTACCATGTTTCTGTGACTGCCACTATATCCAGATGTTCCTCCTCCATCAAGGCCACTAATTCAGGAAGCTTGTTACTCAGACTATGGGCATTGGTACTCATTGCTCTCCATGTTTTGATGGCTTTACCTTCTTTTGCAGCATCCCCCACTGACCTTTCGACCTTGGTCTTTTTCTCATTTAGTACCCTGTTTTGTAGGGAGAGGTTGGGATTTTCCTGCTGCTTATCAGTGCCTCCCCTCTTGACTAGTTTAAAAGCTTGCCAATGAAGAATTTAAACCGATTGCTCAAAAGTCTTGTTCCCTTCCTGGACAGATGCAGAGCATCCTGCCAGTATAGGCTGGTGTCCCTCCAGGTGGAACCCCAGTCCCCAATGAAGCCAAACCCCTGTGCTCCACACCATTTTTTCAACCATTCATTAAACTGCATGGTGCAAAGTACCTTTGCCTCACTCATGCCATTGACAAGCAGCACCTCAGAGAAGGATATTGTGTGTGCTACTTGTCTTAGGCCCCTCCCCAATTCTACAAAGTCCTTCTGCATTGCTCTAATCTCATGATGAGCCAAGTCATTTGTCCCTAGGTGGACAATGACGTCCAGCTCAGACTCCCGTGCAGCTGTTCTCGTGATCCTGAGGATGCGCTTCCTGTCTGTCAAAGCCATGGCACCAGGCAGGCACCTTACTTCAGTTTTCCCTGCTCCCCCAGTTCTATCCCCCTAATAACTGAGTCCCCCACCAGGAGCTGCTTCCTTTCCTTGTGGTGTCTTCTGCCTCCTTCCTGTGTTCAATGCATTTCTTACATGTTCCCTAGTACTTGTATGAGGCACCTGTGCCATGCATCTCTCACATGTCCCCTAGTACTGGGGCTCATACCTTTGATCCCCTAAATGTGAGATCCAGCCCCCTGAAGTGTGCAAAAAAAATATCAAAGTGTTTGTGGAGGTGTGGGGGTGTGTATATGGAAGGAAGGAGAAAGGGAGGGGCAAAGCATCATCACATCATGGAGACAGGCACTCAGATCACAATGGAACCAGCTGTGCTATTACAGTCATACATTTTGTTGCTAATTGAGTCCTGCATTTCAGGTTGACTATCTGCTTTAAAGTACCACTGCACAGTACAATGCAAGTTTGATTCAGCATTGACCAGGAACTGTATTCTATGGAACTGAAAGATAAAACTATGAGAATCAAGGGAATTCTTTGATTATGTCTACAAATAATCATTAGATTTTATCCCTGTACTATGAAACTGCGAGTGTGTTTGAGCTTCGTAATTCCACAATAAAATTTGGTTTTATCAGAATACTGGAGGGGTGAGAGGATGGGTAGTAATGGAGAAGCCCCCAAAATCCCCTATTCAGATCTCTCATGGGATAAGGAACTAATTTTCCTGAAATAACTCAACTTACTTGGGGATCAGTGAAGAACTTTGGGATCCTGTCTTCAGCTGTGACCCTCAGAACTGGCTGATACAAAAAGTTCACAAATGGCCGCAAATAAGCTTTCTCTCATTCAACACTAAGTAAAGTTTTGTATGGCTGAGATAATTGAATGATACAATACGGTATTTTACTTGAACAAAAATCTGGCACACATATGAATCTAATTTCAACTAAAACTGCAGATTTCCAGAGGAAATACATACAGAGCAGTAAGCCATTGCCTAAGGACCCCATTTTATTATGTTGTGCGTTTACTGCTGGCATTTCCTTTCTGCCTGGATTTTCTGAATTCCAGATGTACCATTCAGTAAAAGTATGCAGTGAAGGAAGTAAGAGTAGCAGGACCGCCAACACCAGTCATCAACAGATAATATGGTGGTAATAATCCCAATAAACAGGATTTATACAGGGATCTGGCCAGGATCCATCCTCTGCTATATTTAAAAGCACAAATTGGTCCACACTGTTCAATTAACTCTGAATTTCAAATGCATTTGAGTAAGAAAAAGATGTATTTACATTAACAAATGACACAAATTGCAGTTGCATTCATTTTGTGTTGTAAATTGTGATGTTTTGTCACAAATGGATGGAACTTTTGAAAATACCAGCAGGGCAGCTTGGACACAATTGGGTGGACCCACAAAGCAGGTGGATCTAATATCTGCAGCTGCATATGACCCTTCCACCAATCCTACCCAATCTCATTTATGTGAATGTAAAGTAATCAAATGACAGTCTTTTAAACTGTTTGTAGGTTTGACAAGGCTAGAAAAGCTTAAATGTTTTGTAAGTTAACTACTGTACACTCCCTTGTGTTTCAGAGACCATTTTTCTGATGCATCTGAAAACATTTTCAAGTCTATTTACTGGCACAAATAAAAAAAATACATTGCAAGCACTATGTTAATGCATCTATTAGGTTTAAAGTACAAAGTGTAAAAAGTGGGGTAGTGAAACATTAGGGTTAAAAGTCCCTGGAACCTTAGCAAATCTGTGGTGTTGTGTTCCTCTGGGTTTAAATGCTTATGAGATGCAGTGCTGGTGTTACCCTAATATCTGCACAGTCTTGTCACACAAATAAAATGACACAGCAGTATTTGCATACAGGGTGCCGATATTAGGGTAACACAAACACTGCATCACATGATTGTTGAGCATGCCAAATTACATTATTATTATTCTGTCTAGAAACGTCCATGATATTAAGGTTTAAAAATAGGGGTGTAACGTAGAACAGCATTTGTAACCCTAATAATAGTGGCAGTACTGTGCCACTATAATATAAAGCCCTTATTAGATTAATAATTTGTTCTTTTATGTCATGGATAAATAGATACAGTACATACATTTTAATGGACTGAAAAAAACTCATAGTCCATCCAGTCTACCATTTTCTACCTACTATAGGCTCTAGCTAATAATCCATTTGGGATGACAGTGAGGAAAAAGTGTAGGCATTTTCAAGACATTCTTTGTACATGTCTATCCATCTTGAGTTGCTCTGTTTCTTTCATATTGAGGTCTTTTACATCATGTATGTATTTTTAAATTGGTTGAGTAACTGCTTGCCTAGTTTTATCTTTTTATTGGGTTTTTGAGTTACTTTTGCTTGAGCTAACTGACTCTGAAACTACCACTATCAAAGCAGATATACCCCAAAACAATATGACGACACGTACTGTTCATTCATTGGCTTTATTTACAACTTATTCTACATCTAACAAAAATGTTTCATGAAGATCACATGGGTTTACATGGTTTTACTCATAAAACATACAAACATTCCCCACATTTTGGAATATTAGTAAAAGTGTAATATCACAGTACTGGTAATTTATTCTTTATCTTTGTCTTGGTATTTGGTAGAAAAAAGAAAGCAGAAATCATGATAAATGTGAAATCCTTACCTCTAAAAAGATGTGAACGTATGTTTAGCTTTTTCACTGCTTCATCCATTAACTTCTCCATAAGTCAAAAAAAGATTTGAGTGATGCTCAATACCATATATATTTTTGAAAAGAAAAAGTTACAGACACCAGTGGCAGGACTTAGCTCTACTAAGGACTAACAAATAACTCGACTGGTTTCAACTCAGTGTCTTCCTCCAGTATCTTTTGGAGGTCAGGATTCAGACCACATGTAGTATTTTGTGCCATGTGGGTGCAGCTGAGAAGCACTGAAGATATGTGGAAGTATATCCTCAAACAGAATAAAGACAGTGGTAACTGATTTGTTCGCCTCTAACCCAAGTAACTGTTTTTTAACCATGATAAATGCTGTGTCCTTGTTTTATGATTTTCTTCACCAGTTATGTTGCTACCAAAAGCAAGCCTAATAAAAATAATCTGACCTCTTAATGATTTTGTTTTCCAGCAAGATGCATTAAACAGTAGTGGACACCTCCAGGAAAACTTTGGGAACACAGCATAATTAGACACAGTCTAGCTTATATTTCACATTTGTTCTATATTCCTCCTCCCCAATATTTCTTACAGTACTGATATTTGTATGAAAAGTGTGTGGAGTAGAACCCTACTGATCTGTACCATGTTTTACTGAAAAGCTCAGTCTAAAGAATTGCACATGGTAGCACAGACTTCAGCATTAGATTCTTACCATGGCTGCAGTTTCTTTGTCTTCCATATGGCAGTCAGCTAATAACTCAATGGACAGTTGTCAGTCTCCTCTAAGACAACTGATTAGTCAATTGCTTTCACCTGCAGTTTATAAATCCCTATCGGTTACTGTAGATACAGCTGTTTGGGAGTTTGTAACAGAGTGGAGCACAGGAAGAGGTACTTAAACATCCTCACTGTTGCCCAAAGGCTTCAAGTTCTGGAGAGGCTTGAGAATGGTGAGAGGCCAGTGGCACTGGCAGCAGAGTATGGCATTGGGAAATCCACAGTGTCAGACATAAAGGAGGCAAAACACAAGCTGAGGGAGTTCGCGATGACTGTGGAGGTTATTCAGGGTACTGAGCTCCGTAAGAACATGTGGCAGTGTGACAGTGAGGAGAGGGATGCCACAGTCTACCTCTGGTTCAGACAAGAGAGGGAGAAAGGAACCCCAACATCGGGACCAGTCCTAAATGAGAAAGTTCTCCCGTTCCACCAGAAACTAGGCAACCCCAATGAGTTTGCTAACAGTGATGGCTGGTTGCACAGGTTTAAAAAAAACAGCAAAGCATTTAACAGCTCTGTCTGTGTGGTGAAAAACTCAGCGTGGCTGGTCAGCGTATCCCGTTATGCTTGAGTTCAGTTAGACACTAACAGTTGAAAACTTTTCTTTGGATCATATCTGCAATGCTGATGAGACAAGCCATTACTGGCACTGTCTCCTAGATAAGATGTTCACTCATGGGAGTGATTGTGAAGCCCCTGGTCACAATGAACAAAAGGATAGAGTGACCATCCTCTTCTGCTTCAATGGTAATGGCACCAAGAAAAAACCTCTCCTGATGGTCAGTAAATCCAGGGAGCCTCATTTCTTCCACAGTGTGAATAAAGTCAACCTATTGTACCTGTCCTCTATGAAAAGCAGAAACAATCCTGGATGGAAAGACTGATTTTCTTACACTGGTATGAATCAAATTTTGCACCTAGCATTACGTACGCACTATCTATGATCTTGAGACCTATCTGTACAAGCAATCCTGCTCTTTAATAATGTGCCCACTCACCCCAAAGTGCTAACAGTCATAAAAGGGGATGATGAGATTCAATGTGTGTTTCTGACACTGAACACTACATGGAACTTTCAGCCATGTGATCAGGGCATCTTAGAGATTCTGAAGTGCAACTATTGAAAGAGGCCATTACAGACAATCCTTCATGATGCAGATGAAACCAATCCCTCCAGGACACTGTTTATTTTTTTCTATAAGCCCTTAAACCTCTAGAGCTAGTAGGTAGGCTCTGGCCCTCTCAGAGAGCTCAGTTCCCTCCTGGCATGCCTCCTGTTCCAGCCCCTACACCCTGGCAGATGCCCCATGGATTTTCTCCATGTGGTGGGGCCAAAGGGGAGGGCCATCCTCCCCCACCAGAGCACAATCTAGATTGCCTGGGTGTTGACAGAGACAGAGCCATGGCCAGGGCTTCACGGAGCCTGCCAGCGCCTTCATTTACTGCTGCTGTGTAATTTGAGAGGGTAAGCAGAGCAACAAGTCTGCAGTAAAAGAGAACCAGTTATTAGTTTAAATAATTAAATGTCCAGTAAAGAATTAAAAAAATAATGATTTACAGATTTATTTATTTATTTAGCTTTTGTTTACCGGGTAGGTACGTTAGACAAGTTATATGCCTATTTTCAGGAATGACCTGGTTTCAGGAACAACCATAATAACAGTAAAGCACCTAAGCATAATATACAGCACCTCACTCACCCTCCCATAAACCCAGAACACTGAGCATGGCAAGCCTGTGGGTTCTAGCCCCACACCTGGTACTTGGGATAATACCTAGAACTGCCACTGTAGTGCAGTACGGGGGATGGAAGTGATGTTAAACTGAGGTCCCTTTTGCCCATCTCTGATCACTGTCCAGATGGAAGTAGATGTTCCCATGGCACTTACTGAAGAAGAGCAGGAGAGTTTTCCCAGTGTTGTGGCCAACATTCTCCTGTCAATAAAACAGGTCCATGAAAGCCACCCCGGGACACACCTGGCAATGAGCTGTAATAGTCTAGTGTACCTTTCCTGGTCAAAATTCTAAATAAATGAATAAATAATAAATAGTTTTTAGTGAGTTGTATTGTTTGTATGCCATGCTACTGTCATTATGTATCCCTAGTTTATGGTACACCTTGTTGTTTTTTGTTCACTGTAAGGTATCTTTGTGATCACTGCGATATTATCCAGTTTGTATTCTCCCAGCTTATGCCTGAAAATAGGAAGCTGATTGTCTAGTGCACTTATCTGATAACAAAAACAAGTATGTAAATAAATACGTAAATAAGTAAACACAGTGTTCCCTCCTTTATCTGCCCTCCTTTATCCACCACCCTCGTTTAATGTCAGTGTAAGTTCCTGTCTCATTTTCCAAAAATGTTATCTTCCACTTTAATCACCACCCTCTATTATCTGACCCTCTCCTTTATCCAACAACATCTAGGCAGTATGGAGGATGGTGGATAAAAGAGGGAGCACTGTGTAGTGCCCCAAAGTTGGGAGCAATACAGAAATGAGGAGAGGCAATAAACAAATAGGGGTTTACAGGTGCCTGGGGTGCCTGCTGTTTGTATGGGGCTGCAGGGTACATTCAAATAAGGGACCCCTCATAAGTTAATTCCCCTTCCTATAGTGGGGAAGCAAAAACACATAGAAAAGTGCCCTGTGCACTAAAAGACTGTCAACAAATAGATTTATATGCAGCACATGCAACAATGGTCAGGGTGGAATGTTGTGCTGAGCTGCTCATGCACAGCACTCTACTCCAGCCATTCCAAATCAGAATGTTTTGTTTTTAAAATTACAGTTCAGTTGGTAGTTCCTGGGCAACAGTTGAGGAGAGAGGATGCAGCAAGTCAAGGGGACAAGAAAAGGGGCTTACCTTGGGTTGAAGCCATCCCAGAGGACTTGCCTGCGTGCCTGCTCTGCCTCCAGTGCCTGAAGAGTGGCCCTGTAGTCATGCGGCACGATCAGTGGTACCATTGGGGCACCACAAAGAAGTAACATCTCCAGATTCAGCCTTTTGGGCTGAGAGCCCCGTTCGTTTATTTATTTTATTTATTTTAAAAAGTTTCTCAGTCCCACGTTGGCAGCTAGCAAAGGCCGCATCACCGGTTTGCCTGTCAGCTTTCCCGAGGACCCCTGATGCCCACCGCATTGCCTGCACTGTTCCCTCCCTAGGCAGCAGCACCTTCCGCCTCCCGCCTGCATTTCAGATTCCTGGTGAAGAGGTGAGTCAGCAGCAGCACACCGTTACATGCTGTCCACCCAGAAAAGAAGAAAAGACTGTATCTTATTTTATTTAAACAGTTGCACTAGGCACAAAGAAAAGTGGTTGAGCGCCACGAAGAGGAAGGCCAGAAGGATCCCTAGTTATATATTTAAGAGTGGGTTGGGCTAGCGATGTCCATGAGGAGAGGCCAGTGAGCAAGGCCATAGAAGAGGCCTTTAAATATTCATTAGTGAGGCGGGACAGGGTGGGACAGCCAAAATTAAAAGGGATTGGCTGCAGAACCTCCCAGGAAATTAAGGGGGCACGCTAGGCCCAAGAATTGAACAGGGGCCCAACCAAGTCAGACAGCAAGAGAAAATAAAGAAGTCAGCCAGGCCCAGAATAGAGAGGGCAACCAGGCCCAGTTCAATTAGGGCAGCAGGCTGGGACGAAGCCTGAAAGATTTAAAGGGGGCCCAGCCACAGTCAGGCAACATTAGGAATTAAAGGGGCATGTTAGGCCCAGTAGTTAGAGGGGTAGCCAGGCCAGTAGACCAAGGGGCAGCCAGTCCCAGTAGTAGGTAGTGCAACCTGGCCCAGTACAGTTAGGGCAACCAGGTCCAGTGTGATTGGGGCAGCCAGGCCCGGAAGTAACTAGGGCAACCAGGCCCGGTGGTAATAACTGCATCCAGGTTTAGTGTCTAGGGTATTTGCATTAAAGTGCTCAGTGGTAGCAGATACTACAAAGACTGACCCCAAGAGGAAAAAGGGTCCAACCAAGGGGTGCTCAGCACACAACCTGTTATAAATTGACTGTCAGCTAATGTACTGTTTCTACAAAATGTTTATTCTTCAAGCATCTAAAGTGTTGTGTTGATTGCAAAATACACCAAGACTGTATTGTGATACATTAGGATTGTGGTTATTTGCCCCTTAAGTGAACAGTTGCCCCAGATTGTTGCAATTTGCCCCTGCTCCAGACAGATTGTCCCTGAAGTGAACAATTGCCCCAGATTGTTGCAATTTGCCCCTGTTTCCGGCAAATTGCTCCTGCAAGTGAACAATTGCATCTGCCAGTGAACAGTTGCCTTGAGCTGTTGCAATTTGCCCCTGTTCCAGGCAAATTGCCTCTGCAAGTAAACAATTGCCCTGGATATTTGCAATTTGCCCCTGCTCCAGGCAAAATGCCCCTGCTTGTGAAATTCCAGTTTACAGTGCTAATAGAAGCACCAGTGTGCAGTATCCAGTCTGTGACTCAATCTTCAGCCTCCATCAGCTCTTCTTCTCAGTAGTCTTTAGCCAGCAGAAAACAACAGCATCTTCTTGCCCTATCATGCACCATAAGCTGAAATTGGTGTCTATTGGAGAGTCGCAGCCGCTGGTTCCTGATCAGCTTGGAAGTAAGATGACTGGAAAAGAGAGCCTCGTCCATTACTCCCAGACGCCCACCGAGAGATGAGTCTGTTGTGGCCAAGGTGTGTTCGTGGCCGCTGGTTTCTTATTTTGTTCTTTAACCTTGTAGAATCCTGATCTTCAACTTACAGCTTTTCTTCCTGCTTGTTTAATCCTACATCACCTGTGCAATCTTCTGGGAAACAGCTCAAGTTTGGTGGTCCTCCAAGTGGATCCATTGCCAAAGCAGCCCAACAGTGTCTTTTTCATCCTTGGCAGTCCACCGAGTGGATTCTTCGCCAAGTCTGGTGTTTCGTCTTTGGCAGCCCTGGTCAAGGGTGGGTGCCAGGAAAACCTGCAGCAGTTCTTCTTCATCCTTGGCAGCCCTGGTCGAGGGTTAGTGCCAGGGAGACAGCAGCAGATTCTTCTCTTGTGGCAATCCTGCAGGTGGATTCCTCACCACATTCCTTTTCTTCATCCTTGGCAGCCCAGGTCATGGGTTTGTGCCAGGGAAGAGCTTAGCCCAGTTCAGTCAGTCTGTGCTCTGATATTCCAGCAACTCTGGAGAATGGGTTGGCCAATGACTAAGGTCTTTTTACCAATCTCTCCATTTCCCTCGCAACCTCTCATAGGTTTTACTGGTAAGCTTGGTGCCAAGCAGGAGTCCCCTTTCTCTTTACTCCTACTCTTCAGCTGTGCACGAAGATGATGGAACATCTGCATCTTATAGACTTTGAGAGTGTTATTCTTCTTGGTGGTTGTACACTGTATGCTTGTTGTAGATTGTGATAAAGTAATGTTATACCCCCCTGATGGGTAGGCCTCTTAGTAGGATATGTTAGAGTCATAGAGTATCACAGAGTGACCTTAAACTGAGGTGACCCTATAGAGTGGTAACAAAAGTAGAGTTGTTAGAGTGTTATTCACTGCTTAGAAGAGTTGTTCCCCTTCCTTCCCTGTGACCGTGTCTACTTTCCCTGTGTATGAATAAAAGCCTGCTGGGCATCAAACTTCAGATTGCCTCCTGCCTCTCCTTAAAGGGTGTTTCCTTTCACCTACCCTTATTCAGACCACAGCGTTGTCTCGCCAGTCCACCTGCTTGAGGCAACGCTGGGTGTGCAGCTGGGACAGGCGATCTTCATGGTCAGCACCCAGTTGATAAGAGCACCACAACTGCAAATAAATAAATGATAAATAATAAATGTCATGTGTTTTTAAGGAAATGAAGTTGCTTTTGGGGAGGGCAAAAAATGTACAGCAAGGGTTAGCTTACTTCTAAAAAGGAGATGTGCTGCATTACTAGCTAGGAAGCTGGATGATATGGTTAGGAATTTTATTGGGAGAAATTTAAACTAAACAAAATTGCATGGGTGCAAGGCGCAATCATGAGAGGAATATGGTATTATGTAGAGACACAGGATCTAAAAGGACTGAAGAGTCAGCTTTTGGGGATAAAAGAGCAATAAGTCCACAAGGCATGCATCAATCAAGGAAGGGGAGGAAGCTAACTCAAAAACATTTTAAGAATAAAAGTATGAAATGTATGCTAACTAATGCATGCAATTTGAATAATATTAATGTGCAATGACTAATAATGTGGAAGAAGGTTTAGAGGAGATTTGGATCAGGCTGTCATATAGTGGCAAAAGCATTACAGTGGGTGTAATATATACAGTAGGCCCAGAGTAGGATATATTGAAGGATAGATCATTAAATATGTGAATCAAAGATTTATGTAACAGAAGTAAGATACTATTGAAGGGGAGATTTCAGTTATGCATGAGTAAGTTGGGAATCCAATACTGCTAAGGAAACAAATGAATAAGATTGTATTGATACAATACAGCATTGTTTCCTGAAGCAGAGATGGTACAGGTACATACAAGAGGGAGTGCAATTTTAGACTTAATTTGAACTGATATGGTGGACTGAGTTCAGGATATTAAATTAACATCTGGGTTAAGCAGCAGTGACCATATTATTATTGATTTTAAGATCTTTTTTGGACCCAGCAAGGAGTAATATTGTAAGTACAGTAATGTGTAGAATCTATAAAAGTGGATTTTTGAAAATTAAGGTATATCCTTGGTCCTATTAACTGGTGATGTATGTGAAACTTTTAGGTCTGACAGCAGAGGTGAAGTGGTGGAATTTTAAACAGGTATTACAATCAGCAAAGGAGAGCTGTATTTCACTAAGGAATAGGAACCCAGCTATAGTTGATCCATTGTGGTTCAATGAGGAGATTAAAAGACTGATCACACAAATGGCATATAAGACATGAAACCATTAAATATACAATAGGAATCTTCAGAACACATGCAAAATTACCATTAGAAACATAGAATCTCATACCTTCCTATACTACCTCACCCTCCCACCCACTGTGTTGATGAGCTGTCCTCCCAGTTCCCCATACTTCAATCTCATGTGGGCCCCCCAAGGGATTATGAGTCCCCGTGCCCTGACCTGACCATGTTTAAACCAGTTTAGGCTAGCCACCCCACCACTTCTGCCAGCAGTCTGTTCAATGGTTCCCCGATCCTCTTAATGAAGCAGAACTTCCTCTCATTTCTCCTGAACTCCCCCCCCCAAACCAGTCTCCAGTTATTCCCCATCGTGACTACATAATGTGCCTTACAAATAGGTCTACACTTCTCCACTATTTACCTAGTTTATACCACCGAGAAACCTATATGTTTCAATCATGTTCCCCCACTCCCACCTGCCCTCCAATGAGTACATGTTTAGAGTTTCCATCTGATCCTCACAGGATCTGCCCTGCTGACCCCAGATCATCTTGGTGCTCCTTTGCTGTTCCAGCTGTAGTCTATCAATGCCTTTCCACAACTGAGGATTCCAGAACTGGGTGCAATACTCCAAGTGAGGCCTCACCAGAGATCTGTAAGGATCATTACGGAGACAAAGATGCAAATGCAATTCAATATTATAGCAAACATATCTAAGCATAAGAAGGTTTTCTTCAATCATGTAAAATCTAAGGGAATCCAAAACAATAGGAGGGTCCGAACAAGGCCGTAAATGGAAGGGGTATTATTAGCAATCTTATGGAAATGGCAGAGGTGCTGAAGAACATTTTCTCAGTAGTATTCAGTAAAGTAGATTCAAGTATTGCAAGACAGGAGATGACACAGGACAGGAATGTGCAGATTAATTTTGCATATGATGGAAAAAGAGAGGAGGAAGTCCAAAAACAGTTGGAGACGTTGGATGTGAGTATGTTGCCAGGGCCTGACAGTGTATACTCTAGGATATTAAGGGAAATGGGGGGTTGGGGTATTGCAACGGATATATGATGAAAAACTGAAATGCAAAAGACCGAGTGTCAGGAGCCCAAGGCTGATTGCTTGAAACTCGGTATTCCAACACTCGGTAATTGCCCGCAGCAAAGGTTTTTTTTCATGTTTTGGGGGGGTTTCACCCCCCCCCGCACCCCACTTACTTTAGATAATTAACTCCACCATGGGCAATTACTGAGTCTCAGGATAACGAGTTTTGGGCAATCAGTCTCAGGCTCTCGAAACTCGGTCTTTTGCATTTCAGTCTTTCAACATAGTCCCATTGCAACACCATTAACAGTTACCTTTAATAAATCATTGATGAATGCAGATGTGTTACAGGACTGACACAGGGCTAATGCTGTTGCTCTGTTTAAAGGGGAAGGTGAGCTGATCCTAGGAGCTACAGACCAGTGAGCCTGACATTGGTGGCAGGAAAGATAGTAAAACAAATACTTAAAAGGAGGTTAAATGAAGTGGTTAATAAGTTAAACGTGAGTGAAAACAGCCAGTTTGGGTTCAAGCAAGGCAGACTGCATCAAACTAATTTGCTGGCTTTTATGAACATGGTGACCAGGGGAGTCAATGAGTTTTGTCCTATGGATGCTATTTATTTAGATGTTAGTAAAGCGTTTGGTAAAGTCTCACACTAGAAACTAATATCAGACTTGAAAAGCTTGTTGTCACTGAGGGATTGATAAACTGGATAGAGAGTTGGTTAAGGAATAGATAGCAGAGGGTGTGTTTTAGTGGAGAGCACTTAGATTGGAGAACTGTACCAAGTTGGGTCCCACTGAGTTTGTGTTGGGTTCCATATTCTTTAATTTATATACTGGCAATTTAGAGGCTGGGTTAAAATGTTTGGGGGAGATGTTTGCAAATAACACTAAAATTAGAGGCTCAGGGTCTGAAACTGAGGTATCCTGTGATTTGAGTGAGTGAATTATAGCAAGTCAATTTGGATGAGTTTAAAATAGCCAGTGTGAAATGGGCTACAGTATTTTAACAGCATATGTTACAGTCAGAGCTTTTGTTTCATCAGAAAGAAGCCATACAGGTACTTTGTTCATGAAGCATATAAGTATTTGTTTGTCAGACCAGTTCCAAGCTGGCCACCTAGTGTAGAAGTTACAGTTACTGCTTGTGTGGCTGGCAGACTCAAGTTCAATGCAGGCTGTGAGGAGTTTTTTTTTTGTTTGTTTTGTTTTTTGTGTTTTTTTTTTTTTGTTTAGTTCCCGTTCCACCCACCCTCCTGACTTTGTTCTCCTTCTCCCCCAGTAGGGAACGATTTGATTGCAACCCCCAACTTGTATCTCCCAGTACTGTATCCCCCCCCAAGTCTGTTCCTGTCCCTGAATTTCATCCCCCCTCCACTTGAGGAAGTTAATTTAATTATGGGGGGGGGCTGGGTGCAGAACCCCCAGAAAAAGCAAGTACAACTGTGCACTAAGTTTGGAGCATGCTATAGTGCTCTTTGCTGTATTTTTCATTTGCTGTTCTTGGTGGCGCTCTTTTGTAGCTGCCATTATCATATAGAACCAAAACTGAAATGTTACAACCAGTGCTAACGTGGTTTGCCTGGTGTTACCTGGGTTTGTGGCTTGGTCTAGGAGAGGGCACATTCAGAGGCCCAGTTAGCACACCCAAACCCATTTGCACCAAGGCTCTAAAATAAACATGTGTAACCCTAGCACCATTATATCAAGGGCTACTACCCTTGCCTGCTTCCCTAATAACAGCTTGAGGGTCCTGGGGTCAGAATTAACTGCTACTGGGATCTTCCTACCTGCAGTGTACACACAAATTTGGTGTCTCCACTCAGAGTAGTGCTTAAGTGGGATCCTAACAGAATTGGTACAGCCCTCTGGGAAGCTATAACCACCCACAATCCCACCTAGTGACCATTTACATTTAGTTTTACAATTGCAAGACTTAACACTTGGAAAACAGGCTAATACTAGCATTATTGATATGCTCATGTACAGTTCACTTACCAACAGAGTTTGGTCTCCTGGCATTCACCCTACAAACACCTGTAAAAGACAGCTTCAATAATACAAACATGCCAGCCCGGTAGCGCTGAGGGTTGAGGTGCTGGACTCCACACCTCACTCCACGCCGGCGACCTGGGTTCGGGAATGAGCCCAGGTCATTGGGGGTTGGCATGGGAGGACTGGGATTGAGCATCCACAGACTGCCCTCCTGGTCCTGGGGTGGGTTGGGGAATCTCACTGCTCTGTAGCAGCCCCTGGGGACGCTTGGGGGCACTACTGGAGCGGGAGGTACTGGAGGGGGAATGTGCGGATGTCGGCACACTGTGTCTGGATGTCACTGCACATCCACATTCTGGGGGACCAATCAGGAGGAAAATGGCTGGGCATGACCATGCAGCTTGATGGCCATGCTCCGAGCTGCCTGGAGGACTTTGGCGGAATCCTGTCGGGGAGGGGCCAGGGCTATTCTGGCTGGCCGAGGCTGAGGGGAGCCCTCCAGCAGGATGGCATGATGGCCATCCTGGATCCTCCTGGGTGCAGTTTGAGCTACCCAGTTCTCCAGGTGGGCGAAGCCAGCAGCTGGATACCCCAAACCAGAGTGTGCCGCAGTGGGCGACAAACTGTTAAATGATTAAAAAAAAATAATAATAATACAAACATGCACTTTCAGAATACTTTGCTAATGTTTCAGTAACTTCAGATCAGGTAATGATATCAGAATGCTTTGCTAATGTTTCAGTAATGTCAGACCATATAATGGTATGCTCACAAGTCAGGTTAACAGTTAAACAGTAAATCTGGTTTATTGAGGGGGCATGAACAAGGAAGGGGCAAGAATCTTGGCAAATGATTACTTTGCTGTACTGAAACAGGCTTATTTACTTTTAATCACTTTAATTCCTGACTTATCAGCCTCTGCAACTACTGGGTACCCGGAGTGGAACACAGGCTTGGCCGGCATTGCAGCTGATGTTGGGGCCCTTGATGGAAAGAAAAGTGATTAGAGCTGAGCAACACATTTGTACTCCTGGCTGAATGACCCAGTCACAGCTAAACACATTAACTGGCAAACAAAATCAGATGGTACCATTAAACAACTGAGGCTTTGTTGCAGGGAGCTACCCTGGTTTAACTCATTGTACCCAGACAAAAAGAAATAGGCACTGACGATATCAAGACCTGTTGATTGCCTTAGCTGTTGGTGGGGATCAGGACCGACATAACTCATCTCCGCTTTGCAGCCTTTCCCTGTAGGTGGCTGCAACCTGCATTTGATTGCTGCACTGGGGCTGATTCCCCAAAGCTGGTCTCTCGTCAGGATGCTGGTGATGGTACAGGAACAGTCTGGCTGGGCCATTGGTGGCATTGGCCATGCTGAATAAAATGTTTTTTTAAAAGGCTGGTATGCGTGCTGGTGAACCCTACAGCTGGGCTTTGACAAAAGTTCTTCCTGCACTAGAATGGCTCCTGATTTAGCACAGGAGTCCCAGGATCAATGTGTCCACACACGTGGTGGGTCTAAGTTGCAGTGGAGAAGAAACAGCAAACTTTCTCTTTCTGGTAAATATCTTGTTTCCAAATTTCTAGCTCTAGGCTACAGAAACCTCTTCATGCTGCTTAGTTGCAGTCCTGAATTAAATCGATCCCCTTTCAGGATTGAGCTGTGTCCCCAGGAGGCAAGTACAGGCCTCTCACTGTGGAGTTTCTCTCAGTCCACACGCAGGCTGTTACCTTCTCAATGGCTCGAGCTGAACTCCCTTGTTCAAAAAACAGTCTCAGACTTCTCTGTGATTCCTGTATTCTGGTTGGCTACCTTTGCTGTCAATCACAGTTTGAGGGCACTCACTGGTTTATTTAAACTCCAACAAGGAAAGTTCACAGCTACTCCCACAAGGCACTGTAATTAGGACCCCTTGAGGACTCCTTGGTTCCGATTGGTCCAAATCGGGAATCCTGGACCAAAGATGGTGGCTCCCATCAGAGAGTCCAGTACTTGCATTATAAATAACACATTTATTTTAATAATAGTAAGGATTTAGCATCAAATATTCACAGATTATTGAAGGACTCCCTCTGTCCTATAATTGACGGCAGAGTGGAGCCAATTAGGGTGAGGCCAGGCTGGTCATGAGCTCTGAAACACTCGGGCCCAACCTAGGCTATTTACACTGTACACATGGGCTGGAGCTCTAAAAGGGATAGTGCTGCGGCATGGCATGACATACTCACACAGAGTAATAGCAGAGCAGTAACAACCATGGATTTATCTTCTCTTGCTGGATGTCTGCCAAGCAGTGGGCACCAAAGGAGCCCAGAGAGACACTCAAGGTAAGCCCCCTAATTTGAGGGGGGGGCTACACATGCCTATGCAGATGAGTGGATCTCCTCCTACATTCAGATGAAGCAGCATGTTCAAAGGTTTGCAACAGCAGTAAACAGCCCTCAAAGCAACAGCCCCCAAAGCAGCACTATTTACCTCCACCGAAAACCACAACCTAACTGGCCACTAATCCCATGCCCCCACCCCACAGATGGCAGGGTAGCTGTACTGCAGCCACCCACCACTTGTCACCCACCACACCTGCAAAGATGCAGTGCCTTGTGGCTAGCAGCACCCCTCACCCCCGAACACCTGTCCCATGTAAGTTTCCATCTCCTTGGTGTCTAGTGGCACCCCCACCCCAGAACACCCGTGCCATGTAAGTTCACCCAATCCATGTAGGTTGTCAAATCACTGGTGTCAAGTAGCACCTCCACCCTGCAAGATCCTGTGTAGATCAATACAGAATGCCCTGGTGTTCTGTGGTTCCCCCACCCCCCAAATGCCTGTTGACATATATGAAGGTATACATCGGCAGTCCAGCATTCCCTTACTCACCCTACCCACTCAGATAACACCACCCATCCCCCCCACCATGATGTCTGTCAATGTGCTGGGACTTCCAGTACAGAGACTGGCACAACCCTTCTCTCACTTCTTTGACCGGTTGCTGTATGAGCTGACATAATGCATACAGTATTGTACGCATGCTCACTGACAGCTCATATGGTGGCCAGCTGAGGTGGTGAGAGGAGGGCTCTGCTGGTCACTGTTTCAGGCCCCCAGCACATCCACGGACACCCTGGTAATTGTGGGGCACGATGGGTGGTGTTCTATGAGTAGGGGACAGGTAGGGGTAAAGATGAACTGCCAATTGGTACCTTTATTCATGTTAATGGGCATTCTTGGGGGGACAACTGGCTACCTGGGCATTCTGTACTGATATACAAGGGAGCTTGGAGGGTGCCACTTGACACCAAGGATATGGCAAGCTGCACAGAATGGAAGTTCAGGGATGGAGGGGTGCTACTCAACACCAGGGATATGATAACCTACACAGAATGGGTGCTCAGAAGGTAGGAGGGTTCCAGTAGACAACAGGGGCATGAAAACTTACATGGGATGGGTGTTCGGGGGTAGGGGGTGTCACTAGATACCATTGATATGAAAACGTACACAGGATGGGTGTTTGGGGGTGGGCAGTGCAATGCTAGATTGATGTAAAATAAGTCTGCAATTATGGTGGACCTTATTTCCTCAGTGAATCTGGCTTGCATTACAGAGACCTGGCTGGGAGATGATTCTGTCCAAGGTCAAGTTAGTTGGTGTGTTGAGGTGGAAGAATAAAGTTTGCTGACAAAAAGCACCTAGATTTACCTGAGCTTTTTGTCTTCTAGCTTTGCTTGAAAGAACAGAGCAGGGGAGAAACATTAAGGCTTCTTTTGGCTAAGCAGAGTTACTGTTTTGTTACTATTTTGTTTTGTGCTTATAGATTTTACAGTTTGGTCTCTCTTTAGGCTAAGCAGAGTTACTGTTTTGTTTTGTGCTTACAGGTTTTGCAGTTTTATCTCTCTTTTTCACATTGAAGGAGCTGACTGTTTTTCTTCCACTGCTCTTCCAGGGGATGAGGCCAGCCCTCCCCTCCCACATCCCACCCTACCTGGGCTAGTCCACCTTTATAGGTGCGCACCTGGGATACTGATTTCAACTTCCTGCTTTGGGACAGGGCAGTAGAACGTACAGCTACACATAAAATCACAAGTTAGACAGCTTTAGAACTGCACTCTTGCATTAAGGCAGAGTAAAAAAGGGGCGGAGAAAAAAGGGGAAGTCAACAATAGTCATGTTGGGAGTGATGCAATGCAGTGGATATTAAGTGGCAGTCTTCAGGGAGATGTTCTGGATACTACAGTACTGACCCATCTGCAGGCACCTCTCTTAGTTGAGGAAGGAGGTTGCTCATCTCCAGGCCAAGTTGGCTAGGATTCAGGAGGCCTACTCCCCTGCTCAGGGACCACTGAATCCACACCAGCTGCTTCAAAGGATGTCAGGAATGGAGGGCAGTTGGACAAACGTGGACTCAGGAAGGGTGAAGGAGGTTGGGCAGAGGCACATCCAACCTGAATTTCCAATCCACAACTCCTTTGCTGTGGGTGGTGGCAGTGGGATGACAAAGGGGAAGGGGGGTAGCTGCAAACTAGGGGTGTTGGCTGCACACTTGAGCAGACTTAGATAGACCTGGTGGTCCGTTTCTGTTGGCACATTAATATGTTTGTATGTATGTTTGTATGTTCTGGCAGGGTGGAAATGTCTCAATGAGACAACTGCAGTGGTGGACAAGGTGGATGCAGGGATCCTCCATAATGGAGACCCCTGGGGTGATGGCACGGGACCTCAGAGGAGAAGGAAGCAACTCCTATTGAGGACTCTTTTATTAGTGGGGTAGTTCTGGGAGCAGGAAACAGGAAGGCCAGGTGCCTACCCAGTGCCACCACTTGGAGGGATCAGAAGCGAATCCAAAGGATTTCTTGGGCAGCAAGGCAGGAGGGTGAGCTACAGTAGATGTCATTGTCCACCTGGGGACAAATTACCTGGATGGAGATGAGGTGAGGGCAGTGCAGAGGGAGCTCACAGAGTTGAGTAGGGGTCTTGGACAGGTGGCCCGCATGGTAATGTTCTCGGAAGTGCTACCTATCTACAGCATGGGAGAGGCCAGGGTACTCCACACCAGAAGATTCAATGAATGGCTGAAGAGCTGGTGCATAGCTGAGGGTTTGGCTTCATTGGGGACTAGGGGACCACCAGGAGAGATGTGGGCTTATATGGGAGGGATAGTCTGCATCCATCGGGGGGGGACCAAGATATTTAGTGTGAGATTTAAATGTTTTATTGGCAAACATTTAAACTAGCCAAGGAGGGTGGAATTAAACAAGAAAGAATCAACTGCTCCGCCCACAGGTTATAGTAGACAAACAGACAGATACTAGAGCCAAGAAAGGAACATTTAAACTAGCCAAAGGGGATAGTGGAATTAAGCAGGGAAAAAACATCTGCCCCCTTCCCACAGAGAAAGTTAGACAAACAGGCTGATACTATGGCCAGGGAAGCAACAAAAGGAAACGCACAGGGAGGCAATAGCGGAGGAAGCATGGAGAGAAGGCATAGGGATCAGTATTGGGGGGAGCTTGTACAGTCCAAGGCATCAAATCATGGAAAGCCATGTGTACAAATGCCCATAGCCTGGGAAACCAGGTCCCAGACCTAGCGGCCTTGATGGTGGAGGAAGATCTAAATATTGTCACAGTCACTGAAACTTGGTACACAGGAAACCATGACTGGGATGTTACTATACCAGGGTACACAACCTTCAGGAGAGAAAGAGAGGGTAAAAAGGAGGAGGGGTGGCTATGTACATCAGAGAGGGGGTCAAGGTAATGGAGTTAGGGGAAAAACAGGAAAGGGAGGAGGCACTATGGGTCACATTAGAGACGGGAAATGGTACCACCATGCACACTGGAGTTATTTACAGACATCCAGCACAGGGGGAAGAAATAAGCAGAGTATTAGTGGAAACCATACACAAAATGGCAGAGAAAGGGGGGTGCTGCTGGTGGGGGACCTAAACATGCCAGATGTTAACTGGAACACATATGCAGCAGCCACTACCAGAAGCAAAGATATCTTGGATGCCCTGAAAGGAACATGCCTCAGACAGTTGGTGACGAAGCCCACATGGGAGGGAGCAATACTAGACCTGGTTCTCACTAATGGTGACAGAATAAGAGATCTATCAGTGGGCAGCCATCTAGGGTCCAGTGAACACCATACAGTGTGGTTTAAGGTGAAGACAGTAGTAGAGTCAAGTCACTCAAAAGTAAAGGTCCTGGACTTCAAGAGGGCAGACTTTGCAAAAATTGGGGAACACCTCCAGAGAATCCTGGTGAAGAAGGAGGAGGGAGGGGAGAGTGGAGGAACAGTGGGAGAAACTTAAAGGAGCCATAGCAGACAACAAGCCTCTGTGTAAAGTAAGTAAGTGATATTTTATTTATATTTTGGCACCCAATCGCAGAGCCTCTGTGCGCCATTACAATTAAGACAAGGTTGGACAGTACAAAAACAATATTCAGAGTTGCTCAATCCATATATACAGTAAATAACATCAGTTATCATAAAATGCCTTCTTAAAAAGATAAGTCTTCAGGCCCCCCCTTAAATGCCTCCACCTTTGGGGCCTCCCTTAAAGAACCTGGCAGTGAATTCCAGAGGGCTGGGCCAGTCACCTCGAAGGAGCGATCCCCCGAGGTTTTCAGCCTGGCCCTCAGAATCACCAGGAGGTCTTCTGTGGAGGAGTGGAAGAAGCATGCTGGGATGGCTGGAGTTAGGAGGTCAGACAGGTAACCAGGGCCCAGGCCATATAGTGCCTTATAGTTGAGCAAGTCCACCTTGAAGATGATCCTCCACCTAACAGGCAGCCAATGCAGATCCCGCAGGATCGAGGTCACATGACAGGACTTTGGTAGACCCACCAGCATCCTGGCCACCACGTTCTGAAGTAGCTGCAGTTGGAGGAGCACCCTTCTACTGACCCCAAAGTACAGAGCATTATAATAGTCTAGCTTGGAGGTCACAAAGGCGTGTACCAATGATGGCAAGTCTTTGGGTGGAATCAAGGGTCTAATTTGGGCGGTAGTCCTTAAGTGGTAAAACCCACCTTTGACGATTGATGACACCTGGGTTTCCAGGGTCAGTCTATCATCGAGGATAACACATTAATTTTTCACCCTGGAGAAGGCCATCAACAGAGTGGGATCCCAGGACCAAGCCTGTTACCAATCCAGAAGCCTCCCCATCATGCCGTCAACCAGGCAACCAGGCTGTGTCATTAGCACTTCCATCTTGTAGATGTTCAGCTTCAGCCAGTTAGAGGACATCCAGTTCTGTATCTCAGCCAGGCATTTATTTAGCACCTCAATGGCATTTCCAGTTTCAGGGTAAATGACAAATACATCAGGGTGTCATCTGCATAACAGTGAAACTCCAGACTGTATTGTCTAATGAGCTCACCCAGGGGCAGTATGTACACCGTGAACAGCGTTGGCAAAAGGATCTAGCCTTGAGGCACTCCACACAACAGGGGTTTTGAGGAGGAGGTGAAATTCACCATCACCATTCTTTGCCTCCTGTCAGAGAGACAGGACTCAAACTATTTGATGACAGTTCCGGAGAGTCCATAATACTCTCCAAGGTGATCCAATAGCACAATGTGGTCCACAGTGTCAAATGCTGAGGAGAGATCAAGGAGAACGAGAACTGACCATTCTTCTCTATCCCTTGTCCTGAGGAGGTCATTCTGCACCCGACCTAATGTCTTTTCAGTGCTGTGTCTGGCTCTGAAACTGAACTGGAATGGCTTATAGATGTCAAAAGCAGTGAGGTGCACCTTGAGCTGCAGAGCCACTACTTTCTCAACAATCTCCCCCACAAATGGGAGGCTGAGATTGGTCTATAATTCACCAGGATGTCTGGGTCGAGTGACGGTTTCTTCAGAGGGGCCTCATCAGTGCCTCCTTCAAGATACCAGGGAAGCACCACTCTGAGAGCAAGCACCGAACTATCCCGATGAACACTAGACCAATGGCTTTGGCCACTTCTACTAGGAGATGGGTCAGGCCAGGGCCAGTTCACAGTAAGTGGGCCACAGCTTCCATATCACCTCAAAAACATCAGCCACCTCAACAGGGCCAAAATTCCCCCAGACAATCAGAATGCCACTGTTTGAACCAGACTGACCACAGCAGGACTAATTTTTCCCTACTGGGGAGATCCCTGCCCAAATGGAGGACACCCTGTCCAGGAGGAATAGAGCAAACTTTTCACACAGAGTGATCGAAAATGCTCTTTTCAGCTGTAGACAGGCTGGAAGTAGCAGCCTGTCTAAAGTCAGAAATAGCTGAACTGGTCTATTCCTCCTGGCAGCAATCTCCCTGGTTAGAAATTATGCCTTCTTACAGTTAATTGCACACGATAATCACTGTAATGACTCCTCAGGGCCAGTCGGTCCTCCATGGACTGGGTCCTCCATGAGCAGCGCTCCAACTTCTGACCCTTGGTCTTTATCTCCTTGAGAGCCCCATCAAACCATAAGGGTCTCAAGCAAGAAGACCTGGGTCATATACGGACTGGTGTGATGGCATCAAGTGCGTTGGTAACAGCACTATTATAGGCTGCCGCTGCCTCACTCATGCCACTAGCATAGGCAGTACTCCTGGCAGAAAAATCCACTACCACTAAAAGTTCCTCGGTAGTGGATAATCTCAACAGGGTGGGGCTCTCGGGGGGTGGAGTGAGCCCAAACATGAACTCCAACATGCAGTGATCAGACCAGACAGCCCGATCAGTCTTGCTGTCAGTAACATCAAGCCCCAGTGAAAATACTGTAGGGTGTGGCCATGTTGATGGATCACAGAGGTAATTACCTGTGTCAGGCCCAGAGATGTCATCATCTAGAGGAGTACGTAACCAAAAAGTGAGGACTTGTTGTCAATCTAGGCATTGAAGTTTCCCAGGATTAACCACCTAGGAGACTCCAATACCCTGTCGGCGGCAAAGTTTGCTACCTCCTGCATGAAATCTGTCCCCCGTCCTGGAGGACAATAAATGAGAAGAATCCTGCAGCCTTCACTTGGTCCCCCACATACTGCCACGCATTCAAATGACGTGGTAGAACCCACTGGGTGCATGGAGAAGCTCGTAAACAAAGCAAAAAGAAAGAAAAAAAACACTATGGTTTTCAAAAGATGTGGCAGGAAAAGTTAGGAAGAAAAGGTGTTCAGAAAGTACAAGGAAACACTGAGGAAGGGAGATAGGGAAATGTACCAGGCAAAGCAGAAGGAGGTGGGGAAGGCAGTCTGGTGCTCAATGGCGGAAACTGAAGAATGGAGAGCAAAATCAGTAAAATAAGGTGACAAAACCTTCTCCAGGTGTATGAGGCAAAGGAAAAAGATAAATGGAGGGATTGTGAGGTTGAATAAAGGGGGGTGGGGGAAGTGTGCAGAGTGGGACCTAGAAAAGGCAGAAATTCTAAACAAATACTAATGCTCAATATTTACAAAGGAATGGGAAGGGGAGAGATCAAAATTAGGGGATAGAAACACACCTTGGGGGGAGTTGAAACCAGTCCCTTCATGGAGGAGAAAGTCCTAAAGGAACTCACAAAACTAAAAGTGGACAAGGCAATGGGACCAGATGTGATGCATCCCAGAATACTGAAAGTACTCAGGGAGGTACTAGGGGCACAACTGACAACCTTATTTAACAAATCACTAGAGAAGTGAGTGGTACCAAAGACTGGAGGAGTGCAAACGTGGTACCGCTACATAAAAGTGGAAGCAAGGTGGAGGCTGGAAATTACAGGCCGGTCAGTTTGACTTCAGTGGTGGGGAAAAAATGAGAAGAGACCTAGGCAAATTGGAGGAGTGGTCAATAAGTTCTTCACCTCCTGTGCTGTCCCTGATCACCCCCTGGCTGACCCCCATAACCCCACTTCCTGCCCAGCCAAACCTCACCTCCCCCCAGCTGAGTTTCTCTTCCCCTCCTTCTCCCCCCTGGAAGTTTACAACTCTTATCTCTCTCAACCCTGCCAAATCAAGTGTGGATGGCCTCTACCCATGGCTCCTCCACATCTCTGCCCCTGCCATAGTCACCCCCCTGACCCATATTCTAAACCTCTCCCTCTCCACCTCCATAGTCCCTAAAGCTTGGAAATCAGCCAAGGTGATTCCACTCCACAAAGGTGGTGACCCATCACCCCCTAGTAAATACCGGTCAATCTCCCTACTCCCCTCACTTGCCAAGGTTCAGGAGTCCCTTATACACTCTAAACTCTCTGAATTCCTTTCTGCAAGTAACTCTTTTTCCCCAGTACAATCCAGCTTTAGAAAACAGCATTCCACCGCCTGCTCCTTGTTGCGGGTTACTGACTCCATTTTCTCAGCCATGGACCAGAGTCATGTCACTGCTGCCTTTTTTATTGACCTGGCTAAGGCTTTTGATTCAGTTACACACACCCTCCAACTTCACAAGCTCAAATCAATAGGTCTTGCCAACCCTGCAGTAGCCTGGTTCTGTTCATACCTACAGGACAGGCAGCAGTCCGTCCAAATCAGCGATGCTATCTCCTCACCTCTCCCTATCCACGCTGGGGTCCCCCAGGGCTCTATCCTTGTCAAGTCAAGTCAAATTTATTTAACATTTGTATGTATAAAAAAGCATTTGTTACATACTATCCAACTTAAAATCCATACTACACACTTACTAAACATCATTAATAATTCCAACACATTACAATACATATCTCACTCCTTTACCACATATAGTTTAACATTTATAAGATATTATCTTCCCATCAACCATATTCTATTCTATTGGTCAAACAAATATGCATTTTCTTTCCGTGTCCTAACATTTTATATTCTCCATTTTAATTTTATTGCTATCTTGTGTGCAAAACTTACTAAAGCAAATATTTGTGCCAGTTTTTCTGTATTAAAGATAACTTTTTCAATTTCTCATTTTTTTGCCAGACCAGAAATAGATTTAAACATGTCAAATATTAAAATGTTTCTATCATCTTGAAAACTTTTACATTCTAAAGTTAAGTGAGCTATGGACATTTATGCATTATTACAACCTGCACACACTTGTTCATTACTCCTTATATACTCTGTATTACCCCATTTTTGATATTGCTCAAATCTTAAACAAGTTAATGCCCTCCTGTGTTTAATATTCCCACATATTAATAAATATTTTTCAGGTTTTACACCTTCTTTTATATATCTCAGCCTAGCACAATTCCATGCAGTCTTTATTATTTACATATCTTTCTGCATTCCATTGTTCAAAATTCATTGGATCCCTTCCAGAATCAGTTTCTCTGGGTTTTGTATTAAATTATATTGCATTCCACACTGATTTAATTTGTAATTTAATTTAACAAACCAAGTTGCCATGTTATGGTTTTGCTTACTTACAGCTTCATGCCAGCAGTCATATACAGTATTAAACTGTTAGAATCCGCTTTCCTTATTTTCCCTCAATATCTTAAACATTTCTTCATGATCTGAACAAACATTGAAACTGAACCCGTTTCTGCATGTACTGCTGCATTCAATGTAACCTTTGAAACACCCAAAACATTTTTTTTAAATTGATTCTGTATCATTTATATTTCTTTATTTTTACAGAATAGACCCCATATTTCTGTTCTATATAATATCTGAGTATTTAATTTAGCAATTAAACAGCGGTACTATGCAGTATACAAATTCTTTGCCATAACATGAGCAAAATGATTTATACCACTCATTGTCTTATTAGCATTTTCTTTCAGTTTCTGTATATGCTTATTCCAATTAAAATTTTTATTGAAGACTACCCCTAAATATTGGTAATCTACTGTCTCACTTATATTTATCCCATTAACTTTCCACATTCTTTTTTTAATTTTCATCTCCCCAAAGACAACAATCTTCTTTTTTTCCAGATTTAATGACATATTCAGCCTCTCCAATGTCTGTATTGTCATAGTTATTGCTCTTTTTTAACCTTAATGAGGTTTGTGATAGTAATACCATGTCATCCATGTATAGTAATATTTTTACTTGAGCCTCATTTATATTTGGGGGAAAAGAATCTATTTTCTCCAACTCCTGCACAATTTCTTCTATGTACACATTGAAAAGGCTGTGAGACAGCAAACAACCTTATTTTACTCCTGTTTTTATATCTATTTCATCAGTAGTTGCACCATCTTTGCCCTATTTAATTACCATTTTTATATCGGTATGCAGCAATTTAATTATATGTAATAAATTGCCTTCTAATCCTCTTTTCCTCAAAATGTCCCATAATATAATTCAATTTACTGAGTTGAATGCTGATTTGATGTCCAAAAAAGTGACATATGTTTTTCCTTTTTTAACCTGTGTATATGTATCTATGATGTATTTCAATATGAAAATCTGGTCAATTGTTGAACACCTCTTTCGAAATCCTGCTTGATATTTTGATATAATTTTCTTCTCTTCTATCCATAGTTGAAATCCACTTAAGATTATCTGTGAGAACACCTTTAAACTTACATTTTAGAGGGTAATAGGCAGATAATTTTCTGGTAATCTTACCGACCCTTTTTTATGGAGGGGCACAATTACTCCCAGCTTCCAGTTTTCTAGTATTATTCTATATTTCAGGATATTCTGAAACAATTTCACTAATAAATCTGCCCACCATTTAAGATCTGCTTGATACATCTCTGCACTGACTTCATCAGACCCCGAGGCCTTATTCTTTTTTTGTTGTTGAATTGCTTGAATAATTTCTTCTTTAGTTACATGTATCTCAGTTTCATATAACTTCTGCACATCTGTTTCCTCCTGATTTCCTATCTTAATACTATCCAAATCTGTAATCACTACTTTATTAAAAATTTCATAAAAGTAGCTTTCCCATTCCTTTGGTAGAATAACTGCCAGTATATTATATCGATCACACTTTGTTCCACAGGTGTGGAAAGGATGAGAAGGGACTTGGCAAGTTTGGAGGAATGGTCAGAAGTATGGCAGCTTGGATTCAATGTAAAGAAGTGCAAAATAATGCACCTGGGAAACAAAAACCCAGGAGAAGATTACACAATTCGGGGGGTAGTAATAACAACAAAAATGGAAAGGGATCTCGGGGTAATCATATCAGATGACCTTAAGGTTGGCAAGCAATGTGAGAAGGTAGTAGGGAAGGCTGGGGATACTAGGATGTATAGGGAGAGGCATCACCAGCAGAAACAGGAAGTTGTTGTCCCCTGTACAGACAGTTGGGGAGATCCCATCTGGAGTACTGCGTCCAGTTCTGAAGACCCCATCTCCACAAGGACATAGACAGGATGGAGGCAGTCCAGAGGAGGGCAACTGAAATGGTACAGGGTCTGCAAGAGAAGCCATACGAGGAGAGACTAAAGAGCTTAATATGTATACCCTTGAGGAAAGGGGGGAGGACATGATAGAAACATTTAAGTACCTCAGTGGAATCAACAAAGTCCAAGAGGGTAGCACCTTTCAGAAAAAGAGATGTGCAAGAACAAGGGGACACAATTTGAAGATAGACGGGGGACGGCTCGGGGGCAATGTGAGGAAATATTTTTTCACAGAGAGGGTGGTGGATGCATGGAACAGCCTTCCTGTGGAGGTTGTGGGGTCTAAAACTATGGGAGAATTCAAGAAGGCATGGGACAGACATAAGGCAATTTTTGTGGGGGGTAGGAAGAAATAGCCTGTTGGTTAAATAGGATCGGCAGCTTATCCTGTAGGTAGGGAAATGGGCAGACTAGGTGGGTCAAGCAGTCCTTATCTGTCATCAAAGTCTATGTTTCTATGTTTCTACAAGCTGCCAAAAAGCTCCTCCATCCTTCTGTTTAATTGCCTCCTGTAATTCGTTCTATAATCCTTCATTATATCTCTTTATTTTTGTACTATAATTTCTCTATATTCTTGCTTCAATTTGTTTAAAGCTTTCCGATCTTCCAGGTTATTATGTCTACTCACTCGTCTCCCTATTTTATCAGTTATTTCTCTTAAATGTTGACATTTCAAGTCAAACCATTTTGCTTTCGTGTTTTTTATAGTTTTCCTTCCCCGTTGAGTGTTTTTAAGTTATTTTACCACCTGTTGTTCAGTCTTTCGATAATCTTGCATTAAAGCCTGTATGTCCTGCAAATGACCTTCATATTTTAACTTTCCATTTAAATTTTTAATGTTTTCCTCTTTCTTTCTCCATATCTTGTTTATTTAGAATATTTTGTATTACTTCTTTTTTTTACTTTTGTCCACTTAATTTTTTTATTATTTTGAACAAGCATGTTTTCTTCCACATAATACGTCTCCACTATATGTTCATCATATCTCCCCAACTTTTCATCCAGTATAACTTTCAATGGTTGTTGATTACTATCCCAGTTATTTACCACTTCTAAGGTTTTAATGTATTTATAAGAACATATGTCAGCTACCATATAATCTAGAGCACCAACACTTTCCTTGTATACCTATATAGCTTTACCATCTCTGTCACCTTGACACCTTCCATTCAGAATTCATAGATTCAACTTATTTAGTGTTTCCAAAAGCAAAGCTTCTTGTTTGTTTATCTTTTTATCCATTGATTCCCTGAGAGGAATTTTAAATATATCATCCAGACACCAATTATTTTTTTGATTTTCTATTTTTTTTTTCCTGTTTGTACATTCCGATCTCCCCCGATCAGAATAATTTAACCTGGGTAAATTTCTGGTATCTGTACTATTAAATTTTTAAATGCAGTTATACATCTAATAAATGGGGTGTCTTTGGTGTCAGGTGGGAAATATACATTTATCAGTATACATCTTACTTGTTTCTCATATGACAATTCAATCCCAAGAATATAATATTCATCATCATCACATATACATTTTGCTGCTAGGTTAGAACAGATTTTCAACAGGGTCATCACCCCGCCTGATGGTCTCCAATATTTTACTTCTTTTTTTGGCAGGTATATACCAACTTTGATAACCTTCCTGGCAACAGGCATCCTTTGTTTGAAACCAGGTTTCCTGCAGCATAACCAAATGGAATTCTGATAGAAATTTAATAATACCCAAATCCTTGAGTTTACCTGCTATATTTCAGCTTAATATCTCCAAGTTTTTGTTTAATTGATCTTTTTCTTCTTGTGACCATCAATTTCTTCATTTGATTCACTCAATTCACTCAAGATATAATAATGATTACTTTCTAGAACATCTACCATATCTCTCTCACTTTCATTTATACATATATCACTTACTGTTTGTATTGACCTTTCATAGCTTCCTGTACTTTCTGTTGTTCCTAGTAAAACACTATTATTTATTCTTGGGTCTTTCTCCTTCCGCCCCTAATCACCTTCCTTCTTTCCATTACTAGTATATTGTCATCTGGCTGTAGCTGATGTTCCTGTTCTACAGGTCTGATATAATCCTTATTTTTTTGTTGCCATTTTCCATTTTTACTTTTATCCTTATTCCTGATTTCTTCCTTTCTTTTGATCGCTTTTCTTTTATCTGTTTTTCCTCTTTCTAGATTCTCCAAAACTATCATTTTTCTGCCTTAATACCTATTTCTGCAAAATTTTCCCTTTCTTCCATTAACTTTTGTCTGATATTTATATTTTTCATGACCAAAAAGATCCAACCTTTCTCATTTCCTCTTTGGTATCTGTATGTTGAGCTAATATCATTCCAGGAAAGTTAATTTCCCCAAATCCCTTTACATATATTATACACTACCATTTTAAGCATCATGTGATTTTCATATTTACCTTTTGGAATCCCTTTTAGAAAAACAGTCAGCAGGATATTTCCTCTAGCTATCAAATCATCCTTATCTTGTGTTTCTCTTCCATTCTTTCCTGTATCTCTCTTTCCTGCCTCTTGCAACATTTGCTGTTGTTTTTTCTGTTTCCAAATTCCTTGTATTACTTCTTCCAACTCTGATGTTATTTCTTCTCTAACTTGACCCTCTTTAGTCAAACTATCTTCCTCAATTTCCAATCTTTTTCCTTTATATGGTGAATTCACCACTTTTTTCTCCATTTGACTTTTTTCGTTTCTAATTTCTACCTCATTTCTTCTTTTATTTTTATTTTTGTTATCTTTAGCTCTTTCACTAATTTTTCTGTCTCTCTTTCTTCTTTTTCACTGATTTCTTTTGTAATTTGTTGTACTGTTATTCCTTTTTTCCTCTCATGCTTGTTTTAACGTTCTCCCTTGTAGTTTCCACTTTCTTATTTCCATCCATTTTCGCCATAAGTGAACTTAACAATGATGTGAAACTTATAAGAAGTTCATTATTCAACAATATTCCTTCCCTAATCTCCCTCAAGGGTTTTTTAATATTACAGTATTTTCCTCTTCAGAAACTTCATCCTCCCTTATTCCTTCCTCAACTACGTCTCCCTCTAACCCGTTTTTATTTCCTATTATATGTGAGATATCGGGAGAGCATTATGTAGGTGGGTCCAATCTTGGTTTGAATATATATGGGGTAAGGAATGCTTCAAAATCTCCCAAAAATGATGTACTGGGACACTGATTTGATTTTTCTACAACTATTTTTTCTTTATCTGCGTGTTTTTCCCTATACATTTTATTTCTTATCTTCTCTCTTGTCAATTGTATTTTATCTTTCCTTCCTTACCTTTCATAAACCCCCCTTCCTTTTTTCCTGCATCCACTTGAACCTCACCTCTATATGGTCTATGGAATTTCATTTCTCTTCCATAGGGTCTTTACTACCAGAACTTATTTCCACAGATCTACTAGCTATATTCTCTAGAGCTCTTATAGTTTTAAGGAGTGGGTGCTCTCCCTTACCCTCTATAGAGTCTAGCTGTGCACATTTCTTTATCGGTGAAGAGCTTGGTGGGGGAAGGGAGGAACTTTGTGTTCTAGTACCTCCCTTTTACCCACCAAGTTTATTTGACTGCCTGGTGCCAGTATACAGCTGGTTATTTTTTTTCAGTGTTTGATTTTTTTTCCCTTAATTTTTTCCATTTCCTTTACAATCATGATTTTTCTTACTATCATACTTTGCTGGGTTTGCCATTTGTTTCTTTTTTCTCTGTCTTGTATTTATCATTTCCACCAACTTCTGTATAAGTGTATACAATAAACCAGTATTAAAGAGTTTCTTATATTATTATACTGTATACATGTTAAACTTTTCACATTCAAAGACACGAAATTCACCACAGAAGAAACAAAAAAGGTTTTCCTCTATTGAATGTTCATAAAATGTCCACTCAGCTTAACATAAAAATACACAATTTTCCATTTAAATTGCCTTCTTATTTTCTTCCAGATCTCCACTTTCGGTATTTGCAGCGTTTCACCTTAATTCTTACTTAACCAAAATATCCTGTTTTCTTATTCCCTTATGTTTTTATATTCATTTTGTTAAAACACCACTTTATGGATATTCAGTAGCTTCCAAGATTTCCACTGTTTCCACTATTCAGGGGCTGATCCCTTAGGTCACTTAATTACTCACACTTAGAAATTCTCCAAAGTGGCTGATTCAAATTACTTAACATACAGACCCCCTATAAATATAAAAAAGAGAAAGACCTCTTTTGTATTTTGTACATACAAATGGCAACATAATGTCTTAAGTTTAAAATTTTATAAAAAATATTGCCATCTAAAATGCAGAGATCTAAAATCACTTGCCTTTATATATTCCACTACATTTTACCTGTCCAACCTCTGTTCATATATCTGCTCTCCTTTCCTTCCAAATTCCTTCTAAATTCAGCAGCACAGTAGTTTTAAAAATATTTCTGCATTCCTGCATCTCTGGGGAGGAATATCATAAAATGTATTTTAGAGCTGGCTAAAAACACCTAACCCCATTGCTATTTTGACTATTTTAGCCAATCTGCTGTTTAGCTGTTTAGTTATTTCTACCCCACTAAAGAAAGGAGCTTTTCCTACCTTCCATATGTTCTGATTTCATTTTTCTTTTGTTACTTGTTATTTTCCAAGCGTTTATTACACTATCCCCATTTTAGCGTTTCAGTCATCTCACACAGATGGCTCGCACAATAGAAGTAGCAGTTCCTAGGCAAAGTGCTCTTTAACTTTAGCTACACAGACTATTTCCAAAAAAGCGCTTTCTCTTTTGGTGAGCAAAAATGAGTATTAACCAATAAAACAGTAACAAACTTATCTGAAAGCATCTGAAGGCATCCAGGAGCTTCTTTTGCCGCATTTTAAAAATGGCACTTTTAGGCAGAAAGACGCTCAGACATGCGCACTTTACCTTTATGCATCAAATTCAGACTGCGTCATATGATCTCTTAACCAATCACAGCCCAGACATCTATTTTTGAAAATTACCTAATTTTTATACACAGTTTAGACTTTTATTTAAGTTTTTTTTATCTTGTGGGGCTAAAACAGTTTGAAAGTTACAGAAGGTAAAATGTTCCTACTATATACACATAAATCACAACATACCACAATATATTACTCTATTGTAGTGCTTAATTTGTGTAACAGAGTGCTTTAAAGTGCTTCAAGGTGCCTCAGAGAGAACCCATGGTATCCACGTATCTACAATCTGTAGCTGTATTTGTTAAGAACAGAGTCTCTCTAAAATTATTCACTCAGTTTTTTTCATGAGACTCCACTCTTTCAACACTCACAGACCCTCTTAGCTCTAACTTTTCAGTTCATGGCTGTACAGCTCAAATTACTCAGCCACCAATCACGTCTCTATAATCTCCATCTCTATCTCTGTCCTCGTATCCTACTCAAACCTTCTCAAACTTTCTCAGCCTTCTTAGACCTTCGTCAACCTTCTTAAGCCTTTCCAGCTTTTCAAGCAACTCTTCTCTAAACACTTTGACAAATTTATCAAACTTATTGAGACTAGAATAGCTTCTTCTGTGGTTGTATCCTTCCATGTTCTGTTGGTCCCATCTTCCACAAGGCTTCTGCTTCCAGCCCACTATCAAGCAGGCTCCTCCACCACCAGGACTCCTCACATTTAGTCTGGAAAGGAAGCAGAGGGACAGACAATGTGCTGCACAAAGAAGGAGACCTTAAAGATTATCTGGAAAGCGCTGTCCTTGTGTAACACTCAGGCAGTGATGGCATACCTGTAGTACTTTACAAGAAGGTGTAGTACAGCTCCTGCTTCTGCAGCATCTTCTCAGCTCGCATAGCATCTGACCTCCATCTCAGCCAAGCCAAAATCTCAAACATACAAAGAAAGTTTGCCTCCATCCTTGGTCCCATCCTTTTCTATGCTTTCATAAATGATCTTACCTCTGTCTACAGTTCCACAAACCTACTCATGTACACAGATGACACTGACACTGTCATCTTCTCCTCTGGCCCTTCCCCTGATTGCATGCAGGTTCTGCTCCAGGATGACTTCAATCATGTCCGGCCTTGGTTCCAAGCAAACCAACTGAAACTAAACACAAAAAAACTGTTTCAATGTTATTTGGTTCCAAACAGAAACTCACCTCCCTTATATCTCATCCGGTGTTCACAACTCTAGATGGCACTTCACTTGACACTGCCCCGGCAGTTAAGTACCTGGGAGTTTGGCTGGACAACCACCTAGACTTCTCCACTCACATTGATGCCATCTGTACAAAGATCTGGCCCAAACTCGGCGTCCTTTCCTGCCACAAAGACAGCCTTCCTCTCCCCACTCGACATGAACTGATCCTCAAAGCAATACTGCCAATCCTTTACTATGCTAATGTAGTCTATGGCATAGCCCCTGCCAAATCCCTCAAAAAGCTGGATACTATCCTAAATTCCTTCTGTCACTTTGTAACTGCCTCCCCTTCCCTTATGCACCACTGCCTCCTATATGCTCCCCTCTCCCTGGCCCCACTATCACACCATAGAACTACTCATTGTGCTTCCCTTGTTGCCAAGTTCTGGTTTGGTACCCTTCCACCCTACTTTTCCTTCTGCCTCTCATAAGCTGCTGCCATCTCCTGCTCCCTTTGCAACAGAGATGCATGCACCTTCTCTATCCCTCACTCCCCCCCACACTATTGCCAGCCAACTGGCATTCTCTTACCAATTCCCCCTTCTCTGGAACAACCTACCCTCTGACCTGCATCTATCCACTTCCCCCTCCCTCAAAAGACTCCTCAGACTCCTCCCCCCAGCTCTATGTCTCCAGTGCTCCTCCTCTACAGCCTCAGCCTCACTGGTGGCTGCTCCTCCTTGATGCCCAAGCCTCTCTCTGACAGGCCCATCTCCATGGTGTATTTCTCTATCTACCTCAACTCACCCTGCATTTGCAATTGTTCTCCAGGAATCACCTCTAGAAAATCCCAAATCAGTCTTGCACTTATGCCTCATTAATGTTACTTTACCTTGTAGTTGTAGTACCTGCCTACCTACCGTATCATTTGCCATGACTGTTTTCCCTAGTCTTGTTACCTTCAAGTTTTATTCATTACTGTATATATGTACTGTATGTAGTTATGCTGTTTTTACCTCTGTACTTGCCCTTTCCCGGGTCGCACCTGGAAACGAGCCTTGCTCATGGTGCTTTTCCTGGCTACCAATTTTTAAATAGATAAATAAATCATAGAATCCATGTTAAAGGAAAGGATTGTGGCATACCTGGAGGCTAGTGGGGAACAAGACCTGAGGCAACATGGATTCATAGCAGGGAGATCTTGTCAAACAAATCTGATAAATTTCTTTGACTGGGTAACCAGGGTGGTGTCAGGGATGGGCAATGGGCATGGCCCACCTAGATTTTAGCAAGGAATTTGACACTGTCCCACACAGGAGGCTAGTAAACAAGCTGCATAGTCTGGGAGTAGGTCCCAAGGTGGTACATGAGTCTGAAAATGGCTGAGCAACAGGATAAAATGGTGGTGGTAAATGAAGTTCAATCCCAGTAGAGGGATGTGACAAGTTTGGTGTCACAGGGCTCAGTTCTGAGGCCGTTCCTCTTCAATGTCTTCATTAGTGCCATTGCATAGAGGCTGGAAGGGAAGGGAAGCCTCCTTGTGGATGACACCAAGATCTGCACTAGGGTGGACACTTCAGATGGGGTGGAAAAAATGAGAAGAGACCTAGGCAAATTGGAGCAGTGGTCAAGAGTGTGGCAACTTAAATTTACTACAAAAAAGTGAAAAGTCATGCACTTGGGCCACAGGAATGCTGTAGAGGAATACAAAATTGGGGGGATACTAACAACACAAACTGGACAGGGACCTGGGGTAAACATAATGGATGACCTGAAGGTGGCCAAGCAATATGAAAAGGCAGTGGGGAGGGCTGGACTGATGCTGGGGTGCACAGGGAAGGGCATCACCAGTAGAATACAGGAGGTGGTCATGCCACTGTACAGACAGTTGTTCAGGCCACATCTGAAATACAGTGTTCCATTCTGGATGTGGTGACATAAGACCATACCTTATTGTTCTAATCATATTTCATGGTATTTTATGTGAGAAATGCATCAGAGATGGCTAGGGTGGCCCAATGTAAGTTGCAAGGGATCATGGGTACAAAGACATGGGCCCTGGGGAATGATATATTTTTTACTGAGTATTTCTGTGTATTACTTGCTCACTGGACTATGCAGTCACACATTGTGCACTGTGCCTATGATTTGTTAGTTTTGTATCAAATCTTCTCATGTCCAATATTGAAACCTTGTATTCTCTGTTCTCAGATGAACTTATGCATCGAGCCTGTATATTGTGCTTACTATTGTTGCTTGTATCAAATCTGTTTCATGTGTATTACTGTTACCTTGTACTCCACTGTGACCCTGAGCCATGTGTTATGGCCCAAGGCATGCCTGAAAATGGTCCCTGGGATCACGGCACTCACCCGGTTATCAAAGTCATAAATAAATAAATAAATAAATAAATAAATAAAAACATTGCAACTCTTGTTACAGGGCAGAGCATTTGTCAGCTGCAAGGTAGGGGCTAGAGTTTAATTAAACAATTTAAAAGGAGATAAAAGAGTAATTACGCAGAGCTGGAAGCAAGGCCCATCCATTTGTGCTTGTGAAAGGCCAGGACCTCCAGTGGTTCCATTCGGTCTGGGTTACTTTTGTCTCTGCAAGTCTGCCCTGAGATAATCCCATTACAGCTGAATGGGCTACTATTTAAGTAAATGGTTGTACTGAGGATAGCTTAATTACAGCCATTTCCAAGGAGGGAGACTGGATTTTCCCCTAGAATTCTGGTTTAGACTAGCTGACCTCTGACCCTTGTTTCTCTCATATTCAGAAATGCACATTTGTTGTTTTGTAATAAAATACTAAGAGCTGATTGCTTGTATAGCCATAGAGATGGAATGCTAGCCAATCGCAGGGCAAGTCATTGTCCTCTGGACCTGCTCTTTGAGAAGCCCATAAAACAAGGGTGCAAAGACTGTATCAGAGTTTTTAGCCTTTTTGTGTTTTGAGGACCCTGCCTGCTTAGGAGAGCAGAGACATTTTCTTCAAGAATTCTTCTGCACTACCAAGAACCAAGATATTCAACTACCTTTGTAAAGATTTTGCACTTCAAAATTCAGCAACTAAGGACTTGAGGTAACTTTACTCTCAGAGTTTTAAAGTGTATATTTTTATGCATATTTTCCATTTTAGTTTCAATATCCTGTAATCAATGTCTAACATTATTTGTCTTTATGTTATTTACTGCATTTATTGATAAATTAGTAAAGCTTTTGGCTTACTATTAAGATAATTCTGCCAGTGTTGTTTGTGTGTGTTGCCTTGGGGAGACTTGTTCAAACTATACTACACCTGTGTGATTGCTTAAGGGCCAAAACACTACCAAAAGAAAGAACCAGTGGGGACTCTGTGTGACAAAAGGAGGGGAGGAAGAATGAAGGATCTCAGGAGGAGTCTGTGGGGATTTGAACTGAGCTCTGCATTGGGGAAAAACACATAATAGGGTATATAGAACCCCTGAAGTCTATACATGCCTGTGGATTTTCTGGTTATTTGTGCAGTGGCTGAGAGGGTTCTATCCCAGGAACACAGACTCAAGACTGTATCTGTACCCCCTTGCATGGAGATAGGGCACCCTGGGATCCTCTGGTGTATGTTCAGTTGTGAGACAGCGAGTGTGCTAAAAGGACAGAGGAAGGGTATCCCTGCCCCCCCCAGTCAAAAGAGGGATTCATTGTGATGCAAAGAATCCCACCCCATGGGAGTGAGCTTGTGACACTGGAGACCCCACATCTCTGGAAGGACATTGACAGAATGGAGGCAGTCCAGAGAAGGGCAACAAAAATGATGAAAGTAATGCACCAGAAAACATATGAAGAAAGACAGAAAGATCTCAATATGTATACACTGGAGGAAAGGAGGGAGAGGAGGGATGTGATAGAGACATTCAAGTACCTCAGGGGAATCAACAAGGTCCAAGAGGGCAGCATTTTCAAAACAAGAGATGTGCAAGAACAAGGGGTCACAATATGAGGCAGAGGGGGAGACTCAGGGGTAATGTGAGGAAGTATTTTTTTACAAAAAGGGTGGTGGATGCATGGAACAGACTCCTAGTGGAGGTCATAGAGGCTATAATGATTGGTGAGTTCAAGAATGCATGGGATATGTCACATCATATGGGAATACTCATCAGACAAGGCAAATTTACAGGTTTAAAACACACACATTGGTGTGGTATTTATTCTTCAAAAGTTAGAAAAATAGTAAAAGAAAACAAAAGAAAATTGCAAAGAAAATCACTACTTTACATCAGTACTTTCTCCCATAATACAGTCCTGGATCTTAGAGCTCCTAAGACACTTCTCATCTGCATTCAACAGCTTGTCTATAGTAGCACCTATCTCCTCTCTCTCAGGGCTGAGCCCCACTGGACTGAACTGAAGTAAACTCAGTGAAGAGGTTTTTATATCTTTTGGTGGGGTCACCTGATTGAGCCCTTTTCTATTAACATGTCTGGACATGCTGTTTCATGTTTGAACATGTTGTTTCAAAATTGGAGGTGGGTTGTTTCAGGGGATTTCCTGTTTCAGTTAAAGGTGCAGTGTATATCTCCACAGATATTGATTCTCGGGATCTCTGATCCACAGTGACTAAGCACTTTTATAAAGCATACCATTCAGCCTCATACATAAAACCTTATACAGTAACAGGTTTGTGGTGTGAATTTATGAAAATACCTTGAGAATTTCTTATAACTGTATTAATCATGAAATTATTATTGTTTTATATGGCTTCTGAATTCTTTTTATTTAAAAAGGCATTATTAACTGTATTTATTCCTATTTAAAATAGCCTTCTTGCTTTTTGTTCACAAAATGCACTTGTGCACCTTACACAACACCTCTCTGGGTGTTTGGCATCATTCCAGTGACTGAATGGATGGAAATGGAAAAAGAATGAAAAGAGAGAACTAGTTGGAAGTTTAGTAGGGATAGTAAAGTACTACACTAGGTGGCCAACCTAGAGTACGGGGAAAAAAGAAGAAAAGCAAAGAGAAAAGTGTTGACTGTTGCACAACAGAAGTTTTGATAGCTAGGAAATAAGAAGATAGAAGAGTGGTCTATCAGTCACAGCTGAGGGTGTAGCCTAACTCTGCCACACACCTCCCTCCTTAAGGAAAAAAGTCTCAAAACTATACTGGTTTTTCAAAAACTCCCTCTCAGTCATAAATATTCTACCAAAACTGTAGAATGGGGGTTGGTTGAAACTTTCTCTTACCCACTATGAGTGCTTCACCCCAGGGTCCCTTAATTCAGCTATTTTTGTATTGTCCACCATACCAAGTTACTGCAACATGACAATACTTTCACAACATTACCCTGGGGCAGTCATACAGTTCAGAACAGTACCCATCTATGCTCTCAGAGGACTTCAGTATGTAGTGACTGTCTACTCCCTATTTCACTCTGGTCACTACAACTCAAACATTTCATATGTAATATCAGGCACCCATCAATAGGCATCATTTCAACACCTATCACTTAGCATCATTTCAGAATCCATAACTTGGCATAGTTTCAGAACCCTGTGCACCTACTATCATACCTTCATCAGTACATTAAAAAAGAGGAAGTAATATACAGCAGTTTTATACTGACTTCTAGCTTCCTCCATACCCATCACTTGGCATCATTTCAGCACTCATCACTTGGCTTCGTTTCAGAACCCTGTGCATCCACTATCATACTTTCATCAGTACATTAAAAAAAGAGAAAGAAATACACAGCAGTTTTATGCTGACTTCTAGCTTCCTGCATACCCATCACTTGGCATCATTTCAGAATCCATCACTTGGCATTGTTTCAGAACCTATCACTTGGCATTGTTTCAGCCCTATGCACCCACTATCATACCTTCATCAGTACTTTAAAAAAGAGGAAGTAATACACAATAGTTTTATGCTGACTTCAAGCTTCCTCCATACCCATCACTTGGCATTGTTTCCACTCAGGGGTCCAATCATAGGTTCCACCCCATACCTAGACCCTCCATGACCCTAGGTTCCTCATTTTATATCCTACAGTATAGACATGTCTTTTTTTTTTAATTGTTTAACCATGAGTGGCACACTAAGCTGAAAGCTTGTTTACAGATGCGACCTGTGAGCCAAGAGAAGTTAAGTGACTTGCTCAGGGTCACACAGTATGCAAGTGGGGGCTGTGGGATTCAAATCCAGGTCTCCAGATTTGCAGCTCAGAGCCTTAAACCACTGTGCTATACTATTTCTTGTAATCATTTCATACATTTAATTTATTCTTTCCCTTTCATGTATTTTCTGGTAGACAAAGACCATTTTAATGCTGAACATCAACCAGCCAGTTCCTAACTTCAAAACCTTTGGAGTTTCCTTTCAACCCCTACTTTTAACATACCAGGGTTTCCTTTCAACTCTTATACCATTCTGGTACCCTCAAGTGACTGTACTCAGCACCAGCCGTAATGCTATATTCATTTTAAACATTACATGTTTCATACATTTCATAGCATATCACACGGGGTTCAAAACATGGGAATGTCCATTCAGCCACCATGGTGTCTTCCTTGTTGCTTGTAGTCTTCACCCTAGTATACAAATGTCCTGAAACAGTCCTACCTGGGGCCCTCATCTCATTGTCCTCCAAGTAGCAGCAGCTCAGAAAAATGGGCAACAATGGGATTTCAAAAGTGACTGGCAACAAAGGTTCCATCAGAGGATCATCCTCCTCTAGAACCCATGGATCCTGGTCCTCTGTCTCCGTCATGAAATCCTCTGGTTGGAAACCCTCCATCAGCACCTGGCAGTGGTGCTCCACCTTTCTCTGGTGCTGTTCCACCTCTGCATTCCATCAAACTCCAATCCAGTTCTTCTTACCTGGGCTCTGGTATGCACACCAGTAAGCTCCTCCTCCATCAACAGATCCTTGGCATTCACGAGATCCTGGAAGTATGACATCCTGCTCTTTGTCCCCTATGTCTGGATGCCAGGACTGGTATCTGGGTACTGGTCTCCCCCTTGTTTCTCTGGACAACCTGTACGATCCCACTCTGACACCAAGTTTGTCACAGCGTCTGGGAATAAACATCAGACAAGGCAAATTTACAGGTTTAAAACACACCTTGGTGTGATATTTATTTTTTAAAAGTTAGAAAAATAATAAATGAAAACAAAAGAAAATTGCAAAGAAATCACTACTTTACATCAGTAGTTTCTCCCATAATACAGTCCTGGAACTTAGAGCTCCTAAGACACTTCTCATCTGCATTCAACAGCTTGTCTACAGTAGCACCTATCTCCTCTCTCTCAGGGATGAGCCCCACTGGACTGAACTGAAGTAAACTCAGTGAATAGGTTTTTGTATCTTTTGGTGGGGTCACCTGACTGAGCCCTTTTCTATTTGCATGTCTGGACATGCTGTTTCATGTCTGAACATGTTGTTTCAAAATGGGGGGGGTGGTTCAGGGGATTTCCTGGTACAGTTAAAGGTACAGTCTATATCTCCACAGAGATTGACTCTCTAGACCTCTGATCCACAGTGACTAAGCACTTTTATAAAGCAAACCATTCAGCCTCATACAGAAAACCTTATACAGTAACACGTTTATAGTGTGAATTTATGAAAATACCTTAAGGATTTCTTATAATTGTACTAATCATGAAATTATTATTGTTTTATATGGCTTCTGAATCATTTTTATTTAAAAAGGCATCATTAACTGTATTTATTCCTATTTAAAATAGCTTTCATGCTTTTTGTATACAAAATGCACTTACGCATTTTACACAACACCTCTCCGGGTGTTTGGCATCATTCCAAGGGCTGAATGGATGGAAATGGGAAAAAAAATGAAAAGAGAGAACTAATAGGAAGTTTAGTAAGGATAGTAAAGAGCTACACTAGGTGGCCAACCTAGGGTGGGGTGAGGAAGAAGAAAAGCAAAGAGAAAAGCATTGACTGTTGCACAACAGACATTTTGGTAACTAGGAAATAAAGAGATAGAAAAGTGATCCATCAGTCGTAGATGAGGGTGTAGCCTAACTCCACCACAGGATAGACAGAAGGCAACCCTAGTGATAGGAAAGAGAGGGTAAGCTGCTGATCATTTAGGATCTGGAGTTCAAGTAGGTAGTGAAATGAGCTGACTAGGTGAGTCAGGCGGTCCATATATGCTGTCAGAATCTATGTTTCTATTTCTTGAGTAGTCGTCCTGACCGGGTTCTCGGTAGGCACTGCCCATGGAGGGATCACATGGGGGCAGTGGCAATCTGTTTTAGAGCTGAGTTGAATCTGGTGGTGCACCTAATGGAGGATACCACATTATTTGAATGCATGACTGTGCATGGGGGCCTGGGTGCAGGTTGCAGAATCCTCTTCATGCACCAACTTCCAGGTTGCCAGGGAGAGTTTCTGCAAGAAATCATGGACTTCATCACTGACAGAGTGTTGGATTCCCTGAGATGGCTTATTCTTGGTGACTTCAATGCTTAGATTGACAATGAACAACCACGATTTGGTCAAGATTTCCTCCAGGGTATGGAATCCCTGGGCCTTGCACAAGTTATTACTTCTATGACACATCAACACGGTCATGCCTTGGACTTGGTATTCACAGTGGGGCTCATGATTGATAATCTCAAGACTGACCCAGTCAGCTGGATAGATCATTGCACTATCAGGTTCGCTTTCAGGGCCCCCTTGTAGTCCTCCCCCTGTGGAGGTAGTCCAGTTCTACCTTTTGAGAGGGCTTTGGCCAGAGGGACTTTTGGTGGTTCTGGACACCTCAAGTGTGTTGACAGATTATGTAATGGGTCTGGAGGCAGCAGTAGTGGCCTGTCATAAGGCTGTGATTGCGGTCTTTTACCATGTGGTGCCAGTTCATTTACCCCCACTGGTTTCATGCCTCAGCTTGCCTTGGTTTGATGGTGAGCTGGGGGAGATGAAAACCATGGGGTGGAGGTTGTAGCATCATTTAAGGAAATCCAGGGCCCAGGAGGACAAACTGGTTCAGATGTCTCACTGCGGTCAGTATCAGAAGGCAGTAACTCATAAAAAGGCAGAGTGTTTGTCTAGGAAGATTGCTGCTAGAAAGAACCAACTGGCTCAGCTCTTCTGGACAGTGGATAGACTTCTCTATCTGGCCTGTCTGGAGACTGTGAGTGCATTTACACTTATGAAATGCAAGGCATTTGCTTGATTCTTGTCATACAAGATGTCCTCTGTTAGGCCCGGGATCACACCTAGTGGACTGCTGCATTCCAGCAGAGTTGAGCCTACAAATCTGGAATGCAGTCAGTGGTCTTGGGGGATGTTTTGAGTAGTGACAATGGAAGAGATGAGTGAGATGATCTCTGAGCAGTGGTCAACATTTTGTAATCTGGCACCAAGCCCAATATGACTACATTGTGAGCTGTGTTGGGCAACTGGGCCCAGTGTTCACTAAGATTGTCCAGTGCTCCCTGTCTGAGAAGATATTCCCAGTGGTGCTGAAAACTGCATTGGGGAACCTGTTCTGAAAAAGCCATCTCTGGACAATTTGTCCTGGTGAATTATTGACCTCCCTCTAACCTTCCCTTCTTGGGAAAGGTTATTGAGAGGTTGTTGCACTTCAGCTTGAGGCACACCTCATTATGAGCCTCTCCAGTCTGTCTTTAGGTCCAGGCATAGCACAGAGACCGGTTTAGTTAGGGTGCATAGTGACCTGTTCAGGGTGAGAGATAGAGGACAATGGTCAACTGTCATCCTCCTTCATCTCTCTCAGCTTTTGATACTGTGGACCATTGGCTGCTATTGGACCAGCTCAGGGAGTATGCAGGACTCACCAGTAAAGTCTCTGTTGGTTTGCATCCTTTCTTAGTGTCAGAACTCAGAGGGCAGTGTTGGAAAGGTTTGCCTTGCAGTTAAAGGTTCTGTCCTCTGGCATACCCAAGGATTTAGTTCTGTCACCCATATTTTTCATGGTGTATATGCAACCCCTGGGTAAGATCATTAGGCAGTATGGACATGGGTTTCACTGCTATGCTGCTGATACCCAGCTGTACATGTCCTTTGCACCTGGGACATTGGGTAAGGTTGACATGCTTAATAGATGACTGACCAAGATCCAAGACTAGATATCATCGAGCTAGTTGAGGCTGAACCCAGAGAAAATTGAAGTATTAGTGGCTGAGTCAGAGCATGGAGGGGTGGTGGCAACTACAGAAAGGGAGATGATGCTTTGGCTTTGTCCCTTTAGACTCTTGGCTGGCACAAAGTTGAAAAATCTAGGAGTCATTCTGGATGAGGGGCTGATACCTTTTTTTTTTTTTTTATTTTTTTATTTTTTTTTACCAATTATTTTACCAGGTGAGACACACTAAGCTGAAAGCTTGTTTGCAGGTGCAACCTGGGAGCACGAGGAAGTTAAGTGACTTGCTCAGGGTCACACAGTATGCACCTAGGGGGCTATGGGATTCAAACCCAGGTCTCCAGATTTGCAGCTCAGAGCCTTAACCCACTGCGCCATACTGCCTCCTAAACCTGAGGCTCAGGTGTCAACAATAGTCTGGAATGGCTTTTGCCATCTGTAGAACATCAGCCAGATTAAATCATTATCCCACCTGGTAATTTGGCCAAACTGGTGCATGAATTCATGACTTTGAACCTTGACTAGTGAAACGCTCTATACCTTGGGGTTAATGGGGGTATGCTATGATGCATGCAGTTGGTACAGAATGCAGCTGCTTGGTTGCTGACTGGCCTCTCGAGTTCATGTCATGTCTCCCCAGCACTGCATGATCTGCACTAGCTGCCAGTCAAGTAGCTCATCTCCTTTAAAGTTGGACTTCTAACTTATAAGACCCTAGATGGGCTGGACCCAGACAATCTGGCAAAGCTCTTGCACCCTCACATACCCTTGTGTCCTCTCCACTCCACTCCACTGCAGAGGGCCTCCTGGTAGTTCCAAGGGCAAGGCTGGAGACATAAGGGTGTGGGGTTTTTGAAGTAGCTGGTCTGGTCCTCTGAAATTCTTTGCCAAAAACCTTGAGGGAGGCCCCCTTGGTGGAAACATTTAAGCAGGGCCTGAAACCCTTATTTGTTTAGTCTTTTGGGGTTTAGCTTTCCCCACAGTGGTGTTATCCCAGTTGTTAACAAACTGCTTTTGTTACTTGTGAATTTATTTATTTGAAAACTGTATTATTTTAAACAATTTTATTTTGGGGTTTTGTTCAAGTTTTTTTTTTAGATGTTTTTAATGTTGCTACTGTTTGATATTGTAATGGTGCCCTGAGCCTTGGGGGAAGGGTGCCACTTAAAATAAAGACCACTACTACTACTAAAATGGGGATATGAAAACTTACATGGGATGGTTGTTTGGGGGTGGGGGTGCCACTAGACACCAGGAAAGTTGTCAGACACACACAGGATGGCCGCTAATGGGCTACAGCACACCATGTAAATGAGCACATAATGGGCATGCAAATTGCCCCTTAGTGTCTTGCATGCCCAATGGACTTATTTGCATGTTGTGGCTGAATATAGCCCACAGAAGTCCCAGCGATATCCATTCCAGGAAGTGTTATTCCCTGTGGGTTATATACAGCCCAGGTCCATGTTGGGGCAGTGCAGTTTCAGTTAATGCTGCACCAAAATGGCCTGATATTCAGTCTGATAATGCCGATCCACTATCTGACTGAATATAGCAGCTACTGGGTTGGATGCAAGCACAAGTGTGTTGCAAACCTTTGTACCATGCTTGTGCATCCAACAAAAGTTACAAATTGGACAAGACACTGGGACCAGATGGGATACATCCTAGAATATTAAGGGAACTACGGGACGCGATGGCAGCACCACTGACAGCACTGTTCAATGAGTCATTTGACATGAGAGTGGCTCTGGAGGACTGGAGGAGAGAAGATGAAGTCCCCTCTTCACAAAAGTTGGAGTAGGGAGGAGGCTGGAATCTATAGACCAGTCAGCCTCACCTCAACAGTGGGAAAAATGATGGAATCACTACTTAAAGAAAGGACCGTGGAACACTTTGAATCCAGTGGAGCACAGGAACCAAGACAGCATGGATTCACAGTGGGAAGGTCATGATAAACAAATCTAATTGATTCCTTTGACTGGGTGACTAGGGTAGTGGATCAGGGAGATGTGGCCTACCTGGATTTCAGTAAGGCCTTTGATTCCAGTTCACATAGAAGACTGGTGAACAAGTTGAGCAGCCTGGGATGTATCACAAGCTGTTAAACTGGTTAGGAACCACTTGAGTGATAGAAGACAGAGGGTCATGGTGAATGGAACTCAATCTGAGGAAAGGAGAGTGACCAGCGGGGTGCCACAGGGATCAGTCCTGGGGTCAGTTCTGTATAATGTCTTCATAGGTGACATTGAGAAGTGGGCTGGAAGAGAAGGTCTGCCTCTTTGTGGATGACACTAAGCTCTGCAACAGGGTGGACATGCCGGGAGGAGTGGAAAAAATGAGAAGGGACCTAGGTAAACTGGAGGAATGGCCTAGAGTGTGGCAGCTGAGATTCAATGCAAAAAAGTGTGAAATCTTGCATTTGGAGTGCAAGAATCCAGTGGAGGATTACATGATGGGAAGGGGAGATACTGATGGCCACCTAACGGGAAAAGGATTGGGGGGTTAATCATATCTGTTTACCTAAATGTGGCCAAACAATGTGACAAGCTTGTGGGTAGAGCCAGTGGGATGCTGGGGTGCATAGGGAGAGGTATCACCAGCAGAAGAAAGGAGGTGGTGATGCCACTGTACAGACATTGGTGAGGCCTCATTTGGAATACTGTGCCCAGTTCTGGAGGCCACATCTCTGTAAGGACATAGACAGGGCAACAAAGATGGTGCAGGGCCTCTACCAAACATCATATGAGGAGAAACTGGGAGTCCTCAGTATGTATACCCTGGATGAGAGGAGAGACAGGAGAAATATGATAGAAACCTACAAATATCTAAAAGGAATAAATAGGATGCCAGAGGCTAACATCTTTTAGAAAAGGAGATGTCCAGGAACATGAGGGCATGACATGAGGTTGGAAGGGGTAGACTAAGGGGTAATGTACTGAAATATAACTTCATAGAAACGGTGGTAGATACATGGAATAGACTCCCAGCAGAGGTGGTGGGGGCAAACATAGTGGGGGAATTCAAACATGCATGGGACAGGTATAGGGGAACCCTAGCAATAGGAATGAGGAGGTAAAGCCGGAGATCAAGTAGGGTCTGCGCCTTTTACAGTAGGCAAGAAAAATGGGCAGACTGGGTGGGCCTAGCATTCCTTATCTAGGTTTACTTGGTTAGAAGGGACAAAAGAAGGCCAAGGCCCATCTAGAATGTCCCCCACACTATGTGGGACTTCAGAACTGATGTAAGTTCTCCCTGATCCAAATATCAAGTCTGTTTTTGAAGGAGTTTAGGTTACAGGAATCCATCAACTCCTATGGTAGGCTGTTCCATAGCCTTGGAGCTCTTATGGAGTAGAGGTTTCCTCTTTTGCTGTTTTTGAATTTTGGTACCTCATACTGCTTGTTATGCATTCTGGGGACTATCTGTCCAGTTGAGTATGAGAGTCCACATTGGTTCATAAGAATGGGTGATTGGAGTAATTTATGTCAAGAGTAAATCACCTCTTGTTCTTCTAGTCTGTAGTGAGTGGAGACCAGTAAGCCTTAGTCTTATTGGGTAGTCTAAGTGTGCAAATCTTGGTATAATTATAGTGGCTGTTCTCTGAACTTGTTCTAAATGGTATATGTCACCTTTCAGGTAAGGATTCCAAAAAGGGGACCCATAATTGATGTATGGCCTTATGAAGGTCCTGTATAGGGGGATGATGCATTGCTCTGTGTGAGTAATGAAGGTGCACTTGATTTGTTTTAAGAGACCATTTGCCATCTTGGCAGTTTTAGTACAATGCTCCCTTGAAGAGAATTTATTAGATGTAAGTATCCCTAGGTCTTTTTCACATATAGATGTTTTAAGTAGTATGATATTCAAATAGTACTGTAGTTATGTTTTGGGTTGTTTTCCCAAAGTGAAGGACAACGCATTTGTCATGATTAAAGTACATATTATTTTGTTTTGTCCAATGTTCTATATTTCGTAGGTCTGAGACAAGTGATGCCAGGTTAATAGGATAATTAACCCTGCCCCCCCAATTGTGTGTCATCTGCAAACTTAGATAGATAGTTGTTAGGGCCCGCTTGCATATCGCTGATAAAAATGTTAAACTGAGTTGGACCCTGCACTGATCCCTGGGGAACCCCGCTTGTGACAGGACCCCAGTCAGAAAAAGTGTTGTTTATTTTAACTTTCTGAGTTCTACATGTAAGCCAGTCAGTTATCCAATTCACTAGGTAAGTTGAGATGCCCATTGTCTGTAACTTCTGTGTTAGTTTGGTATGAGGGACTTTGTCGAATGCCCCGCTGAAGTTCAGTTGTATCATGTCTGTTGGAACCCCGTTATCAAGATGTGTGCTAATGACATTATAGAATGCTATTATGTTGGTTGTACAAGAATGACCTGGTGTGAAACCGTGTTGTGTTACATCTGAAATATTTTGGACTTTGATTTCTTCCTCAAGTTTGGATTTGATAATCCTTTCCATGAGTTTGCCAACAACGGAGGTTAGACTAATGAGATGGTAGTTTTGAACATTTCCTCTGTTACCCTTCTTAAATATTGGAGTGACTATAGCAGTGTGTCAGTCATTAGGTATTGGGCTCTCTTTTAAAGATTTACGGAAAATGATTGACAAGGGAAGGGACATGGTTTGGGTGGTTTCTTTTAAGAACTTTGGATCGATGTTGTCCGGTCCAGGGCTTGTAGTTGTTTTAAGTTTGTTAAGGGCCTGCAAAATGTCTGAAATAGTGATTTCTTGGGTGGTCCAATTGAGATGGATAGGAAGGGATGGATCTGCCATCAATTTCTATGTTTCTATGTTTTTGTTGCATATACAGCCCTCAGTCACATCAGAAAAGTAAGCATTAATGCCAGATGAAGGAGGCGTCTACTGGGGAATTAATGCGTGGTTGGGGGAGTTGTGGCATAAGGCCTTGGCCAAGTGTCTACAACCACCCAACCATGCATTCATTCCCCTGTAGAAGCCGACTCTGGAGGGCATTAATGCACTTGTAACCCGGCAATACTTGTGTTGTTGTTGTTTCCGTAGTTACAGTTCTGTTCGGCTTTCTGTCGGCACATTGAGATGTTCTGTAATCGCTGTGATGTGTGTTCTGGTTGCTGCTGTGACAGCTAGTGGTGCTAGAGGTTGACTCAGTGACCCGGTGATTAATAGTTGGAGCATGCCTTACTAGTGAAATAATCACCACTCCAACTGTGGTCATGTGTTGTATTTGGTCCAATGAAATGACTTTATTTGCCGTTTCTGTTTGATGCCATGTTACAAGGAATATTAAAGCCTACAATATGACCTGTGCAATTTAGAAGAGTGGCAAAAAACTTGCATAATGACATTTAATACCAGTGTGATAGTCAGAGCACCCTGCAGTCCCTAGTGGGCCCCTTCTCTCTTAGACTTTGCCCCTTAGACTGCCTAAATCAGTGTTTTTGCTGTCATGGTCCCCTCTTTGGAAAGAACACAGCCCATGTTGCTCCAATAATCTCCATGTCCACCACCTTCCATCCTTCAGCCACTCCGTAGAGAGGGTCTTTGCACTAGATAGCACACTTTGCTCTCTTGGAGATGCTTTAACCTTCACACCATATCCAGGTACTTTTTCCTCAGGGATGCAGTCACACACAAACCAGATACTCCAGCCTTTGTAAGCAAATATCTAATGTATGATTAAACACTGGATACCTAGCTATAATAGTAGCAAAAGGTATGTACAGTACTTACTCATAATTCATAGAGAAAGTAAGCATAAAGGGATTTAGAAAAGAAAGCGTGCACACTTGCACACAAGTAGTTTCATGGCTATCTTCATAACAGGTACAGAGTTTACTAACCTCACTACACATACTCAATCTTTTCTTCAGACCCACAGCATTGCCCCCTGCTTGGTTCGTGCTGAAGTTTCAGCAAAAGAAGAATGAACTTAATGGGAAAGGCTCTTTTAACCCCACCTTCTCTTTTTCTACCTCCCCCTATCTCCCCTCACTCTCCAAAGATGCAATGAATTTTAGGGTTTGTGACCTCACTTCCCTTCACCAGAGTTTATCTGATGGTCTGGAGTTAATTTGAGACCCACTTCTGGGTTCTGCCTCCACCTGGATACTATGGTTTCTACGATTGCTGGAAAAGCCACTTTCTCTCAGGGATCATTTAACACAACAAGAGAGTCAGCCATTCCCTGCCATGTCATCTCCAGATGATTCAGGGCTGGGTTATTTATGTGAAAAAGACTTCTTTCTTCTTAAGGTTGCCTCCTACAGTAGGCTTTTCACATTTACTCTGGTCTTGCTACTGCTAGTCAGATTTCTCATACTGTACACAGACCAAGAGTTTGTAAAACAGCAAATAATTCAGTTGCCTTATATAGAAAATAATTTGGTCATCACTGTCACAAATTCACTCAGCAGGTCAGGCCCTCTACTCCCAAAGTGCCAACCTCTGAGCGCAGTCTTGAGAACAGTGTAACAGACAAGGTAACCCTCTTGTCTGTTTTTGTGAGTTCGGATCAACCTTTGGTCTCCAGTTCTGGAGGGATTTAAACTGTTAATCTCTTGCTAGCATACCCAATACACAGGATCAGATATATCTGTCTTCAGGTGGCCAGATATCTTTGCCTATGGGCACCTAACCAGGCGTGCAGAAATGAACCCTTTACAACTTTAATAAAGACCTCAGAATTAAAATGCTACACTTTCCAGTTTGGTACCACCATACAAGCCTATGTCTGCTATCTGCTATAACCATAAATATTTCTTAGCAAAAGAAAGCAATTCAAAGACAGACCAGGTTTTCTCTAAAATTAGAGTTTTTACTAAAATATATAATAATAATACGTCAGACATACAATACAGAACTCTTATATCACAAGACATACATATCTTTAAACAAAATAAGTTTTAAAACAGTGCAATTCTTGCAACAATATTTAGATTTTGTCTAGCTTTTTAAATACTTGTTTTCAGTGCTCAGATGTTATCTTGATCAGAGTCAGCTAAAAGTGTCCCTGTAGTGAAACAGAATAATCTTTACAAGCTGTATCTGCCAACCCCTTTTGGATGAGGTCATCCAGTTCCTTCTCTGTCAAAATCCGTCTTTCAGATGAGACGTTAAACCGAGGTCCCATCTTCCTGGATTGGTGGTAGTTCAGGTGGATGTTAAAGATCCCATGGCACTTATCAAAAAGAGTAGGGGGCAGTTTTATTGAAAACAAAAATTTTACAGACAAAGCCAACATAAGGTACATAGATAATATGTGTGTAAGAAAAACCAAAATAAAAAGGAGGGAGAAGGGAGAAATAAAGACACTGCATGAATCCTTCAAGTCACAGCTGAGTCTGTGTTCGTGATCCATGGAAGGGCCGCCCACAAGGCCAACAGAGACAATGCCGAACACAAAGTCCTTTCACTTTCGTATACTTTCTTTAAGTCCGCCACTATCTTCCCCTCTAGTTCCGAATAAGAACAAGTCTTTTGCTGTAATGTAAACAAACATCTTGACATCCAAATGTTCCATTTAATCACAAGAAATACAAGGTTTAAAGTGTCCCTATGCCACAGAGACCAGTGAGAGGAAAAAACACCATACATAACATTTTGATATGTGACTGTAGAAAATATAGGAACAGCCCAGGAGCTGGCCAGGAAAGGCCACCAATTTTTAATATATGAGCAGTCAAAAAACAAATGTGGTATGGTCTCCAGTACATTAATACAGTGGGGTCTAGAACAGAAACGATCCTGAGACTGCTTATGTTTATGGTTGGCTTTCACGTTGATAACCAGTGAAAGTCCCACAGGAGGGCCGGGATCCTAGAACATCGCAACAAAACTAGAAGCGAAGGTAGATGATTGGCCGGACATTTAATAAAAGGGGTTTGTACCATATAGACAGAGGACAAACGCTTCTTATACAATGCTTTATGCGTGTTCGAGATGAGAGCCTGAGGTGACACTTTCCACTGCTTTGAATGGAGAAACATGTGCTTAACATACAGCGAAATGCCCTCAATTTGTCGCAACACTCCCAAAGAATCATGTTCCCACAAGTGAAACCAATACCTACAAGAGTTGTAAAACCACGCTTCCCACCCTCTCTGGGTGTTAACCAGTAAAGGTCGCAAGTTGGCCGAGAGAAAAATACTAGTAAAGAATAACAACGGATTGATCATCTGGACACCGCCTTCAGAGGTAGGTAGGTAAGTGACATTTCTCTTAATCGGATTCAACCAACTGCCCCAGAGGGCTTGAAAAAACAAGCTGAAAACCGTAGTTTCCAGTTGCTTCGGGATAGGGAACACATAACTTAAATACAGTAACAGAGGGAGAAAATAAAATATAAAAAAAAAACACGCTTCTTCTTCCCGAGCTGTCCCCTATTCCAAGGGGCCACCATGACTCGTCCCTGCTTCAATTTATCTTCCCAGTTAAAGGAATCAGAATCTCATATCCCGAAATATATACCAAGTATACGAATTGGGCCTTCTACTACACGTAAAGAACCGATATTATCTGAAGAGACTCAAGAGGAACCAAGTCAGATCCCCAAACTCTTGCCGAAGTTTATACTTGCTCCAGATAATGCACCGAAGGAGGAACATTCCTGAAGAGAGACAAGCACCGAGGCCTCGTCAGCTACAAGGAAACACACATCATCTGCATAAGCTATTGCTGTAAATGGCGATCGCAGAGCCGAACACGAGATGGCACGGATCTGAGGGTGGGCATTAAGTCGACGAAGCAACACATCCAGAAAAAAAACATATAATAGAGGGCTCAATGGACAGCCTTGGCAAACTCCCCGTTTCACCGGGATCATCGGGCCCACCCAACCATTAATCAGCGGAACAACAGTAGCCATCCTATAAAATGTCTGAATCCAACGGATCATCTTATCTGGAACGTGCAGAATATGCAGAGCGTTCCATAAAAAATCATGGTTAACCGAGTCGAAAGCAGTCTTTTGGTCGACTGAAATAATAAGTCCTGAAACGGAATCCGGAAACCCATGGGAAAATAATTCACGGAGGAGAATTAGGTGATCAGAAATTCTCCTGTTCAGTATAGAACAGGATTGGGCTGGGTGAATAACCATTTCTGCGATCCCAAGCAAACATTGCGTGATGAGTTTCATCAATATCTTAAAATCAGTATTCAACATACAGAGGGGGTGCCAGTTTTCAAGAGAGTGAATGTCACCTTTCCGTTTGTACACAGAAATCAAAGTGCCCTTCATAAACTCCAAAGGGATACATTCAGAGACAAGCAGGGAGGCAAACACAGAGGTTAATTCCAAGAGGAGGTAATCCCCCAGATATTTGTACAAGGCAGTAGGAAGGCCGTCCGGACCAGGAGTCCGTCGTAGGGGCAAAGAAGAGATGGCTAACTGAATTTCCCTTTCCATGAAGGGTTGACATGCAGTTTCTGCACTCTGCAAGGAAGGGGAAGGAACATTAAGAGTACCGTACAATTGTCTCAGGTCAACCGACCCAGTAGGAAGAGGAGAAAACAAAGCAGTCGTATGGTCTGTGACTATCTGACATATGTCCGAACAGGAAATACAAAGATCTCCGTTCAAGTTAGAAAGACATAACATAGATTTATGGGCAATCTGGTGATAATTAGATTCAAACGGGCAAACGACTTCCCCTGTACATTTGACAGCATAGCTATGTTGGTGGTACAGTTGTTGCGACTGTCTAGACTAGAAATCCAACATATCCTTCTGCACTAATTGTATCTGCTGCGCAAGATCTTGTCCCGTCAAGTATGCAAGTGACAATAAAGACTGAAAATGAGCCTTTTTCTTTAAATATTCAAGATAATCAGTCCTGCATTTTTTACGACTATAAGATTTCAACAAACCAGTAAGAGCACGTTTCGTATCCATCCACCACTGAATGGGATCATCATACATGGGATACACTGACTTATGGGCATAGATAAACGACAAAAGGGTTTGCTGAAACAATGGTACCTGCAATAAGGATATATTGAATTTCCATAAACCCGGCCCTTTACTGAAACTGACAGGAGATCCGAAACCAACAGAGAGTAGCTTATGGTCAGAAAAGGCTACCACCTGTACTACAGCCGAAGTGACCTCTAATGTACTTGACAAAAAACAAAATCTATGCGGGTGGCCAACCTACCCTTTTGAAATGTGGGAGTATGTTGTTTTGTGAAAGACAAATAAGCATCTGTCAAACGGGCAGTACGGATCATGCGTCCCAACACAAGCAAGTCACAATATAATTTTTTGGTGGTAGCAAAAGAACTCTTATCCTGAAGACTAAGGCCACAGTTAAAATCACCGGAGAACAAAATCCGGAAAGAAGAATGTAAATAAGGGCGTATTAAATCAAAAAGAGCTATTCGCTCAGTCTTAATTTGGGGGGCATATATATTCACCACCTGATACGGGCTTTGCCCAATTAAAAAGTCCAAAATGAGAGCCCTACCAGGGGCCAAATCAAACAGCTTCAAAAGTCTGAACTCCGGGACATTAATTAAAATACCAAGACCAGAGCAGGAGTCTTGGCATATAGACCAAAAAGGGGACCCAGAAGCCAATCTCGTTGTGCCAGTTGGATCTCCTGCACAGTATGGAATCTCGTATCCTGTAACAAAAATATCCCTAATGGCAAAAGCCTCAAAAAGGAAAACACCAGCCGTCTCTTGTCCAGACGTTTCAGACTATTCACATTAACAGTATGGCAGGCAAATTGTGACATAGTAGCACAAAGATTAGGTAAATATCATTATTAAGTCTTTCTCTTCCCAGCCACCTTAGTCCCTTTCAACCTGACTTTGGCCTTTCACTTTTGTGAAAGGCCAGAGCCCAACTGAATTTCAGAATCAGAGAGACCATCAGGGAGGGAAGAGGCAATACAGGAAGAGTCAGACTCACCACCTGCATCGTCCGATATCGACTGAAGTACCTCAACGGCATTCGATAGAGCAATCGACAGTGTGGCACAGGCTTTCGGAGGGGATGGTAAGGTGCGGGATCCAGACCTTAATGATCTGCGACACATTACTTTGGCAGGTTCCCGAGGTGGAGGCATAGTACTAGGGCCAGGACCCTGCATCATGCCCTCTTGTACCATGGCACAGATGGAAAGAGGAGTCACCCCAAGGGGCTGAGCACTTTTGACGGACATAGGTACAGCACTACAGGAGGCCTCCGGGACTAAAGCCTTCAGGGAAGGGGGAGCTGCCACAGTAGGGAGGGCATCCAATGTGGTGCGAAGATGAGCCTTTTGAGCTTGTATAATCACAAAACATTGATCTACACCTCCATCATGTGTTACCTTAGTATGCGCAGCCCATGGACACGATTGAAACGTGTGTCCCAGCTCGTCACAAAGATTGCACCTGCAGTCATTCAGACAGTGCATACCCACATGTCCCATTTCACCACAGTTGTTGCATTTAATCTTGTCACACACACTGCTCAGGTGTGAGGGATCCCCGCATCTGTAACACGCCTTGGGTTGACCTGGGTAAAACAGGACCCGTCTGTCCCAACCTAGAAAAAAGGAATTAGGCAAGTGCACAGGACCAGATTCAGAAACATTCAACATTACTTTAAATTTCCAACCCCTTGTCCAGATATTCTCAGAGTCCAAGATGGCCACCGGCTGACCCTGTATATTGCAACGCTGTTTTAACCAATAAACAATATCAGAGACATCCACCCCCTCGTTATGAAACATAACAATAACTATCTTAAAGGCTGGTTTAGAGAGGAGTATTGCCTGAAAGGGGGTCCAAAGAGCAGTATTACACAAAGCATGATACTTTGACCAAAAACGTTCAAGTCCACGAGACGTCTGAAAACTAATGTCAAATATTGATTCACCTGATACATGTATCAAGGCATATATTTCGTGAGCAAAAAACTTCAGGGAGTCCTTCAAAAGTGTCCTGGCCACATACACACGGTCGGCGGGGTCCGGCAGCCCACCTCAATTAGAAAGCCTGACTGCATTGTGACGTTTGGCTGCCAGAACTGGAAATTTAAACAAGGAAGAAAAGGGCCGAGCTGGCCCACTCTGTACAGAAGAAGGTCGAAAATTGGCAGGGGCACTATCAGCCAGTGGGTCCGGACCAGAGAAAGACTGAGTGGCAGGGACTTGATTAAGGTCCAAGACAGGGTTCTGGGTTAAATATAGCTCCACAGGGAGATCCAAGGGATCAGGTGAACTCTTAGAAATCTGTTCTCCCCCTCTCAAGTCCAGATCATCCACAGGGCAAGGGGATCGTATAGGAGATGGCCCCAAGACCCATGAACCCGCCGTGGGGTCTTGCACCCAGCCAGCTGCCCTAAGCGCCGCATCCACAGACCATGTGGGGGCGATAGTAGGGTTCACTGTACCAGGAGATGCCTGTGAGGGGGCTTCAGCAGCTACTAACCCAGGGGACGGACCAACTGCCACAAAAGTACTTACGGATCCCGTTGCACCCTCTGCCGCAGAGGAAGGTCCAGGGACATCCTCACCAATCATCTCCGAATGTGCTACAGCAGTTTCCACGGGCAAATCCACAGGATCCATCACAGCAACACCAGGAGGAACAATAGTCGCTCCCTCCATCTTGACACGGCGAAGTTCCTGCTGAATCTCCAGTTTGGTGGTCATGTAGCGGCGTTCCGCCGCTAACAAGCGGTCGTGCAGCACATGCTCTTCCTGACTCAAAGGTGCCGAGTCCAAGGAAGTGTGCTCCTCCTGCGGTCCCTCAGTACACTTGAGAGAATCCTGACTAGCAGCTCGCTGGCAAATCATTTCCAAAACTGCAGGCGTTTCCATCATACGAACATCAGGGACAGCATAAACAGGTACAGCAGACTGACAATCCATCGAGGTCTCTTCGAACTCAGAGACAGGAGTCGAGACCAGGTCGCCTGCCCCCACAGCTCCAGCAGCCGCAGGCAACAGAGCGTCCTCCATCTTGGACAGGGATTCCCCTCTGACAGAGTGGGGGAATTTCCCTGGTGTCCTGGCCAAATTTCCCTCATTCACTAAAATACCAACAACAGCTTAATCTGGTTCAAGGTCAGTTGGCATTCATCTGTATCCCCCTTCCCTGGCTCGTGCCTGAAAATAGGCAGGATTTGTCTAGTGCACTTACCCAGTCAACAAAAACTAAATAAATAGAAATAAATAATCAAATAAAATATCTAAAAAAATATGTATTTCTATACAACTACAGGATGTAATTTCAAAGTATTTATTCTGCAACTTTAGCATAACTCAAGTTTCAAATGACACTTTCTTTGATCTCATACTGTACCCTCCACACACAGGCTTCATATGAGCATTTACAACCTCTCACCTCTGTGTAATAACCTGTGTTTTCTCTTCAACATCATAAACCTTTTTTATGATTTTCCCTCTTAACAAAGTTAACCCAAAACAACTCTGTAATTAACTCAGAGAAACAGGATTCCTGATTAAAGTCTTCCAGGTAACACATTGTCTCTAAAAACTGAGTGTGTGATACATGCTGTTAGCAGTTCTCTTGGCCTGCAGGTGTGAGCTGAAATCTGGGGGGGGAGGAGATGAGTGAGGTCATTCCTAGAGCATTTGATTTTTCAGCAGAGACAGTCATTAATACATTTTATATAAAAAATATTATACAGCACTCAGAACGGGCTGTCTACGTCACAATCACACCTCCCCCCTTGGTTTTTTATGAAGTTACACATTCTTGAGGCCCATAGATATCTTCTTCAATTTGGATATCTTTCCCTCCACTTTACGAAAGCTGGCATGACAATCCATCAGCATTAGCATTTTGCACTACACTGCGATGCTGCATGGTTAAATCACAGTCCTGGAGGCTGATACTGCACTGCAACACTTTGCCATTCTGCCAACCCTTCCTTTTCAATCATAGCAGTGAGTTGTGGTCTGTGACAACTGTAAATGATCTCCCACAAAGGTATGTATGTGGTTTCTTGATTGCCCAGACAATGGCCAGATACTCTTACTTAATAGAGGCATAATTAGTTTCCCTTGGTTGCCGCCTGTGACTGAGAAAAACAGCTGGCCTTTCTACTCTGTCCCTGGACACTTGTGAGAGAACCGGCCCCAGTCCACAGTCACTCATGTATGTCAGTACAATGAACCCCAAATCATAAGCAGGGCTTTTTGGCAGTGGTGCCTGGCACAGTACCAGTTCAAGTTGCTGGAAAGCTAATTCACAGTGCTTTATCCACTGACTCTTTTCTGGAAGCTTTTTAGCTGTGCTATCTGTCAAGAGGTTGGCAACAGTACTGTAGTAGTACTCCATATTTCCTAACATGCTTCAAACAAACCTTCTTTTTTGATCCATGATAGTACAGGTGTTTTGTTAGAACAAGTACATGAGTTCAAATATTTAGGTGTCATATTTTTTATTTTTTATTTTTTGGTAACCGGATAAGGCCCATTAGGCAAAAGTGCCTGTTTTCATATTTGATCCTTGTTTGACTTTTTCATCTCAAGTCTTGGCCACTAGTAGAATTATAAAGCGAACATTGGGGTTGCTCTATAAGGTCAAGTGCTTTTTTTCACCCGATATTAAAAGTTCAGTTGCCCAAGGATCCCTAATGCCACAGTTTGATTATTGTGTGAGTTTGTATTATAATATTGGTGTCAGGGAAATCAAAATTTTGACACTTGCATATAACAACATTTGTCGATTTGTGTTGAATTCTTCATTTCGTGCTAATTATTGTTTTCTTTACTCACAATTATCCCGGTTATCCCCTAGATCTAAACTCATGTATTACTTTGGGTGCCAAATATTTAAATCTATTTTCCATTCCTAGAAGTTTCTCCTAGCTGATCTGGAATCTATTCGCAACCCACCTGTTTTTTTGCACTCTTTTCAGGGTATAGTCCTACAATCTGTTTTTCATAAGACCAATGCAGGGTTGTATTCATTTTCCATATCAGCTCCAATATTTTGGAACAACAATGTTTTTAAGGTTAATTTTAAGCAGTATTTAATGTCTGCTGATAAATGTGATTGTTTCTTGTAATTTACTAGATTTTGTTTTGTTTTGTCATTGTTTGTGATGTTTCTTTTCTTGTCGGGTCGGGCCTAAAAATGGACTTGTTCCAGCGCCCTATCCCGGTTAACAAAATAAATAAATAAAATAAATAACTAGGAATGTGTTCAGCTGTTTCTTAGTTGGGGGGGCAATCCCAAATTGCCTCTACCCTAACAAGTTCAGGCCTGATGTGTCCCCTCTCACAAAATGTCCCAGGTACTGTATGGCACCTCTGCCATCCCTAACTGATACTTTTCTGATTTTCTAGTTAGTTACAGGTAGTAGAAGATGCGCAACTGAGAGCAAATGTGATTTCACTTCACAAAAGTGGGAGCAGAGCAGAGGCAGGAAGCTATAGACCAGTTAGTTTGACCTCAGTGATAGGGATAATGATGGAATCACTTCTGAAGGAAAGAATTGTTGAGTACCTAGAGGCCAGTGGGGCACAGGACCCAAGGCGGCATGGTTTCACAGCAGGAAGGTCATGTCAGATGAACTTAATAGATTTCTTTGACTGGGTGACCAAAGTAGTAGACCAGGGAGGGGCTGTGGATATGGCCTACCTAGATTTTAGCAAGGCATTTGACACAGTCTCACACAAAAGATTAATATACAAGTTAGCCAGCCTTGGAGTAGGTCCCAAGGTTGTAGCCTGGATAAAAAACTGGCCGGACAACAGGACGCAAATGGTAATAGTAAATGGAGTCCACAGTGATGAAAGGAGGGTAACTAGCAGGGTACCGCAAGGTTCGGTACTGGGACCGGTCCTCTTTAATGTCTTTATAAGTGACATTGGAGAGCTCCTGGAAGGAAAGGTATGTCTCTTTACAGATGACACAAAGATCTGCAACAGTATTGGTATACAAGGTGAGGTGGAAAGGATGAAAAGGGACTTGGCAAGGTTGGAGGAATGGTCAAATATATGGCAGCTCAGATTCAATGCAAAGAAGTGCATGGTAATGCATCTTGGAAATAAAAATCCAGGAGAAGAGTGCACAATGGAGGGTGAGTTAATAACAACAACAAAAATCAAGAGAGAGACCTAGGAGTAATTATATTAGATGACCTAAAGGTGGGCAAGCAATGTGAGAAGGCAGTAAGGAGGGCTGGGGGTACTGGGATGCATAGGGAGAGGCATCAACAGTAGAAAACAGAAAGTTGTTATCCCTCTGTACAGACAGTTGGTGAGACCCCATCTGGAGTACTGTGTGCAATTCTGGAGACCCCATCTCCGCAAAGACATAGACAGAGTGAAGGCTGTTCAGAGGAGGGCAATTAAAATGGTGCTGGGTCTGCACCAGAAGACATACGAGGAGAGACTAAAGCAGCTTAATATGTATACCCTTGAGGAAAGGAGGGAGAGGGGAGACATGATAGAAACTTTCAAGTATCTCAAGGGAATTAACAAAGTACAAGAGGGTAGAATCTTTCAGAAGAAAAGATGTGCTAGAACAAGGGGGCACAATTTGAAGATAGAGGGGGGACAGCTCAGAGGTAATGTTAGAAAGTATTTTTTCACAGAGAGGTTTGTAGATGCATGGAACAGTGTTCCTGAGAAGGTTGTGGAGTCAGGAACAGTGGGAGAATTCAAGAATGCATGGGACAGGCATAAGGCAATTCTGGGGGGGGGCAGGAGGAAGTAAGCTGTTGATTAACTAGAATCTGCAGCTTATCCATCAGGTAGGGAAATGGTCAGACTTGGTGGGCCAAGCGGTCCTTATCTGCTGTCAAATTCTATGTTTCTATGTTTTTATTGTACGTATGAGCCTGAACCATAAATAGTTAACATGCTTATTTCATATGTAAGAGCCTGATCCACAAATAGTTAACGTGCTTATATCGTATGTATGAGCCTGAACCATATATAGTTAACATGCTTATATTGTATGTATGAGCCTGGACCATATATAGTTAACATGCTTATGTTATATGTATGAGCCTAAACCATAAATAATTTTATTTTATTTTTATTTTATTGAAATCTAGGATTACAAATACCTTTGAGCAGGAACTGCTCGTTTACAAAGGTTCCACGTCGAAGGAATGGGGGGTATACATACATACAAAGGTCAACATAATAATACATAGTTACATAATAAAAAGAAGTAAGAGACTGAGGCTTAGGAAATTCCAGTAATTCAAAATGTACCAAATGTTAGGTAGCATGACATACCAGCCAAGGGCAATCTTAGAAATAAGCACTGCAGGTGAGAGGGAAGGGGGGTATGCAGGCAAGAAGGCCATTGTCGGAGGTAGAGGGTGATGGTAAGAGCTCTAAAAGGGAGGGAGGGAGGGATAAAAGTCAGGAAATGCCCAGGGGGGGAAGAAAGGGAGAGGGGGCAAGGGGATAGGCAGCAAGAAGGGGCCAAGGCAGGGAGAGGTAGCTGTCAAGACTGAAGTGGAGGGCAGTGAGCGGTGGGCCCCTGATTAGGCGAGGCAGTCACAATGACTAGTTGAAATGAGATGAAGTCTGAGTTGTCTCTTAAAGGGGCCAAGAGCAGCAGCAGTAAGAGTTTCTTTGTTGAGAGTATTGTACCACTGTGGTGCTCTGTGGGCAAAGGCCCTCTGGCCCATGGTAGTCCAGCATCTGGGGACAAGGAAGGTTAGTTGTTGTGAACTTCTAGTTTGCTGGGTGCTGTGGTGGTCAATAAGGAGCTTTTCAATGCCCGGGGGCATGACCCTGAGGAGGACATTTTTGGCTAAGAGGCAGGTTTGATACTGTATCTGGCTGATGAGAGGAAGCCATCCTGTCCAAGTGTACAGGTCACAAGTATGTGTAAGTCGGTCAGCCCCAGTTAGCAGCCTGCATGCTTTGTTGAGTACAACTGTAATTCTGAGGAGGGCAGAGGCAGAGGCAGAGCCATAAATTGCTAGCCCATGATCAATGATGGAGGTGACAGAGCTGCTGATAGCCAACTGGAGAGTGTTAGGAGTCATGCAGTGTTTGTGCCTGTAGAGCAGGCCTATATGGATGTTGGTGGCTTTGGCCACAGAATCTATGTGCCGATGATAGGAGAGTGAGCTGTCCAATGTGACACCTAGTTATTTAAAATCAGGAATGTGTTCAAGTAAGGTCCCTGTTTGGTTCAGGATGGTGAGGTCACGGGATTTGTACTTGCTCCTGGCATTGTAGAAGGTCATAACCTTTGTTTTGCTGTAGTTCATGACCAGTTTGTGTGACCCGAACCATTCTTCGATGCGCATGAATTCAAGCTGTAATTGTTTCTGAAGGAGCTCTGCATTTTGGTGGTTGGTGAACATGACTGCATCGTCAGCATAGAGCAGTAATTTCTGGTGGCAGACACGGGGAAGGTCATTGAGGAAGAGGCTGAAGAGTAGTGGCCCCAGGATGAACCCCTGTGGGACCCCTGAAAGGACTGGCTAGTTAACATGATTATATTGTATGTATTAGCCTGAACCACAAATAGTTAACATGCTTATATTGTTTATATGAGCCTGAACCATAAATAGTTAACATGCTTATGCAATATAGGCTTTGGTGTTCGCACTCTCTGTCACCACTAGAGGGACTATCACCCTCTCAGAGCACCATGAAGGTACAGGAGGTGCTGCATGAGCAAAGTTCTCTTAGGCTAACTATACAGCAGAGCCAGTTGATTCAATGCAGTACCTTGCAGTAAATGGAATTTCACAAAATACTGCATGGCACAATGGCTTAATTGTCATTGAATTGTACTGTTCTGTGCAGCATACAGCAGCACTCGGCAGTAATACTACAAGGTAATGCATTGCGTAAAGGCTGGATCCACTATACTTTAGGGAAGATGTCTCTAAGGAAAATGGTGTTTCATCAGAGAAGGAGGAGAGGATTGTGGGGCAAAGAAATAAGTGCCCAAAGGATGCTTGAGGCATACACTTTAAGTAGCACTTGGTGGGAGTATGGCATGAGTTGCTCGCTGCATCACTGAACCCCATGCATGGCCTGATCAATTAGATTTGCAACACAAAGTCATGAAAGATATGGACATGCAGTGCTCTGGCTGGATTACTCCTGAATGTTTGTGATTGCATAGTATGGTGTTCTTGGGGTTTAAATAATTGCTTGAACTAGTGCTGGCATAACCCTAAATTTGGCATTGTCTCTCAAAGTATATGAAAAGGAGTAGCTGGATTTTGAAAAAAGAATCCTGGCCATCAAAGACGGTGCCAAAGTTAGGATTACACCAACCCTTCTTTATGCACTCATTTAATCCTAGGAACACTACATCCCACCATACAGTCATCAAGATTCAGGAGTATTTCTACAATAACGTCACATTTCCATTTTGTGGCTTGTGTTGCAACCCTAACTGTTTCTTGATGTAGCTTTTTGCAGTTATTATATTTTAAATATGGGTTGCAAAAAAAAAAGAGAGGGGGTTTATGCAAGATGGAACCGCAGTTTTTGAAAATTAGGCACCATATGTTTCAACTCATGGGTGTATTTGGACAGTTTAGTGATGGAGCATCTGGACTGTTTGGGTCCATTATTCAAAGGTGATTATCACCAGAATTGTATGCATAACAAAATGATATGAGATCCACAAACTGTAACTCCCCAGCTGGTGAGCACATAGCCAAATGATGAAACTCAGCCCTCTCATCCAGCTGTGCATGGTAATTATAGATATTATTGAGAATATAACCAAACACATTTTCCAGTGACTCTGGTGTATAAGTGCTGAACAGTAATTTGTTTTCAGATAAAATACAATATTGACTTTGTAAATCTTTTCTGTAGAGAAGTGTATCAGAACCATAAAAGTATTATTTTATGTTGGAGTCAGGAAAAACAATGTATTTAGCCCTTTTAACAAATTTTGGCTACTCCTGCTAGTTCCCATTACCCAAGCCCCATTTCTGCAATAACACATTTTAAAAACTTATTCTGTCCTCATTTCTAGTGGATGCACGGGGCAGTAATCATTCCTTTTGACCACAGAAAGGTCCCTTGTTAGTTCTTCATTTTTCTACTTAAACTATTAGTTTTTCACCCCAAATACAAGCAAATTAAATAATGTCTCCCTTTCCTCCTTCTAGGCCAGAACACATGCCTTTTCTCTTCATTTGTGTGTAGAGAATATATGAAACCTGCTGATAGACATGTGCACTTACACCCCCAACCCCCAAATAGTTAAATATTGGACTTTTTTTTCTCTGCAATGTTTGAAAGTTGTTTTTTCTTTGCTTGCTCATAAAATAAATGTAGCAGTCTAAGTGAATGCAGTCACTGTCTAGATTGGGTCATAAATTTGGTTACAGTAGTGTAGCAAGTTATATCATTCTGTTTTTATGGTTAAACTATTTCTTTTATAGAAGTTGTGCTCCAAAACTAGGCACTAGTTTGGGAATCTGGCCAAATATGTCAAATGTAACAATAATTTCACATTTTATGTTTATGCTCACCTTGATCCAATGACCAAGTGAAAAACTGGGATTGAGTGAGATGTGTTCATTCCTGGGCCTTTTGGATGCTATGCCATGATGGAACTGTGCTAGCCACTTATCCACGTAAGATGATTTATACATATGCAGCAGTCAGCTGCGGTTTTCCAGCCTTTGTGTGGGTTTCTTCAAGATGTTTTCAGCCGGAGCTGAGCCAAACAAATGGATGGATAATTGGATTGACTTTAATTGAATGTGCTTGCACTGCTGGTCTTCAACATGAAGAGTTTTGTGTAGTAAAGACTGAAAAAAAAATCATTTGAGTACAGGAATCTCAAAGGTACCATTAGAAATGTTATAAACAAATAAAACAAAATTCTGACTGTGTTATAATAGGGGGGGAGAGAGCATGATATTCTACATGTGAATTTCTTAAATGCTTTAAGGTCATTGGCCTACGTCACCTACCCCTATTTAAACATCATTCATGAGGCATAATTTAGTTATGCAGTAAGAGCTTGCCAATTTTGAAAAGAAAATATTGTTTACGAAAGCTGCAGAAGGCCCACCATAACATTTATCACAAAATGCTTAAATAGTTAGCACTGGCATGAACATGAAACAATGTTGAGAGGAAGACTTGCAGTATATTGTTTAATGGTTATAACTTGCTAATGGGATAAAAGGCTTAGTAAGTTCACACTCACATTGTCCTTCTGTATTTTCAAATGTAACAATAATACCTTGCAGAAATTAATTGCACTTTTGCTCATGTGTTGACCCATATTCAAATGGAAAATATGATTCAAAATAAAGTTTTTCAGTACCCGGACAAACTATTCTCAGTTCCATTCCCCCAAAATATGAAGTACACTGTAGCTTCAGTTTTCTGGTTGTAAGCATATTCTAACTCATATACAGTACAGTCAGTGAGAAGGACCCATCACATTTTAACTCCACGATTCAAATGGATAGGGTATAAAACCTGCAGCCAGGCAAAGATCTATTCAAGGATGCAGTTTTGCTAGCTTGGCACTGAAGAAAGTGGGGGCTGTCTCTATTATCACTAGCATCTTCAACTCTATACAAATCACATAAGATCCATTTCATCAAGCCCACAAGCTGTTTAAACACATCATCTGGGCTTGTTTCTGACAACTTGCCATCTAAATGGGATTCAGGGAGGCCCCCAAAGGATTCATTTTCCTCCACTGGCCCTGCACACTGCCCCAACACAACACAGAGCATTCCAGGGAGCTACAGTACATGAGTGGTAAAGTTAGTGGGGGTATGGCAGAGGTTTGGTGGGTCACTAGTGTCCATTCAATACATTTCCTTTTCTTAAGCCACTTGTTCATAGCTTTTGCCATCTTCAATACTACATAACATATGCTGGAGCCCCCTGCTGTAAATCATTATGGATCCTTTGGCACTACACATATTGGGGACTGGGTAGCCCCATTTCCAAATACTGTTCATTGCTTAGCCCTTCTCAATGTCAGTGGGAGGGTGGGGTCATGGAGCTTTCATTCCCTTTATTTTCTTTTTTGTTTTTTAAATTGAACATTTTGGTTTGGATATGACAGCCCACTTTATGAAGTGCAATTTCTTATGACACCTTGAATTTGCATTGCAGGGGACCCACTGGGTAGCAGGACTAGCACAGCTGAGCCTCCCTGGCTACAACTGCCCCCTCTCTTTGAGATGCCCAACATTGGCGGGGCAGGGGGTGGCAACAGGATATAGTGCATGCTGCCAGCGTGCAAGGTGCACACCACAGTATTGCTGGTGAAGTGCTGGATTGGCTGGGAATGCAGTTTGCTCATATAATGGCCCACATGGTGAACAGAGTCCATATCTAGGAGGAATAGTCTATTTTGAGAACCTCTGTGATATTGCAGGCTTTAGCCTGAAGCTACAGCTGCCAACAGTCATGCTATCAGTGTACCTCTGAAGATTCCTGCAGTCATGTACTATAGTTCTGTCCCACAGGAGAATTATGTCAAATTAAGATCAGGGATGAGCTGAGCAGCCTTTTCTGGCTTCACATATATCTTTTTATCTCAGTACAGTTGTCTGGATAAATGTGGTTCTCTATTATGATTGTGTACTGCCATCTTAGCCAAATCTTCCTTGACAATGACATTTTATTTTTTTTATACATTGTTTATTTATTTATTTTTTTATTTTCAGCTTGATGGGCTTATCTAGTAAAATAAAGGTGAACTAAATAAAAAATGATGACCACCTGTCATGAGTAAAAGTTCATCTTGTGACAGAAAGTGATCAAACGTCATGAATGTCCAAATATTGTGTATTACCTTATTTGCAAACAGTCAGACCTATTTTCCAGTTTGGGGCCAAACACAGCATTTTGGTGGTACAGAATAGCCTTTATCTTCATTTGGTTTTGGGGTGTACTCTCCCCCTTTGTTCAGTTGTATGTGTGGATTCTGAGATTCAGATAGTGCAAAAAACGTAAAAGTTGCCTTGTGCCCAGACAGTGTGGAACTTTGGTGTTAATTTTTTATGGTAGAAACAACTTGGGTAACAGAACTGCCATGCATTGTTTGGTGAAAAAAAATATTAATCTGTTCTAAAGTTATTCCGTTTTTAAGTTCCCATTATTTCCTCCAGGATAGAGGTAAAAAGTTCAACAAAGGATTGATCTCGAAAAAAATAATTCTTTCTTGCAAGATCCATTCATTTTCTGTAAAGAAAAAATCCTTTTTGTGAGCTTCCATCTTGTTGATTTTTTCCACGAACTAAAAAGCATGGAAAATACATAAAAATGACATCTTAAAATTTTATCACCAGAACCTAGCTAAACGGGCCCCATTTAGCTAGATTCTTATTTTTGGTTTTCAGAAATAGGGCCAGAAATACTTTTTCTGGACACCCAAAATCCTGGGTGCCCAGTTTAGTGAGAGGAGTGCTTCTTCCGCCTTCTCTGTCTAAGAACATGGGATTTTCTGACTTCTGCAGCTGCAGCTGTACTGGTGCTATGGGCTGCACTGGGTGTTGTGATCCACTCTTGTCCTGGCATCTAGTGGCACCCAATTCCTTGTGGGAATTGGCTAAATCCAGTCACACTGCTACCCAGGAAGAAGAAGTTGCTGCAAGAAGCCTAGCTGCACATGTTATTGGGGAGCAGGAGGTGAGCCACTTTCTGATGTTCTTGTTGCAATGAAGTTGAACCTCATTAAAATGGTAAATGACTGTTGCTTGGGAGTGTTGACTAACCTCAGAAAGAATGGAGACAAAGCCTTGGAGGTGCCAGGCTGTCTGTCGTACACAAGAACTGGCTTGCCCCCCGCACCTGATCCATGACACCCTCAACATGATTGATGGAGTACCAGTCATTGCACTGCTCACTCTCTCTTCCCTAACAGGAATACAGTACAGTGCTGCTTCAGAGTTTATAGTTCTCTTAGAATTTTTTTTACCACTGCAGTTAGGTCGTCACCGTACAGGCTGCTCAAGAATGCTATTATAGGAGCACAAAACGAAAATGGTTCCTCACCGATCAGCCCCCCAACCCCACCTCTCACTCAGCACCTACCACCCCACACCCCCAGTACAACCCCACACACCCTCACTCACCCGAACAGGTCAAAAATAGCCGTGGTGGCTACCAGTGTATGGCCATTGACTTACTCACAGAACAACCAGCCTTGCTTTCAAAATGTGCCAACTCAATGGAGATGATTAGGGCATCTGTGGAGGACACCCAAGCCAATGTTACTCACTGACTGGCAAAGCCACTGAAAATGAACACAGGATCACTGAGCTTGTGGAGCAAAATTTGGTCTGGGGCCAGTGCCTTGTGGCACTGGAACAACAGATTGCCAGCATCACACACAAACTGGAAGATTTAGAAGGATGTGATATGAGAAAAAAATCTGCAAATCCTGGGCTTACCTGAGGTGAGCAAGGGGAAAGACGTCATAGCCTTTCCCAGAAGCAATGTACCTGTGTGGCTCAATCTCAGCCTGGAGGAGCACAATTTTGAAATCAAGTGGGCTCACCTGATCTGCCAAGCCTACCTGAAGCCTAATCAACTCCAGGCCCAGGCCACTTATTTTCAAATTGCTGAGATTTGTCGATAAAGACCTCATCCTGAAGATACCATGAATATTAAGCAGATTGCGGTGGCAGGAAGGAAGTTATCTTTTTACAGCAATTATCCTCAATCCAGTCTGGATAAAAGACAAGCTTTTCATAAGGTGAGGCAGGGTCTGCAAAACAGAAGAATCCCCTACATGCTCCTGTATTCTACTGCGCTACAAAGTGTTTTTTTCAGGGCAAGGTGATTCAGTTTCACAACCCAGGAGATGCCAGCAGATTCTTCCAGGAGAACCTCAGACCAGTGACTCCCATGGACACCTCGCAGCCATGACCAGCCACCCACTCAGAAGATCAGGGATGGAGATTGTCAGTGGATTCCGCCAAGCAGCAGTTCGCTAAAGGTGTTGGCACAGTGAGAACAAGACTAACGTATCCCCTTAAAACTCAGCTTTCACTTTCTCACACTTGAGACATGCAGTGCTTTTGTAATATCCCAGATGACTGTGTCTCAGGTGGGCCTTGATGTCTAAACATTTTGTGAGATGGGACATGGTGTACAATCAAGTGCCACCAGCATTTTGGACTTTCACCTTGTTACAAATTAATTCTGTCCTGCCCGACATTGTGGAGCACTTAAACAGTACTAGTTGTGACAGATCAGAAAGCTGGAGTTACTAACTGCTGCCAATGTTGCCAATGTTGCTACTTTCAGGTCATGACTAGTAGATGAAGTTATTATTTTTGTTAAAAAAGAATTATGAGTGACCTGACCTTTTTGCCGCTGCCATTTTCCACATGTTCATGAGACTGTTATGCCACTACTGACACCTGCAAAGACTTGTGCATAACTGAGTACAGTGATTTGGTGGGCATATCAAATAAGTGCATGGTAGCATTGCATATACTGCATCAAACTTGATAATGCCAGTAGTTTCTCAAAATAGTTGTTTAGTGCGAATACCCAGAGTTACAGGTTCACTTTTAAACAACGAGTTCAGTAGGATATAACGCTTGTGCAGGAATGGATGGCAATAAGATTGGGTCACACATAATTCTAGTACCTCCAGCTTTGTGATCAACACAACTATTAAAGGTGAGACTATATATCAAAAAGCTGGCAGTGTCCCTTTAAATTTAAAACTGTTAGTTATAATAAATTACCATGCTCCTTTTTAAACTGTAACAAACTTTCATTGTATAAAACCCAATTATTGAACATGCTTATTGAGGAATGTGAATGTACTTGTTATAATTAATGTCTTGTTTATTATTTTGCATTCATGTTTTATGTGTATGCCGGTCACTTAGAAACAGGACAGTCATGACTATCTGCTTTCCAGTTAAGGATAACAAAATTATATTAAATGAAAAATGAAAATTGTATTTGTGTAACTGCAAGTTTATTAGTCACTTATCACCCTTAACCTCTGCACTGGGTGGGTTTGTAAATAGGTAATTAGGAAAGAATACAGTTGATATCATTGCATTTTAAAAACCTTTTTGTACCCTTTTAAGATGTTGTACATCAACATACTAGTCGTATAAGTATTTTTATAATACTGTTATACTGTTGTTATACCATTTGTTTTTCTAAGTTATGTTTTAAAAGACACAAAATCAAATAAAAAAAATAATGATTGCTGCCTCTCAATAAGAGTATGGAGTACAGAGCTCCGGGACAGTGGCAGACCTGGAGAGGGTGAAGGGAGCAGTGGCTTCCTCCATTAAACACTTAACTTACTTGCTAACATCATTCACGTCCCTGGCATCTGATTCCCAAACCATACCTAAACTTGATTTGTATTTTTAAATTAAAGATGCAACAAAACTGGTAATAGCATATTACATACAGGATGTAAAACCCGTTCAAAAATATTTGCATAACAATTCCCACCCCCAGGTTGTAACCTTTGCATACCCACATTGTAAAATTCGAGAACTGCTGCTGCTCCTGGAAATTAAATTGTATAAACAGTCTTCAGACTCACCAACACCATTAGGGTACCAAAAAAAACTTTACAGTCTCAGAACTTTATTGGTTTATTTATTTATTTATTTATTTATTTATTTATTTATTTATTTATTGATTGATTGACTGATTATTTGTTTTTTAATTTTGTTTGTTTACTAGGCTGGCTCTGGGGCAATAAGTACCCTTTTTGTTTTATTATTTTTATTTTTGGGCTACAGGCTAGCTCTCATTTGGTCCACCCTTTGCTACTCCATCCCCTGGGATTTATCCGCCACTCTCTAGAGTGGACCCTGGTTTACCCCTGGGGTGGGGCCATTGGAGAGGGGCCAATACTCCCCAATGGGAGACTGAAAGTGACCCAGGGACAGAGTATTTTGGTCCATTGTGGCAAGAGACACTTTTCTTAAGTGAATATTGCCTCCAAGGCAGCATTACCTCGGAGGCAGTTGACTTTATCCCACCCTCGACTGTGTCTTATTGGTTAATACCTTCTGACGGATAGTAACTGAGGTTGCCTGCCTCTTGCTACTGATTGGCTACACATGCTGCTGCCTCGAAGGCAGACTATTTAATCCCGCCCTCTGCTGTGTCTCATTGGTTAATACCTTATGAAGGACAGTAACTCAGGTTGCTGCCTGTTGCTATTGATTGGTTATACATGCCACTGCCTAAGAGGCAGATCACTTAATCCTGCCCTCTGCTGTGTCTCATTGGTTAATACCTTCTGAAGGCAGTAACTGAGGCTGCTGCCTGTTGCTGCTGATTGGTTATTCATGTGGTCTCTAAATGGCCCTCCCACATATTTTTTATTGCTCTGATTGGGTGGTACTAGCCTGCCCCTGATTGGTTGGCATACAGAAAATGCCTTTCTAAGATACTTTTTTTAAATGAAAGTTGTTACTGAGGAAGATCCACCTCCAAGACAGCCCTGCCTTTGATGCAGGAATGGATAGGGCTGTCTCCCAGGCAGGGCTTTACCCCCTATAGCTAAATACCTGAGATTCACTGCTGTGCCAACTTGGTGATGTAGTGGAAAAGTGTACAGCTTGATAAATGATAGGTTCAGAGTCTGAATCCACACAGGGTCTCCTCAGTTCTCGTTTGTCAGAATTTCACTTGAGTGGTGATCCATGGCAGCATGCTGTTAAAATAGTAAGTAAGAAAAGGGACGTAGCCGTGCATCAGAGGCAATTTTCGTTTAAGAAAAGTGTTGCAGATCTGCCTCTAGTGCAAAAGTTTATTGTTGCAATTATTCTTTCTCACAGCTACAGTAAGTCCCTTTCCTTATATACTTACTATTCTAACACCATGCTGCCATGACTCACCACTCAAATGGAATTCTGACAAAAGAGAGCTGATGAGACCTTGTGTGGATTCAAACTCTCAACCTCTTATTTATCAGGCTGTAGACTTTTCCACTACGCCACCAAGCTGGCACAGCAGTGAAGCTCAGGTCTTTAGCTATAGAGGTTAAAGCCCTGCCTGGTAGGCAGCCCTATTCATTCCTGCCCCAAAGGCAGGGCTGCCTTGGAGGCAGATCTGCCTTGGAGACAACTTTCATTTAAAAAATTGTGTCTTTAAAAAGGGCACATTCTGTATGTCAGCCAATCAGGGGCAAGCTAGAACCACCCAATCAGAGCAAGAAAAAACATGTGGAAGGTCCATTTAGAGACCAGATCTATAACCAGTCAGCAGCAACAGGCAGCAACCTCAGTTACTGCCTTCAAAAGGTATTAACCATTGAGACACAGTGAAGGGCAGGATTAAGTGGTCTGCTTCCGAGGTAGCAGCATCTGTAACCAGCAGCAAGGTACTGGCAGGATGGTCTGCATCTGTCCAGGAAGGGAACAAGTCTTTTGAGCAATCGGTTTAAATGCTTCGTTGGCAAGCTTTTAAACTAATCAAAGGGGGAGGCACTGACAAGCAGCAGGAAAATCCCAGCCTCTCCCTTCAAAACAGGGTACTAAATGAGAAAAAGACCGAGGTGGAACGGTCAGTGGGGGATGCTGCAACAGAAGGTAAAGCCATCAAAAAATGGAGAGCAATGAGTACCAATGCCCGTAGTCTGGGTAACAAGCTTCCTGAATTAGTGGCCTTGATGGAGGAGGAACATCTGGATTTAGTGGCAGTCACAGAAACATGGTACACACAAAACCATGACTGGGACGTAAACATACCAGGATACACTATCTACAGGAGGGACAGGGAGGGTAAAAGAGGAGGAGTAGCTCTTTACATAAGGGAAGGAATCAAAGCAGCAGAACAAAAGGGTAAACAGGGAGGAGAAGAAGCACTGTGGGTAAATTTGAGACAGGCAATGGCACCACACCGCATTATGGGTTAGAGTACAGACCCTTCTCAGGGGAGGAAATGGACAAGGAAATGATAGAAAGAATACTTAGAATGGCAGAAAAAGGGGAGATATTGCTGATGGGTGATCTGAATATGCCAGATGTTAACTGGAGTACAGTTGCAGCTGCCACTTCGAGGAGTGGAGTTATTCTAGATGCCCTACAGGGAGCATGCCTTAGACAACTAGTACTGGAGCCCACTCAAGAAGGAGCAATATTAGATTTGATTCTCTCAAATGGAGATGGAGAGAGGATCACAAATGTAGAAGTGGGTAGCCATCTGAGAACTAGCGATCATCGAACAGTATGGTTCACAATAAACACAGCAATAGAGTCAAGCCATACAAAGACAAAAGTACTGGACTTTAGGAGGCTGACTTTGCCAAATGGGTGAATGCCAAGAATGCACTAGCAAATGGGCAGGAAGGAGGGTGGAAGAACAATGGGGAATAATAAAACTGCCATCACAGAGGTAACGAGCCTTTGTGTGAAGCAAATAAACAAAACAAAATGATGTAAGAAACCACTATGGTTCTCAAAGGAAGTGGCAGTGAAGGTTCAAAAGAAAAAAGCATTCAGAAGTACAAGGAATCCCAGAAGGAGCAGGACAGAGAACTGTATCAGTTAAAGCAAAAGGAGGCTGGGAAGGCAGTCAGAACAGCAAAGGCCCAAACCGAGGAAAAGATAGCCAACTCAGTTAAGAAGGGATAAAACCTTTTATAGGTACATCAGGAGCGAAGGAAGACCAAGGGAGGGATAGTGAGGCTTAATAAAGGGGAGGGAGGGTGGGCAGAGGGAGACTGTGAAAAGGCAGAGATACTAACAAATATTTTTGCTCAGTATTTACAAATGAAGAGGAAGTACATAAAACAAACAGTAGAAACACTCTGGATACAGAGCGTTGATACCAGCCCATTTACAGAAGAAAGGGTTCTGAAAGAACTCTTAAAACTGAAGGTGGACAAAGCAATGGGGCCTGATGGGATTCATCCCAGAATTCTAAAAGAACTAAGGGTAGAACTAGTGACACCACTGACTACCCTTTTTAACAAATCATGGGAGGATGGGGTGGTACCCAAGGATTGGAGGAGGGCAGATGTGACTCCCCTTCACAAAAGTGGGAGCAAGGCAGAAGCAGGAAACTACAGACCTGTTAGTTTAACCTCAGTGATAGGGAAAATGATGGAATCACTTCTGAAGGAAAGAATTGTCAAGTATCTAGAGGCCAGAGGGGCACATGGATTCACATCGGGAAGGTCATGCCAGAAAAATCTGATAGATTTCTTTGACTGGGTGACCAAAGTAGTAGATCAGGGAGGGGCTGTGGACATGGCCTACCTAGACTTTAGCAAGGCGTTTGACACAGTCCCACACAAAAGATTAATATACAAGTTAGCCAGCCTGGGAGTGGGTCCCAAGATGACAGCCTGGGTAAAGAATTGGCTGGAGAATAGGACACAGAGTAATAGCAAATGGAGTCCACTCAGAAGAAAGGAGGGTTACTAGTGGGGTACCGCAGGGTTCAGTATTAGGGCGGTCCTCTTCAATGTCTTTAGCGACATTGCAGAAGGACTGGAAGGAAAAAGTATGTCTCTTTGCAGATGACACTAAGATCTGCAACAGAGTTGATGCCGGGTGGGGTGAAAAGGATGAGAAGGGACTTGGCAAGGTTAGAGGAATGGTCAAATGTATGGCAGCTTAGATTCAATGCTAAGAAGTGCAAGGTAATGCACCTGGGAAACAAAAACCCAGGGGAAGAGTACACAATGGGGGGTGAGATACTAACAACAACAAAAATGGAAAGGGACCTGGGGATAGTCATATCAGATGACCTAAAGGTGGGCAAGCAATGTGAGAGGGCAGCAAGGAGGGCTGGGGGATACTGGGATGCATAGGGAGAGGCATCACCAGTAGAAAACAGGAAGTACAGACAGCTGGTGAGACCCCATCTGGAGTACTGTGTGCAGTTCTGGAGACCCAATCTCCGCAAAGACATAGACAGGATGGAAGCTGTCCAGAGGAGGGCCACTAAAATGGTGCAGGGTCTGCATTGGAAGACATATGAAGAGAGAGACGAAAGGAGCTTAATATGTATAGCCTCGAGGAAAGGAGGGAGAGGGGGGACATGATAGAAACGTTCAAGCACCTCAAGGGAATCAACAAAGTCCAAGAGGGTAGCATCTTTCAAAAAAAGAGGTGTGCAAGAACAAGAGGGCACAATTTGAAGATAGAGGGGGGCAGCTCAGAGGTAATTTAAGGAAGTATTTTTTCACAGAGAGGGTTGTGGATGCATGGAACGGCCTTCCGGAGGAGGATGTGGAGTCAAAATCAGTGGTGGAATTCAAGCATGCATGGGACAGTCATAAGGCAATTCTAGGGGGTGGGGGTAGGAAGAAGTAGGCTGCTAGTTAACTAGGATCTGCAGCTTATCCAGTAGGTAGGGAAATGGGCAGACTGGGTGGGCCAAGCAGTCCTTATCTGCCATCAAATTCTATATTTCTATGTTTCTATGTAACCTCAGTTACTGTCCTTCAGAAGGTATTAACCAATGAGACACAGTGGAGGGTGGGATTAAGTCATCTGCCTCTTAGGTAGCACTGCCTCAGAGGCAATATTTGATTAAGAAAAGTGTCTCTTGCATCCGCTGTGTAGGACTTGGCAGGGGTGGATATCCTCCTACTCACCCTGATAATTTTTTTGTGTGCTGGTTCCTCCGAGAGACATGGTGTGCATTGACATTGTGGTGCATGGTCGAATGTCTGACATGCATCCCAAGCTTGTGAGCACTGGCTGTTGGACCCTTTAGCCTCTGTTAGTGGCTAATCAAGCACCAGGTACTTCTCCACCTTCCCCCCAGGGGAGGAGAGCAATCCATAAAACACCTAATCCTCCTCCCCCCTTGACAGCCCTCTGACTCCCAGTTTCACTTGGGCCTGGGCTCCCATAGTCAAAAAGGATACAACTATATTATCTCAGAAAGTAAGGAAATAAATTGCAATAAACTTCATTAATGTACTAGCTAGGGTAAAAACGACAAAAGTAGGGAAATGTGGTGTTAGGGTTTTCAACCCTAACACCCACTCTCCAGGCAGCACAGCAAGTGTGGGGTGCAACTTGGGATTCTCAAGCCTAACACCACACCATTCCATCCTTAAATAATGTCCGATGTGTAGAGTGTATGGAAATGGGATGAGCATTAGGCTTGAGAACTCCAATGTGCACCTCACACCTGCTGTGTTCCCGGTAGGGTTGAAACCTAACAGTACATTTCCGTATTTTTGTCGCCTTGACTCTAACTAGTGCATTAACAGTTTTTTGCAGTTTATAGTACATGGTTTAGTGTTGTTGTGTATGGAAATCCATACACATCCAAATGTTGTTGTACCATCTTAGTGATGTCAGAAAACTGTTGTACCACTGTAGCTATGTCACTACTGTGGTGCAACAGCATAGAATCCCATGTCAGTTAGGATTCCTTATACTTACCTACACTGCATATTTCTTATAATGAAGCAATCAGCAAGACTGAAAATACTCCAACTGAACTGTTTGTTAAAAGGTGAACTACTGTACTAGAAATGTTGCCAGCTCATGTAGATATTACTTAGGGCACACTACATGTTTTAATCATATCCTGTTGTTTGCTGTTTTCTGTTTATATGACCACAGTTTAAGAGACAGTAAAAAAGAAGGTAAATGAATTAAAACAAATGTATAAAATGGCTTTAATTAAACAAGCAAGCTGAGTGGTCTAAAACTGGTCACATGGCCATTCATTAATTAAGAAATAATGCACGACAACGTGTGGCATATCATGGGATATTGTCATACCTCAGATGTTTGAGCATGAGGCCACAGGCCTATTGCATCCAACACCCAAAAAGTGACAATATACCATGCTATACCACACCTAGAAGTGCATTATCGCTATTATGAACTGGGTTAAAAGTTTTAAAAATAAAAAAAAAAACAGTTTTTAGAATCATTTATAAATTAGTTTTTGGGTGGTGTAGGAGTACATTTTGATAAAATAGTCATTTTACAGTAGGTGGCGCTGTTATACTTGAAATAGATAGAAGAGGTGGTGCTGCTGTGTCAGCGTGAACTCAACCCCCCACACACACACATCTCACCAGGTTATGAACTGTAGTTAATTTAAAGAGGTTCCTGATTATTTCTGGTACTAGCATGTGAGGTATTTATTTTCGTTTGGAGCTTACTGCTTTTTTACATTAAAGATTAAAAAGCCATGCACTGAAATTGTGTGCCAATGCCACAAGTCAGCACAGAGGAGACAGTTCAAAGGAATGTGGTTGTGGTGAGAGAATGGACAGTACAGAGGTAAGGCACTGCCTGGGGGAGTTTGAAGTGGCTGTGCTATCCTCTGAACCAGTAGTGGTGTTGATTTTTGGCCGTGAGTGGTCGTTGTGTTATTCCAGTCAGGGGCCTCTGCTTTGTTTTTGTTTGTTGTGGAGAAAAAAAAAAAGGCTCACCCCTTGCTGCCACTCACGTGCTGCTGCTATCGAAACTGAGTGGGACCGAGTAAGGAGTTGCTGCTACTGATTGAAACATTGCGATGGGATTGATTTGTTGTAGGTGAGGAGGCTGGTGGCCAGAGGCTTGTTGAAGCTGTGAGTATGTAGTCAAATGTAATCACGGTTTCACAGAGCTCTCAGCCAATCAGCTTCCTCCATTTTCAGCAGCCAGTTCATAATTTCAGCTAGCACACAGCTCATATTTTACTTTCTTTTTTCCTGCTTTTTAAACTCTTAAAACCATTTTATAAGCACATTAGAAAATGGACTTGAAAAATAAAACATGCTGACTGGCTAAAAGCCTACCCAGCCATACATTTATTTTTCAATAATGCCTGCTAAATAACTAGTGCCACTTTAGGGTGTCCCATTACTTTGGATATCCTGGGGCCACCCCAACTTTCAAACTTGAATACCGCCATTTTTTCTGGCTTAGTAAGCAAACCCTGAACTAGCAGCCCACCTGATCTCCCCTTTTTTCTCTGCAAGTGCCTAATAAGGCACAATAACATTTGCAAATGAGTTCACAATAGTTTAGTTACAAAACAGCAGCCATACTCCAAATGTCACAGAAATTTCCACAAGTGACAGACACAGTGCCCAGTGCAGCACCACTACGATGCATGAGAGGAGTGGTATTCTTTTTTTGAAATCGCACTTTATTAATAAATTTTCACATACACAACATAAGGTACATCAACTACAGTAGCTGCAATATAGGACAAATAGATAATATGGTTAGACTGATCTGCCTGAAAGGAGGCCGGGAGACCATAGTTCTTACCTAATGTCCATTGTTGCAAGCAAATCATAATAAAGCCCTTACAACTACCCAGAACTCTAAAGATTCATATCATGTATACACTTTAAATGTAAAAGACTTAGCATAAAATAGACCAGTTAAATAATTGAATAAAAATAATAAGAAAAAAAAATTAAAATCACATTCATCCAATGTCCTTTAAATGTTTGAGTTAATCTTCAGGGAGGCAGGTAGTGCAGGAGTGCAGGAGTGCAGGTGGGGGCTGGGGAAGAGCCAAGGAAGAAGGAGGCAGCTGGGAACAACGAAGGATCCTGAAATTAATCTGTCACAGCCCCAATCAATCTCCTTCATGTAAACTTTATATATGTAACCCCTTAGCCACTAGCCCTGTTCAGCCAGACTCTCCAGAATAGTTTCATTCTCTTTGCCTGCTTTACAGTGAAAAAAGGGAAGCCACCACACCATGAATTTATCTTTTTGCAGTCTTAATTTGGCAGTCAGCCTTTCCATTTCTAGAATTTGAAGACAGTTACCATACCATGGTTCTAACATGGGGGGTATTGCTGAAAGCCAGCATTGCGTGATGGCCTTTAAAGGACTGTGACTAATATGTAACATAAGTAAAGTTGGGATTTACTGTTCACACTAATAGGAGGCAAACCAAAAAGCCAATTACATATAGTAAAGGGACCAGAAACACTGAATATCTTATCCATCGCTTTGCCAATAAGGTCCCAATATTGTGTTAAACTCGGGCATACCCAAAAATATGAGTATTTGTGCCCCTGCTAGTGGAACATCTCCAACGTAAGTCGGATGTGTGTTGCCCAAAATGTTTCATTACTACCGGCGCGGAAAAGTATCACAGAACCACTCACCAGCGAAACTCTCGCCATGAGGCTGCAGCTGTGGTAGAATGTACCACAGCCCATATTTGTTCCCAGTCTGCCTCCTTCAGTTGAACTCCAGCCTCTGCAGACCAGGATGCCTTGCAATGGTAAAAAATGATTTGATTCCAAGGACTGCTGCAAATCCATTATCTGAGACACTCTACTCCTTGAAACTAGAGTCATTGGCTGTTTTAGTCAATAGCTCTTGCAGAGGACTGGTGGTGTACCTAGCTGGGTTTCTTTGTTACTCTCCATTAAATAATGTCATAATTGCATGTAGCGGAGCAGGTCCCCACAGGGCAGACCATTTTGCACTTGGAGCTGTTGAAATGTCTTATGTACACCTGCCTTATAAAATTGGCCCAACGTGGTTAAATCCCTCCTAGCCCAATTATAAAAGCCTTGGTCCCACTTGTTAAGGGTATAAAATCCAAACACACTGTCAGAGGTGTAGAAGCTGTCACTTTCATATTTAACTTAAATCTGACACAAACTTCTCTCCAAGAGACTCTTAAGACTGATGCCCAAGGATTATTAGTTGTCAATTTCTGGAAGCTGGTGGTGTCCATCAGTATCACATCTGCAACTGTACCATTAAGAAATTAACTATTTTCGATTTCCACCCAAAGAGGGGTCTCTGCATTTGAGAGGAAGGGTACAAGAGCTTGTAGCTGAGCAGCCCAAAAATATTTACAAAAATCTGGCAGACCTAAACCACCTCTAGGCCTGGGCAAAGAGGGCACCTTCCATTTCACCCTACGACGTTTACCTGCCCAAATGAACTTAATAATTGCTTTCCTCAGGGATACCCAAAAGGTCTTTGGAGAGCTCATGGGGAGACAGAGAAACAAAAAAAGGAATCTAGGCAAGATATTCATATGGACGCATTCAATTCATCCAGATAATGAGTTCAGATAATTGGAGGGACAGTTCTGTCCACTGGTTACAATCAGCCTGGACCATGTGAAGGAGCTTCTGGTGATTCAAATCATATAAATCTTTGAGGTTTCATGGGATTCAAATCCCCAAATAATGAAACCCTGTACCTGCCCAATTACATCGACCCACCACAGGAAGTGGAGAGCAGTGGATAGGTCCCAGAGGAAGCATTTTTGATTTTGCTTAATTGATTTTCAAACCTGAGACCCTACCAAATTCTTCCAAAAGGGTTTGCAAATATGAGTAGGATTGAACAGGGTTCACAACATATAATACGGTGTCATCTGCATAAACATAGAAACATAGAAACACAGAAGTTGATGGCAGATAAGGACTGCAAGGCCCATCCAGTCTGCCCATTTCTTTTTCTACCTTATGAATGTGCCATCGGCCTTTGCTCTGTCAATTGCCTATCTATTCATACTCATCTGTATTGCTCCCTTATGCCTCTCCCATGCCTGTTTGAAGCCCTGCACTATATTCATATCCACCACTTCCTGAGGTAGGCCGTTCCATGTATCCACCACCTTTTCCGTGAAAAAGAACTTTCTCACATTACCCCTTAAATGGCCTCCCTCTAATTGCATGCTGTGTCCTCTTGTCCTGCTATTTTTCTTATATAGAAACATGTTAGACTCTTTCATCTTGCTAATGCCCTTCAGGTGTTTGAATGTTTCAATCATATCATCTCTCTCCCTCTTTTGCTCTAGGGTATACATGTTGAGCTCCATTAATCTGTCCTCATATGTTTGCTGATGCAGTCCCTGCACCATTTTGGTTGCCCTTCTCTGGACTTCCTCAATCTGGTTAATGTCCTTGTGAAGGTGTGGCCTCCAGTACTGCATGCAGTACTCCGGATGGGGCCTAACCAGTGTCTTGTAAAAAGGGATTATTACCTCCCTCTTACAACTTGTGATACCCCTACTAATACACCCCAACATCCCCCTAGCCTTATCTACTGCTTTAATGGCCTGCTTGGATGATTTCAGGTCATCGGTGATGATGATGCCCAAGTCTCTTTCTTCCCTTGTGACTGCCAGCAACTCCCCTCCCAACCTATAGGTGGCGTCAGGGTTTCTCTTCCCTATGTGCATGATCTTGCACTTCTTTGTATTAAACCCTAGTTGTCACTCTTCCAACCATTTTGCCAGTTTATCCAAATCTCTTCTCATTCTGCCCACCCCATCTGGATCATCTTCTCTGTTGCAGATCTTGGTGTCATCTGCAAACAGACAAACCTTACCCTCCAGTCCATCTGCAAAGTCACTGATGAAGATATTGAATAGGACTGGCCCCAGGACTGACCCCTGAGGTACCCTACTTGTGACTTGCATCTCTTCTGACTGTATACCATTTACCACCACTCTCTGTTTTCTGCCCGTCAACCAGTTTGCCACCCATTTGACCAACTTCTGACCCACCTGAGCCTACCCAGCTTATTAATCAATCTTCTATGTGGAACAGTATTGAAAGCTTTGCTGAAGTCAAGGTAGTCGACATCAACTGCTCCCCCTCGGTCCACCACTCTGGTTACTTAGTCAAAGAAATCTATGAGATTAGTTTGACAAGACCTTCCTGTTGCAAACCCATGCTGTCTTGGATCCTGTGCTCCTATGGATTCCAGGTGTTGCACTATCCTTTCCTTAAGGAGTGCCTCCATAATCTTGCCCACTACTGAGGTAAGACTGACTGGTCTGTAGTTCCCTGCCTCCTCCCTGCTATCACTCTTGTGGAGCGGGATCACATGAGCCCTTCTCCAGTCTTCTGGGACCTCTCCTGTGCTCAGAGACTTACTTAACAGTTCTGATAATGGCTCTGCTAGTTTCACCCTTAGCTCCTTTAGTACCCTGGGATGGATGCCATCAGGTCCCATTGCCTTGTCCACCCTGAGCTTATCAAGCTCTTGTAGGACCCTTTCTTTTGTGAAGGGATTAGTGCACTCCTTCCTCCCCCTTGTGTCGATGGTGCTGAGCTGTGGACCTTGCCCTACCTTCTCCTTAGTAAATACTGAGCAGAAGTATCTATTTAGGATAGATGCTTTGACATGGTCCTCCTCCTCACACACACCCTTATCCCCTTTGATCTTAGCAATACCCTCTGGACTTTCTCCTTTCACTAATGTATCTATAGAAAGTCTTGTCACTTTCTTTTGCTGTTTGTGCTAGTGTTACCTCGGTTTGGGCCTTTGCCTGCCTTACTGCCTTCCCTGCTTCCCTAAGAGAAGTTTGGTATGCCTCCCTATCTTTATCCCACTGCATTCCCTTATATTTCCTGAAGGCCAGCCTTTTGGCTATGACCTTTTCTGCTACTGTTTTTGAGAACCAAAGTGGTTTCCTTCTTCTTTTGCACTTTCTTTTCTCTCTAACACAATGGGATGTTGCTTCCAATATTGCATCCGTAATGCTTGCCGACTTTGCCTGTACCCCCTCACCTGTATTTCTTCTTGCCAGGGCTAGCTTAACTCTGTTGACCATCTTATCAAAGTCAGTTCCTCTGAAGTCCCATATTTTTGCATTGGAATGGGATGATTTAGTTCTAAAGGCTAAATTGAACCATACCATGTGATGATCATTGGCCCCCACGTGACCTTCTACCTGGAGATCTGTGATCCTTTCCCTGTTAGTCAGTACTAGATCTAGGATAACCCTGTCACTTGTGGGTTGTTCTACCAGTTGTTTGAGGCCCTCTTCCTGCAGGGAATCCACTATGTGTCTAGTTCTAGCAGATGTTCCTGCTAGTATTGACCAATCTGTATCTGGCAGGTTGAAGTCTCCCATTATCAGAACCTTCCCTTTAGCTGTCATGTTCTGTATATCTTCTAACAGCAATGTGTCTGTGTCCTGCCCCTGGTGTGGAGGCCTGTAGACAACCCCAGTTTGCATGGCAGTCCCATTTCCTGTTTCCAGGGTGACCCACAGTTTTTCTGGCTCCTTATGTGTACTCTGAATTTCTGTAGCTTTGATATTTCATTGACATAAAGGGCCACTCCACCCCCCCCCTTTTTGCAATATGCACATCTCTACCTCCGTCCCCTATACCCTTATATTCCTTTGACTGGTGAATCATTGCCGCAAATGGCTCCAAGCTTTAGACAAAAAGAAGGGGGGAGAGAGCTGCCATCCCTGTCTGGTACCCTTTCTAATCGGGAAAGCATAGGAGACAACCCGGTTAACCCACACCTGGGCCCAGGGGATCCCTATATAAGGTCCTGATCCAGGATTGAAACTTCCCTTCAACAACCAAACTTCTTCAAAACGCTGTTCAGGGAAAGCCAATCAAGACAATCAAATGCCTTCTCGGCATCAAACAAAATGCCTGCATGTAGAATATTCTTGGAGAAAGACCCATATATAGCATTTAATAATAACTGGATGTTGTCCTGTATGTGCCGGTATAAATCCAGTCTGATCTGGATGTACCAAACATGAAATCATTCTCTGTAGCCAGTTACCCATAATCTTTGCAAACATTTTTGCATCTTGGTTCAGTAGGTAAATTGGTTGAAAACTGGAACATAATGTGGGATCTTTCCCTGACTATGTATTATAGATATCAGAACCCCACTCCAGATGTCTGGTGATGCAGCCTCCTTATGTGCCACATTACATACTTTGGTAAAGATGGGAGTCAACACCCCTGCAAAGGTTTTGTAAAACTCCACAGTGAAATCATTGGGTCCCAGCGCCTTATCTGTCTTACAAGATTTAATGGCAGAGAACACCTCTTCTGTTGTAGTTGAGGAGTCAAGCTCTTCCCACTGCTCTTCTGACAACTGTGGAAGGTGTATCCCATTTAGAAAGTTAGTGATCTTTTGGGGGTGATCAGGACCCCTCTCTCCACTATAGAGTTGGTGATAGAACTTCACAAATTCTTGTGCAATATGGGGAGGTTGCGAAAGATGGGTCTTAAGATCAGATGATGAGCGAATCTGCAGAATGTATTTATCAGCAGTCTGTTTTTAAGATGCATAGCTAAGAGTCTGTCTGCCCTCTCCCCCCATTCATAATATGTTCGCTTAGTATACCTTAAGGCGTTCTCCGTATACCTTAACATTAATTTATTGTGTATATCTCTGGCCTGTCGGAGATCTAGTAATAGGACCGAATTCCTAGTTCATTTATGCTTCTCCTCTAATCTCTTCACATGGTCCAGTGCTGCCTTAAGTGAGCTTTGATGCTGCTTTTCTTTATGAGAGGCATAAGCAATTGTATTGTCATGAACTATGGCCTTCAACCCATCCCAAAAACTTTAAAGATGACTCGGTCTCTGAATTTTCTTCAATGTAATTCTTAATAACCCCCTACGTAGACTCCACATATTGTTAATCATTCAGGAGACCAGGATCAAATCTCCACATACTTTTCCTTTTAGGGGACCCCCAACACCCCTTTTCAGAAATCAAAGCGTGATCAGAAAAGGTGACAGAATGAATAGTAATATCTTGAAAAGTATGAGCCCAACCATTTTGTATACAGAACCTATCCAAACAGGAGTAAGAGTCTGTGGAGGCCGAATAAAAAATGAAATCCCTCTTCTGAGGGTTTTGTAAACACCAGGGGTCTGTCATACTATACTTTGGTCACTATCCAGGCACAGTTAAGTTGAACAAATGAAGCTAGTTTAACCAGCTGATAGCATTAATCATATAAGTACCAGTAAATCCAAAATGGTAGCGGAGCAGAAAACATAACGAAAATAAAAGCCCCAATCAATTGCACTGCAATATTAAAGTCATATGTCCAAGACTGCTGCCAAAAACATATAAAACAAACACTTTCTGTAATAGATATCAAGTTTGTATTAAAGGCAGCATGGTAAACAGTCAAAATGAGGCATTAACTTTATAGTGATGTCCTATGTCCATATCGGTGGGCAAAAACTGAAGCTAGAGCTTTACCTCAGCATCCAAATTGTACTCAGGAACAGAGTAGCTGGTGGATTATAACAAAGAATGTACCAACAGTGGGTTCGGCACAACAGGAAGATGGACCCAAAACCACTCCTAGAAAAAATAGTTTCTCCTTCCAGCCAACACACGCCAGTGCATTCCTCCGTATAGCATGGCACAAAGAAAGAAAAAAAATTAACTAAGTCCCTTACCGAAGGAATACGAGTAGATGCCAGTGAACACTCAAAAACACAGTCTGTGGACAAGGTTATTCAGCATCAACGTGTCCCGGGTGCAACTCCCAACAAGAACTGTTGGCAAAAAGTAAGTGTTGGAAAATCAGTACATTTGAAAAGTTCAAGAAGACTTCTTAGGCAGTATCCATTTTACTAACTTTAAATGTAGCGGCAGAAGAGAATCAGCTCATTTCCTGCTCATCCACTTTCTTCCCAGAGCTACTGACCAAAGCAGGACTTCAATCTCCTGTTCAGCCTTGTCTTCATTTAAGTCTGGCAGAGGGATCCCAGCTGATTCTAGACAGGGTATGGCATTTAGTAAAGCATCGAAAGCTTCACACCGTCTTTATCACTGACCCACAGCTGTGCTGGATATCTTATCTGAGCTTTGATACCTTTATCCCATAGTTGCTTAGCATCATTGGAGGGTCGTCCTGATCAATATAGACTTTACGCCCATCTAGGTTTAAGTCCTTTTTCCCCATGCCAGTCTCAGGATTTTATCTTTGGTAGTACATCGAAGAAATGTGATAGGTATAGATCTTGCGGGTGCATCAGCCTTGGGTTTAGGGGTGACTGCCCAATGGGCGCATTCAATCTCCAGTGGAAAATCTTTCCCTAAATCAAGCTCTTGATGGAGCAAACAATCCATAAATTGGGAGAGATTATCTTGCTCAGCAGCCTCTGGCACCTCAAAAATCAGAATGTTATTTCTGCGTGCCCTGGCTTCTGCATCTTCAGCTCTAAGAGTAAGATCTCTCTCCCATTTGTGGAAGTAAACCAACTAGCGCCCAAAGTCCATGTGTTCATTTTGTAAAGTATCAGCCTGAGTTTCTAGAGTGCTGGTGCACAATTCAAGTTTTTTAAAGTCTCTCTGTATCCCTGTTACTTTAACATCTATTTTATGCAGTATCTTAATTATTTTCTGGCTGGCTGTGCATGTCACCGGAGGCCCCACATCAGAACCTGACTCTTCATCTTCTTCTGCCGATGCTGTAAGCACTGAGGACTGAGAGGGTGTTGGACTCAGGCCACTCATTTGGGACACCGAGGAGCACATTTGCGAGCCAGACTGATTCAATTTTGTAGAATGACCCATGTTTTTAAGATGTAGCAGAAAGATCTCCAGCTGGTTTTAATAAGTGATATGCACCGATGGCGACTGATTATAAAAAAAATTAAAGTGCTCAGAGGACACAGCTCTTGATCAGACCTCCATGCTGCTCAGTGATATCACCAGAAGCCTGGAACAGTACTTTCTTAGGTTTCTGTACCACAGATGAACGTCCATCTGTGGTACAGAAACCTAAGAAAGTACCGCTTCTCTCTGTAAGCATACTGCCTTCAGTCCTTCATGACAGCGAGCTCACCTGCTCAGCACATCACCTTCTTGCCTCTATCCAGTCACCTGCTAACTAGAAGAGACCACAACTGCTAATTTTAAACGTAAAGGGCAGACTGTTACCTTTTTCTCAGCAGTAATATTTTCTGCAGTCTACTGTCACAGAAGCAGTTGCATCTGTACTCGTCTAGCTGCCTTCCTCACTCACTCTGCTGTAGTGTGCAAAGAAAATAGAAAAGACAGTGATAATAGCTCTGCCTCAAGTATATTAAAAAAAGCCACAACAGCAGCTGTCTCAATTAATAATGAAACAAAAATAAAATGTGAAGGAAGGGGGGGAGTATTTCATGAGTGAACAAACAGTAACAGTTTTCTGTGGTACAGTAACAGCATTCCAGCAGCTTTTTTTTTTTACCTACGTATTCTCCTTTAGGACAAAAGTCCTTCAGCCCAGTACAGGTTGAGGAACTATTTAATTACAAAACTTAATGTAATTTATTTTTTTCATTAAGAATTTTTTATCAGATATATTATTTTTTTTACAGTGCCCATTTTCTAAGTGCAATAATTTCCTCCAGGGTGGGTGTAATGGGATATAACAGACCTTCCAGAGGCTATAAGGCCCTCCGCCTGCATCATCAGGCCTCAATATGCCCCTGAGTGGTCCATTATATCCCAATAGCGCCCACCCTGTTGGGTATTATTGATTACATAACACACTCCAGGGTGTGTGGTAATGACATAACTTACCACACATCCCAGGTGGTTGAAGACACTAGGCTGCACCTTGTGCCTCACAATCCATCTGGGGCATGTGGTAATTTAGCATTACCACAGATCCTGTGATGTGTTATTGCTTACATATACTATAAAAAATAAATGTATGGGCAGCCATACACAACTAGGCTGACATTTCCATCTCAGGGTGAGAAGACATCACAGAGACCTGTCGAGCTTCGCTCTTCAGGTCTATAATTAAGCAATAAACCACGACAGGGTGTGAATGATGCTGGGGTTTACCTATGCTTAGTGTGGTTTGGGTAGGAGGCCACAGGCTGAGTGAGTAAACCACACTAGAAGTGGATAAATCCCAGCATCACCTAAACCCTAGAGTGGTATATTGCGATTATAAAATGTCCCCTTTTTTTGGTAAAAACAAAATTAAGAAAAATTTTATTTTTTTTCATTTTAAATTATTTTCATTGATTTTATTGTTCTGCCAGAAAATAGTTCCTTGTTGCTAGGGAGACTGTACCTTAGATTCCTGATTTATGGGCTGCTAATGTACTGAGACCCCCCCCCCAGTGCCCCAAACATGTGGTCCATTATTTATATGTGCCTGGAAATGGAATGGCATCCCCCTCCCTTCAGTGCCCCCATCTGATCCATGGCACATACATAGCAGAAAAACTCTGTAATAGTGGAGGTTCAGTGTGGCTGTGAAGCTACAGGAGGCTCGGGTGTGCTTCCCACTTTGTCCGTTTAGCTAAATATATATTTTAAAAGTTGGAAGAATTCTGAACTAGGGAAACTCATTCTTAATGAAAAACAAGGGCTAGAAGTTGTAAAACTCATGGCCAAAAAGAGGATCCGTGATACTGGGCATGCGCTATTGCCTATGCATAACTCAGGGGATATGCATATGTGTAGCTGTGTGCCCAGTATTACGGCTCCACTTTTTGGCATTGAGTGGTACAACTTTTAGCCCTCATTTTTCCTTAAGAACCACTTTCCCTACTTGAGAATTCCTCTGAGTCTTAAAGTATATCTTTACCAAAATGGACATGGTGGGAGGCATGCACGGGGTGCTGCCGCTTTATCATTTAGGGCAAAAATAGCATAACGGCAGCGGTGGATGGCTTAGATGCAGGGCTCCTGTACTGTGTGACTGCCCTATCAGTCGCCCATCTTTGGCAATCTTGTGATCAGAGGCTAAAAGGATGTTGGTACTACGGATGAGGAGGCACATATTTAGTGATAAAAAAATAGAAATCATTTATACAGATGTTATTTGTGAGTTATTATTTGGGAATTTTGTACCAGCAGTTGAAGACTGCCATTTATGAGTGACTCAACATGGTGGCTTTTTCGTTTGATTTTGTGTGGTCTGAGTGATTTAAAGTAGGGGCACCCCAGATGCATCTGGCTGGCACTTTCACCTGTTGGACATGCCAGGATTTACAGGGTAAATTGTGCCAGTCAACCAATCAGAATAAAGGGTTTTTCAAGCCATTGCATAATGCCATCTTACCACTGAATGTTAAAACAGCCTTGTTGTGTATGGTTGTCTATACATTATTCTTCATGTTTTCAGCAGGACTGTGAGGCTATAATTTAAATGTAGGTTTACAGAGAAGACTTCAATGGTGGAGGCAACAAATTATTTACATGCAGTTTGTTCTGCAAATAAAATACATTGTACTGGAGACACCATATAAGTCAATGAGTTAACGGTAACATTTTTTGTCACTACTGTCATCGGAACTTTGGTGCTTTAAAACAGCTGTTTTGGAATTGTCCATAATTGTCATTTAGAAATGAGGTGGATTTTTGTTCTGGTGTTCAGATATTTTCTTTGATTTCAAAAAAATGGACATCACTGTGATGTTGTAACAAGTAGAGTTAATTGTTCTGTGTTTTTTTTTTCTCTTCCAGGCTAGTAATCTTTTTTTGGGTTAATTAACTTACTGATAGAAGAACTCAAAGGGGAATGTCAAAGCACTACCATCAGTTCCTGACAGAGAATGCAACTTATTATGTCTGCATGTTTGTGCTGTCTTTAACCCAACAGGTGGCTTTGTTAACAGTGAAGCGGGTTAAAGAAAGAAAGTGGCTCAACAAGATTAGGGCAGATTACAAGCTAAAGCAATGCTCATGAGAGAGGGATTTGTTCTGCCCCAAGAAAACCAAAGTTGACAGTTGGGCTCAGGGAACAACATGTTGCCATGAACTGTCACTCAGTGCAGATTAAGAGGTCGGGAAAAAAACTATGCTCAGCTTTGCCAGCTTGTTTGTAGAGTTCACTGGGTAACAGGTACATTGATGTTATTTCTTGCTACTTCTTCAGCATGGTCCAAACAATGTCTATGGATAAAAAAACTGGAAGCAAACTTTTATTATAAAATGGGTAGAATAAGCCAGGGCATGATTGATCAGTAAAAATTTATGATCACATGACTGTGCATTATACCAGCATAACACAACTTGTCTCACAAGTTGATTGTTCCCCCTCCCTGCGACGAGGTGCCTTTGTAAATGAGTCTTTGACTCAAAGGTTGTAAATCCGATAAATGAATTAAATAAATAAAATAAAAACAACACAGACCAGAAATATATAACACTGAACCTTATTGCTCAGTTTCAAAACTGAATATCAGAGAGCCATTTAACGATCACAGTAAGGCACTGTAACAAATTCAAAACTGTGGAATACTGTCACTGCCTGAGCGTGTAAAGCACTTAGCTTCACCTTCCGACTCACTTCCCAAGGCAAGCCTTTATTGTTAAACTGTATTTATTGCTTAATTTTTAATGCAGTCATACACAAATTAGGTAGCTGGTGCAAAAAGTGTGAACAATGGTGGGGTTATACATTATTTGTGTTTCACCACTGGCGTTATATGCCCACTGTCTTTTAAAGGCTAGACTAGGACTGTAATTATGATAAATATCATCTTACATCTTCACAGCTGTTTTGTATGGTTCAAAAATTACTACTTATAGTACGTTGTTCTCATGACCTAGTGGCCTGATCTCCTCTCCCATAGGGAAAAACATATTCCCAAAAATTACCCCTAATAAATATTCTCTACATATTGCTGAGATTCTCAGTGAAATTGAATTTTTGTACAGTATAGCCTTTTCAGCAATTCCAAAATAAGGGCAGCTAAAACTAGAGGTGACTGCTGCCACCAAACTCTGCCATGAGGCTATTGTGAATGTACAAACAGTCAGATCAAGTAAATAAGAAAGTGGAAGGAAAGGGAGTTTAATGGATGATGGGATAGAACTATATAATGTTATTTGGTTTGGATGGGCTAGTCTGTGCAGTACGTTTATGTCCTTTATAACCATGGCATATCTGTCTCTACCTCACACACAAACACACACATATTCATGCATACAGTACATAGGAATCTGGGCCCATCATACCCAACCCCCCACTTTATAACAAGGTTGAAATAAGTATGCTGTACAAACACATGTCAATTTATGCAGATTATCCACCCACCCTATTATGCAGAATATCCAATGTGATTCCCATAAGTAGGAATTTGCCCAGGCTTAACTTACAACTTGTACTGTTTTAATGTCCACTGTCTCCAGTGGTAGTCTGTCCATAGGTTCACCACCTTCTGGGAGAAAAAGTGCCTTCTAACATTGCCTCTGAATTTACCACCTCTGAACTTCAGACCATTTCCTTGCTGTAGGACACCAGCTAGACATCTCTCACTGATTGATCTTGCCACTGCCGTTGAGTATGCAAAAGCCTGAAATCATGCCCCCATCTCAGCTTCCTTTTCACCTGGGTGGATGTGTTAATGGCCTCAGTATCCCATAGTTATTATCCCCCATACTGCTGACATTTTGGCGGCCCTCTGTTGTAGCCTCTCAACTACCTCAATGTCCCTTTTGTATTCAAAAGACCAAAACTGCACATTATGCTCCAGGAGGGGCATAATCAGGGCCTCATAAAGTGGCATAATTACTTCCCCTGCTCTGCTGGTCACCTAGCACCCCCTCCCACCCATAATGCACCCCAGCAATTCTGCTGGCTCTGTTTGTCCTGCTTCAGCCTATTGTCTTTTATGACCCCCTTGCCCTTTTGTTCTTCCAGTGCACCAAGAGGAGCCCAATACAGTGTGTAATTCCTACCCCAGTTGTACTATCATATGTATCACTATATTGAATCTGAAGCTCCAGGATTGAGAACAATCACCCAGCTTGCTCAGGTTCTAATACAAATGTAGATGTGCATGCAACCAATCCAGCTATAGTTTACCATCACACATTCAAACTTGTCATCGATATTATTTATTTAAAAGAGAACTGCACTGAACATGGAGGCCATTTTTCCCAGCAGAAGCTTTTTTTTAAGTACTGGTTCCAGTTATATTACTCTTCAATTTTTACTGGTCTTTTTCATGAATTCTTTGAGTAACTCTAATTCACACACTGGTGGTAAGAACCATGTTAAAATTCTATGATGCACAGTAATAAGCACTTACATTGTTGTCACAATACATCTGTGTTCTACCAGAGAATACTGTGGTTGAGAGGTATATACACTACATCATGCAGTATTAATATGGCACTTATGGTAGCATCTGAGAAAAACTTTTGGAAAAATAATTGAGCACTCACCACTGATAATGAAAAGCAGTCACATAAACTTAAAACTTAAAAGTAAATATGCATTTATTCAAGTAACATCAACATTACCACATACATGCAAGGAGCCCCATAACGGCTGATGCATTGTGGATTGGACTGACCCTTTTTTACATGTTTTTTTTATTTGCAGCACCACTTTCCTAGTGTGACTCTTTTTATGTTTGCTTGTGCGCACAGCGCACAACAAACTTATTGGGATAGTACCATTTCAGAGGTGTGTCAGTGTTGTGGCCAATGCAGTGGATGCTTTATTGGGCACGTCCCTCATCCACCAATCAATGGGGAAGCAGCCAATGACAGCAGTTTCAGAGAGAGCCAAGGAGTTGAAACGAATCTGCTGCTGCAATCACGAAAGTTTCATCTTTGCAGTGGGACCTCCCCCCTTCCTCACAACCAGGCACACATACATGCCTTCTCGCTGTTGGCAGCAGCTGACAAGACTCCAGCCAAGTGCATTAGTGCACAGTAAAGGGCATGGCTAGAGTTACAGTTCTTGTCGACTCCTGCCACCGAACACTCTGTCCCCCTTGGTCCATGAGCAACTTGTTCGTTCGGTGTGCCTTTGCTGGTGAACCATTTCAGTAAATAAATAAATGAGCCATGGCATGGCTTTCCACATTGGTGGTTCCTGCCTCACACCACACACTCCCCAGAAAGCTGACATCGGGGTGCCCAGTCCCTGTGTTGGCATGTATCCCCCCCTTCCCTCCATTAATGTGGCACAGTGGGAGCCCACCTCAGTGTACCAAAATCATTTTTTATATTTCTGACATGATGCATCCCTCCCCCAAACCCATCTATATTATTTGCTGACATCAGGGTGCCCAATCCCCATGTCGGCATGTATCCCTCTGTCCACTTAACTGTGGCACACTGGGAGACCACCCCAGTGTGCCAAAACAATTTTTATTAATTTATGTTTTTCCGACACCAGGGATGCCTACTCACAGTGTTAGATGACCCTCCCCCATCCGCCCAAATATTTCAAGTGCCATCGGGGTGCCCAGTTCAAGTGTTGGCATGCCCCCACACACACTATTGTGGCACACTGGCAGCCCACCACAGTGTGCCTAAATGTATTTAATTTTTGGTAACAATGTAAAATAAAGAAAACCATCCCCTGAAGTCTTTTTTTTCCCCTGTAAAAAAGAAAATGGTCCCTTGAAGTCCCCACATTCCCCCCTCCCCATTCCACCCTCCTCTGTGGACTCACCTCCCTTACCCGATACTTACCTCTGGAGGTCAGGAGCAGCAATCTTCTATGCACGTCTGCACTCTTCAAAGCCGACTGGCAAACTGAAGAAATGACAGTAAGCTGTATAATGGGAGTCAGTGGGGGGTTTCAACATAGGCTGATATCGCAGCCATTTCTAGGAATTTTCAACATGGGGTTCTTGGGACCCGACCTCGTGAACACTGTCACTGGCATTTGGTTACTTGGTCCCGATTTTGCAGTTGCTGTGTGGAATGACCTTTTAGGACTGATTAATGAAATGACAGTGCCAATGTTCATGAACTGGGGTCCCAAAAAATCCATATTGCAAATTTGATGAAAAAATTCCAAAAAATAACTTTGTTATGAGCGTGCATTGCACAGTTTCTACACACATTCATAACTGCTCCAAATTTTTTATATTTTCACTCCAGATTTTCAACATTGCCATGTTTTCACATCTCCTTATGAACAGTACAGCTGTCATTTTCCACATCCACCCCAAAATGTGTTTTCACACCTGAGGCACAGAATGGCACAGTGGTGTGGGAAATCAACTTTTGGGACAGATTAACAAAATCACAGAGACACTGTTCATGAGGGGAGGTCCCAAAATGCCCATGTTCAAAATCTGATGAACAAATTCCAAAAAATGATTGCATTATGGATGTGTGTTGTGCAGTTCTTACGCACTCTCATAACTTCGTCAGTTTTTCCTTTTTTCACTCCAGATTTTCAACATTGCCATTTTTCCACACCTCCTCCTGAATAGTATAGCTGACATTTTTCACATCCTACACAAAATGTGGTTTTCCCTGGTGGCACCGAATGGCACAGACGCTGTGCAAAATTACCTTTCCGAATTGAGTAATGAAATGCTAGTGCCACTGTTCATGAGGTGGAGTCCCAAAAAGCCTATGTTGAATATGTGGAGTGAAAATGCCAATAAACGCCCAGTGCATTAGGTTTTCCAACCATAATGCCCCACCCAGTAGAGACTGACAGGCTTTGGGGTGTGACTTGGGGTCATCAGCCGTAATGATCATGCCATTCCACCACCACTCCCACCCTGCAGCCAGTGACAGGCATTGAGGTGTACCTTGGGGTCTTCAGCCCTAATGTTCACCCCATTCTCCTCTACTGCACCCATCTCAGCATATTTCCTTATGGAATGGGGTGAGTGTAAGGGCCGAAGACCCCAAGGCACACCGCAACACCTGTTGGTGTCTGCAGGGTGGAGTGAGGTAGAATGATGTGAGTGTTATTGCTGATGACCCAAAGGCATACCCCAAATGCCTGTCAGTCTTTGCAGGTTGGGAGTTTGTGTTAGTTTAATATTTCACTGCCATTCCAATTATGCATCTCTCTAACTCCTGCACTACCAATGCCAATACCAGCAAGCAAACATGTGGCATTGACAAATGATTGTTTGTTATGTTGTACCACCTGAGTGTAAATCACAAACTCCCACTGTGATTACTAAAAGGTCTGTATAGATGGAACAATAATAGAAGCAGAACCAGTGTTTATAAAACAGTTTCTACTGGCTAAAATGAATTACAGGGTCAGTGCAGTTCTCCCTTAAGATCTTTGGACAGAGCAGCACTGTTTAACTGAGCTCAACCACCTATCAATGAGGACCTGCTTTCAAGCTAAAACTGATTACCCTGGAGAAACAAAGGTAACGAAGCTCCAGATGATCTCACTGTGGGGGCTGGGACTTCATCCCCAAATGGACATGAAAATATACATAGTGGCTCTATTTTACCTGTCTGAATGGTTAACCAGTCCCATTTTATCTAAACTGTTACTCAGTTTACCCCTGTCCCACCCTGTGACATTGGTGTCACTATGTCCAGACCTTTCTCACCACTATGGAAGGGAGAAGGGTAAGCAGCTGCCTTCACAGACTATACCAGTGCTGTTCTGTTGTTGGCTGTTAGGGGTGTGATAAATGTTGGGCAGCCCATGGCTTCCTTCTCTGGCAGCTGAGTTGCTTACCCCAGCTACATACCCAGTTCTCTACTGGTCCCATCTGCATGAAGACCTAAGTCTCTCAGATGGCAACAGGATTCCCTGCAACTCTCCCATTGCACAAGCCCGACCAGTCCCGTGCTATCCCATATGAAAAAAGATAGATTTTCCATATAGGGCCAAAAATGCACTTTAAATATGCAAAAATTGTCCCCTTTTTTATATATTTAAAATATATGAAATAGTAGGAAAATATAAGCTGTATATATGATATGTGATTAGGCCACATATGCAAAATGAATTCTCAATGTAAAACCTAGTTTTATATGTGGGCCATATATTGTCCATGCATGTCTCATATATATATACCATATATTTTCCTATTTCATATACTGTATTTTAAATATATAAAAAGGGGCCAATTTTGTTTTATATTTAAGATGCATTTTTGGCCACATATGGAAAATAAATCTTTTTTCTATATGTGATGTTATATAGCACGAGGGTGCTCATGGGACCCAAGACCCGGAAAGTAAATAAATAGTCAGCCCCTGATGGAATGCATCAAAGGGTGCTGAAGGAGGTGAGTCACAGTCCGTTGGCACCACTAGTTGATCTATGTAAACTGCTGCCTAGCAGAAGGGCGGCTGCCAGCAGATCAAAGGGTGGCTAATGTAGTGGCACTCCACAAAAGTGGAGACAGAGATGATTCGAATAACTACAGGCCAGTCATTCTAACCTTAATTGTAGGGAAGCTGCTGGAGACCATCATAAAGGAGCACCTTGCAGAATTCCAGGATGCAGATGGGCTGCAGGATGAGAGGTAGCATGGGTCTGTGGCAGTTAAATCATGCCAGAATAATCTTATTGACTTTCTTGGTTGTGTTACAAAAGTGACGGACAGAGGCAAGGCAGTAGATGAACTTCAGTGAGGTCTTTGATTCTGTACCCCACAGGATGTTGGTTAAAAAGCTGGAGGGCCTGGGTGGGGACAAACTCACCGGAGGTATAGGGAACTGGTTGCAGGGGAGAACTCAGAGTGTGACAGTTGATGGCAAATTCTATGGGGTCAGGGAAGTCATAACTGGTGTGCCACAGGGATCAGTCTTGGGATTAGTGTCATTCAGTATTTTTACTTGTAACATAGGAGAAGGTATCCAAAGCAAGAGCTGTCTCTTTGCAGATGACACTAACATCTACAAGAGAGTGGACACAGATTGGAAGAAGGGACATGAAAAGGGAGCTAGAAAAGCTGGCGAGGTGGTCCAAGGTTTGGTACTGTAGCTCAAATGTAATGCCAAGAAGTATAAGGTTATGTATATTGGCTAAAAAGACCCTAAAGCAGACTGCTGGATTGTGTGAGTGAGGGTGGGTGCAACCTCTGAGTAAAGGGACCTGGGAGTCATTATCAGTGACAACCTCAAATCTACAGCCCAATGCAACAAGACATATGGAAAGGCAGGTAGGATGCTGGGCTGTATAGGTAGGGCATTCAAAATCAGAAGGAAAAAGGTAATGTTGCCCCTGTACAGCTCCCTGGTGAGGCCACACCTGGAGTACAGTTTGCAGCTCTGAACTGCCCACATTAAAAAAGGCAGGAACTGCTCAGAGAGTGTCCAGTGTAGGGCTACAAAATTTATCCAGGGGCAACACGAGAACGTGTATGAGGAGAGCTGAATTGTCTTAAAACATACTCTGTAGGCTGGCCAGGTAGCGATGAAGGTTGAGGCACTGGATGCCACATCTCGCACCATTCCGGTGACCCAGGTTTAGTGACAGACTTGGGTTATGAGGGGTCAGCCTGGGGGGCAGAGGACTGAGCATCCGAAGGATGACTCTCCTCTCCTGGGGGAGGGTGGCTTGGTTTGCCTGGCCTTTGACTGCCACCAGGTGGAGGCCTGGTGGTAGTACAGGCTACGGGCGGCTCAGTGAGGGAGGGCTTTGACTTGGTGACCTGTGCGTGCCTCCACACATACACTCATGACAGTCATAGAGACGGGCAGAAAATAATATAGGACTAGGGCTCTGTGAAGCCCTGTCTGCCCATCTGTGGATCCACACTGCTGCCTAACGATGGTCTGCATTGGATTAAACATTCAGGGGACAGCCCTCCCTCCCTGTCATCGCCATGGGGGCAATCCCTGGGGGTACCCAACCACTCCAGGGGAAGCAGGTGCCAATCCATAGAGTCAGGAACAGGGGATGAGAAGCTGCCACAGATCTCCCAAAGGTAGAGAAATCAATATGAAAAAACATATTCTCTGTAGACCAGGAGAGAGGGAGACATGATAGAAGCTTAAAAGTTCTTGTGGGGATTAAACATGGTGCCAGAACATGGGGAAAAGTGAGGGTGCTAAATTTCAAAAGGGCACAGGGTAAAAAAGGTAGTTTGTGCAAGCAAAGGGGCACTCTAAATGCTCATGGGAAAAGTAGGGGTGCTACAGCCTCCAGCACTCATAGGTTCTGCCAGCTATGGGAATAAACAGGGTAGACTGCAGCAATGTATTCAGGAGGTACAAAAGCACCATAACTATGGGGCATGAATGGAAGTTTGTTGGGGGGTTCAAAAGGGATGCAAAAACATTATTTTTCATGGAGGCATGGTGGAAAAAACAGAAGAATTTAATCAAGTAGGTGGTTGAGTTCAGTCAGAAACAAGGGGATAGTGAGTTCTTTAAGAATGGGGGAGTATAGACAGCCAAGGGATGGGGGGTACTGAGGCACCATTATAGCAATCAGCTCAGTGAATCTGTTTTAGCATAAGATCACACGCAGAGTCAGGCAGGTAATGGACAGATTGGAGATGGACAGCTGGGTCTTTATCTGCCAACAAATCCTATGCATCTATGATATATGTATCTATATTCTATAACTGAACCCTCAGGGGAATAAGTTATTACCTACCAAGCGTACTACAATTTCATGCCTGCTGATTGGCTCTAGCCAATCAGCTTGAGGAACAGAAGATTCTGTGCTAACTTGTTTGTTAATGTTTCCGAGACATTTGCCAAACATTGCAGACATTCACTGTATTCTTGTGTAACCACAAAAGTTCTTGCTGCCCGTTTGAAAGTAATGCTAAAAATGTTTTGCTGAATCAGCACGCTGAATTAGGAAACATCGGAAGAGCTCCTAAAACAAACACTGTCTGATGAGTCCTCTTTAAGAGCTCAATTTACAAAAGTGGTTGCAGCACTTGCACAAGTGACATTAAGACTATTCACATACATGGTGATCAATACTCACATGTTTTCCCCATTTCATAGTTACTTTGTTCTAAAGGCAGCCAAGACAAAAACTATAAATACAGGCACGGACACCCCCTCAAAAGAAAACTGTTGAGCAAATTGCAAATCAAAACCCTGAGTAACCCCACACCACACTAAGCCAAAGCCCTCCCTAAACTACAGGTACAATAAGCATGTTGACAACACTCTGCTCACCATTGGGCCAAGGATAAGATTCTTATAGCATTTCAAATGCTGTCTCGGAGCTTTGGCACACAGACAGGTTATGAGATATCTATTACTTTTGTGTAATTATGATACTGTTTTTCCACTGCCTCCACTATGAGGTTACATAAGCATGGCATCCTTTAAAATGAGCTTTGTAGGTGTGTCCTTACATGTGACACACACACACACACACACACACACACACACACACTCACACACTACTGTACTCCCTTCCAGAGACTTGAACTGACAGAAAAACAGTAGCATAGAAGGTGCAAAATGTGAGGACATAAAAAAAAAAAAAAAAAAGAAAGAAAGAAAACTAACCATATTTATTAATTTATTGAATTTTGTTGACAGGGTGAACCCACAGGGCCTTAGAGAGTCCCTTTTTCAGGGGCAACCTGTAATTAATTACAAATATTAAACAACAGGATTATAGTTACAGAGAAGGTGCTGTCAATGGAAAGAACACTAGATACAGGTTACATGACAGAGATAACTTAGTATTTAACAATAAACACGTATTTGGACTACAGTGTGAATTCACATCATTGTATATTCAAGTAGGTGGAATTTGCTCCTCTGCATAACAGGGACAGGTTGCAGTGCTGTCATTACATAAACAGAACAATACAGTAGAGAAGTAAGTTATATTCTTCAGCGATAATTGCATTGGTGTTTTTTCTAAAATGTGGGCTTTTAAGTCCTTTTTACATCTACCCAGAGATGAGAGGAGAGCACCTGCAGAGAATTGGGGAGGCATTCCAAATGGCGGGAGCAGGATTTGGAAAGAACCTACTACCAGTTGCTGTTTTAACTTTGGGGACCTGTAGGAGCTTTCTATTTAAGGATATGAGAGATCGCCTTACATGTAAGCATTAAGACACGACAAAGGTGGCATCTAATGGGGAATTAATGCATGGTTGGGACTGTTGTGGAACGAGGCCGCAAGTCGAGTGCCTACAATGGCCCAACCATGCATTAATTCCCCATTAGATGCCACCTTCAGAGCGGTTTAACGTGCTTGTAACATGGCAAGTGCAATGGAAGTATTAATTAGAGGATGTTTTACTTGCTCTGAAACACACATGAGCAGCTGGACTTATATCACTTACAGATTTATGATTCACGTCTGTTACTTTGTAAGCCTGTGTCTAACTGAAGGCATGTGCGTGCACGTTGCGATGGGCGACATCAAGTTAAATAGTGTGCACTACTTTAGCAAATGTTAAAATTCTGCTTTACATAAGAGCAGACAGTTAAAATAGCGATTACAACTCAACACTTTGTACTTCTGATCGTCTGTTGTACTGCTGTCTGTCCGTTTCTACCTCTGATTCGTCCCGTGATGGCTTCTGGGGAACATTTACTAGCTGCATACTTTTATATGCCCCAAGATTGGCAGAAGTTGTCTGAGGTGAGTGTACAGTGTGGCACTGAGTAGTTTGATCAATAGGTGGTGCTTTCAGAAGTGCACACTGCTTGTGATATTTTTCTTCCTGATGTCTTTGCTACGGTCGGCCTTTCAGCATTCCATTCTGTTGCAAGTACTACTCTCTGAATCAGGTGCCTTCCTGCGTGACAACAACTACAGTTTGAGGTCCACCACTTTTGCTGCACAGTGCTCTGCCAAACACTTCACATTTCCCCAACTAGCTAACACAGCGCCTTTCGGCTACAGCCTTTGTCATTATTCTGACCAATAGCTGGCACTTTCAAAACACAATTGCACTTTTCTTCTCCTTTCGAATCATCTGTTTGTTCAGGTTGTACTTAGTGCACGACACTGTGCTCCAAGTACTATTATGTGACTGTTCTATCCCTAGGTGGACAGAAGCACAGTTCTCTGTTACATTACTAACAGACTCCTGCACTATCTCTCTTCCAGCTGTCAGTTTGCTTTAATGGACTGTCTTACTTGCGCCACCTATTGATCGAACTGCCCTACATTTTACACTGCGGTGATACTTTTGTGAGTGCATTCACGAGCTCAGCACGGCATTATAGTCTCATAATGCCGTGTTGCTCTTGTACCACCTGACCCCCATGCACCAATTGTCTTTCTTTCCTGCACTGCTCATTCTTTTGCCATGTTACAAGTTTGTTTATTAACAGGCCATGAAGGTTAGGGGGGAGCATGCGGGCCTATAAGCTTGAAGACGAGGCACATCGATGAATATTCAAGTCTACCAACTAGTGAGGGCCATCTGAGGGAGTCAATAACTTTACAATGGTGTTCCTTGTACAGGGCACCAACTGCAAAGTGAGCTATTGTATAATATAGTGATTTTAGCTTTTCCAGTTCAGAGCATCTGACCATGAACCTCAGAGCTCCAAATCCACATAAGACAATGCACTAGGCTGCGGTGCTATGATAAAAAGCATATCATCAACAGTAAAAAATCATGCACTCACCACCATATAAATAAAGCAGAATGCTGTTCTCAGCTTAAAAAGTGCCCATTGTATTCAGCAGGTGCAGGTACAGAAAAAAAGTTACACTTTGACGCGTTTCGGAACACTTTCCTTTTTCCAAAAGAGTAATCACACACAGACAGGTCACCTTTTATACAGGTAATAGTGATCTCATCAATGACGTAATGATTGAATAATAAATAATATAAAAAGAACACCAACACACATTTAGAATAGAACCACAATTAGCTAAAATCATTAACATCCGTATTACACAGATATATATATATATATATATATATATATATATATATATATATATATATATGCCCTTAATAAGCACAATTTATTTACCAGTCTAAAAAAACATACATATGTTCCTATTAATAAACACATTATTTTTTTTAATTTTATAATAACATTAAATGTACCGTTGTTCAAATTACTGTTGATCCATATTGATGGTACAATGTAACATTTGGCATTTCTGAATATTAGGATCCCACAGTCTGCTTCTTACAGCTCCAGCAACCTGTTTCTTTCATTCTTCAAATATTATTTTCAGCTGTCACAACAGACTTCCACATTTGCTGTGCTCGACCACAATTGCACCTTGTCATGACAATTGCAAAGTCAACATAGTTTAACAGCTCTCGGTCATGCTTTGTCTAATTTTATTAGTCAGTGTGGCAAACCTTCATCTTTTTGATCATGGGGGGGTGAGGTGATGAGCAGGCCAACCTCAGATAAAAAACACATCTAAACTACTGCACTGCCCACTACTGGAAAGTCTATGAAAGTCTACCAGTAGAAAGACTACTTTACTGAAAAATAAACTTTAAATTCATTTGTATTCATTTTTTACTTCTTCTTTTAATTTTCGTTTACCTATTCCTAAAAATGTTACAAGTAACTCATTTTCTAAGTGCAATAATACTCTCCAGGGTGGGCGGTATGGGCTATACATGACCTTACAGAGGCTATAAGGCCCTCTGCCTGTGGTGTTGGGCCTCATCACACCACTGGGCGGTCCGGTATAGCTCAATACCACCCACCCTTTTAAGTATTATGCAAACAATATTACCCAACAGGGTGGCCAGTATTGGGCTATACCAGACCACCCAGGTGAATGATGAGGCCAAATGCCATAGGCGGAGGGTCATATAGTCTCTGAAAGGTCTGGTATAGCTCATACCACCCACCCCGGAGGGTATTACTGCACTTGAGTTGCATGTATACATTTTTAGGAATAGGTAAAAAAATTACAAGAATAAGTAAAAATTGAGTATGAATTAATTTAAAGTAATTTTTTTGGTAAAGTAGTCCCTCTACTGGTAGACTTCCATAGAGTTTCCAGTACAGGGCAGTGTAGTAGTTCAGATGTGTTTTTTATCTAAGATTGGCCCCTCATTATCCCCCATGATCAAAAAGATGAAAGCTTGCCATACTGGCTATTAAAACTAGACAGAAACTAAGACTGAGCTGTTAAACTATGTTGGCTTTATGATTGCCATGATGAGGTGCGATCGTCGTCAGGCACAGCAAATTCAGAAGTCTGTTGAGAGAGTTGAAAATAAAATCTGAAGAACAAAAGAAATGGGTTGCTGGAGCCATGAGGTTAATTTTCTTTTTTATGTTTGCTTGCACGCATGTGTTATGTTTGCTTGCACGCATGTGCAAGAAACATAGCGCCATCATTCGAGTTTTCGTAGGTGTGGCACCCGTCTTCCAAAGTAGTCAGTGTGTTTGCAGGTGCAGCCACAATTCGCCAATGAATGCTGCAACTGTCTATGACAGCAGTTGAAAATGCAGTGCTGTACTGTTGAAAGGCAGAGCTCTTCTTCACTGAGCCGCGAGAAGCTACTGCCTGCGCATGCTCTCGCCCCCACACACACACACACACACGCACGTACGCATATTGCATGCTAATGCGCTCCCCCCCACACACTGTGTGGCTGATGGGGGTGCCCAATCCCCCATCAGCTCCAATGTCCCCCACAACAGACAATCGGGTGCCACGCTGGGAGCCCACCCCAGCTTGGCAACAGTCCATATCCCCATCGGCTCCACTGCCCCCACCCCAAACAGCCTTCCAGCTGCCACGCTGGGATCCCACCCCAGCATGGCACAAGTCCCAGGCCGCCAAGAAAAAAAGAAACCTAAAAGAGAAAACCCTTCCCTCGCTGACTGTCCTGACCCCCGCCTCCCCCACCTGCACCAACCCTCTGCACACCCTGCCTCCACACCCCCATCACCCTATACTTACCTCCCGAGTCCGCAACGATCTTCGTGGACCAGGAACATGTCTGCACTCTTCAAAGCCGACCGCTAACTGAAAAAATGCCGTAAGCTATATAATGTAATAAATAGGTTTTTTCAACTTTGATGCATATCTCAGGCATTTTGTAAATTTTTTCACCAAATTTTCAATGTGGGTTTTGGGACCCCACTCATGAATTCTGTCACTGTCATTTTGTTAATCGGCCCCGAAAGGTGATTTCGAGGTCACTGTGTGGAACCACCTTTTGGGACCAATTTACAAAATGACAGTGTCACAGTTCATGAGGTAGGCCCCCAAAAACCCTATGTTAAAAATTTGGTGAAAAAATTCCTCAAAATTACTGTTTTATGAGCATGCGTTGTGCTGTTCCTATGCATGCTCGTAAGTTCACGAATTTTCAATATTTTCACTCCAGATTTTCAACATTGCCATTTTACCACACCTCCTTATGAGCAGTATAGCTGTCATTTATCACATTTCACCCAAAATGTGTTTCCATGCATGTAGCGCACAATGGCGCAGTCGGTGTGCAAAATCAATGTTCAGGACAGATTAAGAAAATCACAGTGACACTGTTCATGAGCAGAGGTGTTACAACAGCTATGTTAAAAATTTGGTGAAAAAAGTCCATAAAATGACTGTGTTATGAGTGACCATTGCGCAGTTTCCAGGCACCCTCGTAAGTTCATGGATTTTTAATATTTTCAGTCCAGATTTTCACCACTGTCATTTTTACACACTGCCTTATTTATAGTACAGCTGTCATTTTTCACACCATGGCCGAAATGTGTTTTCTTACTTCCAGCGCAGAAATGCGTGGCCGCTGTGGGAAATCACTGTTCAGGACAGATTAAGAAAATCACAGTGACACTGTTCTTGAGCGGAGGTTCCAAAATGCCCGTGTTGACAATTTGCTGTAAAAAATCCCCAAACTAATTGCATTATTGGTGTGTGTTGCGCAGTTTCTATGCACGCTCATGGCTTCACCAGTTTTTTTAATACTTTCACTGCAGATTTTCAACATTGCCATTTTTTCCACCTCCCCATGAACAGTACAGCTGTCATTTTTCACATTCTGTTCAAAATGTGTTTTTGCACGTTGGTGCCAAATGGCGTAGTCGCTGTGCAAAATCAGCTTTCCGCTAACAAACTGATATTGCCACTGTTCACAAGGTGGGGGTCACAAAAAACCCATGTTGAACATTTGGAGTGAAAATGCCAATGAATGCCTTAGATGTTAGGGTTTCCAACCATAAAGCTCCACCTGTAGAGATTGACAGGCATCGGGGTGTGACTTGGGATTCTCGCCTGTAATGTTCATACCATTCCACACCCTGCAGCCAGTGAGAGGCATCGAGGTGCCTTGGACTCTTCGGACCCAAAGTTCACCCCAGTCTCCTATACAGCACCCATCTCACCATATTTTCTGATGGAATGGGGTGAGTATAAGGGCCAAAGACCCCAAGGCACACTGTGACACTTGGTGTCTGCAGGGTAGGGTGTGATGAAATAGCATGGCAGTTATGCCTGACGACACAAAGGCACACTCCAGTGCCTGTCAGTCTCTGCAGAGTGGTGGTGGGGTTGGCTTCAGTTCAATACTTCACTGCCATTCCTATTATGCAGCTCTCTAACTCCTACACTACCAATGCCAATGCCAGCAAGCAAACATTCGGCATTGATAAATGCTTGTTTTTTATGCTTTCACATTTTGCTCTTTCACTATTGCTGTTTTGTTATTGGTAGTGTGTGGCTTTTCTGCACAGTCAGGGAAGACAGGAGCGGGACTTTTCTGAAAGCAGCCCCGGAGATGGAGTCATGCTGCTGGCTAGTGGCACTTGTGAGAGCGGGCAGGGGATTGGAGGTCAGAAGTGATGGCAGTACCAGAGTCGGGTCCAGCTTTGTAAAATAAAAAAAGCAGTTTTTATGTTGTTTTCTTTGTATAGTGCTGCAGTTCTATGAATTAGTTGCTCTAGGGACTGGTCTTAGGATTGAGTTGGGTGGCCTCTCGTTCTCTAAGTGAGAAAGAAAACATGGCAGCTATGATTGTTTAAAACTGGCATGTGTCAATTGATATTTTTTACTGAAAGGACAGGCTGGTACTGGGACTAGTTATTTCCTGGTCTCTGTTGTAAGATTAAAGCATGGCTATAGAGGGGTCTCAGCCAATCAGAGACCAGGATAATTACTTGCCCATTTTCTAATGCTTGCTTGTTACTGTTCTTTGGTTGCTAACCAACTGAGCACAAGGGATCTAAAGTATACATGTAAGTGTGTCGTGTGTGTGTGTGTGTGTGTGTGTGTGTGTGTGTGTGTGTGTGTGTTTATACTGCTATCCCTGGGTACTGCATACTAATTTGCAGCTACATCTTATGAGACTATACTGGTGTGAAAAATCTTACCTAAACAAACAAAATATATCTAAATTGTTCTCTTTTTGGAAAACCTTGTTTGCTACTTGTTTTTTCTTCTATTCCTATGTATTTGTCTTAAATGGTATTATTTATTTAAACAAGCATTTCAAACATGTACCACCAAACCTCTCATGCATGCCACAGTGTGTTCCTTATGATAGTGTCACCATGTCACAGAATGGCAGTTTCCAGAGGGTGGTGGCAGTAGAAGCATGTAACACAGTAGATGTGCTGGGAGTAGAATAGACTGGCATGTGCTGTAATATCTAACAGTCTTCAGTAAGCTCACTGTATGCAGACTGGTCGTGCAGGTCAGAGTGTGTGTAGAAGAAATAGCATCCATTAAACTCTCAACAACATCAACACACAGCATTAGACAGTTTCCGAACCTGAAAGAGAATGAATGAATGAATGAATGAATCTATTTAATTGGTGCTTTTATACAGCCAAGGTAAAGTTGCAGCATTCCTCTCCAGTCATCCTCTTCCTCCTGTGTTGATGCAACAGGTGCTTCTTCATGCCCCCTCTCAGTACTGAGGCAAGCTGTACTGAACATAGGCCATGAGTCTGTGGGATCAGGTGGGTTTTTGTTGACATTAGCGCTATGGAACAGGTGGGTTTTTGTTGACATTAACACTGTGGAATGGGTGGGTTTTTGTTGACATTAGCACTGTGGTAAAAGTGTTTTTTGTTGATATTTGCACTGTGGGATAGGTGAGTTTTTGTTGACATTAGCACTGTGGGACAGGTGGGTTTTTGTTGACATTAGCACTGTGGGACAGGTGGGTTTTTGTTGACATTAGTACTGTGGGGTTGGTGGGTTTTCATTGACATTAACACTGTGGGGTGGGTGGGTTTTTGTTGACAGCACTGTAGGACAAGTGAGTTTTTGTTGACAATAGCACTGTGGGACAGGTGGGTTTTTGTTGACATTAGCACTGTGGGACAGGCGGGTTTTTGTTGACATTAGCACTGTGGGACAGGCGGTTTTTTGCTGGCATTAGCACTGTGGGGCGAGCAGATTTTTGTTGACATCAGCACTGTGGGACTGGTGGGTTTTTGTTGAAATTAGTACTATTGGACAGGTAGGTTTTTGTTGATATTAGCACTGTGGGACAGGTTTTTTTTTTGACATTAGCACTGTGGGACAGGTGACTTTTTGTTGACAGTAGCACTGTGGGACAGGTGGGGTTTTGTTGATATTAGCACTCTGGGACAGGTGGGTTTTTGTTGACATTAGCACTGTGGGACAGGTGGGTTTTTGTTGACATTAGAACTGTGGGGTTGGCAGGTTTTCATTGAAATTAGCACTGTGGGACAGGTGGGTTTTTGTTGACATTGGCACCGTGGCGTGGGCAGGTTTTCATTGACATTAGCATTGTGGGACAGGTGGGTTTTTGTTAACATTAGCACTATGGGATGAGTGTTTTTTTTGTTGACATTAGTACTGTGGATGGGCGGATTTTTGTTGAAATTAGCATTGTGGGGCGGGCAGATTTTCATTGACATCAGCACTGTGGGACAGGTGGGTTTTTGTTGACATTAGTACTGTGGGACAGGTGGGTTTTTGTTGACATTAGCACTGTGGGACAGGTGGGTTTTAGTTGACATTAGCACTGTGGGCAGGTGGTTTTTTGTTGACATTAGCACTGTGGGACAGGTGGGTTTTCGTTGACATTAGCACTGTGGGACAGGTGGGTTTTTGTTGACATTAGCACTGTGGGACAGGTGGGTTTTTGTTGACATTAGCACTGTGGGCAGGCGGGTTTTGTTGACATTAGCACTGTGGGACAGGTGGGTTTTTGTTGACATTAGCACTGTGCGGCAGGCAGATTTTTGTTGACATCAGCACTGTGGGACTGGTGGGTTTTTGTTGAAATTAGTACTATGGGACAGGTGGGTTTTTGTTGACATTAGCACTGTGGGACAGGGTTTTTTTTTGACATTAGCACTGTGGGACAGGTGGGGTTTTGTTGACATTAGCACTGTGGGACAGGTGAGTTTTTGTTGACATTAGCACTGTGGGACAGGTGGGGTTTTGTTGATAATAGCACTCTGGGACAGGTGGGTTTTTGTTGACATTAGCACTGTGGGACAGGTGGGTTTTTGTTGACATTAGCACTGTGGGGTGGGCAGGTTTTCATTGAAATTAGCACTGTGGGACAGGTGGGTTTTTGTTGACATTGGCACTGTGGGGTGGGTAGGTTTTCATTGACATTAGCATTGTGGGACAGGTGGGTTTTTGTTAACATTAGCACTATGGGATGAGTGTTTTTTTTGTTGACATTAGTACTGTAGGGTGGGCAGGTTTTTGTTGACATTAGCACTGTATGACAGGTGGGTTTTTGTTGACATTAGCACTATGGGACAGGTGGGTTTTTGCTGACATTAGCACTGTGGGACAGGCAGCTTTTGTTGAAATTAGCACTGTGGGGCAGGTGGGTTTTTGTTGACATTAGCACTGTGGGATGGGCAGGTTTTTGTTGACATTAGCACTGTGGGGAGGGCAGATTTTCGTTGACATCAGCACTGTGGGACAGGTGGGTTTTTGTTGACATTAGTACTGTGGGACAGGTGGGTGTTTGTTGACATTAGCACAGTGGGCAGGTGGGATTTTGTTGACATTAGTACTGTGGGACAGGTGGGTTTTTGTTGACATTAGCACAGCGGGCAGGTGGTTTTCTGTTGACATTAGCACTGTGGGACAGGCGGGTTTTCATTGACATTAGCACTGTGGGACAGGTGGGTTTTTGTTGACATTAGCACTGTGGGACAGGTGGGTTTTTGTTGACATTAGCACTGTGGGGCAGGTGGGATTTTGTTGACATTAGCACTGTGGGCAAGTGGGTTTTTGTTGACATTAGCACTGTGGGCAGGTGGGTTTTTGTTGACATTAGCACTGTGGGACAGGTGGGTTTTCATTGACATTAGCACTGTGGGACAGGCGGGATTTCATTGACATTAGCACTGTGGGACAGGTGGGTTTTTGTTGACATTAGCACTGTGGGGCAGGTGGGATTTTGTTGACATTAGCACTGTGGGACAGGTGGTCTTTTGTTGATATTAGCACTGTGGGGTGGGCAGGTTTTCATTGACATTAGCACTAAGGGGCGGGCAGGTTTTTGTTGACATTAGCACTGTGGGATGGGTGGGTTTTTGTTGACATTAACACTGTGGGGCAGGCAGATTTTCATTGACATCAGCACTGTGGGACAGGTGGGTTTTTGCTGACATTAGTACTGTGGGACAGGTGGGTTTTTGTTGAAATTAGTACTATGGGACAGGTGGGTTTTTGTTGACATTAGCACTGTGGGACAGGTGACTTTTTGTTGACAGTAGCACTGTGGGGTTGTCAGGTTTTTATTGAAATTAGCACTGTGGGACAGGTGGGTTTTTGTTGACATTGGCACTGTGGGGTGGGCAGGTTTTCATTGACATTAGCATTGTGGGACAGGTGGGTTTTTGTTAACTTTAGCACAATGGGATGAGTGTTTTTTTTGTTGACATTAGTACTGTAGGACAGGTGGGTTTTTGTTGACATTAGCACTATGGGACAGGTGGGTTTTTGCTGACATTAGCACTGTGGGACAGGCAGCTTTTGTTGACATTAGCACTGTGGGGCAGGAGGGTTTTTGTTGACATTAGCACTGTGGAGACAGGTGGGTTTTTGTGATACTAGCACTGTGGGACAGGTGGGTTTTGCTGACATTAGCACTGAGGGGCAGGTGGATTTTGTTGACATTAGCACTGTGGACAAGTGGGTTTTGTTGACATTAGCACTGTGGGGCAGGTGGGTTTTGTTGACATTAGCACTGTGGGACAGGTGGGTTTTCATTGACATTATCACTGTGGGAGGTGGATTTCATTGACATTAGCACTGTGGGACAGGTGGGTTTTTGTTGACATTAGCACTGTGGGGCTGGTGGGATTTTGTTGACATTAGCACTGTGGGACAGGTGGTCTTTTGTTGATATTAGCACTGTGGGGTGGGCAGGTTTTCATTGACATTAGCACTAAGGGGCGGGCAGGTTTTTGTTGACATTAGCACTGTGAGATGGGTGGGTTTTTGTTGACATTAACACTGTGGGGCAGGCAGATTTTCAATGACATCAGCACTGTGGGACAGGTGGGTTTTTGTTGACATTAGTACTGTGGGACAGGTGGGTTTTTGTTGAAATTAGTACAATCGGACAGGTGGGTTTTTGTTGACATTAGCACTGTGGGACAGGTGACTTTTTGTTGACAGTAGCACTGTGGGGTTGGCAGGTTTTCATTGAAATTAGCACTGTGGGACAGGTGGGTTTTTGTTGACATTGGCACTGTGGGGTGGGCAGGTTTTCATTGACATTAGCTTTGTGGGACAGGTGGATTTTTGTTAACTTTAGCACTATGGGATAAGTGTTTTTTTTGTTGACATTAGTACTGTGGGGTGGGCGGGTTTTTGTTGACATTAGCACTGTAGGACTGGTGGGTTTTTGTTGACATTAGCACTATGGGACAGGTGGGTTTTTGCTGACATTAGCACTGTGGGACAGGCAGCTTTTGTTGACATTAGCACTGTGGGGCAGGAGGGTTTTTGTTGACATTAGCACTGTGAGACAGGTGGGTTTTTGTTGACATTAGCACTGTGGGCAAGTAGTTTTTTGTTGACATTAGCACTGTGGGACAAGTGGGTTTTCGTTGACATTAGCACTGTGGGACAGGTGGGTTTTTGTTGACATTAGTACTGTGGGACAGGTGGGTTTTTGTTGACATTAGCACTGTGGGACAGTTGGGTTTTTGTTGACATTAGCACTGTGGGCAGGTGGTTTTTTGTTGACATTAGCACTGTTGGACAGGTGGGTTTTCGTTGACATTAGCACTGTGGGACAGGTGGGTTTTTGTTGACATTAGCACTGTGGGACAGGTGGGTTTTTGTTGACATTAGCACTGTGGGGCAGCTGGGATTTTGTTGACATTAGCACTGTGGGCAGGTGGGTTTTTGTTGACATTAGCACTGTGGGACAGGCAGGTTTTTGTTGACATTAGCACTGTGGGACAGGCGGGTTTTTGTTGACATTAGCACTGTGGGACAGGTGGGTTTTCATTGACATTAGCACTGTGGGACAGGTGGGTTTTGGTTGATATTAGTACTGTGGGACAGGTGGGTTTTTGTTGACTTTAGCACTGTGGGACAGGTGGGTTTTTGTTGACATTAGCACTGTGGGCAGGTGGTTTTTTGTTGATATTAGCACTGTGGGACAGGCGGGTTTTCGTTGACATTAGCACTGCAGGACAGGTGGGTTTTTGTTGACTTTAGCACTGTGGGACAGTGGGTTTTCATTGACATTAGCACTGTGGGACAGGAGGGTTTTTGTTGACATTAGCACTGTGGGGCAGGTGGGATTTTGTTGACATTAGCAATGTGGGACAGGTGGGTTTTTGTTGAAATTAGCACTGTGGGGTGGGCAGGTTTTTATTGACATTAGCACTAAGGGGCGGGCAGGTTTTTATTGACATTAGCACTGTGGGACACGGGGGGTTTTGTTGATATTAGCACTTTGGGACAGGCGGGTTTTTCTTGACATTAGCACTGTGGGACAGGTGGGTTTTTGTTGACATTAGCACTGTGGGGTGGGCAGGTTTTCATTGAAATTAGAACTGTGGGACAGGTGGGTTTTTGTTGAAATTGGCACTGTGGGGTGGGCAGGTTTTCATTGACATTAGCATTGTGGACAGGTGGGTTTTTGTTAACATTAGCACTATGGGAGGAGTGTTTTTTTGTTGACATTAGCACTGTGGGCAGGTGGGTTTTTGTTTACATTAGCACTGTGGGCAGGCGGGTTTTGTTGACATTAGCACTGTGGGACAGGTGGGTTTTTGATGACATTAGCACGGTGCGGCCGGCAGATTTTTGTTGACATCAGCACTGTGGTACTGGTTGTTTTTGCTAAATTAGTACTATGACAAAGTGGGTTTTGCTGACATTAGCACTGTGGGACATGGTTTTTTTTGACATTAGCACTGCTGGACAGGTGGGTTTTGTCGACATTAACACTGTGGGACAGGGTGTTTTGTTGATATTGTTACATCTGGGACAGGTGGTTTTTGCTGAATTATAGCACTGTTGACAGGCGTGTTTTTGTTGACATTAGCACTGTGGGGGTGGGCAGGTTTCATTGAAATTCAGCACTGTGGACAGGTGGGTTTTGTTGACATTGGCACTGTGGGGTGGGTAGGTTTTCATTGACATAAGCATTGTGGGGCAGGTGGGTTTTTGTTTACATTAACACTATGGGATGAGTGTTTTTTTGTTGACATTAGTACTGTAGGGTGAGCAGGTTTCTGTTGACATTAGCACTATGGGACAGGTGGGTTTTTGCTGACATTAGCACTGTGGGACAGGAAACTTTTGTTGACATTAGCACTGTGGGGCAGGTGGTTTTTTGCTGACATTAGCACTGTGGGACAGGAAGCTTTTGTTGACATTAGCACTGTGGGGCAGGTGGGTTTTTGTTGACATTAGCACTGTGGGATGGGCAGGTTTTGTTGACATTAGCACTTTGGGATGGGCAGATTGCTGACACTGCACTGTGGGACAGGTGGGTTTTTGCTGATCGCTAGCACAGTGGGCAGGTGGATTTTGCTGACATTAGTACTGTGGGACAGGTGGGTTTTGCTGACATTAGCACAGCGGCAGGTGGTTTCTGTTGACATTAGCACTGTGGGACAGGCGGTTTTCGCTGACATTAGCACTGTGGGACAGGTGGTTTTGTTTGACATTTGCACTGTGGGACAGGTGGGTTTTGCTGACATTATCACTGTGGGGCAGGTGGATTTTTGTTGACATTAGCACTGTGGGCAGGGGTTTTGTTGACATTAGCACTGTGACAGCGGGTTTTCATTGACATTAGCACTGTAGGGACAGGCGGATTTCATTGACATTAGCACTGTGGGACAGGTGGGTTTTGCTGACATTAGCACTGTGGGCAGGTGGAATTTTGTTGACTGTGACTGTGTGACAGGTGGTCTTTGTTGATATTAGCACTGTGGGTGGGTATGTTTTCATTGACATTAGCATTAAGCGGGCGGCAGGTTTTTGTTAACATTAGCACTGTGGGATGGGTGGGTTTTTGTTGACATTAACACTGTGGGGCGGGCAGATTTTCATTGACATCAGCACTGTGGGACAGGTGGGTTTTCATTGACATTAGCACTGTGACAGGTGGGTTTTGGTTGACATTAGTACTGTGGGACAGGTGGGTTTTTGTTGACATTAGCACTGTGGGACAGGTGGGTTTTTGTTGACATTAGCACTGTGGGCAGGTGGTTTTTTGTTGCCATTAGCACTGTGGGACAGGCTGGTTTTCGTTGACATTAGCACTGCAGGACAGGTGGCTTTTGTTGACTTTAGCACTGCAGGACAGGTGGGTTTTGTTGACATTAGCACTGTGGGGCAGGTGGGATTTTGTTGACATTAGCACTGTGGGCAGGTGGGTTTTTGTTGACATTACCACTGTGGGCAGGCAGGTTTTTGTTAACATTAGCACTGTGGGACAGGCGGGTTTTTGTTGACATTAGCACTGTGGGACAGGTGGGTTTTCATTGACATTAGCACTGTGGACAGGTGGGTTTTTGTTGACATTAGCACTGTGGGGCAGGTGGGATTTTGTTGACATTAGCACTGTGGGACAGGTGGGTTTTCGTTAAAATTAGCACTGTGGGGTGGGCAGGTTTTCATTGACATTAGCACTCAGGGGCGGGCAGGTTTTCATTGAAATTAGAACGGTGGGACAGGTGGGTTTTTGTTGAAATTGGCACTGTGGAGTGGGCAGGTTTTCATTGTCATTAGCATTGTGGACAGGTGGGTTTTTGTTAACTTTAGCACTATGGGATGAGTGTTTTTTTGTTGACATTAGTACTGTGGGGTGGGCGGATTTTTGTTGACATTAGCACTGTAGGACAGGTGGGTTTTTGTTGACATTAGCACTATGGGACAGGTGTTTTTTTTCTGACATTGCACTGTGGATTGTGCAGCTTTGTTGACATTAGCACTGTGGGGCAGGAGGTTTTTGTTGACATTAGCACCGTGGGCAGGCTGGTTTTGTTGACATTAGCACTGTGGGACAGGTGGGTTTTTGTTGACATTAGCACTGTGCGAGCGGCAAATTTTTGTTGACATCAGCACTGTGGGACTGGTGGGTTTTTTGCTGAAATTAGTACTACTATGGGACTGGTGGGTTTTGCTGACATTAGCACTGTGGGACAAGGTTTTTTTTGACATTAGCACTGTTGGACAGGTGTGGTTTTGTTGACATTAGCACTGTGGGACAGGTGAGTTTTGTTGACATTAGCACTGTGGGACAGGTGGGGTTTTGTTGATATTAGCACTCTGGGACAGGTGGGTTTTTGTTGACATTAGCACTGTGGGACAGGCGTGTTTTTGTGAGATTAACACTGTGGGGTGGGCAGGTTTTCATTGAAATTAGCACTGTGGGACAGGTGGGTTTTTGTTGACATTGGCACTGTGGGGTGGGTAGGTTTTCATTGACATTACCATTGTGGGGCAGTTGGGTTTTTGTTAACATTAACACTATGGGATGAGTGTTTTTTTTGTTGACATTAGTACTGTAAGGTGGGCAGGTTTTTGTTGACATTAGCACTGTATGACAGGTGGGTTTTTGTTCACATTAGCACTATGGGACAGGTGGGTTTTTGCTGACATTAGCACTGTGGGACAGGCAGCTTTTGTTGACATTAGCACTGTGGGGCAGGTGGGTTTTTGTTGACATTAGCACTGTGGGATGGGCATTTTTTGTTGACATTAGCACTTTGGGATGGGCAGATTTTCGTTGACATCAGCACTGTGGGACAGGTGGGTTTATGTTGACATTAGTAATGGGACAGGTGGGTTTTTGTTGACGTTAGCACAGTGGGCCGGTGGGTTTTTGTTAACATTAGTACTGTGGGACAGGTGGGTTTTTGTTGACATTAGCACAGCGGGCAGGTGGTTTTCTGTTGACATTAGCACTGTGGGACAGGCGGGTTTTCGTTGACATTAGCACTGTGGGACAGGTGGGTTATGTTTGACATTAGCACTGTGGTACAGGTGGAATTTTGTTGACATTAGCACTGTGGGACAGGTGGGTTTTTGTTGACATTAGCACTGTGGGACAGGCGGTTTTCATTGACATTAGCACTGTGGGACAGGCGGATTTCATTGACATTAGCACTGTGGCGAGGTGGGTTTTGCTGACATTAGCACTGTGGGGCAGGTGGATTTTGTTGACATCTCGCACTATGGGACAGGTGGTCTTTGTTGATATTAGCACTGTGGGGTGGGCAGGTTTTCATTGACATTAGCATTAATGGGCGGGCAGGTTTTTGTTAACATTAGCACTGTGGGATGGGTGGGTTTTTGTTGACATTAACACTGTGGGGCGGGCAGATTTTCATTGACATCAGCACTGTGGGACAGGTGGGTTTTCATTGACATTAGCACTGTGGGACAGGTGGGTTTTGGTTGACATTAGTACAGTGGGACAGGAGGGTTTTTGTTGACATTAGCACTGTGGGACAGGTGGGTTTTGCTGACATTAGCACTGTGGGGCAGGGTTTTTGTCGCCATTAGCACCGTGGGACAGGCAGGTTTCGCTGGACATTAGCACCGCAGGACAGGTTTTTGTTGACCTTTAGCACTGTGGGACAGGTGGGTTTTTGTTGACATTAGCACTGTGGGGCAGGTGGGATTTTGTTGACATTAGCACTGTGGGACAGGTGGGTTTTCGTTGAAATTAGCACTGTGGGGTGGGCAGGTTTTCATTGACATTAGCACTAAGGGGCGGGCAGGTTTTTGTTGACATTAGCACTGTGGGACAGGTGGGGTTTTGTTGTTATTAGCACTTTGGGACAGGTGGGTTTTTGTTGACATTAGCACTGTGGGACTGGTGGGTTTTTGTTGACATTAGCACTGTGGGGTGGGCAGGTTTTCATTGAAATTAGAACGGTGGGACAGGTGGGTTTTTGTTGAAATTGGCACTGTGGGGTGGGCAGGTTTTCATTGACATTAGCATTGTGGACAGGTGGGTTTTTGTTAACATTAGCACTATGGGATCAGTGTTTTTTGCTGACATTAGTACTGTGGGGTGTTCGGATTTTTGTTGACCTTAGCACTGTAGGACAGGTGGGTTTTTGTGGACATTAGCACTATGGGACAGGTGTTTTTTTTCTGACATTAGCTCTGTGGGACAGGCAGCTTTTGTTGACATTAGCACTGTGTGGCAGGTGGGTTTTTATTGACATTAGCACTGTGGGATGTGCAGGTTTTTGTTGGCATTAGCATTGTGGGGCGGGCAGATTTTCATTGACATCAGCACTGTGGGACAGGTGGTTTTATGTTGACATTAGTACTGTGGGACAGGTGGGTTTTTGTTGACATTTGCACTGTGGGACAGGTGGGTTTTTGTTGACATTAGCACTGTGGGACAGGTGGATTTTCATTGACATTAGCACTAAGGGGCGGGCCGGTTTTTGTTGACATTAGCACTGTGGGACACGTGGGGTATTGTTGATATTAGTACTGGGACAGGTACGGTTTTGTTGATATTAGCACTGTGGGACAGGTGGGTTTTGTTTGACATTAGCACTGTGGGAGAGGTGGGTTTTTGTTGACATTAGCACTGTGGGGCAGGTGGGATTTTGTTGACATTAGCACTGTGGGCAGGTGGGTTTTGTTGACATTAGCACTGTGGGACAGGTGGGTTTTCATTCACATTAGCACTGTGGACAGGCGGATTTCATTGACATTAGCACTGTGACTGGTGGTTTTTGCTGACATTAGCACCTGTGCAGGTGGGATTTGTTGACATTTGCACTGTGGGACAGGTGGTCTTTTGTTGATATTAGCACTGTGGGGTGGGCAGGTTTTCATTGACATTAGCATTAAGGGGCGGGCAGGTTTTTGTTAACATTAGCACTCTGGGATGGGTGGGTTTTTGTTGACATTAACACTGTGCGGTTGGCAGATTTTCATTGACATCAGCACTGTGGGACAGGTGGGTTTTCATTGACATTAGCACTGTGGGACAGGTGGGTTTTGGTTGACATTAGTACTGTGGGACAGCTGGGTTTTTGTTGACATTAGCACTGTGGGACAGGTGGGTTTTTGTTGACATTAGCACCGTGGGCAGGTGGTTTTTTGTCGCCATTAGCACTGGGGACAGGCGGGTTTTCGCTGACATTAGCACCGCAGGACAGGTGGCTTTTGTTGACCTTTAGCACGGTGGACAGGTGGCTTTTGCTGACATTAGCACTGTGGGGCAGGTGGACTTTTGTTGACATTAGCACTGTGGGCAGGTGGTTTTGCTGACATTAGTCACTGTGGGCAGGCAGGTTTTTGTTGACATTAGCACTGTGGGACAGGCGGTTTTTGCTGACATTAGCACTATGGAGCAGGTGGGTTTCATTGACATCAGCACTGTGGAGAGGTGGGTTTTTGCTGACATTAGCACCGGGGCAGGTGGATTTTGTTGATATTAGCACTGTGGGACAGGTGGGTTTCTACTGAAATTAGTACCGTGGGGTGGGCAGGTTTATTGAAATTAGCACTAAGGGGCGGCAGGTTTTGTTGACATTAGTACTTGTGGGACAGGTGGGGTTTTGTTGATATTAGCACTTTGGGACAGGTGGGTTTTGTTGACATTAGCACTGGTGACAGGTGTTTTTGTTGACATTAGCACTGTGGGGTGGGCAGGTTTTCATTGAAATTAGAACGTGGGACAGGTGGGTTTTTGCTTGAAATTGGCACCGTGGGGTGGGCAGGTTTTCATTGACATTAGCATTGTGGACAGGTGGTTTTGTTAACATTAGCACTATGGGATGAGTGTTTTTTGTTGACATTAGTACCTGTGGGTGGGCGGATTTTGTTGATATTAGCACTGTAGGACAGGTGGGTTTTGCTGACATTAGCACTATGGACAAGTGTTTTTTTCTGACATTAGCACTGTGGGACAGGTTTTGTTGACATTAGCACTGTGAGGGGGGTGGTTTTGTTGACATTAGCACTGTGGCAGGCTGGTTTTGTTGACATTAGCACTGTGGGACAGGTGGGTTTTTGCTGACATTAGCACCTGTGCGGCGGCAGATTTTGTTGACATCAGCACTGTGGACTGGTGGTTTTGTTGTTGAAATAGTACTGCGGACTGGTGGTTTTTGTTGACATTAGCACTGTGGGGACAGGGTTTTTTTGACATTAGCACTGTTGGACAGGTGGGTTTTTGTTGACATTAGCAATCGTGGGACAGGTGGAGTTGTTGTTGACATTAGCACTGTGGGTCAGGTGGGTTTTTTGATATTAGCACCTGGGGACAGGTGGTTTTTTGCTGACATTAGCACCGTGACAGGTCGTGTTTTTGTTGACATTAGCACTGTGGGTGGGCAGGTTTTCATTGAAATTAGCACTGTGACAGGTGGTTTTTGTTGACATTGGCACTGTGGGTGGTAGGTTTTCATTGACATTAGCATTGTGGGGCAGTTGGGTTTTGCTAAGCTTAACACTATGGGATGAGTGTTTTTTTGTTGACATTAGTACTGTAGGGTGGGCAGGTTTTTGCTGACATTTAGCACTGTAGGACAGGTGGGTTTTGCGACATTAGCACTATGATGTGACAGGTGGGTTTTGCTGACATTAGCACTGTGGACAGGCAGCTTTTTGTTGACATTAGCACCGTGGGGCAGGTGGGTTTTTGCTGATATTTGCACCGTGGGATGGGCAGGTTTTTGCTGACATTAGCACTTTGGGATGGGCAGATTTCGCTGACATCAGCACTATGGGACAGGTGGGTTTTGCTGACATTAGTACTGTGGACCAGGTGGGTTTTGTTGACGTTAGCACTTGGGCAGGTGGGTTTTGTTAACATTAGTACTGTGACAGGTGGGTTTTGCTGACATTAGCACAGGGGGCAGAGGTGGTTTTCTGTTGACATTAGCACTGTGGGACAGGCAGGTTTCTGGACATTAGCACTGTGGGACAGGTGGGTTTTGTTGACAATAGCACTGTAGGGCAGGTGGGATTTGCTGACATCTCGCACTGTGGGACAGGTGGTCTTTTGCTGATATTAGCACCGTGGGGTGGGCAGGTGTTTCTCACTGACATTAGCATTAAGGGCGGGTATGGTTTTTGTTAACATTAGCACTGTGGGATGGGTGGGTTTTTGCTGACATTAACACTGTGGGCGGGCAGATTTCATTGACATCAGCACTGTGGACAGGTGGGTTTTCATTGACATTAGCACTGTGACAGGTGGGTTTTGGCTGACATTAGTACTGTGGATGTGTGGGGTTTTTGTTGACATTAGCACTGTGGTACAGGTGGGTTTTGCTGACATTAGCACTGTGGGCAGGTGGTTTTTGTTGCCACTAGCCCTGTGGGACAGGCGGTTTCGTGACATTAGCACTGCAGGACAGGTGGCTTTGTTGACTTTAGCACTGTGGGACGGGTGGGTTTTGCTGACATTAGCACTGTGGGGCAGGTGGGTTTTGCTGACATTAGCACTGTGGGACAGGCGGTTTCGTTGACATTAGCACTGTGGGACAGGCGGATTTCATTGACATTAGCACTGTGGGACAGGCGGTTTTATCTGACATTAGCACTGTGGGACAGGCGGATTTCATTGACATTAGCACTGTGGGACAGGCGGATTTCATTGACATTAGCACTGTGTTGTGGTTTTTGTTGACATTAGCATTGTGGGCTGGTGTGATTTTGTTGACATTACACTGTGGGACAGGTGGTTTTCATTGAAATTAGTACTGTGGGTGGGTGGTTTTCATTGAAATTAGCACTAAGGGGCGGGCAGGTTTTTGTTGACATTAGCACTGTGGGACAGGTGGGGTTTTGTTGATATTAGCACTTTGGGACAGGTGGGTTTTTGTTGACATTAGCACTGTGGGACAGGTGGGTTTTTGTTGACATTAGCACTGTGGGGTGGGCAGGTTTTCATTGAAATTAGAACGGTGGGACAGGTGGGTTTTTGTTGAAATTGGCACTGTGGGGTGGGCAGGTTTTCATTGACATTAGCATTGTGGACAGGTGGGTTTTTGTTAACATTAGCACTATGGGATGAGTGTTTTTTTGTTGACATTAGTACTGTGGGGTGGGCGGATTTTTGTTGACATTAGCACTGTCGGACAGGTGGGTTTTTGTTGACATTAGCACTATGGGACAAGTGTTTTTTTTCTGACATTAGCACTGTGGGACAGGCAGCTTTTGTTGACATTAGCACTGTGGGGCAGGTGGGTTTTTGTTGACATTAGCACTGTGGGCAGGCGGATTTTGTTGACATTAGCACTGTGGGACAGGTGGGTTTGTTGACATTAGCACTGTCGGCGCGGCAGATTTTGATGGCATCAGCATAACTATGGGACTGGTGGGTTTTATTTGGAGATTAGTACTATGGGACTGGTGGGTTTTTGTTGACATTAGCACTGTGGGACAGGGTTTTTTTTTGACATTAGCACTGTGGGACAGGCGGGTTTTCGTTGACATTAGCACTGCAGGACAGTTGGCTTTTGTTGACTTTAGCACTGTGGGACAGGTGGGTTTTTGTTGACATTAGCACTGTGGGGCAGGTGGGATTTTGTTGACATTAGCACTGTGGGCAGGTGGGTTTTTGTTGATATTAGCACTGTGGGCAGGCAGGTTTTTGTTGACATTAGCACTGTGGGGCAGGTGGGATTTTGTTGACATTAGCACTGTGGGACAGGTGGGTTTTCATTGAAATTAGCACTGTGGGGTGGGCAGGTTTTCATTGACATTAGCACTAAGGGGCGGGCAGGTTTTTGTTGACATTAGCACTGTGGGACAGGTGGGGTTTTGTTGATATTAGCACTTTGGGACAGGTGGGTTTTTGTTGGATTGTGCACTGTGGGACTGGTGGGTTTTGCTGATTAGCACTGGGGTGTGGGCAGGTTTTCATTGAAATTAGAACTAGGACAGGTGTTTTTTAACATTAGCACTATGGATGAGTGTTTTTGTTGACAGTACTGTGGGGTGGGTGGATTTTGTTGACATTAGCACTGTAGGACAGGTGGGTTTGTTGACATTAGCACTATGGGACAGGTGTTTTTTTTCTGACATTAGAACTGTGGGACAGGCAGCTTTTGTTGACATTAGCACTGTGGGGCAGGTGGGTTTTTGTTGACATTAGCACTGTGGGCAGGCGGGTTTTGTTGACATTAGCACTGTGAGACAGGTGGGTTTTTGTTGACATTAGCACTGTGCGGCGGGCAGATTTTTGTTGACATCAGCACTGTGGGACTGGTGGGTTTTTGTTGAAATTAGTACTATGGGACTGGTGGGTTTTTGTTGACAGTAGCACTGTGGGACAGGGTTTTTTTTGACATTAGCACTGTTGGACAGGTGGGTTTTTGTTGACATTAGCACTGTGGGACTGGTGAGTTTTTGTTGACATTAGCACTGTGGGACAGGTGGGGTTTTGTTGATATTAGCACTCTGGGACAGGTGGGTTTTTGTTGACATTAGCACTGTGGGACAGGCGTGTTTTGTTGACATTAGCACTGTGGGGTGGCAGGTTTTCATTGAAATTAGCACTGTGGGACAGGTGGGTTTTGTTACTTATGGCACTGTGGGGTGGGTAGGTTTTCATTGACATTAGCATTGTGGACAGGTGGGTTTTTGTTAACATTAGCACTATGGGATGAGTGTTTTTTGTTGACATTAGTACTGTGGGTGGGCTGATTTTGTTGACAGCACTGTAGGACAGGTGGTTTTGCTGACATTAGCACTATGGGACAGGTGTTTTTTTTCTGACATTAGCTCTGTGGGACAGCAGCTTTTGTTGACATTAGCACTGTGGGGCAGGTGGGTTTTATTGACATTAGCACTGTGGGATGTGCAGGTTTTGCTGACATTACCATTGTGGGGCGGGCAGATTTTCATTGACATCAGCACTGTGGGACAGGTGGTTTTTGTTGACATTAGTACTGTGGACAGGTGGGTTTTGTTGACATTAGCACTGTGGGACAGGTGGGTTTTGTTGACATTAGCACTGTGGGCAGGTGGTTTTTTGTTGACATTAGCACTGTGGGACAGGTGGGTTTTCGTTGACATTAGCACTGTGGGACAGGTGGGTTTTTGTTGACATTAGCACTGTGGGACAGGTGGGTTTTTGTTGACATTAGCACTGTGGGGCAGGTGGGATTTTGTTGACATTAGCACTGTGGGCAGGTGGGTTTTTGTTGACATTAGCACTGTGGGACAGGTGGGTTTTTGTTGACATTAGCACTGTGCGGGCAGATATTTGCTGATATCAGCACTGTGGGACTGGTGGGTTTTGTTGAAATTAGTACTATGGACAGGTGGGTTTTGTTGACATTAGCACTGTGGGACAGGGTTTTTTTTGACATTAGCACTGTTGGACTGGTGGGTTTTGTTGACATTAGCACTGTGGGACAGGTGAGTTTTGTTGACATTAGCACTATGGGACAGGTGGGGTTTGTTGATATTAGCACTCTGGGACAGGTGGGTTTTGTTGACATTAGCACTGTGGGACAGGCGGTTTTGTTGACATTAGCACTGTAGGGGTTGGAGGTTTTCATTGAAATTAGCACTGTGGGACAGGTGGGTTTTTGTTGACATTGGCTCTGTGGTGTGGGTAGGTTTTCATTGACATTAGCATTGTGGGACAGGTGGGTTTTTGTTAACATTAGCACTATGGGATGAGTGTTTTTTTGTTGACATTAGTACTGTGGGGTGGGCGGATTTTGTTGACATTAGCACTGTCGGACAGGTGGGTTTTTGTTGACATTAGCACTATGGGACAAGTGTTTTTTCTGACATTAGCACTGTGGGACAGGCAGCTTTTGTTGACATTAGCACTGTGGGGCAGGTGGGTTTTTGTTGACATTAGCACTGTGGGCAGGCGGATTTTGTTGACATTAGCACTGTGGGACAGGTGGGTTTTTGTTGACATTAGCACGGTGCGGCGGGCAGATTTTTGTTGACATCAGCACTGTGGTACTGGTTGGGTTTTGTTGAAATTAGTACTATGGGACTGGTGGGTTTTGTTGACATTAGCACTGTGGGACAGGGTTTTTTTGACATTAGCACTGTTGGACAGGTGGGTTTGTTGACATTAGCACTGTGGGACAGGTGAGTTGTTATTGATATTAGCACTGTGGGACAGGTGGGGTTTTGTTGATATTAGCACTCTGGGACAGGTGGGTTTTTGTTGACATTAGCACTGTGACAGGCGGTTTTGTTGACATTAGCACTGTGGGGTGGGCAGGTTTTCATTGAAATTAGCACTGTGGGACAGGTGGGTTTTTGTTGACATTGGCACTGTGGGGTGGGTAGGTTTTCATTGACATTAGCATTGTGGGGCAGTTGGGTTTTTGTTAACATTAACACTATGGGATGAGTGTTTTTTTTGTTGACATTAGTACTGTAGGGTGGGCAGGTTTTTGTTGACATTAGCACTGTAGGACAGGTGGGTTTTTGTTGACATTAGCACTATGGGACAGGTGGGTTTTTGCTGACATTAGCACTGTGGGACAGGCAGCTTTTGTTGACATTAGCACTGTGGGGCAGGTGGGTTTTTGTTGACATTAGCACTGTGGGATGGGCAGGTTTTTGTTGACATTAGCACTTTGGGATGGGCAGATTTTCGTTGACATCAGCACTATGGGACAGGTGGGTTTTTGTTGACATTAGTACTGTGGGACAGGTGGGTTTTTGTTGACGTTAGCACAGTGGGCAGGTGGGTTTTTGTTAACATTAGTACTGTGGGACAGGTGGGTTTTTGTTGACATTAGCACAGCGGGCAGGTGGTTTTCTGTTGACATTAGCACTGTGGGACAGGCGGGTTTTCGTTGACATTAGCACTGTGGGACAGGTGGGTTTTTGTTGACAATAGCACTGTGGGGCAGGTGGGATTTTGTTGACATTCGCACTGTGGGACAGGTGGTCTTTTGTTGATATTAGCACTGTGGGGTGGGCAGGTTTTCATTGACATTAGCATTAAGGGGCGGGCAGGTTTTTGTTAACATTAGCACTGTGGGATGGGTGGGTTTTTGTTGACATTAACACTGTGGGGCGGGCAGATTTTCATTGACATCAGCACTGTGGGACAGGTGGGTTTTCATTGACATTAGCACTGTGGGACAGGTGGGTTTTGGTTGACATTAGTACTGTGGGACAGGTGGGTTTTTGTTGACATTAGCACTGTGGGACAGGTGGGTTTTTGTTGACATTAGCACTGTGGGCAGGTGGTTTTTTGTTGCCATTAGCTCTGTGGGACAGGCGGGTTTTCGTTGACATTAGCACTGCAGGACAGGTGGCTTTGTTGACTTTAGCACTGTGGGACAGGTGGGTTTTTGTTGACATTAGCACTGTGGGGCAGGTGGGTTTTTGTTGACATTAGCACTGTGGGACAGGCGGGTTTTCATTGACATTAGCACTGTGGGACAGGCGGGATTTCATTGACATTAGCACTGTGGGACAGGCGGGTTTTCATTGACATTAGCACTGTGGGACAGGCGGGATTTCATTGACATTAGCACTGTGGGACAGGCGGGATTTCATTGACATTAGCACTGTGGGACAGGTGGGTTTTTGTTGACATTAGCACTGTGGGGCAGGTGGGATTTTGTTGACATTCGCACTGTGGGACAGGTGGTCTTTTGTTGATATTAGCACTGTGGGGTGGGCAGGTTTTCATTGACATTAGCATTAAGGGGCGGGCAGGTTTTTGTTAACATTAGCACTGTGGGATGGGTGGGTTTTTGTTGACATTAACACTGTGGGGCGGGCAGATTTTCATTGACATCAGCACTGTGGGACAGGTGGGTTTTCATTGACATTAGCACTGTGGGACAGGTGGGTTTTGGTTGACATTAGTACTGTGGGACAGGTGGGTTTTTGTTGACATTAGCACTGTGGGACAGGTGGGTTTTTGTTGACATTAGCACTGTGGGCAGGTGGTTTTTTGTTGCCATTAGCACTGTGGGACAGGCGGGTTTTCGTTGACATTAGCACTGCAGGACAGTTGGCTTTTGTTGACTTTAGCACTGTGGGACAGGTGGGTTTTGTTGACATTAGCACTGTGGGGCAGGTGGGATTTTGTTGACATTAGCACTGTGGGCAGGTGGGTTTTGTTGATATTAGCACTGTGGGCAGGCGGGTTTTTGTTGACATTAGCACTGTGGGGCAGGTGGGATTTTGTTGACATTAGCACTGTGGGACAGGTGGGTTTTCATTGAAATTAGCACTGTGGGGTGGGCAGGTTTTCATTGACATTAGCACAAGGGCGGGCAGGTCTTTGTTGACATTAGCACTGTGGGACAGGTGGGGTTTTGTTGATATTAGCACTTTGGGACAGGTGGGTTTTTGTTGACATTAGCACTGTGGGACTGGTGGGTTTTTGTTGACATTAGCACTGTGGGGTGGGCAGGTTTTCATTGAAATTAGAACGGTGGGACAGGTGTTTTTTTTTTAACATTAGCACTATGGGATGAGTGTTTTTTTGTTGACAGTACTGTGGGGTGGGCGGATTTTTGTTGACATTAGCACTGTAGGACAGGTGGGTTTTTGTTGACATTAGCACTATGGGACAGGTGTTTTTTTTCTGACATTAGAACTGTGGGACAGGCAGCTTTTGTTGACATTAGCACTGTGGGGCAGGTGGGTTTTTGTTGACATTAGCACTGTGGGCAGGCGGGTTTTGTTGACATTAGCACTGTGAGACAGGTGGGTTTTTGTTGACATTAGCACTGTGCGGCGGGCAGATTTTTGTTGACATCAGCACTGTGGGACTGGTGGGTTTTTGTTGAAATTAGTACTATGGGACTGGTGGGTTTTTGTTGACGTTAGCACTGTGGGACAGGGTTTTTTTTGACATTAGCACTGTTGGACAGGTGGGTTTTTGTTGACATTAGCACTGTGGGACTGGTGAGTTTTTGTTGACATTAGCACTGTGGGACAGGTGGGGTTTTGTTGATATTAGCACTCTGGGACAGGTGGGTTTTTGTTGACATTAGCACTGTGGGACAGGCGTGTTTTTGTTGACATTAGCACTGTGGGGTGGGCAGGTTTTCATTGAAATTAGCACTGTGGGACAGGTGGGTTTTTGTTGACATTGGCACTGTGGGGTGGGTAGGTTTTCATTGACATTAGCATTGTGGGACAGGTGGGTTTTTGTTAACATTAGCACTATGGGATGAGTGTTTTTTTGTTGACATTAGTACTGTGGGGTGGGCGGATTTTTGTTGACAGCACTGTAGGACAGGTGGGTTTTTGTTGACATTAGCACTATGGGACAGGTGTTTTTTTTCTGACATTAGCTCTGTGGGACAGCAGCTTTTGTTGACATTAGCACTGTGGGGCAGGTGGGTTTTTATTGACATTAGCACTGTGGGATGTGCAGGTTTTTGTTGACATTACCATTGTGGGGCGGGCAGATTTTCATTGACATCAGCACTGTGGGACAGGTGGTTTTTTGTTGACATTAGTACTGTGGGACAGGTGGGTTTTTGTTTACATTTGCACTGTGGGACAGGTGGGTTTTTGTTGACATTAGCACTGTGGGCAGGTGGTTTTTTGTTGACATTAGCACTGTGGGACAGGTGGATTTTCATTGACATTAGCACTGTGGGACAGGTGGGTTTTTGTTGACATTAGCACTGTGGGACAGGTGGGTTTTTGTTGACATTAGCACTGTGGGGCAGGTGGGATTTTGTTGACATTAGCACTGTGGGCAGGTGGGTTTTTGTTGAGATTAGCACTGTGGGACAGGTGGGTTTTTGTTGACATTAGCACTGTGCGGCGGGCAGATATTTGTTGACATCAGCACTGTGGGACTGGTGGGTTTTTGTTGAAATTAGTACTATTGGACAGGTGGGTTTTTGTTGACATTAGCACTGTGGGACAGGGTTTTTTGACATTAGCACTGTTGGACAGGTGGGTTTTTGTTGACATTAGCACTGTGGGACAGGTGAGTTTTTGTTGACATTAGCACTGTGGGACAGGTGGGGTTTTGTTGATATTAGCACTCTGGGACAGGTGGGTTTTTGTTGACATTAGCACTGTGGGACAGGCGTGTTTTTGTTGACATTAGCACTGTGGGGTTGGCAGGTTTTCATTGAAATTAGCACTGTGGGACAGGTGGGTTTTTGTTGACATTGGCTCTGTGGTGTGGGTAGGTTTTCATTGACATTAGCATTGTGGGACAGGTGGGTTTTTGTTAACATTAGCACTATGGGATGAGTGTTTTTTTGTTGACATTAGTACTGTAGGGTGGGCAGGTTTTTGTTGACATTAGCACTGTAGGACACTTGGGTTTTTGCTGATATTAGCACTGTGGGACAGGCAGCTTTTGTTGACATTAGCACTGTGGGGCAGGTGGGTTTTTGTTGACATTAGCACTGTGGGATGGGCGAGTTTTTGTTGACATTAGCACTTTGGGGCGGGCAGATTTTCGTTGACATCAGCACTGTGGGACAGGTGGGTTTTTGTTGACATTAGTACTGTGGGACAGGTGGGTTTTGTTGACATTAGCACAGTGGGCAGGTGGGATTTTGTTGACATTAGTACTGTGGGACAGGTGGGTTTTTGTTGACATTAGCACAGCGGGCAGGTGGTTTTCTGTTGACATTAGCACTGTGGGACAGGTGGTTTTTTTGACATTAGCACTGTGGGACAGGTGGGTTTTGTTGACATTAGCACTGTGGGGCAGGTGGGATTTTGTTGACATTAGCACTGTAGGCATGTGGATTTATGTTGACATTAGCAATGTGGGCAGGCGGGTTTTTGTTGACATTAGCACTGTGGGACAGGTGGGCTTTTGTTGACATTATCACTGTGGGACATTCGGGATTTCATTGACATTAGCACTGTGGGACAGGTGGGTTTTTGTTGACATTAGCACTGTGGGGCAGGTGGGATTTTGTTTACATTAGCACTGTGGGCAGGCGGGTTTTTGTTGACATTAGCACTGTGGGACAGGCGGGTTTTTGTTGATATTAGCACTGTGGGGCGGGCAGGTTTTCATTGACATTAGCACTAAGAGGCGGGCAGGTTTTTGTTGACATTAGCACTGTGGGACAGGTGTGTTTCCATTGACATTAGCACTGTGGGGCAGGTAGGTTTTTGTTGACATTAGAACTGTGGGACAGGTGAGTTTTTGTTGACATTAGCACTGATGCATTGGATGACACCTGGACTGCTGAGGTCACTGGGTTGGAATGGCAATTTAACATATGGGAAAACCAGGGGGAAATAAAATCTAATTATCTTGGCTAGGTAAACCAGCTAGGAAACATACTTTCTGAAGAAGCTGCATAAAATTTAAGTTTCTTTCCAAAACACACAAAGTAGACATAAGCTGTATAGAACATTTGTAGCCCTACATGTCCCAGATAAGTTTATATACCAAATTAAATTATCCTCTCTATACTATTTAAAAAAACATTTTTATTCAGTCTCACTTTGATCTGTCAGCCAGTCCTACACGCATATACCATGTGCTCACTTTCTGTTTATAAAATGTGATCATGGGAGCTTGTGCAGTGAAAGACCATGGAAGTGTATTTTTGTATTTTTGAATTGAGTAAGTTATGTATGTATGTGTATTGTTGTATTATATGTATTTTGCACTGGGTCACCATTTTAAATGAGTACTGTTCTCAATGGTTAAACCTTGAAATAAAAACAAAATGAATGAAATGAATGAATGAATGAATGAAGGGTATGAGTTGCGGCAGTATGAGCAGTGCTGCCAGTCCACATGGCAGTTTACACTACTCGCTTTCCAATGCATCCCCAACTCCACTGTGATTCCTAGAGCAGATCAGGCATCAACGTTGCACAATCCAGTAAGGGTCCACACTTATCACATCACTTGGGTTGCTGTGGTGCAAATGTGGCAGGGTAATCTTGCATAGTAAGACCCTATTAGAGCTTTCACCTGGATACCTGCATTTTTCTCTGTTACTTTTTCACTGAGAGGGTGGTGGAGCCATGGAACAGCCTTCCAGCAGAAGTGTTGGGTGTGAAAACAATATGGGAGTTCAAGAGTGCATGGGATAGACATAAGTGCACACTGGAGATGAGCAGAGCAAGAGAGCCGCAGATCAAAAAGGATCTGGGGCTGCAGCAGTGAGTAGAGAAATGGGCAGACTAAGTGGTCCTTATCTGCCAACAGATTCTATGTTTCTAAACACCCGGGGTGGTCAGAAGAGTCCTCAGTTTAACACTGTATGTGAAGGATGGCTCCTTCTCTAGTTCAGCACCCCTTGATATTATGTAAGCAACAAGGCCCACCAGAGTGTGATTATAGGGAAATAATTGCTTAGTTCGAGTGTATTATTAGGCATGAGGTGCTTGCACTGAGTGCCTTGAAACACATAGAGAAAGTGCAATTATTCCCCATAACCAAACATCCCAGAAGTGGCTTAAAGCATTTCTATCATATCGAGAAAAAAATTATATGATGAAAAAGTGACCTGAACACTTTTTTGTAATGCCTCAAAACAGATAACTTTTATTTGTAACAGTTGGGACATAAAGTAGTGCCTGCTGAGAATGTCTTTAAACTAGAATCAAGACCCAGCAACATTTCAACACCATTTAGAGTTCATTTAGCATTTTATTTTCATTCATTATTTGAATGAGAAACAATGCTTCTTGTTATGGTGTACCGTGCACTTCTGCACCAAGGTACTGTTTGTGCTTTTCACTGGTGAAGATTCAAGTGAGTAGTAGGGAATATTTCTGCTCCAGTGGTCATATGTTAGAAAATATACTTCTATGGTGTACTGATTCTTTTATGTGGTGCCCGTAATGTAGTTGGCACAGAGAAAAATAGCTCAGAAGTGTAATTATTAGCTAATAATTACATACTTTTTTTGGTGTTTTAGCCAACCAGATTGCTCGGATTGCTATACATTTTTCTCTACATGATACACTGTAAACTGCAGTAACAGCACTGGATATGAGCCTCAGACAAACCTACAGTATGTTATAACTGTGTAATGCAGTAGAATTGGAGAAACTGTGCAATGCAGAGTATCTGAAAGAGCTTCACAGAACAACTGCATGGATCTGTAACCATACAATTTTTTTTCTCTGCCCCAGTCAGCCCTTGTTTAGGAGGGCACCCCAGTCCCCCCCCCCCGATGTTCACCGGGACTTACTGCCAGGTGTTTTCCACCAGGGCTTGCCCCCCCTGTGGGAATTAGCGGGGATCCCCAGGCCCCTTCACAGATGACCAGATCCAGTTTGGGCTGGCGAGTCCAGCTAGTCGGGGAGCAGGACCTTCGGGCACCCGCCATCATCCAGTCACCAGCAATTTCCGATGTTCTGGTCCCCTGAAGGTGTAACATGCAATGACATCCTGGTGCACCCCACACGTTTGCCCCATCTCCTGATCTGCTGGCCCAAGCTGCCTTTCCTGCAGCTTCCACCAGGAGACAGATAAGCAGCGGGCTCTACCCAACCCTCCCCCCAGAGGAAGAGAGCAGTCCATTGCTCTCCCCTCAAATCTCCCACACCCTGAGGCCGCTCCTGACCCCGAGTCACCTGTGTGGCAGCAGGTGAGGCTTAGTGCCTCAGCCCTACGTGCCACTGGGTCAGCCTGTAACAATACATTTAATATTAAAATGTATGTAGGTTCTATTGTAAGCAAAACAGTTACTGTTCACATCAGCAAAACTCACTTGCACAAAATTACTCAAAAATGCGAATGTCAGAACCATCCATTTTAATTTTTTAAACTATATTATTCTATAATTACAGTACAAGTTGCATTAAACTGTCCCTCCAATGAGTTGGTTTAGCATTGTTTTTTACAGTTGGCAATGCATTGGCAACTCACATTGCATTGTTTTTCAACATTTAACCTGCTCGAGAACAATGTTTATAAAATGTTTTAGTAACTCAGTTGGAATATACCTGAAGTACAGTCACAACACAATGCAAAACTGAGTTGCAACTCTTAGGAAACAGTTTATGCAAAGCTGTGTACTGAATCCAGCAACACTTTGGCAACTCAATTAGAAATGCTTACGTAGCTCATTGGTGTAACAGTTTAATGTGAATTGTACTGTATACTAGAACTATGGCACCTACTGGCAGGGACCCTCCATCAGCCAACACCAGGTACACCATACATACATACTGCTGAGGCGCTTCCTACCTCGGTCTCTTGGGACTCCTAAGGCCTCTTCCATGACACCATACTGCACTGCCCCCTTGGCTTACCCCCTTCCCCACAGAGGTGGGTCTGCCTCCAGCTCCATGGCAGCTCCATCCAGTTATCCAGCTGACCACAGAAGAGGTGAAACCAGGAGCCATCCTGACAGGCAGGGTGAGAGAGCCTGACTGCATATGTGAGGTACATGCAAGGCTTAATCTCTCCTGTTGGCTGTATGAGTTGTCCCTCTTTAAATGCCTCTCAGTGGGATTCTTATTCCTTTGACTTTTGAAGACAGGATCCTGGGGATCCTTACAGCAACACATCAGAAAGGAGAAATAAGGAAAGTATTGTTAATCTTCACAGCAGTTGTGTTAAAATGTATAACAGGGAGGCGGCTCTGTCTGGAGCCTCCCCCCTTGGGAGAATGGGTTCAGAGAGTGCAAGAGGTGCACATGATTGAGGCCTTGACAGCAAGGCTATGGCTGTGCCATGGTCAGTATTAAGTACAATGGAGAGGCTGTGAGGCCTGGCTGTTAAAAAAGGGTGATGGAGACCTTCACTCATCAGATACAAATTAGCTACAGATATGACATATACACATATAGTCTAGGGGATTTGCACTACCTTGAATATTTAACATTGGCCTCTCTTCCCTGATCATCAGCGGAGATATGTAGAGATTGACTTGAGTATACGTAACACCATAGAAGTAAGACTTATAGATGGGGGGGGATTAAGGAGTTTGAGAGCGATCAACAGGACCATCTCAAACAGTTTTAACAATCTTTTCTCTGATCTTTCATACTATACCTTGGCTTTACAACCTAGTGGATCGCACTCCAATCTACCTACCACACTACCATCAGACAACCATACTGCCCTATCGTATGATGCTCCTCCAGTGCCACCATTCTATTTCAAGGCTATATCAAGAGCGGTAGTTCTGAAATTACTGAGATCCATATCTGCCAATACCAGCTCTGGTTCTGACTCACTGGAACCTCATCTTCTTAAGCTGGCTGCTCCACTCATTGCCTCTCCGATTGCCAGAATCTACACTTTATCCCTTATCCATAGCACTGTGCCAGACCTATGGAAATCTGCAAGAGTAACGCCTGTCTTTAAAAAAGGTGACCCAAAGGACATGGTCAATTACAGACCTATAGCAATTCTCTCTGTCCTTAACAAGATCCTAGAGAAAATAGTTGCATCACAGACCACTGACTACGTTACACGCTACCAATCTCCTCTCAGACACTCAGCATGGTTTCAGAAAAGATCATAGCACCACCATGACTCTTCTTCAACTAACTACTGATATTCTGTCCAACATGGACTCTGGAAAACTCACAGGTGCCATCTTCATTGACCTCACTAAAGCTTTCGACCTTGTAGACCATCCCCTGCTTCTCTCCACTCTCCAGAAATTCCATTTCTCAACCCCTGTTGTGGACTGGTTCTGTAGCTACCTGTCAAACGGGTCACAAACTGTCAAATTTAACTCCTCCCTGTCCAACATGTCTACTATCAACCTTGGGGTCCCCCAGGGCTCTATCCTTGGGCTCCTTCTGTTCTCAATTTTTATCAACAATGCAGCTGAGGTCCTGGAATCCTGCTCAGCTATTCTCTACGCTGATGACCTGATCATCTACACTAGTTCTTCTAGTATTACCTGCATAAACACATCACTTACTTCAGACTTCAATAAGATCTTAGACTGGCTACTAGACTGTAAGCTTGTACTAAATGAAAAGAAAACGAAAGCCATGCTGGAGGTTCTTCACCCAGGAGGATTTCCACTTGAAGATGTTACTTCCTTCAAGTACCTTGGGATCCTCCTGGACCAGTCCCTGGATTTTAATCTTCACATTCAGTCCTCGTGCAAAGCTGTAAACTCGAAACTAGGAGTAGCTTACAAAACGAGCTACATGCTTACACCCTCAGCCAAATTAGCAATTGCCGGAGGTATTCTGCTCCCAACCCTTACTTATGGTGCCTCTATTCTTACCTCTGCCCATAAAACCTCCTTACTAAAATGGGACGTAACTTATAACAAAATATGCCGATTTGCCTCTTCGTCGCCTCAACTCAAACATCACTGCCTTCTTTAAAAGGATCTGAATTGGCTCTCACCCTCTGCCAGTAGACAATACTACCTTGGATCACTAATGGACTCGATTATCCGGGGGAAAAAAACCATCCCAGCTGCCGGCGTTGCTGGTCCCTCAACCATCCTCCCATGGCCTGCAATCAGCTGACAAATCCTTGCTCTATGTTCAGAGATGTCGGATGACTAAAGGCACAGGTGCCTTCCAATTCTCTGCTCCCAGGCTATGGAATGCTCTTCCACTCAACCTCCGGCTGTCTCAGTCTCACTTTGGATTTAAAAGTGAATATCGTCATTATCTATCCTTAGCTGATGCTTGCACATGCTTTGACCCAACCTGAAGCTCCTGAGACTTACTAGTAATGTCACCCTGCTCTAATCCAGCTCCAAGACTGTCTCCTCCCTCCCATATTTCTCCTTCTCTTGTAAATAACTTCTTGACTACTAGCTCTTCCTTCTCGAACCTTGTTGCTGACCATCCACTGTTGTTTTGCCAATTACCACCCTGACCTTCCTTCTGTCAGTCTTTCTTGTCATGTTTGAACATTCCTCACATTTCTCTCTATATAACCTTACTATCTTATTAACCCTTTCACTCCACAGGTCGGGTCCATGGTTTCTGCACTTATTATATATCTTACTGCCATTGTCTGTATAAAGCTTGCCATTATTTTTTGTTGTTTCTACCCATTGTATTTTTGTAGCACTGCTGTACTGTTCCTCTATTTGTATTATTGTACCCATGTTGCTGTTGTTCAACTGTTCTCCTTTTGTTGTACTCTCTCGGGTCATGCCTGAAAATAGTCATTTTATGGCTAGTGCACCTACCCAGTTAACAAAAACTAAATAAATAAAAATAAAAAAAATAAATAAACAGTTGGGCCCCTATTTTCCTATTTTGGCCACTGTGTTTTGTTTATGTCTCTTGTTACATGTTCCAACAGTAAGCTTAAGTGGTAGCATTGACTCCCAGAGATGTTCTTTTAGTAAACAGCAGTTACACGTATGTCTTTAATGCTTACCATCAAGAAGGCCAATCTATTATTTAGACAACCTAAGAGCATAGTTGTCAGATTGTCTCTCTGTGATTGGTCATGATGAAAGTTTGATGAACTGTTATTTCAGTGTATTCAATAAAGCTGATTTTCAACACAAAAATACCTCTCTGGGACGCCACCTTGCATAATGAGCATGGGTATGTGCATGTGTGGGGCCACATTAGCATCAGCCATCTCCTATCCCCGCTTTGCAGTGTCCTCAACTGCACTGCCACCCAGTCTTTATTAGGCAGCAGTCATACAGCAGGGCACATATTCCTTCGTCCCAAAACTAGAACCAGATACTCGACCTTAGTCTGCCAATACAAGAAAAAAAACATGTAAGAAATAATGCACAACAGGGTGGGTGTCATGCTGAGATAACATCACACCTGGGGTGGGCATGAGGCCGCATGCCAAGTGTTTCCAGCATCCCAGAACTGACGTTATATGGGCACGACACAAACTCTGGAGTGCATTATTGCTATTATACAATGGCTCATTTGACTTAAATAAAGACATTTTAGAAGAAATATGTTTAAAAGCATTTTTAAATGATTTTATTGGTGAGCAGGTACACATATAAAAAAAATAGTGCAGCTGTTTTCTATTTGGCCAGTAGGTGGTGTGGTGCTGTTTTAGGAGGGTACTGTATATTTGCTTCTGTCCCTCACAGGCAGACTATACAGTTGTCTGTGTTTCTCTGATGTGTGCCTTCTAGCCCTTCTTAAAGTTGACCCTGTCCTGTTGTCTTCCCTGGGAGCCACTGAAAAACTGTGAGGTGCCGAAAATCATAGTTTATAGACAAAGTCTGCCACGCATTTCCAGGTTTCCGTTTACAGATGGCCAATCGGTAAGTTGGCAGTACACGTTGCTGAGAGGGGAGAGGGACTGAATGTTGTATCAGTTGTGCTGTTAATTTAAAATGGAGATGATGTGTGCTGCTTTTAATCATAACATCGAAGTGGGGAGTATTGCAGCTATGTGGTCCTGTAGTGATGCACTGTGTGTGTCCGAAGACCATGGTTTATGAATTGGGAGCTTTTTGCAGTTTTCATTTGAGGGGAATATGTTATGAAAGGTCCTGGCTGCTGTGGTCCTGCTGCATACCCTGGGACCAATAAAATATGTTTGTCTGCATTTTTTTACTGTGCCGTGAATGAGGTATGAGTAAGTGACTGGGGATTAGTTTGTGAGGAGTGCATGCCTATGTGAAGTGTGTGTGTGGAGCAGAGTGGCAATGTTTGAGGGCAGTCACAATGGCAGTTAAAAAAAAATGTTATGTGGCTTGGCGTTGGTTTCTATAGTATAGTGGGGAACTCAAAGCTCCAGTGATACTGTGGTTAATGTGTTCTGTTTGGTGATCGACTAACCTGCTGTAAAAGGATGACATTGGTGATGGGAGCATGGACAGCATGCAGTGATTTCCTTTTTGTGTGGTGCGACCAGGTGTGCCCAACCTTCATACAGTGATGTTATACTGAGATAACATTACTGGTGAAGGTGAGCACTGACCAATCAGAGCCCAGGATTCTTTCTTGCCATTGCATAATTTAAATTTTATATACCGTTTTATCTGGGTGTATCAGTTTTATCCCCGTTTCCCTTTTGCCCTTCTCATTGTCCTTTCATTTCCCTCATACATTCCCTTCCCCCCCATGCCCCTCCATACTTTACCTCTCCCTCACCCCATCCCACTTTCCCTTCAGAGTGTTGGTACCTCTTTTTCTTCATTTGAATTTACAAATAGGCTTGTTGTCTGTTTGTGTGTATTTTCATTGCTGCACTAAATATTCTGTAAATATTACAGTTTTCTAAAATGTTTTTATGTTCACTGTGCATGCAGGTACAGTGAACATTTTGCTATGAGAGTGGTTTTTGAAGGGTGTGACACTGTCAGTCCAATGCAGAGTGGTCTGCAACGGGCTCATCAGAGTCACACCAGTCATCAGCCAGGCTGATCATGACATGTTTCTGACTTGCTGGGCAGAAACGTCATGTAGTTCAAAGGAAAAACCAGATCTAATCATAAGGCAGCTCTTAACTTTGATCTTATAGCACCACCCAGCAAGTACAGGTTTATATGGTGATGATACTGTTCTTTTTACTTCCGGGTTAAACTTTGATAATACATGGTAATCGCACAAAAGTTTATTGGTAGCGCTGTATACCAAGTGTGGCGCAAATGCGGTATCCATTGAATGACATGTATACTGCTACCCCGCAATGACGCACAGTGCATGGTACTGATAAACTTTTGTGTGACTATCACTGCAGAAGGGTTTGCAGTCTGATTTTAAGCTAATGTGGGATTGGTTTGACAAAATGGCCTGGTTATTAATGCAAAAGAAAAAAACACAAGGCTGTTATTTAGGAGTTGGCATAGTCTTGGAAAATGCTCAACTCTGACTATTACTACTCCAAGTGGTGAGGGTATTGAGTACATTCACTCGTTCAAATACTGGGGGGTCTATTTAGACCCATTGTTGGCTTTCACATGCCATGTTGACTATGCTGTAAAGAGTATCAACAAATGGGATTAGTCTTCTTTATCGAAATAAAAATAATTTCACTGGTGAAGTTAAAAAATTACTGATGAATAGCCTGATTCTTTCTATTGTTGACTATGAATTAATTGTCTATTTGGCAGCTTGCAATACAACTTTGGAGAAAATTAATGTTGCTGTGAATAATGCCTGCAGATTTGCTTTAAATTGTAAAAAGAATAGTAATAGGTGTCATTTTTAAATTGGCTGCCACTTTGTTTTCTAATTGATTACAATCTTGCTATTATGTGTAAAAAGTCACTTCTGGGCCATACCCCAGTTGGAGTTCAATCCCGCTTTAATCATGTCTTGAATAGATTCTGTACTAGGAACATGGCATATGAAAGATTTCAGGTACCCTTTGGGAGAACAAACTTAGGATGAAGGTCATTCTCTTTTAGAGAAGCAAAGGTTTGGAATTTGCTTCCACCTGAGATGTGTGATTTAAATAATTTAAATGCTTTTAAAAATGATGCATTATGTTTGTTTACAAATAAGCTGGTTTTTAATTGTAAATGACATTGTTTTATTCTATGACTTTGTACTGTTTGTATTGTTTGGCTGTATTTAACGTGGACACCTTTGAAAAAAGGCTATTTTAGCTCAAGAGTTTTCTGAATATAATAAAATAAACAGCTGATCTGTCATGATCAGCCTGCTGTGGCACCCCCCCCAAAGTCATCCCCGATGCCATCCTCTAGCAACCCCCCACCATGCCTGTTTTCATTGTGTAGACCAGGAAGACCAACCCCGGTGCTGCCAAACATAAGGGTCCTGTCCCATTTATGTTAAAATTCTGACACGGGGTGCCGAATCCCTTATGCTAGCTGTTGCCCCCCACCCTGCCCATTTTCACTGTGTGACACTGGAGAGCCCACGCCTGGTGCCACCAAGCCTAACAACCCCTACTCCATCTTAAAATTCTGCCACAGGGTGCCCAGTTCACTGTGCTGGCTGCTTCCCCCCACCCTGCCCGTTTCAGTTATGCGACACTGGGGAGCCCACCCCTAGTGCCGCCAAACATAACACTGACGCTAGGGTGCCCAATCCCAGTGTCGGCACCTGAAATAAAGAAAACCATCCTTCGTACTTTTTTTTACACACCCTGTAAAAAAGGAAAACATCCATTTATGTCTGTTGCTGCCATCACTGTTACTGCCTCCCCACCAAACCCTCCCACTCAGCATCTACCAAACAATGGCATTGAAATTAGGCAAATCTGTCCCAAAAGGTGATTTCACAATTGCTGCACAAAGTCACCTTTAGGGCAGGAGTTCACCATTTCTCTACCCTTGATCATGAAGGCTATGCTGAAATTTTGGGGTAAAATATTAAAAAACAACAATGTTATGAGCCTGCATTGAAATTTACAAACAAAGGCTCATAACTTTGGTAAATTTCAATATTTTGACCCCAAATTTTCAACATAGCCATTTCTTCACAGCACCTCATGAATGTGGCAGCTGTCATTTTTGAAATCCTAGCCAAAATATGTTTTCACACTTGTGAAGTGAAATCAGCTTTTGGGCAGGATCTAAAAATTTTATTCACCCTTGTTCATGAGGTGGGCTCATAAGAAGGCTAGGTTGAAAATTTGAGGTACAAATATGAGAAGACAACAAAGTTATGAGTCTACATTGCAGTTTTTCAATGCATACTCATAACTGGTCATTTTCAATGTTCTGACCCCAACTTTTCAACATAGCCAATTTTTTACACCACCTCATGAATGTGACAGCTGTCATTTCTCAAATCCTACCCAAATCCTGTGCAGCCCACAATAGCTGGTGGCATCCCCCTGTGCTAGCCCTGCCCACCCTTAGCTCCCTGCCCATCCCCTGCAATACCCTTCGCAAACCCTCCTGACCGCCCAGACACCACCACCATCACAGCTGCAGTCCCTTGCTCTGGCTCACCATCTTACTCCTCCTGCTCTCGGGTAATGCCCACCCCAACCCTGGCCCAGGACCCGGTACACTGCCCTCCACAGGGCATGGCCTCCGCATTGCCTGCATGAATATCTGCAGTCTGCCTAAAAAGACTGCTGCACTCCAATGCTGGGCCTCCCAGCATAAGCCCGATGTCCTTGCCATAGTGGAAACCTGGCTCCACCACTGATCCTGGACTCAACAGTCTCCTCCCTGGCTTCTCCCTCTTCAGAGATGATGGGGTAGAGTGGCGTGGGGGCTGTGCTGTCTACCTAAGGAACTCCCTCCTGGGTCATGCCCTGCATACCCCAAAGCTCGATCATGGGGCTCAAGCTATCACCCTAAAATCTCTCCTGACCCAGGCCATGGCCCGCTTTACTTCACAACGACATATGTACCCCTACGTGAACAAAACCAAGCTATCCACTCCCTCACTGAATACCTCTCTTCCCTGCCTCACAGGGCAGAACAACTCATAGTGGGTGACCTCAACGTCAACTGGCTCAGTACTACCTCTGCTGAAATCAAAGATACCTTCACTTCCCTTGATCTATCCCAGCTAGTGACTCAACCCACCAGATTTAACCAATCTAGTGGGACTAGCACGCTGCTTGACATTGTGCTCTCCAACCGCCCACACAAAATAAAGGATATCAATATATTGCCCAACTCCCTCAGTGACCACTCACCAATTCTTTGCCACTGGTCCACCCCCACACTCAAAACCTCGGGCCTTGCCACCCTCCATCGTCGTTTTTTCCCCAGGAGGTCTACATAAACTAGCGTCACCTTGCGGAACTTGATTGGTCTCCAATCTCCTTGCGCCGGACATAGACGCTGCCCTTGCTTTCTCACCAATGCCTTCTGCAAGGCCTGTGATGTTTTGCCCTATCACCCGCCTCCATACCAAGAGGCACTCGGCTGCCTGGATAACCACCCCTGATCCAACAGCTGAAGCAGCGTGATAATCTATGGCACATTGCTGTCAATACTGGCAAACTAGCTGACAGACAGGCCTATAATTGCCGGAACCAGTGCACATGGGCCATAAGAAAAGCCAAAGCAGCTACTACCAATCCATCTGACATCCACTTGGGGCAATGCCCGCACCTTCTGGAATAACATGAAGGAGTTAACGGACGACTTGCTCACTCCTCCGTCTCAGATGCTCATGAATGGCGCTGTAGGACCCTCCCATATTGCCAACTGCCTCAACGAAACTTTCACTGACCTAAGCTCAGTTCTCCCGGCCCACTTCTTTGACCCCATACCGGTATGCGACAACCCAGCTATTGCTCGCCCCCCATTTCTCTTTAGGACTATCTCCCCACAGGATGCGAAGCCAATCCTCCTAAACGCTCTTTCCTCCCGCAACCCTGGTGAGGACCCCCTTGACTCCTGGATACTCCGCCTAACACTGGATGTCATGTTAGTCCCCCTCACTGACCTCCTCAATCTATCCCTGTGTCTCGGACAATTCCCGAAGGCATGGAAGCAGGACGAAATCATCCCTATACATAAGAATGGAGACGTACTGTACCTACAACTACAGACCCATCTCCATCCCCTCTCCAAAGCGCTTGAAAAATAGTAGCCACACAACTCAGAATTTATCTATCCAGCCACTACATACTGTGCCCTGAACAACATGGATTCCGTCCAGGTCACAGCACCACCACAGCCCTTCTGGAATTCTCCCACCATATACACTCTGCACTAGATGGCAGGGAATTGGCTGGGGCAGTTTTCATAGACTTGTCCAAGGCCTTTGACACGTGAACCACCCACTAGTTGCTTGCCACCCTCTGTAAAGTAGGGCTGTCTGCTAGCCCGTTAGCCTGGTTCTCCAGCTACCTTAATGGCAGGTCTCAACGCCAAGCTAGCTGGTTGCTATCTCGGCCCTGCCTGTCCTCTCGGGAGTCCCTCAGGGCTCAATTCTGGGCCCCACATTATTCAGTCTCTTCCTGAACACCCTTCCCAGCTCGTGTACAGGAAAGCTGCTATTATACGCAGATGATGCAGTCCTGCTCTCCTCGCACCTCCGATCCGTCACTCTCCAGAACAGCCTACAAACCTCCTTCAGCCAAGCTGAAAAATGGTTCCCGACTCACCGCCTGGTCCTGAATCTCAAGAAGACAAAGTCAATGATCTTCACACACCACCAAAGTAGCTCCAAAATGCCCTCCATACTTCCCAACACCCTCCATCCCCTTGAACAGGTGTCAACTTTCAAATATCTGGGGATCACCTTTGACTCGTCCTTCTCCTTTCATACCCGTATCAGTGCCTATCCTCTGCCATGAACACCCGGATTGGGTCCCTCATCACCACAAGACTGCCTCCCTGACTGCCTGCGGTTGGCCATTACTTCCTCCATCCTGTCACTAGCCCACTATGGCCTCCCCATAAGCAGCTGCTAGCTCCACTACCCTCACTAAAGTCCAGACCTCCATCAACAAAGCCTGTCGGCTCCTGGCCGTGCCCCAAGCAGAACCCACACATGCAAGCTCTACCACTTAATATATACACAATCTGGAAGAACGCCTGCAATATCACACTGGTATACTAGCAAAAGACTCTTCTAGGTCTGTGTCCCCCTGGTGTCGCGGCTCAGCTCCAGCCTGCTTCCCACTCTACCATCACCCATGCCGCTTGCAAGACTGCCTTCCTGGTGCCTAGAGCCAGGACCTCCCTTGCCCAAAGGTCCTTTTATTACAGGGCACCAACCTGGTACAACTCCCTCCCCAAGCACATCGCTAACACCCCTAAAATTGGTCAATTCAAAACTGCCCTGCACAACCACCTACTTGGCACTCGGAAGTGTATGTGCCTACGGTAAGGCCATCGTCTTCTCTCCAGCCTCGATAGCCTGCCCCACTCCGCTTTCTTCTCTGGAGCCCGCCTGCATGACCTACCAGGCTTTAACAGTGTTCTCCATTCTGTACTATGGTAATCTACCTATTCTTTATGCTATGTATAATTTACTCTATAAAACACCTATGTCTTATGCTATGTATAATGTATGTACACAACTGTATTGTCTCACCCTGTCTCACCTCACTACTTGTTGTCTCCCCCTTCCTGTGACGAGGTGCCTTTGTAAATGAGTCTATGACTCAAAGGTTGTAAATCCGATTTATGAACTAAATAAATAAAAAATAAATAAAAATAAAAAATGTGTTTTAACACTTGTGGTGCAAAATGACATTTCAGCCATTGTTTTAAAAAATGACACTTGTCATGCTCAGAAGGAGTGGTCAAAAAAGATAACATGAACATACAGACATATGAAACTGCCAGCAGATTCAGGCCATTTGATCTAGTTTGTCTGCTCGAGTGTGCAGCATGCTGTCTAGCTAAACTGCAGCTGCCCCCCTTGCTCCCCCTTCTAATTTAGCCCCCCATGTCAGACCTCTATTCCCCCACCCTCCCCACAGTTTCAACCCTCCCTTTGGCCCCTCCCACCCTGTTATTTATTATCTTACTTTATTTTATTATTTTAACTATTGAGTTTGCTAATTCTCTTGCTTGTCTTTTGTGTAACGTGAATAGAGACTCTGGGATTGGGTACCATAGAAATAAACTTTGCCTTGCTTTGCCTCTCTTGAAGCTGCCTACTGTCCACAGTGCTACTACTTCCTCTGGCAGCGCATGCCACCAGTCACCACTCATCTATCTCCTGAATCTTCCTCCCTCCAATTTCAGGCTGTGTCCCCTGATGTCCCTCCCCCTTTTAACTTAAACAAGCCATCATAATTAACTCTGTTTATGCCCCTTAGGTATTTGAATGTCTCAATCATGTCCCCTCTCTCCCTTCTATCTTCTAGGGTGTACATGATGAGTTCCTTCAATCTCTCCTCATATGTCTTGTCCCCTAGCCCCAGGATTATCTTTGTTGCCCTACGCTGGACCCACTCCAGTAGTTTGATGTCCCTTTTCAGATAGGGGCACCAAAACTGCACCAAAACTGCACACTGTACTCCAAGTGTGGCCTCACCAGGGACCTATAACTTCCTCCCTCCTAGAAAGATTCCCCTGGCGATGCATCCCATCATTCTGTTCGCCCTTGCAGCTGTGTTCATACACTGTGCCAAGTGTTTCATGCCTATGTCACCAGCACTCCCAGGTCTTTGTACTCCTGTTATTTTGATGTTTCTACTCTGTGCCACCTTACATGGCCCAGGTCATGCCTGAAAACGGTCCCTGGGATCAGTGCACCTACCCAGTTAACAAAGTCATAAATAAATAAATAAAAATAAAATGAAGTAGCCAACTGCACTCCTCCCAAACAGTAGCCATTCTTTGAGTTTTTAGCCCCCAAGTGCAAGACCTTGCATTTTTTGGCATTGAACCCCAAGTGCCATGTGACTGACCAGCACTCAAGTGTTGCCAAATCCTCTTCAATAACTTACTCTTTTCCTCCTTATTCACCTCCACACAGATCTTAGTGATGTCTGCAAAAAGGTTGATCTTGCTCCTTATCTCATCTGGCACTATAGCCTGGAGGTTAGAGTAATGAGCTGTGAATGAGCTTGGTACATCCAGAAGACCAGACCTGGGTTTGATTCTCACAACCTCCACTTGCATACTGTGTGACTCTAAGCAAGTCACTTAACTGCCCAGTGCTCCCAGGTTGCCCCTGAAAACAGGCACTTGTGCCTAGTGGGCCTTACCTGGTTACCAAAGACTAAAATATAAATAAATAAATAAATATGTCTGCTATAGATACTGTATGTTGAATAGTACCAGTCCTAGCACTGACCCCTGTGGGACCCCACTGGTTACTGCCCTGGGTGTCGAGAGCTCCCCCCAACTACCACCCTCTGCTGCCTGCCCTGCAACCAGCTCATTATCCACCTGACCAGCTTCCTCCCTGCTCCCAGGCTATTTAACATTGAAAATTTGGGTAAAAATGTAAAAGAGGAGAGACTGAGGGAGCTCAACATGTATTGCCTAGAGGAAAGACAGGAGGGGGATATGATTGAAACCTTCAAATATGTATGAATAAAGTTAGTACAGAGGGCATATTCAGCTTAAAGAGGGCAGGGGGAACCACAAGAGGGCATAGTCTGAATTTGGTTGGGGGACGATTCAAGAGAGAAGGCACTATTTTACAGAAGGGTGTTGGCAAGGTGGAATGAATTGCCGGAGGAGGTAATCTCGCTGAAGACTGTGGGCATTTTTAAGAGGGGGGGGCACAGGGTCAAAGGAAAGGTCAAAATTGGGAGGAGTCTGGTGAGGGGATGATGACAGCATGGAATGATAAATTAGGGGGATTGGAATGAGTGGGGGTGCAGCTGCAACAAAATAAACTGTGTGCTGCACACTTGAGCGGACTTGATAGACTGTTATGGCCTGTTTCTGCTGATGTTTTTCATATGTTCATAAGTTCATAAAAAACAACCAAGTTATGAGGACATGAATTATTCCAACATTTACTCATAACTTTATTTTTAGCAGATTTTGGTCTCTAATGTTCAACATATCCTTTGTGTTACTCCTTCTCCTCCTGAACATGACGGGTGCCATTTTTCAAATCCCTTCCAAAACTTATTTCCACAGTTGCATAGCAAAATCACCTTTTGGATGGGATTTTAAAAATGTCACCTGTCTTGAATATAAGGTCGGGTCATAAAAAGACTGTTGGACATTTTAGGTCAACATGTGGAAGCCACTTAAAAGTAGATATTGCTTCTCAGCTGCCCTATCCTTGGTAATTACAATCTAACAATGTATAAAAGCAGGACACCACTGAAAATGAGACACTGTATCTCATCTGCTCTATCCTGGGTAAATATATAGTAAAAATGTGTACAAACCAGACCCGGTACAACAACAATACCAGCAGGAACATTCAGCATTGACAACTGCTTGTTTTACTTGATGCCATTATCATTTTTGTTGTATGTTCACTTTTCTCTATAGTTTAAATGCTAGCTGTTCTATCTAGTGTGCATTAATTGTTAGTAGTAACTTCTTCTAAAATCAGGACTTTGTATGTATTTAGAGTATTGATTTATTACAGGGGTTATAGTAATCCTGCCATCCCGTTGGCACTTGGCCTTTGTGGCTTTGCACAGACACTATAGCAGCATTCATAACTCGTTTGCATTTCTTTATTGCAATTTACACCAGTACATTTGACTACAGGTGTGGTTCACTCACAATGAATAATTGTTTGGAGTCTTTACTGGATGCATTGTGCTGGATGACTCCAGCCCCCCAAGGAAGACTCTTTGCCTGAGTCAGTACGTAGCGCTCATGTGCAGCATGGGGATTCTTCAATCTCCAGCGGCACTGATCAGCTACCGCAGGTCATGTGGCTGACAAACACTTGTGAATGTTTAGTATGTGCTCAAACGAGCCAGATTGACTCAGTTTTATCCCCCTTCCTCCCCATTAAAATGGAAAAACAACTTGCCAGGTCCCCTGTATTGAGACAGAATGCCAATGTTGTATGCCCAGTTCCCCTTCCTGACCCACCCCCCAAGACCCTCAAAGTACCTTTGTTAATAAGGGGCCCCTCTTGACCCCTGAGTCACATGATTGAGGGCAATGGTCCAATGATAACTCAATCCTTCCCCTCAGTGCACCCGCCCCATGTTCATTCATACATAGACTGGAGCGAACAGATGCATAACTGGGAGACAGGAGGCGGAGCAGCTTCATCTTTGATAACTCTAGGCAGACAGATTGTCTTTGATTGTATCTTGTAACATTAAGTTACTCGAATGTGCCACATTTGTGAGTTCTGTCCCACTTATGCCCGGAACTGGTGTGGTATCATCACCAGCTGATGTACTGGCAAGTACAGCGGTTGATGATCCTGGCATCCCTGTGGGATCCAGCTGAGGGCCGTGGCTTTCCATGATAGCCTGTGTGAGGGCTGCTGAGTACTGTTTAAGCATGCCAGATAGGTTTTGTAAGCCACCTTTCACAGTCTGTCTGATGGTACCTAGCTTCGTATGCACAGCACACAGCTTGGTGTGGATAGCACCCAGCTGTGTAGTGAGCTGGTTGGACACACCAAGCAGCTCTGTGTGCATAGCACTAACCTGACTGCATACTGGTGCAACACATTTTGGCCAATTCCTGCATAACCTACCTTTAGCCATTCGTGCATATGAGCTTTGGCTCAGTATGTCTTTCCCAGTTACGAATTTTGAAAAAAGATTTAATTTGCTGCACCTCAGATTAGAGGAAATGCAGGCTTTGCCTCCTATTTCTAATTGTGGTGCAGGCATGGTCTCTGATGATCCCTCCAGGGGATAGTTTTGAGTATGTGTGTGTATGTGTGTGTGATTTCTGCAGTGACCCATCATGTGTTCTGAGGTATGTTAAAGGGATGTGTCAGCAAGCTGGTGTTGAGTGTACTTTATTTATTTATTTATTTATTTAATTTGTTAGTTAGTTACTGAATTTTGATAACTGAGTGGGCCCTCTTGAACCAGAGGTCCTATTTTCACTGGCAGATATTCACACAGTGAACACTTACAATGAATACAATAAATCACAAGGTATTGAGTTAATTACAAGCAGATATACAGACAGTGAATGGGAATAATGTGTACAGTGGTTTACATGATGGTTGATAAATTAACAGCATAAATACATAGACACTAAACATACTCAACAGTACATTTTACTGGAGGAACATAATCAGGAGATATTAGCACACAGTGCAGCATGGAAAAAAAAACACAGCTGACATTATAACATGGGGACACAGGTAGGAGCATTATCAGCAGAATAAGGGCAAGGCAGTCAATCAGCGATAGCAAGAACAGTGACAGCTTCCAGGTAGAAAGGTTTTTAGCCCTTTTGTAAAATTCCCGAGAGAGGATGAGTTTTGCAGCAGAGCAGGAAGCGAGTTCCAGTGAGATGAGGCAGAGTAAGCATAAGACCTTTAAAAGAATGTGTACCAACGGCATACACCTGGTTTGGAGTGCACTCTAAAAAATGAACTGTGGACAGCTTCTGAGTAAAAAAGTTTTTCTTTTTACTTGACAAAGACCAGAACCAAGCTGGTGACAAGTGCAATGTGCTCACAATAGAAAACGTTTTACACAACCACAGTCATGGCAAAAAAAGGTTTGAACTAAATGACTGAGTGCATCCAGATTCTCCTGGATACTCCTGTACTCTGGCACCCACTCAGCACAGAGCACTGCGATAAATGGATGTAGGCAGTTGAGCCACGAAAACGTTTCTTGTAAAAGTAACATGGACCGCCTGAAGCAAACTCAGAGAGGAAGCCATATAAGTGAAAGTTTATGCCCTAATGACTGTGGTTGTGTAAAACATTTTCTATTACGAACCCATTGCACTATTGCACTAGTCACCTACTTTGTTCTTGTCTTTATCAAGTAAAAAGAAAGACTTTTTTCACCAGAAGCTGTCCACAGTTCATTTTTTAGAGTGCATTCCAAACCAGGTGTATGCCATTAGTGCACATTCGTTTTAGTGTCCTAAGCCCTTTGAGTGGCACCTAACGTTAACTCTATGGTACGGAATTGAGTTGAAATTAAGTAAATATCCAAACCCATTTAGTGGAGGCAAACCTTTTTCTTTCTTTTAAAATGGTAAGCTTAAGATCTATTACCTGTATTTGTTTTAACCCTGGGTATTTCAAGCAAGTTACAATTAGAGACCCAGCATCAGCACCTTTCAGGCTTAGCAACTAATAAACCAGTAAGGTTTGGTTAGGTAAACATTTTAGTGAGATTGAATGCAAGCCATAATAGGGAGTACATCATCCTCCCCTCCAGAGAAGGCCAATTCAGGGAGAAGAGGACCTCACTCACAGTGATGTTTCCTGGCGGAGGCCCAGCTGCAAAGTGGCTCATTTTGTTGTACAATACTTTGGACCTATTAGTCTCTGAGCTCCTGAGGAACTGGAGGGCTTGCAGGTGCCTTATTGGGTAGCACTGATGTTGGGGTGCAGGATTTCATAGTGTGTGGTGTTGGTATTGGATGTTGTGGTGCCCCCTCAGCCCTGCCTTGGCTCAATAATGTCACTATTGCCACTGCCCTTGCTTGAGTGTTGAGCCCGTGCCCTGCTGGGTTTAGGTCCTCAACCTCCCTGAAGCAGACTAGTAAGGCTCTGTGTTGAAGGCCCTGCAATTAGTAGGATAAGTTATGGAAGTTTTGGTGTTACCACTGTAGCAGCTATACGTGTGCTACTTACACATGTTCTGCACACATGTACATACTTAGTTTTTAACCTGGCAGGTGGGACACTACTGGGCCCTACCTCCATATCCATGACTGGGAATTATCCCTGTCCTCATCCCGCCGTGATGGAGGATGCTGCATATCTGTGAAAGGAGGACAGCTGTTCACCTATCACATATTGGTTGTTGAGACTATAGACATATATGGTGCTGGTGACCATCCATGGTGTTAGTCTCATCATCCTCAATGTCACTTGACAGTTGGCTAAATGTGTCTGCCACTATATCTTCCACTAGAGTCAGGTCAGGGATGTCCTAATCTCCCCCTTCACCAGTGCCCTGTTGGGCCAGGTGACAGACAGACAGATTTTGATTCACTGTGCCATGGAGATCACACCACTTCTGCTTAATTGCCATTATGGTGTGAGGAGCATTACTGGTTGCATTGATGGTTGCTTTTATCCCCTCTTACTCCACTTGCTTGTCAGCTGCTGTCCTTCTCAATGAACTAGTCCAGACCTGGGTCTAGAAGTTGAGGCACAACTGAATGAAAATGAAACCCATTTACTCCACACCAAAGTTCCATGTGTTTAGCTGTCATTAAGCCTGATGACCAAATCCATCTTCTTCCCCTGCCCATCCTGTTTTGGGGCAGTTGACAGTGGTGCCATTTGCTGAGGCCATCTATCCATATTATTGTGTCCATGGTTTTCAACATACCCTCCGTATTCTCAAGTGACGTTTCCTCACTGGTACAAACATGGCATTCTGCCTCTTAGTGTGGTGGTGCCAAGGGGAGTTCCATGGAAGTGTGCTTCAGTCTGTCTGTCAGACCTCTACTCTTTCTGCACCTCTCCTCACTTCCTTGTACATCTGCTGGTCCAGCCCACCACTTTTGTGACTTGCCTGATGTGCACAGGAGTTCCATGACATGGAGTTACACTGCCTGTTTTGGTATCTTTATTGTTTATATCAGGACCTTTTTGGACTGGTTCTTTAAACAGTGTTTACTTTTGCACTATTGTCTGAAACAAACCCATAAGCAACTTGGAATAAAATGAGGCAGTTTAACCCATCACAGTGAAACCTTTTCTTCAAATCTGAAAGAGTTGTTTTTGAGAATGACTTCTGTTTATAATGACAGATAAATATAATGTAGTGAAGGTCTATCATATTCCTTCTCTTCTGTCTATATTCTCAAAGCTTCCCTCCCAACTCACTGGGAATGCCACCATAAACAGCGCTAACATCCATGGTGTCAAAGACGTAATTAGTATCTGTTAATTAATAGTTATTGAGCTTATATAGGAATTCTTTTGTAAGTGATATATGAAGGTAGGCTTCAAAGTACAGGACAATGCATCAAGAAAGTAGCGGTGTGATAGAAATTTGCATATAAATTGTACTGCTTATTACAGTGCTTTTGAATTGATGTAATTATGTCACTGTTTCTTTGAATTTCAGTTAACTGGAATCAGGTTATAGAAATTAGCTTGTTATAAAACAGGGTCTTATAAATGTGTGGGTGTTCTTTTAGTGCATTTTGTATTTTAATATTAAAAGTTTTAAGAAAAGATGCTTAAAAGTAATTCTGAGTGAGACTAAATTTATTTTTTTTGACTAACATTTAAAGTCACAGAGATCACTCCTACTGAGGATGATGTCATTCACATTTCAAGTATGTACTAGCTAAGTCAAACATTAAGACTTATTTTGTTTGCTGAAGAAGTCATCAAATGAAATGTTACTGTCTTTTTGTTTTTGTTTTTCTGCACTTCCAAATAACTTAATTAAAAAATGTACCTTGGAATGTTTATATCAATTAGTCACAAGCAAGTGCACAAAAGAGAAGAATCTGTGGTGCCCTCTAATTTACTGTTTCTTGCTCTTTTCAAAACCAATTTATACTTTCGGCATCTATATACAGTAGTTACCTTGGGCAGCACAGTATATTCTCTACTGTAGATTAACAGTATTCTGCATGACTAAATGTCATCTGAATTCTTTTGGGTGGTGGGGGAGATTGTTTAACCAGCAAAGGCACACTAAGCTGAAGCTTGTTTGCAGGTGTGACCGAGGAGCACAAGGAAGTTAAGTGATTTGCTTAGGGTCACATAGTATGCAAGTGGGGGCTGATGGGATTCAAACCCAGGCCTCCAAGTTTGCAGATCAGTGCCCTTTATTGTTTAAGTGTTTCCTTTATTTTGATATTCATCCCCTTGATTTTGACTTTTATGATAACGCAAATAAATTACTCACTTCTGTTTTCCTTTTTCTTCTTAGAACTTTGTGTACTTCTATAAGGACTCTTCATTACAAAAATGTTGCCATACCCCAGTTCCTCTCCAGCCACTGGTGCCCTATTTCAAATCCTCTCTGTCTTTCTAAACTCAGTACAAGAAAAGCAGTGCATATGACCCATTACAAGATGCACGTAAATGACAGATTGTTTAATTTCTGCACATCTCTCCAAACAATACATACTGCATATAATACACTCTATAGCACTTTAACCCAGTGTAATGTACGATGGGTATGACAATTACCACATAGGGCAGGCTAACAAGGCTTCACCAGACTAGATATCACAATTAAAACATGCCTTTTATGGATCTCTTGCCCTTTTCTGGCAAACTGCCTCATTGGTACATTCAAGAGCATTAATTTCCCCATATACTGTAAACCAGGGATAATGTTAGGTTATAAAATGGGTCTTAAAATCAGAGAAACTTGATTAGGTAAAACCAGTTAGGTGACCATGCATTAATACAGCTTATACAATGAGTAAGAAAATAACTGCATCCTGATTGGTCAGCAGCCATCCCCAGCCATGGATTTATAGAGCAATAACCCTGTGGCTGGTATTTTTCTGGCAATCAGGATGCAGCACAGTTCACATATCCATGCATGCCAGATTTATTTGAAAAAAAAATTCTGCCAGCCAAATTAGTGCTGTAAAAAACATTAAACACCCACCACTGCCCAAACATATAAAAAACATTTTTTACAGTCCAGTTTTGAATATCTCTCCATGCCACCCCACAATTAACAAACAATTAATTGCAGTATAAAATATTTCAAAGCATCATACAACCTTTTCTTTTCTCTCTTTTTTAATTTCTTTACTGTAGGCCTGTGATCTGCAGTTCTCCATTGAATGAACTCTCACGGTGTTCATCGCTCACTCCAGCAGCCACCAACCTGCCAGCCCGCCTGCCCTCAACCACAACAATCATGTGTATGATCCAGGAGCACACAAAAATAAAAATAAAAAAGAAACATGATTGTGCGATGAGCAGTAATGCTGCCAGATCAGCTCTACTCCTCTCCATGCATCACCTCCCCCACCCACCCTTCAGTATGTCTGGCTCTCACGCTTTGCTAAACCCCAACTCACATGAACACTGCATACAGTGCTAGTGTTGTCCCTCTCTCATTATGGCAGAAAGAACTACAACAACAAAAAGACATTTGATCAAGCTACATTACTGCACACTGGCACCAGTGTCTTCTACCAACTCAAGATAGTCAAAATGGCAGCCAGTATAATTTAATCTTTTATGCACTCAGCCTTAGTTTAGCAGCAAGTCATTCCATTTGCAATATCTGCTCACAATTGTCTAGTCAGCTCTCTAACTGAAGGGGGCGCTACTTGCAATCACCTTGATGTGATGGGTTTTGTGGCTGAGGATAGTAAGATATTACATAGGTATACTTTCCCCTTAGAGTACATGCCTGTAAGTCTCAATCCCAAGAGCAGAAATTTGATGTGGTATGGAAGAAGTATATTAAAAATGTGCCCTATTGCCCATGCTACACTGGGTCAAAAGGTTTGCTACTTGGGATAGCTCCAGCATATATGCATATGGGCATATGGGTTCCTTTTTGGTTTTTGTGCACACTGTCTCCAACACCTGTCTGAGTTAGCAGGAGTATAGTGTTCTGTGATAGATAGTGTTCTAAAATACTGGATCATCACCTTCCACTGCTGCTTCCTCCAGGTGTTCAAGGTTGTGGCCTGGGGTACTCCTGCCCAGTATCTGTCCCACTCCTTATCTGACAACTTTTTTCCAGCCTCCAATTCCCATTTATTTTGACATGCTTTTAAAGCTGTCTGACTGGGTCTATAGCAGATCTCATATAGTTATGAGACAGGGTGCGCAATTTCTTCTCCCTCAGTAACTAACCCCACCACTGTCCTGAGGGGGCCTACCTCTAGTGCCATTTGGGATATGCAGAGTTATTCTATTAGCAAGTCTCTAATCTTCAAATAATAAGTAAAAACCCCTTTGTGATAAAATCCCATTGTAACTGTGTACAGTATGTGATTTAACTTCTCCAGTTGTTAATAGCTGGCCTCATTTGCTTATTCCTGTCCTTTTCCGTCTCCTGTAGGTTAGATCAATCCTACCTGCCTGGAACCCTGATATCCCTCTAATATTAGTGAATCTGCAGGCTCCCATGCTTTTCTGCCCTAGCTTTAGAGCTTCCTGATAGGTTTCTAACATTGTTTTTGTGCACATATTCTCCATAAGCCAACGATTGGGTGGTTCAACTATGGTAAAAGCTTTAGCATTGTGCTCCCCCTCCTTTCCAGAGCTACCCAACTTGGAGTTTCCTCCAGTCTTAACAGGGTCAGCAGATGCTGCATCTGACATACTTAGAAGTAAGCTGCTAAATTTGGCACCCCCAGCCCAGTCCCCCATTATCTTTGGCCAAAGTTGAGATTGCCCATGGGATCCCTGGTTTGTTTTCACCCCAGACAAATTTTGACCACTTCTAATTCTTTTCCATACAGTTCTGAGGAGTTGATCCAGCAGTGAGGAGAACAGGAATAAAAAACTTGGAAGGCTATTCATCCTGAGGGTTTTTGCTCTACCTACAATGCTCAACAGCAGTTATTGCTGTCTTTTTAAACCCTTCTCCATCACCTGTAGGAGCGGGTTTTAATATCTCTAAGAATTTGTATCCCAAGGTACCTAAAGTGGAAACTAACCTATTTGTAATGGCAATCCTGCTGCCATTGCTGGGGGAATCTGCCCACTGAGAAGCAATGCTTCTAGCCTTCCTATATAGGCTTTATAGCCAGAAACCTGGCCATTCTCATCTAGGATTTGAGTCAGAGGTGGGAGGCTGTGAACCGGGTCTTGCACAAAGATGAAGGTATCATCTGCATACAGGGCTATTCAAATTTCTTCTCATCCTAACTGAATCCCTTGAATTTGGGGAGATGATCTTATCACTGCTGCCAGCAGTTCTATACTCAGGACAAACAAAAAAAGGGCAGAAGGGGCACCCCTGTCTCATTCCACTCTTTTTTTGGAATTTCTCTGAAAGGACCCAGTTGACTTTCACTTGGGCGGTCGGTTTCCCATATAAGGCTTGTATCCTCTGTATAAACTTATTCCCCATGTCAAATGATGTTAGTGTGGTTTCTACAAAAGGCCATTCCAAGTGATCAAACACTTTCTTGGCATTAATTGCCAAAAATCAGACTTGGCATTTCTCTCCCCCTCATTGCCCTCATAACATTTAGCAATTTTCTAATGTTGTCATGTAGAAGACTATGAGGTATAAACCCACTAATAATATGATGAACTATTGACTCCACCACTTCTTGCAGCCCATTGACAAGCACCTTGGCAAAAATGTTTGCATCCTGATTTAGAAGAGTTATAGGCCTGTATGAGAACTATTTATTTATTGAAATGTTTCACCAGGAAGGCATGCTGAAGAACAAGTTGCTTATCTCCTGGTGTGACCTGGGGGGTAGGGAGGAACATGAGGAATTGAAAACAGAGATTTAGTACAAAACAAAGGTATTAGAAGATATACATATGGAAACATACAATAAAAGAGAGTAGACTGTACAATGAGTAATATAAAATAAAAATAATAACTAAGTGCTAAATATTTTGAGGGGTAGGGGAACACGGATTGAATACAGCTATTTGGTACAAAAATATAGGTAGCACAAAATGTACATGTGAATACTTACAAATGAATACGGGTAGACTGTACAGTAAGTAATAAAAATAGAGGAAAGCTAACAGTTATGGGCTAAGGAGCTGGATGAAAAAAAACCAGCTGAGATAGATACAGGCCCTTCATTTACAATAGAATTCAAGTTTCAAATAACTCCTAACTGCATAGGAAGTGGCTGAATGGACTATATAGTAATATGATGATCTAAGGCAGGTATGTGAGGAGAGCTTAAGGTAGGGCTAGTTGTGGGGTACAGCCAAGGGCAAAATGGTCATTAAGTGCATTAGATGTTGGAGCCACCAAAAAATAGGGCTGAGATGTGGAGGGGTGGAGAGGGGGAGGGGCAGGGAAGACAGTGGGGGTAGGGGGAAGGCGGGAAGGGGGTGAGTGTCTAGTGCAGGGAGGGGGTAGGAGGAGGCAGGAGAGGGGTTGGATAGAGGGGAGTTAGGGAGGATGGAAGGGTTGGCCAGTCCAGATCCCTTCAGGATGCTGAGAACCCTGCCAGGGGATGGAGCAGGTGAGGGAGAAGGTGGCAGTAGAGAATGTTAGAGAAGAGACAGAGGAGGTAGGTGGAGAGTGTAGTAATGAGAAGTAAAGAAAGAGGTAGAGGGCTTTCTATGAGCTGAATACCCTGGGGGCCTGAGAACCCCATCGGGGTCCTGAGTAGTAAAAAGTAGGAGAAAGGGAAGAGGAAAGGAAGGAGTGAGAGGACTGCCAGGGATTGGCCCCTGCAGGATGCTGAGTACCCTGCCTGCATAAGGCAGAGGTAGAGCACATCAGGAGGGTAACAGGTAAGAGTCAGTGAGAAGAAAGGGTAAGAAGGAGGCGGTATAGGGGTGGATGTGGGGAGGATAGGGGAGGAAGGAGGCTAGACCAGATCAATTCCAACAGGATGCGTAGAGCCTTGCCAGGGGCTGACTCCTTCAGGATGCTGTGTATCCTGCCTGCATAAGGCAGAGGTAGAGCACAACAGGAGGGTATCACGTAGGAGGCAGAGATGGTCTTTGCCAGGTTCGAAAATAATCAAAATGGTTGCCTCCTGCCAAGAGTGTGGTGCATCTGCCCCTTCTTGAATCAGATTAAATGTTTTTTTCGGGGTGGGGATTGTTCCTCAGCAAATGTTTTATAAAATTTCAGCCTGTACCTGTGAGGTCATGTTGGGCTATTCTTTAATGAGCTGGGCTATCTCTTCCCTGATATTGTTTTGTCCAGTAACTCTTTCTGCTCCTGTGTATTCTTTGGAATCTGAACTTTAAGTAAGTTTTCTTTAATTGCCTTGTCTCCCCCGATGCCTGTTCCTTGCTGTTCAGCCTTTTATAGAACATCTTGAACTCAGCTGTTATATCCCTACTGTAGCTCTGAAACTTATTTCTCTAGGATTGTTCCCCTTACTCATTTTGCAATATGCCTGCCAGCTTCCCTCTTTCTTAGTCTAAATGTAAAAAGGTGACCCACCTTGTTCCCATGCTTGTAATATTTCTGGTTAAGATACCTGAGTTGGGTTTCCACCTTGCCTTGTCTTAAATTTTTTTTTGTAAATTTTATTTAAAAGTCAGCGTTACAAAATTATAACATTCAAATACATTACCACATCAAATGACATAATTGATTATCTTAAGGTTCAAAGTACAATTTGTATGTTTTATAGAATCTATAGGGACTTGTCCTAATGAGGTACACAAAGTGATTTAAAACTGAAATATCGGGCTACTGAGTATGCCCATAAACATCATGAATATATTGGTCCTATCCTTAAAAGTATGGAAATCAACACAGTACCTTTCAGCATTCTGTCAGCAATAAGAGTTATTATTTAGTATGGAACATCAGCAGCCTATCTACATATTGTCCTGTGACATAAAGTCATGGGGCTGCGACTGTAGGATTTTATCAAAAGTTTGGGAACCATGGCTGACTTAAAGCTGCTTCCAGTGGTGACCAAATATTATGATAAATGTGAGCCTGTTTCCTCACTAAATATTGTTTATGTTCTAACATCATACTGTGTAGCTGAGATTTGACCCAATAAGCTATTGGAGAGGCTGAGTCAGATATCCAATGGCGTGCTAAGACCTGCTTACCCACCACTATGCCTAATCATCTGAGAGGGTGATTCAGTAACGTTTCCCCATTGACTCCCTAAGGTAGACCTAGAAATACCTCTACTGCGTCAATTGGGCAGGAACAGTTTAATATTTTGGATTATAGGGCTAGGATTTCTACCCAGTAGGGATGAACCTTGGGGCAGGAACATTCCATGTGGAAAAAGGAGCCCTTGGTCAAGTTCTGATATGACATCCTATAGTTTTGGCAGCAGAGTGGGGTCTCCTGTGGATCTGTGTTCCTCTTCCAGCCTTTTAAGTTTGCTAGTGAGGGAGTTTTGCTTCTCCTGCCTCAGTTTTTTGTGTGTGTGAGGCATGTGCTATTATGTGCCCCCTCAACACTGTTTTCCTCCCATCCCAAATAAAGTTAGGTGCTGAGACTTTTTCTGTGTTGAACTGGAGGTAGGTTAAGATTTACTCTGAGAGCTCATTAACAAAGATCTCACCATTTGAGAGGCTAGCATTAAACCTGCAAACAGGCAGTACCCTTCAGCCCTAGCCCCAAGGAGAAGCTGATGAGGGCTTGGTTTGATAGGATGATTGGTAATATTTCAGACTTATGAACCATGGGCAGTTGCAATTTATGAATGTAAAATCTGTCAGTTCTGCTATAACTTTTATTAGGTGGAGAGCAAAAGAAATAATTCCTGGTTGCTGATATATATATATATATATATATATATATATATATATATATATATATATATATATATATCTCCCCCACACAGGCCCATTTCCTTCCCAAGGTTTCCCAGAGTTGTCCCTGCTTCGCCCACTATCCCAGCACCTGAGGACCGGTCTATTTCTATATCCTTGACAGTGTTCCAGTCTCCACCTATTATTACACTGCCTAGGGAGAGAAGCCAGTCTCTGGAACACCTGTCTGAAGAAGGTGAAGATGGACAGTGTCGAGCTATAAATACTGACCCCATGTAACATGTGTTGGCCCACCTGCAGGATAATGCATACTAGTTTGTCCTCTCTGTCCACAAAACTTCCTGTCATATTCCATGGTAACCCCCATCTGACAAGTATGGCCACTCCAGCTATATTTTTGATTGCAATGGAAGCAGCTACCTGTCCCCCTCCCACTGCCTATGAAGTTTAAGATATTCTTCGACTGACAGCCTGGTATCTTGCAACAGCCTTATATCACATCACTGTTTTTTTATCTCCTTTAGGACTCTAGCCCTCCTTACTACTAAATTCAGGCCTTTAACATTGTAAAAAATGAACTTCCGATTAGAACCCATCCTACATTAAGTATTCACCATCCACTCATTTCTTCTACCACACTTTCACAGTGTATCTAGCAATTGAGAATCCTCTGTTGTGTACAGCCACAGAGCTATGTTTTTATATGCAACCACTCCTCTCGACATGTGGGTATGTGGTGCTACCATCAAGCAGGGTGGCCAGCTATAAGCCTGCCCTGGAGTAACCCTCTTCCTACTAGCCATCGACATCAGTGTCTAGGGCCATGCTGTGTGAGAAACAAAAAAACAGAAACTAAAAAATATAAATCTGACATAGTACTATTAAACGCTGAAATCAGAACAGGTGCAAACTGTAGAACATGAATCCTAAACAAAGAACGTAGGACTCGTTTATGCCCCCTCACCCCCCGTTTGATTACTGGGAGCGATGGCTTTGAGAGCATTAAAGTGAGTCACTTGGCTCAAGGAGGGAATTTCTTCCTGACAAGATGTCAGCTGCAGTGTTGCAGTTCTTTGTCTACCAAGCTATAGTGCAGTTGGTGGCTCAAACCCTCTGGTGCTGTGGCACACTCAGTGCCTGTGCTACTGTGTGAAGGCTGCTGGAAGCAGCTGTGCCCCTCCCCCTTGAGCAAACTGTGCCACTCCAACCGATCCCCTCCATTGAAATCCCCCTGAGGATTCTCATCTTTAAGTGTCCTTTTTCATAACCGTTGACCCTCAGGAGGACAGACTATCTCACTACTAACCTTGGTCAGGGTCACACAGTTAGTGGGGGTTTTGATCCTAGCAGCACTGTAATCATTAACATGACATTCCTACCCTAGTATGAGATAAATGATCAACACTTTTCTTGTTATCAGTACACCCTTTTTCCCTTCATTGGATCACTCTCTCCTGCTTTTCCTTCAGCATTTCTCTCTTCTCCCCATCTTTCATCATGCATTCACCCTTCAGATTTGCAGAGTAAAGCCTCTGCTAACACCCCAGAAAAGAATGTATGCCCCTCCTTTAGCAAGTGCTTCAGTATTCAGTTCACAGCCACAGATGAAAATTGCTTTCCAGTTCCTGTTGTCACATAACACGGCTCTTTCTCTTTTCAGGGGATACTTTGCCAAGCTGTGGTAATTGAAGTGGGGAACATACTATAGTACTAGACAGTTATGGTACAAACATTCTGTGCTACTTGTATAAGTTAGGAGAAGGATATAGACAATGTGTAACCCTTTGCTGCTGACCTGCTCATGGCTGGAGTATCTCAAGATGGCAGTTTCCTGCCAATATGCAGTTGTTTTTCAAGGGCCCTGATTCCCAGTGTGGCCTGTCATCTATTACACAGTGCTGATTAGCCACATGAGGCATGAGTTATGTGGGTGGCAAGTTCATTTAGTCAGTGGGGGATGAGGCTTCATGAGATAGGGGCCCCCAATAAATAAAAAGTACTCATGGACTTGTAGTGCCAGGTGTGTTTCCATCAAGTGCTACAGTACCTCACTTTTGTCCCTTGTAAAGCATTTTTAAGTCCATGCACAGCTCAGTGGGTGGCCCCTTCTTGTCTGGTCTGCTAGCTGTTGAGTCTTTCCCCTTTGCCCACCACTGACCAGGCCATCTGTAATATGTCTCGCTCATATATATCCTCCAGCTGATTGGGCATTTTAATCCCCAGAGATTCTAAGTTGTTTTCAGCCTGTAGGAGAGAGTTGTAAGTTCTCACCATTCACTCCTCATGGATCACCAACTTCACGGGGTAATGGATCTGAATTTTGATCTGTTTTTCTGTCAACTGCTTAATCACTCCCAAAGCTTGCTTGTGCTTCCTCAAAGAAGTGCAAGGTAATGCACTATTCTTAAATAAGTTACTGTGGTTAAGGAGTTGTCATAGCAAAACCTGCAGTGTGAAACAGGAAAAGACAGTCTTTCAAGCAACAGAGGGAGGTAGATCTAGGTTTACGTTTGTTTGTTACAATTCTTAAGATTTTCAGTGCAGGAAGAGTTTAAAGCACAGCTGACTTATTTTGGGGCTGACTGCTTTCAGAGCACAAACCACCAGGCCTGTTTTGGGGCTGGGGAGATTTACCTGTGTCTGACTTGGATGTGTGGATTTTTCTCTGTTTGATTAGCAGGGTATTTTCCCTGTCAAATTGTTGTGTAGGGCATCTTGCTGACAGGAAGGCACTCATTGCAGTGGTGAGTCAGAGCTTTTAGCTGATTGTTTTGTGAGGGCAGAGGAGACTAAGGAGGCTGAGGACAACTGTCACAAGGGAGGCCCACAGGAAGGAGGCAGAGGACACCACAAGGAAAGGAAGGAGCTCCTGGTGGGGGACTCAATTATTAGGGGGATAGAACTGGGGGGAGCAAGGAAAACTGAAATAAGGTGCCTGCCTGGTGCCATGGCTCGGAGAGACAGGAAGCACATCCTCAGGATCACGAGAACAGCTGCACGGGAGTCTGAGCTGGATGTCATTGTCCACCTAGGGACAAATGACTTGGCTCATCATGAGATTAGAGCAGTGCAGAAGGACTTTGTAGAATTGGGGAGAGGCCTAAGACAAGTAGCACATACAATATCCTTCTCTGAGGTGCTGCCTGTCAATGGCATGAGTGAGGCGATGGTACTTTGCACCATGCAGTTTAATGAATGCACAGGGGTTTGGCTTCATTGGGGACTGGGGTTCCACCTGGAAGGACACCAGCATATGCTGGAAGGATGGTCTGCATCTGTCCAGGAAGGGAACAAATCTTTTGAGCAATCGGTTTAAATGCTTCATTGGCAAGCTTTTAAACTAGTCAAGGGGGGAGGCACTGATAAGCTGCAGGAAAATCCCAGCCTCTCCCTACAAAACAGGGTACTAAATGAGAAAAAGACCGAGGTAGAAAGGTCGGTGGGGGATGCTGCAAAAGAAGGTAAAGCCATCAAAAAATGGAGAGCAATGAGTACCAATGCCTGTAGTCTGAGTAACAAGCTTCCTGAATTAGTGGCCTTGATGGAGGAGGAACATCTGGATATCGTGCAGTCACAGAAACATGGTACACACAAACCATGAATGGGACGTAAACATACCAGGATACACTATCTACAGGAGGGACAGGAGGGTAAAGAGGAGGAGGAGTAGCTCTTTACATAAGGGAAGGAATCAAAGCAACAGAACGAAAGGGAAAACAGGGAGTATAAGAAGCACTGTGGGTAAATTTGGAGACCAGCAATGGCACCACAATCTGCACAGGGGTTGCATACAGACCCCCTTCTCAGGGGGAGGAAATGGACAAGGAAATGATAGAAAGAATACTTAGAATGGCAGAAAAAGGGGAGATATTGCTGATGGGTGATCTGAATATGCCAGATGTTAACTGGAGTGTAATTGCAGCAGTCACTTCCAAGAGTGGGATTATTCTAGATGCCCTACAGGGGGCATGCCTTAGACAACTAGTATTGGAGCCCACTCAAGAGGGAGCTATCTTAGACCTGGTTCTCTCAAACGGAGATGAAGAGAGGATCACAGATGTAGAAGTGGGTAGCCATCTGGGAACTAGCGACCATCAAACAGTATGGTTCACAATAAACACAGCAATACAGTCAAGCCATACAAAAGCAAAAGTACTGGACTTTAGGAGGGCTGACTTTGCTAAAATGGGTGAGTGCCTAAGGAATGCACTAGCAAATGGGCAGGAAGGAGGGGTTGAAGAACAATGGGGAATAATAAAAACTGCCATTACAGAGGTAACAAGCCTTTGTGTGAAGCAAATAAACAAAATGAAAAGATGTAAGAAACCACTATGGTTCTTAAAGGAAGTGGCAGTGAAGGTTCAAGAGAAAAAGAAAGCATTCAGGAAGTACAAGAAATCACAGAAGAAGCAGGACAGAGAACTGTATCAGTTAAAGCAAAAGGAAGCTGGGAAGGCAGTCAGAACAGCAAAGGCCCAAACCGAGGAAAAGATAGCCAACTCAGTTAAGAAGGGGGATAAAACCTTTATAGGTACATCAGGGAGCGAAGGAAGACCAAGGGAAGGTTAGTGAGGCTTAATAAAGGGGAGGGAGGGTGGGCAGAGGGTGACTGTGAAAAGGCAGAGATACTAAACAAATATTTTTGCTCAGTATTTACAAAGGAAGAGGGGAGGTACCTAAAACAAACAGCAGAAACACTGGATACAGAAGTGATACCAGCCCATTTACAGAAGAAAGGGTTCTGAAAGAACTCTAAAACTGAAGGTGGACAAAGCAATGGGGCTTGGTGGGATTCATCCCAGAATTCTAAAAGAACTAAGGGTAGAGCTAGTGACACCACTGACTACCCTCTTTAACAAATCATGGGAGGATGGGGTGGTACCGAGGACTGGAGGAGGGCAGATGTGATTCCCTTCACAAAAGTGGGAGCAAGGCAGAAGCAGGAAACTACAGACCTGTTAGTTTAACCTCAGTGGTAGGGAAAATGATGGAATCACTCTGAAGGAAAGAATTGTTGAGTATCTAGAGGCCAGAGGGCACAGGACCCAAGGCAGCATGGATTCACAGCGAAAGGTCATGCCAGACAAATCTGATAGATTTCTTGACTGGGTGACCAAAGTAGTAGATCAGGGAGGGCTGTGACATGGCCTACCCAGACTTTAGCAAGGCATTTGACACAGTCCCACACAAAAGATTAATATACAAGTTAGCCAGAATGGGAGTGGGTCCCAAGATGACAGCCTGGGTAAAGAATTGGCTGGAGAATAGGACACAGAGGGTAATAGAAAATGGAGTCCACTCTGAAGAAAGGGGGTTACTAGGGGTACCGCAGGGTTCAGTATTAGACCGGTCCTCTTCAATATCTTTATAAGCACATTGCAGAGGGACTGAAGGAAAGTATGTCTTTGCAGATGACACAAAGATCTGCAACAGAATTGATGCACAAGGTGGGTGGAAAGGATGAGAAGGGACTTGGCAAGGTTAGAGGAATGGTCAAATGTATGGCAGCTTAGATTCAATGCTAAGAAGTGCAAGGTAATGCACCTGGGAAACAAAAACCCAGGGGAAGAGTACACAATGGGGGGTGAGATACTAACAACAACAAAAATGGAAAGGGACCTGGGGGTAGTCATATCAGATGACCTAAAGGTGGGCAAGCAATGTGAGAGGGCAGCAAGGAGGGCTGGGGGAATACTGGGATGCATAGGGAGAGGCATCACCAGTAGAAAACAGGAAGTTATTATCCCTCTGTACAGACAGTTGGTGAGACCCCATCTGAGTACTCATGCAGTTCTGGAGACCCAATCTCCAGAAAGACATAGACAGGATGGAAGCTGTCCAGAGGAGGGCAACTAAAATGGTGCAGGGTCTGCACCGGAGACATATGAAGAGAGACTTAAGGAGCTTAATATGTATAGCCTCGAGGAAAGGAGGGAGAGGGGGACATGATAGAAACTTTCAAGTACCTCAAGGGAATCAACAAAGTCCAAGAGGGTAGCATCTTTCAAATAAAGAGGTGTGTAAGAACAAGGGGCACAATTTGAAGATAGAGGGGGCGGCTCAGAGGTAATTTAAGGAAGTATTTTTTCACAGAGAGGGTTGTGGATGCATGGAACCACCTTCTGGAGGAGGTTGTGGAGTCAAAAACAGTGGTGGAATTCAAGCATGCATGGGACAGTCATAAGGCAATTCTAGGGGGTGGGGGTAGGAAGAAGTAGGCTGCTGGTTAACTAGGATCTGCAGCTTATCCATTAGGTAGGGAAATGGGCAGACTGGGTGGGCCAAGCGGTCCTTATCTGCCGTCAAAATCTATGTTTCTATGTTTCTATGGGAAACAAAAACCCAGGGGAAGAGTACACAATGGGGGGTGAGATACTGACAACAGTAAAAATGGAAAGGGACCTGGGGGCAATTATATTAGATGACCTAAAGGTGGGCAAGCAATGTAGGAAGGCAGTAAGGAAGGCTGGGGGGATACTGGGATGCATATGGAGAGGTATTAATAGTAGAAAACAGGAAGTTGTTATCCCTCTGTACAGACAGTTGGTGAGACCCCATCTGGAGTACTATGTGCAGTTCTGGAGACCCCATCTCCGCAAAGACATAGACAGAGTGGTGGCTGTCCAGAGAGGGCAACCAAAATGGTGCAGGGTTTGCACCAGAAGACATACAAAGAAAGACTAAAGGAGCTTAATATGTATACCCTTGAGGAAAGGAGGGAGAGAGGGGACATGATAGAAACTTTCAAGTATCTCAAGGGAATCAACAAAGTCCAAGAGGGTGGCATCTTTCAGAAAAAGAGATGTGCAAGAACAAGGGGGCACAATTTGAAGATAGAGGGGGGACGGCTCAGAGGTAATGTGAGGAAGTATTTTTTCACAGAGAGGGTTGTGGATGCATAGAACAGCCTCCCTGAGGAGGTTGTGGAGTCAAGAACAGTGGAAGAATTCAAGAATGCATGGGACAGACATAAGGCAGTCCTAGTAGGGGGTAGGAGGAAGTAAGCTGTTGGTTAATTAGGATCTGCAGCTTATCTGTTAGGTAGGAAAATGGGCAGACTAGGTGGGCCAAGCGGTCCTTATCTGCCGTCAAATTCTATGTTTCTATGTTTCTATCCTCTTGGGAGGAAAGTCCTGATCTATGTACATTCTCTTTCCCATTGAACTTCGGATCTGGTTTAGCCCAAGCTTCCCCCTTCAAGTCTTCTTTTTCTTTTCTCTCCTCTTTCCTACAGCTGCACCTATCTGTGCACTGGCCTAGCTCCTGGCCTCATCCTTGCCATCTCTGTCATGTACTCTGCCACCTCCTACCTTTGGGCTTACCCCTTAGAGGTGGGGCAGTGGTGAGTTGTCCAGGCTCTCCACCAACTACACAGTTCTGGGGGGGGGCAGGCGGGCAGTTGTCAAGTCAGGGCCTGAGAGGTTGGTGGAACATTATCCCACTATGGTAGGGCTTTTTTCCACTTCCTGACCCATCCACTAGGAGATGTCAGGTGGGGCAAAGCATAGGTGCAGAACATGACCACACCTCCCTCTAGGTCATCGATGTCTACCTCCACTCAAGGTGGTGCAGCTGCCTGCACCTCCTCCCAGGAACCACCAGGTGGTGGTCTCATGGCAGCAACAGGATCCTTCCTTTCCCAGAAGAGGAAAGCATCCTTTGGGACACTCAATCCTGCTACCCCCAAGCCGGGCCCCAACAACCCAAGATTGCTCCCAATCCCAAGTTGCCAGCGTCGTAAGTGATAGTGCTACCGCTGTGCGAATGGACTGGCCCATTATGGATATTATGAGTAATTATGGATTTAATTGGATAATTGAGGAATTTGAAAATAATGGCCCCAGGGTGTGATGTGATCTCCCTATTTTAGTTTTATTCTGTGGTGGATAGTTTCAGTTGTTGTTGCAGCCAAGTTTCTAGGAACAGGGTGATGTCCGGGTGTATGGCATTGTCAGGAAAACCAAGGTTTTTCTTGCAAGCTCTACCTCAACATTTGCTGCCCTTCTTGTGAGCTCATGTTCCTTTTCTACACAAGTACAGAATGGCTCAACTCAGGTGATCCTCTTCATCCCACACCTCAGAGACTGTTTTCTCCATTGCTCCAACTTCCTCAGATCTTGATTGCTATCCACCACATTCGCATCAGTTCTTTGAAGAGTTTTTAGGATTGTTGCTGTATTGCCTTTTCTGATAGCCTATGCGACATCCTTCTCCCCTTCACCAGAGCCTGCCATCCTCTCTGATGCTCATGAGGGAGAATTGCTTGGGTTCCTTCTCCATACTGTGAAACTTCTCATCGTGTCCTCCTGGGCTGCCCCCAGTAAGGCACTCGACTATGCAGGTTTTGATGCTCCAGTTTGCTTCTGTAGGAGAGATTGCAGTGGATGTCCTAACTCAACGTGAGAGATCGCATTCAATGCCATTGTTGTTGGAAGTGGAACCAGAAGTTATAATATTTAATTTTTTAATTTTTTGTTACATTTTTTAAATTCTTTCTTTAAAAACCCAATTTTTAAGTACAGTAAGACACTCTGAAGTGTGGGTTGTATGTCAGATAAATGTACTCCCTGGGTGCTAAAGGAACTTAGTGCAGGCACCTTATGCCTCATAGTGCACATGGATAGTGCATTTATTAGACAACAACCCACACCCTGTTGTGTCTTATGCAAGCAATAGCACACAATGAGGTGTGGAGTATGTGAAGTATCTCCTGATAAGAGCACACCCAGGTGTGTTATGAGGCATGAGGTGCTAGCGTTGAGTACCTTAGGCACCTGGGTGTGCTCTCAGGAGATAACTCGCACGTCAGAGTGTGTTATTGCACTTATAAAATGGGCTGCCCAGTAAAGAAATTTATTGAAAAATGAACATAAAAAGTGTAGCTAAAAAGAGTAAGAAAAATATGATAATATCAGTAGAAAAAAGGAAAAGTAGTCCGTGCCATTGTGTTGGAATGGAGGACTGGAGCTGTTTAGTCAAAAGTCATTACAGGGTATTGTTGTTTCTCTGTGTTTTCACTCCCCACTGACCCACAGAAACACTCAAAACTACATTTTTTTGTATTGTTTTTGTAAATACCGGTATTTCTTAGTTTGCCCATCCAATTTCAGAGCCAGCAGTAGCAAGCATGTCCCATTTTGGGTGGTGAGATACTGGCGTGATGTTTCTTGCCCACCCCCATACAGAAAGAATTTTTTTCTCGTTTTACATTTCTTTCATTTTTTTCTTTTGTTTACAGCTTTCATTAAATTCACTTTATGGCTTTCTCGCTAAACAGCTGGCTTGACTGTGAGCGAGCATGTCCCACAGCGGCCGCCATAGACAGCAGTTTACAGCTTTGTGGTTCTCAGTAACCATCGGTGAGGAAGAGAAACAAACTTCTTTTTACATTTCTGGTCACAGTAATGGGCCAATGTAGTTTTACACAGGAACTTGGGGGTTGACAGGTGTGGCATTTGAAGAGGAAGAGGATATAGGGAAGAATCGCCAATTGGGTCTGGAGATGGCAAAAAATGCATGTGTACTGGGTAGGCTTTTGAGCAGCGGTACTGACAGCTGCTGATACTATGAGCACAAGCAGGTGAATGTGTTTTGAATGTATGATAAAATGAAGTGCCTTACCGGTGTGCCTTTTATCGTGCACTTGGTAAAGATGTGGCATCACATTAAATGTTTGAAATAAATTAATGCCTGGTGCACTTTGTGGCCACATCCCCTGATGAAGGATCATGATTAAACCCAAAGTGCTGGGGTACAGTGTCGTGGGCTCAGGCCTTTCACAAGGAACCTCTTCTTTTTTTTTTTTTTTTTTTTAATGCTTGATTTCTGAGTTTGATCTTTGGTGCTGAGTTTTGCCCTGAGTGCAGCCTTCTGATTGCTGTGCTGCTACTATGAACAGACAGACTGGCAGTGAGTAAAAATAAAAAAAGATAAGGAGAGAATTAACAGTTTAGTGGTTGTGCAGGAAGGGGGCCCGTCAACACACTCATCGCTATTGTTCTGCTTTCTCTGTTGGTACCATGCTGCCAGGCAGGAAGTGCCATTTCCCACTGTGGTGCTGTGAGCTGTGCCAGTCTGTGTTTTTCTTTACAGTTGGCACAGCTCACTGATTTGTTGTTGTTATGAGGCTCGGGAGTGGAGGGTAGTGCTGGTTGGCTAGTATATCTTCTGATAAGGACATGGCTCAGAAGATGTACTAGGCATTTGGATTGCTGTATTTCTGAAGCCCATTTTATAAGTAAGCAATAAGGCATGAAGGGGTGTGTAAAACATATTTTACAGCATGGCCAGGGGTGTAGTAAGGTACAAGGCCAAAGGCTGAGTGACTTCAGCCACTGAACGTGCTGTAAAATATGTTTTACACACACTCCTGAGTGCCTTATTGCACTTATAAAATTGGCTCCTTTTTTTACTTTTGACTATTGGGAAAAGCATGTTTATATGTAGAAAAAACAGATTTACTTGTATGCATTTGTGATGAAATAGTCCTTCCGCCCACTGCAAGTGATGTCATTGATGATGTCATTGTATTATTGCCTACTTTCTTTTTCTTGTTTTTTTCTCTCTGTTGTTCTCCACATTCAAGATATGGAATGTTTATCATGGAATGTTTACCACGGAATACATGGATTCAAAATTCTGCTCAGTTCCACTGGCAGAATGTTTCTGTCCCTATAAACTGTACACACAGATAACATAGAGAATAATGGATGGGGAAGGGTTTGATATGCGAATTTAATGGACACCCGAGTTGTGGGATGTTACATAAACCCCAAGGGTGAAGCCCAAGGGGTTTATCAAAGCATTCCACAATGAGGGTGTGCATTAAATTCTCATATAAAGCACCCTCCCCATCTTTTATTTTTTATAATAACAGACCAGCAATTTTTCTCCAGCACTTTGTGAGACTGTTTGGCCCCGCCCACATACAGAATGTTGGCCAATGAGGCAGCAGCATAGCTTGACTGGCATGGCTCATGAATGTCATAACAACCAGCTGGTTGTTATGGAAAATATCAACCTGGTCAGTACATTGAGAGAAATTGCTGGCCAGTTATTATATAGAGGATAATGGCTGGGGATTGGTGATACGACACTATCATCTCGAGTGGTTGCTAGGGCAACATGGTAAACCTCGAGAGCGAGCTCGAAAGGTTTACTGTAGCCCTAGCAACCACGAGAGGTGATTTCAGTGTGGTTGTCACCTGATCCCCAGCCATCATCTTTTATAGTGTATGGTCAAAAATACACTGTTTGCATTCTATGTGTGAGAATTATGGAACTCTGGTGCATTCTTTTTTCTTATGCCACTGTTTGGAAGTTCTGAAGTGTGGTTAACAACTTTTAAAATTCTAAACAGTGCATAACAAAGCTGTGTGACTGCTGATTATGGTGATTAATAGGCACTTACCATATATCATAAAGACCTTTGCTACAGCCAGAGACTCAGTTATCTCACTGCCAGGGCTAGAAGAAGAGAGAGATTCCTGATAAGCAGGCAAAAGATAGAAGGGGGATTTTTCACTGTCAGTGAAGAAACAGTTGTAAAGAAAACTATAAACAATACTTATTGTTTCTAATTTGTTTATGTATGTAAGGAGAGTGTGATAATCAGTGAAAAAACATTGAACTCATTTGTTTTATTTTTTATTTCAGGTAGTTTTATTTTTAAGGCCCAGTTGAAGTTTTTTTATAGTGTAAAGGTAGCAGCCAAGTCTGTGGTGGAAGATCAGTTCTGGCTGTAGGGTGCTAACTGAAATGCTTGTGTTCCAAATGCTCATTGATCTGTGTTGCAGACTCTTCACTGCTGAGCAGTCTTTTTTTTTAACCATGTATAACAACTGGTGACCCCTGATATCAACCTGCTTTTGAGACCGGTATAAAGTCATATCAACCTGCAGGTTGATATGGCAAAGTTGTATCAACCTGCGAGTTGATAAGGCTTTTACTGTCTCGCACTGGGCTGTGTGTACCAAACTTGAAAAATTTAACCGTTCACAATTTTTTTAAACTTTAAACAAAGGAGAAGCCATTGAACCTTCACCTTATTGTCATAACAACCAGCATGCCATGGAGCCCACACAGAGGTAGAATCAGCAGCACAGGAAGCACATAATGCTAAGATTCTGAGCTTTGTTTACTTAGCACCAGTTATTATAAAAAATAACTCGTGAAGGTGAGTGATCTGCAGTTTCTTTTACACACCCTTGGCGTGTGACAATTATATAAAACTCTCAAGCTTTGCTCTTGAGGTTTATGTATTACATACACCTTGGGTGTGTACAGAAACTGCATATCACACACCTACATATGCATTATTTTCTATGTAAACCATATTTTACACATAAATAAGAGCCAATCAGATTACATGATTTTACCCTGCCATTTTATAATGCTTGCATAATGCACAGGCATCCTGGTCCTAAACCTGACCAGATTTGTTGGTAGCCACATCATAAAATGAGCAAATCAATCCCCCTACACCCAGAACTTACTTTCTATCACACAGATGGCTGCCGCCTTTACTCACTAAAACCTTTAACTATGCCTTAGAAATAAAACTACCTTAAATAAAAAAAATAATAATTAAACATTGTTTTCCTAATATTCAGACTCTCCTTATGCACATAAACAAATTAGAAAAATTAAGTACTGTCCATAGTTTTTATCATTAGTGTCCCTTTGCTGACAATGGAAAGTCCTCTTCCTATCTTTACCTGCTTATCAGGGAAATATGTGCTGCATTCCCAGCCAAAAATAAAATGGAGGCTCTGGTTCCAGATGAGAGAGAGAGAGAGAGAGAGAGAGTGTGAGTGTGCGTGTTTGTTTGTTGGGAGAGAAACACTCTGCCAGTGGAATTGTGCAGAATTTTTAATAATTTTATTCCATAGTAGACATTCAATCTGTTGAATGTGAGGAAAGACAGAAAAAAAAGAAACAGGTTGAAGAAAGGAGACAATAATACTCTATACACAAATATGGAAATGTAAAAAAACACAGTTACATAGGCAGACGAGACCCAAACTCCTTTATTGAATTGTCAAGTTCATAAAACACATACATTTGAATCATATGAGGCATGCTTAAGAAAAATTCCACCAAAAAGGAAACAACTGCAGGTTCAACAATTTTAAATGAAAGGCCCTATTTTTTGAAGGTAAAGGCTGCTTTGAAACAACTGAACTGTGAGCGGGGAAGGAAGCATAATCTTGAACTGGGAACTGGGAACCTGGAGGAAAGCACAATATTGCTTGACTTCTTAGGGAAGGTGTGCCTTACTTTTACTTTACACTTGTTTTTGCTTGTTTGAATCAAGAAGGGTTTTGCAATACTGCTTACCTATTTGTAGGTTGCTACCTTAAATCCAGCAGGATTGAAATACTGTTGTTTTCTTTTGTGGACTGCTGGCTTGTTGTAATTTGCTAGTATTTTGGTGATATTTTGCAACAACTTTTAAGTTTTCACTGGTGGCTGTGGATTTCTTTCATTTTAAGCCCTGCAGTTCAGTGGAGTTGTTTGTGTATTCAACCCAGATGAAGCCTGAGGAGGTTCAGACTGGATTGCTCTGATTGCCTTCACAGCACAGACCAGGTGGATTCTTGGGGGTGCTGCCTGTCCATGGCAAGGAGAAAGCTAGGAACCATTACACCAAGTACTTCAACTCTTAGCTGGAGGGCTGGTGCAGAGAAAAAGGTTTGGGCTTCATTGGGAACTAGAGACCTACCTGGAGGAATGTGACTCTGTACAAGGGGGATGGACTACACCTCTCCAGTGAGGGGACTGCAATCCTCAGTGAACAATTTAAATCAGTTTAAATGCTTCATTGCCAAGCATTTAAACTAGCAAGGGGGGGCGGAGAATGCAGTGAGAACCAAACTGCCCACCCCCACGGGATAGAGAAGTCAAAATGGAGGACCATATTGTTATGGTATCACCAGAGGAAACAAAACCCATAGAAGGGGGAACAGCAGAGGACAGAATGAAGGGGATTGAATATGAGAAGGACAAACATAGGCACAAAGACAGAAGGGGGCATGATACAAGCACAAATGGCAGGACATGGAAGGCCATGTATTCCAATGCCCACAGTCTAGGGAATAAAATTCCAGACCTGGTGGCCTTGATAATGGAGGCTGACCTGTACATTGTAACTATTATACATGGTATACTGGAAACCATGACTGGGATGTAGCAGTACCAGGTTATACTCTGTTTAGAAGAGATGTGGGGGGGGTAAAAAGGGAGGGGGTAGCTCTTTACATCAGGGAGGGTATTAGGGTGACTTAAGTACAGGGAATGCAGGGGGAAGAGGAGGTACATTGGGTCACCTTTGAGACAGGCAATGGCACTGCTATTCACACAGGCGTGATATACAGACCTTCAGCACAGGGAGAGGAGGTGGACAGGGTTCTAGTGGAATCCATCCACAAGATGGCAGCTAAAGGGGAGGTGCTGCTAGTAGGTGATTTCTATCTGCCAGATGTTGATTGGAGCATCCTAGCTGCTGCCTCAGCCAGGAGCAGGAGCATCCTGTACTCTGTACAAGGGGCAGGCCTCAGGCAGCTAGTGATAGAGCCCACTAGGGAGGGTGTAATTTTGAACCTGGTACTTACCAATGGGGACAGAATTGAGGAGGTCAGGGTGGGTGAACACCTGGGATCCAGTGATCATTGCACAGTGTGGTTCAGCATGAGTACAATGGCAGAGTCAAGCCGCACAAAGGTAAAGGTCCTGGATTTCAGGAGGGCAGACTTTATGGGAATATGTCTCAAGCATGCCCTGGTAGAGATGCAGTGAATTTGAAATCCACTGACGAAGTGGACGCGAAGTGGGCACTTCACGTTGCCACTCCACTACGCAGAGTAGGCAATGCAAAGTGCTCATTTCGCCTTGTCATTACCACTTCGCGTTGGGCTGAAGGACAACGCGTAGTAAGGCGAAGTCATTGATTTCAATGGACTTCACGTTCCTCATTATGATTCTAAGTGGTCCACTTGGTGTTTCAGACTTGGCAGCCCCCCACACATCACATGGCTTACAGTACTGTAAGTCACATTCTCTCTAGCCAGGCAGGAAGAAAGTGAGTCACACAGACAATTTCACTTTCTCCTGTGCAGACTGAGAGAGAGGAGTGTGTACTAGAGAGAGGAGTGTTTTGATTGCAGAGGAGGAGAGTTAAAATTTGATAGGTAACCCAAAAGCTTTTTTAAAAGCTACATTTTTTGTCTTTTTTGTACTGTTTTTTACTTAATTCATTCTTTCTGTAAATTTTATTTTTCTTACCTACTTACTTAGCTGTTTGTCTGTGTGTGTGTGTGTGACTGTGTGTGTGTTGTGCTTGTGTTGTGAGATGGAGCAGGGTGAAGGAATGTCTGGGGTGGGGGCAGCTCTGGGAGAGCATGGTAGTATGCGTCATCGTACTGTGTGTATGCGTGGTGGGCATGGGCGCCCATTTGTGTTAGACCACTCTAAACTTGTGAGTCTCCAACCCCCGGAAGCAGGACCAGCACCGCCTCCTGACTCTGAGGCAGTTCAACCACCATCACCACCAAGTCCAGCACAAGGTCCTTTGGAGCAGGATGTGCCTGTTCCACCAGGCCCAGGTGTGGATTCCATCAGTACTGTTGAGCAGTGTGAGCAGCCTACTGCCAGTTCATCTGGCCCTCCCCTGCCTGTGCCTGGTCCTCCCTGCACCTCTGTTGTTTGGCATTTATTTGACTGTGTCAGGTGGGGGGACAGCAGTGTGGTGAAGTGTCACCTATGTGTGGTGGAGGTGCGCCGTGGCCCACAGGGGAGTCACCTGGGAATTGGGGGCCAGCGCTCCCATATGCTTAGTCACCACCAGTTGGAGTGGCAGGCTGCCACAGAATGGACCATGTCTGCACCTGCTGGCTGTTCCATGGCAGAGGGTGCCGCTGTGCATCACCATCATCATCCACTAAAACCAGTAAATCACAAGTTTTTACGGGGGGGGGGGATTCTTGCAAACAGATTCAGACACAGCCACTTTTAATTTCTTTTTCTCCGGTTCCCAACTGGGGTCAATTAAATCATCATCATATTCATCAACGTCACTGTCACACACATCCACATCTTCTGCTTTGATGCTAACATGTGGACTGCATGTTGCAACAACAGTAACACATTCATCATCAGCATCTACACCACCATCACCTGATATTTTTCCACCACACTGTGAATCACTGTTGCATGGAAAATGAGTGACGTTAAGTGCCACGGTGGATGGAATATCACATTGTATGCTATCGTTGACATGATCATCAGAATCAGGTTCAGTTAATGGGATGTTACTGGGAAGTATGACATCACATACGCTGTCACTCACTTGCACTGCTTCACACTCAATATGTTTGGATACGGTACACTGGTCAGAATTAGAACTTGATGCAACAATGCTAATACTACCTCCACCACCACTAACACCAGTAACACTAACACCACCGGCTGGGAAAACATCATCTCCTCCAACTATCAGTGAAGCTACTGATTGGGCTGTAAAAAACATTGCAGGAGAAATACCTTTCCTCACATCAGCAATGCACTTCTCCGTCTGCATACTACTACTACCACGCCCACAGACTCTCTTACTGCCAACATTGCCATGGCCAGAAACAGCTTTACCTGCATGTCTCTTTGCAGGCATTTTGGGGGATCAATCACAAATATTATTACCAAATTCAGATTTTGATACATTCACTTTCTGACTGGAGGGTCGCTACTTGCTAGCTGGATGTGAAGCAAAATAAACAACTGTGGCTTTAGCAACAGATAAGAGACTACTGTGTTGTGACACTGTCATGGAATTAAAACAACTTCAGTAACCAGTGGTGCTGATGGGGTCATAAAAACAATCCAGTCTGGTAAAAAAATACCTTTTCAACATGGGGGGCACTGAATACAGACAGTGCTGATTTTTACGGCAGTACAAGCAGCAACACTAAGAACAGAAAACACGATCGCAGTACAAAATCAGGCTGCTGCAGTGGATAGCAGGTTCACACTGCTGCGCTTACTGGCACTTACACTGATCTGTGTCACAAATTTTAAAAGGTGTATTACTGTATATTTGATGCACGCAACACTGCACACACAATACAGAACACTTTGTGTACAATGCTGAATGAGGAATGCGATGCAAATGCAAAAGTTCAGTGTACTCAGTGCCACGTAACGTAAATTTGTAATTTAAACAACCTGACCTTATGAAATGCTGCACCACATTCACACAACAAGCAGCAAGAAAAGGTGTACTATCACTGACAATTTTGCTATGTGTACAGTAACACAGTCAGTTATATAACAAAAATATTACCAAAACACAAAGAAATCACTAGTTCTCCAACTTAAATCTACCTACACACACATACGCCCCTCCCCCACAAAGCACACTTCACTGTCTTTCACCACACACACTCAATGTTGTAAATTTACATACAAAATCCACACACAAACAAAAACGCTCGATGATGTGAACACAGGAGGATTTCCTACAATCGATGAACTACAGTTGGATCCCCCCAAAAAAGCAAAAATGCTTTTTGAACAGCTTTTAAAAGATTCCTACAGACAGCTATCAGAGCACACTGTCTTCTACTCCTTTCTACTCATACTACCTTGAACTGAGGCTGTGCAGATCAATATAGAGCCCATGTGACCTGAACTCCCATGAATCACTGCAAAATTCTCCTTCGGAGCTCAAAAACAAGGCGAAGTGAGGCGAAGTGAACTGCCACCAATGTACTTCACCTTAAAAATTGAAAGAGAAGTGACCAGTGGAGGCGGAGTAACGTGAAGTAGCTGTTTTCAATGCACTTTGTGTTCCTCATTATAACACAAAGTACTCTGCTTCGCATTGCAGAGCACTCCGCGAATCTGCCTTTGCTCCGCAAATCACTTGGCGGAGTGGATTGAGCCCACTTTGCCCACCACTATGGCCTGGCATGGAGTGACAAAAGGGGGGAGTGGAGGAGCAGTGGGCCCATCCAAAAGGAGCCATTGTGGAGGTGACAAACCTTTGCATTAGACAAGTAAATAAGGGCACGAGAAATCCACTATGGTCCTCAAAGGTAGTGGCCAGGAAGGTAAGGACGAAAAAGATGGCTTTCAGAAAATACAAGGAAACACAGTGGGAGCAAGACAGGGTAGTGTATCTGGATAAACAGAGGGAGGCAGGGAAAGCAGTCAGGAGCGCAAAGGCACAAACGGAGGCAAAAATAGCACAGGAGGTAAAGAAAGGAGACAAGACTTTTTATAGGTACATTAGTGAAAGGAGAATATCCGGGGGCTGGATAGTAAGGCTTAAAGGGGAAGAAGGAGAGTGTGTGGAAGGAGACCTGGGAAAAGCATCAATACTAAACAAATATTTTTGTTCTGCATTCACAGAAGAAGAAGGTGAAGAGCCACAGTTAGGCAACATGAACAAATATGGGAGGGAGATGGACACCAGTCCATTTACAGAAGAAAGAGTAGTAATGGAACTCAAATAAAACTGAAAGTGGACAAGACAATGGGGCTGGATGGGATACATCCTAGAATATTAAGGGAACTATGAGAGGTGCTGGTGCCACCACTAACAGCACTGTTCAATGAGTCACTCAATATGGGAGTGGTTCCAGAGGACTGGAGGAGGGTGGATGTAGTTCCTCTTCACAAAAGTGGCAGTAGGTAGGAGGCTGGAAACTATAGACCAGTCAGCCTCACCACAATAGTGGGGAAGAGTATGGAATTACCATTTAAACAAAGGATCATGGAACATCCTGAAGTCAGTGGAGCACAGGATCCAAGATGGCATGGATTCACAGCAGGAAGGTCATGTCAAACAAATCAAATTAATTTCTTTGACTGGGTGACTAAGGTCATGGATCGGGGGGAAGCAGTATGTCACCTACCTGGATTTCAGTAAGGCATCAATACCATTCCACATAGAAAACTTGTGAACAAGCTGGGCAGCCTGTGAGTGGGTCACAAGGTGGTAAACTGGGTTAGGAACTGACTGAGTGATAGAAGACAGAGGGTTGTGGTAAATGGTGCTCAATCTGAGGAAAGGAGGTTGACCACTGGGGTGCCACAGGGATCACTCCTAGGCCCAGTCTGAATTAATTTCTTCATAAGTGACATTGTGGAGGGGCTGATGGGGAAGGTGTGCTCTTTGTGGAGGACAATAAGATCTGCAACACGGTGAACACTCCGGGAGAGGTGAAAAAAATGAGGAGGGATCTAGATAAACTGGAGGAATGGTCCAGAGTGTGACAGTTGAGATTTAATTTGAAAAAGTGTAAAATCATGCATTTGGGGCACAAGAACCCAGGGGAGGATTACATGATTGGTGGGGACGGGGAAGAGAAACTGATGGTCACCAAACAGGAAAGGGATTTGGGGGTAATCATATCTGATGTCCTAAAGGTGGCCAAACAATGTGCCAAGGCTGTGGGGTGACCCAGTGGAATGTTGGGGTGCATAGGGACAGGTATCACCAACAGAAGGAAGGAGGTGGTGATACCATTGTACAGATCATTAGTGAGACCTCATTTGGAGTACAGTGTCCAGTTCTGGAGGTCACATCTCCATAAGGATGTAGACATGGTGTAGGCAGTTCAGAGAAGGGCAACAAAGATGGTGCAGGGCCTGCACCAAAAGTCATTTGAGGAGAGAGAGACTGGGACACCTTAATATTTGTACCCTGGAGGAGAGAAGAGGCAGGAGAGATGTGATAGAAACCTACAAATATCTAAAAGGCATAAATAGGGTACCGGAAGGTAGCATCTTTCAGAAATCAGATGTCCAGGAACGAGGGGGCATGGCATGAGGTTGGAAGGGGGTAGACTAAGGGGCAGCATGAGGAAGTATTTCTTCACATAAAGGGTGGTGGATGCATGGAATAGACTCACAGCAGAGACAGTGGGGACAAACACAGTGGGGGATTCAAGCATGCATTGGACAGGCATAGGGAAACCCTAGCAATAGAAACAAGGACGTAAAGCTGGAAATCAAGTAGGGTCTATGGCTTTTACGGTAAGCAGGGACAATGGGCAGACTGGATGGGCCTAGCAGTCCTTATCTGACATCAATTTCTATGTTTCTACATTTCTATGCAACACATTTCCAATAAAAGACCTGTACTGGTTTGAAATGTAAATAAGATAACTTTTTTATATAAAACTGCATGTCACACATGGTTACCTAGCCCCCTCCCCATGTAAACAGAATATGGTCTATTTGTTATCTTCAAAAATAAAATGGAAGCATATTTCAAAGAGAAGTCATATTTTTTATCTTTTAAAAATGGTTTCTTCTTATTTGTATTCATTTTAATTCAAAATATTTATATCCAATTTTATAAGTGCAACAAGACACTCCAGGGGTGTGCCAAAATGCTGATATAATCGTACTTCTGAAGTGCAGTTAATGGCACTCTGCCGTGCCTTGTGTCTAACAACACACCAGAGACATATGATTATATCATCATAATGCACACCCTGTCATGTCTTATTGCTTGCATGATATACTCAAATATGATCAGGTTTTGACCACTCAGCATACAATACCTCCCAACCTTTTGTCACTGAAATGAGGAACACAAATGCTCAAAATGAAGGAAAATATGGGCCACTGGCCTTCCAAATAAGAGACAGTTTCAAACATGAAAATGCAGGCTCAAAACTAAGTGTAAACCAGTGCTTTTATTTGCAAAAAGTTAATTTTGCTTCTCTATTATAGAATGTTAAGAATTTCTACATTAAAGTTTGAGTTTTAGTATCTCCTCTAAGTGTGCAACATCGTTTCAGTGTGGGATGGACCACTTCTAAAGGGGTAAAATGGGAAACATCCCTCAGAGACAATTGAGAGATATACCACCCAGGAGACAAAATTGACTGAACCTCATTTGGTAAGTGTTGTTACAGGCTTTCCAGCACACGGCTACATGAAAAGAAAAGTATATTATTAAGTGTATTCCAGGAGCTGTATATACAGTAGGATTGACTGAAAAATGGAACTGGACTTTTTGAAGGCAGTGATTCTTTTTCTATTCTGTCACTGTACTCAGAGAAAGCACTAATAGTTTTGCATTCTGGACAGGGCATGTGAAAGGGTCAAGAAAGGAATGGAAAACGTATTCCCAATACCCATTTTTTTCACAGCTGCAAGCCTGATGATCTGCAGAAATAAAACTGAAGGAAGAATTTCAAAACAGAATGCTCATAGAGGGAAAGATTTAGTAACATCTCAGTTGGTTGTGATATTAGATTGATGATAAGAAGCATGTATGAACCGGCTGGCTGTTGTTAATTTATTACTGATCTCATTATCTGAAGGAGTTTTGTTTAAAACTTCAAAGTATCTTTGGAGCAAAATGTGTAAACTTCAAATTAGACATATTTTCTAATTTCATTTAATATGAAGTATTACATTTGAATTTCCCTTTTTCTACATTTAGAAGACTGTGGACGTATATATACATCCAGAATCTATATATGTGCACACACATTCAGTTCTCAAAGGGTTAATGACCGTAAGTATAAACTATAAGATGCCCAGTCCATTGAAACATTTTTTTAAGTAGTTGTGAAAATTAATATGCATTTAGGGATGACTGAGTAACTTTCTAATTGTAGTAAAAATGCAGTACAAAATTGGGCACTCACTGCCCCAGTGAACGGAATACCACACAGCTCTTCAATTGTAAAAATTAAAAAGTAATTTTATTGACAAAAACAACACGGGTGTAGGCAAACACTCTTGTCAGCACCCCACCTGATGTGTTTCAGACTATGTAGCCCTCTATCAAAGGTCTTTGACAGCTGACAAGGGTGTTTGTCAATAAAATGACTTTCTAATTTTTACGGCTGAAGAGCTGTGTGGTGTTCTTTCACTGAGGTGGTGAGTGCCCAATTTTGTGCAGTATTGTTCCTATTTTTTCATGAGCACCGCCATCCTTGTGCGCACTTTTTGTGTTTGCACATTCTTGTAGTGAGCTCACTTCTTTGCATATATTGAACATTTCCTAGAAATTATTTACTAAAAAGATACAGTATGCACCTCACAAAAATGGAGCTGTGTTGGTGCTACGGCCCCTAGGAATCATTGCAGCCTAAGAAAATATTTCATTGTGTAAAACATTCATAGTATGCTGGAGTATGGACATTGTATTTGCTTGCTACTGTGCGTACAATGGATGCCACCAGAATGTAATGCAGTATCAGATATTCCAGCATAACAAAAGGGATTAATTAAGCAATAAGGCATGACAGAGTTTGTGTTATTGTCTAATAACATCACTCCTGGGGTGGGTTGAAGCATGAGGCATAGCCGAGTGCTTCCGCCACCCCAGGAGTGATGTTATTAGACAATAACACACACCCTTGAGTGCCTTATTGCTAGTATACAATGGCATGATGTGAGATTTTTAGTAGGACAGTTGTGAAATTGACAGACACACATAGATTGTTTTGTTTGGAAATATTTTTACTTTTAAAACCTGTGCTTCATGACTCAGACATAAAGTAGTCCCTAACAAGCCACTGTATAATTATAGATATTGTGTGGGCACATTGTCTCCTGCCTCCCCCCCACATATGCATCTCGGTGCATTTCTTTAAGTCTCTTCATTTAACTGATCTTTGTTGTGGAACTGCAAACTGCTGAAAGATGTGTTTACCAGGAGAAAGTTGAGTGGAGAATTGTGTGTTTCAGGTCACAATTGCAGGTCAAGTCAGAAATTTACCCAACGACCGGAGAAGTTTTTGGCAGGGCTGAGGGTCTGGAACTTTGATTTGAATGAGCTGCTGTATGCAGCTTTCAGAAGAAATATTGTGGCAGCAAGGAGTGGGGATGAGCTGTATTTTAGCACTGATGCTAAAGTGGATGATAGGTACGGCTGTTTAAACTGAGCGCGCGACCGGCAGTTCACTGACTGAAGCTGTTCATTTGTATGGCCAGTTTTTGTTTGGACTGCCAGTAAACAAATAGTTTGAAATTAAGTGGGACACAGTAGGGCAGGCAGAAACATTATGGGGTTATATGTGAGGAAGTGAAAGTAAAACATAGCAGAGTGCCAGTTTGCTTTTGCAGAGCTTTCCTTAAAGCAAATGGTGCCATGTTTTATTTCTCAAGGGAAGGGAGGGTCAGAACTAAATTTAGTATTTGCCCCAAGTGACAGAGAGAAGTAAGAAATTACATGGGGGGGGGGCTTTCATCGCCACTTTATTGTCCAGTACTGTTTTGCTCTGTTTGTAGAAAGCAGTGTCAGCTTTGTGGTGCCTTGCATGAGGAAGGAGAGATTTCTTACTTTATCTGGTCATCTGTGTGCCTGGCTTTCATACAGTGATGTTGTTGTTCAATAACATCACTGTCTCGGGCACACACCAACCAATTAGAGCCCTGGAAATTTTCTTGCCATTGTTTAATTAAGAAATAATGCATGACAGGGTGTGGTATATCATGGGATATCGTCACGTCACAGGTGGTTGGGCATGAGGTCGTAGGCCGAGTGCATCCAACGACACGAGAAGTGACAATATCCTATGATATACCACACCCTGGAGTGCATTATTGCTATTATGAAGTGGTTTAAACATTTTTTAAAGTAAAACAAAAAAAAAAGAAACATTTTAAAACATTTTCAAAATGTGGGGTGTTGGAGGAATACCTTTAAATAAAATAGTTCCTGGAGGGCTCTGGGCAGCAGGTGGAGCTGTTGTTGGCCATGATAGAGGAAGTGGAGCTCTTTTGATTGGGTAACCCGCACTTTACCATTGCAGTTTTTTTTTTTTTTCACAATATTCCCTATACGCACTGCACTTTATTTATATTATTTTTGTTGTGGGAGAATGTATGCTGAATTGGATGCTGAGAGAGAAGTTGGGGAGCTGAGCCAATGATGTGTGGCACTGCCAGGTGCATTTAATGGAATAGCCCTACGAATGAGAAAAAGGTAGAGTTTTGGTGTGATTCATTAGAACGGTTATGAATGTCTGGGACAAGACTAGCAGTTTTTTGTCTGAAAATTTATATGCATTTAGGGATGACTGAGTAACTTTTTTAATTGTAGTAAAAATACAGTATGAAATCGGGCACTCACTGCCACACGTGGCTTTCTTTTTGTGGGGAAGCCTCGGTTTGTGTGAGATGAGAATGACTAGAGTACGAGTGAGGGTGTCTGGTTTGTTCTTTTCAGAGGAAAAAATTTACTTGTTCATTGCTGTCACTCACATGCTTTTGGACACGCTGATTTGAAAGTATTTTCCCACGGCTTGCATTGTGTTGAATTATGTTGTGTGTGCAGCTGGTGGGAGTTCGTTTTTTTTTTGTTTGTTTTTTAAAATAGTTGCCGACTAGAAGTCTGACTCACTCTGGACTGTGGGAGATGAAGAACACTGCACGGTCAATGAGGAGGCTGGTGACTGGATGTTTTCTGAAGCCGTGATGATGTAGCCCGATATCATCATGGCTTCAACAACCTCTCGCCCAATCAGCTTCACGTATTTATGATCCCCAGTTCATAACTGCTATTATACAATGGCAAGAAATAATCCTGGCTTCTGATTGGTCTGTTGGCCACCAGAGAAGGGATGTTATTCTAACACAACATCCCAGCTGAATGTTTGTTACCTCATTCTTTGCATCTTATCTTAAGAAACAAAAATATTTTTCCACACTAACAAAATCATTCTTTAAAATTATTTTTTATTCTGTATATAACAACAAGCCATTGTATAATTGGAATAATGCCAGACAGGGGGGTGTTATGCTGGAATATGATCCCTTCTCGGGTGTTGGAAGCCCTTAGCCTGAGGCCTCTGACCCAACCACACAAGTTGGGATGTTAGCCCAGCACAATATCCACCCTATCAGACATTATTTCTTTATTATGAAATTGGTTGTAAAAATCTCGGACCCTGCGATGCCGGCGACCCGGGTTCGGGAATGGACTCGGGTCGTCGGAGGACTGACCGGGGGGAGAAGGACTGAGCATCCCACGACTGCTCTACTTCTCCAGGGAGAGGGTGCGGGATGTCGCTGGTGCAAGGGGAACCTCTGGTGGAGGACAGAAGTGCTACAGCATACGCACCAGCAAGGTTACAAAGGGGCAGGATGGACGCTGGTGTCATTGCATGTTCCCGCCCCCCAGGGGGAGAAAAAAACAAGCCTGCCTCCTTTGTGCCCAAGTGACGCCCACCCCTCAGCTGTGATCAGCTCTCCAGGCTGACTCCCACCCTATCCCATTGTTCATGGCACCTTAAGGGCTGGGTACTATGTCTCTGTCCTGGGGGGTAATCCAGGGGGGTCCAGGAGTGCGGCTCATGTGAGGATGCTGCAGCTGAGGGGTCTGTGACTGGGCAGATGGCCCGGCAGTGAAAGGTATGGCACAAAGAGACTAAATAGAAAAAAACAAATCCAAAATCTCAGATCCTGATTGGTCAAGAGCATCTTTCAGCCTGGTCATTAGCCCAGCACAATGACCCGGGTGAACGAAGCACCTCACAATAAGGACTCTGCACCTGAGAAATACCAGTATGCTCAATTGCCACAAAAAACATAACTGCTTGTCCCAGCACACGTACCTCTCAACAGCAAGTCTGATCTGAACAGCAAGTCCGAACATCCTCTGATTCCGCTCTAACACCTCCACTCCAGTACTGTTCGTTTTTAATCCCCTGGCCATGGGTCCCCTTCACAGTGATCAGCTCTATCTCACAGACCACATGTGAGACAGACTGCAGAAAAAAAAATTATTTTTTAAATTAAAAAAAAAATGACATGCTGGCTTCTCCCTAGGACTCTGCACTGGATGGTGCCCCATACAATTTGACCAACAGCCTCAATCTTTAACTGCAGCTGTTCTGATCTTTCTTCCACCTCCCTCTCAACTGCCGATAAGCTGCTCATGCTTAGTGGATGCTGCTTGCCTGGTCACAAACCACTGGCCCCCCAACTCCATCAGTTGTTTAAAAACTACAGCAGCCGTTCACCTGTCTGCAAACCACTTGGGCTGACTGCATGCAAAGCTGAGGCTCCTGACCGCAAACCACTCACCCCACTACATCTCATGACAGCTGCAAGAAGAGAAGCCACTGCTTACCCTCAGTAATACCAACAAAGCAGTTTGGTGCCATGCCACTTACTGAGTAGCATCAAGCAATACAATGTCCATATTGGAACTATTTTTTTTGATGATTTAAACATTTTTATGGGTTTTTTGGGGACAATTAAAATATTGATTTTAGAAATTCATGCATTTATTTTATTTATATAATACTGACAGGGATTCATTTCATAATTGCAATAAGGCACTCGGGGGGGGGGTGTTATGGTGGGATAATGGCCCTTCTCGGGTGGTGGAAGCATTCAGCTTTGCCTCGTGCTTCTGCCCATCTGAGGTGGGCTGTTATCCTACCATAATGCCCCCCATCATGCCTTATTGCTTAATTGAAGTTGCCTTGTTTTCTGCAGTAACTCTGCTGCAGAATGCTGCAGACTTGAGTTGCATCCTGGTGGGCTCCACTGTATGTGAAATGTGCGCTGAGATGTGACATTCCTCTTTAAATGTAGGAAAACTGCAATTCTAGGTCACATTTTTTAACATAGAGAATCAATTTTGACATTTCTGAAGGCAATGTAGGACAATTTTTATCCAGTGAAATTCAAAAAATAGTTACGCCATGCTGTGACATGTCTATAAATATTTTATGTTGCACAGATCTTTCTTTCACATTTTCAAAGCACCTGCACGTTAGTGATGAGGATGGCAGTTACCATTTTTCTTATATTACAGAGACTTGTCTTTTGATTCTTCAGTGTTAATGCCTAATCCTTAACATCTACACAACTTTATGAAATGGATGAAAAGCATCTAGAAGCCTGGTTACCTTAGATTCCTTTCTGCCAGATATTACATTAAACAGTAAAGCCATGTATAGAAAGTAGTGCCTTGCCATCGGACTTTTCTCTTTCCATTTTATTATGCCACACTTTTGTCCACAAAAAACATGACTCTGACAACTAGCCACAAATCAACCAACTCCCTCCTTCCTGCCTGTCCAGCACGTCACACAATAGCCTTGATGTGGTTTACTTGATTACCTCCAAATGTCCTTCCCACCCACTACACACTGTTGTATACAAATGCCAAAATGGAAGTCATTCCACAGTAACTTTTCCTACTGTTCTAACCACAGATACCACTGCTGGCGTTCCTTTACTCCCCCTTCAAACGGCACAAAAAATCTGAAATGCAGTTCACTTGCCTTCCCAGTATTGTGACCCAAATACATTTTTTCTAATTCTTGCACATCTTGATGGGGGTTTGGCAAGATGCTGCAACACAGCTGCCAAGCTACTGGCTACCCTCTCCCACCACACACACACTCAGTACCTGGCAAGAAACACTGCTTCCCTTCTCTCTGTTTACAGCAGTCCTAAAACCAACCTTTGAACTAATGTGCAATGTCACTGCTCTGCTGAGGCTGCTCCTTCCTTCTGTCTTACCAGATTCATTCTCGGAGAAGGATCAGTACATATGAATATATGAACATATGAAAATGCAATGAGAAGAAGGCTTCAAGGTCTATCAAATCTGCTCAATGCAGAGTTCATGCATGTTTGCTACATGTTGCTCGGACCCTTCCCTCTCACTCTAACCCTCCCCTTGAGTTTGTCCCACCCACTTAAATCTACCAACTGAATTGTGATTAACTACCCCTCAGCAGTGTGTTCCACCCTGCCACCACACTCTCAGTGAAGAAGTGCCTCTTGGCCTCCTTCTGGAACCTCCTACCCACCAATTTGTATCTGCACCTGTGGGTGTTTTTTCAATTCTGCAGAAGATATCCCCAAGGGTGACCTTATTAATGATGTTAAGGCATTTGAAGGTCTTGATCATGTTCCCCCTCTCTTCTCTAGTGAGTACATGTTCAAATTCACAAGTGTCTATTAATATGGGAGATCCTATTGCTCTTAGATCATCTTGATAGCCAATCTCTGTACCACCTCCAGCTGATTTATGTACTTCTGTCCTTCTTGAGGTAGTGGCTCCAGTACTGCCTACTCCAGGTGCAGTTGCACAATAGATCTGTACAGGGACAGAATGACCTCCTTTCTCCTGCTGGTGAACCCCCTTGATATGCAACCCAGCACACTGTTTACCTTTGCTGCTACCTTTTTGCATTATGTTGAAAATTTCAGATTTCTTGTGATTGCTGTCCCAAGGTTCTTCTCTTCTTCCAAGACTATGACCATCACACACCCCGTCTGTACTTGGCTCTGGGGTTCTTGCTCCCTATGTACATTACCTTGCACTTCTTTTGCATTGAAACCCAGTTGCCAGATTCCCTGCCATCTTTCCAGCTTTGCCAGGTCCTCCTTCAGATCCCTTATGCCCTCCTTGGTGTCCTCACTCCCACAGAACTTGGGATCATCCACACAAAGGCATATCTTGCCTTTTATGCTGTCTCCAGTGTCATGAATGATCACCTTGAATAGGACTGGACCAATCACTGATCCCTGTGGAACACCACTAGTAACTTTCATCATCCCTGAGTGCTCCTTCCACCACCCGCTGCATTCTCCCACCTAGCCAGTTTGCCATCCACCTGATCAGTTTCTTCCTTGTCCCTATGTCTTCCAGATTTTTGACCAACTTCTTGTGGAGACTGACTCAACGACCTTGCTGAAGTTCAGGTATAGTAAGCCTACTACTTGACTCCTGTCTGCTGCCTTAATGACCCAATTAAAGAAGCTGATCAAATTTGTTTGGCATGACCTCTTTACCATAAATCTGTGTGCCTGCTATCTTGGTACCTTGTTGCTTCAAGAAACTTGACCAACCTTTCCTTTAAGATGGTTTCCATTAGCTTGCCAATGATTGATGTCAAGCTGACTGGCCTATACTTCTACGGTTCATCTCTTGAACCAGTCTTATGCAGAGGCACTATATCAACTGTGCTCCAGTCATACAGAACCTCGCCTGTGTCCAAAGAGGAGTTGAACAGGCCATACAGGCATATGGCAAGAACTAATGCCAGCTCTCTCAGCACCCTCAGATGCATACCATCCAGCCCTGGGGACCTGTTCATCTTGAGGGCCTTGAGCTCTTTGAGGACATTGTTCTCCATTATTGCTTCCTCACTCATCTCCATTGGAACCCCTCTTCTCTATTTTCTTTTGTGGAAATGGCCCATCCTTCTAATAGTGAAGACTGAGTAGAAGTCCTTGTGAAATACTTCCTCCTTCCCCTGTTTTCCTCTGCATCCTCCATCCCCCTTTTCACCTTCACTATGCCCTCTTTTGGTGATCCTTTCTCCCAGAGGTATCAGAAGAAGATCTGAACACCTATTTGTAGCTCTGTCTTTACCTTGGCCTGCCTTATAGGCCCTGCTGATTGATTTCAGCATCCCTATGTATTGAGCCCTGCCTTCTTCCCTCTTGGTCTTTTTGTACTTTTCTCTAAATGCTCTGCCCACCTTCTCTGTAAACCATGGTGGATTTCTGTTCTTACTCTTTATTCCCTTCTGTTTAAGGTAGATTATAGAGACTGGCTGCAAAATGGAAAAAAGGCAGTGCTCAAAGATAGGACCAAGTGGTTGTCAAAATAATAGAGTCCAGAAAGTCGCACAAGACAAGCACTCCTACTGAATCAAAAAGCTGGTTTAATTTTACATTATTAAAGTGCTTTGTACATCATACAAAATAATAAAGTGCATCATATCACAATCACAGTACGAGCCCTGGTGCTTTGAGGTAAGATCAAATCCTCTTTCTCAGAGGGTGAAGATGATATTTTTACTTCCAAGCACTGGGGCTTATCCTGTGGTGGTTATGTTATATGATACACTTCATTATTTTGTATGATGCACAGAGCACTTTATCAACATAAAATAAAACCAGCTTTCTGATTCAGTAGGAATTCTTGTCTTGTGTGACTTCTTTGTGACTGCCTGGACCCCTCACTTATCACAGCCCACCTTTCTTCCACAGCCATGTCTACCCTGAGCTCTCTTAGTCCTCATAATATTGACTCCCATGCATGTAAAGTCCACATTCTTGAAGTCAAGAACATTTGTGTTCAGTGCTTCATGTCCCACATCTACCTGAAACCATATCGCTGCCTCCCAGGGGCACAGTGACTCTGATGCTTTTAACATTATTGCTATTTGTCAGCACTAGGGCCAAACTGGTCCAATTTCTTGTCAGCGCCATCACCCCCTGCATCACAAATCCATCCTGGAATGCATCTAGGATTGCTTGGCTCCTACTGTTGCTGGCCTGTGGGGTTCTTCAATCAACATCAGGCATATTAAAAAGTCCCCCATTATCACCACTTCCCCCAAGTCCACAGCCTTCCTTATCTCATTCCCCAGCTGTCTATCTGTGGTTTCCTCTTGACTTGATGGTTGGTACACTACACTCACCCTTATTTTCTTCCCCACCTCTGACTGCAGCTGCATTCATAATGTCTCTGTACTCTTCCTGCTATGTCTTCCATTGTAACTTTAATCCACTACCTGATTTGAGTGTTGAACAGAGTGGTGTTTCTTATATTAAACAAGGACTAGGATTAATACATTTAAACACTAGGAGTATGTTAAAAAAATGGACTTGATTGGCCCATGGGTTATTGATCATGACCCTGAGATTGTGATAATTTCTGAAACCTGGTTAAATCATAAAATAGAAGACAGATATTTAAATAGATAAGGATACAATATATGGCAAAGTGGTAGAAATAAAAAGGGGGAGGACTTTTGATTTATGGGAAATCTAATTTAATTTTGGCCCAATTGGAAATAAAAAAAAGACATGGAGGGTTTGGAGATATTGGCCCTAGAGTTAAAATTGCATTATTTAAAGAAAATATTGATTGTAGGGATATATTGCCCTCCTAAGATTAAAGCCCCAGTTGTTAAATGTCTACAGGATTGGTTGTTTAATTATAAAGATAGCCATGAAATACTGATGGCAGGAGGTTTCAATTTTAATTGACAAAATATAAATGAATCGCACACTTTGATTGATTTATAGAATAATTTGGGTTTAATTCAATTAATCAAAGAGCCTACAAGAATTAATATGGCATCAGTCTCAAATTCTTCAATTTTGGATTTGATTTTTACCATTGTTGCTGACAATATTATTGATAGTGGGGTTTTATCAGATTCAATCTCAGACCATCAATTTATATTTTGTAATAAGGCTTATTGTATAAAATTGGAAGAGAAAAGGAAAATTAGCTGGTGTAGCTTTAGAGATTTTGATTATATAGAATTTTTGTTGGATCTAGGTGCTATTGATTGAGAATGTATGTATTTGATTCCCTCCGTGGATGATTTATGGAACTATTTTTTGGGAGAATTTATGAAAATTTGCAATAAACATGCCCCAATTAAAACTAGAATTATGAAACAAAATTCCAAGTTATGGTACTCAAAGGAGCTTAGAAAGTTAAAATTACTAAGGGATAAGGCATGGCATTTAGCTAAACGAAAAGGTAGTAAACAGGACTGGGATAGATTTAAAAAGCTATGTAATGAACATGTTAAAGAAGTTCGAGGGGTAAAACAATGCCATTATACTCATTTATTGGATAAAAATAGTTTAAAAAATCCCAAAGATTTTTGGAAAACAATAAACACCGTAGTTAAGGGTCAGGGGTTTGATGAAATAAAAGTGCTGAACATTGATGGGCAGGTGTTACCAATATCACAATGTGTGTTGGATCGACTGAATGAGAAATTGATGGTAGCATCTAGCCCAATGAACCCACATTGTTTCCCTGGTGTTAGTTATCAACCCCACTTGTAAGATAATGGATCGAACAATTCATTTGTATTTAAAGAAATAAAAGTTGAGTCAGTGATTAGTGAACTATTAAAGTTAAACACCGCCTGGATAATATTTCACCAAAATTGCTTAAATATGCTGCTCCAATTATAGCTTATCCCCTAACGTATTTATTTAGTATATCTTTAACTACAGGAGTATATCCATTGGCTTGGAAACAATCCAAGGTTATACCTATATTCAAGGGAGGAAACAGAACAGTGATGGACAACTATAGACCCATTTCTCTTTTGTCCCATGTATCTAAAATATTAGAAAGATTGGTGGCTGTACAATTAAGAAAATACTTGGATTCTTCTAGATTAATGAATAGTATGCAGTCTGGTTTCTGGAAACTGCATAGTACAACTTCTGCACTTGCTAAAGTTGTGGGGTATGTGCAGGTAGCCATGGACAGGAGGACACTAGTGGGGGTCATCTTTGTGGATTTATCCAAAGCTTTTGATTCTTTGGACCACTGTGTCCTTCTGTCCAGAGCAGCATTCTTAGGAGTGGTGGGTCTGAGTGGAAAGTGGTTGGAATCATATTTGTTGAATAGGAGTCAAAAGGTGTCATTAGGAGGTCAGGAATCATGTTTTTTGCCTGTTGGGTCGGGGGTCCCTCAGGGCACCATCCTAGGGCCATTGTTGTTCAACATATATGTAAATGGACTGTCTTTTCCAGATCCAGAAATAAAGTATCATCTTTATGCTGATGATACTATAATTTATACATCACATGAATCTATTAGGTGCTACAAAATAGGCTTCAGTTAGCCTTTGATGATTTGCAGAGTTTTTTAAGAGACAGTAGGCTGACTTTGAATATGAAGAAAACAGACCATGTTGATACATCGAAAAAGTGAATGGTTGGAGGACATGGCCCTGGGATTGGTTGCTCAAAGGAGGCCCCAATCCAACAGGCACACATGTACAAATATTTAGGTCTTTGGATTGATAGTTCATTATGTTGGGATATACATATTGATAATTTGATAAAGAGTGTAAATAAAAGCATAGGGGCTCTCTATAGGGTTAGATCATTAATGAGTATGGAAGTAAAGAAAAAAGTGGTAAACATTATGGTTATCCCCATGATTGATTATGGGGATATATTTTAATCCTGTGGGAGAAAACAGGATTTAAGGAAGCTGGAAGTAAGCTATAACAATTTAGCCAGGTTTGTTCTAGGGGCCCCTAGATTAACCCACAGATGTTTGCTTTATGATCAGTTAAAGTGGTCAATGCTCTATGAACGTAACCATGAACATTTGTTAGCTTTTATTTATAAAGGATTGCAGGGGAAGTATCCGCTGTATGTGGTAGAAAACCTGATATATAGGGACAAATTGGCCTTACTGAGAAATTGTCAAGTGCCTAGCTTGGAACTGCCTAGATGTAAGTTGGATATAGGATGACAGTCTATATATTATAGAGGGACTTTGAGTTGGAACGAAATCCCTGAGTCTTTGTTTCTGTCTAATGTAAAAAATCATTGGCCTTTGATTCAACATTGGTATCTAATCAGCTCACGACAAAAAAGGCAATGCTGCTATTGATATATAAACTTCATATAATTATTTATAGCATAGGTTGTAGTATTAATTTAGAGTAAATTATGTTATACTTGTTTGTGTTTGTGTATTTTATGAAAAATCAGTGTTGAATGTTGTTGTAACATTTTCCTTTTTATATATTGTATTTTTATTGTATGGGACCTTGTTGAAAATGAGCTATGCTCAATCGAGTATATCCTTTATTCATTTCTTATGAATAAAAACATTTTACTACTACTACTACTACCTAGATTGCTACACCTCCTACCCTATACTTTGTCACAGGCTTCCCTTCTGGTGTCTCTTCCCTGTCTTGACCCTCTCCCTCCCTTCCCATCAATTCTATTCCCAGGTGGAGGACCATGTCAGGTCCCCCCCCCTGCACTAGGGAGGGCACAGTTGGTATAATCTACTTGGCTGTCATACCTGGGAGGCAAACTACACTCCTTCTATGTGGACCCACTCAATCCTGTGGCCATCTAACTCGCTTTACAATCAAGTCCCTTAGGACCAGAACCATGCTAGGTTCCCTCAGTTTTTGTTCCCCTCCTCTGGTTACCCTCATCTTTATTTTAATTGTTTATTGTTAATTCAGAAATCAACCTTTGGGCTAGAAGCTCATTTACAAAGGTTCCACGTTAAATGAAGGACACACAGTACAGCACGATACAGCACATGACATTGTCACAATGGATCAGCTACATGTTACAATTAACAGAGGTTCACACATTGATGTCACTTAGTTACATTCTGCTGGATACAGTTAAGTGTTCTAGTGTATTGTTAGAGTTCAGACTACGATTAAGATTTTAAGAACGAGAGAGGGGCAGAGTAAAGTGGAAGGATAAAACAGGAGGGACAGCACTGAGCTGCCAGAATTAGGCTTTGTCAGAAGATTGTTAGCAAAGTAGCTAGGTGGAGGGGGGAGGGAGGGCAATGAGGTCATAGGTGAGGCGGGAGTGGACATGTGATTGCAGTGAGAGGAGTAGTTAGGGTGGAAGAGGTTAGAGTGAGGGGAAGCTTATAGGACATGGCAGGAGAGGCTAAGACAGGGTTGAGGTTGGGTTCTTGGGTGCAGATAAGGATGTGGGGAGGGGGGAGGGGGAAGGAACCTCCACGGTAAGTGCCACAAAAGTGAGTTATGTAGTATGTGTAGCGGTAGTCAAGGTGAGAGTCTAAGTGCTGCTACAGTGTAGTGGAATGGTGCTGACAACAAAGTGGTAGGCTTTACGAGAAGCAATTGCAGGTTGATAAATTGGCAAGGTGTCCCAGAAGTTCGGTTTTGAAGATCATCAGGCTAACAGAACCAGTTATATGAACAGGGAGATCATTCAGCTATTGTGGAGCCCTATAGGAGAAGGGGCGTTGCCCAAGGGAAGTTCTTCTATATGGTACCTTAAACATGCAACGTGAGGCCCCTTGGGTGTTATACTGAGAACCGCTTGTTTGGAACATTTGCTGGATGCAAGGTGGTACAAGAGCTAGCTGTGCTTTTTTACCTTAGATGCAGGTCTGATATTTTATCCTGTCCCTTAGGTTGAGCCAGTTTGTTTGATTATAAAGCAGGCGTGTATGCATTTGTTTGTCAACCCCTAAGCCTGCAGGCCTTATTCAGTGTGGTAGAGATCTTGGTATCATCCTGCTCTTATTCCTTCCTCACAAACTACCATTCACACTTCATCTCCCCCCTTGCTTATGCCCAGCCCCTCTCGTTCCCTGCTCCCTATACTGGCCCTCCTTCACATGATTGCCCCCCCCCCAATGCCCCTGTGTCTACTTCCCTCACTAACAGAGGTTTCTCCCTGCTGGTTATTCACCTTATTGTACCCTTTGAGTCTCCTCCTGATACAGCCTTGAGCTTCCCTTGTGGCTTTTCCCAGATCAGCTTTAGGTCTAACCTTAATTCCTCTCTGCTGGCCCCTGCTGCCCTTTTTCCTTGCAACCCCATCTATGCTAGTCTGGATACCATCTTCCTCCTTGGAGTTGAGTATTAGGTATCTATTTTGTACAGGCACTCCAATAGGGTGTCTGTCTCCCTCACTCCCCTGTTTCTCTCCACTTCCCCTACCAACTGCTTTCTGGCCTGCTGTCTTTGTCTTTCTTGCCCTGTGTGCCAGAGGCGACCACAACCCTGGGACCTTCTGTTCCTCTGTCTGCCTATTTCAACCCCTACCCCTGGATCCCTCTATCCCATTTCTGGTCTACTTATCACTGCACTCTGTCCTCTTGTCAACATGTTTAGTCCCCTTACCTCAGGTTTCCAGTGCTCCACTACAAGCCCACCTATCCCCACTCCTTGTCTTCTAGTAAATTGATTAGTTCAGACCTGAGCATCTGCACCTCAGCCATCATAAACCCTAGCCTCCTGCATACTGTGCATCCCCCAGCCTCCCAGAGTGTGCCTAGTTAAAGCACTGCCCCACACCCCCTGTAGCACCCCACACTCCCCCTTCCCGACTCATGCCTGATAATTCCACCTGTCCTTATATGCCTATCCCAGATGGGTGTAGTGTCTCACTGTTTCCTGCCCTTATATGCTTACCCCAAATAGGGTGTACTTACAACCAGCTACTAACCTGCCTCCATAAGCCTGCCCCAGATAGGGAGCAGTTACAACATACTATTAATCTCCCTCTGCAGGCCTACCTCAGATAGGGAGAAGTTACATGTCACTATCTGCCTTTAAATATCTACCCTAGATAGGGAGTAGTTATACAGCACTACCTGCCTTCAAATACCTATCGTAGCTAGAGAGTAGGTACACACCACTACTTCCCTCCACAAGTGCTTCCCAGAGGAATAGGTACAACCTACCACTCACCTGCCTTTACAAGCCTACCCAGATAGGAAGTAGTTGCAAACTATTATTAACCTGCCTAATGCCGGCCCGGTGGTGCTGAGGGTTGAGGCACTGGACATCACACCTCACGCTGCACTGGCAACCAAGGTTCGGGAGTGAGCTCAGGCACCGGGGGTCGGAAGGGGAGGGTTGAGGATCAAGTACTCTTGTGGTGCTTTCCTCCCCGGGATGGAGGGGAGGATGGCCTGGCATGCCAGCTACCCCCGGTGGAGACCGAGGGGTGCTGCAGCGTGCCAGGCAGCACATAGTTAGTGTGGCCGATGCAGACAGGGTTGCTGTATGCCAATGTGTCAGGGCGTCTGCCACGCAAAGGGAGGGGGAAGAGAACACAGAACAGAGGAAAAACCTGTTCCTTGGGGTGGGTGATGGTACCAGCCCCCATGCCTACAGCCGGGCCCATCCTGTTGGGCCTCACATGTTCCTCCACTCAGGACCCTCACCCATAGCTGGAGTCAGTGTGTTAGTGCACCCAGAGAGGAGGGATGGCCCCACCCCAGAGGGGTTAAGCCGGGGGTGCCAGCTGCAGGATGAGCGGAGAGTAAAGAGGAGGTACAGACAGGCGGACTTCGGGCTGAACAGGATTCCGGTTGGATGCCTGAGAGAGGCTCCTCGGACCATGAACCACTGGGAAAAAGAACTGCAAAAAAAAAAAAACCTGACTCCACAGGCTTACCCCAGGCAGGGAGTAGTTACAACATAGAACTAACCTGCCTCCACAGGCCTACCCCAGATGTGGAGCATTTACATACTACTACTTGCCTCTGAGGGCCTACCCTAGATAGGGAGTAGTTACAACCTACCCCTAACCCAGTCTCCACAGGCCTACCCCAGATAGGAAGTAATAATAATAACTTTTTATTTTAAGAATAATAACTTTATTTAATTGAGCGCCTTTCACAGTATCAAGGCACTTCATAAGTTCACAAATAATTCAATAAAACATAGTTAAAATCACAGCAAATCAGAAAATGCCTTACTCTATAAAAATGTCTTCAGCGCCTGCATAAAGCTCCCCACTGTTCTGCCCTCCCACAGCTGATGGGGCAGAGAATTCCAGAGGGTTGGGGCAGCAAACATAAAAGTGTGCACCCCAGGTGAATTCAGACTAACCCTCAGTATCTCCAGCAACCCCTTGTCAGCCAAGCGGATAATTCCCTGAGTTCCAAGCAACCCCTTGCATGAGCGACACTGAAGAATGAGGACCACAAAGCAGGAGTGTGGTACCTTACTAGGGACTTCTGTAGAGATGCTGCAGGGTGGTAGGGTTCTCAGCCTAATAGAGGGCATGTGGCCTGCTGTTGTCTGGACTGTCATGTAATATGAAATTCCAGACAACAGCAGGCCAAATGCCAACCTACAGGTGCAGCCATGACAATAATGTGGCATTATATGAGGATGGACGCCAGCTGCTCAGGCTGTGCATCACATACAGGCTCCCAGATCAATCTGGCATTTTTACTGTAACTCCAGCGCAATTATCCTGTGTTTTCCATTAGATTACATTATTTCCTATATGATATATAGACAGTCCGTATTATACACCGAAACTGCACAATTAACAACCTTGTTATGGTATTGTTGTGACATCAAGAGGTTATTAACCCCTCTTGATTACATCAGAACGATACAATAACAATCTCTGTGCCACTGAGCATGTGTATCTCTCGGTTCTCCCACATTTACTAACATACTAACATACTAAAATGCCAGCAGAATAGGCCTAACGGTCTTTCGTGTCTGCTCGTTTGGTCAGTCCCCAACCTGGGTGCTGACCTTGCTGTCCCCCTCGCCTTCTCTGGCTTCTCCCTTCCTAGTTCCGGATATTCTTGCTGCATTGGATTTTGCTTCCAGAACCCTTCCCCTGTACCTGTCCCACCCCCTCTTGAACCCCTCCACTGTCTCTGCCTCCACCAGCCCCCTAGGCAGTGCATTCCATGGCTCCACCACCCTCTCAGTGAAGTAGCACCTCCTCCTTTCTCCCCTGAATCTTCCTCCCTCCAGCTTCCAGCCATGTCCTCTAGTGGCCCCTTCCTCCTTCCTTCGAAGCACCCCAACTGTTCCTCCCCTATTTACCCTCTTCATGTACCTAAAGACCTCTATCATGTCCCCCCGGTCCCTTCTCTCTTCCAATGTGTACATATTTAGCTCTTCGAGCCTCTCCTCATAGGTCCTGTCCCCCAAGCCCCAAATCATTTTGGTTGCCCTCCTCTGGACCCTCTCCAGGAGGTTAATGTCCCGCTTTAAGTGTGGCCTCCAAAACTGCACGCAGTACTCAAGGTGCGGCCTCACCAAGCAGTTATACAGAGGGAGTATCACTTCCCTCCTTCTGGAGGTGATCCCCTAGCGATGCATCCCAGCATCCTGTTGGCCTTGGCTGCTGCCCTCCTACAAGTCTCAGAGTTGTTCATCTTGACATCCACCACCACCCCCAGGTCCCTCTCAGCCATCGAGACTTGTAGCATTCCCCCAGGGTGTACACTTGACCTGGGTTTCTGGCCCTCAGGTGGAATACCTTGCATTTCCCTGCATTGAACCTCAGCTTCCACTTTCTAGACCATCTTTCCAGAGCCTCCAGGTCCCCCTGTAGGGCCACCCTCCCATCCTCCCCATCCACCACCGCCCCAGTTTGAGTCATCTGCAAAGGACTCATCTCACTCCTGATTCCTGTCCTTATGTCAGATACGAGGCGCTGAACAGAAGGGGCCCAAGGATCAGATCTCTGTGGGACCCCACTGATGACCCTCCTTGGGGATGAGACTATCCCACCAACTACGACCCTCTGGATCCAGTCCTGGAGCCAATTGCCTATCCATCTGATCATCTGGTTCCCCACCCCCATTTCTCCCAGCTTATCCAACAGGCCCAGGTGAGGAACAGAGTCAAATGCCTTGCTGAAGTCCAGAAAGAGGACATCTACTGGTCTACCCAGGTCCAAGGCACTTGTCACCCAGTCATAGAACTCCACCAGGTTTGTCTGACACAATTTCAACTTCTGAATAATGCCGCCCGGGAGACCGGGAGAGCTGTAACTAAGGAGTACAGGAGTGAAGGACATATTGCCTCAAAAATGTCAAGTTCCCCAGAAGAAGCTGCCTGAATGCCTGCCTTCACCCTGTTTGTTGCTTGCTGCTCACAGCACTCTTTCTTTCTTTCTGATGCCAACGTGACGATGCCTCATGAAGTTTGTACTTCCTGTGACCCTCACAGCAAACCAGCTTTTTGTTTGTTTGTTTGATAGAGCACTAGTTGGGCTGAACTTACAAGGGTAAGATTTACTAGAAAACTATGTAGTAGGTGGGAGTTGCTATTGTTTCTCGACCCATACACTATAAAACATAATGCCTGAGATTTTGGTTAATAACCACTGAAATCACCTCTCGTGGTTGCCAGGGCAATAGTACCCTCTCAAGCTGTGCTCTCAAGGTTTACTATGTTGTCCTGGCAACCACTTTGGGTGATTACAGTGCAATTATTAACCAACTCCCAGGCATTATCCTTTATAGAATGTGGATTGCTCTGTTGTCCTGAATAACCTATGCATGTCTGTGGGAACAATTTCCCTGTGGATGGCCATGTAGATTGCTCTGTTTTCCTGTAAAATACAGGAATCCCTACAACTCTATGAGCCTGCACTATAATAGGACGGTGGGGCTGGTAGTGATGTGGCAGGGGAGTGTCAGTTTATAAAATACACAGGCCTGCATTTTTACTAACAGCTCCCTCCACAACAGCACTGCCTACTTGCCTCACTACACCACAATAGAAAGCATGGGCCAGATTATCAAAGGCCAGAGAATGGTGCAGGATGCTTTCATCAAAAACAACTGATGCAAGGAGCAGGATGCATCAAATCTTGCACCAGTTCTGATTTTCAAATGGTGCTTGCATCAAAAACAGGTCTACATACGCCAGAGTGGCTTGCCCCATGCTTGCACCAAAAAAATCCCTGTGCCATGCCGGAAGGGATGCCTGCATCACTAAAATGATGCACCATCCCCTTACTTGGGATTTTCAAAGACTGCAAGTCCTGCCCTTGTGCCTAAGATGCCTGCTGCTGTTAGACCAGCCAGAGCTGGTCTAAGGGACACTAGAGCATATAAAAAGACTCAAAGCAGGTGGTCAGATCTGACTATGCTACTATTAAGGGCCAGTATTCCCCTACAGGACTAGTTTAGAACATTTGGGGGGCTTAGTTTTGGCCATTTCATCTGCCAATTTGTTTTACTTAGCTTGCATCATTTTCGTCCTTTGCGTCATTTTTTACTCAACTTGCACCATATTTGTTACTCAGCTTGCACCATTTTTGTTACTCAGCTTGCACCATTTTTACTCACTTTGCACTATTTTTGTACTCAGTTTGCATCATTTTCATTCCTTGAGTCATTTTTTTGACTCAGCTTGCACCATTTATTTTGGTGCAGTTTACGTCATTCTCATCCCTTACGCCATTTTGTTTAAGCAGTGGACCTCTTGCGTCAGTTTAGAGGACTTTGTCACTAAGAACGCTTTTCTTGCAAAATATGACATACACTATTTGGTGCACCTAGATCTGACTCAAGCTGGTTGTTTGATGCAGCTTTCATGGATTTAAGGGCCTTTTGAAAATCTGGCCCCATGTTTTTAGATGTGTACCTACACATAAACAAAATGCTTAAAATATTTTGAAAATGTTTTTTCATGTTCAGTCATTAGAAAATGTACCAATTTCATAATTACAGCAATATTTATTTATCTGAAATTACTTAAACTGGGATAACCCCATGGGATGCAGCATCTCAGTTTCATGGGTGTCCCAGGGAGGACAGTAGTAGTCTACAGCTTAACGTAGTCCAACAGGAATTGTTACATACAGGCTAAAATATACAAGGCAAAAAAAACAAACTGTAAATGTAAGTACTTACAAATCAAAGCATGCTAACAAAGTGGGACTGCAGCAGACTAAGAGCACGAGCATTGCTGTGGAACATGATAATGGTCAGAAGGGTGGGGGGATACAGGATTAAAACAAATATAGAAGGATCAAAAGTGGTTGGAATAAATGGGCCTGAATACTTGCAAGCTATAAGCATCCCTCAGCTAGAGAGGGCATGTGTTTCATGAGAAGGTAATTGCTGCTGTTGAATGGAGTGAGTAGGCACTGGCTGACTGTGCGAGGTGGGCTTGGAGATAATCTGAGGCTTTTGATTGTGCACAGTTGTACAACAAAGAAAGTCAGTGGTAGTCATGCCTGCTTGAAGGACTTGACCAGTTTAGCTGGTTATACAGAAGACATTGGCGGGCAATTTATCTGCAGAAGAAGATTAACCTCTACAACTTTTGGTACAAATGGTCCATGGGCAGCAGTATGGTTTTGTTTGCACAGTGGTGTATGATGTCTTCATACTCAGTGGAAGGAAGTGAAAATGGGACACCACCTGCTTTCACATGTGAGCACTGAAACAATGCTTAGACCTGTAGAGAAAGTTGATCTTGGGCCCCAGGATTGTTTGCATTTGTCCAATGTGCCTACTGTACGTAAGTAAAACATCAAGCCATACTCCTAGACATTTGAACGTGTTGACTTGCTTGGTAGTGTTGCCATCTGATTTTATGATATCAAGTGGATTGGCTGAACAAGTTAACAAACTCCAGGATCCAAGCACCATAGACTTTGTTTTGGCTACATTAGGGATCAGATGGCTGTTGATGAACAAGGAGGATATTGTGCTGAAATCAGATTGGTGTATTGAATTAACCTTAGACATTGTTACAGTATTGCACTCTTGTATAGTATGGTGTCATCTGCATACACACAGTTTGTAGATGACATGTCTCACTGTGTTTAGGAAGTCATTAATAAAAATCAACAGCAGAGGGCCAAGGATTGAGCCTTGAGGAACCCGAGATTTAAGACATTAAGGTCTGAACTAATGGCTTGTATGGACACTAGCTGGGTGTGTTTACACAGGTAGCTGTTGATTTATTTGATGACTAATTGACTGAGACCTCAGATCTTGAGACTGAGCAGGACTATTGCATGATCAACCAAGTGGAAGGCTTAGCAGAGGTTCATGAAGGTGGTCCTAGTGAGCAGGCCATTGTCCATGGCTATTTGGAGATCACTGGTGACTTTGAACAATGTAGATGTGATGGATTGCCACTCCTAAAGCTAGATAGCATGGAGAAAGCAGATTGTGCTGATTTAGAACACAGTCAGATGAGAGTTAATACACTTTCTGAGAACCTTAGAGAGGGCAGGAAGGACTAAAATGGGTCTGTATAGGTTCAGATCCTGTTTAGCCCCTCCTTTGTGTTCTTTCTTTTTTCCCTATAATATTCTCCAAGGTGAGGTATCATGGATATCATCACTTCTTGGGTGGACAAAGGCACTCAGCTGGTACCCATGCCTCACAACACGCCTGAAGCATGATGATATACTATGATACACCACACCGTGTTGTGCATTATTACTTAATTTTACAATGGCTTATCTGCATACTGCTTTCTCAGTACCGGAGGAGCAAGTTCAAGCATGAGGTGCACTGTTTTTGCTCTGTTCTTTGCCGACAAAGTGTCCTCTGTCAGGACTGAGATCTCCTCCAGTGCTACTCAAAGAGCTTACAGGATCAGACTGGTGATATGCCAGGGCACCCCTCTTGTGTGGGGTGAGTTTGATCCAGTTGGAGTGGATGAGGTAGTTGAGATAGTCTTGAGGCTGCGACCAGCCTACTGTGATCTAGATCTAAGATCCAACTCGATTTTTGGTTGGTTGCGTTGGCCTGATTGGATCTGTGGTTGCTGAGATCATCCAGTGTTCCTTGGGAAGTGGGGTCTTTCCTACAGCCTTGAAAGAGGCCTTGGTGAGACCCATTTTGAAGAAACCACATTGGACCTGGAGTGTCTCACCAACTACAGACCAGTCTCAAACCTCCCATTTTAGGGAAGGTTTTAGAAAAAGTGGTGGCCATCCAGCTCAAGACCCCTCTCACCTCTTTTGTCACTTTGAGCATTTCCAGTCTGGATTTAGACCTGGGCATAGCACGGAGACTGCCCCAATGAAGGTGCTGAATGATTTCCTTATAGCAAGAGATAAGGGAGAGTGTGCCATCCTTGTTCTCCTGGATCTCTTTGCAACATTTGACACCATGGATCATGAAACATAGAAACATAGACTTTGACGGCAGATAAGGATCACTTGGCCCACCCAGTCTGTCCATTTCCCTACCTGCTGGATAAGCTGTAGATTCTAGTTAACCAACAGCCTACTTCCTGCCACCCCCCACTACAATTGCCTTATGTCTGTCTCATGCATGTTTGAATTCCCCCACTGTTTTACACCCAACAACCTCCCCAGGAAGGTGGTTCCATGCATCCACCACTCTCTCAATGAAAACAAATTTCCTCACATTATCCCTGAGCCGTCCCCTCTCTATCTTTAAATTGTGCCCCCTTGTTCTTACACACCTCTTTTTCTGAAAGATGCTACCCTCCTGGATTTTGTTGATTCCCTTGAGGTACTTGAACGTTTCTGTCATGTCCCCCTGTCCCTCCTTTCATCAAGGGTATACATATTAAGCTCTCTCAGTCTCTCTTCATATGGTTTCTGATGCAGACCATGGACCATTTTAGTTGCCCTCCTCTGGACTGCTTCCATCCTGTCTATGTCCTGGTGTAGATGAGGTCTCCAAAACTGCACACAGTACTCCAGATGGGGTCTCACCAACTGTCTGTACAGAGGGATAACCACTTCCCTTTTTCTAATTGTGATGCTCCTTCCTATGCATCCCAGTATCACCCTGGCTCTCTATACTGACTTCTCACATTGCTTACCAACCTTTATATCATCTGATATGACTACCCTCAGGTCCCTTTCCATTTTTGTTGTTGTTAGCACTTCCCCTGCTATTGTGTACGCTTCTCCTGGGTTTTTGTTTCCCAGGTGCATTACTTTGCACTTCTTTGCATTGAATCTAAGTTGCCATATGTCTGACAGTTCCTCTAACCTTGCCAAGTCCCTTCTCATCATTTCTACCCCCCCTTGTGTATCAACTCTGTTACAGATCTTTGTGTCATCTGCAAAAAGTCATACCTTTCCCTCCAGACCCTCTGCAATGTCACCTATAAAGATGTTAAAGAGGACTGGACCCAGTACTGAGCCCTGAGGTACTCCACTAGTAACCCCCCTTTCTTTGGAATGTGTTCCATTCACTATTACCTTCTGTGTCCTGTTGTACAGCCAGTTTACTACCCAGGCTACTACTCTGGGACCCACTCCCAGGCTCGCTAACTTGATTATTAATCTTTTTTGTGGGACTTTGTCAAATGCCTTGCTAAAGTCTAGGCAGGCCATATCTACAGCCCCTCTCTGTTCTATTAGTTTGGTCACCCAGTCAAAGAAATCAATTAGATTCATCTGACATGACCTTCCTGCTGTAAATCCATGCTGCTTTGGGTCCTGTGCCCCACTGGCCTCTAGGCACTCAACAATTCTTTCTTTCAGAAGTGATTCCATAATTTTCCCTACCACTGAGGTCAAACTTACAGGTCTGTAGTTTCCTGCTTCTGCCTTGCTCCCACTTTTGTGAAGGGGAATCACATCTGCCCTCCTCTAGTCCTCAGGTACCACCCCATCCTCCCATGATTTGTTAAAAAGTGTGGTAAGTGGTGTCACTAGGTTCTCCCTTAGTTCTTTTAGGATTCTGGGGTGAATCCCATCAGGCCCCATTGCTTGGTCCACCTTGAGTATTAGGAGTTCTTTCAGGACTCTTTCTTCTGTAAATGGACTGGTGTCAACCCCCTTACCCAGAGTGCTTGTCTTGTCTGGTTTAGGTAACTCCTCCTCATCTTCTTTTGTGAATACTGAGCAAAATAATACATTCAGTATTTCTGCCTTTTCACTGTCTCCCTCTGCCCGCCTCCCCTCTCCCTTATTAATCTTCACTATTCCTGCCTTAACCTTTCTATGCTCTCTAATGTACCTATAAAAGGTTTTATCCCCCTTCTTAACTGAATTGGCTATTTTTTTCCTCAGTTTGGGCTTTTGCTATTCTGACTGCCTTCCCCACTTCTTTCTACTTTAATTGATACAGTTTCCTGTCGTGCGCCTTCTGTGATTCCTTATACTTTTTGAATGCAGCCTTTTTCTGCTTAACCTTCTCTGCCAGCTCTTTTGAGAACCATAGTGGTTTTTTACTCCGCTTTGTTTACTTTATTTGTTTCACACAAAGGCTTGTTGCCTCTATGATGGCAGTTTTGACTTTTCTCCATTGTTCTTCCAACTCTCCTTTTGGCCATTTGCTAGTGTATTCCTCAGGTATTCACCCATTTTGCCAAAGTCAGCCCTTCTAAAGTACAGTATCCTTGTTTTTGTATGGCTCATCTCCATGGTTGTGCTTACTGTGAAGCACATTGTTCAGTGGTCGCTTGTTCCCAGATGTCTACTGACTTCTAAATTTGTGATCTTCTCTCCATTTGAGAGTGCCAGGTCTAGTATTGCTCCCTCCTGAGTGGGTTTCAACAATAGCTGTCTAAGGCCTGCCCCCTGCAGGGCATCAAGAATGACCCTGCTCTTGGATGTGGCTGCAGTACATGTCATCCAGTTAACATCTGGCATATTCAGGTCCCGCATCAACAGTATCTCCCCTTTTTCAGCCATTTTGAGAATGTCCTCTATCATTTTCTTGTCCATTTCCTCCCCTTGAGATGGGGGTCTATATACAACCCCTGTGTGGATTGTGATGCCATTCCCTGTCTCCAAGGTGACCCATGAGGTGTTATTGGACCAACTGCGGAACTGGTGTGAACTAACCGGCAATGTCATCAGCTGGTTTAGGTCCTACCTCAGGGGAAGAGTGCAGAGGGTGATGATGGGGATATCCTTGTCCAACCTGATGCCCCTATGCTGTGGAGTTCTGCAAGGTACAGTTCTGTTACCGCTGCTGTTCATGGTGTACATGTTGCTGTTAGGAGACATTATCAGGTGATATGGGCTGGGTTTTCATTGTTATGCTGATGATACCCAGCTGTACTTGTCATGTGCACCTAGAAATCAGATGGTGGCCCTTTGTTTAATACCTGCATAAATGAGATCCAGAACTGGATGGCCCAAAAACTGGCTACAATTCAAAGTGGACATGATGGAGGTACTGGTAGTGGATCCTGGTCTTCAGTGGGTTGGGGAGGGTTGGGGAATGATCCTGGTTTGATACTTGGAGGTGTTCCCATGACCCCCTCTATTCAGGTTAGGGATCCGGGCATGGTCCTTGATGATGACCTGACACTTGATAATCAGGTATCGGCCATCATCCAAAGTGACTTTTATCATTTTAGGAACATTGCCCAGATCCGGGCCCTGATACCAGCTGATGATCTTGCCACTCTAGTGCATGCCTTCATCATGTCTAGGTTAGATTACTGCAATGCTCTGTACCTTGGGCTATCTGGAGGCAATCTCTGCCATCTGCAGCTGGTGCAGAATATAGCAGCCATGTTGTTGACTGGTACTTCGAGATTTGATTATGTCATGTCTGTCCTCCACAGACTGCACTGGCAGCCAAAAAGGTGGAAGATTTCCTTCAGGGTCATATTCCTGACCTATAAAGCTCTGCACAGTTGGGGACCAGACTATCTGCAAGACCTCCTGGTTCTTCACTGCCTGTCTTGCACTCTCCGTTCCTCCAAGGATTGCCTCCTGGTGGTTCCCAGAGCTAGGCTATGGTAATCTGGAGATCGTGCTTTTCCATTGCCACACCAGTTGTGTGGAATTCATTGTCAGTCCATCTAAGGGAGGCACCCTCAGTGGAAACCTTTAAAAAGGGCTTAAAACATTTTTATTTAAAGGGGAACTGTCATCAACAGGGTTTCTTAATGTCTGAAAGACAATAGACAGCTAATTTGAGTTAGCCATTGTATTTCTCTGTGAGTCTTAGCAGTCCAGAGTTATTCATATGTAAATCAGCCTGTAATTAAGAGCTGGGAGGCAGCCATATGTTTTAGGCTTCTGACAGGAAATTATATCACCAAGGATCTTGGCCCTCCATTGACTGTAGGTTAAATAGGACATTATCTATTTTATTAAGTGCATTTTAAGGTGTTATTACAACACTTACTACATTTATAATACTTGTTTTATATGTGCATTGAAACTAGTGAGTTATCACCTTTACATTTCAAACTGTTAGTAATAATAATCCATCTTTAGGATTGCTTTAACCTCTAGGCTATACTGCCAGCTGATCATCAAAAACTACACATCTCAAGGCTGGCTCTGTGGTGTCAACAGGTACTGGGGCCCCATATCAGAATTTCTAAACCCTGTTTGTGTTCACATTAGTACAGATTTCTATGGCTGCCACAGTGCTAACTTCTGACTTTTTCCATTCCCTCTCTTTCAGCCTTTTCTTTTACTGTTTTGGGTGTGAACTCAGGTCTACAAGATGCAAATATGGCTACTTACCTATTGGCCTGGCATCATAGGGCCAGCCTTGAAATATGAAGTTTTTGATTATCAGCTGGCAGTACAGCCTAGAGGTTAAATCAAAGAGCTGTGAACTAGCTTCATTCATCCAGCAGAATGGGTTTTAATTCCATCATGCTCCACTTGTATATTATGTGACCAGAGCAAGTCATGTAACCTCCCTGTGCTCCCAAAACACACCTGGAAACAAGCTGTAGCTGTGTGTCTTTCCTGGACAAAGACAGTAAAAACAATCTGAGCATGAGTTATGATTCTGAAAATATTAAGCTCTTTCTATCCAGATTTGACTTGAAAAAAATAGGACACCATTACTTGTCTATTAAGCAATATATTCCTTATTTAATATAGTAATAAACAGTGCTTACCCTCAATTTAAACTCCTGGTCCCCCATAATTATAGAATTTAATTTGCTTAATTTATCACCCCTTGAAGTTCCCCTCTGATATATGTCATACTTAAATTAAATTTATATTCTTAACATTTCCTCCTCAGAAAGCGTAGGTGATTCAGTACCACTATTTTGAGAAAACTTGTTTTGAATTAAAGTAGTTAACTGATCAGTCTCAAAAACATATATTGTATTCCTTTATGTTTTATTCGAACTTTGGCTGGGGCCAAGAGCTGAAACTCTGTACCCAGTTCCAAAACTTCTTGGCTATATCTGAGACAGCGATGCCTCCTTTGCTGTGTATCAAATGCATAGTCTGGGAAAATTGAAAACTTAAATGTTTTGTATATCAACAGTGCTTTAATTCAAGAAAGTCTCATAAGTAGATCTCTGAGTCAAATGCAAAATACACACATATTGTAGATTTCTTGCTTGGTGTTTCTATTGTTTGTTGGGAGCCTTCCATTTGGTTACTTGGGGTACTTCATTTAGGAATAATTCGATAAGCTTTAATGACGAATGGTAAGTTTTCCTCAGGTAATTCAAAAACTCTCATAAAGATATCTTTCAACATATCACAAACTTATTCAAAGGACTCATCAACAGAGTTAGGTAGCCCCACAATTCTGAGATTGTTATATCTTTGTTGGTTTTCTAATATTCTGATTTTCCTTGTCATGTTGTAATTGTCTCTAATTAAATTCACTGTAGTAGCCTCTATACCTGTTATTTTATTTGTCGTTTTAACAATTTCTCCCTTATTTGCTTCTACATCTTTTGCCATAATTTTGATTTTTTTCTCTGTTTTGTTTTGCATCAGTTTGGAGAAAATCTACCTTTTCTGAAAGTGCTTGAAATGTTCAGTCAAACATTTGTTTCCATTTAAACAATTTTTCCAATGGATTCAGTTATATGTTTGGGCATTGTAATGCTTATAACATTCACAGCCATGGTAGCATGTTCAGAGTAATCAGTTACTGGTGAGCCGTAAAAGTCCACTTTCTCCCTCACAGACCTGAAGTTGACTGCTACTGCTGCAGGATTTGTCTCTGGAGCTGAAGAAACAGTTAGAATTACCATCCACTGATGAGGTAGGTTGTTTATATCATGGAGTCTCAGCTGAATTTCCATCAGTAGGGGACTGAGGAGTGTTACTTAACTTTTGGGGGCTTACTTCCAAGCTCTGTCCATGGGTTTTGTGTTGGTCAGCAACAGACATCTTCCCAGAACAAGAGACTCATTCTCCCATTCTGCCGAGGCTTGTAGTGCTGATTTCAAGCTTAAAATATTTATTGAGTGGCTTTATCCAAGGCAATGTGTATTCGTCCAAAGAAGTCGATGAAAAAACTTTCCGCTTATTCTGCCATTCACAAGTTTTTGTCGGAAAAGATTCCAGTCACTTGCAGAGAGCTCTCAATGAAAGCAGCTGCCTGCCACCATGTTGAAACTCCTCCTCTATCTGATAACTCACTAGTTTCAGTGGACATGCAAAACAATTATTATAAATGTAGAAAGTGTTGTAATAACACCTTAAAACACACTTAATAAAAAAGAAGATTTCCTATTTAACCTACAGTCAATCACGGACCAAGATCCTCGGTGACATAATTTATCAGGAGCCTACAACATATGGCTGCCCCAGCCCATAATTACAGGCTAATTTACATATGAATAACTCTGGACTGCAAAGATTCACAGATAAACACAATGGCTAACTCAAATTAGCTTTTTATTGTCTTTCTGACAGTAAGAAACCCTGTTGATGGCAGTTCCCCTTTAATTAAGCCTATGACTTATATGATAAATAATTTCTGAAGGTTTGATATTATTCTGTCTGTTGAGTTTTATGTGACAGATAGATAGATTTAATCTGCAATGTGTTGTTGTAAATCTTGTTATAACTCTTGAGATGATGTTGTTTTAAAGAAATTGTACAGCGCTCCGAGCCTCCTGGAAAGGGTGTTTTATAAATAAAGTTTCTATCTATCTGAATTTCTATCTAATTAGCTAGGTAAGATTAGAATCTGCAGTGATATCCCAGTATGAAGCTACCGCTTGCAATATTGATTGTTTATACATTAGAAACATAGAAAATTATGGCAAAAAAAGACAAATGGTCCATCCAGTCTGTCCGAGGTACCCTATCTAGCCCAGGATCTATTGTCCATCCAGTATCCTATCCCTGCCCATCCACCCTCCATTCCCTTCCCAGTTTCTGTTATTCCATGTAATAAAGAAAATACTTTGTGAATTACAAGGAAAGTCCATTGGAAATGGTGCTGTGGTAGGTTTGCTGCCACCCTGATGCTTGTAAAGCGTTCAAAAAACTGGGGTCATGGAGCACACTAAGATTCAATAGGACAGCCATCACTTCAAACAGTAGTCATTCCAAAAGTTTTATTACAAAATTCAATAGGCGTACATCCTCAACATTTCAGCTATAAACATAGAAGGCTTCTTGCTTTTTTAACCAATTAGACAAATCTTTAAACATTTACACTTATTCTAAAATCAAACCATATAGCAAAAGGCCTCATTTATCAATATGCTTTAGTTATTTATTTATTTTTAATTTTATTGATTTCAACTGAACTAGCAGATACAGTAAATAGCCATTTGGGAAATAGAAGTGTTACAGAGTGGACTCCTTGGCAAACTTTCACATACAGTTAACATTATCCCAAACTCTTTACACTGAGGAAGTGGGGGGGGGGGGGGGGGGTAAACAATACAGTACAAGAGGATAATCACATTAAATTGCTAGCCAAAACAACTGTGGTAGTAGAGGCATAGGAAATAGAATAGAGTTTGACCCTAGGTTGCTGTTTAAACCATTAAATCTACTTTGGAATAAGGTATCAAATAGGTGCATAAACAGTACATAGTCAGCTAATCAATATTCAATAAAGTTATTGAGTAAACATTCAAACTGAATAAACTTGAGTAGTCAGAGGATCACCCGAAGAGACCTTAACAAATTTGACATACAAAGCTCCCAAATCTTTTAGAATCTAAGATCGTCTAAATGGAGAAGCCTCTGAAGCAAGTACGTCTAACAAAGTGATTGGCATGAAACATAACTAAAGCAGCAAATAACAGTGGAAAAAGTAGCTACAGAAACAGATACAGTAAGTAGAAAAATTAAACAGGAAAGCTGAACACTGCTTCCCACTACATGCTACAAGGTCCTTGTGGTCGGTGCCACCTTATCCCCGTAATATACATACTATATATTAAAGAATGATATAGAAACGGGTAAATAGCTAATCACAACCCCAACATACCATCATATTAAAACAGAAAAGTCCCAAAATCTTGTTACTAAAGAGGAAGTATGGCTGTAGAGGTAGGCAAGTGAACTTTCATGGGGACAGGAGCAATCAGGTCTCAACATCTTGGCAGTTTTTTCTGTCCAATGCCCTGCGTCCCAAGTATCAGAAAACTGGAATTGCTTCCTGCCATACACTATACGTAATCAGGCTGGAAAGAGCAATGAATTCATGATTCCTAGAGAGTGAAATTTAGGCAAGGCAAGACAAGGTTTATTCTTCCAGGTGCCCAATCTCGGAGACTCTGGGTGCCGTACAGCAAAAATACTAGTCTTCTAATAAAGATTCATAAAAACATAAAATCAACATCATACAAATTACATATGGTTTTATAAAACCTTCTGATATAATATAAGTTCAGCAGATAAAGCAAGGAAAGGGGGAGAGAAGAAGAGGTACCCAAGACTCAGCATACAAGATCGGGAAAAGCCTGGCCGAAAAGGTGGGCGTTGAGGCTAGCTTTGAAAAGCCCACACAGTGTTGAACTGCTTGCATTTATTTCTTGTAACAAAATATAAATCTGGATAAAGTTTAATGTTCTGATCTTCAGTAGTTAATGGATAAGTTCTCCTCACCACAAGCAAGTGCTGGTCCTTCACATCAGAGTTCACAGTCTTAAGCAGGACAGTCGGTGGCGTCTTTGTGGAAGTTTGAGCCCTTCTCATGTTAATGTGCTAAGTTTTCAAGAAGGAGCCCTCCACAAAAACCCCAGATAATTGCAATGCTGTCTGAAGCCATGCCATTAGAGATGCAGCAGCATTTTATTTCGACATCAAAATTATGATGAAATCGCCAATTTCACTCGGCAAATCATTTTGCATAATTATGGCTGAGGCAAAATTAGGTGAAACTGGGCTTTTTGCTCTGCTGGTGGTCACATGGTTGAGTCCAAACAGACAGGATGTGAGTGGTTCACTTCCTATGCTATATATCTCAAGGAAGCAGGCAGCATTTATACTCCATGAGACTGCAGAGTGCACTTTTACACCTAAATTGCTTAATTTGTGCTATTTTTTCTAACTTTTTCTTGTTTGTCTTTGTCATAGTTCATATTTTAGTACCTGGTGATTGTGTTTGTGTGTGTGTGTGTGTGTTTGTGTGTGTGTGTGTGTGTGTGTGTGTGTGTGTGTGTGTGTGTGTGTGTGCGTGTGATCCCCCCGACTTACTCTGAGTCTGTATCTGTTTCTTTTTTTTTTTGCTTGTTTGAATTTGTGGTGTTTGTTGATTGTGGTCATAATGGAGAAGGGTGAAGACAGTGGGGCACCTGTATGCTCATTTCAGCAAACCATCACAAACAAAATGCCACAGTAGGAGGCTTTCTGCTCCAGCACCAGCACCCTGCAGCAAACTGTGTCCACTCCCCAGCAGCTGGAGGAGATCGTGGCCCCTCCACTGCAGTAGCAGTAGTAAGAGACAGTGCCCCCTTCCCAGCACCAGGAGAATACTATTCCTCAGCCCAGGCAGCAGGAGACCATGCCCCTGTAGACCCCCCCCCATGGCCTTGTCATCCCCGAGGTTCTCCTGTGTGGGATTTTTTCTACTTAATATCAACTGGTGACCCAGTGGTCACCTGCAATCTATGCATGCAGGAAGTGTGTAGAGGAAAGTGTGGATCCCACTTCAGGACAACTGGCCAGCATAGCCACATGGTCCACCATCACCCACTGCAATGGGTCCTCAAATTGCAGGAGGTGGCAGCATCATCTAGTGCAGCTGTGGGGAGCAGTCCGGGTGTAAGCACTGAAGGGGGTAAGCAGGAAGGAGGCATGGCTGGACCAGTTAAATGTCCTTACTGTGCTCACTGTACCAGAAAACAGCAGCAGTCAGTGACATCAAGACCCCTCCAGGGTCCCCCATCCAAAGCCAGCAGCACAGGCAGCCCCACCCAGCCAGCAGTGCCAGTGACACATGCGGACTTATCAGCTGTCCTGTCTAAAGTCCAGCATCTCTGACAGGAGTTAAACTATTTCAGACAGGAATTCAGTGATGCCCCAGGGAGATTTCTAAACTGCAGTGTGATGTTGACAAAATCATGGGCATCCTGTCTGAACTCTGTGGTGGCCCCACTGGCACTTAATGTGGCAGGAAAAATTAATTTGTCTTTTTTGTTTTCATTTTTCTAGCTTCCATTCTGTTGTTTGTATGTTCCCCACTTTAAAAAAAATTAAAACTATTCTGTCCTCTTTAATCTACATCCAGTCCTTAAGTCCTAGTGTTTCTTTGTTTTGTATGTAAAATAATTGTATTGACAATTGCTGTTGTGTTTGTTACTGTCTTATGCTCGCTATAGAATTCATTCCCTTCTCGTTCTTTCTCTATGAGTTCTCCCCGCTCATTGTTGTATTACCCTTGTCCTCCTGATCTTGCCTGTCATTTTTACGTTGGCTTGTGCTTGCAGCTTGGAACAACTCTGAGACTTGTAGGAGGGCAGCAGCCAAGGCCAACAGGATGCTGGGATGCATCACTAGGGGGATCACCTCCAGAAGGAGGGAAGTGATACTCCCTCTGTATAACTGCTTGGTGAGGCCGCACCTTGAGTACTGCATGCAGTTTTGGAGGCCACACTTAAAGAGGGACATTAACCTCCTGGAGAGGGTCCAGAGGAGGGCAACCAAAATGATTTGGGGCTTGGGGGACAGGACCGATGAGGAGAGGCTCGAAGAGCTAAATATGTACACATTGGAAGAGAGAAGGGACCGGGGGGACATGATAGAGGCCTTCAGGTACATGAAGAGGGTAAATAGGGGAGGAACAGTCAGGGTGCTTCAAGGAAGGGGCCACTAGAAGGCATGGGTGGAAGCTGGAGGGGAAGATTCAGGGGAGAAAGGAGGAGGTGCTACTTCACTGAGAGGGTGGTGGAGCCATGGAATGCACTGCCTAGGGGGCTGGTGGAGGCAGAGACAGTGGAGGGGTTCAAGAGGGGGTGGGACAGGTACAGGGGAAGGGTTCTGGAAGCAAAATCCAATGCAGCAAGAATATCCTGAACTGGGAAGGGAGACGCCAGAGAAGGCGAGGGGGACAGCAAGGTCAGCACCCAGGGTGAGGGCTGACCAAACGAGCAGACATGAAAGACCATTAGGCCTATTCTGCTGGCATTTTAGTATGTTAGTATGTTAGTATATTGCAGTAGTAGCAAAGTTGGAGGTGCAGTCACTGTGGGCGAATGCAGGGTACGCATCAGTAGGTGCGTCCCTCTTTCCTCAATAAGGCAACTGCAGGCGCTGAAACCTTCAACATGTAAACTGGCCACCAGATGTAAGGAAAGGTCCTCTGCAATGAGAGCCAAGCTTCTCAGGCAGTGGCATGTCTTTCCTGGTGGCCAGTTTACAAAACATGGCGGCATGGAGCTGCAGAGTGCCTCAACCCACTTCATTTGCCGATGGGGAGCCCACTTCCTGTTGGCATAATGCAACCCCCCATTTAATGTGTGTGCTGAAGGGAGCCCAATCCTCTACGACATCATGTCCCCCCTTCCCAGTTTAATTTGCCGACGGGGGAGCCCACTCCCCGTCAGCATAATGTCCCCTCTCCAACTTGTTGTGTGCCAATGGGGGTGCCCAATCCCCCATCGGCTACAGAACCCCCCAAAAACAAACACTCAGGTGGCATGCTGGGAGCCCACCCCAGCATGCCAAATGCCACCGTAAAAGAAAAACCATCCCGCAATGTTGTTTTTTTAAAACCTGCAAAGCAGAAAATGGTCCCTCATCAACTCTGGTGGCCCTTCTTCAACCCGCGCCCACCCTCTGTGCACCCTGCTTCCCCACACCACTCCCCCTCACCCCATACTTACCTCCAGAGCATAGCGGGACGATCTTCAGTGGACTGGGAACACGTCTGCACTCTTCAAAGCCGACCATGAACTGAAGAAATGCTGGTAAGCTGTATAATGGCATAAATAGTTTTTTTTTCAACTTTGTTGCATATCTTGGGCATTTTGGGGAATTTTGGCACCACATTTTCAACATGGGGTTATTGGGACCCCTCCTTATGAATTCAGTCACTGTCATTGCAATATTCGGTTCCAAAAGGTGATTTTGTGGTCACTGCGTGGAATCATCTTTTGGGACCGATTAACAAAATGATAGTGTCACTGTTCATGAGGTGGGATCTCAAAAAACCTCTGCTGCAAATTTGGTGAAAAAATCCCAAAAATGGCTGTTTTACTAGCGTGCATTGTGCAGTTTCCACGCACGCTCGTAACTTCATGAGTTTGTAATATTTTCACTCCAGATTTTTAGAATTGGCATTTTTCCACACCTCCTTATGAACAGTATAACTGTCATTTTACAAATCCTGGCCAAAATGTGTTTTCACACGTCTGGCGCAAAATATTGCGGTCGCTGTGCGAAATCAGTTTTCAGGGCAGTTTGAGACGATGACGGTGACACTGTTTATGAGCAGAGATCCTAAAATGCCTATGTTGAAAATTTGATGACGAAAGCTCATAAAATGACTGTGTTACAAGCGTGCATTGCACAGTTTCCACACACCCTTGTAACTTCGCAAATTTGCAATATTTTCATGCCAGATTTTCAACACTGGCACTTTTTCACATCTCCTTATAAACAGTACAGCTGTCATTTTTCACATCCTGCCCAAAATGTGTTTTCACGCCTGTGGCACAGAATGGCATGGTCGCTGTGGGAAATCAACTTTTGGGACAGATTAACACAAGCACGGTGCCACAGTTCATGAGGGGAGGTCCCAAAATGCCTCTGTTGAAAATGTGTCTCTTCAGGGTGGGGGTGAGGTTGGCGTCAGCTCAATACTTCACTACCATTCCTAGCATGCATCTCTAACTCCTGCACTACCAATGCTAATGCCAGCAAGACAACATTCGGCATTGACAAATGCTTGTTTATGCTTATTATGTACCATGTCCATGTACCCCTCCCCAATAAACACCTTATTACCTTATTATTTGCAGTGTGTGTTACTTCTTAGAGCTGGTTATACCTACAAGATTCATTTTAACAACATAATGATGTGTAATGCAGTTGTAGTTCCTATATATTGAGTTTGCAAATGAAATGCCGGCTCCTGCCGAAGGCTGTTGTCCATCTGGGTCTTGTGCACAGACTAGTGTGTATTTTTTTGGAATTCAAATACTTTGTGTAAGTTGCTTCAACTCAAATTTAGATGTAGTCACCACAGCACTTATCCATAATGTGCTCATTCTTTATTTGCTTCTCTAGTGTGGCAAGTAAACAATGTAAAAAGTGCTTCCATATAACCAAGTTAAAAATGCCTACTCCCCCAAGGCACCATCATTCCTTATATGTATCATGAAGTACGGTGCCTTGAGGGAGCGAACGTTTTTTATCTTAGTTACATGGGAGCATTTTTTACATTATTTGCATGCGACACAGTAATAAAGAAATAGTACTTTATGGATATGTGCTTGTGGTGATTACTTCTTACTTTGAGTAGAAGCAACTCACATGAGGTATTTGAATTAAAAAAATACAGACCCTGTGCACAGAGCCCTAACGGCCCACAGCCTTTGACTGGTGCCGGCCTTTCCTTTGCAAACTCCATGTATGAGGAATGCAACTGAATTGTTGGTCAATGTTATGTTTTGTTAAAGTTATGTTGAAGGCGTCACCTGCTCTTTAACATGTTTCCTCCTCTTATCCACAAATGTCAAGTTTTGTGCCTACTAAAAAACTGTTCCACTATGCTATGTGATGTTGCATCACATATTGTTGTGTGCAACATTAAGAAGATGTAACACATCTAGTGCCGGCACAGACAACATGCCCCAGAAATCCAGAATTCCTGAAATGTTTCCCAGAAAATGTTTCAGTAAATTCAGACATTAACCAGGTGTCAGACATGCAGTTAGATGGTTCACATCCACCATCAGGACCCAAATCTGCTGTTTTCTGCACAATTTCAAATGTTTTTCAGGCCTAACTGTGGTGGTGTCACTGCATAACATGCCCCACAAGTCCAGAAATGTTTCCCAAAAAATGTTGCAATAAATTCAGACCAAAATCAGGTGTCAGACATTCTGTCATATGTTGCACACCTTCCACCTGGACCAAAACATGTTGTTTGGCCCACGGTTTACCAATGGTTTAAGGCCTAAGCATGGTGTTGCCACTGCCTAACATGGCCCAGTGGTCCAGAAATGTTTCCCAAAAAATGTTACAGTACATTCAGACAGAAATCAGGTATCAGACATGCAGTTACATGGTTCACAGCCACCATCAGGACATAAATCCGCTGTTTTCTGCACTGTTTCAAATGGCTTTCGGGCCTAAACAGGGTGGTGCCACTGCCTAACATGTCCACATATATAGTAGGGTCAGGTAGTGAACACCAGTGGTGTAATAGGGAGGAAAGGGTTAACATGGTAAGCAAATTAAATAGAAAAACAGGAATACTGCAATGCAGAGGCTAGATCACAATTTTAATGTCTGTGAGCAATTCAACAATGCAGTGTACCTGGATATGGACAAGACAAGTGGTCAATGTACACGAATACTTTCAATAAAAAATTAAGTACAAAAGTGATTAAGGAAATGGAAATAGGATCAGAACTACTCAGAATGAGTTACTGTTCAGATAAAGTTACCCAAAAAGGGTCAATATGTAAAAAAAATATAACAAATAAATAGCACACCAAAAAAATATTAAGATTTAAAAGACATTACAGAAACTCACTCACAACTTATGAGAAATCTGTCAAATATTAGGAACTAGCCTGCTCTGCTTACACACACACACACACACACACACACACACACACACACACACACACACACCAAATGGTCAACTTTCCACCACTCAACTTCCTTACAGATACAGAGATAACTGAAAACACTACCTAAGTTTAACTAAGTATTATCCAAAGACACCAAAACAAAAAAAAGTTTACTAGCAGCACTAGGAACTAAATTGAGATTTGGGAGCAAATAACTCTCAAAAATCACAAATAAAGAGGTTTTTGAATGGTTTATTGGCTGTGATGCACCACACTGAACTGCTCTCTGACTCAACAGACAATATACTGTGCAAGCAACAGCCTGCACATGATAGTTCAGCTATTTACCCACAATGCATTGCAATTTCACTGGCAAAATTTAAAAACATTGGCAAAATTCAACGTAATTTTACAAAATTTTGTCTTACGCGAAAGTGAAATCAGAGGCGAAATTATGTTTCCTCTAGGCAAAAAATATTGCATAATGTGGAAATTATGCAAAATATTTTGCTAAGAGAAATTTTCCAATTTCCAACATGCCATAGTGTAGGATATGTTCTCCTTCAACCCCCTCCAGTATGCTTACCAGTCAAATATTTGAGCCCCTGGCTTCATTTTCAAGGGCCTCAATCCTGCTGCATAGCTATGAATTGTTTGTCATTAATTTGGTAACAGCAGCTAAAGTAGATGTACAACAAGCATCCACATCCATTACTATAGCGGTCAGTGCCTTCATCTGGGCATCCTGGGACTCCGACCTTTGGAGAACGTTTTCTCATTTTTTGATCCATGGCTTTAACTGCCTCTAGGACTGTGTGCCATTACAGCTCCATTCTCATGGCCTCTGAGCTCCCAGAACTTGTCATAGGAATCTGCTGCTGTTTAGGTCTTCTGACAGTAGTGATGGGTGAAGTGGCTCCAATTCAATCGCGGAGTGATTCGTGGAGTGAAGGCAAATTCGTGGAGTGCTCCGCAACACGAAGTGGAGTACTTCTCGTAATTAATGAGTAACACGAAGTCCATTGAAAACAATGACTTTGCGTTACTCTGCCTTCCCAAACCACTAAGGTGAAGTGCATTGAAAACAATGTACTTCGCCTTGTTTTTAAGCTCCAAAGGCAAATTTTTCATGGGATTTCAGGTCACATGGGCTCTAGATTGTTCTGCACAGCCTCAGTTTGGGGTAGTGTGTGTAGGAAGCTGTAGAAGAATCTACTCTGAGAGCTCTCTGCAATCCAAACCTTCAAAAAGCTGTTAAAAAAGCCTTTTTGAGTCATTTTTTTTGCTGAAACTTTAGTTCATCGATTATAGGAAACCCTCCTGTGCTCATATCATCGAGCGTTTATTGTCTGTGTATGGATTTTGAATCTTAATGTACAACATTCAGTCTGTGTACTGAGAGACAGTGGAAGTGAGCTTTGGGGGAGGGGTGTATCTGTGGTGTAGGTAGATTAACTTGGAGGAAAAAGACAGTGATTTCTGTTTTGGTGATATTTTTCTTGTATAACTGTGTTAATGTACACAACTCACAGTAATATTTTCAATATTTCTTGCCATTTTTTTTTGCTGATTGTTGTGGTGCAGCAGAGCATAATTTTAGTTTATTTAAAATATGTGGTTATATTACTGAAGTTTTCAATTTGCATGCATTACTTAGTGTGTGTGTGAGTATGTGTGTGACGCGTGTCATCAAATCAGACACCTTTTATTGTGCCACATAATTTCAGCAATGTGAAGCTGCTATCCACTGCAACTGTGTGATTTTTGTACTTCTTTGTGGTATCTTTACTGGTACTAGTACTAGTGACTGTTACTGCCGCAGTGCATAGTTTTAGTCTGTTTAAAATATGTGGTTATATTACTGAAGTTTTCAATTTGCTAAGCATTACTTGGTGCGTGTATGTGAGTATGTGTGTGACACGTGTCATCAAATAAGACACCTTTTATTGTGCCACATAATAATTTCAGCAATGTGAAGCTGCTATCCACTGCAGCTGTGTGATTTTTCTACTTCTTTATGGTATCTTTACTGGTACTAGTACTAGTGACTGTTACTGCAGCAGTGCATTACACTGCCCCCCCCGCGGCCTGCCCCAACCGGCAAAGGTATTCTTTTCCAGATTTGAATTTCTGATGGTGAGCACTGGTTAGGTGTTGTACCTTTGTGTCTGCATCTCTTCAGTGCACAGTGCAATCTTAATCTGTGTGTATTTGCATCTCTTTAGGGCCCAATCTCCATCTGTAACTTAAGTCACAGTTGTTTCTTTGACTTCCCTTCAGAGTACTGGACACATGTGGTGCTTAATTCTGCATGAACATTGTACTCATTAATATGCGTTTTTAAGTCAGGACCATCATCACGAGTTACTCGTAATAAAAATCACGTTCTTCATCATCACGGTCACAAATGCAGTCACAAATCACGATTTATGATCATTCACTTTACGAATCACAACATTAATTTTTTTCTAGTTACTTGGATGTATTGTAAGCCTGTTTTGTAGTATCTCTCCAGGCTTCACCACCCCAACATTGTACTCATTGATACGTGTTTTTAAGTCTGGGAGTTTTAAGCTACAGCTCATTGGGGAAGTACAGCCATAAGTGGTAGGCATTCACGTTTCTTCATCATCACGGTCACAAATGCAGTCACAAATCACGATTCACGATCATGTCATGAATCACAACATTAATTTTTTTTAATAGTTACTTGGATATATTTTAACCCTGTTTTGTAGTATCTCTCCATGCTTCACCACCCCACCATTGTACTCATTAATGTTTGTTTTTAAGTCAGGGAGTTGGACAGTGTCTGCTGTACATACACAGACTGGAAAGAAGACTGAATGCACACATGCAGTTTAGTACAGTATACTTGCACTGCTCAGAATACAAAGTGTCACGCATACGGAAGACAAAAGAAGGGCATAATTACATAGAAGGGTCGGGGATGGTGGAGGAATACATTTTATAACACAGCAAGGAAGGTGTGGGGGGGCACATGGTGTGAGGGAAAAAAAAATAATGTGGGATCCCATGGTGATCCAGCAGCAGTTCCAGCATGGACATAATTTGCAACTGATGTTCCTCTATGTTTTCCAGCCGCTGCTCCATAGTACTCACCCTTTCGTTGTTATCCTCAACAGCACTCCAGAGAACTGCCAAGTCAGCCTGTGTTACATGCAGTTCTCTGGGGTCCACACATTCTACAGGCTGACCTGTTGGTGGTGGTGGTGGTGGGGGGGTGGGGGAGCAGCAGGTACTGCTGTGGCCCTCCTCTTCTTAGGGATGCCGCAATGCACAGCTGCACCCTCTGCCACAGAATGGCCAGCAGGTGCAGGCATGGTCTGTTCTGTGGCAGCCTACCACTCCAACTGCTGGTGATTGAGCATATGGGTGTGCTGGCCCCCAGTCCCCACGTGAGTCCCCCTGGGGAACCACAGCACACCTCCACTTCACATAGGCAGCACTTGACCACACTGCTGTGCCCCCCAACACAGTCAAAAAACTGCCAAACAATGGAGGTGTGGGCAGGACCAGGCAAGGGATGGCCAGATGAACTGGCAGCTGGCTGGACACGGTGCTGAACAGGGATGGGATCCACACCTGGGCCCGGGGGAACAGGCACATCCTGCTCCAGAGGATCTAGTGCTGGACTTGGTGGTGGTGGTGGTGGTTCAACTGCCTCAGAGTCAGGACAGGAGGCAGTGCTGGTCCTGCTTCTTGGGGGGGGACACTCACAAGTTTTGAGCGGTCCAACAGGAATGGGCGCCCATGCCCTCCACACATGCGCATGGTACAACGCTTACCACTACCATGCTCTCTCAGAGCAGCCCCCGCCCCAGACATTCCCTCATCATGGTTCATCTCTCCTACTGAGCTCCCTCAGTCTGAGCACACACTACTCACACAGTCACACAGACACAAACAACTAACTACTTATAAAGGTAAGAAAAAAAATTTACAGAAAGAACAAATTAAGTAAAAAAGAGTACAGAAAAGACAAAAAAATGTAGCTTTTAAAAAAGCTATTGTGTCCAAATCAAAGTTTAAATCTCCTCCTCGCTGTGATCTCAAAGCATCAGCAGTCACAAAGCACATTACTCTCTTCTCCATCTGCACAGGAGAAAGTAAAAGTGTCTGCTTGTATGACTCACTTTCTTCCTGCCTAGCTAAACAGCATGTGACTTGCAGTACTGTAAGCCATGTGATGTGTGTGTGGGGGGGCTGCCAAATCTGAAACACCAAGTGTATCACTTAGAATCAAAATGAGGAACGAGAAATCCATTAAAGGCAATGACTTCACCTTACTTCACATCGCCATTCTGCCTTAACGTGAAGTGGTTATGACAAGGCAGAGTGAGCACTTTATACTGCCCACTCCGCGTAGCAGAGTGGCAATGCGAAGTGCCCACTTCGCGTTCAGTTTGCCAGCGGAATTTAAATTCGCTGCATCTCTATCTGACAGCCTCTCCCCTTTGGACACCCCATAGCTAAATTATGTGCAAATAACTCCTCTAGCAATGAGGAAGGCAGTTCTGCTACTTTCATGCCAACAAAATATTATTTAGCAGGTTTAAACTGCTTGTACAAAGTAGATTAGCATGCGACCATGCAAAGCACATCCTGTCATGTTTGTAGCTCTCTAGTGCTCCCCTCAGTATGCTTTATAAGGGGTTATGAATCTCAATTGCATTCAAGTTGACCTTTTTCATTTTAATCAGCAGTGCATCTGGGCAGACCCTCTGCTCACATAAATGCCGGGTCTGCCCCGCAGTGAGCAGTGAGGCCATTTGCTATATGGTCCAGTTTTGGTATGCCTATTGAATTTTGTAATAAAACTATCGGAATGACTACAGTGTGAAGTGATGGCTGTTCTATTGAATCTTAGTTCACCCCCAGTTTTCTGAATGTCCCATGTACTTATTTTTATTTATTTATTTAGTTTTGTTGACCGGGTAAGTGCACTAGACAAATTCTGCCTATTTTCAGGCATGACCCAGGAGAGGGATACAGATGAATGCCAACAGACCTTGAACCAGATTAAGCTGTTAGTGGTATTTTTAGTGAATGGGGAAATTTGGCCAGTGCAGGAAATTCCCTACTCTGCTGTAGGGGAGTGGCCTTCTACAGGCCTATAGCCACGAGTGGAGCTCCAGAGGAGATGGAAGTCCTTGCGGAGGAAGAGCGGTCTCTGCGTTTTAACCTTAAGTTTACCATCGTGCCTCATGAGTGGAATCTAGGAAATATTCAGCAGCAAGATATTGAAATCTTTTTATCTACTGAGGATTTGAGTGAAACGAGAGTAAATATTGAGCCATTGCCTGTGGAAATGAGAGTTCTTCCCTCAGAAGAAGCACTCTGCTTGCAGATTCAAAAGGAACTGGAGTTAAAGGTGAGAGAAAAGGAGCATTTGAAGGAGAAGCTAGCATTGCTTAGAATGGAGAAGGCAGCTGTCAAATCCTGTCAGTGGGCCTGACTCTACAGATGACGTAGCTACATCACAGGGAGTGGTGCAGTTGGGTGAGTCAACTGGTCTTCCCCCTGTTATTCTGTCTAGCGTTGTGACATTTGCATCTATTTCTGAGGCTGGCAGTTCTAGAACCAAAGAGGGTTTATGCCTACAGCCTGAGGGAGAGGTCGATTTCTTGGCGACAGTTGCTCCTCTGAACTGTGATGGAGGTAATCTATTTCAAGGCCCTAGCAGAGTGGGCGATAATGAAACTGTTCAGACTGGTGACATTTTTCCTTCTGGGACTACTACGCTAAGACCCCGGGGTTTGTCTTTCTAGGAGTTCCTTCCAATTTTCCTGTAAGGGGAGGGTCCCAGGGGCTGACTTAATTTTTCAAACTGTCCCAGTGACGCAGGATGGTGTTACTACATTCTCCTCCAAGTGAGGCTTGCCACCTCGAGTGGGGATGGGGGAAGAGAAGAAAGACAAACGCACTGCTATTACATTAGTAAATAGACATTTGGGGACATCTTCTGCTTTATCAGTAACTGGGGTTTCTCATCCTGCTCATGGTGGGGCACCAACATTACAACCTACTGTTACAAACTTACAGCCTGTAAGCCCTGCTGTTTCTTTCCTGGAGCCCTGGTCACCTCAGAAGGCTTTGAGTGAGGCAGGCTGGACACAGACAAAACAGGGGACGTGACTCCCCACCCCAGATTGGGACCTTAAGTTAAATTTCTCACAGAATACGCCCAAATGGCAGCCCATAGTGTTGTTTGGAAGACAACATCCTGGACCCCCCCCCTCCACAGTCGAGTCCAGATCATCCTGGGGTTCCTCATAATTTCCAGCAACAAGGAGATGGCCCACCTATTCTTGGCCCAGCTACCAGGACAGCCCTAGACTTTCCCACTGATAAGAAGCCTGATTTATCTTCCCCCATTACAACTACTACTCAGGGACCTTCTGATTTGAATAAACCTTTGTTGTCTGAATTGTTTTCAAAAATTAAAAAGGAAGCTGCACCATGGAGGAATGCGGTGCGGATACGTTATAAAGGTGGCCTGGATATTAGGCCTGATAGGCACCATGTGGGAACATTTTTGTTAAAAGATTCTCTGCACTTCTCCCCGTGAGAGGTTTTTGCTTTTATAAATATCTTGGGAGAAGATAATTTTCATGTTAGTTTTCATTCTGCTTATGCACTAGATCTCTTTTGGGAGAGGTACAACCAAGTTAAGTTTTTTCCCACGTGGACCCCCTTTTTGGTTATTCCTTTATCCAAACCCTTGATCAAGTTTGTTACAGTTATGTTTCAGAATGAGGGGGTACACGTGGAAGATATCACTTACTGGTTGTCCCTCAAATGTGATGTGTTGAGTCTCCCCGAGGCTATTCTTGACACCGAACAGTTCTAGACTGGGGGTTGGCAGTACAAAGTGAAGCTTAGACAGACTGAAGCAGGAATAGAACACATTCCCAACTCTTTTGTGTTGGGGCGTGATGGGAGGGTCTGTTTTTATGTAGGGCAGCCCCGGGCATGTTATAAGTGCGGGTCTCGAACCCATTTATCCAGTTCTTGTGACAAACCATGATGTGACAACTGTGGGGAAATAGGTCACATCGCATTTCAATGTGCTAATCATACTAGATGCGACCTTTGCAAAGACACTGGGCATGTCTTCACTGAATGCTCTTGGGTAGCCAAGAACAAGGCCTCTTGTATTAGTCAGAACCTTTTAATTCAACAGGCACAGGATTCAGTTTTTTGCCCTGATAAGGATCAAACTGACCCTGATCCAGGTCCTGCCCAGGCACAGCCTTCCCTTTCTGTTCCTGTACAGGATGAATCATTTAGCATGAGGACCCCCACTCCACCTCCCCCTCTTCTTGTACCCCCCCTTTTGTCACCGGTGTGTTATGCAGACCAACATGTAGCAGATGACCCTGACCCACCCCCTGCTCCTTTGGTGGTTGTACCGGTTTGAGGATCGACCCTTAACATAAAGCCCAGTGCAGCTCCTGCCCCAGTGGAGGTTGAGTCTAGTAATTCTTTTGTGGTTCTGGCCACACAGTAGGGGGATTCAGAAATGGAGTGTGGTGATTCTGACTCCCTGTCTTCTAAGGTGGATCCACAGACCCCACTCCTCCTCAGAAGGCGGTATAAGGGGAAAAAGAAGAGGAAAAAGATTGTTGATTATTACATTCATTAAACCATGACTTCTTTCTGTGTGGGTTCTTTGAATGTACATAGTATCTTAAATTCCAGGAGACGACAGGTGGTTTATGATTATGTTCATAGTAATGATGTAGATCTTTGTTTTCTTCAGGAAACATGGATGTTTACGAATGATCAAGCTCGGTTTTTCCAGAGGAAATGGATTTGGGGCCCTTCCTATTGGTCGTTTGGTACTGAAACGGCAGATGGGGTGGGGTTCATTTTTAATTCTTACAATTTTTCTTTACTTAAACTGATTGTTTTATTTCCTGGGAGATTATTGATTTTGGATGGTCTTTGGAAACACATGGCTTGTAGATTTATTAATGTATACTGTTCCCAGATCAAGGCTGAAAGAGTAGCCTTGTTTGCTGCCGTGCGGCCCCTTTTGCTTACCTCCTATAAAAAATTTTATGTGGGGACTTTAATTGTGAACTGAAATCTAAAACTCAAGGCCCCGTAGGGCAAGGGAAAAAGATTTATTGTGATTTAAATGCCCTGAGGCAACTGGTTGACATGGCAGGACTACTGGATAGTAGATATAATCAAATTAGTGGACCTAAGTTTACTTGTTGGCGTAATAAATATACAGTACCTGTACCATCGATTATATGCTTCTTTCAAGCAATCTTCCTTCATTTGGTTTTAGGACTAGTCCAGTTGCATTTTCCGATCACTTGTTTTTGCAATGTATTTTTTCAAACACACCATTACGGTCCCCTCATAAGCCTCGATGGAAATTGAACTCCTCTGTTTTGGTTAACCCTATTGTGCTGTCTAAAACTAAGGAATTGTTGTCTGCTAGACTCCCTGTTTCCTTCTTATATGATGATTTAGGTGACTGGTGGATGGATTCTAAGGCTGACCTTAAGGCCCTGCTTATGAACCTAGGCAGGTCTGGGGAGAATGTTAAGTTTCTTCATTATCTTAAATTACGCCAACAATTGCAATATTCATTTTCCATGGCTAATACTTCCAGACACGATTACACAACAAAAATAGATACCTTAAAACAACATATGCAGGAGTATCAATATGATCGGGCCAGTACCATGAAGGCATTATTACAAAATGGTACTAAGAAATCCCTGCAGGGAGATCCCTACGGAGGCTTTCAAAAAGTTTAAAGAGATAACTTCTTTAGACTCTTTGTCACATCAGGATGGACACATAATACATTCTACAGAAGGTCTCTGGACTGTTGTTAGAGACTTTATGTTGTCTCACACTCCCTTGGTACCCCATAAGGAGACAGATATTATACAATTTTTACATACTATTGATTTTCCGAGGGACCCAGAAGGGGCCTTAGCGATGACAAGATCTATTACGGCAGCCGAAATTGAGGGAGCTATTAAAGCCCTGAAGAGTGGGACTTCCCCGGGTCTGGATGGACTTACTAATGAATTATACAAGACTTTCCCCAAAGAATTTTCATTATACTTAGAAATGGTCTTTAATTATTTTTTATCTCTGAGCAGTTTCCCTATTTGGTTTATGGAAGGATTGTTGATTTTGTTGTTTAAATCTGGGGATAAATCTTCTTTGGACAATTGGCACCCCATTACTCTTTTAAATTCTGACTATAAAATCTTGACTGGTATTCTGACTGCTAGACTGAGGGTTTATGCCTGTTCACTCATTTCTCCTTTGCAGTTTTGTGGCCTTCCGGGGAGAAAGATTCAGCATGCCCTCATGACTATTAAGGATTTGATTGAACATTTTCCCCTGCATGGGACATTTGAGAGTATTATTTCTGTGGATCAATGGAAGGCCTTTGACAGTGTCTACCACCCTTTCTTATTTTTAACCCTGGAGGCATATGGGGTTCCTGCTCAAATGATAAGATGGGCACAGTCTTTATATGCCACAGCCATAGTACACCCTTTGATAGAAAATGAAGTAACAGAATGGTTCTATATTAATACAGGGGTTCAGCAAGGATGTCCGCTAAGTCCCCTTTTGTATATTTTTACCATTGATCCCCTTATTCAGTCTCTTTCTGATTCTCCCCGCTGGACGGGGGTTTTTGGGGCGACCATGGCAGAGACACTGTATTTACAGGCCTATGCAGATGACGTTTGTCTATTTTTTTCTGATCACACTCAAGTGACCTCTTTTTTGGAATTTATGCAAACTTTTTCATTTGTTTCCAATTCCAGATTAAATGCCCAGAAGAGTAAAGGCCTATTCATGGGCACTGGATATCCTGATCCAGGTACGATACAAGGTATCCAGATTTCTGCTGCACCTTTATAGATGTTAGGGATTCTTTTTGGACCCCAAAATGTCCACTCCCTGAATTGGGAAAACACCTTGGCCGTGGTTGATATTAAAGTCCTAACTTGGAAGCATTGGAAGTTGACTAAACTTAAACCCATACAAGTTATCAGGCAGTTTATTATTCCTATGATTTTATATGTTGCTATGATTTTTTTCCTTACTGGTTGATTTGGAAACTAAATTATATAGCCTTTTTTTTTTTCAAATGCTTTGCGGAAACAGACTTAACCTCATTAAAAGACAATACACTTATTTGGCAAAGGACAACGGTGGTTTGGGAATGGTTGACCCTGTCATTTTTTTTCATACCCTTTTCTTTTCACAGACTGTTAGAGATGGATTGGTTTCTGTATCTTCTCCACATAATCTTTTAATACAAGGGCATGGTACATTACCCCCCCCCCCAAAAAAAAACAAAAAACTTTAGGAGCATCTCCATGTGTCACAGTTTTTTAGGCCTGCAGCACAAAAGCTTTATAAATGGGGCTTAACCAAGCAGCTTTTGAGGGATACTAAAGAGCCATGGTTATATCACACAGTAATGTCAACACTCTACTCTGTGGAACCTGGTTTTAAAAATTGTCCTTCCTCTCTGATTTCGAGGTATTGCGACAACTGAATAATAAAAGATTACCTGTTCAGATGTGGGAATTTTTTTGGCCTGCTGTATATGGGAGGATTGGTGTTAGAGGTAATGCCAAACATAAGGCTAGGGAGGAAAGAAACTGTCCCTTCATTGCTTGTATTAATCAGGAGGAGTCTGTGGAGCATTTTTTGTTCCAGTGCTCCTATGCCAGCTCCATCTGGAAATTTCTAGCCTTGAAATAGAAACTGCGGTGGTTGAGGAGGTTAAATTATGATATTTTGGTTCTAGGACAATTTTCTACTCTAGGCAGCCTTCATCATTCAGATACATTAATGATCTTTTGCTGTTGTTTAATGTATTATCTTCTGCAAGTTAGATGCCAATGGGTACTGTACCAGAGGCTTATGCCTTATGAGACAGTGGGATCACTGATTCAAACAGCAATGGAGAAGGTTTACATTAAAGACTCTGAGGTCCATACTACCAGGAGGGTTGATAATTCGCAGAAGGGATTTTCTATGTTTTTATTAAGTAAAAATGAGGGTCCCAAATTAGTTCTTGAGGATTTTTGCATGTTTCTGTGTGGTGGGATGGAAATGGATGTTGGTAACAGGGGGCTCTGCTGGGCTGGAGTTTACAGCTTTGAGTTTTCTTGCCTTCTTTTAAGAGTTTGTGTGACTTCAACACAGTAGATTATGATTTCTTTTCTTTTTCTTTATCTATTTTCTCTCCTCCTCTTGGGGGGGGGGGGGAAAGGTTTCTCCATAGTTATTTTTATTATTTTTCTTGATGTATGATTACAATACTTATTTTGTTTTTTTTCTTATGATTTGTATATAAGTTTGTGTGACTTAACACTGTTTATAATTACTTGTTTTGATGTTATATTAATAAAAAATTCCTCTACTCTTTTCGAGAAGTGTCATGGGATCTTTAACAACCACCTGAACTACCACCAGAACATGCAGATGGGACCTCAGTTTAACGTCTTATCCGAAAGACAGCAGCCACTCTACCCTACATTCTTTTCCAGCTGTGCTTGAAACCATTAATGGTTTTAGCACCCACCACCTCAGGGGGTAAACAGTTTCATGGTTCCACCACCCTTTCTGTAAAATAATACTTCATCATGTCCCTCCTGAACCTCCCTCCTGTCATTTTCTACTTGTGTCCTCAAATTGTTACTCTTGCTAATTATTTCCTCATAGTCCACCTTGTTTATTTCTTTTAAGAACTTAATGGTCTCAGTTGTACCTCCCCCCCACTCCCTTCTGGTTTCCAGTGAGTACATGTTCAATGCCTTGAGACGTTCCACATATGACCTGCCCTGTTGGCCCAGAAACAACTTTATCACCCTTCACTGGACCATATCCAGCCTGCCCTTATACTTCCTAAAGTGAAGACTCCAGAACTGGGCACAGTACTCTAAGAGAGGCCTCACCAAGGATCTATGAAGGGGTTGTCTTACCTCTTTCCTCCTGTTGTCAGTGCCCCTCGCAATACTCCCTAGCATCCTGTTTGCCTTACTATAAGCCTTGTAGCACTAGCTTGATTATTTGAGGGCATCACTGATGATAACTCCTAGGTCCTGTTCTTCAGCCATAGTGCTATGTCTTACCCCAGCGATCCAGTGCTCTGACCTTGGGTTCTTGTTCCCTAGGTGTATCACCTTGCACTTTTTGTTGTTCAATTTCAACTGCCAAATCTTAGACCATCTCTCTAGCCTTTTCAGGTCACTCTGCATTTCCCTGATTCCCTCGTCATCACTATCTACATTCTGCCTTGTTGTCGCTTTTTTTAATAAAAGTATATTTTCTACTTCTTATATATTTAAAACTTTTTAAAGCTAGTTGAGTTGTATAATCACAATAAGGCACTCCAGTGTGTTAAAGTATGTGAGATATGTTCACTTCTTGGGTGGTGATAACTTTTAGCAACTTGCATAATTTTGTGCAGTGTTACTTAACTATTTAAAAAAACATTATTTTTTTCTGCCCTGTTTAGTTTATAATAAAGTTACTTTGCAATGGTGTTGCCAGTTTTTACTCTAACAGTGTTGGACATTGCCTTTCCCACTGCTAGGAAGAGTAAGGAAAGGAAACACATTTTGTTTAATGAGTCAAGTAAAGTGGAACCCAACACTTCAGGCAAGTAATAGGTAAGGATAAGGATACTTTCTTCCATCCCTACATCTGTTGTTGTAGGAAGTATGATCCATCATTGCAAATTATATTTTGCTGTTTACTTTGCATACTGTTAGTTTACCATTTCAGTTCAAAAACAGTTATTCCCTGCTGTTTTTTTTTAATTGAACTGGATTACAGATGCCCACAGACAATCAGGCCCTGCTTTTACACATTTTACAAACTGCTTTAATCTGGAAACCTTCAGTTTTTGTAAAGTTTAAGAAAGTAAATAAAAATTAAGCAAATCAAGATGTTCGGTTAAACAGCTGCAGAAAGTAGCTAATTTTATGAACAATATTATGTATTACACTCCATTAAATCTGCAATACATTCAAAAACTAGTGAATAATCATTTCCCAACTTGCATGCCTGGCACATTTCTTCCATGAAATGTGTATTTTTTTAGAGGGAAAATGCTACAACTGTAATTATGCTTAGTAGTGGTCAGGTAAAAAAAACCTTCTGAATTGTAATAGACAGCAGCAGTTACAGTTTGAAGCATTGTGGTGGTGGTGGTGAGGGGGGTAGGGAGAAACTTCTGACCCCTGACACAGATGTCTATTAAATTATTGACAAAGCTGCATAGTTTGTTTAATTTAGTCAGATGTTGAAATTCTCAGGGGTTACAAACATGCCCTCAGCTGAGGTTCAGGGCTGATATTTTGTATTGCAGGCCCAGAAGCTTTGCACTGTCAGCAGTTGTGCTGTGCAGTTGACCCTATCCACTGTGAAGCTCTCTACAGAGCAGGAGAGTTACGTGTGCAAAATGCCTGTGATCCCCAGTGACTGAATGAGGAAATAATGGAAAAGGTTGAGTCTTGGCTTCCATTCTTAATCCAGTTTATTACTTCAATCAGAGCTCTGTCTCTGGTTGATTGAGGTTCAGTCTAAAAGATGATTTTCATCAGCTTTAATGTTACAGCAGAGCTGGATCTAAAGTCTAGTTTTCTTGAAAGATGCAGCAAATTATCATAGTACAGGTAGACAAAAAATGCAAACTGAATAAGAGCATATCAAATACAGGACTGTTATTTTCCCCACGTATGTGTTTTGTTATTAAGGTGCATTTAAATTTGAAAATTATTAACTAAATACAGTGCTCATGATTCGTAAGGCAAGCCAGTGAAATCTTTTTGCTTCATATTCTCTGCATTTTATAGTTGTAGTTTTGTATTTATGCAGCACTTTACTGGTACAGTATGCTGCATTTCAAAGGTCTTTGCAAATAAATAGAGTGCAATACCTAGCTACAGGCCACTGTTACATATACAATAATGCATGGGTAGGAGTGCATAATGAAAATGTCATACACACCTGAGGTGTGGGATGCTAAATAAACCCAGAGGACAAAGCCCAATGGGCTTATCAAAGCATCCCACACAGAGTATGCACAAAATTCAAGTTTTGAACTCCTCCCCATGCATTGTTTTATGTAATTGCTTGAGACTGTTTTTTGCCAGTTACTACAGCAGAAATAAATCATTGTAAAAATTAACTTGTGTGAAGTGTGTTTTATTGTAATATTTTTTCACAGCCAGCTATACTCAAATAGGCAACTGTTTCTTATATTATAAATTGTTCAGAAAAACTTATGAGAAGACAGCCCTGAAAATTGGTTTTGGTAGAGTTATGTTAATGAGAGACAGAAGTACAAGGAGCATTAGTCACAGCACATTAGGGACTGGGAGAATCTGTCCTGTCATTGCACTTGTGGGTTTAAACTGCCTGATCCAGTGCAGACTGGCATCAGGGCATAGAATCATGCAGATGGGACACACCTGAATCACACATATCCTGGACAACTTTTGTGGATGAGGCCCTGAGAGAGAGAGAGAGAGAGAGAGAGATATAGAAAATATCAGTCAGCATGATAGAAATACAGAAACATAGACTTTGATGGCTGATAAGGACCACTTGGCCCACCCAGTCTGCTCATTTCACTACCTATTGGATAAGCTGCAGTGCCTAGTTACCCAACACTCTACTTCCTCCTACCCTCCACTAGGGGGGGTAGAAGAAAGGATATCCTCCTAGTTTTTCAGCATCATGGTATCTGCAACTACCACCAGAACATAAGCTGTGCTCATAAACAATTAAACTGCACTCTGGGGCAAACGTCTGAGGGATTATACTTTAATGTATTACTTTTATTGATTGCTTGTGTATACGAGCAGCCCTGTTAACAGTTACAGGCAGAGAGCGCTGGCCATACAGTGCTATTTTATCAGTTTTGTGTGCAAATTGATTGACTCATTGTGCCTCTTCCACGTATGAGTGTAAAACTCACAGTGTAAATGTAACAAACATAGCCTACAGCTGTGCTACTTTGTTGTGAGGAGCTGAGTGGCTAATTGATTACACCCCCCGCGAACTCTCACTTTAAAATCAGCCCTGCAGCGAGCAGCGGCGTAGCTACAGAGCACGTGCGGAGCTACGCAGAGACACGCGCCTCGCGTGCGTGTCTGCTGTGTCCGCTGAGTCCACGGAGTACAGGGACACAAACGCTTGGTACAAAATACAATCCGCAAGAAGGTAAAGATAAAGGATTGAATGATGTCACAAAATAAGGGTAAGCATGGCAGCAAATCTAAAAGAATTTGTATCAACTGCCAGATGTTTACCGAGGCTCCAGCCTGTAAGGAGTTTGTGTGTGAAAATTGTGTACTAATAGCTAATTTAAGATTAGAAATTGAAACTCTATTACAAAGACTAGCGACTCAAAAGGAAATTACCTGCCTTGAGAGATTTATAGATCAAGCTGTACAAGACATCACAGTGCCTGAAATTCAAATTTCTAACATTAAAGCTAAAAGCGTGTTGGAAGAGGATAACTTAATTCTGGTGGGGGGGGGAGGAAGTGCCTGTTTTACCTGTAGTTAGCACCCCATGGACAAAACCTAAAAATCCATTAAAGAAGTGTTGTAATACTTGCAACGAAAATACTATACCAGTTCATAACACGTTCGATTGCTTGCAAGATAGTATAGACTCTGGAGATAATTTTGAACATAATCCCCAGTGTTCTCAACAGGAGTATGCTATGGCAAATAATCAAAACACACTGTTATCTGAAAAAGCCCTGACCAAAGATATATTAGTTATAGGAGATTCAATTATTAGAGGAGTGGATACTGTGGTTTGTGAGGGTAGGAAAACCAGCACTACTGTTAGCACCCTTCCAGGAGCTAAAGCAAGTGATGTGTCAACTTTATTGGATGGGCTTATGGAGAATACAAAGAACCCTTTAGTTTTAGTACACATTGGTATTAATGATGTATATAAAACTAGCCAGAATGCATTTCAGACTAAAATAACTGATATAGCAACAAGAATCAAACAAAAAGGAGGAGACTTAATATTTTCAGGTATATTGCCAACATATGGGTATTTAAGCTACAAAAATAAAGCAATTAAGTTAACAAATGACTGGTTAAGGACCTTTTGCACAAATAACAAACTGGGCTTTATGGGCAATTCCACTACATTCTGTAGCAAATCTTTATTTAAACCTGATGACTTGCACCTCAGTTTAGCAGGTTTCAGGATTTTAGGTAGGAAACTGAATAAAGTGATTGATTTTCATTTAAACTGGTACAAGGGGGGCAGTCCATGTCAGTAAAGCATCCAAACATGAATACACAACTGGATCATACCAAGATTATGGGTTGGAAAACAATACTTATAAATTCTAGAAGTCTCTTAAATAAATATGATAAACTTAAAGTTTCCATGTTAACACATGATATACATATAGCATGTATTACAGAAACCTGGTGGGATAACAATGATTCCTGGGAGAAATCAGTACCAGGTTACAACCTTTACCATAAGTCTAGATCTTATAGAAAAGGTGGGGGCATTGCAATATATGTACATCAATCCATCAACTGCATACAATTGCCTTATGACAACCTTGAAGCTGAAACTATCTGGCTCTGACTTGGCAAGGTTAGAGGAATGGTCAAATGTATGGCAGCTTATATTCAATGCTAAGAAGTGCAAGGTAATGCACCTGGGAAACAAAAACCCAAGGGAAGAGTACACAATGGGGGGTGAGATACTAACAACAACAAAAATGGAAATGGACCTGGGGGTAGTCATATCAGATGACCTAAAGGTGGGAAAGCAATGTGAGAGGGCAGCAAGGAGGGCTGGGGGGATACTGGGATGCATAGGGAGAGACATCACCAGTAGAAAATAGGAAGTTATTATCCCTCTGTATAGACAGTTGGTGAGACCCCATCTGGAGTACTGCATGCAGTTCTGGAGACCCAATCTCCGCAAAGACATAGACAGGATGGAAGCTGTCAGAGGGAGGGCAACTAAAATGGTGCAGGGTCTGCACGGAAGACATATGAAGAGAGACTTAAGGAGCTGAATATGTATAGCCTCGAGGAAAGGAGGAGAGGGGACATGATAAAAACTTTCAAGTACCTCAAGGGAATCAACAAAGTTCAAGAGGTAGCATCTTTGAAAAAAGAGTGTGCAAGAACAAGGGCACAATTTGAAGATAGAAGGGGTGGCTCAGAGGTAATTTAAGGAAGTATTTTTTCACAGAGAGGTTGTGGATGCAGGCGGCCTTCCAGAGGAGGTTGTGGAGTCAAAAACAGTAGGTGGAATTCAAGCATGCATGGGACAGTCATAAGGCAATTCTAGGGGGTGGGGGTAGGAAGAAGTAGGCTGCTGGTTAACTAGGATCTGCAGCTTATCCATTAGGTAGGGAAATGGGCAGACTGGGTGGGCCAAGCGGTCCTTATCTGCTGTCAAAATCTATGTTTCTATGTTCTATGTCTCTATGTTTCTAAGTTAATACCGTCTAGTGGCCCTAAAGTCATAATTGGGCTTTATTATAGACCACCATCTAATACACATGATAAAGATGCTATTTTTCTTGATTTGCTCACTAATTTGAATCCAGAGGACAATCTAATAGTGTTGGGAGACTTCAATCTCCCTGGTATTGACTGGAAGTTAGTAAAGACAGGTAACAAAGCTGAACAATTATACTTAGATGCATTTGAACAGTTGGGTTTAGAACAATTAGTACTTGAAAATACCAGAGGAAATAATGTTTTGGACCTCATATTGACAAATGTGAGTGATTTGATAAATGAGGTACAGATTCTGCCTCCTTTGGGTAATAGCGACAATCTAAAGTCCAGTGTATAACAGGAGCAATGGAGCAAACTCATAATTTATGTTCCAAATTTGAAGGAGCAATTAAATTAAATTTAGCAAAAGCAAATTTCATCCATATTAGGCAAGATCTGGCATTGTGGGATTGGTTTGAGGCTTTTGAAGGAAAAAAACACTGAGGATATGTGGATTGCGTTTCTTAATAAGCTTAACCAGTTAATTACCATGCATATTCCAACTATTAAATCTAAACAAATGAGAGGTAAAAAACCTAATCCTAGCTGGCTAAATAAACAAATCAAACATTTAATCAATAACAAAGATAGATTGTCCAAGACATATATGAAAGATAAAACCCAGAAGAATTATTTAGCATATAATAATCATGCTAAATTACTTAAGTTAACTATAAAAAGAGCAAAAGCTCAGCAAGAAATTACCTTGGCCAACAAAATTAAAGATAATAAAAAATCTTTTTTTTCATATATTAATAGTAAAAAGATTTATCACTCAATACTGGGACCCTTTAAAGATAATGACAGTGGTATGCTTAGCGAGCAAGAAACAGTTAATACACAAAATAATTATTTTTGCTCAGTTTTTAATCTTGGTAATACACCTCTTATTTTTGACACTTCAACTTCCTTAGTTGGAAATATTAAAATAACACCTGCAGAGGTAAAGAACAAATTAAGTAAATTAGACATCAATAAATCTTCAGGCCCAGATACTATTCACCCCAGAATTTTACAAGAACTTGCTGACCATTTGGCAGATCCACTGAGCTTTCTATATCAAGCATCCTTGGACAGTGGTGAAGTCCCTCAAGCTTGGAGAAATGCCTTGATTGTTCCTTTCCATAAAAAAGGATCTAGATCTGACCCAGCCAATTTTAGGCCCATTAGCTTGACATCATTATTGGGTAAAGTTATGGGAAGTATTTTAAAGGATATCATAGTTGATTATATAACAGCAAATAAATTATCTGATCCTGTACAACATGGCTTTAGTAAGTCTAGATCATGTCAAACTAAACTATTATCCTTTTATGGAAATGTTAACACAGAATTGGATAACGGCAAACCGGTGGATGTAGTTTTCATGGATTTTGCAAAGGCTTTTGACAAACTACCTCATGACGAATTAATACAAATTCTGATTAAAACAGGAATTTATAGTAACATTGTAAAATGGATAGCTAAACGTTTGACGGGCAGAAGGCAGAGAGTGGTGGTCAGGGGTGTGATGGCAGATTGGTCTGCAGTCACCAGTGGGGTACCTCAGGGTTCGGTGTTGGGTCCTTGTCTTTTTAATGTCTACATTTCATCCTTGCAACTCAGTAATCCTCATATATGGATTTCTAAGTTTGCTGGTGATTGTAGACTGGGATCAACTGTGACTTCAACAACTGAGGCACTTTTGTTGCAACAGGCCATAAACGAAATTTATGAGTGGACTAAAATTAGCAAATTGGAACTCAATATTTCTAAATGCAAAATTATGCGTATGGGCCGTAATAACAATAAACATATGTATCATATTGGGAATAATATGCTGGTATCAACATCTGAAAAGACAGACTTGGGTATCAATGTTACTTCAGATTTAAAGTTTAGTTCACATTGTAAACGACAGGTTAAAAGGGCTAATCAGAATTTAAACTGTATCTTGAGACATATTCCTAGCAGACATGAAAACGTGATCATTCCATTGTATGGAGCTTTGGTGAGACTGCACCTAGAATATTGCGCCCAATTGTGGTCGCCACAGTACAGAGAAGATATTGTGAGAATAGAGAGTGTTCAGCGTAGAGCAACAAGCTCAGTGTTTGAACTAAAAAATCTGTCTTATAAGGAGAGACTAACTAAACTTAACTTATATTCTTTATATTATAGAAGATTAAGAGGAGACCTATGTATGATGTTCAGAATATCACACGATGCTACATTAAGGGAAGATCTGAAAATGTCATATAGAACAAGCTGGTCTAGCGCTCGAAAGCATTGCATGCAATTAGAATTGCCTAAATGGAATACTAATTTAAGGAAGCACTGGTTCACTGTAAGGGTAGTGTCTGCATGGAACTGCTTGCCGATAAATGTGGTGGGGAGTTCTAGCATGGACATGTTCAAGTCTAGACTTGACGAGCATCTATATGTTAAGACTACTACGTTTTAACAACAAAATGGAGAGCATTATGGACGAAAGTCCTGAAGCTTGATTTGACTTATGAAACTTATGAAAAAAAAATACCTTAAGTGGGCAAACAGAACCTCAGTTTGAAGTCTCATCTAAATGCAAGTGCCAAATTAAAAAAGTACTTTATTGCTTAATTATGAACTTTTTGCAGCTTGCCTGCATAGCTGATCACTTCCTATTGTGATTAATGTCACAAAGTGTTTTGTAGCTGTCCCACTGAAATGCATTGGGGGGGGGGCTGAGACATGATTTGTTTATAGCTGCCAATGACTAAGTGGTTTGCCTTGCTATTGCTACTTGCAGCTGTCTGTAATGCTTTGCTAACTGCAGGGAGAACTGTGCATGAGAACCTGCTGAGCAATGGGGGAATCCCACATGGACATGCAGATGATACACTGAAGATGTCCGCATAGTGTTAGCCCCCACCCACACTGTGATGACAATAATGACAATGAGTGAGCTCAGAGAGGTAGTACTAATAAACTCTCAGACTGCAAAACTTCATGAACTGAAAGCTAACCTTTATTTAAAAAAAAATGAAATTGCCTATTTAAAATGAAAATGTTCCTGCTACTAAATTATTGCAATGCAAAAGGACAAAGAATGGCAGAGCCTTGGCACCTTTTAGTTTTATATAATCAGTTTCAGACACACTATATCACAAAGTGATTTAAAAGGCATAGGAGTTCCATACTGGTAGAGCAGGAAATGAGGAATGGAATAGAATTTCTGGTGACTAGCCCAGCCCCATCAGGGACCTTACAGGTCCAATGCCTAACCCAACCCATCAGGGGGAAAAAAGTGTTCCCCTCCCTAACATGACAGATCCAGAGCAAAACCTGACCTATCAGGGAATTAAAAAAAAAATAATCTGTCCCTCACCCCCTCCAAATACCTGACTGGTCTGATTCCCAGCTCAGCCCATCAGGGAACTAAAAAAAAGCCCCCCCCCCAACTACTGGATGGCTCCAGTGCCCAATGCAGCCAATCAAGGAATACAAAAATAAATAAATATATTCCTGTCCCCTAAACAGCCTGACAGATCCAGTGTGCATCTTGGCCTATCCAGGAAATAAGAAAAAAATGTCCCCTCCCCCAAAAACCTGTTCAGCCCAGTTCTTCAAGGGAAAAGAAAAATCTGACCAACAACTTAACAGGTCCAGTGCTCAATTCTATCTGTCAGGAAATAAAAAACAAAAACAATCTGTCCGTCCCTCCCCCCAATATCTTACCAGTCTGGTGCCCAACCTGGACCATCAGGAAATAAAAAAAAAACATCTGTCTTCCTCCCTCCAACTACCTGTTGGGTTCCATGTCCAACCTGGCCCAAGTATTAAGCCAAACAGAGATAAGGAGGAGCAGCGGCAAAGCAGTGAAAAGAAGGTGGAATAGGTGGGGTAGTAAAACATTGCTCTCTCCATGCCCATCCACTCAGGTCACAGTGAGGGGCTCAACATGGCATGGAAGGCTTGAAGGCGCTGCCACACTGCTACTGCTACCAGTCTGTTCAGGCATCTCTGCCTCCTCTAGCCCGTAGCACACTAGTATGGGAGACTGGATCTAAGGGGATCAATTCTGCACACTTCTGAGGCTGTAACCCCAAATGCCAGTGGTACAATCTCCACTGCACAACTTTCCCTTTCTTGCTCTTTCCTTCTCTTGGTGCTCAGTCTCAGCTTTGCACTCTTCCCAACATGTGCATGCCTTGCATACTGCAACCCAGCATGCTGTACAGCAGAATGTTCGGTGCCCAGCCTAGCTCATCTGGGAATAAAAAAAAAAATCTGTCCCTCTACTGCAAACTACTGTACTTGATGGGTTCACTGCCCATCCCAGCTCATCGGGGAACGAAAAACAATTTATCCCCCTTCCCTCAACTACCTAACAGGTCCAGTGTCCAACATGATCTGTTAGAGATTAAATAATCTGTACCGCATCCTCCACCAGCTACCTGATGAGTCCAGGGCCAAACCAAGGCTGTCAGGAAATTTAGCAAACTCTGTCCCCTTCTCCACAACAACCTGACCAATTGCAAGCCTAACCTGGGCTGTCAGGGAATAAAAAAAGCTGTCTCCCTCCCTCCCCCAAACTATCTGGTGGGTCTGATGCTCAACCCAGCCAGTCAATGAATAAGAAAAAAAACTGTGATATGGGGGGGGGGGGTATAAGTAAGTTTGATGATTGGGGGATGAAACTAATTGCTAATGTTGGGTGGACTTGAACCACTGTGTGCAGTGTAGGGAGCATTACTGAAAATCCCTGCTGCTATGTCAAAGCCCTCCCTGTGGGTACTGTATAGAAATAAATCTCTAAAACTGGTGGTGGGATGTGGTCCTCATAGAACTACAGTTCTAACAGTGAGACAGTGAGACTTTTGAGACATTAAGGCATACTATTGAAAGGTTATGCCTGTGGTTCAATGGGTGAGCAACTAGCCATGCCCCCTTTCTGAGCTATATAAGCAGTTCCTCCCAGCCTCCTTCTGAAGCATTTTTTCTTTGTCAGCCAGAGGCTATGTTGGTCTGTCTTCTCACTTTGGGCCTGCTGCGGCCTTGCTTGGGGCATGCCGAGGCCTTGCCCCACCGCCTCTGGTTTATTTGTGCTCTGGACTCTGCTTGGTTTCTGCTGGACATGTTCATGTGTTTCTCCTGCTTTAGTTAGTATTTGTTTTGCTTCTGGCTGCTGTGTGCTTCCTTGTGTGCTTATTTTTCTGCTTTCCTGTGTTTATGTTTTTGGTTTGTGTTTTCTTTTGGTGGCTTTCTGCTTTTCCTCAGCATATTGTTGCCCTTTGTTTGCAGTGTGTTTTTCCTGTCCCTGTGCTTCAGGCTCCTACCAAATCTCAGTTTTCCTGCCCTTATTATTGTATGTTTCAGCTCCCACAGCAGTTGCTGCCTGCTGTGCTTCACTTAATTGCTTGCACCTGGTCCTGGCTCTGATGCTCAGCTAGCTGCTACTCCCTGTTTTGCCCTTACCTGCTACTTTTTGTGCATGGCCTATTTTACCTCAGCAGCCGTGTGTTCCCATAAAGTTTCTTTCCTGCTTCCTTACCTCATTATTTTGTTATTTACTCTGCTTTTCCTTCCATAAGCCCTCGGTTTTCATACAGTCCTTTTGGCAATTTAATTCTGCTATAACATGTTTATTTGCACTCAGTGGGAATCAAACCTGAGTCTCTTGCAATTCTGTATTACTTTCTTCATTGGATTCAAGCCTGCGTAAATGCAACTGTACTAAGCAATTATTATTGTTGTTTTTCTGTGCACTATTGCCTAAGCCTACACATGACTATGGTAGTTTAATTGTTCGGTTCAGTTACTGTTGGAAGCTATCTAAATAATAATTGGGCAGCAATTTTTTTCTATGTGCTGACCCAGTTGATATTTGCCATAGTAACCAGTTGGTTATTACGGCATTCACAAGCCATTTCAATCAAAGTATGTCACTCCCTCATTAGCTCTTGTCTTGTTTGTGGATGGGCGCAACAGTTCCAAAAACACGGGGGCTCCTTCTCTCACTTATCGTGGAGCTGCCACAACATGACCTGCTGTTTTAATTTTGTTTAAATATCTGGTTGAATGTCTGGTTGATCCTACCTTTCACAGCTTTTAAAACATGTATCTGGTTGATCCTGCAATGCTGTCAGTGCACCACCGCATAGTTTTTTTTATATCTGGTTGATCCTGCCATCCACCCCTCCCGCCTCAAAAAACTTATATCTGGTTGATCCTGCCATTCGTCTGAACGTGGGTGTGAGTGGTAAGCTGGAATGGAGCCCTGCATTCAGAGCGCAATCTAGACTACAGACTGTAAGTAGGAAAAAAGTAAAAAGAAAAAGAATATCAACATGAAAAAATCAACCTGGGGAGACAGAGTGATATGTGTGTGTGTGTGTGTGTGTGTGTGTGTGTGTGTGTGTGTGTGTGAGTGTGCCTGTAACACATGCTCACAGAAATAGGGCCTGAAAAAAAATTGCTGTCTAGTGTATTATATAAAATAAAAGATTGTGACGGGTGTGCATGAGAATTTAATGCACACCCTCATTGTGGGATGCTTTGACAAACCCCTTGGGCTTCACCCTCAGGGTTTATGTAACATCCCACAACTCGGGTGTACATTAAATTCTCATAGCACACCTTTCCCCACCCTTTATTCTCTATATACTGCTGGAAGCTGTTAACTACATTCTTCTTTCTGGTATTGAAAATACTCCAGTTTGGCATTCTTCTTTCTGATATTAAGAAAACCCCAGTTTGGAATTCTTCTGTCTGGTATTGAAAATACCTCAGTTTGGAATTCTGTTCCTTCTGGTATTGAGAATACTCCAGTTTGGAATTCTTCTTTCCAATACTGAAGATCAATTCTCAGATTATAGCACACCCTTCCCCATCCTTTATTCTCTGTATACTGCTGGGAGCTGTTAACTACATTTGTCTTTCTGGTACTGAGAATACCTTAGTTTGGAATTCTTTTTTCTGGTATTGAAAATACCCCAGTTTGGAATTCTTCTCCTGGTATTAAAAATACCCCAGTTTGGAATTTTTCTTTTTGTTATTGAGAATACCCCAGTTTGGAATTCTTCTTTCTGGTATCGTGAATACCCCAGTTTGGCATTCTTCTTCTGGTATTGAAAATACCCCAGCTTGGAATTCTTCTTTCTGGTATTGAGAATACCCCAGTTTGGAATTCTTCTTTTTGGTATTGAAAATACCCCAGTTTGTCATGCTTCTTCTGGTAGTAAAAATACCCCAGTTTGGAATTCTTCTTTCTGGTATCGAGAATACCCCAGTTTGGAATTCTTCTTTCTGGTATTGAAAATACCCCAGTTTGGAATTCTTCTTTCTGGTATTGAGAATACCCTAGTTTGGAATTCTTCATTCTGGTATTGAGAATACCCCCGGTTGGAATTCTTCTTTCTGGTATTGAGAATTCCCCAGTTTGGAATTCTTCTTTCTGGTATTGAAAATACCCCATTTTGGCATTCTTCTTCTGGTTGAGAATACCCCAGTTTGGCATTCTTCTTTCTGGTACTGAAAATATCCAAGTTTGGCATTCCTCTTTCTGGTATCAGGAATACATTTCCTTTTGTGTTCTTCCCTGCATTCTGCCTGCTGCTCAGTCATTCCTGATACTGCTGGTTCATGCTTCCATATGCTGCTTCAATTTTTTGGGAGGGGGACCTACCCTATTAACATTACATTTGCTGTTTGGTCTCATGGTACTCAGCTTGTGGCTTCCTTGTTATTCCTGTGGTGGTGGATTTTGTTGTCTCAGTGGGGCATTGTGGTTTCAAGCAGCAGGAACATGCTTTTACATAAACTATGACTTAGCCTGCCCCTTAACCTCAACAACATTTCAGTCATCCAGGCTTAAATGCTTTAACCTCACAACCTCAGGACCTCCTTGTGAATGAGCTTGCTCAACAGAGCTTTCCTGCAATAAACTTGAACTACATGGCTTCAAGATAGCCACTGTATTCCATTACTGCATTGCAAATGCTCCTTACTGGACTACCCTAACTCTGCCTTACCTCATTCTATATGATGCCGCCATTTTGGGTCAGGTTAATCAATGGATGATTCTGACACCATATGGCGCTAATGGGTACAATGGGAGGTATTCATGATAATCTTCTCAATTCACTCTTCATACTGACACCATACCAATCAGCTGCTTTGTGTAAACTATATGATTTTTCCCCTTTATCTTATCAAGAGTTTCTGTGTACACTTCATGCCTTGACCAGCAAGAAACCTTTATTTCAGTCGCTTGGGCTACCTGGCTAAAAAAGGACTACCTAATTTGCTATGCTGACATTCTGTGAGTTGCAGTACCTTCTCCTCCAGAGTAAGGAGGCATTCCCTTTTCCTGTAGTGAGGAGGCATTCCAGTCTAAAACTGTCACTAAGCAAAAAAATACCTCAAGCCTGGAGGGAAGGTGATGTAGGCCTTGGATCCCCATAGATTTCTTTGAAAAAGGGTTTTTTTCTCTCCTCCGTGCCAAAAGTCATAATACTTAGTTAGGTTTCACAGTATTCCCTAGTTTACTCAAGTATGTTCTGCCATTGGATGTAGGTGGATGATGGCCATGCTGGCTGTTCCATCTCTCCTTAGGAAGCCCCCTGCTGTAATCAGTGTAATCCATTTAAACATGCTATTCCGCTAACTTGTACTTCTCACCAATGTTTTATCAAGCTGCCTCTTGCTTCAGTCTGCTGCCCTATCTTATAATCAATGATCACTGCTAACATTCTTTTGGGGGTTCCTTCCTAAGGTACCTTTAACCAAGGTAACCTTCCTGTGGCATCTCTAGGGGTCGAACACTTTTTGAGGGTTCATTGCCTTTGGTACCCCTACAGGGTGGTAATTCCTCATGGAACAGAGAGTACGAACAGCTACAACAGGGTAACACAGTTGCACAAGCATTACACTGTTTTGGTCACATAGGCCATTGAATTAAAAGGCTATGCCTGTGGTTCAATGGGTGAGAACCAGCCATGCCCCCTTTCTGAGTTATATAAGCAGTTCCTCCCAGTCTCCTTCCGAAGCATTTTTTTCAATCTATATTTTATGCTCCCCATGCACCTGGGCTGAGAACTCCACTCCAACCCATCTGTGAGCCCGCCTACCACCAACCAACCCCCAAGACCCTCCCACAGTGTGCCTCCCATGGCAGGGCCAGGAAGGGAGCTTCTCCCCAGGAGCAAAATCCAAATCTGAGGAGGAGGTGGCAGCAGACCAGCGGAACAGGCGAGGCTTCATGAAGACCCTGGAGGCCATTTTTCCACCTATTCTGGTGAACCCTCCCGGCCGCATGACTCCCGGCGCTCAGCCGCCGGGACATACTATTTATTATGATCACTGGTTGCCTGCCCTCCCAACCTGTGCCACCTCTCAGCCCCTACCAGAGAGTGACTGACAGGTGGGATGACAATTCCTTCCTCCCTGAGAGAGGAGAGCAGTCCTCTGGACACTCGATCCTCTCTTACCACTGCTAACCCCCAACAGCCCAGGCCCTGAACCCGGGGTCGCTGGCATGGTGCAAGGTGTGGTGTCCGGGGCTTCAACCTCCAGTGCCACCAGACTGGCTTTGAAGCATTTTTTGTTTGCCCCACCATTCTCCCCTCCTCCTCCAGTAGCTTACCTCTCTTCTGGAGGAAGTTCATTCCTAATGTACCTTTAGCCAAGAGACCCTTCCCAAGGCACCTCTAGGGGTCAAACCCTCTTCTAGGGTTCCTTGCCTTTGGTACCCCTACAGAGTGGTAATTCCTCATGGAACAGATAGTACAAACAGCTACAACAGAGTAACACAGTTGCACTAGCATAACACTATTCTGGTTGCGTAGGCCATTGAACAAAACTAAAGATAACAACATAAAAAGAACAAGACCAGCCTTGTTGGCACCAGCTAAATCTTGTTTTAAGTTGAAAACAAAAAGCTTGTGCAGCAAGTTACTGATTTTTTGGGGTGCATGTCACACTACGCAATATGTCGGACATCACACATATTAATAATATTCTTCAAGTGGCAGCAAGAATCAGAGATTAAAGTCACTGGAGTTATCAAGACACAGAGGTCACACTTGCTCTTTCTTTCAATAAAATGAATGAGAAATATAGGAAACCAGTATTATCTGCAGTAATAGGCCAGAAACATTCTTACAGTTTTGTCATCTGCAGTAATGTTATTCTAGCTGTTGTAAGCAGAACAAAAGGGTTATAATAAATTAATACTGAAAATAGAAAACATATGAGGAGACATGTTGACCATGAACTTAGTACCAACTGTACAGACTTTTATTCCTTTGCAAATCGTTTCTGAGGAAGATCTCATGGTAAAAATGTAAATTCGAACTTTTTCTATTTTCATTGTGCATTGCAGATAATTCTGTAGCTGTGTTTGTGGCCCACATGCTTCCAGCAGCTCTTCCCCTTAGCATGCTGCTGGGTAGGTTATGTTAGGCAATAAAGAGCCTGAAGGCTTCATTCCTTTTGTTTCTTCCTTCACGGTTTTGCATTCTTAAAGTTGAAAGTAAGTCTACTAGGTCCCTCAAATTCTGAAAGCCAATGAAAACATCTTTCAAACAAGGTAATATGCCTACCTGTAGATTTCTGCAGTTCAGAGACATAAATATCTAAATGTATTTGTACATTATGATAGAGGGGGGACAGCTCAAGGGCAATGTGAGGAAGTATTTTTTCACAGAAAGGGTGGTGGACACATGAAACAGCCTTCCTGAGGAGGTTGTGGGGTCTAAAACTGTGGGAGAATTCAAGAATGCATGGGACAGACATAAGGCAATTCTTGTGAGGGGTAGGAAGGAATAGTCGGTTGGTTATCTAGGATCTGCAGCTTATCCTGTAGGTAGGGAAATGGGCAGACAAGGTGGGCCAAGCGGTCCTTAACTGCCATCAAAGTCTATGTTTCTATGTCAAGGGAGCAGCCATAGCAGGGAATCTTGAGAGAAGAAAATTATATCACTGAATGGCAAGCTATTCTGAACAACATATATCTCCCTCAAATTGACATCACCTTCTGATTCAAAATTCCATGAAATGGCTGATCGCTTAATTTAGTTACAGATAATTTAGTTATTTATATTTCTGTGGCCCCCCTTATTGCTTGCTTAAAGTCTAACAGGCACCTTGGAAGGTAGGCTTGGAACACACAAATGCAGCCAACACAAGAAGTGATATCACTTCCTGCATTGGCTGTTTGTGTTCCAAGGCTCATTTTCAGTGCATCTCTGACTTGGGTCCATAAACAGTAAAATAAAATAAAAAACATAGAAACATAGAAAAAGTGTTGACAGATGGGGATCACCTGATCCATCAAGTCTGCCCAAGAAACTACCCCACCCCACTTACTGTCAAGAGTTAGGATACCTATGTGTATATCCCATGCTGTCTTGAATGCATTTATTGTTTTGGCTCCAACAACCTCCTGGGGGAGGCTGTTCAATGCATCCACCACCCTTTTGGTGAAGAAGAATTTTCTTGTGTTACCTCTGAACTTACCCCCCCCCATTAGTCTCATCTTGTGACCTCTCATCTTGCTATTGTTTTTGAACTGAGAAAGGTTGTGTATTTGCATATTGTTAATATCTCTGAGGTACTTGAAGGTTTCTATCATGTCCCCCCTTTCCCTGCATTGGTCAAGGAAGTACATGTTAATCTCTTTCAGCCTCTCTTCTTATGGTTTTTCATGTAACCCCTGGATCATCTTAGTCACTCTCCGCTGGACCATCTGTCCATCTCCATCCTATTAACGTCCCCCCATGGTGTGGCCTCCAGAACTGGACACAATATTCCAGATGTGGCCTCACCAAGGATCTGTACAGTGGCAACTCAAACTTTCTCTTTCTGCTGGTGATGCCTCTGCTTATGCACCCTAGCATGTCGCTTGCCCTCAATGCAGGTTTTTCACATTGCCTAGCCACCCTTACATCTCTCTCTTGCTCGGAGAGTGACAGCTTTTCTCCCCCCATGAAGTACTCCACCCCAGGGTTTTTTCTCCCCAGGTACATGACTTTGCACTTTTTAGAACTGAATTTTAGCTGCCAGTCTTCAGACCCTTTCTCTAGCTTTCTGAGGTCCTTGATAATTTGATTTACCCCCACAGTAGAGTCTACTCTGTTGCATACCTTTGTATCATCTGCAAACAGACACACCTTCCCCTCTAACCCATCCGCAATGTCACTGATAAGGGTGTTGAAGAGGACTGGACCTAACACAGAACCCTGAAGCACTCCACTAGTCACTTCCCTTTCCTCAGATAAGCTGCTGTTTGCAAATATTGTCTCTGTTCTGCCATACAACCAGTTTGTCACCCATGTTACTATCTTCTGCCCTACTCCCAGGTTATCCAGCTTGCTGATCAATCTCCTGTGAGGTATGAAATCAAAAGACTTGAGGAAGTCAGGGTAAATCACATCCACTGCTACCCCCTGGTCCACTACTCTGGTCACCGAGTCAAAGAATTCTACCAGATTTGTTTGGCAGGATCTGCCTGTAGTGAAGGCATGTTGTCTCAGGTCCTGTTGACCACTAGATTCGAGAAATACCAAGATCCTCTCTTTAAGAAGGGATTCCATTAACTTGCCCACTAACAAAGTTAAGCTGACTGGGTGGTGGTTTTCTGCCACCTCCTTACTCCCACTCTTGTGAAGAAGGACCACATTAGCCCTTCTCCAGTCCTCTGGAACCACCCCACTCTCTAGGGACATGTTGAAAATCTTTGCCAGGGGAGCCGCTAGTTCGTTACTCGGTTCCTTCAGTATTTTTGGGTGGATTCCATCAGGGCCCATAGCCTTGGTCACCTCCAGCTTGCTGAGTTTTTCCAGCACTCTTTCTTCTGAGAAGGGAATGGTGTTTACTTCTCCAGTGATGGGATACCTCTTGTGCAGTGCTGAACCTGTACCATGTTCTTCCGCTGTGAATACTGAACAGAAGTACTCATTAAGGACCTCTGCCTTCCCCCTGTCTCTTCTGACATGTCCTCCATCCTTTTTTGCAAGTCTTATGATTCCTCCTTATTCTTAATAATTAATAATTTTATAATAATAATAATATTTTTTTATTTATAAGGCGCCGTTCAAGTGTCAAGGCGCTGTACATAATAACAATTAAAACAAGCATGATAAAAAAAAAAAATACAGGGAAACCAAACTATTAAAACAATCAATATTTAGGGAATGCTGTTTCCCATAAAAAGGTCTTTAGACCCCTCTTAAAACCCTCCACAGAAGTGCACTCCCGCAACTGACAGGGTAGAGAGTTCCAAAGGGCGGGGACAACATGCGAAAATGCCCGAGCACCAGAAGATTTTAAATTCACCCTTGGAACCTCTAGCAACCCCTTGTTGACCGAGCGGAGAGATCGATCAGGGCAATAGGGAACCAGAAGTTCTTTCAGATAGGCTGGGCCCAGATCATGTAGGGCTTTAAAAGTCAGCAAGCCAACGTTAAAGGTGATCTGCCACCGAATTGGCAGCCAGTGCAGTTCGCGCAGCACCGAGGTAATATGACATGATCTTCTAGAACCTGTCAAATGCTGGGCTGCAGTGTTCTGCACTAGCTGCAGATGATGGATTTCAACCCCAGAAAGCCCTAGATAAAGGGAGTTGCAATAATCCGGGCATGAGGACATGAAGGTGTGGACTACAGTAGGCAGGTCAGCAGATGGAACAAGATGCCGAACCCTGGCGATATTCCTTAGATGATAAAAGGAAGTCTTGATGACTGCTGACACCTGTGAATGCAGTGTCAACCTATCGTCAAGAACTACCCCCAGGTTCCACACCCATTCAGAGGTTGGGAGAGAAACGCCACCAAGAAAAATTCCAGAGGACACAACACTACCCGACCCCACCATCTGTTGGCCCGGGTCCACAACCAGTACCTCAGTCTTATCCGAGTTCAACCTCAGCCAGCTGGAATTCATCCACTCCTGGATTTCTCTTAGACAGCTATTAAAGACAGAGAGAGCTCCCTCCTGGTCAGGGGCAAAAGAAAGACAGAGCTGGGTATCATCTGCATAACAGTGAAACCTCAGCCCATACTTCCTTACAATGTCTCCGATGGGTAGCATGTACACCGCAAATAACATGGGTGACAATACTGAACCCTGAGGCACCCCACATGACAAAGCCGTTGAATCCGAGGAAAAGACCCTGGACACAACCCTTTGTGATCTCCCAGTGAGGAATGAAGTGAACCATCTTAAGATGGTTCCAGATATTCCACAAAGCAGCTTCAGGTGTTCTATCAACACCATGTGATCTATGGTGTCAAACGCTGAAGAAAGGTCAAGGAGAACCAAGATGGAACGGCTCTTCCGATCTCTAGCCATCAAGAGATCACTGAGCACCCGAACCAGCACTGTCTCGGTACTATGTCTTTTACGAAATCCAGACTGGAGGGGTTCATAGATGTTGTGGATGGTCAAATGGTCCTCCAGTTGTGCAGCCACTACTTTCTCAATCACCTTTCCAACAAAGGGAAGGTTAGAGATAGGTTTGTAGTTTTCGAGACAGTCAGGGTCCAAGCTGGCTTTCTTCAAGAGGGGTGTCACCACCGCCTCTTTCATGGAGCTAGGAAATTCACCAGATTCCAAGGAGCACCTGACTATCTGCCCAAAGACAGGACCAATGGTATCAATGCAACCCAAAATTAGGGAGGTCAGTCCAGGATCCAAACTACAGCACGTAGGGCGCATATGCTGGATGATCCTCATGACATCCATGAATGCCAGTTGGCTGAAGGAACTCAAGGAAAACCGAGGCATCGTTATCTCACACCGGTTCACAGCCACTCCCCTAGAGTGTGATGGCAACAGTTCCGCCCTAATGTCAGCTACCTAATTTGCAAAGAACCAAGCAAGCTTGCTGCACTCCAATTGTGAAAAAGCTTTCCAAACTTGCAGACAGGCTGGGTTGCACAGTCTGTACACAGTTCAAAACAGCTGAGCTGGTCGATTCTGTGCAACTGCAATCTCCCTGGACAGGAATTCTGCCTTCTTATGGGTGATAGTAGATTGATAGACTGAATAATGATCCATCAATCTAAGGTGGTCGGCATCAAGGGCGGACCTTCGCCAGCAATGCTCTAACCTTCGCCCCTGTCTCAGCATCTCCCTCAACGTCCCATCAAACCAAGGGGACTTGGGGTGAAGGGAGAGGGGGCGAACATGAACTGGAGCAATAGAATCAAGAGCCCCCACCACGGCTGTATTATAAGCAAACACGAGGGTCTCTGGATCACTGCTTGCCAACGTGGGAGATGAGAGGTCAAGCACCACTGCAAGGCCTTGGAAATCTATATCCCGAAAAGGGCGGTACCTAACCAACTCCACAGGGGCAGGCCTTCTAGAGGGGGTGCAAAAACTAAACCCCACAGTGTAATGGTCTGATCACCCGACGGGTTCCACCCCCACATTGAATGCCTCGACTTCCAGGAGGAAGATCAGGTCCAGAGAGTGTCCAAATTTATGTGTAGCAGAGGAAACCACCTGTGTAAGACCCAGCATTGTCATTAGCTGGAGGAAGTGTTGACCAAATTAAGAGAGTTCGTCGTCGTCCCAGGCATTGAAGTCACCCAGAACCATCAATCTGGGTGACTCAAATGCCATATCAACGATGAAGTCCGCCACTTCCTGAAAGAATAGCTTCTCATCACCAGGTGGATGGTAAATGAGAGCAATTTGAAAGCCTATACCTGCTACTACTATACACTCAAAGGACTCAACCCCCCCCCCCACTGGGACCTCCGTGAGGTCGAGTTCGGTCTTGAAACAGACCACAACCTCCCCCCCCGTGATCTAATCTTGGACAGTGTAACACTGAGTACCCATCTGGAGTCATAGCCTCCCAAATGAGGCCAGAATTTTCATCCAGCCAGGTCTCGGTAATGCAAGCCAGGTCCACTGTACCAACAAGATCAGCAATAATTGTGGTCTTGTTTTTAATGAACCTGGCATTGCACAACACCGCCTGAGTTGGATGAATCTCACAGGCCACCCAAGCCATCTGCCCAGGATAATCAGTGGTGCCCTTGGGTATGGGCACCAAACATGGAAAACCACGGTCTGGATTCCATTTCGCCCCAGGACACCTTCTGGACCCGACCACCCCAATACAATGTCCCCCCCATCATCCTCCCTTGTTCATAACCCCGCGCCCTTCTTCCTCTCTTATGTGCAATACCCAGTGACCTACATTGCTGGTAGGTCTCAAACTGGAAAGGGAGAGAATAAAAAGGGAGAAGGGCATGAAGAGAGGAGGATGAGTAGCATACGACTGTGGGGGATGAAGGCCAACACATGCTATAAGCTGTACTACTAATTAAAAATAAAACAAGCAAAACCTAAAAGAAAAATAAAACTAACAAACTAATAATACACACTAAATAAAAATAATTTAAAAGCCCCACCCAATACCCAAGTTAACTAAACATCAATTCATAGCCTGAAATTTAGAGACCCTGACAACCCTTCTTCCTTCTTTCCTTGATATACAGTACCTGAAGAAGGACTTGACCCCCTTCCTGATTTCCTGCACAGTTCTTACTTCAGTCTGTGCCTTGGCTGACTTGATAGCTTTTCCCGCTTCCCTTAGCTTCTCTTTATAAGTTTCCAAATCCTTTTTAGATCTAGTTTGCTTATACTTTGTAAATGCTTTCTTTTTTATCTTTGATCTTAATGGAGACTTCCTTGGAGAATCACAGAGGGTTTCTCCTTTTTTTTGGATTTGCTAACCCATTTAACTCATTTATAAGTGACCTCAAATATTGTCTTTTTTAGGTTAGCCCAACATGTCTCAACCTCCCACCCAGTCCACGTTCTAGACTCATGTTAATGTATTCCTTCATTTGTGAGAAGTCATCTTTTTTTGAAATCCAAAACCCTGATTTTGGAATGGCTTGTGTCTTCCGCCGTATTTACCTTGAACCACACCATGTTATGCTCACTGCAGGAGTCTGCCAAAGGCAGTGCTGGAGATACCACTCATCTGTGTGTGGCCATGTGGATCCTTGGTATGGTGGCCCTCAGCCCTTTTACCATACAGTCGCAAAGGTTTTTTGGGAGAAGTAGGAAATGGGTACCTTCCCTGTTCAGCATTGCTCAATGAGAATCGGAAGTCTTAGATGATGCCAAGTTGTCACGGTGATCATAAAACATTCCCTCCATAAGCACATATACAAGTCAAAAAATTCTATGCAAACCATATTCAAAATGGCCAACATGGACTGTCTGAGTTATTAAGACCGGCCCTTTTGACTGTGCATATAGGGCCAAAGCTGCTTAGTGAATTGGACCCATCCTGTGTCTCGATAATTCTTCAAAAGTAAAAAGAAATATTTCAAAAAAAGCTAAAAAGAGAAAAGTAGTAGTATGTTTATTTTTCAAAAAGGGAAAAGAATACCTGATTGAGCCAAAGCTAATTTTCAATGAGTTCTCAACTTATCACACACAGAAATGTTGTATCATATATTGCATGTGAACAACACACATTTTTTACTACAGCATAAAATACATAAATAAATACAAGTTGCACAAAGATATATTGTTTGACACTAATACTACATAGTACTGAAACAGTAAGTAGAATGTTTATCCAATCCGAGATAGGACAACAAAGAGTTAAAAAAGGGCTAAACAATATCTTCCATCTAAATGCAACACAAAGAATAACTGTAGCTTTATTTTTAGCCATGATTTCTTATACTTCCATACTACATTGGCAAATATGATGATTTTCATGCAGAGGATCGAAAATGCCATTTGCATGCTATGCCATGTCATAAACGAATGCAAGCTTGACTAGGAAAAGACAGTTTCTTATCACACGCTACAGTACTGTAGTTCATTGACATGAAGGTGATATTTCAGAGGAATCCTGATCTGTAAGTAACAGTTTAAAGACAGATAAAATCTTTTGGCTGTAGCACAGCTGTAAAAATGCTGTACAGTTTCACTCTCTGCCATAGGTGGAGAATTTATTTCAAAAGCAATTACAGATCATTGAAACATATACAGCTATTTTGAGAATGTAAACCTAGTCTTTGTTAAACTTTTATAGTTTATACTGTCTTGTGTTAGATTAGATAGTGTTGAGTGTACTCTTGATAGTCGTGTAAGGAGTATAGCAAAATTAACTGGATTTCTGTTTATAACTGATGTTAGAGAAAGATGTGATCATATTTTAGTTATGGACTAGTTGATCCACTAGAAGAAGTGTGTGTGTGTATGTGTGTATGTGTGTATGTGTGTGTGTGTGTGTGTGTGTGTGTGTGTGTGTGTGTGTGTGTGTGTATCTTCTTTAATATACATGCTGTGGTTAAGCTAATGCTGTATATATTAACATGTTCTGTAGTAAAATAATAACGTTAAACAACAGAAAATTGTGTTTCTCTGATCATTAGTATTTACAGTACCGTAAAACATTCAAAAGGAGGGTAAGACAGAAACATGACTATAATATGAAGACTTGTGAGACTGACCCTCTTAAGTTGTGCTTACATACAGTGGTAGACAGAGATATGTCCCAGGAAATAGATACCTCTGGATATATCTCAAGAAATCTCATTGAAATGAACTGGAATTTGTTATGATTTATAAATCAGCAAGAAAAAAATCTAGAAACTAAACTGGCAAACAGACATCACCTGACCATGCAATAAGTCCCTAGCACTGCATGGCCAAGTACTGGATCCCATTACCAATCAATACCAAGGCAAAAGAGCCTCATTGTCGACAATAATCTGTGACTATTTCATGTAAATATTTTATTTAAAAATGTATTTAAACAAATGATTTATGTTAAAATTAGTATTAGAAATATTTCACTTTACATACAATACAAAAGAGAAGCAAGCTAGTTTATAAGTACAGTAACCAACTACAGTGTGTACATTAAAGGATTTGAATGTACTCACCATTGACATAAAGACACTTGGCCTTCAGCCTTGTGCTTCACTCCCCTGGGGCATGCATTAAAAGCATTTATAACGTGTAATAAAATTCCTGTGCTGTATTTGGCTAAAACAACAGTACAGCCGCATAATTATGTGCCCATAATTACATGTCTGCACTTCTTACAGGGTGTCAGCTGCTTCACAGCAGAAGTCCTCACACTAAGTGCTTGACCCACATAGAGAGTCGCTCCAGCACGTCACTGTAGCTGAGTAATAGAAATGTTGAGTGATAATGCTGTGATCACAGAACCCACTCCCAACACTGCTCAGCTCCTCCTGAACCACTGCAGCCACCACAGAATGAGAGTTTGTCCAGTTATGTAAAACTGGCTGCCGTTGGTCCTGCTTCCTGGAACTGACATCCTCAGCACCCCCACCCAACATTGCAGGTGTACAGCATGGTCCCAACAGTAAAGGGACTACATAATGTTGGGCAAATAAAAGATGAACTGTTCCTGTTTTCAAATATGCATAAGTCATTACCTACGCTTTGTAATTAATACATTTTGGAACACATAAGTGTAATAAAGCTCTTCAGGGATGTGTGATTATGGTCAATAATCACACACCTCTCTTGGGTATTTAAAGGCACTTGGCATAAGCATCTTGTGCCTAACAATATCCTTGAGAGGTGTTTGATTTTGACCCATAATCACACAACCTGGCGTGCCTTATTGTATACTTAGTGCACACTCTGTTGTGTCTTATTGGTTACATATCTAGACATGCCTAGATGTACTGCGACTTATTGAATCTCTGGTTGCCACTGCATGGGGAATGGAAGGGCGCTGCTGTTTCAGATGTTATTGCCATTTTGTTTATTTATGTTTGCTGACACTCAGTATCCAGGGTGAGCTGTTCAATTTACCACTCCTTTGACCACTATAAGAGATTATACCTTGGGAACTAACTCTCCACCGTAATGACTGTTGCTTGGAAGAGGTCCAGTTATATTGTGCTTTTGTTCTGTGTACCATTTTGTCTTTATCAATCTTATGCCCCCCACCCATTTAGCTTCTGGAACCAGCAATGGGGAGGGTCAGGAGCTCAAGAGTCTGAAGAATGATTCTACTCCTCAGTGCCATGTGGCCAACAGCTTGAACCTAGCCAGCCGACGGGGAGGGATGCATGGCTAAATGTATTCCTAAACCAGGGTTTCTCATGTGGCAGTGTGGCAGCATAATTTTACTAAACCCAATGATAGTCAGCTTGATGGAATGGGGTCTTTCCTATCTTTGGATTCCAAATGGGAGGCAAGGGGGTTAACTTTAACCTTAACCTTAACCTTAACAACTGAATTTTCAAATGCTAATTACTGCAGTTTTTAGGGATTTTCTGGTTTCCAGATGCAAAGATATTAGGTCCCCAGAATATGAGTACTTCATCAAAATGTTAAATGACCAGGCTCCAACTTAAATGTGATGGGAATCCTTTTAAAAGAGTTGAATGCACTTCTGTTTTCTTTTCCGTGTCAGCCCTTTATTCTGATGCTGTATGTTTGATAACTGTTTTGATAAATTAATGACATAGCTCTGTAGTGTGCCCTCATATCTATATTGGGTTCCCCACTCATCAGCAGCTACTACACATTTCATATTTACATGACATTCCATGCTGTCAGTTACACCATTCCTTGACATTTATCTAACTAGGCCAAGATGGTGTAACTGATGTCAATAGAACGTCTATGTAGTATGAAATGAGAGAGCCATTACCGAAGAGAAGGGAATTCAGATTAGTTACAAGGGTAATACAATATTGATTATTACATGAACGAAAAGGTTCAGCATATCAGAATATAGGAAATACTATAAATGGAAAACAGGAGAGCATCTAAAAGTATAAAAACAGTTTCCTGACCTCATTAAAGGGGAATATTCATGGGCAATAACATTAATAGTTTAAATGCCCATTCATTCGTTACACACCATTTAACCCTACATGACATCCTAAGGTTCTTTATAATGGTGGCAGTGCAGTATCAATATTAGACCTGCTTAGTCATTTTATTTATTTTTTATTTATTTATTAAGATCTAGGATTAAACACCTTTGAGCTGAGAGCTCATTTAAAAAGGTTCCACATCAGTGGAATAAAAGACAGTATTACAAAAGATTGAACAACATGGAGTATCAGACATGTTCAATAATTACAGCGGTTTATACAAGCAGGTTTATACATAGATACATAGACAGTGTCGGCAGATAAGGGCCTATGGCCCACCCAGTCTGCCCATTTGAGCTTGTAAGTTCAGTTTATGTTTTCCTAGAAGTCTGTTGCCCCTTACCCCTGACCTCCAGAATTCCTTTATGTCTATCCCATGCATTCTTAAATCCCATGATTGTTTCAGCCCCCACCACTTCCTATGGCAGGGTGTTCCACTTGTCCACCACCCGTTCTGTGAAGAAATTCTTCTCACATTTCCTCTGAATAATCCCCCTCCAACTTCATCCCATGCCCTCTAGTCCTGGAACATCTTTTCGCTTAAAAATAGTGTATTCCTGCACCCTGTTCCTCCCTGTAAGATACTTGTATGTCTTATCATATCCCCTCTCCTCCTCTCCTCCAGGAGTACATGTTCAGTTCCTTCAACCTGTCCTCATAGGACTTGTGATGCAATCCATGCACCATCTTTGTTGCCCTCCTCTGAACTTTCTCTACCCTGTCTATGTCCTTACGTAGGTAGGGTCTCCCAGAAATATACACTGTACTCCAGGTGGGGCCTCACTAGTGTCTTATATAGTGGATTATGACCTCCCTTTTCCTGCTGGTGATGCCTGCCTATGCATCCCAGCATCCTATTTGCTTTACCTGCCGCCTTGTTACACTGTTTCCTACCTTGAGGTCATCAGAGATGATAACCCCAAGATCCCTTTCCTGCTTGGTGCATGCTATATCCTCACCCCCAACTGATATATTGTGCCAGGGTTTTCTGCCCCATATGCATTATCTTGCACTTCTTTGCATTGAATTTCAACTGCCAAATCCCTGACCATTCTTCAAGTTTCTGCAGGGCCCTTCTCATTCTGTCTACACCTCTGGTGTGTCTACCTGTTGCAGAGCTTTGTGTCATCAGCAAACAGTGAAATTCTACCTTCCAGGTCCTGTAATGTCACTGATGAAGATGTTGAATAGGACCGGTCCCAGAACAGATCCTGTGGTACCCCCACTGGTCCTCTTCCCTCTGTGGAGTGATAGCCATTTACCACCACCCTCTGTGTCCTGCAACCCAGCCAGTTACCACCCACCACCTCTGTCCTGCACACACCCATATTCCCCAGTTTGTGTAATAGTCTTCTATGTGGCACAGTGTCAAAGGCCTTGCTGAAGTCCAGATAGGCCATGTCCACTGCCCTCCCCGATCCACCTGCCTAGTCACCCAGTCAAAAAATTCAACAAGGTTGGTCTGACATTACCTTCCCCTGGTGAAACCATGCTGCCTTGGGTCCTGTAGTCCACTGACAACCAGATGTTCCACCAATCTCTCCTTCAGTAGTGCTTCCATGATTTTGCCCACTACTGAGGTGAGGCTGACTGGTCTGTAGTTCCCCGCTTCCTCTTTGTTCCCACTTTTGTATAATGGGACTACATCTGCTGTCCTCCAGTCTTTGGGTACCTCCCCTGTTTCCAGTGATCGGCTAAACAGGATAGCCAGAGGTTCAGCCACCACCTCTCTTAGTTCTTTAAGGACCACTGGGTGCACGCATCTGGCCCCATTGCTTTATCAACTCTTATTACTTCCAGTTCCTTTAGGAACCTTTCTCGTTAAAGGGACTTGTGTCCATTTCTGCACCATTCTCACCCTTGTACTCCCTTCAGACCCATTACCCTCCTCTTTCTCAGTAAAGACTGAGCAGAAATACCTGTTCAATATGTCAGCTTTACTGTTGTCATCCTCCGTAGCCCCCATCCTCCCCCTTCAGTCTCACTATCCCTCCCTTTGCCTTTCTTTTTCACTTACGTACCTGTAAAGGTTTTGTCCCCTCTACCCACTGATTTTGCAATGTGTTCTTCTGTCTGAGCTTTGGCTTCCCTTACTGACCTCCCTGCCTCCCTTTGCTTCTCCTGGTACTTCTCCCTATCCCCTTCTAGCTGTGACTTTTTGTATTGCCTGAATGCAATCTTTTTGGCTTTCACTTTCTTTGCTACCTCTTTGGAAAACCATAATGGTCTCCTCTTCCTTTTCCTCTTGCTAACCTGCTTAATGCATAATTCTGTTGCTCTTGTAATCCTCATTTTAAATACTGCCCACTGTTCCTCAACCCTGATTCCTGCCCCATTCCCTTAATGCCTCTTTCAAGTATCTCCTATTTTCCCAAAGTCTGCCACCCTAAAATCCAGGATACGTGTTTTTGTGTCGTTTGGTTCTGCTCTTTCTGTGATTTCAAACCACAATGACTGGTGGTCACTGTTCCCCAGGTGCTCCCCCACTGTTACCCCCATCACACTGTCCCTGTTTGTGAGCACAAGGTCCAGTATTGCCTTCTGCCGAGTTGGTTCCATGACCAGTTGCTTGTATACATACAAGAAAAAACAATAGAGGAAAGATACTCTCTGTTTACATATAGAATAAGTTAGTAGAGACGAGTACTTGAAGGTAGAGAGAAAGTTAATGGAGAGAATAGTTAGCGGTGAGAATAGTAGGAGGTAGGGAAGAGAGGGGCTGCAATGACAGTGGGCAGGGGCAGGTGGTGAGGTGAGAGAGACAGTTGCAGCAGTCATGGACCTTGTCAAGGGAGAAGGGTCTGGGGGGGGTTGGAGGTGGTGGGTGGCAAGCAGAGTTGCAAGCCATCATGTGGCAAGGTAGTAGAGGGAGGGAGGGAGGGAGTGTACGGGGAGGGTAGAGGTGGCATGGGACCATGCCAATACTGGGAGCCGTAAAGAGGCAGGTCAGAATCAACTGGCAGGGGGACTAGTGGAAGCAGTCACAGGTGCTGGATGCGGAGAGCTGCTGGCTTAGTAGTCTCTTGAAGGGGCCCAGAGTAGGTTGAGTGGAGATGGCCTGGCTGAGGGCATTAAACCGAGGAGTGTTCTGTGGCAAAGAAGCGTTGACCCTGCGTCGTTCAAAGATGAGGAACATGGAAGAGGTGAGTGCTGGCACTTCTTGTCAATTGTGAGTTGCTGCTGTGTGGCTGAAGTAGGTTTGCTGTGCCATGGGGAAGAACACCAAGTAGAGCCTTTTTGGCCAGCAAGCAGGTTTGGTAGTGTAACCTCCACTGAGTTAGAGCCAACCCATTTGAGCATAGAGGTCACAGGTATGGGTGAGACATTCAGCTCCTATGAGCAGCCTGCAGGCCTTGTTCAGTGCAACTGATATTCTGCGGAGGGCGGTGGGGCTAGCAGCACCATAGATGACCAAGCCATAGTCTATGATAGGAAGGATGGAGCTGTTGATGGCTAGTCTAAGAGCATCCAAAGTGAGACAGTGCTTGTGCCTTTGGAGGAGACCGATTTTGCAGTTGACAGTCCTAGCCACATTGCTGATGTGCTGGTCATAGGCCAGACTGCTGTCAAGCGTGACCCCAAGATATTTAAAGTGCTGGGTATGTTCAAGCAGAGCTTCAGATCAGGTACTGATGTTAGGAGTGTGTGACCTGTACTTGCTTCGAGTGCTGCAGAACATCGTGTTTTTTTTTTTTCCTGTTTAGAATAAGTTTGTGGTTTTGGAACCATTTCTCAACAATCCCAAAACTAAGTTGCAGCTTGTTCTCAAGTTTCTCTGGGTCTGGGCAGTTTGAGAAGATTACTGTATCATCTGCATAGAGTAGCATCTGCTGTGGGCAGCGGCATGGTAAATTGTTGATAAAGATGCTGAAAAGGAGTGGTCCCAATATGGATCCTTGGGGGACCCCAGATTTTACAGGCAGATGTTCGGAGAGGACATTGTTGATTTTCACTCTTTGTGTACATTGTCCTAGGTAGCTTTTGAACCAGAGGGTTTATTTTGCAGAGAGGCCAATGGAGGTTAGTTAGTTTAAGAGGAGGGAGTGGTGGACAGTATCAAAGGCCTTTGAGAGGTCAATGAATACTACCCCTGCTAGTGTTCCTTGGTCCAGAGACCGGTGAATAAACCCAGTGAGTTCCAGTAGTGCCATGGAGGCACTATGGCCTTTACAGAAGCCATGCTGCTCAGGGCATTAGATTGAGTATTTTACAAGGTATTCGACCAGCTGGTCAGCCACTATGCGTTCTAGCGCTTTGGAGAGCAGTGACAGAATTGAGATGGGCCTGTAGTTTGACAGCGATGCCCTGTCACTATTTTTGTACACAGGAGTCATGATGGCCGATTTCCACAGCTGTGGGAATTGTGAATGGCAGAGTGATATGTTCAGGATCTTTGTTATGGGAAGGAGAACTTCTTCAAGAGTGAGGGCAACAAGTTCGAGGTCCAGTGTGTCTGCACTTTGTCACGATTTCCCGAGCACTTTGAGAAACTATTTTCTGACTAGTGAGGGGGTAAGTTTCTTGAAGTAAAAAGGAGGGGCAGACTGAAGGTGAGCATTGGTAGTAGAGGTGTTGGAGTGTGGAGTGTCCTCAAAGAAGTCTGGGGGAGTGTCCCAGACAGGTCCGAGAACACTTCATTGAAGGTGTTGGCTAAAGTTAGGGGGTCCTGGATAGGGGTACCCTGTATATCAATTAGGTTTGGTGCTGTCTTCACATCCTTCCCCAAGACTTCCTTCAAGTTGGTCCAAATGTTTTTTCCATCACCTTAGGAGACAGTAAGTGACTCTTTGTGGTGTTTTGATTTAGCCTGGCGTATTTCCTGGGTGAAGGCATTTCTGGCTTGCTTGTAGGCTAGTACAGCTGAGGGTTTACCCGACTCTCTAGCATGGTTCCATAGGTGATCGCACTTCTTCAGTTTGCTTATGAGGTCAGATGATAACCGTGGGTTAACTGTCCCTCGTGCTTTGACCTTTTTGTGGGGCACATGCATGTCACAGACTTTCGTGAACTGTTTTATAAAGGAATCCAAGGCAGTATTGACATCGGTAGCATGGTCAATCTGTGACCAGTTGGTGTTGGCAACATCATGTTTCAGGGACTCAAGATGCCCATACTTTAGTACCCTACTAAAGGTGAAGCAAGGAGGTGGCTTGAGGAATTTGTTCGACCAGCTACAAGAGACTGGGGAGTGGTCACTGATAGGGTCCTGGTGCACTGTCACATTAGTGAGTCATTCTGGATTGCTTGAAAGTATCCAGTCTAGGAGGGTACTGGTATCCGTTTTGTAATTAACCCTGGTAGGGGAGGAGACAAGCTGGGTGAGGCGGACTGCAGACATATAATCCTTGTATGTACCTGCATCGGGTGAAAGCCAGTTGACTTTAAAGTCACCAAGTAATATGGTCTCAGAGTTAGAGGGCAGGCCGTGAATGAAGTCCATGATACCCCTGAAGCCCCTTATGTGTTCATTAGGGGGAACGTAGATAGAGACGATAGTTAGGGTTTTGTTGTGTTCCCCGAGTAGGGCTTTGAATGCTAGTGCCTAGGCATAGGGTCCGAGATCCGCCTGGGGAAGGACCTTCCCTTTGATAGTGTCCTTGATGCAGATACCACAATGGCCTCCTCTCTTGGTAGCCCTGTCAAGCCCGAAAATGTTAAAGCCAGGGAGAGCAACTTCATTATCAGTGATCTTGGGTGACAGCCAGGTTTCAATTACCGACAGAATGTCGGGGTTGTGCTGTGCGGTCCAGGCTTGAAGTTGATCCAGCTTGCTTGGGAGGAGCCAGACGTTTATTGATGCTATTTTGTTTGTTCCATGTGTTGGGTGTTTTAGGGGGTGAGGTGGACTTGCTGGGCCAGGGTTTGGGTGCACATCCCCAGCCCTAAGCAATAGGAGTTGGTGGGCAATTAGCCGGTAGTCACACAGCTTTTTACAGAGACAGCTATTTTTCTTCCTAAACGTAGACTGTGTGTAGGACGCTGGGAGCCCAGGTGATTTAGTGCATAGAATTTTATTGGGGCATAGGTTGCAAGTCCCCAGTGTCAGCCACCATTGCGGCGGTAGTAGGAGCCAGTGAGCAGACCAGGCTCTCTTAGCAATGAGGAAGTAGTGCCCAGTGACACAGTGGGGTTCATAGTGGATATGTGTGCTAGGGTATGTTGGTAGCTGGGGAGCCTTATGACATCTTAAAGTATGGTCATGGCATAGGATTGCTAAGAGGTTGAGCTACTATAGCAGGGTGCAGAGACTGGACATGTTTTATAGCCTGAGTAGCCAGTTAGCGTGAATCACTTGGCAGTGTATTTGTGTATGACTAAGAGATCTGGTAGTGGGAGTAAACAGTTGCAGAGCCCCTAGTGGTTGCACGGTATAGGCTGCAGATTGGAAAGTCGATACTTAGCAGTTTACAAGACCTCGTGATCACTCTACCCTATAAAGCAAAGTATTGAGATAGAGTAGGTGGGTGGGGAGCCAGTGCGAAGCGCTGGTGGGGTTGCACATGTTGGCAGAAGCCATACCTAGCTGTCCTTGAATCCGGGCTGGAGGTCTTGGGTGGCAGCCTGAGAGGTGTCGGCCATCTGGGGAGCCACAGTGGAGCTGGGGGAGCCCTGTGGAGGGGGTCTCGGCTGCTTGCTGTCATTGAATCTGGGCTGGAGATCTCAGGCAACAGCCTGAGAGGTGCCAGACATCCGGGGAGCCACAGTGGAGCTGGGAGAGCCCTGTGGAGGGGGTCCCAGCTTGCTGTCCTTGAATCCAGACTGGAGGTCTTGAGCAGCAGCCTGAGAGGTGCCGGCCATCCAGGGAGCCACAACGGAGCTGGGGGAGCCCTGTGGGGGGGTTTTGGCTGCTTGCTGTCCTTGAATCTGGGCTGGAGTTCTTGGACGGTGGCCTGAGAGCTGCCTTCCATCCGGGGGAGCCACAGCAGAGCTGGGGGAGCCCTGTGGAGGGGGTTCCGGCTGCTTGCTGTCCTTGAATCCAGGCTGGACATCTCAGGTGGCAGCCTGAGAGGTGCCGGCAGTACAGGAAGCCACAGCAAAGCTTGGGGAGCCCTGTGGAGGGGGTCCCAGCTGCTTGCTGTCCTTGAATCCAGGCTGGAGGTCCTGGGTGATGGCCTGAGAGGTGCTAGCCATCCGGGGAGCCACAGCAGAGCTGGGGGAGCCCTGTGGAGGGGGTTCTGGCTGCTTGCTGTCCTTGAATCCGGGCTGGAGGTCTCAGGCGGTGGCCTGAGAGGTGCCAGCAGTCCAGGGAGCCATAGCGGAGCTGGGGGAGCCCTGTGGAGGGGGTCCTGGTTGCTTGCTGTCCTTGAATCCAGGCTAGAGGTCTTGGGCAGTGGTCTGAGAGGTGCCGGACATCCAGGGAGCTGCAGCATAGCTGGGAAAGCCTTGTGGAGGGGGTCCCAGCTGTGTGCTGTCCTTGAGTCAGGCCTGGAGGTCTCGGGAAGTGGCCTGAGAGGTGCCAGCAGTTCAGGGACCTGTAGCAGAGCTGGGGGAGCCCTGTGGATGGGGTCCCAGCTGCTTGCTGTCCTTGGATCTGGGCTGGAGGTCTCGGGTGGTGGCCTGAGAGGCGCCGTCAGTCTGGGGAGCCACAGTGGAGCTGGGGGAGCCCTGTGTAGGGGGTCGCGGCTGCTTGCTGCCATGGAATCTGGGCTGGAGGTCTCAGGCGGCAGCCTGAGAGGTGCCGGCCATCCAGGGAGCTGCAGTGGAGTTGGAAGAGCCCTGTGGAGGGGGTTCTGGCTGCTTGCTGTCCTTGAATCTGGGTTGGAGGTCTCAGGCAGTGGCCTGAGAGGTGCCGGCCATCCGGGGAGCTGCAGAGGAGCTGGGAAAGCCCTGTAGAGGGAGTCCCAGCTTGCTGTCCTTGAATCCGGGCTGGAGGTCTCGGGTGGTGGCCTGAGAGGTGAAGGCCATCCGGGGTGCCACAGTGGAGCTGGGGGAGCCCTGTGGAGGGGGTTCCAGCTGCTTGTTGTCCTTGAATCTGGGCTGCAGATCTTGGGTGGTAGCCTGAGAGGTGCCGACCATCTGGGTAGCCCGAGCGGAGCTGGGATAGCCTGTGGAGGGGGTCGCGGCTGCTTGCTGTCCTTGAATCTGGGCTGGAGGTCTCAGGCAGTGGCCTGAGAGGTGTCTTCCATCCAGGGAGCCGCAGCGGAGCTGGGGTGAGCACTGTGGAGGGGGTCCTGGCTTGTTGCCCTTGAATGCAGGCTGAAGGTCTCGGGCGGTTGCCTGAGAGGTGCAGGCCATCCAGGGAGCTGCAGCGGAGATGGGGGAGCCCTGTAGAGGGGGTCCCAGCTTGCTGTCCTTGAATCCAGGCTGGAGATATTCGGCGGCTGGCTGAGAGGTGCCAGCCATCCAGGAAGCTGCAGCAGAGCTGGGATAGCCCTGTGGAGGGGGTCCTGGCTACTTGCTGTCCTTGAATCCAGGCTGGAGGTTTCAGGTGGCAGTCTGAGAGGTGCCAGCTATCCAGGGAGCTGCAGCGGAGCTGGGGTGAGCACTGTGGAGGGAGTTCTGGCTTGTTGTCCTTGAATGTGGGCTGAAGGTCTCGGGCAGTGGCCTGAGAGGTGCTGGCCATCTGGGGAGCCACAGCAGAGCTGGGGGAGCCCTGTGGAGGGGGTCTCAAATGCTTGCTGTCCTTGAATCTGAGCTGGAGGTCTCAGGCCATGGCCTGAGAGGTGCCGACCATCCGGGGAGCTGCAGCGAAGCTGGTGAAGCCCTGTGGAGGGGGTCCCGGCTGCTTGCTGTCCTTGAATCCAGGTTGGAGGTCTCAGACAGTGGCCTGAGAGGTGCCGGCCATCTGAGGAGCTGCAGCGGAGCTGGGGGAGCCCTGTGGAGGGAGTCCCATCTGTCCAGACTGCTGCCAGCTGCAGGTAAGTCCAATACCTTGTTGAAAATAACTTTCCATGGGTTTTCTAACTGTGAGAATCATGAGCCAGCATGGTGGCACTGATAGTTGAGGTGTTGGATGTCACACCTCGCGTCACATTGATGACCTGAGTTCAGATGCGGCTGTGGTGGAAAGGATAGCATGCTGAGAGGACTATTCTCCTCTCCCAGGGAGGGAGGGTTACAGGGCTTGGCATTTGCCTGGCACCTGTTGTTGGCTGGGGGTAAGGCAGCCAAGGACTGTCAGGATAGAAAGCAGAGTGGCGGCTGCCAACGTCCCACCTAGAGAAGCATGCATGAGGACATCTATGCAGCATTGCAAATACACTCCTCTGGCAAGAAAAATGCAAAAAATGGATTCTTCAGCAACATCTGACTTCCAGCCACCAAGTAGCCCTGCACCCTGACAAATACCCAGGCAATGCTGCCTCGGTGCGATGATAAGTCCTGGTGGAAAATTGGGGGAGAGGGGGGGCTGGGGTGGCTGGCATCTGGAGTGCTGCTCAGGGCCAGGGGGAGAAACAGCACCAACTGCAAACAATCTATGAGGGTTGTTATTCATGAATGTTACCTGTTATGACATGGCTCTCCTTGCTGTGGAAGTAAAATAAAAACCTTCCTTGTGCCCCTCACAGTTCCATACCCGAAGGAGTACTTTGAAGAGCGAAATTTTGCAAGCTTACGTACCATTGCTAGTTGTGCCTATTGGCGGTAGAAGGGCCCTGCATTATGATGACCAGTGTGACTAAGGCTGTTGAAAAGGATGCCAGGGATTCACCATTGTTTTCATTTAAAGAAAGAGTTTCTGGTTTCCAGCAAAGGAAAAACAACTGTTGGCATCACCCCAAATTTGAATTTCAGCACCTTCTATTTTTTTATTACTGAAGGCATTTTCAGTAAAACAGAGTATTTGAGTATTTTTCTGTTAGACTTTGTCTGTTCCTTTGCCTCATACCTACCATGAAATCACCACAATATGTTGCTATGAAACCACTTCTGATGCCAGAAATGGATTATGACTTCAGGGCAGGATAAGTAGCACAAGAACAGATGAAGTCCATGTGGCAACACGCCTGTTGTGAAGCAAATGTCTAAAACTGAAGAATGGAATATCCTGAAATTCATACTTATTGGTATATTATGAGATCTTAGTCCTTCCAGTGTCAACAGCACTTCTTTTTTCTGGAAACTGGAAAACTACATTAAACCAGCAACTGGATCCACTACTGTGCCAGAAAAGAGAAAGCACTGTTTTCAGATATATGCTTTGAATGATATCAGTAGCAATGTCCCATAAATTGACTCAGCTGCCTTCTCACACCTTCTCACACAATCCAGTCTCTCAGTTAAGCAGTTCTCAGTCTGTGAGGTTTTTGAAAGTTCTCCAGTTTGTTAACCCAAAATGGAGTGCTGGTTTAGACAAGTCTGTGCCAAAACAACTTAAACTAGCTGTGCTAATCATTGCCTCACCATTACCAAACTCTTCAATCCATCCCTCCAGATAGGAAGCTCACTGTGATTTGGGAATGCAAGAGATTTACCCCACTTCAAAAGGGAGGAAATGAACTCAACAATCCTAGGAATGGTCAATATTGTCAGTTCTTCCCAAAACCCTTGTGAAATGAATCCATGAAAGAATCATGAGATTTGCCCAGTGCTAACAATGTCCTGATTCCATGAGTAGTTTGGTTTTAGAGCTAGTACTTCAGCACAACTGCCCTCTTCAAAGCCATAAATGGTATTGGGGAGGCAGTATAGCTTAGATGTTAAAGCACCATGCCGTGAAACTGGAGACTCAGCAGACCTGGGTTTGAAACACACAACTACCACTTGCATACTGTGTGATTAACCTCCCTGTGTCATAGGATGCAGCTGAAAACTAGATTTGACTCAGTGTGCCTTTCCCAGTTAAACAGTCTAAAAAAACAAAAAGAAAGAAAATCTATGGCCACATTTTCTGGTTGTGCCCCTTTCTCCTCCCCTATTGGGTGGCTACTTCTAATGTACAAGAACCAGTGTTTGATTTCTCTCAATCTCTTTCCCCCACTCTGATCCTTTTACATATCCCACCTGATTCCTTTATGGTCTGAGGCTGGAAATTTAAGCTTTTACTAACTCTACTTGTGTGTGCTAAGAAAGTGATTACCAAATTATGGCTTTAATTTAAGCTTCCTATATTGACCCAATGGATTACCCTGATAGACTCAATATATCAGCTAGAAAAACAAACTTGTAGGTAGGTACAAGTTTATTGATCAGCATAATTGCTGTTACAATATACTACACAAAAGTTAAAATAGACATCACACAAAATTACATATATTTCTGAATAGCAAATTTACATAATTTAAAACAATTTATATAAAAATTTTAGGACATACAACAATTGATTTAGTAAATGGCATAAATGTGCAAAAGATGCACCAAATCTCTTGACCCAACAATGGACAAAATATGAGGATTCATCATAGATGTATAGACAACAAGAATTTCTCAACAGCTTCTAGAATGTTTTTATCTTTTGTCATAAACAAATATTTTTTTTGTACTTTATGTTTATTGTTTTGCATAGTAAACATACAATAATATTTCTGATGTAGATCTTGAGGATACATATAATCTCCACATGAGGGCACCACCCCTCTTAATACAAGCAGTTAAACAAATAAGTCATAGATCTATGAGATACAGCATAGGAGGTATTCCACTAAATGAATATTCATGCAAATGTAAAAAAAAACAAGATTGATTGCTGTGTTTAGTGAGCCCATGAGCTGCATGCTTAATTGCTATTACTTCATAAAAGGAACCCCTATTTTAAACTTCCTATACAAGGATAGTAAAAAAAAAAAAGCAGCATGCTTTACCAAAATAAATTAAATCATTATGGTATTATACTGTTGGGGATTTTCTGCCCTTAATTTTACTAGACCTCAATGAGCATATATTCATTAAGCCATAAAATAACTTCTTATGTAGATTATGTACTTAAAACATATTACTAATAAAAGAGAAACAGTTTACTTATTGGTGAAGGGAAGGAATTCCCTTATCCTCCCCAGAACATGTCTATATAACTTCATGCCCTTCCCAGCAAAGTTACAAGAACATTTAACTCTCCTATTCCCTTTATGAAATGAAGGTCCAATATTCAGGAAAGGGTAATATCGTCCCAGCCATAATTATAGCTGTCAAATCTGGAGTCAGCAAGACATAAGTGTCTCTTTAGAGTTCGTTATCTTCTTCAACTTCCGAATTAGATTGGGAGGACTCCCGTCGTCTTCTAGAGAGCTTTACATGTTTTTGCGCCTAAGTCAGAGCATCAGCAGGATCCGAAAATATGTAGATTTTTCCATCGTAGGCCACTCTGAGTCTTGCAGGGAACAACATATTGTGTGTAATTCCTGCTTCCCGAAGCATAGCTCATATGCCATCAAAACGTTTCTTTTTTTGCCTTGTCACATAGCTTAAGTCGGGATATATGGACACTCTCTCTCCGTCTTGAAGCAGAATATGTTTTTGTCTGGCAAGAGACAAAATAAGGTCTCTAGTTCCCATACTGTCCATCACCACCACGATCATCCTCGGGGTGTCCGTATTGTTAGGCCTTCCACGAAAGGCAACTCTATAAGCTTTTTGAATTGACCAGTTCCTATTCAGTAGATGCTGACCTAGTTGCTGTTCCAACCAGTCTTTTAAAAGTAGAATGAGATGGTCCCCTTCATTGCTCTCTGGAATTCCTAAAATCCTGAGATTGAGGGCCCTGGCTTGGTTTTCAAAGCTCTCTAGCCGAGACTGAAGGTGTTTGTTCTCCTGCACCAGACTTGCCGCTGCAGTCATCGCTGTATCCGATTGTTTCTTAGCATCAGAAACCACAATTTTAATTGATCCTGTGTCTGTCTCCAGGAGAGTCACTCTATTTGATAGGGTATCAAAACGGTCAGAAAGACCTTCCATGGATGCAAGCATACGGTTCATTTTTTGTCCCAAAGTCTGCAATGTTTCCTCATTTCCTTCTATATCAGGATCCAATGTAGAACGGCCTTGCGCTGACCTTGTGGGTAATGAGCCAACATAACTTTTGTTTTTAGCACTCTCTCCTCCTGATCTATCCTTCTTAGGATTCCCCATTTTTGCACTAGGGAATCTCTGATATCCAGTAATGTACTTTGTTAGTTTCGTATGAGGCTCTCAGCCTTCAAAAAAGAAAGTTTTATCTTGAGGTCTCAGTTCTCTCTAGATCCCTGCGGCCATATTGTTCGGGCTCCACAGCACCCCCCCCATAAACAAATATTTTAATAAATCTCCAGGGGGGGAGACTGAGACCACCAAACAGTCCACCCAGCCATTTTTTACTACTTGCCTCATATAGGGGGCATAAGAGTACCACATGTGTTATGTCATCAAGTGTTGGGGCTCCACATTTACAAAAAGGAGATAAGATTCCTTTTCTCTTTTGTCTAAAGTGAATGAATTGGGCATTATAACTTTCTGTCCTAAATCTAGTAAACATTCTTCTAAGTTTAGGGCATGTTAGTGAAAAACAAACTTACTATTTCTTAAATGCATTACTGGCATTTGAGGAGACCTGGAGGCACTGTGTGCCTTATAAACTACAAACTGATTCTTTATTTGTTTCATAAATTATTTCTTTACCTCGGGAACAAGCACCAAAATTGTTGCTGTTGCTAATTAAGGGGCTGTCTAACACCACATACAGTAAGTACCCTTTCTGATTCCCCATGTCTTGCTCGCATAGTTAAACATTTCTACTTTTAAAGTTTAATATAGTATTTCTGTATCCTTTGTTAGTTTTAACACTTGTTGTGTAATGTATATCTACAGATTTTATTGACATGCACCTAGTTATGTTGCAGAAGAAAAGTTGTCTTCTGTTTGTGTGTGTTTTCTTCTGTTACAAAGTTCTATGGTTGTTCCCAGTCATAAATGTCCTTATCAGAAGTTGTAATGCTTTTTCTAAAAAAAACTTTTCAATAAAGATGTTATTATGAAAACAAAAGAAATAAAATTCACCTTGCTGTGGTTAAGAACCAGTACACTGGGGCAGCCTTCACTGACTTGTCCAAGGTATTTACTTTTTTGACCACCATGTCCTTCTTACCAATTGAAAGACTGCAGTGGATGATGACCAAGAAATGGGCCATTGTGCTAGCTACCTCAGGAGCCTAATGCAGCTGTTCTCTATCAATACACATTCCCTGATCTATGCAGAATGTTAAGCAATTGTGGTCTGCTGATACCAGCTATCTTTAATTTTTACTGGTGACCAGACCCAGTCTTCAAAATAATATACAAATGGAAAAAGTACAAGTAATTTTCAAAATAAAATAGTACAAGAATTCAAATAAATTAATTTGTGGTCAGTTCAATAGTGTAAAAGTAGCACTTCTTCTCATAATGCTGGTGGCCTGGGTTTGGGAATAGACTCGGGTTGCTCAGGGGCTGACCAGGAAAGGAGAATTGTGCATCTTTTGGATGATTCTCCTCCTTCATTGAGAGCAGCTCTCATATCTCTCTGGTCGGCTGCCACCCAGAGGAATCTGGGTGGCATCACAGTGAGAACATAGGGGAAGGGGGCCGAAACACAGACACTGGGGTTATCAGCGAAGAGGCAGCACATTCACATCATGTCATTGCACACTTGTGTGGACCCATGTGAGAAAAAGCACTGACTGCAGCTGGGTGATGGTTGGGTCCCCACAGGCCTCACACCAGAGGCTATGTACCCCTGACTGACCCTGTCGTACGGACTTGAATCAGGTGAGGCACCAGGGATGTTTAATGACGAGGCTGTGGGACTGGTCTGCATGGGGGGGGGGTATGTCAGCAGCCAGGAGGAGAAATTACTAATTTAAAAAAAATCAAATTAGTTTTGAGTTCATATTAAAAAAATTCTAATTCATTGTTAATTCATATAACACACTACAAGTTTAACTGCATTTGTAGATTAAGCAGTAGTTTCTGTATTAAAAAACCTCTGGGCTACAAAGGGTACTTTGTTTAAACCACATTGGCACGCTACCAAATAGAAACTGTAAAAGTTGTTCAAGAGTGGCATTTCATCAGCATTTGAATGATGGGGCTGTAAACACTGGGCCTTAGTCAATAATATTTATGGGTTACCACCAGTAATTGCCATAGTTAGAAAGTCTCTGTGTGACTGCAAAATCACAGCTGAATGCAGATTTAATATGCATCATCAAAAAATCCACTAAGCCACAGTTATGTTATAGCGCTTGCAATACAAACAGCATGACTTCAAAATGGACTGCATCGAATTTTGGAGAACATGAGATATGCTTTATAAAGAATGAATCTCAAAACCAGTTTGTAGACTTTGCTTGCAGCAGCTACAGTGGCGAAGCAAAGTGCCTCTGGTTACTACGCTGTGGGTAATATACAGCATAGTTTCAAATGCTTAGAAAAAGCTATATTGTTTAGAGTATGGCGACAAGGAGAACTAAGGATGACTATAACATTAAGTATGATACCACATTTATCACAGTGTGAGTCCTGCATTCCAGGATTCCACTGCTGCCAGTGCTGCTAATAGCTGGTCTGGTACCTTTTAGTCAGCAGCTCTGTTTAGAAACCAAGATTAAAAGCTCACATTGTGTCTCAAGTAATTAACTTGAACAAATGCGTTCCCTACCTCCTCCCTGTTCCACCCCGTTAAATTCTTCACATTACTATATTCTTCTGTTCCTAATGAGGGAAGGGCAGAATTAGACACTCAGCTGAACCTACCCCTGGAAACCACTCATTCCCCGCAAACTGGTATCAGCTTTTGAGCTGCTTTTAAAGACAAGGAAGTACATACAGGACTCTCATACAATTAAGACACCAAGTGCTCACAATTTTATTTATAGCAGATAATCTGGGATATTTTGATATCCTTGGATACCTGTACTTAATCATTTTATCATTTAGCATGTAGAAGCTCAGACAATGATCATTAGAATATTGTTCTGCAAGCATGTATTAATGCAGAATAAAAAGTGTTGGACATGTGGTACAAATAGAATAACAGTGTAGCTAGCTGTACAGAGCTATGATTCCATTGAGGAATTCAGATGACATCATAGACCTTGAGGGAAAAGTGGATTTTTATTTTCTTGTTCTTTTCGGAACTTAGATTTTATGGTTTGTAATTGAAAAATTTTCAGCAATCATTTTGAAGTTGTATCTGTGAGCTGCATTACTGTCAAATGGACAAGATTTGAAATCGGGTTGCAGCACATGCTTGCAGCCGAGATTCCAAGTCATAATACAATACCTTTGATCTGACCTCAGAACAATGATACTGCACTATGACATTCCAATGTCAAACTGATGGTATTATGACTTCCATGTGACAATCTTTTTCTGTGTGGAAAAGTGACAATCTATTTATTACAGTATAACAACATGCAAAACTGACAAAATAGTTAATTCAGTTTGCATGTTTTGCATGTCCACAAACTTGTTACATAGTGAAAGATCAGCATATAAAAGTTTTCTAAATAACCCCAGGCCTGCTCCGCTGTGCCAGTACATATGTATGCAAATTATATGTTTTTTTTCCTACAACTCCTTTGCCCCTGATCTCACGAACCAACTCCAACAGGACTTTAACAACATCCATCATTGGTTCCAAGTTAATCGGTTATCCCTCAATGCTAAAAAAACAGTTTCTATGAGTTTTGGTACCGGGCAGACTTGCTAGAGTCCTTCTGCATCCTTCCTTTCATACCCTTGATGGTGTGACTGTTGAAGCTATCTCCTCCTTTAAGTACCTCAGGGTCTGGTTAGATTGTCACCTAAATTGTTCTGTTCATGTGGATGCAGTTCACAAGAACCTTCAACCCTAGCTTGGGGGCACATTACAGAAATAAGAGAAGCATTCTGCTTCCTGCTTGCAGAGCAATCCTCACTAAGATGATTTTACCCATTTTTGACAATGAAGAAGTTATTTATAGTGCTGTTTCAAACTCTACTTTAACTAGACTGGATCCTCTCTTTCACTCTCTTCTGCTGCTTTGCCTTTGATAAACCCATGTGTACTCATCATTGTACCTTGTATTCTACCATCTCCCTTCCCTCTCTTGATGCCAGGTGCTTCATCCACTGTGTCTCCTTTATCTCTAAATTTTGGTTTGGCTCTCTCCCCTCATATCTAACCTCTTTTCTCTCCCTTCCTCCTTTGTCACCTTACTCTCTTCGAAATGCTTGCACTCACTGTTTTGCTCTCCCTCAAATGAAATCTACTGCTGGCCAGGATGCCACCTCATTTTATTTCCCTAAACACAGGGGTTCCCTTCCCATTTCTATTCACTCTGCTTTGTCCTTTCCTGCTCTTAACGCTCTCTTCCATAAGTCCTTTACCACATCTGCAGTTGCTTTTGATATTGAGTTCACGTCTTACCTTTAACTTACCTAATTCTATGCCCTTCAGCACTTCCCAACTTCCCCAGTATCAGTCTTTCCTCCAATTTCATATTTTAAGTTGATAACTACTTAATTTTTCTTTAGTTCAGTTCCACAATTTATTGCATGGTAATTTACTTATTTGTCAATTTATTCTTAAGCCTTATTGTCATGCTTATTTTTGTACTGATTCCATTCTATGTATTTTATATTCTTTATTTTGTATCTGTTATCTTTTCCTCTCTTCTCTTCCCTTCTCCCAGGATGCATCTGGAAATGAGCTGTTACCAACTCAGTATGTCTTTCCTGGTAAAACCTTTATGATCAATCAATCAATCAATCAATCAATGCATATAACCTGAAGTCCTAAGACCACCCTGTTGGTGACCCATAAAAATGATGCCCTCATGATATTAAACAGCAAAATGCTAAAGCAGCAGCATACGGGATTTATTAAAAACTTCAGGAGGCAGCATTGCACACCAGTGTCTTGCGTCCTTAATGACTCATCTTCAAGGGGCAGAACTAGCTGTTACAATGCAGTGTCTAAGACCACATTGCATTTCAGGTCCTAGAGAGTAAAATTAACAGAAGGAAACAGCTTCTTCCTTACACCAGGAATGCGCCATCACACCAAGCAAAACACTTATGACAAGTTTCAAAACACAGGGCATCATATTGAAAAATGGAGGTTTGCTCTGCACAAAATCCCTATCCTGAGCGCAAGTGGATCAAGGCCCTAACTTTGCTACTTTCCAACAAGCTCTGTGAACTCTGGGAGAGCCCAAAACATATGCAAACATAGCTCCCTAGACAGCCATCCTAAGTAAGGCACTAACAGATGTGCTTGGCACAACATACATCCTCCTGATGCTCACATAAAGGTACAGTATGTGGTTACGCCAACAAAGAGGATGACAAGTATCAAAAGTAGTTAGGGAATTCCAGACTGGTTTGCACTTTTGCGTTAAGTTGCTATATTCAAGCATCCCCATACAAATGACCTCATTCCAAAATAAAGGCTCTAAGGGATCATTAGCATCCCATTAAGGCCAAATAACACTGTGAGTAGCAATCCTTTGCTCCTTGGATTATGTGGAGACTGTGGGCTCTCTGCAGCAGACTCTTGGGGTCCTGCCCCTTGTCCCCTGGCCACACATCCCTGGCTCTAGTAATTCCCCCTGCCCTCACTCTGTGCCAAAATATTTAAAAACATCACCCTCCCTTTCTGGTCCCAGTCCTGGTTCCAGTAAGATAATCCAGATCCCCATCTCCCTTCTTAGTAGTAAGATATGGAGTCTGGTGGCCCCCTAACCCTCACCACCCCTCCCTCCTTTGACAGTAGCTGGCACAACACTCCATAACCAGCTGCCATCTGCTACATGCAAGTATAGCACCTCTATACCAGCATGTATAGAAATACAATACTTGCAGGAGGTCGGGGGGGTGAGGACCTGGAAGCCACTGGGCATCACATATTGCCAGTGGGAGGGGGGATTTGGATTATCTTACTGAGACTGGAAGGGGGAGCAGGATCTAGATTATCTTCAATATATATATTAAACCAGGATTGGTAGCCAGAGGGGGACCACTAGACTACCATGGATATATGTTTTTTATTATACCAGCACTGTGTAAGGGAGTAGGGACCACTAGACTACCAGCAATGTTTTTTGTTTTTTGTTTCATATTGTATTGGTATTGGTATTGGGTTAAAGAGAGGATACCACAAGTATCAAGGATGTCTGTCTAGGGGACAGGAAGGGGCGTTTACTGCACGCTATTGTTCATGTTTTTAAAACAAGGGTTTTGGAAGTATAAACTAGCACTGTGTGGGCAGCATGTTAGCACTTCCAAAACCTTTCCAAGAACGCAGTGCACCCTGTATGTATGTCAGCACATCACATTTACATATGTGCCTGGTTGTCATTAGTGTTCACAGGCAAACAATTTAGCACCACGCTACCTAAGCCTTTAAATATGGTACCTTGCAGGTAAACTGCCAGTTGTGTGTGTAAAACACAGCAAAGTGCTAAACCTGCTACCACAGAGCTGACTATTCCAGTATCCTGACTCATGAATCTAATTACCTGGGGAATGTAATAACACTGCTTTTTAACCTGGTACTGTATTTCAAATGTTATTTTACTGTGTATACAGTATAGTTGCTCCACTGCTGATATGTACTGTAACTATGTACTGCTAGTACTGAGATACTAACAACAACAAAAATGGAAAGGGACCTGGGGGTAGTCACATCAGATGACCTAAAGGTGGGCAAGCAATGTGAGAGGGCAGTAAGGAGGGCTGGGGGGATACTGGGATGTATAGGAAGAGGCATCATCAGTAGAAAACAGGAAGTTGTTATCCCTCTGTACAGATAGCTGGTGAGACCCCATCTGGAGTACTGTGTGCAGTTCTGGAGACCCAGTCTCTGCAAGGACACAGACAGGATGGAGGCAGTCCAGAGAAGGGCAACAAAAATAGTGCAGGGTCTGCACCAGAAGACATATGAAGAGAGACTTAAGGAGCTTAATATGTATACCCTCAAGAAAAGGAGGGAGAGGGGGGACATGATAGAAACTTTCAAGTGCTTCAAGGGAATCAACAAAGTTCAAGTGGGTAGCATCTTTCAGAAAAAGAGATGTGCAAGAACAAGGGGGCACAATTTGAAGATAGAAGGAGGACGGCTCAGAGGTAATGTGAGGAAGTATTTTTTCACAGAGAGGGTAGTGGATGCATGGAACGGCCTTCCTGAGGAGGTTGTGGAGTCAAAAACAGTGGGGGAATTCAAGAATGCATGGGACAGACATAAGACAATTCTAAGGGTTGGGGGTAGGAGGAAGTAGGCTGCTGGTTAACTAGGATCTGCAGTTTATCCATTAGGTACGGAAATGGGCAGACTGGGTGAGCCATGCGGTCCTTATCTGCCATCAAATTCTATGTTTTTACTGCTGCTGCTGCTGCCACCATAGAGTACTCATATAACATAACATGGGATGAATAAATGAATGTATCAATCATAATATTTCTTGTAAATTACGTGGACTATAGTATTGCTCATAAACTCTGTGGCCCCCGTATTCAAAAGTCCCCTGGAAAATCGCACAAGTGCCTGCGCCGTGCAACTGAGATGTGCCATCCCCAAAAAATGCAATATTCAGAAGATGCACCGTAAGATGCGCTGGTGCGGAATCACGTGATGTCTTCCTTCTAAGCAGACACGTGGCACTCCCGCTCCCACCTCAACAGACTAAATCCACTTAAATAACTAATATTATTCATCTGTTTATCAAACCGCAGCAAATTCCAACCTATTTGGAACCTGGTGAATCATCTGGACACTTATTCCTCATGGAAGAAACGGACTAAACAAAAGAAATGGAGGCCGAAATGAAACAGGCCCTCCTGTCTAGAACACCACTTTCAACTCCAGACAAACAGTCTAAAAGGGCCAAGACACAAAGTGCAACCACCGGTAAGAGTACTCAGCCTACCACTGCTATAGCTCTGCTTTCCAAGGATAGATTTCTGGCCAAAATGACCCCTCTCAAGGCAGCATTTACAGAATTTGCATCAGATTTAAAATCTATTAAGTCTGAACTGAAGGACACAAATAAAGCCTTATCTGATGTTTATGCCCACACGTCCTCATTAGAAAAATGGCAGTCCCAAATGAAACCCAAAATGACCTCTCTGAGACATAAACTAAATAAACTGGAGCTGAAACTGGAAGATCTAGAAGGCCGAAACAGGTGTAATAACCTGGTGATTTTCAGCCTTCCAGAGGAAGTGGAGGGTCATTCTCCTGTTGTCTTTGCCCAAAAATTACTAAGTAAAATAGTGGGCCCTCCTCCACACTCAGTGGCCTATAGAGTTGAAAGGGCCCACAGATCCCTAAGGCCCAGACCACTTCCTGGCGCATAACCCAGGCCATTTATCCTGCGATTGCTGAGTTACATTGATCGCCAGCATGTCCTGTCAGCAATCAAAGACTTGAAAGAAGTCAAATAGGAAGAATCTCAGTTATGGATCTCTGAAGATCTATCAGTGGCCATGCGTCAAAAGTGGGCTGAGTACCATCCCTCCATCACCAAGTTAATTGCTGCCATAATAAGATTCTGGATGCTTTATCCAGCCAGGCTCTCAGTCTCACACCAAGGCAGCTGGAAAACTTTTGAGAATGCAGAACAGGCTGCAAAAGATCTGACAACCCTATTCCCTGACCTTTTTAATCCATGTTGAAGTGTCACCACCAGCACTGTTTCATCCCAGTAAGCCTAGAATCTGATTAAATATTTGTGCTGCTTCAAATACAGTACCTTGACCAAAACTGAAACAGTTGACGGTCAAGGCTTATGCTGTGTGCATCTCCTGGACCTTGGTTCCCAGCCCTTGGATCCGTGCTCCCAGATCTTTTTTCCCCAACTAGAGTCTGGACTACAGTCTGAGCAACTGATCCCGAGCAAACAAGATCAGTGATGAGGTTAAATCTGGACTTAGACTGTCATTTGAAGGCTACTTTAAAATCCTGTATTGGATTGGAATGTCAAAGAAACACTACCGGAAGCTCACTTACTCGCCTACTCACTTGGCTTTGTTTACAGCTCTCCTCCACGATAGTGCGAGTATTTCATCTTAGTGTGATTGTGCACACGTTCACACTGCTGCCCCATGATTATACGATCACCCAAGCTACATTCAAAACAGTGACTCTACTATGGAATATAAATATTTGCCTGTCCTGTATTAACCAGGATTACTTCTGGTTACTAATTAAAGACTTCTCTTTCTTAGTGTAGTTAACAGAAATTTTTTTTTTGGACTGTCACTGCTCAATATAAATCGGGCATGCCATGCCCTGACTCACGGCCAATTTTAAACTTTTATAAAGTGAGTCTTATTTTATTTCTTGGGTTTTAAATATATTCCCAGTCACATCAGAGTTTGTTCACTGAATACTGGATTTGACATAGTAGCCCAAAAAGTTTATTTGTCCCTCTTGAAGTCATTTATATAAAACATTACATAGGTTCTTATATATGCCTTTAGTTTGATACAAACTCCTCATCCTTAGATAAATTTGTTCTAAGGATAGATCCTGGGTTACCACAGGAATGTTGGGGTGCGCTACTTCAATCACCCCAGTTTAAGTAGTTACTATAGTTAGGTTTTAGCTCTTAAAGCTCGATATTTAGAAAATATAGAAATTGTTGGAGTATTAACAAAATAGGTTTGAATACTGCATGGTTTCTTATTCCTGGTAAATGTGAGGTTAGATAGCTGATACAGTGTTTTCTCATAGATAGTTTATAGCTTAAATAAACATTTAACTATTAGTTAAGGGTGGGGGTGGAGGTCATGGCTATGCAGTTGTTGGGGAAACAGTCACGATTTGGAAATTGGGGACCAAACCACCGCTATGGTTATCCCATTATGGGACTTTCTGTACTTTAAATAATTATGTCATCTTGTGGGGTTCAGGAGGGGGTTATCAAAGTTCAAATATGATGGGTTTGACTTTCTTGGAGGGGATTGGGGATTTGGGGGCAGTTGGGATAATCTTTTTCTTTGAGGGGATAAGGTTTATGGGAGGGTCTAGAATAGGAAGAAGGGTTACAATTATAGATTTGTCTACCACTGGACAAAGGGTTACTAATTTCTCCTCATACAATCTGGACTGGAAGAATACCACTGATCCACTAGCCATTGACTTCCATTTCATTGTTTATGATGGCTGGCTAAAAATATTGTTCTTGGAATATAAAGGGTGCTCAGACACCTGCAAAATGAACCAGGGTCCTACTTTGTCTCAGAAACCTGCAAATTGACATTGCCTTCTTACAAGAGATCCACCTTTTGCCTAATCAAACCCACTACTTACGCAGAAACTGGGTAGGTCAAGTGTTTGGCTCAGGTATTGACTCCCGTAGACGGAGAGTTGCTATTATTTTATCCCGCAGAATACCATTTCACCTCATATACTAAATTGCTGACCCTGGAGGTAGTTTTGTTATCCTGTGGGCTCTCTTAGGCCACTCTGAGGTAATACTAGGGTCCATTTATGGTCCTAACACTGACGACCCAGAGTTCTTCATGAATCTTTTGACTACATTAAGTTCCTGGGCCACACTGCCAATAATTTTGGGAGGTGACTGGAATCAGGTTTTGTCCAATAGTTTAGATAGATCAGGTCAGGTAAGACGATGCTTAATTGCCAGGATAAAAAGCTATTCATGAGTTAATGCACAATCTCGGTCTCACCGACCCTTGAAGAATAATGCATCCAAATGATAAAGAATACTTCTTTTACCCTCTCCCTCACTATTCTTTTTCCCATATAGATTACTTTCTTATATCGGTAGAGCATCTCCCTGGGGTCTTTCACAAAGGCTATTCCTCTAAAGTTATTTTGGACCACCAAATTGCCCACCTTTATATGGACCTCTCTCCCAACACCCACAAAGACAGAATATGGAAGTTTAACAATCAAATTCTGAAATCTGATGAGTATATACAACACCTCCAAATTTTTATTAAAAACTACATGGAACATAATGTGTCCTCCACATTCAAAAAATATTTTCTGTGGGGTTCTCTAAAATGTGCTTTACAGGGTCAGTTAATTCGCCTCACAACCAAATGTAAAAAACAAAGAGTTGCAGTCCTCTCCTCTATTTTGGATCAAATAGCAATTGAAAAATCTCACCTCTCCCCTTCCTTCCCCACAGAAGAATGGGAAAAGGTTGAATCCCCACAGGCAAAATGCAACCAATTAATAGCTGAAAAAGCAGAATTCCTCATGCTTCATTCCAAAATAACCTATTTTGATCAAGGTGAGAGAGCCAGGAAACTCTTAGTCCTTCATTTACGTACCTATGTTTCTGATAGAATTGTCTACTTCATTTATTCAATACGAGGAACTCTTCTCACATCCCCCCAGGACATCGTCGAAGCATTCTGGAATTACTATAGTCAATTATATACACCTTCTGCTCCCTCTTTCCCACTCCAACACTAGGATTTCTTCTTTCAGGACATAAATCTTCCCGCTCTGTTTGAACCCCAAATAGCCAACTTAAAAGCTACTATTGTTTTAGAGGAAATCTTTGACACAATTGACTCACTCTCCTCTGATAAATCTCCTGGTCTGGATGGCTTTTCCACAAGTTTTTATAAGGCCTTTAAAGATGAGGTCGTCCCCATTCTTCTAGAAACTTCTCGGTATATTTTCAAAGAAGGTATATCCGAAACCTCACTGACCTCAGCAGCCATAGTTGTTCTTCCCAAACCCGGTAAAGATCCCATATATATTCCCAACTACAGACCCATCTCGTTAATCAATGTGGACCTGAAAATCTTGGCCAAGATTCTCTCCTCTAGATTAGATCTAGCTTGGGATTCACTGATTACTAAAGAACAAGTAGGATTTGTTAAGGGGAGACTTTCGTCTGATCATCTGAGGAAATTAGACTACCTATTTTCTGCATCCAGATACTCCTCTACACCGACAGTGCTGGTTTCTCTGGGTGCAGAGAAAGCATCCAATAGGGTATCCTGGGACTATCTTTTCATGTTACTACCCAAATATCGCATTCCACCAGAATTTGTACAATGGATCAAAATCCTGTACACAACCCCCTCAGCTCGAGTCCAGTGTAATGGGGTTCTTTCTGTTCCTTTTTCCTTATTTCAGGGTACCCGGAAGGGTTGTCCCTTATCTCCTTATCTTTTTAATCTTTTTCTAGAACCTCTCATTAGAAAACTTAAGAACTCTCCACTTATAAAAGGTATATGAATAGGTAACTTGGAATACAAAATTTCCACATATGTGGATGACGGTTTGCCCATAGCACTTTGACTGCAGTAGCACCGACATCCCCTTCAGTGATGGCTGCAATGCCGACTGTCGGCATTGTAGCCACGGGGATGTCAGCGCACACAATCGGGCAGCTCCATCCCCCCACCCCCCGGTCTCTAGGATTCTAACTCCAGTCGGAGTTGACCGGGGGGGCCAACACCCAGCAAGGCAGTCCCAAGCGGCACACAGACCACCACAGCTACAGGAGGGTTTTGCCTGATTCCTGTCACTGTGGTGGTCTTCGCTGTGCTGGAGTTGCTGTGGTAACAGTATACCATGGATGACATACTCCTACACATTTCCCACCCTGCCCAATCTCTCCATATCACTTTTCAGATTATTTTCCAATTTGGATCCATCTCGAATTACAAATTATATTTGAATAATACCATTGTCTTTCCCCTTAACAAATATACACAGAGATCTGATGTTGACCACAATCTGGGCCTACAATGGCAAACAGATAAATTAAAATACTTAGGAATTAATCTTCATCCGTCTCCTCACACTATGAAAAAGCTCAATTTGGATGTTGTTGTAAGTACAGTAAAAGATTTCAAATGATGGTCCAAGCTACTTTTATCCTTGTGGGGTCATATGAATATAATCAAGATGAACTCATTACCTCATATTTTATACCCTCTACAAATGTTCAGTTGGTCTCTCCTGCTATCTTGATTTTCACAACTACATAAAGTCATCAGCTCTTTTCTATGGCTTGGGAAAAAAGTCAGATGAAATTATCTCAAACTTTCATGCCAAAAAGCAGATGGTGGCCTTCAAGACACTAACTTTTATTTATATTATCTAGCCATTCACGTAGCCAGACTCAGATATCACATGCTTCCCATAGATTTCACCTTGGATTCTCCTTACTGTCCCCTGTGAGTCAAAATTGAACAGACACTATGCCTGGCACATGACACCAATCCTAGGGCTCTTCCCTTTGTTATCAAAAAGAACCTTCCCAAATTCTTGCAAGAAACCCCTCTAGGCTTTATGCTCAAAACGCATTACCAACTCAATACTTTATTAAAACTGGATGCCTACAGAGACATGACTTAACCTCTCTTTCTTAACCCTAACTTCTTAATTTCGGGTACAACACTCAAACCTCACCTTTTTTGGCTGGACATGGGGGTGGAAAAAGTGGAAGACCTAGTTAAGGATTAAAAATGATTGCCCTTCCAAGCAGCTCATTCCCTTTTTAACTGGACCAACACCCATGTTTTTAAATACTTTCAGATATCCCACATGTTGTTACAATATTTTGGTTCAGGTGAATGGAATAGATTGTTTACATCCACTCTCGCCAAATACATTAATGCAATCCCAATGTCTTACTTGATTTCATACACATACAAGTTTTTATTAAGCACGATTGCTACAACTGAAGGCCAAAGATTCTACTGGTGGGATGACAAACTACCACCGCCTTCTCCCTTTTGATCTTGGGTGAAACTTTTGACACATTTGCATAGGTACATCAAGTGGGACAGATACAGATACATGCAATTTCAGATAAATCATAATTTATACTATACTCTGGTCAAACTTCACCAAATGGGCAGGTTATCTTCTGGGCCAATGTCCCAAATGCCAAAAAGCACCAGGGGATTTGCTCCACATGCTGTTGTCCTGTGAAAAAATTGCCCTCTTCTGGCAAACTATCCAAAATCGCCTTAACCCATTACTTACTCTGTCTGAGTACTTTATACCTGAAATATGCATCCTGGGAGACTTTATGCAGTCAAGAGGGCGTACTCAGAATGCTCACATGTCCCTAATCTCAGCTTGTGCAAAGAAAATAATCTTGAGACATTGGCTGGACCTGATTACGCCCAATCAAATTGCATGGTATAAGGAAATCATGTTTGCCCTGCAACCTGAGCATGTCATTGAAGGAACCACAAATAGGTTTGACAAATTCAAACAAAAATGGGACACACTGTATACCCTTATACTGATTGAATAGGAAAGATCAGTTATGCAGACTACTCCCAAAACAACCCTCACTTCTTTCAAGAATCAGTTAAGTCCAATACTCCTCAGTACAACTCTTCGCTACTAACCGTACATAATTGTCCAGTGGCAGGTCGGGATTGGATTGGGTGGGTGGGGGTGGGGTGTGCAGGCAACTGTAGGCAATCACTGCCTTTTGTTTATGCTAAACCTCATACTTCCTAGCTGAGTGATGTATAATGATATTCACTGATATTACTACTATTGTATCCTCTCAGTTACACTATGTTGTCTGTACTTTGTACTTCTTTTTTTTTTCCTTTTGGGAAAAAAATAAATAAATAAAGCATACTTAATTGAAAAAAAGATGCGCCACTGCAACCCAGGCTGAATATAACAAAAATGCACCAGCGTGGATCTTGACATGGGCTGCGCATCAGAGCAGGACTGAATATGGGAAATGAGCTAGTCAGCCTGGGACAGTGGAGCACAAACAAGGTGAGCAGCCCACAGCAATGGCACATGACAGGTGGCCATAGCTGCAACAGGGCAGCACCACAAGGCACAGAGGAGGACAGTGGCACATGAGCAGTGTAAATATGGGCACAGGCATAGCCCCCGGGGGCACAGTATGAAGCACCACACACAGATCACCAGCCAAGGGGAGTACCATGCACACTGGGTACAGCATACAGAAGGGCATGGATGAGGTGCCACAGCACTGGCAGTGCCAGTGGAAAGCATGGCCTGGACAGGCACCATGACAATAGGGCCAACATGCCAAGCAGAGCAGATGTGGCAGTCAGAGCAGAGGCAATGTGTGCCACTGGTATATCATATGGCCACACAGGGGGCAGACACTGTTGGTGATGCAGGACTGCTGACAGTGCAGCACACCAGCACAGAGACCATGACAACAGCAGAGGAAGGCACAGCACCAGCACAGGGGACCAGTGCAAGGCAAAACAAGGACCACCATCACAGACCCTCACAGGTAAGTCAGGGGAAGCCATGACAAACATGGGGGGCAACACCTGGGGGAAAGGGCATAAGGGTGTGCAGTGGCAGGGACACATATGGGCAGTAAGAAACTAATAGCAGTGGGCCAACCGTGCTACACAGCAGGTGATGGCAACAACCAGCAAAAGAAGAACCACAGACACAGGCACAGTCAAGATGTAAGAAACTTTACTATAACAATTTCCAAAAAACAAACAAACCAGAACAAACAACAACAAGCAGCAGATCAGGAAGTGGAAAACCAGTAACAACTATATACAATAAAAAAAGAGGTTGTAGAGCATAGTGAGGCAGGAAGCAGATTATGCAGGGGAGGAACTATATACAAGAGGATGGCAAGGTAATGGGTGTGGGTGTGTGGATATAGTGGCTATTTGCACTATGAACAGTCAACAAAGGCCTTACAGGCCTAGCACCCCTGCTGTGGTATGACCGCCCCTTGCGTGAGCACCCTCCTCTTTACAGAGCCTGCAATATGTCATGGGCCACCCTGAGGATTGCCCCCTGGTGCCTGTACATGTCCAATAGAAACTTCTGGATGGACACAAGTCATCCACACAGCAGCAACCTTCCCTGAGTGCTTCTGTGGTGCTCCACCCCTGCACGGGCATCATGTCGACCTATGGGGGGGGGACACAGAACATAGACTCAGTGCCACAGCCCAACCAAACACACACAGCCCCCACCCCTGGAATGGTGGAGTCATGCATGCCAGATGTTGGGTGTGCCCCTGCGCAGGGCTGCCTCAACACCAAGCATACGACAAGCTGGCAAAGTGCCATGCAATAGTGCCACACAAAACATGGGACATGGCACAAGGAACAGGCAATAACAACCCGCGCATGCACTGGATGTCATCAAGGGACATGTGGCCATGACCCCCACAGCATGTGAACTGGACGTCCATATGCCCCATGTGTTGGCTCAATGGTGGCCCTGTGTGGGCACTGCTGAGCACTCCTGGTCTTGTACAGACACACTGGACATGGACCAACACACAGGAGACAGGCATACAGTGGAGATGCCACAGGGGCACAGGGTGCAGCAACCCCAAACCATGTGTGTGAGGCCAGCACCACATGGGCATGCACAACAAGCAGGCCATGTAAACCCCAAAACCCACAGAACAACAAAAAGCATCACTAGCACCATACTTACCTGAAGCACTGTGTGACACACCCCTGTGTGTGCCATCTCTGTCCACACCTGCTCAACTTCCATCATCAGCCCATCTGCTGGTGTGGCACTTGACCTGGTGCCACTCCTCCCCACCTGCAAGGGGGACACAATAGTAAAGGCACTGTAAGCATCATGCAGAACCACAGGTCCCCCCAAATCCAGGGGCCAAGCAGTAACACAATGCAGCACAGCAAAGCACATTGTGTGCCTTGGTGACTGGCAACACACAAAGGGGACCACAATGGACACAGCAAAACCACCATGGCCCCCAGGCCCAGACAGTGGCAAGCATGGCACCATGGGCCTGGCCTTGTTACCAGGGCCATGTCACTCATGTGGGAGGTGGTACCCACCCCTGCCACAAACACCCAAGTAGCAGGCAAGAAAAGCATGCACACAGTACATATATACCGGGCATGGCTCTGCTCCCCTCTGGACCTGGTCTTGCAGGTACTCCAGTCTGCCTGGGTCTCTCCTGCACAGGTCCTCATATCACTGATGGCATTGCTCCCCAGTCCTGGTGATGCCCATCCTCCATGTGAGGTGCACTGCCCCCCTGGCCCACACCTGGGCCCATGCCTCCTACAACTCCTCAGACCCAAACAACTGTCCCTCCAGGGGCACCACAAAGTCCACAAGTTTGGCAAGCTCCACATCCCCCCAGTTTAGGGCACGTGGCCTGGTCTCCTGTGAGCTGCTAGCACATGCCATTCTGCCTATTCTGAGCTGCTGCAAGTGAGGCTCACAGGAAGGCTGCGGTAGGAATGTGGCTGGGCGGCACTGGTTGCACGATAGGCCAGGCATGTATTGCCCCATGCAGCATGCACATGCACCATAGGGATGCAAGATAGCTGCAGCATGGCACAGTAGTGCATGGCTTGGTGGGAGACCAGGGTAATGCCTCCATGCTACACACATGCTCGGCCATGCAGTGCTGCCATGTTGGAGAGATCAGTCAGTGCCACACCTGTAGACATCTGTATGGTGAAAATCGGAGGCCATGCACTGTACATGGCAGCCATGCAGTAGGACAATGTGGTGGGGTATGGCAATGCACTGGCCGTGACATCACACATCCATTACTGTGCAACTCAGTGATGCTACAGCCTATTTACACATGCATTCGAAATGCGCTGTGCGGAGACATGCTGCTCAAACAGATGCATGATGCTCATTGAGATGGGCCAGGCGCAATTTTGCAACATTCAGCTTGAATATATGCATGACCACATTGCCCAATCCTGGCCCAAGTTCACACATTTGCATCTCATTAAAGGTGGCATTTGCATGTGCCACCCCACCACACAAGTGACTGACAGGAACTGCATCCTTGGAGGTGAGTGTTTACATTGTGACTGCTACAGTGTTTGTTGCACTGCAGCCAGCAAGCCCTTCACCCATGCCACTGATGCTGGGCCTGTGCTGATGTATGTCTGTTTCCATCCACAGGCACCAGTATGGTAACTGAGAAGGGGAAGAAGAGAAGGTGGCCAAACTTCACGCAGGATGAACTGCAGGCCATCTTGGAGGCATACCTCATGCAGGAGGACCTCCTAACCCACAAGATGGGTAACCAGCAGGAGCAGGTAAAGGGCTGGGAGGATGTGGCATGGGTGGTCAATGCCCATGAGGTGTACAACCCAACACCCCAGAAGTGTATAAAATTGATAAACAGTGAGCACACCAGGGCCAGGGAGTAGCTGGCCATGTTCAGGGTGTCCTAGAGGGCCACTGGGAGTGGACCCTCCACAATGCCTGCCAGGTTGGCATGGGAGGAGATGCTTGCCATGCCTCCATGGAGGGTGTCCCTGGTGGTGGCTTTGACATGGGAGGTGGGCCATCGTTGCACTGTGAGTATGCACATAATGGTTACTGTTGAGGGCTGTATGTGTTTGCCATGGGTGTGCTTGCCATGCCACATCGGCCACACCACTGTGTTCCCAGGGTGTCCTGACAGCATGCCATCATTGCCCAGCCCTGACATAGGTCACCACAGCCTCTGGGGTGTTGTGGTGCTGGCCCTGTGGTGTGCAACACAATGGCAGCACCAGGGCTGTCAGGTGCGCAGGCACCTGTGACTGACCCTACCCACTGGGCCATGGGTGGTGTGTGCATGTACACCTCTGTGGTGACAGTGGGGCCTGCAGCAGCATGCCCAAGTTGGCTGGTGTGCCACGTGATGCCTGCTATGTTCCTGACCTGAAGAGTGTGGGGGGGGGAGGCCGTGGCTGGGCCTAGTCTGTCTGTAGAGGATGTGCCTCACATTGTTCCCTGTGGGTGCACACTCTGGCAGACATGCATCACGCATGCCTATGTGTCGTGTGGCCAGTACAGCTTACACTAGTACCTGTGGCCCATGTGTCACCACCAGTACTCCCATAGGACACGTGCACACCCCATGTGTGCACATGTCACTGAACTTCATGGATCTGCAGCACTGACCATGCACATCTATTTTGCCTTACAGCTCCATTGCACCTCAGGGGTGCTGCCAGGTCATGGGCCCGCACAGGTAGCCAGGAGGCAGACAAACCCAAGCCATCTATGTCTGCCACAGCCATGGCCGCTGAGGAGGGGGAGGCCGCACTTGGGTTGGGAGACCTACTTGGCTGACTGATCCTGACACCCTGCCCAGCATTGACTTACTGGATGAACTCAATGTGCTGGCATCAGCCACGGATGATAATGATGATGATAATGATACCACCCAGCTGGGGAACACCATCACTGACACTGCCCCCATCCATGTGGACCCACTTGCCACATAGACAATTGTTGGGCGGTGGCAATCGAACTGGGCCATCACATGCAGCCCCCCCTTTCCTGCCACATGCCATCTGCTGCTGCGATGGCCGTGGTTGGCCAGGGGTGTGGTGCTCCCATCAGGTCCAGGAGCAGTGCCACCATACTACAGGAAGCTGCACTACAGCAACAGCCTTCACAGACACATGGTGCGGGTGACCCAGAGCCTGCTGTGCCTGCCTGTGCACACTTCCCAGCCCTACAGCAGCCTGTTGTGTGGCGTCCACAGTCAGTGGATGTGGCACTGCAGGTTGGTCCACTCCCTGCCTGTCAGCCCCCCCATGTTCCCTGCTGGCAGGCTGGATGGGCACACTTGGCTCCTGTGGAACACTGTGGAGGCCCAGGTGATGCTCATAGAGGCTATACATGGCCTGCAGGTGCCTGTGGGTCTCATGGATGAGCATGTGACCATGAGATATACCCAGGTGCTTGGCGAGTTGCCCCTTCTGCGGGTGGACATGATTGCAGAAATGCACCTCACATGTGCATACATAACCATAAGCCTCAACAGGATTGCACAGGCCATTGAGGTGGGCTGTATAGCCCTGGCACCTCGTGCCTGCAGGAGTACCCACCACATGACACGCAGTGCCACCAGCACTCCCACACCATGGTGGAGCATGACACCCTTATTGCAGATGCCATTACCTGCCAATTCAATCCCCAACACCCCTGGATACAGTTTGGTTTTTAGTACCCCTACCCCCACACACACCTGGTCATGGTTGCATGTGTCAACACCCTCAGGAGTTGAGAAATCATCCCTTGTGGCAGGTGAACACCCAGTGGAGTTCCCCTTGCCTGGGCATGGCAACCCACATGTCCAAAGTGGCCGTAGTGGCAGGCACTGATACCATCATGGTACTGTCAGGCTGGCCATGTCACCCTGCAGCTGTTGCTGCTGTCACAGCTATCTGGCACTGCCCAGGCCTGTGTGCAGTGGTGCATGTGCACACCTATGACAACCCTGTTCCCGCTGTCTGTGTGGCATCCAGGCCATAGGTGTGGGACATGATGTCGTGGTGTTTGGCATGGGCCTGATGAGTGCAACTTTGGCTGTCCACTGTGCATGTGTGCCAGCGGTGTCTTGCTGATCCATGCCATTCCCCCACATGTACCTGTGCTCCCCCTGGCATTGATGCCACTGCAGTGGATGCCTGTGCATGGCCGTGTTCACACGTCATTGCACACTTTAGCATCTGTGCAGTGGCCACCTACCTGCCCATGGAGGAATCCTTAAGACTCCCTCTGAGTGTGTGTGACTGACTGCTCTGTCAGGTGCCCCTCTGTTACTCTCCTCTGGTCACCAAAGTGCTCCTCCATGATTCTGTCCCTGTGCCGCCATACCCTAGCGGCCAGCCATGGGTCCTTCCTGTCCAGGATTGGCTGCTCACCCACAGCATGTTGTTCTTCATCCTCTGAACTGTTGCCTTCCCATGCCTGGACAACTATTCCATGGTCAATGGCCATGTTGTGTAGCATGCAACAGGCCAGGAATATACCACAGGCCTTATCTGGGCTGTATTGTAGGGCACCACCAGACCTATCCAGGCTTCTGAATCTCATTTTGAGCATGCCGAACACACGCTGAATTATGTTGCATGTAGTGATGTGTGCCTCATCGTATCTCTCCTAGGCCTTTGATGAGGCCCACAGTATGGGGGTGAGCAGCCTGGGGTGCAAAGGATAGGTGCTGTCACCTGTGGGGGAGAATGCAATATGTTAGTCTCATGCAGGCAACCACAGTGTTCTGACTGCCCAACCAGCCTGTGTTTGCTGCATGTGTCTGTCCACCCTGTTGCCATGGTTATGCTCCCTGCCTGCTCACACTCTGGCACACCTCTGGGCACCCTCCCGCTGTTGGTTGTGCACTGATGGTACATGCACAGTGGGCCTACACACTGTCCCATGGTACACAGCCTGTTAGTTCACTTTGCCTATGTCCTCTACATCTGTGGTGCTCTGTCCTGCCAGGCGTTGGTCTGGCCCTGGGGCATATACTGCTACATGCCCTATCGCCTGTGCCTGCTGTGTGGCTATCCCGGCCCTACCACACTCCTAGCACCCCCCCACTCTCTCCCCCCCTGTCATTGGACCCCACTGCAGTGGGATTCCCCCATTCCAGGTTTCCCCACACCTGTTGGCCAGTGCATGGGCCCTGTCACTGTCCCCACCCTGCACTGCCACCTGCAGTGTTGTGGGTCACAGCATGTGCTCTGTCGACATGTGGTTCAGCCCCACTCATCCTCCCACTAGGTGATCGCTAGGTATCTCCCCAGTCTCCAGCTGGCAGCACAGGGCCAATCGATGCCAGATGTAGGCATTGTGTGCACTCCCAGGGTGTGTGGCGCAGACATTGCTGATGTGCCCTGTGGCATTGCAAACCACCTGGCAGTTGATTGAATGATATCCCTTCCGGTTCACATATGTGTCACTGTCGGGGCCAGGTGGTGCCCTGATTGTCACAGGGGTGCAGTCAATGGCCTCTAGCATGCCTAGCATGCATGCCACCCTGTGAAAGTGCTGCATTGTTTCCCTCTGCTCTGTCTGTGTGCTAGGGAATGGGATGAACTCCGTAGCATGGGGCAGCAGGGTGGTAAGGAATTGTGTTAAGAGACAGGATGTGGCGGATTGTGCGATACCAGTCATGTCACCCACTGCTATCTGGAAGGTGCCCACAGAGAGCAAGCACAGTACTGCTGTCACCTTTGTCTACACTGACATGGTGTGACTCCTGTGTGTTGGTGCCTGCAGGCCATCATGGGGCAACTCACAGAGCTGTCTCAGGATTTCCCTGTTGAGACAGTACCAGCCCACAATCTCTGTATCAGAGAGTTGTTCAAATGTGACATGGGCATGGTACAGCCTGTGTTGGGTGTACTGCCTACAGGCCCTTCCTTTCCCCCATTGTTCTGCCCATCTCCTCACATCCCTCATGACAGCTTCCATCACAGATGCACTCCCATCCATGGCTGCTGCTATTCGGCATCCTGCCTGTCAGTGGTTTGCAAAGTTAGGCATGCTCCTTTTGTGCCTATCTTTGGGCAGCACATCTTCATGATGCACTGCTCTTGCACCGCTCATTTTTATTGAATACGCCGGTGTGTGACAAATTCATGAGAACGCCCCTGCTACATGCACCTCGTATATTATATTTGTACTTTGGCATATCTGGAGATGTGCGCCACATCTCTGTCATTTGAATATCGCACGTCAGCATATTTTTTGAGATTGGCGGTGCATCTCTACTTTGCCCCATGCATCTCCTTTGAAAATGTGGGCCTAAGAACAAAAACCAGAGTGCTGCATAAGCATCTTAACTGCAAATGAACAAACACGTTAAATTAGATACAATTGGTTCTGTTGCAGTGAAGCACCACAACAAATTTAAGAAAAAATACTTAATACTTTATACTCCATGCTTTCTCCACCATTTGACAGCCAATATTCAGGTAGCGATCCAGATTTCAATTTATTAGGGATTGCAGTTTCATCAAATGTGGGTTGGGGTTTGGGTGAAGGTGGGAGAAGACCAAACAGAACGTCAAGGCCCATCTTCATCTGTTTTTTTTTTTTGGTGGGGGGTTATTCCCGGTGTGTTTTTACCTCACATTTGTGAGGGTTACTAACACTGAAACATAGAATTTGATGGCAGAATAAGGACAGCTTGGCCAACCCAGTCTGCCCATTTGTCCCTGCCTATACTGTCACTGAAGACCCTACTTGATCTCTGGTTCTCTCTCCTCTCCTGTTTCCAAATTATGATTCCCTTGTGCCTATCCCTTGCATGCTTGAATCCCACTACTGCTTTTACCTCCACCACCTCCACTGAAAGAATGTTCCAGACATCCCCCACTTTTTCAGTGAAGAAGTACTTCCCCACATCCCTCCTAAAGTTCCCCCTTCCAGCTTCATTGCATGTCCCTTTGTTCTTGTACATCTTTTCCTCTGAAAAATACTCCCCTCCTGTACCTAGTTCAACTCCTTTAGGTATTTATAGGTGTCTATTTTGTCCCCCCTCTCACTTCGCTCTTACAGGGTGTACACATTGAGTTCCTTAGTCTCTCCTCATAGGGCTTGTGATGCAGCCCCTTGCACCATTTTAGTAGCCCTCTCCTGCACAGCTGCCATCCTGTCTTTGTTCTTCCTGAGTTGTGGTCTCCTGAACTAGACACAGTACTCCAGGTGGGGTCTCACCAATGATCTATACAGTGGCAACACCACCTCCCACCCTCCACACCCCAGCATCCCACTGGCCCTGAAAACCAAATAAATGGAGCACTGCTTTCACCAAGGAGTACACAGAGACTTTTAGATTATAATCCAAATGGCATATTTGGATTATAATCTAAAAGCCTTTGTCTACTCCTTGGTGAAAGCAGTGCTCTGTTGTCTTGGCTTTCAACACTTTTTTTGAGCCGGGATGGTTTTTTTTGGACTGATCCTACGGGTAAACTGTTGAGTGCTGAGTTACTTCCTGGGTTTTGGACAACCCACTGGCCCTACCTACTGCCTTGTCGCACTATCTCACCACCTTGATGTTGTCAGATATTACTCAAAGGTCCCTTTCCTGTTTGATAACTGTCATTACTTCTTCTCTCATTTAGTACTCTACCTCTGGGTTTCTTTACCGTAGGTGCAAGGTTTCGCACTTATTCACATTGAAACACTACTGTCATGCCCTTGAGCATTCCTCAGGTTTTCTCAGGTCTCTATACATTTGTCCACCTCCTATGGAATATCCACCCTTTTGCAGATTTTGGTATCATCAGTAGAGGCAGACCTTCCCTTCCCTTCCTTTCCATTTCATTTCATTTATTCATTCATTTGTATTGGTTATACTGGAAAGGCATGTGAACATTGCTGCCTGTTTACACAAGCATCCAGTTACATACAACAATCATGAGACATCACATAGGCTAAAACATTTAACTTACAGTGAGGTTTAATACAATGGTACATAAAATCAGGATAATATAGATGAAAGGGCTAACCGTGAACTAGCCTTGGTGAATTAACAAATACAAGGTGACATTAAGCATTCAGTGAGGGTTTAACAATAATATAATGTAACAGTGGAAAACAAAAAAATTAAGTGCAATCTAAAAACTAGCCTAGGTGGATTAACAATACTACAAGTGCTAGAAAGAGAGAGTAAGTGCCAGAGGTGGATAACCAGAGGGTGAGGGAAAAAGAGTGCAGAAGAGGAGCCAGATTCCATCTCATCTGCAATGTCACTTATAAAGATATTAAAGATGACTGATCCCAGTACTGATCCCTGAGGTACCTCAATCAAAATCAATGACTGGATGGCCTTGAGCCTTGAGGCACCTCACCGGGTCGTACCTGAACATAGGCAAATGTCTTGTCTAGTGTACTTACCTGGTTAACAAAAGCTAAATAAATAAATAAACCAAAATCAACGACTGGATGGCCTCCAGCTGGTTGCGACTGAACCCTGATAAGATGGAGGTACCGGTAGTGGAGTCGAACAGAGGGCGTGATAGGATGGCCTCGGGTGCAGAGACAGGACTTGTCCTGGGTTCTGTGCCTTTGTAGGCCTCCTCCAGGGTGTGTAACCTGGGTGTTATTGTGGACAGCAGTTTGACACTTGAGGCTCAGGTGTTGGCTGTGGTCCATGTCAGCTATTACCATCTGAGAAATATCACCAGGATGAAGCCCCTGGTTCCACCCCTGGACCTCCCTACCTTAGTGCATGACTTTGTGATGTTGAGGCTTGATTATTGTAATGCACTCTACCTCGGGGTCTCGAGAGGTGTCCCCACGCCAACTTCAGCTAGTGCAGAACGCAGCTGCCAGGTTGCTGACGGGGCAAAGTAAGTATTGCCACGTCACCCCAGTGCTGCGTGGACTGCACTGGCTGCCAGTCAGGTGGACGATCCTCTTCAAGGTGGGCTTGCTCACCTTTAAGGCCCTACATGGCCTGGGCCCTGGTTACCTGGTGGACCTTCTTATGCCTGCTGACTCAGTCTGCTCCCTCCGTTCCTTCTCAAGAGGCCTCCTTGCGATTCCCAGGATGAGGTTAAAAACTGCTGGTGATAGAGCTTTTAGCATTGCCAGGCCTGTCCTATGGAAATCACTTTCTCCATCAGTAAGGGAGGCCCCTTCGGTGGAGGTATTTAAGGCATGCCTCAAGGCCTTCCTGTTTGAGCAGACTTTTCCCAACCCAGCATGGTAAATATTGCCCTATACTGACTTGTCATATTACTTGTCCCGATTTCTTTTATTTCTTTATTGAACTTTATTTACTTGTATTGTAGTTTTATGATTACCATATTTATTGATGTTGTGTTGGTTTTATGTATGGTGCCCAGAGCCTCCGGGATTGGGTGTCTTTTAAATAAAATTTGCCTTGCCTTGCCTTCCCTTCCTGGCCACCCTCCTTTCTTCCGAGTGAACTCTGTTTACCACCACTCTCTGTCACCTATCCATTAATCAATTTCTTGCACAATTTGGGCAGTTTAGGAGTAGATCCTAAGATGGTAGTTTCCTTATAAGTCTCATATGCGATATGATGTCGAAGGACTTACTAAAGTCTTAGTAGGGCATGTCCACTGCCTCACCCTGATCTATTTCCCTGGTCACCCAGTCAAAGAAATTTATTAGATTTGTCTGATATGACCTTCTCCCATGAATCAGCGCTGCCTTGAGCTTTGTAACCCACTGAGTTCAAGATATTCCCATTTCCTTTAGCAGTGACTCCTTTAACTTCCTCACCGCTGATGTAAGACTGGTGGCTTATAGTTGCAAGCCTCCTGCCTGATACTGCATTAATGAGTAGGACTACATCTGCCCTTCCTCAGTTCTCCAGAACTACTCCTGTTTCCGGAGAATTGTTGAACAGGGCTGTCAGAGGTGCGGACAGTACCTCTCCGAGTTCCCTCAACATCCTTGGGTGTATGCAGTCTGGTCCCATAGTTTTGTCCACTTTCAGATTTGTGAATCCTATCAGGACTTTTTCCTCTGTAAATGGGCTTGTGTCTACTTCCCTCCCCCCAGTACTTTTGCGTCCTCCATCCCCATCCCCTTCCTCTGTGGAGTCTGAACAAAACTATTTGTTCAGGATATCTGCTTTTTCCTAATCCTCTGCACAGTCCCCTTCCGCCTATTTTAACCTTACAATCCCTCCCTTAGTCTTCCTCTTTTCACTTATGTACCTAAAAAAGGTTTTGTCCCCTTTAGTTACCCATTGGGCTATTCTTTCCTCAGTTTTCACCTTTGCGCTCCTCATTGGTTTTCCCTAATTCCCTCTGTTTCTCCTACTACACCTCACTATTCTCTTCCCTTTGCCTCTCAAACCTCCTAAATGCTACCCTTTTAGCCTTTAACTTTTCAGCTGCTTCCCTTAAGAACCATAGCAGTCTCTTTTTCTTCCACTGCCATCCTTATGTTGAACTGCAATGTACAGTGATCACTGGTCCCCAGCTGGCTTCCCACTTTGACCTCTGCAATAGTGTCCCTGTCTGTGAGCACAAGGTCCAGTGTTGCTCTATCCCGAGTGGGCTCCCTGAATAGTTGCCTAAAACCCCCACCATCAGGGAGTCTAGGATGGCCCAACTTCTAGCTGAGGTTGTAACTATGAGACTGCAATCTACATCCAGCAGATTGAATCCCCCACCAACAGCACCTCCCCTTTTTTCTGCCATTATCCTAATGTCTTCCACCAGTACCTTATCCAGTTTCTACTCCTGTGTTGGGAGTCTGTAGATCCCACCAGTACGATGAATAGTGGCTCCACTTCCTGTCTCCATGATGACCTACAGTGCCTTCAGCCCCTCATTCCTCTTGAATTCCATGTGTCTCTGTCACTTTGATACCCTCCCTTACATACAGCATCACCCCTCTTCCCTTCCTTTCCACCCTATCTTTCTTGCACTGAGTATAGCCTGGTAGGGCCATATTCTAGTTGTGGTTTTCTGTGCACTATGACTCAGTAATGGTCACCATATCTGGGTCAGCCACTACCATGATGGCCTGTAGGTCCAGACTTTTATTTACAAGACTTCTTCCATTTGCACACATGGCCTTCCACACTTCATTCTCACTCTGTCTACTATCCCCCTTTTTTTCCTTTTGACCTGTCTCCTCTTCCCCCCTCTCATTTTTCAACTCTTGCTCCCATCCCCATTGTTTTCTACCATGCTGCTTTTATCTTGATTTTATTACCTGGAGGATTATCCTCCCTGCAGGTCTCCCTTCTCTCTGCTTCACACTGGAGGCTAATGCTCCCTTTTACTTCCACCACCTATTTCAGCTGATTTAAATGTTCATCAAAGTAACATTTAAACTGTCTGAGGATTGTGGTTCCCCTCCCAGATGAATGCAGGCCATCACCCCAGTATATACCCATATTCTGCCAGATTGATACCCAGCCCCCAATGTAGTTGATTCCTTCAACCATGAGTTGAAGCTCCTGATGAGGAGAACCCTATCCTTCCACCAGACATAAACAGGTAGCACATCAGTGAAAGCCACCATGTGTGCTGCCTGCCTGAGCCCCTCCACAGCTCCCCGGAATCTTCCTGCACAATCGCAGCCCTGTCCCTAGCCATATCACTTGTCCCCAGATGAACACCCATCTTTACCCGCCATCCCCCTTTCTCTAAAACCTTACGCAGCTCTCTTCATAAAACATTTTATACTTTTAAAAAGTTATGTCTTGGGCCGGCCCAGTGGCGTGGAGGGCTAAAGTGCTGAACACCTTGCCTCCTGTCATGCCGGTGACCCATGTTCAGGAATGAGCATGGGTTGTCTGGGGTTGGCAAGGTGGGGGAAGATTGAGCTTCCCAAGGACTGCTCTCCTTTCCTGGGAAGGGGTGGCCAGCCATCTTGACCTGTGACTGCCACCGGGTGGAAGCCCGGTGGTAGTACAGGTTATGAGCAACTCAAAGGGCAGGGCCACAGCTGTGCAGGATGTGTGTCCTCCTGACACATGTACTGGTGCCATGGAAGGGGACACTGGGAACCAGAAAATGGAAAAGTGTGTGGGGGAGGCCACATGAAGCCCTGCCCATTCCCCCATGGCCTGCCCCATGACTGACCTGGGGGAAATCTGAATATGTTGACTAAGGGGGAAGAAGGCCCTCTTCCTGGCCTAACCATGTGGGAAATCCATGTGAGAACTGGTCCCCAAGATTGAGGGAGATGAGTGCCAGTCATGAGGCAGGGACAGGGCTGAGATAGCACCATTGCTTTCCAAAGATACAAGGCTATATAGGGAAAAAAAGTTGCATCTTTTTTGAAAAGGCCCCAGCAGATGGTCCCTCTCCTTCTCCCTGTCAGATTGGACCAGCATACCAGATGCCATGTGACAAACATCTGATATTTCCGCTTTTCAGAAGTTGCTGCTTGAGTAGCTAAAAATGTCATGTAACATAATAACATAGTACAGTAATTTAAGGTAGAAAAGGACTCTACTGTAGGTCCATCATGTTCACTCCTGTTTCGTAAGCAGGGATGAATAAGTATGTAGTGCAAACATGTTTTAAATTATAGAGATTCCCTCCCCACTCTACAACTCTGGGTACCCTTTGATCATTGGTAAATAGAAATGAATCCAGGCTTACCAGGAAAGTCTGCATTGTCTTCATATTCACTGTCTAGACTGGTAGGCTAGTCCATAGATTCATCACCCCTGAAAGAAGAAGTGCATCCTAATGTTTCCCCTGAATTTACCACCTCTGAGCTTCAGGGCAAGTCACCCAGATACTGCATTTGCCTATTTGATCTTGCTGACACCCTTGGGTATGCCCAAGGCTGAGTTCATGTCACCTCTCAATCTCTTTTTTTTTCCAGAGTGAATGTGTTAAGGGCCACTAGCCAACCCTCCTACCTTTTGTCCCTCAAAGCTCAGATCATTTTGGTGGCCTGGTCTTGCATCTTCTAGCATGCTTCAATGTGCTTTTTGTATTTAGGAGCCCAAAACTGCATGTAGTACTCCATTTGGGGCCTGAACAGCACCTTATAAACTGGCAGGATTACTTCCCCTTCCTCACCTCTTTTGGTATGCCCCAGAATTCTGCCAGCCTTCTTGATAGGAGCCTCACACTGCTTGTCAAGCTTCACTCCCTTGTCGGTTATGACCCCCAAGGCTTGTTCCTTCTCCAGCACAGCAGAAGGAGCCACACACAGTGTGTACTTCCCACATCTGGTTTTCCTCCCCAAGTATTTATTTATTTTAATTATTTATTTAGTTTTTGTTGACCAGGTAAGTGCACTAGACAAATCCTGCCTATTTTCAGGCATTACATTTATTTGTATTTCGGATGACACCTTTGAGCCAAGGGCTCTTTTACAAAGGTTCCACGTCAAGGCAATAAGGACAATAAGGTACAAAACATAACATGATCATTACAATGGAACTTACAAAAAAAAAAAAGACAAGTAAGGTTACAATAATATCAGACAAAGGCCTTGTCAAGGAATTGTATTGAGAGTTAATTATACAGTACAAGTCATAGGTGGCTCAGTGAAGCTTTGTTAGGAGTGAGTTAGTGGGAAATGAGAAAGAAGAGTGGTGGTGAGTGGGTGGTATGGGAGAGAGAGAGAGAAAAAGAGGGAGGAGGGGAAAAATAGTGAGGGCATTGCATTGGGTATGTGGTAGATGGGAAATAGCAAGGGATGAGGAATGGGGGGATAAAAAGGAAGAGGAGACAGATTCATCCTATACCCAATAATGGGGGATAGGAGAGAAGGAGCCAAGGCAGTGAGGAGGAATGCTTGAGGGTAGTATGCCTGGAGGGGATTATAAGAAGCAATCACAGAAGGCACTAGCCTCAAGGTGTTGACATAGTTTACACTTAAAAGCACCAATCGTGGCAATGTTGGAGATTTCTGTAGGTAGCGAGTTGAACCAGGTGGAGGCTCTGACAAGGTATGAACGCTGAGCTTGAGAGGTCCGGCAGCGAGTTGAAAGTATAGGTGAAAGTTTAGCTTTCAGGAGTCAGCCCAATCCACAAGGGAGTTCACCACCCTTGCCAGCTCAGATCATAAGTGAACTTAAGCAGTCTGCTGGAGACCCCAGCTTCCAGATGGTTGTTGAAAATAATGAACAGCAGTAGGATGCCACCCGAATGCCCCTCTCAACTTGGACTAATGCCCATCCATAACAATACTCTGCTTCCTGCCCCCAAAATGGTTAGAAATCCATGTTACGTATGACTTATGTGTTGTGTACTGGTCTGCTTTGCTCAGAAGCTTGTCATGCCCCACAGTTTCAAAGGCCTTGCTGAAGTTCAGATAGACTGTGTCTATGACCCTGCCCCTCAAAGAAGGTGACCAGGTTTTTTAAACACAATATGCCTCTCAGAAATACATGCTGGGAGGGGCCAATCTTAGCCTCAACCAAGTGCTCTATTGTTATTTCCTTTATAATGAATTCCAGGACCTTTCCTGGTACTTATGTCAGAATAACTGACCACATGTTGCCTGGATATGACCTTACCCCTTCTTGAAGATGTGAACCATACTGGCAAGTTTCCAGTCTTCTGGCTCCACACCTTTTAGACAGTCTCATGAAAAATTATTACAAGCAGCCCTGCAAATTGTTTCCTCTAGTGTAGATACCCTCCTACCTGACTCCCCCCTTTCACCCCAGCAATAATTAATGATTTATATGAAGTACTAACTCCCTTCTTCCACTTAACTTTCTATAGTGCCTGTGTTTACAGACACACACTCAACACATCTAGCTATCATCCATCCCCTAATCCACTCTCAGTAATTTTCCTTTGCTGTTATCATGAACTTTATTGTATTGTTAGTTAATTGCATTTGTGTATTCTTTTGGAACTAGCACTAATGTATTTTAATTGTCCTGAACAACCTATTAAAATGTATATTTTGGCATATGGTTTGTATTGGGGCAGCTAGTATTTGAAGGTGGTTACTCAGTATTACTCAGTAGTGTAATGGTGGGAGGAAGCACTAGGCCCATTAAGACCACCCTCCCCACACAAGTGGGGATTATTTTGAAATGCTGGTACTGAAAATCAAACTTGTAACACATCCTAGATTTCATCAAGTATTTTGTTAAAAGCAGCAAGCTAAAAAGACAAAAAAAAAAATCAACACACAAGCACTGAGGCAAGGGTTACCCAAAAATGGCACTGGCAGCAAAGCCAGTTTTCCAAGAAATACAAAGTCACACGTACCACATGTATGTGTCTTCTGTTGGCACCCTTGCTGACTGTGTGAGTGGCCTTTTGACACCATGCATTTTTGCTTAAAGTTGAACCAGCATAATATTCTGTGGTGATTTGCATATACATCCCATGATGCTTTGCATTATGGGGTTATGAGTGATTTTGTATTTCTTTGAAACTTGGCTTCTCGGCCAGTGCCCTTTGGGGTAACCGTTGCCTCAGTGCTTGCGTGCTGAGGTTCTTTGTCTTTTAGCTTGTTTTTTGTTTTTATTGGGCTCACTACAACGTAACTCAGATAGACCATCTTAAGGTAGCTGGTTCATTCCACTGCGGAGTCACACAGATGAGGCACACTGATGAGTCCTGGTAGGACTTCTGTTGACACCCTTTGCAGACTGTGTGAGAGGCCTTTCAGCGCCATATATTTTTGCTTTAAGTTGAACCAGCATAATATTCTGTGGTGATTTGCATATACAGCCCATGATGCTTTGCATTATGGGGGTATGTGTGATTTTGTATTTCTTTCATACCCCCTTATATATGCAAAACATCACGGGATACATATTTATTTATATATATCAATATACACAACTCACCCATGAGCATTTAGGCTGGTTCTGTTTAAGCATGAATACATGGTACCAAGGAGCCTGCCATTCAATCTACAAAGGTTAGAAACAGAACACACAGACATGTATTTCTCCTCACTCAGAACTCATAAATGTACCTCATCTGTATCTAACCCCTGAAGAACATGAGCCAGCCCTAAAGTGATCTTACAGGTTTGGGTAATGGCGGGCCCAAAAATAAGAAAGCAGGCTAAAGAGACAAAGAATCTCAGCACAAAAACATTGAGGCAAGCATTACCCAAAAAGGACAATGGCAGCAAAGTTAGGTTTTAAAGAAAAACAACATCACAAATACTCCCATAATACAAAGCATCATTGGATTTATATGCAAATCGCCATGAACAATTAGGCTGGTTCTGCTTTAAGCAGGAATGCATCATGCCAAAGGGCCTCTCATACAGTCAGCAAAGGCTGAAAATAGAAGACACAGACACATGTTTCATCATACACAAATGTATGACTTTGTATTTCTTTGAAACCTGACACTTATTTCTTTCTCCCTTTTGTCTGTTTTCATCCTTTGCAGATTGTGTGAGAGGTCCTTTGACATCATGCATTCCTGCTCAAAGCAGAACCAGCCTAAATTGTCATGGTAATTTGCATATATATCCCATGATGCCTTGCATTATGGGTATGTGTGATTTTGTATGTCTATTGTTAAAGGTCTTCTTCATAACAAAATAAACATAAACATCAACTAAGATCAAATGAAATACAATAATGATCATATTTATAGAGATAATTAATTTAAATTTTTATTTCAATTACATTTTATTTTACCAGGAAAAGACACCATTGAGCAGGCTCATTTACAAGGTGGACCTGGGAGGATGCAACATACAGGATACTACAGAAAACAATATTCCATACAAGGACAATACATTTTAACAATGCATTTAAAAATACAGGAATAATTGCAGTTTTGGAAAGACTAACATTCTGATTCTGGTATTCACAAAGAGGAAAATAATACAGATAAAGAGTCAGATAGACAATAAAATTAAACAGCAGCTGGTTTGAAACTTTGCCAGTACACTGCATGAGTCAAAACTGTGATGCTTTGTCTGATTAGAGGCTGCAGCTTACATTCAAGGATGACTTTTATTAAAATGTTTCACTATGGTTTGCAGTGGGTATTTGAGTCTGGCTTGTTTTTGAGTACAGCTTCTAATCATAGATATATGGTAAGCATATTTTTTACCCTGCTGTTACAGGGGACACCATGAAAATGAGGTACAGTGCTCTCTCCTTTATCTGCCACTCTCGCTTACTATCAGTGTGAGCTCCTGTCCTATTTTCCAAAAATGCTATATCCCCCTTTAACCACCACCCTCTTTTTTTTTGCCATAATAATTTTTTATTGAATTATTATTTAAGTAAATCACAATATGCCATATACAACAAACAATTTGTAGTACATTACACATAACAATAAATGTCAAAGTAATAGTACAGAGTTTAAGGTTCAATTAAAACATTTACTTACTTAATACTTAAGTAAATATCAATACTAAACAGATATCTGATTCATTGCTATCAAGTGATAGCCTATTGTAGAAAGGGGCCCCATATATTTACAAACATGTTTAATCTGTCCAATAACATATATGATATTCTTTCATTTTTTGCTGTATAACTCATTAGAGTAAACCATTCAATTAATGAAGGAGGAGTGGGGTCTTTCCAGTATTTAAGTATAAGGTGTTTTGCGCATACAGATGCAACAGAAAGCCAAAGTCTTTGATGATATGTAAAAACAATGTTATCTGGACAGATCCCAAGGATGTAAATCAATGGTGAATCAGGTATATTAATCGATAATGTTGAGTTACAGATTTTTTGTATATGTTTCCAGAATGTAGACAGTACAGGACAATACCATAACATATGAGAGATATTTGCATTCACATCTTGACATCTCCAACAATTAGCCTTAGGAAGTAGACCCAATTCATTCAGCCTCATTGGGGAGAGATAGAACTGAAGAAGTATTTTATATTGGATAAGCTTACCTTGAGTGTCTCTATTTCCATAGTAAGCATGTTCCCATGTTACCTTCCAGTCCTGGTCTGAAATAAGAGTATTCAGTTCATTCTCCCACTTCTGTTTGGCTGAGGAGGTCAGAGATGGAGATGTAAGAGAGTTTGTTAGGATTTTATAGATAAAACTAGCTCCCTCTTTAAGTGGCCCTATTTTAGATAATTGATCCCATTCTTGACTACAAGGGAGAGAGAAATCTGGCAGTAAAATATTCTCTTTAAGTAGTTTTCGGAGTTGAAGATAGTAATGAAAATGAAACCAAGGTGAATTATATTGTTTCCTAATTTCTGAGAAGGACAATAAGATACCAGTATCTTTGGAGATTATGTCATCAATTCTATTAATACCAGCTTGGGACCATGCTTTATTATGTAAACGAGGTCCTTTTTTTAAAAATTATGGGGTTTGACCAGATAGGCATATGTTTCATGGGAAGATGAGCGGGATTAATTGCTTTATTTATTTTTTTAAGACCTTAAAAGATTCCCCTAAACATGGATTATCTATTAATCCACTAGGAGAGGGCAGATAAATAAAGTCAATCAACTGGTTAGGTTTAATAAGGTTTTTTTCTAGTATTACCCAAAGAGAAGTAAGAGGTGAACTATCCAGTGTTATATGCATATGGGCAGATGCCTGTTTTAACATGAAAGGCCATTGGTACCACTCCCAGTGAGGAAATGCTAATCCCCCTAGTTCATGTGGCACCCTAAATTTTTTAATACATAGTCTTGGGCGTTTATTATCCCAAAGGGAATTTCTAAATAAGGCATCTAATTTGAGCCTAATATTCTTCCCAAGGAGGATCAGTATATTCTGAAAAAGGTAAAATATTTTAAGGGCTAAAATCATTTTAATAGGGTTAACTTTACCCCAAAGAGATAAATTAAGACTGCTCCAACATTTACGATCTGTATCTATATTTTGCAACAATGGCAGATAGTTAATATTAGTTAAAGAATTTAGATTAGTTGAGATCTGTAGACCTAGATACGTAAGTTGATCTTATACCCAAAAGTTATCAAAGATTTCTAGAATATTATGCAAAATAAAGGGTGTAACTATAGGACATAGTGTTTGAGTTTTGTCCCAGTTTACTTGTAACCCCGAGATGTTACCAAAATGTGAAAGTAGACATGAAAGTGCCTCATAGGACTGTGACGGTTTAGAAAGAGTTAAAAGCAGGTCATCTGCAAAAGCAAATGTTTTATTTTGAACTGATCCAACTAATATACCTGAAATATCTGGATATGATTAGCAATATTTCTAATTAATGGTTCAATAGCAAGGATAAATAAATATGGGGATAATGGGCAACCTTGTCTGGTGCCACATTCTATCTGTATGGATTGGGAAATTAATCCATTTGTCAAAATTTGTACAGATGATCCTTTATATAGAAGAGACACCCAGTTATTAAAATTTTCCCCACAGTCAAAGTGATTGAGGACCTTAAACATATATTCCCAAGATAATGAGTCAAAGGCTTTACATAGATCTAATGATAGTACCAAATAAGGTTCCTTTAACTTATTAGCCTGCCATATAATGTTCAGAAGCCTCTGTACACAATCTGCTCCTGATCTTCCCTGTACAAATCCTACCTGCTCTTTGCCAATAGTTTCATGTATAGTATTCTGTATTCTAGTAGTAAGAATCTTAGCTAATATTTATAGTCAGTGTTCATCAGGGAGATAGGACGATAGCTGGCACAGAGTAAAGGATTCTTGTTTTTTTTTTCATGAATTAGTGTGACCAGAGCTTGAGTGAGAGTGGGTGGAAGGGTATCATTATCCCAGGATTCCTTATACATATTAAACAGATGTACAAAAATGTTTGTATTTAACAGTTTTTAAAATTCCCCCGGCAATCTGTCTAGGCCCGGAGTTTTCCCAGCAGGTAACATGTCAATAGCAGACAGGACCTCGTTTAAGGTTAGCTCTTTGTTTAGGTTTGCTCTATGAGCCTGAGGTATTTTAGACAACACGGCATTGTTGAGAAAGGAATTAACTTGTTGTTGGTCTATATTTTTCCTTTTATACATTTGAGAGAAAAATTCTTCAACAGCTACATCGATCTCTTTATTTTTCCTGAGAACTCTACCTGTTGTTTGTTGAATGTCTGGTATTGTGTTTGAATCTTGCATTTTTTTTAATCTATGAGCAAGTAATTTGCCAGCTTTTTCACCCAATTCCCAATAGCTTTGCTTTACACGGAAGAGTGCATATTCAGCGTGTGCTGACAAAAGAGTGTTAACCTCAAATTTAACGATATATAACTTATGCAGGACTGTAGGGTCCATAAGATCAGTATTTTTGAGTTGTCTTTCTAAGTCAGCTAGTAAAGACTGTTTATTCTTTAAAATTTTCCCTTTTTCTTTTTTCTTGGTCATAGTAAAACTGATTATTCTGCCCCTTATGAATGCTTTATATGCTTCCCACAAACAGGCATCAGATACCTCTCCATTATCATTATATTTAAAGTAGTTTTCAGTTTCATTAGATACCCATTCAACAAATTCTTTGTCTTTTAACAGTGAAGTATTAAATCTCCATCTCATCTCTTTAGGTCTCCCTTTACCTAAAAGAATACTTAGGTCTATCATGGCAAGGTCTGATAGTAGAATAGAGCCTATCTTTGCATCAGCTATTGAGTTAACCAGATCTGAAGAGACAAATAAATGGTCTATCCGGCTGTATGTCAAATGCCTATTGGAGAAGAATGTATAATCTCTCTCTTTTGGATTAACTAGTCTCCAAACATCTGATACAGCCAGTGTGTTTATTATATTTTTGAGGGAGATCCTGGCTTTAGTTAGCGCGACGGTCAATTTAGATGTGTTTTTATCTAAAAAAGGGTCCATGACTTCATTGAAGTCCCCACCTATAATAAGTTTATGCTCAGAATACTGAATGAGTTGAGATGTAATCTGATCTAGAAATATATGTTGACCAGAATTTGGAGCATAAATGTTACACAGTATTACCTGTAAACCATTCAGAGAACCAATAAGGATTTGGTAACGGTCTTCATTGGCAGCAATATGATTGGTTTTAATAAAGTTGACTCCTTTCTTTATTAGTATTGCAGTCCCTCTTTGTTTACTATTAAAAGAGCTAAATTCAATCAGAGAGACCCATGACCTACAGAGTTTAACTGATTCCTTAGGGTCCAAATGAGTTTCTTGTAAAAAAGCAATATCAACTTTTTGTTTGTAAATATGAGTCAATACTTTCTTCCTTTTGATAGGGGTCCCTAATCCATTAACATTCCATGAGCAAATCTTATAAGGATTCATTCCCAATAGGTTAAAGTAAAAGTAGAGAGAACAAGGTAATTACTATTAGTAGCTCAGTAATATTATGAGAATTGCTAGTACAACCTTAAGTTATTGCAGTAAATAGTCACACAAACAAACAACTAATAGAAACAGAAACAGTAGGATGATGACTACTGTATTGCCAATTGAGTCCACCGAACAAGAGTCCAAGGTGTTTTTTGGCACAGGAGACTGAGTTGATGACCACTAATGAGCATAGCGATATCCATCCCAAACAGAAAAATGATGGTAGCTATAACAAAGGAAAACAAGTCAAATACAACAGCTCAGAATAGGTAGCAATAATTTCCTTGACTCCCCTTCCTTTACCCCCCAATTAAATAACATAAATGCAGACAGTAATGTTGACCATACAGGAAACTGAGGTTGGAGTATACCATGAATGTTTACACCACCAAACATATATATAACTTATTACTCACACACAAATAAAACTCAAAACATAACAATGCTTGAGGACTTGTACATCAGGATTAGTTTAGATTAAATGTATGTCCGAGCATCTACAATCATTTCAAAAGTGAAGCTTACAGCCGCCAGTCAATTCTTCATTAAATCTGCCACCTAAAAAATTTTTTTTTTTCTTATTAATTTTCGCTTCTGAAGGAGATTAATGATGACCAGCATGCAGCATTTTGATTAGTAGATAGACTCTACATATATTTGCTAACCCTATTGCTGTGGCCCTTAATTGGGCATACTTACCTCAGTTAAATGGCCCATTAACAGCAATACGAGATCAGGATTATCTTCACCTCAGTCATGTATTAAAGAGGACAGAAGTTGGGGTATAGCAACGTAACATATGGAATACAAGGGATGAGGCAACAAATAACCGGACAGACAGGAAAAATGTGTGACACACTTAAGTAGGAAAAAGAGAACATTATCTGAGTCCATCATTTAAATAAAACCAATATACTAATCCCTTCAATATTATTGCTGACTATGTGAACTCTGTGCATTCAACAAATACATAATGCTTATTTCTAGTCTGTCACAGTATAGAAGGAGCAACAGAACAACATCCTGAGTAAAAATAAGTACAAGTACGATTTAGATTTGGTCTCTATGCAATAATAAATACTCAGACGTAGATAGATACCTGAACAGCACTTAATCAATGTAATATTTTGGATAATCAAGACTTCTGACCTGAATTGCAGTCTCTTCTTCTTTTTTCCCCTTTTTGTTGTATTTCCAGCTATACAGAAGTACTTGCTCATCAGATCGGAAGTAGGTTGCTATCAGCACCCGGTTTATACACTGGAAATGCCGTAGATAAAACTGCGAGTTTTTTAGATGGGGACCTGTTGAACTGTTTCCCTGGGGACACCAGGAGTGCAACTTCTCTCCCAGGGGCAGTGTATCCATTTCTGGAAGTGTTTCCAGTTCGGGTTCAGGTGAGGCTGCAAACAATGAAGAGGTGTAGCAGCTTTCCCTACTTCTGTCCCTTTTTCTTGAGCTTCTTTGTTGGGATGGTCTGGGTATGTTGGATGGCCTACTTATCTGTCTTGTTTTCCTTTCAATTCCAGAGGACCGGGGATGCAAATCATTGACTACATCTGAGTACAGGTGAGGAGTTGAAGTATTCGCTTGCAGAGATGTATTTTTTTTAATCAGAGTATCAGCACGCGGTTGCATGGCCGTGGATTGGATCCTAGCAACATCGCCTAGCGGGCCAACACTGTAGCATGCAGATTTTGTTGGGTCTTATGTAGCATTCCAATTTTGACTGTTAGGTTGGCTCTGATTTGTCCTGTGTACTGAAGTATTGTTTCTAACTGTAAACAAAAAATCATTTGCCTCTTTGACTGAATTATATCTGTCATACCTTTGGGGTCTTGGATAAATAAGGCGGCTGGGTATTTAAAGAAATATTGCAGACCATCATTCCTTAGTTGTTTTTTAACTTCATCATACATTTTCCTTTTGCCTATCAGTTCTCTTGAGAAATCTTGAAACACCAGAATACGTTCCCCTCTCCAGTTTAAGTTTTTCCTTTCTCTAGCTAGCTGCAATATATCCTCTTTAACAGAGAATCTTAAAATGTAAGCTATTATTGGCCTTGGTTTGAGATGGTTTCCTCTGGGTCCCAACAACCTATGTGCTCTTTCTATTTCTAATGGCCACAGCCATTGATACCCCAAAACATCTGGCAAGAACTTTTGTAGAAACAATACCATATTAGGTCCCTCTATATCTTCTGGTACCCCTAAAATTCTTATATTGTTTCTTCTTCCCCTATTTTCTAGATCATCCACCTTGTCCATTAAATGTGAAATCTGCTTTGTGTCATCTGTTCTAGATATCCTACCATTGAAGTTATTTCATTTATCTTGGCACTGTTTATCTCTATACAAGCAGTCATTTCTTTATTCTGCTGTGTCCACTTAACAGCTGATGTTTTAACGTCTGAGATATCCATTTTAAGTTCAGCGAGTAACGTTTTAATATCTTCTATATCTTCCTTACTTGCATAGTTGGGGTAAACATTTTTGTTGCAGTTTTCATTCAAATTTATCCTTGTGTCCTGAAGTCTGGGTGACCGCAGGGATCGAGGGGATCATCCGATCGGCATTTTGCTCTGAAGTAATAACGCTGTCAGATTAGTAACAGTTTGTGGGATTTATTTGAAGTGTTGTACTTGTCGCAAATGACTGCATAATGATAACTGGATTTTCCGACAGCTATTTCTAATCAAATGAGTAGACAAATATTTAGAATAGCACTGGATTTAAATAAAAAAGGGATGTAATACTGCAGAGCTCAATCAAGTGCATCCATTACAGTCCAGCGCTGGCTTGCGCTCTCCACCACCACCTTTTTTTATCCATCAGCATTTAGGATGTATAGAGGTTGGTGGATGAAAGAGGGAACACAGTACTGTATCTCATAGAGCCATTCTGTCTTCCATTTGATGCAAATTTTAAATAAATACCTTTGGCTTTGATTGCTTCCTTGATTAGTTTATTCTGTATATTATCCATAGTGCCCTTTGGATGAAAACAAGTCATCTACATTTGTGTATATCCCAAGTTCAGGATTATGTGATAGCTTGGCCCCCTCCCCATCTGTAAGTTTCTAAGTTGGTCTGTTCCTTGGTGCATAAATAGAGGAGCCTGACTGCAAACAAGGGGGTATTTTCAGTGTCATGAGTCAGTGTGTCTGGTGTGGGGCACCTGTGCAGGCAGGAAGCATTTCTTGGCCTGGGGTATGGCAGAAGATCTCAGGTTTTGATTGGGCATAGCCCTCCCCTGACATGGGAAGAACACCCCAGGACACTCAGAGGAAGTGGTTGGTTCCATGCAGTAGAAAAATTCTGGATGGGGTTGTGAGCCATTCTCTCCCCATCCAGAAAGAGGGGAACTCCAAGAGGAAAATGTTCTCGGTAACAAATGACAAAATAGGTACTGTCAGGAGGTAAATGTTATATGAGGTGAACATCCCCTCACACTGGGAAAGGAGCATCACCTACAGAGGCTCTGAAAATGTCTCCATCTGGGATGGAATACACCAAAAAGGGAGCTGGGTCAGACAACCTGGCACTTAGGAATGTATAAAGTACCTAGAGAGCTGACCACAAATCACGGAATGTTTGCACAATGAAATGGGAGGAGAATAGACACTTATTGAAGTAATTGTGTATTAGGTTTGAATAATATTTGGAAATGCAGAAAGAAGTCATGAATTGGCCCTTTATGGACCACTCAGGGAAACTGAATGCTCAAAGGCAGGAGTGCTTCTGTTTTGTGCCTATAGACTATGGTGAATGGTGAAGGTTAGATCATGTGCTGTGTGAGTGTACAGTATAACTCCAAAGAGACTTATCAACATATGGTACAATATGATAAGGAGGCCATACTTGTCTGATTGATCTAGGCCTTTCCATGGACTAATTTATCCTTTGCATAGTGAATAAGAAGAAGTGAGGTCCTACGGCTCAGTCAGGAAAGTCTCCCCGCAGATGAAGTTAAGGTATCCCCAGACAGTTAAAGTCCTTGTGTACTGAACTATCCCATACATTTCCAGCTGCTGTATTAATTTAGATCATAACAACAGAACCCTGGCTTGCTGCTCAGTAACAAAGGAAATAATCACCCATAAAAACCAGAACTACAATTGTTTAGATACAAGTTCTTCTTAGCTTCGCTGGGTGCCCTCTTGTTAGATGGCAAGTGATATTTTCCTCCTGTTGTCATCATCTGTACTCTTTTGTGCACATTTTAAAGATATTGTTACCTTTTGTTTGTGTGACTTGTCTGTGGTGAGGTCTGAGTAGTGACATGTCAAACAGAATATAGCACCAGGTGAATAATTCTAGTTTGCTTATCCCTTCAGCACACATAGATGTACATACCCATATGCTTCGTGTTGGATTTGAAGCTTTAGCTTGTACCTGTGTTTACAGAAACAACACAAGTTGGAAAGTATCTGCTTTCTTGTATCATTTATACATCTTAGTGTATAGTATATGTATATTGCTCTTCTTTCTTATCAATATTTAAATTATTTTACCTATTTCTACTCACTGCAGCACTAAAGGAGAAGAGTTCTGCTGTCTGGCAGCTGAAGAAATAGTACTTGTCCATTCTTATGGGACTTATCTTCCCAGATGTTTGTTGTAGTGAGGGACAGTTTATGCCATTGCCAGATTTCAAGCCTATTTAAAAGCTGAAGATGTGAATTCTTGTGTGCAAGGCCTTGTTATAATGGTCTGTATGGTGACATGGTCTTTAGCACATCTCTGAACCATCGGTGTATGCAATAAGCTATGCTAAGGTATGTAGCTATGGGTTAATGATTGCACGTTTCTCAAGTGTGTTGTTAGGCACAACTGCTTTTTAAAACACATGAGGAAAAGTGAAATTATGAACCATAATTACAGATCCCTAAAGTGTCTTATTGCACTTAGAAAATGGCCTATTGTTTGCTCATTTGAAACATATAACTCTGTTTTATTGTATGTTTTTGTTGCAAAAGAAAAAATACTTCCTCTCCACAGGATTTTTGTGACTCCATAGCCCCATTTTATATGTACACACACTGCAGAGTACAGTTATTTTGATATTTTTTATAAAGATTAAATGTTTGTTTGGCTATTGTTTTACTGAGCTTACTGAGAAGCCACTTGTTATTTATTTATCTATTTGCTTTTGGTGACTGGGTGGGTGCACTAAGCATAGAGATGCCTCTTTTCAGGCACAACCTGGGAGGATACAAGAGAAAACAATACATGAGCAGTACAATGTGACGCAGCACAAGGAAGTAAACAAAGGGAAATACAACAACTTGGCAACTGGATGATATACAGAGTTAACACTGACAAAATTTATACACAGAGCAGTTAGGAAAAAAATCAGAAAATATAAACAAGTGCCAACAAGTCAGTATAGGTACTAACCGGAGAGTACGAAATATAGTAAGTGCCATCACTAGGCCAAAAATGTTGAGAAGTAAAAAGAGGAGGAGGAGGGGCAGTAGGAACAGGAAGAAATGAGGTAGGAAGGATGAAGGCGTGCAGGGGAAGGATAAGGAGGAGATTGCAGGAAGGACTTGGTGAGGATGGAAGGAATGAATGAGCTAAGGAGGATGGAAGCAGGTACAAGGATTTGAGGCCAATAGATATTCACGGTGGAGCTTCTTGAATCCAGCATGGGTAGGGGCTAGGCGAATAGTTTGATGGATGGAATTCCAGTACTTAGGGTCCGTGTAAAAGAAAGCATGAGTACCCATAGTGGTTTTGCATCTAGAGATGGAGAGAGGGGCATGGCCATTAGATCGGAGACCATAGGAGGGAGTATGAGAGTGTAGCAAGGAGGTGAGGGACTGGGGGAGGCCTGATCTAATTATACCGTCAATTAGAGAGCCATAGGACAGAGACCGGTGAGCAGCAGGGCTGGGCCATTTTAGGTCAGCATAAAGCTGACAATGATGTTTGAATCGAGGTGATGCAGAAGCATAGGGGTAGATGTTATTATAGGCAGTATCCCATTTATGAAGGGAGGTCTTAGATGCCCTAAGTAGGTGACTGAACCATAAGCCAGGGCTGGCAGCAGTAGGCCTCGAGCTACGGCAAGCCTGGCTGATGGTGTGAGGGCATATCTAGTACGGTAGGCACCTCCAACTTTAGCATTCACAGATTTGCAGGTGGCGGTGATATGGAGGTCAAAATCCAGGGATTCATCAAGGAGAATGCCCAGATATTTGAGGGAGCTAGTTGTAACTACTGGGGAACCATTGGCACTAGAAATTTGAAGGGCGTTGCTATTTGCTTTGAGTCTAGCTGGAAAGCCGAAAAGCATGGAGTGAGTTTTGCTAGCCTTAAGAGCAAGGTTATTTTCTGTTAGGCAGGATTGAATGTTTAAGAATTCAACAGCTAGGGAGTGGTTAATATCCATGGTATTACCACCACTGCAGTAAATGACAAGGTCATCCGCATGCAGCAATGTCGAGCAGGCTGGAGCAAACGATGGGAGGTGATTTATAAAAATACAGAAAAGTAGTGGGCCGAATATGGAGCCTTGGGAAGCTCCCATGAGTATAGGAGAAAGATTTGACCTGGCTGAGTTAACAGCTACAGCCTGCATCCAGTTGGATAGATAACTATTGAACCAGGTAACTGTTTCGGTGGAGAAACCAAAAGAGCAGAGTTTTGTTAGGAGAAGGGCATAGTTAACAGGTCAAATGCCTTGGTTAAGTCAATGAAGATAGCACCTGTCAAAAGACTGGACTCCATAGAGGCATAGATATCATTAGTAAGTTTTAGGATGGCAGTGGAAGAACTGTGGCCTTTGCGGAAGCCATGCTGGGAATCTGAGAGGAGGTTGTGCTTCTGAAGGTATGCTATAGTTTGGGTAGCCACTAATTTTTCAAGGATTTTGCTGAGCATGGGGAGAATGGCAATAGGTCGGTAGTTAGACATGTCTTTAAGATCACTGTTCTTAAGGATGGGAGTAATTCTGGCTAGCTTCCAGATGTTGGGAACTATGCTGTGACATATTGATAAGTTAAACATTTTAGTTAAAGGGGAGGAAATCAGAGGGGCAGCGACTTTCCATAGCCGGGGTTCCAGTCCGTCAGCACCTGAGCTAGTGCTATCAGAGATGGAGAGTAGCAGCTTTAGGACTTCAGTTCTGGTAATGGACTGAAACCTGAACGGTGGATGAGAAGGTGCCGGTTCTGTGTCGATGGAACTAGAAATGGGGAGACCAGGGGGGAAAGAGGCTGAGTAGCCAGATAGGTCAGAGAAATGGCTGTTTAGTGCGTTGGCTATGGTCACAGGATTATTATAATGCATGCCGTTTAGCAGCATGTCATTGGTAGTGGAGGCTTTATTGGCTCCAAGGAGAGTTTTTATGAGAGATCAAAATTTCTTGGAGTCACCAGCAGATTTCGTTAATAGGTCCTTGCAGAATGAGCATTTGGCGAGGCGAATATTCCTTTTGCAGGAATTTCTCTGAGCTCTATAAATGTTATAATCTGCCTGTAGTGATGAGGCCTTGAAACGCCGTTAACTTTTATCCCTAGCCCTGAGTTGAGAAAGAAGATCTTTGGTGAGCCACTTAGTCTGTGTACCCCATATACAGCGTGTGACTCGGGGAGCATGGATATCCTGGAGACATCCAAACTTTGCAAGAAAGTAGTCAAGGGCTGATTCAGCATTAGAGGAGGCAAAGATGGGAGACCAGTCTATCATTGAGACATCATGCATAAAATGTGCCGGATTAAGATTGGCCAGATTGCAGAAGGTGGTAAATTTTGGAGGTGGGGATGGTGGTCTTGCAGCGTGCCAGATGCAGAAAATTGGGGAGTGATCACTTATAGCATCTGCTAGGGTACCAGAACCCACTATACTGTCAAGACGGTTCGTAAGGGCCCAATCAATTAGTGTACTGGAACGAGGGGGGGCCATAACCCTTGTAGGGTCAGTGATTAGTTGGTGGAAGTTATGGCCATGTACAATGGTTTGGAAGGACTGGCCAGCTTTACTAGTCCAGTTTAGGTTTAGATCTCCCATTATGAGGATCCCTTTACATCCAACTGCTTTGTCCACCTGGGATAGGAGTTCCTTAAGATCAGCAATGCTACCAATAGAAGGGTTATATGTGCACACTATGTGCAGTTTCTTCAAGCCTAGTTGTAGGGTGGCATGAATAGCTTCACAGTGCGAGAGGGTGAGAGAGACATTTTGGTGTAGTGATAGGTGGGGTTTAAAGAGGATTGCAACACCACCACCATGTTTAGATGTGGGTCTATCTTGCCGGAGTATATTGTAGTTTGGTAACATGCATAGGTGATCAGGGATGGAGGGTTTGAGCCATGTTTCAGACAGACAAAAGATGTCAGGGTTATATTAAGTAGCCCAAGCCTCTAGTTCGGTTAAGTTATGAAGAAGGCTCCTAATGTTTAGGTGAACAATACGCAGCCCTTTAAAATCTTGCCAAGCTGAAACATTGTGGGAGACGCTACCTGCAAGTCCTGGATTGAGTTCAATATCTCCTGCTAACATAAGTGACAGGAGGAGCAGGTACCACAGTTTATGATGAGAGAATGGTGTGGGCAGGGAGTGGATAGGAGGAGGGGAGTGGTGGAGTGTATATGCAGCATGGTATGAGATCTTGTTAGAGACAAAGAGGGGAAGGGTGGCAAGGGGCAAGTGGGATGATTTAAGCATATTGGACGAAATAACATTAGGGTGTGAGGAGTTGCCATCCCAGGAAAGTGGGCATCTTAACAAAGGCATCCACATGAGAGGAGCAAGAATAGAGGCAAGTTGAAAGATTGCACAATGACTTAGAGCCCTGTAGTTGGATTGTGAGTGGACCATGTTGGGGAAACTGAGTAATGAGAGAGATAGTAGTTAATAGGTGAGGGAGATACTACTAATGATTGGAGGATTTAGGGTAGAGAAAGATTACACAGACTACACTTCAACTTAGCAGACCAGGGAGGATAAAACTCCAGTGTATTTAAAGCAGGTTTCAGAGAGTCACCTAGTGGTGAAATAGTATAGGCTGCAAGTGAGAAAGTGAGGAGTTCGTTAAAATCCTCAAGTGGGCGGTAGGTAGGCGGAGCAATACACACTATATAACAAATGCCGACCAAAGGTGGGTGGGGAGCAGTGTAGTGGCTGCGGGGAATCAAGCTCTGTGCAGCAGATGAGAAGTAGATTAATGCTTTGAGCAGGGGTATGAATATTCGGCTGAAATGTACTTTTAGAAGCTACCGGGCAGTAGGGCTGTAGCGAGTGCTGCAAGGGGAACAATCAGCGTTTTGAAGCTGGTGCCCGAGTCCTCGCTACGGTTTCAAGTTAAATTAACTCTCTGGCACCCTCAAAATTTAAAATAAATCAGGTCCATGCCTGGGGAGCAGAACAAACACAGTTCAGTAAGATTTAGCAAAATGGAGCAAGTTCCCTAGATGTTAGGAGGTGGTTGGATGGAGTCCAATAAAGGCGCCAAGATTTAACTTTGGAACAAAAGGCTACAGAATCTTGGTGCAACGCGGTTCCAGGCAAGTGCAGACGAAATTACCTCGATTGCTTAGGGCGACGGCTTGCTCCAGGGCAGGGTGCCCTCCTTAGACAGGGCTGAGGAGAAAGAAAGAGAGCATGCAGACAGTTAAATAGGGTTAGGTAAACATCAGCAGACAGGTAATTGGAGGAGACAGAAAGATGGGAGGAAAAAGGGGGAGTGTGTTAGAGGGAGCGAGCAGAAACAATCTCAGGGAGATCAGAAAACTGTAACAATTCAAACAAGCAAGATCAGAATACAATTTAGTGGTGCATTAAACATAATTTCGGCATCAGCATGAGACAGAAAATTGGCCACAGTAAAACAAGTAAACAGCTGTAAAAAATATAAATAGCACTAGAGAAACAAGCAGAACATTTTAAACATTCCAGTCTGTAAGATTAACTGTATAGCATCTAAGCACAAGCTCTTTAATTATACTGCAGTCCACCGTCTGCTCCCAGGAGTGAAAAAGCCCTAAAAAGGGACCTAGCCTGGATGAGAGAACTATCAGGGAGGAATCCCACTTAATTTGAATCAAGTTCGGTGCAGCAGATGAGAAGTAGATTAATGCTTTGAGCAGGGGTGCAAATATTCGTCTGAAACGTACTTTTAGAAGCTACCAGGCAGTAGGGCTGTAGCGAGTGCTGCAAGGGGAACAATCAGCGTTTTGAAGCTGGTACCCAAGTCCTTGCTACGGTTTCAAGTTAAATTAACTCTCAAGCGCCCACAAAATTTTAAAATAAATCAGGTCCACGCCTGGGAAGCAGAACTAACACAGTTCAGTAAGATTTAGCAAAACGGAGCCAGTTCCCTAGACATTAGGAGGTGGTTGGATGGAGTCCAAAAAAGGCGCCAAGATTTAACTTCGGACCAAACGGCTACAGAAGCTTGGTGCAACGCGGTTCCAGGCAAGTGCAGATGAAATTACCTCGATTGCTTAGGGTGACGGCTTGCTCCAGGGCAGGGTGCCCTCCTTAGACAGGGCTCGATTGCTTAGGGCGCTGGCTTGCTCCAGGGCAGGGTGCCCTCCTTAGACAGGGCTCGATTACTTAGGGTGACGGCTTGCTCCAGGGCAGGGTGCCCTCCTTAGACAGGGCTCAATTGCTTAGGGTGATGGCTTGCTCCAGGGCAGGGTGCCCTCCTTAGACAGGGCTTGATTGCTTAGGGTGATGGCTTGCTCCAGGACAGGGTGCCCTCCTTAGACAGGGCTCAATTGCTTAGGGCAATGGCTTGCTCCAGGGCAGGGTGCCCTCCTTAGACAGGGCTTGATTGCTTAGGGCGAGGGCTTGCTCCAGGGCAGGGTGCCCTCCTTAGACAGGGCTTTTGCTGTCTTATCCTTGATGATATTAAGACAGATGGTGTTTGGGGCGTGCACAATTGACACGGTGTGAAGAGAACAAGCATGTTTTATTAAATATTCTTAATTCCTCCCTCTCCCTTCACTCCTCACACCATTAGCTCCCCCTAAGAACCTGTGCAGTCTGACCAGCTAGTATACTGCTCCTTTCGTGCCACTGGCCATGTCCCTACTACTAGGTTACATGCCCCTCCTAGCTATCCTAATCATCTACCACCCACCACTCCTCTCCAACATACCACAAACATTCCCTAAACTACCCCCATCCTGCCTGATCTTGAAATGTCCCACTACCTCCCAAGCTCGGTGACCGTCACAACTCCCAGCGGAACGCAGGCCCACTCAGACGCAAGACTCTGTCACTTCCTCTTTCCCCCTCGCACACTCGGATAATTCTACAACTACTTACCTCCCATCTAACCAATCATAGCCACCCACGGACACATAAAAGACGGTGCTCAATCACTTATTGGTGGCTTCAACTTATAGGACACTACCTTACAATTGCCCTCCTGCTTCTTGCAGCAGGGGACATACACCCTAACCCAGGTTCCCATCATATCCTGCTAAACTCAGCTGGACCTGCCCCAAATCTGACCACTAACACAAATTCTAATGGCGGTCCCCTTCAACGTGGTCTGCATCTCCTGCCCCTAAATATAAGAAGCCTAGCCCCCAAACTCGACTCCCTCCAGGTACTCACGGCCCACTATACCCCAGATGTCATCATCCTTTGCAAGACACGACTAAACAAAAATATCTCTGATCCCTCGGTCTCAATCCCAGGTTACGCTATGACCCGCCAGGACAGGGCAACCAGAGGTGGCAGTGTGGCCATCTACATAAATGCTGACCTACATTTCTCCATAGTCTTAGCCAAGTCTGAACCTAAAGCCCATGCGCTTCTGCTGGTTCAACTGGATCTACCCTTCTCACTCCCAATTTTCATCACCGGTATATACTGCCAGCCAGTCACACCAGCCACATCTGTTACTGACCTCATCACGCAAATCTCCTCCTCCTTAACGTCGACTGGGGAATTGTACATTTTGGGAGATTTTAACCATAACTGGCTAGCTCAATCTCTCAGCAAAGCCCATACTGACATTTCAGGACTAACCTCAATTCTGGGACTCACTCGCTAATAGGCTGGGCACTCACCACCCACTCCCACCGGGTCATCCAAGCTGGACTGCTCCTTGACTCCCTGAGTGACCACCATATTATTTACCTGGTCAGAAAAATTCACCGCCCCGAAACTGCCCCAAAGTTCCTAATCCAATGGTCCTATAAATCCCTCAATATTGCCCCCGTGCTCAAGGACCTAGCCCTGGCAAACTGGAACCCACCCTCTACTGTGTGCTCCATAGATGGCACCCTCCTACACTTCCAAGACACGTTCCTCAATGTCTGGAATATGCATGCCCCACTGTGTCACTCAAGGGTATGCGGTAACCACCTGCCTTGGATCACCCAAGAACTATTAGCCTGCCAAAATGCCCGTGACAAAGCCTGGTGAGTGCATAAATCTTCTCGCCTCCCACAAGACCTCACCACATACCGTGTGCTGTGTAACAAGTGCACTAGAGCAACTAGCCTCGCCAAAGTGGAATATTTCAGCTCCTCCCTCCAGTCAAACTTAAATAGCCCATCTAAATTCTGGAAGATTATCCACTCCCTCTTCTCCCCCCCCCCCCAGCTGCAATTCCCACACCGCTCCTAAAAGTAAACAACTCACTCCTCTTGTATCCACGGGTGGTGGCTGCCAAGTTCAATGCATATTTTACCTCATGTGCCTCAACTCTCCTCTCCTTCCTGCCCCCCATGGCCCCACCTGACCCTACCACAGGACCTACAAACTCACTAGGACCTTGCACCTTCTCCTTCAAAGCCATCACACAAACTGAAGCACTCGAGACCCTACTGGCTCTAAATCCATCAAAAGGCCAATCCCCCGACGGGTTGGACACCAGAGTCCTCCACCTCTCTGCCCCAGCCATAGCAACCACTTTTGCAAATCTCCTAAACCTCTCCTTCACCACTGTGGCTGTTCCCCAGATCTGGAAACATGCCGTTGTCATTCTCCTCCCTAAAGGGGGTCTCCCCTCCTCCACTTCTAACTACCACCCTATCTCTCTCCTCCCAGTCCTTGCTAAACTTCAAGAACATCTAGTGCTTGCCCAACCTACCTCCTTTCTCTCTGACTCAAACTTCTTCACGCCATTCCAGTCAGGGTTCAGGAAGGGTCACTTCACTGCATCCTCCCTGATTAGACTCACTGACACCATCCTCTCTGTAATGGATAAAGGGCAGATCTCCTTGGCAATATTCATCGACCTTGCTAAAGCTTTTGACACTGTATCCCACCCGTTACTGGTAAAAAGCCTCTCAGCAGCAGGTCTCACTACCTCTGCCACTAACTGGTTCAGTGCCTACCTCTCAGGTAGAATGCAAACAGTAAGAATTGCAGATGCTACATCCTCCCCCTCCCTGTGACTACTGGCATCCCCCAAGGGTCGGTACTCGGCCCCATTCTGTTCTCCATTTTTCTAAATGACATGCCTCAAATCTGCACAGCTGCATCTATACACTTGTACACAGACAACACTGTCCTATTCACTTCAGGCTCCTCCCCAGAAGAAGTTGCATCCAATCTCCAGTCTGACTTCAATAAACTTAAACTCTGGTTCAGTTCGCACCAGCTCTCTCTCAATGCTAAAAAAAAAAATGTCACCATGACCTTCAGCATGAGGCAATGGCTATGCAGACTCCCCTCCCTTCCCTCCTTCCACACCCAGGATGGGACAACTCTGGAGGATGTCACTTCCTTCCAGTATCTAGGGGTATGGCTCGACCGTCACCTTACCTTTGCTGACCACATTGATGCGATCATAAAAAAACTGTGCCCTAAGCTAGGTGCCCTGTACAGGAACCAAGCTAGCCTCCCTTTTATGGTTAGGCGGGAACTAGTGCAAAAGATGATCCTTCCTTCCCTAGACTACTGTGACAGTCTACAGCGCTGCTCCTAAATCCACCCTATTGAAACTAGACACCCTTTTCAATGCCTTCTGCTGTTTCACTCTCGATGCTCCCCCCCCCGCTCCCACCACTGTGACCTATACCACTCCCTCACCTTCCCATCTCTCAAATATCGCCGCTTACTACACTGCTCCAAATTTGTTTCAAACTTCTGGCTTAGCACCCTCCACACCTACCTCTTCTCCATACTGTTGTCAGCCCCACCCCCCCGCATGCCCTCAGGTCACTTGACACCCAACTGCTACATATCCCCAGACAAAAGACCTCTGCTGGCCAAACAGCCTTCTTGCACCATTTGGCGAAACTCTGGAATGATCTTCCCCCTCAAATTCGACACTCCCCTTCCACCCACTCCCTATCAACCACGCTGGCAAATTAAATTACCTCACGGTAAACTGTGCCTGCTCTTGATAAGTCCTTTGACCCCCTTCCCTTACCAAATCCCCAACTGTCTGACCAGCGGCACCTCCCTATGCTTGAAGCTGGCTTATATAACCAACCATGGCACTTCTCGTCTACTGTTGATCTTCTCTGTTCGCCTGCCTAGATTCAGCTACCAAGTGTTAATCGACCTGCATCTGTACTCTATGTATAGATGTATGTCTGTTGTATGTATGCCTCTGGGATACGCATTCCCTGCACAATGTAGCTGACTGTTAAAACCAATGTGTAACGAAATGTAAACTTATTGCATTGTATACCTGTTTTATGTTATTGCTTGATAACCTGTGTGTTATCCTCTCCTTGTAACCCTTCCCCCAGGTCGCATCGGGAGACAAGCATCTTTTTGCTCAGTGTGCCTTTCTTGGTGAAACAATTTCAATAAATAAATAAATCAATAAATATGAAAAGTACTATTACATACTGATGTTTTGTTTTCTAATCTTTCTGGATTGTAATTTCTACCACTGTTTTAAAGTGCTTACAGCTCTTCTCTTTCCTTGCTCCTCCTGTACCCCCCCCCCATCCAAGCACTCTGCCTTGGTGCCGAAAAGTCTAACTCTTTGTCTTGCTAAACTGCTCAATCTAAACCTATTCTACCTCTATGCTAGTTAAACCCTGCTATCTTTTCTTCTCTCCAGCTGCCTGCCCTTAAACGGGGCTGCTTCAGCTCCCCCACGGTTGGCCGGCACCCAGCCAGCCACCGACTGAGACCAGGACGCCCGCCTGCAGCTCTTTGGAAGGTACGGCAACAGCGTAGCCAATCAGAACACGAGCACTTGCAGCAAACCCGCTCTGATTGGCCAGGACTTTTCTCCTGCTTTGCCACCTGGCACTTTTTACAAATAGATTTTAGATAGAACTAAGCACATTTCAAGTGTCTAATAGCAATTTTTCAACTGTATTAGCTGGATTGTAATTTCTACCACTGTTTTAAAGTGCTTACAGCTCTTCTCTTTCCCTGCTCCTCCTGCACCCCCCCCCATCCAAGCACTCTGCCTTGGCGAAGAAAAGTCTAACTCTCCTTTGTCTTGCTAAACTGCTCAATCTAAACCTATCCTACCTCTATGCTATTTAAACCCTGCTATCTTTTCTTCTCTCCAGCTGCCTGCCCTTGAACGGGGCTGCTTCAGCTCCCCCACAGTCGTCCGGCACCCAGCCAGCCACCGACCGAGACCAGGACACCCGCCTGCAGCTCCTTGGAAGGTACGGTGACAGTGTAGCCAATCAGAACATGGGTGCTTCCAGCAAACCTGCTCTGATTGGCCAGGACTTTTCCCCTGCTTTACCACCTGGCACTTTTTACAAATAGATTTTAGATAGAACTAAGCACATTTCAAGTGTCTAATAGAAGTTTTTTTTTTGTGGCTAGTTTTCCATTAGCAGATTATACAGACCTGCCACTAGAGGGATTCTTGTTCTTTCATTTAAAAATAAAAGGAAAAAAAAAAGTCTACCCTCTGAAAGACACAGTTGCTGTACTTGCTATTTACCTTCCTTCCCACCCTCGAGATCCTCTAGAACTGGGTAAGACTTCCCTGAACCACAGGACTGCTGACAGCCACGCCATTGGCCCCACGGTATCTGTACCACACCCTGATGGGATGCTCTCTTGCCTCCCGCTCGGGGATTGGCTCTTGAGCCTGCTAAAACTTTGCTCTGCTCAGGGCTGCTGTGCCCATTCATTTCTATGGCAAACAGACAAAATTTTACACCCGCCCCCCTCCAACCTTAACTTTATAGACTTCCTCCATGCCACCTGGTAGCTCCGCCCCCCCCCACTCGTGCTCCATTGTGCACCTGTTTGGGACTGCCCCCATCTTATTCGCCACCTCCACTCCCTGGCTGCCTGGCCTTCCTGATTGTATCCTCATTTCCCACTGATCCAGCTACTGCTCTTCTGCCCCCTTCTCCAGCCCCGCCAGCCTGTCTTAACCCCTCCCTCCGCCTACCCCCGAATCCTACCTTAATCATGCACCTCCACCGTTCTCTACCCCTATTCTATTTCTTCTTGCCTGTCTTCCTCCACTACTGCGCCCCAAAAGCCTGCTTTCCCTCCCTCCCCCACAGCTTCCACATTCTGCATCTTTCCTCCATAGGCAAGCTGCACACTGGTCACTGCCCCTTGCCCAGGGTCCATCCTACCACCATAAAACTGTCCTACAACCACACTGGTCCTAGCCCTCCACTCTGGTCCCACCGTCTATACTTACCCTCACCCACTATCGTCGATGCTCGGCAATTTCCCAAGATGCTAGCAGGCGAAAGCATTCCCTTAAAGAAATACACTGCAGCTCCTTGAGGCTAGTCCTCCTCCTCCTAATGCTGTCAGGCAACATGCACCTAAACCCTGGCCCATTCGGCTCTAAAGCCACTAATCTGAGCAAGCCTTCGGGTGCCCTCTCATTCATATCAATCAAAATCTGCAGCCTCCTTCCTAAAATGGATGCCCTACAGGCCTTCACCAGCCAACACTGCCCTGACATCCTGGCAGTTGTAGAAACCTGGCTCACGCCATCAGTACTGGACCATGCAATCAGCCTTCCTGATTACAACGTCTTTAGGCTGGATTGCCTCTCCAAAAGAGGCGGGGGCTGCACTCTCTACCTAAAAGACTCCATACAGGGGCATCACATCATTACCTCACTCCAACCCACAACTGCTCAGATACTGCCAGTGAGAATTCTCCTCGGAGCCCAAAACAAAACCCTCACTGTTGCCACAATCTACATCCCTCCCAAAGAACAGGGAACTGGTCTAACAGCTGTTCTTGGCTTTGCAAAGTCACTCCCACCAGACACCGAATCCATCCTCCTAGACGACTTCAACATCAACTGGCCTGCGGTCGATGCTGGTGCATACAGGGATACCATTGCTGCGGCGAACCTCACACAAATGGTTGACTCACCAACCAGGAAAAATTACAGGACCGGCACCAGCACACTCTTGGACTGGATCTTTACCAGTCACCCATCGCAGATATCTAACACTAATGTCCTCCCTGACTCTCTCAGTGACCACTTCCCTGTTAGCTGCACCTGGTCAAATAAATTCATCAAACAACCGCCAAAAACTATCACCAGCAGGGTTCTACCCAGTGGTCACCATCCTTGACTCAAATCCCACCTCCTCCATCAAGACTGGTCCCCTATCTTCAATGCAACCAACGTAAACACTGCCCTTGACCACTTCATAAACATCTTCACTGTGACCTGTGATACATATGCTCCTATTAAGAAATGCAAAGTCAAATCACTCAGTAACCCTTGGCTCACAGGTGATCTCCTCAGGATGCTAAAAACAAGAGACCACCTATGGGAGCTGGCCAGAAACTCTGGAAGGCAAAACGACATCCAAAACTACAAACGTGCCCGCAATGACTGCACCAAAGCCCTCCGGCAAATTAAGTCTGCCTACTATAAGCATGCCCTCACAAACTCCTGGGGCAATGGTCGGGAATTCTGGAAGAACATAGAGGAACTCACCGGGAATCCACTCAAAACCCCCCCATCAATACTCAACATCAACGGAACCACAACCCTCAACCCAAAAACCATTGTGGATACCTTTAACAAAGCCTTTACCTACCTCAGTGCTGTCCTACCCCAGGACTACTTCAAAGATAGAAGACCCCTCTGTCCGCAATGAACACTACTCCCACCAGCTCCCCCCACTTCTACTTCAAAGCAGTCAAGGCTCACCAAGTACGCAAATATGTTACCAAAGCACTTGGTAAATCAAGATTTAGTAATGACTCCCTCAATCTCAAAATCCTGTCTCTCACACTTGATGAAGCGCTTAGTCCTCTGACCAGAATTTTCAACCTCTCCCTCGCCTTAGCCAGTTCCCGGACAGATGGAAATCTGCCACTGTCACCCCAATCCATAAAAGTGGTGAAAAAATTGCCCACGATAGCTACAGACCTATCTCCCTACTACCCCCACTCTCCAAGGCACTAGAACACATCGTCTCGGACCAGCTCACAGAATACCTGGATATGCACAACATCCTGTGCAAGCAACAACACGGGTTCTGCAAAGGTCACAGCACCTCCACAGCCCTACTCGAATTCACTGGCACAATCCACAATGCTCCTGACTCCAGTGAACTACTAGGCTCAATCTACATTGACTTAGCTAAAGCCTTCAGCACCGTCAATCACCACCTCCTGCTTGTCCAGCTTCAGAACATTGGGCTGTCAACCGACTCCATTGGCTGGTTTAAGAGCTACATTGAAGAATGGTCCCAAACAGTAAGAATCACTGATACACTCTTGGACCCTAGACCGGTCCTCTCAGGAGTCCCCCAGGGCTCCATTCTGGGACCCCTCCTCTTCAGCCTATTCTTAAACTCACTACCAGACAGCTGCCCAGAACAAATAATTCTCTATGCCGATGATGCTGTGATCCTCACCTCGGACCCTGATCCAATCCAGTTACAAAATAAACTTCAGCGGACCTTCTCTTCCATCGAATCCTGCTTCCTAAATCATAAATTGCTTCTCAATCAGAAAAAAAAAACAAGTCTATGGTCTTCTGCAGCCCCCACAACAAAAACAAACAACTCCACCTCTCCATTGCAACCGAACAAAGAGCCATCCTAGAGTAAACACAATCGTTCAAGTACCTCGGCATCACCCTTGATCCCCACCTCTCATATGCTGTCCATATCAGCAATGTTGCAAAGTCTGCCAATGCGAGGTTAGGCATATTATTCCGGCACAGGAAACACCTAACCCCAGAAGCACTGTCAGTGGCTGTCCAAAGCTCCATCATCAGCATCATAGACTATGGTCTTATCATATATGGGTCTGCAACTACCACTGCTCTCAAACGTATCATGACCTCCCTGAATAAGGCCTGTCATCTCATCACTGGCTCACATCGCCGTACCCACACATGTGACCTTTATTCCCAATCTGGATGGCTTCAACCAGACAAACGCATAAAATACCAAACCTGCATCACGGCCAAGAAAATTATAATGGGACTTGCCCCACCTGGTGTCTGTGCCCTCCTTAAGCCTAGACATAGGAACGTCACTACAAGGAGATCCAATTCCCATCTGCTACATAACCCACGATGTCGCACAACCCAAGGACAAAGATAATTCACCTATCGGGCATCCAACTGGTTCAACTCTCTTGGCAGTGACATAGCGACCGCTCCAACACTCGGCCTCATCAAGTCCAAGTTGCGCCTCTCACTGCTTGTATCCTGCGATTGCCCATCTTAACATTTCCACCATTCCAGCTGCACATGCCCCAGCACCCAGCACTTACAATCAGTCTTTGCACCCCTAGCACCTTACCTGTCATATTCCCTTTACAAGGCCCCCTGGCTGCACTGTCTCCCACCCTCGCCTGTTTCCTCCCCCGTATCTCCACTCCTGCCCCCACCCCCAACCACCTCCCGTACTCCCCCTTACCCCTGCACCTTCTACCCCTCCTCTCCTACCTTCCTTCCACCCACCTACCCTCCTTCCCTTTTCTTGCTCATAGCTCAAGCCTTTGTACTGGTTATTACATGTCTGTAAGTCAATGACTATATGTTTGTAACTAAAAATGATGACTGTTGCATACGCTGATGTGGAACCTTTGTAAAAGAGCCTCGGCTCAAAGATATTGTAATCCTAGATTGAAATAAATAAATAAATAAATATTCAACTATCTGGATGCTGTTGTCCATTGTCTTTATTTATGTGAAGAAAGAAGAGGGTATTGAGGGGTGGTGGTAGTTCTCAAGGAGGGTGAGAGAGGCTGCAAGGGTCATGGCTGACCTGTGCAATAACAGGCTTTATTACATAACAATTTGTTAACATTGAAGGAATCATGTTTATGTGGGTTGCTGCACACAGAGTACATTTTATTTACAAAGAGAGTCTGATGGGTACAAAAAGTCAGTGAGAATGATTTTTTATTTACTTGGGAGAATTCAAGAGCTCTGAGAGAGAGTGAGATGTGATGTAATTCTGGATCCAGCTGTGGCATGATGCATAGCATGAGTGAGTTTAGAGCAGATAACTGCATTAAATGCAGCAGAGCAAGGAATTTCTAAATAGCAAAATAGTGTGTTGAAGAAATAACATGAATGGAGATGTAAATTGTGTGTTGCTAGTGGTGGGGTTCACTTGGCAAAAAGTGGCTGTCATTTGCTTCTTTTCTTAGTATAGAATGTGCATTTATATAATGTTTGGTGCCAGTACACAGGCTGGAACCTTGGAAGAAGTCTTCAAATGTAATTATCGTCACATAATTAGAGGGCTGTACTGATGTTTTAGACAATCAGATGGCTTTATTTTTCTTACCCATTTTATAACTACTGGTAGTGCCTGAAGTGAAAATAAAGAATTTACATTTATTTAGTACTGTTTATGTACTGCATGCCAAAGTGTTTTACAAGCAGTTCACACACTATAGCCTAGCTGAGATGCCACATCTCATTTACAGTAGGGTCCTGCTTCTGCTTAGGACAGCCTGGTGCCTTTTGGTACCATTGGTACTTTGATGTTTGATAATGATACAATTTGAACAAGCTACCTGCTTTTTATCTTCCCTTCCCCCCTCACAATCCTGCATATTTTTATAAGGTCCCCATCTTATCCATCATGTAATGTGCCACCTTTTTAGCTGGTGACTAACTATTGTAGCCCATTTTGCTGAAGAGTTACTCCGCCACCTTATTCTTTTTCTTGTTGATGACACCAGCCTGATGTGTTTTAAGTTGGGAGGGAAGCTATTTAGAGGAATTTGCATTGATTGCAATGTTTTTTGTTGTAGCAATATTTGCAGAAATGGACCTTAGTACCTCTCTTATACAATTTCCTTCCTGAAAAGTTTCAAACATTAATATTTTGATGTATAATCATTTACTCACTTTGCAACCTTAACACAGCAGTGCATGTTAACAATGAAAGTCTTAACCCATGCTTTCTTATTCTGTTTTTGGTCACCCCTTATTTCCTGTAAAGTAAGATAACCATTCTCTGATTTGGAGTCTGCTTTGGCCCTTTTTTTTTTTTTTTACATTTGATAGAATAAAAGTAGTGCTCCTATTAATATGACTTTCCATGGTGTTTAAGATTATTCTCAGCTGGTTTTGAGCACAAATTGCTTAATGTCAATTTTTTGTGAATAAAATTAACTACAGTAGCATACGACAGACATTGCTCCCGGACCCTGACTTAATGGTAACAGAGTCAGGCCCAATGGAGACAAGGCCCATTTACAGGGTTGAGTTGGGAGCACTGAGGAGGTTAAATGACTTGCTCAGCATTACACATTATGTAAGTGGAGTTTGTGGGAATGAAACCTAGGAATGCTGAATGAACCAAACTTGCTGTTAGCTTACTTTAACCTCTAGGCCATATTGCCAGCCCAGATGGGGCAATGTGTGTTCACAAACAGCTGAACACAATAATGAAAATGTGACAATAGCAATATTTAAAAAGAGCTATCCATTTATTATTTCAAAAGTGAATAAGTGCTAAAGCAGAATCAAAATGGGAAAAGGGGTATCGAATGAGAGAGGAGAAAACAGGCAATCTAAAATACAGTAGAATAAAAAAGGATAGCATAAAATGTTCACTGTTACATGTACGATATAGCTCTGGAGTTCAAACAACATGAAGTCTTGCTGTATTCTGACAAATGCAGTATGATTGACCAGTTCAGCTGCCCCAGAGAACAAAGAATTAAACTCTATGCAAATGCATAGAACGTTGAGCTCAAGCTCGGTTTTCAAACCGCTGTCCTCGGTACATTCTAGTAACTGATCAGATTCTTTACTCCACTTGCCTGTGAAGTCGCCTTGGAGATTGCTCCTCTTCTGCTTCTGTCAAAGTGTCCTTTCATCGGTTGTTTCAAACCTCTGGTTATTTATTTTGTTGTCTAGTTCAAACCTCTGTCCTTCAGTATAGCGTAGGTTTTTGTAGGTTGAGTAAGTCTTCGGTTTCTGATCGGTCCGTTGACCGTGAGAGAACAGAATCTTTATTTTGCCTTGGAAGTAAGGTTTAACTGTTGTTTTCTTCTTGTTTTGGGATCCAGTTCAAAGTTTTGACAAAAACCGAGGTTTTTATTTTCAGTTTTCTTTTCTCAAGTGCTAAACCGATGGTTGGTCAAAACTTTGTATCTGTCTTTACCCGGCCTAACTAAGCCACCAGGGGTAAATTTAAATAGTTTCTTTATCCGGGCCTGACTAAACCAATTTCAGATAAATCTCCATTGGACATTGCTTAACCAGCCTAGCTAAGCCTTTTGGCTTAAGCACTACATTTTTAGGGCATGTCACAGAAACCCAAGAGAAAAACCAGTCCCACTGGGTTTCAGCATTGTACCGAGTGTGGGGAGCAATTTGCCAAAGCTGATCCGCACTTGGTCTGTCTGTATTGCTTGGGTTTCAACCACTTGCAATCAGACTGTGAGATTTGCAAGAATTTCCCAAAATCTACCCTCGACAGAAGGCTGGGTAAACTGAGGGAGAGAATGGATAAATCCTCTCAAGAAGGTCGGTCCAGTTCAACCGAACCGTCTGAACCGGTTACTGACCCATCCGATCAAGGTGAACCTTCGTTGGTTAAAAGGCAGGTGGAGTCTCCCCCAGATTCCACGCCATCCAAAAAATCTAGAAATAGCGGTTCAGAACCGCATAAGCAAGTGGCTGCGGTTCCAGCCGCTGAAGGGATTATGAAGGTCATTCGCATTGTTCAGTCACTGCAGCCCTGTTTGTGTGAATCGGCTCAGTGACCAGTTGGGTAGCCACCGGTTCAGATGCATGCTGGTTCAAGTCCCTCAGGTCCTTTAGACCCTGAGGAGTATTACTTGGAATGTGAGGATTATGAGGAGGAGGAGGAGGAGGAGGAAGGTGAACCCATTGAGCCTAAGGTTTCCCCTGAGCATCCTCAATATGAATCCCCTCCTCATTCTGCTAAGGAGGCTACCTCCCATTTCACTTTTATGAGGCAGGTAGCACAGACCCTGCAACTGTCTGTCCAGGAGGCCAGACAGGAGGAGGATGAAGAGGAGGACTACAGGGAAATGATGGATCTCCCTATGTCTCAGGGACTTATGATCCCTATCCATAAGTCCCTGGAAAGATAGACTCTTCAGATTCTCCAGACCCCTAGTTCTGTCCCTCCTCTTGATAAAAAGATGGTCAGGAAATATGTTCTGGCTGGCAGTGGTACAGAATTTTTGGCTAGCCACTGCAGTCATGTGGGGGTGATTCAGACCGCAGCCTGTGAAAAGGCTGGCATTCCCTTGGCTTCCCACCCTCCAGACAAGGATTCAAGGAAGATTGATTCCCTTGCCAAGAAGACTCACTCAGCAACCTCCTTGGGCATAAGACAAGCTTCTTATATGGCTTATGCTTCCAGATTTCAGAAGTCCCTCTGGGAATCTGTTGGGCAGTTGGCTCAAAAGTCTCCCCCCAAGCTGGCAGCAGACCTTCAACAGCTGGTCAGCAGAGGGGTGCAGGCATCTAAGACCCAATTCCACATGGCAGTGGACTCCAACAATGCAGCTTCTCAGGCTATGGCTTCTTTTATCTCCCTTAGGCATTTTTCCTGGTTAAGGTGTACTAATCTTTCCCAGGACACACAGAATAATGCCTTGGACTTTCCTCTCACTTAGAATTTGTTATTTGGGGACCAGACAGAAGCCTACATGAAGAAAATGAATGAATACAGAGTGGCATACAAAAGTGCTTCTGCCAAAGAAAAGTTTTCCACTCCTCAGAGACAGCAGGCCAGAGCGGGCAGGGGAAGGCCATACCCCAGACCCTTCCATCAGGCCCAAGCTTTCCCCTCTTTCTAGCAACCCAGGGGTTTCTTCAGGGGAAGAGGCAGGAGAGGGACTGGCCATGCTGGTTCCACCTCCCAGTCCTCTACCCCTATCAAGCAGACACCCTGAGAAGTCTGCCTGGGCCTCCTCCCCAGCCTCTGTAGAGGGCAGGCTGGCCTACTGCCTCCAGGCCTGGCAATCCATCACTTTAGACAGACGGGTCCTTGAGGTAGTAGTCCAGGGACTAGCCCTCAGTTTCAAACAGTTCCCAAAACTGAGAGCAAGAGCTTTCAGACCCACCAACCCTTCAGAAGCAGCCTTGTTGGAGGCAGAGGTTTCCACTCTACTTCTCTCAAGGGCAGAAGAGCCTGTGCCCCCTCAGCACAGGGAAAAGGGGTTGTACTCCAGGAACTTCCTCGCCTTAAGGAAAAACAGGGAGTGGAAGCCCATCCTAGATCTCAGATACTTGAACAAACATCTCACAAAGCCAAAGCTGAAAATGACCACTCTGGCTACAATCATGCCTACCCTAAGGCAAGGGGACTGGCTGGCATCCTTGGACCTAAAGGATGCCTACTTCCACATCCCCATCAGGCAGTCCCACAGAAAATACCTCAGATTTCAACTACCTTCAGGCCACTACCAGTTCAGGGCCATGCCTTTCAAGCTGATCTCTGCACCAAGGGTGTTTACAAAGTACCCAACAGTGGTAGTGGCATACCTACGAAAGTAAGGGGTCTGTGTTTACCCCTACCTGGATGACTGGCTGCTGGTGGATCAGTCCCCCCAACTGGTAAAGGAAGCCTTAGATCTCACCCAGGATACACTTCACTCCCTAGTGTTCCTGGTGAATTTCAAAAAATCAGTCTTGACACCTGTTCAGGTTCTGGACTTCATAGGGGCAGAACTGGATACCAACCATGCAACAGCCTTCCTGCCTCCAGAAAGGGCACAGGCACTCATCCAGTTCATAAAGTCCTTCCACCTTCGTGTCCCTCATTCAGCAAGACACTTCTTGCAACTCCTGGGGCACATGGCCTCCACTACAGCAGTGGACCCAGGGGCCAGGTTCCAGATGAGGGACATTCAGTTTCATCTAAGACCCTTCTGGTCCCAGAAGAAGGATTCCATATCCAAACTGATTCCAGTATCTGCCACCTTACTGCAAGCTCTCCAGTGGTGGCAACATATGGGCAACCTCAGAGTGGGGGGCCCCTTTCTTCAACAGGCCCCTTTCTTGGTGCTGACAACAGATGCTTCACTACTGGGCTGGGGGGCTCACCTAGGGCAGCACACAGCCCATGGAACCTGGTTTCACCAGGAGACCCTGTTACATATCTAGCTTCTGGAGCTCAGGGTAGTGTTCTTGGCAATTCTAGCATTTGCCAAACTATTACAGGGCAAGGTGGTGCAGGTCAGAACAGACAACACCACCACAATGTATTACATCAACAAGCAAGGGGGATGCAAGGTCCTCACTGCTCTGTACAAAGGCCATGAGGATTTGGAATCTGGCCTACTCCCTGCACATTTTCCTGTCAGCAGTCCACTTGCCTGGGAAGGACAATGTCCTGGCAGATGCTCTCAGCAGAATCAGCCAGGGTCATCATGAATGGGCCTTGAACAAGCAGGTCCTCCTGTCAATTTTCAGGAGGTGGGCAGTGCCAGAGATAGATCTCTTTGCAGCACCGGACAACCACCAGTTCCCCCAGTACTGCTGCAGGCCTCCTGCTCAGGGCTCAGTGCCACTGGAGGCCCTGCTGTTGGATTGGTCCAACATGTTTCTGCATGCTTTTTCCCCTTTTCCCCCGATTTGCAGGGTTCTGATCAAGCTGAGGTCTTAGCCTGCCACCATGATTCCGATAGCCCCAGATTGGGCCAGACAACCATAGTATTCGATACTACTGTCTCTGTCAGTGACCAATCCAATTTGCCTCCCCAGGAGGAACAATCTGCTGACATCCTCTCAAGGTAAAATCTTCTACCCCAATCTTGAGTCCCTACGACTCAAGGCTTGGCTCTTGAAGACTTAGAGTATGCAGGCTTGCGTCTCTCTGAGAGTGTTCTGGACATCCTGAGAGTGTCCAGGAAACCTTTCACTAGGAAGACCCACTCCTCAAAGTGGAAAAGGTTTTCCATTTGGTGCTCTCAAAAAGACCTGGACCCACAGCAGACTGAGCTTCCAGTGCTCTTGGATTATCTGGTTCACCTCCAGTCACTAGGCTTATAGCCATCTACCTTGATGGTGCATCTGGCAGCTGTCTCTGCTTACCTGTCAGCAGGGAAGGGCCCTTCCCTAGCTGCGCATTGCTCCATCTCCATCTTCCTCACAGGGAGCCTACCCCAGCCTGGGATCTCAATATATGCATAGGTCAGCTTATGTAGTCAAGTCAAGTCAAGTTTATTGTTCTTCCAATAAATTAGAAAAATTTCTGGACATTACAATTTTTAAATTTAAAAATACAAAATGTGAAGTAAATTAAAAATATGATTAAACAGACTCCTTATCTCATTAGAATAACTCTCATAAGAAAGTATGCTGGTTAAAATTCTTCAGATTGTATAAAAAACAATTCATTTATCTCTGAGCCACTTTCGGTATGCTTTTTTCTTAACACTTATTACAGACATTATAAAATTCCCTACCAGTATTGCATCTTGAGCAGTCATTGGGTGCATCAATATGAATATCATCATATATTAAATTTGCATATTTACTAAAATTTTCCCCAAATATTTAAAGCGAATATAATTAAATAAAGGGCATTGAATTAATACATGCTTTAATGATTCAGTGAATCCTCTATTGCAAGGACATTTATCCTGAGTTGATTCATTTAATTTTAATTTATTAAAGTAAATGTATTTTGATGTAATAAGTTCAAATCTACGCCCAGGTTATTGCTTTACGTATGTATGGTGATAAAGGAAATTAAAGTATTCTTCCATGTTGGAATCAATTTTGTTTTGAGCAAACCACAGGGCTTGTCTCTGGCTCCTTACTTGATTCATCTGAATTTGTGTGGCTTTTGTAAAAAGTGTTTTTTTTAAATTAACCTTATAGCTTTCGTGTATTTTTATTTCCGCTTGCCAATCATTCCATAGGTGAGTTGGCTCTATACTGTGTAATATTTGAAAAAGGGATTTTAACCATAGAGAGGTAAAACCTTCTTTATGCCAGGATTCCTTTTCCATTATACAGTTCAATGGCATAACATTATTTATATTATTTATTGATCTCAACCAATATGTGACTATCCTTAGGTTAATAAGGGAAATCAAAGGTAATCTACCTAATTCTGTTCTAACTATTAATCCAGCCATTGAAGTGGGAACTTGTAAAATATATTTATAATAACATAAAAGAGGGGTTTCCAGTTGTGGATAATGATTATATCCCCAGATTTCCGCTCCACATAATAGTAGTGGGGTAATTTTTGCCTCCACTGCTTTAATAGCAGTATTACCGTAAAACCTCCATATTTAATGTTAAATCTTTGCAGTGCTTTTGCTGCATACTTTGCCTTATTAATCTGTTCCTTAATATGATGTGCCCAGAAGTTTCTAGAGTGTAATGTTATACCAAGGTATTTATAAGATGTCACTATTTCAATAGGGGCATCATTGTAGAAAATCCTTGGTTTTGATGACCGATTTCCAAAGATCATTATTTTTGTTTTGTCTAGGTTTATTCTCAATTCCAATTCTTTACATTTATTCACAAGAGATTTAAATTTTAATTCTAGTCCTTTAGGGGTCAGTGATAGTAGAATTAGATCATCTGCATATGCTAGGTTATGTATGTATTGATCTTTTATTTTTGAAGAGTCCCACTGATCATTTAAAGTCATAATCTAATAAGGTATCTATATATAGATATTGAATAATAGGGGAGCTAGTAAACATCCCTGTTTGATACCTTTAGAGGTTGGGAAATATTCTGTGATATTTCCTCTTCAATCAAATCTCACTGCCGTATAAGTATTAGTATAAAGTAAAACCATAGGGAGGAGTAAAGATGAAGGGAGGCCTCGAATCCTAAGAATTTCCCATAAAGTCTGTCTTATTAATGAATCGAACGCAGTGGAGAAATCAACAAATAAAACATAAAGTCTCATTTTCCTAAATAATATGTATTTCTCTAGGAGATGGAATAATACAAAAACATTATTTGTTGTGGAAAATCCATGACGAAATCCAGCTTGAAATTTTGAAAGAGGGCTATTAGTATCTATCCAGATTTGTAGTTTGTTTAACAATATACAAGAGAATATTTTCCCTGCAATGTCTAGTAAACTTATTGGGCGGTAATTACTTGGTTTGTATTACGAACCTTTTTTATGAATAGGTATTATTATGTTTTTTTGCCATGACGATGGTATTGTACATTCTTTTAAACAAATATTGAATAAGTTAAGTAAAAAATAATCCAAAAATTGAGATTTTCTTTATAAATCTCGGCTGGGATTTTATCTGGGCCTGGAGCTTTATTGTTTGTTAATTTTAAGATTGCCATTTGAACATCATCAGAAGTGAAAATTATAGGTGAGTAAGGAAGCAGAGATATCCATTGTAAGGAATTTATTTGATCTTTTTGTAAAATGTTTTTGTTTAATAAAGCTGTATAATAGGTAACCCATGCTTCTTTGGGGATATAAGATGGTAGTGTAGATTGATATAATTTAACCCCTCTTGCAACCATACTCCAAAAGGCCCTACTATCATTGTTCAATATTGTTTAATGGATAAATTCCCATCTTTTTTATGTAAATTCATGTTTTTTTATCTTTAAGAATTTTTTGTATGCTTTCCGGGCATAATTTAATTTTACTTTAGTATGGTTTGATGGATTTTTAAGATGTTCCCTAATTATTTTACCTGGATTCTTCTTTTGATACTGGCACTGGGAATCAAACCATGTTGTAGGGGATGATGTTTGATCCTTGTATACATATATTTCGCTAGTAATTCTAGATAAAAGATTCTCAAAGTTTCTGATAGTAACTTGGGTTAAATTTTCATTTTTTAAAACATCTTCAGAATAGATTGGTGTAGAAAAAATGATATGTTCAATATTCTTCATTTTGTTATTTTTTAAGAATAGTTTAGCTTTCCCCATGGAGACCAATAAAACAGGATAAATATCTTTCAAAGGAGGCCTTTTTTTATCATTAAAAGTGATCATGCGACAAGTGAGTGCAGCATGATCACTTTCTGCTCTAAGATTTATTTGAAAATTCTGTACAAAATCAGAAGATTCAGGAGAGATTAATACATAATCTATTAGACTGTTTCCAACTGAAGAAAAGTATGTGTATGCTCCCTCTAGATCTCCTGGTCTCCTACCATTAAGGATTAGTAAATTATTCTCAGTTATGAATTCTTTAAATTTAATGCCTGCTGAATTAACAATGGCATCCAATAATTTCCTCCTTATGTAGCCTCCCTTTGAGCCCATGTCTTTGGCAGAACTCAAGTTCCTGACTTGGAAGACTGTATTCCTAGTGGCTATTACTTCTGCTTGGAGGATCAGTGAGCTCCAGGCCTTATCAGTGGAGCCCAATTACATTGCTCCCCACAGGGACAAGATTGTTCTCTGAACCAATAGGAAGTTTCTCCCAAAGTAGTCTCAGACTTCCATCTCAATCAATCCATCACACTACCTGTGTTTATCACAGACCATTCCAGTTCTGGTGAACGCAGGCTTCACAGTCTGGATGTAAAGAGAGCCATCAGCTACTGCATGGACAGGACAAAAGAACAGAGGAAGGACTGTTCCCAGTTGTTCCTTACCTACAGTGAAGTGGATATGGGTAGGCCAGTCACAAAAAGGACCATAGCCAGATGGATTGTGGCTTGCATCCAGTTCTGCTACAGCAAGCTGGGGAAAGACCCACCAGCAGGCCTGAGGGCCCATTCTACTAGAGGGAATGCTGCCTCAGTGGCAGCTACCAGAGATATCCCCTGCTGGACATCTGTAAAGCGGCCACCTGGAAGACTGTTCACACATTCACTAAACACTACTGCCTGGCCACCCAGGCCAGAAGTGATGCTAGGTTTGGCACAGCAGTGTTGCAGAGCCTATTTCCCAAGTAGGCTCTGTGCCCACCTCCAAGGGGCACTGCTTAGTAGTCTGCATTTGTCAGAATACAGCAAGACTTCATGTTGTTTGAAGAAAAAAATACTCATCATAGTAATGGAGTCTTGCTGTATTCCGACCTCCCACCCTGCCTTCACTCCAGAACCTGGGGAAACGGTTGGACATCTGCACCTCAGTTATGTTCTTTCACCCACCAGTGGGTAGTGTATTTTTTCTTGGGCATCAGTGACGTGAGCCTTCTTCATGCCCCTGTTGGTTTCTGTATTTGCCCCTGGGAGTGATTAGATCTGGTTATAGAGTTTTTTCATATCTATTGCATTGGTAGCTTCTTACGAATCTGATCAGTTACTAGAATGTACAGAGGACAGCAGTTTGAAAACCAAGCTCGAGCGCAACATTCTATGCATTTGCATAGAGTTTAACTCTTTGTTCTCTGGGGCAGCTGAACCGGTCAGTTATACTGCATTTGACAGAATACAGCAAGACTCCATTAGAAGAAACAACATTACTATGGTGAGTAATTTTATCTTTCAGTCCAACCAGCAGTATAACTGGCTAGACACAGGGCCCCACTAAAAATGAAATGGTACAGTATAGCTCATTGGGAAAGATTACACTGTATTGTAGTTCCAAAGAGATGCTTTGGCAAATGTGTTCCTTTAATGCAGCAAAGAATTTGCAAGGACACTACCCAAAAAATGAAGTTCTTGAAAACTGGACCTCACATGTTGACATCTTACCATTAAACATAGAAACACAGAATTTGATGGCAGATAAGGACCACTTGGCCCACCCAGTCTGCCCATTTCCCTACCTAATGGACAAGCTGCAGATTCTAGTTAACCAGCAGCCTACTTCTTCCTACCCCCAACCCCTAGAATGGCCTTATGACTGTCCCATGCATGCTTGAATTCCACCACTGTTTTTGACTCCACAACCTCCTCTGGAGGCCGTTCCATGCATCCACAACCCTCTCTGAGAAAAAATACTTCCTTACATTACCTCTGAGCCATCTCCCTCTATCTTCAAATTGTGCCCCTTGTTCTTGCACACCTCTTTTTTTGAAAGATGCTACCCTCTTGGACTTTGTTGATTCCCTTGAGGTACTTGAAAGTTTCTATCATGTCCCCCTCTCCCTCCTTTCCTCGAGGTTATACATATTAAGCTCCTTAAGTCTCTCTTCATATGTCTTCCAGTGCAGACCCTGCACCATTTTAGTTGCCCTCCTCTGGACAGCTTCCATCCTGTCTATGTCTTTGCGGAGACTGGGTCTCCAGAACTGCACGCAGTACTCCAGATGGGGTCTCACCAGCTGTCTGTACAGAGGGATAACAACTTCTTGTTTTCTACTGGTGATGCCTCTTCCTATGCATCCCAGTATCCCCCCAGCCCTCCTTGCTGCCCTCTCACATTGCTTGCCCACCTTTAGGTCATCTGATATGACTACCCCAGGTCCCTTTCCATTTTGTTGTTGTTAGTATCTCAACCCCCATTGTGTACTCTTCCCTTGGGTTTTATTTCCCAGGCGATTACCTTGCACTTCTTAGCATTGAATCTAAGCTGCCATACATTTGACCATTCCTCTAACCTTGCCAAGTCCTTCTCATCCTTTCCACCCCACCTTGTGCATCAACTCTGTTGCAGATCTTTGTGTCATCTGCAAAGAGACATACTTTTCCTTCAGTCCCTCTGCAATGTTGCTTATAAAGACATTGAAGAAGACCGGTCCCAATACTGAACCCTGCGGTACCCCACTAGTAACCCCCCTTTCTTCAGAGTGGACTCCATTTACTATTACTCTCTGTGTCCTATTCACCAGACAATTCTTTACCCAGGCTGTCATCTTGGGACCCACTCCCAGGCTGGCTAACTTGTATATTAATCTTTTGTGTGGGACTGTGTCAAATGCCTTGCTAAAGTCTAGGTAGGCCATGTCCACAGCCACTCCCTGATCTACTACTTTGGTCACCCAGTCAAAGAAATCTATTAGATTCATCTGGCATGACCTTCCTGCTGTGAATCCATGCTGCCTTGGGTCCTGTGCCCCTCTGACCTCTAGATACTCTACAATTCTTTCCTTCAGAAGTTATTCCATCATTTTCCCTATCACTGTAGTTAAACTAACAGGTCTGTAGTTTCCTGCTTCTGCCCTGCTCCCACTTTTGTGAAGGGTAATCACATCTGCCCACCTCCAGTCCTCAGGTACCATCCCATCCTCCCATGATTTGTTAAGGAGGGTAGTCAGTGGTGTCACTAGTTCTACCCTTAGTTCTTTTAGAATTCTGGGATGAATCCCATCAGACCCCATTGCTTTGTCCACCTTCAGTTTTAAGAGTTCTTTCAAAACCCTTTCTTCTGTAAATGGGCTGGTATCAACTACTGTATCCAGAGTGTTTTCTATTGTTTGTTTTAGGTACCTCCCCCTCTTCATTTGTAAATACTGAGCAAAAATATTTGTTTAGTATCTCTGCCTTTTCACAGTCACCCTCTGCTCACCCCCCCTTCCCTTTATTAAGCCTCCCTACCCCTCCCTTGGTCTTCCTTCTCTCCCTGATGTACCTATAAAAGGTATTATCCCCCTTCTTAACTGAGTTGGCTATCTTTTCCTTGGTTCAGGCCTTTGCTGTTCTGACTGCCTGTACTTTTCTAGCAGTTTGAAAATATGAGTTTGTTCATTTTCTTTGCATTTGCCTTTCTTTCAATGACATTTTATATGTAATAGTAAAATGTAATTTTTCAACAGAATATAAATTATAGGTCCAAGGGACCGATTTTACAATGCTGTCTTATGTATGTTAAAAAAAAACACAAATTCATAGCTTTACCAGTACATAACATACAACCCATGATGACATATCGATGTTATATTTCAAACATGTACTACAGTAATTAAAAACATTTCAGCAGACATAAAAAATAGAAGGTAATAGGAAATAGAATAGAATACTTGGAGGCAGTATAGTGCAGTGGTCTAAGGCTCTGAGCTGCAAATTTGGTGACATCCAACAGACCAGACCCGGGTTTGAATCCCACAGCTTCCACTTGCATACTGTGTGATGCTGAGCAAGCCACTTAACCTCCTTGTGCTCCCAGGTCGCTCCTGTAAAAAAGCTTTCAGCTTAGTGTGCTATACCTGGTTAAACAACTAAATAAAAAAAAAAAGTCATAAAACAGTAGAATTCATGTGATTCTCAAAAAGAAAGGCCAGAATGACAATAATATAGTAGCCCAGTTATAGAATTGCTTGTGGGGATGCAAATGAGCACAGGAAATAAACAAGCATTTCATTTAACTACTGGTTTGCTTTTCTTTATTTTTTTTTAGTTTTTTAACTGAGCAGATTCTGATAAGAATATTGGCATTATCTTTTCTTTATGAATGCATTCTTGTAACCTTCTAAAACTACAATAACAAGATTATTTAAAAATGTATTCTTTTAGGAATCTTACCTTTAACTGTGGATGAACTCTTTTCTTACAACTGAAATGATTCACATGCTTGAAACATATTTCATTCAAAACCAATTGCTAATTGGAGATCTGTACTGTCCCAAGTGGTAATTATGTTTTTTCTTCATTATTTGTGGTATGCCGATGGTTGTATTATGTTAGGGCTTTTATGCCAAAACAGACAATGAACATGAAAGCCCTATATTAGCAAGAAATGCTTTCCCAAAGTGTTTCATAATCACTAAATCTTACAGCGATTGGCAATATTTTTACATGATGGTGATTAACGAGTATGAAAATAGTTTCTGCAAAACACGTAGTTGCAGTTCCAGAAGGGAATTATATTTCTTTTGTTTATTTTTTATTTATTTATGCATTTCACAACTTGTAAACCCATGCAATACATATCTCATAATAACCTTTACACAATATACACTATATTAAAAGAAAACGATATATTAAACTCATAAAATACTCTATATAAAAAGAAAATCAGATATGAAACTCATAAATGATCAAATAAAATGAGGTACTGTAGCAGTGTATCCAGTTATGGGAACCCAAGGTGCTCTATGAAGGACTAGACATGTACAAACCAGAAATTCTGGAAAAATAAATAATCTGGGGATATTTCTTACTTGTGGCAGAATAATAGTTTTATGTTAGGCCATTTCACTAAAAAGGTTGACCATGAAAATACAGCATTACCTACTTATTAATAATTATCCAAAGTGTGTCATAATCACTAAGGGTCCAATCCACAGACTCCTATATTTATTTATTTATTTTAAAGTTTGGTGACTGAGAAAGGCACACTGAGTTGAGGCTCATTTCCAGTGCGATCCAGGAAAGATTATTTGCCTTCTCTAAGGATCAAACACATGACTTTCAGATTATGAGACTGGTGCACTGCCTACTGCACTAAGAAGGCATGGAGGCATAGAACTAACAAAGTTGCCCACAGCCTCCAGATCCCCCAACATCCAGTCACAGACATGATTCTCTGATCTAATCCCACTTTGCTGCCTAAGCTACACTGGCAGGCTGGTCAGTAGATCAACAGTGCCACACTCTAAAGTAGTGGTGCCCAACTTTTTTTTGTGAAGGGGCAGACTGAAGGCTTGAGTCAAGGCCGAGGGCCAAGGGTCTCTGGCAGAGGGCCACTGTAAAATGGCCCAATGTGACAAATGCCCAGCAAGATATTATTAAATGTACACATAAAACAAATCAAAATATACATTTCTCTATTTATTTGTTTATTAATTTATTTATCAACATGTTAGTGAAACTAAAAACAATGAACAAAAAATAAACAAAGACTGCAAGTAGAAGTTGCTAGGTCCCCAGGGCCACAGACAGCAGCTGGGGGGCCATTTGTGGCCCCCAGGCCACATGTTGTGCACCTCTGCTCTACAGCATTCCTGAAATAAGTTATGCCTGGTTACAGGTATACTGTGAGGTAATGTAAATTATGTCGGAAGACTCCTGACATAACTTCTCTGCACCCCTATGCTGTGCAATTCTACAGCATTTCAGGCTCCAACTGGGCCTATTTCACACATGTTGCTAGCCCTCTTGCTAAGCCACAAAGGGCTCGGAGTCACCAGACTCTTTCATTTTTAACATTGCACTTCTGCAAAAGGGGATATGGCAGTCCACCAAGAAGGAGATCCACTTGCTGGTGGGCATAGTGTCTGGCCCAGCTCCACCCCGGGTCACCCCGTAACAGACTATGTTAATGTTATAACTATAAACTAGGCTTGGGGCACTGGAGAGAGGTTTAGCACTTTCCAGCTTTGTGTGAATCATGTGTATGCTGGGACACTTTGTTGATTGGGCCTTACATCTTGTATTGATTGATAATATTTCAACATAACAAAGTATACATATGCTCAAAAATTCCCACCACAAACCAAGAAGTAGTCAGCATTGCTTACCATTGTGAAGTTCTCATTTTGCCTTAAAGGTAATAAGTGAAAGTGGAAGTTTGCAGTCTTTCCTGTCCATGCATTTACTTTAGGCTGTGTAACAAACCTGTAAACAAAGATGCAGAGTGTACCTTAACTGAAAAAAAATTGTGCTTGAGTCATTCTTGACTCACAAGATGCCACTTTTCATGTACACATTATACTCAGAACATGTACTGGGCAATGATTATGTTTTGTACAATATAATTAAAGAGCAGCTCCTAGTAGCTGCCCCCCCACCCAACGTGAGCGGCAACTAATCTGGCCAGGTGCATGGTGTCAAAATCCTGCACTTTAATTCCCTCTTGAAAAAGTTACATCCCTTGTAATTTTTGTGTTCAGGATAGCCAAAAAGAACAAACCGACTTCCCAAGTCCCAAACCACACCCCCACACTGGCCCATGCAGCCCTGTTTTCTGATGTCACAAAACGAAGGCTGCATGAGCACACCCCATTCACTACTATAGGGGTAATATTCCAATACATTTTTAGATCACTTATAGTTGTGAGTTTCATAAATCAAAGTGATTGATTGACAAATATGGTCCGTATTAGTCGATCAATCGCTTTGATTTATGAAAATCACAACTATAAACGTCAGCCAGGTGGCGCTGAGGGTTGAGTCGCTGGACGCCACACCTCACATCATGCTGGCAACCCATGTTCAGGAACAGGCACGGGCCACCGGGGGTCGGCAGGGGTGGATAAGGATCGAGTGTCCTCAGGACAGCTCTCCTTCTCCGGGGAAGGGGGGGTTTCAGTGGTCGGCATTTGTTCACCCCCTAGCAAAGGCCAGGAGGCAAAAACCAACACTGAGCTATAGGTGGGGGATGCAGCAGACACTGGGAGGAGCACATGCAGTAGCATGTGCACTGTCTCCATTGGCGTCATTGTACGCTACATCCCCTAGGACAGAAAAAAAGGAAAATTGGAGTCCTCGGCCATGGATGATGATGGTCCCCCTCCAATACACCTCTCGGGAAGGCACCTCCCCGGAACTGGATCCAGTCTGGTGAGTTGAGGGTCTTCCCACCCCCTGCCATGGGGGTAAGTCAAAGGGGCTAAAGGGGAGGGGGTCTCATACCCGGGTCAGCGTGAAGGGGGACATCAGATGTATAGGCTGAGGCTCCAGGGGACAAAAAGTACCAACTAAGAAAATCACACCTAAAAGTGATCTAAAAATGTATGGGAATATTGCCCCATAGTAGTGAATGGGGTGCACTCAAGCAGTCTTCGTTTTGTGACATCACAAAACAGGGCTGTGTGGGCCGGAGTGTGGTTTTGGAATCGAGAAGTTGGCTTGTTCTTTTCGGCTATCCTGAACACTAAAATTATGAGGGATGTAACTTTTTCAAGAAGGGGAATTAAAATGCAGGATTCTGACACCGCACTCCCGGCCAGGTTAGTTATTGCTCACGTTGAGGGGAGCAGCTCTCCTGCTAGTAGGGAGCTGCTCTTTAAGCATGGTGTGCTTAACCATTTTTACTGATTGATACGGCTTAATACTGAAGTCAATGTAAGGCAAGTGCACTTAATTTAGAAGCACTCATCATCACATTGAAGTAAATTCTCCATTTCTCCTCACTCGCATTTTAATCTTGTCACTGTGCAAATAAAACTGTCTATTGCTGCTGCATAGATCTCCCGCACTGGAGCCACAGAAACTCTCATGTTGAAAAGTCACACATCTGAGGGCTGTACAGCTTCAGCTGCTAAACTTGGATATGTGCCCATACTCCGGTTTGGTGCAGTAGACAGTAGTCACTGCTGTGCAGCAGAAGGACTGGGTTACGTGGGTCATAAGTCCCTTCCACCACTGCAATACTATGTTACTAAGAAGGCTGAGGTATTAGTTAGATGTGGGCAAAGTGGCCAAAATTCACTCCACAAAGCAATTTGCAGAGTAATGCAGAATCTGCGAAGTAATCTGCAACGCCAAGCAGAGTACTTCATGTCATAATGAGGAACGCGAAGTCCATTAATAACAATAACTTTGCATTACTCCGCCTTCCCTCAAACACTTCTGCACCAATTTTAATGCAAAGTACATAGAAATCAATGTACTTCGCATCACTTTGCCTTGTTATTGAGCTCCAAGGTGAATTTTGCAGTGATTCATGGGATTGCAGGTCTCATGGGGTCTAGATTGTTCTGCACAGCCTCAGTTCTGTGTAGTGTATGTGTAGTGGTAGATGGAGACAGTTTCCTCTCAGAGCTCTGCGATTCAAATCCTCTAAAAACTGTTAAAAAAGCCTTTTTGAGCCATTTTATTTTTTTGCTCAAAATTTAGTACATCGATTATAGGAAACCCTCTTGTACTCATATCATTGAGTGTTTATTGTTTGTGTGTGGATTTTGAATGTTAATTTAGAACATTCAGTCTGTGTACTGACAGACACTTGAAGTATGCTTTGGGGGAAGGGCGTATCTGTGATGGAGGTAGGTTAAAACTGGGAGAAAAAGGCAGTCTTTCTGTTTTGGTTATATTTTTCTTGTATAACTGTGTTAATGTACACACAGTAATATTTTCAGTAATTCCTGAAATTTGTTTGCTGGTTGTTGTGGTGCAGCAATGCATAATTTCAGTTTGTTTAAAAGATTTAGTTATATTACTGAAGTTTTCAATTTGCTACGCATTACGTGTAGTGTGTGTGTGATGCGTGCCATCAAATCAGACACATTTTACTGTGCCACAGAGTAATTGCAGTAGTGTGAACCTGCTATCCACTACACCTGAGTGATTTTCTACTGCTTTGTGGTGTCTTGGTTTTGGATTGTTACTGCAGTGCACTGCAACCCCTCCCCCCCAACCGGCAAAAGGTATTCTTTTCCAGATTGGATTGTGACTTGTGAGCATTGGTTGAGGTGTTGTTGTTACTTTGCGTCTGCATCTCTTCCTGACTGAGCAGTGCAATCTTAATTTGTCTGTGCTTTTGCATCTGTTTAGTGCCCAGTCTCCATCTGCAAGTGACAGTTGTTGTTTTTTTTGCCTTAACATCCACCGGCCCAGACTGAAAGTTCAGAAATCTAAATTTGTTTAGAATTTTCTTGGTGATCCCCCAAAATGCCTGCAAAGAGACGTGCAAGCAAAGCTGTTTCTGGCCATAGCACTGCTGCCAGTGGCAAGATTGTCCGAGGGTGTGGTAGTTCACAGAAGTGCATAGCTGATGTTAATAAAAGGATTTCTTCATCAATGTTTTTTACAGTGCAATCTGTAGCTTCTCTCATAGTTGGAGGAGGCGATGTTGTCCCAGCTGGTGATGTTAGAGCAGTTTTTGCTGGCATGAGTATTGCTGCTTCAAGTTCCACTTCTGACCAGTTAACCGTTTCAAAAAATATAATTGAGTCTAAAGCTGTGACTGACAGTGTAGATGATGTCATACTCCCCAGTAACATCCCCATGGTAGTTGAACATGATTCTGATCCTGGCAATATTAGCTCACAATGTCACATTTCTTCCAGTGCTGTTGAGGTCATGCCTTTGCCATCCAATGATTCAAAGTGTGGTGCAAAAATATCAGGTGATGATGATGATGATGCTGTGGTTGGAACATGTTCTCCACATGACAGCATCCAAGCTGAAAATGTGGATGCTGATGATGTTGATGAATATGGTAATGATGTCAGTGACCCCTGTTGAGAACCGGAGAAAAAGAAAGTCATGGTGGCTGTGTCTGGGTCTGTTGGCGATAAATCCCCCACTCCTCAAAAAAGTTGTGATTTAGCGGTTCCTGTTGATGACAATGATGATGACCCAGTAATAACCATAGGTAGTCGTGGTGGTCAGTTGGAGTCCAAGTGTGTTCAGCCTGAAAAATCATGTTGCACACCCCCCATTTCAGGGGTTAAAAAAACAGAGTCCAATAGGCAGCATCAGTGACATGTTAAAAGTAAGATATCACAATCCTTTGTTTGGGATTTTTTTGAACAAGATGCAAACGATGAGCATACCTCTCAACCTTTTGTCCCCCAAATGTGGAACACTGCCTGTCAAAATGTGGAACAGATGGGCAAAATGTGGAACACTTAATCAAATCTTTACCTAAGAAGCTCAGAACTCTTGTTAAAATGTTGCATTTATGTTCAGAAAGTCTGTTATTAATTGAATAATATATTTTTTGCATCATTTACTATGGATTTTTGCTTTAAAATGTTGACTTTGAATGTGGAACAAGTCCTCACAATGTGGAACAGGGAGCTTTTGTGAAGTAAAATGAGGAACGTTCCTTGTAATGTGGTACAGTTGAGAGGTATGACGATGAGTCAGTTGCAATCTACCAGCTTTGCCATGTGAGTGTGAGTCAAGGTAAAAAGGGGAGTCATCTGGGCATGGGGGGCCAGCATACACATCTTAAGAACAGTCACATGGCACTGTGGACCCTGCACCAGATGCCAGCTAATGCCATAGTGGGGCATTCACCCTTGTCATCAACCTTACTGAGCATGTTACCCCCTTCCATGAGTGTAAGGCCAAGTAGGAGTGTCTGCAGTAGCGATGAAATAACACCAGAGGATTACTACAGGCATGATGAGGGAGGATTATGATTTAGAAATCTTGTCAAGTGGTGGTCAGAGTAGCAGTGGTGGTGGTCAATGCAGTATGTCTAGTGCAAGTGATACATCAACCCCTGTACATAAAATGATGAAAACTACTTCATTTAGACTTGTCACCTGTGCACCTCTCTTCCTCAAACGTCCACACCCCATCCCTGGCCATTCGCAGAGCCGAGCTATTTGTCACACACCTTGCAAAACGTGTAAGTCAGTCCACGTTAGAGAGTGTTTTTGCCTGTAACCTCCTGGTTGCCTGCCTGAAGCATGTGACCTACACTATCTAAGCCATGTGATGTGTGCGGGCTGCCTGTGAATTCTCACTCCACCTTAAAGTGGAATAAAGCAGAGCGCACAACGTGAAGTCATAATTACAACACAAAGTGAGGGTTTAAAATTGGCACGCCACATAGTGGAATACTAACACGAAGTGGCCACTTTGCAGGCGGAATTTTACTTCGCTGCATCTCTAGTGGTCATTTATATAAGTTTCCCTCCCTGAACCCTTACATCTGAATTATAGTAACATATGAGCATTAGTTTTCTGCACCTGCTGCAGTTACCAAAGTTCAATCTGGTTGTACCAGATGAGTAAAGTACAGTTTTTAGGTTGTCAGAGGGCATGCTTTATTCGGCAATTTTAAAATTCTTCCCTGTGATACATTTTGAGGAAAACTGTGAATTCAATTGTTCTAATAATAATTTTCTTAAGAATACTTTTAATTCCCTGAGGTTTCAAATTGCCTGTATGTAGGTAGGTAGGTAAAAAAGGTAGGTAAAAAATTATTTTTTATACAGGAAATGCACGTCATTTGAACTTTGTAGTCCAGTTTACAAGACAGTCCTATGTATTATACAGATTTGGTTACTATAAAAACACAAGGAAGTGAAAGCATATAAAGATCACATACAATCTGACTTATATAATAAAGTACAAGGCACAGAAAAAGACCTGAACAGGACAACATCCATGCAGTATATATGGTATGTACATTTACTTATATTCTTATTATCGAATGTTCGATCAGTCAATTATGTACATTGACATAGTGAAGAAAAAAAGACCCTCAACTGCCTGTGCAAAAGCTAGTTTCAGAAAACATTTTAGAATTGCTTACCTTCTATAGAACATTTTGGTTTTGTTGGTTCTTTTTCATTGGCTTTCTTTTTCTTAACCCATCCTGTGTGGTCATGTTGGATCAGATTAAGCAATGGAAGCTTCTGACACCATATGGCACTACTGGAAGGAATACGTTTTAATAAAAATTAATAATGACCTGTCTATCATATTGGTATCACCACATGAAGATATTGTTTGTTTCTAGTACTTAATTTGTTCCTGCTACATTTTCGGAATGATGTATAGGTCCATGGTATGCCCCTACCAGGGGTACTGTGCAAGGCTGTGGAGCCAACATCTTCAAAAGAATTGTGAAATGGTAGAGGCAGTGCAGAGGAAGGGGACCAAAATGATTGGGGGGCTTTGGGAGAAAACATATGAGGAAAGGCTGAGAGATTTCAACAGGTATACCCAGGAGACAAGGAGAGAGAGAGAGAGGGAAGACATGATAGAAAGTATACGTATACATGGCGAACAGTAATGAATTATTAAGTGAAAACACATGCACATGAGATAATCCACTAAAACTGGATGGGGGACATTTGGGAGAAACATTCAACAGTACTTTTTCATGGAAAGGGTGGTGGACAGATGGAACAGATTACCAAAGGAGGTGGTATGTGCCAGAACAATGAGTGCATTCAAACAAGGGAAGGACAGGCACAGAGGCCTTATAACAGCATGGGATGACAGCACAGGGGAGGGAAACAGGGATGTAGATTGTTAATTGAGCCATCACTCAAGCAGTAGGTAGGGTTGGACAGCCTGAATGGGCCTTTTTCTGCCATTGCATGTGCAGTTTGTGTAGACTACTGCATCAGGAGTGGATAGACTGTTTGAAGGTGTTCCTAAAATTTATGAAGCATGGATTGCAAGAAGATCATGTAGTATACAAAATAAGTTTTGGTTTATTTAAAACAATAGCCTGTGTTCAGATTTAAAACAAAGCTATCATCTACATCAGCAATTTCCTCCAAAAAACAGCAGTCATAAAATTTGTTTTTTAACAAAGAGCAAAGTGTGCCTTCATGCATTCTGCCCACCTTATCACATCTGCTCATTCTCCATCCTGCTCCACACTTTAAAAACATGGGGGTGAAACATAGAAACATAGACTTTGATGGCAGATAAGGACCGCTTGGCCCACCTAGTCTGCCCATTTCCCTACCTACAGGATAGGCCGCAGATCCTAGTTAACCAACAGCCTATTTCTTCCTACCCCCCACAAGAACTGCCTTATCTGTCCCATGCATTCTTGAATTCTCCCACAGTTTTAGACCCCACAACCTCCTCAGGAAGGCTGTTCCATGCATCCACTACCCTCTCTGTGAAAAAATACTTCCTCACATTGCCTCGGAACTGCCCCCCCTCTATCTTTAAATTGTGTCCCCTTGTTCTTGCACGTCTCTTTTTCTGAAAGATGCTACCCTCTTGGACTTTGTTGATTCCACTGAGGTACTTAGAAGTTTCTATCGTGTCCTCCCTCTCCGTTCTTTCCTCAAGGGTATACATATTAAGGGGTGAGGAGGCCTTTATTAAAGTTTGGGGCATGATGTAGGCTTATTTTGGTAGTGGGTGCCCACCATAATCAGTACATTAATTTTTTTTTTTTTTTGGTTTATAAATGTTAATGCTGTATTTCATGAGGGGAATCATTGTAGTTATTTTGTTTGCAATGGTTGTTAAGGTTTTAGAAATATGTAAAGTGCTTCAAGCCAAGACTGGCACTATATAAATAACGTCAACAATCTAATGCATTTGGGGTATAACTAGAGAGAAGTTGGGGTGCTATGGATGTCTTTGTAATTGGACACCCTTTGGAAAGCTTCATACCTACCCTAACCTCACTCCAGCTGCACCCCCTGGCGACAGTGATTGGAATGTTTGTCTGGTTCCTAAATGAGACCTCACTCACACTTTACCAATGGAAGGACATAATGATGCCAGGTTATACATACATCAGTGTCACACTAATTCAGAGCCACATTTGAAAAAAAACCTTGTCTCCAGGTACCACCAGACTCAGGACCCAGCTTGATGCCAAATTGCCCCTCAAAACAGATGACGTGAGGCACAGTGGATGGCATTATGAATCTGTGAAGATAAGTGAGTAAAGTATTGTACATTTGTTAGTGTAGTTTGGAAACCAAAGGGAGAACAATTATGTTTATGGTTAGAAAAAAAATGATTATGCAAAGATAACTCTCTAAATGTTACTGCGGTGTTATATCTCCCCCTCAGTCACCACCCACAGCACTGTCAAAACCTTCCTTACTGTCCCAAGGGTAAGGACCCCTATGGCCCAGAGATCCTTTTGCTATAGGGATCCTACCTGGTTCAACTCCCTCCCAGCTCACATAGCTGATTCCACTAAACTTGGTCCTTTCAAGGTCTCCCTCAGAAACCATCTGACAAACACCCGCCGCTGCAACTGCACATAATCCCCCCCCCACCTCCCCTTACTCTCACCTTAGGCTGGGTATGTCCTGTCTATTTCTGTTGTATTTGCCTGGGATCTCAGGCTTCATCTGTTGACTAATGTAATAAAAATTATCTCTGTTGGCTTCCTGACGTGGTACTGGTGCACCTATATTTTTATCTACTGTGGCCCATCTAATATCAAGCTTGTACCACCAGTGAATTTCTGTAACGAGGGTTGTTCCTGTAAACTAATTTCTATGTACTGTATCATTGTACTGTATTGTTGCTGTGATGTATTACTTTCTTGACGAGGTACCTTTGTAAATGAGTCTTTGACTCAAAGGTCTGTAAACCGATGATCTAATAAATAAATAAATACATAAATAAATATCTGTGTTCTGATTAGGCAAAGATTATTTATTCCACTGAGTATTCTGGGACAGTGTATTGGCCTGTTCTGGAGACGCAACCCTATTTAGCCAGGGCAGGTGCATAGTGCTGGCATGTCCTTAATAGCACTTTCTTCCGGCTAGCTACACCACTGGGTTGCTGTTGCGGTTACGTGGTGCCCCTGCCTTTTGGGCTCCAGTAAGGTTAAGGGACCTGGGTCCTTTCAATTACTGTTTCAGGGAATTCATATCCCAAGTTAAAATAAAACAGCAGGATGCCTCCACCCAGAGAAAGGTTAAATGGCTCTGGTGTAAGAATGGTACAACCTCTTCAGATGTAGTGCTTTCCATTCCCACCTCCCAACAGGATCAAATCACCCATGAACCAGTTCAATGCAGTGATAGTCCCCACAAAGCATGCAGGGTTCATGACACACTATGGGGACCTCTGACCCATTTACCTACACCATAACCTATGTACTGAGACTGTTCTGTTTATTTACTGGCTTAGAAAAACGTGTGTGTGTGTGTGTGTGTGTGTGTGTGTGTGTGTGTGTGTGTGTGTGTCTCTCTCTCTCTCTCTCTCTCTCTATCTCTCTCCCCCCTAAACTTTCAACTTTTTTCTCCCCTTTCCTTTTACCCTTCTCATACCTTCGTAATTAACCATGAAACATCTACAGTTTTAAGGTATCAGATCTCTGCCTGCCCTTTCCTATTCTAATTCTTAAACATTAGCCTTTGGTGTAAAGCCTGCCTCTTTTGCTCAGTTTGTTAAAACACGTAACAAGGGATCTTTGTGGCCTGAAAGCTTGTATAACGTAACATCTGTGTAGTTTCATTGTAAAACATGGTTAGGTGATTTTCCTATAGGACTGTAGTGTAGTTTGAAACTCACGATACCATCATTCTGATATCAAGAAGTCATAATACTACTGATCTGATCTCAGAATGATAGCATTTATGACTTTGAATCCATGAAGCTCACGCTACTTGTACAGTTGGAAACCGCCACCTGTAAAACACCATACCATTCAAATGTTCCATGCTTAAGAAGTGGAAAGGGGTGATCAAAGTAGACTTTATTTTATTTATTCTTATTGTGAATGGAGGTTGCTGTGCCTGTGATAGTTGGGGGGGGTGCTTTCTGTGTGAAAGTACCATTGTTACTGTGAGTGCACCCTGGCTGGGAGTCAATGATGCAGGGATCTTCCTGTGTGAAACTCGAGCTGTGGTTGTGAGTGTGCCATTCTTGCCATGGATGGAAGTCAATTGTGGGGGGGGGGGGCGCTTCCCATGTGAAACTCAAGCCTCAACTGTGAGTGTGCTATGGCTGTAAGTGAAAATGATGTCATTGGAATCCCTAGATAGAGTTACAGCTCTGTAACAAATAGAGAGCCACATGTTATTCTGTGTGTTAGTTCAATGAAAGGTATCATGATCTGCAGTGAATCCACAACTTCTCGAAAACAATAGTAACTAGTGCACAGTAAGTGATTAAAAACCAAATTAAAGGGAAAGGAACTTAATTTATGGTCCAACTTCTGACCTTAATGAAGAGGAAAAAGGGTTAGCAGTATAAGATAGCTTGCAATTTTTACTACCAGTTTGTTCATCCATACCTTTACAGGCCCAGCAAATAACACACAAGGGCTGCTCTCAAGTGTCTCCAAGGAACAGTCAAATAATATAGCTTGGGACTGTGTTTCAATTGCCCATCTAGACTTATCCCAAATAACATTCATGCCCTCACACCTCAAATGACCAGTAGATTTTTACCTGCTTGCATGTACTGCGGGCACTACCCTTTTCCCCATGGGTACCACTGTAAACACTTAATGCTATGAGAGCACCTGGTGCTTCACTGGCTACCCAGTCATGGATATGGTGTTGGCTTGATGATGTTGCACATTATAGACTGGCGGTGGTGCACTTAAGCAAATAACGCAATGCTTTGCAAATTAAAACTGCAAAACATAAATGCTCATTAAGCCCACCAGGGGTGTTTGTGTCAATCTCAGCTGGATGGCCTAGTCCATTAAATACTTTCCAAACTATGATACAATGCTGTGGTTGCAGGGCAAACCTTGAATCTGCTCACAGTTCCCAGACCAAAGTGTCTCTCTTGATGCACAGGGTGATGTGTCCATCTCTGCTGTTTTCACCCTCTCTGTACTTGTTAGGCCTCTCCTGTCTCCAGCATTCAGTAGCTGATTCTCCAATGCACAGTGCAGTTCCACCTGTGAAAAACTGATTCTTTCCACCCCATGCACCACATTATAGATCGAGGGAGTACTCCCGACCAATCGGAGCACTCCTTTCCCCTGCAAGTGAGGTACTCTTATTCTGTGAAGAGCATCTCACATGCAGATGCCCTGGATATGGGCACATTATGGGAATTTTTTTATTTAAATGTTCGTATGCATGTTTTCAGCAACAAGTGGCAACAGGCGACATATTAATATATTATTGACCGAGAGTGAATGATAATATATTTAAAAAAAAAAAAAACTTCCCAGAACGTGCTCTGTTGAGAGGAGAAGGGAGGTTGAGAGGGAGTCGGGCCAAACTGCTGCCAGGAGGAGCGGAAATGGCACCAGTGTGAGTGGCGGGGTGCACTGCAGCCCCAGGGAGGTGACTCGGCTGAGCTGCAGCCAATTGAGGAGTGGGCAGGAGCCGGGCTTGGTTGCCAGAAGCAGCCAGAGAGGGAGCCAGTCAGGCTCACTGAGAAGGGGCCAGTTGGGCTCCTGCAAAGGCAGAAGGTGGCCCAATCAAGTTCAAGGACATGGCCCTTGAATGAGCGGCGGGGCTACAGAAGCTCAGCCTGCTGGACTAAGGACAAATTTCTCCCCCACACCCTCCCCGCACCACCTCCAATTTAAAAGAAGCTGGACCACGCCCACCAGACAGGAAGCGCAAACCAGGGGAGCCGGAGGAGGAGAAACGCAGAGAAGGCAAGAAACATCTGATCAATAACTTAGCAGCAAAAGGGTGCTGTTGAACACTGGAGCTTGGAGGATGGGAAGATGTGTGGACCGTAGGGCCCTCTAACTGAGGAAGAATACATTTGGGGCTAAGGAGAGGGCCGAAGGGATTAAGTAAATGCCTGGGACTGTTCAGTGACTGAAAGCTTGATTGATCCTCCCAGCAGAGGAGAACTGCTTACAGAGGCTGAAAATTCTAATAACTGTTTAATGGTCTATAGCTTAAACACAAGGAACTTGGGTGTTGCAAAAACTGCTTATGGGGATCAACATTTTTATTAACTTGCTTAATGGTCTATTGTTAAGTGCAAGGAACTGGCTGTTGTAAAAACTGCTTATGGGGATTGCAAATGTTAATATCTGTCTAAAGGGTTCATAGTTTAAGCACAAGGAGCTGAATGTTGTACAGTACGGATTGCTTACACCAATGTGTGTGTGTGTGTGTGTGTGTGTGTGTGTGTGTGTTTGAACTGAATTACCAAAGTAGCTGTAACCCCTGGCTAGGCTGAGGGAATATTGGTAGGAAGGACTGCCATACTTGGGTGGGGAGTAGTCAGCTTTAGAATCTGAACTGTACTCTTAAGTATCTGTAATCCATGGTTATGATTAGGTAAGCTTGGAAATGGGTCAGAGCCTGGGACAGGTAAATTGGATCGAGGGCTGACTGTTACATCCAGGAGGGATATATCCGTATTATCCTGTGGCAGGGATAGGAAGTGCTAAGCATGGGGAGGATTGTGGGGTGCAACAGATGTGGGCAGCGGTATGGATGACTGTGTTATGGAGGCTGGGAGGATGTCCAATATGCCACAGGCTGAAAAGGATGGAAGAGGAGGTGAGAAGGATTGGTGAGGAACTGGAGAGGATCAAGGAGAGGAGGAGGGGGGTGTATGGGACAAGCAATCAGCCATGTGAAAGTAACATAAGTATACATCGTCAAGGGAACTATGGGTCAGGGGTATGGGGGGTGGGGTGGGTAGCAATCTGGATGGGAGGTCTAGCAATAGGGGGTGGACTATAGTGAGGTATAAAAGGAAAGAGGGATTCAAGACAGAAGGGAAGGGAAGGGATGGCACTAATTAGAACAGAGGGGGTAGGAAACAGGTTTGGGGTATTGACGAAACTGGTCGAGGAGAAGGAGGAGATGGAGGACGAGTCACAAGGGGCAAAGGAGGAGGGAACAAGAGGAGTTTGCATAGTGAGCAGTCATGGGGAGGGGGTATAGAGAGGCAATGCAGCAAAGGGGGAGGAGAGTGGTGGTGCTGCAGAAAAGGGGTGGAGCAACGGAGGATGGGGGAGGGAGGATAGGAAGCAGGAAAGGAAGGGGGATGAGGTGGAAAGGAGGGGACACTAGGGACAAAAACAGAACTCCTAGAAAGGAGAACATGAGTGGAAGGGCAGGGATAAGGGAGGGGAAGGGAGCAGGGGGTATATTGGTAATGGGGGGACTCCATACTCAAAGGGATCAGATGGGGCAGTAGAGGGGAATGACATAGTCGTATATGGGTGGAATCCCTATGGGGCTAACTGCAGAAGGGGTGGGGCAATCGATTCTAAGATGTGCAAGGAGGGGTAGGGGGAGATTGCACATAGTGGTGCATGTGGGGACGAATGACCTGGCAGGGGAGACGGTGGAGGTGGTTAGGGATAGGTTTGAGGGAATTAGAAGACTGTATGAAGAGGTAGAGAAGTCAGTAGCTGTCTCAGAAGTGCTCCCAGTCCCCTGTGCGAGTACGAAAAGGAAGGAGAGGATTAAGGAATTCAATGTATGTCTGGAGGGGTGGTGTAAATCCAGGGGGTATGGGACAGTGGGGGACTGGGGTGAAACCTGGGGAAATAACGAACTATATGCAGGGATAGGCTGCACTTGAGTGGCAAGGGAAGATGGGTCTTAAAGCAAAAGTTGCAGGGATGTGTAGCAACAAAAGTAGATTTAAACTAGGTGGGGGGGGTGGCAGGAGGACAGCTGGCAGGCAAGGATTCCAGAGAGAGAGGGACCAAATAAGCCTACCAGCAAGCTAGTAGGGAAGGTCTCGGGGGAAATCACATAGAGGGGGCATGGAGGGGAGAGGAAACAGGAAAAGGAGGGGAGAGAGAGGCAGGATGGAGGGTGGTCTCATTGGGTGCAAGAAGCCTGAGCAACAAAACAGCGGAGCTACAGGCACTCCTGGCAGTAGGGAGGGTGGACATTGCGGCCATCATGGAAATGTGGGCAACTGAGTATAGGGACTGGGACCTGACAATTCCAGGGTTTAAAATATACAGAAAGGTCTGGGGGGGGGGAGGTGGGGTGGCAATCTGAGTGAGGAACGGGATCAAATGTACAAGGGATAAGGGGGGAGGAAAGGAGTACAGAGGCAATTTGGAAGCAGTTCCAGGACTCCAAAGGAAGGAAGTTGAGGTTCGGAGTGGTGTATATGCCACCATTCCAGGCAGAGGAGATGGAAGGGAGCTAGTGAATCAAATTAGGAGGGTATGTAGAAGGAGGAACGTGGTCATAGTGGGGATTTCAACCTGCCGGGGTGGACTGGAACATTCCAGTCACCTCCAGCACTAGGAGCAGGTACTCCTTGATGCAATCCGGGGGGGGTGGATTCCTAACACAGCTGGCTGCAGGACCCACCAGGCTAGGGAACACACTAGACGTGATACTGTCGAATGGCGAGGCAGTGAGGGAAGTAAGGGTAGAAGACCCGCTAGCTGACAGCAATTACTAAGCAGTATGGTTCAACATCACAAATGAGCAGAGAACCAGAGGAATCTGCTACTAAGGTGGTGGATTTCAGAACAGCTAACTTTGGGAGGATGAGAGAGTTGCTAAAGGGGAGACTCAAGGGCATAGAGCAGGGGATGGAAGTGGAGTGAAATTGGAACATAATTAAACAAGGAATAATGGAGGTGATGGGAACGTGTACCAAGTTACAGAGTAAGAAAAACAGAGCAAAAACACCATGCTGGCTAAACAAGGAAGTGATGGAAGGGGTGAGGGGAAAAAAAAGCAGCGTACCTGAAGTTTAGAAGGACCAGGAAGGAAGAGGACAGAGAAAAGTATACCAGATGGTCTAGGGAAGTGACCAGGAGGGTGAGGGGGGCAAAAACCACAAGGGAACTCAGGTTAGCACAGGGAATAAAAGGGGGGGAGAAAGACTTTTTTAGGTACATCAGGGAGAAAAGGAAATGCAGCGATGGTATAGTGAGGATAAAGAGGGGGAGGAGTGGGTGGAGAAGGGGAAGGAACAGGTGGAAGCACTGAATGAATACAATTGCTCGGTGTTCACGAAGAAAAAAAAGGGACCAATATCACCATGGACAGGGGTAGGCGTGTTGGGGGGTGACTGATGGCCTGATCAAGAGTAGTAGAGTATTAGAGGGGCTGAGGGCTCTAAAAGTGGAGAAGGCACCGGGGCCGGATGATATCCACCCCAGAGTGCTGCAGGAGATGGCAGATGTTCTGGCAGAACCACTGGCAGACCTGTTCAACACCTCCCTGGAAATGAGTGGTGTGCCTCAGGACTGGAGGATAGCCCATGTAGTGCCGATACACAAGAGCGATCCAAGGGATGAGCCAGGAAATTATAGGCCAGTCAGCCTCACGTCCATAGTGGAGAAGCTTATGGAGACAATACTTAAAGGGAGGCTGGTGGCATTTCTGGAGGACAATGACCTCCAGAATGGGAGGCAGCATGGGTTCTTCTTGGGGAGATCCTGCCAAACCAGCCTTATACAGTATTATGACTGAGTGACAAGGGAACTGGATGGGAGCCATGCTGTGGATGTCCTATACTTGGACTTCAGCAAAGCCTTCGATTCAGTGCCCCATGGGAGACTAGAGGGGAAGCTGACTGGAGTGGGGATGGGGACAAAGATGGCACGTTGGATTTCAAACTGGCTAAGAGGCAGGCTACAAAGGGTGGTGGTGGTGGGCAAAGGTCTCTGAGCCTAGACCAGTGACAAGCGGGGTGCTGCAGGGCTCGGTACTGGGCCCGGTGCTATTTGGGCTATTCATCTCGGACATTGAGCACGGCGTGGAGAGCAGAGTGAGCCTATTCACGGATGACACCAACATGGGTGCAGTAGTGGACGAGGAGGAGGGTTGGAAGCAACTACAGGAGGACCTAACCAAGCAGGAGGAGTGGTCAGAGAGGTGGCAGATGGGATTCAATGCAAAAAGAAGTGCAAGGTTATGCATTTCAGGGCAAAGAACCCAAGGAGGGAGTACTGGCTTGGGGGGGGGGTAAAGCTTTGGATCACAGAGGAGGAAAAGAACTTGGGAGTAATGGTAATGGGGAGCATGAACAATACTGCCCAGTGCAGGAAGGCGGTGGTGAGGGAGAACAAGATGCTGGGGTGCATAGCGGGGGGCTTCACATCCTGTTGTAGGGAGATAATCTTGCCCCTCTACAGGTCACTAGTCAGGCTGCAGTTGGAATATTATGTGCAGTTCTAGAGGCCATTCCTGAGGTGGAATGTAAAGCTGCTGGAAGGGGTGCAGCAGAGGGTGATGAGGATGATTCAGGAGATGGAGGGAAGGGACTATGAGAATAGGCTGGGAGAACTGAATATGTGCACACTGGAAGGGAGGAGTGATAGAGGGACATGATCGAAACCTTCAAGTACCTGAAGGGAATCATCAAGGGGGGAGAGGATGGGGCATTTAAACTAAGGAATGGAATAGATTCTAGAGGGCATGGGCTAAGAATAGAGGGGGGGGGGTAGATTCAGGAGGGAGATAAGGAGGCATTACTTTACAGAGAGAGAGTGGTACCTAGATGGAATGCTCTATCAGTAAGGGTGGTATCAAGCAAAAATGTGGATGGCTTCCAGAGGGCATGGGACAGAGAGCGAGGGTGGGTAAGGATGGGTGAGGAGGTGGGCAACCGGGGAGAACAAGGGGGTGGGGGAAGGGCAGCTGCAACCTGAGGAGCTAGCTGCATAATCGAACAGACATGATGGACCAGGAGGTCTGTTTCTGCTGGCACATTCGTATGTTCATACGTTGCTGAAAACAAGTGGTTTCATTTGCCTTCTGCTTGAGCCACAGCAGCTCATCTTCGCTTCGCTGTTCTTGCTCAGCTAAAGATGTGTGAAGCCACTCGTTTTCAGCAACGAGTGAATCTGGGGGATGTATTAACACATATCCTAGCATCCAGTCCCTAGTGTGTGGAAATAACCAGTACTGGGCTGTGGTTCTGGTTGGGTGGCATTTGCAAATGAGCTGTGATTTCAGTCATGGTCTCCAGCTGTAGCACAACAATAGTTTCTGTGAGACTTCCTGTAGCAATCAGGTTCACTTTTCATGCAGCACATCACCACTTAGCACATGATTGTCACCTTTTTTCTGTAACAGCAGGAGTTCTGCCTCACACCCTCACTCCATCTCTGGCAGATGCACAGTCTGTCTCTGCAGAACAGTGCCAAGCTGTTTCTTTCAACAGTGCACAGGCATCTCTCACTTTCGGCTCTAGTGCCACAACTCAGACCGACCTAGTTCTGAAACAGTTCTTACTGTTCACTGTGGAATGGGAGCTCTGGAATAGTTGCTTGTGCTATTAGTCAATGTAATCCTGTCTGCAGGTCTGTCACTTAATAGGTGATTGGGTGCTGATAAGGGGCCTGAATTGATCAAGCCCATTTCAAATACACAACCTCTTAAGGTTCTCTCCTCAGGCAATCCAACCCTGATTGGTCAGCAGGTCACTCTGACCTCTTCACCATGACAACTCAAGTCTGAGGTGATGAAAATGGCAACCAATTTGTAGTCCAAAGGCAGTCCTTCCACAAATGTCCTTATTTACATGAAACTCTGCAGATCAACAACAGTTCAGACTTCCAAACATGTCATCTGTGTGTGCATTAATCTGTCAGTGGATGGGCAGCAATCAGGGGAATCATTGTCCAGTCGAGAGTGCTGAGGTGGCAGCTCCATAGGTGGTGGCTGGTGCCTTTGATAAGTGAGCGCAAGGGAGCCTTTATGGTAAAGTCCCCATGGGAGTGTTATACCCCCCTCTATTTAAATGCATGAGATATGCCACCCTACTTGTGTAGTTGTTCTTTTCAGTGTGTGAACAGCAGGGCTATGTGAGTAATGAACATTAATTCCTGACTATCACATATCATAGGCTATTCATAATTTGTATCAGAATAATGAATTGCAAGCACTATTTGATATTTTGTATTTGGATTACAAACAAAAGTTAAAAAAGGATGAAAATCCTCTCTTCTGTTTGCCACACCTCCCTTCCCAAGTCCTGTGCTGGCATTGTGTGACAACACCCACACTTGTGATTGCATCAGCCATGCTATGCTAGCTGACAGAACAGTCCATAAGCACTGGCATTTTTTAAGCCCTTCCCTTGTTGTATGTGCATATTGTATTTTTGCAGTGCTGAGCTCCAGTGCAATTTGCTTGGCGTTCTTGCCACTCATGCAGTGCAGCCATGTTACTGGATTATGGTCTGTGGCCACCGTAAATTCTCTGTTGCACAAGTACAGTATGGCTGCAACTTTTTCTAAGCCCAAACTATGCTTAGATGTCCTTTCTCTATAGTGACATTTGCCACTTCCCTGGCAGGAGTTTTTGGCACAGGTAAATAACAGGGTGTTCTTCCCCTTTGGAACTGACCTGTCTCAGCATATCCTCCACCCCAAAATGTTATGCATTCATGTACACTATGAATTTTAGACCATAGTCAGGGCTGGCTAGCTCTGGAGCCTGACATAAAGCCTGCTTTAGCAAACAGAAGGACTTTTCACAATTTTCTTACCAGTGGACACATTTTTGGACAGATCTGTGGGGGTGCTGCAATTGTGCTGAAATTACCTACAAGTCTTCTGTAATATCCTGCAGTGCCCAAAAATGCTCATACCTGTTTTTTGGTTTTGGGTGTGGGCCATCCCTTTAAGGCTTCCACCTTCACTGGTGCTGGCCAGATGTGCCCCCCCCCTACTCCCAGGTTTGGCTAAATATAGCAACATCATCCATGTACGCCATGGCAAAGTCACCTGCCCCTAACAACACTTGGCAACCAGCCTCTGACATACAGCTTGTGTATTTTTCATTCTGAATGGCATGACAAGACACTCATACAGGGCAAAAAGAGTGATAAATGTCTACTGCTCCCTTGCTTCAGCAGTTAAAGGTACCTGCCAGTAACCCTTTGTTAAGTCTATAGTTGTTAGGTACTTTGTTTCCCCTAAGTTTTCCAGTATCTCCTCTTTCCACAGCATGGGATATGCATCAACACTGTGACAGTATTAAGCTTCTAGTAATCCACACAAAACCTTGTTGTCCCATCCTTTTTTGGGATAAGAGCAACAGGCAAAGACCAAGGACTACTGGATTCCTGGATAACCATAACCTGGAGGTCGAGCATCTCCTTTAGCTTCTCCTGCATGTGTTGTTTCACACTGTCAGAGACTCTATAGATACACTGCTTCAGCAGCACCTAAGACCTTGTGTCCACTTGATGTTCTGCAATGGGGGTGTCACCTGGCTTTGCTGAGACAGGCTGCTAATTGAGTGCAGCACCTTCTTCATTTTTGCCATCTGTGCAGGCGTCAGCTGCTCTGAGAGGGTGACAGAGTCCATTGATACTTCTCCCTACTCTCCCCAAGTAGATCTATTAGTGGCTTCCCCCAAACCCTCACCTGTCTAATCGATTTAAACTCTTCCTTCCTTCTTCATTCAGAAGCTTTTTTCTTTGCCTCCACCATCCTCCACTACTCCTCCAGTGGCTAGCCTCTCTCCTCGGGGCTTTTCCTAAGCTACCTTTAACCTAATGGAATCCTTCCTGTGGCACCTCCTGGGGTAGAACCCTTCTTCAGGTTTCCTGCCTTCAGCATCCCTACAGGGCGATATTCCTGAGGCACAGAGAGGTGAATGGCCACAATAAAGTTTATTCAGCAGCTACAACAAAGTTTGTTCAGCAAGTTGCATAAGCACAACTCCACAGTAAGTTGCATAAGTATGTTGAACCTCTATAATTTGCTCAACAGAGGATGCTTCTGCACCCTCTAGCCATCTCCTGAGCAAATTGGAAAACTGTGCCCACACTTCCATATAACTTTCTTCATTAAGTTTCTTAAATCTACACAATTTCAGTCTATATGCATTAGCAGTCAATTCATAATGTTTTAGCAACATATCTTTACCATAGTTCAACTCTTCTGTGTTTTCATTTTGGAAAATGCATTGAGAGCATTTTCAGATAATAAAGGGGTTAGACTGAGGGCCCACATTCCCTTGTACAGTTTGGGCTGTATATAAATTAGAATTAGAATTTAATTTGAAATTGACGGCAGATAAAGACCCCTTGGCTCATCCACTATGCCCATTTATTCCTAGATACAATATTACATGTGAAGTGCCAGCAAACGTTTTCAGAGTCGAAGTTTTCACAGAATGGCTAACTTTGCAAAGTGTTTCAAGAAGTCAAAGTCAGTGGTTTCAACAGAACTTCACAATTGAAGTAAAACTTTGCTGCATCCCTAGTCAGTTCCCCTGTCACATCACCATCCTCTTCACCTCCACCAGTGTCTGCCATCTTGGCTGGCTTGCCAAAGCAGACAACAGCTCCCCCTACTGAGGAGCATTTAATTTTCCTTGGTGTCTTTGCCAAATGTCCCCTATTCACTAAAAATACCACCAGCAGCTTAAACTGGTTACATTTCAGTTGGTCTGCATCTGTAACTCTGTTGAGGCTACAAATAGGCAGCATTGCCTAGCCCTCTTTTCCCAGTCAACAAAAATGAAATAAAATAAATAAATAAAAATATGTGAAACATAGAAACATAGACTTTGATGGCAGATAAGGACCTCTTGGCCCACCCAGTCTGCCCATTTCCCTACCTATCGGATAAGCTACAGATCCTGGTTTTACCAACAGCCCACTTCCTTCTACCTCCTACACAATGGGGGATGGGGGGTACTAACAACAAAAAAAATGGAAAGGGACCTGGGGGCAGTCATATCAGCTTTGCAGCTTGAAACCTTAAGGTAGGCAAGCAATGTGAGAAGGCAGTAAGGATGGCTGGGGGATACTGCAATGCATAGGGAGAGGCATCACCAGTAGAAAACAAGAAGTTGTTATCCCTCTGTACAGACAGTTGGTGAGATCCCATCTGGAGTACTGCGTGCAGTTCTGGAGACCCCATCTCCACAAGGACATAGACAGGATGGAGGCAGTCCAGAGGAGGGCAACTAAAATGGTGCAGGGTCTGCAACAGAAGCCAAGGCTGCCCTCAGAGTCCACCTGCTGGACTCCCACTGCTGCAAATGTACATAATCCCCCCTGGACAATCATCCACAGTCATGACTTGGTCCTCTGACTACTTGCAGCCCTCATATGAACCTTCTGGGCTACTCTGTGAGTCCTGATGTCAATTGCTTTTATCTATGGTATACTGTAGATCTACTTTGGTCTCTCCTGATATGGTACCTGTCACAAACTCACTCAGCCAGCCAGCCCTCTACTCCCAAAGTGGCAACCTCTGAGCATATGATTTGTGTACAGTAAACAGAACAAGGCAACCCTCTTGTCTGTTTTGTGGGTTCAAGTCACCTTAGTCTCAAGCTCTGAAGGGATTCAAACTGATAACCTCTTGTTAGCATACCCAGTTATCAGGCTAAAATAATTCTGTCTTCGAGGGCCAGATATCTTTGCCTATGAGCACCCAACCGGGTCTTTCAAATGAACCCTTAGAACTCTATGCAAGACTTTAGAGAACTCTATCCATTTCCCAGTTTGGTATACAATAAGCTCATACACAGTGTTACTTATAACCTTTGAAATGGCAAGGCACTCCAGACAGTTTCCATTGTAAAATCTCTTTTTACTTTAAAATATCAAAACAGAACAATAATTACAGAACAAAATATATCCCAACACATACAGCCTTAAAACAAACAGGTGAAAGTATAGTTCCTACAATATATACATTTAGACTGGTCTAATCTAATGCTTACTTTCTTTCAGTGCTTTGAGGGTCTCTCTTCTCTCAGTCAGAAATATTCTCTTGTGTCTGCAAGGTTCTTTCAGCAATTAAACACAGTTCTGAGCCGGCCTTCTCATGAGGTCACTAACTCCGCCTTGGTGTAACAACATCTATATTTTATCTCACAGGATGTCCAAATAAAATATTTAAAAAAGCATAATAGGTGACATCACTGCCTTTTCTCTCTCAGGTTAACCAGACCAAACCAATTTGTGCTCTGCTATACATACATCTCAAAAGTTTCTTTGATCTAAGTCACTGTATTCAAAACAAAAGTGTATTTGCCTTTTTAATCCCATCTGGGCTTTGAAATCTACACCTCAAAGGTCTCTCTGATGCAATTCAAGGGTTCCCCGGAAATGTATATTGGACCTTCCAAATTCGTCTGGGTCCTCCCTGGCCCAGATATCAACCTCTCTTCAATGTCCATTCTGGCTTCCCTTGACACCCCTCCCTACACAGGTTCTTTCTGACAACTATTGCAAGTCAAAGGATTTTCCCTGAGGGATTTATGAATGACTAATCTTGTTTCCTGGGATGAAAGCAAATTGACAAGGTAATTGCACCCCAGATATCTGAAGTTTAAAATAGCTCCTGTCCTTTGAACTTATCCCTTGGGGGTCTTGATGTGTCAGTTCCAGTAAGACAGTAAGACTTAAGTTAAGTTAAGACAGTAAGTTCCAGTAAGACTGACCTTCCCATCACATATTTTATATGTAATAAAAAAAATTGATACAGCATTCAGAACTGGCTGTCTACATCACAGTATTGGTGTGCCTAAACTATGTATACTGATTAAGTACCACTTCCCATGTACCTGATGTGGTGCCTGTGTGCCTAAGCTATGTATACTGTTTAACATCTGCTACCCATGTATCCCCAGTGTATGATTGTTACAACTGTCTGCTCTCCGAGCTATTGTTTTATGAAATGTTAACATTGCTGTCTTTGTATTAATTTGACGAGGTGCCTTTGTAAATGAGTCCCGGACTCAAAGGTCTGTAAATCCGATATTTTAAATAAATAATAATAAAAAAAGTTACACAGTGTACAAAATACATGATAAAATCTGTAGAAATAAATGCTTACACATGCAAGTAAACACATCAGCTATACATATATGTGACAAACAAAATGCAGCAAATTGAAAGTAAATTTTATGAATAGTGTCTTCTGGCTAACTATGGGCATCAAGGTAGTTTTTTATGAAATTGTTGTGTGGTGAAGGTGTAAACAGTGAGGGGCTTCAAGCATGTGTTGGATAGACATGGGGGTATATTAATAACTAGTCAGGGAGGTGGAAGGAACACCAGAGACCAGTTAGGGTTTGTAGATACAGATTAGGCAGGAAATATTTGGACCAACTGGGTGGGCCAAGAGGTCCTTATCTGCCAACAAATTCCATGATTATGTGTTTTTATGTTTTGAAACGGTATCAATGTTGCAACTCAAGTGTACAAAATTGTTTTTTATGATGTTGCTGTTAAAAGGTGATGAAACATTATTGGATACCTTCTTACATCAAATTCATGAATTCATGAACGTGGAAGCAAGCACAACTAGCCAGCAAGGGAAGGGCAGAAAGGGGAATGGTGACATAGAGTAGTTGGTGGGATAAGTAGAGGCTGCAGTGGGATATTAACCAGGGCAGAGGGGGAGCAATTAAATGTGGGAGCAACACATATGGCAGTCAAGAAAGGAAGGAAAGGAGACATGAATGGAAGGGATGGAAGGTGGTTATCCTAGGGGACTCCATAATTGAGGGTATTCACTGGGGAAGGAAGGGAGGATCCTATTGCAAGAAGGAAGGTGGTTTGGATGTCATGGCTGATAACAGGGAAGGTGAAAAATAACAGATAGGCTGATTATACTATTAATAATATTTTATTACAAGTCACAACATCGGAACAAGATCTTGGGGTTACCATTACAAACAATTTGAAATTTGTGACATATATAAATAAAACAACAAAAAAATGTCATGGGATACTCAGATGTATTTTCAAGCATAGTAAGAGTCGTGACCCAGGGATCATTCTACCTCTATACATTAGCTTAGTAGGAACTAACATGGAATATTGTGCTCCTTTCTGTTCTCCTACACCTATCAGAGATAAAGCAATCCATGAGTCAGTCCAAAGAAAATTAATGAAAAATGTAATAAATCAATATTCTTTGGGGTATGAGGAAAGGTTGATAAACTTTGATTTATTTAGTTTGGATTATAGAACCATAAGGGGTGAACTATGCTGTGCCTACAAAGCTTTTAAGGACCCAGTACTACATGAATCGAACTGTATGGTGAGGCAAATTTCCCTAGACAGTTCCAGATCACATAAATTGAGGTTACAGGTCAAAAACAGCAAGGTAGTTCATAGGAAAAACTTTGTTACACAGAGAGTTCCACCATTATGGAACACACTACCAGTTGCAGTAGTAACAAGTAAAAATATTGAGCAATTTATATACAGACTTGATCAGTATATGAGAGACAGAAAATTTCTGTCCCGCCGTTAGGAATAATAAACAGTGGCGAGTTCATTATGGGCTTTGCCGTCGAACTTGTACAACCTATAGGGGAAAGAAAATAACAAGGTGTGCCTAAGAATCGGAGAAATGGTAATAGGGGTTGGGGAAAACTAAACAGGAGATAATGCCTAAGTTAAGGTAGTTAACCATGGTGTAATCACCTGGAGCAGTTGTCACAGTTGTCATGACAACTGTGAGAGGTGATTACCTCCATGGTTGACCACCTTGACTTAGGCATTATCTTTTATAGCATAGGAGAACATACACTTCGATAAAATGCCACTTACATTTTATTTTCATGTTTTCATGTTTGAGAAACTTACACAGATGCTGGTCATTAGATTAAAATAATGTAACTCATTTATTGTGCACAGCTAAATACAATTTAGCAGACACATGCAATGCTGAATTAATTTGTTCTCACTAAAAATATTAATAAATACATGAATTAAGGTAAAAAAAATGTTTAAAATCTGAAAAGTTCATTCAGGATGCTTGTTGCTTTCCAGTTGGTCAGCTAGGATCGCTAGGATCACATGACAGTGTCAACGTCATTGTGGTAGGTTGGGCCTGTAAGGAGCTGGTGTAGCGGTACATAGAGGGTCTGCTTTTCATCGGAGGTGCAGCAATTGACATGGTAACCTGTAATTTAGGGTTATAAAATGGCATGGGATTGTTGCTGGCCATCGTGTTGTGTACTGCGGTGAGTTACCAATGGAATGATTAGAATGTGAGGGGCTTTGGAGTCAACTGAATGGACATTCCATTTTGAGAATGCAGAAGGCTTGTGTCATTCTAAACTGTAATCCCATCAATGTGACATCCAGAGGATTTACAGACTGCATTTGTCACATCGATGGGATTACTGTTTTATTACAATGCTGATTTCAATTGATAATAGCTCATAACCATACATTATATGTAGTTATACACCTAGGTACCAATGACCTATCTGGAGAGGAGGTAGAGGTAGTACAAAGTAGGGCATTAGGGAGGACCTACAGGGAAGTAGCAAGATAACTGACATTGTCAGAAGTGTTACCAGTGCCAAGGGCCAGCATGGTCAAGAAGAAATTGGTAGAGGAATTCAATGGCTGGCTGAGGGGATGGTGCAAGGAAGAAGGGTTCGTCTCTATTGGGGACTGGGGGAGATCTGGTCAAATAAAACACTTTATGCACCAGACAGACTACACTTTATTAGGGAGGGCTCCAGCTCGAGGGTACTCAGGGATAAACTGGGGGGTGGTACTTAACCCATAAACTTAATATGAACTACTAGGGTGGCAGGCGGGCCCACAGGCCCAATGACTCCAGGAGGAGGAGGTCAACAGTCTTCCCCCCATACCAGTAGAAGGAGTCTGGAGGGTGGAGAGTGAACAAATCAGTTAGCAAAATGGGGGTGGGAGACACGCACAGAGGGAAGAAAAGGGTAGGAAAGAAGTGGGGGAAGGGAAGGAGGTTCAGATTCTAGGTGGAGGGTAGTGTCCCTAAACATGCAAAGTCTCCGAAACAAGATGGATGACCTGCAGGTACTACTGACAGAAGAGGAGGTGGACATAGTGGCAGTCACCAAGACTTGGGCCACACCAAACCATGAATGTGACCTCTCAGCCCTTGGGTATAAATTGTACGGGAGGGACAGGGAGGTAGGGAAAGGGGGTTGGCAGTTTACATCAGGGAGGGTATAACAAGAACGAGGAAGGAGTCGGAGGAGGGGAAGGCAGAAGCAATGCGGGTTCAGTTACAGACCAGTAGAGGGAGGAAGGTGAGGGTGGGGATTGTTTGCAGACCACCCAACCACGATGAGGAAAGGGACAGGGAATTGAACTCATAGATATTGAATGCTGCAGGGAAGATAGAGGTGGTAATAGTGGGAGACTTCAATCTGCCTAGGGTAGACTGGAGCGTATTGACCATGACATGTGCCAGGAGTCAGGTGATCCTGGAAGTATTGCGGAATGGGTTCCTGACTCAGGGGGTGACAGAGCCCACCTAGGAGGGGGCAATCCTTGATCTGGTGCTCCCGAATGGGGAGTACATACACGATATAATGGTGAAGGAGCCCCTGGGTGGAAGTGATAATCCTATAGTGTGGGTTTGGTTGTATATGGGCAGGGGAAAAGATCCCCACTAAGACCAAAATCCTGGACTTTAGGAGTGTGGACTTCAGAAAGATGGGCTAATTATTAAAGAAGCACCTGGCAGGCATCAAGGCAGATATGGAGTGGACCAAAGGTGGTCCATCATTAAGGAAGGAATAAGGGCTGCAACAGAGGAGTGCATTAGACCCAGGGAGAAGAACTCAAGGCCCAAAGCACCTAGCTGGTTTAGTACTGAGGTTGCCCAGGCAGTAAGGGATAAAAAGTTAGCCTATAAAAAATTCACAAAAACTGAGAAAGAAGAACAGGGAGAATTACCTAAAGATGGTTAGTGAGACAAGTAAGGTACTCCAGTAGGCTAAGGTTAGTGGAGGGAATTAAAAAAGGAAAGAAGGCCTTTATTTGTTATATAAGTGAGAAAAGGGACAAAAAGGATGGAAGTGTTAGACTTCGGAAAGGGGATGGGTCAGTGGAGGAGAATGGGGGAAAAGCAGAAATACTGAACAAGTACTTCTATTCTGTCTTCACCAGGGAGAAAGAGGAACCAGTGCCAACGGGGGGGTGAAGAGGAGCAGGGAGGAGAGGAGCATGGATGTGGTGGTAGAGGGGGATAGAGTGAGGAAAGGACTACTAGCTTTAAAGGCAGATAAATCACCAGACTCAAATGGAGTATACCCAATGGTGTTAAGGGAACTAGCAGAGGAGCTTGGAGAGACTGTTAAATAGTTCCCTGGAGTCAGGCATGGTACAACAGGACAGGAGAATGGCACATGTAGTGTCCTTCCATAAGAGCGATCCCAAGGATGACCCAGGGAATTACAGACCAGTCAATCTGACTTCAATCATGTGGAAGCTCATATAGACCATATTTAAGCAAAGGTTGGTACAGTATCTAGAAGATCATGGTCTTCAGGATACAAGGCAGCATGGGTTTATGGGAGGGAGGTCATGTCAAATGAATCTGATTGACTTCTTTGACAGGTTCACTGAAACACTAGAGGTGGACAACCTCTACCTGAATTTCAGCAACACCTTTGACTCTCTACCCCACAAGTGCTTAATCAGGAAGTTGGTGGATCTCAGGGTTGGGAAGAAGATGACCCGATGGATGGAAAACTGGCAGGGGAATAGGACACAGAAAGTGGTGGTGGGGGGAATTATCTAGCACCATGGAGGTCACCAGTGGGGTCCCTCATGACTCAGTAATAGGGCTGGTGTTGTTCAATGTCTTCATTAATGATATTGGGATGGCATTAAGGGCAAAATGTGCCTTTTTGTGGATGTCACCAACCTCTGTGGGAGGGTGCACATGGACAAAGGGATACAGAACCTGAAGGAGGCTCCGGGGAAACTTGAGAGGTGGTCTGGGGTTTGGCAGCTTGACTTCAATGCAAAGAAATGTAATGTTATGAACATTGGAACCAAGAATCCCAGGACAAAGTACTACCTTGGAGAGGTCCAGGTATCTGTAACAGAGGAGTAGAAGGATTTGGGAGTGATTATCACTAGTGACCTGGAGCACTCCACGTAGTGCAGGAAAACAGCAGCAAGGGCAATTAAGATGTTAAGATGCATAGCCAGGGGGATCAGCAGTAGGTGAGAGGATGTTATACTGTCCTTGTACAGGTCACTGGTGAGACCATATCTAGAGTATGGAATACAGTACTGCTATCCACACCTTAAAAAGGACATTAACCTGCTGGAGATGGTCCAGAGGAGCGCAACAAAGATGATCACGAGTTAGCAGGGTGAAGCATACAAGGAGAGGTTTGGGGCACTGAACATGTACTCCCTAGAGGAGATGAGAGAGAGCAGGGACATGATTGAGACCTTCAAGTACTTGAAAGGTATAAATAGGGTGAATAAGGAGGGTCTCTTTAAGTTAAGAGGAACGTGAAACATGAGGTGGCATAGTCTTAACATGGAGAGAAGATTTAGGAGGGAGGTTAGGAGGCACTTCTTCACAGAGATGGTGGTGGCCAGCTGGAATGCACTGCCAGAAGAGGTGTTCTCATTTAAGATGGTGGGCAGCCTCAAGAAGTCTGGGATAGACATTAGGGGAAAGTAAGCATCATGGAAGGGGTGTATAGAAAAGATGTGAGAATTGTGGGGCAGGGTCAGTAGTTTAAGCTGTGGACCCTGGAATATGAGCAGACTATACAGACCAAATGGCCTAATTCTGCTGGCTTCTTTGTATGTTTTTATGTTTGTGTTGTAATGTCTTAGGTAATAAGGTTAATGTAGTTAAACTGGAACTGCTGTCTTATGGTGTAGTAAAATCCTAATGGAAATGAGGCAACAAAGTACAGACATGTGTTTCATCTTCCTTTCTAAGAGGATGCAGCATACATCTTTACGTTGTCATTCTTAGTCTACACCGTATCAGATGTGCAAGACTGCTTAAAAGGCAAAGCTTGTTCTGGTATAAAGTCTTGTCAGCCTGTCTTGCATTTGGATTTCCATATCCATGATGCCTTGCTCTGGTAACTAGGCTTGAGGGTATGTGTAGGGTTTGGAGAGATGCACATACGCCAAACAATATAGACAGTTTTCTCCTACCATTCTATTATCTATCAAATATATTGCATTCCCTGCAAGCTGTCTCTCTGGGATGCTCCGAGTGGTCTAAATGGACCTAGCATTTCGGTTCTGACACTGAGCCTGTTTGCAGTTATGACTACAGTACACTAAGGAGTCCCAAAGAGGATGACACACATGTTTGTATTTTGTCATTCTCAGCCTATACTGGATCAGTTGTGCAAGCCTCTTTAAAAGGCAATGCCTATTCTGATGAATAATTGTCAGCCTGACTTGCACAAAAATTTGCTAACCCATTATACTATGGTCTAGGAATAAGGCTTGGGAGGATGTGTATGGCTTGGAGGGCTGCACAAGGGCAAAACAATTTGTATATTTATTCTCTCTCAACATTCTAATATGGATCCCATATACTGCTTTCCCTTAAAACAATTTGCCTCTGTGGTATGCTCAGTAGAAGTGTTCTAAATGAACACAAGAAGGATTCTTTTCCCAACAGATTGTTCCTATGGATCATATTTATTATCTCAAGAGTAACCAAAGCTGTGCCCTGAGAAAATACTGTGGTATACAGAAGAGTCAAAAGAGACATGCAGAGCAGAGTGGACACTGGTGTAAAAAAACACGTCGGATTAGAATTGACATTAGCAGGGCAGAGTATTTCTTTTCTGAAATAAGTATGCTGTAAATGGAAAGTGAGTTAACACATTGCAGAAATGTAAATATTATATACTGCATGCAGTTTTGGTGACCATACTTAAAAAAGGAGATTGCTCTCCTGGAGAGGGTCCAGAAGAGGATGACTAAGATAATACAGGGGCTGGGGGATAGGTCCTATGGGGAGAGACTGGAGGAGCTGAACTTGTATTCCCTGGAGGAGAGGAGGGACAGAGGGGATATGATTGAGGTCTTTATATACCTTAAGGGTAAGCCCAGATAGAGTGTTCCAGCTGAGGGAGGAGGGGGTCACCAGGGGGCACTCCATGAGGCTGGTGGGCGGGAGGCTCAGGGGGGAGTCAAGGAGAAGATACTTCACTGAGAGGGTGGTTGGACCTTGGAATGCACTGCCTGCAGAACTGGTGGCTGTGCATATGATGGAGGGGTTCAAGAGGGGCTGGGACAGGTATAGGGGGGAACTGAAACTGAGTAATCCCAAAATTGGAGGTGTATTCCGATTGAAGGTTGGGGGTGGGGGGGGGTTATCAGGGAAAGAGGGAAGGGTGGCAGCAGTGCCCCATTCGGGTGATGACGTTTGAGCAGACTCGATAAACCATATGGCCTACTCTGCTGTCATCTTATTATATGTTAGTATACCAGTTTAGAGCATTAGTAATCTGTTTACTGAAACAGAACAGTAAATTCTATTCTGCTGAGCTGTAGTATCATTTGTTGTTGCTTTTCACCAGATGGCCTTGCATTCTGTACATAGCGCTGTTACTTTAGTGCCACAGAAAAGACTGGTTAGTAAAGGCGCTGTGGTCTCCATAGTGTCTCTACTAATCAGTGGAGGTACTGTGGTCTCATAGAGCAGAGACATGGAAACCAGGAAGCCCAAGTTCAGATCCCACCATAGATACTTACTGAATAGATACTGATTATTTGAACTTGAGCAAATCTGTCAACTTCCCTGCTGTAAAACTGGGTAGTAGCAAGACCCTCCTGTAAACAGGACATGGGGCTGTATTTTCAAAGAATTACGGCACAATTTTGCTGTAACTGCACCACTTGCGACATAACCATTATACTATATTAAATGTGGCCGAACTTCATGTTGCAGGTGCCACAAGTTGTACATCAAAATGGATGTACGCCTCAAAAAAAATGACACATGGTGCCTTTTTCTACCGTAAAGTGAGCAAAGTATGGAAATGTAAAAAAATCACATGCAAACATGTTGGTGCACTAACAGTGACACAGCTGTAGTAGTACAATGACAGTAAGTCTATGCCTGAAACTTCAAAAATCCAGGCCCTTGCATCTTAGTTGCACTGTCCTGGCTTGGGGGAATTAACTTTAAACAATAATTCTCATTCTCTCTCTCTCTCTCTCTCTCTCTCTCTCTCTCTCTCTCTCTCTCTCTCTCTCTCTCTCTCTCTCTCTCTCTCTGTCTCTCTCTCTCTCTCTCTGTCTCTGTCTCTCTGTCTCTCTCTCTGTCTCTCTGTCTCTCTCTCTCTCTCTGTCTCTGTCTCTCTCTCTCTCTCTCTCTCTCTGTCTCTCTCTCTCTGTCTCTGTCTCTGTCTCTCTCTGCTCTCTGTCTCTGTCTCTGTCTCTCTCTCTCTCTCTCTGTCTCTCTCTCTCTCTCTCTGTTCTCTGTCTCTCTCTCTCTCGTCTCTCTCTCTCTCTGTCTCTCTCTCTCTCTCTCTCTCTCTGTCTCTCTCTCTCTCTCTGTCTCTCTGTCTCTCTCTCTCTCTCTCTCTCTCTCTCTCTCTCTCTCTCTCTCTGTCTCTCTCTCTCTCTCTCTCTGTCTCTCTCTCTCTCTCTCTCTCCTTCTCCCTCTCCTTTTCTCTCTGGCTCTCGCTCTCTCACCCACACACACCTCTCACTCTCTTTCATTAACTGTTTTGTTAGCTGTAAGGTTATTGTTACTTATTCGGATTTTTAACGTGGTTCAGAATCTGATGAGTTAAAGTAATTAAAACCAGCCCCTGCTGTGTTACATATGATAGGGTTTAAACTGCATTGTCTTCTTTAATGAAAAGAGTGCGGTGGTGGTTGATAACTGCTGAAAGAGGATTTATTGGAGAAACATCGGCTAAGGAACAAACATTTTCATTTTGGGTTTCTGGAAAAACAGTCAGTACCGTGGAAAGCAATCTATTGTAAGTTTACTGGATACAGCAGCCAAAACAGAATGTAAGAAAACTGATTCTGTAATTGATATTATTCACTGGCCATGTTACTGTTAGGGCTTTGTGTCAATAGAAAATGCCTGGCGTTCTTCCCCATACCTAATATTTTCTATTTAATGATTAAACAAAACCTTTTCTGTTATGTATTTTACATTCTTGGCCTGTCATACATTTTTAAAGGAGGATAACATTTGTTAGCAAATGCAAAACAGCAAAGGCTATAACAGTTAATCATGGGTTTCTACCTCTGTACAACAGCAGCAAATAGTTTCCTGTCAGTTTAAACAGTCTGGAAATCTGCTGTTCCTCTTTGGCCACTGAGGCTGTGTATCTGTCCATTAATGGTATTACCAAACCACCAGAGAGTGCAGATGTCTATTGAGAGATGAAATTTGCCTCTTTAGATTGTTCAGAGTCTGATTACCACTCAGAGTTCACTTCAGCAGTGACGCCATTTCCACTATCTAATGAGTTATAGCAATCAACTTTCCAGCATGGATAACTGCAGGAATTACTATTATTCAATGTTACTAGATAACGATGTTGCTAATTTTTAATTTGCCACTTCCCATTTCTTGCAGTTTATTGCCAATGCACTGCACTCTTGCCTACATAAAGGATACTGAATGAGACTTTGTACAAATGTATTACAATGCTTTTTCTGTATGATTTGTCAATTTTACTTTTCACTGTGGAATTGTGTTTTCAGTAGTAAAACCCCTGAAAAAAAAAACAGGTTGAAGTGCTGGGCTTCTGTCTGATATGCCCTCCTCACTTTTACTGTTTTGTGAGCTTGTAAGTCATGTCATATTTCAGAAGTTTTTTTTTTGTACCTCCAAATCGGTAGTCTCTGTTTCCTTGAGTGTATTTACCTGGTTCCAGTGAAACATATATATGTATTTTCTGAAACAACTCAGCAGAGCTTTTTTAGATAGTAGCATGTGAATTTTGATTCTAGGCACACAGGACAGTTGCTTTCTAGTGCTACAGGTCAAGACTGTTTGCCAGTTCATGTCTGACGACTACTGTACTTCAAACTATGCACAGTACTAACAGTTACAGTTTACCGTTTGATGCAAAATCATATGCTGTTGATTTCCTGTAATGTGTTTCACTTCATACAGTTTTAAAAATGAGGTGAAGCTGGAAAGGAATTTTATTTGCATCCTACAAGAAAATAAATTAAGAGCACAATGGGAAAGGGAAGTAAAGACTAAACGACTGTAACAGTTATAACTGATGCATAACATTAAACAAAATGCGACTTTTCTAGGAGCCATGAAGGGAGTTCAGGCCCAACTAAACAAGTCATTTAAAGATAAAATATCAAAAATGTTGATTTTTAAAACATAGATACCATAACTCTGATCCAAGAGCAGTAAAGCTACTGGCTTACAAACATATTCAGGATAAGCAGTGCTAAATGTGAGACATCCCCATGACAAAACAGATCCTCTCCAGGTAGTTTTAATTCTTTGTGTGAGATCCTCACTTCAGAACATAAGGAACAATAAGTGAAGTGAATGTAACACTTTGATTTAGCCAGGGGCTCCTGATCAGGTAAAGCAGAAACTGCACACACCTGTAATGGACGGAGGAATTCAGGATATCATTACAAAGTAATAAAAGCCCTGTGGTAGATTGGCATACTAATGTAAGGTACCCCTCACTATAATGAACTTTGCTATAGTGAATTCTCGGCTACAGAGAATGGTTTGTATGGCTTCCAAATGATTATTACAGCTACTCAGGCACTTTAAAATGCGAGCACTGACAGCTGACTGGAGACCTACAAAAATCAAGCACTCTGGCTATGCAGTTGAGACAACACTTGTGGTGCTAGGCAGGCTCAAGTCAGGTGAGAGTTTAGCTAAAATTTCGGTGGAAAAGTCCACAGCATGCACCTGGAAGAAGCAGGAGGGTGCTCTTTGGAACTTTGTTTTGTGTCATCAGAGTTGGAGGCTTTGAAAAGGGAAAAGCTCAGATGAGTTGATGAGTCAGAAGTTGACAAAGCCAAACAGCCATGTGGGTCTGCGTAACGGGCGAGCAAGAGTCCTGCAATGATGCCACTGCTGTAGAGTTCCTGCCAAAATACAAGTGGATTGTGACTGATGGGCTGTACTAAACAGAACAGTTCTACAATACTAATGAAATAGATCTGTTCTCGCAGTGCCTCCCCAGTGTCACATTTGCCAGTCACTCTGACGTAAATGCAAGTAAGGGATTCAAGGTGAGGAAAGCTCGTATCACCTTTCTTTTCTGTGTGAATGCCACTAGGTCCCATACAATCAAATTGCTCTTTATTGGCAAACATAGAAACCCACAGTGCTTTCATCACATTAATATGTCATCTCTATCTGTCCAGTACAGCAGCAGTCACAATCTGTGGATGACCGCTGAGATCTTCAGAGACTTTTTTTGAGACATTCATCCTTTCAGTGTGAGCATTCTTAAGAATAAAATAAACCACCACCAAAAGCACTGCTGTCCATGGACCATGTCTGGCGCATCCACCTGAGGCTGAATTGTAATTGGAAGATGGCAACCTAAGGACATTGATTTTGCCCAAGATCACAACCTCTCAAATTCGGCTTCTGGATGGGGGTATCATAGCAACCCTCAACAAGCTGTTCCAAAAGCCACTCTTTATCTACTTTGTTGCTGAGGATTACTGACTTCCTATAATTCCTCACTCTTCAGACTATGGCTTAGTTGGCTGGTGAAGCTTGGATAATGTCAGTGAGAATATGATTGCTCGCTGGTGCACTGCCACACTGGGTCCTGCTTTCAATGATGACCTAACAACAGAGGAAGATATTGAGCTTGATGACATGTGAAATTGTTCGGATGTCTACAGTCCTCCAGATGAATGACTCACCCGACCAGGAGGCTGTCATTGAGGAACATAGAATTTGACAGTAGATAAGGACTGCTTGGCCTACCCAGTCTGTCCATTTTTAAACCGAGGTCCCATCTGCCTGGATTGGTGGTAGTTCAGGTGGATGTTAAAGATCCCATGGCACTTATCGAAAAGAGTAGTGGAATTTCCCCGGTGTCCTGGCCAAATTTCCCTCATTCACTAAGAATACCACCAACAGCTTTATCTGGTTCAAAGTCAGTTGACGTTCATCTGTATCCCCCTCCCCCGGGTCGTGCCTGAAAATAGGCAGGATTTGTCTAGTGCACTTACCCGGTCAACAAAAACTAAATAAATAAATAAATAAAATAAATTTTCCCTACCTACATCATCACTGCAAAAACATAGAAACATAGAATGTGTCGGCAGATGGGGTCCATATGGGCCATCTAGTCTGCCCATGTATACTAACCCCCCCCCCCAATTAGGCTGCTGTCTTATGTTTACCACACTGTCTGTCCCATGCCAGCTTGAATTCCCCGACCATCTTTGACCCCACCACCTCTGGGGGGAGGGCATTTCAAGGTTCCACCACCCTTTCTGTAAAGAAGAACTTCCTTGCATTGCTCCTGAACTTGCCCCCCTTTAGGCACATGTAATGAACTCTGGACCAGGTGCAGTTGTTTTCCTAAAGGAGATCATGTGCCTGTACCTTATTGATACCCTTCAAGTAATTAGAAGTCTCTATCATGTCCCCCATCCCTTCTTTGTTCTAGGAATACATGTTGAGCTGTTTTAGCTTGCATCATATGGCTCATGATGCAGACCATGCACCATTTTTGTTGCCCTTCTCTGTATAGTCTCTAGTCTATCTATGTCCTTCTTAAGGTGAGGCCTCCAGAACTGGACACAGTACTCCAGGTGAGGCCCCACCAGGGACCTGTACAGTGGCATAATCACCTCTCTTTTTCTTTTGGTTATGCCCCTTCCTATGCAACCCAAGATGTTGCTGGCCTTTTGTGCAGCCTTTTCACATTGCTTGTCTACCTTCAAGTCATCAGAATAATTAGCCCAAGATCATGCTTGTGTCTTGTTACCATCAACTGTTCCCCATTTAGAAAGTATTTCCTCCCCAGGTTGCACCTTCCCAGGTGCATAGCTTTACATTTTTTTCTGTGGAACTTCAACTGCCTATTTCCTGACCATTCTTCCAATTTCCTAAGGTCTGACTCCTTCCTTTGAGTCCCTTCAGCTGTGTCCAGGGTTCTGCATACAACACCTATGAGCTTTGTGTTGTCCACAAATAGGTACACCTTCCCATTTAGGTCATCAGCTATGTCGCTTAGGAATACATTGAAAAGTATTGGTCCCAGCACTGAACTCTGTGTAACACCTCTTTTAACTCTACCCCCTCTGACAGTGTGCCATTTACCAATACCCTCTGAGACCTCCTGTTGAGCCAGTTTTGGATCCAGTTTACAATTTTTGGCCCAATGCCTGTGTGCTTCAGGTTGTTTATTAGCCTCCTGTGTGGAACGGAGTCGAAGGCCTTGCTGATGTCCAGGTATACCACGTCCACTGCATCCCCATGGTCCATCATTTTTGTGACCCAATCAAAGAATTTGATTAGGTTAGTCTGGCAGGACCTTCCTGCTGTGAAGCCATACTGCTTTGGATCCAGCTGTTCACTACCTTCTAAGAATGTCACTATCCTCTCCTTTAGCAGGGATTCCATTAGCTTTTACCAAGGTGAGGCTGACTGGGTGATAGTTTCCCAGTTCTTTCCTACTGCCACACTTGTGTAGGGGCACTACTGTAGCCCTTTTCCAGTCCTCAAGGACCTCCCCACTTTCCTGTGAGTTGATGAAGTTCTTCACCAGTGGGGCTGCAAGTTTCTCTCCAAGCTCCTGCAGTATCCTTAGGTGTATTTTGTCTGGCCCCACTGGTTTGTCGATCTTCAATTTCTTGAGTTCATCCAGGACTCTTGCCTCTGTGAAAGGACTTGTGTTGGCTCCCTTGAGATGGTGTGCTTTCCTGCAGAGAGAGATGGTCCTTTGCCTGCTTTCTCCGGTGTGAAAACCTAGCAGAAGTATTTATTCTGAACCTCTGCTTTCTCCCCATCATCTTCTGCATGCTGGTCCTTGTTCTTTGCCAATCTAACTATTACCCCTTTGCTTTTTCTTTTCTCCCTCATATACTGGTAGAATGTTTTGTCACCATGTTGGACACCCTTGGCTATCCTCTTCTATGTTTGAGCCTTTGCAGTCCGAATTGCCTTCCAGGTCTCTTAAGGTAATTCCCTTTATACCTCCTTATCACTGTCCTTTCTTGTTTCCTTGTATCTCCTGAATGATCTCTTCTTCTCCTCCTTAATTTTAGATGCTATACCCTTTGTAAACCAGAGTGGTGTCCATCCCCTTTTGGTTTTGCTTACTAGCCCGGCACACTGTGATGTGACTAGAGTTATTGCTTCCTTCAGTCTCCTCCAGTGTTCTTCCACTCCCCTTCTGGCCAGCAACCAAGATTCTGTTTTAGACAGTATTTCATTTTGAGGAAGTCCACCTTTCTGAAGTGCAGGACCTTCTGTTTAGAGTGACTGATGTCCTCAGTCATGTTTACTGTGAACCATACAGTCCTATGGTCACTTGATCCCAGATGGGTTCCCACCTGTATGCTTGAGACTCTGTTATTGTTTGTTAGCACAAGGTCCAGGACTGCTTCCTCTCTAGTGGGGGCTCTGCCAGATGGCTTAGGTCTGTTCTTTGGAGTGCCACTAGGAATTCTTTACTCCTTTCTGATGCAGTCGTGTAGGAGCTCCAATCTACATCCGGTAAATTGAAGTCTCTGACCAGTTAAGTAGCTCACCCTTGTTGGCCATCTTTAAAATGTTTTCTAGAATCTCCTTGCCTTTTTCTACTTCCTGAGATGGGGGTCTGTAAATCACTCCTACCCATATGGGGGCCTGGTTTTCGGTTCCAAGAGTAATCCACTAGGCTTCAGCTTCACTGTGAGTCTCCTGGATTTCTGTAGCCTTATCCCTTCTTTTGCATAGATAGATACACCTCCCCCTTTTTTCCCTTCCAATCCCTTCTGAACAAGGTATATCCTGGGATGGCTACATCCCAGCTGTATTTCTCATTGAACCATGTTTCTGTCACCACTGCCAGTCCAGGTCTGATTCTGCCATCATGGCAGTAAGGTCTGGTATGTTATCTGCTAGACTGCGGGCATTGGTGCTCATTGTCTTCCATCCCTGGTTTCCTACCTTGTTTATGAGATTACCCTTCTCCCTCTGTGTGTCATTATTACCTGTTTCATATTCCTCTAGAAATCTGCGTTTCTTACTATTTCTGGCAAACACCTCACTTTGTCCTGCCAGTGGTTAGCTAGCTAAGGAGGGAGGGGCAACTGTTTCCCCATGTGCCATAAAGGGTGCCAGATCCCTCTCTCCATCTGCTAGTTTAAATGACCTGCAAAAATGTCAAAAGTTTGTCCCAGCACTCTGACACCCTCCTTTGTTAGGTGGAGGCTGTTGAATTTAAAGAACTCCCACTCAGAGAAGTTCTGCCAATCTCCTAGTAATTGGTGTCCATTCTTATGGCACCAATCCCTAAGCCAGACATTTACTTCACCTGTTTCTATTTCCCTGATATTCTGCCTGCTGCCACCCTTCTCCCAGACATGCAGAACCTCAGAGAAGAAAATGCAGGATGAAATGGATGCCAACTGATCACCCAATCTGGTCAGGTGTTCCTTGGTCTAGTCTACTGACTGACTGGTGAGGTTGTTCGTGCCTAGGTGGATCAGAACATTTATATTGTCTTCTGTGCTCCATATGACTTTTGCAATGCAATCAGTGTCCCTCCATGTGGGTGCTCCTGGGAGACATCTGACCACTGCCTTGGGCAGTAAATGGGTATCAACTCTCCAAATCATGGAATCTCCTATGATCAAAAGGTTCTTTTTTGTTTTTGTCTTTTTTGATCTGCTTGACTTTTGGGTGTCATTATTTGCTGTGGTAGCTGCTGATCTGCTACATCCTGTACCACGGCGTTTAGCTTGGATGTCAGAGGTACAAACCTGTTTGTTGTTGGCATTGTCTTTTTTGAGACTTTGAGTTTCAATGGCCTATGCAGCCAGTATAATGTTATGCTTGTGCAACTGTGTTAGTTTGGTTTTGACCGTTCGCACTCTCTATTCCAGAGGAATTCCCACCCTGTAGAGGTACCAAAGGCAAGGAACCCTTGAAGAGGGTTCCACCCCTAGAGGTGCCATGGGATGATTCCCATGGCTAAAGGTACCTTAGGAATGATCCCCAAAAAGAAATGTAGTATGAAGCACATCAGCAAGCAGGAGCTGTGATGTAGTAGTAGAATAATGCGTCAGGCAGCTTGATAATATAATGAGATGTTTAGGCTTGTGTGGCATGATTCGATGTTGCGTTGAAAGTGAGGGGACCTTCTAAGGAGAGAGGGAACAGCAGGGACACCATCCACCTCCATCCAACAGTGGAATCTACCTAAAGAAACTAGGGAACACTATTATGCTAACTAACAGTTATGATCTGAGGCACGGAGGAGAGAAAAAAAAACCCTATGAGGAGGAACTCTCTAAGGATCCAAGGCCTAGGTTGCCTTCCCTCCAGGCTTGGGATATTTTTATTTAGTGATGACTCTGCTGTTGCAATTTGGAAACCCAATTAAGGGAGGTGGAAAACATTCCAATTTGAAGGAAAGCTCTCACTCAATCCCTCTAGTGGGAATGCTGTGGAAGGTTGCGAGAGTGCTCTGCAACATCAGGGGCAACCAAGGTGGGAGGAGGAGAGCAACGACTGCTGAGGCACTTACCTGGCCAACTCACCGTAAACACAAACCAGGTGAACCAGAGGCAGTCACAGGGAGAATGCGGTGCAGGTACTTTGCTAGGGAAACCACTAAAGCTAATGGATAACCATTATAGTGGAACCACTAGAGTTAAACGAGATCGGAGTAACCACCCTTCACAACTAGGCTTAAATTCTACACCAGGAGCTGCTGTTGCATAGTGAACAGCTAAAGCCAACCCAGAGCAAGAACATTCTCAGCTATGGGCCAGGTGAGAAGGACCCCACCCCAAGTCGGGCATGCTCAAGATGCGGACTTAAAATGCACAGCGAGACTGTCAGCTGCAGGGAAACCCTGCATCAGAATGGTATGGCTGGCATGCCCCAGAACTGATAAGGAGTTGAATGAGCATTAAGTGCTGAGACCTTGCAAAGGTCGGATGCAGTAGTGAGCGCAGCAGACATCCCAGAGGCTGAAGCCGAGGGGATGGTGGTAGGCATGAAGCAAAGATTTCTTAAGCAAGAGTGGACCTGCACGTCAGTTAGTAACAGTATAGCAACAGTCGGACCTACACGTAGGTCTTCAAAACATAGTAGCAATGAAGCAGCACTGTGAATAGTGGGGCAAGCCAGCCAGGCATTCAAAAACCCAATAAAGGTGATGCATACTCTGAGGATTTGCCGGCGGCAGAGACAGGATTTAGAACATAAGTAATTAGCCACACAGGGCCACAACTCCCCAAACACCTCCAAGTCCCCACTGTAGGAAAAACAAGAAAGTGATGGAAGGGCTGAGACCCACATGCGGGTATTGCAACTAATTTACAGCATCAGCAGTAGCTTTAGCTGACCTCAGAGTATAACAGGGTGTACAAACATATAAGCAGCATCTGTACTGAGTACACTGAGTTGTAAACTGTAATAAACATAAAATAAAGGAGGCACAATGCTCTAAAAGCAGCTATCACCAGGCAGTGCAATGAAACAGCAACAATGAGGTAAGAGAATGAGTTGAGAGTGCATGATTGAGCTGCATAACTAGGGTTCAGAGTGAGTCTGAATCAGGTAAAAACAATTAAGTATGCAACATGGAGAGCAGCTTCGGTTGAGCTGAAACACACAGATTATATTTGCAGTTGTATTGCAAGTAATTTGAGAGCTGTGAGTAACTGAAAGCAAGTAGTATGACCTCTGAAGTAGGCAGTATGCTAGAAGCTTAGAAACAAAACCCCAAAAGACAAAACCAAAAACACATAAACATGGAAAACAGAGAACAAGGCCCAACACAAAAACAAAGACACACAATGACACAGAAAGCAAGGACAGAAAGAAGCACAGAGCCTGAGGCAAGATACAGACCAGAAGCAGGAAAACAAACACTGAAGTCCAGCAGAGACAAACAAAAACAGCAGCGGTGGGGGGGAAGGGGGTAGGCCCCAGCCAGCTCAGATGACAGACCAAGAGAGCCTCCGGCTGACAAAGAAAAAGTGCTTCAGAAGGAGTCTGAGAGGAACTGCTTATATAGCTCAGGAAGTAGGAGTGGCTGACTGTTTGTCCATTGAAATACAGGCCAAGCCTTCCAATTGTGTGGGTAGTTTGATAGGGTGATCACTTTACAATTCCCTCCCACTTGTCAGCCTCCAGGCCTAGTTACCCTCTAGGGCTGAGGTACACCAATTTGGTCTTGATCTACAGCTCTTTCTCCCTCCTCCCTTCCTTTCCAGTACTATTCCCTTGTGCCCGTCCTATGCATTCTGGAACCCCAACACTGTATTCACTCATACCACCTCCACTGGAAGGCTGTTCCAGGAATTCACCACTCTTTCTGTGAATAAGTACTTCCTCAGATCTCTTCTGAATCTACCCCCTCTCCAGCTTCACTGCATGTTCCCTTGTTTTCAGGCACATTTTTTCTGAAAAATACTTCCCTCCTGTACCTTATTTACCCCCATGAGGTCTTTAAAAGTCTCCATCATACCCATCTCCTCTCTTCCAGGGCGTACATATTCAGCTCCTTTAGTTTATCCTCAAAGGGCTTTTGTTACAGACCCTGCATCATTCAAGTTTCCCTCCTCTTGACCGTCTCCACTCTGTCTATGTCCTTCCAGATATGTGGTCTCAAGAACTGGACACGGTACTCTAGGTGGAGCCTTACCAGTGATCTATACAGAGCCAACACCACCTCCCTCTTTGTGCTGATGATACCCCTCACCATGAACCCTAACTTCCCATTAGACCTCCTTACTGCCTTGTTGCACTGCCTAGCCACCTTTAGGTCATCAGATATAATTACCCACAGGTCTCTTTCCTGCTTGGTAGTCATCAAAACTGCTCCTAGAGTTTTGTACTCATCTCCGGGTTTCTGTGCCCTAAGTGCATTGTTTTGTACTTTTTTTGCATTGAAACCCAGCTGCCATATCCTTGACCACTCCTCTAGTTTTCTCAAGTCTCAGCTCGTTATTTCAACACACACCCCTGAAGTGTCCACCCTATTGCATATTTTGGTGTCATCCACAACTTCCCTTCCAGCTCCTCTGCAATGTCACTTATAAACACATTAAAGGGGACCGATTCCAGTACTGATCCCTGAGGCAACCTGGTGGTCACCCTTTCTTCCCCAGAGTGATCTCTGTTTACCACCAACCTCTGTTGCCTATCCCATAACCAATTTCTTATCCACTTTACTACCTTTGGACCCACTCCTAAGTACACAGCTTGTTTACTAGTCTCCTATGTGCAATGGTGTTGGAAGTCTTACTGAAATCTAAGTAGGCCACATCAGCTGCTCCGCCCCAATCTAATTACTTTGTCACCTAGTCAAAAAAATCTACCAGATTCATTTGACGTGACTACACTCCCCATTAACCCATGCTGCCTCAGTTCTTGTAACTCATTGGCTTCAACAAAAAAAGTTGAAATTGATATCAATAATTTCTATATCATGTTTTAAATGACCGATTTGCAAAGCAATGATACATGTTTGCAGCTGTTTTAAATGAATTATAACTTTAATGTTTGCATGTATTTTTGTAATTTATGTATGCGATAGTATGTATATATGTTTCTTGTTGGGTGCAATTGTAAAAGATAGATTTTCTCTAAACTTTGCTTTCCAATAAATTGAATTAAATTGTACATAATCCACAATCCTTTCTTTCAGCAGTGATTTCATTAATTTTCCCACCACTGATGCCAGGCTGACTGGCCCATAATTGCCAGCCTTCTCCCGGCTACCACTTTTGTGAAGTGGGACTACATCTGCCCTCCTCTAGTCCTCCCGAACCACTCCTGTTTCCAGTGAGCTATAAAATAGTACTGACAGAGGTGCAGCCAGTACATCCCTGAGCTCCCTTAATACCCTTGGATGCACCTCGTCTGGTCCCATTGCTGTGTCCACCTTCAGATTAGCAAGTCCCTTCAGGACTCTGTCCTCCAAAAAAGGACTAGTATCTACCTCCCTCCCTCCCTCCAAAGCTTCGCTACTTTTTTGTGGCCCCTTCCTTTCTTCTTTCTCTGTGAGCACTGAACAAATGTATTTGCTCAGGAAGTCTACCTTTTCCTGGTCCCCCTTTTCACAGTCCCCCCCGAACGTTCTTTTTTAACATTACAATCCCACCTTGGTCTTCTTTTTTTCACTTACATACTTAGAAAATGTCTTGTCCCCGTTCTTGGGCTATTCTCCCTTCAGTTTGTACCTTTGCATACCTTACTGCTTTCCCTGTTTCCCTCTATTTTCTCTGATACACCTCCCTATTCTCTTTCCTCTGCATCTCCTTATTGTAACCCCCCTGCAAATGGGGGTTCCCAAAAGTCTTCCAGGAGCTTGCCTGAATGCTCCAAGTCTGGGAGGTGTTCGGCGTTTGAGCTGTTTAAATGTGGTTCCAAGTTAGTGCTATTTGAGCCTCCATGTACTGTCTCTTTAAGAGCTGTCTGCTTGCAAACTTAATTAATTTGTATGGGGGGACTGTGTATTTAATGCTCAAATCCTTCCGGTGCAGACCCTGCACCATTTGAGTCCCTCCTCTGGACAGCTTCCATCCTGTCTATGTCTTTGTGAAGACTGGGTCTCCAGAACTGCACCCATCTGGAGTACTCGTGCAGTTCTGGTGACCCAGTCTTCCTGGGCATAGGCGAGATAAGCTTTATCAGGAGGAGGGCACTAACATGGTGCAGGGTCTGCACTGAAGAATATGAAGAGAGACTAAAGGAGCTTAATATGTATAGCCTCGAGGAAAGGAGGGAGAGGGGGGACATGATAGAAACTTTCAAGTACCTCAAGGGAATCAACAAAGTCCAAGAGGGTAGCATCTTTCAAAAAAAGAGGTGTGCAAGAATAAGGGGGCACAATTTGAAGATAGAGGAGGGGCGGCTCATAGGTAATTTAAGGAAGTATTTTTTCACAGAGAGGGTTGTGGATGCATGGAACGGCCTTCCGGAGGAGGTCGTGGAGTCAAAAACAGTGGTGGAATTCAAGCATGCATGGGACAGTCATAAGGCAATTCTAGGGATGGGGTAGGAAGAAGTAGGCTGCTGGTTAACTAGGATCTGCAGCTTATCCAGTAGGCAGGAAATGGGCAGACTGGGTGGGCCAAGCGGTCCTTATCTGCCATCAAATTCTATGTTTCTATGTTAATCCCGCCCGAGCTGCTGAGTAATCGCTCCATTTTGCGGTCGCTGAAGGTGCAAAGGGAGCCCATCTGAAAGCTGTAACTGTTTGCTTGTAATCATTTAAAGCATTAGCAAAATTGTAGTTTGTCTAACCTGCCTTTTATTGCATCTGGGACTCTGTGTGTGTTACCTCTTCATTCTGGACCTAAACTGCTGTGCTGGGCCGGTTGGTTTAGGGAGCCCTAAAATGGAGCCTGTGGATGAAACAGAACTTGGACTCTTAATTTGAGCCAGCCACATGGGGATTGCATGGGCAGTGACTCTGGGAAATGTAATTTTGACCTTGGCACCTTTTTCTTCCAACAGAGGGAGTCTTATTGTGAGTGACAGCTGAATCAGCCAACAGAATAGTGTGGAGCCCTGCTCTGTGACTGGAAAGATCAGATGAGTTGTGGCAGTGAAGAGAGAAGGAGCTGTGTGCTTCTCTGGTGTATAATTTCACGTGGGAAGCATGTGTGAGACCCTGAGTTTCGGTCTGCATCCCTTGTGAGTGCCAGTTTGGACTGAATTCGAGTTGTGAGGAGAAAGAGGCACTAGAAGTGTGGAAACCAGGCTCACCCTGTAGAAGACTGGAGAAATTGCTGAATTGCTCTCGGTCTGTCAGGAAGTGAAGCTGCTGTGTGTGTGCTCCCAGGTATCTTGCAGTAATTGCGATCAGGATCAAGGAGCAGTCTGCCTGGTGTAGTACTTTCCTTTTGCATATGAATGTGCATAGTGCTTGTGAGGAATCACTATTTCCAATCCCCTGTGCTGTGTGCTGTGCGTTGAAGCTGAAAGCAAACCCCAGCTTGTCTCGAACTAAATCTGTTTGCTATAAACTGCAGTGGGGTCCAGTCACAAGGACCTTGTCTCCATGCCCTGCTGTTTCTGACCATCCAGAAGAACATCCACCATCCAGTTCTCAGCTTGGGTATAGTGAGTACAAATCAGGGTATTCCCCTGCAGCCTGTTTTCAATCACAAGTGTGTCATCTAATTCTTGTTGTTTCTTTGCTTCATGGACTGAGCCATCAGGCTCCGGATTACAATTGGGTGTTGTGCATATATTTTCTTCTACAGGGCCCTATCCATCTGTACCTGCCGGCCAACTCCGGGCAACGGACCTGGCTAGCCCCCCCCCAAAACCTGGGTACCCAGAGTGTAACTTTTCAGACCCTATATGTGTGCACAGTACTGTGATTTAATGCCACTAATTAACCTGATTTCTCCCTCCCGTGTTACAGTTCCCTAAATAAATCAGATTTGTTGTTGTTGTTAAACTTTAAACTGTCTGAAGTGTCAGTACCTTCATGCCAAGCACTGTGTTGGTTTGTGTATGCTGCTTAACCTGATTTTTCAGGGGGTCCTCAGAGACAAATTTGCAAATCAGTCTTGCGGGTAAGTGGTACCTTATGAATGAACAGCGTGTACATGTGGGGTATTGGTACTGTAACTTCTGTGCATCATGTGGGCCATTAGAGGGAATAGAAGGGGGTCTCAGTGTCCCTGAGGGCTGTAACCAAACTAGACCAACCATTACAAACCCTGACCTCTGGGTGGAGGCACCCGCCATAGAACCTAGGACCCTCAACCTGTCAGTAGTCAAGCAGGCAGGGGTAGTATCCCTTGGGATAGCACCACCTGGAGGTTACATCTTGGAGGCTCACCACTGGGATTTTGTGTCCTCTAGTGGCCACATTTATGAATCACTGTTAAAAAAAATAAATGGGTACCCCGACAGACGTGGCTGTGCACCGGTTGGTGGAGTGGTGTACTGGGGAGGAGATCGACCCCCAAAATGCTATGCTTATCCTGGATATCCCCCTGGGTATCAATACGGACACTGTACAGGGAGTACTTTCCAAGGTGGAAGGTTTACAAAACCCTGTGGTGGTGGGTCGACATGCTGATCTGCTCACCCACACTTTCATGGCCCTAGTAGAGTATAAGGAACCCATAGATAGCTCCAAAGTGCCACAGACTGTTACCCCAGAGGGAGCCCTCACTTCCTGGAGAGTGATAATTAAGGACAGTAGAGACCCGGGGGAGGGTTAGAGCCCTCCCCACTATCTGAAACTTTTGAGGAGAAATTTGCTAAATTGTTGCTGGAGGAAGGGAAAACTGTGGAGTACTTGAAGAAACTATTCTTGCCACCTGGGGGTGTTCCTCCTCCAGCACCCTCTCTGCTCCAGTACCCGTTATGGTGGCTGAACCAATGCAGGCTCCAATTTCTGCACCTGCCATTAGTCACGACTCTTACTGAAGGTTGAGGATCTTCTATGGCACCCTCCCCACCCCCCAAGGGGAGAATGACTGGGACACCTGGATAGATTGTGTTGCCCCACTGATACCTGAATGGCAGTGTGTGGAGGCTGAAAAGAGTCATAGAAAGTCTGAGTGGTCCTGCTCTAGAGGCCATTAAATTTTTGAGGTCCACAAATCCTGATGCATCTTCCCAGAAGTACCTATCTGTGCTTGAATGCAATTTTGGGAACATTGAATCAGGGGAGAGCTTGATGTGGAAATTTCAAGGTACAAAACAGTGGCCAGGGGAAAGTTTTTCTGCATACGTTACTTGTCTGGAAATAGCTCTGCAGAAGGCTTACTGAAAAGGTGGGGTAGCCGCCAGTGACTTAAACCGTGTAAGGCTGGAGCACCTACTACAGCATGCAAAGCATTCTAAATTGCAGCTCCTTCAATTAAGGCTCCCAGACAGAAGGGGTAACCCACCGGACTAGTGTGACTTAATAAAAGAACTTTGGGAGGTTGAAGATGAGGAAGGGGATTCTAATTCTGGGGTGAGCGCAGCCCAAATGGTCACAGCATCGGAAGGTCCTTGTGAAGTGGGGACCAATGAGGATGTGCCACCATGGGGTGAACTGCTGAGAGAAATCAGGGAATTCAAAAACAGTCTCTTTATGAAGGCCGCACCTGCAAGTACAGGCCCTGACCTATATCCAACTGCATCTGCTATGGGGGTGGGGGTACCCACCCAGGCATCTCCTGCTGACAACAGCTCAAAACTCGATGTCTTGACCATAGAAGTGGGGAAATGGACGAGATGCCTCCAAATGCTTATCATGCCACAGACAGAGATGGCACCAAGGTGTCCAGTTAGTAGTACCCCTGTCCTGGCTCCCAGTGTGACACTTTGGCCAGCTCAAACTCCAGAAAGTATGTTTTGCTATAATTGTGTGAAGGATGGGCACATGAAGAGAGAATGCCGGTCCCCATAAGACACAGATAAAGTTGTATATAGGCTACAAGGAGAGCTTTGGAGAACAAATCAGTGGTTTATAGGTGCACAAACTGATCCCAGTGAGGGTCCTAAAAATGCTAACTCACGTCCCTTTGTGGCAAGGTCAGTTGCCCAGGCCCCCACTATCGCCACTCCAGACTGGTCCAGAATAGTGGGTCCCTCCATGGAGACCACTGTAAAGGTGAATGGAGTGTCTACAAGAGCTATATTAGACAGTGGCTCCCAAGTGACAATTATGTTCCAGGATTGGTATCAGAAGCATTTGTCAGATGTACCCTTACAACCATTGGAAGGACTGCATGTATGGGGTTAAGTGAGAAGGCCTTCCCCTACTCCTGGTATATCCAAATTTGGCTGTCTTTACCTACCTCCGTGGCTGGAGTGGCAGAGCAAGTAGAGACCCTGGCCTTAGTGTGTCCCCCTACTGGACTGTATGATGGGGTTCCGATACTAATTGAGATGAATGCTCATATGTTTGGACGGTTGACGCAGTTGTGTTATGAGAAACAGGGGTCACAGACTGGTAGAGCTTTAAGAATTCTGGCATTGATCAAGAAGGCCTATGATGCCCAGAGAGATGCTGATAAAGTGGAACCAGAGGAACCAGTTGGAGTTGTCTGGAAAAAGGATCCTGAGTCTCTGATCCTGGTGCCAAATGCCCAGTGTACCTTACAGGGAGAGGTCTGTATCAGAAAGGATGTCAAGAATAAAATCCTCATGCTGGATGCTCTAAGTGATGGGGAATTGCCAGAGGGACTGCTGGTCAAGCCACGTATTTTGCCTGCCAGAGCCCATACTTAAGCCAGATTGGTAATGGTCCAAGTTCATAATGTGTCTGATAGAGAGATTCGAGTAAATAGAGGTTGCACCCTGGCTAATGTGCATTGTGTGGATACTGCAGTGTTGCCTAGTAACAAGTGCTTGGGGGAGAATGACAGAGTGACGTCCAACTTGTTTGATTTTGGTGACTCCCCATTGCCAGCCGAATGGAAGATGAGAATCAGTAGAAAGCTTGCCCAGAGAGACCAGGTGTTTTCTTTAAAAGAATGGGATGTAGGATGTGTGCAAGGAGCTGAGCACCACATCCGGCTGCATGATGAAAGGCCATTTCATGAGAGGTCTCGATGCCTGGCACCTGCTGACATAGATGATGTGAGATGGCATCTGTAAGAGATGCTTGCTGCTGGTGTAATACAAGAATCCAGAAGCCCATATGCTTCACCTATTGTGGTTGTGAGAAAAAAGAATGGGACAGTAAGAATGTGCGTGGATTATCGCATCTTGAACTGGCGGACTATCCCTGATCAGTATACAATGCCCTGCATCCAGGATGCTTTAGACTGCCTGAATGGTAGCAAGTGGTTCTCCATGCTGGATCTTCGCAGTGGGTACTACCAGATCCTGATGGCCCCGGAAGACCGTGAGAAGACAACCTTTATCTGTCCACTTGGCTTCTATGAATTCATGAGGATGCCTCAAGGGATTTCAGGTGCCCCAACCACTTTTCAATAACTGATGGAGCATGCAGTGGGGGACATGAACTTACTAGAGTGCCTGGTGTACCTGGATGATGTTATTGTGTTTGGCAGCTCACTGGAGGAACATGAGAGCAGATTGTTCAAGGTGTTGGACCGAATGGAAGACTTTGGCCTAAAACTGTCCATTGATAAAGTCAATTCTTCCAAACATCTGTAAAGTATGTGGGACACATAGTCTCCACCGAAGGAATAGAGACCAACCCAAGTAAAGTTGAGGCCTTGACCACCTGGCCACAGCCCCACAATCTAAAAGAACTGCAAAGATTCCTGGGATTCTGTGGCTACTATCACCGTTTCATCAGGAACTATTCAAGAGTGATCCATCCTTTACTTAATCTTACTCAAGGTTACCCTCCTACCCACAAAAAATACAAGAGGTCGGCTTCTTCTAAGCCTGAGAGAGTGTATTTCCATCCCAATTAAGTATTTGGAGCCAGATAGACACCTGAGTGTGAAGCTGGTTTTCATGAGATTATATATCAATTTACCCATGCTCCTGTCCTTGCCTATGCAGATCCAGCGAAGCCCAGTGTTTTGCACACTGGTGCTAGCCGGCAAGACATGGGGGTTGTATTGTACCAAGAGCATGAGAATGGCCTGAGACCAGTGGCCTTTGCCAGTAGAAGCCTGACCCCATCTGAAAAGTGCTATCCTGTACATAAGTTAGAGTTCCTAGTTTTGAAGTGGGTTATTGTTGACCAGTTCCATGAGTACTTGTATGGGGCTAAGATACTAGTATAAACTGACAATAATCCTTTGACCTATGTGCAGACTTAAGCTAAGTTGGATGCCACTGGCCATAGGTGGCTTTCTGCATTATCTACATACGACTATGCTGTTGAATACAGAGCAGGCCTGAACCACATAGATGCTGATGCTCTCTCCCGGAGGTCTGTTCCCCGGAATGACTGGGTCAGACTGTCAGAACCTGATATTTGAGCACTCTGCCAGAAGTTTGACAGGGAGGAACAAATGTCCTCGGGCGCAGTGGACTGTATGGTGGATTGTTTGGGGCTGTCTGAGAATTGCATACCTTCTGCTTATTGCCACTTTTCTGCAATAGATATTGGTGCACTGCCTCAGCTGGACAATGACAGTATTCAGTGGGCTCAATCCCAAGATCCCATGATCAAATCAACTTTAGAAGCCCTCTATGCAAGGAAAGATGTGTCCAAATTACGCTCCACTGATTTGAGAACTGCATTGTTATACAAGGAAGGTCCTAAGTTGAAACTGATTATTTATTTATTTATTTAGTTTTTGTTGACCGGGTAAGTGCACTAGACAAATCCTGCCTATTTTCAGGCACGACCCTGGGGAAGGGGATACAGATGAATGCCAACTGATCTTGAACCAGATTAAGCTGTTGGTGGTATTTTTAGTGAAGGAGGGAAATTTGGCCAGGACACCGGGGAAATTCCCTACTCTTTTCGATAAGTGCCATGGGATCTTTAACATCCACCTGAACTACCACCAATCCAGGCAGATGGGACCTCGGTTTAACATCTCATCCGAAAGACAGATTAATAGACTGTTATACAGAGAAACAGTAGACAGAGGGGGACAAATAGACAAACAACAACTAGTGCGGCCCACTGCCTTTCGAGACTCAGTACTGAGGTCCTTACACAACCACATGGGGCACCTTGGTATAGACAGAACACTTGACTTGGTGAGATCCAGATTCTGTTGGCTTAAAATGGAGGCTGATGTTGAGCAACACATTTGAACTTTTAGTCACTGCTTACAAAGGAAAGTTTTGTCCCAGAGGGCTGCCCCCCTTGTTAACATCACCACCAGTGCACCCATGGAGCTGGTCTGTATTGATTTTCTGAGTTTGGAGTCAGATCAAAGAAATATTAATAATGTGTTGGAGGTCACTGACCATTTTACGAGATATGCCCAAGCTTTTCCCACCAAGGACCAGAAGGCATCCACTGTGGCAAAAGTACTTGTAGAAAACTTTTTTGTTCACCATGGGGCAACACAAAGAATCCATTCTGATCAAGAAAGAGACTTTGAGAGTTGTCTGATCAAAGAGATGCTTTCTCTGTGGGAAGTGCGAAAGTCCAGAACCACCCCTTACCACCCCCAAGGGGACCCATAGCCTGAACGTTTCAACCATACTTTGCTAGATATGCTAGGCACCCTCCACCCAAAGGACAAGCCTAGATGGAGCCAACAAATTAGCACCCTGGTACATGCCTACAACTGCACCAAAAGTGATGCCACTGGGTTCTCCCCCTACCGCCTGATGTTTGGAAGAGAAGCTCGACTGCCGGTAGATGTATGTTTTGGAGTTTCTCCTGATGGGGTTTGAGCTGACAACTATTTACAGTATGTGCAAAAGTTAAAGGTTCAGCTAAATCATGCGTACCAACTGGCTCAAACCATGGCTGCCAAAAGAAATCTGGCCAACAAAGAAAGGTATGATAAAAAGGTGAAAGCACAGGAACTCCAGGAGGGAGATCGGGTATTGCTAAGAAATCTGGGACTGCATGGCAAACACAAGATTGCTGACAGATGGCACCATCTCCCTCACATTGTAGTGGGCAAACTAGATGATCTGCCTGTGTACAAAGTAAGGCCTGAGAATAATTCAAAAGATGTTAAAGTAATGCATAGAAATAATTTACTGCCCATTGGACAAATCTTGATTGAGTCTGAACCCCCAGAAAGTGCTCCCTCTGGACCAGTGACTAGAGCTGCTGCTAAGAAAAAATCAAGAAAGTCTGCACCTACAGAAGCTGAGTTAAAGTGTTTCCCTTCACAAGTCCCACTTGAACATGACTGTCAGTCCATGTCAGAGGAAAGTGAGTGTGGTTTTGAATACTACCCTTCTTATGAACTGAGTTAATTGTTCCAGGGCAATCCCCTAGTCAATCCTGGAGATGAAGCTGGGCTTTCTGGACTGTCTAAACCCCCAGCTTTGTCCCTGGAGCCAATGCACCCAGAAAGTGAAGTGCAAAGCATCAAGTCAGATGACATGGAATCATTGTGTATTGTTGAACTGTTTGAGCTTTCAGAGGAGGAAAATGGTGAACTGGTACAGACTGGTGATATACCAGAACAAAAAGAGTATTTTGAGTGCCCTGACGGTCCACTGGCAGTGTCTGAAAGGTCTCCATGTGAGCCAAGTGTTGTGGACTCAAAGATTGTAACTCCTGGAGCTGAAAGTGCCCCAAGTTCTAGCCTCTCTACCCCAATGGAGACTCCTCTGACAAGTGAGAACAATGCTGAAAATGAGGCTCAGGGTGCAGAGACTGTAACAGTTCCCCCTAGAAAGACTGGTCGAGCTGTAAAGCCTGTGGTGCACCTTAGTTATGATTCCCCTGGGAGGCTTGTGGACTTGCCTCAATGTTGTCCATAAAGGAGTGCATGCATCCCCGAGCTCATTGCCCAAACTGAACATCAGTGCTAAGTCCAAGTTACTTGTGTTGCCCTCTAGATATGGTGCCCCTACCCCATCCAGCCATAAGGTAGCTGATAGGGAGGGGTCTCCTCTCTTCAGGTTTCATGTACAGGAGGTAACAACCTGAGTTATGGTACAATATGTGTATAATACTGTGAAAAAAGTAATGTACTAAAAAGTTTCAGAAATGTGTTTCTGGTAAGGTGATATGTTGACTGATGATTACATGTATAAGCCTAATGTGATACTGATATAAATGTATATAGTTGTATTGAAACTTATGGAGGTACTTACTTGACATGGATGCCAAGTTTTTCCAGGCCAGGAAGGGTGTAACCCCCCCCCCCGCAAATGGGGGTTCCAAAAAGTCTTTCAGGAGCTTGCCTGAATTCTCCAAGTCTGGGCGGTGTTCGACATCTAAACTGTTTAAATGTGGTTCCAAGTGAGTGCTATTTGAGCCTCCACATACTGTCTCTTTAAGAGCTGTCTGCTTGCAGACTTAATTAATTTGTATGGGGGGACTGTGTATTTAATGCTCGAATCCTGCCCGAGCTGCGGAGTAATTGCTCCATTTTGCAGTCACTGAAGGTGCAAAGGGAGCCCATCTGAAAGCTGTAACCGTTTGCCTATAATCATTTAAAGCATTAGAAAAATTGTAGTTTGTCTAACCTGCCTTTATTGCAGCTGGGACTCTATGTGTGTTACCTCTCCATTCTGGACCTAAACTGCTGTGCTGGGCCAATTGGGTTAAGGGAGCCCTAAAATGGAGCCTGTGGACGAATTAGAACTTGGACTCTTAATTTGAGCCAACCACAAGGGGATTGCATGGGCAGTGACTCTGGGAAATGTAGTTTTGACCTTGGCGCCTTTTTCTTCCAACGGAGGGAGTCTTATTGTGAGTGACAGCTGAATCAGCCAACAGAATAGTGTGGAGCTAAAGGAAATGCCCTGCTCTGTGACTGGAAAGATCAGATGAGTTGTGGCAGTGAAGAGAGAAGGAGCTGTGTGCTTCTGTGGTGTATAGTTTCATGCGGGAAGCACATGTAAGGCCCTGAGTTTTGGTCTGCAGCCTTTGTGAGTGCCAGTTTGGACTGAATCCGAGTTGTGAGGAGAAAGAAGCAGTGGAAGTGTGGAAACCAGGCTCACCCTGTAGAAGACTGAAGAAATTGCTGAATCGCACTTGGTCTGTCAGTAAGTGAAGCTGCTGTGTGTGCTCCTGGGTATCTTGCAGTAATTGTGATCGGGATCGTGGAGCAGCCTGCCTGGTATAGTACTTTCCTTTTACATATGAATGTGCGTAGTGCTTGTGAGGAATCACTATTTCTAATCCCCTTGCTGTGTGCTGTGTGTTGAAGCTGAAAGCAAACCCCAGCTTGTCTTGAACTAAATCTGTTTGCTATAAACTGCAGTGGGGTCCAGTCACAAGGACCTTGTCTCCATGCCCTGCTGTTTCTGACAATCCAGAAGAACATCCACCATCCGGCTCTCAGCTTGGGTATTGTAAGTACAAATCAGGGTATTCCCCTGCAGCCTGTTTTCAATCACAAGTGTGTCATCTAAGTCTTGTTGTTTCTTTGCTTTATGGACTGAGCCATCAGGCTCCGGATTACAATTGGGTGTTGTGCATATATTTTCTTCTACAGGGCCCTATCCATCTGTACCTGCCGGCCAACCCTGGGCAACAGACCTGGCTAGTCTCCCCCCCCCAACCTGGGTACCCACAGTGTGACGTTTCTGACCCTGTATGTGTGCACAGTACTGTGATTTAATGCCACTAATTAACCTGATTTCCCCCTCCCGTGTTACTGTTCCCTAAATAAATCAGATTTGTTGTTGTTGTTAAACTTTAAACTGTCTGAAGTGTCAGTACCTTCATGCCAAGTACTGTATTGGTTTGTGTATGCTGCTTAACCTTATTTTTCCGGGGGTCCTCAGAGACGAACCTGCGAATCAGTCTCGAGGGTAAGTGGTACCTTATGAATGAACAGTGTGTACATGTGGGGTATTGGTACTGTAACTCCTGTGCATCGTGTGGGCCATTAGAGGGATTAGAAGGGGGTCTCAGTGTCCCAGAGGGCTGTGACCAAACTAGACCAACCATTACAAACCCTGACCTCTGGGTGGAGGCACCCGCCATAGAACCTAGGCCCCTCAACCTGTCAGTAGTCAAGCAGGCAGGGGTAGTATCCGGTGGGATAGCGCCACCTGGGGGTCACATTATACCTTTTGAATGCTACCCTTTTAGCCTTTATCTTCTCAACCCCCTCTTTCGAGAACCATAGTGGTCACTTTTTCCTCTTGCTTTTGCTCACTTGTTAACACAGAGGTTTGTTGCTTTTACTATGCTACCTTTCGACTTTCCCCTATGTTCTTCCACCCCACCCAGACCATCCCCCCGCCAGGTCACCACTGAGGCATTCACCCATCTTTATAAAATCTGTCCTCCTGAAGTCTGGGACTGTCACACTTGTGGAGTGATTAACTAGGGCTGACACTGCTGAACTATATGAGAAGTTTTCAGACTCTGCCATCATTTTGGTATTTCTCAAAAACTCAAGGCAGGGTCAAAAGAAGCACCTGAGGGCAAGGATGAGAAGAGTGAGGAACCTCTGCCATCAAACAACAAGGCAATTATGGAATTTGAGACATGGCTTGCCTGATTGTCAAGCCAAGAAATCAATCTGATAAGAATCAGTCAACTCAGGCTCTTAGTCTCGTTTGCCAAAGATGTTGCTGCACGCAGAAAGGAAAAGCAGATAAAGCTGACTGACTTCTATAACAGTCACCAAATGAGCACAATTGGGCAGTACACAGAATGATGCTAAGGACAATAATAAAGCGAATAAAAATGAATAAAAATAAACACAAGTTTACACAGCACAAGTAAATGGCCAGGAAAGTGACCCTGAACATGGTACCTTGTTAATTTCGTGTACTATTCCAAAAACATATTCCTGTGTCTCAGACTCGATCAACTCAATGTACCTGGTTTACAGTTCATATGATGAAAACTTCTACTGGACAGAGATCATTATTATACTTACTCCCTACAGTTTATAATGCTTTACCATCATGTATAACTATTGTCTGTAATACTTTATATGCCTTCAGAACAGCTTTAAAAAACATCTTTTTTCTAGCAATACCTGTGAATGTTTAACTGTTGTTTAATTAATTTTGGTTTTATGTATGTTATCTTTATTATTGTTTATGTATTATGTATATTTTGTTATTTGTTCTGGTCACCCATGTCAACGGGTCTTCAGCCCATGGACTTCTCCAGGCATGGGATCATAATGTCACACAAAAAATAGCACAACAAAACAATGCCACAGTCAAAACAACAAACAGAAAAAGCAGAGTCACTGAAAGAAACAACAACAGCACACACCAGATGAAGAAATGGGAAACATTTCCATTTCTTTGTTTTTTGCAGGGGGCTCCGCACCCCCCCGACGATCCACTGAACCAAGTGCATGCGCATTAGCCACTCCACCACAGGAGTGACTCAACCAGGCACAGCACCTGTGGCCTCTTCAGCCCTTCCTCCAGTTCCTAGTGAGCAAAAGGGGTACTATTATACCCCTGTAGCTGAAATTCTTTCCGCTCTTTAAACTGTGTGGTTATCCTTGCACTGTTTCGGCAGTGCTGTATTACCCTTCTCCAGATGTTAAATAAAAAAAAAGCAAACAAACAAATCACAAGTAAAGCAGCAAAAAACAAGTACCACTTCACTATGCCATGACTTTCCTTCCGATTCTCCAAATTGCAAACAACCACACTGGTATCAGATGTGAGTCCATGTCCCTCGCTTTAACAAATGACCTGCTATAAAGAGTGTAAGATCTGGCTCCTCAAGCATTCGTTATAGTGACGAACCTTATAGGAAATTTTGAAATAGCATATCACTAGCACTATGAAAGGACTACAGCCATATATTGAATGACGGGAAGCTACCAAAGGCATGGTCTCATCATTCAGTTGTATCTGTATACACAAAGATTGTAAAAGTCCAGTCATATGTGAATATTATAGACTTATTTCCCTCTGAACGTAGAGTTGATGATACAGTTATTCTGACTAAAAGAAAGAAAATATAGATCAAATGTTGACTAACCGACAATCAAGCAGGGCTCATTAGGAGTAGAAAAGTAAGTTATAATGTAAGTCCCCTCTCATTTTGAGAGGGATTTACAGCTCATCCTTAGGACCCCTTCCCTTATTTCCCCGGGGGTTTAGGTTAAAATATGGGCCCTGGGGGAATTTCTTTGGACTGTTCCTGTTGGCTGCCACTTGGGGACAGCATTGGGCAGCCCTATATAAGGTGAGGGATTTGTTGGTTCTGGGCTGATTGGAGGGAGATGGTAGGCAAGGCAGGAGGCTAGGAGCTCAGTGGTCTGGGGTTGGGACCCCCCCCCTTTAGTGAGTATCCAGGTTTGGTGGGCGCAGCGACATGGCGCTGGTGGCAAATTGGTCGCTCCAAGGGATGAGGGCTAGACAGCCTGGATGCTTCATTTGGAGAGTTGGGTTTTTTAGGAGGAGTGGAGAGAGGCCTAGGTAGGAGGGAGCTGGTAGGGTCCTATGGAAGTCCCAGCCCTTGGACTGTGTTTGTCCTTCTGGGTTGCTAGGGCTGCAGGAGTTGTGGCAGACCTCCTGCAGGGGAGAGGACAGTGGCAGGGTTCCCTCCTGTACCTGGTGTGGCAGGCAGCCCAGTATGTTGAGGGGGTGCAGGGGAGCTTCACCAATAGGGGGCCTGCTTGGCGGGGCAGGTCTCAGGGTGCCTTCATGTTTGGCGGGCAGGCCACAGATCAGGTTGGCAGGCCTTGGAAGAATTCTCCCCTGGCCTGATGCTTAGCTTAGCCTCTGGAGGATTGAAAAAAGGGGATGCTTTGTGGTATGGGTCACCTTCCTCTCTAAAAATGATAAATCTGAGGGGCACCTGGGAGCATAGGTGGCCTATGAGAATGAAGGTCTGTGGAAACAGCAAGTGGAAACAGCAAAGAGTGGTCATTGAGGAATGATAAGAGGCTGCGTAGAGTTCGTGGAGATCCAAAAGGGTGCAAGGCTCTGAGGTAAAGTGAGAGTCTGGTCAGAAGAACGTAATCCTGGGTCCCTGAGTGAAGTTGCGTGTCCAGGGTCCAGGTGAGGGAAACTGCTCGCTTCCATAAGAGTGTCTGATCAGGGATAGTATGGAAGAAACAGTTACTGTGTGACTTACCAGTGCCAGAGGATTCAGCAGCACCATGCTTCTGTGAGATGTTGGGCATAACAGCCGAGTTCATTGAAGTAGAGAATGTGAGCCTTGTGATTCCATTGTGTGTCGGTCTCCCAATGTAACCTCCAGTGTATACAATAGTTTACAGCTCCATGGAGCTGAAGAGAAGTTTAAAGCAATCAGAACCCCTGGACCTCTGTTAATCATTGGGGGTCCTGGAGAATAAAATTGGGTTTTGCTCGATATAGAGAGAGTTTTTATTTATTTATGTTTTGGATGTTTTTTTGCCATGAATTTAATCAGACTTTTCCCTAGGATCTTGTGAGTTTCACCTCTCAGTTCCAGCTGGTCCAGGGACTCGGGAGGTGGGGCAGACGAGAGAAAATGAGAAGTTTCTGGACTGAATGAAATTGGAGGCTCCATCTGCACTTTGGAGGGGGGGGTGAGAGAACTTTTCTCCTTGGATTCTCCTGCCATGGTAAGGTGAAACTTATATGTCCTTACTGTTTTCACTGTGTTATTTGGCCTTTGAGTCTTGAATGAGGTTTCTGCAGTAGTAGCCCCCCTCCTCAGGAACATCAGCCCCTAGACAGTGAGGAGGGGCTGGGCCACAATAATATAATGAAATAATTAAATACCCGATCATGCAAGAGAAATTAATATGTAGGGTATAAATGAGGCCTTATTGTGACAGGAAAGACCTCTTACAGTGTACTCAGGATGTTCATATACAAAGACATTTATAAAATTAGCTTTTCAACAAACCTTATAGGTTGGCTCAAGATATATAACCACCATGGAGCCATGATAAAAGTTAATTGATTTTTAGTTGAAAATAACAATGGGAAGGCAAAGCCTGAGGTTCAATGGGCAGAGCAACAATGTCACTCTCCCATCAGGCCTTAAAAGGCCACTCCTACTGGACATTCTAGGATTCAATTCTTCATTGCGGTCAGAGGCGCCACTCTTTCTCACTCCCAGCTCAACCGGCTCCTTCTGTCCCTGTGGTCGCCTCCTGCCGCCGGCTCACTCTCCCGCTTGGTATGCCTTTCTCCCTTGTTCTCTTGCCTGTGGCTGCCCACTCATTTTGTGCTCCCCTGCTGCTGCTGTTCAGCAGCTGTCATCTGCACCTCTCCATCACCCTTCCCACCCCCGTCATCCTTGTCCCCTGCTGCTCTCCCTGTTCGTCCCCCTCCCCGCTTCCTCGACATCTCCTTCCCTGTACCTTATGGACTTATCCCATTTCTTCTCTTTCTCCTGCCTCCTCACTGCTTCAGTATTCCAGCCATGGCTCCAAGTGCTCACTGGTGCTTCCGGGTGTGATGTCACCCTCCCCTTCCCTCCATTGCATCCTATCCCAGTGGGTCTTCATGACTCCTCTCCGTTCCTGTCCCTTTCTTTCCTCCTTGAATCTCTGCTGCATTTCGGCTTCCTCGGCTGCTTGTTCCTCCCCACTGACTGCTGTGTCATTTCTGCCCTCCGGTGTGCTAGTTCCTCTTCCTCACTCTGCTGCTCTCAGGGAATCCACTGTCTCTGCCGGTAAGTCGCACGCCTCTCCTCGCTATGACTTTTGGATCACACTATGATTTTCACACTCACATTTTCCTTCCTCACATCAGTTTCCTGATTTCTTGCTACTGTTAGTGCTTTCCTGGACTCTCCAGCTGTTTCATCATTATCCTACATTACTTGGCTCAGTTCTTCTCACTTCCTCTTGGGGCCCTCTCTTTGTAGTCATATCGTTTTTAGACGAAGTTGGTGCTCCACTTTCTTCCATCCGCTATGATTCCGAAGGCCTGTGCTATGATTTTAATGCTGTTCGGTTGAGAGGAATGCCTTTGGGTTTCTGACCACTCCAAGACCTGATTCTTCATCCATTGGATCATCAAAATAGTTGCTAGGACTGATCCTTGTTGCCTACCTACATGGGGCCTTTTATCTGTCAGCATCTTATTGTTTAAGGTATGGTGGGTGCTACGCATTCTGGCCCTTTGCTTTGATTTTGAGTGCCAGTGCTATGATTTTCACCTCCAAGAGGTTGTGAGGTTTGGTACTTCCGGATCTTATCTGGGGTGCATCCCTCGTGGGTGATTAGCCCAGGCTTCCTGCCTCGTAGTGTTTCTTCTCCGAGTGCCTTTTGCACTGCACGCTGCTTATTTTCATGGCTGTGCTGCTCCCATCTGCCTAGTTCCTATCATTAATTTTGGATTTACAGTCCGATTTTCTGCCTCGGTCTCTGTCTGATTCTCCTGCCTCACTTGTCTGCCCCGTCCAGCCTTGATTTCACCATATGCACTTTCTTCATTTCATCCTGACTGTGTTTCCCCTCTGTGGGCACTTGCCCTCCTCCCCCTGTTCCCTCTGCCATCCATTCCTCTCCTTCTCTGACCTCTGTTTTCTTTTGGGGGTTTCCGTATCCTACCGTCCCACTACCACCATACACTACTCACTCACATCACCTAATATTCCTTCCTGCATATCGCCCTGCCTACTCATCTGCTCCTCCGACCCTATTCCCCGTTCTAGTCAAACCTATTTAGATGTCCTTCTGGTACTGCCTACCTCAACATCAGCTGCCGGCTTCGCCCAGCTGATCTCACTTCTATCTTCATGCAATTCTATCCATTAATAATTTGGCTCTGTGGACCCAGCTGGCATGCACTCCCGTAGTTACCAATCACGGGTAACTTCCTCATGACATGAGTCTGGTTCTCCTTCACTTAGTCCTACCTCCGGGTCTATTCATTCACATTGATTAATTAAGCATACCTCTCATTGGGTCTATGCTACCTCATCGAACTGCTGCATTCCCATGGTTATTATCACCATCAGTCCTCTCATGACCGCATTTGGGTCTCCCTCACTCATCCGACCTCTCTGTGTGTCCATTCCTTCACATCGACTACTCAAGCATAACCCTCTCAGGTCCATGCTACCTCAACCTGAACTGCTTTCCACTCAAAGACATGCCTTCTGTGTCCATTGCCCCTTGGCTTGGGGCTGGCTGCATTGGCATCTCATTAACAGGGCCCTTTTAGCTGCCCGAGTGGGTTTGGAGGCACCCTTTATGCCATTCTCTATCTGACAGCCTCTGGTTTCCTTGGTCTGTTTTGTAGGTTCACATAGGCCAGCTGAGTTCCTCTGCAGTCATCTCTCTTCTCTCTTGCTTTTGAGCTTCTAGTTGCATTCCCATTACAAGGACAGAGTGTGAGCTTCATCTCAATTAAAATCTTTTCCTCTTCCCAATATCGACTTTAGTTACAGTAGCTGAGCTGTCATTAATCAAAACATCCTTCAGCCTGGAGGAAAGATGACCTAGGCCTTGGATCCCAATAGGTTTCCTCCTCAAAGGGTTTTTTCTGTCCTTTGTGTCAATGGTCATAATATTAGATAGGATTAGAGCTTTCATAGGTTCCTTAGTTAGATTTCACTGTTGGATGGAGTCAGATGGTGGCTCCAGCTGTTACCTCTCTCCTTAGGAAGTCCACCCTTCTGCATCTTGTCAGCTTTCATTTCGTTCTTTGTCCTTGTCATATCTCATTCTTCTCCTGTCCTTCCCATCTATGTCTTTCTCCTTACTTTCCGGTCTCGATATATTCTGATTTCTTGCCTCTTCGATGCTCAACACCCTTTTGGGTGTTCTTTTTGGGCTTCTTCCTAAGCTACCTTTAGCCATGGGAATTATTCCCATGGCACCTATGGGGGGAACCCTCCTCTACTTTTCCTTGTGTTGTACCCTTATAGGGTGGTATATCCCATGGATAGAGAGGCGAACAGCCACAATATATTGAAGTCACACAAGCATACATCTCATCCAGTTGTGTAAGCCCAATTGAAGTGGTAGGTTATGCCTGAGGTTCAATGGGCGGAGCAACAACGTCATTCTCCCATCAGGCCTTAAAAGGCCACTCCTCCTAGACGTTCCAGGATTCATTTCTTCACTGCCCCACCATCCACCCCTCCTCCTCCAGTGGCTCATCTTTCTTTCCCATGGACTTCTTCCAAAGCTACCTTAAGCCAAGGGAATTATTCCTGTGGCACTTATGGGGAAACCTCCCAGGATTCCTTATACTGCACTCACAGGGTGGTATATTCTCCATGGCTAGAGAGTCAAACAGGCACAATGTATCGAAGTCACACAATCATACATCTCATCTAGTTGCATAAGCACAATTGAATATATTTTTATTTATGTAGCCCACTTCAAACAAGAAAGGGTTACAATTTAAACAAGGCTGAGTCTCAATTGCAGGATTTTGTGTATCATTTCTGCAAAAACCAGTAAACAGGCCCCACCAGGAAATGAGTTGCTATATCCATTGGGGGTATGAAAAAGGAGCCCCACTGAAAACTACAAGAGTTCTTAAAGTTCTGGGTTCCAAAGTAAGGGAGTAGGGGGGCATGTTCACACATAGAGCTCTTCAGGGTTCTCTGCTTCACAGCAGCAGCAGTGATTCACCACGGGGGACCTAACAGGCTTAGGATGTGACACTAAGGGCCCTGAGTCTGGGGGGAGGGGGACTCATGTCTTCTTTCTGGTCAGGATACTGGTTGCCGGTTCTGGAGGGAGGGAACACCACAGGGAGGTTATGGTCCTGTAGTGGATATGCCTGCTCAACAGGTTCATCTATATACAGATAACTGCATAGTGTGGTGTGACAATTTCCTGCATTATGCAGAGGTTGGAGATCCTAGTCAAGTTTGATTAACAGGGAAGCATCCAAGGTAACTGCTCTCCCCAAGTTATGGAGACCAGATTCTGGTTATGGATGAGCTATGAACTTATTGTTTAGGTTTCTTTGATCCTATGATCATCGGTGCCACCTCATGCCTGTTGTCACAGGGTTGCCTTCCCTGTACACTATCATGGGTCTGACATGCCTCCTGCCTCCTCCTACCTGCTCCCATATCAACTGATGGCACTTATACTCAAACTGACAGCACGTACGCACTCCGAATTTCTTAACTATAATCATGATCTAATGTGAAATTGTTGATCTGTTTGTAAATATTTGCCAACACTACTGCACACTGTTGTGCAGATTACTACTGTACACTGCCTTACCTTGCTTGTAACTGTGACTTTAACACAAGAAACATTGTTTATGTTATTGTACCCCTCTACCCTGATTCTTCCCCATGCTGCTGCTGGAAATGAGCTTCAGCTCAATGTGTCTTTCCCGGTTACCAAATATTTAACCAAAAAATAAAAAAGTAAATAAATAAATAAAAATGTTATCCAACCCTTAGCACTAGGCAACAGTTGCCTTGAGGCTTGTGTCAGGTTCCAGAGTATGTGAGATGCCTGTTCGGTACATCCCCAATTACAAAGGTTGGAAGGCAGCAGACATGGACCCTAAGGCTAATACATGTGATCAAAGGGTAAATCCAATAAGAATATCAGAAGACTGGAGACTTTCAAGATGGCCACATGCAGCAGGGTGCATTTTGATCCAATCCCTCTTCATTTGTGAGTACAAAACTTTGATTTACAATACTGAGTAGCGAGAACACCCGTTTTCATAAAAACATTGCTTTTTTAACACTTACACCAGCTGGGTAGATAACTGAACTGATTTAGCCTTCAGTGTTACTAAAAATTTAAATAAGATGTCTCTAAGAAGAGAAGAGGCAACTTTTTTTGTGTGTTTTGAGCTTCTGCTTCATTAGTAAATTGTCTGTTTTTAATATCTTTAACTGTCAACTCCAACTGCCCAATGCTATGTTCAGTCTGCATTGATTTTGAGATACTGATGTCAGGCTGTTCCTCCAGTGAAAGTATAATCTTTGGAAGAGCTTGCAGGTTTTTTTCTAACATCTTGAAAACATGTTGGGCTCAATTTTCAAAGCTCCCAGCAGGTAGCAAGGGACTTGTGCCACAAGGAATGGCGCAAATTTCCCCTTGCGCCAAAAGATGCACCGGGAACTAGTCACAAAGGCAGGCTGTGGCAACCACAGGCTGCCTGCCTTAAAGTGGGCATGCACTGCCCGTATGCCACAAAAAGGACTGCAGCCTGGTGTAAGGGGGGGATAAGGCAGAAGCAAGCTGCCGCATTTCCGAATGTCCAGTTCACAAAACTCACCCAGAGAGAGAGAATTTCTAAGTACCCTTTGACCAGCCAGGGCTGGTCTAAGGATACCGATAAATATTCCTCTGGGAGAGCCTGGTGCAGTGTGGCACCCCCATCTGCCCCTACAGTTTTCTTGGGACATGTGTTCCCCCCACCCCGATATGCCCGTTCCTAAAACATTAATGACATTTATCTTGGTGGTCTAGTGGTCCCTCTCCCTGCCTTGATATGCCCATTATTAACACGTCATTTATCCTGGTATCCTGTATCCTATGTATCCTGGTGGTCTAGCAGTCCCTCCCCCTGCCCCGATATGCCCATTCCTAACACATTAATGACATTTATCCTGGTTGTCTAGCAGTCCCGCCCCCACCGTCCCAATATGCCCATTCCTAAAACATTAATGACATCTATCCTGATGGTCTAGCAGTCCCCCTCGCCCCAATATGCCCTTCATTATTTAATTTATCCTGGTGGTGTAGCAGTCCCTCCCCCTGCCCTGATATGCCCATTATTAACACATTCCATTTATCCTGGTGGTATAGCGGTCCGTCCCCATCCTGGCAGAAATGTCCACCCCCAACCCAATACCTGCAGCTGGGACCAGCGCAGCCCTCCTCACACCACCTTGGCCAGTCCCAGCTGAGAATGTGGTGAGTGCCTGCTGTATTGTATTATGCACTCAGTGACAGTTCAGTCAGGGCCAGCCAAGGTGGTATGAGAGGGCTGTGCCATTCCAGGCTTAGGGTACGTGTTGGAGGTATGGGGTGGTGGGCACTTCTTGTCAGAGTGGGGGGGGGCTGCTAGATCACCAGAATAAATTAAATAATAATGGGCATATGGAGGCAGGGGGAAGGACCACTTGACCACCAGAATAAATGTCATTAATATTTTAGGAACGGGCATATCAGGGTGGGGGAAGGGACTGCTAGACCACCAGGATAAATGTCATTAATGTTTTAGGAACAGGCATATTGGGGTGGGGGCAGGGACCACTAAACCACCAGGATGATATAAATTATATGAATGGGCATATGAGGGCAGGGGGGCACTAGCCACCAAGGGCCCTGCTGGACCAGCACACAGCCACCTCACAGCGTGTGGCAAGCCCTCCTGCAGCACCATGTGTTTGGCGCCTGGTCTGACTTGCTGCAAGCCTAGGGACTTAGCCACCAGGACCCTGCCTGTTAGAAAATCAGGTATAGGGTCCCTGGCACACCGGCTTCAGTGCAAGTTGCTGTTTTCCACAGCTTGCGCCAATCCAAGCCTGCTTTGAGAATCAAGCACATTATCTCAATGTTTAGAGCTTCTCGTTGCTCTTACTGCACCCTATAGAGAACTCTTCAGCTGTTTCTCTCCCTGGGCATCACCGTCTATCTGCCCAAGTCTGTCCTGATTCCATCCCAGAGGATGTAATATATAGGGGCGGTCCTGGACTCAGCACAGGGCAGTCTTTCTTCCTCTCAACAGGGCAGAGTGCCTGATTGCCCAGGTTCAGGAAGTCTCCCAGAGCCATTATGTTCCTGCAAGGATGTGCCTGAGGCTATTAGGTCTGATAGCTATGGCCATTGCCATGGTTCCCTTGGCTAGACTGCACATGCGGGTCCTACAATGGACACTCAGAGTGCAATGTGACCAATGCACGGGTGACTTGGATCAGTAAGTGCTGGTCTCCACCTCAGTCCATAAGGTGCTTCAGGGGTGGATGGACCCCCAGAACTTGTTACAAGGGGTCCCATTCCAGATCTTCTCCCCCCAGCAGATCTTCATCACGGATGCCTCCGGGTCAGGCTGGGAGCACATCTGGGACCTTTTCAGACTCAGGGAATGTGATCCCAGCCCGAAACCTCCCTGAATTTCAATGTCCTGGAGAAGCAGGCTGTCTTGTATGCCTTGCAAACTTTTCAGAACCATCTCCTTCCTGGTCAGTTATTGATCCAGTCCAACAATCTCAGTGTTGTCTACTATATCAACAAGCAGGAAGAATACACTTGTACCCCCTGTGCAGGGAGGCCATGAGAGTATGGTACTGGGCGCTAGACCACAGTCCGGTTTTGTCAGCAGTCCACATCCCAGGTGTACTAAACATCCTAGTGGACAGCCTAAGCAGGATGTAGCCCAGCATGCATAAATGGGAACTTCTCTCATCTATCACAGAAGATCTGTTTGCCAGACAGGGTCATCCAGAGTTGGACCTTTTTGCGTCCCCACTCAATGCAAAACTGCCCAGTTTCTGCTCGCTAGATCCAGGGCCTGGAGTTTTCTGGCAAGACACATTGTCCCCCTTCTTGAGTGGGAGGTTCCTCATTCCTTCCCTATTTTTCCTCTGATTCAGAGGGTGCTAATCAAGCTGCAAATGGAGGGTGCCAGCATGATCCTGATCACACCATTCTGGCCACGACAGATAAATTTCCTGTACTGCAACAGTTAGTGGAGGAACCTCCAGTCTCTCTTTCCCTCTGCAAGGATCTGTTGACGCAGGCTCAGGGGACCCTGGTCTATCACAGTCTCAAGTCCCTTTGTCTGCATGCCTGGCTCCGAGGACATAGCCATTGCCCAGTTTGGGATGTCTCAGAGAGTGGCAGGTGTCCTCATAGCAGCTCAGAAGCCCTATACTAGAGCCACGTATACCATGAAGTGAAAGAGGTTTGCCAAATGGGCTGCCAAACATCATCTGCACCTTTTCACCTGTCCAGTGAGCCAGATTCTGGACTACCTGATATCTCTGTTGGGCTCAGGTCTCCAGTACTCCTCCCTCAAGGTGCACCTTTTGGCTATCTCTGCCTTTCATGAGCCTGTGGGCGGTCATACCGTGGTTCAATTGGATATGTCCCATACCTTTCTCAGGGGGCATCCTGCATCTGAAACCTCCAATCCATTCCCCTGTCCTGTCTTGGGATTAAAATTTTGTTTTGGAGAAACTGACCCTGTTTCTGTTTGAGACAGCTGCGACTTGCGAGCTCCACTTTCTCGCTTGGAAAGAGTTATTTTTGGTTGCTATTACCTCTGTGCAAGGGATTTTTGAGCTTTAGGCTTTCTGGTGTGAGGAGCCTTATTTGATTTTTCACAAAGACAGGGTGTCTTTGCACACAAATCGTAAGTTTCTCCCCTAGGTGATGTCTGAGTTTACCCTGAACCAATCTATCCCCCTACCAGTTTATTTTCCTGATCGTGCCAATCCAGGGGAAGCAATGCTCCATACATTAGATGTGTGCAGAATTTTAAAGTATTACCAGCTCAAGACCAAAGAATGCAGAAAATTGAAGCAGTATTTTGTTTCATTCACCCCAGGTAGAGAGGGCATTCAGGTTTCTATGCAATGTTTGTCCAAATGGTTGGCACATTTTATTATAGTATATGGTTAGAGCTTATTGTGAAAAGAAATCAGTAGGTTTCAGAAACTTGTTGTCAGGCAGTTCATAGGTCAGGGAAAGTTGTTATAGAATTGTTCTGATGTCACAATGATACTACAACAACTTTCCCCCATTGATCTGCCACCTGATTGTTGGATACTGTGCTCTGAAGAAAAAAATCGAGCAAACATGGCGGCACCGCTTAGCGAGAAGTTCGCAAGGTGGTTTGAAATAGTTTGTCCATTTATTTTTTTAAATGATTGCTGATGGCAATGTCAGAAGTGGAGCAGGACTTAGAATAAAAAGATGTTTTTAAAACAGCACAGCGGGACATGGGAGCGGAACGACTGCACCACTGACTGAGCTGCCAGGACAAACCGAGGCCATGAATGAGCTGCTGGAACCAAGTGGGACCATGAGCACAAGGTAAAAAACCTTGTGAAATAGTTTCAACAGTTGTTTGAGGACCATATACTATATAAAATAGTGGATGGGTGACCATCCACAACTAAGGCTGTGTATCCATCTCAGGTGTTAATTACATCAGTGTGACCTCTTGAGCTTCGCTCTCGAGGTCTCCACGATGTCATCAACACCCTCGATGGAAACACAGCCTTGTTGTGAATAGTCACCCATCCAATATTCTATATGTGTTCTGCTACAACAAGCATGGCAAAGAGTTGTTATGGATGGTCAAAGCTCACTCCACAAGGGGTATGGCTAGCTCTGTGGCTTGCTTCAAAGGTGCATCAGCCACATACATTTGTGTTGCTGCCACCTGGAGTACCGTCCATACTTTTACCAAGCACTACACTCTTGACATTGCTTCTCGAGTGAGAGTAGGCTTCAGCCGGGCTGTTCCTCTGGGCCTTCTGTCTTAGGCCCCAGCTTGCCTGCCACCCAGACTGTTCTGCTGTTACTTATCACTGCTTGGAACACATTCCTACACTATGACCTGGTGATTGAGATACCCCCCAAAAATGTAAAAACTTACTGTAACAGTAGATCTTTGAAGGGATCTCTGTCATCATGTCAGCCATTCCTCCCACCATCCCCCTTTTTGGGATTCCTGTCTCAGACTGACTTTCTGGTGTATCCAGCCTTTTATTCAGGCCTGGGCACCTCTCTGTCTCTCTGTTCCCTCATGGCATGAGCTTGCTCCCTTCGTCTCTGGGGGAAAGAACTGAGGAGGAAGCAGAGTCGCTTATGCCTTTATAAGGTTGGTGATGGTGGTGATGTCGGCATGGAAGGCCACAGTGGTACTGCTGGAAAATCTTCTGTGTGGATCTTGCTTCACCGATGGTGAAGTTCCTATGGTGTGACCTGATGACTAACATCCCCTTGAAGATCTACTGTTACGGTAAGTTCTTGCGTAACTGTTCTTTTCTGTCCCTCTTAAAACTCAGTTTTCTCCTTTTGCCTCCTCTAAAACTTCTGAGTCACAATTCCTCTGTCACAGAGTATTACTGGGGATTGTCAAGAATCACCTGAAGAATTATCTGAACCTCCATGTAGCCCACTATCTGTCTTGCAAACTGAATCTCAAATGGAACCAGCATTGGAACTAGAGACATTGCTGAAAGGTTCTATAAACTCTGAAAATGTTTGTAAATAAACACATTTCTTTGCAGATTGTTACCTAAGACATTATAATTAAATGCTGGAATGACTAGTGGCTCTTGTTCTTTTGTTGAAATAATATAGAACTCTATGCAGTTAGAGGATAAAGTAAAATAAGTGTTATTTGGACTTCTCTTATTATTTGTCCTTTCTGTTTTCCACTGGGATAACCTGATTTATTACAATATAAGGTGCCAAAGAAATTTAAGATTGTTTTTCCAGTATTTAACATTGCTTATTAGATCTAGTTATTAACAGAGGTTTATACTTGGGCATCAGTATGGTTATTGATATTTTAGGATCTGAATGGTGGTTTAAAAATCAATTCGAGTATACAGAACACTTCAGTTTATTTGGACACAGTTAAGCAGGACGTTCAGATTAACAGGACAAATCCAAGGGAACAAATTTAGCAGCAATGCTCTCCTATGAGCCTGCTTGTTTGTTAGTAGGGACAGTGATATTTTAGAAAGCCACATATCCAGGATGATTGCCGGCAATCAACTCCACATTCACTAACCATAGCAGACAATCACTCTCAGTAGCGACTACTTAACATTCACCACAAAAGTCACAGAAAGTTACAATTAGCACCTGTAGACTTTCACTGAGCAATTGATAGCAATTTAACTTCCCCAAGCTCTAGCTCTCTGTCTCTCAGTAGGGCATCCAGATGGAATGAACTGTGCCTCATTGACGGGATCAAAGTTATTGAGGCTCTGGAAACAAAAGTCTCTTTGTACACCATTGCTGCCCAGTTTAGCATTTCTAAAAGTAAAGCCAGCAGGATCAGTCTGGCTCAAGAACAGATTCTGTCTGAGTAGAGCGCTAACACTAACCCTCAATGAAAACAGACGTGTGAGGTTAAGGATAATTAGGTGGAGGACGCCTTGAAGATTTGGTTCCAACAAGCAGTCTTCAAGGGGACAAGGGTATTGGGGCTGATGCAAAAACAAAAAGCCATGGAGCTGTCATCCAAACTGGGACATGCCATCTTTGAGCCCACAGACAGGAGGTTGTCTAGATGGAAGTCTCACTACTAGATTGTTTTTAAGTGTGAGCATTGGGAAAAACAGGATGCAAATTCTGCAGCAGCAGGGTTCAGGGTTTGAGAGATGCTGCCCTAATTAATTGCCAGCTACAGACCTGAGGACATATTCAATGTGGATGAGACTGGGTTGTTCTACTGGGGCCCCCTTGATTGTGGACATACCCCCCAGAGACCAAGAACTGACCAGTGGGAAGAAAGCTAAGTATAGAACTTATATCCTTTGCTGTGGAAATCAGTCTGGCACAGAAAAAAGCACCTGATTGTGACTGGAAAGAGCAAGCACCCCAGATGCCTTCCCAAAGACTTGAAAATCTTACCTGTCATGTACACAAGCAGTGCTAATGCCTGGAGGACATCTTCAATTTCCCAGGACTAGTTGCTGTGCTGGGAGCAGGAACTGAAACAAGCTTGTATAAAAATGTTGTCAATCATAGTGCCCACCCCCAATACCTGAAACAGCAGCTCCACTACATAAATGTAATGTTTCCCCTCCAATGTAACCAGTGTCATTCACCCAATAGACATGGGCATAATTAAAAATTTAAAGGGATACAATTGCTCACTGGTGCAGGAAAAAAAATAATAATATTGACAGAGCAAGACAGCCCATGTGACTGAAATGTCAAGGAAAGTAATATTCCTTGATGTTATTTATATGATCCACAGATCTTGGGGGGGGGGCAGTCAAACAGAGCACAATCCAGAACTATTTCAAAATCGCTGGCTTTGGGATTGGACATCTCCTACAGCTAAATGAACTGTCAGATGTATTCCTCCCCTCCTTCCTTAATGATGAAGAGTTGAAGGCATCTGTTGCCCTGGATGAGGAGAGCCTATGGAGGGAGAGGTGTCAGTTGAGGAAGTTCTCCAAGCTGCCAAAAGAAACAGGGGTGAGGATGAAAATGAAACTGATCAGACCAACACAGAAGATGGTGAAGAAGAGTTATCCTATCAGATCCACACAGTGGTGGCACCAGCACCCATTTCAACAGTGATGCAGTAGTGTCAGCAAAGACAGCAGGTCAGTACATGGGAGAGAGTGCTAGAAATAGAATCTAATGTGAAAGTTACCACCATCCAGGAATCAAAACAAATGTGCATCACAGACTACTACACATAAATAATTAAACGTAACTTTTTTATTTAGGTACCATACTTGCCTGCCTGCTTGCCAAGAAAATGTACCACAGGCAAGCCCCCAAACTTCACCCCCTTAACCAATCGGCCCTTTCCTGTAGGGTCTCCAGAAGCTCAGCCAAAGCAGCTCTCTTAGTTCCCCATTGCAGGACCTCTCTGAGATAAAGGTCCTTCCTCTATTGTGCTCCCCTCTGGCTCAGTGGCCTCCCAGCCTTTATTTCATTGGAACCCAAGCTTGGCCTCTTTAAAACTAACCTATAGAATCTACTTCTTGAGTCCACTGCCTATGATTGTTCTTAGCCATCTCTCCATTTCCTTCTCACCAGATGACCTATACATCCAATCTCCTGCTAGTCCTGGTCTCAGTATTGGATACCTCTGTAAGCTACATAGCTTATGCTGGGTTTTCCTTATCATCTCTGAACTGCGTTATTTGCACATTGCTCTGTATTATTGAAGATGTTTCTATAAACACTGGGTTACCTGACCCTAGAGTTTTGTTCTCATTTATGTCCACACTGTATTGTAATGTTCACAATGTATTATAACCTCCATACCAAGATGTGGAGCCTTTGCAAAGGAGTCTATGACTCAAAGGATTGTAATTCCGATTGTGATAAATAAATAAATGAATAATAAAACTTCTTTAACTTTACTTATTAACTGCTATGTACTGTACTGTGTCATTCATTAACTACTGTACTAATGTTGTAATGCACTATATTTATGCATGCATCAAAAGCAGAAAAAAAACCAAAAGATAAGTAAATTACATACATAGCATACACACATCTCAGAGTTTGTTTTTTATTAAAATAACAGAAGTCGCTTTGCAGAGACGCCTGTTAAATAAGGACAAAGCATTTTTCACTGTGCCATCCCAGTTAAGCTGATTCTACTATATGTATTACTAATAGTACCAAGCTATGCTGCTAAAAAGGAAAGATTATAGACATTTTTTATTCAAAATTATTTAATTCAAATAGTACCTATTCTTCCATAATGTATTTCTTAAATATGTACTGCAAAATTGACTTATTTCATAATAGATGGTCTCCAAAATTAATGGGATTTTCCCTGTGCTTATTTTATTTCTTTAGAAACATAGAATTTGTTGGTAGAAAAGGACTACTTGCAATACCCAGTCTGCCTGCATCATCCCTGCCTAGTACAGTATGTCTCTGCAAACCCCAACTGGTCTCTGATGACCCTCCCTCCTCCCTACCTAGTCACTAATATTCCCTTATGCCTATCTCACACATGCTTGAAGCCCCCACTCCTTTCTCCTCAACCACTTTCACTGGTAGTCTTTTCCAGGCATCTACAACTCTTTCAGTGAAATAATACTTCCTCACATCCCTCTTAAACTCCCCTCCAACTTCATGACATGCCCTCTTGTCCTGGTGCTCTTTCTCCTTTGAAAGAGACTGCCCTACTGCACCCTGTTTACACCTGTAAGGTACTTGAAGGTCTGTAACATATCCCTTCTCTCTCTCTCTCTCTCTCTCTCCCTCTCACTCTCTCCTCTGTCTTCCAGGGTGAACCTGTTGAGATCCCTCAGTCTGTTCTCCGAGGACTTTTGATTCAACCATATATAAAAGATAATAAGTATTTATTGTTGCTTTACAACTGGTTTCCTTTTTTTCCCATAGGGAAACCATGGTGCAATTTGCCATAATAAAAGAGTGTTTATTATGGCAAATACGTGGACGGTTTCCCTTACTCTGCGCATACGCCTGTCACAGTTGTTCGCTTACCAACTGATCTCCTTATCGGCAAACCGCAAATGGACAGTGACCTGCCACTCAGAGTTCAGTTGGCAGTAAGTCATTTAAAACAAAAATGTACCACAAAGACTTGGATTCACTTTTGGATGCCCACAAAATAAAAAAAAAATACTTTTAATTACAGAAAGAAAGGCGACAGCAGCCATACGCTGTGACCTAACCAGACTGCAGCCACACAGCAACTTATTTTTTATTTTCTATAATTGCTGAGGTGAAAAAAGGGAAACTCAGCAATTATAAAAAATAAAATATGAGGTGGTGTGTATAAACTCGAAGTTTGCACACACCCTCAGGGTTAGATGCTTTCACGAACCCCTCAAGCTTCGTTCTCGGGATTTATGTAGCATCTAACCCCTTGGATGTGTGTTAACTTCTTGTTATACACACCACCCCATACTTTATTCTATATTTATTCTTCAGATTTTTCATCTGCAACTTCTTATAAATACATATATCATGTTATGCTTGTTATGTTCAATGATAGTTGATGAATTATAAGTGCAGCTGTAACTCACGTAGTTGAATGTGACTTTTATTTCTGTAAGTTGAATGATCATAAATAAAGACTATAAAAGTAATATCAGAAGGTTATCCCTTTGAGGACATCAACAACTGGACACCCAGGTGGTGAATGAGAGTGTGAACCAAGAATACAGGAACATGCCTGTACTAGGTACTCCTACTGTAGAGATAGATTCATATTTGCATACATCTATGGGCTTACAGAACAAGAGTAATTGTTTCTGGGCTGTAAGGCAAGAGGAGCCCCAAATCTTTTGATTGAGTAAAAACAAAATGATGTCTGTGTATTTTAGTCTCACAACTGGAAGAAGAAATGGCAATACCAGAATTTATTGCAAAACAAAAAGAGAATAATTTGATCTGAGTAAGAGAGCTGGAGTCTGCCAAAGACTCTTGGTGTCATCACATAAGCTGAAAGTTGTGGCCTCTAATGGGCGTTTGGATTTTTAGTTTCCCTGTCTGGATGCAGGGATATGGAAAGGGTTCTAGGTCATCCACAACAGAGACTTAGAGGTTTGGAAGTCATGTCTGTGGGCACTGCTGAATCTGTAAGGGTAGCCCCTAGCAGGAGTGATGACTCTCAGGTCCAAGGCTAGCCATGCTCCTTATGGAGAGAGTTTACCCCAAAGTCATCAAAATATGTTGACTGTATGCCATCTGCATAGTGATCATCTCCACTAGTGGACCCAGCTAAGTAACAAAGTAGCACCCATTAACCCCTTAAGGCAAGCTTACTTGAAGCAGTAAAAGGGAACATTTTATATTTTTCTGGGAAAGTGATATCCCCTTGAAAAAAATCTGAATTTGGCCATGATCACATCTAAAAGCCTGTAGCCTAATGCTACAAAAAGAGATTTAATGGTACTAAGGGATGAATTAAAGATTTGAAAATAATGTAGAAACTGTTGTGAAATTAAGTTTAAAGCCAATCCCCATAAATGAGAGGGTGCCCATTAAGAATAAATACATCCTAGCTGCCAAGCTTATGACAGGGACCTCACTCCCAAGGATATATTCCCAAACACTACTGCATGCACTGTACATTGTCCCATGGGGCAGTACCTCTGGTTCTCTCCTACAAAAGGAGCCCCTTGTATGGAGCCATAACCTGTCATTTGAAACCTAAGAACTAGTACCGTACACCTATGAAGCCAGGGCCCGCCGCAAAAAAACAAAACAAAAAACAAAATAGCTAAGCCCTGTTTTATGATTATTATGAAATGGATAGAAAGAATGCTGGCTCTTGATTGACCAATACAAGAGGTACTTTCAGCCAGGCTGTTATCCAATCACAACAGCCCTGTTGAAAGTAGCTCAAAAAATACATTTAAAAAAAATACATCCAATTACTAAAACATGACCCATTTCATAATCATAATAAGGCACTTCAGGGGGGTGCATTATGGTAGGCTAATGGCCCTTTTTGGGTGGTAGAAGCACTCAGCTTAGCCTTGGCTATTATCCCATCAGAAGAAGAAGAAGAAGAAGAAGAAGAAGAAGAATCAGCATTTATATAGTGCTTTTCATACATCCAAAATGCTTTACAAGCAATGCTAGACTGGTAGTGAAGTGACTGAATGTGTGGTGGCGGTCATATCACACATCATCACCCACACACAGCCTAGATAATTGCATGAACTGGTTTATGGGAAAGGGAATGTTGGCCAGGACACCGGGAATGTTCCCTACTCTTTGTGAAGAGTGCCCTGGGTTCTTTTACTTCCACCTGGACACCCACCAGGACAACACCAGGATGGGCAGAAGGGACCTCGGTTTAACGTCTCATCCGAAGGACGGCACACCCCAGCAGTATAGCACCCCCCAATACTGCACTCGGATGCCAGTGATTTTTAGGTGCAAGTCCAATCCCGGTGTGGGACGAGAACCCACTACCTTCTGGTCCAAAGGCGGATGTGCTACTAACTGAGCCATGCATAACACACCCATCATGCCTTATTGCTTAAGTGTGACAGAGTTTAGTGCCACCCAGAGTGTAGGAGAGGGCTACATTTGTTTACTGATTTATTTATTTTTTAACTAAGCATTTCCTTGTTCCCTGACTTGCCAAAAACCATCTCCCCAGCCCCATCACAGACCTTCTCATGGACTTACCAGTTATCCAACAGTTGCCCAGGACTACAATAGTATTGTGTAACCTGTAATGTTGTTTGTGAATGGACTTACAGGGTGTGCTGGTGCAGCGGTGGGCTATACCTTTTTCCTCAAGCTATGGGTTTATTTCCTGAGGGTAATAGCATGCAGTGATGTGTACATCTGCCATTGGCATCCAGCAGCTGCCCCATTCACCTTGCTGTGGTCCTACTGTTCTGGCTTCTGGCCCCTGCCAGGTGACTGACAAATAACAGAACACAAAGCCCTCTCCCCATGGGAGGAGAGCTGTCCTGGGATGTCTGATCCTTACTCACAAAGCCAGCGTTTTTGTGACCCGACTTTAGTCCTGAACTTGAGTTGTTGGCATAGTGAGTTGTAGCTTTGGTACTGCACCATCTGCTCAGCCTATTTAATTATTTATTTTTTATTGGTGACAGGTGATGGCCCTCTGACCCACAGCTCATTTTTGGGTGAAATCCTGAGGGAAGGGTTATAGAATAAAATGCATGACAAATCAGTAAATCGAATGCAAAATATTACAGAGGATAATCAAAGCATACTGGCCCCCTATACATTAAGGGGCAGGTTGCCTACATATTGCAGATCTGCAGTACATAGGCAACCCTATTTCTGAATGCCATAAACTAGGGGCCCCACAGACCCCTGCATGCATCCATGGCAGAGATGTGAATCCTTTACCCTCAGGATAGATAGATAGAGAAAATGTTTATTTTTATACAGGATAAATACATGTCATAAGGGAAATTACCCTGTTTACAAGACAGTCCTGTTTAGATGTTCATGCATGCTTAATAAAATACATAAATACACATCACAAACAGTACAAAAAACAAGTATGTTAACAAAGATGCATAACATTAACTAACATTTGCATACCATAGAAAACATGGATCTTAGCATAGAATTGAACACACCATATTAAGTGGTAGTATGCATGGATGGGGCAACCTGTTCCATAAAGTAGAAGCCTGGTATCTCAGTGTTTTAGTTCCATACCTAGTCCTACACAAAGTAATGTATATCTTGTTAACATGTACTGACCTGGTTAATACTCGAGTTGATGTTTCATTCCTACCCAAGGCTGTAACTGAAATGTAGTGTGGGGGAATTTTACAAAAGACTTGTGAAGTAGCTTTAGCCAAGCCATTTTATTTGTTATGTCTAAAGTATACCACCCCAATTCTCTTAGTGCATCACAATGGTGTGTATGGAAGCTACATCCTAAAATAAATCTAGTTAGTCTGTACCAGACTTTATCTAACTTTAATAGCATTCGTCTATTCGCTACCCTACATATACTACTGCCATATTCCATTGCAGGTAAAACAATTTGTTCAACTAGGGTCTTCTAGTTTTTAGATCAAGACATCTAGAAGTATGCCTAAGTGCTTCTAACTTCCCATTGATGTTTTTAAGTATGTTTGTAATGTGTTGGGTAAAACTTAACTCAGCATCAAATATTATTCTTAGGTAACGATGTTCTATCACTTGTTCTAACTTTGTTTTGTTTATAGTATATGCTGCCAACTCAAAATTTTTCCTTGCTTCAAAATGGAGTACTTTCATCTTTTTAGTATTCATTAGAAGTCTCAACCTGGTGAACCACTCCCCTATGCTATCAAAATCCCTCTGAAGCTTATGCTGAAGTTCAGACTGTCCCACCCCTGTAGTAATCAATGCCGTATCATCAGCATATAGTCTTATTTGAAAATACTGTAATTCCAGTGGGAGGTTATTTGTGAACATCAGGAATAGCAATGGTCCCAAGATAGATCCCTGTGGGACCCCTTGATTTACCCTTTTACTTAAGGACAGAACTTGGGACACTGATACCCTCAGGGATTGGTCAGCCAAATAAGACTTAACCCAATTCCAGGGTTCATCTGTTATACCCAACATCTTTATCCTGTTTAGCAACAGGGAGTGGTTCATCAAGTTGAAAGCCTTCAGCAGATCTATGAATAAAACAGGAGTCTCTAATCCTGCATCAAATGAGGTAGACACCAAATCATTAAATTCAACTAAAGCTGTGTTGGCCAAGTAACCTCCCCATAACCCCAACTGAAAAGGTGTCAATAATTATATTTTTCTAGATATCCCATTAATTGTAGATGTACATGTTTCTCTAAACACTTTGATAACATTGACAGTGCAATTGGGCGATAGTTCCCTGGATCATTTGGTCCACCACCTTTATAAATAGGAATAATCTTACTTTGCTTCCATATTGAAGGAAAAGAGCATGAACATAAACTCCAATTAAATATATAAGCTATAGTGGGAGCAATATGATCTGATGCCATTTGCAAAATCCTTCCCTCTAACCCATCAAATCCTGGTGATTTATTTAATTTTATATTTTTTAGGCCCTTCTTAATTTCAGGTACACTCAACTTTCAAAACCGAAAAGGCGGTGTGGGTCCATGGTATGGAGATTCCTCCTTGTTCACTGTAAGCACTCTATAGTTGATCTCTAATCCCAGGAGGTCAACGAAATAGTTGTTCAAAACATTGCAGATACCATAGGGATCCTCTAGCTGCCTCCCCTCATAAATCACTTGCTTAATCTGTTATTCATTTTTACCAGGACTAATTAAACTGTTCACAGTTTGCAAAAAAATGTTTGGGGTCTTTATTTCCTTCCACTTTATTTTTGAAATAACTAGATTTAGCTTTTTTGATCAAGCTCTTACATGCATTTCTTTTCAGCTTAAACTTTTCCCAGTCTATTTTCAATTTTGTTTTTCTAGCTAATTTCCACAACCTGTTTTTAATCCAGATTTCTTGAAGTAATTCAAGAAGTAATTTTCATTTACCCAGGGTTTTTTGGCTCCTCGTTTCTGTACTTTGCGAATTGTTGCACATTTGTTACAAATTGATTGAAAAGTATCTGTAAAATATTTAACTGTTAAATCTGTATCAGGAATCAGACATCTCTCCCATCATTCTTTTTGTATATCCAGCCTAAAGTTATCTTCTGAAAAGTTTCTTATATGTCTAACCCACCCTGCTTTAGGCTTAAACTGCCCCTGTTGTTCACATATTACATTTGCCCAGATGAAATTATGGTCTCCAAAGTACAGTGGCATAATTTCAATTTTTTCCACATGGATCTGAGGGGAAGCAAATAGTAAATCCAATGTAGCTCCTTCTGATGTTGTATTTGTAAAGCGAGTAGACCTTTTAATATATTGTTTAACCCCCAAGGGTACTACTAGTTCTTTTAGTTTTTTCCCCTCTTGAATTGTGCCAATCACAGTTAAACTCCCCCATCAAAATTATAGGTTTATCCCCCAGACTGTCATAGATGTTTTTTACAACTTGTTCAATCCTATTCATCTGCATGCTAGGTGGAGAATAAATAACAACTATGCCCATTTTTATATTGTGCATGTAAACTGCTAAGTATTCTATACTATATAAACTTCCTTTAGATAAAGTGTCAACTGATCCCAATGTATGCTTTAAATAAAGAGCCACCCCCTCCCCCCTTACTCTTTCTGTCTGACCTAACTTGTTGGAATCCTGGTACTAAGAGCTCACTACCCTGTACTCTGTAAGATAACCAGGTTTCAGAGAACACCATACTATCCAGCCTCTGCTCCTGCACCATAAATGTTAATAAATCCATTTTTGGAGCCGAGCTTCTGGCACTATCATGAACAAGTTTTAAACTACCATTCATGACATCCACAGGTCCCCGGTTCAAGCTCTACATCCTCATTCATCATCAATAACACTACACAGAGTGAAGGGGAATCACATCCGCCAAGACAGAGGCAAGAAACTACAGACCTGTCAGTCTGACTTCTGTGGTAGGGAAAGTGATGGAGTCACTTCTGAAGGAAAGAATAGTTGAGTACCTAGAGGCCAGTGGAGCACAGGACCCAAGGCAGCATGGATTCACAGCGGGAAGGTCATGTCAGACGAATCTAATAGATTTCTTTGACTGGGTGACCAAAGTAGTAGACCAGGGAGGGGCTGTGGACATGGCCTACCTAGACTTTAGTAAGGCATTTGACACAGTCCCACACAAAAAGATTAATAGTCAAATTAACCAGCCTGGGAGTAGGTCCCAGGGTGGTAGCCTAGGTAAAACATTGGCTGCACAACAGGACACAGAAGGTAATTGTAAATGGAGTCCACTCTGAAGAAAGAGAGGTTACTAGTGGGTACCGTAGGGTTCAGTATGGTCCAGTCCTTTTAATGTCTTCATCAGTGACATTGCAGAGGGACTGGAAAGAAAAGTATGCCTTTTTGCAGATGACACAAAGATCTGCAACAGGGTTGATACACAAGGAGGCGTGGAAAGGATGAAAAGGGACTTGGCAAGGTTGGAGCAATGGTCAGAAGTATGGCAGCTTAGGATTCAATGCAAAGAAGTGCAAATAATGCACCTGGGAAGCAAGAACCCAGGGAAGAATACACAATGGGTGGGAGGTAGTAACAACAACAAAAAGGAAAGGGACCTGGGGTAATCATCAGATGACCTTAAGGTTAGCAAGCAATGTGAGAAGGCAGTAGGGAGGGCTGGGGGTATACTGGGATGTATAGGGAGAGGCATCAGCAGCAGAAAACAGGAAGTTGCTATCCCTCTGTACAGACAGTTAGTGAGACCCCATCTGGTGTACTGTGGCCAGTTCTGGAGACCCCATCTCTGCAAGGACATAGACAGGATAGAGGTAGTTCAGAGGAGGGCAACTAAAATAGTGCAGGGTCTGCAAGAGTAGCCGCATGAGGAGAGACTAAAGGAGCTTAATATGTATACCCTTGAGGAAAGAAGGGAGAGGGGGGACATGATAGAAACTTTTAAGTACCTCAGTGGAATCAACAAAGTCCAAGAGGGTAGCATCTTTCAGAAAAGAGACTTGCAGAACAAGGGACACAATTTAAAGATAGAAGGAGGGCGTGTTCAGGGGCAATGTGAGGAAGTATTATTTCAGAGAGGGTAGTGGATGCATGGAACAGCCTTCCTGAGGAGGTTGTGGGGTCTAAAACTGTGGGAGAATTCAAGAATGCATGGGACAGACATAAGGCAATTCTTGTGGGGGGTAGGAAGAAATAGGCTGTTGGTTAACTAGGATCTACGGCCTATCCTGTAGGTAGGGAAATGGGCAGACTAGATGGGCCAAGCGGTCCTTATCTGCCGTCAAAGTCTATGTTTCTATGTTTATACCCTTTCTGAAGTCTGTTATGTAACTGGTATTTACTCAGCGCTCTTATATGTCTGGCTGTGCAAAACTTACTCCATTTGTTAGTGAAAACATTCCTTGGGATAGTTCCTGAGGGGCAGCCATTACACTAGTGGGACAAAAAAAAAAACACATTTTTTTTGAAGTCTCCACACTCAGTTGTGCAGAGCCAGACAGGCCACAGAGTACTATACATACCATTGGCTGTAGTAGACACATTTTAGGCAATTTAATTGCAGTGTAAAATGAGATTGAAAGCTACAATAAGAGGATAAAAGACATAAAAACTCCAAATGATAAAAACAAAACTGTATTAAATCATGCAGTTTTAAGATCTTAAAAAACACAGCAAAGATACCAAATTACCTAAACAGCCTTAACCTGAATTACTTTACTGTGATTAATATTATCCTGGCTTAATAACCGTTTATCCACTGTGCAAATTAGCTTTTCATATTATCTGTTTAAAAGCTATTTATCCTTCCCAGATAAGTATTCATTATTAATTATAACAAATGTTATTACTTAAATATTTCACTATTCCAGTACATTTACACCAAGCCCTTAACAATCCAGTCATGGAAATCTGGACAAAAGAGGGAAATAATGTTGGGTTCCAAGTGCCAGTCTACAATCTTTCCTTGGTTTCCCCAGGACTGGATAAGAAAAAAACAAAATCCCTCCAACTCAGAACTTAACCCCAATGATACGACTGTAACACTGAGAAAATCAACAGTTACCTCTCCAAAAATGAACAGTGCAAAGCACTAAGGCCCAGATATTCAAAAAATTGCCCCAAACCTCAAGTAGCACTGCCCAGTGTGCAAACATTGCCCGGCCCAAATCACCTGCCATATTCCAAAGGAATATCCCGGTGCTAATCCTGCTGAAAATAGCTTGTGAGGGAAGCTGGGCAAACTGGTCTGGGAGTTCAGGGCAAACATAGCCCAGGTATAAGACAGCACTGAAGATAGCAACAAGGAAGTGCAAACTGCAACTGCAGCCCAGTACACCCTGGAGCAAACCTGTGTTGCAAGTGGAGAACATTGTGTGTGATTGCACTGAGAAGACCCACAACACCTGCACTCAACAAAGCAAGCCACACACTGCAGAACTGTGCTATGCTGACATGTAGTTTGCCTGGGCTGACAAGACTGCACAGTGCTGGCCGGCCTGGTGGCACTGAGGGTTGAGGTGCTGGACACCACACCTCGCTCCACGCCGGCGACCCAGGTTCAGGAACAGACTCGGGCGCCGGGGGTCAGCAGGGCAAGAGTTGAGAACTGAGAGTCATGTGGTGCTCTCCTCCCCGGATCGAGAGGTTGGGATGGCCCGGTGAGCCAGAGACCCCCGGTGGAGACTGGGGGTACTGCAGCAAGCCAAGCAGGCATGCACTAGAATGGCCGATGCTGGCAGGGTAGCCATGCGCCAGATAGCATCAGGGCATGCCCATGCATGGGGGAGGGGACAAGAACACGGAAAAACCCAGTCCCAGGGATAGGTGATGACACCAACCCCCATGCCCACTGCTGGGCCCGACCTCACTGATCTTTATAGATCCTCCATCCAGGGGCCCACGTCTGCAGCTGGAGTCTACAAAGTTTTAAGTGCGACCAAGGTAGGAGGGGTGGCCCCACCTCGGAGGGGTTAAGCTGGGAGTGCTAGCTGTGAGATGGGTGCGGGGGTAAGGAAGGTGCGGTCAAGGGGGGCTTCAGGCAGGGCAGGATACAAGTTGGATGCCTGAGAGAGTCTCCTGGGACTGTGACAGGAGTGAAAAATAATCAACAAAAAAAAAAAAAAGATTGCACAGTGCTAACACATTAGCCTGGGGCAAAGTGCTTAGACCAGGGCAAACGGGAGCCATATTCAAAGCCCTCATGCAAATTAGCCTACTTAGGTAATCCGAGGGCAAACAGGTACATTTGCATCCCATTAACTGCTGCTTAGCATACACTACCATGCAGTTTGCCTGGTGCTACTACATGGAGCAGACAGCTCCACCTGTTGGTCGAAATGGAAGTACAGGCTGTATGCTGCAGGCCAAGGCACGCCCACAGCATCCCCTGTTGGTCGGTATGGAATTGCATGCTGGAAGCAGCAGTAACTGTGTGCTGGCATGCACAGTCGGTGCATACATACCTCTCAACCCCTTGCCCCTGAATCAGGGACAAGGCTTCAAAGGATCAAGGACAAAAACCCATAAACAGGGACACAGCTTCAGAAGTATGCACTTAGAATGCTAATAAAACAAGGGGATTTGAGCTAATATGCAGTTGCAGAAGCAGAACCTGTCTGTAACAGCCATGTATGACATTAATGTGTGAGGTTAATCCTCGCTGTTCTGTCACATAAACACATATTCTGTGAGGGACAGAGGAACATTTGGAGGCCAAATCAGGGACCTCCCTGAATAGTAAGGACAGTCAGGAGGTATGGGTGCATACAACGCACCCATGCATATGTGTGCTTGATACACACAGGTGACCCTGGTAGTCTAGTGACCCCCCGACCCCCACCTCAATCCCTGTAGCTGCAGTAATGCAGTACTCTCCCTGGTGTTCTAGTGGTCCCCCCACCCCCAGCATGATCCACGACCCCTGTTCCAGGAAAGAATACATCCTTTTCCCTGGTGTTCTGGTGGTCCCCACCCCCCGCACACTCCCCAACCCCCAGTAGCCCCAAAAGACAGCAATACCTGGTGGTCTAGTGGACCCCCCCACCCAGATGTGCACCGCCCATCCCTCTGTACACTGAATAGGTATGGCACTGGTGACTGGCACAGCCCTCCTCTCACCACCATGGCCGGTTGCCGACTGCAGTATGCAGGAGCACTACTCCTTTAGTAGCGCTCATGCATGCCGCAGTAGGCAGCTGGACGTGGTGGTGAGAGGAGGGTTGTGCTGGTCACCGGGCCCATACCTATTCAGTGTACGGGAGACAGGCAGCGCACGTCTGGGTGGGGAGGGACACTAGACCACCAGGTATTGCTATCTTTTTGGGGCTACCGGGGCTTGTGGATTGTGTGGGGGTGGTTGGGGACCATCGAACACCAGGAAAAGGATGTATTCTTCCCAGAATGAGGGTAAATGGATCATGCTTGGGGTGGGGGGGGTATCACTAGAACACCAGAAACAATGTATTCTTTCCTGGAGCGGGGTCGGGGATCATGCAGGGGTAGGGGGACCACTAGAATACCAGGGATGTGTTGCTATTACTGGACATGGGGTTGGGGTTCGTGATGGGGGCACCACCGCCATTGGCGCTGCATTACCGGCAGCTTTTGTTTGGCGGTAACTAGTGCCGCGCACAGGTCACGCTAATGCCTGTGGTGTGTATCCTTGAATATGCTGGTGGCGGCATTCAGAGACCCTCCCCTCTGTCCCTCCCCTGCATACATTATGGTTTAGTGTGGGTGCTAACACCTAGCACTGGCACTAACCATCTATTTAAATATTGCAGTCGGGCACAAAGTTGGCGCTAGTGCCACGCAACGGCTTTGTGCCCAGCGCTAGGCTTTGAATATCTGGCCCCAAGTGTTTTACTAGGAGCACCACTCACTAACGCTCATGCTAGTGAGCAGCGCGGGATTTTAAACAGCACAACCCCACCCCTTTAGATGACCTTAGCAGCCAGCTTTTCCAAGCTCCCTGCCCACTGAGTAATTAGGCAACAGAAAGTCAAAATTGCAGAAAATGAAGGTGTTCCTGACACAGTCTCTCACACTGGCCATTACCTTTCTTCTGGCTGAAAGCACTAGGTTGTTCTAGATGACAAGCAGCAGAAAAATCAGCACCGGGTGGGGGTAAGTTGGTTGCAGTGATGAAAAGTGGCATTCTGAGAAATAGCGAGCGGCACGGGATTTTAAATAGCACAACCCCACCCCTTTAGATGACCTCAGCAGCCAGCTCTCCTGAGCCCCCTGCCCACTGAGTAATTAGGCAACAGAAAGTCAAAACTGCAGAAAATGAAGGTGTTCCTGACACAGTCTCTCACACTGTCCTTGACCCTTCCTCCGGCTGACAGCGCTCAGTTGTTCTGGATGACAAGCAGCAGGGAAATCGGCATGGGGGGGGGTAAGTTAGTTGCAGTGATGAAAAGTGGTGTTCTGAGAAGTAGTGAGTGGCACTAGATTTTAAACAGTGCAACCCCAACCCTTTAGATGACCTCAGCAGCCAGCTCCCCTGAGCCCCCTGCCCACTGAGTAATTAGGCAACAGAAAGTCAGCATCCTATGGCCAGTCATGCAGCTAAGCACACGGCTGGTCTCGGGCATGTCTGGGGATGTGCCTGCACTCCACACCATTTAAAGAGACACAGAGTGATGAACAAGTGGGGCGAAGAATACGGCAGCAGAGACCCTGCCATAATTTTTACATGCCCCCTCAGTTTACACCCACCAGCTGCAGTGAGATGATAAATCTTCCAACCATGCTGCCCCAGTCCTCTTGGCTGACTGGGAGGGGTGGGGGGAAGCCATTCAGGCACTCTCCCTTCTTTGTACAAAAAGGAAGTCCAGTGCCATGCCAGAAACCCTCATACTGTATGGAGCAATGGATCCACTATTATTCACATTATAGTTTTTTGTCAACAATAATGTTTTTATGGCATAAATATCAATATACCCATTTTGTTTTCATTTCTTTCACTCCTGAATAAAGATATGGGACTTTGAAAATGTTCAAGGCTTCTGCTTCAGTTCCACGCTGCCCATGACAGAAGTAAATAGCTAAGTACAGTGTTGTGCTGGTTACCATATGAAACATGTGGTAGCACCAGCAAAATATGTCCACAGTATGGCTAAACTATGTAAATTCAACAAGTAACCTCAGCAGAAGAGAGTTTTAAAAATTGCGAGTGGCAGCCATCTTTAATGATGGGAGTCATTAACTTCAAAATTAGCTAAAAAAGCATCACCAGAATCCAGATAATATTGTTTTGCATTGTTGCCTCTGTTTCTGGATTTTCTTATTATATCATATCCCTTCGACAGTTCTTTGATTGCATGTTTTTTCCCCATATTTTCCTTTTCCCACTCCTGACACCCTGTGGTGACCTCCCATTGGACCACCCACCCAGTCCCATCACCCGGCTATCCCGGGACTCAGCTTACTGCAGTTTCCTCTGCCACAGGACTAGAGCAGGTGCCCAGCCATTGGTGTCTAGCCTGTAAGAGGCAGTTGTCACTCATCGCCGCAGGTGGTACTTTCAATAATTTTCTCCCCTTACGTCCCCGTAGTGTCAGTGCAAGGATGTGTGTGCATGTGGAGGCATGCACACTTCCTTAGCCTGACAGGCCCCAATCCTACATTCCCTGGCCTAGTGCCTAGCCCCCACCATTGCCCACACTACCACCACACCTCCACATGGTGGTAGTCAAAGGCCGGGAGGACTTACCTTCCTGATCCAGGAGAGGAAAGCTATTTCAACAAAATTCTGAGAGAATTAAAAATACATTGATGACTCTAAGAGTGTCACAAATATATTTTTGCCAAAAAAAAATTGTATGATGATGTAGTCTGTCAACTAAGAAACACTGTTGCATTAAGAGAAACAATTTAAAATGCAACATAGAAAAAATATACAGACTATATGTGGAGAACTGTAAAATTATACAGTCCTTACAGTACATACAAAATCATTGATACAAAACCACCTGGCCCAAGGTGAGGTGAGTAGCAGGGAATCAAGCAGAACTAGAATTTATTTATTTTTTTAACTCTGTTTTTCTCTACTGTTACTTGTAGGGATGTACCCCAGTTTCGGCTGCCTGTACCACCCACCAGTCATCCCTTCATGCCACCCAGTGTGGGAGGCCTGCAGCTTACTCCTTGCAGTGGGCTCCTCAAAAGGAGAGACCAAAATCACCTGAGGCCCCAGCTGAAGCTTACACCTAGGGTGTCTTTTGGTTGGAGTCCAGGAGCTTCATACTGTGGCTGTCCCAAGAACTTTTTCTAGCTTGTGTTTCCCAGGGAGGACAGGACATGCAGTGACATCTTGGTGACATCAGACATGCTCCCATACTTGACACACCGATATCCGCCTATCTTCGAATCCCCTTCTCTCATGGTCTCTGGCTCACTGACCCCCATTCAACACTAGGGGTTGGACTATTGCTGAGTGCTGTAGCCCACCCACCCCAGTGGAGGAGAGTTGTCAACTGGATATTTGATTCTCCTTGCCCTGCTGACCCTGTAAAGCTCTGGGCTCATTCCCAAACCCAGGCTATTGATGCTTGCAAGCAGTAGTGCTACCACTTGTGCCAGTGGGCCAGCTTAAATTAGAATTTGTAGAGAAGAGATACAACAGTGTGAGAGATACCTGCCTTCCAGGTAGAGCAGGGAGAGGACAGTATAGGGAGAGCAGCAGTGGGTATGAAAGGTACAGTTAAGGCAAAACAGTAGAAGGAGGTAAAGATAAGATCCAATGTGACAAAAGTGGCATTGTGTACCATGTCCACATAAACACCAGTAAGATCATTTGAAGACAATCTCATGGTGGACTGGCGGTGGAAGGCAAGCCTTGTTGCCACAAAGGACTCTGAGCTTGGGAAGAAACTTTTCTGTGGCTGGCATTGATATGGGTGGAGAAAACCAGGTTTTGATCAAGTCATACACCAAGATACTTGCAGTAGGAGATTTCTTGGGGGAGCATTCCATAAAAATGAAGACTGAGTATTGTGGTGTCCGGAACGTTGCTGCTTGCTACCAGAAGTCATGAAGATGTTTTTTTTTTATTGCAAAAACAGTTAATTAGAGCAGTATTAGCACTGAATATTTCTGAAATGTTCTGTAGGGTAGTGTCAAGCCCAAACAAACCAAAGGCTCCACCGTGTCTCAAGCGTCTCTGCTGCTTGCTAGCACCACACTTAGAGGTGACAATCCTCCACACAAAGAGATAATCCAACAAATAGGTGCGCAATAAATTACAGGGCACACTAAAAGTTAATGCACACAGGCAAATTTACTCAAACAAGTGTGCAAACAAGAGTTCAAACGTAGCTGCCCCTAGTGCCTTGACCACAAGGGTCTTCAAGGGGGTGGAGCTACACCAGAAAACCAGCCTCTAATATTACAAATACAAATCATGTCATGCTGATATAATTTAAGCGATGCCTGAAATCAATAAATTTTCCAAAATCGTGTGTTAAAGAGCCCACTCCTGATACAATAGGGTGGCCCGGTGGCCTGCCCATATTCTTGTGTATCTGTGGTAAAATATAAAACCCAGGCGTCACAAGAAATTCCTCCCAAATTAAGCCAAATTCTGTTTCAGATATGCTCCCTTCTGTCACTGCCTCAGATAAAAATCTGGATAGTTCTTTTTTCTGATGTATAATAGGGTTACTGAGTAAATGTTTAGAGTGTTTCCTATTTTTCAATAGATTATCAACAATTTCCCTATTGTGTTCTAAATCTAGACTGACTATATTACCACCTTTGTCTGATGGTTTGATGATAATTCTTTCATCCTGTGACAAATCAGTCAGAGCAGCTCTCTCTTTTCTAGATATGTTATGCACATAGGCCCAGATATTCAAATTGCACCCAAAAAGTGTGCAACAGCAGGAGCAAGCGCAAGTCCATTGCGCCCATGCGCCAGAGCCACGATATTCAAAATCTACGCAGGCCAAGATGCATATAGCGACTAGACTGGATATCACACCACCTGCACCATAGCGCAACTAGGAGGTGAAGCTGAGCATATCTGATGCGCCATAGCGCAACAAGGGATGTTCAGCTGAGCAGTCCAGATGTGCCATAGTGCAACCAGGGATGCCCCCAGCAGCAGGGCAACAATGCAACAGCACAACCAGGGATGCAGGGGCCCACCACCCATGCCATAGATGGGCAGAGGAACACACAGCAGAACAGACATCATCCCCCCACACCCCATGCACTGCACAACTGAGGGAGGGCTGGAATAACCACTGGCCCATGGAGACCAGCAACCAACCCACAGCTGGGCCATGGTGCCCCATCACACCCCCTGGCAAGCTGTGATTGGCACACAAGGATGGCCAACCACCCCGTACCACACCATCCCAAAAATGCAGAGCACACCCTGCACCATGATTCCCATATACCCTGCCCAGGAGTAGCACCTGACGGTGCAGGACACCCCATGCATGCCACCACCCCCACTGTGACAATGCAACCCTGTGCACCATGGAGCCATGCAAGGCAGCCCCACCATGGACACCCTGCAGCGGGTGGCAGCAGACAGTGATGCAACAGATGCATACACAGTGCCACCCTGCACATCCCCCCCGAGGTACAGCTGAGAGACTGACCATGTGTCAGCACACAAGGTACCCTACATGCAACAGGGCATGCCCCAGACCCCACCTCCAGCAGTACAGCACCCTGCACACCCTTCCAAGGACACATCTCGTCCCAGCACTGGCTACAGCAGCCACCACTGACACGCCAGCAGACCGAGCATATCACAGACAAGCTACCTACTTGTTAGTCCTAGGATACAATTTCCTCTAGGATGTGGTAGCGTGACATTTCTCTGTTTTTCTCTTTATCTCTGATTTTCCATCTGTGTTAGCCATTACAGATGATTTGTGGATTAATTGCATATATTTTGAGCTGTTGTGATGCAATTATGAATGTTTAGAATAGAGATAACATGAGTACACAATATTAGGACACTTAACCTTTAAGCAACAAGCATCACTTACATGATATCAGCATGACATGATTTGTATTTGTAATATTAGGGACTGGTTTTCTGGTGTAGTGCCACCCCCTTGAAGACTCATGTGGTTGAGGCGCTAGGGGCAGCTACGTTTGAACTCCTGCTCATTTTCGCTTGTTTACACACTTGTTTGGTAAATTTGTCTTTTTGCATTAACTTTTAGTGTGCCCTGTGATTTATTGTGCACCTATTTGTTGGATTATCTCTTAGTGTCAAGATCAGCAGTTAAGGTGGCAGAGTTAAAGAGTATGGTGTCACCTGCATACATGTGTATTTGTACAGAGACACAGACTTAGGAGAGGTCATTTAGAAAAATGGAGAACAGGATGAGACCAAGGGTTAGCCCTGGAGGACACCTGAAGAGATGAGTATGGGGAAGACGGTAGCATCTGCTAGGACTGATTGATGTATATGGAGGAATTCAAAAGCGATGCAAGGAAATTATTTCATGAAGTGGAAGGTGGAAGAATTGAATAGTTCACTCAAGCAAGCTGTTGATGTTAAGTTAGCGATGGGGTTTATGAATGGATGGGACAGACACTAGGGTATAGTGTGATCTATAAGAAAGGTGGAGAATAGACAGCCTGAGGGAGGTGGGCACTAAGATGCCATTAAGGCACTCTGCTCAGTAAGTTTGGTCTAGCATTAGGCGGAACACAGCCAGGTATGTAATATGCAGACTGGATGGACTGCTGGGTCTTTATCTGATAACAAATTCTATGCATTTACTGTATGTAACTGTGATGACTAGAGGTGTTGCAAACTTAAACTTACAGTAAGCGGCCATGAATTGGCTGAAATTCAACTTTGTAAAGCTGTGCAAAGTATATGTGGACATTAGGAACTTTGACTTCACTGGAATTGAGATTTTTGTACTACAAATTGACTTTTTTCTTCAGTGAAGTAGCCCCTTTGCGAGCAAATTTTGATTAGTTTGCCGAAAACAATGGCAACTTCACCAGGCAAAACTTTGCGAATAAGGCACATTTGCACTTTGCAAATTCTGAGGAATTTGCAATATTCACAACGTGAATTTTGGCCACTTCACCCATCCTTAATGATGATATGCAACCCATATAACACCCCTTATGGGACACGGTAGGCACCATGACAGGTAACCCCTATACTAAACCATTTATTTATATATTTATTTATTTGTTTGTTTGTTTGTTTATTAATTAATTCATTCATTCATGTACTGTATGTATATATGTAAAGTATGTATTGATTGAGTGATTGTTTGCTTGATTTAAAATTGGATGATCAGCACAGGCACACTGAACTGAGGCTTTTTTCCAAGTGTGACCCTGGGGAGATGATACAAGAGAGAGAGTGAAAGAGCATTAACAAAGTAACAGCAATAGGTGCGTGAACAAGTACAGTAAAGTCATAACACAAGCAACAAATTTCAGGAAAAGACAAAAGCAATATAAAAAAGTGTACATGTACTTAGGTTATATGTATCTTTATTGAACACAGTGGGCACAAGTACTAGCAATTCTCACCACAAATCTTGGAACACATAGGCACAATGACATTTAAATCCCACAGCTAACCTTTGAGAAACACAGCAGTCACAATGCCATGTAACCCCCACAATAAGCCTTCTTGGATGAGAGTAGACACAATGACATGTAACCACTCAACATACCTTCATGGAAAGTAGCACTCACAATGATATGTAACCCCTATAACAAGTCTTCATGGAGCATGGGCACAATGACATTTAACTCCATAACCAGCCTTCATGGAACATAGTATACTGCATAACCCCCCCCCAAATAACAAGCCTTCATGGAGCATAAAGTCGCAATGACATGTAACCCCATAACCAGCCTTCATGGAACATAGTGGTAATAATGACATACTGTATAACCCCCATAATTAGCCTTCATGGAATGCAACAGGCACAATGACATGTAACCTCCATAACCAGCCTTCATGAAACATAGTAGTAATAATGACATACAATAGAAACCCCATGACAAGCCTTCTTGGAGCACAGCAGTCACAATAACATTGAATTCCTATAACATCCCTCATGGAAAATAACAGACAAAATAACATTTAAACCCAATAGCAAACCTTCATGGAACACATTAGTCACAATGACATGTAACCCCATAACAAGCCTTCACTAAACATAGTAGGCACAATGACATGTTTTACCCTGAGAGTAAGAGGGTTAAAGAAAGAATACCAGAGGAGATGATAAGTTCTTCAGACAGTATTCAGAGAATCAAGGATGCTCAGAAGGTTGCTGAATAGGAAATAATTTAAAGTTATTGTAGGTAGGATAACAAGGGATGATCTTGTTAAGCCACATAGACATACTTTGTCATTCTATACCTACCTAGGTTTATACAGTAGTACCTTTGTGTATACTGATATGTAATGAATATAATGCTCTTTCCATACAAGTATAATACCAGTGGTATTTATTTGCACAAGCAAACTATTCTCAGTGTCCCTCAGAATGAACAGAATGATGATCTGCCTTAACCAGTGTTTTAAAAACATATGATATGGGGTTCTCAGTGCCACTTGCAAAGTAAATTAAAATTACAGTACCAATTTGAAAAATGTGTTGGGGTGGGAGTAGAGATAAGAAACAGGGGTAACTGTAGTTAAAGCAGCAGTGCAATGAAAAATAATTTAGCAAAAAATGTAGTTTCAGCTACAGCTAATAAAAATTTATCAGCATACCTGTGAAATCTACTGTTCTAGGTACCTCCTATGCTGCGCATCGTAAGTTTTTTTTCTTTTTCTATTCAATTCTAACCCTTACCACATCTATAGTGGTATTTCAAAACCAGATGTGGTGGTCATCTTTAATTCTTGAGAAACATTCTTAAAACAGTCAAATATTGCTGAAATTAGACCATTTTACCACCAAATAAAAATGGAAGATGTCTGGAATCTTTTATAGTGAAAAAAGTTAGGGTTAAATTTATCGCCCACTTGTGTTGCACTGTTGCTTTTATTATAGTGTGCCAAACCTACTGCTTTTTCAGATGTTAGATGCAGTCTGGCATGATAAGGTAGTGTTTCTTGTTTTATCTTTAGCTGGCAACTGAGTGATGAGATAGATTTTAGTGTAGATAAACTGAGATTAAACATTCCATAGTAATTATGCAAAAATAGAAACTATTACAGCTTTGCTCGTTTTGCACTAACAATTCTTTGCTGTGTCTTGTCAGTAGGGTAAATTATTTCTGCAATTACACCATGGTTTAACAAATTCTGGTCAGGGCCACAATGGCTGCTCATGCATTAATGTAACAAGAGATAAAGAATTAATGTGTGACTTAGTTGTACTTGTATTATCATGATGTAAAAGTCCCACATTTATACGTCAATAGTAGAAAAATAAAAAGAGAAGTATAAACATTGAGGTAATGCAAAAAAATGTACTGTTGGTTCTGGACATACAGACCTCCTTGAAAATACACACACACACACACACACACACACACACACACACACACACACACACACACACAGAGCTTGCTGCATCGAATTAATCAGTGATGCAAATGTTACATGAAAAAATAAACATAGGCAATTTCAGTCCTTCTTGCTTTTGGAACTTATAAGCAAACCAAAAATAAATCTTGTCAGACCAGCTTCTCACTACAAATTTAAAACGTGGGTTTAGTCATCACTAGTAAAGTTGAACTTGTTAATTGCAAAGTTGTATTTGTCAAGTCCCCTCAATCTGTATCGTATCACAGATGGAGATGTGTTTGAGAAACATGAGCAATAACACAATTGTGCTCACATCTGCAGAATGACCGCTTTACAGCAACCCATCCTAGCTCCACATTCTTAGTTACAATACTACACTTGATAAACGCTCTTAGTAAAGTGCTATGAGCTACAACTACTACTGTGAACATACTAAACAAGATTCCAGTGTGCACTGTGCTGTCAGTTTTATTTTTTTCATTGCCTGATTGTTCAGCTAGGCAAAGATTTTTCTGTTGGATAAAAAATATGTCATTTGTGGTTTTGAATAGAACAAACATTTGTCAATGCCAAACGTTGTCTTGCTGAAATTGGCATCAGTAGCACGGGAGTTGAACAGAAGCATGATAGGAATGGCAGTGAAGTATAAAAGTGATGTCAACCCCACATCAACCTACAGAGACTGACAGGCACTGAGGTGTGCCTTTGGGCACAGGCCATAATGTTCATGGCATTACAGCTCACCATACCCTTAAGTGCAACAAATATAGCATTGTGCCTTGGGGTTCTTGGGCCTAACACTCACCCCATTCAGCCATAATGCTCATAGCATTTTACCTCACCCTATCCTGCAGACACTGACAAGTGCTGAGGTGTGCCTTGTGGTGTTCGGCTTTACAGTCACCCCATTTCATAAGGACATATGCTGAAATGGGTGCAGCATAGGAGAATGAGGTGAACTGTGGGGCCAAAGAGTCCAAAGCACACCTCGATGCCTGTCAGTGGCTTGAGAGTGGGGAAGGAATGGTATGGCATGAGCATGACAGCCGGCAATGCTAAGGCATATCCCTGACACCTGATAGTCTGTACAGGGTGGGTCGTTAAGGTTAAAAACCCTAGTGCCTCAGCTGTTTGTTGGTATTTGCACTAAAAATTTGCAACACGGCATTTCTGTGACCCCCACCTCATAAGTGTGTTTGGGACCTCTGCTCATGAATAGGGGCACTGTGATTTTGTTAATCTGTCCTGAATGTTGATTTCTCACAGTGACTGCGATATTCTATGCTAGATGTGGGAAAACACCATTTAGGCAGGATGTGAAAAATGACAGCTGTACCATTCATAGGTAGGTGTGAAGAGATGACAGTGTTGAAAATGTTGAGTAAAAATATTAAAAATGCTCGAATTTACGAGCATACGTACAAACTGCACAATGCACACTCGTAACACAGTCATTTAGTGGAATTATTTCACCAAATTTTCAACATAGGCATTTTGGGACCTCTGTTCATGAACACTGTCACTATGATTTTTTTCATCTGTCCTGATCATTGATTTCCAACAGCGACTGTGCCACTGTGTGCCAGTTGTCCGAAAACACATTTTGGGCAGGATGTGAAAAATAACAGTTCTACTGTTCATAAGGAGGTGTGAAAAACTGACAATGTTGAAAATGTTGAGTGAAAATATTACAAAATTTCGAAGTTAAGAGTGCACGTGGAAACTGTGCAATGCATGCTTGCATCATACTCATTTTGTGGACTTTCGTCACCAAATTTTCAACATAGGCATTTTAGGACCTCTACTCACGAACACTATCACTGTGATTTTCTTAAATCTGTCCCGAACACTGATTTCTCGCAGCGACCGCACTATTCTGTGCTGGTAGTGCGAAAACACATTTCGGAGAGGATGTGTAAAATTACAGCTGTACTGTTCATAAAGAGGTGTTGAAAAATGCCAATGTTGAAAATCTGGGGTGAAAATATTACAGAATTGCTAGGTTACGAGGGTGCATGGAAACTGTACAACACACGCTCGTAAAACAGTCATTGTTTTGATTTTTTTCACCAAATTTGCAACATAGGATTTTTGAGAGCCCACCTCATGAACAGTGGTACTGTCATTTTGTTAATCAGTCCCGGAAGGTAATTTCACACAGTGACCGCGAAATCACCTTTCAGGACCGAATAATGCCATGACAGTGACTGAATTCACTAGGTGGGGTCTCAATAACACCATGTTAAAAATTTGGTGCCAGAATTCCCAAAAATGCCCAAGATATGCACCAAAGTTGAAAAAACCCTATTTATGCCATTATACAGCTTACCGGCATTTCTTCAGTTCACGGTTGGCTTTGAAAGTGCAGGCGTGTTCCCGGTCCACGAAGATTGTTGCACCAGGCTCAGAGGCAAGTATGCGGTGAAGGGGTGTGTGGGAGGTGGAGTATGCAGTGGGTGGGCGGGGATTGGGGGGCGCAGACAGTGTGGGACCATTTTCTTCTTTTCAGGGTTTAAAACAAAACATTACAGACATTGCGGGATGGTTTTTCCTTTCAACAGGTACTTTTGACACACTGAGGTGGGCTCCCAGCATGCCATCTGCATGTTTTGGGGTAGGCGGACTGGCGCCGATGGGGACTGGGCATCCCCATTGGTACATACTGGGGGGGTCATATGAGCCGAGGGGGATTGGGAACCCCTCGGCACACAAGAAAATAGAGACATGCCAATTAGGATTGGGCACCCCCGTCACCAAATTAAGTTATGAGGGGGCAAGCTGACAGGGGGATTGGGCACCCCCGTCGGCTTTCTAAGAGACTGCATGAGGCTGAGGCTGTCCCTCAGCTTCCCCGTCACCATGACAGGGGACACCAGCAGTAATTGGCTGCTGCAGTCAGGGACCACCTCGTGTTGCTCCCTGATTGCAGTGGCTAATTTCTTTGAAGGTGGTGGCATATTTTTTCAACTGTTGTCATAGACAGCATGCACTGCCATTGGCGCCACAGTGCCTGGCCTAAAAAAGCAGTGGCACCATTGGCTGCAGCAGGACCACACCTTCAAAACCCACTTCTCCACTGAAGCAACCACAATATGTTGCCTGTGCTGTGTGCACATGACAACATAAAAATGACAGTGCAGTGTTCACAGTGACAGGATTTCTATTATTGAACTACTAATAGTTGATTAGGGAGGCACTGATCACATGGGCATATAACTGAAATCTGATTAGTTTGTGCTCAGTAGTAGTTGATAAATTATTGCTAAGAGCTTAGAAAATAAAAGAAATGCATGTCATGAATAATAGACCTCAACAACACAAGATACCAAAAAATCACATTATAAAGGGGTTCACCATTCGCTCTGCTTCCCTTACATTATCCTATAGCAATCTGTTATTTCCTGAGTGTTACTCATAAACACATTGTTTTGCTAAAGAAAATGAACACAATGCTCACCTAAAAGTATTTTAATAGAAAGCATCTGTGCAACTTGTCTGTTTAACCATTGTATATGAATGATAGTGAAGCGAGCAACAGGGAACCTTGCAGTCTGTTTTGAGTAATCACCTGCACCGCAATCAGCAGACTCCAATGATGACATGTAACTGTTTTTTATACTATGTTTATTATTCTTTGTGTTGTTACATAAATACTGTGTTATCAAGAAAAAATTCTGATCTGAATTGAAAGTACTGTAATATTAACAGCAAATAAAAGAAATGCATGTCAGAGATAATAGACCTCAACAAAACAAGATACCAAAAATCACATTATAAAGGTGTTCGCCATGCACGCTGCTTACCTCACATTGTACTGTAGCAATCTGTTATATCCTGAGTGTTACTCATACACACATTGTTTTGCTAAAGCAAATGAACACAATGCTCACCTAAAAATATATTAGTAGAAAACATCTGTGCAACTTGTCTGTTTAACCAATGTACATAAATGATAGTGAAGCAACAGGGAATCTCATAGACTGTTTTGTGTAGTCACCCGCACTGCACTCAGCAGACTCTAATTATGACACATGACTGGTTTTTTTTTGTAACCACCTGCCCCTTCCACCACACTACTTTACTCAGTAGGCACCCCTGGCACCAATACTGGGCACAGACTAAAAATTTAGAAACGGTACCACCTCTAGCTTTGGGAATGTATACCAGGCTCATTCTTCTAGAGGTCAAGGGGTGGAGGTGTACAAAACCAATAACCTATCTGGTATTTACAAAACCATGTTCTGGGGAGAGATTTTTTTGCTAGGGCTATGCTAGGCCTATCTTTTGGAGGGGTACCCAGCAACTCTACACAGGAAGCAATAATGTAACTGTCCAGACTGGTATCCTGTGAAGAGGGCTAACCACAAGTAGGAGCCTACCAAAATGGCAACCCACTTGTGGTGACTGCCCCGATAGCGAGGACATAGGGAGGGCAACTGGATGGGGAGGGTTCATGACACGGTGAAAGGATATCGCGCATGTATATGCACACGGGGGATGGGAACGAGCGTGTCGAGCGATGGGTGAGGGGGTTTGTGAGGGGTGGTGCAGCGGGGTGCCATCAAGCTGGTGTCATGGTGTGGCATGGTGGGTTGGGTGCTGGCCTGGGGTGGCGGGGATGCAGGATTCAGAACCGGGCAGCAGTGTTTTTTGTTGTGCCCCGCCAGAGGCAAGTTTTTTTTAATGCTTTACTGAATGCCCCCCCCCGACATGCACCTCCCTGGAGTTGAGAATCTTAAGTTAGGGGGGTGCAGTGGGCACAGCCCTTTTTTTGGTTTTGCACCGCTGTTACTGGCGCTGCGGTTGCACATCTCCGAAATTTCTGAAACATCTCTGAATTTTGGCGATGTGCCTCACCATAAGGATGATCGCTGTTCGTCAATCACCATTATGACATGGAACCATCCAGACCATAGTTGGGGTTCTAGAGTGTGACTGTATTCCAAAAGATGCTCTTCAAAGCAAGGGTGGACCCTTAAGGTTTATTACATATCTTGGCACTAGGAACTTGCAGAACAACAAATCGAACTGTATCTGACAGAAACTCTTTGTATTCCCACCGCAGTAGGACATAAGAAACTTTCACTTTGTATTCTCACATGTCGTAGGACCTAGAACATTGCTTCCAGTGGCACTGGCTACAACTGAAAATGCATATGCTAACACTAGCACCATTCTTCATAACCAGAGAAGAAGCTGTAACCCACTCCAGGATGTAAAAAATATTCTCTTCACACATTTGTCTAAAGTAACCAGGCACCCTTACTGAACCTATTAGTCTTGAACTGGTTACTCCAGATGGGGTTCTGTCCACCCTTTACTCCCATATCCATACTCAGCCATTCTTTCAAAGTTACACCTTAAATATTTGGAAACCTTTTGAATTGCATTTGAATGAATTGGCATTCTGAATTCAAATTCACTACCTCAGTAGTGTAAAGGTAAAAAAGTCCCGAAGAGTGTGGTATAGTCACACCTCCAGACATCACACACCTCAGTCAACTTTACTTCAAAACAGTCTTGCATGTCTGTACTTACAGAAACAGAAATTGTGCCTTCCCTCTGGGCATAGAACACAGCAGAAACAGGCACTTGCTTTCAATAGCAAAAGATAGAATCCACTCACTGTTAGACATACTGGATCAACAAGTAGAATGCACACAAAGGTGACAGGAAGCTGTTTTAACATAACAAAGTTTTCCTTTTTATTAATGCTTCCAAAGTTTAAGAAATCACATAGTGGCAATGGCGCAATGCGTACCCCTAGCACTTCAACTCCAATAGAGTCTTCAAGGGGTGTCACCTTTGTGTGTGCACTACTTATTAATCCAGTGTGTTAAGTGGAGGTGTGCCACCTTTGCGGAGTTGCACCGATCCTGTAACTGCTTGCAGCTTGATTTTGAAACCACTATTAGACATTACAAGCAGCGTCAAAACATCCTGGACCAAACCGGAGATTACCCCATGGAGCCATCCACTAGCAATCTTTTTCACCCCTCCAGAGATGAAAATCAAGAAATTCTGTTGTGGAAAAGGTTTCCACTACATCTCTTGGCAAGCTGGAGACTACCAGAACTAGGATGAGAATTAGGACTCTCAAATCAGAGCTCACAGCTAAGCAGTCCTCACTCCTCTATCTTCAAACTGCAACTCTACACTGACTCACACTGACTCCCATCTCAACATTCTAACTCCCTTCTCAACAGCTGGCACAAGGGTTATGCTGCTGCGAGAGTTCCAAATGAGCTCATTGCTTCCATCTCAGCTGAAGCCAACTAAACAGAAGAGTGAGCAGGTGAAAAAACATTTAACTAGTTAATCACCAGTTGCCTCTCCCTGCCTAACACTGATACTGAGGGGATTCTAGTAACCCCAGGGGACTGGGTGGTTACATTTGTATTACGCTTATTATTCTTTGTTTTGTTACATAAATACTGTGTTATCAAGAACAGACTCTGACCTGAGTTGAAGGTACTGTAATATTTATTTATTTGCTTTTGGTATCCGGGTAAGTGCACTAGGCAAATATCCTGCCTATTTTCAGGCACGACCCGATATTAACATGAAATAAAATGTTGTGAAATGCATATTTTAACCTTGTTGCAAGTTACAAAGGTAAAGGTAAAGATAAAGACAAAACCATTCCTAACTGCAACTTTTTTTAAATTATTATCGAAATCAAACATGAATATTCTTTCTTAATGTGGATTCAATTTGGGAAAAACAGTGAATTTCAAAGGTGTGGTCTTAATTCATAAAACACACTCTGATTACAGATCATTACAGCTAGACTTATCTCTTATTGGCATCAGAGTAACTGCCAATATGTAAAACATAGCAAAAAGGGTGAAAGGATTAAAAGTTAAGAAGACAAAGCACATGGGTAGCATATTATGAAATGGTTAAACAAAATGTGTATATTGAACTAGCATCATTTCTCACCATGCTATAAGCCACTGACATACACAACTCAGTTGCTCTCTTTGCTAAAACCCATAGAACAAATGGTTCAATTATCCATTTTCTTCCTCGTTGTTAATCACAGTATGGTGATTTTGTCTGTCATTAAACACATTTATGGTATAAGTGAAGCATTGCAGATACGTACGTGCAGGAGTTAAAGTTAAACTGGTCACCAGATTGCTCCCTTTTCTGAACGATTAATCATCATATTAAGGTCAGTTCTGGTTTTGGGTAATTTTCTTTTTGCCAAGGTTTTTCTAGTTTATGCACTTTCATTGCTGGCTTTCTACAGGCTCTGCTCTGTTGTTTTTACTTCTATTGGATTAATGATTTAATAATTTAGAATTCAGTGGAGGGAGACTACAAGCAGAGATATGCAAAACTGGAAAATTTCGTCCAGCGAAATATTTTGTGTAATTCCTGCACTATGCAAAATGTTTTGCTTAGGTGAAATGTAATTTCACCTCTAATTTTGCTTTCGTGTAATGCTAAATTTCGTCCAATTTTGCCCAATTTCGCTTTCACCTAAGGTGAAATTTCGCCATTATCCTTAATTTTGCCAATGTCTGTCAATTTTGCCAGTGAAATTGCAATGCATTGTGGTTAGATAGCTGAAGTATCATGTGCAGGTGAACCATGTAACTGCATGTGTAACATCTGATTTCTGTCTGAATGAACCATAACATTATCTTGGAAAAAGTTTGGGAATTCTGGAGGATCAGGAGGACAAGGGTAAAGCAACACTGAGTGAGAATAATTAATAGAGAGAGAACAAGAAAAGGGACTAAAGTCTGTAGGGAGCATAAGACAGAAACAAACAACAGCAATAGTCAATAAAATTATTTTATATACAGTACAAAATAAAGAAACAAGAGGACTTAAGGAATGAATGTAGATTAAAGAGGATAGAATAGCTATTTTTTTGATTTTTATTTTTTTTATGGGGGGACATACAAATTATAGAATGAAAGACAGAAAAATTAAAACAAAAAAGACAAATTAAATTTGTGCTGCCACAATAAGTGCCAGTGGGGCCACCACAGAGTTCTGACAGGATGCACATGATTTTGTCAACATCACGCTCCAATTTAGAAATCCCCCCCCCCAGCATCATAAAATTCCTGTCTAAAATTGACAAACTCTTGTCAGACATGCTGGACTACAGACAGGACAGTGGATAAGTCCATATGTGTCACTGGCACTGCCGGCAAGGTAGAGGCTGCCTGTGCTGCTGGCTTTGAACATGGAGGGTACTGAAGGGGTCCTGATGTTACTGACTGCTGCTGTTCTCTGGAATGGTGAGCACAGGGAGGAAGTTTAACTGGTCCAGCCATGCCTCCTTCCTGCTCAGCCCCTTCAATGCTTACACCCGCACTGCTACCCACAGCTGCACTTGATGATGCCGCCACCTCCTGCAATTTGAGATACCATTGTGGCAGGTGGTGGTGGACCATGAGGCTATGCTGGCCGGTTGTCCCAAAGTATGATCCACACTTTCCTCCATGCATTTCCTGCCTGCATAGATTGCAGATGACCACTGGGTCACCAACCAATATTAAGCAGAAAAAATTCCAGACAGGAGAACTTCGGGGATGATGGAGCCAATGGAGGGGAGGTGCCACAGATAATGCCCCAGGCACTGACTCCTCCAGCTGTTTGGGAGGGGGCATGGTCTCCTGCTGCCTGGGTGAAGGAACAGTATCCTCCTGGTGCTGTGGAGGGGGCACTGTTTGCTGCTGGATGCTAGTACTGGAGCAAAAAGCCTCCTGCTGTGAAATTTCATTTGTGATGGTTAGCTGAAATGCGTGTACAGGTGCCCCATTGTCTTTCCCCTTCTCCATTATGTCCACGATGCACAAACACCACCAATTCAAACACACAAACAAAACAAAGAAGCAGCGATAGAGACTCAGAGACAGCCGGGGAAGGGGGATCTCACACACACACACACACACACACACACACACACAATCACACATACACAATCACCAGGCACTATAATATGAACTATGACAAAGACAAATAAAACACAATTTGAAGCAAATAGCACAAATTAAGCAATGTAGGTATAAAAGTGCATTCTGCAGTCACAGGGAGTATAAACACTGCCTGCTTCTTCAAGATACATACCACAGGAAATGAACCACTCACTTACTGCCTGTTTAGACTCAACCATGAGACCACCAGCAGAGTGAAATGCTCAATTTCAGATGTACAGGCGAAATTGGCAGCAAAATTTCACCGGTGAAATTTCGGCAAATGGCCATAATTTTGCAAAATGTTTTGCTAGATGAAATTGGCAATTTTGCCTTGATTTCACTGGCGAAATTAAATTTCACTGCATCTCTAACTATAAGGTACTGTGGGGAAGTGAGGGCGACAAATTTGATTACCTACACTGATCTTTCACTATGACAGTGTATTATATTTATTGCTATGGGAGGGTGATGTGGAATACACTTGTCAGTCAGTGCTGTTTTGTAATAAAAACAAAAGAAAGAAAAATGCCATTGATAACTAAAATATTGTTAAATGTAGAAATGAGATTTCAGCAGCAGTGACTACATTAATATCAAATAGTACCAATAAACTGGACTGCACTCCCTATAGTGCCTATGCAGTAGCATTTTTTTTGTTTGGTTGTGTGTCTGAGAGGTTGTATATTGCAATGTTATTACCTAAGTTATTTAACCGTGTGTGTGTGTGAGAGAGGGTGAGAGGGAGAGAGAAATGTGTGTGCGTGCGTGCATGTGTGTGTGTGTGTGTGTACAAATAAGGAGGCAGTATAGCTCAGTGGTTTAGGTCTCTGAGCTGCAAACCTGAAGACCTGGGTTTGAACCCAACAAGCCCCCACTTACATACTGTGTGACCCTGAGCAAGTCATTTAACTTCTTTGTGTTCCCAGGTCACATCTGGAAACAAGATTCAGCTTAGTGTGCCTTTCCTGGTTAAACAATTTCCCCTTTTTGTAAGTGTATGTGTTGTTCCTTAATGTATCAGATAATTGCACTATTAAGGGGTTATAATGATCTGGTGTGCCAAAGCAACTGATGTGCGCACGCTGTTATTTTCCCCTTTATTTTTGTTATGCACAGCCTATTCTAACTGTAATTAGTAGATTTGTATTGTAGAGCTGAACAATTCAGAGTAAATATGATCTCAGTTAAGTAATACTGTAGCAGCAGGTATGTGTAAAAGTAACTTCACTGGCAAGTGATTCCTTCTGCTACAGTACTGAACCAAGACAAGGAATATTCACTGTAAAATAAACCTATTAGGGGCTTATTTACAGAAAATATAGTGTCATTTATTTGGCAAGCATTTTTTTTTTAAATAGCAAACTTGATTGAACTTTTTTGAAAAAAGAAAACAATAAACAAAGACATCTGTGATTGAATTGCCTTGCCACAGAGAGCTGGTAATGAACTGTGAAACCTGAGCTACAACTACTGCAGATTCCAAACCTCCTGTGTGTGCGCGTGCGCGCGTGTGTGTGTGTGTGTGTGTGTGTTTGTGTGTTGTTCCTTAACTTATCAGATAATTGCACTATTAAGGGGTTGTAATAATCTGGTGTACTGAAGCAACTGACATGCACGCTGATATTTTGCCCTTTATTTTTGTTTCACGTTTTATTTAATGTTAATATTGCAGTACTTTCAATTCAGAGCAGAATTTTTTCTTGATGACACAGTATTTATTTAACAAAACAGAGAATAATAAACATAATATAAAAAACAGTTACATGTTATCATTAGAGTCTGCTGATTACGGTGCAGGTGATTACTCAAAACAGACTGCAAGGTTCCCTGTTGCTTCACTATCATTTATGTACATTGGTTAAACAGACAAGTTACACAGATGCTTTCTATTAAAATATTTTTAGGTGAGCATTGTGTTCATTTTCTTTAGCAAAACAATGTGTCTATGAGTAACACTCAGGAAATAACAGATTGCTACAGTACAATGTGAGGTAAGCAGCGTGCATGGCAAACACCTTTATAATTTGATTTTTGGTATCTTGTGTTGTTGAGATCTTTTATTCATGACATGCATTTCTTTTACTTGCTAAGCTCTTAGCAATAATGTAGGAACTACTACTGAAGATAAACTAAGAAGATTTAAATTATATGCACATGAGATCATTCCCCTGATCACCTGTTAGTTTACTAATAGAAATCCAGTCACTATGAATACTGCACTGTTGTTTATCTATTCAAAACCACAAATATTTTTTAATCCAACAGAAAATTCTCTGCCTAATGAACTATCAAGCAATGAAAATAAAATAGAAACTGTAGAACACAGTGTGCACTGACATCCTGTTTAGTATGTTCTCGGTAGTAATAGTTGTAGTTCATAACGAGTTACTAAGCGCTTTTGTCAAGTGTAGTATTGTAAATAATAATGTGGATCTAGGATGGGTTGCTGTGATACAAATTGAAGGGACTTGACAAATACAACTTTGCAATTAACAATTACAACTTCACCAGTGATGACTAAACCCTCACTTTAAATTTGTAGTGAGAAGCTGGTCTGACAGGATTTACCTTCAAGTTTGTTTATTTACGTTAGGGGAGTAGAATTGGGGGAGGGAAGGGAGAGGAAGGTAAGGCACCTACCTGGCATCATGGCATGGAAGGACAGGAAGCAACTCCTCAGGATCGCTGGAGCAGCTGCACGGGAGAGGGAGCTGGATGTCATTGTCCACCTAGGGACAAATGACTTAGCTGAGAATGGGATCAGAGCTGTGCAGGAGGAGTTTGTGGAGTTGAGGAGGGGCCTTAGACAAGTAGCATGCATGGTAACCTTCTTGGAGGTGCTACCTCTCTATGGCATGGGTGATGCTATGGTACTCCTCACCCTGGGATTCAATGAATGGTTGAGAAGCTGGTGTGAAGCACAGGGTTTTGACTTTATTGGGGACTGGGGGAAAACCTGGAAGGATACAGGCCTATATTGGCATGATGGTCTGCATCTGTCTGGGAGGGGAATCTGAATCTTAGGTGATAAGTTTAAATGCTTCATTGGCAAGCTTTTAGACTACCCAGGGGGGAGGCACTGAAAAGGAGCAGGGGATTTCCAGTCTCCCCCCACAAAACAGGGTAATCAGCGAGGTTAACACCAAGGTAGAGAGGTTAATAGGGGGCAGAGAAGGGGTAAATAGACAAAAAGACAAGGGCAGTAAGTACAGGGATGGGGCTAAAAGGAGTAAGGCCATCAAAAAATGTAGAGCAATGAGTACCAAAGCCCATAGTTTGGGTAACAAGTTTCCTGAATTAGAAGCCATGATGGAAGAGGGATAGCTAGATATCATGGCAGTCACAGAAACCTGGTATACAGAGAACCATGACTGGGATGTCAACATACCAAGGTACACAATCTACAGGAGGGACAGGGAGGGTAAAAGAGGAGGAGGAGTAGCTCTCTACATAAGGGAAGGGATCAAAGCAATGGAACTAAAGGGTAAACAGGGAGGAGAGAAGGCACTGTGGGTCACCTTGGAGACAGGAAATGGCACCACAATCTGCACAGGGGTTGTATACAGACCCCTGTCTCAGGGGGAGGAAATGGACATGGAAATGATAGGAGGCTTGCTTAGAATGACAGAAAAAGGGGAGATACAGTATTGTTAATGGGGGATCTGAATATGCCAGATGTTAACTGGAGCACAGTTGCTGCAGTTACATCCAAGAGCAGAGTCATTCTTGATGCCCAACAGAAGGCATGCCTCATACAGCTAGTGTTGGAACCCACTCAGGAGGGAGCAGTCTTAGACCTGGTACTCTTAAACGGGGATGGTGAGAGGATCTCAGATTTAGAAATGGGTAGCCATCTGGGAACAAGCGACCACCAGACTGTGTGACTCACAATAAATACAACTGTACAGTCAGGCCATGCAAAAGCAAGGGTACTGGACTTTTGGAGGGCTGACTTTGGCAGAATGGGAAAGTATCCAAGGAATGCACTAGCAAAAAGGCAAAAGGTAGGAGGAATGGAGGAACAATGGGGAAAAATCAAAACTGCCATCACAGAGGCAAGAAGCCTTTGTGTAAAGCAAATAAACAAAACAAAATGAAGGAAAAAAACACTATGATTCTCAAAAGAGGTGGCAGGCAAAGGTTAGGGGGAGAAAAAGATAGCATTCAGAAAGTATAAGGAATCACAGAAGAAGCAGGACAGAGAACTCTTTAAAGCAGAAGGAATTGGGGAAATCAGTCAGAATAGCAAAGGCCCAAACTAAGGAAAAGATAGCCAACTCAGTTAAGAAGAGGGATAAAACCTTTTATAGGTACATCAGTGAGCAAAGAATGACCAAGGGAGGGATAATGAGGCTTAATAAAGGGGAGGAGGGGTGGGCAGAGGGTGATAGTGAAAAGGCAGAGATACTGAACGAATACTTTTGTTCAGTATTCACAAAAGAAGAGGAGTGAGAGGTACCTAATCCAATCAATAGAAGCACTCTGGATAGGAGGATTGATACCAGTCTATTCATAGAAGAAAGGGTCCCGAAAGAACTCTTAAAACTCAAGCTGGACAAGGCAATGGGGCCTGATGGGACTCACCCCAGAATTCTAAAGGAACTAAGGGAAGAACTAGTAATACCACTGACTACCATTTTTAACAATCATGGGAGGATGGTGTGGTACCTGAGGACTGGAGGAAGGTGGATGCGATTCCTCTTCACAAAAGTGGGAGCAAGGCAGAGGCAGGAAACTACAGACCTGTTAGTTTGACCTCAGTGGTAGGGAAAATGATGGAATCACTTCTGAAAGAAAGAATTGTTGAGTACCTAGAAGCCAGCGATGCACAGGACCCAAGGCAGCATGGATTCACAATGGGAAGGTCATGTCAGATGAATCTAATAGATTTCTTTGACTGGGTGACCAAAGTAGTAGACCAGGGAGGGGTTGTGGACATGACCTACCTAGATTATTGGCATGGTATTTGACACAGTCCCACACAAAAGATTAACAAACACATTAGCCAGCCTGAGAGTGGTCCCAGGGTGGTAGCCTAGGTAAAAAAATTGGCTGGAAAACAGGATGCAGAAGTAATAGTAAATGGAGAACACTCCAAAGAAAGGGGGGTTACTAGTGGGGTGCCGCAGGGTTCAGTATTGGGGCCAGTCCTCTTTAATGTCTTTATAAGTGGCATTGCAAAGGTACTGGAAGGAAAAGTATGCCTCTCTGCAGTTGATACAAAGATCTGCAACAGGGTTAATACACAAGTGGGGGGTGGAAAGGATGAGAAGGGGCTTGGGAAGTTGGAGGAATGGTCAAAAGTATGGCAGCTTAGATTCAATGCAAAGAAGTGCCAAGTAATGCACCTGAGAAACAAAAACCCAGGGAAAGAGTACACAATGGGGGGGGGGGTACTAATAACAACAAAAATGTAAAGGGATTGAGGGGTAGTCATATCAGATGACCTAAAGGTAGGCAGGCAATGTGAGAAGGCGGAAAGGAGGCTGGGTGGATACTGGGATGCATAGAGAGAGGCATCACCAATAGGAAACAGTAAATTGCCATCACTCTGTACAGACAGTTGGTAAGACCCCATCTGGAGTACTGCGTGCAGTTCTGGAAATCCCATCTCCGCAAGGACATAGACAGGAAGAAAGCAGTCCAGAGGAGGGTAACTAAAATGATGCAGGGTCTGCACCAGAAAGCATATGAAGACAGACTAAAGAAGCTTAATATGTATACCCACAAGGAAAGGAGGGAGAGAGGGAAGTGATAAAAACATTCAAGTACCTCAAAGGGAATCAACAAAGTCCAAGAGGGTAGTAACTTTCAGAAAAAGAGATGTGCAAAAACAAGGGGGCACAGTTTGAAGATAGAGGGGAATGGCTCAGGTGCAACATGAGGAAGTATTTATTTGCAGAGAGGGTGGTGGATGCATGGCATGACCTTCCTGAGGAGGTTGTGGGGTTAAAAACAGTGGGGGAATTCAAGAATGCATGGGACAGACATAAGGCAATTATAGTGGGGGGTAGAATGAAGAAGGCTGTTGGTTAATTAGGATCTGCAGCTTATCCAATAGGCAGAGAAATGGGCAGACTGAGTGGGCCAAGCAGTCCTTATCTGCTATCAAAGTCTATGTTTCCACATTCCAAAAGCAAGAAGGATTGAAATTGCCTATGTCTATTTTTTCATATAACATTTGCACCACTGATTAATTTGGTGCAGCAAACTGTGTGTGTGTATGTACGTATGTGGGTGTTTTCAAGTGGATCTGTATGTCCAGAACCAGCAGCACCTTTTACTGTATTACCTTGAAGTTTATACTTCTCTTTTTATTTTTCTACTATTGAGGTATAAATGTGGGACTTTTATATCACTATAGTACAAGTACAACTAAGTCGCACATTAATTCTTTATCTGTTGTCACATTAATGCATGAACTGTGATTGAATTGCCTTGCCACAGAGAGCTGCAAATGAACTGTGAAACCTGAGCTACAAATACTGCAGATTCCGAACCTCCCCTGTATGTGAGTGTGTGAGAGATAAAGTGAGTGTGTGCGCGAGTGTGTATGTGTGTGTGTCTTTCCTTAACCTATCAGATAATTGCACTAGTAAGGGGCTGTAATGATCTGGTGTGCTGATGAACCAACTGATGTACACATTGTTATGAATAAAGAATAGTCACTGTAAAACAAATCTATCAGTGGCTTTTACTCAGAAAATATAGTGACATTTATTTAGCAAGGACTGTTTTTAATTTTAAATAGCAAACTTGATTGAGCTTTTTTGAAAAAACGGAAACAATAAACAGAGACATCTGTGATTGAATTACCTTGTCACAGAGAGCAGCTAATGCTCTCTGAAACCTGAACTACAACTACTGAAGATTCCAAACACACTTGCAATGAATGGGAGGATGTGGACGGATTCCACTCCCTCCTAACAACATAACTATGGGGAGATGGGAGGGGACACAGTTTAGCGAATGCAGAAAACTGCAGACTTGATTCTATTCCACTCCCTTGTAACAACAAAAGCTGTGCTGCATTAAGAATTCAAACCCCTGTTTTTGATGATAGGAATACGTCTGCAAGGCTCCACCTATGCAGCCATAAAAATGCATTTTGTTGTTTCACCCTCATCCCACTTCTTTTTGACCATTTCAGGGTAAATTCCAACTACCTGTAGTAGCTATGCTTAAGAGAGACCAATTTAGTCTGAGGAACAGATGGCATTATCAAAACCCTGGAGCATCTGATCTGAATTTTACTGATTACTGAAAGCACTGTAGAATGAAGGATTATACTGAACAGTCCCATATCAATTGCTATGGTTCTACTGAATTTCTAACATGTACCCAGTTGCAAGAGCTAGTATGGTATACCTGGGTTAAATCAACTTTAGTAAATTTTGCTACTCTGGGGATGTTGCAAGAATGTTTGGAAGCCTTTTATTGAGTATTTATCAATATTCAATTTTGGTTTGATTGTGACCTTGCAGTCATCTTAAATCAGGATGCTGACATCAGATTTGAGTACTACATTTTTGCTTTTATTTTCAGTATTTAGTTATTTGTTGATTGAAAAAAGGGGGCTAGAAAATATTGCCTATTCTCAGCCTCATCACTGGGTGTGGGCTATAGATGCAACCAACTGAAACTGAACCAGATTAAACTGTTGGTGGTAGTTTAGTGAATGAGAGAAATTTGGCCAGGGCACTTAGGGATTATTTTTCTCTTCTCAGGAAGTTGCATGAGATCTTAGACATCCACCAGAACAACCTGCAGAAAAAGTAGACAGTACCTTAGTTTAAAGTCTCATCCAAAGCACTGTACACCCCTATAGCACAACAAGCTCGAACCTTATAAGAACAGGAATATGTCAATACTGCTCATTTGGCAGAAGTCTCAGATCTGGCACACAGTTTTTTGGGTTCAAGTAGTATTTATTTTTAATTTTTTATGTATTGAAAATTTCGGAATTACAACCTTTGAGTCAAGGACTCCTTTGCAAAGGCTCCACGTCAGTCATGACAGGACAAAACATCAAGATAGAGTGTACAAAGTTCTCAAAACAGAGATATTACATTACGACAAAGATCAAAATCATAGCATAAGTAAAAGGCTACTCGTCAGTTGTAATAGAAGATTTACACAGAGAACAGGTTGTACAGAAGCTTCCAAAACAGGACATTACAAGGTTCAACAATCACAGTGTAGGGTTACTGCCAAGGCTCAGAGAAAAATCTGAGGGTTGAGATGTTCCAACCAGTGTGGTGGCCCCTGTAGTCAACAACCTAGGGGGAAAGATGGAGAACAGTTACATGTCTCGAGTTAAGGAGAACTTGAACCCAGTTTTGAATAGACTTAGATGGGGGCAAAGTGGGATGGAAGATGGTAGTTTGTTTAGCCAGAGGGAGCACGATAACGGAAGGATCTTTGCCCTAGAGAGGTCCTACAGTGGAGAACTATGTAGGAGGTCCCAGCCAATTGTCTAGGGTGCCTCATGGGGGCAGGTTGGATGAGGCGGCAGACACGCTGGTGTGAGTTTCATAAGGATCTTTTGGCTTGGAGGCAGGTTTGGTATTTAAGCCTCCCTTCTAAGGTTAGCCAGTCTGCTCGAGAGTAGAGCAAACAAGTATGTGTTTGTCTATTGCTGCTAGTGACCATGCAGCAGGCTTTGTTGAGTGCTGTATTGATGCTGTTTAGGGCTGACTGGTCAGCAGCGCCGTAAATAGTTATTCCATAATTGACCAAAGAGAGGACTGAGCTAGTAACGGCTAGCCGTAGTGCCTGTGGGGTAAGGCAGTGTTTGTGTCTGTAGAGAATGCCAAGTCGGGTATTGACTGAGGTGGAGAGAAGTTTAATATGTTGGTGGTAGGTTAGGGATGTGTCCAGAGTGATACCTAGATATTTAAAACATGTGACCTGTTCAATGTGGTACCATGTTAGTTTGAGATTGAGAGCTGGGAGTTGTTGAGGGTTTTGGCGATGGGCAAACATAATGGATTTTGTTTTGTCATAGTTAAGTATAGGACGGTGTTCAGTGAACCAGTATTCAAGCTCCTAAAACAGCCTTGAAGGGTGTTTTGGAGATGAATGAGGTTGGTGTGTTTCAATAGCACGCATCGTCAGCATAAAGCAATAGCTTTCCACTACAGGCTAGGGGAGTGAGTTCAGAAAGAGAGTGAACAAGAGAGGCCAAGTATTGACCTTGAGGGACACCAGCAAGAACTGGTTGTTTGGAGGAGAGTGTGTTTCTAATTTTTACTTGCTGCTTCTGTCAGTCAGATAGTTTTGAACCAGGAGATATTTTCAGGTGCAATATGGAGGGATGCAAGGGCATGAAGAAGAAGCTCATGATTGACAGTGTCAAATGCCTTGGTCAAGTCAACGATATTGCCCCAACTGCTGACCCCTGATCAAGAGCTTCATGAATGTAAGATGTAAATTCTAGTAGTGCTGTGGTAGTACTGTGCCCTTTTCTGAAACCATGTTGCTCATGGCAAAGGAGTCCATATTTGTCTAGGTATTCGAGAGTTGGTCAGATACAATTTTTTCTAGTGCTTTTGAGAGGGGAGGAAGGATCGTAATAGGCCTATAGTTGCCCGGGGTAGTTGGATCACCCTTTTTTAGGATAGGTGTGATAATACCCCTCTTCCATAGTGTAGGGATTTGGCCAAGGCACAGTGAGTAGTTGAGGAGATTGGTGAGATGTGGCAGAGTCTCATTAAGGGTAAGCCCGAAGAAGTTTAATGTCAAGGGAGTCACTGCTATAATGCGTGTTATGCAGAGCTTTTGAGAGGTAGCGTTTAGCCTCAGTGCAAGAGATTATGCACAGCCTGAAAGGAGGGTGTGTAGGGGAACAAGGTGTAATAGTAGGTGTGTGGGGAGTGGGGTCAAAGAAGTTTATAGGGAGGACATGACTAAGGTCAGAGAAGGTGGTGTTTAGGATATTGGCTATGGCGGTGGGGTCATGGGAGAGGGGTACCCTGAACTAAGAGCTGGGTTGGGTCAGTGTTGGTGGCTTTCCCACAGAGTTCCTTAACATTGTTCCAGAAAGATTTCCCAGAGCTCCAGGTGGTGGTAAAGGCTTGGTGATAGTATGTGGCCTTGGCTTGCCGAATAGCCCTTGTGCATTTATTTCTTGCTTCTCTGTAGAGCTGTCTATCATGGGGCAGCTGAGAGGATAGGGCCCTGTGCCAGAGGTTATCCCTATGATGCATCAGTTGAAGGAGGGACTGAGTAATCCAGGGGTGTCCCAGGTTTTATTACCTTCTTTGTGAAGGGGCAAATATATCCAGGCAGCGTTGAAGATGGTAATAAATGCAGTGGCGCTGCATCTAAAGATTGGGCAGTATAAACTGGATCCCAGTCACAGGTAGAGAGGTACACTCTGAGTGAGAGGCACCTTTTGAGGCGCCTTTGGATGGAAGTTTTTGTCTGTTGGGAGTATTTTTATTTGTCCACCAGCATACGACAGAGGAGTGGTCACTAAGTACATCGGGGAGCACACTGACTTTTGTAAGATGGCTCGGGAGGTTTGTAAAGATAAGGTCTATAAGTGTGGAGAAGCCTGTCCGAGGATCCTGCCTAGTGGGTGACGGTACTACTTGGGTGAGGTCATAGGCACAAGCTGCATCCTTGTAGGCAGCCGATGTAGAGGATAGCCAGTTTACATTAAAATCACCCATAATAATCAGTTCACTTTTTGTGCGGAGATATGTGATTGCAGATAGAATAGAATCAAATGCTAGCTTCTGGTTTCTTGGGGGGATGTAAACTGCCATAATATAAAGAGGTTTACCAGGAGTACCAAGGGCAGCTTTGATGGTAGTGGCCTGAGCGCCATGTTCAGGCAAGGGAAGTGTGACTAAGAGAGGCTGAAGGGATGATTTAGCATATATGGCACATCCCCACCCCGTTTGTCTGCCCTATTAGTTCTAAAGATGGTATAGTCCCTGAGGGAGACTGAGGCATCAGGGACATTTTTTGAGAGCCAGGTTTCTGATAAGGTAAGGATGTCTGCGGGGTGTTGTGCAAGCCATCCTTGCAGCAGGGTAAATTTTTTTGGTAGGCTGCAGATATTGAGGGAGGCCAGAAATAGGCCACTAAGCGAGCCCTTCTTATTGCCACTGGGCATGGGAGGACCTGGGTTTGGATGGACATTCCCAGATATAAGTAGGAGGAGAAGGAAAGTTTGCTGGAGGGCGAGTTTCCTCATCAGTTTAGTTGTATTGCAGCGAAGCCCTGTATTAGTGACCAGGGACTTGTATTCATAGCAACCAGTGCGGTTACTATTATGAATTACTGAAGAGTACTGCTCTGTTAGAAGTGCTGTGCTTTAGATAAGACATTTAAATTAAGGTCTGTTGCACAAGTGGCTGTCACAGTGGATGTTAAAGAAAACAATATGATCTAATGTTTAAATAGCATGTTTTGCGACCAGGAGACTCATGTCCAAACCCCACCAGAGTTATTTACTCTGTGACCATGAGCAAATCATTTAGCCATTCTATGCTTGTCTTCCAATCTGTAAAATTAAAGTGCTAGTAGTGCCAAAAATAGCAGGCAGAATATTTTAGTCATTTTTAAACCAGTCCCTTATTACTTTTTATTTCTGAAGTGTGTTTTTTTTTCTATGTGCTCATTAAATGTTTTTTTACATAGTAATATTGGATGAGATGTGAAAAGCTGTGCTTTACCTGGAATCAGACATATCTAGTTCTGTTCCTCCCACTACATTACCAGCATCTGACCTCTCTTATTGTTACATCACCACCCCTGTTGCTTGATTGGTATGTGTCAAAAGTTACCATTCAAGTAGCAGATTGCCTCTTCTTGGTTATTAGTGATGTTACAGTCATTGATGTCACAGTGTTGATGATATATTGGGAGGAATAGAGCTGACTATGCTAGCCTTCAGGTAGATTGTCACTCCACACACCCCACCTTGTACTGTCAGGTAGAAAATCTTTTAATCAGCAAAAAAAAAAGAAGAAAAACACATCAGATATAAGAAGCAATGGTTGACTAATTCTGAAATTTACTATTAATTTCAGGCAGCACAGTAGCCATTTAAGTAGTCATTGGATCACAGTCTAGAAGAAAAGGATTGAGAGGCAGTGTGGTCTAAAGCCTAGCTCATAGTTCTGGGAACCAGGAGAACCAGGCTTATATCTCAACATAGACATTTACTCATATTCTGACCCTGAGCAAATCATTTAACCACTAAGTGTTTCAGTCCTCTCATCAATAAAAATAATTAAAAGCAGGACAGATGACTACTTATAGACCATATCCTGACCTCATTTGACAGCGGAGTTACCATATCCATGAACTAACCTGACAAACAACTGACCATATTGAATGCAATTTACATGCCATGTCAGGCATGGGGTGAGATCAAGTGTGAGACCATAGAGAATTGTTTCAGAAAGGTGGGGTTCCATAAAGATGCAGCCTCAGCACAGACTGAAACTGTCGTTTTATCACCAGCTGTGCCCAAAAATATGACTGCTGAGGAATTTCATGCATTTGTAAACATCAGCAATGCCGTACTATGCTTTAGTGAAGTCACTAATTCTGAAATAGCCCAACAAGTGCTGGAAATCGAGGAGAATGATGATAATGAGGAGGAGGAGCCTAAAGTTGATGTCCCCCACAAACAGTGAGATGCAGGAATGGCTGAGAAAACTGTGGAGGTACATAGAGCATAACACTGTCTCTGATGACAACTATGCTGTTTTCTACCATCTTGAGGACTCCTGCACAGCAACTACCACAAGAAAACTTCAGCAGAGCAAAATTGCTGACATCTTCACAACACAACAGAGCTGATTTGTTTTTAATGTTTTAATTTCTTTACTTGAATAAAATGGTTTAAACAGTATGAGCACTAAGCACTACAGTATACAGTACATAAGAATACCTCTGCACAATCCCCAAATAACATGTTCAGAGAGCCAGAGAAACCATAAAACAAGTTTTAAAATCATTATATTGTATTCAAGTGTATTTATTTATTGAAAATGTTTCACCAGGAAAGGCACACTGAGCAAAAAGATGTCGTCTCATGGTGCGACCTGGGGGGTTACAGAGGAGGCAGGTATACATACAGTATTTGAACTTACAGTAGCAAAACAGATAATGTACATAGATAGGAGGGATTACATATGAACTTGTTGCATAGGCAGAGCAGTACAAAACAGCACCGGATCAGCAGGCAGGTATACATACAGTATTTGAACTTACAGTAGCAATACGGATAATGTACATAGAGGGGAAGGATTACATATGAACTTGTTGCATAGGCAGAGCAGTACAAGACAGCACTGGATCAGCAAGTACAGGTTATACAAATCATGGTTACCCAACAAGGTAAGAACAGTACAGAACATGATCGTAAGGGCATGGAATACAAAACAAGGGTACACATCAAGGCAATACATGAGATACATAAGTGCCAGTTTACAGAATAGGGGTGGGAGTAGTAGAACTTGAGTGCCAGTAGCAGAGGTTGAGCTTCAGGGAGATGCATCAAGTAGAAAGGAAGGATTTGAGAGCAAGGAGGGGGAAGGGAAGCAGGGTGTAGAAGTATAGGTGTATGGGGGAGGTAGGTGAGGAGGGAGGGAGGGGGCTGGGGAGCTAGGTTAATTTGGAAGGGGGGAAGGGAGAAATTGAGAGTGCGAAGAGTAGGTATAGAGGGGGTATAAGTGCACAGGGTAGTATATATGCCAGACAATTGGGCGATGGCCGTGCCGCATACCTACCTCACTCCTGAAGCACAAACAACTGAATCTTCCACTGATATGCGGTCAGCAAATAGATTGCACAATGTTAAGAATAAGGGACTGCATAAGTGCATAGCCCACTTAAACACATACTTGTTGTCCATCCTGAGGGTATGCGTTTAAGCGGGATGCACTGCATTGCATCTCAGCAAGACTACCTTTGTAAATAACTTGTAAAATTAAAGTAAGCTGTAGCTATTGCATCTCAGTTGGGTTATCCCTGATAAATATAAAATCTTACAAAAAGGCAGTCAGTCTGCTGTGTCTTTGATAGTATTCCCCATCCATAAAACATAATACACTTGTCTGTGCATGTGGATGTCATGCATGTAAAGTCTGCAAATGACTGCATAATGTCCCTGTGCTATAAATATCATATTCATTGTTTGTACAATGTTTTCAGGTAGAGCATGCATAATTAAAGTACCAGCGGTACTAAAGGTGCCAAATAAGGTCTGGAAAGTGTGATATACAGTAATTATGTATTATAGTACAAGATACAGTACCCAGATTCAAACCAGTGATCTGTTACCTGTTTAGTGAATGCACATTCAGTGTGCCACTGAGCTGCAGGTAAAGGAATTGTACTTCCTGTGGCGTAGATGTTAAGTCAAAACCTGTAAATTTAAATCTTTTGTAATACTCTCTTCTTGCCATGAATGCTGAATTAATGGACATTCTCATATAGTATTCAAAAGGTCTGCTTCTTTGGCACAGCAATGCCAACAGTTGCTGTCTGCTGATACATTAATTTTGAAAAGCCTTCCTGGAGTATAGTACAGTATGCCTGATCAAACAATTTGAATTGAATAGATCTGTCTCTTTTAGCTTTGTAAAACTGAAGTGTATGTATGCTTGTTTTCCATTTGTTTTCTGCAATGTTAATTTTAGGTTTTGATGGCAATTTTTCAGAAATCTTGCTGTACCTTTTCATGGTTTGATCTCCCAGAAGGCTGATCAGCCAAGCAAGGCCTTTATAATCATTCTTTATAACACTCATAATCTCCATTTCTGTTCCAAAAGCATTTGGTGCTTTCTCCCATCTGCAGAAATCTTTTGTAAAGATGTATTTTAGCTGAGTATGTCTAAAAAATTGATTCCTATGTAGGTCATATGTATTCCTTAAACTAGTCCATTCCATTAATTTATTATCTCATATTATATCAGACCACCTATGGATTCCTTTGTTGACCCAATATGAAAAATATAGCGTTTTCTTTTGAATGTTAAAATAAGTATGCTTTGAAATTCTGTTAGAAACTTACTTGTGTTGCATTTAGTTTTATTTCCAGAAACACTAATCACTTTAGCAATATTCCTATTAATTTCACCATTTTGTTATGTTTTGCTGGATAGAACCATACGTTCTCTTAATGAATCCTAATATCTGAATCTGTGTTGATTAGTGTATTCTCCAGATTTAAATCGATTTCTCTGTATGACCATAGGCCTGTCAATTTGACCGAATATAAGATATGATATCTTTTTACATCTGGAAAGGATGATCCTTCCATTTCTTTGGCCAACAATAATTTGTCCCATGAGATCCTGGGTTGCTTATAATTCCAGATAAAATTCCTGATTGAGGAATTTATTTTTTTAAGCAATTATCAGGTATGGGGTAATTATAGCTTGTAAAGAATATGTTATAAATGGAATCATTATCATTTTAATCATCATTATCATTTTAATAATCTAAATGTTGCACCATAATTTATTTATTTATATGTTTGTTTGTTTGTTGACCAGGTGGGTGCACTGGTCTAAGGATCGTTTTCAGGCATGACCGGGGCCATGGCGATGGCGCAGGAATTCAGCAAATAATTTGACACTGGTATTTTTGAGCAGTCCTACAATTTATCTTTAAGCTTGTTAATAAATGGATTGAAATTTGTATCATAAAACTTGTTATTTGCTAGTTTAATTCTCAAATTAGTGGATACCCTCATAAAAAGCAACATCCAGGTGAACATAACTAGATGGATAGCTTCATGGCTCTCCAAAAGAAATCAGAGGGTGTGCATTAGGGGCACATACTTCAAATGGTCAAGTGTGTCTAGTGGGGTGCTCCAGGGTTCTGCACTGGGACCTTGCTTATTTAACATTTATCTTTCATCAATAACCTGTAAATCTGAGGCAAGGCTATCGAAATTTGCTGACAATATGAAGCTTGGTAGAATAATTAACGGTGCTGAGGAAGCTGTCACTTTGCAGGAGGCATTGTATGAGATGTAAGAGTGGTCAAACAAATACAGCTTGTCCTTTAACTCAGACAAATGCACTGTAATGCATCTAGGAAGAGGAAATCTAAAAATATCATACTAGTTAAATGAAAATATCCTAAGAATGGTGACAGATAAAAAGGATCTGGGTATTAGAATTACCCATGATCTTAACTTTAAACAACATAACAATATGATAGTCAAAAAAGCTGGGAGTATTTTACATTGTATCATAAGACACATAAAGAGTAGGGATAGACAAGTAATCATGCCACTATAAACATCATTGGTGAGACCTCATTTGGAGTACTGTGCACAGTTCTGGTCTCTGAGATATAAAGCTCAGATACATGCTTTACAAAAGATACAAAGGAAGGTCACGCACCTATTTCTGGATATGGACAGGCATGGGCTATGAGGAAAGGCTGGCACAGCTGGGTATATACTCCCTGGAGTTCAGGAGACTGAGGGGAGACATGTGCCTGGTGTATAGAGTAATATTGGAGTCAGATTTGAGAGCACAACTTGGCTTAAACATCAGGGTAAAAGTGTACAACACCAGAACCCACACGGTACAAATATTAGGAAAGAGATTTAATACAAATAGGAGGAAACACTGGTTTGACATTAAAGTGGTTAAGCTATGGGACAGCTTCCCAGCCGAGGTGGTGGAGAGTGATAGTATGTCAAAGTTCAAGACACTACTTGACAATTACCTGATACAAAATAAAATCCAGGGATATAGTTAGATCAAGCAGCAAGCTCCATGGACTTTGGTCTACTATGCTCTGCTAAAACCTATGTAACCTATGTAAATAGCTTAGCTCTTCATTATTTAGTTTAGCTTTGAAAATACTCAATGTTTCTAAAATATTTGGATGATTAGAGGCATCAATTCAGACTTTTTTTTTTTGCTGTATATCCTGCTACCAATGAGAAGTGAGAAATTAATAATAATAATTCTTGAATGCTATCCTTAGGAGTTTCTGCAATAATAATCACATCATTGGCATATGCTTTTAGCTTAGTCTCTTTATTCCCTGTTTGTATGCCTCTGATTTTTTGTTACAGTATCTCTTATTTCAATCAATAAGGTCTCTAATGCAAGCACAAAGGGAGTGGGAGGCAGGGGACATCCCAGATGAACTCCTCTACTTGACACAAACATTTCAGTAAAATTACCATTGATCCCGATTTTAGATTATGGAGAAACATACAACATTTTTATATAAGAAATTCCATAGGAAAGCCCCATTTAGAAAGAATATAGAAAAGAGAACACCATTCTAACATGTCAGATGCTTTCCATGCATATAATTAAAGCATTATAGCCTATCTACCTTCCTTTTCAATAAATTCATTAAATGTTGTATTTTATGTAGAGATGGGCAAAGCTGGGAAAATTTGCTCTGCAAATTAATCCGAAAATTTAGTACAGTTTAACGCAGTTCGTGGAGTGTGAATTTATTCACAAAGTACAAAGTTTTGCAATGATGTGTGGAATTTTGTGGGTGAAATTCCACACTTTGCGGTGCAAGCTTCATGATTCGGGCAGAGTTGAAGTGGCCGAGGGTGGGGAAAACTTCGCAAAACTCTGCAAATGTGAATTTCAGCCACTTTGTGGCCACTTTGCTAGTGAATTAAAACTTTGGCACATTGCTAATTTTATTTATAGCTGTATGTATATTCCTTGTAGGAATAAAACCTAGTTGGTCCAGATTAATTATTTTGTAGGATAAGGTAATATTGGGAGGACTTTAAGCCTGAGGTTCAATGGGTGGAGCAACAACATCACTCCTCCATCAACCTCAAAAACGTCACTCATCCTGGACTCTCCCAGGATTCGTTTTCATTGGTGGCCGGGGGCGCTGCTTTCTGTTGGCATCCAGCCCTCAGATTTTGCCATTCCTCTGTCTACCTTCCCCCTCCAGCTCCTACCGAGTGCCTTGGACTACTGCCTCTGTGTTTCTTTGCCTTCATTTGCTGCCTGTCTGTTCCTGCTTCCTCGTACCTCCTGCATCTGCCATATAGTGCTATCCCTGGGGGCCCTTCCTTTGACCTGTTAATCGTCTGCTCCACAACCTCACTAACTAACCTGCCTCTTCCATAATTTGACTGACTTGCAACATAGGGGATGCCATTTGGCTCCCTTGCATCCATGGCTTGCCTGCTTCGCTGGGATATCATCAGCATGTACCTCCTCTATCGAAAGCCAGAACTACTGTCTTCAGACTGAGGTGATTTTTTTTTTGTTGTTGTTTTCTTTGTTTGTTATCTCTTTTCTTCTTGTTTTGTGGATCGCACTTGCCTCCCCCCTCATGTCCTTGGTCGCTATCCCCCACTTCTGGCTCCTTGTTTTGGCTCCTGCTCCTCCCTGCCATGCAGCTGCCTACCCTGGCCACTGCCTCTGCTCATTGCAGGTGTGTTCATCTCATAGTAGTGAACCTTCTTGTGCTCCTTTGCTGTACATTCATGGCTTTTTTTTTGTCTCTATTTACTGGCTTCAGAACGATACTCCATTTTCAGTGTCCCATGGCATTCTAACGATGTAGTTTATTTCTGCTTTCTTTTCACTATCAATTACCACCCTACATACGATCTACATGGTTTTTCTAATTATTTCTGCAGCAATTCTTTTAGGTATGTTTTGTACTTTTGTCTGGCGTAAATGGTCTGGCTCCATGCTCTCATTATGATCCAAAAATTGATTTTGTTGGAATGGTGGGACTTCATATGGGTTTACATGAACCTGTCATTCACTCTGACGATCAAGTCATGGTGAGTTGGCAGCAGTCTTTCAGCATTCACTCTGAGAGACTACATGAGAATGTGGGACATTGCTGAGCTCCGCATTAGGTGCTTTCTGCAACGTCTCTAGAGCTGGTTAACCTTCCCTGTTGTTCACTGGGCAAGTTTCAAGTATTTTGCTGCAGCCAATTCCTAGACGATGGGATCCTGAACTGGTTTCACCAGGCTGACTTCCTGCTCCTTTCACCTGCCTGGCCTGGGCACCTTGCTCACACGTCTTGTGCTGCATGTGGTTTGGAGTGTGCCAGGGGTGTGCTTCTCCATTCATTTCAGTGATGACATTCTTTCAACTTTTATAAATAAACATAAAAAAAAAATAAAAAACACAATGTCCTTTTCCCCGATCTTCTCTTGTCATACCACTGCACTCCTGCGGCTGTGGCCATTATCATTGAATCGTTCCTGTCTCCTCCTCTTCTGATTCTGTACCATCCAATGGGCTTCCCTATCATGGCTCCCATAGCCTCTCATCAAACCGCAGCCTTCTTGCCACATCTATTCCAGTTCCTGACTCCTGTCTTCTTGCCAGTCATCCAGCATTCCCTCCACTCCAAGCCTGCAATTGTTATTTACTCATTCTGGCCTTCATGACTTCTCTCCACCATCATCCATCGTACACTTCACTCCCTTTTGTCTCTCGAGCCTTCGCTTCACTCCTGCATACTTGTCACTGGGTCCTATCATTGCCCGCTTGCTCTGCCATCCACATCATTTGGCCATCTCTGGCTGACTCTGTCTAGCCTTCACTTGAGTCTGGCTGCTATCGATATTTCTTTGGGCTTGTCTCAGGTTCCTAACTCCAGTCATCATTCACCATGCCTTATCATGTGCCTGCTGCCTTTTCTCATAGCGGCCATCAGGATTCAATCCACTCATGGCGTCACTCCTCTTCATCCATCATCCATTGCTTCCCTGCTACCTCATTTCGATTCTATCTCCACTCCCGGCCATGCCTTCCTGTCCGTCGCCCTTCGATCATGGCTAGCTGGCTGCTCTTCATCATCATCCAGAGTTCCCAATATTCACTTGCTCTGTCTTGCCTGCTATTGTTATTTCTTTTGGGCATGTGTATCATAGATCTTATGCTCCTATGCCACCTCATCCAACTTGCCCTACTACAGTTCTCATCCTGTACCGACTGGGTCCTACGCTACCCCATTGACCTCCCTAACACCTTTTGTCCTTTCATACCTCGCTTTCCCACACCAGCCTCCATGGCTTCAATCTATCTTTGTCCCTCATCCATTTCCTATTTTTCCTTCCTTATCCTAGTGCCTTTTCTCATCCCAGCCATCATGGATTCACTCCACTCATGGCTTCACTCCCACTCACGGCTTCACCCCTCATCGTACATTGTCTGATTTTGCTCCTCTCAACTGTTCGACCTGAGTGTACCCTCTCATTTGCATACCCTCTGGTTTCAGACATGCCTCATTGGCCTCAGAGTCTACCTCCTTTCGAGGAGTCTACTTACTCGCATCGCTCTATCGAGCAGTCTACCTTCATACAAGTTCATTCCTGTTTCCTCTTATTCATCTTCCATACTGGCCATCATGAATTCACTCTAATCGTGGCCTGCAATCAATATGTCTTTTGGGCATATCTTTCATGACTCCTATGCTTGCCCTATCATGACTCCTATGCCACCTCGTGGACCTGCAGCCATCCTACCTCATGCATCAGGTTCATAACTCCGGTCATCATTCTGTCATCTTTACCTCAAGGTTTGTCTCTTTATATTGCTTACTCGAGCATTCCCATCAGTGTATCCTATGCTCATTGACTTTGACCTCCTGGTCTAATCATTCACATCGCATAATCATGCATGCCCTATTGGCCTCAGCATCTACCTACTCACATGGCTCAATCAAGCATTCCTATTATTGGGTCTTATGCTACCTCATCGACCTGCTGCCCTCCTGTGGCGCTCCTTATCATCAGTCTTCATCGCTGCCTCACGTTCCATTTTTGATCCATTCTTTCTTTAGGTTTTGATAATTTGTATATCTCCAGTGTTTTGCATGGCTCTCATTCCCTCTGCCACCAATTGTCTTGGTCGTCCCATGCTCATCTATTTCCATTGACTCTGAACTTAGTTTTCTCCTATCTCACTTTCCCCATCACCTACTCCTGCTTCGGTGTATCCTCATTCTGCTCCCTCTCCTTGGCTCTTTCTGCAAAACTCAGCCATCCTGGTTTCGATCCAGTCATAGCTTCTATCTCATTGTGCCACAACTTATCTATTTATTTACTTTGCCATTCATAGCCTCTGGCCTTCCATGGATGACTCCATCTAACTTTTGGTAGACCCGGGCATATGTGCCACCTCATCCAGCTCACGCTTCTGCCCCCTTGTGGTGCCTTCCTTCTTCAGGAGTCTATGTGTTCCATGTCATCCATAGTTGATCCCTTCGTCAGTGACCCTTCTTCTCTTTAACTCCTTAGTTCCATGATGCCTGGCTCAACCTGCTTGTCTCATTCAATTCTTCTTTCGGCATGCCTTGGCTTGGTTTGCTGCCAAGTCTATGCCATTCCCTTGCTCTGTCTAGCTATGCCTATCCTGTATTTTGCACAGCCTAATCTGACTTGCCCCTGTGCAGTTCTTCTCCTGTACTGGCTGGGTTCTAAGCTACCCTATTGCCTTCCCTATCATCCTTCATCCTTTTATACCTCACTCTCCAGTATCTGTCTTCATGGCATCCTTCACTCATCATACCTCATCCATTCCTGTTCCCTTCCTCAGCCTAGCGCTTCTTCTCATCCTGACCATTGTGGATTCTTTCCACTCTTGGCTTCCCTCCTCCTCGTATTTCATCCAATTTGACTCCCCTTGATTGCCATCCTATGCTTTCCCTCTGGTTTGCAGATCCTCTGGTTCCTGATGTGCTTTCTTGGCCTCGGTGTCTGTCTCCTCTTGAGGAGCATCATTGTTCCTCTCTCTCCCTGGTGCCAGATGCCTTCATTCAAGTTCTGTTCCTGTTCATTCATGTCTCCTCTTCTTCCAGTTCCATACCTGCTCTTCAGGATTCAGCTATCATAGGCTTCCCTCCACTCTTCTTATCACTCCTCATCATACTTCGTCCAATTTTTCTCACTCCTCATCGTACCTCATCCAGTTTTGATCCTCGATCACTTCACCTGAGTTGCCTCGGTTCCAGATCTCCCTCCTTAGCCTTGGACTCTACCTCCTTTCAAGGTGCCTGATTGGTGTACTTCCTTCGTGCCAGTTCATTTTCAGTTCTTTCCCATCTCCTCCTCTCCCAGTTCACTTCTGGCTATCCAGGCTTCCCTCCACTCTTGGCCTGCTCTCGACATTCTTTTTGGGCATACCTAACATAATTCCTATGCCACCTATAAGCTACGGCTATCCTGCTGAATGCATCGAGTTCATAACTCCAGTCATATTGAGTTCATCACTCTAGTCATCTTTCACTCAGCATTACTTCAAAGCTCATCTATTTACATCGCTTACTCTAACATTCCTATTATTCAATACCGTACTACCTTATCAAATATAACCTCAGGGTCTAATCATTCAGGGTCTAATCATTTGCATCGCATAATCGAGAATGCCTCTTCAACCTCAGTGTCTGCTCACTTGCATCACTCTATCAAGCGCATCACTCCATCAAGCCAGTCTGCAATATTATTCGTCTCCTCATTGGTTCATCTGGCACATCCTCGTGAGCACATCTGGATACCCCTTGCTGCTCTGACTCATAAACAGATTTACTCCCTTCCATCCTTGTTTCTAGATCTACTATCTCACATTGACTACTCGAGCATACCCTCCTTAGTTCCAGCAAGGTTTATCTAGTTTCATCATTCCCTCGAGTATTCCATCATTGACTCTGATGCTACTCATTGACTACAACAACATGATCTAATTGTTCACATCACATAATCATGCCTTATCTACTTCAATTTCTACTTCCTCGCTTCACTCAATCAATCATACCTATTATTGATCTTATGCTACCTCATCGACCTTCAGACCTCCTGCAGCGATCATCACTATCAGTATTAATTTTGCTTCATGTTTGCATTTGATCTGCATGCAGCCTCATGTTCCAGCTTTGATTTGTGCTTTCTTTTAGGGATCTTCTGTATTCCATCATCATCCTCACTACTCGTATCCCTCTAGCTACTGAACTCTTTCTTTTAAAGAATATACATCTTCAATTCAAGTGTTGTCAGCCTGGCGGGAACGTGACCTAGGCCTTGGATCCCCAGAGATTTCCTCCTCAAAGGGGTTTTTTCCTCTCCTCCATGCCAATGGTCATAATATTAGTTAGAGTTAGTGATTTTCTTCTCGTTAGTTAGTTAGGTTCCACTGTTGGATGGAGGTGGATGGTGGCTTGGCTTTCCCCACTCTCCTTAGGAAGTTAGCCCTTCTCTCCATAGAATTCGTCCATCATCCCCACCGATGCTCGACATCTTTGGGTATTCTTTTTGGGCTTCTTCCTAACCTACCTTTAGCTGACGCATTCATTTCTGGCAACTGTTCTAGGGTTCCTTGCATCATACCCCTACAGGGTGGTATATCCCACAGATAGAGAGGCAGAAAGCCACAAAAGTAATCAAGTTACATAAGCATTATCACATATCTTATCCAGTTGTGTAAGCACATTGAATGGGAGGGCTTTAAGCCCGAGGTCCAATGGGCAGAGCAACAACGTCACTCCTCCATTGACCTCAAAATGTCACTCATCCTGGACTCTCCCAGGATTTGTTTTCATTGCCCACCATCCACCCCTCCTCCTCCAGTGGCTTGTCTCTCTTAACCATGGGCTTCCTCCTAACCTACCTTTAGCCGACGCATTCATTTCCAGCACCTGCAGCGGGGGAACCCTCTTCTAGGGTTCCTTGCATCGTACCCCTACAGGGTGGTATATCCCATGGATAGAGAGGTGGAAAGCCACAAAAGTAATCAAGTTACACAAGCATTATCACATATCTTATCCAGTTGCATAAGCACATTGAATTTATTGTTAAGTATTTTTACATATATTTTGCAATCTGAATTGAGCATAGCTACTAATCTATAGTTTTCAGTTTTATGTTGATCTTTATTTGGTTTAAGTACAAGTGAGATACATGCTGAGTTGAAAGATTCAGGAATTATTTTAATTTTCTGAATTTCTTGAAAAAGAGATTCCAAGATAAGCAGCAGTTCTTTCAGAAAAGAATCAAAGAATTCTAAAGTATATCCATCTGTGACAAGACACTTATCTTTGCGCGTCATTAGAATAGTATTTTTTATTTCTTCTTGAGCAATTAACCTTGTAAAATTGTCAGACTCTTGTTGAGCAAAATTATTATTGCAGCAAAAGTCTCCATAATAATCCAAATCTTCTCTTGGTGGAGAGCATTCAGAGCTATATCATTCCTATAAAAAAATAGGAAGCAATCAACAATCATTTTTTTGATGTAACAGACTTCTCCTTTTTGACCAAAACAGAAATAATCTCTGTCCATGTAGAAGCCACTTTGCTCCTTTGTGCCAGAAATTGTCTGTCCATTTCACATGAAAGTTGCCAAGTTTTCTTCATTTTAAGTCGGCCATTTTTATCTGATGTATTTCTGTATCATCAGTTCATTTCTTTTCAAATTGTCTCAATCATCTTTACAGATATTGTGCCCAGTTTATAATTTATTTTCTAGATCACAGAATTTATCTTCAACCTCCTGTAAATTCTGTTTTCCTTTTTTGTTAATCCATGGTTCTTTGGAGATAATTACTCCTCCAATTGTGGCTTTTAATGCATCCCAATATTTATAATACTGTATTTGCACTGAACATGTTATCATTTTTAAAGTTGTGGATTGCTTCTCTGACTTTTTTGACAAATAACTTTTTATTCAATGTGTTCCTAAGTCTCCAAAGTGATCAGTTAATGAACATGGCTCAACATTATGATCTGAGATCAACTTCTGTTCAATATTAGAATCATAATATCCACCGTTAATTAAAGGTTTTGAAATAAAAATAAAGTCAGGTCTTGAGGCATTATTATGTCTATGGGAGAAGTACATGCATTCTTTCTTTTTAGAAATGTAATTCCCTCCAGAAGACTATTACTCCATTTGTCTGCAAAAAGTTATTAAGAATCCTGGATTTATATTTATCCCAACCTCTTACAATTACTGATTTACCTAGTTCCACATCAGCCAAAGAATTCATATCTCCACCCATAATGGCATATACTGCCTCCCAGTTACATACCTTGCTGTTCATTTTTGATAGAAAGGATTCAAACCGTGAAATGGGACATATACAGACCCAGTTACTATTGCTAGTTCTTCATATAAAATTTTAATTAGCACAATTCTCCCATCGAAATCTGATCGAGTCTCCACAACTTTCCCACAGAATTTATTAATCAAGATTGTGACCTCTTTACTACTTTTAGTCATACTCTCAGAAAAATAAACCTGCCCTAACCTTTTCTTTTAGTTTTTTTATCTCCTTGCTTTCTATATACTGTACGTTTCTTGAAGCAGAGCAAAATCTATTTTCATTTTACCCAGTTTATTAAATAATTGGTATCTTCTGATGAGAGAATTGATGACATTAACACTCCAAGTGATCCCTTTTAAAAATTGCACCATTTGGCATAAGTTAGTAATCTTACGCAACCCACAGAGGAAGGGGAGGGATGGTGAAAAAGTAGCAGGAGCGTTGAAGGGGAGGTTGGCACTAGTCCTCTTTCAGAGGAGAAAGTCCTGAAGGAACTCACTAATCTGAAAGTGGACAAACCCTAGGGCCAGATGGGGTGCATCCAAGACTACTGAAGGAACTCCGGGTACTGGCTGCACTTCTAACAGTCCTATTCAACAAATCAATGGAATATGGAGTGGTTCCAGAGGAATGAAGGGGAGCAGATATAGCCCCGCTTCACAAAAGTGGTAGCAAGGAAGAGGCTGGCAATTATAGGTTGGTCAGCCTGATATTATGGTGGGAAAGTCAATAGAAATGTTGCTGAAGGAAAGGATTTTGGAATATCTTGAATCCAACAGGTTACAAGACCTGTGGCAGCATTGATTCACAGGGGGGAGGTCATGTCAAACAAATCTAATTGATTTTTTGACTGGGTGACTATGGAATTGGATCAGGGAGGAGTGGTGAACATCAACATGGCTTGCCTAGATTTCAGCAAGGCTTGCAACACTGTTCCACATAGAAGACTAGTAAACATGCTGGATAGCTTAGGGGTGTGTAATAAGGTAATAAAATAGTAAGAAACTGGATAAGGGATAGGTAACAGAGGGCGGTGGTAAATGGAGTTCATTCCAAGGAAGAGAGGTGTGGGAGGGCAGGTTGTATGAAGACACAGAAGGTGAAACAAGTTATTTTAAAATGTCCCATGGGGAGTGCACTTTATTACAGAAGGACTTCAACACACTTGGCAATATAATAAACAGTTCAAACAATGCAAATCTGAAACCTCTGTGTTGCTCATACCTTGACTATTCAGGATGATCTTCATAGGTTTCACAGGTAAATCAGAGCCAAGAAGACCGTGGTCCATATTGCTTGCCAATTTTGTTTAATTATAACCCTTTATTGATTTGCTACTCAGAAAAGTGTCTAAACGATTTTTGAATAAGTTCATGCTTTCACTGGTCACCACAGAAAGTGGTAGGCCATTCCATATTTTGGATACTCTGACAGACAACCAAGAACTTCTCAGTTTTGTTCTACATCGTTCTAATGTTAATTGTAATGGGTGAGCCCTGGTTTCATAAATCACATCTCTGAAAACCAATCCCAAGGTGTCCCACAAACTAATATCATGTAGAGCTTGATACACCAAGCATAAGTCTCCCCTCAGTCTACGATATTCCAGACTGTAAAGTCCAAGTTTTCTAAGTCTGTCATCATATTCTAAACCCTGTACCTCATCCATTCTTTTAGTTGCCCTTTTCTGGATTTGTTCTAGAGCATTTATAGAACCCCTGTCTCCTGGTGCCCAAAACTGGGCACAATACTCCACATGAGGTCTAACAAGTGAAGAGTACAGCGGGAGCAAGACCTTACTACTTTTACTTTTTATGTGCTTAGTTATACAATGGAGAATACCCCCAGCTTTTTTGATAATTTGTTGACAATGTAGGCCAAAGTTTAAACCATTTTTTACTCTGATTTCCAAATCATGCTCATCTTCAACAACCTGAAGCAGTCTGTTACCCATTTTGTAATTTGCTAATGGATTTTTCTTCCCAAAATGCATTACAACACATTTCTCAATGTTAAACATGAGTTTCTTTGTTAAAGCCCAGTTTTCTAGTTCATTAAATGCATATTGTAAGGTAATTACATCTTCAGGTTTGTTAATTTTGTAGCCTATATGGGTATTGTCAGCAAATTTGGTCAACCAGACATCAGTTGAGGAAGATAATGAGGAGATATAGATATTAAAAAGACAGGGTCCCAGGACAGACCCCTGAGGGACCCCACTAGTAACCAGTTCATACTCTGAGTAGTAACCCTTTATACAAAATTGTTGGGTCCTCTCAGACAGCCATGACTCTATCCATCTGATAATATTCCCATCTAATCCCATTTTGAACAACTATAAAAACTTGGCCTAAAGGGCTGTCAGTTCCCACTCAGTCAATAGGCTCACAGTGACAAAGCCAGTACTTGAGGGTGGTCCTACCTGCACCTGCAGTTCTGCAGCCCATGCTTTAGGTAGACCAATTACCCCTCCAGTTGCTCAACTCAGCTCTGGTCCAAAACATACCAGCCCTGGCTAGCACCACCATTAGTCAGTCTTTATGAGACTGCTTCCAGCACCAACTACTCCCCTCTTGCATCAGCCAGTTTCACTCCTGCAGAGGACTGCTTCCTCCACAGCTCAGGTCTCAACTTATCTTATCTCATCTTCCAGACTGTGCTCAGTCAGCTCCTTTTATAGGGTTAGAAATCATGTGACCGCTCAATCTTATTTTAGTTACATGTTTGCAGCAGTTTTAAATATGGCTGTTTCATACAGAAAAGTAAGCAAAACATGAAAACACATTTTAACACATGTCCGCTTTTAAACAATCAGAAATCAAACCAATAAGAAAATAAAGATGGGAACTTCCAGGCAGGATGTCCCACCTTTCCTGTTCACAGACTCTGTCATGCTAGAGCTCTATAAAGCCCACAGATTTCAGTCGGCCTGAGCCCATAGTAATCCACAAAATGGATGCCAACAAACTTAAAGCACATGGAGTCAAACATTCTCCAAACAGGTAAATTTTCCTCAACATATAGCAATGTGTGCAGTTTTGGCATAAAGAAACATTTCATCTAATATCAGAAAAATACAAATTAAACCAGCAGTATAAAACAAAAGTCATTCCTAATGCATTATTTGTAGCAGTTTGTAAAATGTGTGTTTGGTACATTTCATCAAACAGTAAGAACTTTGGGATTCCTGATACCTTTATTACCTTCTATATAAAATTAAAGGTGGTTTATAGTAGTTCTTCTTCAGTATTTTGCTTATATGATATTTAGGACCAAAAACACAGATTCATTTGATGTACTTTCTTCCCCAGGTACAATATTTTGCAAATGGAAACTTTTAACAGGGGAATACACCACCAAAGTATACAACATTTCTTTAACCCTAACTGTGCTAGGGCAGCACATAATGATAACTGTATGTGTGTGTGTGTGTGTGTATATATATGTGCGTGTGTGTGTGTGTGTGTGTGCGCGCGCCGTGCTTGGGGGGGTCAGAAAGGGAAGAATTAGAAAAAGTATTAAAGTTTCAGTGCTGGGTGATCAGTCCAGCAAAGACGAGATAGAATATTAGAAAGGTTATCATAGAAGAAAGATTATAGCCAAAAGGATATTAAAAAAAGAAAACTCTAATTTGCCATTCTGTAAGACCATTCCTGCACTGAATGTTTCAGGTCTCAGTACACTTTAAATTTATTTGGTACCTTAGAGCAGCCTTGTTGTAGCTGTATGGCTTTCAAGTAGCCCCTTGGAAACTCATTCTCTTATTTTCATTAAACAAAATGCATTGAAATGGTTTTACCCTGCTACAGGAGGATGACCAGTGGGAAACCTCAGGGATCAGTGCTGTGACCAGTCCTCTTTAATGTCTTTATATGTGACATTGAAGTGGAGCTGGAAGGGAATGTCTGCCTCTTTGCAGATGACACCAAGATCTGCAACAGGGTGGACATTCGGGGGAAGAGGAAAGTATGAACAGAGATTTGAAAAAACTCATGGAGTGTTCAAGGGAATAGCAGTTGTGTTTTAATGTGAAAGTGCAAAATAATGCACTTAGGGCATAGAAACCCAGGAGTGGAGTACAACATGGGTGGAGTGGGATTGATGACTGCCAAGCAGGAAAAAGACTTGGAAGTAATTACATTGAATGACCTAAAAGTAGGAAGGCAAATTGACAAGGCAGTTGGGAGGGCTAGTGGGATGCTAGGATCCATGGGAAGGGGTATTAGCAGAAGAAAGAGGGAGGTGGTGTTACCCTGTATAGATCACTTATAAGACGCCACTTTGAGTACTGTGTCCAATTCTGGAGGCCACATCTCCAGAAGGACATAGACAGAATAGAGGTGGTCCAGATGAGGACAACAATGACAGTGCAGGGTCTGTACCAGAAGCCATTTGAAGAGAGACTGAGAGACCTTAACACAGTCCCCCACAGTTGTTAATTCCTTTAAGGAACTTGAATGTCTCTATCATATCTTCCCTCTCCCATCTGGTCTCCCGTGAGTACATATTTGGTGCATTGAGGCACTCCTAATAGGATCTGCCCTGCTGGCCCTGAATCATTTTTGTAATGTAAAAATGTAAAAACTTTATTTTTATACAGGAAGCAAGTCATTAGGACAAAACTAATCCTGTTTACAAGACAGTCCTGTGAGTTACAAATCATAAAAAAATGTATACGAAATATAAATAATACAACCAATCACAAAGACAAAATCATAAATAGTCTAAATTAATAACAAAGATTCATACCTAACAATTACATACATCAACTTCTGAATTATTAATAACTTGTGCAAATCTAGAATAATCAAATATTGCATGAACACTTGGAAGCTGGGAGTTCCAGACAGCTGCTGCCCTTGTAGAGAGGGTCCTATCCCCAAACCTGTTTTTACGTCTAGTTGGCAGAATTTTATTTTGATGTACTGATCTATTAAGGACTGTCTTAGAGGTTTCTTTTTTTAAGAATAGTTGACTAGAAATTGGATGACCAGATGATCTTAATTTGTGCAATTACAACAGCCAAGTTCTATTATGGCTTGTTTCCAAAGGTTGCCATTCCAACCTCCATAATAGATAACAGTGATGTGTCTAAAAACTGCATTTGAGCACATATCTGGCAATCCTAAGCTGAATTTTATCCAAATGTACCAATAAAGATGTATTTGCAGTTCTATAAATTAAATGATCATAAGTTAAAGTAGGAATAATTGTTCTGTAATCCTTTTTCTGATAGACCAATTCTTGTTACTCTGCGCTCCAATTTATCCTTATCCTTATCTTTTCTGAGGTCAAGACTCCAGAACTGGGTGCAGTACTCTAGGTGAGGCCTCACCAGGGATCTGTACAGTGGAAGTATTACCTCTTTTCTTCTGCTATAAATACCCCTTCTGATACATCCTGTTAAACTTGCTATAGGCCTTGTTGCACTGACTTGATTGCTTAAATAATTTATATTTCATATTTTAATAATGCACCTCCAAATTTCAAAACTGCATTACAATAAACTTACTTTATAAGTCAAAGTTAATTTCTTGTGTCCTTCTATTCATATTGAGAAAAAAGAGAAAACAGTTTTCATATTTGTCTCTCAACTGTTAACATAATATGCATTTAGAGCTCAGCAATACATTTTACGATATTGTACAGTGTGGTATATCTTTTAAATCTGAAATAAATCAGAAAGTATCCCAAGACATGATTGGAAGTCTGATCTTTAGATTGGAAATTGCTTCTTTTATGTTATTATACATCTGTATCTGATTGTTTAAAAAACATGTCATAGTTTAACTGGGAAAGTCACAAAAGCCTTGAATCATTCTTTCCACAGCAACTGCTGCACAGGTAGATATTTTTTTCTTAATAGCTGTAGATCTCTCAAAAAGTATTGTCTTATAGTGATATTTTGTTCTCTGAAAACAAAATTTTCAGTGCTCAGGATGGCCCTGATAATTTACATTTTGTCGTCTAACTTAAGGAACTTGACTATTACATGGTGTGCTATCTCAGAGTTCTGTTCATCATGATTTTTACCTAGCCAATTGGTTCTGTAAATAATAACAGGATCCTTATCTATTTTTTAGCAGATCTGTTAAAAGTTTAACTAATATAGGCCATGATTCACTAAGGTGCATTGACCACGTCTGAAAACTGTGTAGAGTGTTTGAGCTGCTCTTTCCCCCGTGGATAGGTACACACTGGTGGTATAACTATTGCCAGCCACCTGTCCACGGTCCCACCCCACCCCAGTGGACAGGTGCATGGAGGACAGCTGGGGATAGGGCAATGGACCCAGGCAGACATACAATTGGATGCCTGTTCTGGATCTCAGAGTGGATTCCTGCACCATGGCATGGGTCTGGGGTGGTGAATGGCACACGTGGGTGTCCACCATGCATGCAGTACCACCGTAGGTGCCTCCACACTGCGGTCTACATATGCTGGCATCCGGTGGCTGTACCGTAGGTCCCTTGTGGCTAGTGGTCCCTCCCTCGTCCAACCAGGTTTGTCATGCAATGCCTGGTGTACAACTGCCCCCACATAGCAGAGCCCCTACCCCAGTCCCATACTGCAGAGACTCCCCCCCCAAAACCAGAGCCTTGACCCAGCTGCCCCATCCCATGAGTCAGCAAAGTGTACTTGACTGTCCTGACATGGCACCTAAAGTTATCTGGTATGGCCCACTAGGTACAGGTGCCAATTGTTAAGGGCAACCCAGGAGCACTGAGGTGGTGATGTGTCATGTCAGAGTCACACCGTAGACCAGTTGAGGTAGACCCACCATCCCGGTACCAGATGTCGTTACCCCCCCACCTGCTCAGTGGTGGATAGTGGCCCCCCAAGCCCACAGCACTGACATCCCACCCCCCATCCCCTGTACCTGTATGTCAGTGCCGTGGTCACTGGATGGTGAGTGAGGCATCCCACCACACTTCTACCACCTGCCGTCTGATGCTGGGACCATATCCTCTGTTTATAGGCAGCATGCTTCCAGCATCAGTTGGATAGTGAGTGGCCAATGCGGACTTTATGGTGGGATGTCTCTCTGACCATCCAGCAACTGAGGCACCAACATACAGGTACAGGGGGCAGGGGACAGGGGGTGGGATTTTGGTGCTGTGGGCGGGATGGGCCACTAACCTAAACTGAGCAGGGGTATTGGGCATCTGAGAAGGATGGAACAGGGGCTGCAGGGCTCTGCTGTGGGGGGGCAGGCTGAGACCTTCAGGATAAGGCAGAGGCACTGGAGGGGTGGGGATGTGTCCTGCTGTTGGGATTGGGCTGGGACTCAGGTTGGGAGGAACATACAGGTGCCCAAATGGCTGCCCCCATCTTCTCAGTGGGCTGGGCAGCATGAAGGGGTTACTATCAGCCCTGCCATTGACTTGTGGGGGGGCACATATTGTGGTATGCCACATTGCCCCAGCATACATGTGCTGCCCCAGAACAGTGTGCAGTGCCATTGTGTATGGGTGCAGCATGAGGGCACAACCCATGGCATGTCCCCACCCTGCCCTTGGCATGTAGCCGCTAGGGTATCCAGGGGCTCCAGCCACCCATGGTGAATGCTGCAGAGAGGGGCTGCTGTGTGGTTTTCCCACTTAAGTTTGCCTACGCACCTCATTTACACAGTGTCTTGGCAATCTGTCCTTTGGTGACTCGTGGCCATATCTTGTAATGAAGTTGTTTCTTCCCAGCTATGCAAAAGACAGAAGATTCTTATATTTTTCCTTCTTGATCTGTTTTCTTAATCATCTTGTCTTACTTTGCATTCCTCTTGTTTTTTTTTGGTTTTTTTCAAAAGCTTTACTTCTACTAGCAGTGGGTTCTCAGTATCTTCTAACGTTGATTGTCTTTTCTTTCCAGTTCATTTGTTCTTTTTAGTTTAAGCTCCTCCTCATTTTCTACTTTTTGTATAGTTTCACTTAATTTGTGCAGATCTTCTGTAAATATTTTAGTTTATTTAGATTTTCTTCTATCCTGTTTGTGTTTACTGTAAGTTGGAGTGCCCAAGCTGGAGGAGAATCATTTGATAGTGTGGTATTTTGAGCATTTGTTTCACTCAGTGTGCTTAATTGCACTTCTTTATTTTTAGAAGTAGTTGGGCAACCATTGTCTATTTCTGTTTCTTGATTGGTCTCATCTGTTGATTCTGACTGTGGTCTTAGATTGTTCCCCCAGCCTTTTCTGATTCTGTATGTTATCTTTTAACTCTTCTTTTTCTTTAGTAGTGTCTTTTTTTTCTTTTCTCCTCTTTCTCCTTTTTTAATCATTCTGAACTTTCTTTGCTATCTTAGGCCAAATTATTTGATCTCTATACAGGGCAGAAAGAGCCACTCAGAGGCCATGGTGCTCAATGACAAATACAAAGTTCAAGAGAGCAGGAAAGTCACAGCACCTACCATCCTTTAGAATCAAGGGAGTCCACACTACAATATATTATCTAACTCCTTTTAACTTCCAGCAGTGAAAGGCAGTGCATACAGAATAGCCACAGCAGAAGGGAGCACTAACCCTTAATATTTTACCTTATAACAAGCATTCGTCAATGCCGAATGTTTGCTTGCTGGCATTGGCATTGGTAGTGTAGAAGTTACAGAGCTGCGTAATAGGAATGGCAGTGAAGTATTGAACTGAAGCCAACCCCCCCACCACCCTGCAGAGAGTGACAGGCATTGGGGTGTGCCTTTGGGTCATCAGGCATAACGGCCATGCCATTTCACCACACCCTACCCTGCAGACACTGACAAGTGTCGCGGTGTGCCTTGGGGTCTTTGGCATTTATGCGCACCCCATTCCATCAGGAAATACGGTGAGATGGGTGCGGTATAGGAGAATGGGGTGAACTTTGGGGCCGAAGAGTCCAAGGCATACTTTGATGCCTCTCACTGGCTGCAGGGTGTGGAATGGTATGAGGATTACAGGCAAGAATCCCAAGTCACACCCCTGATGCCTGTCATTCTCTACAGGGTGAGGCATTATGGTTGGAAACAATAACACCTCAGGCATTCATTGGTATTTTCACTCCAAATTTTCAACATGGTTTTTTGTGACCCCCCACCTCATGAACAGTGGCAACATCAGTTTGTTATCCGAAAGCTGCTTATGCACAGCAACTACAGCATTTAGCACCACAGGTGCAAAAACACATTCTGAACAGGATGTGAAAAATGACAGCTGTACTGTTAATGGGGAGGTGTAAAAAATGGCAATGTTGCAAATCTGCAGTAAAAATATGAAAAAAACTGGTGAAGTCATGAGCGTGCATAGAAACTGTGCAACGCACACCCGTAATGTAATTAGTTTGGGGATTTTTTACAGCAGATTGTTAACACAGGCATTTTGGGACCTCCGATCATGAACAGTGTCACTGTGATTTTCTTTATCTATCCCGAACAATGATTTCCCACAGCGACCACGCATCTCTGCGCTGAAAGTGTGGAAATACATTTTGGCCATGTTGTGAAAAATGACAGCTGTACTGTTCATAAGGAAGTGTGGAAAAATGCCACTAGTGAAAATCTGGACTGAAAATATTGCAAAGTCATGAACTTATGAGGGTACATGGAAACTGTGCAATGCTTACTCATAACACAGTCATTTTATGGACTTTTGTCACCAAATTTTCAACATAGCCATTTTAAGACCTCTACTCATGAAAAGTATAACTGTGATTTTCTTAATCTGTCCCAAACATTGCTTTTGCACACTGACTGCACCATTGTGTGCTACATGTGCGGAAACACATTTTGGGCGACATGTGAAAAATGGCAGCTGTACTGTTCATAAGGAAGTGTAATAAAATGGCAATGTTGAAAATCTGGAGTGAAAATATTGAAAATTCACAAACTTAAGAGCGTGCATAGGAACTGTGCAATGCACGCTCGAAAAACAGTCATTTTTAGGAATTTTTTCACCAAATTTTCAAAATAGCCATTTTAAGACCTCTGCTCATGAACAGTATCACTGTAATTTTCTTAATGTGTCCCATACATTGATTTTGCACACCAACTGCGTCATTGTGCGCTACATGGGTGGAAACACATTTTGGGCAAGATGTGAAAAATGACAGCTGTACTGCTCATAAGGAAGTGTAATAAAATGGCAATGTTGAAAATCTGGAGTGAAAATATTGAAAATTCACAAACTTAAGAGCTTGCGTAGGAACTGCGCAATGCAAGCTCGTGAAACAGTCATTTTTAGGAAATTTTTCACCAAATTTTCAACATAGCCATTTTAAGACCTCTGCTCATTAACAGTGTCACTGTGATTTTCTTCATGTGCCCCATACGTTGATTTCGCACACCGACTGAACCATTGTGCACTATATGGGCAGAAAGAGGTTTGGGGCAAAATTTGAAAAATGACAGCTCTACTACTCACAAGGAGGTGTGTTAAAATGGCAATGTTGAAAATCTGGAGTGAAAATATTGAAAATTTGCGAACTTACGAGCTTGCGTAGGAACTGTGTAACACACACTCGTAAAACAGTCATTTTTAGGAATTTTTCCACCAAATTTTCAACGTAGGCTTTTTGAGAGCCCACCTTATGAACAGTGGCAGTGTCGTTTCATTACTCAGTCCTGAAAGGTGATTTAATGCAGTGACTGCGAAATCACCCTTCAGGCCCGATTAACGCCATGACAGTGAGAGCATTCATGAGAAGGGGGCCCAAAAACTCCATGTTGAAAATTTGGTACAAAAATTCCCAAAAATGCCTGAGATATGCAGCAAAGTTGAAAAAACCTTATCTATCTCATTATGCAGCTTACCGGCAATTCCTCAGTTTGCGGTCGGCTTTGAAGAGTGCAGATATGTTCCCGGTCCTCCAAAGATGCGTGGCGCCAGAGTCGGGCAAGTATGGGGTGAGGTGTGTGTGGGAGGAAGAGTGCACAGTGGTGGGTGTGGGTGGGGGCAGAGACAGCGAGGGACTGTTTTTGTGTTTCAAGTTGTTTTTAAAAAGAATGACGGTCGGGTTGTCACGCTGGAGTAGGCTCCCAGTGTGGCACAAGGGTGGCGCTGTTTGGCGGGGCGTGAGCTGACGGGGATTGGGCACCCCCCCTGTCAGCAATAGCATCTGTTGCCATGCTGGGGTGGGCTCCCAGCATGGCACCCTGTACTCTCTGGGGAGGGGACAGTGGAGCCGATGGGGGATTGGGCACCCCCGTCGGCTATACGATGTGTAGCCATGCTGAGGTGGGCACCCAGCGTGGTATGTGGAACTCTGTTTGGGGGGGATGCAGCACAGCTGGCAGGGGATTGGGCACCCCCGTCGGCTATACAGTGTGTGCATGGGGGGGCGAGCATGCAGTATGCGTGTGTGTGTGTGTGTGTGGGTGTGTGTGTGTGTAGGGGGAGCGCGCATGAGCAGGCGATATCTTATCGCTGCTCACTGAAGCGTAGCTCTCCCTTTCAACTGTACTCCACTGCATTTTCGACTGCTGTCATAGACAGCTCCATCAGCCATTGGAGAACTGCGGCTGTGCCTGCAAACACACTGACTGAATTGGAAGAGGGCTGCCACACCTCCGAAAACTTGAATGATGGCACTACGTTTCTTGCACATGCATGCAAGCAAACATAAAAAGGCTTTTTCAAAGGGTGCTCTCCTCTGGGATATGATCGCTTTTATAGTAATCTCCTGGCTGTGCAGTTAGTAAAATTAAAGTGACACAGTGCAGTTAATTTAAGTTTCTCTATACAACAATTAATCCTATATATAAATACTCAAAAGTCAAAGCATCAGTTTGTTAAATATTGCCATCATGTTCTAGCTGTCTAGTCTTACCTACAATATCTTGATTAGATTAAGATTTGCAAAATGTATTTTTTAGGTAAGGCATTACCATGACTGGCACAGAGAACACTTAAATTGATAAGGGGAGAATAATCATGCTACAGTACAGACAAACGTAATAACTGTTAAAGGAATTTAATATTAAGGATTGTACATTAAATGTGACCCAGCCACTGAGAGCATGCACGATCACACTGGTGCATGATGATGCATGCTCAGGCTGCCGTCATCCTCCCTTCTATCCTCCAACAGCTGCAGTTTGCACTACCACCTGTGGTCATTCAGGTAGCGGTAGCACAGTGAAGGTTGACAGTTCTTCCTCTTTCCCCGAGGAGGAGAGCATCCTCTTGGTTACTCAGTCCTCATCCTCTGGCTGGTGCTTCAGTGGCTCAGGCTTGTTACTTGATCCAGATCAGCAGCATTGTGAGCAGTTGCATTACCACTGTGCTGATGATCCTGCCACCTTTCTCCTTCTTTTAGTAATCCCTCTTCCAACACACCCCAGAATCTTGTTAGTCTTCCTGTAAGATGGTTTTAGGTTATTTCTTATCGTCATCCCCAGCTCGGTCTCTTCCTTCATGCTCTCTATTTGCATTCCATCAATATGGTAACCTGTTCCTGTATTCTTCAGTCCTATACACATCATTTTGTACTTTTTCATCCTGAATTTCAAGTGCTAAATACTGGACCATTTTCTACAGTTTTTTCACGTCTTGCCTCATGTTGCTGTTCACTGTAAACCCTCCCACAGAGCTTTTTATTATCTGCAAATAGACTCATCTTGCCCTGAATATCCTCACATATGTCACACATATACAGTGCATATTGAACAGCAGTGGGGCCAGGACCAAACAAACCCCATGGTACTCTGTTAGTCACTGTCCCGTCTTCAGAGAATTTACTGTTTAGGAATACACTTTGGGTGGGATATTCAGAAATGCACCAGAGGGAGGCGCAAGAGGGGCACAGCGCAACTCCACTGCGCCATGGTGCAACAAGTGCAATATTCAAAGGATGCACGTGACTAGATACACCTGCGTAACAAGGCTGAATATTGGACAGATGCGCCACAGTGCAACCAGGGATGCACCAGGGAGCAAATCAGGAAGTGCAACAGTGCAACCAAGGTTGCACAAGAGAGCAAGCCATAAAGCACAAAAACAGCAACCAGGGATGCACAAGGTGCAGTGGTTCATGCACCAGGACACAGATGGAATAGCAACAGGCACAGCAAGGAGAAAGCCACAGGGGTGGGAGGGCCTGCCACCAGGGCTCAGAGTGTGCCAGGAGAGATGCATGGTAGGCACACGAATGTACACTGCCAAGTGTGCATGGGGCAGCGGCATGCCCCTGACCATGTGCACCACAGTGGTGCACAGAGGCAGGGTGGCAACAGTGGCCACTGGCACACAGGCACTGGTAACCCCCCATAGGGAGGCATGAGACATGCCACCTAGACCACAACCAGCAACACACAGGCAAGCAGCACACAAGGCACACACCACATGACCCATACAGAGAGCCCATGGCCACCACAGCCTTCCAATGGAGGAACACCACCAGGTACAACCCGCAGTCCACCCCAGTTGCACCACACAGCAGCCAAGCACACCACTGCAGCATGGCTACACACACAAGCTGCAAAGCAAACAAGGACACAGACGGATAACCATATAAAATTGTATTGCAACAGGTATAAAACAACTATGTACAAATATACAGGTAACAGGGTAATGGGAACAGGGAATGGGGAGGCTACAAACAAACAGGGAGGCCTGGGAAGGGAGGCAGGGGGACAGGGGTAATGGCGAAACAAGGAGACAAGGGAGGGCAAGGGAGGGAGGGGTCAGGGAAGGGGAACTGAAGCAGGCCAATGGGCTTTGTGGCCATCCACACCCCACCGGAGCCTGATGCCAGTGTCCATTCCATCATCTGTGCCAGCTGGAGCGTGGCAGTGGTGACCCACAGGATCTGGCGCAGGAGCCTGGTGTTGACATCAGGGCATTGGACACCTAGGACAAAGGAGGGAACATGCGATGAGTGCAGGTCTGGAACACTGAAGCCCACCCACTGTGCACGTGGACATCGGTGACATGCGCCCCTGGGATGGCACCCAGTCACCTGCAGTGTGTGCACCCATACGAGCTGCCAACCCGGCGATCCACAGTCATACAGAACACCGCACACCAACACCACCCATGCACCACACACCACCGCCATGGCATGCAGGCGACATGGCAAAGCAGCAGGATGGCAGTGGCACAGTCTGGACCAGCATGCACCCACAGCACACCTGCAGCAGCCACACACATATGCGATTGCCATAGCATGGTGCAACAGTCACCGTGGGCAATGCACAGCTGGAGTGGCCATGCACACAGAGGGCCGTGTCCCACCCCAACCCCATTGCCCACCCTGCACAACAATGTAGCATGAAACTGTGCCTACCTGCATGCTGTGGTGCACCTTGCGCCTGTCCGGCAGCACCGCCCATGTGGCCTGCATCCTGCACAGGGGCCTCTGCGGTGGCCCTCCCTGGCCCGGCCGCAGTGCCGGCCAGATGCACCCTCCTCTGATCTTCGGGGCCTAGGAAAGAAACATGAATAAAGATGCATCAGTACCCAGCAACACCACATGCCACCCCGCCCCCAGCACAGTGATCCAATCTGCCCAGCATGGCATCGGCGTGGTGGCACAGAGTGCCCATGGTGCACCACCATGGTCAACAGGACGTGCAGCCCCAGCCCTCCAGGCAGCATGGCATGGTAATATGACTGCCCCATGGACCACTGGTTGGGCATGGACACTGGTATAGTGCACTTACCTGGCCATGGCACAGCACCCCTCCGGACATGGGTCTGTAGAGACCAGAGCCACTCAGGGTCCCTCTGCTGCAGGTCCCCATAGTGGTGCCTGCATTGCTCATCACTGCACCATGCACCCATGGCCTCCTCCAGGCCATTGGTGACCTCCTGACACACCTCCGTCCTTGGCCTGTTCAGGGGCACCTGGCCAAACAAACACCCAGCATGTGGCTGCACAAGGGCCACAAGATTCACCAACTCCACCTGTGTCCAGTTAGGAGCCCTGGCACTGCTACAGAGATGCATCACTGTATCTTGGCTGGGGAATCAAAATGGCGTCCAGTAGCGCACATGCCACACATGCTGTGGATGAGCGCCTCGCACAGCGATGCACTGCCAACGCCAATCGTGCAGCCACATGGTGCGTGATATGGCAATGCAGCACTGGCATGTGCTGCAGAGCTCCCAAAAGTGCAAAGGGCAACCGTGGGGTCAAAGGTCGGCACGCGTGCCCTGTGCGGCAGCGCCATTGGGCCTGCCATGCATGGTGCACAGTAAAGGCATGTGGGTGTCTTGGTGCATGGCCTAATAACACACGGGCACCATGGCACCCATAGCGCAGGAGCGCCATCAGTAACATGGCACCACAGCACCATGGGCACTATGGAGCCTGGGCACCATAAGCCATACAGCGCACAAGCACCACATGTACAACAGCAGCTGAGCACTGTAATGCCTGCCACGCATTGTGCATAGGTGCACGGGAGGCATACGTGATGGTAGTGTGCGCATGCGTACTGCAGGGCCTGTTGTGCACGTCACAATGTTGTGCCACGACTTGAGCATGCGCAACTCCACTGCGCAATGTGCAACTTTGTGATATTCAGCCGGCATATGTAGATTAGCCTATTAGCATATCCAAGGCGCATCGGAGGCATTTGTATGTCATTACAGTTGCGCAAGCCCTCATTTGCATGCGATGCACTATAAAGGTGCCGCGGGACTGCTCAGGGCATGGACCGGTATTGCATCCTACAGGGGTTAGAGGCATGCTGTGGGCCTGTCGGGACGGTGGAATGGGAAGGTGGTGTGGGTATTAGCAGACATTTAACACATGTCTATCTCCACAGGACTCAGCATGACCAATCATGAGGAGGCTGAGGAGCATGGGCCTGCACGCAGGTGCAGGCCCAACTTCACCAGGGCAGAGACGGATACCCTATTCAAGGCATACCTGGAACAGGAGCCTCTACTGAGTGGCTTGACGGGCACTCCACAGGCCCAGGCAACAGCATGGGAGGGTGTGGCCCATGCTGTGAACCAGCAGAGTACCCATCAAAGGTCTGTGCAGGAGTGCAAGAAAAAGGTCGGCACAGACAGGAGGAGAATTAAAGAGAAGGTGGTGGCCATCCGGGTGGTGCGTGCAGCCATAGGTGGTGGAGAGCCTGTCATGCCCCAAATGACACCGCAGGAGGAGTTGGTGGTGGCTACCATGTGGTGCAGTGCTCTCCAGGGCATGCCCGGCAGAGTCTTCCAGACAGGAGGCAGCCCATCACTGCATGGTAGGTATGGCAGTGATGGGGACAGGGGGGCAGGGGTGGGAGACAGCAGCACTAATGCGACTGTGTTCCCTTTCCACTCCTGAACACCTGCATGCAGCTGGTGAGGTGGGGGTGTCTGCCATGGGGGCGGTCCTGGATCCAGAGGACTGTCCGTCCACCTCCACTGGTGTCCGGGGCCGGATCGCATGCAGCCCAGCACCGCTGTCCATTCAGATGCCCGTGTCGAGGTTGCAGAAGAGGCAGTGACTGTGTTTCAGCATGACACCAGGCATGGCATCCAGTGTGCCGAGACACAGATCGGGGTGGGGTCCAGGACCAATGATGATGAGACCATCATCTTGGTGTTGCGGTTGCGGGGGAGGCACCCATACCACACAACTACCATGGCAGTGCAGGCGGTGCCCTGGAGGTGGTTGTCTGCCCACCGGCCACTGGCATTGCCGTGTGCACCACTGGTGCAGCACGGGCTGACGGTGGTGGTGGTGGTGCAGCCGCAGTGGCGCTGCCCTGTGCACAGTGGCCGGAGGGGCAGCAGCGGCAGTTGGAAGATGCCGAAGGAGGTCTGGGTGCAGTGCCCACCAATGGTGCACCGCATAATAAGCAGCCCCAAAAGGACCCCACTGTGCAGTGCTCACCGTCCCGGGGGACTGAGCCATGGGGTCAGGCACCACATGTTGGTCAGCACACTGCCCATGCGCCCCAGGGCACCGACCCCTTGGCTGAGCACACCCGTCTGCTATGTGCCTCCATTGAGCAACAGGCACTGGTGGTGGCAGGGGTGCGAGCGCTCCGCGCAGAGCTGTACCAGGTAGCAGAGCGGCATGACAGGAACTTTGCCCAGCTCCTGGCAGAGAACATGCAAATGCAGGTGGACCCGACCGCAGCCATGGATCGGCTCACCACTGCAGTCACAGCCAGCCTGGCCCCACTAGCCTCCCTGGTGCATGGCCGTCCACTGCATACCCTGCAGAGTGCATTCTCCACCCCTCGGTCAAGGCATCGAGTGACCCCCTCTGTGTCAATGCTGGAATCCGCTGTGGGCATTCCAAGCACACCTGGAGTGGGCATGTTCAGGAGCCTCCAGATACCTGTGAGGACCCGGTCATGTTCCCGCAGTGAGACCCCTGGGGGAACATCACCGACACCCCCTGTGGCCATCGCACAGCCAGAGTTTACTGGGCTGTCACAGCGGGGCCATCCATGTGTCCACGATGGCCGTGCAACCCGTTCCTGAACCGCCCACCTCCCCATCCGCCGTCTGCTGCTGTCCTGTGTGCACATTGGTGTGTGTGTGCATTCCTTGGACGTGGCAGCCATGGTCGATGCTGCACATGGGCCTTGTGCACACCCACCCAGCTGCTGGCCACTGTGGTGTGTGGATGATGATGCCAGCAAAGTGCAGACTGCCACTGTGCACCAGTCCTCAGGGTCTGACACACGCCTAGTGCCCACCTCTGGGCTGGGGCATAATGGGTCCTATGTGCATGTGCGTGTGTGTGTGTGTGTGTGGATGTCTGGTCCCATGCCTGTCTGCGCTCCCCTCCTGCCATCTCTGTCACGGGGTCCGCCCATGCATGACTGTATGCTGTGCCATTAACCCTGGGACATGCATGTGGACATGGTCACCTACCTGCATGCTCCATAGTGCTCCTCTGCAATTGTGTCCCAGTGCTGCTGGCCCATCCTAGTCAGCCGCTGCTTCCCTCACCTGAGGGGGCTGCCCACCACCACCAGGCCCAGCCACCGCATCATCCCCACTGCTGTTCCCCTCGTCTACCTTGACAGCTATCCCACAGTCGGTGTCCATGTTGTGTAGTATACAGCAGGCCAGGAATAGGCCGCAGGCCTATGAGGGGCTGTACTGTAGGGCACTGCCAGACCTGTCCAGGCAATAAAACCGTGCCATTAGCAGCCCAAACACCCACTCGATGATATTCCATGTGCTGGCATGTGCCTCATTGCATTGCTGCTGCGCTGGGGTCAACGGGCGCTGGAATGGGGTGAGCAGCCAGGGCCAGAGTGGGTAGCCACTGTCACCTGTGTGTAGAGAAGTCTGGTTAGCATGGTGGCCTGTGTCACTGCACCCCCCCACCACCCCACCCACACCTCTAGCAACCCTGCCCTAGCATCCCCCATGCCCTGCCTTGTTGTGCCCGGCTGTCCGCTTCTGCAGAATACTCACCTACTAGGTGGCCAGTGGGGATGTCCCCACTCTCAAACCTGTGGCACAGTGCTGACTGGTGCCAGATGAAGGCATCATGTGCTCCACCAGGGTGTATGGCACAGACATTGATTATGCGCCCCCTGGCATCGCACACCACCTGGCAGTTGACACTGGGGTAGCTCTTCCTGTTGATGTATGCTACCCCCTCCAGGCCAGGTGGTGTGCAGATGCTGACGTAGGTGCAGTTGATGGCCCCCAGCATGCCAGGCATACGTGCCACCCTGTGGAACTCCTGCATGTTTGCTGTACGCTCTGCCTGTGTGCTGGGGAAACTAATGTATTCCACAGCATGTGGCAGCAGTGTGCTGAGGAATTGTGTGAGGAGCTGTGACATGGCCAACTGGGTTATGCTCGTGGTGTCCCCTGTTGGTCTCTGGAAGGTACCCGTGGCAAGCAGGCACATGACAGCTGTGACTTTTGTCTCCACCGACAGGGCATGGCTCCATCTTGTGGTTGCCTGCATCTCCTCAGTGCACAGCTCACAGAGCTGCCTCAGAATTGCCCGGTTCAGGCAGTACTGGACCACAATCTCTGTGTCACTGTACTGTTTGAAGGTGGTGTGGGTGCGGCACCACCTGTTCTGGACGTACCATCGATGGGTCCTTCCATGGTTGCACTGGTCTGTAAGCTACCTCCTCACACCCCTCATTACTGCCTCCATCTGGAAGATGGCACTGGCCATGGCCTGGGTTGTCCTTTCCCCCCAGCAGCTGTCTCCCCAGGACCCCCCAGCTGTGTGCTGCTGACCATGCCCCTGCACTGGGCACACACCTTTGTTCTGGCCTCCTGGCTGGTGGACTGAGGGCTGTGGCCTCCACCTCCTACCTGTCTGGGCCCCTGTGCAGCCCCTCCTGTGCTGGGTGTCACAGGCATCCACTGTGGATGTTGCCTCTGACCCTGTCCCATGCCCACACACACACACACACACACACACACACACACAGACACACACACACACTCGCTCACACTCACAGTCTCTGTCAGTGTCACACACCCTGGCTCACATTATGTGCTACTCCCAGCCTGCCTCTGTCTCTCTGTGGCTCCCCTCCTGCTGTATAGCCTGCTCACTCGCTCTCCCTCTATCTGGCTCCCCTCTGGCACAAGCCTCCATCCCTCACTTGCTCCCTCTTTTTATGAGCTCAAGTCTGATCTGCGCAAGTCCTGTTTGCTCCTCACTTGCGCCATCTGGCTGCTGTTGAATATCACGCTGCTCCACATATTCATGGCTACACCCCCTGCACTTGCACATGCATTCATTACCATTGCACATTGGAGCATTGCAGCTTGCGCTGCATAACTGCTGCCACTGAATATCGCTTTCCGGCACATTGGCGCAGTTGCGCCGGCACATCCCTGTTGTGCATTGCGCAACTGCTTTGAATATCCAGGCCTTGGATTTCTATTAGTCTGCTGCTGCAGTTTTTGATCCAAGCAGTTTTTCTATTCTCTAGACTTAGATGTCTGTTTTTTCTAACCAGCCTCATATATGGTACCAGGTAAAATGTCCTGCTTAAGTCTAGATATAGCAAATCCACTGCTGGACCCCTGTCTACCTTTTGTGTGCCTACACTGCAAAAGTCTATTAAGTTAGTTTGACAAAACTGGCCCCCTGGGAAAACGATACTGGTTCCTATCCATTAATTTGTTTTTCTGTAAGAATGCAACTACAGTATCTTCCCCTTGAAAAATGTTTCCAAACATTTTCTTACTATTGATGTCAGCCTCACCAGCCAATGGTTATCCAATGTTCCCAGTTACCCCCTTTATGTAGTAGAATCACATTAGACACTTGCTGGTCTACAGACACTGCACCTGTTACTTTAGAAACACAGAAACATAGAAACAGAATTTGTCAGCAGCAAAGAACTGCTTGGTCTACCCAACCTGACCAGATGGTCCATGCTTTGTCTGTCTCTGAAGACTATAACTGGTCTCCAGTGACCATCCTTCCTCCTTGCTTATGTGCCAAATAATATTCTCCCATATCTATCCCATGCATGACTGAAGTCTCCTACTGTTTTTTTCACCTATGCCACTTCCACTGACAGTCTCCTTCATGTACCCACCATTTTTTCATTGAAGTAGTACTTCCCCCCCCATTGGGGAAAAGTACACAATGGGGGGTGAGATACTGACAACAACAAAAATGGAAAGGGACCTAGGGGTAGTCATATCAGATGACCTAAAGGTGGGCAAGCAATGTGAGAGGGCAGCAAGGAGGGCTGGGGGGATACTGGGATGCATAGGGGAGAGGCATCACCAGTAGAAAACAGGAAGTTATTATTCCTCTGTACAGGCAGCTGGTGAGACCCCATCTGGAGTACTGTGTGCTGTTCTGGAGACCCAATCTCTGCAAAGACATAGACAGGATGGAAGCTGTCCAGAGGAGGGCAACTAAAATGGTGCAGGGTCTGCACTGGAAGACATATGAAGAGAGACAAAAAGAGCTTAATATGTATAGCCTCAAGGAAAGGAGGGAGAGGGGGGACATGATAGAAACATTCAAGTACCTCAAGGGAATCAATAAAGTCCAAGAGGATAGCATCTTTCAAAAAAAGAGGTGTGCAAGAACAAGAGGCACAATTTGAAGATGGGGGGGTGGCTCAGAGGTAATTTAAGGAAGTATTTTTTCACAGAGAGGGTTGTGGATGCATGGAACAGCCTTCCGGAGGAGGTTGTGGAGTCAAAATCAGTGGTGGAATTCAAGCATGCATGGGACAGTCATAAGGCCATTCCAGGGGGTGGGGGTAGGAAGAAGTAGGCTGCTGGTTAACTAGGATCTGCAGCTTATCCAGTAGGTAGGGAAATGGGCAGACTGGGTGGGCCAAGCAATCCTTATCTGCTGTCAAATTCTATGTTTCTATGTTTCCTCACCATCTTCTTAATCTTCCCTCCTCCAGCTTCATTGCATGACCTCTGGTCCTAGCACTCTTTCTTATTTAAAAGAGACTCCTCTCCTGCACCCTGTTCAACCCCTGTGAGGTACTTGTATGTCTGTATCATGTTTCCTCTCACTCTCCTCTCCTCCATGGTGTACATGTCAAGATCTGTCAGTCTCTCCTCTTTGGGTTTTTGATGCAGCCTCTGCACCATTTCTGTTGTCCTCCTCTGGACTATCTCCACCCTAACTATAGTCTTTCTGAGGTCTGGGATCCAGAACTGGACACTATACTCCAGGTGGGGTCTCACAAGTGAGCAATACTGTGTCAACACTACCTCCCTGCTCCTGCTGGAGATATCTGTCAGTAAGTATTCCAGCATTCCACTGGCTCTACCCACTGCTTTGTCATACTGTCCTGCCAGTTTGAGGTCATCAGATACTGTATGATAACCCCAAGGTCCCTTTCCTGTTTAGTGACTGTCAGTACCTCCCCTTCATCCTCCCCACTAGAGATGCAGCAAAATTTTACTTTGCTAGCAAATTTTCAGCAAAGTAGCCAATTTTGCCTCATTGAATCAATTCGCAAAGTTGCCCAATTTAACGAAACTTCACCATTTGTCACTTCACCTTGCTTTTGTTTTTTTAAGTGAAAATTGCACTTAAAGAAAAACCCAAAGCAAGAAGAACTTTTAAATGCTGAATCCTCCAAATCCCTGGTGTCTAGTGGTTCCCCCATTGATCGCCAGCCACAATGTAAAAACATATATATTTTAATTAAATCCCAGGTATCTAGTGGCACCCCCCCCCACCGATTGCTGGGCAGAATGTAAACAACAATATATTTTTAATTAAATCCCTGGTGTCTAGTGGTCCCCTCAATCGCAGCACAGTGCAATAATTAAATCTCTGGTGTCTAGTGGTCCCCCTTCCCCACCAATCACTGGCTGCAATGTTAAAAACAAGATATATATATATATATATATATATATATATATATATATATATATATATATTTATATATATAATTAAATCCCTGGTGTCCAGAATAAGAAAAAAATGCTTCACACTGCCAAGACCCAAGGTCCCATTAGATCTGACAGGGGATCAGTCCTGGTCTTTCAAGATTATAGCAAGGGCGTTCAGCTTAAACGTCAAAAATTAACTGGTATGAAATCTTAGCTGCATGCAATGGGCTGGGATTTTGCCCACCTATATCCATCAAAACTCCAAATTACAAAGCCAGGGCTCCCACACAGATTCTTTAATAAGACACAGGAGGCTGAGGATTTCATCAACAGGGAGGAAGCAGTGAGTGAAGGAAGGCTGGGTACTGCAGAACTGCTTCTGCAACCTGATGGAGTATTGGATGGTTTTCTGTGATTTTACAGTCTTGTCCTATGTGCAACTTTCCCTGTGCGGCTTCAGCACTACCCCATAAATTCCTAGCTATGCTTTCTGGATTGGTTTATACTCCACTGCCCACATAAACTGATCACGTTGTGCTTTCAGGACTACACCATTTAAAACATAAGGGGAGTAATCCCAAGGAGTCTGGTCTTTGCCATTGTAGTATGGCTTGGGATTTTCTTTATATCATCTCTGTGGTGAACCTGGCAGCATTATTTGAGCTGGTGGAGCTCCCCATTTCTGCCCTGCCATGATGACTGTTTGAATTGAGCCTGAAGGGCTCTCAAACCACACTGGATTATCCATAGTGGGGTGCAGCTAATGGCAGAGACCACTCAGATCAGGTTTTACTGCCACATATCAACTCTCTGACTGCCCAGACATTTATTATTTATTTTTCTATTTTTGTATTTGAGATGTGGTAATGGATGTGGAGGGGGCAGATCTGAAGGGGGTGTACAGCTGTAAAAATACAGGGCAGGGTATTGCTTTTGAAACAGCAGAGGGCAGTATGCAGGACACTCTTAGATTTGGGTCTCCCCTCTTAGTGATTAGGGAGCCCCATCAAGACAGTGAACAGCTTAAAGAATTATAGCCAGTCCCAACTGCCCATTGTTGATTTTTCTGTAAGTTGACAACTGAAGGTGGCAGGTAGAAGAATGGCTCCAGTCCGCGATGTGAATGGTCAGAGTCAACCTCTTCCATGGCTGACATTCTTCTGAGAGGGAATCCTGATCAAACTAGACCTAATGAGATGTTTTTCCTCATGTCTGTCAACCTAGTATCTATCTTATATTGATCCTTGGATTCATGAGGTCTGCCCAGTGGTGGCCAGCTTTGCTGCCTGATCATCTTCCCTTGGGGATAGTCCTTTTTCAATTGTTCCCAGTGTACCCTCACAGGCATGAAAATTAACAAGGGCTGGGCAGGCAGTGATGTGGAGTTCCTGAAGTTCCAGCCGCATGGTGACTGACTGCTCCGTGCTCCCAAGTTATTGCTGGGCACTTCTGCCATGCAGGGAGCCAACCATATGATTTGGCCTGAACAAGGATGGTTGAATGATCTGCTGGGGGAAGGGCATTCATCAATGGCACTTTAAATGTAGGCTTTTGTGGTGGCCACACACTCACTAAACAAGGTAACAACTCTGGACCCAGTTCCGAAATTGTGGACCTGGAATAACATTATGAACTTAGCCTGCTCAATCAGGCACTGTAAGTTTTTGGTGTTTTGGGGGGTCAATCAAAGGGTGTACAGCTGGTGGAAATACACCAGACAGGGGAGTTTGTGTATGAAGTGCGGAATTTCACCCATGAAATTCCACATTTCGTGTTCCATCCAGCGCTCCACGAATTGACAAATTTCATAAATTGCTTTTCACTAACTGAGCACAATTAGTGAAATATTTCACAGAGTGAATTTTGCTGACTTCGCACATCACTACTCCCCACAGAGGACTGATACCAGTTTCTTCAATAAGCTGATTTTTGCCTTTAATGTCATTGGATGAATCCTGTAATGGCCAGATTATTTATTGATTGTTAAATTTCCCAGTCCCTTTAGTACCTGTTCCCTTGCAGTTCTTCCCACCTCAAACTTTATCACACAAGGATTTTTTTCCTACTGTCTAAGAGTGGGTTTGCTTTCTTGACTGTGAACACTGAACAAAAACATTTAGTATTCTTGCCTTCTCTTGATCATTAACTATATTAACCCCATCATTCTTTATTCCTTCTTTCGTTATCTTTTCTATGCTATCCATTGTTTTCATTTTTTGACTAATATATCTAAAGAAAGATTTGTCATTTTCCTTCACCTTTTCTGCAGCCTTAATGTTGCCTTTATCTTAGCCTCCATGATAATCTTGTTGCTTCTACCCAGTTTTATCCTTATACTGTGCATCTCTATTCATCTCATTCCACTTTTTATTATAAATCCTGAATGTATATTTTCATTATTAGCCTTCTCTACCTGATTGTCAAACCATAGTTGTTTCTTATATTTCTTGGATTTTCTTGTAATCCTTACACATTCAAGGGTTGCCTCTGAAATAGCCTGCTTTAATTATATCTACTTCTCCTCACTCCATCAGTCTTTTTAAAGTCCTTTAGTCTTTACAGTTCAGCTTCATTATTTTGAAATCCATTTTTTTAATTCCAAATCCTTGTGTGAGTGTTCTCATGTGACCCCATCATCATGATGAATCTCACCACACACAGCTCACTCAGGCTAACTGGAGCCTCCACCTTAAAATCCCTAACAATCTCCTGACTGGACAACGCCCAGTTGTACACCGCCTCCCTCGTCATCACACTTACCTGCTGTATAAAGAAACAGTCCATTGTGACATCTACCGATCCTTGCCCCTTCTGGCTCATAGCTACCAGCGTCTCCAAATCTATGTCTGAGAGGTTAAAGTCTTTTATTTATTTTATTTTTATTTTAGCTTTTGTTGACCGGGTAAGTGCACTAGACAAATTCTGCCTATTTTCAGGCACGACCCAGGGGAGGGGGATACAGATGAATGCCAAATGACCTTAGATTAAGCTGTTGGTGGTATTTTTAGTGAATGAGGGAAATTTGGCCAGGACACCGGGGAAATTCCCCTACTCTTTTCGATAAGTGCCATGGGATCTTTAACATCCACCTGAACTACCACCAATCCAGGCGGATGGGACCTCGGTTTAACGTCTCATCCGAAAGATGGAACGTCTCATCCTAGAGAATCTGTTAACACTGTTCCTCCTAGCCCTACAGATTTCCTTATCTCTCTTTTAGCCATTTTCACTGGTCGATCCATTTTCACTGGTTGACCCTTCTCCTGTGTTTCATTCCTCCTTCTTCCATTACTTAAAGGCACAGTGATTCTGCAACTTTTTTCTAGTTGATTGATGCATCTTCCAGCACCCTAATATCTGCCCTCAGGTACGCTGCCATCCCTTCCCCTTTCCCATGTTCCCTGTCCATGCTGAAAAGCTTGCACTCTGGGACATTTAGATCCCAGCAGATATCTGGATAAGGTTACGTTACAGTAATGGCCACTAAATCTATTTCCTCTGCAGCCATTACTTTTTATAGTTTATCCATCTTATTGCCCTGCCTTCTTGCATTTTTAGAAAACATGTTTTCAGTTATCCTCTCTCTCCCTTCTAGGATTACATCTTCTAATCTCTACTGCTTTATTCCTTGCCTTTCCTTTTCCAATTATTCCTTTGTAGTTCCTTCCAAATGTCTTAATTGTGGAGGCCACTCAAGATACCATAATAAACTTGTTCTAGTACCTGCACACTATTTCAGCCCTCCTCATGATCTAGTTTAACTTCCCAATGTAAACATCTAACTCCTGCCCCAGCACACAAGTGCCCTTCATTCATAAATAGACAGCCTCTTCCAAATGACCTGTCATCATCCCAGAATGAACCCCAGTCCTGCACAGTCCTGATTCCCTCCTTTCCACACCAACCCTTTAGCCACATGTTAAACATCTGAATACTGTATTTTCTGCTCTTTCCTAGGCATGGCACCAGTAGTACATCTGAGAAGGCCACTGTATCTGCAACTTCTCTCATTTTGCTACAAATCTCTTTGAACTTTTCCTTAACCTGATTTATCCTGCAGATTATTGGTTCCTAAGTGAATCACAGTGTCTGATCCCCACTACTCCTGTCAAAAACTTTAGCCATTGAAATACCTTCAGAGATTTCATTCCAGGAAAGCGTATGATGACTCTTAGCCCCATTGTTGAAAAAGTGACCTGCCTCCCTGTTATCTAACTCTAGAAGCCACAATCATAGTCACCTCCTTAGCCTCCTACTTGTGATTTCCTCCCTCTAACCTGACTCATCACTCCCGAATGAAATTTCATCCTTGTATCTGACTGCAACCATGTGGTTTAGGTTGTTATCTTGTGCCTTGGCTACCAGACTGGTAATGCAGTTCTGAGTGTGTACCCCCTGTAACTCTATCATTCCCAAATCAACCCATCCCCTTTTCTCTGCCACCATCCATCCCCCTGAAGTGGACCCTTAGGGGACTCTGGGATGATGGTTAAGCAGCTCTGTGAGTCCTGTCTGCCTGGTTTCCTCTCTGACTGTGATCTTCAGTTCTGAGATTTATAACCTCTGGCACAAGAACCTCAGATCTCCTACACACCTGACATTCCCACATCTCCCAGAACACCTTCAGAGAACTGACCTTGCCTCATCTCCTTCAGCTGATTTCTCCCAATCTTCTACCTTCTAGAACATCAAACATTCTGTTTATATTCATAATATAATCACTATCTTAAAATAAGTAAAAATATAGAGGATAATGTATGGTCTTTGGTTAATAACCACACTTTAAACACTTCAAGAGGTTGCCATGACATCATTGAAAACCTCAAGAGCACAGCTCGAGAGGTTTTCAGATGTCATGGCAACCTCGAGAAGTGTTTTCAGTGTGATTGTTAACCAAAGACCATACATTATATTTTATAGTGTATGGGCTACCATGATTGTGTAATTGCAGATTGAAGTACTTTACTGAATTACTTCACAGAACATTGATTGTTGTGAGCATTCTTTCTTGTTATACCATTGATATGACATACTCCAGAAGGGTTAACAACAAAGTGATGTCATATTGATGGCATAACAAAGTTGTAATCTGCTTGATTTCAGTTAATAATAAGGGCTCCCCATACATTATACATAAATAAAATATATAAAACTATTTACCTCGCTATAATGCAATTTTGTTATATAGTATATGCCCAGGATACCCTTGCAAAGTAGTATATATACAGACCCAACAGTATCTTTACTGGTAAAAAAAATGTCTGTAGCAGTTTCATGGGAGCTATCAACAAGACATGGATCTGCACAATTAGTGTGCATCACTGTGTTTGCTTTATTTCACTACAATTGCATTTCAACCCATTGATTATTGTCCTTTCCCTTTTGTCTTGTTCGGTTTTATGCAGTATGTCTACAAGACATGGTTTACTGGTATTGATTGCACTTAGTGGTGGGCAAAGTGGCCTAAATTAACTCTGCAATTCATGGTGTGAAGGTGACTTTGTGAAGTGCTCTGCTGCGCGAATTGGAGTACTTTGCATCATAATGGGTAACACGAAGTCCATTGAAAACAATGGCTTTGCGTTACTCCGCCTTCCCCAAACCACTACTCCACAAATCTTAAGGTGAAGTACATTGAAAGCAATGTTCTTCACCTCACTTCACCTTGTTTTAAGCTCCAACGATGAATTTTGCAATGATTTATGGGATTTCAGGTCACATGGGCTCTAGATTGTTCTGCACAGCCTCAGTTCAGGGTAGTGTGTGTAGGAAGCTATTGGAGACAGTCTGATCTGAGAGCTCTCTGCGATTCAAACCTTCTAAAAGCTGTTAAAAAAGCCTTTTAGAGTCTTTTGTTTTGCTGAAACTTTATTTCATCGATTGTAGGAAACCCTCCTGTGCTCATATAATTGAACATTTATTGTTCGTGTGTGGATTTTGAATGTTAATGTACAACATTCGGTTTGTGTACTGAGAGACAGTGGAAGTGTGCTTTGGGGAAGGGCATATCTGTGGTGTACGTAGACTTAAGTTGGAGAAATAGGGAGTTCTTTGTTTTTTTGGTTATATTTTTTTGTGTACAACTGACTGTGTTAATGTACAAACAGTAATATTTTCAGTAACCGTTGACATTTTTTTGCCGATTGTGTGTGTTGTGGACCTGGTGCAGCAGTGCATAATTTCAGGTTGTTTAAAATACGTGGTATATTACTGAAGATTTCAATTTGCTATGCATTACTTTTAGATAAATTGTGTGTGGGTGAGTGAGTGAGTGAGTGAGTGAGTGTTTGTGTGTGCAGTGTGTGACATCAAATAATACACCTTTTATTGTGCCGCAGTATAATTGCAGGTGCAACAGTGTGAACCAGCTATCCACTGCACCTGTGTGATTTTGTACTGCCATTGTGGTATCTTTTCTTGGTTTTGCACTGCTGTAATCTGCAGTCAGTGCTCCCCCCCCCCCCACTGGCAAAAGGTATTCTTTTCCAGATTGGATTGTTTGTGACTTGAGAGCACCACTGGTTAGTTAAGGTGTTATTGAACTTGTTGTGAGTTTGCACCTGTATCTCTTGTTGAAGCCACAGTTGTTTATTTGGCTTCACATCCAGCGTCACCCCAGTCCCCCACCCAGAGTGAATGTTCCAAAATCTAAATTTGTTTAGAATATTATTGTTGATCCCACAAAATGCCCACAAAGAGAAGTGCAACCAGAGCTGTTTCTCCACATGGCACTTTCTGCCAGTAGTAAAATTGTCTGTGGGCATGGTAGTACACAGTGGCAGAAGTTCATTGCTGATGTGAGGAAAGGTATTTCTCCTTCAATGTTTTTTACAGTACACTCAGTAGCTTCACTCATAGTTGGAGGAGATGATGTTGTCCCAGCTGGTGGTGTTAGTGCAGTTGCTGGTGGTGGTATGAGCATTGCTGCCTCAAGTTCCACTTCTAACCAGTTTACCGTATCCAAAAATATAGTGGAGTGTGAAGCAGTGCCAGTGAGTGACAGTGTAGATGATGTCATACTCCCCACTAACAGCCCAGTAACTGAACATGAGGATTTTGATCATCATGTCAATGATAGCACACAATGTCACATTTCTTCCACCGCAGTTCAGGTCACGCATTTGCCATTCAGTGATTCACAGTGTGGTGAAATGAATCTGATGATGATGATGTTGCTATGGTTGCAACATGCAGTCCACATGCCAGCATCCAAGCAGAAGATGTGGATGATGTTAATGAATATGATGATGATGTCAGTGACCCTTGTTGGGAACCGGAGAAAAAGAAGTTCAAGGTGGCTGTGTCTGTGTCTGTTTGAAATAACCCCCCTCCTCCCATAAAAAGTTGTGATTTACCAGTTTCAGTTGATGATGATGATGACCCAGTAATAATGATAGGTAGTTGTGGTGGTCAGTTGCAGTCCAAGTGTGTTCTGCCTGAAAAGTCATGTAGCATCTCCCCCCCCCCCACACACTTCATGGCTTAAAAAAATGGAGTACAATAAGCAGCAACAGGGACATGCTAAAACTAGAGCATTACAATCCCTTGTTTGGGATTTTTTTGTGCAAGATGCAAATGATGAGTCAGTTGCAGTTTGCCTGGTTTGCCAGGCACGTGTGAGGTGAGGTAAAAAGGGGAGCCATCTGGGCACAGGGGGACAGCATACACATTTTAAGAACAGGCACAAGGCACTGTGGATCCAGCACAAGATGGCAGCTAATACCAGTACCACAGTGGGCATTCACCCTCGTCATCAACCATAACAAGCATGTTATCCCCTTCATGACTGTAACATCAAGTAGAAAATTAAATGTCTGCAGTAGTGATGAAATAACAGCAGAGGATTACTACAGGCATGATGAGGTGGAGGAGCATAATGATTTTGAAATGTTGTCCAGTGCTGGTGAGAGTAGCAGTTTTGGTGGTGGTGGTGGTCAATGCAGCGTGTCTTGTGCAAGTGGTACATCAACCCCTGTTGGTAAATCTGGGAAAATAACTGCATTTCTGTGTTTGTCATCACCTGTGCAACCATCTTCATCACATGTCCACACTCCATCCCCTGCGATTCGCAGAGCAGAACCATTTGTCATCACACCCCATGTAAAACCTTTAAGTCAGCCCACGTTACAGAGTGTTTCTGCACATAAGCTGAAGTACCCATCCAATCATACAGTGTCATGTGAACTTAATGCTGCTATAACTGAAATGCTGGCAATTGATCTTTTTCCCTTCTCTTTTGTGGAGAATTCTGGTTCTGGGGGTTTGCTGCACATGCCTGTCCAAAATGGAAAGTCCCATCCAGGACATACTTTTCCACCCGTGCTGTCCCCAAATTGTACTTTACTGTGTCTGACTCTATAAGACATGCCCTTCAACATTCCTCCTCTCCATTCATCCATTTAAGTATGGATATGTGGACAACTGACGAAACAGCGGGGAGTTCATATTTGTGTATAACTGCACATTGGGCACAGGTGCTGGGTGTTGGTTGTACTATTGGTAGTGTGAATAATCAGTGTAGTAAGGTGGAGTGTCGTGGTAGCAATCTTCCAGGAATTCAACAGCATGCAAGGAGTGAAATGCACAATGTGACCTGTTCACACACTGGTGAAAACATGTTGAACTTGGTACTGACTGAAACTGACAAGTGGCTGAACCCCCTGTCCCTAAGAGCTGGGTTCATAGCAAGTGAAAATGGGTCAAATGTAGTAAAATGCATCATCACAAATGTTGGCTTTTTTTGGGTTCCATGCATGGCCCACTGTTTAAATCTTGTGGTGCAGGGGTTTCTGCAGCACCCTGATATAAAGGAAATGCTGACAGTTGCACGTCGTATCTGTTCTCACTTTTCACACTCTGCAAAGGCCCGTGACCAGCTTCGGCAGTCGCAGATCTGAAACAGCCTCCCTCAGCACTGCTTGAAGCTGGAAGTTGTCAACCGGTGGAACTCCACTTTATACATGGCAGAGAGGTTGTATGAACAGTAAAGAGCCATCTCAGAATATCTTGTCATGCACACTAGCCGTGACAGTTCCAGGGCCTCCATGTCTATGACGACTGAACAGTGGTGCCTCATGGACTCTGTAATAACAATCTTGAGGCCTTTTGAACATGCCATACAGGCAGTGAGTGGCGAGTCTGCCTCCATTAGCCAATCAATTCCACTGCTGTGGGTGCTGAGGCAGACAATGGTGAATGTATAGCATAGCCTTGATGTTGCCAGAGACAGTGCTAGCAGTGTGTTGCTGAAGCACATACTGACAGTATTCGATCAGAATCATCACATCTTGAGCATTCAGTGTAGTAACAACTTTGCAATAGCAACAATGCTGGACCCACGATATAAACGTGCAATTGCCTTAGTACTGGAGGGCAGGCCTGAACAGGTAAAAACTGTCAGTGGGCAACTGGTGCGCTTGGTTCATGGGGCACAGAAGTCAAGTGCCAAGGTCAGCAAACCTCAGCAGCATAATCAGGCTGAAGGTGAACCTGGAGAAGGAGGAGTATCAAGCATATCCAGTAAGGGGAAGAGGACTGCAGTTCCAGGTGCTCTGTCATCAAAAGCAGTTGGCATTAACCCACTTTGGGAATCTTTGTCCCAAGTGGGGATTTGTGATATAAATGATTCTGGAGAAGCGGATGACGCATCAACCACTGACTTAGTGCAGCACAGCAAATAGTTGAGTCATATTTGTTTGAAAACAGGCATCTGTCAATCACTGATGATCATCCCCCTTTATACTGTTGTGGAAAAGTCAGTGAATGACCAGAGCTGACCGCTGTGGCTGTGAAGTACCTGACATGCCTACCCCCCAGTGTGAGTGTCAAGAGGGTATTCAGCTCAGCAAGTGCAATAGCTCAGGATCATTATGCAAACCTCTCTCCTGCAAATGTCAGTTTGCTGACATTCATAAAAATGAATGAGAGGCACATACTAGCTCAGACTGCAACCTCAGTATTTGTACCCTGGCACAGTCATGGTTTTGCTGATGTTGTAGAAAGGGACCATCCTGGTGGCACTGGCAGCATGAAATGGCCTACCACTGAAGTAGATGATAACACAATGGAGAAAGAATTTCTCAGTGGTCAGAATTCAGACATAGAAGACTGTGAAGGCAGCTTTCTTTATGAGGATGATGATGAATGATGATGAGGTTAATGTTGGCAGGTTTTAACTTAAGTGGTTAAAAGGCTGTCACAGTTCTTGTATGATACGTTTTCCTTTTCATAAAGTTAAATCAGTTTCCCACTCATTGTGACTCAAATTCCATATGTCACATCACATCTATAACACAGAGCACAGTATATCCTGGCCCCTGGACTACCACCACCATAAGACCACTGTTCGCCACTGCCACCGTAGGGAATGTGACCGTATGTCCCTCTGGACTATCACCACCATAAGACAGCTGTTTGCCACTGCCACCATAGGAAATGTGACCATGTGTCCCCCTGGACTACCACCACCATAAGACCACTGTTAGCCACTGCCACTACCACCAGATGCAGGAAGATGTGAGAGGGAATGTCATAATCATGTGCTTCAGCTATGACCACCACCACCCACCACCACCATTGTGACAATGTTTTCCATCAAATGTCTTGACCATGCCAAGGCAGAGGGAGTTGAACAGGAGACCACATCCATCAGCCACAGGCACAAGGCTTCTTACTATTAAAACTATAAAGTGAGTATGTGTACTAATGTTTTTCATGCTATTCAACTTACTTTAACTTTGAGTTTTGTTTTCTGTTGCTTTTCTGAGCTGCAATGGTCAAACACATACAGTCAACTTATTATTTTTTTTTTTTTTACAGGTCAACAACAAATGACTCTCCTATGCTGAAGGTCTGTATCAATGGTCGTCAGCACTTGGGAATTTTCTGGACACAAGGCAGTTGCATTTTGGGGATGCAGACAAATTGTGGGGACTCTGTGTGACCACTGCGTGTATGAGTGACTGAGCAATACATTCTGGGGGACTTTGCATGTGGTGTACCGCTCCCATTTAACTTTGTCAGCACTTGGGAATGTTCTAGACACAAGACAGTTGCATTTTGTGTGTTGTGAGCACATGATGCCATAATTAAATTATAAATTAAAGCAACAGTGCAACAATCTGGTGACAATGTTGACCTATACTTTTTTATGCTATTTTAGATAGCCAGCTTCTTACCTCCTGACTTGTATGATACCCTTCTTTTCACAATTTGTATCTGCTGTAGTACTTTTTCTCATGTCTGAAAACATTCAGGGAGCACTCCTTTTAATATGGCTCAGACCAAGTTTTCATCAGTATTTGCAGCTGTTTTTGAACAAATATTGTTCTGTGAGGTCAGAAAATACTGCATGATGCATAATTGTTAATTTTAGTCACAACAGATGTGATATACAAACAACTGATGGACAAAAACAGCGGAAAATACTGATGAAAATCTGGTCCACACCGTATTAAAAGGAGCACTCCTTTTATTATTTCAGACATGAAATAAAGTACTAAAGCAGACTCAAATACTGGAAAGAATGGTATCATACAAGTCAGGAGGTTAAGTAAAGTGGCAATGTAAAACAGCAAAAAAAAGTATAGGTCAAAATTTTCACCAGATTGTTGCACTGCTGCTTTATTGTCTATTTCAAAAAATAAATATTTCTGGAGCCTCAGTAATGTTTACTTTGTTTCAGGACTCATGAAGTGTTTGTCAAAAAGCAGGACTGAGCAGTGCATTGAAACATAGAAACATATGGCAGATAAGGACCACTTGGCCCACCTAGTCTGCCCATTTCCCTAACTACAGGATAAGCTGCAGATCCTAGTTAACCAAAAGCCTATTTCTTCTTACCCCCACAAGAATTGCCTTATGTCTGTCCCATGTATTCTTGAATTCTCCCACAGTTTTAGACCCCACAACCTCCTCAGGAAGGCTGTTCCATGCGTCCACCACCCTCTCTGTGAAAACATACTTCCAACCATTGCCCCTGAACCGCCACCCCCTCTATCTTTAAATTGTGTCTCCTTGTTCTTCCACATCTCTTTTTCTGAAAGATGCTACCCTCTTCTGAAAGATGCTACCCCATGCAAGTATGCTGTGCTAAACTGAATGTGCCATCAGTGTTCTTTCCTGTGTGTGCAGACATTGTCTAGCTTGGTGCAAACATATATATGGTGTGACTAGTTGCAGTATGTAAAGAATAAAGATAAGAAAGAATATATGACATATATTTTATTTGTACCATCAGCACCGGCGGAGTAAGTGATATGATATTTTTTCAGAGGTCTTGGGCCACTGTGCACCTCTGTCACTCATAGTGCACACATGACTTTGCGGAGATAAAAGCACAAAAAATGCATGCTCTCCTAAAATTCATGTCTGTAGTATGTGACTAAGGTGTGGTCTGGCCAGACATCTCTGAAAAAATATCATATCACTTAGCCCGCTGCTGAAGATGGTGACAATGAAATATGCGTTATATATTCTTATCTCTATTCTTTATACCATAAACACTGCAACAAGTCAGCATACATATGTTTGCAAGAAGCTGGACAATGTCTGAAGTCACACACACACAGGAAACAACACCGACTGCACGCATGCAATTTAGCACATTATACTTGCACTGCTCAGTCCTGCTTTTCCACAACCACTCCACAACAGAAAGTAAACATTGCTGAGGAACCAGATTATAATAATAGGGCAATAAGGAGCATGTATGTATGTGTATATTTAAACTACTACTCTGGCCTTCCCACTCTCTGTTATTAAACAAAAGACAAAACACTACAGCGGTGGGGGGCGGGGGGTGTGCTGCAAAAATAAGCTAATGGAGGATCCTCTGCTGGTCTAGCAGCAGATGGAGCATCAACACAATCTGTAACTGGTGTCGCTCTATCTGCTCCAACTACTGCTGGACAGCACCCACCCTCTCATTATTTTCTTCCACTGCAGCCCACAAAAGCACAGTGTCTGCCTGAGTCGCAGGCATTGTGGGGTCCACTGGTAGTGGTACACCAGGTAGTGGTGGTGGTGGTGAGGGTGGTGCTGGTGGCGGTGGTGGAGCAGCTGCTGCTGTGGCCCTCCTCCTGCTGTGGCAAAGCACAACAGTAGCACCCTCTGCCACTGTCACAGAAGGGCCAGAAGGTGGAGGCCTGACCTGTTCTGTGACAGCCTGCCACTCCACCTTGTGGTGGTTCAACATATGGGTGCACTGGCCCCCAGTCCTCAGATGTGTCCCCCGGGGTCCAAGTCACACCTCCACCCCACAAAGTCTGCATACGACAAGGCTGCTGTCCCCCCCCAAAACAGTTATAAAGCTGCCAAACTGGGGAGCTTCAGGGGGGGACCAGGCATGGGAGGGGCAGATGCAGTGCCAGCAGCATGGTCACAGTGGGGCTCAACCTGCTGCTCTGGAGGTGGTGCTGCTGGAGCTCCAGCAGCTGCCACTGGTGGTGGTGGTGGACTTGGTGGTCCTGGTGGTACTGCTGCTTCCGGAAGGGGGACCAAAGACTTTTCAGCAGTCTAACACCACCCAGCCATGCCCCCCACACGTGCGCACTCCTCCCCTCCTGTCAGCAATGCAATGGTTGGTCACCAGAAACCAGCTTCTGCATCAGCTCAAGGTCACGAATGACACTTGACCCATCCTTCTACACCAATTAATATTCCTTGATTGCAGAAGCTTTTATCAAATGACCCATCTCAATCTATCATTCCTTATTTCGGCACTGTTAAACAGATTTCATACAGGACTTCATGCAGTCCATACTACTTCTGGTCACTGCCCCAATATAAAATCTGCTGTGGCTGAACCCAAAGTTGTTGATACCTTACTGGTGAAAGAACTGTCCATAGGTTTTATCATCAGTCCTTCTGAAGCTCCCAGTTTTCCATCATTCTGTATTGGTCTCATTGGAATAGCCACCCAAAATTATTCAGAAAAGGAGACCTATGAGCTCCTCATTCAACAACAGATCCAAGCATCAATTCTCTCATACCATCTGAAGATTATTCACTTTTCTATGTGCAAATTGATACTCTTAAATGTATCTGACTTACTGGACTCAGAGCCTGGTTTGCAAAAGTGGATATTACAGACACCTTCAGATTGTTACCTGTTCATCCATCCCTGTGGCATATTTCTGGTATTTCTTTGAGAAACCAGTACTACTTTGCTGTATACCTAACTTACTGGTGTAAAATTAGTCCAAGCCTTTTTGACACTTTTCCTTTTTTTTAATAGCTTTTTCTACCAAGCAGGTAGGCTCTGGTGGCTCTCTCAGCCCTGTTTCTGGTTCCCTGTCTGGCATCTTACCAAGTTCTGTCTATATGGAGTGGGGTCAGGCAGGCAGGGCTTCACTGGTCCAGAACCATCCCTTTTTCCATTTTCTTCATAGCTTTCACACTCTGGGGTGCACTCATAGACACGCGCGTGTGGAGGTGCATGCATGCTTCAGAGTCCCGCAGCCTTCCCTTCCACTGCTTTCCTAGACCCGCACTGCCATCTGGCCTCCACTAGGTGGCAGTCATTTGGCAGAGAGTACAAATCCTCTCCCTGGGAAAGGAGAGCAGCTGTTGGGCACTCAATCTTTTCCCTCCCTGGCCGACCCCCAGCAACCTGCACTTGCTACCGAACATGGATCCCAGGTGTGGTAGGAGGTAAGGTGCCAGCGCCTCAGCCCTCCACACAACTGGTCCAGCCCTTGACACTTTCCTAGTTCTTTGTGTTGGATTCTTTTTAATGTCTGTAGACGTTCATTCATTTTGCATCTTTGTATAATTTTCTTCTTGTCAGTACCCCAGAGTCTCCCACAGCCACTAGCATCACTTGTCCATGGTGCTTGTTCTCCTCAGTTAACATTACTCTGTCAGGTCACAAAACAGAATGGTCAGTAACCATGCTAGAGTTCCTAAGTATCAAACTAGATACCCTAAAAATGGAAGCCCACCTTCCTCAAGAGAAATTGCAAAGAAGTTCAGACTTGATTTCAATCCTTTCCTCAAAATTATCTTGCACCAAATGAGAACTCCTTTCTTTACTGGGCTATCTCACCTTGGCAATGAGGATCATTCCACAGGGCTGGAGTTTAACATTCTATCTGCTCAGTTTAGCTCATGTATTTATAACTTTGGATCATCATATAATCATGACTGCTTCTGCCTGATCAGACTTGGTAATGTGGTCCATCTTTATATCAGAATCGAATGGAATATCCATGTTCTATAAGGCTGAGTCTTTTAGTTTTTACAGATGCCACTCCTTCATTTTTTTGTGCTGCCATTCATGGTATCTACTGGTTCACCTGTACCTGGCCTCCTGAAACCAGCCAAGTTCTCCACTTCCACTCAGTGTCATCTTTGTTTGAAATTGATCCTATTGTTGTTGCTGCACTCACTTGGGGACACACTTGGAACAATCAAGTTGTAACTATTTATGCATAGAAACATAGAAACATAGACTGATGGCAGATAAGGACTACATGGCCCACCCAGTCTGCCAATTTCTCTACCTATTGGATAAGCTTCAGATCCTTGTTAACCAACAGCCTTCTTCCTACCCCCCACTAGCATTGCCTTATGTCTGTTCCATGCATTCTTGAATTCCCCCACTGTTTTTGACCCCACTACCTCCTCTGCAAGGCTGTTCCATGTGCCCACCACCCTATCTGTGAAAAACTACTTCCTCATATTGCCCCTGAGCCATCCCACATCTGTCTTCAAACTGTGCCCCCTTGTTCTTGTACATTTCTTTTTATGAAAGATGCTATCCTCTTGGACTTTGTTGATTCCCTTGAGGTGCTTCAATGTTTCTATCATGTTCTGCATCTCCCGCCTTTCCTCTAGGATATACATATTAAGTTCCTTTAGTCTTTCTTGATATGGCTTCTGGTGCAGACCCTGCACCATTTTAGTTGCCCTCCTCTGGACTGCCTCCATCCTGTCTATGTTCTTGTGGAGATGGGGTCTCCAGAACTGCACGCAGTACTCCAGATGGGGTCTCACCAACTGTCTGTACAGAGGGATAACAATGGGAAGGCTTGTAAGCCTGAGGTTCGATTGGGTGGAGCAAATATGTCACTCCCCCATCAGGCTTTAAAATGTAGCTCATCCTGTGCCATCCCAGGATTCATTTCTTTTGTGGCTGGAGGTGCCGTCCTCCCTCATTTGTTTCTTGTACATTTGTGCCGCGTTCATCTGCCTGTTCATCCCTAGGTTATTTTGCTCCTTGTGCCACTGGCTCTGCGTCTCTCTCTCGATCCCACTCGTTCCCATCTCCATGCTTCCTCTCCTCCCCCCCACCGCATATGCAGCGGCCCCTTTTCTGCTGCTCCTTCCCTGTTTGTCATCTTGTATTTCCTCTCTCTTCTCATCCTTGCCCCTCCCCCCTTTTTAGCCACTCGCTTGCAGCGTTTGTCTGTTTTCTGCCTCACTCCCTCCTGTCTCCTTGTTTGCTTCATTCACCCTCGCTCTGTCCTCCCTGCTGGTTCTGCACTTTCCTGCGGCTCCAGCCTCCATCTCCCCATCTTCCCCTTCGATCACCTGTCCCCGTGTTGCTCTCCTGTATCTCCAGTCTTTTGCTCGCTCGAGCCCCTTGTGGTGCTCCCTCTTTTGCATGCTCTTCCTGGCACCTTCTCCTCTCATCTTGCCTTCTGTGAAGAATGTACAACTGCTTAGCACCCTATGGTGTGGACAGCCGGGATGGAGATGGGCTCGTCTGACTTCGGCTGGTTGTTGTGAGCGGAGACAGTTGTACATAATAGTGCTGCTGAGTATAGCAGACTGGAGACAACAGCAGTGAATGTGCAGCTTCCTCTGGATGAGACGCCTCTCACCCATTTGGTATGAAAAGGGTTTATCACTGACCTTTACAACACGGAAGTCCATGACCTGAGTATGTAGCATGTTTAAATGTGGATGCAGGTCAGGGTTTCATATATTTTGCCTTATAATTATGTTTCTCTCTACTTTCTGTGATTATTCAAATTGGTTGAATGGCCAGAAGCAGCTCCGATCTTTCGTAGTGTGTTGGTATATCTTCATGGAGCACTAGTAACCATCAATGTAGTGTAGTACGAATATTTGACAATGGCGGCTCTTCCTATGGTGGGGGAAGCATGTTCCCCTCCACAGCATGAAGCCTCAGGTATTCTAGCATCATCCTTTTCTTTCTCAGCTCTCCTCTCCCCCTTGTGTCCTCCACTACATATTTTATCTCTTCAGAATTTTCCTCATTTTGCATGACTATGTCCCATCATACCTCATGGTCTCCCTCTGCATGCTTGTCGCCTAGTTCTGCAGGTTTACCCAATACTTCGGTCTTAGTCCAGTTTAGTGTATAACCTGATGCTTGTCAATATATTTTGCTCTGCTTACATACTTCAGACATTGGACCCACCTTAGCTCCTATTCCTAGGGCTGGTGTTTGTGGTACCCTAGTATTCTGTGTGCATTCCTTTCTGCAGTACCTCATGATCTTCTCATATCCTCCATGGTTGATATCTTCTGAGCTTCTATTCCATATTCCTCATTTCTCATTCTCCTTCGTTCTTGACCATGCATGTTCTTTTTGTGTGCTTTTTCACTTCTGTTGTGCCTGGAGGACACTCCTTAACATTCATAGTTGAGTTTTTTTCACTGCTTTAGTTTGTGGCACTGAGATCTCATATCAGTTCATCGAACTGTGGCCCTCCAGTCACTTTCCTCCAGTTCCTGACTTTGGTCGTCATTGGGCATACCTATCATGAATCATATGCCACCTCATCGAACCGTGGCCCTCCTACACATTCATCAAGTTGTATTCAGGTTCATGACTTCATTTAGTATTCCCTCCTCCATACCGTCCCTGCTCAGCCATCAGAATTCAATCCATTCATGGTGTCACTCCTCTTCGTCCATCGTCCAGTGCTTCCCTGCCAGAATTCACTCCACTTTTGGCTTCACTCCATCCATCGTCTATCATCCATTTTGCTCCTATCGATCGCTCAACCCAAGCATACTCCTCTCGATCACTGGACCTGAGCATACCCTCTGGATCCAGGCCTGCCTTCTTGGCATTGGGGTCTACTTGACAGCATTACGCTATTGTCCCTGCTACTTCAATTCGACTGTCTCCACTCAATGCCATGTCTTCATGTCCATTGCCCTTTGCTAAGGGCTAGCTGACTGCTCTCCACCATCATACAAATTCATTTTCCAGTTCTTTTCCTGTCTCCTCTTCCTCATACTCACATTGATCAATCAAGCATACCTCTCATGAGGTCTTCTGCTACCTCATTCACCTGCTGCACCCCTGCAGCACTCATCCTTGTCCTTCTTCCTCATCCTCAGTCTTCTCATGTTGGACTGCTGCACTCCTGTGGTGATCATCATCAGCCTTCTTCATTCTCTGTCTTCTCATGAGTGCATTTGGCTATCCTTTTCTCCGCTGACTTCTGCATGGCTCTACTCCTTCTTATTGACTCCTCAGTGTACCTCTCTCAGATCCCTGCTGCCTCATGTTCCTTCTTCGATTTGTTCTTTCTTTTGGGGTTTTTCCTTCTCCAGTCATCATCTCTTTTTTGGGGGGGGTCCTATTCAGCCATCTTCACTACTCATATCCTTCTATTTATGATATACATCCTTAATTCAAACATCATCAGCCTGGAGGGAAGGAGACCTAGGCCTTGGATCCCCAGAGGTTTCCTCCTTAAAGGGGGTTTTTCCTCTCCTCCATGCTGATGGTCATAATATTAGTCAGAGTTAGTGCTTTCTTAGATTAATGTGCTGTCTTAGGTTAATTAGTTAGGTTCCACTGTTGGATGGAGGAGGATGGTGGCCCCGGCTTTCCCCCTCTCTCCTTAGGAAGTCCGTCTTAATCATCTTCTCAGAATTTATTCATTCATTCATTCATTCATCATTCTTGTCTCTTCGATGCATGACACCCAGTTGGGTATTCTTTTTGGGCTTCTTCCTAAGCTACTGTTAGCTGATGGAATCATTCCCACGGCACAGATGGGGGAACCTTCCTAGGGTTCCTCACATCAGTAACCCTAATAGGATGGTATATCCCATGGATAGAAAGGTGGAAAACCACAACATAAATCAAATCCACAATGTAAGTCAAGTCACACAAGCATCATCTCATCCAGTTGCATAAGCACAATCGAATGGGAAGGCTTGTAAGCCTGAGGTTCAATTGGGTGGAGCAAATACGTCATTCCCCCATCAGGCTTTAAAATGTGCAGCTCACCTGGGCATCCCAAGATTCATTTCTTTACTCCACCATCCACCCCTCCTCCTCCTCCAGCACGTCTCTCTTACCCGTGGGCTTCTTTCTAAGCTACCTTTAGCCAATGGAATCATTCCTGTGGCACCTATGGTGGTGGGGGGGGAACCCTCCTCTAGGGTTTTCCTCATGTCATAACCCTAATAGGGTGGTATATCCCATGGATAGAGAGGTGGAAAGCCACAACATAAATCAAATCCACAACATAAGTCAAGTCACACAAACATCATCTCATCCAGTTGCATAAGCACAATCAAACTTCCTGTTTTATACTGGTGATGCCTCTCCCTATGCATCCTAGTGTACCCCCCCAGCTCTCCTTACTGTCTTCTCACATTGCATGCCTACCTTTAGGTCATCTGATATGACTAACCCCAGATCCCATTCCATTTTTGTTGTTGTTAGTACCTCCCTCCCCCCATTGAGTACTCTTCCCCTGGATGTAGATAATCAAGCTGTTATAGCTTCTGTAAATAAAGGTCTTTCTTCTTGTTCCATAATGATTATAAATAAAAGGCTTTCTTCTCATTCCATAATGAACTTCCTGAAATGATTAATATGAACCTCCTTACTTTTCCACTTTACAGTCCATTCTGTATATATTCCTAGTTCTTCTAATTTCCCAGTTGATTGTCTTTGCCAGTTCTATTTTCAGCAACTCAGAGCTGCCTTCCTGCAGGCCTATCAGAAGATGACACCCCCACCTTTGTTTTGAGAACTGCAAATGACATGACTAGGTTTCTCAATTATGCCTCACTTACTATCTGGAACTCCTAAGCTTCATCAATTCAAGTCACATATAAAGTAGCCTGGAAGAAATTCACTGCCTTTTGCACTTACAAAATATGCACTTACAAAATATGGACCCTTTCCAAAGCTCCATCTCTCTCATTTTAGCATTTGCATCATATTATTCTTGAACTTTTAACTTGTCAGCCACAACAATCAAATAGTATATTTCTAGTATCCAATTCACACTGCTGTACTCTCATCCTGACATATCAATCTCTTATCTATCAAATACAACAATCAAAGCCTTTCTTCAAGGTTTAAGAAAAGATACTCCTCCAGAAACTCCAACAAGGAAACCCACAGATTATAACCTATATTCTCAACTGATGCTTCTCCTCCTAAATAAAGACATTTTTGGACCTATTATTGACCTGAATTTACAAGCTGCTATGACTTTAGCCTTCTTTGGATTCTTGCAGTCTTGAGAGTTTACATTATCATCCTCCTCAGTATTCCATCCATCCATCCACCCATCCATCCAGCCAGCCATCTCATGAATCACTGTTTACACAAAGTATCTGAATAACATTTCTTCCTCACCTTGCCAAGATCTAAAACTGACAGACTCAACAGAGGACTTTGTGTCACTTATTTTGCAATAAATTCAACCTGTTGCCCTATATGAGTTCCCAATTTGTTGCAGTCTTCAGACAGATAGCCTAACTGTGCTCATCCTCTTGTATATACTGAGTCCTACTCCATCAAGACTATTTTCTGGTTCCTCCTGTATGTCAGAACACTACTTTTTTGCCTGGGTCTTGATACTTCTCCCTTCTCTGGCTATTCATTTACACTAGGAGCAACTACCTCAGCATCACAAAAGAACATCCTGGTTTACAACATTAGTGTTATGTGTTACTGGACATTATCCTACTTTGTACTTATATCAGAGAACCAAATGCCTAACTCCACCAAGATTACCAACAGCTAGCCTCTTAATTCTAAGCCTGGAGGGATGGCTAACTGAATAATCTTGGTTCCTCAGAATGTTACTCCACCTATTTTATTTTTCCTCTTGTCATGTTATTGGGTCTGTTCTGTGAACTGGAGGAGGTGTATTCCATTACATTTCACTTTCTAAATGTTGCTCTTTAGCTATAATTTCTCTTTAGTCTTGAGACTATTCTCCTGACACCTTTATCAAGGGTGGATAACCAGAGAAAGAAACAAGCCAGAGTATCACAGACAGTTGAACATGCACAACACTCGCTGATGACCCCTCCACACACACACATGCACACTGAACCAGAATGCCCCATTTAATTAGAAAAATGTATAATAAACAGTATGCAAAGATTTTCCAGGTCTGGAAGGTGGGCAGGTACTCAGTTATTGGGGGGCCCGGAACACCTGTAAATTTCTGGGTATCCAAGTTGGCCAGTCCAACTCTGGGTGATAACAACAGTGAGAAGTAAACTCAGGCATTGTGCCCATCTTACATTCATATACTAGATCAACTCCTCACACCTCCCTCACCCCTTAACTCATCTGTCATGCAAATCCCCATTGCTTCCATATTCATATATGCTGCCTGGTTGGTCATTAAGCCACATCTTCCTGGTAACTCCTTTCCCTTTGGAACTCTCTCCCTCTTCTCCACTCCAGCCCATTCAAGCACAGTTGCTTTTTAAAGAGGCAGATCCAGAGCTTTTGCAAGCCTGCTACAAGTGCCTCACTTCCTACTAGTCAGAACCTTCCCATTTTCTCAGTTGTAGTATAGTTAGATAGCCATTTCATCAGCTAATCAGCCATGCAGTCCTCTGCTTCTGTACCTGCAGACTGTCTGTAACAGCCAGGTTCTGTTCATGGCCATGGTAACTTGTAGGCCTTGACTCTACTCTATTTACATCCTCTTTGTACTGCACTATAACACTGCTCATAGTTTTACTGATTTTCTCACTGTAATTTATTGTGCAGTCTTTATTATCTTTTCCCATGTACACTATCTCCAGCACACACCTAGAAATGAGCTGCTCACAGCTCAGCATGTGTTTTCTTCTCTTGGACAAAAATTTCAAATAAATAATTTTCAGTAAATAAAACCAAACTGAAATAAAGAGAGATCAAGAGATAACAATATGTGTTCATCTGAAGGCTTGCAATTTTTTTCCTTTCAAACTACAGCTTGATATTTCCAGTATTGTTGTGTTTGCTCAAAGTCCTGATTGCAAGAACACACTCAAAAGAGATAATGGCATACAAAGTAAGGCATGTGTCATGTCAGAACAAAAAAAATTCAACCCATCCAAATGCAGCAGGAAGTCCAGCAATAAGGGCAGGACCTGCCAGTGCATGCCAGTATTTGCAATACGGCAACAAGACCTTGGTACTATCACACTTCATTCCATATACTGTAGGTCCATCTTTGAGGCCAATATTGCATACTCTGAAAAGTTTTCCTTCTGGTATTTATTTTACTATGCTATGACCCAGAAAGGGTGGTAGTGGAGCTTTTCCAACCTCGTTGGGGCTTTTTTTCCTGTACTAAACTCCTTTTAGATTAGATTTACTATTCTAGCACATGCTGCCAAATAACACCATGCCAGTGAAATATGATGTTACAAGAATTTAAGGACAATTGGAATTTAGTCTTAGACCTCATTGTTTGCAGTACAGTATCCTAACCACTAGGCTATGTTGGCTGCTGGTTCACAAGATTGTGGTTAGGCATATGTCTTACACAAACTGTCTTATCCCAGACCAGTTCAGCTGCAGAAGGAAAAAGAAAAGAGAAATGTTTCAGAAGGGAGGCAGGTGACATAATACAGACTTTCAAATTCATAAAAAGATTCAACAGAGTGGGCAGAACTGGTCTATTCAAATTAAGAAACAGTGCATCGACTTTCAGTTCCACCATTATCCATGTGGTAGCAAGTTTACATAGCTCTGACTCCCTGGCAGTAAAATTTAACCAAATCAAGGCTCACAGACACATAAGCATAGTAATCATCACAACACTGTTTTAGGACAAAGCTTGACAAATTGAAGTTGAAAAATGGAAAACTTGCCTCTGGAAAATCAGGTGCTCCACCTGATCTGCCAGACATTAAGGCCTGTAGCCACTCAGCCTCTGTAACTTCAGATAGAATGAGTTAGTACAGCAATGAAGACCCAGATGAACAGTTTACCATAATGTCCAAAAAAAGTTTATGAAGTAAGGAAACCTAGCAGTACTATGGAGCAGCTCAAGAAAACAGTAGGGGACACTAAGCAAGGACTCCATGAGGTGCAACAACAGACCACTGATCAACAAACCAGGTTAACAAAGACTTTCACCATGGTGGAATAGCAGAGCACAGCCCTGAGATTTCTTGTGCAGAAAGAATGAGATCTCACCAACTAACTGGACAATTTGAAGCTACATGCCTGCAGGGACAATATTAGAATACATAATCTCCCAGTGGACACAGAGCATGGAGTGATGCAACCTTTCTAAGATTCTTTTTTGAGGAAACTGCTGGATTGGCCTGCTGAAACTCCTTTACACATTGACAGGTCCCACCGAGCACTGGATCTCAAATCAGGTCCTAAAGCATGCCATAGGTCTATTGTCCCTAAATTTCTGAACTAGTGTACTGCGTCAAAACAAAACATTTACAATTAGTATGGGCAAAGAAAAGAAATCATGTTTGGCTCCACTTTGAGCATGAATTTGTGCCACTGACGCTCATGAAACAAAAGATTTTATTGGCCATTAGAAAAGACTTAGCAGCAAAAATTATCAGAATGCAGCTGTCTGCCCCAGCCCAATTTCGGATATACACTGCTGAGGGGGATAATCTTCTGCCACATGCTAGCACAGGCTCACCCACTCCTCAAAAAGCTGGGACACCTTCAGAATTGTTCCATGCAGCAGGTCACAGGCTGATGACCATGACCAAATTCCAACCCTGGACAAAGGTGACCTGTTCCAGAAAGAGACATCACCACCAACAGCCACATGATGCTTTCCCGCTGAACACAGCTGAAAGCCAACATGAGACACAGGAGGGAATTCCAGAAAAAGAGATTGCAAGCTGAAGCTCTGACAAATTGAGTTACTGAACTAGGGTCTTAATACCGGTTTACACTTCAGGCAACCTGCTTCTGTTTGAACTGCCTCCAATGTATACCACTGGCAATTCTTGCTGGCTCCACATACTGAATGGTGCACAACTTTGTTTTTTCCAGTGTTCCAGACCTAATACACTTTATATGAAGGACCAATGGGAAAACATTGACCAGTAGTTAACTGACAGTTCATATCCTTTTTACGTTCCCATATTCTCTCCACCTGTGACTGTGGGTGGCATTGTTAAAAGGTTTCTCTTGGTATAGATAGGGGTGGGGGCAGAGGAGAGGCCTGGTGGCCAAAGACACCAGTTGGTTGACTCTCGCTAGAGGAGCCTACACCTATGTTGTAGCACGGGGGGGCAAGACCAAGGGAAACAGAAAGGAACAGCAAACCTGTATAACAAAAAACATATAATACAGTATGTCTATATGATAATTCACTGCAGAAAAAAAAAACAATTTTAATGCACCAGTTAGGGTTCAACTTAATGCCAAAAAAGTAGGGAAATGTGGGATTAGGGTTTGTAACCCTAACTCCCCTCCCCCCCCAAGCAGCAAAAGGAAAAAACATTAGGGTTTTGGGTCTCAGGAGTCTTGTCCAATCAGTGGTGGGGTCTTCCGTGAGTGAAGAAAGAACATTTATTCATGTATTTGTTAAATGGTTAAGTACACTGATCCAGATGACCATTTTCAGGTACAACCTGGCTATCTAGTTGGCAAACTGTACAAAGACATGATGAACAGGACATTAGAAATGCAGTTTTCACATACTGTAGGTTACAGAGAAATGTTTGTGAAGAGTACAGCATGTATACATTTTTTTCCCTACACTATGTGGTAACAATTTAAATTAAAAACTTACAGAATCCAGCTAATACAAGTACAATATCAAATGCAAGTGAATACAATGAACAATGTTGGCAATAGTGCTAGTTAACAATTACAGGTCACATTGGATGTTAGAGTATTTTAGAAGTGCCTTTTAAAGGTTTGTGGGGATTCCAAGGAGTGGAGTTCTGCAGGGAGTGAGTTCCAGAACTTTGGGCCTGCCCAAGAAAAGGCCCTTTGACCCACAACCATATTTAACATGAGGCAATCAAGGATTTGACTAGAGGAGGACATCAATTGGCAAGATGCCCATTTGATGGCATGCATGCCCAAGAGCATTTATTTAGACCCATCATGGAGGAAACATTGTTGAGTACCTAGAGGCCAGTGGGGCACAGGACCCAAGGCAGCATGGATTCATGATGGGAAGGTCATGTCAGATGAATCTGATAGATTTCTTTGACTGGTTGACCAAAGTAGTAGACCAGGGAGGGGCTGTGGACATGGCCAACCTAGATTTTAGCAAGGCATTTGATACAGTCCCACACAAAAGATTAATATACAAGTTAGCCAGCCTTGGAGTGGGTCCCAAGGTGGTAGCCTGGATAAAAAATTGGCTAGACAACAGGATGCAAAGGATAGTAGTAAATGGAGTCCACAGTGAAGAAAGGAGGGTTACTAGTGGGGTACTGCAGGGTTCAGTACTGGGACCCGTAATTTTTAATGTCTTTATAAGTGACATTGCAAAGTAACTGGAAGGAAAAGTATGTCTCTTTGCAAGTGACACAAAGATCTGCAACAGGGCTGATACACAAGATGGAGTGGAAAGGATGAGAAGGGACTTGGCAAAGTTGGAGGAATGGTCAAGTGTATGGCAGCTAAGATTCAATGCAAAGAAGTGCAAGGTAATGCACCTAGGAAACAAAAACCCAGGGGAAGAGTACACAACGGGGGGTGAGATACTGACAACAGTAAAAATGGAAAGGGACCTGAGGGTAATTATATCAGATGACCTAAAGGTAGGCAAGCAATGCGAAAAGGCAGTAAGGAAGGCTGGGGGGATACTGGGATGCACAGGGAGAGGCATCAATAGTAGAAAACAGGAAGTTATTATCCCTCTGCACAGACAGTTGGTGAGACCCCATCTGGAATACTGTGTGCAGTTCTGGAGACCCCATCTCCGCAAAGACATAGACAGAGTGGAGGCTGTCCAGAAGAGGGCAATCAAAATGGTGCAGGGTCTACACCAGAAGACATATAAAGAAAGACTAAAGGAGCTTTAATATGTATACCCTTGAGGAAAGAAGGGAGAGAGGGGACATGATAGAAACTTTCAAGTATCTCAAGGGAATCAACAAAGTCCAAGAGGGTATCATCTTTCAGAAAAAGAGATGTGCAAGAACAAGGGGTACAATTTGAGGGGACAGCTCAGAGTAACGTGAGGAAGTATTTTTTCATAGAAAGGGTTGTGGATGCATGGAACAGCCTCCCTGAGGAGGTCGTGGAGTCAACAACAGTGGGGAAATTCAAGAATGCATGGGACAGACATAAGACAGTCCTAGTTGGGGGTAGGAGGAAGTAAGCTGTTGATTAACTAGGATCTGCAACTTATCTGTTAGGTAGGAAAATGGGCAGACTAGGTGGGCCAAGCGGTCCTTTTCTGCCATCACATTCTATGTTTCTATGTTTCTATGTTTCTATGTGGAGCATTTTAAAAATGAAAGTACCAAACAAAAGATACTTGTGCACCTGGGGGGATGGCCACCCTATCAATTGATACAGTGTACCATGGTGGGTGCTAAAAGGGCTAGAGTACAAATCTACAGATGCTGTTGTTTGCTGTGTTCATTCTTTATTTATTTATTTATTTCAGTTGCAGATTGACACCTTTGAGCCAACAGGCTCTTTTACAAAGGTTCTATATCAGGACAAACAGACAAGAAATTACAAACATTACATTACATTATCACAGAGGTGGTTTGATGAGCATTGCAGGAGAACAGAATACTGACATGTTGTACAAGCAGTTGAGTAGGCTATTGCCTAGTCTAATTTGTACAGGTACTGGAAGTGCTTTTGACATGTGGTTCACTATATTGTTGAGTTCTCGAAGAGGTTCCATGGAATCAAGCCAAAGTTAGGGAGGAGTAGCCTGAAGGGGCTTTGTCGTAGTTAGGATGAGTGGTGAGTGGTGGAGAAGGAGAGGGGAGTCTGCCTCCCAGGTCCTTTGTCTTAGCAGGGGCAGGATAGCCATAGAGGTGGAGGAGGGGATGGGGGACAAGATTGTGGTGGTGGTGACAGTCTATTAAGTAGTTTAGGTGAGACAGTGTGTAAGATGGGAGAGCATTACTCAAGGATTGGAAGAATAGTGCTCTGCCCTATTGCCAGCCTCATTGCAGATGTTGACAGGTGTTTTGGTCAGTAGCACATCCACAACCACTGGTGAACCCTATTGATTACCTGGCCTATGTGAGTGGCAAAGCTAAGGGAGGGGTCCAGAGTTACCTCCAGGTATTTTAAAATTGTTGACTTGTTCCAGAGTAGATCCATCTAAGGTTTGAATATTGAATGCATTCTGCTGGGGATTTGCTGAGAGCTTTGTAAGCTTATGTTTGGAGCTGAACAGCATGGCTTTAGTTTTCTTTATATTGACGACTATCCTGTGCTGAGTGAATCAGTGTTCAACAGCAGAGAACTCCGTGGAAAGTTTCTGAGATAGTTTGGCAGTGGAGCTGTCACTGCTGAATAAGATGAGAACATCTGCATACATGATCCTGCTAATTGGAGTTATTTCTGAGAGTAGAGGACTGACAACGATCAAATAAAATAGGGGGAACCTTGGGGGACTCCCCTTAGTACATGAAGTGGGCTGGATAGGCTTCCACCAATGCGGACTGACTGGGACCTGTTTGAAAGATAATTTCCAACCCAACAAGAGGAGTGGGGAGAGAACCCTAACTCAGACAGTTCCTTGAGTAGTATGCCATGATCAACCATGTCGAATGCCTTGGAAAGGTCGATGAATATGGCCCTAGTGAAGCTCCCCTTATCCGCCTCCCTGAGGACATGGTCAGTGAACTGAGCCAGGGCTGTGGTGGTGCTATGTACCTTTCTGAAACAGTACTGGTCAGGGGATAGTTTTTTATGTGATGTGAGGTGCTTGGATATTTGTCGAAGACTACTTTCTCCATTACTTTGCTCATGTGCAATAAGTTGGAGTTGGGCCTGTAGTTCTCCAGGAGGTTGGGATCACCCGACTTGAGGATTGGGACAACTCTGGCTTCTTTCCAAAGTGCAGGAATGGTGGAAGTAGGCTGCGATAAGTTGATAAGGTATGCTAGTGTTTTGGCTATGAAATTCAAAGCTAATTTCAGAAACTGGGAGCAGAGTCCATCGCTCCCCACGCTGCCTGAGCTGAGTAGGGCCTGCAATAGTTGACTGATCTCAGTGGATGATCTTGAAGTGAAATGAAGGAAAGTCAGTGTTCTCCCTATCCTGGCCTAGAGATCGAGTGCCCTTAACTATAGAGGGGAGTTGGGCCAAATACTGTTCAAGATCAATGAATTTGTTATTAAAGATGCCGGTTACTGCTGACAGGTCAGTTTGTAGACTGGAATTAGTGACCAAGTTAAAAGTGTTAGTCATGGTGGCCTGTTTCATGACTGAGTTCACCGAGGACAAACATAGAAACATAGAAACATAGAATTTGATGGCAGATAAGGACCGCTTGGCCCACCCAGTCTGCCCATTTCCCTGCCTACTGGATAAGCTGCAGATCCTAGTTAACCAGCAGCCTACTTTTTCCTACCCCCATCCCCTAGAATTGCCTTATGACTGTCCCATGCATGCTTGAATTCCACCACTGTTTTTGACTCCACAACCTCCTCTGAAGGCCATTCCATGCATCCACAACCTCTCTGTGAAAAAATACTTCAACCAATTACCTCTGAGCCGCCCCCTCTATCTTCAAATTGTGCCCCTTGTTCTTGCACACCTTTTTTTGAAAGATGCTACCCTCTTGGACTTTGTTGATTCCCTTGAGGTACTTGAAAGTTTTTATCATGCCCCTCTCCCTCCTTTCCTCGAGGCTATACATATTAAGCTTCTTTAGTCTCTCTACATATGTATTCGGTGTAGACCCTGCACCATTTTAGTTGCCCTCCTCTGGACAGCTTCCATCCTGTCTATATCTTTCGAGACTGGGTCTCCAGAACTGCCATGATACTCAGATGGGTCTAACCAGCTGTCTGTACAGAGGGATAATAACTTCCTGTTTTCTACTGGTGATGCCTCTCCCTATGCATCCCAATATACCCCCAGCCCTCATTGCTGCCCTCTCACATTACTTGCCCACCTTTAGGTCATCTGATATGACTACCCCCAGGTCCCTTTCCATTTTTGTTGTCGTTAGTATCTCACCCCTCATTGTGTACTCTTCCCCTGGGTTTTTGTTTCCCAGGTGCATTACCTTGCACTTCTTAGCATTGAATCTAAGCTGCCATACATTTGACCATTCTTCTAACCTTGCCAAGTCCCTTTTCATCCTTTCCACCCCACCTTGTGCATTAACTCTGTTGCAGATCTTTGTGTCATCTGCAAAGAGACATACTTTTCCTTCCAGTCCCTCTGCAATGTCGCTTATAAAGACATTGAAGAGGACTGGTCCTAATACTGAACCCTGCGGTACCCCACTAGTAACCCCCCTTTCATCAGAGTGGACTCCATTTACATTTACCATTGACAAAAAACTGAAGGAGTCCCCAAAGTTCCATACCTGTTGTGCCTTAAAGAAGGAGGCCTTGAGGAGTTTCATCTTACTTTTGCACTGGTTCCTTTATTTCCTATATGTGTTCCAGTTCTCAGCAATGGGGTCAGCTTTGAAAGTGGCCCAGGACCTATCCTAAGTCTTCATTAGGGCCACCACATCCGTAGTGAGCCATTTTTATGTTGCCCTCCCCCCCGATATACCGCATTGTGAGCAGGAAGTGTTTCTCCTGTACAGATGAGAGAGAGAGAGAGCTGCTATATGGAACCCCAAGGCTGCATCAACAGGTTTGACAGAATATAGGACTGACCAGCTAATTCCTATCAGATCAGTTCTCAGAGCAGTTAATTCTACTTTAGCGAAATTTCTGAAAGAGATTGGCCTAGGAAGTAGGCAAGCCCAGTGACAGGACCCAGTTGCAATATATGGGGGAATGATCACTTATCAAATCTGGTAGGACCCTCACTGCAATGGCCCTATCATCTCTGTTTGTCATAATCCAATCTAGAAGTGAGTGGTTCTGAGATTTGGAGTTTAGGCGCATGGGGGAGCAAATGATTTGGGTGAGGTTGATTTGTTTTAAGGAGCTCCATGTACTTCTGCTTTTTGTCAGTGAGCCAATTTAGGTTGAGATCCCCTACCAGAATTGTGTCCCTATTAGGGGAGAAGCCTCTGACCTCATTGATAAGGTTTTTAAGGTCATTTATCCCACCTGTTGGAGGATTATAGGCACAGCCCACATATATATTATAGGCAGACCAGATAGTCAGCTCAATCACATCTGACATTGTTTGTACAGGGAACAGGGTGGGCATTAGGGTTGACAACTCCAGGAAAGGCCCCACCACTGATTCACCAAGACTCAGAGACCCAAAACTCTAATGATTTTTACTTTTGCTGTTTGGGGGGGGGTTAAGTTGGAAACCCCAAAGCCAAATTTCCCTACTTGTTTGGCATTAAGTTGAACCCTAACTGGTACATTAATTATGTTTTTTGCAAAGCATTTCCTTTCTTTTTGAGGTAGTGGAATCATAGCCTCATTCTAGCAGGTCCCTTCAGGACCTGCATGAACAGATACAAATATGCAGGACCCTTTGAGCTTTGCACCAAGGGAAGACTCCATCTACCTGTGAAAGTGCAGGGCTGTTGCATGAACCATTCATGGGGCTGTCTGGTGGGCTATAAAGTGCAGGGCCTACTGGTCCATGTACTTGCACGTGGCTGGAGATACAGCTACACAGAGCAAACAGTCCAACTGTCGGCTAATGTACAAGCCCTCTGTCACCCATGTATACAGGGAGTGACACAGCCCTCCCCACACCACCTCAGCCTCCTTGCCCTATAAATAAGCTGTGCAATCCCTGCTCCTGTCAGACAGTAGGTGGCTGAGGTGGTGTGTGGAGGGCTGTGTTACTTGACGTCCACTGACCATGGCACCAATAGTCAGGTATGGGGGACCAGGGGTGGATTGTCACTGCCATGGGTGGGGGGTGCCACATACCACCACTGAGGGATGGAATGGGTTGGGGGCACAGATCACTGTTAGGGAATGTGGCTAGGTTTTTTGGGGGGGGACTTCTGTGCAAAAGATAATTTCTCTTTCATATCAGATGGAGATCAGGTGGAAGAGGGACCACTAGACACCATGGAATAGTACTATTGTACATTGGGTGGACATCAGGTGGAGGGGAGGAACCACTAGACATGAGGGAATTCTGTATGGACATTGGTGTGGGTGGGGGAGGGACCACTAGACACCACAAAATTGGTTTCCAACAACTGGACATGGGTGCAGGTGGGGAGAGGGATCACTGGACACCAGGGAATTACGTGTGAGACCTAGGGGCAGCATCAGTGGGGGAACCACTAGTACCAGGGATAGCTACTCTGGGACTGGACAATTGGTGGAGTGTAGATGCACAAACCAGCCTGGCTCACCATGCAAATTAGCCCATAATAGTCATGCAAATGGCCCCTTAGCACCTTGCATACCCAATGGGCTCATTTTCATGGGTCCATTTGAATACTGGAAATTTAGCAAGGGTGCAAGCCATTGTGGTGCCCTATTTCAGGAGCCATATCAGTGCATTACTAAGTGGCTTAGTGAGGGCTGACATGGCCCTTTATTCAGTTGAATAGCCCTGGTGCACTATTTTTATTTTTATTTTATTTTTTATTTTATTGAAATCTAGGATTACAAATACCTTTGAGCAGGAACTGCTCGTTTACAAAGGTTCCACGTCGAAGGAATGTGGGGTATACATACATACAAAGGTCAATATAATAATACATAGTTGCACAATAAAAAGAAGTAAGAGACTGAGACTTAGGAAATTCCAGTAATTCAAAATGTGCCAAATGTTAGGTAGCATGACATACCAGCCAAGGGCAATCTTAGAAATAAGCACTGCAGGTGAGAGAGAAAGGGTATGCAGGCAGGAAGGCCATTGTCGGAGGGTAGAGGGTGAGGGTACGAGCTCTAAAGGGGAGGAAGGGGAGGGATAAAAGTCAGGAAATGCCCAGGGTGGAGGAAAGGGAGAAGGGGCAAGGGGGTAGGCAGGTAGAAGGGGGCAAGGCGGGGAGAGGAAGCTGTCAAGACTGAAGTGGAGGGCAGTGAGCCGAATATAGCATCTTCAGGCACTCAGGCTATGGCAATGTGGAGCACAAATGTTTGGACTCTACTTTGTGCGTTTTTTAATATCAGGACCTAGCTTGGATAAAGCATTCCATTTTTGGGTAAGTTTCTGCATTTATCCGTTACTATCTCTGAAAATGACAGTGTAAAGCACTAGAACATTAATTAATGACAGTCTCAAGAGAGTACAGTATATGTCTATTGTGAGATTTTAACATGCCTCTCAGTCACCAAGACAATGTCATTATTTTACAGTCCTCTATGACTGCTTATGATTTATTACTATTTGTAACAGCAATGATAGAAACCCTGCAAGGAACAGGAAAGTAACTATCCCAGTGTAGCAGTTCATGCCGATGAATGGCTACACTGGGCTAGCACCTTCCTACTTCCAACAGGGTTTCTATGATTGCTGTTACAAATAGCAATCATGTGCAATCGTAAAGGGTTGTACACAATTGTAAAGCATGGTATGCTGAAAGGTGCGAGTGAAAGTGAATGGGAAGTCATGTTCTTCCTTTTCACTTTCACTTGAACTCCTCAAGTCCAGTTTTTAAACTGAAATAGTGTGTGATTTATAGAGTAATGCTTTAGGAAGAGTGTTTTACAACAAGAATGTATTGGAATGGATGGTTGCAGTATTAACTTTGTAGACTTTGAGATGTGATAGATGCGGTCTTTTGTACAAATCTTGCATTTTTATATTTTTTTACAAATTAAATTGATTAAATAAATCCATCTCGGATTCATCATTTTGCTTAGTTGTTTACGCCTACCTACCATCACATTAATCTGGAAATTGTTTTGCATTGGTGGTCACTGTAGTGGAGCACCAGACAAGTACCAGTGGCTGGCGTTAGCTATTTTGATTCCTAACTAACTTTAACAGTTGGCAGGGTCATTATCCTCTATGTAAGATGAAGAGCATAATACAGTGTATGTTTGAAGGGGATTGTGCATCTTTCACTCTCAACCCTCTGACTGGAAATATTTGTTGTTTAATGCACCAGCCGTTGCATAGCAGCCTAAAACATACTGTAATAAAGTAGCATCTTTTTAAAGCATACATTTCATATTGTCCTAACATTTCACTGAAATGCATTGCACAGAATAATAAGCATTATAGGTGATACTATGTTGAGAAGGATATAATCAGCACTATTAATGATCCTGAAATGGAACAATTACATTAAGAAGAGTGAGAGAAAGTGAAAGGGGAGTCACACTATTCCCCATCACTTTCATACATGCTCCTCAAAACCAGTGTTTACACTTAAATAGCTAAAACACTAAGCAAGGTATCAAGTTCTACACCCTAGGAAATCATTTCACACCAATCCATATATACACACCAACTTTCAAAATCTAAACTTTAATAATTTTTATCTACACCAGAGCAAACCGTTATGACCTTCAAAATACTGACATCAATACAATCTTCAGTCAAGTGTATTGAAGCCCTTCTATGCATACAGTACCGTACATTAACTCCAAGCCAGAGTGACGGACCAGACTCGTAATATGGAAAAATCCAAATTCTTCAAATGTATATATCTTAAAAAATGCAAAACTCCTAAGCATCAACTTAAATCCTCAGAAATCCTTCCCCACCAACCTATGCAACCATACATAATTTCACAATCTGAAGATGTATAGTTTTTTTTTTATCTAGATGAGAGCAAATATTCAGAAAAAAGCACACCATTAAAATCAAAGGAAAAATTTACTTTTTTCCACACTTCAGTATCTGTAAAAATACTGAACTGACTTTCAGAGATTGTGGATTATGTCATGCACAACAAATCCTGAAAGTTTCATGTAGATCTATAAAACCATCTTTCTTCAAGGTACAAACAAAAACTCAAGTTTTACATAAAACTGACCAGCCACCCTAACTATAGGAGCACTACCACACCCCTATAATACAAAAATCAATAAATAATAAGATCTGGTCAGAGCCGATATGGTTGTGGAGAGCTTTAAGGAGTGGCAAGAGCTTAGGAAAGAATATGCAGTGCTTTTGCTGCAGCCCTAAGTAATACTGCAATGAGTACAGTACTGCGCATGCATGATACTCACACGTGCAGTTTGCCCTGTAGTCAGCCCTGCTCAACATGGTGGCGCTGACATAACCGTGTACGTACAATAGTCATGCATGCACAGTTTAAGTCAATGTCACCATGTTGCACATGGAGGCCATCACTGCTGCAGTTGTGGAACAGGAAAGTAGTACGCCAGGAAGTGGGTATATTTATGCAGCCCGTGGAGGGGAAGGGCTGCATAAACAGAATCACTGTAAACTATGTCAAAGTACTGTGGCAGCACATCAGACAGAGGTCCAGTTATGTGCTTCCACAGTGCTCTTATACAAGCCTGATGATGGCATAACATCCGTGAAGCTTGGCCCACGCAGTCATACAAGTCAGACCCAGGAGGAGTCTATTAACAAACTGAAGATCTGGTCTGGGACTTGCTCGTCATCACAGTCACTTTCTCATTCTTTTCTAATCAGTAATGTCTGGCAAATGTGCCTTAACCATATTGATCTCAGTGCTGGTAGACTACTTCTGTTTTTTCCCTGGTTGTATTAGGCGAGGGTAGTAGCAGTCTTAATGTGGTAGCTGCCAGTGGTGGCATGCTCTGGAAAAAGTGGTCCTCATGGTCGTCTGTACATTTTAGAAATAATGCCTTTCCTTGTTTTTGCTGTAACACAAAACAAGGAGTAATTTATGGCCCCCTTTTCGCCTTCAACTGAGGAACATGATTATGGGTTTGCATCAGACGTACAGTGGCAGCCATAGATGCATAATATTGTTAAACAGAAATCAACTATATGTAAAAGCTCTTTTTTGTAATGTGTGCTTTCTTAATGCTGTCAATACCACTCCACCCGTTTGTACTGTGCCCTGGATTTCTGTGCTCCAAGTGCATTATTTTACATTTTTGTGTTTAGGACAAAAAGGCCTTTCAAATGAGGGTAGTCACTAATCTAAATTCTTTAGTTTTTTATGTTTACTTGTGCATGCGTAAGAAACATCTTGTTGTAGAATGACATTTCAGAGGTGTGTCAGGGACGAGTCCAGTGGACAGCAATCTACAGTGGGCTTGTCCCTGACAGACCAATGAGCATGCAAACAGACTGTGACACTAGTCACAGTTTCACAGCTGGAAGCCATTCTCTAGTTGAAAGAAATGAAGCGCTCCAATGAGAGTGCTTCATTCCTTTCATTCATGCCCTTACTGATCTTACCATTTGCCTCCCCACCCACCCTACAGATGTCCAGGTACCCAGTCAGTCATACACTGTATCCCCCTCTCTCTTTGCCATAAACAGTAAACAGTCCTAGCAGTAAAGAACAAATAAATATAATTTATCCTTCCCCCAACAGACATCTGAGTTGAACTTGTTTGTGTCTCTGTGTGAATGAGAGTGCGTTTTCTTGTCCCTGAGCTCCTCCCTCTCCGGTGTTTCATCTGTACCACAATGCCCAGCCTGAGCATTGCTGTCTGTGATGGTACCCACTGACCCACCCGTGGATCAGAGCGAGAGTGCTGAGAAATGAGGCAGAATTGCCTGCAGAGCTGTAGCTTAACCCTGGACTGCAGGGGGAGAGAGACATGGGCTGCAGGGACAAACACTGAGAAGGAGAGGCAGCAGCACCCACCCGGAAGAGAGCGCAGGATCAATAGGGGTGGTGAGTGGCACCAGTGTCAGGAACACAGCAGAGAGAGAGCCACCAAACAATGACAGCAACATGCTGAAATGTGGCAAGTAAGCAGAATGAGAGTGATCACAAGGTGACAGGCCGTCACTATTGCAGCACCACCTTGGCAGTGTGAACTTGGGGGCAGTGCAATGTAGTGGCAATAACCATGATGACCGGTGGCTCCCAGACCTGCAACTGAACAAACGTTCATTTCAATGGTGGCCCTTCTTCTAGCAGTGTCTACTCCCTCCCCACTACCCCCACCATCCGTGACAGACACAGCAACAGTGACAGATGCTTCCAGTGCAGCATATATGTGCAGGTCCAGTCCATTCCAGTCAGAGATGGTGTCGACCCCCCTTAAAATAGAGAAGTGGAGTACAGTGTGCACCTGAGCTTGGTTGCCATCCATTTTATTGCCACTCACTCTTCCGGCACCTTGCTGGTGGTCTGACTCTCTGTTTGTCTTTCTGAAGCCCAGTGGAAGCAGACAGTACATACAGAGAGGCAGAGAAAGTGGCAGCAAGAGTGCAATGACTGGGACAGAGAGCAGAGCGGCAGAGTTTTCCTTTCACCGTGGGGGAGCAGAGGGAGAGAGAGAGAGAGAGAGAGAGAGAGAGAGAGAGAGAGACACACACAGAGACAGAGACCAAGAGAGACACAGTGTAAAAAAAAACTTAGTGCATCTCCATCACTGCACAAGAGGAGCACCTAGACAGAGACAAATATGTGGGTCACATATCTGCCCCACCACATTGACTAGCACAGTGTAGGGTGGGCAATGGATGGACACCCTGGGCAGTTGCTGCTTCCTACACATCCAGCTCACATCAGCACATATGGAACAATCTGCAGTAGCCAGAGACTGATGTACGTTACTCATCTTCCTCTCCACACCCATCCCACTCCACACAGGTTGGCACAGTGTCAAGGTGACCGCCAGGTGGGCAGCCCAAGGCATATAGAGGACTGTGGTCTGGCAGAAGTTGGTGATTGGTGCCCCCTCCACAACCATCCCACCACTGCACATTTGTTGCCCCAGCCAGAGACAGAAATGTGAATTGCACATTTGCTACACCACACCTGTTTCTATCTAGCCTGGTGGGCTCCAGGTGGGTGGAAAAGGGGCTGCGGTCCAGATCTACTGGGTGGCCTGAGGCCACTGGCACCAAACAGACCATTCTGCATCTCTGCACATGTGAAGCATTTTCTCCTTCCATTCCAGCTCCTGCATGTCTGGAGCACTCTGCAGGAGCCAATGACAGATGTGGTTCACACATCTGTCCATCTTCACCCATATGAGTTCCATGAAAGCTGGAACTGGCATTGGGTGGGCTCCAGGCAGGTGGCTCTGGAAGAATGATGCCCCATCCCCCCATCCCACTTCCAGACAAGGCTAGCACCCTGCAGCAGCCATGGATGGACAGAGATGCAAGTTGCACATCTGTCCCTTCATATCCATCCCTGCTCCACCAGGACTAGCATGAAGGTTGAAGTGGGCTTTGGGTGACTGGCACTTCCTCACACTATGCCACCCCTCTACAGTTGCAGAACACTCTGCTTCAGCCAGAGGCTCTCCCACCTAACCTGCTCTGCCCATGGAGAGCACTCTGAGGTACTGAGATATAAAAATGTGGATCCTGTATCAACCCCTCCACAACTGTTCCCACTCTGCTGGGTGAGTGGGGGGGGGCAGGATACAGTGCATGCTCCTGCATGGCTGGTGCCCCCTCTTGCACCCCCATCTATCAACCCAATACTTTACAGCAGCCAGAGAAGAGATGTGGGTTGCAGTTGTGGGCCCTTTTCCCCTGATCCTCCCCCAGATTATGTCCTTTTCTTTTGTAAGTCCTTCTCTCCCGGTCCAGCCTTTTTTTGTGTTCTCTCCAACCCTCCCCAGCTCAGGATCCTATTAATTCTCTCCCTTCCTCCTTCCATCCAGGCTCCCAAAACCCTGATCAGTCTGAATCCATGGCTTGGACCACCACTGCAGTACAAAATTGCTGCCGGAACCAGACACCCTAGCAGGAGCTGCCGGCCACCCCTGTAAGCTGCCCAGGTACAAACACAGTGCTTGAAGAGCACCACAGCTTCTCCACTTGAATTTTGGCCCAGTCACCCACCCCTGCCCCAGGCCTCAAATAAATGCACTAAAACGCTGCCCCTTCATTCCCTCATCTCCTATTGGCTACTCCAATTAGGCTGACTTAAGGGAGAATCACCTCATCATAATCTAATTCATTTTCCTGAACTACCACACTCTATTTGTCACAAGCCATGGCATCATCCCTCCTAATACCACGCCTGCTCATGCTGCTCACCCTGACTACCTTCTCTCTTACAGGCAGAGAGTTTTCTCAGCACCCTTCCACATACGGTGCCGAAGAGTTCCCCCTGTATATCTTAAGTACCATAACCACTAGCACCAACACTAATTCCAAGTGGAGCAATGACAGTTTCCAGCTGCCTACTACGAATAGGTGCCAACAGTCCCTATACTTAAGTGCAATAGTTCATTTCAGATCTACACAACCCTTGCAACTCAAAATTGAGCTAGAACTCCATAATAATCTTGACACCAGCATTAGGACACCTAGGAAAAAAGAACTAGCCACACTCATTGCCTCCCTAAAATGACTAATACTGTTACTGCTTCTGTGCTCTGGTAATGTGGAAGTAAACCCTGGACCCCAATCAAACTTAGACTCTTCTACAGAATTTGCTTCAGCTCCAGGCATGAAATTCATGCTTGTTAGTGCCTGCAGCCTCCCTTAAAGGTTTGATCAATTACAAATCTGGGCCGCCCATACCAAACCAGTTGTATTAGTCATCATAGAGTCCTGGTTAAACAGCTCCATCATTGACAATCAGATTGCACTCCCTTCCTATAGTACATTCGGAACTGACAGGCCCACAAGGGGTGGTAGGGTGGTTATCTACCTTCACACTAAGCTCAGTGCCACTGAGATACTCTCAGTATCCAAGCCAAAGCATTTTGAGTGTTTGGCACTAAAGGTGGTCCTGCCCTCCACTGAAACGATTAATATAGTGGGCTGCTATAGACCACCTTCAGGTGGGTTAGATTTACTGTCTCAGCTCAGGGACATCTTGGCACTCAACATCAATGAAACTTCTATACTGGGGACTTAAACCTCGATTGGCTTACCCCTAAAGCAAATCCCATCAAAGAATTATGCGGCAAGCTTGGATTTACTCAGCTTGTCAATGAACCAACAAGAATAAACTCAAAAAACAAAGACCACAGCTTCATCCTTGACCTAATCCTTACCAACCAACCACAAAATACAGGGCACTCCGTGGTCTTTCATAATGACATGAGTGACCGTAATATTGTAGTTTGCACATGCGCACACAACAAACATCACTCCGACCCCAAATTCTTCTCCAGCTGAAATTTCCTCATGTTTCGTATTCATAGCTACCTATTGGACCTGAAAAATGTCAACTGGCAATCATTTTATCTGGCCAGTACAGTTGAATCTGCTGTCACCATTTTTAATTCAGTCATCACAGCCCTTGCCAACAAACATGTCCCATTACGCAAACGCAGAGTCAGGCGATTTTCGTGCCCCTGATTCTCTCCTGAACTAAAGGCAGCCCTTTTGCAATGCAACAAACTCTGGGCCCGAACAAGGCATACGAAATCTGCATCACGCTGGCAAGACTTTAGAATAGCCAGAAATGAATGCACCAAACTTATAAGGAATGCCAAAGATGACTATTACGTTAAAACCTTGGAAGAAGCAAAAGGTAACTCAGCCAAAATCTGGCGCACCTTCAAGTCAATCAAGGGTTGCAACCCCCCCATATCTCCCACTTAAAGTTAATTCAGATGGTTCAGTGGTCACTGACCAATGTTCCATTCTGGATCTACTGAATGCCCACTTCATCACAGCTGGCATGGAATTTGACTCCTCACCTGCCACAGGGCTGTTCAAGAACCCTACTACCCCAGATTGCCATCAACTCATAATGTCACATGCCTCCTTTCAACTCTTCCCCAGTTACCTTCCAGGAAGTTGAGCATCTTCTAAACAGGCTAGATACTAGAAAAGGGACTGGTGCCGATGGTATCGAAGCATTCTTTCTAAAAAGTGGAAGTCATCTGTTAGTGGCACCAATTATGCACATTTTTAACTATCCATCTCTACAACCACTGTTCCTCCCAGCTGGAAAACTGTGCATGTTCTTCCCTTATTTAAGTCTGGTGATTGTAGCGATCTTAACAACTGTAGACCATTCTCCATTTTACCAGTCCTGCCCAAACTACTGGAGAAACTAATTCACTCACAAAGTTTCCTAGAGAATGCCAAGCTCCTTAACCCTCTCCAATCCGGGTTCAGGCAGAAACACAGTACTATCTCAGGTTTGGCAAAAGTGACTAATGACTGGTTCTCTGCCATTGATAATAAGCAATCCACTTCTGCCATGTTCCTCGACCTAAGTAAGGCATTTGACACAGTGGATCATACCCTCCTCCTGCACTGCCTCTCATCCCTGGGTATGCATGACATTACAGTAAGATGGTTCACCAGCTATCTCTCAGGTAGGTTGCAAAGAATAAAGGCAGATGGTGCCATCTTGGATTCAGTGCCCATCACCAGAGGAGTTCCACAGGGATCCATCTTTGGGTCCCTCCTCTTCACCATTTACATTAACGCATTAGATATAAATATTTAAAACTCAAAAATACACCTATTTGCAGATGACACGGACTGTACACATCCAAGCCATCAATGCGTGAAGCTTGCACTGAACTACAAGCTGATTTCAACCAGCTGCAACTCAATCTGGCCAGCTCAAAACTCATCTTAAATACCAAAAAAGACAAAAGTTATGATATTCACCTCCACATGTGGCCTCCTCTCTTACTAACAAGAAATCAGTCCTACCCATCACAACTATATTCGGGGACACCCTCGAGGTCATGGACCAATTCAAGTACCTGGCCATATGGTTGGATTCCAAACTATCCTTCATTGCTCACATTGAATGCCTACCTAAAAAACTAAAGGCTAGGCTGGAAGTCCTATTCAGGAACAGATCCCTATTCACATTGGACTCTAGGCATAGACTGGTTCAGGCCACATTTATGCCACTACTAGACTATGGTGACATTATCCACAACTGTAGCACCATAATCCACACTCATAAATTAGACACCCTATATCATTGGGCGCTACACTTTGTGCTTAATGCACTGCCCAGGACATACCGCTGTTCCCTCTACTCTGCTCTAGGCTGGACCTCTCTAGCAACCCGGTGTATGTTGCACATTGGTCAATGGACATTGACGTTACTGTTGGGAAAGCTTCCTCATTACATATGCTCCATGGTCCATATGACACACCACACCTATTCTTTGCACAGCTCTGACCTTCTCCTATTGGATGTCCCAAGGATATGCACAAGCAGGGTAGAGGTGCTATTATTTACGTACTTCCATCAATATGGAACCACCTGCAAAATACATTGAGGATAACCAAGGTTGTTTCACTAAATTGCTTCAAGACCATGGCCAAAAATGCATTCAAAATAGTATGCCATTGTCCCAATAAGTAACCAGAATTCTTGTTAGCTTGCCCACCATCCAGCTATTTGTCACCACCATCCTTCCCTGACACTGTCCTCATCTTTTCTTCCTTTTTTTCCTTTCTTTATACATCCATCACCAACATTACTGCCCTGACTTTGCCTCCCCAACCGTCTGCCAACTATCCTCAATAACATCTATTGCACTTATCACCATGCTCTTAAACTGTCTTTACTTCTTCTGATTTGTAGCAGAATTGTAAATGAAAATTGCCAACCAGATTGTATGTTCCCCTATACAGTAGTTAGATACTTACTATGTATTAACTTGTTAGATCCTACCAATGTATTAGCTTGTACACTGGTCTATTATTCTTGTCACCTGCACTTTTACATTGTAATACTATATACTATGTGTTAATTTCTACGTCTGTCAAATGCACACTTGTTTGTAATTGTCTTGTCACACCAGGACCTCCTTGTGAATAAGCCTGCTCAATGGAGCCAATCCAGTAATAAAATTGAATTGAATTCAATTAAAGGTGGCTCCCTCAGTAGAAGCCTGTAAGAAGGGCCAAAAAACATATCGGTTCCAGAAAGCTTTTATTGATTAATTGTTTGATTTTAGTGGGATAGATAGATGCATTTTAAATCTGCTCCTAGTTGAATTTTCCATACATTTTTTGTGTATGATTTTATATTGTTGTTTGCTGTTTGTATTGTACAGCACCCAGAGTAACATAAAATGGGCGCTTTTATAAATACAGTATCTACCTATCTCTATATCTATCTATTGTATGTACTAATGTAAATAAAATTGCTTTATTTTAATTCATATTATGTGTTCTTACTTTTTGTATCTCACACCATGTATCGTCTTTATCATTGCTTGTACAAGGTACCTCCTTGCAAATGAGCTTGATCAATGGATGTTAACCCTTCACAATAAACTTGAATTTGGAGAGCACTCTTCCCTTCATTCCATCTCCACACATAGGTATCTTTGCTCCACCTCCATCCCACCTCCATACATTGTGAGCACTGATCCCCTAACCCCCCCAGTGCTTCTCCCACTACATTTCATCTCCCCCACATGAAGAGCATTTCTGCCATTGCATTTCACCTCCAGCACATAGGGAACACTCCTCCCCCTTCATTCAACCTCCACACAAGGGGAGCTTTCCTCTCACTTCATATCAGCTCTGTACATGGGAAGCAATCCACCCCTTCATCCCATTGCCCCTACATGGGGGGCATTGCTCCCCATCCATCCCACTCCTACACATAGGGACACCTCCACACATTTGCATCACTCCTCCTCTACCACCATCCCACCTCTGCCTATAGAGAGTACTCCTAACCCTATTCCACCTTTGGACATGGGAGCACTCTGCAACAGCCAGAGACAAAGATGTCTGTCAGGCATCTGCCTTTCCACACCTATTCCCACTTCTCATGATAAGCTCCAAGTTGGGCAGAACATTGGTGGGGTTGAGATGTCATGAGTGGGTTGCCCTGGAAGATGGTGCCAATACTCCTCACCACCTCTCTGAATGAGTTGGCCTCCATTTTCTGATTTTTTTTAAATCTCCCATATGCTTTTACAATATTTTGGCAGAGGGTTGTGGCATAGCCTCTTCAATACCTCAGTTTCCCCCCTCATTAATTCAGCCCCTGCTACTCATTTAATTTCCTATTATTATCGATCACTGCAAACTTATCTGGTTGCTAAGGATGGTCCAAGGTACTATTGGTGGGACCAGGCTCTTTCAGCTTCTTTTCTTTCTAGAAACTGGTCAACCATGTGGCACATTTGTATTTACTGATAAAATGGGATCAATACCGTTTTATGCAATTTCAAATCATTCATAATCTCTACTATACTCCCATCAAATTGCATAGAATGGGTCGCCTATCTGTCAACACATGTTCCAGATGTGGCAAAGAGCCTGGGATCCTATTGCACATTCTGTGGTTATGTGAGACAGTGACCCTCTTTTGAGCTTCCATTCAATCTTGGCTGGATCCCCTGTTGGGTTTATCGGGCACATTTACTCCAGAAATATGTATTTTAGGGGATTATGCAGATAGTTTGATTGACAACCAAAGGTCTCATATGGCCTTGATTTCAGCTTGTGCCAAGAAGGTCATCCTGCACCACTGACTGGATCAAAACTCTCCAACTTACTTGGAATGGTATAAAGAGATACTGTTTGCTCTCCATGCTGAGCGTCTTATTGCAAGTATGTCCCACAAGTTATCACAATATAAACAAATTTTGGAATCTCTTTGTATTTTGTTAACCACTTAGTCTACTAATTTGTTTTGCCTGGAAATTCTCCTGATTAAGTTTGGGTAAACTATATTTATCTTGGTGCTTGTCTTCCTTTGTTACCCCCGGTGGTACGGTTGGGGAGGAGGGGGGTGGTTTGTTATAGATTCTAGTTAAAAACTGTTCCTTGTTATTGGCTTCTCTTTTTAGGACCTCTGTTCCAGTGTACTATGTTTATCTTGGTATGACACTTTTAATCATTGTTGAGGTCTATGGTGTCAATTAAGTATACTCAATATGAAAAAAAATATATAATTATTTTTTGAGAAGATAGAAGCTTTTATTATGGTTCTTTTTGGTTTGATCCACATACACTGAAGCACTGAAGCAGTGAGATCACCATGATTTTGGTAGCCTTGTACCATTCCTCTGATCCTAAAAATATCACAATGGTTGTATATTTGTAGATCTATATTCAAATGTCTTTAATTCATTATAATTATACACTAAGAAGAATGGTCTTAATGAGTGCATTTAAGGTTTCATAATTTGACCTTTTGCATTTTTTTATTTCATATATTTTACTGAAGTTTCAAAACCAACACATAGTACACATACATACCAACAAAGTTTGAAACACACAACAAAACAATACTCCCTACTCCCTCCCGCCTCCCCACCCAGAGATACCATCATATATTGAGTGTTGTAATTGTAACTGCATCCAGTTCTGGAGACCCTATCTCCACAAGGACATAGACAGGATAGAGGCAGTCCAGAGGAGGGCAACTAAAATGGTGCAGGGTCTGCAAGAGAAGCTATATGAGGAGAGACTAAAGGAGCTTAATATGTATACCCTTGAGGAAAGGGGGGGGGGACATAATATAAACTTTTAAGTACCTCAGTGGAATCCACAAAGTGCAAGAGGGTAGCATCTTTCAGAAAAAGAGATGTGCAAGAACAAGGGGACACAATTTGAGAATGGGGGGAAGGGCGGTTCAGGGGCAATGTGAGGAAATATTTTTTCACAGAGAGGGTGGTGGACGCATGGAGTAGCCTTCCTGAGGAGGCTGTGGGGTCTAAAACTGTGGGAGAATTCAAGAATGTATGGGACAGACATAAGGCAATTCTTGTGGTGGGTAGGAAGAAATAGGCTGTTGGTTAACTAGGATCTGCAGCTTATCCTGTAGGTAGGGAAATGGGCAGACTAGGTGGGCCAAGTGGTCCTCATCTGCCATCAAAGTCTATGTTTCTACGTCTATGTAATGTACATTGGCTTAAATTAAATTAAGAATACAGGACTTAGAAGTAGATAAATTTTAAGTTAATTACTAGGCAATCAATATAGTAGACATGTGTAGTTAAGGTGAAAGAGACATTTCAATAAGTCATCTGAGGGGAAGATTGTAAGGATAGAAGAGTCTCCAGTTTACCCCATTTTTATTGTAGGCTGTGATACGGTTCTGTATACTGGCTATCATTTTTTCAGTCCATAAGTTAAACAGGGTCTCATTGAGCCATTCAGGTAGGTGATCATGTCTTGATCCATCCAATGGCGTAGGACCAACCATTTTATTGATATTGATATTGATATTGATATTGATATTAGAGAAATGAAGTACTTTCTTTCTCTTACTGGGATCTTGGAAAAGTCCCCTACTTAACATATTTCGGGGGAAAAAAATGTTCTAGGCCAAATAAGGGGTCAAGACATAACTTTATCTTCTCCCATAAGGGAGCAATTTTAGGGCATTCCCACAAAATATGCAAAAGAGACCGTTCCACCAGATTACACCTGGAACGTGTAGAAGAGGGGAGTTTCCCCATTTTCTTCAGATGGACCGGGGTGAAATATATGTTGTGTTATATGTAAAATAGAGTAAGCCATAGTTTGTCATTGGACAAATAATGGTAGACATCCAGCCATACATGATCCCAGGTGGCTGTCATGCTATGAAGGGAGGATGCCCAATAATGAGAGAGACCCATGACTGTAGGAAACAATTTGGAAAATAAGAGGGAGGCCAACTGAGAGACTGAATGGGGTTGCCAGGAGTGGAGTTGAATTAAAGAAAGAAATTCACTTTGGTCAGTATTCCAGAGTGTTGTACAAAACCAACTAATCAGCACATGCCAGAGTTGGTATATTTTAAAAGTCTGTATGACAGGGAGGTTAAAATTGATTAGAAGCTTCTGACTATTAGGTATCCGGCCATCCACCAGACGTTCCGAAACTAGCCTACCTCTTAATTCAGGAAACTTCAGAGGGGACAAAATACAGCCACCCAATTTAAAATTAGCATTGTAACAAAGTGGTTGGGAGATGTCCCTCGAATTGTTGCAATGTATAGCCTTGCACAATTGGGTGTAGACTTTTAATGAGTTGTGTATAATCGTACCCTTAAGTTTAGATGGAACATTGTTGGGGAGATGAAGAAGAGGCTTTTGGGGGAAATTCCAGCATCAGCAATTTGATGCCTTTCTATCTGGAGCCATAGTGGCACATATTTAGCCGCTTCTTGTAATGTAGGAGATTGGGATCATCTTGAGTATTTAGAGATGTGGCTTACCAGATAATATATATAAAAGTTTGGTAATCTAAGCCCTCCAAGATGCTTCAGTGCTCCTAACCTAGCGTAAGCTCTACAGGAGTTCTCCCTTTCCATAAAAAATGAGAACTAATAGTGTGAAGCCTCTTAAATCAGATAACAGGGAGGTTTAGGTTTAGCATGTTGAGGGGATAAAAAATCCAGGGACATACATTCATTTTAATAATACTGATATGTGATTGCAAAGATAGGGGGAGAGAGCCCCATCTGTGAAGGTCTTGCTAGATGGTTTTCACCACCTTGTCCAGATTTAGTTTTTAATTAGGGAAGATTTCTGGGAGAGCGTAATGTCAAGATATTTCAGTTTGGAAGTCCAGACCAAGCCCAATTGGATGAAGTCATGGGGAAGAACTTTGGAGCTCAGCGGCATGATAGTAGTTTTATCAAGGTTGAATTTGTAGTTGGAAAACTTACCAAACTCAGAAATAATACTCAGTGCTTCAGGTACAGAGGTAGAAGGATGCGATAGATTTAGCAGTATGTCATCCACATATGCAGAAAGTCTAAGGTCCAGGATCCCTATGGGAATACCTTGAGTGATGGAAGAAGAATTTGACAAATATATTAGAGGTTCTAAATAGAGATTAAAGAGTAGGGGAGACAGGGGGCAACCCTGACGCATTTCTGATTGAAGAATGAAACCAGATGATAGTACTCCATTACAATAGACCTTGGCCTGAGGTCTGGAATAAAGTACTCAAATCCATTGTATAAAAGAGGAAGGGAAGCCAAATTTCTTAAATGTTAAAAATAAGAAGGCCCGGTGTACCCTATCGAATGCCTTTTCTGCATCCAGGGAGACCAGTGCCATTTGTTGCTCAGCCTCCCTGGATGCGGAAAAAATATGGGCCAATTTCCTTAAGTGATCACTCAAAGACCTGCCCCGCATAAAGCCCACCTGATCTGGCCCAATCAGTCCCTCCCAAATTTGCATAATTCTAGTAGCAAAAATGTTAGCAAATAATTTCATATCATAGTTCATGAGAGAAACGGGGTGGTAGTTAGTGATTTTGTCCTTGGGTATAACTATAATTAGGGCTTCTAACAGGGAGACATCTAAGAGACCACTATTACAAAGGAAGGAGAAAAGTTGGTGAAGAATGGGTACCAATTTGTTTGCCAAGGCTTTATAAAAAATAGGAGGGAAATCATCCAGCCCAGGGGCTTTATCTGAAAGAAGGGATTGAATAGCAGCGAAGATCTCCTGAGTAGAGATGGGATGTGTAAGGAGGGCTTGTTATGCTGGGGTCAAAGTAGGAAGCGGGATTGAGTTCAGGAACTCTTGTGTTTCAGCTAATGAGGGAGGATTATCTGGGGGGGCCATATAATTGCCAATAAAAACTGTCAAATTCTTGGGCAATTTCTTTAGGGGATGTTTTAAGGGTACCATCAGCTTGGGAAGAGATGGAGTGGACCAAACAGGAGGTTTCCTGCTGTTTTAAATGTAAGGCCAATAGATATCCAGTTTTTTCCCCCTGATCCACATATGTCAAGCGGGTTTTTAACAGAGCATATTCTGCTCACTCCCTTAGACACTCTGCATACCGATGTCTCAGGTCAGTTAAGATAACCTGTTCCTCCTCTGAGGAATCTAAAGTTGAACTGTTTTTAGGATTTTAATTTGCTCCAAGAGGGTGCGTAGGGAGGCCTCAGATTTCTTTTTCTTAGTGGATGCTATACGAACGAATTCCCCTTGCAGTACGCATTTTAGGGCACACCATATTTTGCCCATGTCTGGAATGGATCTCATATTGTGTTCCAAAAACTGGGCAATAAGGGATTGTGTTCTGGTAAGGACCTGAGGGTCTTTTAGTAATGGGGTGTTTAATTTCCAGATTTTGTCCCATTCGACATATGGGAGAAGGGTACACTCAAGCCAAACAGAGGAATGGTCTGAAAGGACTCTAGGTGTAATTCCTCCATCCTCCACTCCTGGCAAAATGTTAACACTGATTAGGAAATACTGCAATTGAGAGGCAGACTTATGCACCGAGGAGTAGAACGCGTATAGTCAGTCAGAGTGGTGAAGAATCCTCCACTGATCACACAGCCCTCCCATGCCCAGGAGCTCATGAAGTGAGAGTTGGGTAGGAGACAGGTTTTGGAAGCTTTGACCTGATCTACCCATGTTGGATGTAAGGATCACATTACAATTCCTGGCCAGAATAACAGGAAGGTAGGCATAAGGGGACAACAGATTAATCAGGTTGGAAAAGAATTCTGGAGATGCTGTGTTTGGACCATGTATATTCCCCATAAGGACCTCAGAGTGATCCAGTGTGCCATGTAAAAGAAGATACCGACCCCTAGGGTCCACTATACTATTTGTTAATTGAAAATTAGTATGACCTTTTGCAATTTTAATGACCTCTCAATCCTGGAGTCATCAATTTGTTTTATCTAAACATTTCTTTGCTCAGTTCATCAATAGTCCAATAAGATTTAGAATAAAATAATTTTAAAACAAAACTGTATAAACTTTGGGGTTGATTTTGTGCAAATATTAACTTCTCTCTGAGTTGAAAATGCATAGAAGATTAGTTGTACATACTCTTCTGTTTCTCCAAACTTTTACTTTGGAAATTTGTAAAAAAATATGAAAAAATAACACTTGACCTTTTGCACAGGTCTTGACCTCCCATAAAGGGAATGTCTTAAAACGTACTTAGGAGTCATTCAAGAGTTATCCCAAGGTCAAGATTTAGTAAACTTTAATGTGTTTTATAGTAGAAGTTGCCAAAGAGGACATAATGAAAGAAAAAAATCAGTGGTGCAGCATAGATGCCTAAAAGGTATCAAACCATTTGCTTCTAAAGTTTCACAAACAGCCAAGCCTTCTTTATGTGTGTGAGCATTGTCTTCTTCTGTGTCTTCCTTCTTCCCCCTATCTGGTCAGGGTCAGCTTCACATATAGATATTGCTGGCTAATAATTACTAAAATTAATTTGCTGCTTTTTTCCTGAAAAGACTTAACATGATCCCATCCTGAAAAAATCTAATGTGCCCCCAATAAGCAGATCATTTTGTTTCAAGCTGTTTTTTTTCTTCATATTAAGAACTAAAAAATTCCATTGAAGTGTTCTACATTGCTAGAATGACTTCAGGATCTGCTGTTAAATTAGGCATGATACAATACTGTATAAACCATATGTTCTGGTCTCAGTGTTGTGTGTTCAGAAATCGTGCTGTCAGAAATGCAATATGAGTTATACCAAACAAATGTAAATATTTCTAAAAGTATAGGAGTTACTCATAACCCATCAGTATGAAAGTTGTTCAGGACAAAAATGCCTTTCAAATGTGCCTATTCATTAAGCTGCACTTATTATATATTTTAAACTACGACCATCTGATTACCTGAATTTTCATTTTTCTTCACAATTTTTACCTTTCAGATGGCTATATTTAACAAAATCTAATGAATTCAGATTAGTGACTACCCTCATGTGCAAGGTCATTTTGTCCTGAACAACTTTCATGTTGGTTGTGTATTGGTAACTTATATACTTTCTGAGATATTTACATTTGTTTGACATGACTCCTACTGTGTTCACTCAGAGAAAAAAAATGAGGTTGTTTGGAAGACCATATTTTACAAAATATAAAGAATTCATATTAGTGACTAGCCTCATGTGAACGGTCTTTTTGCCCTGAACTTTCATGCTGGCTGTTTTTGGGCATCGTGAATAGTTTGAAATATATTTAGATTTGTTTGGAAGGTGTGCACATTTGTTATCAGAGAAAAGCAGCTTTGAGTTCTGTGTCCATCATTCTAAACAGAAAGAAGGGAGTATTGTTTAACTGCCATAGGGATTTGCAGTGTTATGGAATGATACACTGAAAACTACTAAAAAATGTGTTCCATGGAAATCTCTTGTCAAGCTAAAGTAATATGGCTGTAGGCTCTGCCTTCAGCCATAATAAAATGGAATTTATACATAAAGGTGTACCAAGGGAAGGGTGGGGACATGTGGTGGCCTTTTGCTGTGGGGGTGGGTGTGGATAAATTATGCTGATAATGGCATGTGGGTGAAGAGCAGAGGCCCCATGTAGCCTGTCGGCAGCCAAGACAGACATCCTGAATATTTGGGCCATATGCTTGCCTGGCTGTAATGGCTTAGAACTTGGCAAGATGGCAGGTGGTGGGCCACCACACCTGCCTGGAAGACACCATCATGCAGTTCTTAACAATGGTAGACCATCCTAATACTGGACGGTGGAGTGGGGTTCAGGCTGAACCACAGCCAGGGGCAACTTAGCATCCATAACCTACTTGAGGATGCCTGAATCCCAGACTCCTCTAGCACTTGCTCTGGTAAATCTGGTGCTCACATGTGAGGTGGATGGGCTATAAACAGCAGGACACTACAGTGAAATTAATGACGGTGGGCAGTTGGTGGCTGGAGGTCCTCCACATACCCTCCAGATGCAGGGATACAGATGTGACTGTTCATGCTGTTGAGTCTGGGCTGTGGGGCAGATGTGATGGCTACATGAGAACACGTGGGTAGTCATCAGTGATCCATCTGGTTCGAGTTAATGCACTGCACCTGGGATCACGGACAGCCAGGGGACAATAGCCTATCCTGTGCATTACCACCACGACCAACTGAGAAACAAAAGAAATGAAGCACCTAGAGCCTCATAGAAAATGAAACATTTGGGGGCTAGTGTCTGGGCTGTGGGAGGGGGGACCTCAGCTTGCCTCACTGATAGCCAGGCTGCCTGGGATGGAGGAGTGGACTATATTTTATTTGTTGAAGAGTGGAAGATAAAAGCATGGGAGAAGACATACCACAAAAGCTCCCAGGAGGACATGCCAGGAGGGTGGCTCTCAGGCTTCAGACATGCGCCGGGCTGGTCATGTATCAGTAGCTTCCAGGGTCCACTTGTCAGCTTTGTGATGCTCTGGAAGGCTCCTAGACCTTTTGGAGTTCACACGGTTATGGCTTATAGTGTTCAAAATTCTATGATTGCACGTTTTCTTTTTGTTCCTGCATCTTCTCACAAAGTGGTTGATTGCTGTGGGGAGGGGTAGTGGTTGGGGGGCTTATATGTTAAATGGCAAGATGGTTTCTAAGGTTGTTACATATAACATGAGAGCCATGAACAGCCTGAACAGTAGGGCATGGGTCTTCTAGGAGTTGCAGTGGGTGGGAGCCTCAATTGCCATGTAACAGGAAATGCATTTCATCCCCATAGACTATGCCAAAATTAAAGTGTTTCTGGGTGTGAGCCATGTATTTTTCCACATATGAGGCACATCCTCACTACTGGGTGGCAGTGATTCTGATCCACAAACCATGCCCACTAGAGGTACACTCCATGCAGACTGATCCTGAGTGTCATTTTATCTGCCTAAAAAGGATCTTTAACTCAGTACCTTGCACACTATTGAATGTTTACACTCCCAATGCAGAACAGGAGACCATGCTCTTCCCACAGATACAAATCTTTGCACATGTTCCTCCTCCAGGGGATTTATGTTTAGCAGGAGGGATTATAATGGGGTCCTCCAGCTGCACATAGATCTGGGAGGTCTAGAAGGGTAACACGGTGGGGGATTGCATTCATTGCCTTGCAATGGAACTTGGTCTGGTGGAAATTTGGAGGTTTCTGAACCCAGGTGCCTGCCTGTGACTATACCTGCAGGTCAGCACCTCACCAGACAGACTACCGACTGAATATTTTTCCTGCAGTCCTCAAACAGGATACATACAATGGAGACCTGCACAATTAAAGCTATGACTATCTCTGACTATGCCGTGGTCCTGTTGGACTTAATCATTGCCCTGATCCTGAAAACACCCTGCTGGTTTTTAAATGGTATATCGTCACCACATCGAAACCCCAAGGACGAAGACCACCACAGCGACAGGATTCGGCCAAAATCCACCTGTTGCTGTGATGGTCTCCCATGACCAAGGGATTGACTTGCAGGGTGTTTTGCCCCCCCCAATCCAACTCCAACTCGGAGTTGGAATCCTAGAGATCGGAGATGTGGGAGCAGGAGTCATCCCTGACACTACATTGCCGACACTCGGCAATGCGGCTGTCACTGTCTGGGATGTCTCCATAGCCGCTGTCACTGTGGCATGGTAAAATACTTTTAAATGTCTCACTGCTGATCAATCCAAACTATAAAGCCATGGTGGATGAGGGTAGTGACAGATTATCTTGTACTGAATCCCAGAGAACAGACATCCATGGACCATAGCTGTTTGATGGGATGAGCTGAAGGCAGTCCTTATGGGCTGAACCATTGCCATTGCCTGACATCTTAAAAAAGAGAAAATGATGGCATTGCTGGACCTGGAGGCAGAACTGCATGATCTAGAGGAAGAACATAAATAGTCCTCAATAAGGAAGCAAAATAATAGGTGGAGATCTCACAAGCCCAACTAAACAAGCTTATTGATTCAAAAGTGGAGGGGGCATGTAGGTATGCTTGCCAGCATTTCTTTGAATCTAGAAACAGAGAACACCTCCAGGCCTGGCAACTGCATAGAGAAGCTGCCAGAAGGGTGGTGTTTTGCCTTCATAAGCAAGGCAATCCCTAGCAGACCCATACAGACCTCGGGATGATTGCGGATCAATTTTTTTAAGAAGGGTCTATTCTTCCAGGAGGGATTGGAAGATGTTTTAGAAAAAATGGATGCCTTATTTTGAAAAGTTTGGGTTAGTAAGCTTTCAGAAGATGTGAAAGAGACCTTAGATGTCAAAATATCCCTAACAAAATCCAGTAGGCTATAAAATACCTCAAGTCTAGCAAATCGCAAGGCGCAGATGGGATAGCTGTGGAGGGTCATCCATATTTCAGCACAGTCAAAAACCATGTGGCCAAAGAACATGCTGCGTGGAGACCCCAAAAGTTCATGGTTACAAAATATGCAAAATTTATATAAAGTAACTCCCAAACGCACATGCCGTTTTGATTCCGTCATTTTCGACCCCACAGCTCTTTCTTCATGATCTTGATGGGATACCACTATGGAACTCTACAAAACATTTGGGGAGTTGTTTTCCTCATTGCTCAAGGATATGTGTTGAAGGGTGCAAGGGGGAGATGTCTTCTCCATCCAGGCAGTTGGCTCAGATCACTGTTCTACCAAAACCAAGAAAGGATGCTATCTTGTGTGGCTCCTATTGACCCATTTTCCTCCTTAATGTAGTATTCAAAATATTTACATCAGTGTTAGCATCCAGGTTGTGCACAAGGGTGCAGAGGGCTTTTGGTTCACTCTAATCAAACTGGATTTATTAACAGACACCTAATCCATGATAATATTAGAAGACTGTTCGATGTCATCTCTGCACAGCGACTTTCACCTGATTTCACCATGACAGTTTTCATGGATGCCAATAAGGCATTTGATAGGGTGAACTGAGGGTTCCTCCACAGGGTGCTGGAGGAAATGGGGATGGGACCACTTTTCCAATCTAGTATTAAATCCCTTTATGCTGCACCACAGGCCTTGGTCAAGACCTGTGCACTCCAATCTGCCCGGTTGATAGATACATAGATACATAGATACAGTACATAGACAGCGTCAGCAGATAAGGACCGATGGCCCACCCAGTCTGCCCATTTGAGCTTGTAAGTTTAGTTTATGTTTTCCTAGAAGTCTGTTGCCCCTTACCCCTGACCTCCAGAATTCCTTTATGTCTATCCCATGCATTCTTAAATCCTGTGATTGTTTCAGCCCCACCACTTCCTCTGGCAGGGTGTTCACTTATCCACCACCGTTCTGTGAAGAAATTCTTCCTCAAGTTTCCTCTGACTCATCCTCCTCCAACTTCATCCCATGCCCTCTAGTCCTGGAACATCTTTTTCGCTTAAAAATAGTGTATTCCTGCACCCTGTTCCTCCCTGTAAGATACTTGTATGTCTCTATCATATCCCCTCTCTCCCTCCTCTCCTCCAGGGAGTGCATATTCAGTTCCTTCAACCTGTCTTCATAGGACTTGTGATGCAATCCATGCACCATCTTTGTTGCCCTCCTCTGAACCTTCTCTACCCTGTCTATGTCCTTACGTAGGTATGGTCTCCAGAACTGTACACTGTACTCCAGCTGGGGCCTCACTAGTGTCTTGTATAGTGGAATTATGACCGCCTTTTCCCTGCTGATGATGCCCTGCCTATACATCCCAGCATCCTATTTGCTTTACCTGCTGCCTTGTCACACTGTTCCCTACCTTGAGGTCATCAGAGATGATAACCCCAAGATCCCTTTCCTGCTTGGTGCATGCTATATCCTCACCCCCAACTAATATATTGTGCCAGGGTTTTTGTGCCCCATGTGCATTATCTTGCACTTCTTTGCATTGAATTTCAACTGCCAAACCCCTGACCATTCTTCAAGTTTCTGCAGGTCCCTTCTCATTCTGTCTACACCCTCTGGTGTGTCTACTCTGTTACAGAGCTTTGTGTCATCAGCGAACAGTGAAATTCTGCCTTCTAGGTCCTGCGTAATGTCACTGATGAGGATGTTCAATAGGACCGGTCCCTGCACTGATCCCTGTGGTACCCCACTGGTCACTCTTCCCTCTGTGGAGTGACAGCCATTTACCACCACCCTCTGTGTCCTGCCACCTAGCCAGTTACCTACCCACCACACTACTGTCCTGCCCACACCCATATTCCCCAGTTTGTGTAATAGTCTTCTATGTGGCACAGTGTCAAAGGCCTTGCTGAAGTCCAGATAGACCATGTCCACTGCCCTCCCTGATCACCTCCTTAGTCACCCAGTCAAAAATTCAATGAGGTTGGTCTGACATAACCTCCCCTGGTGAAACCATGCTGCCTTGGGTCCTGTAGTCCATTGACAAATCAGATGTTCCACCAATCTCTCCTTCAGTAGTGCTTCCATGATCTTCCCACTACCGAGGTGAGGCTGACTGGTCTGTAGTTCCCTGCTTCCTCTTTGTTCCCACTTTTGTATAAGGAGACTACATCTGCTGTCCTCCAGTCTTTGGGTACCTCCCCTATTTCCAGTGATCAGCTAAACAGGATAGCCAGAGGTTCAGCCACCACCTCTCTTAGTTCTTTAAGGACCCTGGGGTGCACCCCATCTGGCCCCATTACTTCCAGTTCCTTCAGGACCCTTTCTCGTGTAAAGGGACTTGTGTCCATTTCTGCACCATTCTCACCCCTTGTACTCCCTTCAGACCCATTACCCTCCTCTTCCACAGTAAAAACTGAGCAGAAATACCTGTTCAATATGTCAGCTTTACTGTTGTCATCATCCACGCAGCCCCCATCCTCCCCCTTCAGTCTCACTATCCCTCCCATTGCCTTTCTTTTTTCACTTATGTACCTGTAAAAGGTTTTGTCCCCTCTACCCACTGATTTTGCAATGTGTTCTTCTGTCTGAGCTTTGGCTTCCTTTACTGACCTCCCTGCCTCCCTTTGCTTCTCCTGATACTTCTCCCTATCCCCTTTTGCCTGTGTCTTTTTGTATTGCCTGAATGCAATCTTTTTGGCTTTCACTTTCTTTGCTACCTCTTTGGAAAACCATAATGGTCCCTCTTCCTTTTCCTCTTGCTAATCTGGTGGTGTGGTGTGGGGGACTCAGCAGGGCTTCCCACTTTCCCCCCTACTATTTGCACTTTGTACTGAGCCCTTGGCAGAAGCAGTTCACAGGAACTGAGTTATACAGGGCATCAAGGTTGGAAGGAATAAGCTTTTCCAGATCCCTGGGGTTATATTGTCTCAAATATGGAGCACATATAGGCAAGGCCACTGTTTTTCGGGTTTTACCGGAAAACCTGGTAAAATTCCGGAATTAGGGCTGCCTGAACACCGGTAAAAACAAAGATTTAATGGAATCTGCCATTTTATACTAGATCAGTAATTCTACAAAACTTGTATTCTTTTTATAATTGCTTCCTGAACTGTTTTCAGTTTGCTTTATTTAATGCTCTGTATATTAAGCCTTCTTTAATTCTGATTATTTATACACATATTAAGAGGATGACAGCAGAATCCTGGTAAAATAAGGAAATTAGAATAACAATCACCGGTGCAATTCCGGAATCTGAAGTATTGAAAATGGAATTTTAATGTTTTAATCACCGTAAATCAGTGGCCTTGCGTATAGGGGATGTGTGTCTTGCATATAGAGCAACGAAAGATGTAGCTTTATGTGAGGCACTCTGTCTTCAGAAATTTACAACAGATTATAATACTCGTTCACATAAATTAAAGTTTAAAACAGAAATAAATAGGACTCTAAAGAGAAATAAATTTGTCACACAAATGATACCAAAAACTTGGAATAGTTTGCCTACAGAGGTTGTCTCCCCTAATAACTTGTTACAATTCAAACATGAGTGGACAATCATGTAGGGGACAAGAAATTCCAATTTCACCAGTAGGTGACAAGTTTGTGATGGGCTTACTCACTTAACTCGTATCACACCTATGAACCTATGAACCTATCCCTTTATGCAGATGACTCCCTTCTTTACATTTTCTCTCCAGAAACTTCAGTCACATAATTTCTTCAGGAACTGGAGAAGTATAACACCCTATCAGGTTATAAAATCAACTGTGATAAGTCTGGGGCCATTTGCCTGGGTGGTCATTGTCTACTCGGTTTCCGGATTCAGTGCCAATTTAAATGGGCTACAAACAGTGTAGTGTACTATCTTGGGGTTGAGAATTTCACCCAATCTGACCAAATTGTTGCCACTCAATTATAAGAAATATTTCCAAGATGTTAAGGCAGACATAAGCAGGTGTGGCCTGCTGCCACTTAATGTAGGTGGGTATATAGCCACCCTCAAAATGAATGTCCTTCCAAGATATCTGTTTTTCTTTCAGTCACTACCCATACGCATCTCAGAGGACAACTGGAAGAGACTACTTACGATGTTGCTCACATTTGTGTGGACAGTGAGAAGGCATAGAGTGAACAAGGGACTCCTCTCTCTACCCAGAGATTTGGGTGGCCTGGCAATGCCAGACTTCCACTTATGCTATTTGGGGGGCCCAGCTGACACAAATAGTCACTTGGATAAAACAAGGTCAGGAATCTGGTGATTAGATATAGAGGCTAACTCACCCCTGCCAATGCCTTTGTTTGCATTTTCTCACAACCCTATCATGTCCAGGACATTGTCAGATATCACTATCCTATGGATCAGACTCACCCTGTGAATACTAAGAAAAGCCAAGACCTTGGCTAATAACCCTAATGCAAGAGGTCCCCTTTCTGGCATTATAGGAGACCCCCAGTTTCTGCCACCAACCTTGGACTCAGGGTTCCAAAGGTGGAATTATCTCATCCAGACAAGAAACAACCACATGGTGCAAAACTCACTATGCATACCCTTGACAGACCTGCAACAAAAATATGTGCTGCCAAAGCACGACCTTTACAGATATCTTCAGGCCTGGCATAACCTAGCCTTCAATAATCTGGTAACACAGGTGGGCAGAGACCTAACCCCTGTGGAGGATTTTTTATTGGGCAACAATGCTAACAGGAAAGGGGTACAAGTAGTAGGGGATATCAAGTCCTAATGGTGACTGAATACCCCAAACTAGGAAAACTGAGAGACCAGTGGGAATGTGAGTCAGGATCCCACATTTTGGAAAAAGATTTGAAGTCTGTTCTGGGGGTGAGCTGGAAGATCACAGTCTCCCTAGGATGGAGAACATTTAGATTGACATGAGTGGTTCATTTCTTTCAAACACCCACCATCACTTGACACTTCCACGAAGAGATCTTTAATCTCTGTTGGCGGGGGTGTGGGGATGTGGGCTCACACTTCAACATTTTTGAGGCATGCTCAAATCTCCAACTATATAGGAGGCAGGTGCATTGGGCATTACAACTCATGTGGGATGCCCCATCCCTTTCACTTTCCCTCACCTAGTCTTGGGGGTTCCTATACTATGGTGGGGAACCATGCACAACATTGCTTCTTTCATGCCATCTGTACAGTTGCCCTAAAGGGGGTCACAGCTCTGTTCAAATTCAAGTTCAAGTTTATTTCCAGGAAAACTCCATTGAGCAAGCTCATTTTCAAGGAGGTCCTGAGCAGTTCAAGACATATAATACAAATCAATAACATATACAAAAAGTGCAAGTGTAGAAGAAGAAAAGAAGAAAAAATGAGCAAATTGAGATTTACAATTGAACAATATTAAGGAACTGTACAGATTTCATAGCCTTAGAGTGTAACAAAGTTTCATTGCCTAACAATGTGAAGTGTATCTGTGGCTACAGGCTATGACACCTACCTTGGAAACATGGCTAAACAGGGTTGAGGAGCCTAGCAGGATGGAGAGATTGACAGCCACATGTAGACTCACCCTGGACAAACAAGCATCCCAGTGGCTGAGATGGAATTACTTTATTTTAAGAACTAGATATGGAGGGAGGACACATAACATGCTAGGGTGCCAAACATTTGATACATTAGGAGTGCAATCAGTGTCTCTGGCCTGTGCCCCCACCAATCCACAGCGATTAAATGACAACTAGTCAGACCAATAAAGAAGTAAGCATTCTGTTGTTACAGGCACTATTGCCTTTTACAATAAAGTTGTGTTTTCTGTCATCCTTTCAATGTATTAACTGCAGTAGGCTAAGCAGAGCACAATTTTTAGACAACATATGGCAGCTCACTACTAGTTTTGTATAAGATCAGAAGTATGCATGCCAGAAGAGTTCAGCGAAAGTTATGTGTGGTATGGTGTATGCTATCTCTTGCCAATTTGATACTGCCATTATGATATTATACCTGTATGCATGCTGCCTTCAATAAAGCTGAGTTAAAAAAAAGAAACCGTGTATCTACCAGGGAGTATACACACAAGCTGGGGGGGAGGTTTAACAACGACATTAGGAAGTATTACTTCACAAAAAGCATGGCGGAAGGTGGAATAAACTTACTAAAAAGGTTGAGGAGGCAAGACAACAGTTCAGTTCAAAAGGAAATGAGGCACATACTGCATCAATCTTTTTATTGCATCCTATTGGGACTGCACCTGACTGCTTCCCATACACTTTTTATCATGGTTGTACTTTGTTAAAGTATAATTCTGTTGCACTCATGGGGCCCGATTCTAGAAGCATTGGTGCAAGTCGCCACCGAAGGCGACTTACTCCAAACGCCGCTGCGACATGGACTCTGTGCCCTATTCAATAAGGGGCAGGGTCTCCGCAGCTAAGTCCCATGACTTGCGACATGTGGATAGGTATGTCAACCAAAGGGCATACCTAAGGGGCATGTCGCAAGTCACACCCCATGCAGCAAGAGTAAGTGCCCCCAAAGCCCCACAGGGCAGCTGTGCCCCCCCATCCATGCCCTAACCCGAGTATGTTGCCGCAACTGTGTAAATATTAGAACCCCCGAGATCCCTGGTAGTCCAGTGGTCCCTGACCTGCCCCACCCAGCAGTGCCAGTCACCTCGCACCCATCCCCAGCCAGCGACTGGCACAGCCCACCTCTCACCTCCACGGCCAGCCACCTACTGAGCTCCACATGAGTGCTCACTGAATAGACACGCTCCAAAATGAATGAATACTCATTCATTTCTGAGCAAGGCTATACAGTAAACACTCATGCAGAGCTCAGTCGACGCTAGCACGGAAGCGGAGATAAGCTGTGCCGAGTGCATAACAAGATGAGGGGTGACTAGACTGCTACTAGTGAAACGGTCAGCTGGACTACCAGAGATCGAGACTAATGTTACACAGTGCTTGACTTTAACTGCTATCAGTCAGGCTATGGATGGGAGGCCTAACAACCCTGCAGAGCACTAACATTAATAAGGGTGGGGCATGATGTGTGTGGGCTGCCCTGCTGGGCATTGAGGGTTTGGGGGGTTCTGGGGCTGGGGTGCGAGATGCCCAGCTGGGCATATCTGCTGTGGGGGATCAGGGGTTGGGGGGTTGTGGGCTGCCCTGTGGGGCACTGATGGGGGTGTTCTGGGCATGGGTGGGAATCCTAAAGTGGGTGAAGCAGGTCTTCTGAACCACTGGAGGACATATGTACAGTTATGCCAGCTAAATGCTGGTGTAACTTACATTGCTGGTTCTCCTCCGGGGGTTCTTGTAGAATCCTAACATTGGGGACTTTGTTGCTGCCCTACTAGAATAGGGCACAATTGCTGCCATAAATCCCCTAGCACCATGTCGCAGAAGGTTTATGGCGCAGCTGCTGGTGTAACTGCTCTATGGCACAAGTGGCCTGCAACATATTGCAGCCCACATTGTAGAATCCTGCACGTTGCAACTGCTGGCATAACTTGCTACTTGCGCCATTCTTTTTGATGCAAGTGCTGTTACGCCAGGCATAACTCTTTTAGAATCAGGCCCCATGATTTGTGCTGCCTCTTGTAAATATGTAAATCATATACAGCTTAATTTACTGTTTTATATTATGTTTTTCTCTGATTGTATGATCTCCTACATTTCCCTCCCCACACTCCCTATCGCATCAGTAAACAAGATTCTTATTGTATCTCTATACATTTACATGGTGAAACAATTTCAATAAATAAATAAATAAATAAAGGGTTTATCAAGTGTAAAGATGAGGCAGTGGAAGGGAAGAATGGGAGGGATGATGGAAACCAGAGTGTTTCTAAGCAGTAAATCTTGAAACAAACTAGATGGACTTTCCAATACTTTTTCTGTCCATTATGTTTCCCTCTTTCTCTGTTTCAGTGACCTCAGAGCAGGTCTTGTGGATCAAACTTGTCTAGAACAACAGAAGAGGGACTAAGTATTCTGTTGGATTGATCAAATGGGCAAAGAGGAGTTCATCTGCCTCTATTGCTGCATTTCTTTTTAAAGTTTTTGAACAGTCCTCCCTACTGACATGAATAATGTTGTTTTGGATTTTGTGATGAATTATTTCTTTTAAATAAATGAAAGCAGTTCAGTCTGTAGCTTCACTGCAGAGACTTGATCTGCAGTATCTCTCAGGTGATATGTCCACCTTTCAGTGACCTAAGCACTGAAGAAGCCAAGTCATTGAGTCATCCCTTGTGGTATGTTGCTGCATCAGTATACAACTTCCATTTAATTTAGAATGAATCTCTGATTCACAGGATTTTCTAACATTTTAACCATGGCAATTGCTATTCAGTACTATACTGTAACAAGATGTTTTCTATTAATAGAGTGAAGCCTAGTGATTATTGTGCAGAGCTGTGAACCTGGAAACTCCTCATAACTTACTCACTGTGTGGCATCTCCCTTACACCTTTATTCCCCTTGTCCTGCTATTAGATCTTCTACTATGCCTTACCCCATCTTTATGGCTCAAGCTCTACCATCCCCCTTACCTCCTTCTATTCCAATCGTATTATGCAGTTAGCTGTTTGCACTTATGTAGATATGTAATATCTGAGTAATTTGACGCTGTATCTTGTTATGTATTGTCCATTTTATTGTATGAACTATTGTATAAAGCTGTAGTGTGTTTTGTGTATTTTGTGTGTCCCTCCAGGACCACCTTGCAAATGAGTACCTCAATGGTGTATTTCCTGGTAAAAAATAAAACTGAATTGAATATGAACAAGTTACTTAACCTCCCAAGTCCCTTTCTCCCTCCCCCTTCCCCTTTCTCCATAAAGCAGCAGGATTTGTTAGTCAGCTGAACATTTCATCATATAGTTTTTTTCAACAACGTGTTTCTGACATCTTTAGATTCATCTTCTGTGTGCTTTAAGTCCCTTGGATATTTTTAAAAATTTCTTATGTTTTAACTCCTTTGTAAGTAAGTACACAGTTATTTAAAGATGGCCACCACTTGCAGTTTAAAAGAAAATATCTTCAGATGAGGTTACCTTTCAAATGTACACACCTGATTCTTGCTGTGGATGTATTAGGATGGTACTAGCACATGTTTCTAATGGTAAATAACATGGTGCTACACCAAAATATATATTTTTAATGCCATGCAGGACGAGGGATTGGAGACTTTAAAAACTTTAAAATCCCAGCATAGCTCAGTTCAGGAATGAAAGAAAATGGAAAAAATAGGTAAATTGATGATTTTGACAGAATTACATTATTGTGAAAAAAAGACATGGTTGGTGTCTAACAAATGTTGATGCTTTAACATTCCTAAGCTTTCCTTGACTTTCTTCTATTTCACTTAGCTTGCCTGTGCTCACCTAATTGTCAGCGCTGCTTGGATCATAAAGCACTTTGACTATACAGTGTCTATCGCAGGGACCACATAAAACCAAATTCCTTCCTTTCTTTCTTTTCTTTCCTAACACCCAGATAATCATAAAGTTGCAATAGTTTTGATTTTTTTGAATACTTTAATAAAATGTGCTGAAGCCATGTGTTTTCCATTTTCTGTTAAACAATTTAGAATCAAAATTAGAATGTCCTATAACTGACTGGCATTTACTGCTCTCCACATAAATATTACATTTGAAAGTGATCCTGTCCACATCAGCAAATTGATCTCGCTAATTATATCAGCAGTGTTTTCTAATTTTGTAGGTTAAACAATCTGCGTACTGAAAAAAAATCTAGGAAACTACTGGTCTATTTAGAGGTGCCCAGAGCTAGTTTCCTGTATGAGATCAATATAGTTTTAGGGAAACAAACTAATCTCCTTACAGTAGCTCAGAAAAAATATGCAATATGCCATTTTCACTGGAGTGATGCTTTTGTCCATTCCTACAGTCTGGGAGGAACTTGAATACTTAGAGTCACTCAGTGAGTTAGTAAGTGGCTGGGGTGGAATTTGAACTTGGGTCTCCTGGCTACCAAGCTTAAGCTGTAGTCATTAGGCAACAAAGAACCTCAGCACAAAAGCACTGAGGCAAGGATTACCCTGGAAGGGCATTGGCAATAAAGCACATTTTTAAAGAAATACAAAATCACACATATCCCAATAATGCAAAACATCATGGTATGCATATGCAAATCACCATGAATGAATTTAGACTTGTTCTGCTATAAGCAGGGTTATATAGTGCCAGAACCAGTCTAAATTCTTTCATGGTAATTTGCATATACTTTCCATGAAACTTTGCATAACTGATGTATGTGCAGTTTTGTATCTCTAGTCAGTAGACTACACTCTCTCCTCTGCATGACCATGATAAGTATGGAATAAGACACGATAGGGTATGTATTGAACAGATCTGACCCCACACCCAGGGGCATAGTAATGCACGTGGCTGCAGGCCGAGCATGTTCAGCCCATGGAAGTGCATTCAGATCTGTTCAATGCACATCCTGGAGAGTCTTATTGTGCTTATAAAATGAGGTCTCTTTTTAAAATCAATTTTCTATGTAAAAAAAAGCTGTTTAGAAATAATATAATGAAATAATTTACTATATATATGTAAAACAGTCTTTCCACCATTATGTGATGTGATTGCTTTAGGACATTTGTCCTTTATTAGGATCCTCAGTTAACATGTAATGAGCTCGCCCCCAACAGAGCATGCGCCTATCCTCCCCTACCAGCTTAGTAGAAGAAGGAGTTTGTGTTCTGACATTCTATATAAAAAGAAGAAGACGCCCTACAGTGAGTGGGCATTTGGGAGAGACTGGCTGCACTTCCATGGTGCCCTCCCCCTTCACTGAGCATGCAGCCCTACTTCATGTAATGGCTGTACCCCCCCAACCCCAAAGTGTACCACTAGAACTGGGTGTGTAAAATGAGCTTCAATTTAACAAAGAAAAAAAAATCAGATGCAATAGATTTTACTTTTTAAAGTGCGGGACGGCAGATCGAAGGGTAGGTCAGAGAACAGATGAGAGAGTGGCTGATAGAGCACGGGTATGGGAGATGGGTCCAGTAAGAGGCAGTTATATGTGGATATATGGCAGGGCTGATTTGTTTTTCACTTGCCAGTTTTTTGGCTGAAAGGGGAAAGAAATGAAGAGCGAGTAACACCAGTGTTTCCTGTATTGGCCAACAAGTCCGGGATGAGCCGCTTTAGCAAGAAAAAAATAGCTGCATTTGAAAAATTAGTGTTCTAAGGCATAATGATTTTTTGTTGTTGTTGTTCTTGTTGTTTTGCAATGCAGTCCTGCTTTGGAGTGCTTGTTTTTACCTGTGCATCAAACAGATTTGATGCACAGGTAAAAACCAATCAAAATAAAGAATTTCTCTCCCATTTTATTACATTATTTGAAATAACTGAATGGATTTTTGTAAATTTAGCTGGCAAAAATATTTCTAAGAGTAAAAAGGCCAATTTAATTTTTTTAAAGATTTTTTAGACCTCTTTGCCTGATATTTGTGATAATTTTTCATTTGGAACGTGTTTTTTGTTCAAAAGAGGTGAACTAAGATGGAATATCTTATTTATATGATATCTGAGTCCTAATTGAAACTACTGTAGTTGTACAGCTGGCAGAATGGAAGCATAGGAAGGACACATGACTTGCCCAGGGTCATACAATACACCAGGGATACTGCTCAGCTGACATAAATGGTAATAAAAGAATCAAAACTCTCAAATCTTGGGATTCAAAGACTGAATGACACTGAATCTAGTGAACTAGAGGAAAAATACAAGCTTTACTAATTTGACTTACAGCAGCTCAAGTGAAGTCATTCCTCATGCCCCCAGAAGGCGTCTCTTCTCCAAAATATTTCCTTTCCACCGAGTAAGCTACTACACCATCTACCCCAGACCATTTGTAATGTATTTCTGGTCTGGGATAAGGAGGTTCAGCAGCTGTGGGGAAGAACAATGGCTGAAAGATTAGCAGTCCATCAAAGGTACGTGGAGAATGGAGCCTTCAATCAAAGTGACATACACTTGGGCATGAAGAAAAATTTAAATTCCAGAGCATGTACTCATTAGAGGCTAGACAGGAGAGGGGGGACCTGGCAGAGACATATAAGTTCCTAAGAGGTATAGATAGAGTTAGTGTCAAGGGTCTGTTCATTAGAAACACAAATGTAATTACAACAGGACTCACCTGGAAATTGATGGGGGACATTTAAGATGGATGTGACAAAATTCTTCACTGAAAGAATGGTGGAGTCATAGAACAAATAACCAACAGGTGTAGTAGTAGCAAGAACTCTGAATGAGTTCAACCATAGTTGGGACAGAACCAAGGGACTCACAGACCCAAAAGTGGTATACAAGAAGGGAATGAACTCAGAGAGCAAGGGGGGTGTGGTTAGAGGAATAACCAACCAACCATGACATTAGGTGGGTGGCTTAGGTAGTTATAAATAAAGGCAGGCTTGATGGACCATAGGCCTTTTTCTGCCATCAGGTTATATGATTCTGTTGCTGTAAATAAGGCCCACAATGTGGAGAGGGCAATACCTGGAAATTAATTGCCCCTTTCACTTATGGTCACTGATGTCACCATAAGTACTAGGGGACACACACATTGTGGATCCAACCAGATAATCATGTTGTGAATAATTCAAACATCCCTAATTGCTGCATGCAGTGGGCTGGATTCATGAAGGGGAAAGCAGCACACAATAGATGAAAGCCCTGTTTATGCTAGCCCGCCGGCACAGCGGTAGCACTACTGCCTGCGGCGCTGTCAATCCAGGTTCAGGAATGAGCCCAGGAAGATGGAGGGCCAGCCGGGGGGGGGGAGAAGATTTGAGTGTCCAGAGGCTGCTCACCTTCTCCGGGAGGAGGGGCTAGAGGCTTCAGCACTCTGGCTGATCTCTGGTGGAGGACAGGGGTGCAGTGCTATTGGTGCCAAGCAGAAGAGGGACAGGGGGCATGATGGAAGTTGGCACTCGTGCCTTGACATCGTGCCTCCACAGAACAAGGAAAGGTTGGCTTCTGGAGCACCAGAAGATGCTGGTGGAGCACCTAAGATGGAGTGCCTAAGTGCAGATCCTGAAACTCCTGCCTGCCTGCCTAGCCTGGTACTGGATGCAGAACAAGAAGGACCTTGGGGTGAAGGGCCCTGCCCCATACCTGCCTGGGGGGTATATCCACCACTCCAGGGGTGATACCTCGGCAGGGTCAGATAGGTGGAGAAGTGGAGCAGATACCATTGGCAACTCCAGATGAGGGGGGCTCCGGGAGCCAGGGGGAGCATAAATAGAAAGTAAAAAAAAAAGCCCTGTTTACACTGCAGGAGCACTTTACTTGTGCTCTGCCACCATCCCGCTGAGCTCTTACTTAGTCCTGCAATTTTTGGTTTACACCTCCCAATGCTCAAGTGCTGCAGATGGCGCCGAGAGGAGTGTCCGTGCTAAGTGGGCCGAGCATTAATCAGTAACATGTGTGCTGACTCACTGATGACACAGAACCAAACCCCCCCAAACATCCCAAACCCCAAAACAAGAACCAGTAACATGGCTAGACCACAAAATAAATACACTGACCTCCGGCTGCATAAAAAAAAAAATTGTTCACAGGCCGTGTGCCTGCTTGCATGACCACTATGATAACAGCTGTGCCCTAATACTTCCTTGTTTCAGCAAAAAAAGGAGGATGAGAAGGCTGGAGGACCACAGGAAGATGCTGGGAGAAATGGGACTGCAGTGGATCAAGTTCTTCATCAGTTTACACTGCCGGTTGATACACTCAATGCAGTACATGTCCCCACAATTACCCCAGAGCAGAAACGGGAGCGGAGCAATAATTAAGCCGATACAGTGAGTGTCCACAATGGAGACTTTGCAGTGCATCAACTGGAATGCATGAGCTGATGCACTGCAAACATGAAAGTGTAAATGGGCCTAGAGAGGCCTCTGCTGTTTTTGTGGTACCACAAGATTGAAGAAGTAACAGGAGCACTGATGGCAGGCACAGAAGTTGTGTTCATGAATCATGTTGTGCAGTTTTGCAAATGGCAAACTATTATTTATGAGGCCATTAGCTTGTTAGTGGGGCCGTAGAAGATAACATCACAGGCACTGTTGCATAGGAGCCTGCAGTAGTGCAATCACCATATGATTCAGCATTGGCAGAGAGCACACATTATCCGCCTTTAAAAGCACTGTCATCTAATATGCAGTAGTCAGTTTGTTTCCAGGATACCCTTGGCTGTAGTATCTTGTGTGATCCCTCGACTTCTTGAATTGGAAACTGCAAGAACTTGGGCTCAGACTCTGCTAGAACCAAATTATCACTTTGGGACCTTGGGCAAGTCACTTAACCTCCCAGTGCTCCAGCCCCCACCCCCAGTTGTGGTAGAGGCAGGATCCACTATAGCCAGTATGTTATATCTCAGCTGGGCTATTCTGAGTGAATGATTTCTTAAAAAAAAAACAGATAAAATAAACCTTTGAATCACTTTCCTTCTCCTTTTGGACTGCTGCCTCTATGTAGGCAGCCTAAACCTGTCCATTGCCATTTTGTGGCACTACTGCATCCTGGTGCAGAACTGTGCTATTTAAAGGGTGCTTGAGAACCACCTTAGTTAGCATAGCAGGAACAGTGTGTTTTTTGCTTTCTGAATGGTGTGCTGCAGTGTTCTGGGGGTGTGGTTGGTATGCTAATCAGGGCTATGCTAGTGATGGTAGCTCCATTTGCAGCAGTGTTGTTTGCTGCAGAGCCTGCATCCCTCATGAACTGCAATACATGTGCATGTTTTGTTACCGTGCCTGCATTGCTGTGTGTGGTTTTGTTCTCAGTGGCAGTTGTGTCCTGCTCTGCTACCCTTCAGCTGATGGATCCCTGCAGTTAGCATATGCTACCTCCACAGTGTGTACAGTTAGCTGGAGTGCTGTTGTGTCCCTGATAATTGCTGTTGTTTCCTTCAGGGGCTGATTCCTGAATCAGGAAGTATGAAACAGCACATGCTACCTGAACTAGAGTGCAATTACCGTGTGGTGTCTCATGACTCTTGCCTAGTGTTTGCACTTTTCAACTTTCTGGGTCCATACAGCTTCATTATTCTGGCACACGAACTGGGATCTAAAGGTTCTGACTTTGCTCTAGCCAGTGAACCAGTCTTTCCTGCCTTTATAAGTGACTTGAGTGTTTTGAGCACAAGCCTGTACATACTGTACTTTTGCATTGTTTTCCTGGATACATTTCTGGCCACTGTATTTTGTTTCCATAAAATCAAACAGCCTACTTTAAAGCAGAACTCTTAACTTACAGAAATAAAAATGCCATTGTGAAATATACTTCTCTTTCATCTTCAAATTCTACCAAGCACAGATTTATAGCCTACTGGAGTTTCTACCAAATGGAAACAAGATTCTCTGTTTTGATTAACTACAGATTTCATCTCTTAAGCATATGGAATGGCAGGATGCCATTAACAACTGTAAAAAAGAGAAATACCCACCAAGGATGGAATGATTAGAATAATGCCCAGGTTAAATCTGCAGATATGAAGATTATCCACTTTTATGTTTGCTTGCATGCATGTGCAAGAAACATAGTGCCATTATCCGAGTCTTTGGAAGTGTGTCAGCCCTCTTCCAATTCAGTCAGTGTGTTTGCAGGCTCGGCCGCAGTTCTCCAATGCCTGCTAGAGCTGTCTATGACAGCAGTCAAAAATGCAATGGCGTACAGTTGAAAGGGGGAGCTATGCTTCAGTGAGCAATGATAAGATATCGCCTGCTCATGCATGCTCCCCCTACACACACACACACACACACACATACACGCATGCTGCGTGCTGCCCCCAAACACACAGCGCGTGGATGCCCAATCCCGTCGGCTGTCCTCTCTTCCCCAAACACAGTTCCATATGCCACGCTGGGTGCCCACCCCAAGCGTGGCTACACGTCATATAGCTGGCCAGGTGCCCAATCCCCGTCGGCTCCACTGTCTCCCCACCCCTGAGTACAGGGTGCCACTGAAGCCCACCCCAGAGTAGCAACAGATGCTATGGCGACAGGGTGCCCAATCCCCCATCAACTCCATGCCCCCCCAACCAGCCGTCCTTCTGCCACACTGGAGCACACCCCAGCGTGGCAAGCGTCCAACGTTGTCGTCATTAAAAAAAAAAAAAACTGAAACTCAAAAATGGTCCCTCGCTGTCTCTGCCCCCACCCACAGCCACCCACTGTGCATCGTGCCTCCCCACACCCACCCGCACCCCACACTTACCACCGGACTCGGGCGCAATGATTTTCGGTGGACCGGGAACACGTCTGCACTCTTCAAAGCCGACCGTGAACTGAGGAAATGCAGGTAAGCTGTATAATGGGATAGATAGGGTTTTTTCAACTTTGTTGCATATCTCAGGCATTTTTGGGAATTTTGGGCCCACATTTTCAACATGGGGTTTTTGGGACCCCTCCTCGTGAATTATTGCACTGTCATGGAGTTAATCGGGCCCGAAGGGTGATTTCACGGTCACTGTGCAAAATCACCTTTTGAGACTGAGTAATGAAATGACACTGCCACTGTTCATAAGGTAGGCTCTCAAAAAGTCTATGTTGAAATTTTGGTGGAAAAATTCCTAAAAATGACTGCTTTCCTACGCACGCTCATAAGTTCTTGAATTTTCAATGTTTTCACTCCAGATTTTCAACATTGCCATTTTACCACACCTCCTTATGAGCAGTACAGCTGTCATTTTTCACATCTTGCCCAAAACGTGTTTCTGCCCATGTAGCGCACAATGGCGCAGTCGGTGTGCGAAATCAATGTATGGGACACATTAAGAAAATCACAGTGACACTTTCAATGAGCAGAGGTCTTAAAATGGCTATGTTGAAAATTTGGTGAAAAAATTCCTAAAAATGACTGTTTTACGAGCGTGTGTTGCACAGTTCCAACGCACACTCGTAAGTTTGCGAATTTTCAATATTTTCACTCCAGATTTTCAACATTGCCACTTTATTACACTTCCTTATGAGCAGTACAGCTGTCATTTTTCACATCTTGCCCAAAACATGTTTCCGCCCATGTAGCGCACAACAGCACAGTCGGTGTGTGAAATCAATGTATGGGACACATTAAGAAAATCACAGTGACACTGTTCATGAGCAGAGGTCTTAAAATGGCTATCTTGAAAATTTGGTGAAAAAATTCCTAAAAATGACTGTTTTACAAGCGTGCATTACGCAGTTCCTACGCACGCGTAAGTTTGCAAATTTTCTATATTTTCACTCCAGATTTTCCACATTGCCATTTTATTACACTTCCTTATGAACAGTACAGCTGCAATTTTTCACGTCACCCAAAATGTGTTTCCGCACATGTAGCGCACAATGGTGCAGCCGGTGTGTGAAAGCAATGTTTGGGACAGATTAAGAAAATCACAGTTACACTGTTCAAGAGCAGAGGTCTTAAAATGGCTATGTTGAAAATTTGGTGACAGAAGTCCATAAAATGACTGTGTTACGAGTCACCATTGTGCAGTTTCCACGCACCTTCATAAATTCATGACTTTGTAATATTTTCAGTCCAGATTTTCACCAGTGGCATTTTTCCACACTTCCTTATAAACAGTACAGCTGTCATTTTTCACAACATGGCCGAAATGTGTTTTCACACTTTCAGCACAGAGATGCGTGGTCACTGTGGGAAATCATTGTTCGGGACAGATAAAGAAAATCACAGTGACACTGTTCATGATCGGAGGTCCCAAAATGCCTGAGTTGACAATCTGCTGTAAAATCCCCAAACTAATTACATTTGAGTGTGCATTGCACAGTTTCTACTGCCTTCATGACTTCACCAGTTTTTCATATTTTACTGCAGATTTGCAACATTGCCATTTTCCACCTCCCCATGAACAGTACAGCTGTCATTTTTCACATCCTGTTCGAATGTGTTTTGCACCTCTGGTGCTAAATGCCGTAGTCGCTGTGCATAAGCAGCTTGGCCAACAAACTGATATTGCCACTGTTCATGAGGTGGGGGTCTCAAAAAAAAATGTTGAAAATTTGGAGTGAAAATACCAACGAATGCCTGAGCTGTTAGGGTTTCCAACCATAACACCCCATCCTGTAGAGAATGATAGGCATCAGGGGTGTGACTTGGGATTCTTGCCTGTAATGCTCATACCATTCCACACCCTGCAGCCAGTGAGAGGCATCGAGGTATACCTTGGACTCTTTGGCTCCAAAGTTCACCCCATTCTCTTATACTGCATCCATCTCACCATATTTCCTGATAGAATGGGGTGCGCATAAGGGCCAAAGACCCCAAGGCACACTGTGACACTTGTCAGTGTCTGCAGGGTGGGGTGTGGTGAAATGGCGTGGCCGTTATGCCTGACGACCCAAAGGCACACCCCAATGCCTGTCACTCTCTGCAGGGTGGTGGTAGGGTTGGCTTCAGTTCAGTACTTCACTGCCATTCCTATCATGCAGCTCTGTAACTTCTACTTAGGAGGCAGTATAGCGCAGTGGTCTAAGGCTCTGAGCTGCAAATCTGGTGACATCCAGCAGACCAGATCTGGGTTTGAATCCCACAGCTTCCACTTGCATACTGTGTGACCCTGAGCAAGTCACTTAACCTCCTTGTGCTTCCAGGTCACTCCTGTAAAAAAGCTTCCAGCTTAGTATGCTATACCTGGTTAAACAACTAAAAAAAAAAAAAAAACACTACCAATGCCAGCAAGCAAACATTCAGCATTGACAAATGCTTGTTAGAAAAGAAGTTAGGACAATGGTGTGATACCAGTCCTTTACCTTTTGCAAGCACTACAGTCATCCCTGTTTGTTACAAGGATTGGCTGAAGCCTGTCAGCTTGAACATGCATTGTACTGCATCACTGTAGTCTAGGAAAAATGAGGTGAAAGTAGAGCTGTATATTTTTTAATCATGGTGGCACAACAAAGAGTATCTTTGATAAAGTGCAGCTTTTGTTATGTATAGGTTGTATGATGTCGAGTTGCAGGAAATATGTCAGAATTACTTCATAGATGAAAATGTCAATGTCAAACACAGGAGACTACTGGGTCCCCAATACACAGACACAGTAGGTGGAGGCATTAAACACTGTCTATTATGCCACCACTCAAAACTGCCATATACAGTTTCTGTTATACCACCACCCTGAACTGTCATACACAAAATGAACAACTTAATTACTGGGGGCAGTCACCCCCGTGGCTACAATACAATTCACATTAAACTTATTGTGTACCAGTTAACACCCTTGTGACAGATGTAACACCTGGGACTTTTAAAAATAATATTACTATCAATTGTCTTTGTAAAATATTTTAAGACATGTGAGAGGTATAAACTGATTAAAGAATAAAGGAAATGCACTGAGCACTGGGTAGCACTGGAAGAATGCACTCAGACAAAAAATAAAACCAGAGAACTTACCACCAAAGCACTGTCATTAAAGTCACAAGCTTTTTAGCAAACCTTCATTGCAAAGCCATAAAATAAACTGACCAAACGCCTGACATGTTTCACACACAACTGTGTGCTTGATGTGTATCAAAATATACTTGCATGATATTAATGTATGCAATTGTTTTAGATGATGAGTCATGTTTTCATTCCACTGTAGTGTATTCACAATCTGTTATAGTAAGTTCATAAGTAAGTAAGCTTTAATTTCTTAAGCGCCCAATCCCAGACACTCTGGGTGCTTTACGAAAGAGGTGTAAAAACATAGTCAAACATTTACAGCAAGGGTCAAACAAAATAAATGAAATTCAGTAAGACAAGTTAATAAATAATATAAACAATGAAACACAAGCTGGTCAATAACTAAATTCCAAATGCATCTTTTAAAAGGTGTGCTTTCAGACTTCTATTGAAAGTCTCCTCAGATGGGACCTCCATCAGAGACTTTGGGAGTGAGTTCCAAAGGGCCAGGCTGGCCACCTGTAATGCACAATCTTCTGAGGTTTTCAATCTGTCCCTTAGAACCACCTGGAGGCCATTGGTGGAGGAACAGAGCATGCGCACTGAGTAGACAGGTGTCAGGAGGTCACTCAGGTAGCCAGTTATATACTGTAGATGTGTATGTTTTATTTTTACTTTTTATTTTGTTTAGTCAAGTCTTATGTATTGCTGCTCATGTTTTATAAGACTTGGCTTTTTTTCCAAAAAGTACCAGTAAGTGCAGAACTTTGAGCTTTTGCACTGTCTGCCATTATTTGCATGCTGCATTTTATTTTCCATGAAAAAAGCCTTTCAACAATTATCTGTATTGTAAACTTGCTTTTGTGCATCTCCCGTGAATGTTAAGCCTGACTTTCTGTACCTGGACTACTTGTTGCTCTCATCAGGTCTTCACTGCGGTGATCAGAGCTAGCTCTCTACTCTCTGAAAGTGCTGGTAATAGAAAATCAAAACCAGGTTATCAACTTACTAAAAATTATAGAGAAACTAATAAAACTGGATGTAATAATATCACCACCAGTCCAGGCAAATTGATTTTTTACAAATACCTTTTATAATATATCTAAAGCTAGGGGAAATCCCTTTGATGAGCTCTGCACAAAGAATGACACATCAGATGAATGGGCGAATTAAGAAATGGGCAAAGATGGCTGTCTATTTTTGACCTAAAGAGGCATAAGAGAGAAAGTAGCTATGTTTTTAAGAGTAGAAAAATAAATCTGATGGAAATTTGTTTAGAAATTGAGATCAGAAATAAGGACATTTAGAATGTCAGAAGAGCCATGTAGAGATTGATGGACAGGCACATTTCCTGAGAGACAGTGAGGAATTGGTAGAAAAAAATCTTAAGAAAATCTGATATCTTTGAGCAATCTGATATAATATTGTTGGCTTAAATAACCTGGGGGAAATATACAAATATCTGGTGAGGAGGTGTTTATAAGTGTTCTGGTGAATTCAACTAAGAACATACTGGAAAGAGAGAGTTGGATTTGCTTCTTTAATAAAAATAATTACATGTTAAAAATCATTTTGAACCTTTACACTGAATGTTTCACAAAAAGTTAGTAAATCACATTCAAACAGAAACCCAATTTAAGGAATTAGGGGTTATTTCATGGAACATGAAGTGAAGTTATCCAATGATCTAAAAGCTGAGAAAGTATAAGAATGGGATAGGAATGCCATGTTTCTGTGGCTTGTAAATAAAACAACTAGACAATCGTTGTTTATTTAAAGCATTTCTTACCCCAGGAATCTCTCACTTAAATGTTTACACTTTATGCAATCATCTCAGCTCAGAATGGCAGCCTGGATAGAGAACCTATGCAAATTTTAGAATTTGGAATGTAGGTTCAAACTCTGAACCTGTGCTCTACTGTGGCCGTCACCCCCTAGCAAAGTCTGGTAACAGTTTGTTCTCCAGTCAGTTTGTTAATTTATGATTAATTTAAGAAGTGTTACTTTTGTTAGTTTTTCAATTACTCTGTATTAACTCAGTAAATAATGGTCTTTCCAGTTCCTGATTGATTCCCGGGAACCAGAGACTATCCTAGCTGGCTACCAATTTTATCTTTTGACTACTAAATCTTTCTTACCTTATTTACCAAGTGATTTAGTATTTTTAACATATACAACTCACAGAAAATGGAGCGCTTTCACTTCCCATTTCTGTTTGTGCTCTTTCGCCTTAAAGCAGCAGTGCAACAAAAAACATTATTACGAAAAGCTAATTTTCTACTATAGTTATGAAAAAATATTGGCACAACTGTTGATTTGGGTTTTCTGGATGCTTCCTATACTGTGTCCGAACATTTGCATTTTTGTCTGGATTCTTACCTTCCTCAGGTCCTCAATATTGTTTCTATACAGTAATGAGGTGGCCATCTTTTTTTCTTGAGAAATAATTATTTGAAAACTTTCATAAAATTCTTAAATGATAATGTAAACTGAAAATTTCACCACTGAAATAAACTAGAAGAGATCTGGCACAGATTAGGAAGAAAAAAGGTAGAGTCAAATTTTAGCCAATTTTCATTGCTCTGCTGCTTTAATTAATTGGTTCCTGTTGTAGGAACTGTGATTTGACCTTTGGCACAGGTTCCTCAGCACAGGAGCCATTTTTGTATTATTGGGCTCCTGTACAGTTTTTGGGAATCATTTTTATATTTTTAAGGTTCTCATATATTGGTATGCCAGGGAGACCTTGTGGACCTTCAAAAAGTATAAATAAAAGAGCCTCAGAGCAGACTCTGAAAATGATGTTTGCCAAAAAGAAATCTAAAGGAAAGATTGTCACTGCCACTCCTCCTGAACAGAGGCAGATGGCATAGATAATATGCCTTCATCAGAGGATGTATGAAAAATGTGGCCTTTTCCAGGTGATCTAGGCAATGGGAAATTTTAATGAGATGCCTGCCACACCCCTGACCAGGCTCAGGCTCCAACCTATCTGCTTACAGAGGAGGAGGAGGAGGAAGAAGAATATTATGTAAAAAATGGATGAAGCTGACCCCATGGAATTGGCGAGTGCAACTAAATAAGATTGATCCTTCTCCAATGCATAATGAGGACTACTTATCTTTTTTCACACTGTCAGAAAATGGTCGATACCCTCACTCTCCCCCCAACTAGAGACAAAGGAGGATGAAGAGGATGCTGATTTTATGGACATGTTGGGAGTAGCTCCACCAAGAAGAACGCTACTTTCCATACGTAAACCACTTAAGAAGGCCATATCATAAATCATGTCTGCACTCACCTTGGCTGCAGCCACATATAAGAAAATCAAAAGAAAATATCATGTGGACAAGCAGGAAGTGGAATACCTGTTTGCCCATCCTGATAATCAAGGAGTAGTCCAGGATACTGCTTGTGAGACACCAAAAATTACTCTATCTGTGCATCCCCTTGAAAAGGACTCTAAAAAATGATATACAACACCCAAAAAGGTTTATACTACAGCTTCTGTGCTTATCAGGAAGGCAGCTTACTCAGCACATACAGCACAGTACCAGAAAGTACTTTGCAACATATTTCAAACACTGGCAGAAACAGCGGATGGTGAATTGGCACAGGACCTGATTGCCATGGTAAGATCAGCCCAGGATGCCACAAAATATAATGTCTACACTGTTGTGGACACTAATGACACTGCTGCTAGAGGTTTGGCTCATGCATTGTCCTTAAAGTTTTCCTGTCTGAGGATCAGCATCCTTTCTCAGGATACTCAGAAAAAGGCCACGTATTTCTCTTTTGAGGGGAAATTCATTATTTGGTGACAAAACAGAGGCTTACATGAAAAATATGAATGAATACAAAACCACTTTCAAAAGTAACAGTGAGAAAGAAAAGGCCTCTACCTCCTACAAGTCCTATGGAAGGGGAGGCAGAGGCAGGGGATTCTTCCCAAGAGTCTATGTCTCTTATGCGCCTATGAGTACCAATCACAAAGTGGTTCAATAGGGGAAGAGTAAGAGGGACTTACAACATAATGCTGCAGCTCTAGCACCTAAGCCCCAACAAAAACAATCCCCCTGACAGTTTTGCCCAGGTCACCCAACCATTGCCAGGGGGAGGAAGACTGACACACTACTTCCTGGAATGGTTACTCATTACCACAGTCAAGTGGGTAGTAGATGTAGTGGGCCAGGGGTTGTGCCTGCAGTTCAAACACTGTCCAAACCTGCAGAAAAACAGAAGTTTTGCAGCTCACCCTCCCACAGAAAAAATTCTGCTGGAATTGAAAGCAGGAAAAAAAAACATTAATCTCAAAAGCCATAGAAAAAGTCCCTGCCTTCCAGTGGGACAGGAGCCTAATCTCAAGATACTTTCTGACTCACAAGAAAAATGGGGAGTGGCAAACCATTTTAGATCTCAGGTTTCTGAACAAACATTTTTAATAAAGAGAAATTCAATAAGGTCACACTAAAGACAGTGATACCATCTTTGCACGCAGGTCATTGGTGGGGATCCCTGGATCTGAAAAATGCAAATTTTCAAATCCCAGTCAGGCTGTCCCACAGAAAATGTTTCAGATTCAAGTTGGGGAGCTGCCAGTACCAGTTCACAGCTCTTCCATTTGTTCTCACTTCAGCTCCAAGGGTTTTCATAAAATGCTTGGGTGCGGTAGCAGCACATCTGAGTAAACAAGGTGTGGTTGTCTTCTCTTACGTGGACAACTGGCTAGTCTCAAGTAAAACATTATCCAGTGAACACAGTGACTGCAATTGAGCACCTACAAAGATTGTGATTCAATTATGGCATCTGTGTTCAGGGCTACCTGGCAGGGTAGCGACTGGATACCTGGGTGGGCAATGTACGATGACAGCAAAGGTAAGCGGTTATATGCATGTGCACATGCGTGGGGTGGAGGAAGGGAATAGAAGGTATGTGGGAGGGGGGTGTGGTGGGCAGCTGCCGAGTTGATCCACTAGCATGGTGGGGAGGGTGAGGGTGGTCGGTTGGGAGGTGCAGAGTTTGGGTCTGGCGTGGCACATTTTTTGGTTTTGCCAGCAGCCTTTTTTTTTTTAAGTATTTCACTCCCCCTTGACATGCATCCCCTGGAGTCAAGAATCCTTTAGTGGGGGGGATTCATGGGGAAAAGCCCCCATGGGGGAGTGTGGGGGCACAGCCCCCCACATAAAATAGAAACCTGTAGATATCAGGCACCCTTTTCCTGTTCATACACTCACCCAAATGGCGATCACTATTCCGCGATTGCCATTATCACATTGAACCAAATTAAACAGAACAAGAGGCAGGGTGCTCAATTCTGTTGGTAAAAAGCACATTGGAGAAGCTAGGATTCAGATAAACTTGCAGAAGTCCCAGCTAGAGCCTGTTCAAGTACTGGACCTCATAGGAGAAGAGCAAAACACCCTGCCAGAGAAAGCTTTACTCCCGCAGGCCAGAGTTACAGCTTTGATAACAAAGCAGTCTTTTGCAGCAGGTTAGCCAAGACCTGCAAGAGATTTCCTGCACTTTCTAGAGCACATGGCCACATCCCCAGCTGTGGATCCATGGGCCAGGTTCTACAGCAGTACCACTTAAGAGACAATTGGTCTCAAAAATAGAATCCACTTTCAAAGCTAGTGCTAGTGGCAAAAGCACTGGTGGAGTCATTAGAGTGGTGGAAGGAAGAAAGCAACCTCTGAGAGGGTATTCCCTCCCTTCAATAACCACCAGCAAGTATCCTTACTACAGATGCCTCACTGGGGTGAGGCGCCCCCCTGCAGAACATCACAGTGCATGGCACATGGAACCCACAGGAGTCACTAGAACACATCAAACCTCCTGGAGCTCTGAGCAGTACTGCTAGCAATACAATCTTTCTCCTCCCCACTACAGTACAAGGTCAGGTTGTCCAAATCAGGACAGACAACACCACATGATGCACTACATAAACAAGCAAGGAGTAACAAGATCCTCAAAACTGTGTGCAGAGGCAATGAGGATCTGGGAGCTGACATATTCTTTAGAGGCAAGCATATTTGCAGTGCATCTGCTAGGCAAAGAGAATGTCCTGGCAGATTCCCTAAGTAGAATCAGACAGGAAAATCATGATTGGGCATTAAACCAGCAGGTTCTGGCCTCAGTGTTCAGAAGGTGGGACACTCCCAATTTGGACCTGTTTGCCTCTTGGGAGAACTATCAGCTTTCACCGTTTTGTTGCAGACTACCAGCCAGAGAGTCTGTCGCAGAGGATACACTGGTATTGGACTGAAAAGGGAAGTGTTTTTATGCCTTCCCACCATTCCCACTCATTCAGAAAGTACTCTTGAAACTCAGAAGGAAGCTGCAACAATGATCCTTAAAGCTCCAGACTGGGGCAGACAGGCCTGGTACTCAATGTTCCTGGTCCCATCCAGGAAGAATCCAATCTGCCTGCCACTCAGTTACAATCTGTTGACTTTGTGTCAGTGCAGAATAACATTTATGAACCCCAGGACCCTGCACCTGAGTGCGTGGTTTTTGAGGAGCTAGAATTGTCAGGATTGGCACTCTCAGAGGAATCCCTGATGGTACTTCAGGTTTCAGGGAAACATGCTACTAGGAAAACATATTACTCTAAGTGGAAAAGGTTTTCTTACTGGTGTGTCTCCAGAAAAACAAACCCAATGCAGGCAGAGTTGCCTATAATTCTGGAGTACCTAGTATACCTACAGTTGTTATGCCTATGGCCTTCAACTTTAAAAGGTACACTTAGCAGCAGTATTAGCATACATATCAGCTGGTAAGGGTCAGTCTTTGGCCTCAAAACCCATTTTCAGGAGGGTTTTTAAAGGCCTCAGCCACTTGTATCCACTAGTGATGGACCCTGTTCCATCTTGGGACCTCAATATATGCTTTGCCCAGTTTATGCAGGCTCCCTTGGTAACCCATGAAAACAGTGAAGCAATATGGGTGAATCAATAAAAGTGAGTGAAAAATAGTGGATGCGTTTTGGGTGGCATGCTTTTTGTAGTGAGTGGTTATCTGAGTGAGGTACTAGTGGAAGAAAGGGATCTAGTCTGCTGGCTCTGTTGTGTGATGAGTAGTAAAATATGTTGCTGTGGAATGAGCCATCAAGCTACCACTGTGGCATAGTAGTTAGAGCCGTCAGCTGCGTGCATGGTAGGTATCCTTGACCTGGGTTCTGGCTGGGTGTTTCTGTTTTTCTTTCTCTTTTTTTTTTAAATTAAGATGTGTTTTGCTGTGGTTCATATTCTCTCCCCCCCACACACGCACATGCATTCTCAGCCCCCACAGATCTTGAATTTGTAGTTACCCCCGTCTCATGGCTTGCTCCGCCTTTCCAAGTTGCTTCCCCCAGTGTATTCCCCCTCCAGAGTTTTTCCCAGTTCCAAGACTTACGTCCTACCAGGAGATGATTAAGTTGGGTGTGTTGAGGGTAAAGCCCTCACAATGGGGGTGCTGGGGGCTGAGCCCCCCCAAAAAAGTCAGTGCAAAAGTGTTTTTTTTTTGTTTAAAATTTGTATTATTTCAGTATTTGTACATGTTGTAACAATCCAGCATTCCATACATCAACAAACCTACAGTACATCTTCCATTGTACAGACAAGGGGAGGAGACATATATTCCAAAGCTAAACATGTACTGCATGACATTAGGTGACAATGTACATTTAAAGGCACCTACCAGGAATCAACTTGCAGGTTAACTATAAGAGGTGGCGTACTGACATTAGGCTTCCTTATCATGTAGGTGTGGGACTTCTCTAGTCCTGAAAGGCAAAAAAGATAAAGATACAAACTACCTAGGTGACAGAAACATTTCCAACAAATAGAGATAACTGATTCAGCAAACATTTAGTTATAAGAGGGGTTCATAGCAACTTAGATATTTCTACCATGTAGTGAGAGCTGGGTTGTCTACCCTATATCCTTCTGTGGTTTTAGATATGTGACATATGGTCTCCAGCAGCAGTGGTACGCATCAAAGGTGTTAGCAATTGTGTGCGATAGGTGCTCCAGAGAGGCCATGCTAGAGAGGGAGTTCAAAAGTTCTGTGTAGCTAGGGAGCTCAGTAGTTTTCCATCTACATTGCAGAAGCTTCTTGGCCTGCATACTTAAGAGGGCTACCCATTTCTTCTGGGGGGGGGGGGTAAGCACAAGATCAGGAGCAGGTGTAGCGAGCAACCAGAAGGCAGGGCCAGAGGGAATTACCTTGCTGATGATGTTGGAGGCAAGCTTAGCCACCTGGAGACAGAGGGGCTGGATTAGCATGAAATCCCATAATATATGCTTTAGGTCTCCAGTCTGTATTTTGCACCTCCAGCAGAGATCATTATCAAGGAGTTTGGCCTTGTATAGGACTGATGGGGTTTTGTACCAAGAGAGTAGGATTTTGTTCTCTATCAGCCTACTTCTGGAATCCAGATGGCATTTGTGTGCTTGAGTCCAACTGGTTCACCACCGCTGGTCTGATATAATCATTTGTAGTGCCCACTCCCTTTTTGCCTTAGATTTGTGTGTCTGGCTGGGTATCTGCTCCTGTATATCTGAGTAAACCTTACCTGCTAAGCCCACTAAGCCCTTGTGGGAGGCTAGCCAGCTCTGCACCTTGTTCTTGAGTTGAGTGGGTTTGAGGAAGCTTTTCAGAATGGCTTGGACTGCACTACTGAGTTGGGGATATCTCCAAATGTCTGCTTGCAGGAGTCACCATTATTCTTTAAGTGTCTGATAGGTGGCTACTACTGTGGTGCGCTTGTCCAGCAGGTTGCCGACACTTAATTCCCCTGGAGGCCCAGTGGGGCTAGAGAACAGGCCTGAGGCCTATCTATATGTCCTCATTGCCCCAGATGGGGACTAGTTCACTTGGTGTGGGGTTCGCCTTCAGTTTCCTGTGCAGCTTTCTCCAGTATCTAATGGCCGGGGTTATGGTGGGGGTGGTGGGCTATGTTCTTGGAGGGGGTGTTTGTAAAGTAAGAGTGGGAGGGGACTCCAGCTTGTGCCTTTTCCATACTGAGTCATTAGGGAGAACTAGTAGTAATAGGGAAGAACCACTTTGTGGTTTGTGTAGCTTTAAAATCCCATTTATAGTCCTCTATCCATGGGAGACACCAACCTCTGTCTTTCCAGTGGGCACGCATCTTGTTTCTGCTGTACCTGAACTTCTTGCTCTCTCATAGAAAATTCCCTATCAAGGCATCCATTGATTTGTACCATTTGGAGGGGAGATCAAGGAGGAGGTGGGAGAACATATACATGAGTTTAGGCACTGTCACCATTTTGAAGGCTGCTACCTTCCAAGCTAAGGTAAGCTAGAGTAGTTTCCACCTTTCAAACTCAGCTTTTATTGTTACTAAAAGGGGTTTAAGATTAAGCTCCCATAATTTAGGGATGTCCGGGGATATCTGAGTGCCCAGGTACACTATACCGGTTGGTGCCCATCTGAGTCCCGGGGGGGTGACCATGTGTAGGATGCAGTGTTTGTTAAGGGGTAGTACCTCTGTTTTCTTTTGGTTCATCTTAAGTCCAGAGTGTAACGTAAAGTCCGAGAGCAGTGCCAAGGGGTGTGAGAGGGATGTTTGGGCGTCCACTAGGGGTACCAGCAAACCATCCACATACACAAGTCTGGAGTACATGTACTAGCCTATCCTGATTCCCTGGATGTGGGGTGCTGCCTAATGGCTGCTGCTAGGGGCTCCTCAGCCAGGACAAAAAGGAGCAGGGGTAGAGGGCAACCTGCCTGGTGCCTCTTGCTAATAGTAAATGGTCTGAAAGTAGTGAGTTGGTGGGGATCCTTGTAGATGGAGAGGTATACAAAGAGCAAACCCAGACTAGAAAAGTATCCCCAAATTGCTTGTGGATAAGGACAAGCTGCACGTAGTCCCATTCCAGGGAGTCAAAGGCCTTTTTGAAGTCAATTGCTACAGCTGCCACAGGGGTGGGTGAGAGCTTGGCCACTTCAACAATGTTGAGCAGGGATCTAATGCGATCTGTACTGTAGTGGTTTGGGACAAATCTGACTTGCAATGGGTGTATCACATACTGCAGTAGTGAGCCGAGTCTCGCTGCCAGAATTATGGCACATATTTTACTGTCTGCATTGATGAGTGAGCTCGGCCTATATTTGGCCAGAAGGGTGGTGTCCTTCCACTTCTTAGTTAGCACTGTCACCACCGCCTCTCTGAGGGTGGGGGGAGAATGCCCCAACCTCTAATGCCTCATTATATACTAAGTGGAGAATAGGGGTAATGACTGTGACCAGGGATAGCCAGAATTCCATTGGGTACCCATCCTCCCTTGAGGCTTTGCCTGGCTTTAAGTTATGCAAGGCTTGGTCCACTTCTCCATCTGTCAAGGAGGCATCTAGCAGGGCAGCCTATTGTTCAGTGACGCAGGGGAGATTTTGGGAGGACAGAAAGGAGGTAACTTTCAGTTTATTATTCATGTTTCTTGAGGAGGAGTACAGCTTGGTTGGCATAAATCTCTTTCACAATATTATTAATGTCATGCACTTTAGTTTGAACCTGTCCATTAATGTCTATCAGGCCTGCTATTGTTCTTTTGGCCTGCTGCTTCCTTAGAATGTAGGCTAGTACCTTCCTTCCCCTTTCCCTTCCCTCCCAGTATTTGTGTTTAAGTTGTAGTATGGAGATTCTGCTTTGCAGGAGAGTAATTCATCAATCTCTATGTGGGGCCCTACCACCTGGTGTTCTGCTTGGGAGTGTCAGCTGGCCTGAGTGTTGGCTTTAAAAGTAGCCTCTGCTTCAACCAGCTGCTTTTCTAGATCTGAGAGGCGTTGTTCCTTTTTTCCTTCTACTTGCTGCAAAACCCATTATCTGTCTCCTTAGGGTGGCTTTGAAAGCCCCCATGTAGTTCCATCTGAGGTGTCGCATGATAGGCCTATATCCATTTATGTGGGTTCATATTGTATACGCTGTAATGTACTTTAGAATTAAGACACTGTCTCTTTAAAAGGCCTTAGGAAAAATAGCCTTAATTGTTCTAATGGCTAGGGTAGATGGTATGTCTCAAGATAAGGGAGACAGGTATATAGCCCAAGAAGGCATAAAATATCCCACTGTGGCTTTCCATGACAGGGAAAGGTAATGTAGTGAGCTAGGGGTCAGGGATCAAGCCAAATGCATGGACCAGATGTCACTGAGGTTGACATGAAACCTGACATGGAACCAGTGACACCTACAGGGAAAGGTAAACAGCTGTACCCCATCACACAGTGGGTGTGGCTTGAAAATGACCAGCATGTATTTAGCGAGCTAAATGGACATGTGTCTTTAAAGCTCAGTAATAACCTATGAACCTATGAGACACACATTTTGAACTCAGGGCAGTTGAAAAACAATTTAGCTGGAAGTCAGTTTGTCTGGTCCAGCTAGCATATACTTTTACACCAGAAAGTATATGTGTAGGCCTGGAAAAAGCTCTAAAACCAGGCCTGAGTGTGTGGGAATTAGACTCTTCACATACTGAACAGAAAATTCTCATTTCCAGTCAGAATTTTGGAAACCAAGACTTTGCACCAAGGAAGCATCTGAAGTCTTTTGAAAAAAGGACATTTCAGAGAACTGACTGGGAATACACACTTGCTACACAATTGTTGCTTAAGGACTCATCTATAAAAGGACATTTAAAATCTTGTCTAGATTCTAACATCAAACCAAGGTGTAGCTTAGAATTACAGTATCTAGTGTTTTTTGTTAACCATCCACTTTTCTTTCAAAGTTCTTCTTCCAAACTGTAGACTTTTCTGTATTCCTTTTATGTTAAGCAATTTTTTCTGATTTTCTTATCAACTCTGCCTGGGGTCTGATTGTGTGATTTGACATTTTAAACAAAAGGGTTTTGAAAAGACTGTGTGCCTGAAAGATAGAACTGCTCAGCTTTCATATAAAACTACTTAGGCAAGATGTAGCCAGTGGCCATAGTAGGATTCAAATACTGAAAGTAGTGCAGAGTCAAGGGAACTCAAAACTACAAAATCCACCCTCCCACTGGGAAAAGGAAGGCTGGTAAATCTTCCAGAAACCCTTACTCCTGCTCACGAGTTCTTAAAAAGGGGGATCCTCTCTGCAAACAGGAGCTCCTACCGGGCTGCCCAAGGTTTGGGTGACAGGGGCTCATGACACATGATATTAGATATGGGGTTCTCTTGAAAGAAGATGGAGGCTTGTTTATGCACCCATGGCTCAAACTCAGGGTTTCTGAGGAGGAGGGGGTCGAAGCACCATCTTGGGGAGGAAGGTGGTGGAGAGTCCCACAAAAGGTGCAGTTGCACTGGGGTGTGGTCCAATATTACCACCAGGAGGATGTCCAACCTTAGGGCTATTTATGTTGCCTGTGGGGATGTGAGCCAGTAGTCCAGGTGACTGAGATTCTGAGACTCATGCACTGGGGAGTGAAAGGAGTTGTCCCTCTGTCGTGGATGGAATGTATGTCAAATATCCACAAGCCCTGTGTCTTATATGAGCTGGCTGAGAGCCACAGCTCCCCTAACATGTGCCTCAAATCCAGAAAAGCTGCGGTCTATAATAGGGGACATCATGAGATTGAAGTTTCCTCCTATCATAATTGGGGTGCTGCTTGCTACTAACTTCCTTATGGTTTGTGCCATTTTGTGGAAGAAGGTTGGGGAGTCTTCATTAGGGCTGTGCAGCAGTGTTGTCATGATTTGTGACAATCGCTATTTTGTGTAGTCTTTATATGTGTAGGCGTTATTTTGCACTCACTGTTTTTGCTGTCACTGTGGGTTTTTTTTCACCTTCCTTCCTAAGGTGGTATCTTAATGCCACCTTAATCAGTCAGTGACCCTCCATGACCCTCCATGACCAGCAGCCTGGCCATTGCCCAATTGTCTGGCATATATACTACCCTGTGCACTTATACCCCCTCTATACTCTTCACACTCTCAATTTCTCCCTCCCCCTTCCTAAGCAACCTAGCTCCCCATCCCCCTTCCTCCCCTATACACCTACACTCCTACCCCTTCTTCTTCTCTCCTCCTCCTGGCTCTCCAAATCCTTCCTTTCTACTTGACGCATCTTCCTGAAGCTCAACCTCTGCTACTCTCACTCAAGTTCTGCCACTCCACCCCTGTTCTGTAACTGCACTTATGTATCTCTTGTATTACCTTGATGTGTACCCTTGTTTTGTACTCCATGCCTCTACATTCATGTTCTGTACTGTTCTTACCTTGGTGGGTAACCATGATTTGTACAACCTGTACTTGCTGATCCGGTGCTGTCTTCTGCTCTGCCTAGGCAACAAGTTCATTTGTAATCCCTCCCATCTATGTACATTATCTGTATTGCTACTGTAAGTTCCAATACTGTTTGTATACCTGCCTGCTGATCTGGTGCAGTTTTTGTACTGCTCTGCCTATGCAACAAGTTCATTGTAATCCCTCCCATCTATGTACTTGATCCCTATTGCTACTGTAAGTTCAAATACTGTTTGTATACCTGCCTGCTGATCTGGTGCGGTTTTGTACTGCTCTGCCTATGCAACAAGTTCATTTGTAATCCCTCCCTTCTATGTCCTTGATCCATATTGCTACTGTAAGTTCAAATACTGTATGTATATGTATACCTGCCTCCTCTGTAACCCCCAGGTCACACCGTGAGACAAGCATCTTCTTGCTTAGTGTGCCTTTCCTGGTGAAACATTTTCAATAAATAAATAAATAAATGTACTTCTATCTAGAGCATTTCAGTCCAGATGAGGAAAGTCACATAGCCTGGACATAAAGTGAGTCCTGTCTGTTTACATGGACCACACAAAAGATGTCTGATCATAGAGTACTCAGCTTTTTGTTACGTATGGTGAGGTTGGTAAATGCAAACCAGCTACAAAGATAATACAGTCTTAATACCATTATACCAAGCATTGGTACAGCCAGATCTGGAGTATGGAGTGCGGTTTTGGAGTCCAAGGTTTAAAAGAGACATAATATTACTGGAAAAGTACAAAAAAGAATAACTAAATGAGTCCAATGTTGCCAACATTTAGATTATACAAACAGAAACCAGAGTCTATCATTATTTTCCCTTAATACCGTAGACTTACAGGTGACTTATGTCTGTTTTTTGCGGCATTCCAAAATCAAGATCTGTGGAAGTGTGTAGGTGTGGAAAGGATGGATATATTCATTTGTGCAAGAGCTCATGGTTTACACTTAAAGGGTGAACACTGCAAAACAAATAGGAGAAAATCATGGATTAACAAAAGGGTGGTAACACAATGGAACAACCTTCCGTCAGACATAGTTAACAGCGATTCCATTATTATGTGTAAAAATAAGTTAGACTTTTTATGCAGCTAGGAAATATTCACTTAAGACAAATTAGTCTTAAGTGACAAGACTATATCGGCAAAAGCCATTGTCTGGATTACCAATTTATGAAACTTATGAAAGAGTTTTATCTCTTGGTGAATAGTCTCTTGCATTGAGTTCTCCTATGAAAATGCTGGAAAAATTATATATTATACAGGATTTAGATAATTACCCACCTTTCGTAGAAGAAAACAGGTTCTTGTATAGAATAGTGTAATATCAAAAAATGAATGAGAATGGTCAGAGATTGATTAGTATGTAACAACAGACTAATATGATAGCCCTGAATGATAAAGCCAGAGGGGATGATGAAGAGGGATTTTGCATATTAACGTCCCATAAGCTCTTTAACTCTTGATTGTATAATAACCCTCGTCTTGGGTCTAAGTTAACTTAAAGACTTCAAAATGTTTTTCTGTTCCAAAAGTGATCACTTCCCAGTTAGAGGTACATGGACCAAGGATTTAACAGTTGATAAAACTTGTTGTCATAAACTGAATAATAATAAGCAGCCTATAGTGGTTGGGAATAAGAGAGTAAAAGTAATCACAGAAATAAGAGAGGTAAATGAAAATGCAGTGGATTCCCCAGATACGAATTATATATTAAAACTACTGTCAGAAAATAGCAATAATGAAAATATGTACCGGAATCTGAAAATTTTATTTAAAAGCCTGTGGCCCATTATATATAAAAAGACATTAATTAAGTTAAAAATCAGAGACATAGCCAGTCTGGTGGCTTGGACAGCTGAGTTGATGGGTGCCTTACCTCCCACTGCGGTGTCTACATGTATGACATATTTGAGGGGGAGTTTACTGTGTTTTTATAATGTCAAACAACATACTCCTAAATGAAGGGGTTTGATACAAAGGAAAAGTTTTATTGCTTAGATAAGATGGAGCAGGTAGCCAGAATTTAGGCACCTTGCAAGGTCCTCTTGTGGTAAGCTTTTTATTTGGGAGACTTTACTGTTGCTTATGGGAAAGCCTTAACCTGGCACTTAAGGCTGCTGTTGAACCTACTCTGGATTCTTTTGTTTTCTGATATTTGTCCAGCAATATGTTTTGTTGCTGAGCTCTAATAGTTGGAGGGAGAGACATCCTATTCTATATGGTGGCCGGTTTAGTAGAGAGGGATCCAAAACTGTTCATTGGGACAAGATAGTAGGGATGCCTTCTCCTGTGTGCATGACTGTTGCAATAGTGCTTGTGCAGAGCTCAGTCTTTGCTTGACTCAGTTATGCCCCAACTCTGGTTATTTTCTTCTCAGGAGTGACTTAGCTAAAAATATCAGCTTCATTTTATATGCATGTTTTATTTTTTGGCTGACAGGAGCTTGAACGTTGATAGGATCACTATATTATATTTTATAACACTCATAGAGGATATATGATCTGGTTTAATTGCTTTATTAATAATGGTCTGTTTTACAAGAAACAACACTGGTTGCAGTTTAAGTCACTCAGATGCTATTTAACTTTGATAGTGGATATCCTTGGGGTATGCGCCTCAACTGTGTAACAAAAGATGCTTGACTCGGTTTTCCTATTTTACTGATGCTGTGTTTTTGTGTGAAATGTTTGCATCTCGGAAAGATATATACTGTTTGGTATAAAATCACATTAATAAACATTTTTAAAAAAGTCATTTTTGGAAGTCACGTGATGAGCTGAAACCGAGTGGACGTCTTCAGTGGTGCTCCTAGGCCTCACTAAAGTGTCTTTATTTTAAAGTGCATTTTGGATATATCTGTGGTAGACCAAGCTTTGACAAATTACCTCTGAGTGACACTGAGTGGCTTGCTTGAAAAAACGGTGCATAACGGTGCGTTTTTGAGGAGACTAGAGGCAGAGACGCAGAGACGAATAAGATGGCCGAAATGGAGTGTGGAAGCCTGGAGCCTTTGGCTGCGCGAACCCTGGCAGTGAAGTGTCCAAAACCCTAATTGCCGACTCTGGATGCCACAGAGACTCAGTCAAAGGTAGATGAGGGAGTCATTCGGCACCGGATGACATTTTAGAGATAAAACAGATGCTGCAGGGGCTTGTGATTGATTTTTCAGCTGTTAAACCAACCTTGCAAGCTTTATTTCAGTGCATTGGAGATGTGGAAGCCCAGGTCACCTCACAAGAAAGGAAAACATCTGCAATGGATTTGGAAGTGATTGCCTTGCATAGACAAGATAAGAAGTTGGAGGATCGTGTTGAGGATCAAGAAGCAAGAAGTCGGAGAAACAACCTTATAATATCTGGATTACCATAGAGAACTGAGAGAGCAGACTGTTTGTCTTTTGTGCAGGATCTATTACTGAAACTTTTGGGCCCTACGCCTTTTGGAGAGGCATATAATCTAGAGAGGGGGCGCATCGAGTTTTGAGAGAAGTCCCCCCACCGGGAGCACGTCCCAGGGTTCTCATAATGAGGTTCCTAAACTACAAGGAAAATCTTCATGTGCTCAGCAAAGTTAAACTCTTAAAAATCTCCAGTGGAATGGGGCAGTAATCTGGCTGTTTCAAGATTTAACCCCCTCAATTCGGGAAAAACAGAAGGAGTATGGCGATATTAAAAAAAAAGCTCTATCTTGCGGGGGTAAAATTTAGAATTCTGCATCCGGCAACGTTGATGGTGAAGCTGCAGTCGGGAGAGGGGAAATATCTGACTGCGAGGGATGCTCTTGAGGGTTTGAAGGTGGAACTCCCAGCTCTCTTTAAGTCAATGACATGAATATCTATGAAGGAGGGAATTTTTTTTTGGCAGCACTTGTGATGCTACCGGTGGGAAGGCTGAGTGAGATCACATGGAGACTGGAGAGCTCAAAGCTTATGTGCTATGGCCATAACTGTGATTATTTTTTCTTATTGGACTAAATAATAACAGGACTGTGTGACTGTAGGGAAAGTTAATTAGTGACATTGTTAAGCTACTCACATTGTTTGATTCTCTGGGTTTTGATTTTTGCCAGGGGCCTTAAAGTTTGACCCAGTGAATGCTGAGGGAGGGACTAGACCTACATTTTATGACTAACTGGGGACAACAGAATCAAGCCAATTTTTTTCTATGATTGTGGTTAACATTTAAACTATATTAGGTGGTATATAAAGTGGGGAATAACTATTGGTTCAAAGCTTATTGGGCATTTAAAGGGTTCTATATATATGGTTCCCTCTCCTCTTGGGGGTAATTATCCCTTGCTCAATGTTATGAGGCTGGAGTTTGAAAGGGGTTCCTTCTGGCCTCAGGGTATGCCTGATTTAGTTTAGTGTTGGGTCAAAATGTTTTATTGGTTAATAATGTCTGTTGGTTAATAAATAAGTGATAGGGCCATTATTCCTCTGAAACCCCACATGACCATACAAGGCGGGAGTCAGAGAAGGATCGATAATGAGGCCTGCAAGATCTTAAAGAGCCCATTATCCATGGTAGACAAAGACAGACTCTAGTCTGGAAGCGGGGGCCTGGGAGCACACAGGGACAAGCTCATCTATGAGTCTGTGTTCCATAGAAGGGCAATCGAAGGATCGGGAATGTTGGTGGGGGGGATTCAGGGGTTGGGGGAAAGAGACAGAGTCCAAAGTTATGAGAGGGGAAAGCAAGGCATGCCAAATGGTGATAATTAAAATTATCTCTTGGAATGTTAAAGGCCTCAGAGGTAGAAAAAAAAGACTAGTCATTTTGAAACATCTTCAGCAAATGGGGGCAAATATTGTAGCACTGCAAGAGATGCATTTGTTGACAGAAGAATTTAATCTTCTTAACAAACTCTGGGTGGGTCAGGCTTTAGGAGTTGGTAAAGCTAAAGATTCGGGGGGTGGCAATTTTGGTAGGGAAGGCTTGTCCGTTTGTGGTAACACAGGTTATGGGACAGGAGAACTGTAGAGGTATCTACATCTCAGGTCTTCTTCTGGTTAAGGAGTTAACAATTGCTTCTGTCTATGGCCCTACACAGTCCAACCCAGAATTTTTTGCATCTTTAGAGACGGACCTGATTACTCTGCCAACACATCCTCTCATTTTAGCGGGATACTGGAATCTGTGCTTAAATACTTGGATAGATAGGAAGCCACCATCCAAGAGGCCATTATCTGTGGCTCAAATAGCTTTACATAGGTTATTAGAGGTTTCAGCATTGGTTGATTCCCTATAGGACACATAATAAGAGGGACTACCATATGACTTTTTATTCAGGGGCACATAGAACTCAGACCTGGATAGACTTCTTCTTGGTGAACAATGAGGTCTTAAGGGGAGTTAAAGAGCTGACCACACATGGTAGAGTTTTATCAGATCACTCTCCAATCCAGTTGATTTGGGAGATTGGCTCTATTCCATCTCGGCCGTATAAATGGAGACTAGATGATTCAATTTTAATAGATGATAAGCTTGTCACTATGTTGGAGCAGGCTCTGGTTGAGATTTTTCAGACCCAACTGTCAACATTGCAGGATAATAGGCTGGCCTGGCCAGTATGTAAAGTATTATATGAGGGAATAGCCCAAGGATATACAGCTAGAAGGAATAACATGAGAAAGGCACTGGAGGAATTTATAATGGGGGCTATAAATTTGCTCACTCCCTTGGAAGGCTCCTTGAGGGGTTTGGACATTGAGCTTAAGGACCTGAGAGAGGAAATGGCAGATATAGTCTATCACAAGATAGACTATTGGTTAGAAAGGCTTCAAGCTAAATATCTGTTGCAGGGGGATGTCCCTGGTCATCTTCTTGCATCTAGAGTTCGGGAATGGGAAGCATTGCATACTATCACACTAATGCATTTTAAAGGGGAAGTCATAACTGATCCTCAGGGGATGGCTGATGCTTTTGCACTTTACTATAAAGAGATTTATCAAGGTGGGGTTATTAGTGCTCCAGAGGAAATTGAGGGGTTTCTAGATAGTATAGTTTTGCCTAGACTGGATCAGGAGCAGGCACAGATCTTAGCAGCTTCAATAAGAGATTCAGAAATTTTAGAGGTAGTTAAGTCATTGCCAAATGGCAAAACCCCAGGGCTAGATGGTCTTACAGCTCAATTTTATACAGTGCATATTGCTACTGTTCTTCCCCTGTTGAAGGATTTATTCACCAAAATTATGCAGGAGGGAGTTCCTCATCCCCCTTTGTACCAGGCATATATAACACTTATCCTGAAACTAGACAAACCAGTAGAAATCCCAGGTAGCTATAGGCCTATTGCCTTGTTGAATCAAGATATAAAGATCCTCACAAGGATTTTGGCTAATAGAATTATTAAGGTGGCTCCTGTATTGATCAGTCAAGACCAGGTAGGGTTTATGCTGGGTAGAGGAGCTCATGATGCACTTAGGAAACTTCAGCATATACTCTGCTGTGCAGCTAGTTCTAAAGTACCCATGGCATTGATTTCTTTGGATGCTGAGAAGGCCTTCGATAGGGTCTCCCATCCCTTTCTATTTGCTGTTATGAAGAGGATGGGTTTCCCTGAGGGCCTTCTCCAGGGCCTTAAAAATGTATATGCATCCCCCACAGCGGGAGATTTATGTAATGGGTATGTCTCACAAGAAATTCCTCAACATAATGGGACTAGACAAGGGTGTCCATTGTCACCAATTTTATTTAATATTTATTTGGAACATCTTTTACCAGCAATGAGTAGGGATTCACTGATACAGGAAATAGTGGTGGGGGGAAAGGAACTGAAATTTTCGGTATTTGCAGATGATATACTATTGCATTTACAAGAAGGTGGAGAGTTTTAAAAGAGTCTTAGAAATTATTGAGCATTTCTCCAAGGTTTCAAATTATAAACTGAATTCAACTAAAACAGGTACTACCCCTTACATTGCATATATATAAAGCAGATTTTGAGCCCCTGCAGATTCATTGGACTCTGCAACAAATTAAATATCTGGGCATTTGGATTACTGCAAATACGGAAGATGGGGTGGAAGCAAACCTAGGACAATTATTCAATATAATCAGATCAGATGCTATTCAGTGGAATAAGCTCCCTTTAAACTTTACAGCTAGGTTGGGACTGATTAAGATGAATTTACTACCCAGACTCTTATATCCCATTTATTTGTCTCCGTATGTTATTCCCAAAGTATGGTTTATTAAAGTTCAAAAACTAATATCGGATTTCCTTTGGAACTCTAAGCCCCCCCATAAAAAAGTATAAAAGTATGTGTCTTTCACAACATATGGGAGGTCTTAAATTACCAGACTTTCATGGGTATTATGTGGCGGGGCAATTGGGTTTAATGGGAAGGTGGGGTACAACACAGGAGGGAGAGGAGTATGAGCCAACTTGGCTACAAGTGGAGAAGAAGATATTGGGGGACGCAGGTTTATCTCCGGATGCATTGTTGTTCGTAAATCCAGACAGATTGCCCAAGAAAGTAAAATCTACCCCAATACATAAAACAGTATTGTCTTGGTGGACCTTTTTAACCCCAAACCAGAGAAAAGCACAAGTGAGAACTTGAGAGCAGCCTATCTTGGGTAACCTCAATTTTTGTTTTGGGGGACAAATAATTACTAAAAAATGGTCACCTCTATTGATTGACCTCAATTTAGCAGATTTTATAATAGAGGGTAGTGTGGTTCTTCCATCAAGGTGTGGCAAGATGGATTTCTATAAAAGGTTGCAGCTTACTAAACTAGTGGGGAAGGAGATGGGAGTGCCAGGTGACACCCAGGAACTATCGTTTAACTGGGATAAGTTAAGGGAGGTTAATTATGTATCTAGACCTCTATCCCAAGTCTATTGAGTGCTATTGGATTTTGTGGGCCCGGAATTGCCGGTGCAGACTTTATATTGGGACAAGAGTATAGTTCCTCTGAGACTGGACTGGAATAGTATATGGAGGAGTTGCAAATATATTTCTATACCCAAGTACAGGGCTATGCAATTTTTTATTTCTTCTAATTTATATTACACTCCTGTTAAACTATGTGCTAGACATCTTAGGCAGACAGACCTATGTTTTAGATGTGGTTTGGAACTAGGGGACATTCTACATGAGATGTGGGACTGTTCCAAAATACAGCCCTTGTGGGTTAAAATTAAACAAAACATGGACTCCTTGTTGAATTATTCAGAATTTATAACACCAGAGGTTTGTGTTTTAGGTGACATGACTCAGGTTACAGGGGCATTGGGCAAATATCATTTATCCTTAATGTTGACTCTGGTTAAGTCCTTTGTTCTAACCCATTGGAAAAAATGACCTTATTTATACCTGTGACCAATGGGTGAGAGACCTCATTAGGGTATTGGCAAGAATAAAGAACCAAATGCTAAGAAAGGGCTATATGATAAAAGATGGATGGTCAGGGATGCAGTTTATTCTATACAGGTCGGAAGTTATCAACTGAAGGTCTGTCTGTCAGGCTGTGAGTAGTTTATACTAAAGCTTGGAGCATAGAAGTTTCTTTATTTGGACAAATCTATGTTTAGTTTATTATAATTTACTCTTTCTTTTTGCTTAATTCTTGGGTATATATTCCTTCAAGGCAAATGTTCATACTATTAGTACTACATAAACTTTTCAGACATTAACTGATTGTAGGGCTTTGCTATATTATAAGGGTGGGGGACTCTCTCTTTTCAGGGGACGCAGGTGTTAACAGTTTTATGGCAGGAAATTAGCAACTGGATATCTTAACTGCCCATGGTGGGATGGGCAGGTAGGGGATTAATGATGTTTTTGTTTTCTATAGAATGTATATTCCTGCCCTAAGATCTAAGTTGAAGAGACTCATATTATGTTAAGATAGAGGATGACGTACACCTGCTTGTGTACATAGTTTTTATGTATATAGTGACCATAATCAGTTTGGGGTTGTGGCCCCTGAGTTACTCAGGGGATATGTGTTTGTATGTATCCATTAATGCAAAACTTAATAAAAAGGAGTTTAAAAAAAAGTTATTTTTTTGGTCAATGGTTCTTAGTTTTTTAATACTTGTTTCTGGCCCTGGGAGAATTATGTATTGACCAGCTGGTAAACTGGGGTGATTACCCTCTTTATAAACAAGCATTTGTCAATGCCGAATATTGTCTTGCTTGCATTGGCATTGGTAGTGCACAAGTTAGGGAGATGCATAATAGGAATGGCAGTGAAATATTGAACTGACACAAACCCCACCCCCAGTCTGCAGAGACTGACAGGCACTGGGGTGTGCCTTTGGGTCATCGGCCCTAACGCTCATGCCATTTCACCTCACCCTACCCTGCAGACACCGACAAGTGTTGTGGTGTGCCTTGGGGTCTTTGGGCCTTATGCGCACCCCATTCCATTAGGAAATATGCTGAGATGGGCACTATAGGGGAATGGGGTGAACTTTGGGGTCAGGGAGTCCAAGGAACACCTCAATGCCTGTCAGTGGCTGCAGGCTGGGGGTGGAATGGCGAGAGCATTACAGCCGAAAATCCCAAGTCACACCCCTGATGCCTGTCAGTCTCTACAGGGAGGGGCATTACAGTTGGAAACCCTAACACCCCAGGTGTTTGTTGGTTATTTTCACTCCAAATTTTCAACAAGGGCTTTTTTTGACCCCACCTCATGAGCAGTGGCACTATCAGTTCATTAACTGAAAGGTGATTTTGCACAGTGATTGTGCCATTTGGTGCCACAGGTGTGAAAACACATTTCAGGCAGGATGTGAAAAATTACAGCTGTACTGTTCATCTGGAGGTGTAAAAAAATGGTATTGTTGAAAATCAGTAGTGAAAATATGGAAAATTGTTGAAGTCATGAGCGTGCATAGAAACCGGGTAACAGATGCCAGTATTGCAATAATTTATTTATTTTTTTAACCAGATTTTCAATATAGGCATTTTGGGACTTCTGCTGATGAATAGTGGCACTGTGATTTTGTTAATGTGTCCCGAACATTGATTTCCCACAGTGACCTCGCCATTCTGTGCCAGATGTGAGAAAACACATTTTGGGCAGGATGTGAAAATGACTGTTGTGCCATTCTTAAGGAGGTGTGAAGAAATGGAAATGTTGAAAATCTGGAGTAGAAATATTACAAAATCTCTAACTCCGAGCGTGTATGGAAACTGCACAATGCACGCTGGTAACAGTCATTTCCTGGAATTTTTTTCACCAAATTTTCAAAATAGGCATTTTCAGACCTCTGCTCATGAACAGTGTCACTGCGAAATTCTTAATCTGTCCTGAACATTGATTTTCCACAGCGACCATGCCATTGTGTGCCAGATGTGTTAAAACACATTTCGGGCAGGATATGAAAAATTACAGTTGTGCTGTTCATAAGGAGGTGTGAAAAAATGCCAATGTTGAAAATCTGGAGTGAAAATATTAAACATTCTCGAAGTTATAAGTGTGCATGGAAACTGCGAAATGCACTCTCGTAACACAGTCATTTTTTGGAATTTTTTCACCAAATTTGCAACATATGCTTTTTGGGAGCCCACCTCATGAACAGTGGCACTGTCATTTGGTTACTCAGTCACAAAAGGTGATTCTGTGCAGTGACTGTGAATTCACCTTTTGGGGCAGTATAATGAAATGACAGTGACTGATTTCATGAAGTGGGGTCCCAAGAATCCCATATTGAAAATTTAGAGTCAAAAGTCAAAAAAATGGCTGAGATGTCCACCTAAGTTGAAACCTCCCCCATTGATGCCATTATACAGCTTACCAGCATTTATTCAGTTTGCGGTCAGCTTTGAAGAGTGCAGACATGTTCCCGTTCCACCGAAGATCATGGTGCCAGACCTCTGGAGGTAAGTATGGGGTGAAAGTGTGTGGGGAGGGGGGTGCGCAGAGGGTGGGTACCAGTTGGTGGAGGGGAGCCTGCTGACAGTGAGGGACTGTTTTCTTTGTTTCAGGTTCAAAAAACACCCCAAACTGAACAGCGTGGACCATTTTATTTCTTTACAGGTGTATGAAACAATGTTGTGGACACTGGGGTGGGCTCCCAGTGTGCCCCATGACTTTGGGGCATGATGTTTGCCACACTGGGGTGGGCTCCCAGTGTGGCTCACAATGGAAGTGGGTGGGAGCAGGAAAATGCCAATGCAGTCAGCTTCCAAACACAGGGAGGCACACTGGGGTGGGCTCCCAGTGTGCCACAATCTTGAGGGGGTTACACATGCCAACAGGGGGATTGGGTACCCCCAAAGTTGGCTTTCTAGGGATTGCAAGAGGTGGATGGCAGATCCGCCACCATGTTTATTGAAATGTTACACTGGGCAAGGTACATAGCGGAGGCGTGTCATCGGTGCTGCTGCATGACAAGCTTGGCTCTGATTGCAGCAGCGAAATTGATTCAAGTTGGTGGCACTGCAAAACACTTGTGTCACCACTAGCATGCTCACTAATTGGCAAATGAGGGATGCACCTTCTAAAGCGTGCCCTGCATTCATCAAAACTGACACACCTTTGCATTTCTCCTACTGCCACAAAATGTTGCTTGTGCGTGTGCAAGACAATATAAAAAGGCCAGTGTTTAGACTTAAATTCCTATAGACCAACCAGCTTTATTGACTACTATAGAAATTTCTTGAAAAATGGGTTAAGAAATATTAAATTAGAAATATTACATTATTAAATATCAAGGTAGTTTCAGACAAAAGGGATCAGCTGCAGGTGCAGGCAGCATTCAGACTGTTTTAATATTTTAAACTGAGACACTGAGTGTTTGGCTGTAGGGGCGGCTGCAGAGGAAGGCAGCTAACTCCATTTTTACTGTTTGACATGGCTCTATCTGTGAATGGCATTCCTGTGACTGCTGCTAACTGAGGGTTCAGGAACTGAGACAGACACCATTATTTGATGTTTAGGAGAGGCTCTTTCAGCTGCCTGGTGTTGGCTAACCAGCCTTTTTAAAGGCAGGTTATATACACTGTCCTTGCCAGCATGGGAAAGTAAACTGGTGAGCGTCACCATAGCAACGGGGTGACATCACCACTTTAGCGAGTGGCTAGATGAGCAAAGGGAACAGTTAGAGGGGCAGGCAGCCTTTGGACTGTTTTAATATTTTAAATTGAGACACTGAGTGTTTGGCTCTAGGGGCAGCTGCAGAGGAAGGCAGCTAATTCCTTTTTTGCTGTTTGGCATGGTTGTACCTATGAATGGCATTTCTGTGACCCTCACTAACTGAGGGTTGAGGAACTGGGACAGACACCATTATTTGGTGTTTAGGAAAGGCACTTTCAGCTGCCTGGTGTTGGCTAACTTGCCTTTTTAAAGGCAGGTTATATACACTGTTCTTGCTGGCACAAGCAGGTAAACTGGTGAGTGTCACCATAGCAATGGGGGTGATGTCACCACTGATTGCCCTATTTAGTGCTTGGCTCTAGCAAGCAGAGTTGAGCACGGAGTGAAGGTGATGCGGGCAGAGGCCAACAGTGTCTGTTGGTGTCAATCATAGAAGGAGGGGAAGAGGGCCAGGAGATATAGTCATATCAAGCAGCACAATATACTGATCCAGTATGAGTAAGGTAAGCACACCAACCATCAGATAAATAAAGTGGTTGTAGATATATAGTGATCAGATTTTAGGCAAAATAGAGAAAGAATGGATGCAAATGTGGTGATATTGGTGGAGGGGAATCGGAATAAAATTTATTAATTGCAAGAAATTTAGTCTAGAAGAAGCATTAATGTTTGATCAGTTTACCTGTAGTCAATGCCTGGAACTTAAGAAGCTTAAGCTTAAATTACTAGGATTAGAAGTAGAGCTCAAATGTATGAAAAGCCTGCCAGGAATACAGAAAGAAACATTATCATGCATTGACAAGTCAAACATAGAGTCAATAAGGCAAGAATCTATAGGCAAGAGAACAAGACAGCCTTCGAATAAACTGGGGGACTGTAGTAAGGGAGAGGCAAATAATTACAAAAAAGGGAGGCATGCAATGGAATTCACTGTACCAATGGAAAATCAATATTCTCCACTATTTTACATGGTGGACAACATAGAAAGTCAACTAATGATTTAATTGACATAGTGATGGACATTAACAATGGGGACAAAACACATGCAGAGAGACAAATAACACTGGAACATGTTAGAGACAATGCCACAGAACTGAATGTAAACACTACCATGGACTCAAACATAGAAACAGGCCCAAGCATTATGGAACATGAAATGCAAGACAAAAGAAAAATGTATATCTTGGAGGATTTCATGATTAGGTATACGGATCACTATACCAGGAAACACAGAAATGATATGGTAATCAGTTGCTGTTTTCCAGGTGCAGGGGTAAGAGACATGCTTATGATTTTACCAGATTTATTAAAGCACATTTCAGTAAATGCACACATTACAGTCCACATACAAACAAACGATATAAGGACCAGTTCGATTGAGGACATATTTAATGCCCTTTTAGAGATACATACATTGGTACAAAATGCAAATTGTAATGTGATTTTTTCAGAAATATTACCTAAACCAAGAGACAACAAAACAACAGAGAGAAAAATGATTAGAATCAACAATTGTCTTAGGCTCTGGGGCTACAGAAAGGGTACAACCTGCATAAGGACTTGGGAAAAATTTAATGGTATCAAAAAACTACATAGGCACGATAGACTTCACCTTAGCAGAGCAGGAAGCAATCTACTGGGTAGCATCTTTTCAGGCACCATCATGAATACTTTAATCTAGAATGGGGGGGACAGGGGAACTATTGAGGCAAAACAAATCTACAATGGATACAAAATTAAAAACATATGCACCCCCAAATAGAGGTAACATATATAAACAGCCAATACAAAATGAGCAGGCCTTCATATTACTCAATGCCAGAAGTTTAAGAAATAAAATAGAAGAACTTAAACTCACACTGTACAAGAAAAACACTGATATATGCGTAGTCACTGAGACTTGGTTCAGGAACGATGACTGCGAAACAGACATTTCAAGGTACACACTGTTCCAAAAAAAAGGGTGGTGGTATAGCAATTTATATTAAAGATGAGATTATTGCCCAAGATGTAACTCACAGATATAATACTGGAAGATGAAGAGATTCTATGGGTCAGTGTGCAGTTACTATCTAAGCACATAACACTCGGTGCATGTTATAGCGCACCCACCCTTAACACTGAGTAGAATAACAAACGTATAACAGTAATAAAGCAGTTCCAATAGAAGAGGAATACATTCTCCTAGGTGACTTCAATTTTCCCATTAATTAATTGAAATAAGCTGGAAGGAACCACCACAACTGAAAATAACTTAATTGATAAAACCATACTAAAGAACTTAGAACAGGTAGTAACGGGTAACACCAGAGGCACCAATACACTAGACCTTGTATTTACAACTGCATCAGAGAATATTCAGGGTTTAGAAATACCGGAGCCTCTGTCTGACTGTGATCATAACACCATTAAGTTCAATCTAAAACAGCAATGGGATACAGTACAAAGAATTACAGAATTCAAATGTTACCATAAGGCAGATTTTGATGGAATGAGGAAATATCTTAGTGAATGGGACTGGAAACATGAATTCAGAACAAAGGAATGCAACAGACCTGGGATATCATCAAACAGAAGTTAGACTATTGCATACAAAAGCATGTTCCAGTAATCACAAAATACAAACAAACAGGTAGAATTCAGGTTTGGTTAAATAAAAAAATAAAGAACAACTTAAGGAAGAAAAAAAAACCATGTAAAAGAAACAGAAACAATCCTTAAGGTGTTAATAAGAAAGAATATAACAAGCAAGCAAACAGATGTAAAACTCTGATGAGGAAATCAAAATGTGAACATGAAATCAAGCTTGCTATTAACATCACAGACAATAAAAAACAATGTTTCAGTTACTGTACATAGGTTCAATGAAGGGGAACCAGAGCAAGCTGGGACCCTTAAAGAAGGGAAACAGAACCATAACTGAAGAACTAGAACTAGCAAATTAATTTAATTATCAATACTGTGTAAGTATATATCAGCCTAAGGAGCATCAAATGAATAACAACATACCACCACAGCAAAATGCTACCGTGATAACGATTACAGCACTAGAGGTCATGAATAAAATAAAAAAAAAACTAAGGCCTAACAAGTCAGCTGGTTCTGACATGATACGTCCAAAACTCCTCATAGAACTATCTGATGAACTTGTAGGTCCTATTACTAAATTATTTTCAGCCTCTATCAATGAGGGAAAAACACTATCCGAATGGAGAGAAGTCACAATTACTCCCATTTTTAAAAAAGGGAATAGACCAATCAGTCTAACTTCCTTCCTTGGTAAACTATTGGAGAGTATTATACAAGACCACATAGTTGAACATATTAGGAAACAAGGTGACTGTGACATAGCACAACATGGCTTCACCCAGGGGCTCTCATGTCTAACAACACAACTGCACCTCTATGAATATGCAAGTGCAGCACTTGACAAAGACCTTCCTGTAGCTATCATATTCCTTGACTACACAAAAATCTTCAATTCAGTATGTCATCATACACTGATAGGCAAACTCAGGGAAACTCAGTTGCATCCAAAATTAGTTTAATGGGTAGAATCATGGTTACATAAAAGGAGGCAGAGAGTATGTATTACAGGCCATTACTCAGAGTGTGGAGAAGTGATGAGTGGGGTCCTGCAGGGATCAGTATTGGGGCCAACACTGTTTAATGTATTGATTTAATGTATGCAAACATCGAAGGATTCATTATTATGTAAATACGGGCATGACAGCAAAATAGGGGCAATTGTAAACAACGATACAGCAATGAAACACCTTCATATGACTTGAATCAACTTGAATTATGGGCTGATACTCATAAATTAAGATTTAATTAAACAAAATGTATGGTTATGCATTTAGGTAAAAATAATCCAAAGTTTCAATACCAGCTAAATAAAATTATATTACAAGAACCAACTGAAGAAATGGATCTGGGCATCCTTATAACATGTGATTTATTCTCTTTCAAAACACACACCAGAAACACAGCTAAAATGTGTAATAGAATACAGGGAAACATATTCAAAAACATTGAAAGTAGAGATTCTAGAGTGATGATACCTTTATATATATATCCCTTGTGAGACCCCATTTAGAATACTGTGCTGCTTTCTGTGCCCTGCAGAGTATCACTGGAAAAAAATGTATTGAGGGTATCCAAAGAAGAATTACCAAAAAGGTAAACATTTTAAAACATAAAACTTATGAGGATAAACTACAGGAACTTGGCTTATACTCCATGAACAATAGAAGGATGAGATAAGATTTGCATCTGGTATATAGGGCCTTTAATGATGAATTGTTCTGGGAGAGTACAGGTTTACATAAGAAAGCAATAACTAAAACAACCAGGTCACACCACCTACAGCTCCAAGGGGAGGTCACTAACACTACCAGAAGAATGAAATGGTTTACATACAGAGCTGTCTCTGAGTGGAACTCCTTTCCTGAACACATAATTACTAGAGATGCAGCAAAATTAAATTCCACTGGTGAAGTGAACGTGAAGTGGCCACTTCGCATTGTCAGTCCACTATGTGGAGTGGCTAAAGTAAAAGGCTCACTTCACCTTGAAATAATTACTTCATATTGTCATTCTGCCTTAACGCAAAATAGGGCAGAGTGACAACAGTATTGGCAACCCCTCACACACACACACAGTCACCAGAATTAATGTGCATGCCCAAAATGCTGCTGTCTTGTGTCCAGAAAATTTCCCAGTGTTGATGAAGTGAAATAATAGCACAACAAGAAATGCAAAGTCTCCCAGAATTAATGGTGCACTCAGCCATGAGTGCAGTGGTCACACATCACACACAGTCACTAGAACTAATGTGCATCCCCAAAATGCTACTGTCTTGTGTCCAGAAAATTCCCCAGTGCTGACAACATGAAATGATAAGCACGTCAAAAAATGCAAAGTCTCCCAGAATTATTGGTGAAGTCAGTCATGCATGCAGTGGTCACACCCAGTCACCAGCATTATTGTGCATCCCCAAAATGCTACTGTCTTGTGTCCAGAAAATTCATCAGTGCTGACAAAGTGAAATAACAGCACAACGAGAAATGCAAAGTCTCCCAGAATTAATGGTACACTCAGTCATGCGTGTAGTGGTCACACACAGTCACCAGATTTAATGTGCATCCCCAAAATGCAACTGTCTTGTGTCCAGAAAATTTCCCAGTGCTGGAGAAGTGACTTGCTAGCACAACGAGAAATGCAAAGTCTCCCAGAATTAATGGTACACTCAGTCATGCGTGTAGTGGTCACACACAGTCACCAGATTTAATGTGCATCCCAAAAATGCAACTGTCTTGTGTCCAGAAAATTTCCCAGTGCTGGCGAAGTGAATTGAAAGCACAATGCGAAATGCAAAGTCTCCCAGAATTAATGGTACACTCAGTCATGCATGTAGTGGTCACACACAGTCACCAGATTTAATGTGCATCCCCAAAATGCAACTGTCTTGTGTCCAGAAAATTCCCCAGTGCTGACGAAGTGAAATGAGAGCGTAACAAGAAATGCAAAGTCTCCCAGAATTAATGGTGTACTGCAAAGTGCAAACACACAGACAGATTAAGATTGCACTACACACTCAAGAGATGCAGACGCAAAGGTACAACAACACCTGACCAGTGCTCACAAGTCATAAATCCAAATCTGGAAAAGAATACCTTTTGCCAGTTGGGGGGGGGGGGTAGTGCACAGCAGTAACAGTCCACTACCAGTAATCCATCTTTCGGATGAGGCGTTAAACCGAGGTCCCATCTGCCTGGATTGGTGGTAGTTCAGGTGGATATTAAAGATCCCATGGCACTTATCGAGAAGAGTAGGGGAATTTCCCTGGTATTCTGGCCAAATTTCCCTCATTCACTAAAAATACCACCAACAGCTTAATCTGATTCAAGGTCAGTTGGCATTCATCTGTTTCCCCCTTCTCGGGTCGTGCCTGAAAATAGGCAGGATTTGTCTAGTGCACTTACCCGGTCAACAAAAACTAAATAAATAAATAAATAAAGATGCCACAAAGCAGTATAAAAAAATCATGTAGGTGCGGTGGATAGCAGGTTCACACTGCTGCAATTACTCTGTGGCACAATCAAAAGTGTCTGATTTAATGGCATGCATCCACACACACACACACACACACACACACACACACACACACACACACAGTACAAGTAATGTGTAGCAAATTGAAAACCTTTAGTAATATAACCAAATGTTTTAAACAAACTGAAATTATACACTGCTGCACCACAACACTCAGCAAAAAATTTCAAGAATTACTAAAAATATTACTGTGTGTACATTAACACAGTTATACAAGAAACATATAACCAAAACAGAAAGACTGCCTTTTTCTCCCAGTTAATCTATCTACACCACAGACACCCCTCCCCCGGAGCACATTTCACAGTACACAGACTGACTGTTCTAAATTAAAATTCAAAATCCACACACAAACAATAAACACTCAAGGATGAGAAGGGACTTGGCAAGGTTAGAGGAATGGTCAAATGTATGGCAGCTTAGATTCAATGCTAAGAAGTGCAAGGTAATGCACCTGGGAAACAAAAACCCAGGGGAAGAGTACACAATGGGGGGTGAGATACTAACAACAAAATGGAAAGGGACCTGGGGTAGTCATATCAGATGACTTAAAGGTGGGCAAGCAATATGAGAGGGCAGTAAGGAGGGCTGGGGGGATACTGGGATGCATACTGGGATGCATAGGGAGAGGCATCACCAGTAGAAAACAGGAAACAGGAAGTTGTTATCCCTCTGTACAGACAGCTGGTGAGACCCCATCTGGAGTACTGTGTGCAGTTCTGGAGACCCAATCTCCACAAGGACATAGACAAGATGGAATCTGTCCAGAGGAGAGCAACTAAAGGGTCTGCACCAGAAGACATATGAAGAGAGACTAAAGGAGATTAATATGTATAGCCTTGAGGAAAGGGGGGGGGACATGATAGAAACTTTCAAGTACCTCAAGAGAATCAACAAAGTCCAAGAGGGTAGCATCTTTCAAAAAAGGAGACGTGCAAACACAAGGGGGCACAATTTGAAGATGGGGGGCAGCTCAGAGGTAATGTAAGGAAGTATTTTTTCACGGAGAGGGTTATGGATGCATGGAACGGCCTTCTGGAGGAGGTTGTGGAATCAAAAACAGTGGTTGAATTTAAGCATGCATGGGACAGTCATAAGGCAATTCTAGGGGGTGGGGGTAGAAAAAAGTAGGCTGCTGGTTAACTAGGATCTGCAGCTTATCTATTAGGTAGGGAAATGGGCAGACTGGGTGGGCCAAGCGGTCCTTATCTGCCATCAAATTCTATGTTTCTATGATATGAGCACAGGAGAGTTTCCTACAAACGATGTACTAAATTTTGAGCAAAAAAAAAAAAATGGCTCAAAAAGACCTTTTTAACAGCTTTTAGAGGATTTGAATCGCAGATCTCTGAGAAGAAACTGCCTCCATTTTCCCTTACACACACTCTACATAGCATGAGTACTCCACTTTGCGTTCTGCTTGGCCTCACTGGTTCTGTGTTACTCAGCAAATCACTCCGCAGAGCGAATTTCGGCCACTTCACCCACCACTAGTAGTTACATGCAGAACCATGGAGGCTTTAAAAAAAGTGTTGGATACCTACATGGGTCAGGCAACAATCAGATATCACCACTAAATAATGACGAGTTACTATAGGTCTATGACCTTCTAACTCGTATCAGATCTATGAACCTATGAACCTATAGTTACTCAGCAAATGACCATTGTTTTGTGTTGTCACATATAATCAATAAATATTGTATAAGTAGAGGTCTGCCATTCATAGATTTAAAAGCGGCATTTAGTGCAGTCCCAAGGAACCTAATGCAGAACAAATGAAAATTAATTTAGCAGTTTTAAAAATGTTAATATACTGTAGCTGTATGACAACAATTGGGTTTTTATAATGTATAGGGGTAATGGAGAAATGACAGAGATATTTGAAGGAAATAGAGGAGTAAGACAGGGATGTTTGTTATCCCCAACCCTTTGTCTTTTTAATTTTTTTGTTAAAATAAACTTTTGTCTGTCTCTGGAAGAGTGAAGGACTCACCTAAAATACTAAAGGGGAGCATACCACTCCCGGCATATGCAAATAATGTTGTACTATTATCTCTATTGAATAAAGGGCTACATATACAGCTGCATGAACTGAGTAAATTATGTGAGATCAACAAGTTGAGTCTCATATGTGGAAAAAAATCAAATTGTGGATTATGGTAGATAAAATGGCTGGATGGAAGTTGGGAAATCAAGAAATTTAAGAAGTTACAAAATATAAAACATTAGGTGTTCGATTTGCTAGAAAGTTATTTCAGTAATTACGGATTGATAAACTTAAGCTTAACTTAAACTCTTCATTAATGAGACTTGCCTCTTTTAAAAAGCAGTTTGAGGGTGGTAATAATATTGAGGTAGCCATCACTGTAGTATAAAGGCTAAGTTATTGGTACAGGCACTATGTTTCAGTGAAACATGGGGTTGGGGACAGAGGAACTAGAAACACCACTTTCAAAATATATAAGATAATTTTGGCTGTTTCACAGGGCACCCCAGTCATACTAGTTATGGCTGAATTAGACTGTATAGCTATTGAAAACTTAATTGACCTAAGAATGATGGGGTATTGGCTTCAAATTGGAGCCTTCCCAAACAATGGACTGGCCAAAATGGAATTAAATGAAAAAGATAAATTGGACACCATAAGGTGCCATGACCCATAGATGAAAAATTAAGAAGTATCATAAGGACTGCAGGAGTTAGTAATTGACGGCAACTCTAAAAACATATAATAATTAGTAAAAAAAAAAAATTAAAACTGGATTTCTAAGACACTCTGAAATACTTTAATGAGGCACAAATGGAACAAATTAGGATATGTAAAGTATCACTTTGGTTTCAAATGACGAAGGTGGATTATAACTTGAAAGTGACCCTAAAACACTTAAGGACCCAGAAAATTTGCACTGATAACAGCTTTTGCTTCAACACTTTTTCCTTCTAAAATTTCTTAAACTCAATATAGAAAATTGGAAAAGGTAGATGATAACCAGTTCTGCTCATGTGGGAAAATCAAACTAAAAGACATATTTCATGTCAATAAGGTACTGTATGTTCATGCTACACAAAGCAAAGAAATAAGTGGTTGGGGCCTTATTTAAAAGATGTTGTACTACCTCATAAACAAATTGTAATACTTTTGTTTACTACTAAGAATGAGCACATTTTGCAAAGTCTTGTGAAATTCTTAATGGCAGCTGTAAAAATAAGGAAATCAGTGGGGGGAAGTGGAATAGGTAAAGACTTACCTCTGACTGTAATATCTGCATTATTTTTTTAGGTATATAATGGGAATATTAAATTGTTCCAAAATGTCTTTTTTTAAAGATGTCTAATGTAAGTGAAAACTGAACAATCAGTCAAATTAGGTTACTAATGCTAACTCAATGCAGTCACATAAAGAGATGGAATGCTTACTGGCTGCACAATAACTTTAATGTGAGCTGTACTGTACTGTACTGAACTGTTCTGTATTATAATAACTGGGTTTCCCTTCTACCCATAGGGAAACCCATGGTGTAATTTGCCATTATAAATGAGTGTTTATAATGGAAAACACATGCCAGGGTTTCTCTAGCTCCGTGCATGCACCAGCCACAGCTCTTTAACTCGGACCGCTGGCCACCTTGTCTTGTCCCCAGAGACTGAACTGCCACTCAGATTTTGCAGTAAGTGATTTTAAAAAACAACATGAACTACCAAAAAAAAACCATAACTTTCGGCTGCCAACTGAAATAAATAAATAAAACAACTTTTAAATAAATAAATAAAGCCAACCGCAGACACTGAAACCTATCCGAACCATGGCTGCACAGGAACATCCTTTTATTTTATATAATTGCTGTGCTGAAAAAGGGAAACCCAGCAATTATATAAAATAAAATATGGGGTGGTGCAGAAACTCGAAGTTTGCACACACCCTCAGTGTTGGAAACCTAGATAAACCCCTCAAGCTTCACTCTCGAGGTTTATGTGGCATCCAACACTTCGAGTGTGTGTAAAATTCTAGTTACACACACCTCCCCATATATTATTCTACAGTATATGTACTATACAGTAAGTCACAATGCAAATGATTGTTGCCAAATGTCTGTGTTTGGAAGCATAGTTTCCACTCCACCCCCTTCTGCTTGTTCACACACACGTTGTGCTCCGTCAGTCATATAACCAGATACTAGCCAAGATGCTTGCCGTTGCCTCCTCCCATTCCAGGGGTCAGAAGGGGGGCCCAGCTTTGACATGAAACTTCTTTGGGGATTGGAAGGTTGGGCTATGGAGGGGAAGACTTGAAATTATGGTGTCAGCACCTCACACAGTGCTAGAAGATGTCAATTGCTGTGCAAAACTCACTTTGGGAGGACAGGGAAGGGTTGGAAGGTGGGTGATTACTAAATTGTGGAGGTGGTGGCCAGGGAACTAATCCTGGCAACTGGGGCAGGGAGTTGATATTTTGCAGTTTTGTGAGTTCTGAGTATTTTCCCTCAATACAATGAAATAGAGAAAAGTACTCTGTACATGGATGCAAGTATCAAATAGCCTGTAGTTTATGGTACCCAGGAATTGAAATGTAATACTTGTATATCCTTTGAAATTATATACCAAAGTGAATACTGGGCTCATTTTTTTAATATTTTTAATTTTTCCCTCTGCAGTCCTGACATGAATACTTGCTCTTAACTATTACTGTTGTTTTCTTTTAACTGCTTATACTATGGAGAATGTAAACAATAATGTGTGAGGAACCATGTGTAATGAGTTTTTTTTAACACACCTGAGGTGTGTGATACCACCTAAACCACAAAGTAAAAGGCTGTGTGGCCTGTCATGGTATCCCACATTGCAGGTGTACAGTATAAAAACAAATTTTCACTTTTGACCATTCTTTTCGACATTATGGGTAATAGAATCCTGGCCAACCGATAGTAGTGAAGTCACTCAAAAACTAAAGTACATTTTGCTGCAGCAGCTGCGTGCATGGTGCTGTGTGAGAGTTAGTCAATTCTCCATCACACACACACATGTGTAACTTAATGTGTGTAACAGAACTTTAGGTACTGGTTTCGGGTTGTAATTGACCCTCACCAACAATTACATCTCAATACATCACCTTGACATGGATGCTTTATCTAGAATTAGTACAATAATAACAATAGATACAAATCTTTCTTTGCAGATATACTTGCCCCCATTCCCCATCCACCCTAGCACCAAATAGTCCACTCTCTTCATCTGGCCAGTCGTGCATAACTCTTCTCTCATGGCAGGACCTCACCAAATTTTTACCATCAATGAAGAACATATGCAGCAAAGCCCTGACATGGAAGTCAGGAAAAGACACAGGCTGTCGTGAATGATCCAAAGCTATTTTCCACATATTTGTCTTGCAAAGAGACATCATCATGTCAAAACTCAGCACATATAAGAGCACTATACTATGGCTTGTCTTCTCTAACTCTCAAATGTTTACCTTCTCTGAGTCGCATGGAATAGTGTTGCATTGACCCAGGCCAACCGCACTAAATGAGAACATTCACTCAAACACTTTATCCTCCCTTGCTGCTGTTGTGTAATTCCTATGTTTGGGATGCAATCCTGTGGCTATTGCATGATAGTGCAATATGCTAACACTAGTGCCATGAGTCAGCACCAAGAGTAAAACAAGTCGAACATCATATTTTAGGGGTAACTGTGGTATGAGCATTTGGTGGCTATTCTGCCCCTTAGATGAGAATATATATCACACATGAAAAGTTAAATAAGACATATAGAATTAAGGGTGTCCTTTGAGGACTCTTCCAAGAGGCTATAAAAGCAAACACCAATTGCAGCTTTAACTGAAATCATTTTAGCACAGACATGCTGGCTCATTCTGTTCCATACTTATTACACAGCTACATATATAGAATTTGTCAGCAGTCTAAGACCCAGTTGTCCATCTACTGTAGTCTACCACTTACCTGTCTAACTCCATGGCAGACTTAATATCACACCAAATTTATTGAGCCAATGACCCTAATGACTTCTCAGTACACCCTCCTCAGGCTGTGTATAGTACCCCCTTCCTAAAAACATCCCAATCTCCTTGTGTCTGTCTTACCCATGCTTGAACTCCATCACTGACATGATTTCATTCACTTGCTTGGGTAAGTTTTTTCATTTGTCCACCACCCACTCTGTGAAAAAATAACTTTTTTGCATCCCTTTGGAATCCTCCCCACTCCAACTTCCATACATGCCTCCTGGTTATGGTGCTTTCATACCTTATGAATAGATCATTGCAGTCTATACCCTGTTTATTCCTCTTAAGAACTAAAAATTCTTTCATATGTCCTTACTTTCCTGACCTCCAGAGAATATATATTCTGTAGTAATAAGAGCATAAAGCTGAGAGTAGGAACAAAGAAGCCCTCCGGCATATACAGCCTGGCACCAAATGATGAAAGATTGCATGAACATGGAGAAAATAATATATAGGGCCAGAGAGAAAGAACAAAGCTACAGCAGCATTTGGGAGGGCTTCACAGCATACCTAGACAACGATGGGGAGCCAGTAATATCCCAAAAGCAACATGGTGCTGGATCCATATCAACCATTATTATAAATTACCCCGAGCTGAAGACACAGATTACAAGTTCATAACTGACACGAAAGGACAATTAACTAAGTATGATAGGTAAAGAAGAGTCTGACACAGTTTACTTGTTTGTCTTTTTTGTATGTGTTTTTATTTATGTAGTTTAAAAAAACACAGCACAGTTTTTTTTATTTTCGATTTATTGTACCATGCAGATAATTATAACCTGTATGTAAAAGTTCCTTTAATGCATACAGAAAATATGTCAGAGGTAATGATCAAATATTGTGCAACAATCCTTTTGATTTGTACACTTGTATTGTGCCTTGACAATAAATTATTGTTGAAAAAACAAAAAAGGCTGGGTGCCCATTCAGTATTGACATTTATTTATTTTATTCATTTATTTGTTTATTTATTTATTGGAAGATTCAGATGATACCATTGAACACAAGTGCTCTTTTAGAAAGGTTTCAAATTGATTTACAGATGTTACAATAAAGACAATAGCACAGCGAATGAGCACATTCCAGGGGAAAGCTTGCCAAAAAATCAAGATACACCCAAAGCTGTAGCCTGCAAAAGAGACAGTAGAACACATAAATAAGAAATACAGCTAGTTATTTGACAAACTGCAATTGCACTGAGCCGCAAGGGCAGTCTACAGGTATGTTGTGAACTGGTCAAACCTGTGGAGGTTCAGCATGGATTTCAGCAGTTTATTTAGCAAGCCTTCGGCACTAATAGCAAAGGAAGACTTACCTAGCTGAGTTCTGAGGAGAGGTAGTTCAAGGGCATTTTTGGTCATGCTTCTTGTGTTATTTTGGTTTATAACATCAAGGACATAGTTTTTTAGCACAAGGGTTGTTAGGCACAGCAGTACTTTCTTGGCTAGTAGACAAGTTTGAAACTTTATTCTTCTAGCTAGAGGTAGCAAATTGGTTAGTGTATAAAGGGTGCAGCTGTGCGTGTGCCCATCAGCCCCTAATACAAAGTGACACATTTTATTGCATAACACCTTGATGCTGTTTAATACTGAGTCTCAGGCAGCTGCCTAGATAAGTAGTCCATAGTCTGCTGGGGACAGGATGGAGCTGAACACTATCAGTCATCTGGCATCTGCAGTATCTGCAGTAAGGTCATTCTGATTTCTGAATCAGGCACCCGATATTCTATTTACTGAGGACACCAGATTATCCATGGAGGGAGCAAAGGATAATGTCATCCAGAGCTAACCTGAGGTATTGAAACATTTCCACCTCCAGCTTTTGACCTTTATTATTGAGGAAGACAAGAGAGGAGATCTTTTTGTTCATCTGAGGGCCGGTGAAAAGCATGGTTTTTGTTTTTTTGTAGCCATGGACTAATTTTTTACTAGAGAACCATTTTTCTAAGGCCTCAAAGTTTCATCAGCATACAGGAGAACATTAGCTGACTGACAGGCATCTGGCAATTGCTTAATAAAAAGGCCAAAAAGGAGAGGGCCCAAAATAGAGCTGTGTGGCACACCTATGGATACTCTCCATGTGTCAGACAGGGAATCAAGGATTTTCACCCTCTGTGCACGGTGTTCTGATACATAGCTATAGAACCAGACCACTGAGACCCTAGACAGACCGAGGCAAAGGAGCTTACCAAGTAGGAGCTTATGGTTAACCAAATCAAAGGCCTTTGTTAGGTCAATATAAACGGCTCCTGCCATATAACCATTATCAAGGGCCTCATGCTTGTAGCTGGTGTATTCCACCAGTGCTGTATTGATGCTGTGGAGCTCTGTAAAGCCATGCTGCTGGGTGCACTGCAAGTCATACTTTTCTGGATATACTGCATGTGTAACCCTTTGCCCCTGCATCTATATTCACCATGGATGATGTTTTTTTCTTTTTAAAATGAACGGTCATTTGGTTGTTTTCCACTCACTCCTGCACTGGTGTTTTGGGGGTTTATTACTTGCAGGCAGGCAGCAGGCTGCTACTCTCAGTCCCAGAGGTGATCGATTTCTGAGGAGGCTACCCCCCCCTCCCTTTCCTGTCTAGGGGTTTGGTGAAAAATGTCTCTGAGAAAGGGGAAGGGCACTAACTTGACTGAGCAACATGAAATAAGCAGAGTTCACACACAGTACTGTACCTTATTTTTTGTAGATTTGGGGATTCCTCCATGACAGCTGGGTTTCCGACGACATGCAGGCTGGATGGATCTCTCCTCCCCTCACGACTAGTGGCACTAGCTCAACTCAAAGTCTGGGAAACAGTTTGGTTAGGGCAGAACACAGTACAACCTACAGGACATTCAAAGATTCAGCCCAGGCAGAAATCGAATGCAATCAGGCAGTATATATTGTCTTTTGAAAAAAGGCCCAGGCATATTGAACTCCATGGAGGGGTACACTCAATTCATTTTTACAGTTCCACACTTTTCTATGGCCACAATGCCATGGCACAGTCACTTAAGGTACCTGGGTTTGAACCTCGATCCTACCACTTCACTTTCTCTTTTGGAGTCATAGAGGACTCCATTTTCTCTTGAACACTAGCAGTGTTTCCAAGGCAGTCCTCTTTCCCTTCATCCCCACCAGTGAGAGTGGGGTGTGCATTGTCTCTAATCCTTATGACTTTTTCCTCAGCCAAATGGGGGGGGTCACTTTTCCAGGGCACAGTTCTTTCCTCGAGGTGCAGGCTGCCTGACGCTCCTTGGGCAGAGTTCGCACAGCATGGCCGTAACCCACAGGTTACCTTCTCCAGGAATTCTCCTACAGCAGCCCTTCCACATAATTGCAGGTGGTCACTAAAGGGCAGGCAGCTGCGCTGATACCACAACCCCTCCGAAGCATTGCTGCCACCATGAACCTCAACCCTTTTGTAGCAGCCACCTCACAGATCCTCAGGCAAATGGAGTCAAAATGGGCTCCTGACAGCTTCTCTCTCTCTTCTCCTCTCCGCTACATGGCCTCCTCCCTTAATCCCATGGATGGCATGCGGGATGGATGCTGGGGGCCGGGGGGGGCAATCTCCTCACTAGAAGCACCAAGTGACAGTGACAGTGAAAATCCCAATGTCCCCGTCAGTGATTACACAATGCTGAGACCGGTATTGTGCCCTCACAACAAATTGTGTTTTTTGTGCGTGGCTATGCCCCCTGCATCCCCCGTATTTAATGATTATCAACTCCAGGTCAGGGTTGAATGGGAGAGGGCAGGACACTGGGAAAGGGAATCACCTAAAACAGACCATAACAGTGAATGTCGATGTAATGGTCTGTTTTTGAGTTTCGCTGTGGGGGTGTCAAGCTCAAGTGGGCCATCACGCTCCACCCTGGCCCCGGGCCTACCTGGCCCCTACTGGAGGGTCTCCCCTTGGGCCTTGGAGCTGGCACCAGCAGCTCCTGTCCTTGAACTCCTGGCAAACAGCTCCCCTCATGGCAGTGGGCACTTGACTTTTCCCATATGTTCTCCAAGCCCTGCTCCCTGGCAGGCCTGGCAGCGTGAACATGCCTCCCGATGCCAACAGGGCATTAACGCTAGTAACCCCCCCTTTTTGGCATAGGGGTTACATATGACTAACTTGTCTGCCACAATTCTCTCCAGGGATGCAGATGATGGGGAGAGAATTGAAATGAACCTGTAGTTGGCTATATTGGAATGATCACCATTTTTAAATACTGGTGTGACCAGCGTAGATTTCCATTTCTCTGAGAACTGGGTGTGCCGAAGAGAGAAGTAGAAAATTCCGGAGATAGGGAGGGAGAGTTCCTCCTGAGCCAGGGCTAGTAGTTGCATATCTAGTGTCCCCCCCCCCCCAACTCTGGTTTTGACAAGGACCTTTCTAATATATTTGAGGGTGTCTGCAACTGAGACAGGCTTGAAGTAGAATGTAGGGTGCCTGAGGTTGGGGTTCTCCAGGAGTCAAGTTTCATGATCAGGACCCCCATAGATGGGCTGGTATGGCATATTTGGGATGATGTCACTGAGGTTCATGAAGGCTTCATTGAATCTACTGACAATCTTATGAGGGTCAGGGACCTCTTTGCCATCAACCATCCTATCAAAGAGCTCCTGGTCCTCATTGCCCCGGGCAATCACTTCGCTCAGCCGACGAGGGGTTGCTAGAGATTCCGAGGGTGTGTTTGAAATTTTCAGGGGCTAGAACATTTATGTATGCTGCCCCTACCCTCTGGAATTCTCTACCCCATTGGCTACATGAGCACTTGACTGTGGAAGGTTTTAAACAAGCACTGAAAACCTGGTTATGGAGCCAAGCTTGTGGTATTTAATTGATGGATAGTTTTTACGATCATATTATGTTGTTTATATGTTCTGTCAATTTTGCTGTTGTGAAGTTTTGCGATTGTGTGATTTTAACTTGTTAGGTGCCTTGGTTTTTGAAAGGCGCCATACAAATAAAGTTTATTATTATTATCATTATAACCATGAGCATTTTTGGAGGTGTTTTTCCCACTTTTCCCAGGAGCTTGGAAACGTTTTCTCAGAATCTTTTTCCATTTCTCCAGTTATGGTTTTGCTGGGCCTTGCAGTATTCAGACCTGTTCAGTTTCATTCCTGTGGTGCATTTGTTTCTGGTTTCTTTATATTTTTGGATGTGTGTCAGGGACCCACTCTTCCTGGCCATTGATCACATCCCTCTCTTTCAAGAGAGTATGGAGGTCAGGGGTGATCCAGACTGATGGTGTACCCCTTATCTTGTGTTTTCTGAGGGGCACAAATTTGTTGCAGACTAATGAATTCTATAATTAAAAATTCAACTGCCAAACCAATGTCAGGTACTGCATCTAGGAAGCACCAGTCAATTAGGGTCAGATAGGACGTGAAATCAACAGCTTACTTTTGTTTAGGACCCAGCTTTGTGATGGGGGAGGCTTGGACTGTTTGGATCCCCATACACACTGCACTGGTGAGTGGTCACTTAGAATGTCAGGCAAAATCTTGACTGATTTAACCCTGTCAGGGTGAGTTACTAGAATCCAATCGATTAGCATCATAGTCCCAGGTCTATAGTTGGTTCTAGTTGTTTTGTGACCATTTGGGATAGGAACATGTTGACAATCTTGTCTCTCTGGCCAGAACTGGACTTAGCAACTCAGTTGCTACTGACCTTACAATTGACAGTGCTCTCCCAGTTTCAGGTGATTTGCTTGAAGTACATAGTAAAGTAATTAAGGACAAGTTGGTATTTGCCAGGGGGATATAGACAGACAGGAGGAAGAGGGATTTGTGTCCTTGCCCCAGAAGTAGTTTAATAGACAGCCATTTACAGTCCCTAAAAAAGATCTGCAACTACCAGTTTGAAGCTTTGTAGCTCAGCTCTATGATAGATGAGGCAGTCCTCACCTCTCTTCCCTGTTTGTCTTTTCTAAAGATGCTGAACCCAGGTATGGAGATGGCTGAGTTGGGTATTATGGGATTGAGACAGGTTTCAGTAAGGGATATGATGTCAGGTCATACTGCTGTACCCCGGGCTTCAAGCTGAGTAGGTTTAGGTAGGCGCCTATGTATGTTTAGTGAGACTAGCTTTTTTTGGCTACCAGGGACAGGGTGGTTCACTGGGCCAAGACTGGGGTGGATATTTCCAGATAACAAGAGAAGTGTTAGTATTAAATCTGTTGAGGCAATGAGCTAGTGCCTCAGTCCCGATGATTTTAACCTGAGGGGATAGAACTTATGCATGATCCTGTTAACACTGACATTCTGGGAAAACCTGTAGCATTCATCAAGTGACATCAGGTGGAGGTTCACTTTGGGTGTGATGTGGTGCTGGGTGGACTTGGGCACTGAAGGGCCTCTCAGGAGGGTTGAGGGACCATGGGATCAACCTGTATCCAAGAATGGGTGTTACTCCTACCTCAGCCTGTAAGGTCACAGAATTCATTAAAATAGATAGTTAGGCCAGCAGAATTAGCAGTGGTATTGCCGCTGGTTTCACATGGGATAGGCTCAATAAAGAGGGCAAAAAACCCACTGTCAGGAAAGCTCACTTGGAGACAAAGCTGAGCCTAGCTTCGGGATCTTAACAGTAGTTAGATTTAAATGCTTCGGAAATGGGGCAGCTCAGCAGGGTGTCCTTATAGTATCCCTAGGGAGATTGTTCATATACCTGTTTTTAAGAGTTAGGATCCTCCCAGATGATGTGTGAACAGTAGTCTAGGGTTAGACTACTTACCATAAGCACCAAAATGCCAAGACTGTAAGTTTGGATCCACCCAGGTAAGGTGTATGCAGTATGCACAAGGTGAGCAGGAGACCAGCAACACCAAAACAAATAGCTTTCCAGCACTAGACCTAGCAATTGGAAGATTTGTGACCACACAGTTAGGATGATAGTAGTATGCACAGGGTAAGCAGGTGAGCAACAACACCAGAACTAATTGATAACCAGAATTATATCTACCAGCTTGAAGGATTGGGACCATCCAGATAGGGTATAGGCAATATTCACAGGGTGAGCAGCTGACCAACAGCATCAAAATAAATAGTTAACCTGAATACCTCTAGCAATCGGAAAGTTTAGGACCACCCAGATAAAGTATGTAGTATGCTCAGAATGTGCAGGTGACCAACTACATTAGGGACGAATAGTTACCTAAATTACACCTAACCAATTGAGAGTTTAGGGCCACCTAATTAGAGTGTATTCAGTAGGCTTAGAGGAGGCTTTCCAATAATATCTATTGATACAATTGCAGAGACGTGAGGTTTCTAAAGCAACAGTAAATTCACAGCAGCATTTAACACTGGAGACAATCAGGGTAGGAGTTAGCATTATTCAGATAGCTATATACTAGGCCGTACAACAGAGTTGATACAGGGTGCCTGGTTACCCACAGCTCATCCCAGCATGTTGTTTATGTTAGTCTGTTACCGAACAGTACTCATATGCCACAGTGGTTTGCATTCCGGAGCAGTGAGGGACAACGTTGTTTACTGCTGGCTGTCTTCTTGGCTGGCTGCTGAGCAGACTCCTACCCTATCCCTTGTTCTCCAGACCACTAGAATTACCAGGCTTAAAAGAAGGAGGGGAGCCTCTGTCTGTTGCAGGTAGGTCAGGGATGTGGGTCCAGATGAGTCTGTTGGTCGCACTGCAGCTGTGGCAATCATTGCTGTGGGGGGGAGTGGGTGGTTAGGCAATGCACATCTTCTCGACCCCTTTTCCGCAGACTTACAAGCTAGTAAGACTGGGAATCAACAGTGGATTTAAGTTGTAAAAGTCTATTTTGGTTGGCTTTTCAGTACCCACACCTTTGTCCTGAGAGGAACTTGTGATTGGCACTGACAGATCAAGGGAGCAGGTCTTGATTGCAGTACAGTTGCAGTGATTGGTTGGGGGAAGGTGGGGGGGGGTTAGGCAGTGCACACCCTTTTGACGGCTTTGCAGCAGGCTGGTAAGACTGGGAACCAGCTGTGGATTTGAGTTTTAAAAGTCAGTTTTGGTGAGCTTTTCAGTGCCTGCCCCTTTGTCCTGAGGAGAGCTTGTGAATGGTGCTGCCAGGTCAGGGAGGCAGTACTAGACAAGTCTCTTGGTCTCACCACAGTCGTGGCGATCAGATGGGTGGTTAGGCAGTGCTCACCCTCTTGACCACTTTTCAGTAGGCATGCAGGCTGCTAATACCAAGAACTGGCCATGGATTAAAGTTTTGAAAGTCTGTTTTTAGCTGACTTTTCAGTACCCGTCCCAGTGTACTAAGGGGGGACTTGTGATTGGTGAGACAGGTCAGGGAGGCAGGTCTGGATGAGTCTCTGAGTCACACTGTGGTTGCGGTGATTGGTGGTAGGGAGGAGTGGTTAGGCAGTACACACCCAAGTCTTTCTTTGCTGTTTCTGTATCTTTTTTGAAAGCCTCCTGTGGATCCTTTCCAACTAGTCCTTTCCTTTCTTTAAGTGGAGACTCCAGAACTGTGCACAGTACTCCAGGTGTGGCCTCACCAGGGACCTGCACAGCTGCAATATCACCTTATTCTTTCTAGAAGTGAATGCCCTATCTATACACCCAGCATCCTACTTGACTTTCCATATGCCTTATTATATTCAGTCATAGACCTGAGGTTGTCATTGATAATGACTTCAAAGTCCTTTTCCTCAGAAATTTGAACCATCTTCATTCGCCCATCTAGTAGTCTGTGCAACGTTTTTTTTGTCAGTGCTCATAACCTTACACTTCTTGGCAGTATGTTTAAGCTTACATACATTGGAAAACCTCGCCAGCTTTTCTAGATCTTTTTTGATGTCTCTTCTTTCCTCTTTTGTGTCAACTCATCCACAGATCTTAGTGCCATGTGCAAAGACATAAATCTTGCTCTGGATAACCTCCCCTTTGTTACAGATGAAAATATTGAATAACACAGGTCCCAGACCAATCCATGCAGGACACCACCTTTGTCTTCCCCTGGCCCCAGAGAATTCACCATTAACTAACAGTCTCTGAGCCCCCCCTCCGACCATTCCCATATCCGTCTGGTGAATTTGGCCCCCATTCCCAGAACCTGCAGCTTATAACCAGCCTTCAGTTTCATTATGTCCTACAGTTTTGTAAAGCAAGGTAACATATTAAGATAGAGATGGGAGGAATTTTAAGTTAGTTTTGATTCATTCCTCCTACCAACTGGTCATGACTCTACCCAAGTTAGAGAATGTTTTTTGATTCACAACAAAGGCTTATGACTTTAAGGGAGGAATACATTGTAAGGGTTCATGAACACTAAGGGATAAAGATCTTGTTCTTGTGCAAATGTCCTCTGTTATAAATAATAGGGAGAAGACATCAACAGAACAAATATGAAATACATGAATTGTGTCTACATATTATGTTTTTTTTTCAGAATTACCCATATTTTGTCATTGACTCTTTAAATTCCAATGTTATGTTATTGCAGGATACTTAGCTAGAAGGTACTCTCATTTATAAAGAATGTTGATATGCACAGCATGCCTATAGGTGTCCCAGTGAAACAGACCCCAGAATCTAGGAAAGAGCCAATGGTGTCAGCAGATGTCAATTACAAGAGAAGATGATGGTAGTGTGCAGTTTTAGGATCTGTTTTGCATAGTGAAAGCATGTAGGTTTTGTGATCGGGGGACAAAGGTTATCCCAAATATGAGGCAGCCTGTACCAGGACATGAGTTGCTGAGAGTTTACTTAGTTTCCGGTGCCAAGACAATAACAACAAGTTAGAAACAGCACTTTATTTTTGTAAGATAATTGAGTAACCTGGGCATGGCTCCATCCAGCAATGGGACAAACTGCATTACATGTGGGGTGGGTATTCAAACCTTTTCATAGTTTCCAGTATAAAAAGACAACATTCACATATTTGTGAATTTTTCTGCAATTTGGCCAACTTTGCAGAAAACTTCAGAAAGTGGCTGCACTTCTGTTCCACTGTCTCCTATGACTCCAGCTCAGCTATAGACTCATCCTGGGATTCTGCAGTCAACATTGCTGTTACATCAGTTGCTGATTTTTTACCATGGCAAATGTCAACACTGCTACGTGACCCAGCAAAGACCCTTCTCACAGCCTTTGGATACAAGGTACATATTGAGGTTCATGCTAAAGAAATTAGGAGCTCAGGAGGCTAGTAGCTTACAGTTAGCTACTTACTAGTAGTAGCACATAGGAGTATTCATTAAATGCTTATCCATCCTGTTTTTAAATTTATTTTCTGTATTACTTATTATCTGTAGTGGTAAGGAGTTCCAAATGTTGACTACTCAGTGCAATAATATTTCCTTCTTGTAGTGTGAAAGTGCTGCCCTACTATCCAAAGAGGATGTCCTTGTGTCTCTGTTGTATCATATTTGAATTTAATGTTGAGGTCATTAAGGAGAGTGGGGTCACCTATTATTTTGTACATTGTCAATAAGAATCCCTAAGCCTCCTTAATGATAGAGGCATTAGTTTTAAGGACGTTGGTCTTTGTTTGTAGGACTTGTTACAAAGATTATAAATGATCTTAATAGCTCTGCACTGAACTTTATCAAGCTGTTTCTTTGTCTTTTCTTGTAGGGAGCCCAGATGGGAGTGGCATAGACATAGTCCAAATGTGGGTGGACATATGCTCTATAAAGAGGTAGAATTACATTTTCCTGTTGTGAGGTTATATTCCTTTTAATTGACCACAGTACTCTGTTGGCCTTAGCTATGACCACATTGCATTGCTTTTGTTGGTCATAATCTGATGTTACCAATATTCCTAAGTCTCCTTTACATATACTGTCTGCCAGTTCTGATTAACCCAATTTATATAAGAACTTGGGATTATTCTTCCCCATGTGCATCACCTTACATTTTTCACTATTAAACTGCATTTCCCAAAATATTCTTCAGTTATATATTCTGTTTAGATCATCCTGTGTTAGGTGTGATTTGGACAGTGTTGCACATGGCCCATCAATTTTTGTATCATCAACAAATTTATTAGTCCAACTGTACAGGTTATCAATCACATCTGATATAAAAATATGAAAAATTAATGGGCCCAGCATGGAGCCCTGTGATACTCCACTAGTAACCCTAACTGGCTTAGACTCATACCCCCTTATTTTTATTTTTTGGGTTCTCTCCTGTAGCCATCCCATTATCCATCTTACCAGGGACGGTTCTATATTATTTTAATTATTTTTTAAATGATTTCCCAGTGGGGCACAAGGTCAAATGCCTTACTAAAATTGAGAAATATGACATCACATGATATACTGGCATCAAGAGCAGCACATATATTTTCATACAAAATAGAGTAGATTGGTGGTACAAGATCTGCCCTTTATTATCCAGTTCTCGTATTTAGCTACCTATTAGCGCTTTTATAATCCTCCCCCAAGATTTTACCTGGCACCAATGTAAAACTTATTGGTCTGTAATTCCTAACAATTTGTTTATTACCCTTTTAGTGTATTGGCATAACAGCAGCAGTTCTCCAATCTGATAGTGCATTGCCTGTATCTAGGGAATCTTGAAATATATTGCAGAGAGGATTGCTTATTTGATTACACAATATTTTTAACATGCTACATGAGCTATTGTCTTGACTTTGGGATGATTGGGTTTTAGGTTGTGAAAATTATTTCTATTACCTGCTTATGCGTTACTGCGTGGGAAGTGCTTTATTTATTTATTTATTTGATATTCAGAAAAGACCTTTGAGTGTAAGCTCCTTTACAAAGGTTCCATGTCAGGTTTACAAAGACAGAGGATGAGTACAGTATTCAAAACACCACAAGGAATAACAATTGAATACAGGATAACAGTAAATAACCTCTAGACAAGTACAGATCATGAAACAGTAATAAGGACACAAAATTTCCAATCTTAGTGCAGACACTAGTTTCAGGGATTAGGTTAGGCAACAGTGAAAGGGACTGTATATAGTGAGGGAGAAAGAAGGAGAGAGAAGGGAAGCAGCCTCAGGATGGGGCCTTGTCAAGGTACAGAGTTGAGAGAGAGGGAGATGGCAATGATTGAGTGGGTTGGAGGCATGCAGAGGGAGAAGTGCTGACTAAGGTAGGGGTAAGGGCGGAAGGGGTGAAGGGTGCTGGAGCTGGATAGGACACCCAGTACAGAATGTGAGGAAAGTGAGTAGGAATGTGCTGTAGGAGGACAGGGGAAACTGATTTGGTGGGTGGACATTAGTGAAGCATAAGAAGACAGTGCATCAGACCATCCATGTCACCACTTGGTGGGCTGTGCAGTCAGGTGGGTGGGCCATCAAGGGAAACTGCATTCAGCAGTCGATTTCAGGTGCTGTCGGAGGCCATTTTTGAATTGAACCAGGCATTTGGAGGCCATAATGGGCTTTGGGATTTCATTAAGTCACTGGGGAGCCCGATAGGCAAATGTACGCTGCCCAAGTGTGGTTCAGCAGAAGGGTGTAGACAGGGCCCCTCGCATCCTTCTTCTGGTGAGATTTGGGGTGGCAGATGGCACAAGTAATCTAGCTACACAGGGTGGGGTTTTGCCCAGTAGTGCCTTCTTCCCTAATATGCAGGTGTGGAACTTGATCCTGTTCCTGAGAGGCAGCCAATTAGTCTGTTCTTATAGAGACCATGTGTGCGTGTGGTGGTTTGCAGCCAGGATAAGCCTGCAAGCTTTATTCAGAGCAGTATGAACCCTCTTAAGAGGTGTTTCTGTTGCTGATCCATAGATCACTAGGCCGTAATCAATTGTTGAAAGGATGGAGCTTGAGACAGAGAGGTGGAGGGCCTTTTCTGTGCCTATAAAGGACACGAATTTTGGTGTTGACTGCCCTGACCACAGAGTCAATGTGCTGCGTGAATGTGAAGGTGTCATCTAGAGTGAGCCCTAGGTACTTAAATGAGTGCACTTATTCCAGAAGTTCACTGTCTTTGTTGGAGATGACGAGAGGGAGGTGCCTCTTTTTGTTCTGGGTGCTAGATATTATCATGGTTTTAGTCTTCTTGTAGTTTAGTAACAGTTTATGCTTTCTGAACCAGTCCTCAAGTTTACTGAAGGAGTTCTGTAGTTCTGAATGGAGGGCGCCATGAGATGAACTGTTGGTAAGGAGAACAGCATCATCGGCATATAAGATGAGTTTTGTGACACAAGCCTGAGGAAGATCATTAAGAAAGAGGCTGAAGAGAAGGGGCCCGAGCATTGAACCCTGAAGGACTCCCAAGGAGACTAGTCTGGCACTGGAAACTGTATGCCCAATTTTGACTTGTTGGCTTCTGTGTGTCAGGTAATCCTTGAACCAGTGTGAGGCACTGTCCACCACAGCCAGGTTTTGCAGCTGTGAAAGTAGAAGGGAGTGGTTAACCATATCAAATGCTTTGGTGAGGTCTATGAATATGGACCTCACCAGTTTGCCTTCATCAAGCACCTTGTGTGCGTAGTCCATAAACTCTGTCAGGGCAGTGGAAGTGCTATGGTTTAGTCTGAAGTCGTGCTGGTTGGGGGATAACAGATTGCATTTGTTGAGGTAGTCATTGAGTTGTCCTGCCACTATCTTTTCCAAGGCTTTGGAGGGGGGGAAAGGATGGAGACTGGCCTGTAGTTGGAAACCAGTGTCTTGTTGCTGCTTTTATGTACGGGTGTAACTAGGGCTTGCTTCCAAACCTCGGGGAATTTAGCAAGGGCCAGTGACTTGTTGAATAGCTTAATAATAAGTATTATAAGAACATCAAGAGTAAGAGGTAGTGGTGTTTCATATCTATACCGTCGCTGCCCATTCTGGTCATGCCTAGTACTTTTTATATTGATGTAATGGCATCCTCAACCATTACCCTCTTAAAGTGGAAGGTCAGTTGTGAGTTATTAAGTGACTTGACAATGGGATGGGTAGCTTCAGGATGCAGGTATTCAGATGGAAGCACTGAGGTGAGGTCAATGAAGACTGCATTGAAGGTGTCTGCCATAAGAAGAGGGTCAGTAGTAGGGGAGTTACCAATATTGAACAGCTGAGGGTGCTTCTTGTCATCTTTCCCAATGATGCTTTTGATGTTGCCCCAAAACTTCCTTCCATCACCCCAGGACAAACTAAGTTGGGCCTTGTGATAGTTGGTTTTTGCAAACAGTATAAGTTTAGTGCAGTGGTTCCTTGCTACCCTGTAGCACTGATAGTCATGTATGTTCCACGTGGACCTGGCTACCTCCCAGAGGCAATCCCTTTCTTTCAAGTGTGAGAGTAGCTCCCCAGTAATCCATCTGTTAACATGTCCCCAGATCTTCCTTTTCATGATTGGGGCAAAGACATCACAGATGCGATTAAAACCATCTGTGAAGTAGCTAAGGGCCTGGTTGAGGGAGGGTGCCTGATCAATAGGGGACCAGTCATGTTGGGCAAGTGACAAGATGAGGGAGCTGAACTTGCCCTTCCTCAGGACCCTGCTTTCAATTAGAATGGGTGGGCATTTAGGAGGTTTGATGGACCACAGGAAGGTGACTGGAGAGTGGTCACTTAGTGTAGCTTGTAGGATCTAAAGCTCAGAGATCTGGGATGGAGAGTTTGATAGGACCCAGTCGAGGAGGGTATCATTTCCTGACCTGTAGTTTTGCCTGATGGTGGTGGTGACAAGTTGTGTTAGGTTGGAGGTGGCAACCATATCCCTGAAAGGGTCTGCCTCTTTACCACCCCAGTTGATGGTAATATCACCTGTGATTATGAGATCATTGCCCTTATGGAGGGTGGCAGTCACATTCAGAATGTGAGGAAGGCTTTCTTTGGCAAGTTTGGAGGGAAGGTAGACTGTGGCAAGGATTAGAGTCTTGCCATACTGCCCGATCCTTGATTTTACTGCAAGGATCTCATGATTAGCTGCCATATTGGTGATGGGGAGGGTGGAGCATTGCAGTGAGTCTTTGGCATAGATAAGGCATCCTCCTTCCCTCTTGCCTGTCTTGTCTATGCTGTGGCCATGGTAACCAGCAACTGTGACTTTCGTTTCACTAAATTTTGCTAGTCAGCCAAGTCTCCACCAGGCAGAGGGTGTCAGGGTCATGTTGGGCCAACCATGCCTGCAGCTGTTCGAATTTCACAGTTAGGCTACTGATATTCATGGATGCTATTTTCAGGCCCTTAACCTTGACAGTACCAGAGTTCTGCAGAGTAAGTGGGCCTGGGTTGGCATGTATATTGCCAGACAGGAGCAAAAGCATGAAGATTATCTTCCTAGCCAAGAGGTTGATGCTGATTTTGATACATGACTTTTGTTGCTTGAGCTTGTAGTGGGAAAGTTTGTATGGCACTGGATAAACTTTTCAGGTGGAGCTACAATTTAGTATTACAAGGCTAGGTGTAATGTGGGGTGGTTGCAAGAGAGCAGTGGATATAGAGGTAGTGTGCAGCTGGCAACCAAGTGTGGCAGTTGCCACTGGGGAGTTAGGCAGCCAGTGGCATCCCAGCTGTGGGTCAGTTCAGAGCGGTGTTGGCCCAAACCAGTAAAGAGGGCCAGCAGCACCAAGATAGGTGGCAAGGATCAAGAAGAGGTAGCACCCCATGTTATGACTGGTGCAGCTAGCACAACCGAGGAACCAGCCCTGAGTTTTTTTTTTTTCCTCACCTTGGGTAGTTAATTAAATGTCTGCCGCTTTAAGAGTCCATGGACTGACTAGAAAAAGGAGGTGGGAGGTGGTTGCCAGCGTGGGTGTGGCTATCGAGTATTTAATAGAGGCCGGGGTCAGGGTGGGTGGTCGGGATAAAATATATGCTGACAGGATCAAGTCAGGGAACAAAGCTAAGCAGAGTGAGCATCGTAGGAGCCGTAGGAGTACATACAGTTCAGGGTGCTTTGCCACTCAGTGGCTTTGCTGCACTCCTGGCATGAAATTTAAGATTTATTTCCCTTAAAAGCAATGCAGTACTTTAGTAGGAGGACAAAGAGAATCTTTATCCATAGCTGAGAGGAGAAATTAAGCCACGGGGGGAGAAAGTAAGCTACAGCCTGTGGATGGGGTTTCAGCACGGCAATAAGCAGCAGATGCGCAGAAACTGCAAGTCAATCACAGGGGAGTACAATCCTGGCACCAGGGAATTCAAACCGGTAGCACAGGAGCTACCATACCTGGTTCAGCCATGGAGTCCTTGAAGTGGAGGTGTGGAAGCAGGCTGTTAACTGCGGAGGTCCCGGTGCTGTTTCTGCTTCCAAGAGAGGGTGGTCGGTGCTTGGATTCCAAGGCGCAACTGCCGGTTGGTAAGCCCGATCAGGAGCTACAGGCTGGTGTCAGTGGTTTCTTCACTTTAGGAGCATAAAAGGATCAAAAGTAGTTGTTAAAATAATTAGCCATGTCTATGGGTTCTATGATAATTCTTTTGTTTTCTTTCAATGGCCCTACTGTGTTCCAGGATTTCTTGAGTGAGTTTATATAACCATGACATACAGAATAAGTTTAGTTGCTGTATTGGTCCTTGTAAGAACAGATTCTGACACATAACAGCTTCAGCTTCAATGGTAAACATTATGTTCAAACTATGGGAACAGTAATGGGCACCAGGATGGCTCCACAGTATGCAAATCTCTTTATGGTGAATTCAGAGGAGGACTTTTTAAGGCACTGTACACACAAACCACTTGCTTATTTCCATTACATTGATGATTTGTTTATATTTTGGACAGAGGGCACTGATACACTTAAGAATTTTCATCAGGAACTTAATAACCTCCACTCAACCATAAAGCTTTCCCTAGAATATTCTGCCACCAGTGTTAATTTTCTGGAAACTACTGTCACCATCAAGGATGGAACCTTACATACATGTATTTACAGGAAGCCAACAGACAGATAGTGATACTTACACAGCAACAGTAATTACCCGAGCCACACAAAAAAAATCTGTCATGTATAGTCAAGTGCTTCGGTATCACCGTATCTGTTCAAATGAGGAAGACAGGGATACACATTTGGCTATGTTAAAAAACACTTTTATTGAGCAGGGACACTCTTCCAGAGAAATTGACAGAGCAGCAGAATGTGCAACACAGGTACCAAGAGAATGCTTACTTCAGTATAAGAAAAGAATCACTACCAAAAGAATACCTTTGGTACTCATGTATTATCCTGACCTTGAACTTCTATGTAAGATTATTAAGGACCTCCACCCAATATTTAGTGTGGATGAAACCCTGAATTGTATTTTTCAAGAACTACCACTATTATTTTTCAGACAACCACCTAATTTAGCCAACAGGATTGTAAGGAGTAAACTTGCACCAGAACAGAATACCATGACACTAAATGGTAGATGACCCTGTAATCAATGCAGATGTAGGACATGTGACCTCATTTCCACTTCAGACTGTGTGGTTACATCACAAAAGAGACAATTCTGGATACAGGGGAAATTATACATGTGCATCATGTAATGTTGTTTGTTTCATTCAGTGCAAGATATGTCCACATACAGGGCATGTTGGAGAGGCAAGCCAACCTCTAAGCACTAGAATAAACTCACACAGACATAATATTAATATGAGGATGACTGACAAACCAGTGGGACAGCACTTCAATCAGTTTGATCCCTTCATCTCGGATATGTCAGTAATGGTCTTAAAAGGATATTTAAAAAAATACACGACAGAGATGGACTTTTGAGATAAAGCTTATTTTACTTCTCAGTATAGAAGCAGATGGCATGAACATTGATTTGAGTTTTATGACACATTATGCTATTTAAATTTTCACAGACCATTACTTCATAGGATGGACATTTAACAGGACTTCAGTGTTTTTTTTTTCAGAGTCCTTTTTAACTGATTATCAACATGTTGGTTTCTCACCAAATAAACATCGTGGAAGTGGGGATGTTGGGTTGTCTTGTGTGTGTGGGGGTAACTTTGTGTGTGTGTTTGGAGTAGGAGTATGGTGTGTTGTTTTTGTATGAGGAGGGTGGTTGTGTGGTTGGAGTCGGGAGGGGTGGGGAAATAAAGTGGGGGTTAGGGTTGTGGTTATATTGAGGCAGGCGTATATTGAGGTACATGTCATAATTATGCTACAGTGTGTTAGGACTCCTGGTTCACATACATAATGAAATTATATTTCTTTCTACTAGTTATCTTTTCCCGTGGGGGGGTTGTATTCTATTGGGTTTCTATTCTGATTCTCTGTTACTGTACGTACAGTATTGTGATTATATATTGACATATTATTGAACTCTGAACATTTTAAGATGAATGAACTCATTTTCTAAGGGGTCCTTGGGAGATTTTTTTTATTTTTTATTTGGCACTAATACTGGCATTTGATATTATCTTGTAAGACATATAGTTACGGCACTGTAGGTGTTAATGTTTATGGAATTTAACTGGTTGAGAGTATCATTTAGAAAGTGTTTCCAGACAGAATGTATTATAGAACGTATTCACATAACACACTCATTCATTCATATTTCAGTTACTGGAATTGTCTGCTTGACTGCTCATCTTATCTACTTCTGCTGACAATTGACCTTGGAAGGTTGCTCAGGAACAGCAAACTAGTAGAATCTGGTTCCTTCAATTTCAATCTGTAATTTTTAAAATAGGTATTTTAAACAAATGAGAATTCTTTCTGGCTTTTTTTTATGTAAGATCTGGGTGTTAATAGAATGTGATTCTTTACACAGAAATGTAGAAACATATAATTTGATGGCAGATAAGGACCGCTTGGCCCACCTAGTCTGCCCATTTCCCTACCTAATGGATAAGCTGCAAATCCTAGTTAACCAACAGTCTACTTCCTCCTACCCCCCACTAGAATTTTCTTAAGTCTGCCCATGCATTCTTGAATTCCCCCACTGTTTTTGACTCCACTACCTCCTCAGGAAGGCCATTCCATGTATCCACAACCCTCTCCATGAAAAAATACTTCCTCACATTACCTCTGAGCTGTCTCCCCTCTATCTTCAAATTGTGCCCCCTTGTTTTTGCACATCTTGTTTTCTGAAATATGCTACCCTCTTGGACTTTCTTGGTTCCCTTGAGGTAATTGAAAGTTTCTATCATGTCCCCCCTCTCCCTCCTTTCCTCGAGGGTATGCATATTAAGTTCCTTTAATCTCTCTTCATATGTCTTCTGGTGCAGACCCTGCACCATTTTAGTTGCCCTCCTCTGGACAGCTTTCATCCTGTCTATGTCCTTGTGGAGATGGGGACTCCAGAACTGCATGCAGTGCTCCAGATGGGGTCTCACCAACTGTCTGTACAGAGGGATTACAACTTCCTGTTTTCTACTGGTGATGCCTCTTCCCTATGCATCCCAGTATACTGCCGTCTCACATTGCTTGCCCACCTTTAGGTTATCTGATATGACTACCCTCAGGTCCTTTTCCATTTTTGTTGTTGTTAGTATCTCACCCCCAATTGCGTACTCTTCCCCTGGATTCTTGTTTTCCAGGTGCATTACTTCCACTTCTTTGCGTTGAATTTAAGATGCCATACATTTGGCCATTCCTCCAACCTTGCCAAGTCTCTTCTCATCCTTTCCACCCCACCTTCTGTATTGACCCTGTTGCAGATCTTTGTGTCATCTGCAAAGATATATAATTTTCCTTCCAGTCCCTCTGCAATGTCACATATAAAGACATTAAAGGGGACCGGACCCAGTACTGAACCCTGTGGTACTCCACTTTTAACCCCCCTTTCTTCAGAGTGGACTCCGTTTACTATTACCCTCTGAGTCCTGTTGTCCAGACAATTTTTTACCAGGCTACCACCTTGGGAACCACTCCAAGGCTGGCTAACTTGTGTATTAATCTTTTGTGTAGGACTGTGTCAAATGCCTTGCTAAAGTTTAGGTCCACAGCCCCTCCCTGGCCTACTACTTTGGTCGCCCAGTCAAAGAAATCTATTAGATTCATCTGACACGACCTTTCCACTATGAATCCATGCTGCATTAGGTCCTGTGTCCCGCTGACCTCTAGGTACTCAACAATTCTTTCTTTCATAAGTGATTTCATCATTTTCCCCACCACAGAGGTCAAACTAACAGGTCTATAGTTTTTCTGCCTCCTCCTTGCTCCCATTTTTGTGAAGTGGAATCACATCCACCTTCCTCCAGTCCTCAGGCACCACCCCATCCTTCAATGATTTGTTAAAGAGGGTCATCAGAGGTGTCACTAGTTCTACCCTTAGTTCTTTTAGAATTCTTGGGTGAATCCCATCAGGCTTCATTGCTTTGTCCATCTTCAGTTTTAAGAGTTCTTTCAGAACCCTTTCTTCTGTGAATGGACTGGTATCGACCCCCCTATCCAGATTGTTTCTATTGCTTGGTTTAGGTACCTCCCCTCCCTTTCTTCTGTGAATACTGAGCAGAAGTATTCATTCAGTATCCCTGTTTTTTCACTGTCAACCTCTGCCCACATTCTCTCCCCTTTATTAAGCCTCAGGATCTCTCCCTTGATCTTTCTTCACTCCCTCATGTACCTATAAAAAGATTTATCCCTCTTCTTAACAGAGTTGGCTGTCTTTTCCTCAGTTTGGGCCTTTGGGCCTTTGCTATTCTGACTGCCTTCCCTGCCTCCTTCTGCTTTAACTGATACAGTTCTCTGTCCTACTCCTTTTGTGTTTCTTTATATTTCCTGAATGCTATCCTTATCTTCTTAGCCTTCACTGCCACCTCTTTTGAGAACCATAGTGGCGTTTTTCCTTCATTTTGTTTTGTTGATTTGCTTTACACAAAGGCTTGTTGCCTCTGTGATGGCAGTTTTGATGTTTCCCCATTGTTCTTCCACCCCTCCTTCTTGCCTGTTTGCTAGTGCTTTTCTGAGACACTCTCCCATTTTGCCAAAGTCAGCCCTTCTAAAGTCCAACACCCTTGTTTTTGTATGGCTTGACTCTACAGCTGTATTTATTGTGAACCACACTGTTTGGTGGTCACTTGTTCTCTGATGGCTACCCATTTCTAAATCTAAGATCCTCTCTCCATCCACGTTTGAAAGTACAAGGTCTAAGATTGTTCCCTCCTGAGTGGGTTCCAACACTAGGTGTCTGAGGCATGCCCCCCTGTAGGGCATTGAGAATAACCCTGCTCTTGGATGTGGCTGCAGTAAAGGTGCTCCAGTTAACAGCTGGCATATTCAGGACCCTCATCAACAGTATCTCCCCTTTTTCTGCCATTCTAAAGATTCCTTCTATCATTTCCTTGTCCCTTGCCTCCCCATGAGACTGGAGTCTGTATACAACCTCTGTGTGGATTGTGGTGCCATTCCCTGTTTACCGTTTAGTTCTGTTGCTTTGATTCCTTCCCTTACGTGGAGAGCTACTCCTCCTCCTCTTCTACCCTCCCTGTCCCTCCTGTAGATTGTGTACCCTAGTATTTATTTATTTAGTTTTTGTTGACCGGGTAAGTGCACTAAACAAATCCTGCCTATTTTCAGGCATGACCTGGGGGAAGGGGATACAGATGAATGCCAACTGACCTTGAACCAGATTAAGCTGTTAGTGGTATTTTTAGTGAATGAGGGAAATTTGGCCAGGACACTGGGGAAATTCCCCTACTTTCCTGTAGGGGATCCCTTACATCCTGGCATTCTGCCAAGATGGCTGCTTCTGGAGGTATGGTGGAGAACATGGACGTGTTGGAAGCAGGGGAGTTGGTCTCCCCCCTGTCCCAGAACTGTTAGAGGCCAAGCTGACTGATATATCAAAGAGTGCTGCTTCTTGCATCGATATTAAGGATATTCCTTTAAAAAAGTCTTCTGCTACCTGCTCAGACAGTTCTATTTCAGGTATGCCTCAGACTTCAGTATTGCCTGGGAAACTTACTACTCAACAGTCTGATATAACTTCTGACCTTCCTACAGCTGCTTCTAGTCTACCAAACTAGCTAAACTTAAAGATGCTTACTTTTCTATTTCAGCTACACATAGTCCTACATTTCATAAAGGTCCATTAGCTACTCACATAGATTTTTTTTTAGTATCCAGACATTTACTCCTTTCTGCAGCCACGGTAGCGGTGGCTGACTTTTCAGATCACAATCTTTTAACTATTAAAGTGGGTGATATCCAGCCTAGACATAATGGTCCTGGTATATGGAAATTGAATACTTCTTTATTAGACACTACCCTTTTATCGGACCAAATAATTTTTTTTTTGCAAGCTAGGAAATCTGTTTTTATTTTATATGATAATTTACAGTTATGGCGGTCTAATACTAAATTAGACTTGACTCATTTATTAAAACAATTTAGTAAACAATATCACACTTCACAGTATATAGTGTATCAGAAAAAATGACTCCATTTACAAAAACTTTTGACTTTATCTTATACTACTGGACAAGACTTTGCCAGTCAAATTAGTAAGTTAAAATCAGATCTGACTGCTTACCATTCACAAAAATTTAAATTGTTACAACATCAACAACAATTTGGGACTACAGGATCTTTTTCTGTAGTGTGCCCTTATGAAAACTGTAAAAAACAGATAGATGATAAGATATTTGAGGTTCTTTTGGATAATAGTCACCGTGAATGCAAAACTAATTTGGATATTCAAACCTGTATTACTGAATATACTGTTAACTTATTTGGTCCTTTGAAAACAACTATTTCGGAGGCCTCTGCTTATCTTTCTCATATTACAGTCCCTGACATCTCTCCCTCTTTACAAGAATCTACTATTCAAGAAATCCAGCAATCAGAAGTTACTGAAGTTATTGGTCATTTGTGAAACTGAGTTACGCCTGGCCTGGATGGCCTCCCTAATGAAATTTATAAACTATTAAGTGCAGAATTAGGCCAATAATTGGCTGCAGTATTTAATTATATTCTCCAAGATTACTCTTTTCCTTTAGATATGAATATGGGGGGTTTGATTTATATTTTTAAGAAGGGTGACAAAAGACTTCTACAAAATTGGAGGCCTCTTAGCCTCCTTAATACAGATTTTAAGATACTAGTTAAAATTTTAGTTTTACAATTACTGAAGATAGCACAGCATGTTATTTCTTCAGCTTAATTTAGTACTGTCCCAGGTAGGAATATCTCTGACCATCTAATCATGCTGAGGGAAATAGTTGAGAGAGGGAATATAGATCTACTTCAAGGTTACTTGGTCTCTCTTGACCAAAAACAGGCCTTTGACTCTATTAATCATGAGTTCTTGTGACTTGTTTTACAACATTATCATGTCCCTCCTATATTTATATCCTGGATTCGGAAATTATATCAAACTGCTCCTGTAGTTCCCATTGCTAATGGTTGGAAATGTCCCATGATACAGTTGAAGAGAGGGGTTCGACAAGGCTGTCCGCTTAGCCCTATCCTTTATGTTTTTTTCCTGGACCCTTTGCTCTGAAATATTAATGCTTCAGAAAGGGTTGTTTCAATTTCTACTCCAATATGTTCCACCCCACATACTGTTATGGCATATGCGGATGATATGAGTTTAGTCATAGCTGATGTATCTTCAGTTCAAGAAGCAGTACATCAATGTGTGGTATTTGGGACTGTCTCAGGAGCTGCCTTGAATTTAGACAAGCGTATTGGTAAAAGTTTGGGGACCCATAGTCAATCTGTATCTATGGTTTCTAATCTTAAAATAGGTCAGGAACCTATCAAAATTTTAGGTATTTTGTTTGGGGATAGTCCTCTGCATATTCTGACTTGGAGCCTTAAACTAGAAATTGTTCAAACTAAAGTAGCATGTTGGAACAAATGGAAAGTAGGGAAAAAGAAAAGGGTTTATTTGATTAAAACATATTTGATTCCAGTTTTTCCTTTTATAAACTATATATTTCCCCCGCCTAAACCTTTTGAAACTAGGATTTTGAGTATTTTTTTTCAAGCTTTATGGGGTAGTCGCCTTAATCCAATTAAAAGAAATATTACTTATTTACCTATTGTGTCAGGTGGTTTAAACATGGTTCATCCTTTATATTTCTATAATAGTATTTTTTTTGTTGGCAAATCTTAAGCCCCTTTTATTTAATTTAGGAAAAGGTTGGGAGCCCTGGGTTTATGAGTCTTGTAGTCCCTGGTTTCGTCAATGGGACTCTAATAACCTTAAAATTGTTAAAAGTGTCTCTTGTCATCCCACTTATATGAGGGAAACTTTCCTAAGGCTAAAACAGTGGCATATTTCGAGTACCATGGTTGTGACTCTTCATCACAAACACTTATATAAGCATCTACTAGAACAAAATTGTGCTGTTCAGTGATTCTTCCATAAATGCAAGAGTCCTATTGGAGTTGCCTTCTGAATCTTTTATGAAATTCAAGGATTCCTCCATGAATGTGGGATTTACATTGGCTAAGTTGCCATGAACGGATTAATATAAAGGCAAATCAAAAACACAAACAATTGACCGATAGATTCTGCAGTCATTTGAGTTGGATACAACAAGAAGAAACCATTGATCACTTATTTTTTCAATGTTCATATATTCAGGGTTTTTGGGCCTTTCTTGCTGATCATTGGAATGAGCCTTTGTTTGCATCTGTTTCTTATGTGAATTTAATGTATGGGGCATTTTCACGGAAATGGCGAAAATGGAATTCTGATACATTGAATGTTATCTTTACAATTTTGAAATGGCATATCTGGACTACACACTGTTTATTTACTTTACAACAGATGGAGTATTATCATGATGAATTATTACATAAAATTGTATTTGATTTGAAACAAGTATATTATGCAGATTCAAAGACTATGCATACTCAAATGCTTTTAGAGTTCTGGAAATGTTTGCCATGGATCACTGATTCTGATGTTGCTGTAACATGAATTTTTGTGTTTCTTTTATTTTTTGATTATTCTTGCTGTATTTGTATGAGTTTTCTGTTTCTGATCTGTTTTTAGTTTTCTTGTTCAATAAAATTCCCCTACTCTTTTCGATAAGTGCCATGGGATCTTTAACATCCACCTGAACTACCACCAATCCAGGCAGATGGGACCTTGGTTTAACGTCTGTCTCATCTGAAAGACGGCACTGCAGAAGTGCAGCACCCCTCTCATGCTGCACTACAGTGTCAGTACTGGGATATTAATCCAAAGTGCCAGATGTGGGAACTGAACCCACAACCCTCTGATCTCCCGGCCTCAGAGGAGAGTGTGCTATCTACTGAGCCACTGACACTGCAATGTTGTATGTTGACATCCCAGTCATGGTTCTCTGTGTACCGTGTTTCTGTGACTGCCACGATATCCTGGCATCTCTCTTCCATCAAGGCCACTAGATCAGAGAGCTTGTTACCAGGACTACAGGCATTGGCACTCATCACCCTCCATTTTATGATGGCCTTACCACTTTTAGGCCCATCCCTGTCCTTACTGCCTTTGACTTTTTCTGTATTTACCCCTGTCCTTCTCCCTATTGATGCCTCTGCCTTTGTGTCTACTTTGCTAACTACCCTATTCTGTTGGGGGGGCTGGGATTTCCCAGCTTCTCTTCAGTGCCTCCCCCCTTAGCTCATTTAAATGATTGTCAATGAAGCATTTAAACCTGTCACCTAGGATCCTGGTTACCCTTCTGGGCAGATGCAGACCATCACACCAGTATAGGCCTGTATCCCTCCAGGTGGACCCCCAGTCCCCAGTGAAGCCAAATTCCTGAGCTCGGCACCAGTTTTTCAACCAGTCATTGAATCCCATGGTACAGAGTGCCCTAGCCTCACCCATGCCATAGACAGGTAGCACTTCTGATAAAGTTATCATGTGTGCCACTTGTCTAAGGCCCCTTCCCAACTCCACAAAATCCTGCTGTACTGCTCTCATCCCATTCCCAGCCAGATCATTTGTCCTTAGGTGGACAATGACATTCAGCTCCCTCCCCCCATGCAGCTGCTCCCATGATCCTGAGGATTTGCTTCCTGTCCCTCCAAGCCATGGCTCTGGACAGGCACCTTACCTCCCTCTCCTTTCCCTTCTCCAGTTCTACCTCCCACCAGGAGTTGTTTCCTTCCCCTGTGGGGTCCCATGCCACCCTCCTGTGGGTCTCCTTTGTGGAGGTTCCCAGCATCCTCCTTGGTCTCCACTGTGGGTGCCTCCACAGAGGAACCACACTCCACCAGAATGGTGAATGAATTGTGAAGAGGCACAGCTGGAGGGATGTGCCTCTGTTCCACCACCCTCACTTGCCCTGAGCCCACTGTGGTCCAAACACTCCTCTATCTTGGCAATTTCTGAGGCAGTGGTGGTGGCCTTGTTGGTCCCTGGGTGGGGGGAGGATGTTTCCCAAGTCCTCACTAGGTCAGCATGGAGACGTGCAACCTCCTCCCTCAGACCACAGTGGTGCCTGTAAATAGGGCAACAACACAGCCTCCAGAACATCTCCTGGAAGACTGCCACTCCACAGCCAGTGCATTGCACCACTCCCCACTTGTCTGTGTCCCTTCCTGTTTAAGAGTGTTTTTTTTTTGGTAGTGTGTGCAAGCATTTGAGTGTGTCTACCCCTTATTCAGTGTGCGGTGCCTTTAAGGATATGATCAGGTGTATGTCCTTTGCACTTTTGGGGAAGTGATATCAGAACCCCTGATATAAAGGAAATGATGCACTTGGGGAGGGTGGGGTGAGGGGCAGAGTGAGTGGGACTAAGTTCATGCCCTCCAGAAACAATCAACTACAACTGTGACCCACCACCCTGGTGAGTGCCTTCCTTTCAGACACCTATTTCACAGAGTTTAAGTAACAGGTCTAGTTACAAATGATTACAAATATTCTCCAAGCTAAATTTCCTCACTGGCAAATAAAAATGACACTAAGCAAAGTCAACCCCATAAACAGTGAACCAAAACACTGACTTCTACTTACTTACACAGGCTCCAAAATTAAGCATTCAATTCAGTGTACTTCTATTAAATCACCTCCTTGCTATAAGAAAGCTGGTGGCTGCTCTCTGTCTCACCTACAGTAGACATAAGTCTCTGAGGAAGGACTTGATTGGTCCAAAAGCTTGGGCACTGTTTTCTTTTTGTACAGCTATGTTGGTCCAATAAAATGTATCAAACCATTTGCTTCTGGATTTGTTTATATAACCGTATAATTTTTTCCCATTGGATTAATTGGTGTTTTTAGCAAAATTGGACTCCATTTTTATCTTTGCTGTCCCTATGGTTTATTTTTTACAGCAGCATTCTGCTTTCTTATTAATGGTCCAGCTTATTTCTGTCTTGTCTTTCTTGTAGTTTGTGTATGCCCTCTTTTTCTTGTTTATTTAACATGCATTTGATTTTAGAAGTCAACCGTTTGAGTCTGCTTCCCTTACTGGTATGCTTTCTAATTTTAGGAATACATTTAGTACTGGTAGTTAGCATGATTTATTTTAAAAATTGCCATTTATCCCCCACTGTCATATTGGTAAAATGAGTCTCCCAGTCTATTCTACTCAAATAATCATCTATCTTTTGCATATTTGCTTTTCCAAGCAGGAAGAGTTCAATGATTTCATGTTCAAATGAGTGCTCTGTTAAAAGGTTAAACAGTGTGGTGCTGTGGTCCCTATTTCCAATGGGTGTCTCAATGTGAATATTTTCAATACTGATGTCATCATTTCTTGGTACAAGATCAAGGATTCTATCACCCCTGGTTGGAGCAGTGTCAGGCTGGGTTAGACCAAGTTGTTCTAAATGATGGGAAAAAAACACTACTTTTGGTTGTACCAGCCTGAATATTGTCCCAGTCAATGTCTCCCAAACTGAAATCTCCCATTACAATTGTGTTGACTAATTCACATGCATTCTCTGTTAACTCCAATATATGGAGGATGTCCTCACTACTACAGTCAGGGGGGAAGGGTCTGTAGTGCAAACCTACAATTAACTGTCTTGTATTTTTGCTGCTATGCTTATCACACTGTTTTAGTCTTACAGACAGGAGTTTTTATTTTGTTGGTGATGTCTATGCAGCCTTTTTTATTATGCTCCCCTAGGCCCCAGCCTTGCCACTCCTTAAGGCCTGCATAGCTCCATGTGCCTGCTGTCTCACTTCCACTGCCTCCCATCCACTGGTCACAGTCCTACATGCCCAACACCCTGAGGGTCTTGGCTTTATCTCTACCAGGATGGCCCCTTCCTGAGGGAGAAGGAAGGAGAATTCAGGGATACAGTGCCCCCAAGTCAGGGACACATACAGGAGGTGGACGAGGAGGTACACTCCGGGGACTAGCGTGGTAGGAGGGGTAATTTTTTTGCTTTTCTGTTCTGGGTGTGATGTGCCACATGATGTCAAGGCCTGAGCCAGCATCTATCATGCCCCCTCCCTCAACAGAGCCTGACATGCTGCTGTGCCTCTGGCCTCCAACAGGGACCAGCTGTCCCCTTGTAAAGAGTGTTATACACTTGCATACTGCTGTTTGTAAAGAATGTTATCACCTGTACATTTTTATACACTTGTAGATATTTCTTGTTTTCCATACCACCTCATGTTAGAGGTGCGTATTTCCCTGACTTTGTACGTATTGTTTGTTTGTAAAGAATGTTATCAACTGTACATTTTATACACTTGTAGAAATTTCTTGTTTTCCACACCACCTCATGCTAGGGGTGCATATTTCCCTGACTCTGTATGTATTGATTGTTTGATTATCTGTTTTCCTGTTACTGCCACCCTGTGGCCTGGGTCGTGCCTGAAAACAGTCCTTTGGATCAGTGCACCTACCCGGTTACCAAAGACATAAATAAAATAAATAAAAGACTCTGAGGCTCTAACCCTCCTCCCTCCCAAGAGAAGTTGAGCAGTTATTGGACGCTTGAGCTTTCTCCTCCCGGCTGTCCCTCCAACTCCCGGGTCCATTCCCAATCCCGAATCATTGGCATTGCAAATGGAAATGCAACCACTGAGCTGGCGGGCTGGCCTTACAAACTTTTATTATATATAGTGCAATTATCCCCCCCCATTTGATGGTACTGGGTGAATTTAGCATTGCCAAAACAGCGCATGAATGACTGCACTGCCAAAAGTGTGAAAGTTTCTTCAGTGACATAGGTAGTTCAGCGTGGTTCCACTATGCCGTAGTAACAAGAAATTTGTCAACCATTGGCACAGCGACAGCACAACACCGCCAATTGGCATTGTGCTGTTGCTGGGGGAACAAGCGTTTTCTGTGGGGGGGATTTGCCCCCACACCCCCATGCAGGGGGCTCTGCTCCCCCACACCCACTGCACTAAGCATTACTTACTCCAGTCGGACTTAGTTCAGGGAAGGGGCAAACACCCTGGCAGCAACAGTGTCAGAATACATGGAGACCATCACAGCGAACTGCTGAAAATGTCGCTTTGATGGTCTTCGTGGTATTCCCATCACTGTGCCATCAGTATACCGCTCAGCGTATGGTAATAACCACTACCTCTGCTGCCGCCATAAGCTTACCTGGAGGAGTATCAAGGAGTCTGCCAGTGCAGCACCTGATCAAATCGCTCCTGTGGTGGAGTGGTTAGGACACCAGCACCCAGTGGCATGGGGTACCTGGGACCATGGTTCAGTTCCCACGAGGTCCAATACTGCTGCAGCTTTTTATTTTTACAAAAAAAATCCCCCCCCAATGTTTCACCTCATCCCTGAAGTCCACACCCCCTCAGAGTTAGATATATTTAGTGGAGGGGCGAAGCCCTCCATGTCGGGCTCTGCCCCCTGCAAAAAGAAAGATACTATGTTTGTTTTTACCATGTGAGCTGTTACTGCTATGGTTGGTGTTTTTTTTCCTGACCTTTTTTTGCTGCACACTGTTTTCTGTGCAGCATTGTTGATTTGCATGGTTTTGGCCGTGATATTATGACCGCATGCCCCATTTGTTAAACTAATCCCTGTGGAAAAGTTGGTAGCTAGGGATTTCTTTACTTCAAGTCCCACCTCAACATCTCAACCCCAACTCCTCCCCAAACCCCAACAGCCACAACCTTTGAAAACTGTCATGGCATACTAACCCTAGGCAGGTCAAAGAAACTGCACATCCTGTGTGTCTACCTTCCCCCAGTCTGAAGTCATCTTGGGCTCCCCTCCCTCATTGACACAGTTGGCCCTATCATTAGTAGCAATGACTACTTGATCCTTGGTGACTTCAACATTAATTGGCTAGGCTGAGCTGGAACAGAAAGAAAACCCCATATTAACAAATTACTGCTTAACCAAATTATCTCCCAGCCCACAAAACTTTCCAGCAATGCCACCATAGCTACCATCATAGACTAGATCCTTGTACCTGATGTGGACAAGATAATCTGCTCCAGTGTCCTTCCAGATGCCTTAAGTGACCACTCACCAGTCTTCTATGTATGGTAAACTAATGTTCTCAGAGCACCACCCTGTATCATACACTTCCAGAATTACTCCACCCTCAGCCCATTACAATTTAAAGCTGACCTGGCCAATCAAGACTTGACTGCCACCTGGGCTGCATCAGATGTAGATATGGCCTTAACTCACTTTAACACAACATTTCAATTGCACCAAGACAGACATATTCCCTTTACCACCAGGAGGGTTAGGGCTAAAAAACTAAATGGCTCACATGCCCTCTTATGTCACTCATGAAAGAAAGGGACAAATGCTGGGCCTCTTTCAAAGCATCCAATAGTCAACCTGATTGGGCTGCTTATAGAGCTCTAAGAAATAATGCTAAACAAGCCATTCAACAAAGTAAAAGCAACTACTACAAAACACATCTGGCCTCTTCTCATAAAAGGTCTCAACAATTTTGGAGCCATCTTAAAGAAGCCCTTGGATACTCAAACCTACCATAACACCAGACATTGAAATTGATGGAGTGAATTGTAATGACCTCCTTATTATTTCCAGCACCTTCAATAAGCTATATGCTGATCTCTCCTCCACCCTAGACACAATAAATAAATACACAGGGGACTGCCTTCTCCACCATCACCTTCCACTCCGAATCATCCCTCCTTCCTATTCAAAAATGTCTCTGCTAAGTAGGTCCTTAAATTACTAAGGCTGATCCCAGAGTCTAAGCCAGCCGAACCAGATGGTCTGGAGCCAAAACTAATAAAGCTAGCAGCTCAAGAGTTAGCTCTGCCACTAGCTAGAATCCTAAACCTCATGATCTCCACTTCCACCATTCCCATGTCCTTGAAACAAGCAAACATACTCCCTGTCTTCAAAAAAGGTAATAAGAAAATTATATCCAATTATAGACCCATTGCCATTCTACCAGTGCTAAGCAAAATATTAGAAAAAGTCATTTCCACCCAATTTACAACATACCTTGACAGCTATAACCTACTCTGCCCTGCTCAGCATGGCTTTCATAAAGGCCACAGTACCACCACTGCACTACTCACCTTAACCAACACCATTTTCACCTCCCTTGACATAGGAGAACATACTGGTGCAGTAGTCATAGAACTGACAAAGGCTTTTGACACTGTCAACCATCAGATACTGCTCAACAAATTAGGCAGTCCAAGGGCATCTGAACATACGCTACCCTGGTTCACCAGTCATCTCACAAACAGGATGCAAAGGTTTAAGATTGGCTCCTCTCACTCTAACTTTCTTCCAATCACTCTAGGCATCACCCAAGGCTCAATCCTTGGGTCACTGCTATTCTCCCTGCACATAAACTCCATCCACAATTGCTTCAAGCAAAATACCCCCTTCCTCTATGTAGATGAGTTAGTATTTATAAGTCATGCCTCTGACATAAGCAACATCAACAATGCTTTGTCATCTGACCTACAGAAGTACAATCTTGGCTCAATGCCAATAAACTTCTATTAAATATCAACAAAACCCAGGCTATGCTGTTCAGTACACCTTCTCAGTTATGCAGCTTAAACACCCTTTTTTTATTGTCTGGCGCAAATGGCTCTTATCTTAAAATCGTCACAACCTTCCGATATTTAGGAATCACCCTGAACCCCTCCCTGGACTTCATCTAGCACATCTCCTCCATATGTAAGGCTGCAAACTCAAGTTTGGAAAGAGTCTATTGTGCCTTCAAGAGTCTCTCCCTTTCTGCTAGGAATACTATTGCATGCTCTCTTTTGCTACCAAAACTTACATATGGACTACCACTCTTTGCCAATGTCTCCAATACCCTCATACATAAATTGACATTAGGATACCACAGTATATGCTGCTTCACTCTTGGATGTAATCACCTCACACATCATTGTCTCTTGTACAGCAAACTAGGTTGGCCCTCACCCTCAGCCTTCATGGACCTTACACCAGGATGAAAAATAGTCCATAGTGTATTATAAAGTAAACTACCTTGCTCGCTTACCTCACACCTAGAACCCTGTACTAGTAGCTACATCCTTAGATCATCTGGCTCTGACCTTCTAGAAGTTCCCAGGTTATGAACCAAATATGGAGAAATGTCTTTCTCCTGCACAGCCCCAAAGCTATGGAACAAGTTACCCCATCAGTGTGGCACGGGCAAAGAGTTGGTAACTTCCACGGTCACCTTCAAGACCATCTGTTACAATGTTGCAAATGTACCTGCCCATAACCACTAACCCTGCTATACCCCTAATTGCTGCCTTCTACACATAGATGCACTTATCTGCACCTTAACACAGGTCTAAGAGACTAGAATCATGTCTATCTCTAGTGTCATTGTCTGTATTTTACACCGCTAAGAAATAACTCATTATTATAAATTCTAAAACCAGTACCCCTTGTTACCTTGGCTGTGATAGTGACAATCTTGAATGAACTACTCTACATGACACTGTGTAACTTCTTACTTGACCTTTAATATGTATTCAACTGTATGCACCACTATGCACTCTTACAAAACTTGCACTGCTTTTTTTTCTTCCAACATAATGTACCAACTTGCATTGTTTTTGAGAACACTGTAATATCATGCTGTTGTTTGGCAAGGTTAGAGGAATGGTCAAATGTATGGCAGCTTAGATTTAATGCTAAGAAGTGCAAGGTAATGCACCTGGGAAACAAAAACCCAGGGGAAGAGTACACAATGGGGGGGTGAGATACTAACAACAACAAAAATGGAAAGGGACCTGGGGGTAGTCATATCAGATGACCTAAAGGTGGGCAAGCAATGTGAGAGGGCAATAAGGAGGGCTGGAGGGATACTGGGATGCATAGGAAGAGGCATCACCAGTAGAAAACAGGAAGTTATTATCCCTCTGTACAGACAGCTGGTGAGACCCCATCTGGAGTACTGCATGCAGTTATGGAGACCCAATCTCTGCAAAGACATAGACAGGATGGAAGTTGTCCAGAGGAGGGCAACTAAAATGGTGCAGGGTCTGCACTGGAAGACATATGAAGAGAGATGAAAGGAGCTTAATATGTATAGCCTCGAGGAAAGGAGGGAGAGGGGGGACATGATAGAAACGTTCAAGTACCTCAAGGGAATCAACAAAGTCCAAGAGGGTAGCATCTTTCAAAAAAAGAGGTGTGCAAGAACAAGAAGCCACAATTTGAAGATAGAGGGGGGGCGACTCAGAGGTAATTTAAGGAAGTATTTTTTCACAGAGAGGGTTGTGGATGCATGGAACGGCCTTCTGGAGGAGGTTGTGGAGTCAAAAACAGTGGTGGAATTCAAGCATGCATGGGACAGTCATAATGCTATTCTAGGGGGTGGGGGTAGGAAGAAGTAGGCTGCTGGTTAACTAGGATCTGCAGCTTATCCAGTAGGTAGGGAAATGGGCAGACTGGGTGGGCCAAGCGGTACTTATCTGCCATCAAATTCTATATTTCTATGTTTCTATGTTTCTGTATTATCCTGATGCTGTACTCTCCCAGATCATGCCTGAAAATAAGCAAATAATTGCCTAGTGCACCCTACCCAGTTAGCAAAAACTAAATAAATAAACAAAAACTATTAGAGCACTAAGGTGGTCAATTGTATTGTTTGAGCGCCTGGCATTTACCAATCTGCAATGTCACCTGTTGGTGCTCCTTTTTGGTCCTTTATGAATTTTTGAAAGTGCTTTATTAGGGCTATGTGATTTGCCACCAACTTCTAGTTTAAATTAAGTTGAGTCAATGAATTTTTGATTCGTTGAACTAGGATTGAGGCACCAGATTTGATGATGAGGAAACCATCTTTATCAAATAAATGTGTTTGGTTAAGGAATTTCCCCCCACATATCTTTGAATAGGAGCCTTGACTTCTTGCACCAGTTGGCTAATCATGTGTTAGTCCTATTAATTGTGCCATTTTTGTTTTTTTGCAGGCTCTGGGCTCTTAGAGAATCTTCATATTGCTATACCGTACCCTTTGTTCTTCAGGACTATGCCTATATTTATGATGTCTAGGCATATATCTCTCTCATGCGAGTACCTCACATCATTTGTTCCTATGTGTAGGACAACATTTTTGTTTCTTTGTTGCTTTCCAATTAGTCTATCCAGTCACTCCTGGACATCCTATATTTTAGTGCCTGGCAAACATGTTACCACAGCTCCTTCTTTGTTATTTTTTCAGTTATGGGAATCTGTATATCTGATTATGGAATACTCTATTATAAGATTCTGTTTAGATGTCAACTTGTTGGTTGTGCTTACATGTGAAGGGGTGATTTCAAATGAGTTTGGTTCCAGTACTGAGAATCCGTTATTAGTTGGTAAAGGCATGGATCTGGGGATATAGCTTATCTTCTCTTCATCATCCTATTATTTTGTACCAAATACCAATCTTTCTCCTAGCTATCTAGAGGTTCCCTGCCACTTTTATTAGATGAAATGTTTGTTCCCAAGTGTAAATCATCAATGATGTGTTCATTCTACTCCTTGTCTGGTGATTAACCACATGTGCAATGGTAGTAGAGGGATAATTCCCTACCGTTGGCTGATTGCTGTTACTAGGATTTGATGGAATGTTTAAATCATTTCCTCCTATATTACATTTGTTACGGTTGTTTAATTTATTTAGATCTTTTGCCCTTTCTAGTTTCTCATTAGTGATTTCTAGCATTGTTTTTAAATCTTGTGGTTCAATGCATTTAGGGCAAGTAAGATTAAAGTTCTGTTCTGGAGTTATTAAGTATGAATGCATGCTGCGTGAAGAACATTTGAAAAGTGAACCTTCCCTACAAAGTAACTCCATAAAAATCTACTGCTATATTCAATTACCTTTTTCAACAAGCTACTACCATAGCTTGGTATAGCTTGGACTGAGATTTACAAATGATCCAACCTTTCCCTCAGACATCCAAGTGCCAATATCATCATAGCTTTTCTAAGCTTTTCCTTCTAAGTTCAAGAAACCATCTGACATACTAGATATTCCAAGCTTTTTGCAAGCCAAGCTGTTTTTGAAGTTCTAAGGATGGTTTCCCCTTAAATTGGGCAAAGGATCAGTTGTTAAGGAGTAACTTATTTACAGTGTGAGATGCAAAAAAATTTGGAAAGATGTGTGCTGTTATTGTTCTAATCCATAATTCTAAATATTTGAAAATTTGAAATTTTAAAAGTTAGAAAAGGATATCCAGCCTATCACACTGACCCCAACAGAAACCAAGATGTATAAAAGCTAAAATATATGTTATCCAATTTGCTCATTTAAACATATCTTCAATGCCAGCCCACCGGCACAGCGGTTGGATTTCCGCTTGCGAAGCCAGCGACCCGGGTTCGGGAATGAGCCCGGGTCACTGGAGGGCCGGCCGGGGGGAGAAGGATTGAGTGTCCTATGACAGCTCTCCTTCCCCGAGGGAAGGGCAGGGGATAGGTCCAGTGCCTGCTGGCTCCTAGCAGAGGCTGGGAGTATTGCAGGAAGCACGGCCCCAAGTTAACTGGGGGAGGAGCGGATGTCGGTGTATGCCATGACTTCACCACGCTGCCCCCACAGAAAATGGGAAAAACTGCTTGCTGGCTGCCAAGATGATGGGTCTCCATTCCCTGAGCACCTCCAGTACCTGCCCAGGGCCTCCTGTTCCTCAGAAGCATCTCCGGGACCTAATGAAGTGTGTGCTGGGGTCTTCCCCTGTTGCCCCGGTGCCCTTCCCCCTCAGAGGAGGGGGACCCACCCGGCGATAGGGATACGCCAGGATATCCTGGGGATCAGCTGTGATTTGAGGACCTGTGGAGGGCTGGCTAAGGTCAGTGGGGTCGGGGGGAACTTGTGGAGCCTGAAGGAGTGGGGGCCAGTGAAGCATGGGAGGCAGTATAAACATATCATGCAAAAAAAAATAAACATATCTTCAGCAACCCTTACCTTGAATAAGTTTGCCGAAGAATGCCACGGAGCTCCAAATGTGAGTTATGAGCTCAGAACTGTGGTAATTGGTTACTGGAACACATTTTATCTCCAATATCATAACATTACTGCATGTTAAACAAGCTACTTTTGTTTGGTATACCAGTCAAGGGTTTTCCTTACCAAACTGTATTAGCACATTTTGGTATTTGGTAGTGTATTAATAAGGACTACAATTGAAGAAAGGTGGAGAACTAGACTGGAACCACTCTTATTCTGAGGTATGGTCAATTACGTATTTTGTGGCACCGATTGGATTCATTATTTTGATGACATTACATTGTGTTAATCTGGTAAAGTCTTTTGTATTGAAAAAATTCCATCTGCATTGGGAACTGGGGTACAATGGTCTCATGACAACAAGGAGATTGGTACTTCTAAAGCTTCTGAAATATGCATGAATTTCTTCACAAAACCCAAGGGAGGTTTGAGCATCTTTGAAAATTGAGGGCACCCACAGCCAGAGGGCATCCCCAATAAAGTTGCTTGGTGCAATTATCTCTGATAATTTGAAGTGGACATCACATGTTGAATTTCTACAGTATTTAAAAAAGTTAGTTCTACAATAAGTGTTGTTTTATACAGATTATTCTCGTGATAGATACTCCGGGACCAGTTTACCAGCCAGACTGATCCAGGGTCAGTTTATGAGCTGAACTGATCACGAATCAGTTTAGAGAATGATTCACTTTAAAAGCAAGTCTTTCTTGCACCTAACTTTATTTAGTGTAAGCTTAAAGGGGAAAGGAAATCTGTGCTAACTGGCAGCAGCTAGCAATGTTCCTAGTAAGAGAAGTAATAAACTTGCCTCCAAATGAACCATGTTTAACTGTACCTTAATAAACACTGATGTGAAGAACTGTGTTTTCAATTGTTTTCTTTTTATGAACAACATTCTGAATAGTTCCTTTCCTGGAATCAGTAATTTGGAGTGTTTACTATGTCACGGTTTGAGTACAGAATGCTAAACATGAGCTGTTATCCTATCAGAACCATGCTTAGAGTTCTTTCCTCAAATCATGACATAGTTAAAACTCCAGATCACTGGTTCCATGAAGAGAACTGCAACAGACTGCTGCCCATAAAAACAAAACAATGCAAAATACAGTTTTTTATATATCACTTTTTATTCAGGTACAGTTATATATGGATCATTTAGGCTTGTGGATATCATTTCTGTAAACTGGAATATTTTAAAAAGCTACCAATTAGAAATCATTTCCTGTCCTCTTTAATGTTCTAACACACCACTACCACACAGTGGCTCACTACTGTGGTGAAATTTGAAGGAAACAGAAACTTCTGAAATATTTATGACTTTGCTGATATTCAAAGCAATATCTCTTGGCTCAAAGCCATGTGTGCTAAACACCATACTATTCTGGTTGCTGTTCTACATGTTATTGGTTAGCTATATTACTGATACAAACTGATCCCAGATTGGTTTAGCTGGGAAACTGATACTGGGATCAGTTCAGCTGGAAATCTGATCCTTGAGCAGGTGATGTGGACACAATCTACCTGTACAGTATCTACTGAAGAGAACAAATCTTAGTACAAAAGACTTTGTACAAGTTTATAAATTAATAGTGACACCAGTACTGGAATGTACTTATCAGGTTGTGAACTCAGCTTTGTCTAAATCAAACAAACTCTGGTCAGAGCCGATATGGCCGCACAGAGCTTTTACTCATACATGCGCAGCCATTTATAAGATGGCGGTGCTGACAGAACTACACAAGCACAGCACTCGAGCATGGACAGTTCTGTCAAATGGCATACTATGGCATTCACAATATGGCAGCAATGACAAAACTGCACATGCACAACACTCACCCATACACAGGTCTATTTCAAATGTGGAATTGCTGCATTAAAGTAGTGAACCCAGGGGGGGCCATTGTGCAGTGGAGGGGAGCTCCGTCTGCAGAGGGCAGGGGAAGAAGAACCAGCACAGCACAGCAACAGAGTCAGCGCTGTGCAGAATTCACCACATCACTGCAGGAGAACACAGGGATGCCATCTGCTCATGGTCCCTTTTCTCTCCTACAGTGTTCGCAAAATAACTGCGGAGCTCTGCCCATGCAGCTGTAAAAGCAAAGTGACTGAAATGTTCCAAAAAGGTCACTCAGAATCATTGTTAGTTACACTTTTTCATACAGTGAGATGTTGCAAATGGGAGTTTTACAAGGTAAGGGAATTGGATTTATATTGCACCATATCCCATGAGCTCTGGGTTCACAAATAAATACACAGTAAAACAGTAAACCTAATCCTGGGTTGAAAGAAGAACTCTGTTATTTCATATTCATTATGAGCATATTTGAGATCCTTCCCATAAGCTTCACTATCCTGTTCCCCAAAAGGCAGATTGGGTATAATCTGTGGAAAAAGTGAAGCAAAACTGCAAGTTTAGACACACCAATAGATATCTATTAATATATCTTGTTACCTAAGTCATCCATTGCAGTTGTTTCATGTTTGTGGACCCAACACATTAGAGAATTTTGACTTTCTTCATTACTAAGTTGAAGATTTTATTTCCATTTTTCTGTATGTAAGGATTTTCTGGACAAAGGCAGAATTTGTTTACTTTGTGCAAACCATTTATTTATTTTAATGTATTGTAGTATTAATGCATTTATTCATGAGTCATATGTTATCATCATTAGTATGTATTTTATTATAACATTTCAATGGCTCTGGCTATTGCAATAAAATCACCTCCGACTGGTTGATTGCAATATTCAACCCTTGGAAATGACAACTTAAAAAAACAACTACACATAACATTATGTGTGAGAGATTTATGCTATCACCACTTTACCTCCTGTAAGCCAGATCTTTTATCACTTCTTGATGAAGCAATACAGTCCCAACTGCTGTACTTCAAAGAATATTTCTGGACATTTTAAGGCCCTGAACTTTGCTATGTGCTTAAAAGGCCTTTGTTTCTTTTTTTTTTTTGTAACATGTTTTTTTAAACGTTTTTAAATTTACAGCACATACCAATTTCATTATCCATGGCACTGCTATGCAGTTCTGTACTTACACAACACAAATTAACCAAACTTTCTGTCATTAATCAAAATTAATTAGGTCTGGTACTAATTCCACTATGAAGTAGAATCTTTCCCATATATAAGTTAGCCCCTCTAGGAAGAGGGAAAAAAAGTAAGAAAAAGGGATTTGTGAAGTTGATGTACAAATGTGGCATAGATATTACCATGCAGTTCCAGATGTAGGGCTTGTACTGCTACATGGTAATATCTCTTCTACCCTACCAGTCAAAATCATAGCCCTTCTCTAACAGCTTGTGCCTCAACTTGTGGAAGTGAGTCCAGGAAGTGCCCCCAGTGGCCAAGGAATTTCTCCTCCCTATTTTGGATCACATAGGAGAGGCATTCTAACACTAGAGTCTGGATAGTTAGTGTCTTCCACTGCTTTATTGTTGGGGATACTGCTGACACCCAAGTGTTTAATATGCAGTGTCTTGCTAGGATCAGTAAGACTGTTATCCATCTAGGCATAGGTTCCCAACTCCCTTCCCCACCCACCTCCACACCAAACAAGATTATTAAGGGCTCCAGCTCCACTCTCTTCCCTGTCATGTGCTCCAGCTCTCTTGCCACATACTAACATACTATTTGCCAGCAGATTAGGCCTTACGGTCTATCGAGTCTGCTCGAACCTAGATCCTTAGTTGGGTGCCGAGACCCTCCCATCCCTTGTTCTCTAGAAACCCCTATCATCCATCCCCACCCCACATCTCCCCAGAATTTCTGCAGCACTGGATAAGACCAGAAATAATGTATGTATGTGCCCAATTCAGCTGAGCATCTCCCACATATGGGGGAAATACCAGGATTGAATTTGTTCACCATTACTGGCGGGCAGTATATTCTATGCAAGAACTTATAATAGGATTCTTGGTATCTGTTGCATATTAATATACCCCTATGTAATTGAAAATTATCTGCCAATTGTCCACCAGGATCTCCTGCCCCAGGTCTTGTTGCCATTGCTGCTTGACTTTCTGGGTATAGTCAGGCAGGATTCTCCTACCCAGCTGTGTGGCCTGACCGATCTGACCCTTTGTCTCCTTATTTGAGGTAAGGATCAGATGCTCTGCCTGCTTGAGGGGAGAGTCTGTTGCTCTCTCTCTCTATCTCTCTCTTCCCAGCTTATGAATATAGTTTCTCGCCTGCAGGAGGCAATAGTATTGTCCTGGTAGGAGTTTAAGACCCCTACCTGTCTCCCCATAGAAGCAAGCTGATCCCTGACATACAGATCCCATAGGCATCTGATCCCCCTCCTCTTCCAGCCTTGAAAACCTCCATCTGCCAGTCTCAGAATAAAAGTAGGATTTCCTGCAATTGGCAATAGTAGTGTTTCATCCTGTCCTGCACCTACTCCTTTCCAGATCCTTTCCCAGCCCTGCAATACCATCTCGGCCAATGGGTTTTTACCAATAGGCTGCAAGTAACTCCTATTCCCTCCTTCACATAAATATGCTGAAAGTTTCCCTGGGCAGGACTGCTCCTCCAAATCTATCCAATTTGCAGCCGCTGGTCTATGTACTCAGTCACTTACATATTGGTATTGCATCACTAGGTAGTAATTCCTGAGGTCAGGGAAATTTAACTAACCCCGAGTCTCGTCCACTTGGAGATGTTTTAAACTCACTCTGAGTCTCTTCCCTTTCCACATAAAGCCTGTGAATGCTCTTTCTAACCTTTTATAGTCTGCCCTGGTGGGCCCCACATGCAACATCTGCATAAGATATAACATCCTTGACAATATGTTCATCTTTATTGGCCTTTGTTTCTGAAGCTGCATGCCTACAGTGGTATAACACTCAATTCACACCTCACTGGGTGTGGGTGAGAATCTGTACAGAGCACACAGCCCACCTACTTGCTCCTATATGTTATAACTTTATCACTGAAGCCAAGCTGGAAATGATAACCCTTGTCTTCTCTACTACACAGAAGTGGATTCTTCAGGTTTCCACGTACCAATACTTTTGGGGTAGGGGCACGCTATTTCTTGAGTGGTCTACAGTGTTTGCAACAATATAGTACAGTGTATGGTGGGCTACCTGTGCATAATCCACTCTTTCCCAGAACAAGCAGGCTTATGATCCCATCCAGCTGTGCTCACAAAAAACACACCTCTTGATGGGAAAACAGGATAGTTGTGTTTAGACACTTATCCACTCCATGCAAACCTATAGTAAACAATGGCTGTATTTTCTAGTTCCTATTTTTTCAGAAGCCCACAAGCCTACAGAGGGCTTTTTTAGCCCAATTCAATTGAAGCCATCGAGCAGGGCTTGAACCAACCCTTTTCAGGCTTGTAGGCCACTGGCAATGTAAATATAAATTAAGGATATTATTTGATTCAATTCATTTAGATATTTATTATTTTACAAATTATTTTTTTCTTTATTAGTTTTTACTTTTGTTGCTTGTACTTCCTATAGTATGTGTGATATGTGCCTGCATTGTCAGGTCCAACAGGTCTCCAGCCAACTTCCTTGTCCTCCCACCCCACATACCACATCATCATTTTATTAACCACAGTCCCTGGTTTCCTGATGAACAGCTCCATCCCTGGTTTTTTGGTGGTTTCTGGAGTGCATAGGTGTGTGGACACCCTCCTGTGCTTACAGCATGCTGGTGGACTTGTGTCCACAGTGAATATGGCTTTCATGAGCAGGCTAATCCAGACCCTCTTCCTCATCATGAGTAAAACATGTATTGCTCAAACAGAGGAGAAAGAGTGACCCATTACCTATACCTATAAATAGCAGCAGTGCACAATGCAAGATTGTACGAGCAAATCTATTACACTTGCACAAAACAATCTTCATTGCTGTTTTTTAATGACACGGTGTCCTCCATCAAGGTGGGTATCTGCCCAAAGGGGTCTCATCAGTTGAGCAGTGTTGGATCTGGAATCAATATAAGCAATTCTCAAGTCTGGTGTGAGTTTAGTTTTGTGGAGGGGAAGAGGTCTTGGAGATAATCTCAAAGCTGCAGCCTATATGTTGTGAACTAGACCTGGGCCAGGGCCCAACATGTTACTTTTTTTTTTCTCCATACAGCTTTTTGTCCGCCCACTGCCAGCTTTCTCCTACCATCAGACCCTGTGTCCCTGTTCCCCCAGTCCCATCTGCTGTCCCCCCCCACTGTCTCATCAGTGAGGATCTACATGGAGCAGGACCCGGAAGTCCTGGAAGGCCATCACATACAGTGATGGGGGTCATATAGTTTTTTCCTGGTTTTCTTCCCGGGTGCAATGGAGTAATGGACAAGTTCCACCTCTGTGGAGATGTCCTCAAATGCCTGTGATTGATTGGTTGGTGTGTACACCCAAGCTGTGCTGCCACCAGGACACCTCCAGGTGACAGACAATTAGCAGGCCACAGTACCCCCCCCCCCGAGGGAGGAGAGCTGTCTGCTGGGATGCTCAATCTTCCCTTCCCCAGCCAGCTCCCGAATGACCTGCATCCATTTCTGAACCTGGGTCGCTGGTGTGGCAGGAGATAACAAAGGTGCTAGGCACAGCAGCCCTCCATACCATGTGGCTGGTGTACCCAATGCACCTCTTAATAGGATGTGTACAGTCCATGGGTCCAGTGTTTGTTCAGATAATCCAGCGCTCCCTCTTGAAGGGGGTGTTTCCCAGTGCTCACAAAAAGGCATTGTTGAAACCTCTTTTGAAGAAACCATCTTTGGACCCAGACTGCCATGCAAACTATAGGCCTGCCTCTAACTTCCCTTTCTGGGGAAGATTATTGAGAAAGTAGCAGCCATGCAGCTTGAGACACATTTCATTGCTTCAACATCTGTGAGCCACTTCAGTCTGGTTTCAAGTCCAGGCACAGTACAGAGACCACACTAGTCAGGATGCATAATGATCTCCTCAGGGAAAACGATAGAGGTGAATGGTCAATTCTCATTCTTCTCCATCTTTCTTCAGCATTGACACTGTGGATCAGCGGGTGTTGATGGATCACCTGGGGAGCTCCATGGACCCTTTGGCACTGTCATCAACTGGTTTGAGTCCTTTATCAAAGGCAGAATGTAAAGGGTGGTGATGGGAAATTATTCTTACACTGGAGTTCCCCAGGGTTCATTCCTCTCACCCATGTTGTTTGAGGTGTACATTCTACCCTGGTGGACATAACTAGACATTACAGGGTGGGTTTTTACTGCCATGCAGGTGATCTCCAACTGCACATGTCATTTGCACCAGGGACACAGAATGCGGTCTCTGTGCTGAACTATTGTTCGGCTGAGATCCAGGATTGGATGACCTCCAAATGGCTGAAGCTTAATCCAGAAAAAATTGAAGTATTGGTGATTGAGCCTAGTGGTCAGCAGGGAGCTGGGGTGGTAGGAGAGGTGACTGGACTAGTGCTTGGTTCTTCTTCTCTTGCTGCCTCAATAAAGATGAATACAGTAATTTGGGCATTATCCTGGACAGTGAACTGACACTGGAGGGCTGGGTGTCATCCATGGTCTGAAATGGTTTTTACCATTTTAAGAGTATCGCCCAGATTAAACCTTTTATCCCACCCAGCCACCTGCCCTCACTAGTACATGCTTTTATGACATCCAGACTTGATTACTGAAACACCCTTTACCCTGGACTGAATGGAGGGACCCTACGTCACCTGCAGCTGGTGCAGAGTGCTGTGGTCAGGTTGCTGACATGTCTACTTAGGTCATGTCCTATGACTCCAGTCTTGCATGCTCTGCACTGGCTGCTGGTGAAGTGGTGGATTTCCTTCAAGGTTGGATTGCTGAACTATAAAGTTCTAAATGGACTGAGCCCTAACTACTGTACCTGCAGGACCTTCTGTTACCTCACCAGCTCTCCAGCTCTCTTCATTCCTCTGAGGCAGGCCTCCTTGCGGTTCTCAGGGTTCAGCTGAAATCTTTGGGTGAGAGGGCCTTTAACATTGTTGGTCCAGCCCTGTGAAACTCACTTCCCAGATCACTGAGAGAGACCCCCTTTCACTGGAGGCCTTCAAGAGGGATCTGAAGTCCCATCTTTTTATGGCAGCTTTTGGTTTACTTTAGCTTACTTGCAGTTTATATTTATATTTGTTTTGATTGAGTTTACATATTATTGATATAAATTAGTTTTAATTTTAATATCATAATTGTTGTATGTTATTTTCTTGTTCTTCATGTAATGTGATGGTGTTTTATAATGTACAGCACCCAGATCCTACAGGAATGGGCACTTTATAATTAAACGCTTGCTTGTTTGCCTGCTTGCTCATTTTTTTAATTGCTCCTTACTATCAAATCTTGGCACATGTGAGTCTGAAATAGGGATTTGACTGCCACATGGTCATTAGTAGTTCTAAATGACTTTCTTCACTGGTTCTGGATTTGTTAAAATGCCACAAAAGTGAGTTTCTGGGTTTTGGTCAGCCACAGTAAACTGTCATTTATTTGACATCCATGGTAAGTGGATAGCTAACTGATCACAGTCTCATTTTTTATTTTAATCTTGAGTGGCATGGGAAAAAGGTGGGGAGGCTGGTGGACTAGGGGATGAGGTTATACTGATATGCAGTAGGGAGGTGGAAAGAGGGTGGGATAGATGCCAGTGGGGGGGACAAATTACAATTTGTTTCTCTATTTCTGACACTGGGGTTGGGCACCCAGTCTCAGAATCAAGGTGAGGATTAGCCACCAGGGTTGAATTGCAGGTGGCCACATTTTTTTAAATACAGCTGCAAGAGTGGGGGCACCACTGGATACCAGGAACTAAATATATGTATATAAATATTCATTTGTTTGTTCTGTTATTTGTATAACAATACAGGGCAGGATGTGTCTCTTCACAGATGACACTAAGCTCTGTGGCAGGGTAGGCTGTAAGGGGGGAGTACTGGAGATGCATTATGACCTGTAAAGGTTAGACAGGTGGTCTAACATTTGACAGTTGAAATTCAATACCTAAAAATGCAAGGTGGTACACATAGGGAACAAGAATCCCTGAACTGAATATTGGATGGTAGGGGTTAAGTTGGATGCTACTTTTGAGAAAAGGGACCTGGTAGTTATCATAAGTGACTCCATACAACAATCCAGTCAGTGCAGGAAGGCCTACAGCAAGGGGACCTGAATGTTGGGGTGTATTAGGAGGAGACTCAATAGCAAGAGGAAAGAGGTAATTCTGCCTCTCTATAGAACATGGTAAGTCTGCATCTGACATTCTGTGCACAGTTCTGGAGTCCCAACCTATGAAAAGACAAAAAGAGGCTGGACACCATGTAGCACACAGTAAACAGAATGATTCAGGGCCAACAGAGCAGATTCTATGAGGAACAGTCTACGGAACTGAACATGTACTCCCAGGAGGCCAGAAGGGAGAGGGGAGTCGTGATAGAAACCTTCGTATTCCTGACAAGAATGAATAAGGTAAACTATGAGGAACTATTCAACAGGAGCAGCTAGTTAAAAACATAAGAACATGAGTGGATGTTGATGGGGAAGATTTAGGCAGGACATGAGAAAGTTTTAATATGCAGAGAGGGTAGTTGAGCCATGGAACAGCCTACCAGCTGATATGGTAGGTGCAAAAAGCTTAAATGGTTTCAAACACAGCTGGAACAGAGTTAAGCTTTTAATAGTTACTCAGATGAGCAGCAATAAGGCAGGAGAAGGAGGACATGAGGGTATAAACTCCCTTTGGTCATTATGTCCCAGGGTCATGGGGTATAATGGCAGACTGAATGGACTGATGGTCTTTTTCTGACAACATTGTCTATGTTTCTATGTAAATAATTTTGGGACAGAGTAAGGGTGGGGGGAACCACTGGACTCCAGGGACTAAAGTTTTTGGGGAACAGGGAAATGAAGGGGTAGCCACTGCATACCAAGAATGCTTGCCATTGAGTCTTGTGTATATGGGAGGATGCCACTGGATGACAGGTATGCTTACCTGTAGGGTACTTGGTATGGGTCAGATGTGGGAGAGGGTGACACCAGACATCAAAAATGCTTACCATAGAGTCTTGTGTACATGGGAGGGTGCCACTGGATGACAGGTATGCTTACCATGAGATTAGGTGTGATAGAAGGGGCTATTGGTCACAAGAAATGCTTAGCATGGGGCAGGGTCATATGGTCGAAGATGCCACTAGATGCTAGGAATGCTAGGCATGGGGATGGGTGTAGGAGAGGGTATCACTGGATGCCATGGATGGTTGGCATGGGTTCAGTGTGGGAGAGGGTGCTATTCTTCTCCATAAACTCCTTGCTATTAAAGGTACTGATGTCAGCCAAAGGCTAGCCTTAGCAATGCAAAGTACAATGTAAGTAAGCAATAAGACAAGATGGGGTGTGCATTATGCTGATCTAAATGCATGCCCAGGGGACATAGTAAGACATAACGCCACAGGTGGAGTACCTTCTGCCCCTGAAAGTACTGTTAGATCAGCATAATGTATATCCTAAATTGCCTTATTGTGCTTATAAAACAGGCAAACTGAGATTTTTTTGAAAATCCATGTTTTTTCTATTAAAGCCAGATATGTATTTCATTGAAAGTAACTAGTAAAAAGTAGTCCATACCCATCTGCCAAGCATCTGTCTATTCACATAGTCGATAAATGAAATGTTTGCTTATCATGGAATGCAGGACTTCAAACTTCTGCAGAATTCTACTTGCTGAATATTCACCTCTGAATGTGTGCACACACACACACATACACATATATATAAAGGCCTCAGTAAAGCCAGGGATTCAATTTTACCTGGGCTCGGCAAGCATCAAAGATTTCCCTGGTAGACAGGAATGAATTGGGGCTCCATGGTAAAAATAGAAGCTGCAAAAAATAAAACCATTATTGGGATGTCATTGTTTTTGATTTGTTTACCTGTGTAAGAAGAGAAATATAAAAGAAAAGAACATTTAATCGTTATTTGTTCTTTTTATTTTGAGGGAGTTTTAATTTTGAGATCAGGTGGCAGCCATGTTTGTAATGCCAATCGGGAATTTTCAGAAAAAGGCATAGATATTCTTATTATGCTGCGTCAAATGTGCCAGAAAAATGTTTATCTGTGCATTACACATCTGAGGTATAGGTGCCAAACAATCAGGACACAGGATTTCCCTATCCATTTTCTAAAGAATTAATTGCAAACAACTTCATTAAAGCATAAATTAGCATTCAACCAGAATGTCAGAAAAGTAAGGAAATGTGACATTAGGGTAAAACAGTCCCTTGAGACTTGATGAATTAGTGGTGCGGTATTTCTCAAGGTTTGAAGAACTGTGCAATGCAGAGTTGGCATTACACTTACTTTGGCACCATCTTTCCAAGTACAGTATTAACATGTATTTTTCAGTGCCTGGAATGACGGTGTCAAAGCTAGAGCAATTTTTAGAGCTGAGCAGAACATAAAATTCCACCCACAGAATGCCTATAGAATGACCATTCTGATTCTGTGGAATTTTGCTGAATTTGCATGTAAATCCTGCGTAATTTTGCCATATTTTAAATTTCAATTATTTCACTATAATTTTGAAAGTGCATGTCCACATTAGAATGTAGGCAGTTGCCAATGGCTTATGTAAGTGTACCAAATTTCAGAGTTGTACATTAAAAGGGAGCATAGTTATGGGTGGCCAAACATTTAATCAAAATTTAATTTGTAGTTATTTTGATCTGATTTTAAAATTTATTTTCCAAATTTCTCCACTGTTTCAGATTTTTGAGAAACATACAGCATGGGTATATGTACCATGTTTCATGTCTCAAGCTTTAATGAGGGCTGAGCTATAGGTAGCCAAACATTTTGCCAACATTTAGATTTCTGTTATTTTAGTAAAAGTTTGATAGTAATCATTTAAATGTTATAAAATGTTAGCAGGTATACAAGTTATCATTACATTTGCATATGTACATAGGTTCAAATTTCTAGCCTCAGCTGGGTCTGGGACTGAGTTATTGCCTTCCAAACATGTTGCCAACATTTGCATTTCATTTATTTTGCTCTAAATTAAAACACAATATCAAAATGTAATCAGAGTTGACACATTTAATCTACTATATCATATGGTAATTTCTAAAAAGTTCATATTTGCAGCTTTAAATGGGACTGAATTAAAAGTAGGCACACTTTCACAAAATTTAAAAATTTAATTTTGCAAGAATGTAAACTGCAATTGTATAAACCCATGAAACTTTAAGACCCTGTACACTCTAGAGAGCTTAAAACAGTTTAACTGCCTTAAACCGTTTTAAGCTCCCGGAACACGGTTTGCGTTCACACTGTAACACGGTTAAAATTGTGTTACAAACATGTTCTAAAACAGTGCTAAAATCTTGATAAGAGGTGGTCTTTAGCACAGTTTTAGCTAAACATGGTTGCCTTAATCTGTGTTGACAGCAGTGTGTATGCAAGCCGTGCTGTAACACAGGTCAAGGCAACCCGTCCTATGGGAAAAGTATTTTTTTAGCAACAGGATTTAAAATAAAAAGCGGTACTGGTATTGCCTAGTAGCCCTTGAAACACTGGTCCCGAAGATGTGCTTTCTTCCCCTATCGCTTTCGGTTCCTGTTCACGGGTATCCCGTCATGCATTGTAGCACACTGCGGTACCCATAATGCTTACACTTGGTGCCGCAATCATGCCTGGGAACCCACTTCTCCTAGCATGGTTATTGGAATGCAATGTGGGCGCTCTGACAACCGTGCTAGGGATTGATTTATAAAATGATTTTAATAACATTTTATAGAAGAAGAAGAAGAAGAAGGAGAATCAGCATTTATATAGCGCTTTTCATACACAGTATCCCAAAGCACTTTACAAGCAATGCTAGACTGGTAGTGAAGTGACTGAATGTGTGGTGGCAGCCATATCGCACATCATCACCCACACACAGCCTGGATAATTGCATAAACCAGTTTATCGGAAGGGGAATTTTGGCCAGCACACTGGGAATGCTTCTTGCTCTTTTGCGAAGAGTGCCCTGGGTTCTTTTACTTCCACTGGACACCCATCAGGACAACACCAGGATGGGCAGAAGGGACCTTGGTTTGACATCTTATCCGAAGGACAGCACACCCCAGCAGTACAGCACCCCCCCAATACTGCACTCGGATGCCAGTGATTATTAGGTGCAAGTCCAATCCTGGAGTGGGACGAGAACCCATGACCTTCTGGTCCAGAAGCAGATGTGCTACCAAGTGAGCCACACTGACACCTTATAACTGGTTGCTAGTGTGTACAGGGTCTAAAACTAGAGCATGCAATACCATTAAATTTACCAGGTTCTTAGACCTTACAAGGAGACTGTGCATGCCAATTTTATTAATTGTTTGCTACCAGAAATTGAAAACTTACATATGTGCTTAATGCCAATTCCTATGAGTCCTTGTGAAAATTGTAGAAATTCATGAAAACAATCCATAACATTGGAATTTGCTAATTTCACTCAGCCTTCTCTGGTGATTTTAATTAAAGGATAGAGGTATGAGAGGCAGGTAGTGCAGTGGGTCAACAGGTTCATGAGTTAGATGCACAGTTTCACTAAGAAATGGACAGCTGAGCTGGATAGCACACCAGTTTGTAAACACCCAGGTTGGAGCAAGGAAGCACAGAGTGTCAACAATTCCAGCCTGAATGCAGGATATACAAGGATCACACCCAGTAAATTTATGATCTAAGAAGCCTGATGTGCGTGCAAGTCTGGGACCTAGAGATACTGAAAAAGATGTAGTGAGCTGGCCAAGTGGCACTGAGGGTTGAAGCACTGGTGCCACACCTCGTGCCACACCAGTGACCTTGGTTCAGGAATTGACTCAGGTCATTCAGGGGTTGGCAGGGGGAGGAAGGATTGAGCATCCATAGACAGCTCTCCTTCTTTGGGGAGGAGTGGACAGTGTGACACACTGTAGATTGACACCCAATGGTGGCTGGGTGTTAGTACAGGCACATCACCCAGAAGAGAGGAGGGCACACATCCAGGGCATATGGCTGCTTCCGCAGAGGTGGCAGTAGCTGCCTTGCCCATTGCATGGTTCAAGTGCCCAGGCAAGAAAAACAGAAAAGGCAGGAACTGATGAGGTCCGTGATGACCTTACACATTTGGGTCAGAGAATGAGTCCATCTGAGAAAGGGCCGTAGCTACCCATCAGCTCTGCAGAGAAAACGATAAAGTATAAATACAAAAAGAAAAAAAAGATGTAGTGGGAGAAGACAATGACTGGGGCACCAGGAAGGAAGAATTCTGCTGTTCCAACAGGATAGGTTGATAGGAAAAGAAGTAGTTGACTCGTGTTTTAAGGGATTTTGTCATTGTACAGAACAAAGAGAATATCAGTGGGATTAGTAGTTCTACTGAGTCAATCTACAGAATAAAGTGGATATCAGTGGGATTAGTAGTTCTACTGAGTCAATCTAGCTATGCCAAGAGAGAGAAGGGGGGTCAAAATAGTCACCCAAAAAGGAACAGCAGGACGTCAAAAAGCTCAACCCAGCTTATCAAATCAAGTAGTGATACGTGCATTGTGAATGTTAAATTCAACAAAAAGAGTTCTGAATGCTTCATCAATATGCTACCATAAATATGTGATAAAATGTTACCAATAATCTGTTTTTGTTTTTTGTTCTACTGCAAATTTAAAACTTCTAAACCAATTTATCAGGATACACTGACTTTGCAAATGCATGACAAATGTTAAGTCTATACCTGCATGAGCTGAGAAGTTACAAACATCCACATTTTTGAGAGTTTTCACAAAATTTTGCAAATATTTACATAGTAAAGTTTTTAACCCCCGTAACCTACAAATCTTGAATCCACTTCTCTCCATATTTAGACAATTCTATAGGCATTACAAAAAGGTTATTTGTGCCAATTTACATATGTCTAGCTGCAAAGGTGCCTGAGTTATATGCAGATGAAATGTTTCACTAAATTTCCTGCAAAAAATGAAGTGACAGACTTTGAGCACATATAATTTTGAGACGATGCATCATAATGTCATGAAATTTGGCACATTGTTAGATCACTATCATCAAGTAATCATGCTAAACTTAAGGTCTCTGGCCCAATAGATGGCTGAAGTATATGCAGATAAAAATGTTCATGAAATTTCTCACAAAAAATTAAATTACAGATTGTGAGCACCTATAATTTTGATACTATCCATTCTAATTTCATGATTTTTGACATGTCATTGGAAACCCTACCGAGCAGTACACATACCACATTTCAAAGCTCTACATCACAGGCTAGCCAATTTATTACCAAATTACTATGTTTTTAAATTTTCATGAAATTACAATGAAATTTCATGAAATTTCAATGAAATTCCACAAATTCAGAATTTTCCCATTCTGCATAGCTCTAGCAAGTTTGTGCGACACAATTATTAAAACCCCAAGAAATACCATGCCATTGATTCACCAAGCCTTAGGGCAATTTGTTTACCCTAACATCACATTCCTTTGTTTTTGAGGCATTACAGCACAGCCCTGATGCTTAACCATAGTATTTTAAAATTAACAATATAATAAATTGCTCCATAAATTTGGAAAGTTTTCTCACATTTCCTTATAAGAAGCATCAGCTTCCACCTTTACTCCTCCCCACTCTTTTGCCCTCTGTCACTGCAATACACTAGACTTTTAAGTTGTCTGCTCATTGATACCAGTGCTGAATCATAGGTTGACAGGTGGCGTATGACCAAGTTCAGCAAGGTCTAGTCTTGCTTCATAGAGGCTGAGTATATCCTCTCACTGATACCAAAAGTCTTCTCAGGACTGAGGCCTGTGGACTCAAGTCCTCTCCTAGAATGTGGCATCCAAAGCATAGGCGGCACATGGTACTGCATCCAGCTAGGAGGGCTGCAGCATGAGCATGGAATATTTATTTCTAAATAGCATGAATAATACTGTTGGTCAGGATTCAGTGGAGTGACTTATTCACCAAGATAGCCACGCTTCTTTTTCTCGTGGGGGCTAAAGCAGATATTACATACTCCACCCAGTCTCTATGTAGATGGGAGTGGTCATCTGCTTGGAGCCTGGTCTCCTACAAGAAGGTCACTGAAGTCTTAAGACATTTTAAGTATGAGAAGACCTGTTTCCTCTTAACCGGAGAGTTTAGTCCATGGACTTTCCAAGTGTGACAGGTTACTTCACCCATGATATTGCTTAGGGAAACTTGTAACTGGATGTGCATGAGAGGTTATCATACAAAATCATATACTGTATGTCCTGGAGCATACTCTGCCATATGAGGAATGGGGGCAAGGGACTACAAGTGAAGTTCAGGAGCAATAAGTGGGGGGACTCCAGAATGCATAGGAGAGCAGAGACTATTCATATTAGCATAAAGTGTTCACTTCTGTCAGCAGCAGGAAATAAAACTCTAGCTCTAGTAACAACATAGAACACATAGCTTAACAGGAAATGCAAAACAGTTCAAGGAAGAAATAGGATATGACCAGTTGGAAATTCTTGCCTGAGACTCTCCTATTGCCCTCCAGAGGAATGGAGAAATTCTGTAGTAATGTAAGAACAGGTTATAAGTAAAAAGTTCAGTAAACTCGTTCAAACAAATTTTACTCTAGGTAGCCCACCCTCACCCCCGACATCCCATGCATGAAAATAAGTAGTTAAACCATATAACCTTGTGAGCAAAGGGGACTTTTTAAACCAAAAATTCATATATAGACCTGTCTGCTGCAACAGATATCCAGAATCCAGCTTGTATTCAGGGCAGAATCTTTCGCCAAGCAAGGGTAACTGGTTGCATGTAGGTTGGTGGGATGACCCACCTACAGTATCTTGCCACATCTATGTGAAGTCTCCTCTATCCCTATTCAGGGAGGAAGGAATGGGTAGGGGGTTCCCCTTGTGTGCTAGTCTAATAGTGGTCTAGATTAGCCCTATGTCGCTGGGCACTCTGACTCCAGCTATCAGAACCCTCCATGCACCCAACCTGTTGTAAGGCAGAGCCAGCTATAATGTTGCTTATGTTGCCCCATCCTTCATCCAGCACACCCTGGTAAAGCCTGTGCATGCAGGGGAAAAGAAATGTAAACTTATGGTGGCAGTTCATCTGATAGGATGGGGATATGCCCTGGGTAGCAAGAACCTTGCAAGGGGAAAAAGTGCTTGTTCCAGAAGACCTTATTGTAGGTCCCTGTGTTTGCCATGGCAGTGGTCTTCAAGGCTCATGGCTGTAGTAACACCAGTAATGTTGCCAGAGCACACCAGGACAGGTGCGTGGACATGTCACAGACCTTATAATTCAAAGTTTTGCTTATATCTATAAATCAGGGATGACAGATGCACTCTTAGTTGTGGAATGACAGCAATTTTATACCCCTTCCCTTGAAACAACATGCAGACTGGTTATCACAAGATGACATGATTGTAGTATGGGTAGACAGGTGCCAACAGTTTATTCATTTGGGTATTCACCAGCAGTAATGTGGATTGACTGCAGCTGTGAGCAACAGTAGCATTGGCAGGTGGGTTCCAATTATAATGGTGTCCAGTGCTATTTTGTTCTACCCCTCTGGTGGTACTGGACACACACTGATGGGAGAGCATATGCCCTGGGGGGTGAGAGGGGGGACAGAAACTGGTAGTGAGAGGTCAGACCTTGTGTACCAAGTAGCCGACCAGCTAAGAGGAATATATCTTCTCCAACTCTGGCCACTGTGCAATCACATCTCTTGGCAGATACACATGGAAAAAACAGTTTGTTACAGGAGGAAGTCTCAAGTCATGTAGTTCCAGCAATAATCATGGTTTTCTATAGGTGAGCTGTACTTTGTGAGCTCACCAACTTTGGGTATTTGCTGGTAATCCAGTATCTTGAAAGAAAAACAGTGCTGGCCTAGAGTTGTTGGTCCATGATGCACAGAGCTAAAGGTAATGGGGGATGGGGGGCAGCAATCCAGAGGGGGAAGGGGCACCTAAAGGAGACAGGTGCATACAGTAGGAGGCCAGACCAATAGCCCTAAATGACCAACCTACAAGGAGTGGTCAGTAGTACCCGCCCCCACACACAATCCAATCCCACTCGCCTAGCCCCAGCAGAAAAGGTACTTGGAGGCACCATAGCATAGTGATTTAGGGCACTCGGCCACAAACCTGGAGACCTGAGTTTGAATCCCCTCTGTTCCCACTTGTGTACTGTGTGACCATGAGCAAGTCACTTAACTTCCTTGTGCTCCCAGGTCTGGAAACAAGCTCTGGCTCAGTGTGCCTTTCCTGGTTAAACAATTTCCCCTTCCCCTTGCCTTTCCTTACAGGTCTAGGCAGAAACTTGGTGAAGTTCAGGTGTTAACTAGGATGACAGATGGTAGTGTGTCTTCAGATTTGGTGAGTGAATCCAGGCAAGCACTCTCAGTCCCTGAAGATCCAGAGTTCGGCAGAAAGATTTCAGCAACAATGACGGTGAACCAGCAAGTGTCAGAGGATCCAATGGTGCAGGATTAGGTGGCCAGAGTAGTTACAGTGGGTGATGATGCAGCCCCCAACTTCTCGGACAACTGGCAGAGTGGAGGGGTGTAAGTTGAGGAGGGTCTGAGCAGTGCATATTTGTTTTTAGCAAGTACTGTAAGGCACCCATTCTGTCTGATGATGCCTCTGACACCTCACCTCAGCTGTTGCTGCGAGAATGGAGGGGCTGACCCAGGAAGTCTTTCTTTTGCTGATGACAAATCCACCTATGGCCCTTGGGTGGCAGCGACCACCCATCAACATCTGCAGAGTGGCCAGTATGGTCCATAGATCCACCTAGAGGGGCAGTCATGTCCATGCCCTCAGGTGGGGCAGAGGATCCAGCCTGTAAATTTCTGCAAGGATCTCAAAATTCCCTGGACCAATATTTATGTAGAACGTCCCTAACTGTGTTTGGGCTGACAAACATCAAGGGGACCAATTATGTATTACTCGCATGGTGGCAGGGTACCGCAATGAAAATTGCATAGCCAAGAAGTGCATAATGTGGTGGGCCTCGGGTAAACCTTCCTCTGAGTGGATATGTCTTTTGAAATAATCATGGAAGAAGCCACTAGGGCTAGAGCTTGCAGTGCCCATGACCCGGGTTCGGGAACAAGTCCAGAGCCTCGGCGGGTCGGGCGAGGGGAGAAGTATCAAGCATTCTAGGGACTGCTCTCCACCTCTGGGAGTGAGAGGATGAGCTGAGGACACCCGGTGCTCGAATAACACCCTGTGGAGGCTGGGTGTACACTAGCCTGTGACCACATCTAAAGGGGGGGAGGTTATGGCAGACGTCTGTGGCTGTTCAGCAGGTGCGCACATGATCCACGCTGATATCATTGCATAGAAACATAGAAGTTGATGGCAGAAGGAGATCGCTAGGTCCACCTAGTCTGCTCATTTGTTTTAGACCTATTTTGACACTCTAGTTGCCCATTGTAGTCAGGGCTCCCTTGTGTCTATCCCATGCATTCTTGAATCCCCCCATGGTGTTGACCCCCACAACCTCTTAGGGTAGGCTGTTCCAGGTGTCTACCAATCTTTCTGTGAAGAAAACTTCCTGGTGTTGGTATGGAACCTCCCTCCTGGCAGCCTGAAGTCATGTCCCTGGTCCTGAAGCCCTTCTTGAAGTGATAGCATTCCTGTGCCTGTACCTTGTTAATGCCTTTTATGTCCATGCTTCTGGAAAAACCCTTGAGCCAGTAGCACAGTGATGCCCCTGGACCCCTACCCAAATGACTCCCTAGGTGCAGCCTTAGCTACAGCCTCAAGATTGATCTCGGTCTCTCCCCTTGGAGATCCCCACAGCAGTGGGCAAGCTGCAGGCCCCCCAGTCTGGGTGACTTTAGTGGGATGCCTGGTGGGTGGTCCAGGTGCTGAGAGAAAGGGGGTACATCCTCTGCCTGTCACCCAGGTAATAAACAGAATTAGAAAAAAAATCCTGGAAGATGAGTACAATGTGGTCTTGCCACCTTAGCTCCCCCAGTTCTCTTGAGCACCATAAGATGGCTTCTTTTGTAGTGTAGCTGAGAAATATGGCCAGAATTGACCGTGGCCACTCACCATTTTCTTTTTATTGGGGGGGGGTAAGGGATCAGTGTGACCTCTCAATGTTTAAACTCAAGATCCACTTTAAGTTGAAGAACTGCGGGCAGAGCGTGGTTGAGAAAGGCCACAGTTTCTTTGAGTTCAGCTCTTTCTGGAAACCAGATGAACCGCAAGTTGTTGCAGTGGCTGCAATTCTCCAGATCATGAAGTTTATCCTGCAATGTGTGGATCAGGCACCCCGCTCCCTGATGAGAGACTTGAGGTCTTGGATGTCTGCTTCGTGTTTCTGAGTGACGCATTTGTTTTCAGTTACCCTAGAGCTGATTTTGGCTAATTCTGCTGCACTGTTGTCCGATTCTGTAATGACATCTCCCATTTGTGTGAAGAGTTTTTGGAACATTTATTCAATCACTTGAGTGTCCAGAGGCAGTTTCCCACCCATTGCCATTTTGTCTGCTGTGGCTAGAGGAAGACAGTTAAGGCTTTTTCAATGGCTCCAGTGACTCTGGATCCTGAAAGGCAGCAACTGGTGGCACTGATCTACACTATGCAGCAAGCACTTTCAGGTAATACTGCAGTTTGCCAGTTCACAAGGTTAAACTTCAGATGTTTATGGATATTTAGGTCAGGTGGCAAGCAGGATTAGGATTAGACAGCCATTTTACTGTGGGTCATGCCACACCCCTAGTCCTGACGTTTTTCCTAAAACTGTTTTAGTTTTCTGTGTTTCCCCTCCACTCCTGAGTACTCTGAGTAGTGACAATAACTCAGTATTTGGCTCCAAGTGCAAAATACCCTATTATTCAGAATATTCAGGTAATACTCATTATTCACAGATTTCTAGAGATTTCAGGACCAATAGCATATCTGTTTAGTGGGACACTAAAGGAAGGCAGAATTTCTGCTGACTGCTTGGAAGGATGCTACAGTGGTCCCAGTACATATAAATAGTGAACAGAGACCACAGACCTGCAAGCCTAAAGGGTGGGAAATGTTATGGAAGCCCTAATAAAGGAACAGACAGATAACTAACAAAGGCAGGAGGGCAAAACAGATGCAAATCAGAACAGGTTTACCACAGGGAGGTCATGCATGATTCACCTGTGAAATGCTTTTCCAAACGATAAGCCACAACTTGGTCATGGGCATACTGAATAGATTTAAGCTAAGTGTTTGACCTAGTACTGCAAGGTCCTGAACTGGTTAAGATGTGGACTTTCCAGTAGAAGATAGGGTATTTGAATTAAAAGAGAACTACAGTCAAAATCTGCAAAAGTTGCAGAACATGTTATGCAGAATGTTTGGATTTGTGTGTGTAATATTAGTGTGCCCTTTCCTTTATTAGCTGCTAGGATTTTTTTTCTAAGTTTGTCTACTAGTTTTATGGTCTTTGGGGAGCTCCACATTTGATTTTGTTATTGCTTTTTCTTTTTCTTATTATGCCTCCTGTCCCATGTGACAGTGATGTCTCCGTAACCATAAGTTTAATAAGTGATAGCTGTTGCAGCAGCAATCTGCTGTTAGTGACCATAGATTCAATAAGTGATAGCGACTGCAGCAGCAATCTCCTGTTAGGAGCCTGTGCCCAGATATTCAAAAGGGAGTGGAAGCATGGCACAAAGGTTTGCACTGTTCTTGCACCTGTGACTGACCCAGAGCCTGCTATATTCAGTTGAATAGGGAACCAGTGCAATCCGGCTGAATATCGGCCCATGTCCGAACAGCACTAAGTCAAGCTGCGCTGCCCCGACATGGACCTGTGCTGTATCTAGCCCACAGAGAACTGCACCCCAGGACCTGATTGCACTGGGAGCCATGTTGGCTATATTCAGCTGCACCATGCAAGTGAGTCCATAGGGCATGTAAGGCTGTTGGGGCCATTTGCCTTCCCAGTATGGGCTCATTTGCATGGTGAGTGGCAGCCCTTTTGTGCCCAACACATAGGCATCGGGCATGTCATCCCTGGTGTCTACTGGAACCCACCACCCTCCAGTCACCTGCTCCACACAAATTACACAACTCCACGATGTCTTGGGCACTCCCACCCCCAACCACCCCTCTCATATATGGTAAAGTTATCCCTGGTATCCAGTGGCACCCACATCCCTATCACCCATACCGTATATGATAAACTTATCCTTGGTATTTAGTGGCACCCCCCCCACCCTTCAAGCATCCATCCCATATTGTCATACAACTCCCTGGTGTCTAGTGGCATCCCCACCCCAAATCACCCATTCTATATAGGTTACATAATCCCCTGGTGTCTAGTGGCACCACCACCCTCAGATCACCCATTCTGTATTGTCGATCACTGCAGCTCATACAGTGGCCAGCCAAGGAGGTGAGAGGAGGGCCATGCCAGTTGCCATTTCTGGATTCAGTGCATGTCCCAGGACATGCTGATAAGGAGGGCTGGATGGGTGGTGTTCAGGGTGCAGGCAGAGTAGGTTTGGAGGGAGCGCTGAACTGCCAAGGTTTGTTGGTCTGTTAATTGACTGGCATTCATGGGGTGAGGCAGGGGTACCACTGGACACCAGGGACAGTATAGGGTTCATGGACTGGGTGATTGGGGTGTGGAGAGATACAGACAGTTGTGTAACCCATAGGGAATGGGTGCTCTAGACACCAGGGAATTGTGTGATAATATGGAATGGGTGACTGGGAGGTGGAGGGTGCCACTAGACACCAGGGAATTACATGACAATACAGAACAGGTGATCAGAGAGTGGAGCGTACCACTAGACATCAGGGGGTTGTGTATCCTATATGGAACTATTGATTGGGGTGCCACTAGACAACAGGTAGTTGCGTAACTTATACAGAACAGATGATCGGGGGGTGCCACTAGACACCAGATGTTGTGTGACAATATGGAATGGATATTTTGGGGGTGGGGTTGTCACTAGGCACCAGGGCCTGCAACTTTACCTGGGAAGTAGCCAGCTGCAGTACAGCCATCCCACCATTGGTGGGGTGGAGGCATGGGCTTAGCACCTGGTTAAGTCATGGTTTTTGTGGCAGTAAATAGCACTGCTTTAGGTGCCATTTACCACCATTGCAAACCATTGAAAATGCCGCTGCACCCGTATGCAAGAGTGGACCCTGTCATTTGCATGTGTGCAGCATTATGTTAGCACCTGGACACTAACGGGTTTAATGCATGCTACAGACCTCTCAATATAGCTGCCACCCAAGAGCTGGACACAAACCCAAATAGCATGGGCACAAACCCCATTAGTACGAGCACTAATTTTTGAATATCTAGCCCCTGATGTTCTGACCTCAATTAAATAACTCTTTGTCATGTAATCTTTTTTGTTTTGTTTTGTTTTGTTTTGTTTAGGCATGCACCTAGTGTGAGTCTAGACAGTAGGAGTAAATGTTTTGTTTTTAAAGCTACCGTTTCATCAAACTACACACAGCTATAAAAAAGGCACACACATTCCCCCAGGTCATCAATGCTATAATGAGTGAAGACTGTAGCTACTTCCTTCTGTTTCCAGAAAAGTTCTCTCAGTAATACCTCCGATGTTTGCCAAACTGTGAATGTATTGTAGCCATTGTTAGTGCTCACTGGAAAAGGAGAATCAGTTAAAATCACAGCACTACTGCTATAAAATTGACACTAAACCAGCTCTTGCCGAATCTATGGTTACAGACACATCACTGTTACATGGAACAGGTGGCATTGTAGGGGAAAGAAAGCAGTAAAAACTTCAAAATGGAGTTCCCCAGGGGCCATAATACTAGTTGGCAAATTTAGAAAAAAAAAATCCTAACAGCAAAGGAAAGGGCACAGTAGGACTACACCCACAAAACACTCTACACAATATGTTTTTTGTAAATGCTGACTGTAGTTCCCCTTTAACTGAGTATTTTTCAGATAGTGGATACATGACAACTGGGTTGCTACAGAGACTGGTGGGGTCTGACATTACTCAGTGCTTTCTATCAGTGACCTTGGAGGAAAGATGAATGGGAAGGTAAAAAAATATCTGCCTAAAGAGGAGATATACTGGAAACCCAGGAAAAGGTATATGGCCTGCAAAGGGATCTCGAAAGGCTCTGATTGGGCCAAGAGGTGCAGAATAAAGTTTAATATAAACAAATGTATGGAAATGCACCTGGTGAGCAGAAATTGTTTGACAGTATTTGTTTAAATGAGAAGGTGATGAGGATTTCAGAAAGGAAAAATAGCCATTTGGGTAATTTTTACAAAGAACCTGAAGCATGGGAAACAGTCTGAATGAGAAAGTGGGGATCAGATACTGGGACATATCAAGTGAAATGTGCATAATAGCAAGTAAAATATTGTGAATCAATTAAAATAGGTTATATTACCAGTGTACAGATCAGTGGTGAGGCCACACCTGGAGTAACTGTCATTTTTCAGTAGTGGGTGGCAAACAAAGGAAGGATATCATAAGAGTGGAGAGGGTGCAGAGAAGGGCAACACAAGTTGTATGGGTGCTGGAAGAACAAAAAGAGTATATGTAAAAGGTGCATGAACTGAGTCTTTTTAGCATGGAGAAGAGGAGGGTAGAGGTGATTTAATCTATGTATTTAAACTAGTACATTTATACAACTTAAATATGCAAATAAAGATAACTACCAAAGGAACCAGTGACCACTGAAAATATTTGGGAGGGGGAGGCATTTAGAGACATTTGAGAAAGCTTTTCTTCTCCCAGAGAGTAGTGAGCATATAGAATAATTGACTTAGGTCAGAGGTGAAAACCAATGAGGGAGGTTAACCTCACCTGAAAGAGGCAGGGTGGTCTTTTAGTGGTTAGAACACCAGTTTGGGAGCAAAAATATCACAAATTCAAATCCCACTAGATCCAGATACTTACTGGGTGACTTTGGGCAAGTTTCTTAACCTTCCAGTGCTCCAATCCACCCAGCTGCAGACATGCATAGAAGTAGGACCACACTGGATATGAAATGCTATGTCAGCTGGGCTATCTGGATAAGTAAACTGTTAAAAGAAATTACTACTACAGTAGTACTAATGAGTTAGACAGGGATGGTCCCAGTGGGCCCAAGGCCCACTTCCATCTCATTTTCCTGTGCTGCTATGTTCTTATTGATATCCTGTGCTGTGCTAATTGGAGGCAAATGAGATCTGCCCTGACAGCATGCTGTTACTTGTACACTGTCTCTTGTTGAGATAGGTAGGCACTGTTCAAATCTGCTCTAATATTGTAGTTTTCTATGAAACATTCTTACAGTTACATTTCTATTTATGCCATTCTTAAATGTAGTGTTTACAATTTAGCAGAAAATATAGTATTTATAAATCATTTTTAATAAATATTTTTCATTAAGATATATTAAAGACAATGTTAGAAAATCTTTATAAAAACTTTGTATGCATAATGTTATAACATAATATGCAAATTATAACTGTTTTTAGATGTAAAACAGGTAACTGATTTTATTTAGTACTGTCACTGCATTTTTTTTTACTTTAACTACAGAAACAATTGAGCAGTAACATAGTGCATTACGAACTCAATCAGAAAAAAAAACTTCAATGTAATTATTACAATATTTATACACTGGGGGCTTGCCAATTTTGCCCCCCGAGCAGTTGAAACATTGCTGCATTGTGGGTAGGTGTAAATAGATGATACATAACCATGTTCTGTGACTGTCCAGTGGACAGCCGAGGAGATGAGAAGAGAGCTGTGCTGGTTGCGATTCTAATGACCATGGCAATCGGGATGAGAGGGTGCGGAGTGGGAGTCCTCAGTTGGCGTGCAGGGAGAGGGGGATAGTGTATGGTCAGGTGGTGGTGGAAACCACTGGACTGCCAGGAACTGTCAAATGTGTGGCAGTTAAGGGGTGGTGGGGAACCACTAGACCACCAAGGAATGTGTACCTTATGGCAACTGGGCGATTGGGTTGTAGGGGAAACCAGTAGCCCACCAAGAGATATGTACCTTATGGAAACTGGGTGATTGGGGGTGAGGGCTCAACTAGACCACCACAGAATGTATACCTTATGGCAACCAAGGGGGGGTGAGGAACAACTAGACCACCAGGGAGTGACTTGTACACAGAAAGGGGTGCTAAGGGTTCACTTTGCTGCATGCAGATGAGCCCATAATGGGAATGTAGATGGTCCATTAACACCTTGCATGCCCAAGGAGCTCATTTGCATGCTCTGGATGAATATGGCCTACAGGGGACCTGGCTCTATCCCATTTTGGGGAGCACTATCTCCTGGGAGCCATATGCAGTCCTGGTCCATGTCAACACAGCACAGATCCACTTAGTGCTATGCCAACATGGCCCAACATTCAATCAGATAGCGCCACTTCATCAGTGAGTGCTATCCATCTGAATATTGCTTAGAGCTCACCTGTGCAAGCTCAGTGTAAATGGTTGCACTGTGCTTGTGCCTGGCTCTGAATATCAGGTCCCCAAAGAACAAAAAATTTCAGTGTAGTTAAACATGTGGAACTCTGCTGTACAGACAACCAGAAGAAGGTAGTGTATGTGGCATTTAGGAGGTGAATAAGCCAAAGGAGGCTAGAGAAAGGAGCAGAGCAGAGTATAGTGAGCTCTGATAAGTTGTTAAAAATACATTTTTCCAATAACACATTTAGAAGCCCAAACATTACATTGCTTAACCTTGATGCAAAACAGCCAGCTCAAAGGGATTGTGTTTTGATGGGTATGAATTAGAGTGGCACATGGCAGGAGGAAAGGAAACAAACCAGTAGCACTCATATCACCAGCTAGGTAATTTTATACAACAGCAGCACTCCACAAGCTGCAAAAGTCACAAAATACCTAACTCGATGAAATAAGTGCCTTTTCCATAATGACCTCTGCTCTGACACACAGAAGAAAATAACAGCAGGGTGACGTCATCAGTCCTGGATTGGTCTCTTAAAAGGGCCATATCACTAATATACAAAACTGATGCACTGACTGAAAATGCCCTTAAAAATGCACTCAGATTCATTTTTCATTAAAATTCCTCTATAAGTGGCTTAATGCTCTCCCAAGTTTGTGACTCATGTGTGCAACAAGAGACACCAGGATGGGTAAATATGGAACAATAATCGCTCATCTCAAGTGGGTTATTAGGCATGCAATGTTTATATCGAGTTCCTTTAAACACACTTGTTAAGCATAATTTTCCCAAAATTACATTATCTTGTTAAGTGTCTTTTTGCACTGATAAAATGGACCATACATAAAATATGCAGAAAAAGTCATCTGAATATAACAAAAAGATTTTCTTCAACAGGAAATATTTTTGTAAGAAAAAGTAGTCCATTCTCCCGATCCTCACCCCACACGTCAGATCTATTGAAACGGCTGGTAAAACCATTTTTAAATGAAGCAGATAGAAATTCTTTACCTTGCCACCTTCTGTTTTGTTTAATCCATAAGTGCTGCTCAAGGTCTGTTCATATCGACTTGTGTATAACATTACTCCCTGGTGCTGTACGGTGTGAGAGACACACTGCATCTCCCCATAGAGCTACAGTGAAGAAGCAGTGTGAGTAGAAGAGGAGACTGAGATAGGGTCGTCAGTGACATTAGAAGTTTTAGTTGGGGTCATTGTTGCCATACTATGTTTGAGGAGAAGAGTCAGCTATAGACAGCTGTTGCCAGTATCTGTGACAATCTCACTGAGAGTGAGACATGGTACGGCTACCTGGAGAGCAAGAAGGTTGGCAGAGCCAAAAAGGGATGGGCAGTAAAGAGGAACGGAAAGAGATTTTTAATTATTTATTAGTGAAGACAAACTGTAACCACGTCGTTCCTCGAAAAACAGGAGTCACTGGATAGCGTAAAACCTTTTATTGGACCAATATGTGTCTTTTAGAAAGTTGGCATAGTACAGAAACTCTCAGGGCCACACATGTCCTTTCTTCAGGTGTATAAAAATTGCACCTGAATGAATTATGTGGCCCTAAAAGCTTGTGTACTATACTGTCATTGTACAAGACATAGATTGTTCCAAAAAAAGTATCAAACTATCCAACAGCTCCTTTTTTTAAAGGTTTTTACCAGAAAAGGCATTCGGCAGAGGAAGCACATTGAGTATGTTAATGTTATTTGACTAGGAACTACGTACCATGTATTTATGGAGGATTAATTCCATGGTTTGGAGTAGTTCTCAGCCAATGAGAGGTCTGGATCTTATACCTATTATATAAGCTATGATAACCTAACCATGATAGTTAAAGACACTCACCTGTGCCTCAGTCCAGCCCACAAGGAGGTGTGTTAAACAAGTTTATAAAATGGGTCCAAAAACAAGAAAACTTTATTTGTGGTGAAAAAAAAAGTTGGGTAATCATACATTAATACAGTGAACTGCATGGTTGTCCTAATCCTAAACCTGACCAGACTTGTTGGCAACCACATCATAAAGTCAACCCCCTAAACCCAGAAGTGATCTGCCATCACTAACATGGTTGCAACCTTTGTTGACTAATAACCTTTAACCATGCCCTAAAATCTAAATTAAATGGAAACTGTCAGCCTTCCAGTAGCAACAATCCAGGACTTGTAGTTGCTGATTAGCTAAAATGCACTAGTTCTAAATAGTTTTTAATAGCTTACAAGGCTGAAATCTATAAGTTTATCTGGTTGATCCTATTACCCCACTGCTGACCATTATCAATCAATCAATCAATGAATCAATCAATCAAGTCTTCATTTATCCAGGTGAACACCATTGAGTAGGCTCATTTACAAGGTGGACCTGCGTTACACAAGGTCAAGAATAACACTTTTATGTACAGATAATAAATAGACATAATTATACAGAAATAGAAAAAAAAATACACAGAGCAATAACAAGTATTTCAGGTATAGGGTTAACAAGGTTAGGGAGAATGATATGAGAAGGGGAATTAAAACATTCTGAAACAGCCAGCATATTAAAACATTTTCAAACTGCACGGCATATCATTAGTCAGGACATATACAAACTTAAGGGGCAGATATGGAGGGGAGGGGTACAGGACTGCAGCTGTTCTAGGAGGGGTGCCACAGAAGATGGGCTGGGGACATATATGTTAGGAGTCTGAGGGTAAGAGAGGTAGTGGATTAGCAGAAAAAAAGAGGGGGGTATAGGTGGAGACAATCAAGGGGCCGGGTTAGGTGGAGATGTAGTGGTCAGGTAAGCAGTAGGCACCCTAGCACGCTAAGCGTACTGGAAACAGCTTCATAGCTCCTTAACAGCCTTGACATACAAGGTCTTTAAGGTGGTAAGACTAACAGGGAGACTCAGTTTCATAGATTTCTGTAGTTTGTTCCAGAGTGAGGGCAACACAAAGCTTATGGCCACTCTTCCAAAGCATGTACTGGCCCTAGGTACCTTCAGTAGAAGCAGAGAATAGCTTCTCAGTGCATAGTTGCCTACCACATATAACAGCAAACAGTCAGAAATGTATTGGGGTAATTTGTTGGTAATAGCTCTGTAAGTCCAGAGAGCCACATTTCTATTCCTTCTGTACTGAAGGGAGGTCCATCCCACAGCTGCATATAAGGATCAGTGGTGGGTGGTGCTAGGTAGGCCAGTTATGAATCTCAAGGCTCTGTGTTATAAGATGTCCAGTTTAGTAAGACAGGAGGTATTACACTGACTACAAATGAAATCGGCATAATCAATTAGGGATAGAAACGTGGATTGAACTAACTGCATCTTGGCATCTTTGGTCAGGAGGCAGTTTATTCTAAAGAAGAGACAAAGCCTCTGCCTCAATGTTTTCAGCAGATCCTCAACATGCTCCATGAAGGAGAGTCTGTGGTCTAGCCAGACCCCTAGGTACTTGAATTTTGTAACAAATTCCAACCTCTCTACTAGTAAAGTGTTTATGGGAGGTAAGGAACCAGAGATAGCAGGGTTCACCGAATGAGTAGCCAGAGAGAATAGCATAGCTTTTGTTTTTTTGGCATTGAGTAAGTTTTTTATCAGGAGCTGATTCTGCAACAAGTTGAATTCTGTTTGTAAATCTCCATAGGTGGCTTCCGGAGTTGGGCAGCTTAGGTACGACACCGTATCATCAGCGAAAAGGTGAATATTGGCCTCCTTGATGCCAACATCAATATTATTTATATAAATGGCAAACAATAGAGGCCCCAGGATGGACCCCTGTGGAATGCCTCTTTTTAGTGGTGTGAGTGGAGAGAGCTCCCCTTCTGCCTTGACCTGCTGAAGCCTATCTGTAAGGTAATTATTGAACCAGCACAGAGAGGTCGGGTCCAGACCTATCACTTTTAGGGTGGAAAGACGCAGGCAGTGGTTGACAGTGTCAAAGGCCTTGCTAAGGTCCAGGAACACGGCACATACAAATTTTTTGATTTCCAGCTCTCATTGCCAGTCACCAGTCACTTTGGCCAGAGCCGTAATGGTACTGTGCTTGGCTCTGAAACCAGACTGCATAGGGTTTAGAAGGCTATTGTTATCTAGGTAGGTTCTCAACTGAGCATTCACAATTTTTTCCAGCAGTTTAGACAATATCGATAGGAGAGATATCGGCCTGTAATTATTTAGGTTGCAGGGATCCCCTGATTTAAACAGAAGAATGATGTGGGCAATTTTCCATAGGTGTGGAAGAGTCCCCTGGGACAAGGACAAGTTACACTGGTGTGTGATTGGTACAGCTAGGACATGGTGTGCACTCTTTAAGAAGGAGGGGTCGAGAGAGTTAGCATCAGTGCTTTTCTTGGTATCCACCTGTAGAAGGAGATCTTCAACATCTTTCAACGAAGCAGGAAGGAATGAGAAGACCGCATTAGTGGTGCTAGGTTCATGAATTTGTGCACCAACCTGAGAACGTAACACGGATGCTTGTGAATTGTCAAATGCTAGGCCTGCTGTAGCAAAGTGGTGGTTGAAGGCCTGGAGAATCTCCTTGCTATTGTTGATAGTAACATCGTCAGAGATGATTTTTGAGGGAAGTACATTTCCAGCTGTATGACCAGACAGCTCTTTGATTGTGGACCAAAATTTAGTTGGGCACCTTGAGGCAGAGCCAAGCTCAGAACGGTAGAACTTGGCCTTAGCCTCTCTAACCAGTTTGGTGTAGGAGTTCCTAGCCTTCCTGAAGTGGCACCAATCCTCGGCAGTTTTTGATTTGCGGGCTTTTGCCCAGAGTTTATCTCTCGCTAGTAATGCAGCCTTGAGTTCAGCAGAGAACCAACGGCAAGTTCTGGTCTTTCCATGGACTTTTACCAAGATAGCATGAATCTTTATGGCATAAGACACTACTTCGTGAAAAATGTCATATGCCATACTGACCGATTTGGCTAGGTAAAAGTTCTGCCAGTGTACAGATGATTTTAGCTCACTGATGTAGGCAAATGGGTCAAAGTTGCATCTGGACCTTCTGGTGAAGAACTTAGATGTGGAGGGGGGATTGGAGTCAGATCTTACACCAGCGATGACGCAGTGATCGCTGACATCCGAGAAAAATATTCCAGCATAGGAAAAGGACTGTGGCTTGCTTGTAAGAAAGACATCCAATAGAGTGCTATTCCTGGGGTTTTTCTTGTTAGGACACATAGGTTCTTCAATGAGTTGTGTGAGCCCAAGAGAGTCACAGAAGGATTTGAGGGGTAAGGAAGCCTTGGATAGCTAATCGTAATTGAGATCCCCCAGAATAATAGTTTTGAGGGTCTCATGTCCCATACTGTAGGTGAGACAGGAGCTAAGACCCAACAGATGGAGGCCTGTAACACCCTATAACCCTAATAGCCATTGAGTGGGATGTTTCAACCTTAAGGAACAGACATTTGAAGCCATTTGCGATAGAGGAGGAGTCAACGGTAGTGACCGTATATTTGTCCTTGATATAAATGGCTACCCCACCACCCCTAGTCTGCCTGTCAGTTCTGAACAGCCAATAGTTAGGGATGTTAACCTCCCTGTCAGGGGTAGATGATCTGAGCCAGGATTCCAAGACTACCAGCACATCTGGTTCGGTATAAATGACCCAGGTCTGGATTGATGTAAGCTTTTTTAAGAGACTGCAAACATTAACGTGCATAAAGCGCATTCCTCTAAGCCTTGTAAGGTTGGACGGAGATGACGAGGCTTCTGTAGGATCAGGGTTAAGTTCAACATTGCCTGAGCACAATAGGAGGAGAAACACAATTTTCTTTAGAGCAGCCAGAGATAATTTGAAAGCTCTAATTCCTCCACGACTGCTTGGAATGACAGAACAAGAGTGCTGGGCCCTGCTATTTATGCAGTGCTGTCCTAAGGTTGTAGCTACTAAAACCCTTGCCACGTGGCACCAAGTGGCATTATTACTGGGGATATAGGGGGGCATACCCTGTATGGGTAGGGAGGTGCAGGTCCCACCCTCAGAAGCTACCTCAGACTGATGCAAGTATGGGAGCGCAGGGGTGCAACAAAAGCTATGAGATGAGTTGCTGTACAAATAGCACTGTGATAGAGGGTCCGACTCCCCCTGTGAGTTATTTCGGCTTAGGCGATGCACTACATAAGGCACCAGCCATATGAAGATGAAGAGAGGAAGCCAAGTATCAGCCCTCATGTTGATGCCTTATAGTGAAAAATAGTAAGCAATGACTATGGCAAAGTGTTTTTATCTGTAGATGGCATAGCCGGATTACAGATTCCTAGAGAATCACCAGACAGAACAAGACAAGTCGGAGTGTGCAGGTATTTGGGGACTTCACAGGGCTGAGCAAGATAGCAGATGGCATCAAGCCTATATGATCACTGAAGATTTGTGGTTTCCCTCAGTAGCTGGTACTTTAAAAGGAGAGTTATTTTCCCAGAGTGCTTTCCTCAGTCGATCAGTACCAGCACTAGAATTGTAAACATGTCCTGTGTATGCGTTAATACTTTTTGACAACTATATTGGCACATAGGAGTCCCCCGCAGCTTATCTCATTAGTTGTGTCATCAGAGGACTGACCATTGGGGACTCTGGGAAAATAATGGCTGGCGGCCGGGTGGGTAGTAGGATCAACCAGATAAACTTACAGATTTCAGCCATCTAAGTTATTAAAAAAGTTTAATCTAGTGCGGTTTAGCTAATTGGGACATATGGGACCAGCATTTTTGCTACTAGAAAGCTGACTGCTCTCCTTAAAACAAACAAAAATATTAATTAAATGTTGTTCCCTGATCATCACACTCTCCTTATGCACACAAATAAATTAAAAATATGGTTATAGTTTTCATTACTAGCATTCCTTTGATGTACGTGAAAAATTATCCTCCTATCTTTACCTGCTTAACAGGAAATTCTCATCTGCTTACTCCACTAGAGGTAAAATTGATTTGACTCCACAAGACCTTTGTTGAGTGTGTGTGTGTCTGTGTGTGTGTGCCTGTGTGCCCGTGTGTGTGTGTGTGTTTTTACAGTACAGTATATTGGGATACAAACAGTCTAAGAGTGGCATAGTGCAGAATTTTGAATCCCTGTATTCTGTGATAAACATTCCATATGTTGACTGTGGGGAAGGATAGAGGAAAAAGAAACAGAGTGAGGAAAGGTAGCAGTAATATAAGCAAAGAGAGGAAAGATGGGGAAACACAATTACATAGGCAGAGACAGACCCAAACTGCTTAAATTAATTCCATTAGCCTACACAGCTGTTTCAGTAATTCCATCAATGTCAAGACTTGCTTTACAGAAAAGTCTGAATAAATTGGAAAGCCTATGTTCTAAATTAAACTTAACTCCAAATCCTTAAAAAAAACAAAGTGATGGTACTGGGCACAAAAAGGAAATATAATAAATCACATTTAACAGGCAAGCCCCTGGAATATGTACATGAATTTTTATATCTAGGAGTGATTTTTCTAGTAATATGAAATAGACAAAACACGTTAAAACCATTGCAAAGTAAAATGAAATACACTGCAGGGGCACCCAGGCAATTCAATAAGATTTACGGAGGTATGACCATTACTCCTATGCTAAAGGCGATTAATGCTAAGTTGGTAAGTCAAGGTCTTATGCCATAGAGGTGTGGAGAAATGCAGATTTAAATCCCTTGGAAGTGATCTTAAACACACTATACAAGCAGTTGCTGAAATTGCCTAAAGGTACTACTGACTCCGTAGTAAGATCACAGTTAGGCCAGATAAGCATCAAATTCCAAGCTCAAATAAGAGTTATTAATTATTGGATAAAAATGTCTCTTAGCCTGCAAGATCATTGATTGTGGACTGTACTGTATACACTATGCAAGAAAAGAAAATCTTTCGCATTAACTTTAAAGAAATTTGGCTGACTAATGTCTACAGTCTCTTGAGAAAGTACAATTGCAGCTCTCTAAAGAATTGGACAGACCAAGCAATAAAAGTGCATACTGTACTTCTTATACTAAATTCATTAGCAAAATCTTACATCGGAAAGCAAAGGCAAAGGATCTAGAAATGATTACCAGCCTTAAAGTGTCAAACTGGTTAGTGAGAAATACCAAAGAACATTCTTTGATGTTTTACTTGAATGCTATGCAGAATTCAGTACATAGAGATATTCTAACCATCTAAAGATTTGGGACTTTTCCCAGCAACGTTCTTGCCTGCAGATATAACAAGTTGTGGTCAGAGCCAATATGGCTGTGGAAAACTTTTAGGAGCGGCAAGAGCTTTAAAAAGAATATGCAGTGCTCTTGCCACGCCGGCATCAGCCGTAACTAATACTGTTGTGATTACAGTATTGCACATGCATGATACTCACGTATGCACAGTTTTCCCCAGAGTTAGCCATGCACAACATGGCAGCCCTGACATAACTACGTATGTACAACACTCACACATGCACAGTTTAAGACAGCGCCATGTTGCACCCGGCAGATGTCACTTCTGCAACTGTGGAAAGGAAAGGTAGTGCGCCAGGAAGGGGGTGTGTTTATGCAGCCCATGGAGGGGGAAGGGCTGCATAAACAGAATCATTGGAAACTATGCTGGAGCACTGTGGCAGCACTAGACAGCAGTCCGGCCACATGCTTCTACAGTGCTTTTATACAACTCTGATGATGGCATAACATCTGCGGAGCTTGGCCCACACAGCCGTAAAAATCTGATTGTTATTTATCACTTCAGAAGGCCGATTATTTCAAATGTCTAATGTTCTTTGTGTGTAATACATCGTACATTTACTTGTTTTAAAATTGTTTGGCCTAATTTGTTGATCTTACTTCGAGAGGGTTCCTGCAGTAGGTCTTCACAAAGTAGGACTGTGCCCCCTGATGTCAGGACCACACTGCAAACTTCTAGCTAGTAATCTATAGCGGGGGACCACCCCAGGCATCACATGACGGACGTCAGCATAACTGTATAAAGGGGGCGGTCCCCATGCCTGCCCTCCAGTTCTTTCCTGCCATTGACCTGAATCATCGGATCTCATGGTAGAACAGCTTCAGTCGACCGCCATCTTTAACTTTAAGTATTAGTTTTTCCTATTTACCACTCCATCAACCATCGTATATCTTCACGTAGACCGAAGAGAAAGTATTCTTAATGCAGTACGCAGATCCAGCATGGGAATGACCACTCCTGCAGCATTCTCTGCCTGGGCCTTAAATGCAAGATAGCAGATTGCCTTATCTGCCAATCCTTCAACCAGGCCAAGCTGTCCCATCACCAGAAGACCCCAGATGCTCACCTTTTAAAACAACGCCTTGCAACTATGGAAAAAGAGCTTCAGAAGCTGAGGGAATGCACTTCTTCACCCACTCCAGAGAAAAAGAAAAAGAAGAAGGAGAAACGCCGGGAGCAAGACCGTTCTCCCTCTCAACATCACCAGACAGCCGAAGCCACATTAGGTAGGGCCTCCACATCATTGAGTACTCCACCTCCTAGGACTCCATCCACCCCAGTGGATCAGATGCCTCCCCTCTCCTGCCTTGGTCAGTGGGCAGTCGGGGGCCTCTTCTCTTGGGATCTTCCTTTGGAGCCTGTTGTAAGCTCAGCCGATAAGTTGCCCTCTGGCTCCGCCACCAGGTTCCTGGCCTGGTCGATCTGCCTGACTCCAGCATCCCAGCTGTTGTCATGCTGACCTTGCCCTGTAAGTCGGACATCGGCTCCTCCAATACCCACCAAGTTGATGCCAATAAGTCGGTTGTCGGCTCACCTGATGTCTGCTCAGTGGTCGCTCTCCCATTGGATACCCGTGTAGCCTCCAACATCATGCAGAGTGAGCTTCCAGGCTCCCCTCAGTTCCGTGAGGGTTCTCCCTCCAGGACCTCACTGACCCTGCCTGACGTCTTTTTTCCCTGGCTTCCAGGGGAATCGAGTGTTGCTGTCCAGGAGAATTCTCCTATGTCAGGTTTTCCTTCTGAGACTCCTGCCTCCTCGGCAGACCCATCAACAGAGGTGTCTATCACCTTACCCCCCTCGCCTATCTCGGATCTGATGTCGGGCAACTTCAGACCCCAGATCCCGGGCCACTCCCTAGTCCATCCTCCCTCTGATATGGATTTGGACCAGGGACTTTTCACTCCAATGTCGGAGCTTCCTGCTGGCCTTTCTGGGGCTCCTGTCCCAACACCAAGCCTGCTGATGGACCTGTCTGCCCTCAAGTGGTCATTTGGTACCACCTCTCCCAGGGCCCTCTGCCCCTCCTCCATCGGGCCCAACGGGCAACTATCCTGGCTATCTGCCACCTCAGTTCCCCTACTTCCCAATGCTAGGACGGCCATCACCAGGCTACCCAACACCAGGCCAGGGTCACATGTACCATGGATACAATCCATACCTCTACTGGTACCAGATGCCTGACTATCCTCCTTATGCCACGGAGTACCCAGGCTACCAACCTGCGCCGCCTCCACCTCCACCCCCCCAGCCCCAGTTGGAACTTCAGGAAACTATCCCAGCTTGGTGGAAGAATGGTAAGTCCCAACTTTTGCAAGAGTTGGGCCTACCCCAACCAGTCGTGGTGGCTACCCCGACCCACAGGACAAGAAGCCCATCCCCGATGGACCAGACATCTGATAGGGTTCTGGATCAGGCATCTGGTAGAGGTTCCTTTAGGTGCCAGGGTCACGGAGGCAGCCTCAGACATAACTCCCTTACCCGGCAGGCTGGAGTCCTCAGACTTAGATTTGGATCAGTCAGAGCCTCATTCCTCGATATAGCCTCAGCCCAAGTAGTCACCAAAGTCTCCACTGGAGGATCCATCCTTTGTAGAACTCCTCTGGTCCATTCAACAGGCCTGTGGTAGGGTGTCCCAGGAGAAGGACCCCAAGAGAAAGAGGCTGGCAGAATATCTTGACCTCGCCAATGCAGATCTCCTCCCCATTCCTCCATGGATGGGGCTGCATGAGGACTTAACTTCTACCATATGGCAACAGCCGTCATCTATTCCTGCAGTTTCTAAAAAAGCTAACAGGACTTACCACCCCCCCGGAAGAGGCTTGCCATTTGACCACTCAACCAAAGGCTGATTCTATTGTCATTACAGCAGCCCATGATAGATCAGCCCAGCCTAAACACCTGAGTGCCTCCCCACTGGACAAGGAGTCCAAACAAATGGACCAATATGGCTGCAAGGTCTATGCCACCTCTACCTGCACCATCCGATCTTTAGATTACATAGCCCACATGGTGTCCTTTCAGAAGTTGGCTCTATCCAACTTAGAAAAAGAACTTCAAACCATTCTGAATGAGGACCTCAGGAATCGGCTGCTAGACAAAGTAAGACTGAACAAGTCATCTTGCCGTCATGCCTTATGGGCTACTTACGACTCCATCAATTCTGTGGCTCATTGTACCACTACTGGAGTTTATCTGAGGCACCTGGCCTGGCTCCGTCATACAGGACTGGCACAAGGCATCCAGAGCACCCTGCTGGATGCTCCCATCAGGGGCTCTGTCCTTTTTGGGGAAACACTAAAGACATAATAACAGAGTTGCAAGAGAGCGGAAGGTCTCTTAAATATGTCCGCTCCATGTACCGCTCTGGTCAGAAACTCAAGCAGAATTTTTGTCATCCCCATGAAGTGGAATAGACAGAACCAGGGAAGATGACAGGGCAAGGATCGTTCCACTGGTTCTGGTACCCAGACTCCTCAAGTGAAGTCCCAAAAGGCCTCTGGCAGCAACAAAGCATCTCTACCCTCCGTATCCTGACTAGAGGGGTTCCCTCCACCTCTTCATGCTTCTCTGGAGGAGCCAGTTGGGGCAAGGTTTGTCCTCCACCTGGAAGAATGGAAGGTGATAACCACAGATGCTTGGGTGCTCCAGCTATTCAAAGAGGACACTCCATTGAGGTCCTGGAGAGGCCCCTGGGCAATTAACCGGGAAGGTCCCATTACCTGTTAGACCATCTGAGTCTGGTTCATCAGGAAATCCAAGCTCTATTGCTAAAGTCCTCCACAGAGTCATTTCTGCCAGGGCAGACAGGAAGGGGATATTACTCCCATTTCTTCCTAGTGCCAAAAAGACAGGAGGATTTCATGTGATAATGGCGATCACAGAAAGGCAATTGTCATTAGGGTGAGTGTACATCATTGAAAATCAATTTCGGCTCTGTACACTCCGAGCACACAGCAAAAGGGCACCGGAGAATTTGTTTTTTCTTTTTTTGTGGGGGGCTGTACCCCCTGCACCCCCCTACTAAAGTTCTCAACTCCATGGGGGTGCATGTCGGGGGTGCAAAAGCAAAATAAAAAAAAACAGCCAGGGGCAACAAAACGAATGTGTGCCCAGAAACAAAACCGACACCCTCACAACCCTAGCCCGCCACCCACCCACCATGCCACAGAGCCAGCTCAGCAACCCACTGCCACATTATGCCCCACAAACCTTCCTTCCCCTTCCTCCCGTCACATGGCGTGCTCGCTCCCCCCTGGTGTGTGTGTACATATAGCGACATCCTGTTGCTATATTCGCAGACTTTCCCCATCCGGTCACCCTCCCTGCTTGGCAGTCCTGTTGACAGGTGCCGTGATTGAAAGTACCTAGTCATGGTCTCCATTGTCACAGGCTACTGACGGGAGATCTTAGACCTATTCCAGATCTCAGCCTGCTCAACCTCTTTGTAGAATTCAAGAGGTTCTGCGTGCTGACCCTTCAGGGACTTCTTCCCCTGCTCCAACAAAACCATTGGCTGTGCTCTCTTGACATGCAGGATGCTTATCTGCACATCCCCATCCTCCCAGCTCACCGCCATTTCCTGAGAGTCTCCTTTCAGGAGAACCATTATCAGTTCAAGGCCCTTCCTTTTGGCCTCTCCTCAGCACCTTGGGTTTTTATCAAGTGCCTGGTGGTGGTGGCTGTGATCCTATGCTGCAAGGGGATTTATGTGCTCCCTTACCTGGATGACTAGCTGCTGTCAGCACTGTCTCAGGACAGTCTGATGGATTCTCTTGCCACCACCCTGGACCTTTTGTCCAGACTTGGCATCACTGTGAATTATTCCAAATCTCATCTCTCACCCTCCCAGTGCCTTCAGTTCATTGGAGCAGTGCTGAATACGATCCAGGGCAGGGCCTTCCTTCTTGTGGAGAGAGCAGAAACCCTGATTCAACAAGCCACGCTGGTCTCCTCCTCTCACCAGACCTCAGTGTGTTCTATTGTCTGCCTTTTGGGTCTCATGGCAGCTGCCATACCCACAGTCCCTTTGGCCAGACTGCACATGAGGGTGATCCAATGGTCCCTCTGGGTCCATTGGGATCAATGCTTGGATGACACGGATCACAGGGTCCTAGTCTCCATCAGCTTGAAGATGGATCTCCTCTGGAGGCAGGATCTATCCAACCTTTCTCTGGGGGTTCCCTTCCACCCCAGCCCCCCTCCATGACCCTCATGACAGATGCCTTGGGCCACAGTTGGGGAGCCCACCTGGGAGACCACTGGACTCAGGGAACATGGTCTCCTTTAGATGAACACCTGCATATCAACATCCAGGAGATAAGGGCAGTTGCTCTATGCTCTCCAGGCCTTTCAATCCCTCTTACTTCCAGGAACACTTATGATCCATGCTGACAACATGGCCATGGTCTGGTACATCAACAAACAGGAAGTCACCCGATCATACCCCCTATGCAGGAAGACGATGTGGGTGTGGTACTGGGCAGTCCAGCATGGCCAGACATTGATAGCAGTCCATGTCCAAGGAATCCACAATGTCCTGGCAGACAGTCTTAGCTGCACTGTTACTCGGGCTCACAAGTGGAAGCTAAAGCAGGAAGTAGTGGAAGATCTCTTCTTTCAATGGGGTTGACCAGAGATAGACCTATTCTAAAACTACTCAGCTTTTGCTCGCTCGTTCCTGGGCGTGGTGTTTTCTGGTGAAATGCATTGACTCTGTCTTGGACAGGGAGATTTCTGTATGCTTTCCCTCCCTTTTCTATTCTACAGAAGGTTCTGCTGAAGCTCCAGCCAGAAGGGGCCCACATGTTTCTCATTGCCCCTCTGTGGCCTCTGCAGATATGGTTTCCTCTGCTGCAGCAGCTGATGATGGAACCCCCAGTACCTCTTCCTCTCTCTCACAACCTTCTGTCTCAGGAGCAGGGCAGCCTGGTGCATCTCAGCCTCAAGTCTCTCCACCTGCATGTATGGCACCTTGAGACATAGCCATGTGGTGCATTGGCATGTCTTTCAGAGTTGCTCAGGTCGTAGTGGAGGCCAGAAAGCCCTACATGAGAGCCATGTATGCTATGAAATGGAAGAGATTTTCTATTTGGGTAGCAGCCAAAGGTATGGACCCTTTTTCTTGCTCGGCACCCCTGGTCCTCGAGTACCTCTTGCACCTGTCTGACTCGGGCCTCAGCTATTCCTCGCTGAAGGTAGACCTATCTGCAGTTTCAGCCTACCATCTGCCGGTGAAGGGCAAAACCATCACTCAGTTGGAGATCTCCAAAACCTTTCTTAAGGGGATCCTCCACCTCAAACCTCCAGTCCAGAATCCAGTTCCCCCTGGGATTTGAATTTTATTTTAGAAAAACTTACTTTACCCCTTTTGAGCCAGCAGCAAGTTGTGATATGCATTACTTATCTTGGAAAATGCTCTTTTTAGTCACTATTACCTCTGCTCAAAGAGTTTCAGAGCTTCAGGCCCTAGCTTTTAAGGAGCCTTATTTGATTTTCCACAGAGACTGGGTGGCTCTGTGGACTAACCCTTCTATTCTTCCGAAGATAGTTTTGGAATTTACTTTGAATCAGAATGTTGAACTGCCGGTATACTACCCAGTGTATTCCAACAGGGGGAAATACCTCTTGCATACCTTGGATGTGCATAGGATTCTGAGATGCAACATCTCTAGAACCAAAGAGGACCGAAAGTCTAACCAGTTGTTTGTTGCCTTAAACTCCCAGATGTCAAGGCAAGGCCATTTCCAAACAGGGTTTGTCCAAATGGTTGGCTAACTGCATCTCATACATCTACAAAAAGTACAAGAATCCCCTTCTGGGGATGTGAAAGGCCACTCGACTCAGGGCATGGCTGCTTCCAGGGCCTTCCTGAGAAGCGTGTCCACTGCGGGATGTTGTGCAGCGGCTACTTGGTCTCTGTCCGTACCTTCACCAAGCACTACAGTCTGGACATTGCCTCTAGGCTTAGAGCTGGTTTCGGACTCACTGTCCTACAAGGCATCCTATCCTAAGCAGACCTCTAGTTGGCAGACATTTTCCCCCTCCCGGAACCTAGTCTCCTGCTCCTTTTTTCTTTTACTGCTTGGTATTCAGTGCTACTTTGTGAAGACCTACTGCAGGAACCCTCTTGAATTAGGATATAGCAGTTATGTAAGAATTTACTGTAACAGAAGATCTTCGAGAGAGGTTCCTGCAGTAGGTCTCGATTTCCATCCCACCTTCCCCCAGCTCCTGTATCTTTCCTCTTTTCTTTTCCCAGGGCTTTGTTTTTTAGCAGCTCAGGGTTTCAGGAGTTGTTACTCCTTTCTCCTGTTTACTCTTCTGAGGTCTCCGGCAGGAGAACTGGAGGGTAGGTGTGGGGACTGCCCCCTTTATTCAGTCACGCTGACATCCGTCATGCGATGCCGAGGGTGGTCCCCCACTATAGATGGCTAGCGAGAAGTTTGCCATGCAATCCTGACTCCAGGTGGTGTAGTCCTATTTTGTGAAGACCTACTGCAGGAACCTCTCACAAAGATCTACTGTTATGGTAAGTTCTTACATAACTGCTATTTCATGTCCCCTTATTTTTTGTTCCATTCTAAAATTTTAAATCTAAGTCTTCCATTAGATCCTCCTTGATAATGATTTTGTACATCATCAAAACATTTCCCCCAATAAGCCAGTTGCAGAGTATTTACCCCCACCTACTACCTCCGCAACTCCCCCATAGGACCCTTGCCTTCCCTGCCCATACTTCCACTTCAGAGAGAGCTGCCTTCTCCTATCAATTTTCAAATTTGGAACTCCTTCCCCTTAGATATCTGTTCTGCCCTGTCTACTCATTCATTGTCCAATCTTCTTTGACACTATAGGTTCCCATACTGCAATTGCACCTGACCCACCTTTCCTTCATTACCCTTTCCTGCCCTCTATTCTGTTCTATTTCCACTACTCTAACCCCTTCTACCCCTCCATAGTCATGCTGATAGCCTATAGCACTAGCTGAGTTTACATCAAGTAGTGTTCATACCCTTGGTGTTTCACTCCTGGGGGTAAGGCTAATTCCCCCCTTCCTCTTCACTCCTCTTTAATTCTTCCCTTTCACAATTTCACACCACCTCCTCCCATTGCCCTTTTGTGCCCAATCCTCCACCCTTTCCCCAAGTTAGCCACACCCACCTCTTCTGTGCCAGTATTCTGTTCCCCATTTTATCCCTCACCACTCCCCCCTTATCCCCTGCCAATCCCCTTGTGGGGCGTGCATTCTGGAGGGGTTAAGACTCACCTAATCTCCAACCATCTCCTACTCCTCATCCCCCTATTCTGACAAGGTTTCTCACTTATTTATTTATTTATTGAATTTTGTTGACAGGATAGGCCCACTGAGACTAGAAGTCTCTTTTTCAGGGGCAACCAGCTGGAGGGGGATATAGATGGTAACCAACTGAAATTGAACCAGATTAAGCTGTTAATGGTATTTTTAGTGAAAGAGGGAAATCTGGCCAGGACACCGGGAAAATTCCCCTACTCTTGTAAAGGGGCGCTGTTGGCCCTTGTTGTTCCAAGATGGCAGATTTGGAGGAACAGATGGTGTGCTACAGGAGGTTGGAGAGCTAATGTCTCAAAATGTTCAGATAGGTGAAGAGGTTGCCTCTAAAGGAGAACCTGGTGACTTGATGGAAGGGGATGTGATTCTAGGTTTGCTACATCTCTAGTGCTGGATGATATGTATGGGATTACAGGAACCACTGATATTGCAGCCCTTGCTGTTCAGCTGGAAAAAGAGATTGATGAGAGAAGGGCAGTGATACTTATAATGCTGGCTGAAGATGAGGAATGATATGAAAAGAGGAAAATTGCCTTAAACCAGAGAATACAGAACATGGATGGGACCAATGTTGCTACGGAAGCTACAAATCTCAGGTCAGATAATACCTTTTCTACTGCTACTACTTCTAAGGCCTCTCCAGACAGGACTGTGACAATGAGACAGCTTATTTCTAACCAATCTGGGCTTTCTGAAATACCTACCTCGAGTGATGTGTGGTCTCCGGACAGAGCACTTGGTGCAGCGGGCTGGAAATCAGCTGAAAATGGGACTTGGATCCCAGACCAGAATTAGGATGTGACACAAGCTCCCCTTTGGGTTACAGGGCCAGACAGATGTGAGGATACTACTACATCCCCCAGATGAACCAAGTCTAGTGGACTGGAGAGGTTAGGTTGAGAGCTTCCACACATGGGAGAAGAACCACTGCAAATGATGCAGAGTCATGATGCTGCGAAAGCGTCTTTCACTAAGAACATTGAAGGTAGTGTTGCAGGCAAGCTGCTAGATCCAGGACTGGCATGGGCAGGGGGGATCACATATCGGAGCTATGGTCAGAAGGCCAGAAAAACCTTTTCAAACAAGCTCTTGTATCCAGGACACTGTTGGGTCATGGACCCCCAGACTGACTGGAACATGAATAAAACACCTGCAGTTACAGAGAATAAAAAAATTCTATCGCATACTGATGTGGTGGAGTCTGAGGAGATGGCTCCAGTCATGAACCCATTGCTGGAACAGGTATCTGGACAGGAACAGATACAATTGTCTGGCACAAAACAGATTTTGGATCCTTCTGCACCAATATTTATTGCTACAGCAAATGACCACCATGTACAGCACGAGAGTATGGAAGGTCCGGAGGAGCCTAACCAGTCACACAACCAGGACTCAGATGGTTTGTCTCACCCAAACAAACAATGAGAACAGCCACACCCATCAGGAGGGCAAAACCCATTGGGAGGGCAAGATTCACCAGGAGGACAAAATTTTGAACCCTCTGTCCTAAATTTTCAGATTTATTTAATAGATCTGAGCCAACCCCTCAGAGAAACGCAGTTCAGCTGCAATATAAAGAGGGTCTAGAAGTACACCCAGTTAGATTGTATGTGGGGCAGACACTGTTGAAAGATTCTTTGAGGTTTACGGCTCAAGATGTATACACTTTTATACATGTGTCCAGTGAGGACAATTTCGACGTAAGTTTCCGAACACCAGTGGGTCTGGAGAGGTTCTGGATGCTCAATAATCAATGCAGGTTTGCCCCTTTGTGGACCCCCTTCTTTGCTATTCCACTCACAAAACCCTGATAAAAATGGTTACGTTTATGTTCCAAAATAAAATCATACATATTTGTGACATTCACCATTGGCTCCAGCAATGTTGTGAAGTGCTTAGTGCACCAGAAGCTCTTTTGGACTCAGAAGCTTTCTGGACAGGAGGCTGGTGTTTTCAGGTGAAACTCCGACAAATGGCTGAGGGGATTTTCCATATCCCAAAAAGTTTCTTTTTGGGCAAGGATTGTGGAGTATGTTTCTACTCAGGGCAGCCGAAAGCCTGTTATAAGTGTGGGGCCAGGCCAGGACACATTTATCTAATGTGTGTGACAAACTACACTGTGGTATTTGCTGGGAATTTAACCACACCAGCTCACAGTGCAGAAGCCACTCAAAACGTAACTTATGCGAGGAACATGGTCACCTTTTCCAGAAATGTCCTTGGGCTGCCCGCGACAAAACCAGAATGCTGGATCCTGATGAGTTAATCAGGAAAGCCCAAAAATGTTCTTCGACAGCCAAACCTGAGTCAGATGTCCTTAGATCTCAGTCGACAAAATCCAGGGGTAACTCTGCTTATCCTCCTAACTCTGCTTCCCCTCCGGACCCAGACGTCAATGATAGGACCCCAGAGGGTGAAAATACTCCAGCCCCCACTTCCCCATCACAAAAACCCACTGGGAAACAATCTGAGGAGGTGGCGGCGCCCCATCAATGGAAATGGATATACAAGATTTAATAATTCCAGAAGATCTTTCCACATCAATAATGCCCCCCACCACAGGACACCTGGTCAATGGCGGGGACAAGAAGACAGAGTTTGAGACGTTCTAAAGCAGGGACTGAGGGTGGAGAAATTGTGACTGACAATCCATTTGAGGCTTTATCTTCAACAAATTGGGGGGATTCAGAACAAGATGATCTAGTGTCAGACACCTCCTTGAAATCAGGGTCCATGGTCATTGACCAGCACCCTGGGAAGAAAAAAGGAAAAAAAAGACAAAAAAAGCATATTTTGGTTTTGGGAGGGTTTTGGAAATGATGTCTAAATCTTTAACATCTTCCTTTTCAGTGGCCTTTTTAAATACTCACAGCATAAGGAACGCCAGGAAACAATCACCTGTATTCACATTGTTGCATGATTATGAATTTGTGGTATCTTTTTTACAGGAAACCTGGATGCACTCCTATGCTGCGATGCAATTGGCTAAAAATAACTGGGTCTGGGGTCCTTCATCTGGTCTTTCAGACAGGTCCAGGCTGATGGGGTGGGTATTCTATTTTCTGGGTCTAGGTTCACCTTACAGAAGCTAGTAGATATCATACATGGAAGGGCACTGCTACTTAAAGGGATTTGGCATAACACTTCTTGCAGATTTATTTCAGTCTATGCACCCCAGATAAAGGCTGATAGGGTGGCATTATTTGATCAGCTTTAGCCCTTTCCTGCAACTGCTAAAGCAGTGTTTATAGGGGGTGATTTCAGTTGCACTTTGGATGTTAAGGGAAGGAAAATGGGAGGGAAAAAAGTGTATTGTGACTCTGTGGCCTTACAGAATCTAGTGGGAACCACTTATCTTACTGATTATTCCTTACATGCCTTCCCTGATTACTCATATTTTTGTGAAAAACACTTTAACCTCTAAAATATACTATATTTTTGCTTCTAAACAGTTATTAATAGGTGTTACATTAGTGTTGCTAATAGAATTTTCAGATAATGTTTTACTAAAAATAGTGATTTCAATAAATAAAACAATCTCATCCTTTACTGCTAGATGGAGATTGAATAACTCCATTCTTAAGGAATCAGTGGTATGACTGCAAGTTGCCTCAATTAAAATTACTAGGATTTCTGTTCTTGGCTTGTATGAGGATTTGGGGTTGTGGTGGGCAGGTACAAAGCAAGATTTAACAGAATGGTTCCAGCAATATGGAAAACAGACATCAAATGGAAGATTTCTGGAATATATTCGGTTAGGAACATACCCATTTAAATTAATATATTTGACCTACAGTACACATTTGGATCATTCCAGCCAGTTTTCAGTTATAAAGAAACAGATGTAGACTTTGCAATACAGTAGATCAAGATCTTTACAAGCAGAGTTGTCTTTTGGGACTCAGAAGACCCCTTATAAGGATCCTTGTGAGGTTTGTAAGGACAGAAGGATTAATTCTAGTTTCACAGAACTTGTGACCTCACAGGGGGAAACCTTATCTTCCACGGGGGATATATGACAAGAAGTGGAATTATATCTAATTTTCTTAAATCAACCCTATGAGGTATCTCAGGAATCTATAGACTAATATATGGAAGGTATTGTAATTCCAACTTTGGACATTGGTGATACAGCTAACTTAATTCATCGAATAACTTCTCAGGAAATATTGGATATTAACATGTTAAAAGAAGGAACCTCTCCTAGGAGAGATGGGATATTCAATTCCTTTTTTAAGATCTATGGAGACATTATAGCTCCTTGTTTAGCAAAAGTGTTTATTTCCTTTCTTAAAACTTAATACACCCAGATTTTTCTAAAGGTTTGGTGTTTTTCCTATATAAAAAGGGGGACAGGAGACTTTTGGATAATTGGAGATCTATTTGTCTATTAAACGCAGATTTCAAAATACTTACTATTGTATTGCAAAAAAGACTATGGCAGATAGAACAACATCTGATTTATACATTCCAGGCTTGTTCTCTTCCAGATAGGAATATAAAGGAAAATCTATCAATAATTAGAGACGTGGTGGAATTCAGTAATAGAAGGGGTCAGCCGGGCTATGTACTGTCATTGGATCAGCACAAAGCCTTTGATAAAGTCAGTCATGATTTTATGTTTCACATTTTAGGTATTTATGGGGTTCCTGTAAATTTTATATGATGGTTGAAGTTGATATACAGGCATGCTGAGATAACACTCCTGATTGCAGGTAAAGAGGGACGATGGATCCCAGTACAGCTTGGGGTTAGCAGGGGTGCCCTCTGAGCCCTCTATTGTATATTTTTGCTCTGGAGCCACTAATTAGGCATATGATGGTTAATCCCAAGATAAAGAGCATACTAGGACAGCATGTGCCTCAGGAGATAAAACTGGTATCTTATGCCAATGATTTATGTTTGTTTCTAAGAAATGAGGAAAGTATTTTGGCTATGTTACAAGACATAGACCGATATACTATAGCAGAATTTTTGGGGCTAGTTTGAATGTACAGAAGAGTATATGAATACAGGTAGTGACTACAGATGTAGGGGTTTCCCAAATAGCGGGCATCACTATATCAAAGGATCCCATTAAGCTCTTAGGTGATTTTTTGGGGAAAGGGGATATGTCAAGTACAAACTGGGATGGCAATCTTGTCATTTGTGAAGGGAAAGTAAACAGGTGGAAAAACTGGAATTTTTCTAAAACCAAATGGATTTTTATTATAGAGCAATTTTTGGTGCCATGTTTATTGTACGTTAGCTCTATATTTCCTTTGCCTCTGAATTGTGAAACAAAACTTTTAAGAATCTTTTTTCAAATGTTATGGGGCTCATGGCTCAACCCAGTGAAGCGGGAAGTGACATATTTACCTAAAAATAGAGGGGGCCTAAATATGATTAACCCTGTTGTTTTTTTCCATACAATTTTTTGGTCCGGGTCACTTCAATTGGCTGTCAGGGAAATGGATTCCTTAGTACAATCAATCAATCAATCAATCAGTCAATCAATCAATATCTTTATTTATCCAGGTGGGCACCATTAAGCAAGCTCATTTACAAGGTGGATCTGCGGTAAAACAAACCACAAACTTGGCTCTTCAATGATTTAGATCCTTTTAGATCCTTTTTTTAAAACATGGAATGAGATGCCATTAAAAATTAATCCAAGATGGAAGATTCCTGATAGTTTCAGATCTTCCTGGCAAAAGGTATACGAATGGGGGGTGTATAGGTCTCATATCACAGGGAAAACAAGGAAAGCATTATATATCCAGATTCTAGATAACATAGGGCTGGAAATATCAGAATTTAAAGGGTGTAAAAGCACTAAAATGGATTTTGTAATTAATCAATTAATGAACAGAATAATTCCTTATAGAATGTGGGATACCGTGTGGTTAGTTGTACATGGGAGACTAGAAATTAAGGGGGATAGTAAGCATAAGGCAATAGAAGAAAGAACTTGCCCATACCCAGAATGTAAACATATAACAGAGACTATGGAGCATGTTATGCTGTTATGTCCCTATTCTAAAGGATTATAAATTTATTTAGCTAGAAAATGGAGATTGTTCTGGCTCTGCTCAATCACTTATGAACACATTGCCTTAGGGAATTATTCTGAACTCATGCTTAGTGGTCCTGATGACACCTTAAATGTATTTTTCTCTATTTTAAAATTTTATCTTTGGCAAGCTAGAAGCCAGTTAATGTTTCAACAGAACAGAATGCCTTATATGTCTTTTAACAATGTATGTGAAACTGCTTTGAAAGAGGTTTATGTGAGAGATATAGAACTGCATCCTAGGACAAAAGTGCAAGCCTGGTGGAAAGGTTTTCCCTTTTTTCAAAAATATGGCTGATCTTTCTTATAAAGCCTACTTTGGTTAGGGTTTCAGATGATTATGACTGACATAAACTTGAAGTGGTTTAAGGTATGGGGAAATATGATACTTAAGGGATTACAATTAGGAACATCAATAGGATGCTTAAGAGGAATTAGAGAACATAGGGGCATGATATACATGTAACGAGTGGGTTTGGGTTTTGAGGGTTGTATAGGGGTTTACAGGTCTGAGGGCTGGCCAGATTTTATTTACTGTATGGGATTATTTGTGTAACTTCTATTTTTTTCATTCAAATTGAATTTAGGGTTAGGGTTTGGGGTTAAATTATCTTCTCAAGGGTTAAGGGGGTATGTAGTAATACTTATGTGAGATTAGGGTTGGGTTTTTTGGGTTTGTTTTTTTCAAGAAATGAAGTATGGATTTAGGATTTGTTTTGGTATTGATTTGGTTTGATTTTTTAATACAAATAAAACAAGTTTTCTCCAAACCTAAATGGGGGGAAGGGTTATTGCTTTTGGTTTTCAGTGAGATATGATGAAATACTTAATTATGATTTTCTTTCTTTTCCCTATGATTTAGTGTGAAGTAACACCGATATGTATGTATTTTTTCCTTTTGTTTTATGCATATATATATCTATATATATATAGATATATATATGGTGACTGTTTATACTATTTATGTTTAGAATTTTGCTTGGTTTATGTGTGTGATGTAACATGTGTTTGTTTGATATTTACTTTATAGTTTTGAATAAAAAATTCCCCTACTCTTTTGGTAGAGGGTGCTGATGCTCTGTGAGAGAACAAGAGGGAGTCAGTCTCATGGAGACTGAGAGTGGAGGAGGAGGTAGCACCAGAGTGCTTCAGGACAGAGCAGGGATGAAGCAAGGAGCAGCTGGGATGCACCTTTCACGTGGCCAGCACATTGCTCCTCATACCTCCCCACAGCAACCAGAAAGCCAGGTGTTGGAAGCACCATATTGGAGGACAGAATGGTGACCCCCTCCCAGACACAACAGCAGAACTCGCACATACAAACAACTGCACAGACATGCTGTTTGTAGAAACACAAATGCAAGAGCAGTTTATTGCTGCAGAAAAAGCTTACCTGGTGGTGAAACAGTGGCTAGAGGAAGAAAAGAAACAAAAAAGAACCTGTCAAGCATCTCCAAACAAAATGCTGCAGAATGTAGCTAAAGTATTTGTATTTTCCAGAAGTAGTGAAGCTCAAGGAACTATACAACATTCCCCAAAAGCTCATGGGTAGCAAGAGAAAATCCCACCTGCAGGTTGATCCCCACAAAAGGCATTAATAGGAGCATTCTGGCTCCAAACAGAAGAGGGTGGATGGATACCGGACCCGAAAATACCTTTACCTGGTTCCCCAGAAAGTTTTCATGCAAGACAGTTCCCAACCACAGAGAACACCATCAGGAAAGAAAGTCAGTCCTTGAACTTGATGGCCGCTACTATTCTAATCAACCAGATGGTTTCAGAAGGGGTACAAGAACAAGACCCATAGATTATGCCTGAGGAGTCGGGACTCAGGACATATGGTGGGGGATGCTAACGGCAGTAATATTACATATTCTCCTTTAGAGTCCCAGGTTACTGATAAATTTTATGATGCACAATCAGGGATATCAGAGACAAGGGGGGAAGCTACTCACACTCCCATTATTTTATCTGAAGTGGAAAAGGGGGAAACCTTAGTCCAGCCAGATATGCATGCAGCAGCTGCCTTGACTACACCGGCTGCTCCCACATATGCCAGCCTGTTGAAAAAACTCATTGAACTGGTGAAACGGCACAATGCCATTAGGTTACAATCTCTGGGGAATCAGGACAATATGCCAGACAGATTCTATGTTGGGCGGGTTCTACCAAAACAAGCTATGGAGTTATACCCAGCTGAAGTGTACACTTTGATCCACACCCCAGGGAGAACTCTTTTGACATTAGCTTTCAGACTCCGGGAATATTGGATCAAATTTAAAGACAAACCCAGCTTGGGAACATTTCCAAGTGATTCCATTGACTAAACAGACCTTTAAAGTGATTACTGTGCTTTTTAGAAATGAGGGGATTAATGTCTCAAACATCTTTTATTGGTTAGAGAGAAAATGTAAAATTCAGGGTAACCCCGAGCCTATTCAAGATACAGAGAGTTTTTGGAATAGGGGTTGGAAGTCCAGAGTTAACCTCCTGCAAGGAGATTCTGGTATTATGCACCTCCCCAATTGTTTTTACTTGGGGAGGGATAAAGAGTTCATTTTCTACCCAGGACAGCCCAGGTATTGTTATAAGTGTGGGTCAGCAAGTCATAAAAGCCAGACTTGTGATGTGGCCAAATGTGGCCAGTGTGGGGAGGTGGGACACACTATGTTTCATTGCAGAAACCCCCTAAAATGCAGCCTTTGTGAGGAAGAGCACTTCTTTACAGATTGCCCTTGGGCAGCCCACAACACAGGAGATGCAGAATATGGGGTCCAGGATTTGTTTATCCATAAAGCCTTAAAAGAAGTCCAATTGGCTGCCCCCCCCAGCTGTTACCCACCCAGGTCAAGTGAGTCCTACTAGGGATATGAGGCCTGAACCCCTCCAGCACTTTACAGACAGTGGCCGTTGAGGGAAGCAGAGACTCAAGGGGTAATTCAGAGGTATCTGCAGTTAATTCATCACCCCAGCTAACCTCTAGTATAACCTCAATGCCCCTGCCACCCCCTTCTGCCCCCCCAACAGAGGAGCCTTTTCAAATGGTTAAAACAAAGAGTGGGCATCGGAAGTCTAACCATGAGAAGACTGTTCACTCTGTGCCCTCTGTTATGGTATACAACCCATATTCTTTGTTACAAGAAGAGGATACTAATAAAGAGACAGGATCAGATTCTGCTTCTCTCCCCTCTTCACAGCCAGATGGTGGATCTGACAAGGACCTCCCTCTGGAGGACAGGTTTACCACTCCTCATAGGATCATAGGATCATAGATTGCTACAAGTGAAGCAGCAATAAGCCATATTAGACTTGTCACATTTTAGTGGATAATATCTCTTGTTTTGATGCCCATATAGGCATCCAAACTACTTTTAAAGAAAATCAAACTAGGTGCGTTCACTACATCTGCTGGGAGTGCATTCCACGAATCCACCACTCTCTGGTTAAACTGGGAGCCTCTTCATGTTGTCCTATACAACTCCCCTTTCAACTGGAAATGATTATTCCTAGTTTCTCTCCCATACAGCTGTTTTTTTGTCAGACCTGCCAATTCCCACATTAATTCATCCTGAAATGCCTTGTAAACAAAAACAAAAATCCACTCTTGCCCTTCTATATTCCATAGAGCATAAACCCAGACTATCTAGTTTCTCTTTATAGTTCTTATCTTTAATAGAGTATACCTTCTTAGTGATTTGTCTTTTTACATTTTCCACCAATTTAATACAACCTTTACTCTGAGGGGCGGAAAAAGAGAACCATATTCCAGGACAGCCCTTACCAGAGTCCTGTACAGTGGTATCAACACCTCACTGCTTCTACTCTTTATGTTATGCAATATATTTCCCACAAGTCTATTTGCTTTCTTCACTCTCTCCCTATTGTGAAGTTCAAAATTTAACTTGTCTGTTATTAGAACCCTAAGGTCTTTTTCATTGTTTGAGCTGATGATAACCTTATTATTTAAACTATACTGAGCTATAGGATTATTAGAACTGAAGTGCATGACCCTACACTTATCCGTGTTAAAATTTAGCTTATGCTTCTCTGCCCACAACTCCAGTTCCTTCAGCTGATTTTTTAGTATACCTACTGCCCTTTCATCATTAACTATTGCCCCTATCTTAGTATCATCTTCATACTTCCTCAACCATATTCCATCAGAAGTCTGCATACCTAACACAAAAGTGGTGAACAGCAGTGGGCCCAAGACCAACCCCTGTGACACACTACTCATCATTACACCCCAGTCTGATAATACACCTCTAATAGAGACTTTCTGTACTCTATCCTTCAACCATGAATCCACCCAGTTAATAATAACAGAGTCTATGCCCAAGAAAATTAAGGTATCTAACAGTATCTGATGTGACACAGAGTCAAAGGCCCTGGAAAAATCCAAATAAATTATATCAACAGGTAAGCCTAGGTCCAGAGCCTGACTAATAGGCATGAAAAAATCCAATAGATTACTAAAACAGGATCTTCCATGAACAAAACCATGTTGTGTGACATCACATTGACCCAACTTTCTAATATTTTTCTCCAGGTAATCCTTGATAAAACACTCCATAATTTTTCCAGTTGCTGAGGTTATACTAACTGGTCAGTAATTTTCTACTCGATTCCTATCCCCTTTCTTGTGTATTGGGGTAATGTGTGCCTGTTTCCATTCTTTCACAACTTGACCCCTTGATAATGATGTGTTAAACAAAAGAGCTAGGGGGCCACACAATTCCTCTGCCATATGTTTTAGTATATAGTGATATATACCGTCGGGTCCACCTGACTTGTATATATCAAGTTTACACAGCCTATCATATACTTGTTGTTTAATAATAAACAACCTGTTGTTACTCCCACTCTGTGTTGCACAAGGCCTACCTGCGTGGTAATCCTCTTTTGTTCTGGTACACACTCAAAAAATAATCATTAAAATTCTTAGCCATGTCTTCTTCATCCGTAAGAAATACATCACCGTCCTATTTTCCTGTTAGGAAAATAATGGGTACTAGGTCATGGGCAAGGAGAAAATGTTGATAAGTTTGTTTGTTTTTTCTCTTTCTTTCTTATTAATGCCAGGGCCCCTCTATGAGTATCTGTAGCTTCTTTGAATGTTAATAGTATAGGGACAGAGAGGAAGGGAACACTTACATTTGCCCAATTTGCCGATACTCAGCAAGATTTTGTGTACTTACATGACACTAGATTGCATTCCTGTTTGGAAACCTAGGTGGCTAGTGCAGCCTGGGTGTCGGGCACCACATATTGGTCAATGGGAGCTGACCTATACTGTGGGGTATGTATTTGTGTGAATAATGTTGCTGCTAAAGTGATTCATGAGGTAGATATAGCCCCAGGGAGGGCGTTATTATTAGATATTTCCTTACAAAATATGGAATTTAGATGTATTAATGTTTATGCACCCCAGGAGAAGGCGGCCAGGATTGAACTGTTTCAACTTTTATTGCCTTACTTATTTACACCCAATTGTGGTAGATATAAGACAGATACAAGCTTTAAAACCTCAAAGGTATATCGTGATGTCTCATGTCTGAATAACTTATTAGAGCAAACAGGCTTAATTGATGCATTTGACACAGGTTTGGCTCCACTACCAAAGACTTATTTTAGAGGGACACTCGCAACATGTATTGATTATTGTTTTTTTTTTTTTTCAGAAAGTTTGGAGGTTAAGTCTTTCAAGGTTCTTTCAGTAGCATCATCGGATCATGCCTTGTTATCTGTGACAGTTTCTAATTCTGAAAAAATGGGAAGGGGCCTTGGGTATTGGTGTATGAATTTGGGCTTACTCGCAGATCCCCTGATTGTTCAGGGCTTTGATAATTTATTAGAAGCCAGGAAATCAATTGCATTTTTGTTTGATTCCACCCTGGAGTGGTGGGAGGATACAAAAGTTGATATACAACAATAATTCCAGCTTGCAGGGAAATTTAAAGGCAAGATGAAAACAGATCAATACAGATTCTATTCCTTACAATTTCTACAGGAATCTTCAGAAGTGGACTTTTCTTCGCAGATTTCTGCAGCCAAACAGAAAATGGCTGATTTACAATATGAAAAGCTTAAGTCCATAGAACTCGAACAACGGTTTGGGACACAGGGGAAACAAGATTTTGTGAACCCCTTTCACTTCTGTCAAACCCAGCAGCAACAGAAATTTATTCCTAATGTCACTAACTCAGCTGGTACTTCCTTTATCCAAAAATCAGATATTCTTAGAGATGTACAGAATCATGTTGAAGGGTTATTTGCAGAGGGCCCCCCCCTCCAACCCTAGACAGTAAAGAGTGGCTGGAAATAGTGATCTTCCCATGTTATCCACCCAACACTGATTGACCCTCGTACAACCTATTTCCATTCAGGAGCTTAGGGAAGTGGTTACATCCCTCAAAGTAGGGTCTGCACCAGGAAGAGATGGCTTTCCTTATAAAATTTATAAATTTCTTCTTTACAAATTAGCAGTGGAATTAGTATCTGTATTTAATGAAATATTACATACAGCTTCTATCACAAAAAGCATGCTGGTAGGTCTATTGTTTTTAATGTATAAATCTGGGACTAGGAGTTTGTTGACAAATTGGCGACCTATTACCCTTCTTTTTTTTTTGTTAACTATTTTAATCCTCCTGTGGTAGGTCGACTTCTGCATCCACTGAGCCTACTGAACTCAGGGTCTTTTGGGATCTTGTGCCATGCGCACCCCGGCAGATCCCCTGAGTCAGTCCGGGGGCATCATCCATGTCCGCCCCCACATTTCTGCCATTTTCTCCCTTCGCTACCCTGGGACCCCCAGAAGTGGTGGCGCATGTGCATGGAGGTGCACATGTGCACCCCAGCTCCGGATCAGGTCCCCTCAACCCTCCCCGTTGACCTTTGTCAGAGCTCTCTTGTGGTGTCGTCCCTCTGGCCTCCACCAGAGGGTGGCCAAGCTCCGAGAGAGCTGGATTCCTCCTCCCGAGGTGGAGTGCTGCCATTCAGCAGCTTCTTACATCCTCTCCCCCCCCCATCAACCTCTGATGACCCAGGCACATTCCTGAACCTGGGTCACTGGTGTGCTGCGAGGTGTGGCATCCAGCACCTCAACCCTCAGTGCCACCAGGCCGGCTGACCTATTACCCTTCTTAATGCTGACTTTAAACTCTTTACAAAAATTTTAACCAGTAGGTTAACCTTGGCAGCCTCTACCCTTATTCATCTTTCCCAAATGTGTGCTATTCGTGGAAGAATTATTTAAGACAATCTTATTTTGTTATGAGAAATATTGGAGAAAGGTGAAGCAGGAGAACTTTCAGGTTTTCTGCTGGCTATTGATCAAGCCAAGGCCTTCAAAAAGGTAGTTCACAAGGCATTTATGGGATTGTTTGGTAGCTTATTTTATTTATTTATTAAATTTTGGTGACCGGGTAGGTCCACTGGGCCCCGAAGGTCCCTTTTTCAGGGGCGACCCAGGATAACAATACTAGTTATGATACAGAAATAAGAACAAAAGAAGAGAACTTTTGTATACATTATCTGTTACAACATGAGGAGGTTACAGGAAGCAGTGGATACAGGCATGGTTATCATCATGACACAGTTTAAATAGGTAATTCTTTGCATGTTGTTTATTCAGGAGGTAGCATATGACCCCAAGTGAAAAGAACAGTTTGAGGCAGGTAGTAGGTAGGCTCCGCTAATAGAAGGTGTGTTGGAAGGAGGGGAGTACCTAAAGAGCCTTATGAACCATGGCAGTGGCATGCACTTGAGGTCAGCATATGGGACTTGAGCCTGGTGCAGAAGTTCATGAGTGAGGAGGTGTCTTGGACAGGGGGAGGGAGCTTGTTCCATTGGCAGGGTGTTTGGGAGGAAAAGGACCTCCCACCAGCGTTTGTCCTTACCCTAGGGACTTCTAATATTGTTCTTACTGAAGTCCTTAAGTTTCTTGGGTTATGCTTGATGGTTATGGTCCTGGCTATACTAGGCAGAGCGTGGGGTTTGAGAAGCTTGTAGGCCTGGACAAGCAGGGGATATTGGCGATGAGGCCAATGGAGCTGGGCCAGAGTGTCGCAGTGGTGATGTTGTGGGTGGTCTTGGGTAGCAAAGTGAGCTATTTTATTATACAGGGTTTGCATCCTGGTTATCTCTTGCTTTCCCATGCCCTGTATTATCGGGGCCGCAAAGGTCAGGGTAGGAAGCAGGACACTTGCAGCAATGGAGAGCCTGGCCTCAGGGATGAGCTGGTCCCTGAGTCGGCACAAGGTGCTGAGTTTGAGATGCAGGGTCCTAGTGACCTGGTTCACGAGTTCCTTGTAAGTGATATTCTGGTCCAGCGTTAGGCCTAGGTATTTAAGGAAAGGAACTACATTAGTGGCTTTTCCAGAGAGTGTAGTTAAGTGGAGGGATGAGGACCTGTCAAGTCCTAAGGATCTTGGCCCGAATAGCATTGCCTTGGTCTTGTCAGCATTGAGTACCATTTTGTTCTAGCATAGCCAAGTCTCTAGGGATGTGAGATCCTTTTGGAGGATAGGGCCTAGTGTAGCCACATTGCTCATGGGTCGGGAGATGACAGTATCATCTGTATACTGTACAACCGAGCTCTCCCCACAGTAGGAGCTTAGGTCATTGGTAAATAGGGAAAATAGGGAAAATAGGATGGGGCCTAGTATTGACCCCTGAGGTACACCCTGTTTCAGGGGTAGTGGGTCAGACATGACGCCTTTCCATGTGACCCTCTGAGCCTGGCCTGATAAGTAGCTCCCAAACCACTTAAGGGCATGAGTGTCTAGTCCAACATTTTGCAGCTTTTGTAGCAGCAAGTTGTGGTCTACAAGGTTGAATGCCTTGGATAAGTCTATAAAGACTGCACCAGTGGGTATCCCTTTGTCAACTGCCCTGAGCACCTCATCCAAGAAGTTGATGAGGGTGGTATCAGTACCATGGTTTGTTCTGAATCTGTGTTGGGTGGGGGCAAGGAGCAGATGTGCTTCCAGGTAGTCTCTGAGTTGATTGTATATTACCCTTTCTTGCACCTTGGTGAGTGAGCAGAGGAGGGAGAGAGGCCTATAGTTGTTTAGTTTTTCCCTGAGTCCCCCTTTGTGGATAGGTATGAGATTGGCATGTTTCCACTGGTCAGGGACTGCTCCTTCCCTCAGTGATCTGTTGAGGAGCATGGTTATGGGCCAGGATAAAGAGGTAGCACCTGCTTTGAGAAGCCAAGGGTTGATCCCATCGGATCCCCCTGACCCTTTGGGTTTCAAGTTCCTTAGAAGCGTAAGGACTTCAGTCCGTTTAGCCAGTCTCAGATGAAAAAAGGGTCTCTCCATATGGGGTGCTTCAGCTGAGCTTGGGGGGGAGGTTGGAGGGGACTGGCATGTCTTATAGGCCTCGAGATCTGAGAAGTGCTTGTTTAGAGCAGCCGATATTTGAGAAGAGTCAGTTGTGAGCTGACCGTTGATCTCAATGGGACAGGATTCAGGCTTTTTGCTGCCCTTGATCAGATCATTAACATGGTTCCAGAATTGCTTAGGGTTGCCTAGGCTAGATTTCTGGAGGTGTGTGAGATACTCTCGCTTAGCAAGTTTTATGGCTCTCTTGGCTTTGTTTCTTAGGGCTTTGTATTCCACAAGATCTGCCGGTGAGGGGGAGAGCCTAAACTTTTTTCAGGCTTTTTCCCGAGTAGCCATTAGGGCTTTGAGGGAAGGAGAGATCCACTTGTAGCAGCTGCCTTTTGCCCTCAGTCTCTTCATAGGAGCGAAGAGATTGGCAGCTGTGGCTTGTTCGCCCTGGAAGTATAGCAAGGCCTCAGAAAGAGTTGGGAGAATATTTATGGGGTTCCAGTCCCGGCTACTTAGGTAGCTATTGAATTGTAGTTCTGAGAATTTGGAGAAGTCTCAGGTGGAGAAAATTCTTGGCTGGACCTTGGGTGTTCTGTTTTTCCATATACAGAAGATCGGGGAATGGTCACTCAAGGAGTCTGCCATTGTGCCCGCACACTGTATATTAGAGGGATTTGACACCAGAGCCCGGTCAAGGGTGGTGTGGTTCCCAGTTTTGTAATTCAGTCTGGTCGGTTCAGAGATGACCTGCGTCAGACCTACTTCTTGAGTCAAGGATGTCGCAGCCTGGCCGGGGTCCTGAGCTCAGTTTATGTTGAAGTCTCCCGAGATAAGTTGCTCTGTAGATGCCTTGCTAGCGAGCGAGTTAGTGATGGCTTTGAGGGATTGGAGGGCTGATTTTGGTGGGTGGTAGACACAACCAATTGTTAGTTGTTTGGCTTGGCCTAGGGTTATGCGGATATATATACTTTCTCCCTCTGCAGAGAGATTTGTCTGCAGGGTTGGGGCAACACTGAGAGGTCAACCTTTGTATAGATTAGAACCTCACCCCCTTTTTTGGATTCTCGGTTCTTGCGGTAGCTATTGTAGACCAGGACTTGTATCTCATGATCCAGGATATGGGCTTTTAACCAGGTTTCCGAGATGGCTAGGACATCTGGTTTGTAGAGGTCCAGCCAGGCTTGGACTTCATGTATTTTAGGTCTGAGGCTGCATATGTTCATGTGTGCAATCTTCAGACCCTTGGTAGCTGCCCAGTGAGGGTCCTGGAGGGATGCTACTAAGGTATTGGGGGTATGCGGGCCAGGGTTGGGTTGAATATCTTCTGACAGGAGTAGTAGCCCAACTAGTAACCTGAGCAGATTAGTGCAGGGTATAGAGATGAGGTGTCTTCGACGCGTTCTGCTCATATAGTAAAGCAGGTCATAGCATACTCCCTTTTTTACCATCTCATGCATCTTTAAGCGAGTAGTCATACTTGAGATAGGGTTGCTGCTATAAAAATCATGAGGGGGACCTTGTGCAGACTGCTCACTGGTTCGGGGTGGAATGGGTCAATGAGCCTGTCCACCCAGAGTAGGGTCAGTGAGTAGACTATAGCAAGGAGTACACCCCTGTTAGGGGGAGGGACACCTTGGTTATGAGCACACAAAGGTGCAAGGGAGGAGGCATATACTTTGTCAGGCATGCTTTGATGATATCTGCAAGTATCAGTTGGGGTAGGGTGCTCCGAGTTTATCTGACTTAGGTCTGTGCGGGGGGCAGCAGACACTGGGGGCTTTGGGTTTTCTGCTAACAGAGCAGTCCCAAGGTTGAGGTTTAAAGTTTGGCAGCTTGTTAAGATGTTGCCTCACTGTGTACTGAATAACGTAGGAAAACCTTAGACTACTACCTCGCCTTGTGGAAGGACCATGTATTTTTACTCTAAGGCAGGCAGTCTCTGGCTTAAGGTTACGGATAAGCAGTTGTTCAGATTTTATATAACTGTAGCATAGGATTAAGGATTAGCAGTTGTTTAGATATTATATAGCTGTTATATAAAACATGGAGAAAAACCTTAGCCTACTGCAACACTGTATTGAGGCACTTAGTATTGTCTGAGTGAGTAATAAAGTGTGGAGAAAAACCTTAATCTACTGAACCACTGTGTAGTAGTACCAATTATTCTTACTCTAAGGCAGTCAGCATATTATTCATGAATTGTTACTCTAAGGTAGTCGGCACATTATTCCTATATGGAGCAACAGGTAAGAGAGAGACCAGAGCAAGTGCAGCATTCATAGAGAGAGAGAGAAAGAGTAATTCATATAGTCAACAGTTTTGGGAGAGATTGGTAGCTAATACAGTATCTTTAGAGTGACAGATCAAGAATTATCCTCAGCAGTACAGAGAGTTAGTGACTAGGGGTACATTGACATCAGCAGGCATACGGGATGTATCTTATTATAATTATATGGCAGGTGTTCCCCCACTTATGCTATGTTGATTGGCTTGGGTGTCTCTGTGGGTGTAGCTCCCCTGTATTTAATGGGAGGAGGGAATGGGGCAGGTGGGTGGGAGAAAACAAAAGGCAATATCGGCGGTCGTCCCCTGTTCCGGTGCAGGGGAGGTGTGGGCTTGGGGTAGCACAGGCATTCCACGTGCTTCTGAGCCTGGATGTGGGGAGGGGGCCCTCTAGCAGTGAGGTCTCCCTCACTTCCCCAGTAGTTGAGTCCTTGCAGTCCTGGCTACTGACCCACAGGGGCTCCGACAGGCCTTTTTGAGTAGCCTGAGTTGGAGCAGCACCGTGGTCGGGCAGCCAATCAGGAGATCCACAGAGAAAATTCAAAGTTGGTGCCCAAATCACACTCCAGTTGTCCGTGGAGTTGGCATTCGGCGTTCCCGGAAGACCTTGGAGCTGTGCCACGAGGGGAGGAATCCAGCTCTCAGGAAGAGGTAAGCCCAGAATATGTGGTGAAAGTCAGATTCAGCAGAAGCAAAGTTAGCAAAGTCAAAAGGCAATATCGGCAGTTGTCCCCTGCTCCAGTACAGGGGAGGTGTGGGCTTGGGGTAGCATGGGCGGTCCATGCGCTTCTGGGCCTGGATGTGGGGAGGGGGGTCCTCTAGCAGTGAGGTCTCCCTCGCTTCCCCAGCAGTTGAGTCCTTGTAGTCCTGGCATGCCTGGACAATTTGTGGGATGGATTCAGGCTTGCTATTGAGATGCAGTGGTAATTCCATATTGCAATGGGTGGCTTGGGTCTAAATGTGGGGTGTTAAGAGGGGTGCGGCAGGGTTGTCCCCTAAGCCCCTTGCTCTATGTTTTCAGCTTAGACCCCCTAATAAGGAAAATTAACCTTGCTCAGTATATTTTGGGGATGTTCCTTTCTAGCATAGACTTCGGACTTTGGCTTATACAGATGATATATGCCTTAGTATGGCAGATGTAGCATCTTGTTCCACAGTGGGAGACATGTTAGTAGAATTTGCAGACATTTCTGGGTCAGCTATAAACTATGGGAAATGCAAGTGCATGATAATAGAAGAGATGGGGCATACCTCTGATACTATTATTAATATCCCCATATCCCAGGGTCCAGGCTCTATTTTAGGCATTTTATTCAGGAAGGGGGACCTCACACTTCTAAACTGGCAGAAGCCCCTAGACCAAGCTCAGGAGAAAGTTGATAAATGGAATAGATGAAGATTATCAAAACAGAAATGTATTTATGTGATAAAAACATATCTGGTGGCTCATTTTCTCCATTTAAGTTGCATATTTTTACTACCCAAACAACTGGAAACAAAAATATATGGATGTTTCTTTAGAGCGGTTTGGGGAAGTCACCTCAGCTCAATTAAAAGAGGCATTTTAATTTTAGATAAAACCTGGGGGGGGCTTGAAAATGGCGAATCCCATCCCATTTTTCTTCTCCATGTACATCAACATTAATCCAAGTCCTATTTTGTTGAGTAAAGATAAACTATGGATCACATGGGTCCTGGATGTCATTGAGTCTATCTTACAGGTGTGGCCACTGCATAACACATTTCCAGGGCAAAGACCATTATTAACACTCCCTGCTCAGTTTCAGGCTTGCTTCAGTAAAATTAAGTTATGGATTCTAAGCACCAACTTCTTACTTTCCATAGAAAAAAGGTTTATGATGATATCATGTATTGATACTTTAAAGAACAGACAGTTTTTTCTGCTAGGCCTCAACCTGAGAAAACGTCTGTTGGCAAAGTGCTTACATCTTCCCATATTCCCAAACATATGTGGGATGTTACTTGGCTTTCCCTTCATGGGAAACTTGATGTCAAAGGGAACTTAAAGCATAAAGGGATAGAGGACATATACTTTATTTATTTTATTGAAATTGTTTTACCAGGAAAGGCACACTGAGCAAGAAGATGCTTGTCTCCCGGTGTGACCTGGGGGGTGGGGGGAAACAGAGGATACAGGATACATAATTATACAGTGGCAATTGGAACAATAGTATACACATTGAGGGTTCACAATTTTTGCAGTACAGGCAAGGACTAGCAAACAACCATAACACAGTTCAGAGCAGTCAGAAACAAAAACAATTTGTGGACAAATAAGTGCCTAGAGAGCAAGTGCATGTGCTCAGCTGGGAGTATACAGCTTGGTGTAGTTTCAAGGCCATTGGTCAGCTGGAAGGGGAGATGAGCGGAATCAGGGCTTACAGCAGATGCAGTTTACCATGAAGTGGTTTGTGAGGGTGGAGGAGAGGGAGTTAGCAGAGGAGGAATGACAGATTTGAGGGAGTAGCTCATTCCAGATTTTGGGGAAATGATGAGAGAAAGCTGTTTGGCCAGCTGTGGACTTCCACCAGGGGATAGCAAGTAGTCGGGAGTCAGTGGATCTGAGGGTGTGAGAGGGTAGGGGGGAGGAACAAGCAAGGAGGAGAGGAAGGCGGGGAGGGTGCCTAGCCAGAGTTTAGAGGTGAATTTTGCTCAGTGAATGAGCTGTCGGTTTTCAAGGGATGGTAAGGCCAAGGCATGGTATAGCTCACAGTGATGAGTGAAGGGGGGCATTGAGAGCAAAGTGGAAGAAGGCATTGAACAGGGTGTCAAGCTTAGATAGGAAGGATATGGGGGCTGAGCTATATATTATATTGCAGTAGTCAAAGGATGGGAGAATCATCTTCTGGATTAGCTCATGGTGTACAGTTGGAGGGAGGCTTCGGTGGTTTTTGTGCAGACCACCTAGCATGGAGCACAGTTTTTTTATAGTAGCATCTATGTGAACATTAAAGGACAGATGGCGGTCAAGCCAGAACCCAAGGTAACAGAATGAGTGGACATCATCGAGCACTTGCCCATCGAGAGTGTGGAAGGAGGGAGGGACGGGAGTCTCAACAGGCATTGTCTTGTGCTGAAGGTCATGGAGATTTTGTTTTTGCATTTAGGGAGAGCTGATGGGAGCAGAACCAATGCTGAATGTTGTCAAAATCAGCTTGGAGGGTGGAGGCTACTGCTTCTATGGAGGTGCCTGAGGAAAAAAGGGCCGTGTGGTCTACAAACATGTGTATTGCAGGTGACTGGCAGACTAGGGGTAGATCGTTCAAAAAAATGGAGAATAGTATAGGTCTGAGCACGGAACCCTGGGGGATGCCGGTAGAGATGGGCAGGGGGGCAGAATTGGCATTGGAGATTCATACGGATTGGGTTCTGCCCATGAAGTAGGAGCAGAACCAGTTGGTGGCAGAGGCAGTGAGACCTGCTTCAGCAAGGCTGGAGAGAATCAGGGTGTGTGAGACAGTGTCAAAAGCTTTAGCTAGGTCAACGAAGATGGCAGCAGTGATCTATCCATTGTTCATGCTGGTGAAAATTGCGTCTGTGAGCCTAGTCAGAGAGGAGGCAGTGGAATATCCCTTTCTGAACCCAGACTGGAAGTCCATGTAGAAGTTAGAGTCAGATAGAAAGGTGGTATGCTGTGAGAGCACTAAGTGCTCTTGCGATTTTGCAATTGCCAGGAGGAGAGAGATAGGTCGGTAGTTAGAGGTTGTAGTAGGGGGGCCACCTTTAGGCAGGGGGATGACTATGGCATGCTTCCATGCCTGGGGACAGTAGCCTCTGTGAAGGACAGGTTTAGTAAGGTAGCAAGTGGGGTAGCTATGGCAGGGGTTGCAAGGTGGAGAAGCTTAGGGTCCAAATCTTCGGGGGATTTGCCTTTAGAAGGATTGAGTGCAAGTAGGGCTGTTAGGGCATCGCTTGCTGAGATATCTTTGAATGAGAAGGTGTGGGGTACATAATGCTTCTTGTGACCCATGTTGGGTCCAGATGGACCTGGGGTGGAGAGAGATGAGAGGAGGGAGGCTGCACAAGTGGAGAAGTACAAATTGAACTCAGCGGCAACAGCATGAGGTTCTGAGAGAAGGGAGTTATTTATGTTTAGTAGCATGGTGAGGGTAGTGGTGGGGGAGAGATGAGGGAGTGGCTGACCTTCCAGAATTTAGAAGGATTATTTAGGTTTGTTTGGAGAATGGAGTTAAAATATTCAGCTTTGGCCAGCTGGGTTGCTCTAGTACACTTGTTTCTAAGCATTCAGTATTTAGAGAAGTCTTGTGGGCAATTAGAGGATTTGTGGACATCCAAGCTTGGTCACGGGCACTATGGCACGCTAGAAGTTCAGGGGTGATCCAGGGAAGATGGTTGCCATGCACCATTGTGTGACGCATAGGGGCATGTTTATCCCAGACACTGAGAAAAGTGTTTTTGAAGTGATGGAGGGCAGTGTAGATTGAGAGGATGAGAGAAGATTCTACCCAGTTGTCTTGTGCAAGGTCATTTGGAAGAGTAGCAATGTCAAGAGACTTGTAGGAGCATTTTACCAAGAAATTAGGGGGTGATTTGGTGTGGTGAATTTTCCGGATGAGGTATGTGAGATGGTGGTCACTCAGAGAGTCAGGGAGGAGACCAGATTTGATGACCCGGTGGGGGTGGGAGGTCAGAGCCCAGTCCAGTAGAGCGTGGTTTCCAGTTTTAGGGTTTAGACGGGTGGGCTCAGTGATAAGTTGGGAGAGATTTAGTCCATTTATAATGGTCCATTCTTTAGTGAGGGCTGGGGATAGCCAATTGAGATTCAGGTCGCCCATGATATATGATTCACCTATGGGGGTGAGGGAGGAGGTATGCGCTAGGAGGTCTGTGATAGTAGAGGAAGGTGTATCTGGATGGCAGTAGATGCCAGTGACATAGATGGGGAATGAGAAAGGGAGGGACAGTTGTAGCATTAATATCTCATAGGCTTTGGGTTCGGCTTTGGCTAGGATGGTGGAAAAGTGGATGTCCAATTATAGGTAAATGGAGACTCTGCCACCTCTGGTGGCCCTGTCCTGGTGGGCCATGGCATAACCTGGGATGGAGACAGCAGTATCAGGGATGTTTTTATTAAGCCACGTTTCAGAGAGGATAATGATGTCTGGGGTGTAATGGATGGCAAGAACTTGGAGTGAGTCCAGTTTGTGGGGAAGGCTTCTAATATTTAGATGTAGTAGGTGCAGTCTGCAGTGGAGGGGGCTCCCTATGGGCAACAAGGTGGGGGACAGGTTGTGTGGAGTGGTCCCATGGGGAGAGGGCTGAAGGAGGGGGCAGGGGGCCAGGGTTGGGGTGTATATCACCTGCAATGAGGAGTAGGAGTGTGATAGTCGGGTAACGGGCCGACAGCTGTTTAAACATGGAGGAGAGTGAGCGTCATTTAGGAGGCAGGCATGAGTAACATATAGGGGCAGGGCAAGGGGTGAGCAGATGAGGCAACATCCAAGAAAGAGAGGGATTGAATAGAGAGGGGCAGGGCCATAAGTCTAAATGGGACCAGACAGACCAGGCATATGAGTGCTCAGAGGTGAGTTCCAATTGTGGTAATGATAGTTATCAGAGGGGGTAGGCTGGGAGAGGAGGGGGTGTAGGGGTGGTGGGGGTCATGGTTGAGAGGAGAGGAGGGGAGGGAGGTAGAAGAAGAGAGAGATGAGAAGAGGCAGGTAGCCAGGTCTAGGATGCATTGCTTTGAGTGGGGGGAGGAGTCCAACTTACAGTGCAGATCTGTGGGAAAAGAGAGAGGAGTGAGGGGGTGGTAATTGGTTGGGTGATCGGCTCTTGGGGCTGTGCCGGAGTCCAATTGTGTACGAATAGGAAAGTAGGAGAAAAAAGTGGGCGGGAAGATAATGTATTTAATCAGTGGAGGGGCGGGGGTGGGAGTGAGGGCCGAAAATTAACACAGTATACAGAGTCAGAGCTTAACAGAGGCAAGAATTCCTTACACAATACTTCAAAATGTGTTTTTTTGTGGAGCGCCAGGCGGCAAAGCAGAGAGAGATAGGTCCTGGCCAATCGGAGTGGAGAAGCATCCGCGATCTGATTGGCTACACTTCTGCCATACCTTGCTTGGGTTTGAAGTCCGGGGCATGGTTCCAATTGGCGGCAGGAGGTACCGGCTGATCACTGGGAGCTGCAACAGCCCTGTTCAAGGGCAAGCAGCTTGCTTGGGTTTGGAGTCTGGGGTTGTTGTTCCAATCAGTGGCAGAAGGTACTGGCCGATCTCTGGGAGCTGGAGCAGTCCTGTTCAAGGGCAAGCAGTTTGCTTGGGTTTGGAGTCTGGGGTTGTGGTTCTGATTGGTGGTGGGAGATACCGGCCGATCACTGGGAGCTATAGCAGCCCTGTTCAAGGGCAAGCAGCTTGCTTGGGTTTGGAGTCCGGGGTCATGGTTCTGTTCAGTGGCAGGAGGTACCAGTCAATCGCTGGGAGCTGTAGCAGCCCTGTTCAAGGGCAAGCAGTTGTCCTAGAACAACTGGTCCAATGGTGGTCAAAACCATGTAAACAGTGTTGTTTCAAGTGTCCCTTTATTGTGAAGTTTTGAGAAATTAGGAGACAGAAATGGCCCTTGTCCACCTTCAGATCTATTATTTCAGACATCCTATGGTTTGGAATTTTATCTTATAACTGGGCAATATGATAGGCAGATAATCTGGGTGATATTATCCTGTTGTAAATTTTATATTTGGCATGTTCGGTGTACATTTTAAATGCAACAGATAATAATTCTTGAAGAAACATTATTTTTTATGATTGAGAATGCTATTCGGAACATTAAGAATCAAGATGCTTCCTTATTCTCTGCTCAGGTTCATCAAAACTGGTGGGGTAATATCTCTTGGATAGTTCAACATCCCTGTTTATGGGAGGAGTCACCCATTTCGGCTTTTGTAAACAGCACAGAGAAGTATATTACTTCCTGAGCACAGGCAGGTATTGCAATAGACAGGCACATGAGGCACCATTGATTTGATGTTTTTGGTGCTGGACAGGATTTTGGAAAATAAAGGGAGGAGATTACTTCCTTGAAGTGGGGGGGGGTTGTTTTCATTTTTATTTCCTTTTTTTCTCCAGTTTAGAGACAGTAGGTTTTAAGTTAAGTGTTGGACGTGTGATTATAATGTGTATTTTGGTTGTGCATATGATTTGTGTGAAGTAACACTTTTCTGTATGTATTTGATTTCAAGTTGAAATAAAAAATCCCCTACTCTTTTTGAGCTGGACAGAGGAGGAGGAGGTGAATGCAGTGAGTTGGCAAAAAATCAGGGCCTGGCTTCAAAGGCTGAGAGTATGAACATTACTGAGGTAGGGGAGCTGACCTCCTCCCCTGCACTCACTTCTCAAAAGGTTGGTGATACAGATTTCTGCTACTACTTAAATTTTTGAGGATGACCAGGTAGTAGAAGTATTTGTTTCAACTGAAGATTTGACTGATCTAAATGTGGGATACCAGCTCAATGTGATGGACTTAAATGTAGAATATGATATTCTCTTACCCGAGACTGAAGAAGATGAATCCAGCTTCAGGCTAAACTGAGTGCACTGCGAGGAGAACGTGGTCCTGTCAAATCAGCCAGCCCGGCTGCCAGGACTCCCACACCCAAAGCTGACATAGGAGTATCAAAGAGTTTCACGGCTCCAGTGAACCCAACCTCTGTTGCACCTCAGGTAATAGCTTCCTCTCTGATGTTTAACATTAATAAAATGGCTGACAGTGATAGCGCTGAGTGCAGCGAGTGCCTAAAGCCATGGGAAGAAGCTCCTGGACTGAAAATGAATGAACAAAATGTTAATGCAAAAACTGTTGTTCTACAGACAGGGATTGAGGGGCAGTGTAACAATAAAATTACCTCTAATCATGATAAAGTCCTTCGAAATGAACAGTTTGAGAATACAGGGAACCTGTTGCAGATTTTTCCAGACAAACCTAAAACTTCTTTGCAGACTACATCTGAAATCTGTTATCAGACTGGGACTGTGGATCAAACAGGGGCTACAGTGTTTTATTTCTCTGCCAGAAACCCAGGATCAAAGAAAACTTTGAAAGAAGACTCAAAACATAAAGGAGCTTCTATAACCTATACTAAAAGAAATATCCCGTTACAGCAACAAAATAGTGTAAATGTGGACATTGGGGGAATACATCTGGGAATTATACAGAACCTATAGACCCCTACAGAAATTATTCAAATGGATTTTTCTGTGAAACCTATAAATGCTGACCCATTCATGGAATGGACCCTGAAAAAGCTCTCTTAGAGGCCAGATGGAAAAAGATGCCAGATGGAAAATGGTTGCTGGATGATAATTGGAATACTACTCCTATTTGTACCGAGGACTCCCCAAAATGGTGCCCAACAACTCAGGTACCTGCTACTCAAGAAAAATAAACCTTTCACTCTACAAACTCAGGAACTGGTAACTTGGTCCAGGAGGCAATTACCCCTGGCTCAAACAGTAATATGAAGCAGGAGCGACTTGACCCCCACCCATTAAGACAAAACTTTCTGTTTCTGAGATTACAGACCAAGAACCTTGTAATAGTGGAGGGGGCCGCCTTCAGAGACCTTTATTGTCAGAATTGTTTTCTAATAACAAAAAAGAAGAGGCTCCTTGGAGAAACGCTGTACGTATTAGGTACAAAGGGGGAATGGAGGTTAGGCCTGACAGACAATATGCAGGTAGGAGATTTCAGATCTTGACCTCCCCCCGGATGAGCTTATAAAATATTTACTGAACAGCAAAAACTTACAAACTTTACAGAAAATAGCTGGTTTTCTACAATCTACATATCTGTAATAAATGTATGAATGTAAGGAAACTGTATCGACTATTTTAAAAATTGCATGGAATTATGACAAAATTGTATGTACATATTGATGTTTTTATAAATGAAGTGTAAATAAAACTATGAAAACTATGAGAAATTATGTTTACATATTGATGTTTTTACCTAATTTAAAAATTTGTAATGGCATTGTCGAACAAATAAAAACTTTGATTGATTGATTGAAGTAGGAGATTGTTAAAGGAATCACTGCATTTTTCCCCAAAGGAGGTTTTTGCATTCATCAGTTTATCTGGTGAAGATAATTTTGATGTGAGCCTTAGGTCACTATATGCTCTTGAACTCTTCTGGCAGAGGTATAACCAGGTGAAATGTTCCCCCATTTGGTCACCCTTTCTGGTAATCCCCCCTAACTAAGCCACTGATCAAATTTATTACAGTAATGTTCAGGAATGAAGAGGTACATGTCGAAGGTATCACCTACTGGCTCTCACAGAAATGTGAGGTCTTAAGCAGTCCTGAAGCTATACTTGACTCCAAATTATTTGAACAGGTGGGTGGAAGTATAAAGTAAAATTGAGGCAAAATGAACAAGAAATCGAGCACATCCCTAATTCCTACCTGTTAGGGAGAGATAGGGGAGTATGATTCTACTCTGGTCAGCCAAAGGCCTGCTATAAATGTGGCTCTAGAATACACCTGTCTAACATATGTGACAAGGCTCGATGTGACATCTGTGGAGAAATAGGTCACATAAGCCTCCAGTGTGCTAACCAGACCAAATGTGATCTTTGCGAAGAGTAAGGTCATAGGTTTTCAGACTGCCCCATGGCAACCAAGGACAAGGCATCTGTTATCAGTCCAGAACTCCTCATATAGAAAGCCCATGAAGCAGCAGATGTCCCTTCCAAAAACCCTACTGAAAATCCCCCTCCCCCCCATTACAGGAACCAGACCAAAAGATAGTGAAGAATGAGGAAAAAAAACCCTCCTAGGAGACAATGTTTCAGGATCCTCCAAGTGTGAATGATAGCCAGGGCTTTCCTCCAGTGTGCTACAAAGCCCCCAAAAAAACCCTTAGAGTGGAAGTCATCTCCCCAAAGCCCCTGCTGTGGTACCAGCCCCCTTACCTAGAAGATACATAACAAGGAATTCTAAGGTCACAGCAGCAACCACTGACATCCCTGCTACTGAATCAAAAAAATTCCCTATGCGGTTCTTGCTACAGTACCTCTTGGGGTGAATCAGATATAGAGATGGGGAAAGAGATTCTCTATCCCAGACTACTGATCCCCCTCTTATTAGTAAGGAGGTTGCAGATTACAAAGGGAAAAAGATAAAGAGGAGGAAACAAACCCATAGTCTGCACTGCCCAAGTTTGAATGAAGGAACTATGAACAGGCTCCATAAACTCTTGTAGCCTGCTGAATAATAACAGGAGACAAGCCATCTTTCAGCTGGTACATGATGATAATATAGACATTGGTTTCTTGCAAGAAACGTGGATGTGCTCTTGAGATCAAGTTCACCTCTTTCAGTCAGAATGGATTTGGGGTCCTTCCTATTGGTCATTTGTGGCCAATAGGGCAGATGGGGTGACAATATTGTTTAATTCCTTTTCATTTACACTAACAAAACTTGCTGATTTAATATCAGGGCAACTGTTATTGGTAGATGGCTTATAGATGAATACAGCATTCAGATTTATTACAGCTTATGGACCACAGACTAAGGCTGAAATGGTTTCACTCCTCTCGGTGGTTCAACCATACTTAATGACCTCTTCCAATATTATACTAGGAGGAGACTTTAATTGTGAATTGCCTAAACCAGGGAAAAAATGGAAGAAAAAAAACCTGTTGAGATTCCAATGCATTAAAAAAGTGCATTGGAATAGCAGACCTGTTAAATTGTGCAGAATATCAAAAAAAAGGGGGGACCACACAACACCTATTAGAGAGGGAAATTAACTTCTTATATTGACCATTTTTTAATCTCAAAAAATCTGCCTCCCCCATGCTAGAGACTAGACCTCTGGAATTTTCAGACCACATTTTAATATTATTAAGGTTTCCAGACTCTCCCTCTCAAAACTACAAAAAAGTAGGTGGAAGTTAAACTCCTCAGTTCTTTTCGACTTGACTGTCAAGAGGAAACTCTCACAGCTGTTATGGACAAGAGCTTTTGCAAGTGATTTATGTAATGATATGGGAGAACAGTGGGCTGACACTAAAGAGGATATCTCTAGATGGTTCTAAAATTTTGGGAAACACCAGGAGAGGGAAAAATTCTTTAAATATCTACAGCTAAGAAATCACTTGCTCACTTATGTACTCTTGAGTCTATTACCAGATACAGTTACTCTCCTCAAATTGAGAAAATAAAACTGGAAATAAAAGAGTACCAATATGAAAGGGCTAAGACTCTTCGGGCAGAACTACAGTATGGTACTCAGAAATCCCCCTTAGGAGACCCTTTTGAAGCCTTTAATGCAAGAAAAGAGAATATGGCCCTTCGAAGTCTGCTCAATGACCAATACAGAATAGTAGAAAATAATGAAGAAATACACTCCATTATCTCGAAACAAATACATTCACATGCTACAAGTAGTGACCTCCACATATCTAGGATACATTTTTTTTCAGACAATACATCCACCCCCTCCACCAGTCACTGTCCAAACTCTTACTCAACCCATCTCAAGCACAGAAATTGAAACAACCATAACAAATTAAAAACAGGAACTTCTCCTGGACTTGATGGCCTACCAAATGAGTTTTATAAAGTATCTGCAAAAGAAATAGCAGCTTTTATAGAAAGGGTCTTTTCATCTTTTTTTAATCCAATAAAATCCCTTCCTATTTTTCACAAGGTTTATTAGTGTTTCTATATAAGTCAGGAGACAGACAGAAGATAATCAACTGAAGACCAATCCCAAGATTAAATTCTGATTTGAAAATATTATCTCAAGTCCTAAACACCAGACTTAGGAAAATAGCAGGAAATATGATCCATCCAGCCCAATTTTGTGGCCTACCAGATCAGAAGATCCAATGTGCCCTGTCTATTATCAGTGATGTGGTAGAATTTTACTCTACTAAGAAAAAAGAGGGAGTAATTATTTCTTTAGACTAATTTAAAGCTTTTGATATGGTTTCCAAGACTTTTTTTGTTTTACACCTTAGACCAGTATGAGATTCCCCAAAATTTTATTAACTGGATTAAACTTCTTTATCCCACAAAGACATAGACAGGATAGAGGCAGTCCAGAGGAGGGCAACTAAAATGGTGCAGGGTTTGCACCAGAAGTCGTATGAAGAGAGACTAAAGGAGCTTAATATGTATACCCTCAAGGAAAGGAGGGAGAGGGGGGCACATGATAGAAACTTTCAAGCACCTCAAAGGAATCAACAAAGTCCAGGGGGGTAGCATCTTTCAGAAAAAGAGATGTGCAAGAACAAGGGGGCACAATTTGAAGATAGAGGGGGGATGGCTCAAGTGCAACATGAGGAAGTATTTTTTCACGGAGAAGGTGGTGGATGCATAGAACAGCCTTCCTGAGGAGGTTGTGGGGTCAAAAACAGTGGAGGAATTTGAGAATGCATGGGGCAAAAAATAAGGCAATTCTGGTGTGGGTAGGAAGAAGTAGGCTGTTGGTTAACTAGGATCTGCAGCTTATCCAATAGGTAGGGAAATGGGCAGACTGGGTGGGTCAAGCAGTCCTTCTCTGCCATCAAAGTCTCTGTTTCTGTGTTTCTATTCCAGAACAGAAGTCTTTCCAGTTATTAAAGGACAGATAATGGGCAGCATACACACCAGAACTGGAGTCAGGCAAGGCTGTCCTTTAAGCCCACTATTGAATATATTTACCTTAGATCCCGTTATTAGGAAAATACATAATTCCCCTAGATTCCAAGGGATCACAGGGACCAGCAAGATGGACACCATAAAAATTCAGGCATACGCTGATGACATATGCCTGTTTCTTACTGACCACTTACAAATACCTGGAGTATTATCTATATTTCAAGAATATTCAGACATATAGTGGCTGGTCCGCCATCAGATCATTCAGTGGTTATTTGTTCAATATCAGTGTCGTCCTTACCAAAAAAGGGAGGTAGATGGAAGCTGAATAATCAGATATTGAAGGACGAGAAATGGTCAAATATATAGCATCCCAAATAGAGCAGTTTATGGCTATAAATAATAACTCTACTGGGCGGCCCGATATGGAATGGGGGGCCCTTAAAGCATATTTGAGAGGGGTTATTATCGGTCTAATGTCAAGAAGGAAAAAAGAGAGAGAAAACCAGATTTCCTTTCTCCTATCTCAAATTCGGGGTATGGAATCCAACCTCTCTCCAACCTCCTTGGATACCTTTAAGCAAGACCTTATTAAACTTAGAGATGCTTATTTCACTCTGTTAGGGGAGCAAGCGAAGCTTGCAATTCTAAAAACAAAAGCAGCATATACTGATCAGGGAGAGAAGGCTGGTCAGATGTTGGCGATGAGCATTAAACAACAGGAATCTGCCAGATTTATTGCAGCAGTTCATTCTCCCATAGTTGACTCCCTTAAGATTTCACCGTCAGAGATAGCGGAGGAATTTACCAACTATTTTCGGGAATTATACTGTCCCATGGTAAACCCCCCTTCAGAGGTTGACCTGCAGGAGTACCTGAAGGATTTGCAATAATCTTTTCTTATAAAATCCCAACAGGCTACACTTGTCTCTGCCATCTCTGAGGACGAGATAGAAAGGGTGATTATGTGCCTCCATTCTGATAAAACCCCTGGCCCTGATGGGTTCTCCTCAAACTTTTACAAAGTTTTTTCCAAGCAACTGATTCCTATACTTTTACTACTTTTTCAATTTCTCCTTACTGGGCAGGAGTCTGACCCATTCCTCTTTGAGGCCCTGATTGTCTTGTTGCCCAAGCCAGACAAGCCACATGATTTGGTCTCAAGCTATAGACCAATCTCTCTTCTTAATCATGATATTAAAATCTTGGCTAAACTTTTGACTGACCATATGAATGTAATTCGTCCTTCCCTAATTGGGGCGGAGCAGGTAGGTTTTATGAAAGGAAGATCCTCGGTGGACCACCTGAGGACCTTGGCCCAAGTCTTCTCGGCCTCCTGGGATGCTGCTCATTCTATGGTGCTGGTCTCCCTGGATGCTGAGAAGGCTTTTGATAGGGTTCACTGGAGTTATTTGTTTGCAGTAATGGAGGCATTTGGTTTCCCCACAAAGTTTCGGAATTGGGTTAGTTCGCTATCTATATCCCCCTCAGCTAAAATTTCTTGTAACGGGGTAATTTCAAATTCTTTTAAATTACATGTGGGAACTAGGCAAGGATGTCCCCTGTCCCCTTTGCTCTTTAATAAATATTTAGAACCCCTTATCAGGAGGATAATTAGAGCTCAGGACATCTTTGGCATTTCCCTGAATGGGCAGATACTTAAAGTGGCAGCATATGCAGACGACCTCCTGTTGCAAATAACGCACCTGGCTACATCTATCCCCTCCATTCTTAAAATAATAGATAGCTTTAGTAAGGTTTCTAATTATAAACTTAACATAGGAAAAACAGTAGTTTTTCTCCTCAATTATAGAGTTTATAAACAGGACATTACCATTTTTGGGCTTGCTTGGAAACCTGACTCTATTAAATATCTAGGGCTCGTCCTAACATGGAATATAGCTCGCATTAGGCAGTTAAATTTAGATTCCCTGGTTCATAATATAGATCAAGATCTTTGCAGGTGGACCCTGCTTCCCCTCTCCCTTTGGGGAAGGATTAATTTAATTAAAATGAACATTTTTCCCTGACTTTTTTTATCCCCTTAACCTGTTGAACATTGGGCTCCCTTTGTCCTGGTTCAAAAAGGTGCACAGCATGATCTTCACCTTCATTTGGGGGTATAAAAAATCTAGAATGGCTTTCCATAAATGAGCTGCCCCCAAGGTAAAAGGCGGACTAAGGCTTCCGCACATTGGACTGTATTACTGGGCCAGTCAGGCTAATAAATATCTCAGGTGGTTGGTCGCCGAGCAACTCCTGGCCCAGTCTTCATACACTCCGATTTGGTTAAAAGTGGAGCTGGCTAGTATCAAAAGACATGACTATTCCCCAAGTGCGATGTTATACACCAAATTAGGATCCCTTCCTTAATCTTTACATAATTCCCCTATACTCATTCTCAACTGTGTGCATTTCTGAAATATGAAAACATCAAAGATCTATCCCAACCTATAAGAGGCAACCCCAATTTTCAATTAGAGGGTAAGCCCCTATCAGTCAGTTGGCTTCCCCATATAGGTGATTGTCAGCTTGTAGATTTTACCACAGTTGATAGAAAATGGTGTTCTGCAGCTGAAATTATGCACAAGTTTTGAATACCCCGTACAAATATTTTCAAGATTTTCCAGCTTCGTCATCTCTTATTAATGGTAATGGGACCGGTTCTCCTGCCAGTTACCCACATTCCCTTTCAAGCCACCCTAATGGAGATGACTGGCCTACCTCATGCTGTGTCCAAGATATATCATGCTTTATTTAATTGGGCCTATCCTGATAATCTCGCCCCTGTTGCCTTCTGGTCTTTTTTTTTTCCTGACAAGGAACTGGACTGGTCTCTTCTGTGGCAAAATTGTCACAGATTTTTGTTACAGGACATACTTAGGTTAATGCAATTCAAAATCCTGCACAACATCTATTATTCCCCGCATGAATTTGCCAGACTAGGTATTGTGTCTTCTCATCTTTGTACAAGATGCCAATTGCAATGAGGGGATCTTCTTCATATCTTCTGGAGCTGCTCAAAAGTTGTTCCACTTTGGACTGCTATCAAACAAAGAGCTGACCCTCTTTTAGGGTTGGCTGACCTGTTCACATCTGAAATATGCCTCTTGGGGGATTTTTCCAGTATTTCAGTGGTGAGCAGGAAATATCACATGGCACTAATCTCACTATCTGTCGAAAAAGTAGTCCTTAGACATTGGAAAGATTCTGATGATCTAACATACATTGAATGGCTCCAGGAACTTCTTGCTAACCTTAGAACAGAGAGGATTATTGCAAGTCTCCATAATAAAGTAAAGAAGTTTAATACGGTATGGGGCCCATTACAAACCCTGTACTCTCTCAATGTTTAAGGTTTGGTGATTCTATACCACAAGGTGTAGACTAGGCTGTATGATGCTGTGCTGGGATCTTGGGGAGGGTTAGGGGATGGGGGGAGGGCTATGGGGTGAAGGGAGGGAGGAAGGGTGGGGAGAGAATGAATCATCAGTATATCAATATCCGTCATGTTTGTACTATGTCTGTTATGTTATGATTTGTTCTCTGTATTGAAAATTTTCAATAAAGTTTGAATGAAAAAAAAAGAATATTCAGACATATCCAGTTCCAAACTGAATATTAATAAGAGCAGAGGTTTATTTATAGGCCCCCTGCAACATGGTGCAAAAGAAATTTCTGGAATAAACATCTCTCCAGAGCCATTGAAAATTCTGGGGATCACTTTTGAACCACAAAATGACCCATATGGAAATTGGGATATGGCTTTAAAAATAATGGAAATAAGATATTCAGATGGAAAAATCAGAAACTGTCTGAAATTAAATGGGTTTCTATTATTTAAGGTTTTTGTACCATGCTTTCTGTATATTGTCATGATTTACCCCCCTCCAACTCTTTTAGAGACAAGACTATATGCAAGTTTTTTTAGATGCTCTGGGGGAGCAGACTGAACCCAGTGCAGTGGTGTTACACACATTTAACAAAAGCATAATGGGGGTTAGGAATGACAGACCCCATAACATTTTTTCAGGCACTATTCATAACTCAAAACATAAAATCAGTTCTAAATATTACTAACTTTTTACACCACCTATGGTTGCAGAATAATCTGTCAGACTACCTGCAATAAGTGGGGAGAGACCCCACCCAAGATAACTTTAAAATTACAAATACCTGGGTTTTTCAAACCTGTGACTCTGAAACTTTTTAAATGGGAACTCACCAAAACAGTGGTGAATCAAAATACTGGGCCCCAGTTATATAATTTTTTGCTAACAAAGCTTTACCCTTCGGACCCAGAATTTAAAAAAAAAGTCCAAAACACCAGAATAAACTAGTATTAAGATAAATAAACAATAATAGAATTCCTACATAGATGTGGGAAATATTATGGTTCTCGGTCTATGGCAAATTGAGTGTAAGAAGTAATAGTAAACACAAGGAACAGGAAGAAAGATACTGCCCTTATAATGAATGTCAGACAACAGAAGAATCGATGCAACACTGCCTGTTTCAGTGTTCTTATATTAAGCCCTTATGGAGATTCATTGCTGATAGGTGGGGACTAAAATGGCTCTAGAACCTGACTTATGAAATATCAGTGTTAGGGAACCACCCCCTGTTAAATAGTAAATATCACACTGAAACCCTCTTTGTACTTTTCTGCTGCCTAAAGTTTTATTTATGGCAAGCAAGGTGTCAGTGGACAATATGACAAAAGATTATGTCATATGACACCTTTTCCATCTTAGTGCAACAAGCAATGCATGAAGTGTACAGAAAGGATAAAACCTTTTTTTACCTCTGATAAAGTATGGAAATGGTGTAAGTGTTTATCTATATTTACCAAATATAAATAAGATCCATTTTCCAAAACATAACTAGTGAGACAAGGCACCACAGTGGGATAATATGGAGAAAATGGGATTGATAGAGGTATAATTTGGCTTCTAAAATAGAATTACTGCCTGGGTTGCATTCAGCAAATGGCCTTCAGTTTTATGTTCCCCAGTTTAAACTCAAGGCTAGTTCCCAAGCTTTTTCAATTGCTGCCCCTATATATTGGAATACTCTTCCAATTAATATTAGACAAGCTTCATCAGTCCCTAATTTTAAGCTGAGGTTAAAAGATTATTTATTACAAAAATATTGCTTTAATTGTTGTATATAGTATGTAATTGTTTAGTTTTCTTTGTTATTGTGTTTTTATGTCATTGTATTGCCTATTGTTGTTTGTCCGGGTCAAGCCTGAAAAGGGACTTTTGCTCCAGCGCCTTTACCCAGTTAACAAAGAATAAAATAAAATAAATGATCTTGAGGGAAAAGGGGGATAGGGAGATGGTAAAAACAAATCAGGGATTGTAAAACATTGTATTTTTGATTCTTAGAGATGTTATGTGATACGATTGTTTAAATATAATGTACTAGAACTATTGTTTTTCCTCTTTTCTTATAATTTTGTTTGTTTGTATCTTTTTTGTATTCAAGGCCACTGTTTTTCAGTTTTTACCGGAAAATACTGTAAATTCTGGAATTAGGGCTGCCTGAAGACAGGCAAAAACAAAGATTTCATGAAATCTGGCATTTTATATCAGATCAGTAAATCTACAAAACTTGTGTTTTTCTTTTAATTCCTTCTTGTACTACTTTCAGTTTACTTTATTTAATGTTCTGTATATTAAACCTTCTTTAATTCTGATTATTTATGCACATGCTAAAAGAATGATAGCAGAACCCTGGTAAAATATGGAAATTAGAGTAACAATCACCAGTGCAATTCCAGAATCTGAAGTCTTGAAAATGGAATTTCATTGTTTTATTCACCGTAAATCAGTGGCCTTCATTATTGTATTACTAGATGTGTTCTTTCTGAGTTGTTATAATGTGATATCAATAAAAAATTCCCCTACTCTTATCAAGAATTGTCATAGGATCTTTAAAGTCCACCTGAACAACCACCAGAATAGGCAAACAGGATCTCTGTTTAATGTCTCAACTGAAAGATGGCATCTCAGGAGTGCTGCACTACAGTGTGGTGCTCACAGATTGATTTGGCATTTTCCCTGTAACTCCAAAGTGATTTTTCTGTGTTTTCCTGTATTCCACAATATCTTATGGACACAGAATTGCTCTGTTTTCCTGTATAACTAATGCAAGTCTATGGGAAGAATTTCACTGTAGATGGCTCAGAATCCCTGTAAAATACAAGAATCCCTGTATATATGGGAGCCCTGACTCACTGTCAGTATTAGGATTTAACCCAAGTGCCTGGTGTGGGAATAGAACCCACAGCCTTCTGATCTTCCAGCCTCAGAGGTGAGTATGCAACCTGCTGAGCCACTTACACTGCTACTTACTACCCCAAGTGCTAAAATAGTAAAATGTATCTGTGTTGAAATGATTTGTGCATATGTATATGATATGTATAGGAGTATAAAAGTAAATGTTTGTGTATATGCTTAAAAACATATATGTGTGTATATGTATAATATCTATATGTATATAGACCATAATCAGGAAGGAAAGTGCTGCCTGCCTATCCCACAAAAATGTTTGTTATAGCTTTAAATTTATTAGGTAGTATGTAGGGACTTAGCTCTCTGTATATTTTTTAGCTGGGTCTTGTATTCAGAATTGTATTCCCTTTTCCCCTTTCCCCCAGGACACATTTGGAAACAAGCTATTGTAGCTCAGTATGCCTTTCCTGGTGAAACTTTTCAAAATAAAAATAAATAAATAAATAAATAAATAAATAATGTAGTCTGCGACATTTAAAGCATTCCTTATGTGTCTTATGTTCCAAACATTTTCTTGTTACCATCCTCTGAATAAATATAGTTGTCTTCCTATTAGTAATAGTAAAATTGTAAAGCTCCTCAAAACTATGAGCAGTAATCTATGATAGGTACATATTGTATGAAGTTACTGCATTATGATGGTATGCAGCTGTATACCAGTGTTGAGTTATCTATATTTTTTGATATTATTTTATTTATTTATTTATTTATTTTAATAATCCATACATTGTCTACATACTAATGATACAGCAAAAGATGCTCCTTACAATCTGTGACCTTTTTTTTTTTTTTAGTACCATTGTATTAATTTTTGGGAAATCATTTGCAACTTAGCATGTGCTCTGTTTTGTTAGGTTAACAATTGGTTAACCTTATCACCTGCAAAATGCTAGCTGTCTCTCTCAGCCCCCTTCTTTCTGTCTCTCTCCATGCATTTATAACACAGGGATCACCCCTTACTACCCACACAAGAAGTGATCATTCACACAAGAAACGATTTAGCTTCACATCACAAGGCAAAGTAGAAGGATTGAAAAATAAATCTCACTGAACTAATTGTTTTATTAGGTCTTTGACTATGGACCAGTCTCTGCTTTGTGCTTCATTGACTTCAACTTTGGAATGTCAGTAATGAGGGGGAGTTGCACTGACTAATAGCATAACATAGCACAGCACAGCACAGCAGAAATGTAACTCTTAAACACAAGGTCCTCAGCCTAGAAAAGCTGTGGTGGGATTATCTGAATATAAATGAGGTACAAATCAACAAAAATCTCATAAAATCAGATATGTACTTGCTGTCAGGTAACTTCAAGCAGGCATGAGGAGAGAGACAAGTGAGAGACAGCAAGCTGAAAGAATAGTGTTGCAACTGGTCTACTCAACAGAGAGAAGAGATTATTTAATTCAACTGGTGTAGTGATTTGTAGTTGTGGAAGGATACACTGAAAACTCAAAAAAGTTGTGCTTCGATATCCCATTTTTAAAGCTAAAGCAAGATGGCTATAGACTCTACCCACAGCTGTAAAAAAGAACAAAATATTACAAAGATTTGCAGTTGTTAACTACAAGAAACTGAGGACCTCCAGCATGTGGTAATGAGATGCCCTTGGTACAGTAAGATAAGGGAAAATATCTGGTCAAATATTTTGGGTCATTCTATATACCTAGCAGATACCTTCTCAACATACTGTTCAGTGCAGAAAACTTGGATATTGTACACAGTCTTGTAACTTTTCTTTTGTTTGTTAAAATATCAGAAATAAGCAACAATAGTATAATTGTGGATTGGACACTGTGTGTCCCATTTTTAAAAGGTTAGTGTGGCACAAACCGTGTTGGTGCACGCAAACCAGGAAAAGTGCCTGCTGTCAGGAGCATGCCCATATTCAAAGGGCAGATATGCCCAGCACACCCCCAACAGCACCATTGCATACATTATTGTGCTGCACCAATGCAAATGAGGGTTCCCTCATGCATATGGGGTGCAGCACAGTATTGAAAGTTTTCAGAAGCACTAAACTGCTTCCAGCAGCAGCACAGTTTAACGTTTATGAAACCCAGCCCTTAACAGTATTCAGACCCATCTGCACACTGTCAAGGGCTGGGTACCCTGGTCATCTAGTGGCCCATCCCTAACCCTGATCCCTTCCCCAATATTCTCTGAAGATGACCTGGTGGTCAACGGGTCCCTCCCTAGCCCTGATCCCTTTCCTGGTATTTTCTGAAGATGGCCCTGTTCACCCCTATTTACACTCTTATTGAATTTGTTCAAAGAGTTGTTTATGGGCCTTGAACACAATACAGACTCTATCAAATACTATTTTAAATTTACCCAATGATGAATTCTCTGTTTAAAGATTTCGTTATTTTGACCAAGGATATTTATTAGCTATTAAAAGCTGTGTTGCATACTGGCCCGGTGACATTGAGGGTTGAGGCGCTGGATGCCACACCTCATGCCTGTGACCCATGTTCAGGAGTGAGCATGAGTCACCATAGGTAGGAAGGGAGAAGATGGATTGAGCATCCAACGGACTGCTCTCCATCTCCAGGGGTGGGGATCTGTGGCCAGTGCACACCTGATACCTAGCGGAGGCTGGGGGTCAGTGACATGGAGCCACAGTCACAGGGTGGGAGCATGGCAGACACTTAATGTGGCACACACAGAAGTGTGCATGACCCCATCACAGGTGTCATTGCATGCTGCACCCCCATAACAATGGGCACAAGGAAATGGAAAATGGCATCCTAGGTCGTGGTGGCTTGATGGCCATCCAACAGTGCCCCAGCTTCAGGGCATCACCAGAACTAGATCTGGACCTGATGGGAGAGTTGGGGCTCCCTGCCACCCCATCGTAGGGGGCATGCATTGGGGGTAGAAGGTGAGGGCCCTAAGGATCTAAGGGCAGACTGGACGGTGGCCGGAGACAAAGAGAAGCTCAGACAAGGATGCTGACCAGGAGCCAGCAGGAGAAAAAAGAGTAAGAAAAAAGCTGCTTTGCAGCATGATATTTTTAAGTGATTTATTTTTATGGAGGGTGACAAGTTGACCTACGATCTGTATAGATTTTATTGTAATACTGTGTGTCAAATTGTAACTGTAATGACAATATTTGTTGAACAATAAATTTGTAAACTAAACTAAATTAATTCCTGAATTTCAAGAAAATACACACATTTGAATCATCTGGGTGTTTTTAGGATAAATCTACCCCTCCCCCCCCCAACAACCATGCAGATTCAACAGTTTTAAACACAGTTCCATTGAAATACCTGTATTGGTTTGAAATCCAAATTCGGTAACTAATGTTTTTATTAATAAAAATGTGTACACACTTTTTTTTATTATAGTTTACTGTTTTTAGTTACCCCCTAGCAGTAGAGCCTCTGCATTTCTTCTGTTCATGTTCTGTAACTGCTTTTATGCTCTGTAACTGCAACTTGTTGCTTGTTATTTATGTTTTTGTACCTCACCTCCCAGATGTTCCCCAGGTCACACCTAGGAATGAGCCTTGGCTCAGTGTGCCTTTCCAGGTTACCAAATGTTTAAATAAATAGAATAAAATTACCAAAATATAGACTCTTTTTTGTCTTTAAAGTAAAACTGGAAGCATATTTCAATGAACAGTCCTAATTGGTATCTTTTGAAAATAGTTTCTTCTTATTTTTTACTCATTTTGGGTAAAATATTTGAAAAATTTTTATAAGGGCAATAAGGCACTGGAGGGTGTGCCATTATGGGGATATACTCATACTTCTCAGGTGCATTTAATGGCACTTGGCTGTGCCTCATACCATAAAAACGCACCTTAGGTGTATGAATATATCACTATAATGTACAATCTGTCATGTCGTACTGCTTACATAGTTTTACTCCTTCATATGTTATTTCTTATACAATGCCTACAGTGGGATTGTGTCATGCAAGTAAGAAAGAGTAATGCTCACCCAAAGCTTTCAAAAACTTATAAATTATTACTTCTACAGTACTAAAATTCTGATGTTAACAAAAGTGCTGATCCCAGGTGATTTTCATCTTATCCGACATGATTCTGATCAAAACTCAAGTGAAAGCTACAACATCATAAAGATAGCTTATTCAAATTGAATTTACTTAATTACTTATTCAATTATTTTTTTCTACAGCTCTTGCAGGAATATTTGTTTTCTTCTATAGTTTTTGCAGGCAAGGCATGCTAAAGCAATGATAACAGGTGATCACTAACTAGATATGAGAAATTTTCAATTGTACTGTACAAATGGATTATGATTATGAAAATGTATGGAAACCTTTTTTGTTTTGATCTAAATTACGTGCAAGAGCTCTTGTGCCTCTGCTGCCCCAGCCGACCACTCCACTCTGCTAACAAGGGATTGCTAGAGGGTCCCAGGGTTTGGTTAAAGACATTTGGGGCTCGGGCTTTTGCATTTGAGGCCCCTACCCTGTGGAACTCTCTACCTCATTGGATACGTGAGTGCCTGACAGTGGAGAGCTTCAGAACTGCTGTAATAATGCACCTGTTTGACCTTGCTTTTCCAGATTATTTATTCTAGCTGTAGGATTGTTGAATTAGTTTTATGCTTTTAGCATGATATTTATTGCATTTTTACTGTATATACACTATGATCAGTGTGAACAGAGCTACATAAATAAAGTTAAATTGAACTGAATTGAATAAATGTGAACCAAAAATCTGAAAGAGTTAAAATCGTGTTTTTTTATATTAAAAAAACACATCAGGTAAACACACTGCAATATACTTTAGAGTATGGTAATGTACTTTAAACAGTACCAATGTACTTTTAAACAGCACCTGTGTTATAGTTAATGTGTTGATATACGAAAACTGTGTTAAATGAATTTACCACTTCTTGCTCGCCTATGCTGTGAGACAGATGCAAGCGCTGTGAGACAGTACGGAGGTAGTTTTGGTGATTCAAGTGACCTTGCAGTATGGGAGATATTCAGTGAGAGAGGAGCCAATCAGAGATCAGGCAGCTTGGGAACCAGGAAGCGTAGTTGATGTTTGTAGTCTTTGGCTGTGTCTAGGGACTACAGAGGCTACTATGAGTGATTTTATTGATTTTTAAACTGCAAATTGCAAACAGGAGCTCTAGAGCAGTGCAATTATGGTGCTATTACTTTAAATTAGTTATACCTAAAGCTCTGTGGTAGTGGGATAACTGACCCCAGTGAGTCACTTCCAGGTCTCTAACTACTTAAGCAGGCCCCTCTGCAACCAGGGTGTGCACAGGCACACCACACGATGTCACACATGGAGACACACACAGAGACACATGCATTATGTGTCTGCGTGTGTCTGCCATGTCCACTGGGGCAGGGTAGCAGGCAACTGAAGGAATACTATAACTAAAAGGCAGGCAGACTTATCTTTTAACCAGAAGGAACATCTCAAAGTAATGTAAAAATGGCCTCTTCCATCTTAACAAATGATGGTGATCTATACATTTAGTGCCATGGTTGCATAATGTTTAAGATGGTGGATGCAAGTTCAAATTGTGAGGGCTATGTATGCGATAAGTGCTTGCATAATCAGAAACTCATGCACAGGCTTCAATTGTTTACCACTAAACTTGAAACCCTGGAGAACAATCAGATGGAAATGGTTAGTAAATTAAACATTTTGTCAAGCCTTAATAAAGAACATGGAGAACCAGGGTTAAGCTGTGATATAGATTTCAGGACCAAGCACAAATTGGTAAATGAAATAACTGATACAGAAACATCTGATGAAAGTGACTGGTGTTTTGTAAATTCAGTCAAAAGGAAAAATAGAGGCAGGAGCCCCTTGAAAGAAGCAGATCAAGGTTCACTAGAGAATGATAGTGGGAATTTGGGAGTTATAGCAGAGCAAGAGGATTCCTCAGCAACACAAGCTGGTGGAGATAATTCTGAGGAAGCTGTGGTTTGTTCAGATATTCCACTTAAAAACAGATACCAGGGGTGACCACATAATTAAGTCAGTCAGGATGAGCAGATGGAAGTCAACACTTGCAACACAGTTCCCCCTGGATCCCCTACATACACATCCAATAATAATGAAGTAAGAAGGCAGGTGATAGTAATTGGAGATTCAATAATTATATATACGAATAAATATGTATGTGGGGAGGATAAAGCCAACATTATGGTTAGTAGCTTTTCAGGGGCAGGAGTTCAGGATCTTTTGGACATGACTGATAATAATATCTTTAAAGGGGCAGGTAGTAAACCTATTGCAGTGGTTCATGTAGGTATTAATGATCTACGTAGTAAACCATTACCAACACTACAGAAAGAATTTGCCAGGTTAGGAGATCAGTTTAAGAAGAAAGACTGTAAAATTATTTTCTCAGAGATTCTTCCTGAACCCAGAGCTTCAGCATACAAACACAAAAAAAATCGGTCTTGCCAATTCATGGCTAAGAAGATGGGCACAGGAAAATAACTACCACTTCTTAAGACATTAGGATACTTTTCATAACAAACCTAACCTATATTGTAGAGATGGTCTACACTTGAACTTTAGGGGTAGTAGAATTTTGGGTATGAGAAACATAGAAATATAAAAATTGTCAGCAGATAAGGACCGCTAGGCCCATTCAGTCTGCCAGTAGGCCCTATACATTGTATGTGGCCACTGATCCTATGTGAGAATTAAAAAGGAGATAAAATGTTTAAACTGGTTAATAGAGGGACAAGGGAACTTGGTCCAATTCCTAGTCTGGAAAAAAACTATTAATCAGAAGAGACCCTCTACAAGGATTAACAAAGAAGCTACAATTATGTATCTTAATGCTAGACGTTTAAAATAAGGATAAAATGGCAGAACTACAAATGCTACTTAATAATGACAGAGTAGATATCATTGGGATTATGGAGACATAGTGGGGTGCAGATAGTAACTGGAACACGTATTTGCTGGGCTATCATTTAATAAATAGGGACAGAGTAAATAGAAAGGGTGGGGGGCATTGAATTATACATTAACGAGAACACTGAATGTCTAACTAGCAGTACCATTGAGGATAATGGTCAGATTGAAGCATTATGGGTGGACATTACCGGTTTAGAGGGGAAAAAATTCAGACTGGCTGTTTTCTACAGACCACCAGATACATCTGCACATGAAACTGAACAGTTTATTGAAAGTATAGCATCTGTAGCCAAGAACTCTGATGTATTATTAATAGGGGATCTGAATCTCCCTGACGTAACTTGGGGGGAAGATTTAAGTACTAATTCACAGGGAAGTAGGGTACAAACTACTTTATCCTCAGCAGGGATTGAACAATGTACAAATAAACCCATGCATGAGCAGAACATATTGGACATTACTATGACTAACATGAGTGAGAACATCTTGGACATTAAGCTTAATCCTCCACTTGGCAATAGTGACCATGATATAATTAGGTTCAAAGAAATTTCCAATGGGAAAAACAATTTACAAACTATACATTAGGGTAACTATAGTGCTATTAGCCAGGAATTATCACAACTTAACTGAAAAACTTTGTTGAAAGGATTAAATATGGAACGATGTTGGGACCTGTTCTTTAAAATAATTAATGACCTAGAATCACGGTATGTCCCTATAACATCAGCATATAACAAAAGAGGAAAAAAGCCACTGTGGTTAATTGGGAGGATCAAGAAACTTATAAAGAAAAAGTGAACAGCGTATCAAAAAAAAAATCCAATAGTCATAAATGGGGAAAGTTTAAAAAGAAAGGCATTGAGGGCATTAAAATGTGAGATAAGGAAATCTAAGCTGCACACTGAATAGAAGTTAGCAAATACAAAAAATAATATCAAGGGCTTCTGTTTATATAATAATCAAAAGAGTGGTACAGATAGAGTCATAGGACTGCTTAATATCAATGGTACAATATATAATAGTCCTAATGACATGGCCAGGGAGTTCAGTACATATTTTTAGCTCAGTTTTCAGTATTGAACAAAATACGGTTTCACCTGATTTATCCGATTAAATCATACCAAACTTTACAGAGATAATCTCAGTTGAAAAGGTTTATAGTAAAATTAAAGCTCTAGATGTGAACAAATCATCTGGTCTTGATGATCTGCACCCTAGATGTATCAAACAGTTGGGAACATAACTGGCTCCAATCATAGCAGATTTAGGGCTAAGATCATTAAAAGAAAGGTATGTCTCCAGAGATTGGCGAAAAGCAGCTGTTGTACTGTACCAGTGTTCAAGAAGGGTAGTAAAAGCAACCCTGCAAACAGTCAACCTATTAGTTTAACATCAATAGTAGGGAAAATTATAGAAGATCTAATATCTGAGGATATACATAGCCACTTGGTAAACAAAGGTCTCGGAGATGTGACTCAACATGGATTCACACAAAAAAGGTCCTGTGCAACCAATTTAGTTGTTTTTTACAGTTATGTGGGGAGTAATATAGACCAGGGTAGAGCAGTGGATGTTGTGCTACTTGATTTTAGAAGGCCATTTGATATGGTGCCACATAGTGATCTTGTCTTGAAACTAATGGACTGGGGGACTAATCACAAGGTGATAAAATGGATAAAGGAATGGCTTATGAACAGAACCCAATCAGTAAGAATGGCTTTTCATCCATTGAGACTAGGGTCACTAACAGCGTCCCTCAGGAGTCGGTACCGGGTCTGCTTTTGTTTAATATCTTCATAAGTGATCTAAGTATTGTGAGTAATAACAAGCTGAGTAAATTCACAGATGATGTAAAACTTGGGGGTATTGTGGATACCTTTGATGACAGGCTTAGATTTGGGGAAGATATTGAGAACATCACTGAGCGGGCAAGAAGAAATGGGATGCAATTCTGCATAGATAAATGTAAATTCATAATTATGCACTTTGGGAAGAATAATATACAACAGAACTATTACATCCAAGAGAACCAATTAAAAACAACATCATGTGAAAGGGACCTTGGAGTATATATCAGCACCGACCTCAAGAGTAATGCCCACTGCAAATATGTTGCTAACGAAACAATGAACCTTGTTAACTGTATCTGCAGATCTTTCATTTCCAGAAATGTCAATGTACTACTTCTGTTGTATAAAACCTATACACGACCACAAATGGACTATTGCTCCCAAAGTTGGAGTCCTTACTTCAAGAAAGATAAAATTGTGGTTGAAAGACCCCAGAGGTCATTCACCAAACTGATATCTCTATACAAGGATAAACCATGTGAAACAAGATTATCTGGTATGGAGCTATGGCATCTTGAGACTAGGCATGCTAGGGGGAATATCCTGTTGATGTATAAAATCCTAAATGATGAACTTTTAAGAAGGGACTTACATCTTGCCCATAAGGACCTTAGATATGACTTAAGGGAGCATAGTCATCAGATAATTGAGAACCATGCTAAAACAGAATCCTGGAGGCAGGGCTATGTCTCTAGAGCAGCTAGACTGTGGAATCAGCTACCAGCAGATGTAATTGACGCCCCTAGTTTTAACTTATTTAAGGCAAGACTGGACGTGTTTATTAAAGATGATAACTTGTTACCTCCACTGAGTAGTGGGCACAACATTAATGGGCATTAGCCTTCTGTTGTCCTAAATCCCGATTATTAACCCGAATACTATTTGTAGAGACCTGACTCCATATTTTGATTGCAGAAATTAGGTTTCTAGCCCCAACAGTTCCAAAGTTAGTCCTTATATACAATCTACAATTATATACATGTATACAATCAGCAATCCACAATCTACAATCTCGCAACTTTGGCACCCCAGTCATTTCTGTTCAGCAATCTGCTCCCTATTGACCCCCGGTGCCAAAATACCCCTTCTCCAACTCGCCATGTCCAATGGCCCTTTGACTAATCCAGCTGATGTTGCTGATTCACAAAAAAACAAGTTTACCAACCTTGAAGAATACCCTCGCAAATTACCCTCTTAAAATCCCAACCCCCCCGACCAATGCACCTCTTGTTCCCAATGCCTCACATTCCTTTTCAGGGCAGTCACCTTCAGACATAGACTTAAGCTACTCCAGAGCCTCCTAAATAAGATTAGTGCTGGTAGCAATGGTCTCTCCAAATGCTTCCTCAAAATAGTGGCCCAGGAAATTGTCAAACCCCTCACAAAGATCTTCAACCTTTCCCTCACCCCTGCCACTGTACCACCGATATGGAAACAGGCAAGGGTTGTCCCTGTTTTCAAATCTGGAGACCCCACTAACATGGATAACTATCACCCTATATCCATATCCTCCCTCAGCAAACTACTTGAAAAGACTGTCAACCATCAGATTAATGGCTATGTCACTAAATATAACCAGCTCTGTCCCCAACAACATGGATTCAGGAAAGCCCACAGCACCACCACAGACCTGGCCTGTTTCTCTGATCATGTCCTCCACAAACTGGATGATGGGATGCTTCCCAGAGCTGTTTTCATGGACCTCTCCAAGGTATTTGACCTAGTAAACCACAACATCCTCCTCAACAAACTCCATTGCCTTGGATTGTCTCCTGCCACCACTGATTGGTTTCACAGCTACCTCTCCGATGGCACCCAACTGGTCAGCATGGGTGGAGTGCTACCTCCTCAGTCCTACCTATCTATCTTCACCGGGGTATCTCAGGGATCCATCCTTGGGCCCATTCTTTTCTCCTTTTTCATGAACTCTCTCCCTCAAGACAGTCTCTTTTGCCACTCCATAGTATACATGGATGACCTTATCCTTTACATCAGTGATAAATCACTGCCCAGTCTCTCAACATCTCTTACCTCCAACTACCACCAAGCCCATAAATGGTTCACTACCAACTAGCTGCTTGTCAATGCCAAAAAGACTAAATCAATGCTCATTGGCATTAAACCTAGGTTAGCCAATCTCAGTATTTAATCCCCTGATGGCTCACCCCTTGAGACAGTCCACTCCTTTAAATACTTAGACACTATCCTCGACCCTGCCCTTACTTTCTCCAGTCATATAGATATCCTCATATGCTGCATGATCCAGAAACTTGAGGTCAGCTACCATCTTAATAGGTATCTCACTCTTGAAGCCTGGCTCACAATTGCACAAAGCAGCCTCCTCCCATTACTTGACTACTGTTCCCCCTATCTTCTTCCTTGCCTCCTCTACAAACCGCTCACCTAAACATCACCTGCAAGATCTGCCAGTTTGCCCTAATGGCCCGATATACCACCCACCACTGCTCACTCTATCAGGCCTTTGGCTGGCTCCCCACCCCCACCCCCAGTTATACGTAACTATCTCCTGGCCAGTACAGTTGAAAAGGCCATTCAAAATCAAACTACTTCTCTGCTGTCCTCCCTTCTCAGGCCTAAAGTGAATACCTGATAACTCTGCCTCAGTGCTGGCCGCATGCTAGACTGTCCCAGTGTCTCCACTCCTAGTTATGATGCGAAACCTTTGTAAATGAGCTTTCAGCTCAAAGGTATTACAATCCAAGAATTAAATAAATAAATAATATATTTGATCATTCAGAATTGGATTTTACCTATTTTTAGGGATTTTAAAAATGTTCCTGCTGTGCAGGAGTAAATTACCTTAATGAGTGTGGGAAGAGCAGAGGCATCAGTGTAATAGTTTGCAATGAACTGTGAAGCAGTTAGCAGGTACCATCAGTCAGATAGCCATATGATGTATAGATCATGTACAGTAATTGGGCCCTTTGAATGAAGGTGCAGAGTGGGTACATGCCGCATAACCCTGGTGCATAGCCCACTCCACACCTACCCAAGCCCACTGCACCTCCTGCACAGCATTCAGCATTGGAAGTATGCCCCCCCTCACACTGAATCCCTGGCAGAGCGTGGACCTACTCGCAGGGGGCATAACCAAATCCAGTTCTTTCTTGGAACTGAGCAAATTTGTCCCATTCAACTGATAGATTTTTCTAGGGTTTCCACTGCCTAATTGTAATATTATGCATTTGTCAGTGCTTAGTTTCATGCCCCAGTAGTTTACCCAAGAAGTAATCCTGTCAAGGTCACTCTGAAGGGCATCGATATTGGCCTGGGTGTCACATGGGCCTCCCAACTTAGCATCATCTGCAAATTTAACTGTACAGTTATATACATCATTCATTATGTCTGATACAAAAATTTGGAATAGTGAGGGGCCCAGAACAGAACAGAACCTTGTGGGATCCCACTGGACACTTTGCCTTTGTTAGACAGATACCTGCTGATGAAAACTCTCTGATCTCTATCTGTTAAACACTGGCCAATCCAATTAATTATTGCTTTATTGAAATTGTATTTAATGCGTTTCTCTAACAAAGTCAAATGTGGCATTAGGTTGAACACCTTACTGAAATCAAGAAACACCATGTCACATGGCATTGTCTGGTCCAATAAGTTGCTGATTTTTTCAAAGAAGCAAATTAAGTTTGTCGTAATAATTCTGCCTTTCCTAAAACCATGTTGACCTGGATCTGTTTTATATATGGGATCAGTGATAATGTCTTTTATCATGGTCTCTAGTATCTTACATATGGGAGAGGTTAGGCTGATGGGTCTATAATTTGGGGGGTCTTGTTGTGTCCCTTTTTTGTGGATGGGGACCACGCATGCTGTCCTCCAATCCTTCGGTACCACTCCAGTTAGAATTGAATCTTCAAATAGGATTTTTAATGGGTATGCAATATAATAAAACATTATATATAACATATGACTGGAGATTACATCTGGTCATGGTGTAGTTTTACCCTTTTGTTTGAGGATTACTTTTTTTAATGTTCTTAAATGGAAAAACAATTAATTCACTCAAACTACTGTTATTTATCTGGATTGGTTTTTGATCTTGCCCAAAGGCTTCACAGAACTGTTTGTTCAGTACTTCTGCCATTTCTTGATTAATGTAAATCAATATACCATTGTTATGGATTGAACCTACATTGCTGGTTGTTGTTTTTTAATGAATTAGTATAAGCAAAGAAGAATTTACAGTTGCATTTTCTTGTGTTTGCAGCTAAGTTATGTTCAAACTGTTTTTTATCATCTTATTTCTCTTTTGCATTTCTTTTGAATAGAAACAAACACCTCCCAGGATGTAGTGAATTAGTTTTTTAAAATATATTCTATATGCTTTGTTTTTCCTATTGAGTAATTTTTTTATTTTTATTTTGTAGTTCAGCCACTTGGGTTTGTGTTTATTTTGTTGGTATTTTCTTTATCCTGGGTATATATTTGTTACTCAAATGTATTATGGTATTTGTAATGAAATGCCATTTACCCTCTGTGGATTTATCAGTAAGCTCATTGTCCCAATTAATTAGGGTTGATTCTTTATGAATTTTCTTAATATTAGCTTTCCCATATTGGTATGTAATTGTAATACCCTAACATTCTATGTATTCCATCCTTAATTTGAACTCCACAGTATTGTGGTCACTATTCCTTAGAGGGGGGCCAATAGTACATTTGTCAATTACAAGGTAATCAGTACTTAACACAAGATCTAAATTGTTGTCTTGCATAGGCATATGTACATGCTGTATCAGTTGTCTTCTGTCACAGACTGAAAGTAATTTATTACCACAGGTGCTGTTGACTGTCTTATTTTTCTAATTTATCTCTCCCAGGTTAAGTCGTCCATTTTTATAAGGTCACCTATTTCCTCAGCTACCTCAATGTCTGTCAGTAATTCATCATATGTTTCTGGGGGACAATTTGAGGGTCTGTAACAAACTGCAACAATCAATGGGTTACCCAATGTCAGAATTAATTTAACCCAAATGGTTTCAGTGAAAGGACAACTATTGTTAATATTATCATATATATATATATATATATATATGTTATGTTGTCTCTAACAAATAATGCAACACCACCACCCTTTCTAGTTTGTCTACTTTATTTATGCAGTTTATATCCATCTATAGTGTAATCCCATGCCACATCATTCCCCCACCAATTTTCGGTGATGGCCACCAAATCTATACTATTATCTAGCACAAGTTTCGTAAGTTTCATAAGTCAGGTTACGAGATGGTAGCTTGCGCGCCAAGAAGTCTAGTTGATAATGGATCATGATTACTGTTAATTAGTGCTGTCCTCCATCCATGGCTTGCACATTGCATTGCTTTGCTTTGGGAGCTGGCCCCCCCCCCCCCACTGGTTAAAGATTGCTCAGTACAACTAATCAAGTGCAAATCTATTAACCTCAGGCACCTTGTTGTATAATTGTACTTTGAAACAAATATTGGTTTGGCACATCTGTTAATGTATTGTACTTTGTGTCATGAACCCACTCCTTAAGAGTGGATCCACTGAGCTCACAGTGCCCTCCCCTAAGTACAATCCATGACAGGTGGGGATCAGAAAATACCATCCTCATGTCCTTTTAGAGTGCTCACTGATTTCACAACTGAACACTCACCAGAAGGGCCCAGGGCTTCCCCTTTATCTGAGTAAGGGTAAAATACAGTCTTGAGTCTGTAACCAAGTAAGAACCCTCTTTGGTTGATGTGCTGGGGGGGAAGGACCCAGGCATTATGAGCTCTTCAGGCTGCTCTCATAACCCTGATTGCATCTTCACCCACAGGTGGTGCAGGAACCTGTTTCAAACCCTACATATCCCTTCCAGAGACCTTGCTTACTTTCCCTACTTTAGGCTCCTAGATTCCCTTTCAGGATCCTTGTTTCAATAGCGTATGACATGTTAGCACTAACAGGCGTGTTACAGATTGAATAAACCTTTCCACAACCTTCACACACACAACAAATCACTCTCTGATGGTAGTTTTAATATAAAAGCAACAGCTTTTACTAATCACTTAAATAAGTACTACACAAACATACAGACAAATAATTTAAAGATTTGGTTACAGGATAAATACAAACAAAAGTTGGAAAAATACATACAAAATGCGCTGGTGAATTAACTGGATAGTTTTCTACCTTTTCTGTAGAGAATCAGAGTCCAGAAAATAAATCAGTTTTCCAAAGTCCCTCCTTCACTGTGCTGCATCTCAGAGTCCCAGTTTTCTTGAAGTGGTTCTTCAGTTGTATCTGACAGTCTTCTCTGGGTCACGAAATGTGGCTTGTGCCAAGAATCTCTGTTGAAGTGAGCTTAAATAGCTCAGTTTTGAAATCTATAAACTGGTCTCTGATTGGTCAGTGACCTTAATATTCCCAGGCACACTGTTCACCTTTAGGCCAGCAGGGTTCTGTCCTGCTTGTTCAAAAAATTTTAAGTGAACCTAAAAAAACAATATTTTGTTTTCCCACATCCCCAACTTCCTGGCTGGCTTTTGATCTACACTCTTTTCCTGACACCCATTAAAATGGAAATGGACTAGCAGGTGGTAGATTTTTAACAATATCTTCCTTAGACTGGATGTCTCCAGGACCCTGCACTCAAAGTATTTCTCTTTGAAATGTAAATGTTATGACAGAGGAGATAACATTCCAATTATAGCATTTTCCCCTTTGATATTTAACTACAAATTCCTTTGAAATGTAACTGTTGTTTGCCTCTTTGGCAAGACATTGTCCCAGGCAAAGGAAATGTCAGACACTGGAATACACATAGCTCTTCCCAAGTACCTTTGCAGAAAAGTAGGCAGCTTTTCTGACAAACATATGATCAGACCTTTTGGGAATTAAACATAAACAAAAATCACAGATAAATATGACAATAATATGACAACAGTGGCCAAATTGCCACATCATGCACATTATTTTGCTTGCACTATTTTACTTGGGACAGAATGCTGTGGCCATACAACTGTTAAAACTGCTTGGCCCACCCAGTCTTCCCAGTTTTCCCTGCCTATCCTATCCTGTTACAACAGGCCTCACTTGATCTTTGGCTCCCTAACCCCCTCTTGCTTCCCAACTAAGATTCTCTTGTGCCAGTTCAATGCATGCTTGAAGACCACCACTATTTTTGCTCCCACCACCTCCACTGTGAGACTGTTCAAGGCGTCCACCACTCTTTCAGTGAAGAAGTACTTCTCAACATCTCTCCTAAATTTTCCCAATTGCAGCTTCATTGAATGTCCCGTTGTTTTCATGCATATTTTCCTGTGAGAAAATATTCCCCTCCTGCACCTTATTTAACTCTGTAAGGTATTTATAGTTCCCTATCATGTCCCCCCTCTCCCACCTCTCTTACCAGATGTACATATTCAGGCCCTTTAGTCTCTCATCATAGGGCTAGTGATACTGCCTCTGAACTGTTTTTACTTGCCCTCTTTGGGACAGTCTGTACCCTGTCTATGTCCTTACTGAGACGTAGTGTCCAGAACTGGACACAGTACTTCAGGTGGGGTCTCAGCAGTGATCTGTACAGTGGAAACATCACCTCACTCTTTTGTTGGTGAAACCCCTTTGTTGGTGATACTGCCTACTTCACTTCAGCCCCTGGATGCATCTGGAAATGAGCTGTTACCAGCTCAGTATGTCTTTTCTGGTAAAACTTTGAAAATAAATAAATATTGGTGTACTATATATTGCTGCATGTAAATTGTATTGGTATGGCTTTTCTTTCTTGTATGCATGCCAGCTCAATTATGCCATGATGTTTTGAAAGAAATAGTAGAATTAACAATTCTATAAATACCATACCTGGAGTCAAGTATGCAGAAGATAATGGTAGTATTCTCCTAATGGTAGTATTCTCTTAAAGAACACCATAACCTTTTACTAGTTTGTTATACCTTTTTTTTTATAAGGAAAGGCTTAGTGATCTGCACGCAGCTCATTTCCAAAGGTGTCCTGAGGGACAGGTAGAGTGCAATACATCAGTCAATCAATCTATCTTTATTTAGCCAGGAGAAAACACCATTGAGCAAGTTGATTTACAAAGTGGTCCTGGGTGGACAAGAACAGCATGAAATGTATCTACAATATGGTATACAGAGATTAAACAAAAAGAAATATTGATTAAGCGATGAGAAATCCAACAGGAATATCTAATGCATACTACCAAATTGCTATACAATAAAACAGCATGGCGTGACCTGGGGGCTAGAATAGTAAATCCTGAGTGCAGAGGGGCAAAATAAATATTTAATAAAAAAAAGGAAATCCATGGCTCATGGGAGCAGGAGTACTGGAAGTCGGTGGAGACCCACTTCTGGTAACACCACTACTTTTAATAGGTGCCTCAGTGGGCAGAGGCAAGTGCACAGTGGGTGAGTGAGGATGGAAAGTAGGTGACCACTACTTTAGATGTTATACTTCTTTAGCCTACTAAAAAAATCATCTTGAGTATAACAAAATAAATCCTTGAACTCCTGTATAAAGAGGAGATAATCAATTGTATGAAATGTTTCATGTTCTCTGTTCAACCTTCTTATGAGGTGACTGGAGAATTTGGCTGCAAAAAATGTCTTGCTTTTCTGTGCTTAGCAAATAACTTAAATAAATTACGGCAGAACTGTCCCAATTGCTCAAAATCAATAAAATCAAGACATTTGTAAATGGACTTGCAACTGTTAATATTGAAGTCAGACACCGGAGGCCTATATAAAAAAAGACAAGGGACAATTCAGAGAGAAGTGAGGTCCTGGTGGAGACAGGAATGTTAGCTGAGAGAGGCAGGGGAAAAAAACTGCAATCGGGCCTTCATTAGAACTAATGAATGGTGCCACGTTACAAGCAGAAAGGAATGAAGAAAAGGTTGGAGAGCCATACCTGTTCTTGCTGATCTCATTACACTGTCAAATTCCTTTAGCCCCATGAACACATACATTGATGTACCCCCTGATGAATCCAACTTACTATTAGTACAAAACAGAAAAAAATACTGTATACAAAATTATAATGGGATTCAATTGTCCCATACACAGACACCATTATATGTGATCAAAGTAAAGAAACAGACACAGTGTGTTGCCTGCCTGGAGGTAAAATAAAAGACATGTCCTAAAAAATAAATAAACTCATTGGGGAAAAAGGAGCCAGCACTCATATCGTTTTACATGTAGAATCAAATGATATGGGCAAAAGCCACAAGAAATATATATGTCATGACCTCTTGGAATTAGCAAAAAAAAAAAAAAAAGTAAACAATGTGAGGTGGCAATATTAGACATACTCCCCATTCCCAGAGCCCACATGTGAAAAACCTTACTATATCCCACATTAGTATCAGACTGGAAAACTGGTGTGGAAAAGAAAACATGTTTATAAACCATTGGAAGGATTTTTATAGAAATCATAGGATGTATTCTGAAGATGGACTTCATCTAAACATCAGTGGCTCAGAATTATAAGGATTTATGCTAAAGGACAAATCGGCCAGGTTCACCTTAACCTGAACCGGGGGGGAATCTACTAACTAACATACTAAAGTTACACATACACATTACAGTGAAATGACATATAACATCAACTGCACTCTAATAAATGAACATAGTGGAGTGGAAAAGGGACTGATGGATATGTGCTGTTCACTCAGAAAAGATCTCAAAGGAAGGGATGTGGTGTCATGGTATACATAAAGGAGGAACTCACAGCTTTAGATATTAGCAATAAAATGAAAAAATGCGACAGAAAAAGTGAAAGTGTTTGGGTGAGTGTAAATTCAGTTAAATTCAATTTTATTTTTATACTGGAAGGTATGTGATCAAAACTGCCCATTTTCAAAAAACTCCCAATGGTACAAAAATTTGATAGTACAGAGAAAAAGTAAAAACAATAGTTGCAAAATTTTACAGTATTTACAGTAGGAACAGTGTATATGACAGGATCATCTAGAATAGAGAAAAAAAAATACAGAGCACACAACAGCAGAGCCAATATACAGATACTTATAAACTCTAAGGTAACTCAAAGGTTGGTGGACATTCAGGGAGATTACCTACCGGGGCAGGCACAGGTGATGGATTGGAGAAGGTGGTCCTTGAGGAAGAAGGTGAATGAGCCAATTGAACTACAGGCCTGAAGTTCAGGGGTCAGTTTATTGTAAAACTTAGGGCCCTTGTATGGTGATGAGTTCTGCACATGCTTGGTGTGGTAAAAAGGGGTGTCAAAGATATGACAGGTGGCCCCTCTAGCACTACACTTGGGAACCAATAAGGGAGAAAAGAGAGTTAACACTGATCAGCAGTAGGTTACGATGAACATTGTGTAGGAAAGAGAGCATTTTAAGTTGGAACCTGCCTTCAAGGGTGAGCCAGTTGAGGGAGGCATAGAGGGTACAGTGACGGGTCATCCAGGGGAGGCCGGTCACAAAGCGTGCAATATTATTGTATGTAGTCCTGAGTTTGGAGAAAAGGGGGGATATGCTGGGAGGGAGTAGACAATACAGCCATAATCAAGGAGGGGCAGGAGAAGGGAGCTGGCGAGGCGTAGTCTGGAGATGGGCATGAGGAAATTTCTGATTCAGTATAAGAGACCTAGCCTCATATGGATTTTCTTGATGAGGTTGGTAATATGGATATATAACACAATAGATCATAAAACCTTTATTACACCAGAAGTCTCCTATCACCCTCCAAATACCTCAATGAACATTAATTATCAAAGAAGATGCCTATGAAATTGGAGATGTGTTATTTCTAGAAGATATGAACTCTGGGGACATTGACTAGCCGAATAAAAAAAAGCAGTCACAGTAGCTGGGAACTACTGGAAAATATTGCTCAACAGCTCCACCTATCACAACATGTAACAGAACCAGCTATAGAAGATAAAATATTGGATATAATGTTGGCAGCTGAAACAATAAACATAAGAAATTGCATAATGCAACCACCTTTTTCCAACAGTGACCACAACACAGTTACCTTTAGATACATTCCAAATTTAAGTTATGCACTGTGATAACAAAAATCTTTCTTTATAACAAGACCAACTCAAAGGCTATCCAATTGGCTGTCAAAACTGTAAATTGGCATTGTTTTTCATAATTCAAATATAAATGAAATGTGAGAAAATTTCAAACTGGATCTTCAGGACTGAAACCAAAATGGTTAACTAAGGCAGTTAAGCAACTAATTAACAAAAAAAAGAGTTACAAGAGGTTCTTAAAAGATAAAAGCAATGTCAACTTAAAAACATGCAAGCAACAACTGAAACATGCAAAAAGGTATAATAAAAACAAAAAAGGAAGTGGAGCTTGCATTCACATTAAATGCAAACAAAAATAATTTGAAAGAACTACACAGTGACATCAACTATTTAAAGAAAAACAATAAAAACAAAATTAGCCCTATTGAATATGATAATAAAACATTGTCATCTCTGTTGGCAATGGCTGACATATCTAATAAATACTTTTGCTCCATGTATGCTGAAAAGAATAAACCATGTCTGCTCCAAAGAAAAACAAAGGTGGGCAACCAAAATGGTGAGAGGCATTCACAATAAAACCTATGAGGAAAGGCTGAGGGAGTTAAATATGTACTCACTGGAGGAAAGGAGAGAGGGGTACCCTTATGTTGTGCCGAGGCTCACTATCCCGACACTGACCTGCCCAGGCAGTACTGCCTGACAGGTTCAGTATCCGGACAGTAAGCATCCCGGGCACAAGGAATCTCGAGGGACAATGAGAGGGGTAAGGTAGCGGATGTGATGGCTTTCTACCTTACCCCTGTCCCTGGGATTAAAATCGGTGAGGAATCCAGATGTTGGCCAAGCTGCCCCAGTGATGTTGCAGACTATACCACAGTGGCTCGACCAGTGTGCTGTGGAGAAACGGTTTCTAGCCGCACTGTGGGTGACAAAAATTTTACCCCTGTAACTAATTTATTTCTAACTCTGAGGTACGCTCCCCCTCAGAGTTAGATATTTCAGTTATGGGGGGCATGGGGGCAGAGCCCCTCATGTGGGGGGATTCAGGGGTGAAGCCCCCAGATTTGATTGATTCAGCAGGCTAGAGTTTGGGCCAGTGGGGTCAGTATCCCAAGACTCAGGATTCTGAATTTAGGGATGCTATAATATATCTGTCACATGGGGGGCAAGCTTGAGATGTTCAAATACCTCACAGGGAAAAGCAGAGTACAGAATGGTATCATCTTCCAAAGAAAAAGATGCTCAAGGACTAGGGGCACAGTATGAAGCTGGAGTGGGGGAGGTTCAGAGGTAATGTGAGGAAGTATTTTTTTCATGGAAAGGGTGATGGACAAATGGAACAGTCTGCCAGCTGAAGTTGCGGAGGCAGAAATGATGGCAGGTTTCAAGACAGCATGGGGCAGGCACAAAGGGAGCTTGAAAAAGCAAGGGGAGGGGGCAGTGGGTTGAGTTTGATCAGTTTAGTCGGAACAACCAGAGTAACAGGACAGACACGGTGGGCCTGTAGGCCCTCATCTGTTAACAGCTTCTATGTTTCTGTGCTGAACTGCTGATTACTAATCCTTCCTAAAAACTTAAAATGGCATAGGAAGAAATTAAAGAGAAAATGAATATATTAAGTGTAAAATCCTCACCAGGATCTGACAGGATCATTGGACTGTTTTTTTAAGTGAGATTACAACACCTTCAAAATACATTTATGGGACTTCTGGTGATGCGCCTGATGCAAAAGGTCATTCTCTAAATAAGCTCCAGATCTGGTGATGCTAAAAATTAAATTTACTTCTATTTGAGACTCTGATCCCACACCCCTTCCACAATAATCTATTGCTGCTTCTGCCTTTACTCTAGTGACTATCAATACTGCCATATACACAGAGAAATAGACCTCTCACAGCCTGAATTGCCATTGGATCATGCTCTGTCATAACAGCTCTCTGCCCATTCTCTGCCCTTTAAGTGACACAAACTGGAGTCCCATCTCAACTCAGCTTCGAGCCCTGAAACTGCCTCCTCGGTTCTGAAACACTTTCTTGCCAAGATCACCTCCATCAAGCTCATAATGATGGACAGTGCTAGTGACCTCAAGGATGTTATAAGTTTGCTTGATTCCCTGGCCCACCACGTTGGTGATGCTGAAGCCTGAATTAAAAATAAATAAATAAATCAGCATTTATATAGCACTTTTCATACATCCAAAGCGCTTTACAAGCAATGCTAGACTGGTAGTGAAGTGACTGAATGTGTGGTGGCAGCCATATCGCACATCATCACCCACACACAGCCTGGATAATTGCATGAACTGGTTTATGGGAAAGGGAATGTTGGCCAGGACACCGGGAATGTTCCCTACTCTTTGCGAAGAGTGCCCTGGGTTCTTTTACTTCCACCTGGACACCCACCAGGATGGGTAGAAGGGACCTCGGTTTAATGTCTCATCTGAAGGACGGCACACCCCAGCAGTACAGCACCCCCCAATACTGCACTCGGATGCCAGCAATTTTTAGGTGCAAGTCCAATCCTGGTGTGGAGCGAGAACCCACAACCTTCTGGTCCAGAGGCAGATGTGCTACCAACTGAGCCACACTGACACCTATTAGCTCTTGGAAGGTGGTGCAGCTAGGGATGAAAGCGATATTGTGGAGCTCTGGCACAAGGCGCAGTGCCTTGAAAACAAGCTGGATGACCTTGAAAATAGAAATCAGTACAATAATCTCCTTGTAGTTGGCATCCCAGGACAAGCCAAGGGGAAAGACTCCATAGCCTTTCTCAACCAGTTCTTTATTCAAGTAGCAAGCCCACTGGATCACAACCCTTCTTATTAGATAGAACGGGTGCACAGGGCCCTTTGCCCACAAACACCACCAGGACAGCAGCCGCAGGCACTTGTCTGCAAGTTTCTTAACCACTGAGATAAATTAAAAGTGCAACAGGCAGCTCGCAACCATGTCTCCTTCCACTGGAATGGCCATAAGTATTTCCTTTTTAACTACCTCAGCCAAGCCGTCTGGGAAAAACAGAAGGCTTATAAAGATAGTAAGACAAAGATTCACTCTGAACATATCAAATTCAAATTAGTATTTCCAGCAAGAGTAATCATTTCTTTGCCCTCCAGAGACCATGCCTTCGACTTTGCCATGGCTAACTATCAGCACGCCGCTTCCATTAACATGGATCACTAAGACCTGCTGCCACTTTCTATATTGGCTTTTTCAATCTGTCAAGCTCAGACACCATGGTGGCTATGCTCATGTTATTAGGGATAGGGTCAAGTTGTTAGCTATTGCAGCAACTTCACTGGAATGGGCACATTATGATGGGACAGACATTAGCAACTTTCACCTGTGGTTGATTCCATGTCTCTTTTAGATGCTCCACAAATTTGTTAATTGGGAACTATGTTATGAACGTTCCACCTCTAATTTCTTCTTTAATATGGCATTTATGTTCCCACTGCTTCCCACTAGATTACCTTGTTCCCACCTCCTTGAGAATAGCCACCAATTATTTTCTGTATTTTCCTTCCAGGTTGCCTACCATTTCTCTGTGCTCTCCATCATTCCTCTCACCAGTCTTGCAGTTGCTGCTGGACACAGAAACAGATAAGGGCTCCCATCCCTATTGCAGGATGGGGATGCATCCTATGGACTTTGCTCTTGAGGACGAGGTTTCACCTTGGACAGACTTTTTACCATTTGATTACATTACTCTCTGGACTGCAACTGACTGCTTAATGCCCCCACCTTCGCAGTGCTATTAAATGGATGCATCAGCTGTTAACTTCTTTTAATTACAATTTACCATGGATTGGTGAGATTCTGGTTTTCTCTGGACTGTCTTCCTTTTAGCTCCCATTATGGGATATTTCTTTCCCATAGACTGAGACTGTTATTTCTATTCTACCCCAGCCCTAGACCTAGGGACTCCATCCAAGGACCCAAAACCTTGCTTTTTGCATAAAGTTTCTATGGACGTTGTTAGTTTTGGGTTGATTCTTTCTTGTCCTATTCCCTTAACTTTGTGACTACAGGGGTCTGATTTGCTAAGGGCAGGGGGCAGGGGATGGGGAGGTGGGGTGAAGTGTCCTTCATCATGAAATGAATTGGCATTGCTGGCTCTTGCCGCTGCATGATTTCATAAGCTGAGGATCTACCTCAGTTGCTATTTTTGTTATGATGGCAGGTGAGTATCCTGGACTGTCTTATGGACCATGCATACCTAAGCTTTGAAGGACACACAATTGGACCCCTTGTCTAGGTCTAGATCAGACACTTTTGCTCCTAGTTCAATGCCACAGCTGGAGTATACACTTTTTTGTGGGAGGAGGGGATGCAGTTTCTGAATTGTTCTTTGCTCTTTTAGTGTAGGTGTTATGGGATGGGGGAGGGCCTGCTTAGTCAAGGGGGAGCCCAGTGGCCATGTGTCTTGTGACCTGCCACTAAGTTATTCTCTTGTAGCTTTTCTAATCAGACCACTATTTATCTGGCATGAACACACACCCACATCACAGATGCTCATAGCTGTTTCCATGGCTAGTAACTATCCTACTTTTATTACATCGAGCATGAAAGGGGCCATCTCCCCTCAGAAGCATATACAAATCCGTACTCACTTAAAGTAAAATACCCTGTCAATTGTTTTCCTTCAGAAAACACATATATGTGCTTTCCACATTTCCCTTCTCTGAAAATGATGGGTGGAACAAGTGTATGGAGTAGACCTCAACTCAAAGAAGGCAGGAGTTGCTACTCTCATTGCCAAACACATTTTATTTTACCTACTAGACCAAATTACTGACTCCCCCCAAGGAAAGTTTCTTCTATTAAGAGATATTTTAGACTGGACCACTGTAGTACTAGCATTTATTGCCCTAACAGCATTGGCCCCTTATGTTTCATTTCTTTTTTTACATTTAATGGCATGGTCGCAGTACCACCTTATCCTTGGAGGAGACTGGAACATAGTGATGGGTCCCCAACTGGACAGATCCCCAGCCCTAAGGTTTAGCCTTAGGCCAGATCAACATGCCCTGTTAGATCTAATGGATACCTTAAATTGCAGAGACCACTGGAGAACACTTCACCCTACCCATAAAGATTATACTTTCTTCTCTATACCTCGTGGTACCTGATCCCACATAGACTACTTCCTTATTAGTTCTCCTCTCCTACCTAACTTACTCACTGCAAAGATTCTCCCACAGGTTATTTCTGACCATTCTCCAGTGTGCTTTTCCATAGAAACATAGACTCTGATGGCAGATAAGGATTGCTTGGCCCACCTAGTCTGCCCATTTCCCTACCTAGAGGATAAGCTGCAGATCCTATTTAACCAACGGCCTATTTCTTCCTACCCCCCACAAAAATTGCCTTATGTCTGTCCCAAGCATTCTTGAATTCTCCCACAGTTTTAGACCCCACAACCTCCTCAGGAAGGCTGTTCCATGCATCCACCACCCTCTCTGTCAAAAAATACTTCCTTACATTGTCCCTTCTCTTAGATGGCAATGCTGAATGTGACAAGCTGTGGAAAATCAACAATCATTGTCTACTACAGGATTGAACTACCCTAGCTTTACTTAGAAATGTTACTAACACCTACCCTAGCTTTACTTAGAAATGTTACTAACACCTTCTTCCAGGAGAACACAGGTATGGTCTCTGATGCCACTACCCTTTGGAATGCCTAGAAGTACGCCATCCGACAGGAACTAATTTGGCTCTCTACAAAGCAGAGAAAAGACACCAGGCACAGGTATCTGCCCTCTTTACTTGTATCCATGACATAGAAAAATCTCTCTTGAGTACCACTCCCCTAAGACAGTCAACAAGAACTAGACTTTCTTCATGAACACAATCATGGATTTAACAGACTGTGCGGAATTGGCCCTCCTCAGGACCAAGACCCTGTATGTCTCCCAAGGGGAGAAACAAGCAAATGATTCACCTCAAGCCTCCGACATCAGGAAATGTAGCATACTATTACATCTCTGCTGGACACCAATACAGGTGAAGTCCTCACACACCCCAGGCATATTGCTTCTGTATATTCCAAACATATTATTCCAGATTATACAACCTCCCTGTTCTGCCAGCCCCCGTAGCTCATACTGACACTTATTTATCTTCCATCCCTTTACCTACATTAACACTTGAACAATAAGAGTTTTTATTGCAGCCGCTTACTACCCTGGAGATTCAGTAAGCTATTGAAGCCTTAACCTCTGTTAAGGCCTCTGGGCCAGATGACTTCTCTACAAGCACTTCAGGCTTAGCCACTGACTCCATTACATCACATGTACCTGGTGGCATATTGCACTCAAACCCTGGATGCTCTTTTACAACAAGCTACTATTATGGTGCTGGCCAAGCCTGGAAAATATCCCCCCTATGTCCATTGTTATCAGTTTGGACCTCTTTGATTAGTCCAGAACAAGTGGTATTTGTCAGCGGTAGACTGTCCTCCAATCACCTACGGAAGCTCTTTCATTTCCTCTCAGCATCCAGGGGAGCAGTTACCCCAGCGGTGCTAGCTTCCCTCAATGCCAAGAAAGCTTTTGATAGTGTTTCTTGGCCCTTTCTGTTTCATGTTAGAATACAATGGTTTTCCTCCTACTTTTATATCGTGGGTCCATTTGGTTTATTCTGGCCCTTCAGTTAAAGTAAGCTGTAATAGAGTTCTGTCATATGACTTCTCCATCTCAAATGGTACCTGGCAAGGCTATGCTCTCCCCCCGGTTTTCTTCAACCTGTACCTAGAACCTCTTACTATCAAAATTGATCTTAACTAGGTTATTAAGGGTATCTCTATGGGGGAAAGAATATAAAGCCTCTCTTTATGCAGGTCATATTCTATTACATTTACTGTACAAGACTGCTAATTCCCTAAAAATGGTTCTTAATGAAGTCCATAATTTCAGTAAACTTTTTTTTTACAAGCTTAATGTTACTAAATGGATAATTTTTCCTCAAAATCATAAAGTCAGGTACCAAGACCTAGCCCCCTTGGGCCTAACATGGACCTCCTCCTCTCTCCATTATTAGTGCATTCTCATCTTGACTTCATGGCACAGAATGATTATGGATAACCTTACAACCCTATTAACTATGATTATACATGACCTCCACCATTGGGCTTCTCTTCCCCTCACCTTAAGAAGTAGAGTTAATATTATTAAAATGAATATCAAACAGTCAATCAATCAAGTCTTTATTTAACCAGGCATTCATCACGGAGCAGAAGCTCATTTGCAAGATGGACCTGGGTGGACCATGAACAATTGTATATACAGGTCAACACAGGTATTTACAAGGCAATACAGATAATATTATTTACAGAGAGGAAGAAAAATAAGTTCATATGTACATAGAATTATACAGATATTGTACAGATTACAGGGTATTTGCATACATAGAAGTGTCTATAGGAAGATAAAGCAGGTTATCTAAGGTTGCAGGAGAAGTGACGGAAGAAAAAAATATACACCAGGTAGAGAGAAGGTGGGGGAGGGAGGAGGTAGGGGTAGAAAGGCTAGAGGGCATGGTGCACAGAGATGAGTTGGTAAAATGGGATGTAGAGAAGGTGGATGGAGAAAATGAGTATGTGTGAGCCCCGGGATTGAATGCTATAAAGTACGGAGCATGGTAGAATGTCACAACCCAGGGGTAGTGAGCTCCTATCCGAGGGTGGGAAAGGAAAGATAAGGGGAGGGATGGGTCTAGTGTTGATAAGACAGGGGGATAAGAGAGAGAACAATTAGGCTTGTGAGGAGCAAGCTGGGGGGTCAGTACTTAAAACTGGGTCTAGACGTGGCTATATTCCAGTGCAGACACCGGTGCTGGGTCTGAGTAGGTGAAGCAGTTACATACTTCTCTGATTGTATGGAAATAAAGCATCTTGAAGGCATTTATACTGATTAGAGTGCTTAATTTGAGGGGTTTTTGTAGATCGTTTCATAAGGTAGGTAGCACGAAGCTTACGGCTGCCCTGCCGGAGCGGGATTTTGCTTTGGGTACTTTAAGTGTAATAGCTGAGTAACTTCTTAACGCGTATTTCCCAATTATACTCAGGGGAAGACAGCAGGAGATATAGTAAGGCAGCTTATTAGAGATGGCTCTATAGGTCCAGAGAGCGGCGTTTCTGTGGCGCCTGAACTTTAGTGATGTCCACCCCACTGCCACATATAGGGTGCAGTGATGCGTGTCGAAGGGAAGTCCCATTATAAACCTCAGTGCTCGATGGTAGAGTGTGTCCAGTTTAGCCTTGTAAGAGTTGAGGCATTGGCTGTAGAGGAAATTAGCATAATCAACCAATGATAGGAAAATGGATTGGACCAGTTGTTTCTTGGCATCTCTGGTGAGAAATTGGTTGATTCTAAGAAACAGGCCAAGCCTTTGCCAAAGTTGTTTTAGCAAGTCCTCAATAAGTTCAATGAAGGAGATTCTTTGGCCTACCCAAACTCCCAGATACTTGAATTTTGTAACAAATTTTAGTTTTTCACCTGGAACTGTGGTAATTTGGGGAACTGTCCCACTGGACACAGGGTTAGCTGTATGGATGAAAGGGGAAAGGACCATCGCTTTATTTTTTTTGGTGTTAAGGAGTAGCTTTTTTTGGAGGAGTTGGCTTTGCAAAAGGTTGAATTCTGACTGTAGGTCATTGCAGACAGCTTCAGGTGTTGGGTGACTCATGTAGAGAACGGTATCATTGCAAACATTCTTCCCCATAATATTCTTCCCCATCTTCTGTATCCCCTCTACATGCTTATTGTCCAGCTTCCTATCCACTGGTTTCAACAAATTCATGGAATTATTTCTTCATTCCTCTGACAAGGCAGGCACCCTAGACATGATTACACTAAATTAGCTGCTCCCAAATCGGCAGGAGGCCTTGGCCTCCATGACTTTCTATTATGTTACCATGCTGCCCAAGGAGTGAAATACCTTCAATGGCGCTCCCCTTTCATCCCTGTCAGATCTACTCTCCTGCCATCAGTGGCTTGATATAGAGAACAATCTCTGTGCACAACATGGTCTTACTCTTCCCTCTTTGCTATATATGAAGGTGGCTACCCTGCCTAAAGCTCCCAAGGATACCCCTATTGCAGCCTCTTTATCTATTTTTGCTCAGTTTCCTGAATTGATAAAACTCCTTTAAAGGTAATCAGGGACCAACCCCTTTGGCATAACTACAATTTTTGTATCAGTGGGAAAGCTGTTTATCAACCTGATTGGCATGCAAAAGGCATCACCACACTCTCCCATCTTCTCTCAGAGGGTCATTGGGCTACATTTGCACAACTCTAACTCATTACCATTTGCCCACAAAGGATGTCTTTTTCTGTTTACAAATTAGACATGTGATGGCCAGAATTATAGGTGCTCACCTGCTTAGTGATCCAGACCCCCCATTCCCTATCCAAATTGGTACAGGGTGTCACTGAACTTCATCCCATTTCCTCTTTGTATAAAGCTATCTGTGACTTGGTATCACGTAGATTTGGAAAACTGTCCAATTACCAGCCAGTGGCTCTTCCTTGGGATGCTGCAAGCCAAGATTGGGAACAAATATGGCGTAATATTCATAAATATGTCAAAATAGACCATTACAGGCTTATACAAATCAAAATATTACAATACATGTATTATACCCCTGAAAGGTTGTATGCCTGGAAGGCCCTTGACTCTCCTTTATTCATTAAATACAATGCCAAAGTTGGTACGCTGAAGCATATTCCCTGAGATTGCCCTAAGGCCAAGTCACTCTGGTTCTGTGTCACCCAACAGCACAACACTCTTCTTGGTCTACAAAACGCTTTCTCTCTAGAAAGATGTCTGATCAGGCTAAGTGTTGAGCAGCTTATGGGCCACCACAGATATCACTTTGTGCATATCTCATTTGCAGCTAAACATAGAATTTTGTGGCATTAGAAAAATAATGTTTTTCCTACCCTTCAAGAATGGTATGCAAAAGTTATGCCAGCTCTCTGAATGGAGAAAATGCTAGCCTACCTATGACATAGATATACCACATTTTGCACGTGATGGGAGCTTCTTTATGCCCTGCTAGGAATTGTGAATTTAGCCTGCTCAACATATATGGACTCCTGGTTACTTAGCGGCAAGGCCTTCTCTCACTGCTAACAACACAGAGCTATGAATCCTCGCTATGGTTGACTCTTATAACACTGACCCCCACTGACTGAGCAGCAAGGGTGGGGAAGGTGGGGGAATCTCTGTTGTTGTGCACTATTTGTTTTTATTGTATTTTCTCAGCCTTTTTTTCTTGTTATTTGTTAAACGGTCATATGATGTGCTTATTCTTTATAAATTTTCAATAAAATATACTTATTAAAAAAATGTAATACATTTATGAGGAATCAATAAATACTGGAATTATACCGAAGGACTGGTGAGTGGCAGATGTCATCCCAGTCTTCAAGAAAGGTGATAAATTACTTCCAGGCAAATATAGTTCAATATGCCTTACTTCTGTATGTGGAAATTACTGACAGGGATTATCAAAGAAAAAAAATTACAAGCACACTTCTAATATTGACCCAGAATAACATGGTTTCATTTGTGAAAGATCATGCATGACAAGCTTAATTTGTTTTTAGAAGAAGATTAGTTCTCTCCTAGACCATAAAACTGCATGTACCATCATATATTCAGATTTTAGTAAGGCCTTTGATTTGGTGCCACACTGGACCATAACTGAAAAATGGAAGATGCAGGAATTGACAGCAGGTTTATAAACAGGACCAGCCAATGGCAGAATAATAGATTACTGGCAAACAGTTTTCATTCAGACCTTAGAACAGTCAACAGCATTGTCCCACAGGGGTTGATTCTTGGCCCTATAATCTTTCAAATATTTATTTCCGACATAACGTCAGGTTTACAAACTTGGTCTATAAAATACTTGGACAATACAAAGCTTGGTGGTCCAAGTGTTACTCAGGAAGACTGTGACTCTCTTCAACATAATCTAGTCTATCTGTATCAGTGGGAGTTAAAGTGGGAAATGAAATTTAACTCTGACACCAGGGGTTATGCACCTAAGGGAAAATAATGCTTGCCACCAGAATAAGCTGGGAGATATATCACTTTCAACCACCATAAATGCAAAGGACTTAGGTATAATTATTACAAGGGATATAGAAAATAGAAACCAGCATAACATGGTAATGGCAAGGGCCAATGCTATCCTCTGGGTAATAAAGAGAAATATCAAATCAAGATATAGCACGGTAATCTTTCCTCTTTACTGAACCTATGTCTACCCCCACCTAGGTTTAGTGCCCATATAAAAAAGGGACATAAATAAAAGGGGAAAAGTGCAAAAACGTGCCACCAAATCTATAAACACTATTAGGCACCTTATGTATACAGATAGACTAACTGAATTAAGACTTACGTCACTAGAACAATGTAGGCTTAGGGGTGACCACCTTTTTATGTTCAACAACATTAAAGATGAATATCTGTTTACAGAAATGAATTTTGAATGTAAAGCTCTAGATAACATGACAGCCTACCCAATCCAAGTTAAGGGGAAACATAAGCAGGAGGCTGGTAAGGACAGAGGTCTGGGTTTATATTCTAGTTTAACTGAAATATTTGAATAGTTTTGTAAGTGAAATTAGTTCTGTGTGTTAAAAATTAGTTCTGAGTGTTAGAAATTACTACTTTGAGTTAGAACTGTTACTTGTGCTGTGATATTGTAACTTTTGGGGCTTGGGAACACTTGTTTGGCAGTGATAATTAGAGTGAAATTTAAATGTGATGTTTGCCTTGTGTTGGGGGAAGGGAAATTAACAAGAATCACCTTGTCTTTCATTGTTCACTTGGGAACATAAGCAGTAGGCTGGTAAGGACAGGGGTCTGGATTTATATTCTGTTTTAACTGAAATATTTGAATAGTTTTGTAAGTGAAATTAGTTCTGTGTGTTCAAAATTACTACTTTGAGTTAGAACTGTTACTTGTGCTGTGATATTGTAACTTTTGGGGCTTGGGAACACTTGTTTGGCAGTGATAATTAGAGTGAAATTTAAATGTGATGTTTGCCTGGTGTTGGTAAGAGCCCTCCTACCCACCCAGTTTTGTAGGCTTTCTTAAATACTGAAAAGCCACTGGGGGTTGGGATTGAAGGGCTGTGTATTTCTGTTTGGGACTGAAATTTGAAGCAACAGGAACTGGTGGGCCTGTGACATCCTACGGTACCTGATGTCTGCATACACACATTGTTAGTGGGACTGGACACACACTGGAATGTATGTGTTTGTGAGACTTGGGAACTTTATTGGTGGGGTTGAAATTGGGTTTGTAAATAACTGGAGTCAGTATAGAGAGTAACTGTATTCCAGGGGGAAGGGACTGAGAAAAGGGGTGTGTGCCATTATAAACAGAGGGACAAACAGGGTGGCCATATTCCACCATGGCAGGCATCTTCAGAAGGGTTGTAGGCTGCACAGGCTGTGGGATGGCAATAATTCTCAATTGGACCTGGAGAGAGAGGGAGGCATGCCCACTCTGTGACCCAGCTATCTTGTATCAGGAGTGAAATATATTGGTTAAGGAGTAAGCTGGAGGAGTTAGAGTGTCCAAGGATAAGGGGTGTGGATATGGGCAGCAGAGGGTGGGGCTGAGGGAGGCTGGGGCAACGCTCTGAAATTACAGGACGTTATGTTGCAGCAAGCAGGAGGGGGGATATTAGAGACAGAAGACCCTTAGATAGGGATGTTGACGCTAAGGGAAAAGTGTACGGGGTGAGCATTCCGAATACAAAGAGAGTGGAGGGGGAAGAGTCAGGAGGGGCTGTTGTGGGGAAGCCTAAAACAGCAGACTGTGGGAAGGGAGCTCATAAGGAGAACAGAGCAAGAGGGGAGGAAGAGGGGCAGTTTAGAGATGCAGTCAGGGGAAACTCGGGTTACTTGATGGAGGCTGACATAGGGTGTCACAATAAATTTGAGCTGCTAAGCAACCTAGAAGGGGAGAAAGGGGTTGGTGGAAATGAGGAAACTGATACAGAGGCCGGGGGGAGGGAGTCGGATACCCATAGGGCATCACAGACCGGCAATGGAAAGGATAGAAATAGTCCCAGAGGGAGGAAACATAAATGTTAAGCAGATGGGGAGATGCAACATATTGCAGACATGAGGAGGAGAGCATGACTGGAGAGAAACTGGGTGACAAGGAGGTGAGGAGGGGCCCCCTTCAGCAGGGGGTCAGTACAAGGATGGGGCCCTAGCAAAGGGGACCACAGAGAGCCTCTGGTAGGGTACTATTACAAGGGGGAGGATGGCGGTGTGGGAAGGGGAAACCATCAGGGCCAGGATAAATGGTTCAGATAAGAGATGGTTAAGGGGACACCTGTTCAGGGGTCTGAGTTAAGTGGGCAAAATGAGGGAGGCAGAAAGGGAGGGTGACAAGGGGTCTCTAATAAGGCAGGAAGACTCCCAAGGAATTGAGATCACGAATAAAGGGGGGATGGGGGCTGAGAGGGCATAGTGGGTAACCTATAAGGATGATGGCGGTGTTAAGGTTCTGTTATTGGGAAACTACGATGATTAGGGGTATCAGTGGGAGGGACAGTGGGTGGATGCCATAGCCAGGTGAAGGTAGTGAGTATCTCTGGGCTGATAGGTGCATGCAGAGCAAGTTCATGGTGTATGAACTGGTTAGGGATTGTGGAGGGAAACGATTTCCTGGTGCATTTGGGAACTAACGATCTAGAGGGAAATAGCATTTTGGAAATCCAATCAAGGTTTCAAGAACTTGCCAGAGTCTGTCGGGATAATGGATGCAACATTTTCTTTTCAGAGATATTGCCAGTACCAAAGGCCTCAGTGGAGAAAAAAATGAAGATCACAGAGGTTAATGACTGGCTCAGGAAGTGGGGTGAAGAGAGTGGGTTGGGGTGTTAGGGAACTGGAAAGGAGTTTGGGAGGATGAGGGACTGTATGCAAGGACAGGCTTCATCTTGCCCCATTAGGAAGGAAGTCCTTAAACAGGGATGGCTGACTACATTCAAGAAAGGTGGGGTTTAACTTGTGAGGGGGGAAGGGATAAGGGAGGTGCTGAACAGAAGCACTCTCCTCCAGATGAGGGGAGTAGCCTTCAAACCCAAGAGGGGAGGGGAGGGGAGGGGGAAAACAGACTAGGGGTGAAGGTTTCAGGAGGAGCAGAGGGAGGATGGAAGTATAAGGAACCTGGGTGGGGTTCGACAAAGGGGATCAGGGATAAGGGGTGGGGGTTGGTGTTAGTAAATGCCAGGAGCTTGGGAAACAAGTTACCAGAGTTCAAGGCCATGCTGTTGGGGGTGGATGTGGCGGGCGGTCCAGGAGCGTGGGCCAACAAAAACCATGACTGGGACCTAAGCGTGCGGTACATATGCTTGGGAAGGATAGAAAGGATGGCAGAGGGGGTGTAGTGGCTATGTTCATTAGAGATGACATAGAAATTGCTAGGGTAGAAGAGGCAGAGGGAAATGTGGAGGTCTTATGGGTCACCTTACCATCCCCAGCAGGAGATAAGGTCAAGCTGGGTGTAGTATATAGGCCCCCCGGGATGGGTGATGTTCTGGAGGATGGTTTGCTGGACAACATCATTGCCCAGTGTGGACCAAAAGGGGAAGGAGTTGTGTTGATGGGGGACCTTAACATGCCAGGTACAAACTGGGGAACCATGTCCTCTAAGGTGGCCAAGGAGCAGAGGCTGCTGGATGGCTTCCAGGATGTGTTCTTAACACAGCATGTGATGGAGCCCACAAGGGAGGGGCATGTCCTGGACGTGGTTCTGGCAAATGGGAATCTGGTAAGGGGCCTGGTTGTAGAGGATCCCCTGACTGGGAGCGACCACAATACTGTCTGGTTTCAAATAAGCATGGGGGGGTGAGATCTAGGACACTAGCAGTGGACTTCAGGGGGGCAGACTTTGTGGGCATGGGAAATATTCTCAAGGATCACTTGAAGGGGATCACATCAATGACAAATGTGAAAAGGAGATGGGAGGTCATAAAATGGGGACTTCATGAGGCAGTCAGGACCTGCGTTAAGGTGAAACGTAAGGGAGCAAGGTCACATAAACCATGCTGGTGGTCCAGTGAGGTTCAGGTAGCGGTCAGAGAAAAGAAGGCGGCCTACAAAAAATATAAAACAACAAGAGGTGATAGGGATAAGGAAATGTACCATCTTGCATCTAGAAAAAGTCACCGGATGGTGAGGGGACAAAGTCCAGTAAAACGAGCAGCTGGCACAGGGGATACATGGAGGGGAAAAGGGGTTCTTCCGGTACATTGGGGAGCGGAGAAAAACTAAGGGCCATCTCAGCAGATTGAGATCAGAAGAAGGGTGGGTGGAAGAGGCGAGGGACCAGGCAGAGGTATTTAACAAGTACTTTGCCTCTGTGTTCACTAGGGAGGGAGATGGGATATCTACAAAGCAAGGCACAATGGGGATAGAAGCGGCAGTGAGTGGTATCAGGGCAGCAACAGAAATGGAGCAAGAGGGAGGGAGAGGTACCCCAGGGGTGTCACATCAGGATAAGGATAAAAAGGCCAGTAAGGTGGAGGGGACGGATGATGCTATCTCCGCCAAAAGGGTGTGGTTAGCCCTCAAGGCCCTAAAGAAAGACAAATCTCCTGGGCTAGATGGCATTCATTTGAGAGTACTATGGGAATTGGTGGACGTACTGGCTGCACCCCTGGTGGAGCTCTTCAACAGGTCACTTGAGACAGGGAGGGTACCTAGGAGTTGGTGAGGAGGCATAGTGGTGCCAATCCATAAAGGGGGGTCGAGGGAAGTACCAGGTAACTATAGACCCATCAGTTTGACCTCGGTAGTGGGAAAATTAATGAAGAGTATACTAAAGGAACGATTGGGGGTGTACTTGGAGGAGGTGGGAGGTCTGGATAGTCGTCAACATGGATTTGTGCCAGGTAGATCATGTCAAACCAATCTTGTGGAGTTCTACAAATGGGTAACATCAGAACTGGACAGGGGAAAGCCTGTGGATGTATTATTCTTGGACTTCAGCAAGGCGTTTGACTCTGTCCCCCACAATGGTCTGGTGGAGAAACTGATGGGGTTGGGAGTAGGCCCTTTGATGGTCAGATGGATTGAAAACTGGCTAGCTGGATGCACCCAGAGAGTAGTGGTCTGTGGGGAGCTCTTGAACACTAGAGAGGATGGTAGTGGGGTACTGCAGGGCTCGGTCCTGGGTCCGATCCTGTTTAAGGCATACATATCGGACATCAGGGAGGGTATAGGGTGTGAAATGAGTCTCTTTGCTGATGACTCCAAGATGGGAGCAGTAGTTGAGGGAGAAGAGGGGAGGTTGGCCCTGCAAGGGGACCTGGACACCCTGGAAAGCTGGGCTCACACATGGAAATTAAATTTTAATATCACCAAGTGCAAGGTGTTACATCTTGGGTGGGGAAACCCTAAACGCAGGTACACCCTGGGAGGCAAGACGCTGGAGGCCTCAATAGGGGAAAAAGACCTAGAGGTCATGGTGGATGCATGTATGAATAACTCTGAGCAGTGCAGGAGAGTGGCTAGCAAGGCAAACAGGATGTTGGGATGCATCGTAAGGGGGATCACCTCTAGGAGCAGGGAAGTGATTCTGCCGCCGTACAATGGACTGATTAGACCACACCTTGAGTACTGTGTACAGTACTGGAGACCACACTGAAGAGGGACATACAGCTCCTGGAGAGGGTACAGAGGAGGGCAACTAAGATGATCACGAGGGCTAGGGATTTGACGTATGAGGACAGACTTGAGGAGCTCTGCCTGTTTTCATTGGAGGAGAGGGGGACATGATTGAGGTCTTCAAGCACCTCAAGGGAATAAATAGGGTAAACATGGAGGGGATCTTTAGACTAAAGCAAGGAGGTATCACCAGAGGGCATGGTTTGAAGTTGGAAGGTGGAAGGGTGAGGGGAAAAGAGGAGGAGGTTTTTCACTGAGAGGGTGGTGGACCCTTGGAATGCACTGCCTGGTGAGCTGGTTCAGAGATCCACAGTGGAGGGCTTCAAAGAGCTGGTGGAACAGACACAGAAAGTGGATGTATCAGATGATGGCCTGTCCCGGGGGGGGGGGGGATGGATGATAGGGGTTTCTGGAACACAAGGGGGGGAGGGCCTCGGCACCCAACTAGGGATCTGAGGTTCGAGCAGACTTGATAGACCGTAAGGCCTAATCTGCTGGCAAATAGTATGTTAGTATGAAATGGTTTACACTAAGAGAAGGCATTACTTCTTTATGTAAAGGGTTGTAAATCCTTGGAACTTGCTTCTCGGAGACGTTATCTCAAGTAATAGCAAAACAGAATTCAAAAACAGATTAAAGTACCTGGGTCAAGGTAATGTGTTAAGTTATTGCAACTAATGGGGCATAAGGGGCTACCTGCCTAACAGATTCTATTCCTCTTTGTGTGAACCTTCATATGAACTATTCAGCAGTAGGACACCACGCTACCTGCCAAGCAGTAGTGCACCACAGTACCATGTGGTTGACCTGGGTGCTGGAGCATACCTGAGTCTTTGCTGTCATGTGATCCCATGGTTCTGAGTACTGCCAGTGACAGTAGTTCCTGACCAGAGATGTACTGCCCCACTTTTCTGCCTTAACACTGAAACTCAGCCACCTAATAGACCTGTGACTATCCAGCCTCCTGCCTGCATCCTCCCATTGTCTTTGATCTAGGCATATAACTTCTGGCTGACTCAACAGGTGAGTGGGTTAGGGGGTGGCAGAGTGTTGCACAAACAGCATTGCTGGATGCCAACGCTGGTGGGTCCCCAAAGATTACACCTGTATTTTTTATTGGGGCTGAACATGGAGCTTCAGACATGGGCAGATGCTGGGGCAGGGGATAAGCGAGGACTTTTAACATTTTGTCAATTAACTGAGGGCAACTGACGCTCAAAACATTGAGCACTGGTACTCAGAATGTGAGACACTGGCCTTCAGAATATCTGACACATCATAAAATCATGGTGCTACAGGCTCAAGACACAGTGGAAACTAGTGGATTTGGCACAGTTTCATTTTGATATAGCACCATAGAGTATTGTGCATTTCTGTGATTTTAATTTATGCTGTTAGATATTACCTTCTGTGTGGGAGGCAGCCTTTCATTGTAAGATAGATCTGGAATGAGCCTTTCTGAGCGGTACTGTGAAATGAGAGGCATCCACTCATCATAATTTGGGACATTAAAGAGGTATGACTGATGCAGTAGTTTAAGTGCAAAACCTGAGAACTAAGACACCCAGGTTTGAATCCCACAGCCAACCATCACTTGCTTAGTGTTTGACCCTAGCAATTCATTTAATCATCTTTTATAAAAATGGGCCATGAAAATCCTGTAACCTCATTGACTGAAGCATTTCACAAGACCATTGATTATTTCCTGATAACCCCCCACCTTATCTGAACTACATGTTTTGTTTTGAACAAACAAAAGCCAATTTTATAAGTGGGATAACATGCTCCAGAGCATATAGTCATAAGGGCATAATGTATTTCTCATGTGGTTGTGGCACTCAGCAACCCCTCGTTCCTAACAACCAACCAAGGCGTGCATTATTCCCTTATAACAGCACACCCAGTCATATGTGTTTACCCTTTCTGGCTATGTCGTTGTGCTGTTTGAGTCTTCCAGAGTACCTGGAATGGCTGCAAATTCTATTCTCTCCCTCTCCTGGATTTTAAGGTGCTGGGGGATAGAATATTTATAAATGGTGTTATAAATAAAATTCCTTTGCAGGAACACTAGCAAGGCAAGGCAGTTATGCAGGGCAGGCAGTAATTGGTTTGACTAAGTGGTCAGAGTGCAGACTGTGACTCTGGAAATCCATTTTTTAGTCTCATAACTCTCACTTACTCATTGTGTGACCCTAAATAAGTCAATTACATGCATGTGCGTCTCTGTCCTCTGTACAAGCAGTCTCTAATGTAAATCTGTGCTGCTTGAACCTCCTTGTGTGCTGATATGGTAATAACATTCTCTCCCCTCCTTCCCCTGGAGTGTAAAGTGTTTTGGAATCCAGTTTGTATGAAACACTATATAAAACAAATTCCTTTCCTTTCCTTTCCTTGAGTAGTAACTGAGAGAAAGAGTGCATGCGCTTGGGTCTTGGCCTCAGGTGCGCCACATTCAAATCCATATCTGAATCTATAAACTTCTACACACCCGTGTCCCCAGCCATGTTAGCTGTAGTCCATTTGAATAAATTTCCTGCTAACATGGGTAAATAGCTTAAATAAAAGAGGCAACAGCCAAAAACAGAAAAAAAAAGCAAATTTAGTCCAATGGATGATTATTTTTGTGTCTAGAGCCTGCAATACACAAAGTCTGGCACTGCAAGAGTTGTTCAGACTGAGAAGCTACCAGTTCTTGCCCCATTGGGGGTCAGCCATGGAAGGAAAAGAGAGGGGATAATGTTACAGCTAACAATGAAGGGGCAGTGACACAGCTGAGAATGAGGGGGCAGCAACATAGCTGGCAATAATGGGAGAGTGACATAGCTGACAATGAAGGGGCATCAACACAGCTGGTAATAAGGGGGCAGTGACAGAGCTGACAATGGGGGGTTGTGACACAGCTGACAATGAGGGGGCAGTAACACAGCAGGTAATAAGGGGGCAGTGACACAGTTGACCATAATGGGGCAGTAGCACAGTTAAGAATGAAGAGAGCAGTGACACAGCTGGCAATGGGGGGGTGGTGGTGGTGGCAACACTAGCAATGGGGGTCAGTGACACCACTGGCAGTGATGGAGAAGTGACTCAGCTGGTAATGGGAACTGAAGAATTGCAGGTGGTAACAGCAGTAACAGCTGGTAATGGGGTCATTACAGCTGGCAATGGAGGCTGTGCACAGCTAGTAATGGGGGCTATTACATAGCTTGTAATGTGGCTGTGGAAGCTGGTAACAAGGGGCAGTGAAAGCTGGTAATAGGTCAGTGACACAGCTGGAAATGGGACAGTGACACAGCTGATGACCAGGGAGGCAGTAACATAGCTAGAAATCATGGAGTCAGTGACAAAGCCAGTAATGGCAAAGCAGTGACACTTGGTAATACAGAGGGGTAAGTGGTGGCAAAGGGAAGGGCTGATGACTAAGCTGGCAGTGGCAAGGGGGCAGTAACACAGTTGGCAAGGGGGGGTTGACACATCTGGCAGTAGGGGCCACAAGTGACTTGAAGCTACCACCCCCATACACACATACACACACACGCACGACATCCCAATTGGACTGGTACCCTATACCACTAAATTTATAACCACTTCACTATACCAGTTTCAGAAGCACAGAACCAGCTACACATTGGTGCCACCCAACCCATGTTTATTATTGTCTCTGGTAACTTGCACAGTACTGGTTTAAGGCTCACTGATCAGTAATCTCCTGGTTTCTCCCTAGCCCCACTATCATGCAGGAAGACCAGTTCACCACCCTCTAGTCCACTGGCACTTCTCTTGTTCCCTTGATTCATTGAATAGGTCTGACAGTTCTTTTGGAGTAACTAGCAATTGTAACAAATTGTTAGAGTAATTAGTAACTGCAATATTTTTTTATTTTTATTTTATATGTTTATCTAGAATGTGAACTAGGCCAAAGGACAATTTACAGCCACATCTGATTTAGTACATAAAATGTTGACGTGCAAGTTACAGAGTCATCTAAAAATTAAACAAGACAAGCCAGTCTTCAGGCACAGCAGTAGCACAACTGCTTGCAGTGTAGATGACCCCGGTTCATGCGGCAAACTCAGGGCACTGGAGGGTCAGCTGAGGGGAGGAGGTTTGAGCATCAGAGGGACTATCCCTCTGTCCAGCATTAGCCTGGCCCCTTGCAGTGACTAGGGGCAAGGCAGCCAGGGACCGCTAAGATGGGAGCAGAGGAGTGGCAGCTGGCAACATCATGCACACAGGAACATGTGTGGGGCTGCCTGGGTGGCACTGCATGTCCACTTCTCTCGGTGAGAAAACCAGAGTGGAAAAGAGCTGGACAGAGCAATATTGTAGACCGACAACTCAGAGGCTCCACACATGTTAACAGGGCCCTCTGCCCAGAGACACACCAGATCCATAGAACAGTGGGATTGTGGAGACCATAGATCCCATCACAGGGGGTAAGCTATAGAGGAAGTGCCAGGATAGTAGGTAAGCCCCAGAGAAGCCATGTGATGGAGGTGGGGATGGGGTTGGGCCAGGAGGTAAGGCTTGCATTGAAGGAGAATAAAAAGATAAACACGCACACATGCACACACTTAATGAAATGGGATACAGAATATGGCAATTTACACTTTAAAACAGGTACATTTAGAGTTAAGACTAATAGAACACATTTAATCACTCCTTACTGGTCTATGTTATGATGAAAAGCTATATCATTTTAAAGGGTGCTGAATAGTTTTGGTCCATATGAGGAAAAAGTACATTCTTCCATTTTAGTCTTCCTACAGTATGTTGGTCTAAAAATATCTTCTTTTGTAATGACTTAAGCAATTTATTTTGCTGATACATTACATTTTAGAGGTAATGTCCCCAGCACTGATCCTGTCACTGTGAAACAGATCATACTGATTAAGTCTCCATGTTGTGTAAATCATAGTAAATTTAGTATGATTGGAATTTTATTATAATTTATTATGCTATTATGATGTATTTTTATATATGTTTTGAAGTTTTGTATCTGGAATCTGAATTTATGATTTTAAATTGTTCAGCTCCTTGACACACAGAAAGGCGCTATATAAATAAAATTATTATTATTAATTATTATTATAGTTGCTGACCATGGTCAGTTGTGCTGTACTGCTATTTCTGAAGATAGGTCCTGCTCCCCTAAGAATATCAGAAAGGTTTAACAGAAAATGTCTGCAGAAAAAAATGAATAGTGTTGATAGAGTAGTTTACATTCTGAAAGGACTAGTTAGAGAATAAATTAAACTACTTGTTAAACTTGATAATTTCTCTGTAATTTTGACCCTTTTTTGATCTCACTAAATACATTTTGTTTCATGTGGTGACCTTTCTTGCCTAATACTATTAAAATGAATTCAGTGGACATGCCTAACTTGACCCCAGTGGCCTGTCTTTAAATGATTTAAGGTTTTAATGGACCAGCAAGTGAGTGGTGCCTAAAGGCCAGCTACCAAGGGCCAGCATTTTCGCACGTGTGATAAAGTTACAATGTTTTAAGTCTTGCTCTGTAATGCTCCAAGTTGAATGCTCTTCTCTTTTTTACAGGTACTACCCTTGAAGCTGAGCAAAGAGAGAGCTGGTCAGTCAATGGATTACTTTTCTCTGTTTTTACCTTAGACTGTTCATGTACTATGCTGCATGAGGATTGAGATTTTTTCACAGATTTGTAAGGAAGCATTTTAGCAGTTTTAGATTGTTTTTGACTGCTGTCTTCTGTACTCAAAACCATCTTGGAATTCTAACTTTGTAGCCACCAAGATGATTCAGGTTATAGTACAATGGTGGTTTCCAAGAACCCTAAAATTCATTCAATGTGTTGCATTTTATTCTGGGTGTTGTAAAGTACATTATACATTTAACTTGTCTGGAATTGTTTCATTACTGCTATCTATACAACCACTGTTTACCACTCAGTTACAGACATGCATTTTGTCTGGATGATCCCATAATCTTGGACAGAAAAGTTAAATAATTGAAACAAAGTATTCTGTTGGTAATCTAGAGGATCTGCTCCCATAAACTAGTTAAAGAGAAGGTCCAGTCACTAGCAAAGTAAAGGAAGGAAAGAGATTTGGTTTATATAATATTATTCATGACAGCATATCCTAAAGCACTTTGCAATCTAGGAGAGGGAGGGGAGAGAATAAAAGCATAATATTATCGCTGACATCAGCAGAATGAAATTACTGCTATACAACACTCCCCAAAATATATGATTTCAAGCCATGCATTGAAACACAGAAACTGACATCAGAAAAGACCCACTGGCTCTTCCAGTCTATCATGACCTACCTATAATGTGAATGCCTTAGTTGTCACTCATTCCTCCACCCCATATCTTCCTTCTAGCTTTCCTCACCACCCCATATGTCTATCCTACCCTCGCTTGAGTCCATACACTGATTTGGTGCAGACCAACCACTCTGACAGCCTGGTTCACTTATATATCACCCTCTCAGTTGAGAAATACTTCCTGACATCCTTCCTGAATCTCTTTCCCACCAGATTCATTGAGTTCTTTTTTGTGCCTGTGTTTTTGCTTGTTGTGAACAGTTCCCCCATATCCACCTTGTTTATCCTATGAAGAAACTTGAAAGTTTCAACCATAATGCCCCACTCCCTCCTGGTCTCCAGTTCTTATATACATTTTGAAGTCCTCTAGTCTCTCCATGTAGGACTTCTCTTGCTGTGCATGAATCATTTTTGTTGCCCTCCTCTGTACTGCCTCTTCCCTATCCTTGTCCTTTTTTGAGTGTAGACTCCAGAACTGCACACAATACTCCAACTGTGGTGGCACCAGGGATCTGTACAGCGGCAGGATCAGTTCCTTCCTTCTGCTGTGTAGCCACCTGCCTATGCATCCCACCACCCTATTTGCATTCCCCACTGCTCTGTTGTGCTGCTCTGACTGTTTTAAGTTGTCTATCAAGACCAGGAGATTCTTCTTCTTCTCTGTCATTTATTTCTAACATTGCATCTTCCATCCTATATTCAGTCTTTCTGTTCCTGACCCAAATGAACATAACTTTGCACTTTTCACTGAATTTTATAGACCCATGATCATTTCTCCAGTTGTTTCAGCTCTTCTCACAGTATTCTAACCTTGTCATCGCTGTTCACTCTAATGTGTATTTTTACGTTATCTACTCGGTGACCCATGTTCCCTTTGATCCTTTCCCTGATGTTGCAAATACAGATACTGGAAAGTACTGGGCCTAAGACTGATCCCTGGGGAACCCCACTGCCGACTTTCCTTACCTCCAAGAATTTCGTATTTAAGACTACTCTCTGTGTTCTCCCACATAGCCAGTTCCTGGCCCATCATTTAATGCTGTCGCCTACCCCCAGGTTTTCCAATTTCTTAACCATTCTCCCATGTGGATCAGAATCAAAGGCCTTGCTGAAGTCCAGATACAGTACATCTACTGCCTATCCTTTGTCCATCACCTTCATGAACCAGCCAAGGAAGTCAATCAGATTTAACTGACACAACCTCCCCAATTTGAGCTCATGTTGTTCTTTGTCCTGGAATCCACTAGCATCCAGAAACTCCACCATGCTCACCTTAATAATAGCTCCAAGTAATTTGCCCACCATAGGCATCAAATGGACTGGTTTATAGTCCCCCGGCTCATCCCTGTTCATGGGTTTGTGCAAGGGTGCCATTATCAGCTGCCTTCCAATGCTTTGGCATTACTCCTGTTTCCAGTGAACAACTAAAAACGTCTATCATTGGTGTGGCAAGCTCCTACCCTATTTATATTGGCTCTTTAGGGTAAAGCTATCCAGGACCATAGATTTGTCCATTTTCAGAGTACTTAGACCCCTTAGCATACTCTCCTCAGTGATCAGTTTCACTCTTTATTATGAAGCACATTTGCATGAGAACGGGAACTTTAGCTGTATGTGTTATAATAGTTGCTGCAGATACTCATTCCAAAACTGAAGTCAGAATCCTTATTTTGTAACATCACCATCATTCCCATAGAAATCAGCTGTTGTCCCATCAGGAGCTTGTGAAATTAGCTGGCAAAAAAGGATAAAGACCAAGGGACCAATTTTCAGAGTGCTTTGAATGGCCCAGAGACTAAGTCCCTGTGCAAAACTCATTGGTGTGAGGAAAAAGAAAATCTCCTCACCAGTGAAAATGCTATTTTCAGCACTTTCTGCACAAAGGTTGTAGTTTCCGGTTTTTGCTCAGACACTATGCCTGATAATACCAGGTGCAGCATCTGTGCAATAAAATGTGTGCAAGCTGTCATAAAAGGGAGATGAAATTCATACATATGTGGCAAAAACTGCAGTTGCACAACACGACCCCTCCATGGGCAACTTTGTCTAATACACGTGCACATTTATTTGTGTTTAATAGATCAGGACCCAAATGAACTCCAAGATGCAAATATCCTGTTTTCATTTACATGCCTTTTCTTAATGAAGAATGGCATGACCCGAAGATCAGGCATTTGTGGAATGTTTCTGTAATTCAGTTCAGCTGATGCCAGCTCTGACTATTTTGCTGGTGGCTGGATCTCCTCACTGATGGGAGTTTGTTTTATTTCAGCCGGGTCAATTACAGTGTCTTCAACACTCAAGCTTCTGTGCATGTCATTCTGGCTGAAGGCTTGTTTTTCTAGTAGCTAAAAACTGCCACAGGAAAAAAGTGAAACTGAGAGAACTGGAACTCGTGGCACAGTAGTACTATTCAAGGTGCACCCCAGACAAGGGCATCACTTCTGGAGCTCAGTTTCATTCTGGAATGAGAAAAATCACAGAGCAGAATTAGTGCAAATATGTTCAACATGTCTATGTTAGCTCTCTTGCAGCTGTATTCAGGAGAGTGTTGCTAAGCTATGCTTGGAGGGAATTTGCCATGTGATATTGTCTGTGGCCATTAGTTGTTGCTGTACACTACAGATATAGAACCACATCAGGGAGTTATGGAAGATGATGGGGGAAGAATAAGGGGCAGAAGAGTTGCAAACTTGGCCAAGGAAGTACATTATGCAGGATTGCTCATGTCTTTTGTTAGAAAACTTTGCTGAAGGTTACAATAACTATCTAAATTGAGAGAACAGTTCAAATTAAAAACCCCAGACAGGAACTTAATGGTATGCCTTGCAAAATATATATTTTTTTCCCAAAGCATAAGAGCAAGAAATATCAGGAGCAAGAAAAAAAAAGAAACAGAAAATTCCATGTGAGGTTGGGTGGAAGAGGCGAGGGACCAGGCAGAGGTATTAAATGAGTACTTCACCTCTGTGTTCACTAGGGAGGGGGATGGATATCTACAAAGCAAGGCACGATGGGGATAGAAGCAGTAGTGAGTGGGATCAGGAGAGCAGCAGAAATGGAGCAAGAGGGAGGGAGAGGTACCCCAGGGGTGTCACATCAGGATAAGGATAAAAAGGCCAGTAAGGTGGAGGGGACGGATGATGCTATCTCCACCGAAAGGGTGTGGTTAGCCCTTAAGGGTCTAAAGAAAGATAAATCTCCTGGGCTGGATGGCATTCATCTGAGAGTACTATGGGAATTGGCGGACATACCGGCTGCACCCCTGGTGGAGCTCTTCAACAGGTCGCTTGAGACAGGGGAGGTACCTAGGGTTTGGCGAGAGGCACATGTGGTACCAATCCATAAAGGGGGGTCGAGGGAAGTACCAGGTAACTATAGAGCCATCAGTTTGACCTCGGTGATGGGAAAATTAATGGAGAGTATACTAAAGGAATGATTGGGGGTGTACTTGGAGGAGGTGGGAGGTCTGGATAGTCGGCAACATGGGTTTGTGCTAGGTAAATCGTGTCAAACCAATCTTGTGGAGTTCTATGAATGGGTAACATGAGAACTAGACAGGGGAAAGCCTGTGGATGTATTATTCTTGTACTTCAGCAAGGCGTTCGACTCTGTCCCCCACAATGGTCTGGTGAAGAAACTGACGGGGTTGGGAGTAGGCCCTTTGATGGTCAGATGGATTGAAAACTGGCTAGCTGGACTCACTCAGAGAGCAGTGGTCGGTGGAGAGCTCTTGAAACCAAGAGAGGTCAGTAGTGGGGTACTGCAGGGCTCGGTCTTGGGTCCAATCCTGTTTAATGCATACATTTCGGACATCAGAGAGGGTATAGGGTGTGAAACGAGTCTCTTTGCTGATGACTCCAAGATGGGAGCAGTAGTTGAGGGGGAAGAGGGGAGGTTGGCTCTGCAATGGGACCTGGACACCATGGAAAGGTGGGCTCACACATGGAAATTAAATTTCAATATCACCAGGTGCAAGGTGTTACATCTTGGGCGGGGAAACCCTAAACACAGGTACACCCTGAGAGGGGAGGCGCTGGAGGCCTCAATAGGGGAAAAAGACCTAGGGGTCATGGTGGATGCATGTATGAATAACTCCAAGCAGTACAGGAGAGCGGCTAGCAAAGCAAACAGGATGTTGGGATGCATTGTAAGGGGGATCACCTCTAGGAGCAGGGAAGTGATTCTGCCACTGTACAATGGATTGGTTAGACCACACCTTGAGTACTGTGTACAGTACTGAGACCACACTTGAAGAGGGGCATACAGCCCTGGAGAGGGTACAGAGGAGGGCAACTAAGATGATACGAGGACTAGGGGATTTGACGTATGAGGACAGACTTGAGGAGCTCTACCTGTTTTCATTGGAGGAGAGGAGAGACAGGGGACACGATTGAGGTCTTCAAGTACCTCAAGGGAATAAATAGGGTAAACATGGAGGAGATCTTTAGACTAAAGCAGGGAGGTATCACCAGAGGGCATGGTTTGAAGTTGGATGGTGGAAGGGTGAGGGGAGAAAAGAGGAGGAGGTTTTTCACTGAGAGGGTGGTGGATCCTTGGAATGTGCTGCCTGGTGAGCTGGTTCAGAGATCCACAGTGGAAGCTTCAAGAGAGGGTGGGACAGACACAGAAAGCGGATGTTTCAGATGATGGCCTGGCCGAGGGGGTGGTGGGGATGGACGATAGGGGTTTCTGGAACACAAAGGGGGGCCCTGTTTCCCAACTAGGGATATGAGGTTCGAGCAGACTCGATAGACTGTAAGGCTCAATCTGCTGGCAATTAGTATGTTAGTATGTTAGTGACATGTCCCATTCTAGCTTACCACATTTTCACTAATGGCATTTATTTTAACTGCTTTTAGAAGCGCCCCTAAAGCTTTGCTTTAGGAACATGTCTGATAAATAATTCCAACCACAACTGAGCATTCACATTTCAGTATGAGGTGTTAAACCATTTGTCATGGAATATTTTCCTGATACAAGTAGGCTCCTTGTTTATACTGTGTCAACTAATTTTTTTCTAGATTCTTTAATACGCAGCAGTGCTTAAAGTAGGCTGGGTCTCAGACAAAGCAAATTATTTTTGAAGGATTGACGGGGGTCTCACAAGTCTCAAAGCTGGGCCTCTACTCCATCTTTTCGTCCTCTTATCATGACTTCAAGAGGAAAGTTTGTCTCTTAGTTCCTTTGTCCCTCAATTTCCTACAGTATCTTCATGTTTTGTGCAAGTGTTTTGACTTATTACTGCAAAACTGGATAACAATAAAAAGGCAAATTCCACACTATGAAGGGAAAAAAAAGGACTTCCACAGTAGCAGTCCATGCATCATTTTATTATTATGACCCTTGAGAGACCCAGCAGTTTTTTCTGCACGTTCTGTGCACTGATGAACATTATCATATCATGAGTTTCTTTACACAAGAGGAACTGCAGTTTTCATTGTTTTTCAGAAGGATTCCTACACATCAAATGGAAATCTTGAGAATATGTTGCTTTTGAATATCTGAGATCAGTGTTAAAGATGCAGCAACAGCAACCCTTTGTACGGTCATGATTTTTTTTTTTTCCATCCTTTTCTTAACTAGGGGATTCCTTTGACATGAAACTATCTTTTGCCAGTGAGTTGTAACTTGTGGCCAAATGGCAGAAAGACCTACAATCACATAAATAGTTTACATACATAACCCACAATCTTACTGTATCATATTGTACACCTGTAACTGACTCTGAAATAGTAGTTTTTTGTTGTACCTGACTCTAAACCCTTTGAAAATTGGCTCTGCTTAAAGGGTTTTATGTGTAATAAAACCTAAAACTAAATAAAGATACACAAGATTCAGTTACATAAGTACTTTATACAGAATACAAGAACAGTAATACACACTAAGATGACACACTCTGTGATGAAAATGTTACTCTTCTGCATAACAAATTAGAGAAACTGCTATTGGATTACATTGTGCTCATGCAGTGCCCTGCAAACACTGTGGTAAGTGTGCTTTAATGTGGTGGGCAGCATTCCTCTCCGGTCTCACAGGGATATAAGCCTTGACTCAGTTTGCCTTTACCAGTTCCAATTTTGAAATAAATTAATAAATATAAGTGTAAGTTCATTTGCTGGGTACTGCAGGGCACTGCAGTAGTCCTGCAAGATATCAGTGACAGAAACTGTGATAGAAGTGCTTCATCTTGGTGGTCAGCACTGTATATAATTATATTATAATAACCGGCTTGCCCTTTTTCCCATAGGGAAACCGTGGTATAATTTGCTGTTATAAAGGAGTGTTTATAAAGGCAAACACACGCATGGTTTCCCTTGCTGTGTGCATGCTCACGCAGCAGCGCCACCACTCAAGACCACTGACCGCTTCCATCTCTCCCGAAACAGCACCGCCCCCACCAGAAGAACTCGGCAGTACATTCTTTTTTTTCCACTCTACACAGTGAAAACCTCACAAACCAGGACAAAAAAAGAATGTTTTAAAATATGGCAATTCAAATCTGCACCTGACAAAAACGAAGCGGCTCCGCAGATACACCGGAAGCTTTTTAATTTATATAATTGCTGAGGCAAAACAGGGAAACCCAGCAATTATATAAAATAAAATATGGGTTGGGATGTGTGTCAAACTCAATTTTACACACACCCTTGTTGTGGGATGCTTTTCACAAACCCCTCGGGCTTCGCCCTCAGGGTTTATGTAGCATCCCACAACTCGGGTGTGTGTAAAATCTTGTTACACACCCCGAACCATACTTTATTCTCTATGTCATTCTCAGGGCACTGCAATACCTCAACAAGATATAAGTGATAGAAACTAAGAGTGCTTCATCCTGGAGGGCAGCACTGTAGATACAGTATGTTCATTTGCAGTTTACTGCAGGGCACTGCAGGTTACTTCAGTACTCCTGGAAGATTTCAGTGGCAGAAACTGTGATAAGAGTTCTTCATCCTAGTGGAGAGCACTGTATATATGTTCATTTGCACTCATGCCTTTTTAAGAATTGATTGTATTATTCTGGTCCCTTCCCCCTTCTTCCAGGATGCACCTAAAAATTAGCTATTATCAGCTCAGTATGCCCTTCCTGGTAAAACCTTTGAAATAAATAAATACATACATAAATAAATAATGATAGAAATATATATATATATCTATATATATATAGATATATATAGATATATATATATATTATAGGGGGCTTCGTTCTATTGAGGCATGGTGGTGGTTTCATGTAATTCTGCCTAAAAGTCGAGTTTCATCATTTTTTATTCTTTGATCGTGAGCCTGCAAATTCTTTGATTGCGAGCCTGCAAATTCTTTGATCACAAGATTCTTTGATCGCAAGGGAGGGACAAGATGGCTGGATTTTATAATGGAATAGATAGGTCATTTTTCACAATCTTTAAGTTTAATATCTCAGAAATGGTTTGGTCTTTTTACTTGAAATTTGGAGGGTGTTGACGGCATGTCCTGTACATGTGAATGACGGTGTTTATGTGTCTGAGAAAATATTTTTTGTGGTAATATTGCTTGACACAATTTACATTTTGTGGACAGTGTTTTGCATTGTGGTGGTGCCTTGAAATTGATAATGTACCTAGCCTTAGTGTCATGGATGTACTTTTCAGTCATTGTGTCTGTAAAATGTCAACAGGTGTGGAATTCTGCAACTCTGATGAATGAAAATCTCAAATTTTAGCAAGTTATGTCTCAGACATGGTTTGGTCTTTTACATTGAAATTTGGAGGGTGTTGATGGTAGAGACATGTTTACAAGTTGGTGGGAGCACAGGGCCTGAAGGGCCCACTCTCCCACCAACTTCTACAAGTTCTTAAGTTTTCTATTCTTTCTCAAAAAGTAAGGAAATTCTATGCAGATAAACTGCATTAATGCATCATTCAGGGTTAAAACATAAAAAGACAGGAAATGAAAAATCTTTAGGGTTGCCCCTCCCCCCCTCGTGGACCTGCCAATCATCCCAAGATTGACAGATGATGGGGTGTGTCATTGGGGTTGTGAGGCTTAAATGTTGCCCCATTCTTGTTCACTGTTGCTTCTCAATATGATTACACAAAGAATGGGGCAACATTTAGGCCTCACAACCCCAATACTTACCCCACCATCTGTCAATATTGGGATGATTAGCGGTCCAGGTTTTCATTTCTGACTTTTGTGTTTAACCTAAATGATGCATTAACACAGTTTTCTGCTAGAATATATATATATTTTTGTATATATATATGTATATATATATATATATATATATATATATATATATATATTATAGTGGCACAGTACTGTCACTATAGTTAGGGCTGAGTACCCCATTTAAGGCTAAAGTGTAAAACTATGCATCTTAATAACTTTACCACTGTATGATGGATTTGCCTGAGATTTGGCAGCATGGAGTGGTACTATAGAACTCTGGATCTGCCAAGTTTTGTAATGGTAAGATATAAAGTTGAGGAGCTATAAAGCAACATTCCGTAGCACATTTATACTTTTTTGTGCATTCTTTGCTCGCACCTACAGGTTGCATGGTTTATGCGACTGGTCCAAAGCCTTCAGGGAACATGCAGCCAGGGTCCCCAATGTGCCTTTCCAAGATTTCATGAAAAAATATTAAACGGTTCAAATGTTATTCAAAAAACAATTTTCCCATTATAGTCAATGGGAAAAGTTAACAAAAAAGTTTGACAGTGTCGTAAATGCAGTTTTTAGTGTCACAAATTACCCCTGTAGTGTTGTGAGTCAGCCATTTTTTTTCAGTTAGTAGTCACAGAAAAGCTTGGCATTTAAATTTGTGACCCTCTAGGGACACAATTCTTTTTGTGTTCACCTAGTCGAGCCATGAGGATGCTAGCCATGTCTTTCTTTGGGTTTTAAACACCCCAGAAATATGTTTTTTTGAAATTTTTGTAAACTGTAGTGTCACAAAGTAGTGTCTCACCTCCGACACTTTCATGATTTTTTTTGCAAAAGTGCCGTGATTTGCGACACTACTTTGCAACACTATGGCCAAAATAACAGGAATTCTTTGCCACCCTGCTGCAAAAGAATGGTTTGGCCTTTTGGGCTGAAATTTGGAGGGAAGATAGCCAACATCCCGCAGATGTGCCTTTTGGGGGTTTAGTGACAAAATATTAAAGGGATGCAAAGTTATGGTACTCTGAAGTTGACACTTTTTCCCATAGACTAACATTACGGCATCTGCCACACCTTTCAGAGCCCATATCTCGGAAACACTTCGAGATACAGACTTTTCATCAGAAAAACTAAGTGCAAAACTAGCCAAGAAAGTCATAATTTATATGAAATTTTAATTTTTTTTCTACGTCATACGGTTTCTGAGATATAAGCAATTTAATATTCCAAGTGCTCATTTTTTGCTCCGAGGCCCATTATTATGCATACATTCTTTGTATTCACTGTGTTTCTCTATGTAGCTGTTGGTGAAAAAAAGGGTGTGCGCTTTAGTTACTGTCACAGTTAGTGTTCCCACTTGCATTTCCGTAACCGTTTGTGTTAGCATTCCCGTCTACGCCACCGTGTGCATTACCCTTTGCATTTTCATTTGCACTTGCATTTGCATTACTGTTACCATTTGTGTGTCCATTACTGTTTCTGTTTGTGTTTCATTTTGCGTCACCATGTGCATTACCATTTGTGTCTGCATACGTGCTTTCATTTTGCATTTCCTTTGGCATCATCACTGCTGTTACTGTTATCATTTGCATTTCCTATTGCAGTACCATGACCGTGTGCGTTACCATTTGCGTTTCTGTAGGCGCTTGCATTTGCGTTTCCATTTGTATTACTCTTCCTTTGTACTCCACCATGTGCATTACCTTTTGCATTTTCATTTGCGCTTGCATTTGTGTTACTGTTAACATTTGCATTTCCATTACTGTTTTTGTTTGCGATTCATTTTGCATCACCATGTGCATTACCATTTGTGTTTGCGTTTCCTTTGGCGCCATCGTTGCTGTTACCATTACCATTTGCATTTCCTATTGTGATACCGTGACCGTGTGTGTTACCAGTTGCATTTCCATACACCCTTGCATTTGAGTTTCCATTTCCATCACCATTCCTGTCTATGTCACCGTGTGCATTACCCTTTGCATTTTCATTTGCTTTTGCATTTGCGTTACTATTAACATTTTTTCGTTTCCTTTACTGTTTTTATTTGCGTTTCCTTTTGCGTCACTGTGTGCATTTCCATTTGTGTTTGAGTATGCACTTCCATTTGCATTTCTGTTTCTGTTTCTGTTTCCTTTGGTGCCATTGTTGCTGTTACCGTAAGTGTCTGCATTTCCAATTACGTTACTGTGACCATGTGCATTATGGTTTGCATTGCCATACGTGCTTGTGTTTGCATTTCTGTTTTCAGTAATGTTTGCACTTCTGTTCCTATTACCATTTGTGTTATCATTTACATTTGTGTCACCATGTGCATTAGCATTTGCACTTGCGTTTGCGTTCCCGTTACTTCATTATTTATAGTGCACATTCTCAAAAATAAAGGAAACTCATGGCAAAAAACTCTGTTTAATGCATCAGTTAGGGTTGTTCCACAGCAAAAAAAGTGAGGAAATTCGATGTTAGGGTTCCCAACCCCTTGCACTACACACCCAACCCACACCCACCAACAGGCATCGGGGTGTGCGTTGGGGTTGTCAGTGCTAACTCTCACCAGATTCTCCTATGCTGCACCACCTCAGCTTGTTTACATGTGGGATGGGGTGATAGTTTGGACTGATGACCCCAATGCATGCCCTGATGCGTGTTGGTGGGGGCAGAGTGGGGGTGGGGTGCAAGGGGGTGGGAACTCTAACGTAGAATTTCCTCACTTTTGTCACTGTGGAACAACCCTAACTGATGCAATAAACAGAGTTTTTGCATTTTATATATATATATATATATATATATATATATATATATATATATATATATAGACACACACACAAGAAAAAAGTATATACGCTGTTGATACAAGTATATATGTTTGCGGTATGTGCACAAGACACATGTACAGTATATAAGTATACAAAATACATGTATATATGAGAGGTCTTGACTTGACACTGAACTTGCAGAGTTTTACTTTGGGGTGATTTTGACAAAGATCCATCAGGTGGGGGATGTACTTAGCCTCCAGGGGACCTTCAAGGTCATATCACTTATCATGCACTGCCTAGCAGCCATGTAATTATGACACTAATTTACTCTTGAGACAACAATTGAGGGCAGCCTCTTGATTATAGGCCCTATGCAGGATGCCTGGGCTAACATTTACAGTAAGTAGTGAAAACATGCAAGGAACTCCTCTGGGAAATGTGAGGGACTAATTCACTTGGATTTAAGGGGAAGGGTTCAGCCAACCTCCTGTGTGCCTGATCAAGAACTAGAGCCATGGGTCTCACTTGCAGTGATGGTACAGTTCAGTGATACAAAGATATACAGTTTGTACTGCAGGGAATGGCAACTGCTCTCCACCCAAGGGTTGGCAAACTATGGAAAAAATTGGCAGTAAACTAAGTGAAGTAAATCTATCCAAGGCTTGCCACATCTCACATACCCATATAACTTTAAAAAATAACCAACTGTGGAAATCTGTACAGGTTTCTTCAAAACCCACAGAAGTTCTACAATGCATCAGCTGCTCAATAGAGTTCTAAGGCAAATGCTTTTAGAAGTTATTCAGAGTTAATAAATATTCTCTGCCACCAGTTCCTGAGCAGAAGCTACTCTTGTCTGTTGATATCTAAGCCAAAAAAAACACATGAAGTGAGGCATCGCAAACCCACAATAGCATCAGAATATAACAGCATATAGCAGGAGGCTCCCTGATGAAGGACTGTTCAGATCTAAATCACTGGGGTGTTCAGTACCATCATCTGCTTTTAGCATGTTGATTTAATATTTACTTGCAGTATTTCCTTCTTATGCTTAAGTGTTCTTTCCAGGTTATCTACTATACTTACTCCACTGTATGCCATGTCATTTACAGGCTGTTATATTTTGATGTTAGTAAATGTTTGTGGTGCCTCACTCTTTGTGTTTTTTTTTGAGTGGCTTGTGCAATTGTTGATGATAATTACTGGCCCTTCAATCAAGTGCATGGAATCCTGTTAATTTTGCTTATATATATATATATATATATATTTATACAATAGGGTTGAGGTGATACACAGTGGAATAAAAATGTGTATTTTCACTCCCATTGAATAAATCAGTAGTGACGTATGCAGAGTAGCATTCCTAACATTTATACATACACTCGATTCGTCACACATCAGATATCTCTTCTTTGCATACGTCAGCAAACAGTAAAGTTGTCTTCCAGTATACAGAAATGTGTTAGCAATTGATTAAATTACTGATTACATACACCTGAATAGCAGCACGAGTTACTAACCTGCACTACCAGTTTCTGTTTTCACACCAACATCTCGCACATCTGAGGAGCCGCATTCCATCTAACTCACATCCTGCAGAAAAGAAAACAATTTAAGCATGTTTTCCAAAATGTGTTTCAGAAACAGAAATGTGTTGTTACCGAAAAGTGCTGAACATCACATGGATAATAAATTAAGTCTAAAATGACATAAAAAGGTGATAAATATTCCGGAAGAAGTAATTCTTAGTTGCAGTCAATTTGAACAAGATGAAGAGCCACTGCTAGATCCGAATGAACAGACATGCAACAGTCTTGATACAAAAAATGCAGGTGAAGAGACAAGTAATAAAATACCTATGGGCATTGAAGCAATAGACCATTTCATTAAAAGTATGAGAAATGAAAATACAACCTGAAAAGCAACTGCTGATGTTAATGCCTTACAAAAATTTATGAATGAGATGCTGCATATTCACACTGTAATTCAGCATATACCTCCTGAACAGTTAGACAAAATACTGTGCCATTATTTCATGAGTTCTAAACGCCAAGACGGTAGTGACTACGACCCTCTAACACTAAGATCCAGATTTCAAAGCATGGAGAGATATCTTAAAGACTACAGTTACCCTTAATCAATCAGCACACCGTGGACATTTTAAAAAAGTAGACAAGTATTACTATTGAAACAGAAGCAACTCAAGGAGATAGGAAAAGGAAATTGTCCTCAGGCTGCAGACGAGTTAACTGATAATATCATTGACCAACTTTATGCAGAGAAACAACTTGGACATGATGGCCCTCAAGCCGTGCTGAATACAATGTGGCTAACAGTAACATTGTATTTTGGCATTAGAGGAAATACAGAAACAAGAAACTTCAAATGGGGAGATAGCCAACTAAATAAAGATGAGCAAAACAATCAGTATTTGGAATACACAAAGGAAAGACAAACAAAAACAAGAAGTGGTATTAATCCAAAAGATACTTGAGCAGTAAAACCTAGAGCTTATTAAACTAAAGACTGCAACAAATGCCCTGTATTAAACTACAAACTATAACATCACAAATGTCCAGACAAAGTGAACAATCCAGATGCACCATTTTTCTTAGGTATCAATTATACTCCCACTGCACAATATCCTACAGGTTGGTATGAAAATCAACCACTTGGCATAAATTCACTGAGCAAAATAGTTAAAAATATGGTTGACAAACCTAGAATCACCACTGATAAATGGCTCACGAATCATTCTATTTGCAAGCATTAAGTGCAAAAACTGATCGATTCTAATGTCTCCCCCAATGATATCATACAAGTTTCTGGCCACAAGAAGTTACAGTCTCAATGATTATTCTAAATTGAATAACGAGAAACATCAACACATTTCCCACACACTGAGCACATCTGATACTGATCCTGGAACCTCCAAAAATACAACTCCTCCAGACACAGGAAAAGAATGCAGTGGAAGCTGCCCAGACATAATGTCTACGTGCTTTAACAATCCGATGATACATGCAACAAATATTACATTTAATATTGTGCAAGGTAACATAAAGTGCTGTTATCGTACGCTATTAATCTACATTTAAAACACAGCATGATGCATAATTAACATTTCTGTTTTCTTTCCACATGTCATAAATAAGAGACCCAAAGCCGTAAAAGAATCAGAGTCATAGATTCAGATGCTGATTCCGATTGAAATACCTGCTAACCAGTACCAGTCACCAAACTATTATATTTTTGTTCGCAGTCACCTGAAAAGAAGCAGTGAAAGAAATATGCTACAAGTGTGACAATGTACAACATATATATCATTACACGTGCAGAATATCTGGTGAAAGAAACCAGACAAAAGTAAACAAAAGCACCACATACCATGTAATGTCACTAAATAAATGATATTCTACCAAAAAAATTTTTTAACAAAAGTACCCAAAAATGAATAAACTTTCTGAAACAAACCCACGTCAACCACACTTACAGCAACATACAAACTTGCTAATAGCTGTGCCAACATAGTCCCACCCAAGCACTCATCACAACCAATCACAACACATAGCAGACAGCACCAACCAATAGTAATACAGTAAACACCTGCCCATTATGCCACCAACTCCATAACAAATAACCAACCAAAGGACACACAGCCACGTTAGAACCAATGGAACAACAGAGCAAAAAACAGCCAACCACTACAAAGACCACACAACATCAACCAATAAATGTTGAATGTTTATCATCATCCTTACTATTTATATGACTAACAGTCATAATAAAAATGGATTATTACCTTTACTGTCTTCATTAGTAAGAATATTAATGAAAACTGACTATTGTCTAGATCAGTGTGTTACAATTTTGATGCATACTGCCCATGCGCAGACATAAAGCTTTATCATGGAACACTTGTGACTATACAAAGAGAAAAACATTTCTGAGACTATAAGGCTGGCGTGGAAAAGGGTGGTGTCTTTTTAATATCTCTACAGTTTCCTTTGGTTTCAGAATGACAAACAGGAAGTGGCTGAGGTAACTGGGGAAAATGTACTGAGGGCATGAGTGTTGCTTGGAAGTTAGGTGAGACCTATGTGAGGTTACAAAACTCCCAGGTTATAAACTGGAAATAAACATTATGATACTAGGAAACAGCTTTGTAATTTAACAGCCAGAATGGTGAACTGTGATAAAATGTAATGCTGACCCCTGGCAATTGAGTTACATATGGGGCCTCCCCACCCAGAGGAGGGGGCCAGCCAGGGTTCCTAGTGCCAAGAAGACCCCAAGGGAGGGCACAGGGCGCATGGTCCCAAGGGTTATCAGGTGCTTAAAAATAGTCAATAACAGAAAGGACCACATCAATAGGTAGAGTTCTCAAACAGAGCATTTTCTCAGTAATTGCAGTACCTTCTACCTCATCATGGATATCATAGCAGCTCCCCACAACCACTGTGGTTGATACAGTAGTTCTTATTCTTCCACACTCCATCAATCCTACCTCCCTCAGGAAGGTTTTGACATGATGCCTTAGCCTACCTCCCTGAGGTAGGTCAAGACATGAAGTCGTAGCAGAGGACTGATAATCCAGGCCCTAATCTTATGCAGAAACCGTGCTGAGCATGTCATTCAGTCTGATGTAGAATTAATCTCAGCCATAGCCATTCAGTATAGTTTGCTGTCAACATACAATCCCCCAGGCCCATAAGTCAAACTCACATGTTACCTTAATATATTTTGTATGATAGCAGGTTCCTATGTGCAGTAATATCTTGGCCTTGAAAGATACTGTATTCATGCATTGTTGTAGACCCCTGATCCCCATGACAAGACAGAAACATTCTGAACCTAGCCTATACCTTACTCCATTCAGTTCTTATGAGTCAGTCTCCAAGTTATGTATTCTCAACTACTAATTTTTCTCTCTCTCTCTCTGAAAGGCAATAAGGTGTTGATCGTATCTGCCACTTCATTCAGTTAATCGGTGCTCTACTGTACAATGATCGGGACACAGTTCTGGATTCAGGCTGCATGCCCCAAGGTGTCCACCCAGTAGTCTAATTCTGGAGAGCCTCCTTTGCTCTTTTCTTCTTTCTTGTACATCTCCTCTCTTCTCTTCATGCCTCAATGTGATTCACTTTTAAACCCTTCCACAGGTGAATAGGTAAATCATCAATCATGTTTTTTGATGGTCAGTCAAGACTGATCATCGTGAATTATTAAATGTTACCATATGATCATCAAGGGAGATTGTGATCTAAGATCATCATCTAGATCATGATTTTAATCACCAAATGTGGACTTTCAAATCACCAACTGATGATTATTTTTTTTGTAAGCTTAAATTAGAATGATGGTTTTTGATGATCTGTGCGATGATTAAGTGATGATCACTGATGATCATTCATGATTATGTTAGTTCTGTGTTATAAGATTGTAATTCACATGAGTAATACCTAACATTTTATGTGTTACTGTTATGAACATATGGATGTCAGACATCAGCAAAAGCAAATTAATTATAATTTAAATCATATGAAGTCAAGTTTTACTCTCTTTAGAAGGAGTACATGCAATGTTTGGTATAGTGTACATAATTGCATAACTAATTTGCATATTTCCAAAGCACAGTTTATAGACCAAAACAATGGTAATTTCTATTTTTAGTATAATTTTGCCTTGACAGTATTAGTTTGCAGGCTGTTAGGGAAGGTTTTGAGCACAAACTAGGTTCTTGTAGGACCTCATCACAAACATAAAAGAAACCACAGATTGGAAGTATATAAACCAGTCTGAGTCATAATAGTAGTAAGAAGTGAGGTGTCAGAGAAAGGCTGAAAGCAATGTGTTTGCACAGAAGATGTATCATAATTGATAATTGCAATAAAGATGTCTAAACAGAAGACAAGATAAATTCCAAAAATATTCCAAAAAATATATTTTTTTAATTTATTGCAGTAGTTTTTACCATGGGCAATCATAATAATATGAGATCACCATTAATAGCAAAAATAACAATTTCAGTAACTTCATGGTATATTGTTAATTATGATCACAGTGCTGGGTTTTTAAAGCTTGAACATGATCTTTGAACATAACTGATAATGATCATTCATGATACATCATTATAAAGTCATCAACATTTCAGTTTTCCTTCCCCTTCCTTGCTTGACTGGCACTGGATGTCCCAGACAACCTTTCTAATGAATACACAGGGAATCTATCTAGGAACCCTGGGGGGCCCAGGGGGTACAAACAGGTCTAAAAAATGAAGAAGGGTGTGGGAATCGTAAGGCTAGTTAAGGGGGGTAGGGTGATAGAAGAGGATGGGCAAAAGGCTACCATCCTAAATGACTGCATTTACTCAGTTTTCACTAAGGAGGACAGCAGGTCCATGTCAGAGAATGGCATCAAAGTGGTCACTAAGGGAATCCTGGATATGAGACAGTCATTGTTTACTAGTGAAAGGGTTCTGAAAGGGCTGACTACCCTTAAGATAGAAAAGGCACCAGGTCCAGATGTGTTGCATCCGAAGATACTCAGAGAATTAGCAATAGAGCTGGCTGAACTACTGGTATGTCTGTTCAATAGTTCACTTAGGTCTGGGGAAGTTCCAAGGGACTGAAAGGTGGCAAACATTGTACCACTTCATAAATGGTGGGATAAGGAGCAACCAGGAAACTACAAGCCTGTCAGTCTAACCTTAGTAGTAGGGATGCTGAAGGAGTCAGTGATCAAAGAGGATCTCATAGACTATCTGGAGAGCAACAGGCTCCATCATAGTAAACAGCATGGTTTCAGGGCAGGAAGATCTTATCAGACCAGCCTGATAGTTTTCTTTGACTGGGTGATAAGACAAATGCAACGCTTTGAATCTGCTCTACTTTGACTTCAGCAAGGCTTTTTCTCAGTACCTCACAAATCATTGCTCAAAGCCAGCCTAGTGGTGCTGAGGGTTGAGGTGCTGGATGCCACACCTCATGCCATGCCCAAAATCCGGGTTCAGGAATGAGCCTGGGCCACTGGGGGTCGGCAGGGAAGAGAGAGGATTGAGCCTCTGGAGGACTGCTTTCCTCTCTTGGGGAGGGAGGGATTGCTGTCTCACTCATCAATCTCCCTCTGGTAGTGGCCAGAGGAGATTCAAGTTAGGAGGCACGTTGCTGATGTATGCCATCGGCATGGAGGGGGGGTAGAGAAAATGTAGTGGAAATGGAGCTAGCAGGATCTGTGATGGCTCTCCTTCACTTGTCCTGACTTCCCGAGCATCTGGATTTTGCTCTGGAGGTGGGGGAAAGCTGGTGCCCTTTTGTCTCAGCTGTGGTGGAGGGGAAACCCATGGGGGATTGTAGGGGAAGTCGGGTGGGAAATGGAGAGCCAGAGACCAAGTCCCTCAGAGAGAGGGACCAGAGCCACCTGCCAGGCTCTCAGGAGCAAAAACAAATAATAGAAAAACAAAACAAATGATTGCTCAAGAAGATGGATGACCTGGGAGCAGCTAAACCCTTAGTGAACTAGGTGGGTAACTGGCTAGAAGAAAGGCAGCAGAGGGTGGTGGTCAATTGGGTTAAATCAGAAGAGAGGGAGGTTATGAGCAGGGTTCCACATGGATCGGTCCTGGGTCCAGTCCACTACAACATGTTCATTAGTGTCATTGGAGAAGGAATCCAGAGCAGGTTGTGACTCTTCGCAGATGACACAAAACTATGTGGGAGGGTGGATAGTGATGAGAGAATAAGGGAAATGCAGAGAGACCTACAAAAACTGGGGGGGGTGGTCAAAGGTCTGGCAGTTAAAATTCAATGCTAGAAAGTGTAACGTAATGTACCTAGGGAAAAAGAACCCCAAGACAGGGTACTGGATGGGAGGAGAGAGACAGCACTACAGCTGAGGAACAGGATCTGGGAGTTATCATTAACAACTCACTTAAGCAATTGAGTCATTGCAACAAAGTCTATAGCAGGGCTAACAGAATGCTGGGATGTATCAGAAGGGGTACTGATAGAAGAAGAAAGGAGGTAGTTGTTCCCTACAGATTCCTAGTAAGGTCTCACCTAGAGTACTGTGCCCAGTTCTGGAGTTCTCACCTCAGAAAGGATAAGCATAGGTTGGAGACAGTGCAGAGTGGAGTAACAAGAATGATTCAGGGCCAGCAGGGCAGATTCTATGAGGAGCATCTCAAGGCACTGAATATGTATTCACTGGAGACCAGAAGGGAGAGGGGAGATATGTTCCTTAAAGGAATTAACAAAGTGAACTGAGGGGAACTATTTAGCCTGAATTTCAATTTCCAGTCATGTGGACATGAATGGAAATTAACAGGAGGTAGGTTCAGGAGAGATGTAAAGAAGTACTACTTTATGGAAAGGGTAGTGAAACCTTGGAACAGTCTGTCAGCTGAAGTGGTGTGTGAAAAAACAGTCAAGGTATTCAAGCAGGGCTGGGACATAATGAAGGGAATAATGGTTACCGTGGACAACAGGACCAAAGAAGAGAATAGACAGAGGACGGGGAGGGTTAGTACCCTGGAGGAACAGTAGGTTCCAGGAATTATAGAGAACTTGGGCAGACTGGATGGACCTCTGGTCTTTTTCTGCCATCATTTTCTATGTTTCTGTGTTACATTTCTATTTGTAGAATGATGTATTATCATAATAGGTGCATGACAAGAAGAGGAAGAAGAAGAAGAAGAAGAAGAAGAAGAAGAAGAAGAAGAAGAAGAAGAAGAATCATTATTTATATAGTGCTTTTCATACATCCAAAGTGCTTTACAAGCAATGCTAGACTGGTAGTGAAGTGACTGAATGTGTGGCGGCGGCCATATCGCACATCATCACCCACACACAGCCTGGATAATTGCATGAACCGGTTTTATGGGAAGGGGAATATTGGCCAGGACACCGGGAATGTTCCCTACTCTTTGCGAAGAGTGCTCTGGGTTCTTTTACTTCCACCTGGACACCCACCAGGACAACACCAGGATGGGCAGAAGGGACCTCGGTTTAATGTCTCTTCCGAAGGACGGCACACCCCAGCAGTACAGCACCCCCCAATACTGCACTAGGATGCCAGCGATTTTTAGGTGCAAGTCCAATCCCGATGTGGGACAAGAACCCACGACCTTCTGGTCCAGAGGCGGATGTGCTATCAACTGAGCCACACTGGCAACTTAAGGATGATAAGAGAAGAGGGGGAAGTCAGTCCATCGGTGCAGAAGTGGGATTTTCACTTGCGACGCTGGTGATCCGGGTTCGGGATTGGACTCAGGTCGCTGGAGGGCCGGCTGGGGGAGAAGGATGAAGCATCCTGTGGACTGCTCTCCTTCTCCGGGGTGAGGGTTGGGTTCCCATCCGGTGCTTGATGGACCCCTGGCAGAGGCTAAGGGTACTGCAAGCTACAGGCGCGCAGCAGTTCTAGGGGGCGGGGCAGACGCTGGACATCATTGCACATCCCCGGCCCCGTATATGGGGAAAAAAGCCTCCCCGCATGTCTGCCACCTCCATGAAGCCTGCCATCAGCTTCAGATTAGCCTCCTGACTGGCTCCCCAAAGATAGTCCCATTGATTGTGACACCTGGCCAGTGCCATAACCCCACTCTCCGAGGGGCAAGTTGGGAGTTTCGAAGGGGGACTCAGTGGGGCAAGGTGGAATCTGAAGGTGCCGTGACCAGGCGAATATCGGCTGCAGACAAGTGGGGAAGAATAAAGAGAAAATAGAAAAAAAAAAAAAAGAGAAGAGGGGGATTTAGAAAGTCATTGTTTGGAAATAAATAGCATGGGATAATTACTTTTGTTTGACCACTAGCTGATTAGAATACAGTAGAACCCACTTGGGATATTTGTGTAGTGATACTGAGAGTCCCATTCGATAAGGGGTGATGTGGGCCCGGATGAATACATTTCAATATTGTCAGCATAAGTCTAAATACTACAAGTGTAAGCAACCTTTTGAGGTCTTTGATGAATACTGAACACAGGAGGGACACCAGGATGTAACCTTGTGGGACACCAAGGGTGACTGTGAGTGAGGAGGTGATGGTGTGTTCCAACTTAACCACATGTTATCTGTCAGATGGGTATGCCTTTAACCAGCAGATGGGAGATTCTAATGGACCTGAGGAGGATAATTTAGATAAAAGCAGATGGCGGTCCACAGTATCAAAAAACCTGGCCAACTCAATGAAGATTGTTCCAGTACGATTGCCAATATCCATCTGTATAGGTGTGATTGGAGATCTGGATAATGGAGGTAGTGATGGAGAGGTTTGGATGGAAACCAAATTGAAATGGGATTAGGTAGCCAGTCCTAGAATAAAAGCTGTACAGTTGCTTACAAACTACGCTCTCCAGGGCTGTGGACAGTTCAGACATTTGAGAGGTGTGATGGTAGTTCCCAGGAATACCAGCAGCACCACTTTTGTGAAACAGTATGACTGTAGCATGTTTATAGGAGGTAAAGGGGAAACAGTCCTGAAGCCAGACAGTGATCAAGGATGTGGCTTAGGGATCTGGCAGTGGTACAGGATCATAAGGATAGGAATTTAGGGGAGGTGCCATCAGGACTACTGCTAGAGTGCACATTCTGCATTGACGAGTCTTTAAAAACAGCTGACACAAAGATAACAGTGACTACAAAGTCACCTGGGTTAGGGGGCATTAGGTGGGTAGAAGGGAGTCAGCAAGAGAGCTTATGAGTGCTTAAGGGTCTTCAGCAGAGTACTGGTTTAAAGTATAGGCAGACAGAGGAGGGTCGCCAGTTTGCTGGGTATCAATAGTAACAACAGAGGCATGAAATCAAGTAAAGGATTTTAATAGGCAGTGAATGGCTCACCAAAAACTGGAGGGGTCTTTACCTGTGGCTAGGAATTTGTTTTTGAAGAAGGCAGCCATTCCCTGCCTAATGGCTTTAGTACAGAGGTTGTGGAATCTGGTGTAGTGAAGCCTGTTGGAAGGGGACCCACTATTTTCCATGATCTTTGGGTCAGCCCAAAAACTGACAAGAACATCCAGCCCCCTGTAATCACCACCCTGGATAGAAACACACTAAACACTGTCTCTTCCTATAAATACCTAGGAGTATGGCTAGATCCCCTGCTAAACTACTCAACCCACAGAGATACCATCACTTCAAAGGCCCACCCAAAGCTTGGTCTTCTTTACAGAAATTGTGACTCCCTCCCACTACCTGTTAGACACACACTGCTTACAAAAATGGTCACATCCATCTTTGATTATGCGGATATTGTGTACAACACCACCTCTTCTGGCTTGCTATCCAGGCTGGACTCCTTATTCCATGCTTTTTACCATTTTGCAACAAATTCCCCAATCAGAACACACCACTGCATTCTCCTTTCCTCCCTTGGATTAGTGCCCCTCTCCCATTGCCATTTTTGCCACTCCACTTCTTTTATTTCCAAATTTTGTTTTGACCTACTGCCCCCCCCCCAACCTGGCCAAGAAACTAACCCCTGCAGCCTTTTTTCCTTACTTTCAGAGCTCTAGGGACTCCCGCTCCTCCCTCCCCAAACCATCCTCATCAGCTAGCAAATCTGCCCTCTCCTACCATCTCCCCTACCTATGGAAACAGCTTCCCCAGCCCCTGAGAAACTCACCTTCACACAACTACATTAAATCTCAACTCCCCTTCCCCACCTGTAACTGCAACTAGTCTGCCTTTAGCCAAATGAACTCAGTTTAAACTTCAATACCTCTGTACTGTATATTATTGTATTCATGCAACTGATGGTAAATAACTGTATATATGCAACCTTATGTAAATTATTCCTTTGTACAAAATTATATGATGGTATGTAATATTTTCGTGTATCTATTCCATGTATGTATACTGTTGTAACTCCCTCCCCCTTACCTCTGGGTCACACCTGTAAACAAGTCTTGGCTCAGTGTGCTTTTCCCAGTCATCAAATGTTTGAACAAAATAAAACAAATATTTTTATGATTGGCCCAGGCAGCATCTCTCATGTGGAAGAGATCAATAAGGTAAGAGGAGACCCATAAAAGGTGAGAATCCCAGACCCTGGATTTCTTAAGAGGGCATGCCAGTCACAGATAGAGTTAAAGATAAAAAGGAAATGACCCACAGCAGCATCTGGGTCTTGAGATGTGTCAGTGAGATACCAGTCAGTTGAAGGCAGATAATTAACGAAGATAAGTCATGTAGGAAGGCCTCTCATTAAATGTTCCAGAAGGATCTGGTCAACAGTATGTGGGGAGTACCTTGTTGGTTTTGATTTTCCTCATACAATAGGTTATACAATGATTGCAAAAGATGTCCAGCATAGTGCCTGAGAACACAGTCCTATGTGGATGGGATGTGAGCACCCATTAAAGGAGGCTGTGATTGGAGGGTTGGGAATTACAATGCATTGGGTAGGTGATGAGTTGGGACAGATTCAGTGCATTAGAAACATAGAAACATAATTTTTGACAGCAGATAAGGACTGCTTGACCCACTTAATCTGCCCATTTTCCTGACCTGTTTCATATACTGCAGCTTTTAAATGATTCTGCGGCTTGCCCTCTCTTTCCTATCGCTATAGTTCCTTTATGTCTGTCCCATGCATTTTTTAATTCCCCTACCATCTTTGCCCCTACAACCTCTGCCGAGAGGCTGTTCCATGTATCCACCACCCTTTCCGTGAAAAAACACTTTCTCACGTTAAGCCTAAATCTACCCCCATCTTTATATCATGGCCCCTTTTTCTTGAACACCTTTTAGGGCTGCAGTGGGCATAGCCCTGCAGACCTCATGCAATAAACAAAGGACTCAGCACATTCCTTCTGACTGAACAACATGTTGGACGTGGAGCACAGTCAGTTCTGCGTCAGTGGCATCCCTGGAGCACTCCACCCCTTGTCTCAAGTGGCACTGCACTATTTCTTTCTGTAAACCTTGGCGGTGTCCTGATCATGACATTGGGGGATTGGGCACCACCAGTGTCATTCTTATGTTTCTAGGGACGTGGATATGGTGTACTTATCCACACGTACTGATAGTGTCCTTTCCCTTTTAAGAGTTGCCAGAAAGTCTTCAAGCTGGCTCCTCCCACCCACCTGGGTGGTATAACCCTCGGCTCTGCCCCATGATGTCAGATCTTTCTTTCCACTGGAAGAAGCGGGTTCCATCCTACCGCTTCTGCGTTGAGTAGGCCCTAGCACTAAAATCTTCAGATTAACTTCCAAAAACCTTAAACTCTCTCAAGTTTCATCTTCAGTTCGATCACCAATCACGACCACTAAGGACAAAAGTCTTTGCCTGGATTTTGCCAGTGCCCATGTGGGCAGAAGATGTCATGTATCGACCCCCACACCACGTCCATCTACTGGCTGGGCAACGAACAAGATACCCAGGCCTGTGACATTTGCCGGTCATTTCACGCAACTGTCCCCCTGGACTGCCTCGCCTGCTTGCAGTTGGGTCACCCAGAAAAATAACATCTGCCAGTCAAATCCAAGGACACCTGTTGGGTGGTCTCTGAGGCTGTGAGGTCCGCTGAGCAGCTGGAACAACTTATGGCCTTTGAGGAGGAGGCAGCTCAAGCCGCCGTGCAGTCCTCCTCGGCTTCTGCCTTTGTTCAGTTCAAATTGGGCTCCACTTATTCAGGCTCCTTCAAGGAGCTGTGCCAGTCCCTCCCAACTAAAGGGCAGGGCCCTGGTGGGTCACACAGCTCCTACTCATGCAAGAAGGAGTCGAGGAGAGAAAAGGAGAAGACTCACCATTGACATTCCTGGGACTGGGAGCATTCTCGGTCTCAGGACTCTCAGGTTTTGACCTCAGTCAAAACCGCAGCCTTGGCTGCTGGCTTCACAGAAACCCCATCGGACCAATTGGTCGAGATGCCAGACGATGATGTGGCCAAGATATTTCTTGACCCTGTCGACCAGTTGTCATCAGAAAAGGCAGACAACTCCCTGTTCAGGACTCCAGTCTTGCCGGTGCCCACTGAGCCAAAGCCTCCAGTCACTGACCAAAACCAGGAGGAGATGTGGCTGTCCTCAGCACCCTCCGAGATCCCCCGTTGGCATCCCCAGCAGTCGAGGTTGAGGTCTAGGTCTTGGTCTTCATCATCCAGTGGGTCAAGCAGATCCCGCCTTCATCAGCGATCCCACTCTTGATGCCATGGGATGCCATGCTGCTGCTATTCATCTTCATCCTCCTTGGGTGAGGAGAGGCTTCAGCGCAAATTGCTTCGATGCTATGAAGACCTCTTGTGGCAGCAGTTGGTGTTGGCTGATCTGAATCCAACCCCAGCTCTCATGCTGGCCATCACTTGGCTGTCACCTGACAGGCCCCGGTGAGGCCAGTTGCGACCATTCCTCCCCCAGTGGAGCCGGTCCAACCAATCTCAGTTTGGCTGAAGCTGGCCTCTCCACCGATCGTGGAGGAGCCACTGCCGAAACAGCCACTGACCAGCACTCTGACTAAGGAGTCTCAGCTGACAAATGGGCTTCCCCATCAGGTGTTGGTCACTCTCATTCCTGACCATCTGCGGCGAGTTCAAAGTGTCTTAGGTGGTAGGCCGCTTTACGCAGACTCTTCTGAGTCCAAGAATTCCTCACTACACTCCCCGTCCAGTCAACATGGAGTCTGTTGGGAATCTCTCAATGGAGGAAGGGCCCACTTTCTTCATGGGCATCCTTTGCCTCATCTCTGAGTCCACGGAGATGAAACTGGAGCCTGTCCAGAAATGAGCTTGCTATCCCCTCACAGAGATTCTGGACTCTCCAACAGAGGCTTTCCCAGTGGCTGAGGCCATTGTAGACCCTGCCCTGGAGCTTTGGCAGCACTCCACCTCCTGCCTGTGCCCCTGGCCCAGATGTCCCACAAGTATGCAGTGCCAACGGTATCCTCTTGGGGTTCACAGAGCACCCCTCGACTGAGGGTTTAGTGGCCAACTCTGTGTTTTGGCACTTGGACAATACCAGGGATGTGGACAAGCTGCTAGACAAGGAATCCAAGAAATTGGACCATGAAGCTAAAAATGTATATGCTGCTTCCTTCCTCAGCCTCCACCAGGTGGGCTCAGCCATCATGATGGCACACTTCTCCCATGCCCTCTTGGGCTCCTTGGATGAGATGATTCCTCACCTCCCAGCAGACCTCCACATCATGGGCAAGCAGGTCCGAGACCAAGGTTGGGCTGTGGCTAAGCAGCAACTTCAAATGGCTCTGGATATCGGGGATTCCTGTGCCCCCTTGGTGGTGGCCAGATTTGTCATGAGCTATAGGGCTTGGCTGCAGATCTCAACCTTCACAGCAGACATGCAGCACAAGCTGTCAGATGTTCCGTTCTTAGGCACCAACCTGTTTGTGCCTGGAGTAGAGGGTCACCTCCAGCATATTGAGAAGTTGAACGACACCTTGGACTCCATTACATTCACCCAGAGGGATCTCAAGGGCTCTAAGCAGCAGAAGCGAAAGCCCTTTTGGTTCTCCACTCCTGTGGCAAAACCAGCCTAGCATCAGTCTGGTCAGAAGGCTCAGTCCTGGTGACCTAGGCCCAAGTCCATGGCCTCAGTGGTCCATAAGCCTGGAGGGAAGGGACCCGGTGGATCCTCAGCTGGGTCATCCTCCTCCTCCTCCAAGCCTGCTCAGTGATGGAATGGGGGTGCCACCATCATGCTCATCATGCCTCCCCTGGGTCCTCCTGTGGGGGTCTGGCTCCACCACTTTCTTTCCGCCTGGTCCACTGTCACCACAGACAGATGAGTTCTGGAAGTGGTCGGTCAGGGTCTGCCTCTGGAATTTGAGCAGTACCCTCCAAGCTGAGCCCTTGTCCCATAGGAGGACTTGGTATCTGCAGACATTCAGTCGGCTCTTCGAGACAACATAGCTTAGCTTCTCTGCAAGGAGGTCATGGTCAGGGTAGGAGATCCTCCGGAACACCCAGGGTTTGTCTCCAGGTACTTCCTGGTGCCAAAGCAGATGGGGGCTTTTATTCAGTTAGTTAGTTAGTTAGTTATAGTTTTTGATGACCGGGTAAGTGCACTAGACAAATTCTGCATATTTTAAGGCATGACCCAGGGGAAGGGAATACAGATTAATGCCAACTTACCTTGAACCAGATTAAGCTGTTGGTGGTATTTTTAGTGAATGGGTGGAAATTTGGCCAGGGCACTGGGGAAATTCCCCTACTGTTTTCGAGAAAGTGCCATGGGATCTTTAGCACCCACTTGAACTACCACCAGAACAGACAGATGGGGCCTCGGTTTAACTTCTCATCTGAAAAACGGCAGCTCAGGAGTGCAGCACCCTCCACATACTGCACTACAGTGTCAGTAATGGGATTGGACCCAAGTGCCTGGTGTGGGGATAGAACCCACATCCTTCTGATCTCCCGGCCTCAGAGGTGAGTGTGCTACCTGCTAAGTCACTGATACTGGCTGTCCACTGGCAACCCATTCTGAATCTTCACAAACTGAACAAATTTCTCAGGTCCCGCACCTTCAGGATGCTGTCCCAGATGATGCCATCTCTCGAGCAAGACTTGTGGTTTTGCTCTCTGGATCTCCAGGACATGTTCTTTCATGTCCCAATTCATCCATTCCACCAAAGTTTCCGCTGCTTCTGAGCTGAGGGAAACCTCTACAAGTTCCAGGCCATGCCATTCGGCCTCTCCTTGGCCCCCAGGGTCTTCACCAAATGCATAGCAGTGGTGGCAGCTTACCTGAGGTGCCGATGGGTCTGGGTGTATCCCTACCTGGATGACTGGGAGATTGCAGTTCCCTCCAGGCAAGAGGTGGAGTGGTCCAGGGACCTGGCCCTCCAGACCTGGATTGAACTTGGCCTCCTACTCAATGAGGCCAAGTCAAAACTCATGCCGTCACAGGTGATCAGCTTTATTGGGGCAGAGCTCGACTCTTGCTGAGCCAGAGCCCAACTCCCAGCAGAAATGGTGGAGGTTCTCTCCTTTGCCAGATCATTTCTGGTTGTGCACTTGCACCCTGACCAGGACTTCCTGCACCTTCTGGTTTACATGGCAGTCTGCACCAACATGGTCCAATAGGCCTGTTGGCATATGCGCTCCCTGTAATGGGAGCTGGCCAGCCAGTGGTCTCAGCGCAAAGGTCACTTTGACTAGCTGGTCACTGTGACTCAGAAGATGTGGGATGCCCTCCAGTGATGGCTAGTCCCAGAGCATCTGCAGGAAGGGTCCCATTTGTCTGCCCTGAGTCAACGGCCATCCTGACAACTGATGCCTTTCTCATGGGCTGAGGTCCCCATTTGGGAGAACACAGAGTCCATGGGCTCTCACCCCCCCCAAGGAGTCCCAATGCCACATCAATCTGATGGAGCTCTGAGCAGTTTGGCTGGTGCTGACTGCATTCACTCTATATGCTTAGGGTCAAGTGGTCCAAGTCCAGATGGACAACACCACAACCATGTGCTACCTCAACAAGCAAGGTAGGGCACAGTCCCTTCCTTTGTGCAAGGAAGCTCTCCACATATGGACCCTCATGCGCAGCCCGGAGGTGGATCTCCTAGCCATCCATGTGGCAGGAGCCTCCAATCAGCTGGTGTATGCCTTCAGCCGGGTAGGCAAGGCATCTCATGAGTGGTCCCTCCATCCAGAGGTAGTCCACAGCCTGTTCTCCCAGTGGGATACCCCTCAGGTGGACCTGTTCACCTCTAGGGAGAACACAAAGCTGAGGCTGTTGTATGCTCACCCACCTCAGCAGGGCTCTCTGAAGGGGGATGCCTTCTCGAGGCCTTGGACCCCAGGCCTCTTCTATGCCTTCCTGCTTTCCCTCTGTGATGCCTGGCCAGCTGGTTATGATTATTGTATGATATTTGTAATATAAAAATATGCCATGTGATTGTCTCACATAAGACAGCCTGTGCTTCCATGGGTGTCCCCCCCCCCCACACACACACACACACAGGTTTCAGTGAAGCTACAGGATATGTAAACTGACCAGAAGATGTGTGAAATTGACCAGTAAAGGGAAAACCTAGAGTTTCCTGTTCTGTTCTTAATTAAGGCTCTGGCCATCTGCCAGATGATAAGCCTAATAAACTTTTATGATTTCCTAGAGGAATCTGTTGATAACAGCAATGTGTTAAAACATTGTAAAACCCTTTGATCTCCTTGGAAAAACAGGAACCAGCCACCAGTTCAAAGGAAAGGCTTGATTAAAGACTGTCATAATTTAGGAAATGTATTTTTTCTTCTGATGTCACATTACTTAAAATACCTCCTGATAGGAAATCATGTTTGTACTTTTTTGACTCTAAAAGGAGGAGTTAGATGACTCATAGTAGGGGTGTGGAGACACAGAGTTTAAACTGATACTTGTGTCTGAAATATATGTCATATTATTTTGGGTCTCCAAGAGAAAACAGTTCTCTTATCTAACTGAAGCACTTCCAGAGGTAATATCTTAGATAGCAAAAATCTGTATTGTGGTAGGAGTTTTGTTTTGTAATCTTCCCTTGTTCTTTTATGTGATTGTGACCTCTTTGATATATTGTTCTGTGTTTACATTTTTCATATTTTTATCATCTTTTAGTAAAGTACCTTTTCTTTGAAAGACTGCCTGGGTGTCTGTCAGTTCTTTTTGCATGTGACATATAGGTGGTGAAGTCTGACAAAACTGTTCAACAGCTTGATGGTGTTACTTAGCTTGAGTAAAAAGGTTAGAATATACCTAAGGTCTCTTACAGAGTTTTAAGGGTTCATTTTGGATACCTGGTTAAGTGCCCTTAGGTGAAAGATATATTGCATCCCCCCAAAGAGAATATTATCTGAGCCTGTACATTTGGATATGCTAGCATAAGGTTCACAGTTTGAATCCCCCCAGAACTTGAGACTAAAGGTTATTCAGACCCAAAAGCATACAGGAGGGTTACCCTGTCTGTTACCTGTTCACACTATTGCGCTCTGTGGTTGGCACTGTGGTAGCAGAGGGTCTGACCTGTTGAGTGCATTTGTGACACCCTCCACTTCCCTTGATTCACAATGTGCTGATCAAGGTCAGGAGGGACAAGGCACAGGTGATCCTGGTGGCTCCGGACTGGCCATGCCAGTTTTGGTACCCCGATCTCCTCAGCCTCAGCAACAGGCTCCTGAGGCATCTTCCAGTCTGCCCAGACCTGCACTCTATTAGTCAGGGCAAGGTACTCCACCCAGACCTTTAGACCCTGCACCTGAAAATCTGGTTCCTGAGCAGCAAGAGTTCCAGTCTTTGGGTCTCTCCAGAGATGTCCTCACCATGGTGGCAGCATCTAGAAAGGAATTGACCAGGAAATGCTATGCCTTCAAATGAAAGAGATCCTCCATTTGGTGTCAGGGCAAGGGGCTGGACCCTTTGGCCTGTCCAGTGGCCAGTATTTTGGATTATCTGTGGTCTGTCTCCAAAGGGGACTTTGGTTGATGACCCTTAAGGTGCACTGGCAGCTATCTCTTCTTATTGAGTGTGGGTTGGTCAGCAGTCAGTGGTGTAGGCAAAGGTGGTGTGGCACTTTTTCAAAGGCTTAGATCACATTTTCCCTCTGGTGCATGAATCACCACCACCATGAGACTTGCTGCTGATTTTGACAAAGCTCATGGGCAAGCCATTCGAACTGATACACAGGTGTGACACGTCTCACCTGTTGTGGAAGACCACCCTCTTGGTGGCTATCACATCAACCAGAAGGATCAGTGAGCTCCAGGTGCTTTCAGTGGAGTCTCCTTACCTGGTCTTCCACAGGGACAAGGTTGTCCTGTACCCCAACCCGAAGTTCCTCCCGAAGGTTGTGTTGGAGTTTCATCTGAATCAGGTGATGACTCTTCGGTGTTCTTCCTGAGTCACACCTCGCAGGCTGAACACAGGCTCCATACTCTGAACCTGAGGCGAGTGCTCACTTATTACAAAGCGCGCACGGCTGGAGTTCAGGGAGAGGTTCACCGGCTGTTTGTCACCTATGCTGAAGTTGCACCTGGCATACCTGCAGCCAAGTGGATGATTGGCAGGTGGATCATTTCCTACATCGATCTCTGCTATAGATTGGCAGGAAGGGAGCCTCCCGGAGGGCTAAGGGATCATTCCACCCACTATACCGCTGCATCGGTGGCTGGTTCTAGGGACATCCTTATCCAGGAAATCTGCAGGGCTGCTTCCTGGAAGTCAGCACACACCTCATTTCCAATTACCACATTGACCTCGCACCGGGTTGCTGATATTGAGGCCTTGGTTCTCCACTATCTTTTCCCTAAGTAGGGGGTGTGCGCCTTGCCTCCCTCCTCCTGAAGAACTGTAAGGAATCTGCCGGTACATGTGGATAAGTACACCATATCCACTTCCCTAGAAACACAGGCTACTCACCTGTAACAGTAGTTCTAGGAGTGGTATATGGTGTACATCCACACGGACCCACCCAACCTCCCCTGGTTCAGGTGCACAACCACTGCTTCCAGCGGGCAAGTTCTGGCACCATGGGATGGAGCCAAAGGTTATACCACCTGGGTGGGTGGGAGGAGCCAGCTTGAAGACTTTCTGGCAGCTCTTAATGGGGAATGGACACTGTGAGTACGTGTGGATGTACACCATATACCACTCCTAAAACTACTGTTACAGGTGAGTAACCTGTGTTTCTGGGGGGGGTGTGGAGTGGTGGGTGCTGAGGAGGAGGGTCAGATGGGAGGGATATCTATAAATTAAAAGAAAAAATCTGTGGTCATGGCACACTCTGCCGTGTTCAACATGGCTGCCACAGTCTACTGGGCATACGCTAGTAGTCACGCATGTGCAGTGGTGCATGGTGGTCATTTTGGACATGGTAGGAGTGTGCCTTGACAGGCAATTTTTTTTCTTTTAAATTATAGATATCCCCCCTACCAGGCCCTCCATCTCAGTACCCACCACCCTGCACCTCCCGCAGAAACACAAGAGTGACACTGTGGGTAGCCAATCCCCCAGTGTCGCAATCAGGACAGCCTCAAGTTTTTTTTTTTCATATTCACTCACCTGACCGTCCCTTTCAACATCCATCATCCCAGCCCCCAAAGAAATGTAATGGTAACACTGGGGGGTGCCCAATCCCCAGTGAAGAAATCCTTGGTCTTCACTCTTCAACGCTGGACTGCGAACTGAGGAAATCAGGTATGCAGTTCAATGTATTTATTTATTTGCTTTTGTTTACCAGGTAAGCACACTAGACAGCCAAGTGCCTATTTTCGGGAGTGACATGGGAGGTTACAAAGGTAACAGACATAAACAGTACAGGGAACAATAACATCAGCATTTAACAGAGCCAGAGGGAACACACAATAACATCATGCGATTGACAGATTCGTTGATAGATAAATAACATATATCCAGGCATGGTCAGTAACTTACAATCAGGGATTCAGCCAATAAGTCCTAGGGGTGAGGAGGGGATAGGGAGGTTTAGGAGGAGTGGGGAGCGGAGGGAGAGAAACAGGGAGAAAGTGGGAAGGGAATTTAATAAGTAAACCCTCAAAAAGCAATCAGGGCAGAGAATGGGCCCGGCGCTTAGGGATAAATTAACATAGCTAACTGATTCAAGATCATCAGCAGAGGAAGTGCAGTTCGATAAGACAGGCTATCTCACCCCCCCCAAGCAGGTTGGGCTGAGAATAAAGAGCCTCAGCCCTGGGTCTAGTTCACACAGAGACAGTCAGAGGACAATTTAAGGAAGCTCCACAGTGAGGCTTTAAAGCCAGGATGTGAGGTAGCAGAGCAGGTGATGGCTGGAAGGGAGTTCCACATTCTGGGCACAAAAGTAGCGAAAGCCTCATCACCCGCAAGGGTGCAGGTTTTTGGAACCAGTAGAGCCTGTGAGTCACTGGATCTTAAGTGGTAGGAGGAGGTTCCAAGAAGAAGGCATTTAGCAGGAGCAGAAGGGGTGGCAGTTCAGGCAATGTTGTCGATAAAGTTGCCAATGACAAATGTGCAGTGATTATCAGGAGGGAGCCATTCCAGCCATGAATAAAGCTCACAGTGATGTGTGAGGTGGGGGGCAGGGAGCGTAAATCAGCATACATTGTTATATGCAGTGTCCCATTTAGTGAGATTGGATTTCAGGACGGGGCAAAGGTAACAAGACCATAACAGAGTGTGGGAAGAAGGACTCCCCTGGCTAGTGCAAGTCGTGCAGCCTGGATGAGACAGCTTTTGGCTCTCTAAGCCAGTCCCAGTTTTCTATTTGATGCCTTACATATGTTCTGAATATGCAAGGAGAGGTCAAGTCGCGGGTCAAGTGTAAGCCCAGGTACTTGAGTTTTGAACTTAGTAGCATAACTTAGCCATTTCTCAATATTTTTACCCCAAATTTTCAACATATGTTTTTTGGGACACCACCTCATGAACAATACAAGTGACATTAGATAAATCTGTACTAAAAGGTGATTTCACGGTCGCTGCACAAAATTATCTTTCAGGCAGGAGTTGAACATTTTTTTCATCATTGTTCAAGAGGTAGGGTCATAAGATGGTTATGTTGAAAATTTGGTATACAAACATTAAAAAACAACAAAAGTGTGAGCCTACATTGTATTTTGTGAATACAGACTCGTAACTTTGGTAATTTTCAATATTTTTACCCCAAATTTACAACATAGCTGTATCTTTACAGCCACTCAGGAACGTGACAACTGTCATTTTTCAAATCCTGGCCAAAATGTTGTTGTTTTTTACATCCTGAAAGGTGATTTCACAGTCCCTGCATGAAATCACCTTTCAGGCAGGAGTTGAAAATTTTCTCTGTCATTGTTCATGAGGTGGGGTCATAAGAAGGCTATATTCAAAATTTGATGAAAAATAGTTAAAAACACAAACGTTATAAGGCTATGTTGAATTTTGCAAACACAGGCTCTTAAGTCTGGTAATATTCAATATTTTTACCCCAACTTTTCAACATAGCCATTCTGTTACAGCACCTCATGAATGTAACAGCTGTCATTTTTCAACTTCTGCCCAAAATGTGTTTTTGCATCCCAAAAGTTGATTTTGCAGTCCCTGCACAAAATCACCTTTTGAGCAGGAGTTGAACATTTGTTCTGCCTTTCTTCATGAGGCTGGGTCATAAGAAAGCCTTGTTGAAAATTTGGTGTAAAATATTACAAAACAACACATTTTTGAGTCTACATTATGTTTTATTAATGCAGATTCGTAACTTTGGTAATTTTCAATATTTTTACCACAAATTCCAGTTTTGCAGCCTTATCGGCTCTGGCCAGAGTTTGTTCTTTTAAAGATGTTACCCTCTTGTACCTTATTTACACCCTTGAGGTATTTGAAAGTCTCTATCTCATCCCTCCCCCCTTCTCCTCTAGGGAATACATATTATTGAGAACCTCCAGTCTTCCCTCATATCACTATTGGTGCAGCCCCTGCACCATTTTTGTCGCCTTGCTTTGAACCAGTTCTACTCTGTCTATGTCCTTCTGGAGGTGCGGCCTCCAGAACTGGACACAGTACTAGATGAGGTCTCACTTATGTTCTATACAGTGGCATCACCACCTCCTTCCTTCTGCTGGAGATACCTCTCCCTGTGCACCCCAGCATTCCATTGGCTCTCCTCACAGTCTTCTCACATTGTTTGGTAACCATTATAGATCAAATATGATTACTCCCAGTTCCCTTTCCTGTTTGGTGACCGTCAGTACCTCCCCCCAATCATGTACGTCTCCCCTTAATTTCTGTGCCCCAAGTGCATGATCTTGCATTTCTTTGCATTGAATCTTAGCTGCCACACCCTTGACCACTCCTCAAGCTTGCTTAGGTCCCTTCTCATTTTCTGTAACCCTCCTAGAGTGTCAACCCTGTTGCAGATCTTCATGTCATCTGAAAAAAAACACACCTTCCCTTCCAGCCCCTCTGCAATGTTGCATTCATTTTATTATGCATGGAGGAGATTTTTGGCTGAATTAGAGCCTGAAGCAGACCATTTTGCATTAAAGTCTCCCAATATGATGTCCTCACAGCTGGAAGTATTTAAGTAGTGTGGTACTTTCTAGGTGATATCTGTGATATAGTCACAGGACTTGCCTAGTATTCAGTAGATCTTGGAGATGAGTGTGGGGACAGAATGTAGGAAATGTAGTGTGCCAGTTAGAAGTTCATGTGACTTGAAGATGGACTCATGAAAACACGAGGTGAAGTTTAGATTGGAGGCAGCGTAAATGAGAACACCCCCTCCATTTTTTGATCTGTCTCACCTGTGGGATGAAAAACCAGGGAGAACAACAACAGAGAAGTCAGTCCTCACAGATAACAAGGTCTCAGTAAGTATCAGCACATCAGGTCCGTTTGGATATACCCAGACTTGGCTTAAGTTGAATCTGAGTAATAAGCTATGGATGCCAGAGTAAAAGGTACTTGCTCAATGAGGTGCTTCTGCCTTATTTGCTCATTGTGCACTTCCTCTGGTCATCGTGTTCTTGATTTTGCATCTTATTGTAAATGTGAATGGTGTATGTGCTGTGTATTTATTATCCTCTGTTTCGCTTCCCTGAATCACACCTGGAAATGAGCCTCAGCTCAGTGTGCCTCTCCCGGTCACACCAATGTTCAAATAAATAAATAAATAACCAAATAATACCGAGCCCCTTAGGAAGAATAAAGAATGGTAGGGAAGGGGAAACTGGGTTGAGCTCAATATCCCTGTCAAGAAGGAGTAACAACACTTGCAACATCTGGATAGCTCTAAGGGAGGCCAGTTGACTTTGATGGGGGGTTATGAGAAGCGGTGTAAAGTTAGAAGAGCAAGTGAATCTGAGTTTTCTCAGGAGCTCTGGATGGAACCAGTTATAAAGCAGAAGACAGGGGGCGTGGTCTGGCCACTGACGCAATGGCTTCCTAACTTCGGAGCTCTCTCCATGCTGGCTACAATACTTACTTTGGTGCCGCAATCCAGGGACATCGCCCTCTAAAATGTTTACTCAATGAGCTGGTAGCCTCCCTCCTACTTCCTGTGATACTTGAAGCTAGTTCTGATGCAATTTACAGTGTCTGTAGTGCCGGTCCTCTACCGCCCACGCCGGACCCATTAGGCCACATAGGCCTGTCCCCAGCTGCCTTCTAATGTGCGGCCCCTAACCTGCTAACTCGCACCTCAGTGATTCATCTGCTGCAACACAGTCATACAGGGTGCCTCTGCTACTAAATACAGCCTGCCAGTATCTCCTAAATCCATGGAATGACTACTCTGGGTGCCTCTTCTCAGCCACGCCCTGGGCCTCCCCCCCTTCAGCAACATCAGTGGGTAACTCCCTTCAATATATCACTTACATGCTGGAGACCCTCCTTACTAGAGTCAATGATAGCAGCCTCTCTTTATCTGGTGCAGTTGCTGAAGTGAGGCAACTCTAAGATAAAATGAATGTTACTGAACAGCGGCTTGACTCCTATGAGCAACAGCAAGCAAAGCTCTGGGACCGGGTCCACTCCCAAGATGAACAGCTTGCGATGCTGTGGGCCAGGGTAGAAAACCAGGAGAATAGGGGACAGCACAATAATTTTCACATAATTGGTCTGCCAGAAGGAGCAGAGGGGCAGTCAATGGAGCGCTTCCTCAATGAGGCCATACCTGCGATGCTGGGGGACTGATGGAGAGGCCACTTCGATGTGGAAAGGGCACACCGGGTGTCTGGAAAGAGGGACAGAGCAAATCACTCTCCTAGGCTCATTGTGGCATATTTCCTTCAATTCACCACAAAGGAGCATATTCTACATGCTGCCAGGGATTTTGGAGTAGTTAAGTGACAAGGAGCCCAAATTTCCTTTTACCAGGACTTCGCTCAGGAAACTGCAACTCGATGGAGAGCTTTTGGGCCACTGAAACATTTTCTTTACCAGCATGATTTTTGCTTCAAATTCAAAGGACTCGCCAAACTGTTGGTCTCTAAAGAGGGAAGGGAACTTGTTGCTGAGCATCCCAATGAAGTGGAGTGCTGGCTTGGTAAATTTTGGCCTAATATCCCACTCCTGCCTACAAGTCCCAGGAAGCTCTGAGAGCCAGGCAGAGCTCCAACCTCATCCCATGCAGGAACCAAAATGTGGGGCAGCATGCTCCAGGGGACAGAATTCTTACTGGACAGGTACCACCTGCTCTGAATTCCCCCAGGATGTCTCATCTGGCAGCTGATGCTCAGTTCTTCCACCAGTCTGCAGCATCTGCTTCTGCTTCAGAATCTCAGCAGCTACCCCAGTGTCCGTACACTTCTACTCCTAGGCCTAGACAGTGTGCTAAGAGTGGTTGCTCTCCAACTCCAGATTTTCCTCTGAGTGCTCCCCCTGCCAAAATATCCAAGAATGATGATGACTTTACCTCTGACACTGCATCAGCTACTCTGGAGGATTCCTTGGTGATGGACATCGCACAACCCTCTGACTGGGCTGACTTTCCCGACTCCTCACTGTTGTAAGCTGTGGCCCTGTCCATACCGGTGAAACTGGGTCTGCTAAGCTATGCAGCAGCCACTGCTTTGAAGGTGCCTTCTTCTGTGGAAGCCCCCCCGGGGATCCCCTGGGTTGGCTGAAGGCTCATCCCCATAATACCTGGACTGTGGTACAGTATCTTTCTGTGCCTGTTTCTCTTTATTGGCCAGAAATATTCACTATGGGTTGTAAGTTCTTTTCTGGTGGGGAGGTGCTGTGGCTTATTAAGCCAGTTCCCCCCCATAAGAGGATGGGGAATCCTGAATACTAAATTCAGACAGGAATGCTTGAAATACAGTTTCGTGACTTGCCACCCCCCCCCGTGGTTCTAGGTCTGAGACCCTCGGATCCCCCAGGCTGTATTGTGCCCCATGGCTCCGCTTCAGATGGTCCACCAGCTAGCTGGCTTTCTGATGACCATCTTTTCCAGTCCCCATGCTACCTTAGCCAGTTGGGGTCACATACTCCTGTGGGGACATCTCTAACTACTTTGATGGTAGCATGCTCTTAAAGACCCCCTGTTTCATACTGGTTGCACCCTTAACCATCCGGTTTTTCTTACCATGTGCTGGCTCTGGATGGCCTATAACCGAGCTGGTAGGAGGGTATCCCTAGACCCCTTGTTCCTATCCCCTACCCTCTCTTCCCTCCTTATCCCTTCCCTCCCATAACTACCCACCCCTTCCCCTCCCTGTTACTTCCTCCCCTCCATTCCTATCAAACTACTTCACCTTTCCCTTCCCATTGTCCCAGTACATGACCTAGGTAATGTATCCAGCCTAGGAGAACTCGCACCCTGCTGGTCTCTGTACTCCCACCTACTGGGCTTTCAGAGCTTGCATAGCCAAGGATAGCTGTTCGCAGTTACTCTCTTTCGGCTTGGCTCTGAATCCTCAGCATGTTTACGCTTGAGTTAATTTCTCTATTGGTATTTAGTAGTGTTGAGCTTTAGCTTAGCTTTTACACCAAAAGTTGTTCACATAAGTGAGTTGTACTTATTCTGGTTCTTGCACTGTGCTGACATTCTCTCTCTTGTCTTTGCTCTCTCCAGTTCATACTAAGTGTGCAGATAGCCTGTTTGGCTATTATTTTGGCTTACACTTTCTTTCTGGGATTGCTGCAATTTGATGCAGAAGGCAACAGTTAACTGGTATACATTGCAAATTAGCTGGCTCCGTGCACCACCAGTTAGTACAGGAGCAGGAGTAACCATTGAAGGAAGACAAGAGCCTAGATGTGGATGCAGTAGTAGTGAAACAGCAAAGTACAAGCAGTAGTAAACAAAACAAATGAAACTTTTCTCCTTGGGTAAAGAGGGTTAGACCTAACTGAGAGTGAGAGGCAAGGAGGTCACAGGGCTCTCAACTGAGGGCAGCATCTCCTGACAGCTGCTGACACATGAAGGTACAGTGAGCAGCAAAGTCCAAGTTGAAAGTGGCTAGGGAGGCAGGTACAGCAGCTGCTAGACAGGAGTGCACTGGGAGTGAAACACTTGGGTGCAGAGTCTTCTGCCATACTGCTGCACTATGCTGATGCCTTTATTATGGTAGACCACTGTGCAGAGGACAATTAGGGCTTACAGTGCTTTGAAGTACTTGGAGGGGGCGCTGGCACTTGGCAGCCTATTTGGCTGCAGTCAGTTCAAGAGATCCTCCAGGCTTGACCTTTACACCAAACAGAACTCTAATGATTCAGGATGGCATCTTGAGGAGGGGGACACAATCCCACTTAAACCCCTCATTGACTCTGGGTCTGGTGGTGATCACAGTGTCTTCTGCAGTTCTAAATTAGCTTGGGACAGTGGGAGCAAGAAATGTAACTGGAGGTGGGTGTTGGCTCCCAGACAACAGCCCAATTGGTGCACTCAGGTCATGTGATCCACCAGGTCTGACTTTTATGCTAAATGGCACTCCAAATATTCAGGATGGCATCTGGAGGAGTGGAGCACAAACTTAGCCCAAACTCCTCGTGGTCTTCAAGCCCGGCAGTGATCTCATTGTCTCCTGCATCTCTGAATGAGCACAGGACAGCCATTGAAAAAAAGTCCCTGGTGGTGGTAAGTAGTTTCCACTCATCTGTGGGGATGTAGGAACAAATACCAGTATGTAATAACTATTATGTATTTTCTATAAACCACACTATTTTAAATGTTTTTTTTGTTATTAAGGTTATGCTGTTTTAGTTTAAAACTACCTTTCTTTCCATTGTAAACTATGGTAATAAGGCACAACAGGACATATGTCGTGCTGTGATAATGTCACACCCTGAGTGTGTTGTGAGGCATGAGGCCACAGGTTGAGAGCCTTCAACTAGCTGAGAAGTAACATTATCCTAGCAAAATATGCCCTCAAGTCCTATATTGCGATTACAAAATGAATCCATTTATGTGTTTACAGTCAAAAATAGGCTGTTTTGTGGGCACTAGTTTCACCTGTCATGTTGTGCTGGGATAAAATCAATGATAAAACTTGCCCTCCACCAACCTGCTATCAGCATTTTTCTAGCCATGTTATAATCCCCATTGTTCTCTGTGTTTTATTACCAGATTCTAAGTAGCACTAACATGTTCTAAAGTAGGGATGGGTAAGCCAGCTCTGTTGCAGTTCCAAACCTCTCCCCCCCAAACTGTGCTGACTTGGCTCTGACTGGGAAAACTGAGACTTTTGTGGCTAGACCTGGATTACCAATTTTGCCTGGTTTGGAAGTGCCATCTGATATGGAGTAACATTCTCACCATCAGTACTGCATGGAACAGGCAGAAAAAAAGCATCCCCCCGATCTCTGCTGAAGACTCCCGAGTCCCTGGACTGTCACATGACCAACAAAGTGAAACCCTTGTAATCCTGGAGCACTGAAGGGTGCCAACCAATGAGGGTCTCTTTTCGGTAATTGGCACATGTTCTAGCCAATCCTCTGTGTCAGCCACCAAAGTGTGAGGGAGAGGGAAAGCGAGAGGGAGAGTAGAAGAGTAGAGACTGAGAGACTAAGGAACTCAACAACAGAAAACAGCAGAGTGCTGCAGACGTAGTAACAGACTGAGAGTACTTGTTAAAAAAAGGATTTTTTTCACTAGTGAGAGAGAGACAGTGAGTAGACAGAGACCAACAAATTCAAAAGTAGAGTGCAGAGCAGACAGCAACAGAGTGCAGATGTTGCCAACTCCACAATAAAATGATGAAACACCCATTTTTGCTAGAGACAGAGAGAGAGAGTATAGAGAGGAAGAGAGACCAACAAACTCAACAGAATCAAACAGGACAGGAGGACTCTGACTGAAGGACATAGTGCCTCAGTAGTTTTTTTTGGGGGGGGCGGGGCTTATACCGTGATTTTGATTTTGAAGGTGGTTGTCACCCATGTCTCTGACCCTGTGTTACCAATCTCTGTGCCATAGTGCCATACAGATTGTGAAAGTGGGGGTGTCACATCTCAAACTTTGTGTTGCTTATCTCTGTGCTGCCCTGAAAGGTCATACTACCCTAGACTGTGTGTTGCTCATCTCTACATAGTACCATACAGTTTGTGAAGGGGGGGGTGACTCGTCTCAGACTCTGTGTTGCCCATCTCTGTTCCTGAAATAGTACTAGGTCATATAGTGCCTTACATATTTTGAGAAGGGGGGTGTCACCCATGTTTCAGAGTCTCTGTTGCCCATCTATGTATAGTGCCATACAGATTGTGAAGAGGGGGGCATCACGTCTCAGACCCTGTGTTGCCCATTTCTTTGCCTGAACTAGTACTAGGTCATACAGTGCCTCACATATTTTGCGAGGAAGGTGTCACCCACATTTCAAACTCTGAGTTGACCAGCTATGTGCTGCCATGAAAGGTCATACTAGCCTGGACTCTGTGTTGCCGTTCTCTGTATCCACAATTTTTAGTCTTCCTGGGTTCCTTTTCAAGCCTTATTGATATAGGGAAGTAGAAAACAGGGGAGTGTGACTAAGCGGATTCATTCAGTGGCAGTAACATGTTAAAGTCTCACTCAACCCTTTCATAAAAAAGGCAGGCCACAGTGATCAGTAAATCTTTGATTTTATTTTCTTTCAAACTGTAGCTAATATGTTGAATTTCTCCTTATTTTGAAATGTCTCTTTCATTAAGCTTAAAATGGATGTAGTAATATGCTCCATATTCACATTTATATTCTTGTGTAACGTTTCAGAACACATATAAGTTCCTTCTTCAGACTTGGAGCTGTAAAGAAATCTAAATGGATATAAAAAACAAAATGGAGAAATATTTTTAGTACGCTAAATGCCAAAATGATTTTAGTTATAATAATTTTTTTTTTTTAAGTTTAACAATTTTTATTGTTTTATTATTCAATAGACACACATGCATCTCACATGACTGATCAGATCCCGACCAGACCCCATCTACAGAAGGGAGCAGGACCGCTAGGGTAAACATAACAATGCATTACAGTACATACAAAATTCCATAGGTGCAAACCATAGGAATACATAGGAGAACCTAACAACATAGGTTAGAACAAAAAGGAGAAACAGTTAATACAGAAACAGCCTGGGTAATTGCACCTCAAATAACAAACAGACAGTACATGATACACTCATTAGCTGTCCGGCACGGGTAAAATAAAATGAAAAGCCGGATCATAGCCATAGCAGGTACAACATGTGTGTGCCTAATCAGGGTCCAGTGACCATATCAACTATATACAAAATGGCAATCTTCACTGACTGAAGGGCAATAAAAAGGGAGTAGCCTAGAGTCATGAGAAAAAGGGGGAACCACCTCCACAAAAAGTTAGTAAGCTGAGCCAGTAGGATCGGCAAGTTGAGGGGTTATACGAGAGGGGACATTGTGGCAGAATTTAGATTGCAGGAAGGGCAACCAACATTTCTCAAAAGAGGACATAGAACCAGCCGCGAAGCTAGAGATCCTTTCAAACATGGCCCCCTGGCCTAGTGCCATTAAAAAATCTTGAAAGGATGACGTCATAAAGATTTCCAATTAATTAAAATGAGTCATTTGGCCACCGCCCCAACAGCCGTAACCCATAGGGCCCCAGGATTAGATTTAGGGACATTCGGTTGTGCACATCCAAGAAGCAAAATGGCTGGATCTGGATTTGTATCTGGGAATATTTGCTGGCACATACTCCTAACTGAAGACCAGAAGGGATGCAGCATAGGGCATTCCCAGAGATTGTGAAACAAGTGTGCCCCACCCTTACCACATCTCCAACAATTATCATTGGGGAGGTGACCCATCTTGTGGAGCTTAGTAGGGTCCCTATAATACCTATGACTGGTCTTGTTCATAATAAGATGGGTACACCCATCCCGACAGGCCTTATGTACTCTGAACCAGCTGTGTCTCCACTGCCAGTCCAAGATTGAGACCTGAAGGTCTCTTTCCCATTGCGCTTTGACCAGCTGAGTGGGATCAGTGGCTGCATCCCTAAGTTCAGAGTAGAGCAAGCTGGCCTTGCCTTTGCAACTCTTCCCCCAGACATCTAATGGGTGAGATAGGTGCTGCCCCCCTCCAGCTCATGGAGCATTGGGCAGGTGAGTAATAGCATCCCTAATCTGCAGATATCTCCAGAAATGAGATTGAGGGAGACCAAATCTTTCTTTCAGTGACTCAAAAGCATCTATGGTGATATTGCTGGGAAGCAACAAATCCTGAACCCTAGTGATGCCTTGGGCCTCCCAGTATTTCCAGTGGATGGGAGACCTCCCTATCTGGAGGGCTGGGTTGCTCCATAAGGGCATATATCTCCATGGGGTTGGGTCATGCCCCAAGATTGAGAAAGCTTGTTTCCAATACAGAATCAAAACCTGCATAGGAGGAGAAAGGACCTGGAATACTTTCTTCTTGTTATAGAACACCACCGCTGGTGAAAGGGCCTGGGACAGCGATGCCTCTAAGTGGAGCCAAGTTGGAGAGGACAGACCAATCTTAGTAAACCATCTGATAGTTTGAGAGGTAATGAAGGCCATATGATATCTTTTAAACCAGGGAAGGCCCCATCCACCCTTACTCCAATGCTGGCGAAGCTTATGTTTACTAAACCGAGGCAGGGTCCCTTCCCATAGAAAATTCTCCACTAATGCATCTAATTTCTGGAACCATCTTTGGGGGATAGCCACAGGCAGGTGAGCTAATAGATATAGTACCCTGGGAGCAGCCATCATTTTGATGGAGTCAATTTTGCCGGCCAACGACAGCCTTAAGGCCTTCCACCTCCCCATGCCCTGTTAAAGAGACTCTAACAACATCGTAAAATTAGCAGAGATCATTTTCCCTATATTGAAATGAAGACTAATACCCAAATATTTTATGCCATTAGGGGACCAGCGGAGGTCTCTATTTATGAAGTCAGTCCCAGGGGTCCTGGGATTCAGCAGGAGCACCTCACTTTTGGAGTGATTGATCTTAAGTCCTGATACCTAGGCAAAGGTAGCCAGAATCTCAAGGATACTGTCAATCTCTCCAGCAGAGGCCTACGTAGTAATGAGCAAGTTGTCAGCATATAAAAACATTTTAAGGATGCTACTACCCACTCGGATCCCAGGAATGTAAGGTGACTCCCTAAGTGCAATGGCCAATGGTTCAATAGCCAATACAAAAAGGAGAGGGTAGAGGGGGCACCCCTGCCTGGTACCTTTTTGGAGAGGGAAGGACAGGGACATGATCCCATTTGTTAAGACCGAGGCCATGGAAAGGAGTATAGCAGTTTTACCCAAGAGATAAAACCAGGGCCGAGACCCATTTTAGAGAGAGTGTGAAACAAAAAGGGCCACTGAACAGAATCAAATGCTTTTTCAAAGTCAATTGCTAGGGCCACGGAGGGTTTACCAGATACTGTAGTATGTTGTACCAGTGACAGCAGCGTTCTATGATAGTCTGACCCTAGACGCCCCTGTATAAAACCCACTTGGGAAGGGTGGATCAGATCACTCATAAGGTGCTCTAGCCTACTGGCAAGAAACCTAGCCAGGATTTTAGCATCCGCATTAATAAGGGATATAGGGTAGTAGCTAGCAGGGAGTAAAGGGTCCTTCCCCTTTTTGGGCAGCACTGTGATAGTAGCTTCTCTCAGGGATGGAGGGAGAAAACCCACCTGTAATGAATGACGGAACATCCTAATCAAGTAAGGGGCCAGATTAATTCCCTTTAATTTGTAAAAATCTATCAGGAGGCCATCCTTACCTGGGGCTTTCCGAGAGTTCAGGGAAACAATGGCCTGCTCCCCCTCTGCCACGGTAATAGGTGCCTCCAATAGTCTAGCATCGGAAGCCGCTAGCCGGGGAATAGGGAGTTCCCCCAGAAATTTTTGAATACTCGGGGGATCGGGGGAAGGTGGGAAACAGAATATAGAGCCTCATAAAACTGAGCCATAATTTTGTTTATCCCCTTATGAGAGCAGGTCGAGACCCCGTGTCTATCTTTCAGCGCATGAATAGTACGAGATGCCTGTTGTTGCTTAAGTCAATAAGCCAAAGGTTTACTAGCTTCCCCCCCTTCCCAATAAGAGTGACGCAGCCGTCTGAGATTTAATTCCGCCTGTTGGGTCAAGTGGGCATTCAAAGAAATCCTGGTGCTATTCAACTGAGCTAATAAGGACTGTGAAGGGGTTGAAGACTTATATTGGGCCTCCAAAGAAGCTAGCTGCTGTTCTAAAGCCCTTTGGTCAGCTTGACGCTGCTTCCGCCTAGCCGAGGCGTAAGCAATAATTCTGCTCCGAATGGTGGCCTTAAAGGCCTCCCAGAGCTTTGAATCATTCACTTCCTCATTATCATTGGACTCCCAATAATCCTGTACCACAGGCCCCAGCCAGCGAGAAAAATCAGCATCCTCAATTAACAGGGAATCCAACCGCCATATGGGGGTAGGAGTGGGGTCAGCGCCCAGTTGGATCCTGAACTCTATGGGCACGTGGTCTGAGACAAAAATGGAGTGCATATCAGTGCTGATAACCATCTCATATAGGCCTGATGAGAGGAGCCAGAAAACAATCCTGCTAGAAGATCCATAGACCTGGGAGTAGCAGGAGTAATCATAAACCGCTGGGTGCATAGTTCTCCAAACATCCAGCAAAGTATGCTCTGACATTAGTGCCTGCACTGCTTTGAGAGCCTGCCTGTGAGGTTCAAGAGTTTTGTTGCTTCTATCCATAGCAAAGTCTTATTTAGTTGTTTAACCAGATATAGCACACTAAGCTGAAAGCTTTTTTACAGGAGCGACCTGGGAGCACAAGGAGGTTAAGTGACTTGCTCAGGGTCACACAGCATGCAAGTGGAAGCTATGGGATTCAAACCTAACTCTGGTCTGCTGGATGTCATTAGATTTGCAGCTCAGAGCCTTAGACCACTGCGCTATACTGCCTGTCTGCCTAAAACTAAGTTAAAGCCCCCCCCCATGACTACCGGAGCATTGAGACCATTGAATTCGGTAAGGGCTTGGTTCAAAGTGAAAAAGAACTGAGGGCAATCTTAGTTGGGGGCGTAGAGGTTAGCAAGAATGAAAGGACCCTCAGGGGTCTCTAGCTCAGCCAGGAGCCATCTTCCCTCCTTATCCTCTTTGTGATGCTTCACTTTCCACCCCAGGTTTTTGTGAAGTAAAATAGAGACTCCCCTCTTATGTCCCTTAGCTGTGCTATGGAGCTCCACTCCAACCCAATACCATTTGAGCTTCATAGCCTCACACGAGGACAGTCTTGTCTCTTGAAGAAACACCACCATAGGCTGCAATTTCTTTAAGTGGTCAAAACTTTCTTGCACTTAACTGGTGAATTGAGCCCCCTCACATTCCAAGAGACAAATCTAGTCCCCTTGCGTCCAATGTGCTATCATGGCTGAAGGGAGATACAGGAGGAAGCCCCACCCAAGTGCATTGTGAACAATAGACCCAGACCCCCTAGCCACTCCTATAGTAACAGAAATAGCCCTAGGATTCAGATTGCCATAAAAATACATAAAACAGCATTGTACAACAAAATGTCCATGGGCAACAAGTGCCCCTAACAAATAGAAAACTAACCTGTTAGTAACTGTCCAAAAAACACCCACACCCTGAACCCACCCCACCCCTACCCGAACCCAAACACAGTTCCATCACAGACCAGCAACCGCTAAGCGTATCGACCCAGCAGAGGCCCAGATACCAGCGGAGGTCGCTGGGGGTAGTGTAGCCCAAGACTACACTAAAAAAAGGACTCTCCAAATCTGAGATCACCCACCCCAGACCCCCTAGCATCAATTGAGTCCTCCTACCCACAAGACACTGCTAAATAGAGAAAAAAAAAAAACACACACAAAATTCACAAATGCACAGGGGGCCAGGTGGTGAGATAGTCATTATTAACATCGGTTAGTCTGCACACAAGAACGGATATTCCACATATGAGGGAGTGCACTCAGCAGTCCAAGTGGGGTCCATCACTGTCCTGATCCAGAAAACCAAAGAGACACCAGATAGAGAAAATACCCCCCTTTTAACCAAAGTTCAATTAGGGGGGAGAGAAGGGAACAAGAAAGAGATCACAGTGGAGCAGCTTGGTAGCAGACTAATACCACTGGGGCATCCTAGGCAGCATATGCCAGTCCAAAGGTAAGGCCGCAAAGAGATGAACAGGAGAAGCTTCAGCCCATGGCCACCTTAACAGGGAGCGCTTCTTCCATAGATTTACAGTCCTGCTGATTGTTCAGGCTTAGTGGAGTGTCCCTGGAGAGGTCTTGAACCTCTGGCTTAGAAGTAATCCTGAGACCTTTAGACCCAGTGGCCCTAGAGGGAGAAGACGGGGGGGCAAGGGAGAGGTAGCCAGGGAGCCTTCCGTTGGCAGATCCATCAGCGGCTGAAATTTATTGTTACTCATATCTGGCTTGTAAGAGTCCTGAGAAGCCGATGATTCCGAACTTCCACCTGTGGCTCCTTGACCGGAGACAAGGAGTCTTATCAATGTACAGCCCCTCATTCCTTTGTCGTCTCCTATTCCTTCATTTACCACTACCACCCAAGGGCTTAGATGGAGATGGAGATGGATAGTTGTGGGTACACTGGGTCAAGCTGTGCATCTGGGGATTATGGCCCGGATCCTGTGGCATTACTTCGATCGGCATGAGCCTATTGCAAGGAGCCAGTGAGCCAGAGGGTTCATGCAGATGGCCCCAGGACAGTTTGGGGGCCTGCTCTGAGAGGAACTGCTCCGCAGCAGTGGAGTTGTCAAAGATTCTGGGAGCCCCTTTGTAAATAATTTTAAGCGAAGCTGGGTATCGCAGGGAATATTCAAGCCCCAATTAAGCACAGGCTTTGCGGGCAGCAGTGAAGGCCCGATGTCTATTTGTAACCTCCTGAGAGCAGTCAGCAAAAATCTGTATTCTATGACCTTGCCAATGTAATTCCTTTTTGGTATGAGCCAATTTAGTAATCAACTCTCGATCTTGAAAACGGAGAAAGCGAGCCAGGATTGTGCGTGGGTGAGCCCCAGCCTCGGGACGAGGCGTCAGAGTTCTATAAGCCCTGTCAATTTCGATTGGGACCTTATCAGGCCAGTCCAGCAATGCAGGCAACTCTTTTTGTAGAAAACTGATGGTGTCAGTTCCTTCACACCCCTCTGGGAAGCCCACTATCCGCAAATTATTGCAACGGCTCCAATTCTCCAGATCCTCCACCCTGCCCCAAAGTAGCTGAATAAGGCACTCCTGTTCCTGGAGCTGAGTGCTCACTTTATGCCATCCATCCTCCGTTTCAGCCAATCTATGCTCAGTGATACACGCCTGTTGAGCCAAATCAATAATATCAGTTGCATTCTGCTTAGCCGCCACATCCAGTTTATCCATTCATTGTAAAATCTAGGAGAACATTTGGCGAATTTCGGGCATATCGCCCTGGTGCTGGTTAGTCTGAGTTACCGACTCCATCTAATCGAGCAGTAGGTCTCGGTGTTCAAACCCCAGACAACGGAGAGAGATAACCATGAACCAGGTCAGCTGAAAGTGAAAAACTTCAAATCTCACCAAACATGAATTACCTGGGTATAAATACCAAACAAATCGCACCGAGTTAGGTAGAAGAACTGCGGATAAACAGGCGGATTATCAGGGGTTAGGCAGGAGCTCAGAGCTCAAGCATCCATTCGGCTCAGGTGGTAGCCACGCCCCCGATTTTAGTTATAATAATTAATGAAGAAATCTTTTAATTATCAAGATTTCTTGAAATAACTTATGTACAGGTGGAACTGACCTGTATAAATCACTTGCTTCAGATAAAATCTTTATAGGAGTCAGCGTGGGTTAAGGCGTTGGGGGGCGGGGTTCAATCTTCTGCTCTATGGCTCATCTCAAAATAGCCCAATCCAAATAAGAAAAAGTACAAATAAATTTTCATTCAAAAGCTGAATGGTTTCATTTAAAAAAGCTCACATGTAGTACAAAAAAATCTTACTTCAAACTTCAAAAACACAATTTGTTTTAGCAGGGAAAAGATCCATTTACCTGATGCAGCACTTCTGTGTTGATTCTAAGTAAAGAAACACAGAGCCTTACATTTAATCCAGAATGAATTCCTAGTTGCCTTATGAATGTTTTAAATTCAAGTAAGTTCAAAATAAGTTCAGAATCAAACTCCCTTACCTACTTCTGGGAGTTCGTTTCGTGCATATTATGCCTGGCTGAATCTTATTATGTCAAAATAAACGCCAACGACCCATCGCCATTAACCCAAACACTGTTCCATGAGTAAAACTATGCTAACACCTTGCAAGGTGAAGAAGAGGGGCAAGGCCGCTTGGCTGCACGCCAAGTAGAATGCCGACGTCATGCATGCGTTAAGAAACTCTCTGGTGCTTATGGAGCAGTCAGAAAGTCCCCCGCTTCTATTGTATTAAAAAACCTTTAAATAAACTTCTCATTTGCAAATAATTGATTAAGAAGGACCCATATTAATAAAGGAAACCATGATTACACATGTTACACTCTATTATTTTACAAATAATGTGGCAATTTTATGTTATTTATAAATTCTAATTCTTTTTATTTAGCCTTTTTTCTCTTTCTGTATAAGCTCTTCTGCTCACTTTTACACCTATTTACCACTATCTTTATTCTTTTTCCAGCTAGTCTTTCTGTCATCATTAGCCTATTTATAATTCCCTCCCATACTTCTGAAGCACAAAAAATGTAAAATGTACTACCTATATGTCTGCTTGAAATAATTAGATAGAATTTATAAATAACATACAATTGCCACATTATTTGTAAAATAATAGAGTGTTATATGTGAAATCATGGTTTCCTTTATTAATATGGGTCCTTCTTAATCAATAATTTGCAAATGAGAAGTTTATTTAAAGACTTTTTAGTACAATAGAAGTGGGGGACTTTCTGACTGCTCCATATGCACCAAAGAGTTTCTTAACTGACCGGGCCACCCAGGTGACGTCATGCTTGTTGTCAGCACACTACCTGGCATGCAGCCAAGTCACCTAGCCCCTCTTCTTCACCTTGCAAGGTGTTAGCATAGTTTCACTCACAGAACAGCATTTGAGTTACTGGCGATGGGTCATTAGCATTTCTTTGCCATAATGAGATTCAGCCAGGCATAATATGCACACAACGAACTCCCAGAAATAGGTAAGGGAGTTTGATTCTGAACTTATTTGAACTTACTTGAATTTAAAACATTCATAGGGCAATTAGGAATTCATTCTGGATTAAATGTAAGGCTCTGTATTTCTTTATTTACAATCAACACAGAATTGTTGCATCAGGCAAATGGATTTTTTCCTGCTAAAACAAATTGTGTTTTTGAACTTTGAAGTAAGATTTTTTTGTACTACATGTGAGCTGTTTTAAATGAAAGCATTCAGGTTTTGAATGAAAATGTATTTGTACTTTTTCTTATTTAGATTGGGTTATTTTGAGATAAGCCATAGAGTAGGAGATTGACCCCCCCCCCAACACCTTAACCCACACTGACTCCTATAAAGATTTTATTTGAAGCAAGTGATTTATACAGCTCAGTTCCATCTGTACATAAGTTATTTCAAGAAATCTTGGCAACTGAAAGATCTCTTCATTAATTATTATAACTAAAATAATTTTGGCATTTAGCATACTAAAAATATTTCTCCGTTTTGTTTTTTATATCCATTTAGATTTCTTTATAGCTCCAAGTCGGAAGAAGGAACTTATATGTGTTCTGAAACATTACACAAGAATATAAATATGAATTTGGAGCATATTATTACATCCATTTTAAGCTTAATGAAAGAGACATTTCAAAATAAGGAGAAATTTAACATATGAGCTACAGTTTGAAAGAAAATAAAATCATAGATTTTCTGATCACTGTGACCTGCCTTTTTTATGAGGGGGTTGAGTGAGACTTCAACATGCTATTGCCATTCTCTGTGCCATACAGATTGTGATGGGGGATTGTCACATCTCAGACTCTGCTGCCCATCTCTGTGCTATCCTGAAAGGTCATACTTCTCTAGACCATATGTTGTCCATCTCTGTATAGTACCATACAGTTTGTGAAGGGGGAAGGCACATCACATCTCAGACTCTGTGTTGCCCATTTCTGTGCCTGAACTAGTACTAGGTCATATAGTGCCTCAAGTAATTTGAGAGGGATGGTGTCACCTACATCTCAGACTCTGTTGTCCATCTCTGTACTGCCCTGAAAGATCATACTGCTTTAGACACTGTGTTGCCCATATCTGTATAGTAACATACAGATTGTGAAGGGGGAAGGGGCACCACGTCCCAGACTCTGTTTTGCCCATCTCTGTGCCTGAACTAGTACTAGGTCATATATGCCTCATATATTTTGAGAGGAGTGTGTCACCCAAGTCTCAGACTCTGTGCTGGCAGTCTCTGCATCCAAACTAATACTGCTAAGTATGCAATTAAGTTGGACTCCAAAAAATGGATTCAGAATCAGAGACTGTTAACATTTGACCAACACCAGCAGTATGGCTGAAATTGTTACAGGTACATAGAAACATAGAATTTGATGGCAGATAAGGACCGCTTGGCCCACCTAGTCTGCCCAATAAAACAATAAATAACAACGAAAATATTTCCCGAAAACAAATTCAGAAAACAAAAAGGAAAATTCGCTGCTGAAGGTATCATTCATACAACTGATGAAAGAGAAGCAACATATCCAGAAATAGATGATGCAACACAAGCAGAAAAAGATGAAGCAACACAACCAGAAACAGATGATACAACATAAGCAGAAAAAGAAAAGGATGTTGGTGAATCCCCTGATCAAAGTAATGCAGCATTGCTGGCATTGCCAGAAAAATCGGATAAAAATAAAACAGAAAAATAAGTAGCCAGAACACTTAGACCTAGAAGGTCAATGTTAAAGGAAAAGGCTCTGTCTAGTACCCCTGAATATGGCACTCCATGAATGCCACTCATGCATATCGGACTCCTTCATCAGAAAGCAGTGCCTCTGATGAAGAGAAGGTTGTAAATGTATAAGAACAAGATCATGATCAGAATGTATCACAGTTAGGCTCTTCCAAAAGTGATGAATCAGAATGTGATATTCATGAGGTAGAGAATGTCACCCTAAGAGAAAAACACATACAGCAAGCACCACCAGTAGCCACAGCCAGTAGTGGAAAAACAATCAATAATCAAGGTAGCTCTTCCAGGGACAGCCACAGGGTACAGGAATCAGGGTTAGAAACAACTGCCACCAAAATTACTATAGTTTCTGGTATGACAACAAAGCATTTCACCTCAGTTTTTTGGAACCATTTTCATATAAGTCTCAAAAATGAATGTTTTGCTGCCTGCAGCTTTTGTTGTTGGGAAGTTAGCAGGGGGAAAGTGAGGGGCCAGTTCGGGACAACATCACTAGGCATTTGTAAGGAGCACATCCAACTCCCCTTCACAACTTAGTGTTAATGGTAGTACCACCACAAACACACTTCACATAGCTAACTGCCTCAACTCCACCTTCTCAGACCTCAGCTCAGTCCTCCCTAGCTAGTTTTTTGATATAATTCAGCCTATCCCACCACCTGAGCTCCTCCACCCCCCCTTCAAACTCAGAGTCATTACCCCTACAGAAGCGAAAGCCTACCTGTCCAAATCCCTCCAGAACTCCAATTACTGCAAAGACGCCTTCAATATGCGTATCCTATACCTCGCACTAGACTCAGTTATCTCCCCACTCACTGACCTTATAAATCTGTTCCTGCACCTGGGCCAGTTCCCAACCTCATTGAAAATGGCAGTGATAACACCAATATTGAAATGTGGTGACAGCTCCCTCCCAAACAACTACCGGCCCATCTCGATTCTCCCCCCACTCTCTAAAGCCCTTGAAAAAATCATGGCCAATCAGCTCACTGACTACCTCCTCGCACACAACCTCTTATGTAGGGAGCAGCATGGTTTCAGAGCTGGTCATAGCACTACAACTGCTCTCACAGAATTCACTAACTTCCTGCACTCCACGCTTGACAAGGGGCACCTTGCAGGGGCCATGTTTATAGACCTCTTAAAGGCCTTCGACATGGTTTCTCATCCCCTCCTTCTTAACACATTACAACAAATTGGGGTCTCTCATTGTCCACTCTCATGGTTCTCCAGCTATCTTTCATCTAGAACCCAATGTGTTGAAATTAATAATACCATATCTACTATGCTGCCTGTGTGCTTATGAGTTCCCCAGGGATATATCCTGGGTCCCCTGCTTTTCAGCATCTACCTCAATGCCCTGCCTAAATCCTGCCCAGCAACCTTCTCCTCTACGTGGATGATTCTGTTCTTTAAGCCGCACATCCTGATCCTCTCTCTCTCTCTCTCTCTCTCTCCAGCGTACCTTACAAAACTCCTTCTGTCAGATTGAACACTGGTTTGCTGAACACTGATTGGTGGTCAACATTAAAAAAACTAAGACATTGCTCTATGCCCACCGCCAAAACAGATGAAAGGATTTCCTCCTGGAAATACTCTCTGCCTCTCTAATCCCACTGGAACAGGTCCAGAAGTATAAGTATCTAGGTATTACATTTGACTCTTCCATCTCATTCCACGAACATATAAAAATCCTCACCTCCGCCACCAACACCCGCATTAGTCTCCTTTACAGACATAAAGACTGCCTGCCACCTGAAACACTTCATCTAGCCAATACGTCTTCAGTCTTATCGCTGGTGGACTATGGCCTCACAATCTATGCTGCCGCCGACCCTACGGCACTTCATCAAATATAAGTAGTCATCAATAAGGCCTGCCGGCTCCTCTCTGATGCCAACAGAAATACACATACCTGCACCCTATACGCGCTCACCAATATCCTCTCCCTTGAGTAAAGACTATTATACCAGACCTGTCTCTTCACCAAAAAGATCCACCTGGGCTTAACCCCAGTAGGTGTTATGGCTTCTCTTCAGGCAGCCACCATCTCAGCATCCACACAGACTGCCCCCAAAACTATCTGGAAGGTGCATAGGGTCAGGACCACCCTGGCCCACCGATCTTTCCCCCTTAGAGTTCCATCCTGATACAATGCCCTCCCACTGGCTGTCACATCAATCACCAATATAGGTCCTTTTAAAGCTGCCTTAAGGGCCCTTATCCTCTCCTCACATCAATGCCAGTGTAACTGGTAACATGTGGATCCTGCACCATGCCACTAGGCCTTGCATCCGCCCTTGGCCAGGCAGTGGAGAGCCCTCACTATTTCTAGCCTACAGGCTCCTCACCTTCCTCGGTTGCTATATAGTTGCACTGGGCTATGAATGCATTGTATTATGTATAAGACAAGGCCTCCCTGAGGCGACTTACTACCAACTCATATCATGCATTGCTTTAGCTACCAATTGTATAGGTCTTAATCGCTTAGGTAAATATGTTGATAGCTCTGCCCTGTTTTAGCTACCAAATGTATAGGCATTAACCCATGCTCATTGTATTTATACTCTGTATGATTGCTCATCCACATTTATTCTATGTATGTATTGTATGAATGTCTATGCTTTATTCTAATGTGGAGCCTTTGGAAATGAGTCTATGACTCAAAGGGTTGTAATTCCAATTTCCTAAATAAATAAATAAAATAAAATCCAACTACTCAGCTGGGCAGCAGTCCTGAACAAGGGACAAATATCTGTGATGAAAATAATCCTACAGACAAAGGCGACGGTAAAGAGACTGAGACAGGGCAGAAAAAAAACATGCTTGACTTATCTGGCAAAAGTATGTAGACAAGTTATAGCTTAACCAGTGCAATCCCATGGTCCCCCCCACTGCACAAACTAAACCAGAGCATTACTGCAATGCTTGAACAAAAAAACTACCTACAGTAGATCACATCAAGTCAATTTAAAAATGAATCAGTTAATAGCTGAATTTATTGCCAAGGACCTGCAATCATTTTCTGTGGTAGAGAATGACAGTTTTAGAGCCCTTTTAAAATATGTTGCTCCCCATTACAACATACCAAGCCATAAATATTTTGTGACTGTGGCTGTTCCCAAAATGTACAAATGTATGCAAAGTAAAAATCAAACTGGATCTTTAAGACAGTGAATGTGGTTCTGTGCACCTGAGCACAGACATGTGGATGAGTTATCAAACCACTGATTATATGTGCATCACAGCACATTGGGTGTCATGATTGTCTTCAAACACCATCACAAGCAGCAGTGAACAGGAAGGTAGACAAAGAATGGTAGCTCTTTGCCTTATCATGTTTGGTAAGCATCACACCACTGACAATATTTTGGAAGAGCTGTGTGAAAACATTTCTGAGTGGTTAGAGCCCCTGGAACTCCATACTGAATTCGTGGTTTGAGACAGTGGCACCAATATTGTTAGTCCATTGAAACGTGGTGGCTTTACTCACACTCCATGCTTTGGACACTCATTAAATCTGTTAGTAGGAGCTTTCCTTTCCATTAACAACAGTACCGTAACAGTAGTGGGAACTGCAAAGAAAATCTTTGGCCATTTTAGTCACCGTAAAATCACGTGGTATTGTGGCTGACCTTCAGAAAAAAAAACAGCTTACCAATACAGCAACTAAAACAAGATGTTCCGACAAGATGAAATCAGCGTTTTACATGTGTGAGAGACTTCCAGCACAAAAGAAGGCAGTCAATAAATATACCATGGAGCACAACGTAGCAAGTGGTGTTGTGCTAAATTCATTCCAGTGGGGCCTCATGGAGCATCTAACATTGCTCTTGACTCCCTTTGAGGAAGCAACTCAACAGATTAGCAAAGAGAATGCTACTCTAAGCAAGGTTATTTCAATCATAAATTTATTGAACAAACAATTCAGGAGGCTACGTAGAGGTTTTGAACAAAAAGGAGACAAATCTGGTGTTTCTCTCATGGACTGACTCATACAGTAATTCCAAAATTGTAGAAGACTTCAATATCACAATGGACAAAAATGTTCTTCTTTTGACTCTTCTTGACCCTTGGTTTAAGTTGCAACAACCGCCTCCTTCAGATATTGGTGACTCTTATCTCGATACAAAAACATACTGATTTCAGCAAATGCACAGGAAAAGGATGGGACTGTATTTGACGGACAAGTGAATCACGTGATGTGGATGCTGCATCTGATGATGCAACATTGGTGTTGACAACAATAATTTCCACTTAGTGCTGTCCCCCATGCTGTTCACAGTGTATATGCCATCATTAGAAGACATTATAAGACAGTATGGGCTGAGTTTTCACTGCTATGCAGATGATTCTCAGCTCTACTTGTCTTTCGTGTCAGACCAGGAGTGTGATACTCTCTCTGTGATTAATAACTGCCTCCAGGAGATACAGGACTGGATGGGTGTGAGACGGCTGAGGCTGAATTCTGGAAAAACAGAGGTACTGGTTGTGGACCTGGATCTGAGGATGGTCGGGACATGGGGGGAGGCCCTCGGGTTTATATCTTGGGGGGAACCCCTCAATGCCTCAGGTCAGGTGCGGAATCTGGGGGTGATATTTGATGAAGGCTTGACCCTAAAAGCTCAGGTGTCGGCTGTAGTCAAGTCTTCCTTTTACCATCTAAGGAACATCTTCAGGGTGAAGCATCTGGTTCCATCTGAAGATCCTCCAATTTTGTTCCATGTCTTTGTCACCACTTGTCTTGATTATTGCAATGCCCTTTATGTAGGACTTCTGGGGATGGATATCCGCCAATTGCAGCTGCTGCAGAATGCGACAGCAAGGCCGTTAACTGGAGCTTCCAGGTCCAGCCACATAACACCTGTACTGTGTGAACTGAATTGGCTGGCAGTGCAATGGTGGATCACCTTCAAGGTCACATTGTTGACCTATAAAGCCCTTCATGACCAGGGATCTCAGTACCTGCAAGATCTGCTGTTAGCCTACTGTCCGTCCCATTCGCTCCAATCCTCCAGCGGGGGATTACTAGAGATCCCCAGGGTACGTTTGAAAACATCTGGAGGTAGATCCTTTGCCTTTATGGCTCCTGCCCTGTGGAATTCTCTGCTGTGTCAGATACGTGATGGCTTGACCATAGAAGAATTTAAGAAATCCCTGAAAGCACATCTGTTTGCACAAGCGTTTGATGATTATTGCTGACTCACTGGAAATTTGATATATTACAGCTGCCGCATTGTGGGGTGAATAGTTTTAACAAAGTTTATCTTATTTTTAAGATGCTGTTTTATGTATTGAGTTTTAAAATTTGTATGGTATTTTTGTAAAGGTGCCCTAGGTTTTGGAAGGGTGCCTTATATAAATAAAGTTTGCTTTGCTTTGCTTTACTGTACCATGTACTCCTTCATCAACATTGGGTAGTCATGCACCCAGTCCTCTTTTATGGCCTTTGAAAAAGGCATGTCATTCTGAAAAAAAAACACAGATGTCTCATACCTTTTTGGTCAAAACTCATGGTAACTGAAAATTCAGATCTGTCTGTCACGAAACCGCCTTCTTTGTCATTGATATTGTGGATAGCTATTTACAAGAACCACTCATTGATATTACTGATGATTCCTTTGATTACTGGCTGGGAAAGAAAAACATCTGACCTGCACTATCTGCCATTATTATACAGCTTCTTAGTTGCCCTCCCAGTAGTGTTTACTGTAAGCGTATATTCAGCACAGCTGAAAATGTTGTCTCAGATGGTTGCACAAGGCGTACTCCTAGAAATACCTTACCTTCCTAAAAGTCAATCTTAACAAATTCTCTTACCAGTTCAGTGAAGAGTGGCAGGGACATAAAAACAATGATGATGAACAACTGCAACAGGTGTCTTCTAATAAGGGTGTTTCCTTGGTGGTGTTTGAAGATGATGGTGATGATATTATTTTATTTAATGATTTATCTCTTTGAATTTAGAGGACAAAGGTCAGCAACCATAACAGAAAGATCAAGTGAAAAAAGTCCTTCTTATGCGGCCCTGGTGTATATGTGTTGCTGTATGTGTTTTCCAGTTTGGGAAGCCAGGTGGAGTGCACCGTGTGAATTCCCATCAGCTTGATGATGGGGGGTGGAGAGGGGGTTGTGGTGACAGGGGGTAGGGATTGGCATGTGGGCTTCATAGCAGGAGTAGGTGGCAGTTGGGGTCAAATAGTTCTATAAAAGAAAACTGTCATGCCAGGGGGGCATGCAATGCTGGGGGGGTTGGCCTATCAGGCAGGAGTGTGTGGGGTGGTTTGGGCCCATGATGCTTGCTGTAACACCAAGTATGAAAGCAAAATAATTACATATAAAAAAATAACATCTCAAGTCAAAAGGGTGGGAGGGAAGGTTGGGGCCCCCATGGCATCCTGCTCATGGTCCCTGTATTTCACCTAAAAGCATGCTAGGTTCAGTGAAGGTCTACACTTTGCTGTTGTCTTTATGCTGTTGAATTTGTTGGTCTCTCTCTCTCTTTCCAGCATTTGACACACTGCCTCCTTTCACTGCAAAGCCCCAAATGACCTGCATACAGTGGTCTGGATTCACAAATGTTTTGGGAACTAAGCCCCTCATCACAATTCCAGCTGCGGACTGAAATCTCTGCAGCTACAGAGATTGTTGTTCACATCTGCAGCAGCTGCAGAAGATGTTACAGCTGGTCCCACAACCATACTATTTTTCTGCAGCTGTGGGGATTTCCACGGCAACACCACCCACAAGCTGCTGTAAATCATGGAGCCGGTCGTAAACCAGCTCCACTTTTGAGAATACCATAGCTGCACAAGAAATTGTGGTTCTGCAAATGGCAACCCACTTGCACCGAGTTTTTCCCGCAGCTGTGGGATTTTAAAGGGTTTTGTGAATTCAGCCTAATGTGTCCTATGAATGCTACATGGTGGCTGACACACAGGATTGGCAAGAACAACAGTCAATTTATTTTACTTCTATTGGCTGCTTGCTGACCTTGAAAACCAACACAAAAATACAGAAAAAATGTTTTTTTAAAAAAGGTTGCATTTTATTTTTTTTAACAAGAGGGATATAAAAGAATAATACCGATGCATTTCTCATACTCAAATAGGCTAAAATCAGTCTACAGTTCATCTGAGTAAATCAGAACCTTTTCGAAAAAAAATCAGAGCCGGCTCGCCCATCCCTAATTCTAAGTGACAATAACATGTTCTATGTGAAAATAAATTTGCATCCCACCTGCTTGAAAAATAATCTGATTTCATCACACAGTTAATTACTGGGGTGAGAGAATAGCAGCATGACCTGCATGTCAGAACTGCAGGTATTGAATCTAATAGTGTTGAGAAATGGTAACAGCAGAACCCTGTAGTTGTTAGAGGCTGAAAGTAATGGAAAAATAAAAACACAGTCTGTACTTTCAAGTTAATGGGGCTTCATTTTATTTTAACAAAATAGTTAGAGCTGCTGCCTTCAGTGCTCAAGGGTCTCATTTGATTCCCCACCAAGTGCTCTTGATGAATTTGCCGATCAGAAGGGACGGACATACAGTAACATTCTTCAGTAAGCTTGAAGCTCAGAGGTAAGCGGCACTATTGTTTTAGTGACCACTTCAGCAGGATCTTAGAGTAGACCTTGAGGCTTTTTGCCTCTTGGCTTTGTTTACATTGATATGGTTTCGAGAAGGGTGCTGTGCACAAAACCAACAATCCAGAGGTGAACGACAGCGCCAAGTGTTACAGTGATTCTGTTAAGAAAACATCTTGGGCCTGTATTGCAAACATCTGAAACCTCTCAAGCCTTAGTTGTACCATGCAGTTAGCATTAGGAAGCCTGCCAGATCAATGTTAAGGATGTTCATTTTAAGTATGTCTGCCAGTAGACTTAATTTCTGTGAACTGCTCCTAGTCTTTCTGAAGATATAATTTCAGAGCCAAATCACTACTTACAAGAGATTTGCAGTCAGATTTTGGGGGGGCTATTTATGTAATTTTCTGCAGTATTACAAGAAGCATGGCTGAATACTTATCTCCTATTGAGGTATAACATGTTCTGTTGGGACTCAAGCCACATGGCCTGTTTTTCCCTTCTGTATCCCCCATCTCTTTACAAAACTCCTGGAGTACATTGCAGTAGCTGACCTCAGCTGCAAGGGACAGGAGCATTGGCTTCCACCAACACCCTTGTTAACTTGGCCATAAGGGGTTTTCGAGCAATGTTAACTCTCCCTCCCTCCCCCCCATCCCTGAAGAATGAGGGTATATCCCTCCATGATGCACATAACTGTACTGTCCCAGTAAAGGGAGAGGACAGAGGTTGCTTGCATCTTAGTGTGCCATCGTTGTCAACCCTCCAAGACTGCTTTGGAGTGTCCAGGAAATTAAGAGGCAGCTCTTGTCTCTTGACAGAAGCCAGAAGCTACAACAGGATTCTTTTTGATCTTAGCCAAACATGTGTGTGTGTGTGTGTGTGTGTGTGTGTGTGCGTGAAATGGAGAGGGGTCACAAAGGTTACAGACACTGTGATATGTTGTGGGTCAGTACAGAAGAGACTCATACACGGTATGTCAGTTAGTGGCCATCTTTTATTCTACTCAGAGATAGTGGTCTTACATCACTGGACATACACAAAGAAAGTCTTACTGTGCATGACAGGAACTTGCATATATAATGGACTACAATACCCACATGTATAAACTACAACTCTAATCAACTTCCTACCATATATACACATGTATGTACTGCCATACATATCCATGCATCTACTACAGACACTGCCACTGTCCTCATGGTACAGGCATACAAAACCACATGCTCACAGAAACAAATGACTGGTAACACCATAAATAACAAAGCTGAGCATAGAAACTTGAACACTAGAGCACACTCAGGGATTTGAAAAATTGGGGGTTACTAACATTCATCTTTGCATCTGTACAAGACACTTCCTTAGGTGTCATTGTAGAGATGCGAAGTGTCATGGTTAGTTCGGCAGCTCTTTGGGTGTGTTATTAAACATCATTTTATCAAATCCTCAAGTGTGACATTTTTTGTGTTCTGCTCATTGCAATCAGAAGTCTTGGAAGTTTGCTGAGATGAAAACTTTACATCAATTATACCGAGTATGTACTTAATTTAACCAACACCCTCTAATGATGTGCACCCCTTCCCCCACAACACCCATTACCATCTCTGCTGTTCCACATGGCCCTGCTACTCTGTGACCAGATCACCAGGAAGAGGTCACCTCACCACCGTGTTGGCAATTCTGGGTAGCTCACTGTGTTGCCGCCAAGCCACTGGGCCTACTGCAGTTTAAAAATATGGGGGGATATTGCCTGGAAAACTTTTAATTTTAGTGATCCACTTGAAATTTGGAACAAATGTGCTCTTACCCCAATGAAGCATCAGGCTCAGTTTTGTGAGATGAAGAAGAATTAGCATTTATATAATGCTTTTCATACACAGTGCATCCCAAAAGCACTTTACAAGCAATGCTAGACTGGTAGCAAAGTGACTGAATGTGTGGTGGCGGCCATATCACACATCATCACCCACACACAGCCTGGATAATTGCATGAACCAGTTTATGGGAAGGGGAATGTTGGCCAGGACACTGGGAGCAGCTGCTGATTACAAAAGGCTGTTGCTCATGTAGTGTAATGTCATTGTCCTGGGGCAGAATCTGGGCAGGAGTACAAGAGCCTGCTAGAAAGATCCTTATTACCAAAAATATATAAAATGAACAGTAGTCTTTCCCTTATTTTGAACCCCATTATGCGGCAGGAATTTAGCTGATTCTGCTTTATCCAGGTCAGGATACGGCAGAAAGGGATCTAAAGCGGTGCCCAGAAACTGACAGTGATCCTTAGAAATACTTTAAAAAGAGTCAGTTTGAATTGAAAAGCACATACAATAAAACCAAGCTTTTAAAAGACATGAAATTAGCACCTACCAACACTATTAAAGCCAAAGTATAGTCAATAGTTCTGGACACACCATTGGGATACATTGACTGATTCTACATAAGACACCCATGAAGACTGCAGAACAGCTTACTTCATTTCAGACATGGCAGTGTTTACAATTTGTTTTTCCACCTTCTTCCCATTTTTTAGATTAAACAAGATTTGGCTGGTGCCAACAAGGCTGGTCTTGCCATTTTTTATATTGTTATCTTTGTTTATTTTTATAGCAGGCCTTACTGTCTCACCAGTTTCACTATTAACATTGTAGTTATAGGAGGACCACATTAAATGTCAGTTTTACTGATTTCTTGCATACAGTGCCTACAAGGAAGACTTTGACACAGCAGCACTGCTTTTCAGTAAAGCTCCCTATACTGTACATAGTGGTTCAAGTCTGCCCAGCACTAGGCAATTAGTTTCATCCCCCCAGCACCAAACTCACTGATAGCCCACCTCCACATCACCATGTTTATTTTTATTCTGTGACGGCCTTGGTTGAACACCAGACTCATCAGGTACAGTAGTTGAGGGAGAGGGACAGATTTTTTTTAGCCTCTGACTGTCTGGGTTAGGCACCAGACCTGTCAGATAGTTTGGGTGAGGGAGACAGACTTTTATTCCCTGACAGGCTGGGTTGGGCCTGGGATTCATCAGGTTGTTGAGGGGAGAGGACAGGTTTTTTTATTCCCTGAAGGTCAGGGTTTGGCCCTGGACTCATTGGGTAGTTGGATAAGGGAAGAGAGTCAGATTTTTTTATTCTCTAACAGATCTTGTTGTACATTGGATCCATTGGGTAGTTGGGGGAGGGGGCAAGATTATTTTCATTCGGTGATGAGCAGGAGTGGCACTGGGCCCATCAGGTAGTTTGCGGGGGCAGAGGGGGCGCAGATTTTGTTTTATTCCCTGATGGGCCAAGTTGAGAATCAGACCATTTTGTTGCACAGCGGGCTGGGTTAGAGTGTGCATGTCAGTGGTATGAGCAACAATGTGTGGCAGCAGCCCCAAACCTCCCATGCAGTGTTTGAGCCCCTCACTGCGACCTGAATGGATAAGCATGTGGAGAGCAGTGTTTTACAACCCCGCCTATTCTACCTTCCACTCAGCACTTTGCTGCTGCTCCTCCTTAGAAAGTGAAACATTGAATGTGTTGTCAGATAAGGCTCATCTAATCTGCTCTATTTTCCCTGCCTATTACTACATTCTGGAGCCAATGTGATCACAGGTGTCCCTCCCTCCTCCATTACCTTTATTTATTATATGCATGTGTAACTGGGTTGCCGTGTAACTTTTGATTACTACCCCTGCCTGGTGGTCTCAAACCAGGTTGAGGGGTCTGGGCTCTGTTCTGATGGTAACAGGGGGTTCTTTCCCAAGATAAAATGGAGTAGCGTGGTGCCTCGACCCAGAGTAAAATAAAGTGGGCCAGTTTTTTGTGTGGTACAACCCCCCAGGATGCTGTAACTATCCACCTCCCCCCCCTTACAGTCACCCCACACATGAAATACCACTTTAAACTGTAACACTTTAAAGCACATGCAATTAAAGACTGCTAATATGCTCATGGACAGTAATGAACATGAACAATAAAAGATTTATTATCAGGGGAAAGTGGTGCCTCGACCCAGAGTAAAACAAAGTGGGCCAGTTGTTTGTGAGGTACGACCCCCCAGGATGCTGTACCTACCCACCTCCCCTCACAGCCACCCCACACATGAAATACCACTTTAAACTGTAACACTTTAAAGCACATGCAGTTAAAGACTGCAGCAAATAATTTGCTTATGAACAGCATTGAAAATCAACAATAAAAGATTTATTAACAAGGAAAAGTGGAATGGGGATAAGAACAAGCAGCAACTGAAATATTGAATGTAACTGGTAATAAAGGCATCAGCCCCCGTTAGCAGTGCCCACACCCAACAGCAACAACATATTCAATAGGCCCACCTCCCAACTGGCACCATTACCCCCTAAAGTTGGTCTAGGTACACAGCAAGAAAATTTGTTGCAGGCCTGAATGGTGCTGCGGGTTGGCTGGTGTTGGAGCGCTTTCAAATAAAATAGGAATTGGCTGGCAAACCTTAAACAAATCCCTCAGAAATAGCAGGCCCTGTGTTTACTCATGATTCTGTAAACAGTCTCAAAGAATCTGACAAAGAAAGCAGGTGCCATCAGCTGAGCTGAGGCCTTGAGCTGTACAAACAAGGTGGCAGCAGTCTTGGCTATGGCAGCGTCTGGCAGCTTGTCACCTTCAGGGCTGTTCCAGGCTCTGGCAGCTTGCCACTTTTAGGGCTATTGCTTTGTGGATATTGGATTAGGCCAGTACCTGGGAACAGGGCCACATACCTACACCACACATCAAGGCATCTAATTCCTAGGGAAAGATGATGGATACTGTTTAGTTTTAGTTTGGTTTACGCTTATTGTTGATCAGTTATAAACCATTACAACACTATCTAAAAACATGAAATACAGTGAACAATGCATTTGAAATGCAAATAAATAAAACCTAAAATGCAAAAATATAATACAATACATGCTGTTAGTTCTTGTTATACAGGTCTAGAAATTCCATCAACCTAAAAAAAAACATCATGAAGGTAAGGGAAAATGATTATGCCAATACAACTTAGCAACTATATGGATACAAAAGTTAAAACTCACAGTCACAAAATGCATCACTCATTAAACTTTTGCATATTCTTTCCCAAGTATTGCAAAAAAGTGCTAGACTCATTGTCACTGGAGCTACCCCTGTTTGTGCCCTGCAATTCTCGGATCCAGACCTCAGAAAAATAACAACCTTTTTAAGTTTTCACTGGGTCACTGATTTTGGCCCATGTATAAGCCAGCCAATAAGTGGCCATTCATGGCTTCAATTCAAGGCCATTATCAGTCCTCCATTAAGAAAACATTTTCTAAGGAGCTCCTATTAAGGCTCTTTACCAAAGCTGTGCGGGTTTTCAGTCGGGACTGTTCCAACATTCCTAGACGTAGCATATTCTGCAAGCAAACTAGGAGAATAATACTCCAAGTTGCTAAGTGACTAGCTCCCCCAAATGCTATTGTGATATTCAACTTTTTCCCTTCCACCAAGGCTCCCACACCTGCATCTTAATTGTACAAATTTAGTTTATTTCTTCTTTTTGCTCTCACACTAGACCACGTAATTAGCACAGTCATTAAATTACACCTGAAATTAATTAAAACATCCCTTGTAAGAGCTATTTATTTTCCCAGAATGTTACAATAAAATAAACTTAAATGAAGCACTGTTATTAAAACTTATCACCATGACTAGGGTAAATACCATGCAAGAGTGTTAAGCAAGCAATAATACCCTCCAGGGTGCGTGGTATTGGGCTTATACCCGCCTACCCAGGGGCATAATGAGGCCTGACACTGCAGGTGGAGGGCCTTATAGCCCCTGGAAGGGTGGGTATAGCCCAATACTGCCCACCCTGGAGGGTATTATTATGCTTAGAAAATGGGTTACACGTAGTATTTTTATGTACCTATTAAAAAATAGAAAAAAAACTAGAAAAATCAGTACAAATGTATTTAAAGTAATTTTGATAGTAAAATAGTCTCTCTGCTGATTAGGAACAAGAAGAGCCGCCTCTACCTGCCAGCAGAGGGCAGTGCAGTGTTTAATTGTCTGTTCTTACAACTTATGTTTTTCTTACTGTGTCAACTGTTTGAAACTGCTGCCTATAGTACAAGGGTCAGTAAGGACTAATAGCAGTTATTTTTATTGTTTGCCCATCTCTCTGATTTTGGTGGAAACCAAAGTATTCCTGGAGCTCCGACAGTCTCCCCTAAACTACCCAAAAGTCAGGATATTTCCTGCAGCTTAAATTCATATATATGACCATTACAAATAGTTATCTAGTAAAAATGCTAAAACTGGTGCACATATAGGCCTAATAAAAGGCTGATAATCATGTCATTTAGTCACAAAGCCACAAAGCAGTTTTTAGTATTTTAACGTATAGATGTCATTTCAGCTCAGGTCATTTTAAACATTGTGCCCTCCGGCTCCCCCCCCCCTCGCCAACCACCGACCCCACATTTCAGCCCCCTGGGTAATCTGATGTATCCCTTCATTGGATGGGTCCCCCCCCTTCAGGGAGAAAGTGCCGGTGGGGTTGGGCCAGCGCATCAAAATTGGACCAGGTGCTGCTGGGGTCGGTCCGGGCTGTCTGGGGCTTCATGTCGGTGAGGGACCGGTGACCATCATCTGGCCAGTCAGGAAGCCTTTTTTCTTGGTTTTCTCCCTGGGAGCGTGATGTGCCACAGGATGTCTAGGTGTGGGCCGACATCTGTCTCACTCCCTCAGTAATGCCCCGACATGCTGTCATGCCCCCAGCCTCTGCCAGAGGTCGGCAAACACCAGGCTGCATACTCCCCTCCCTCCCAGGAGATGGCAAGCAGTCATGGGATGCTTGAGCCATCCCCCCCTCCCGGCCGGCCCTCTGACACCCGGGTCCATTCCCGAACCCGGGTTGTCGGCGTCGAAAGCGGAAATCCAGCAGCTGTGCTGGTGTGCCAAATAGTAGGTTTTAGATCAAATCCCTGGTTCCTTGTTCTGAAAAATGTTTAAAATTATATTCAGTAAGGTTCATGCACCAATACTCCCCCATCGATGGAAATATAAGGATAGAAAGGCATTGAAATATGTTAAAGACAGTTCACCTACCTAAAAAGTTTCTTTAAAGAGCTGCTGACACCTCAAAGAAGACTTTGAAAAACGTAATAATTGGGTACAATTCAGCTTGCATTCCATATATATTCTATATATTTCTCCTCCCGATTTTTATTACTGAGGACATTTCCATGAAAACATGATCGTTATCCCTTAGAGTTCATCTGTCTCTAAAGCCTGCTCCCTACTTCAAGTCATAAACCTCTGTTCAATGTGGTGAACATAGCTTAGTGCTTGTGTATACTATGAACTGAATGGTGAATGCTTGGGATTAAAACTTGAGCTTTGGTGCTTCTCTGCATCCCACTTCTGTAGGACACTTGGTTGGTGTAGACTTAAAGTCCAGTGGAGAGGGAGAGACAGGAGTGCTGGAGGATGAGGAGGAGAAAGCAGGGAAGGATGGAAGGTGCCACTGAAATGCTCAAAGCAGAGGGAGAGGTGGCCTGATATTTAAATAGGGGATGGTGAGGAGCAAATCCCCCCCCCCATTGAACATCAGGCTAAAGACTTCCAATTCAATGTGGGGTACATAGCTTAGTGCTTGTGTATACTATGAACTGAATGGTATATGCTTGGGTTTGTAACTTAAGCTTTGGCACTTCTCCTCATCCCCCCTCTGTATGACACTGGGTTGGTGTAGACTTAAGGCCTAAAAAGAAATAGACAAGTGACTACCTCCTCCAACTCCAGAGAGTGTGATCAGTTACATGTAGGGGAGGAAAACCCCCTTAGGGGGAACCTCCAAGGACCCATGGCTACTGACCTGCCCATCCTCTGGGCATACTAAGAGGAGAATAATCCTAAATGTACCTTAAAATTAGGTTTGGTATGTCCAAGAGTTTGGTCTGCTGTTTGTTGGTCGAATTGTCCTGTTCCAGGGTCGAGGTGAGCAGGAAGTCGATGTTGCAGATGTAAGTTTCAGCAGATGGTAATGTCCTACTTGGAATGATGTCTGGATGCTGTGACAATGATTAATCCAATTCTGAGTTAGACGACTGTTGTACATCCATAGCACGGCCACTAAGTAATAGATAGTGCTCCGTAATGGGTCTGTTTGTTGTGATGGATGGAACCTGTGACATAATCCGAGACAGAAAGGCAGCCTTTGTAGAAATGGTAGAACTCCGCGTGGTCCTCCATTGCAGTAGTATGGAATAATGCACTATATGAAGGACTAGAGTAGCATGAGGCTGATTGAAATGACATGCAAGTACCAGATAAGGCCCAGAGTGCGGCATGCGTAAATGGGATGGTGGGACCCCACATTGATCCACCATCACCACAGAAATGTTAAGCATTGAAAACTGGAATGGATGGTGGAATGTACCAGCAGAAATTAATGAGTTAATGATGATAGCAGGCTCTGAGGTAGAATAGCTGTAGACTGATATTCTCATGGAGGTCCTGATGTATGAAATAATCATGTTTGAGCAACTGAAAGTCTCAGATGGTCAATACTGGGAAGGCGAGACCCCGATGAGGGTCTGCCATGGTGCAAGAAGAAGTTTGTTTGAGTAGAGAGGATAACCCCTGTATTGAGGGGCAATAGGAACTGGTGGGATGGTGAGACCCCCACGTGGGTTCACCATCACCACAGAATGATGAATCTGAGGTGAGGGGGCGAAAGTCTGGCAAAAACTGTAATATGATGGATGCAGTTGAGGAAGGAGGGTCCCATGAGGGTGCGTTGAGAAGGAATAACAGTATGCACCAGCATGTCCTGAATCACTGGTTAACACAGAGTCCTAGATAAGTCCATAATTGCTGTCTTACTGGATAATTCAAGGTAAAGTGAGGGTCATGGAAGTAGGATGGAAGACAAGGAATATGAGGAAGACTTTTGAAGGGGATGCAGAAGAGGGATTAGGGGACCCCATGTCGTCTGCCATCACCATAGTATATATCGATGCAGGTGATAAGGGGGTATCCTTGTGAGCGAGTCTGTTGCAGTCCAAGGTAAAGAAAGTAATACCTGTGCATATGAACTCCTGAAGTGATTAGGAAATACTTTTGAGCTATAGTAGAGCCCTTCTGAAGGTGTGTATGTTTGGGCTGGTGGGACCCCTCGTAGTCCACCATCACTGTTCCAATAGAGTAGTGAGTGATAGGGATGGTGGGACCCCATGTGGTCTGCCATCGTTCCATCTGAGTAATGCGATGGGTTCCATCAAGTAGTGCATGGCAGAGATGGCGGGACCCCACATGGTCTACCATCGCCATACCACGTGACTGGGAAGGCGAGACCCCACAGGGTTCGCCGTTGCCAAATAAGCACTAGGGCATGATAGGGACGGTGGGACCCCATGTGGTCTGCCATTGCTGTATCCGAGTAATGCGATGAGTTCCATCGAGTAGTGCATGGTAGAGATGGCAGGACTCCACATGGTCTGCCCTCTCCGTACCACATGAATAGGAAGGTGGGACCCCATGTGGTTTGCCTTCGCCATAGCATGGAGTACAGCCTATGTGGGATGGTGGGACCCCACGTGGTCCGTCATCGCCATGGTAAGGAATAGTCCACATATAGTTCCAAGTAGTCCACCTACATAAATGGAATGAATCTGAGCTATAAACAGATGCCTTCTCATTGGGACGGGTGGATTGAGATGGTGGGACCCCATGAGGTCTGCTATCGCCACGGTATATAATAGATTAAAGCACTTGGATGTACAATTCTTATTTGGTTGGCACTGACATGGTGAACTGTTAATGAGTCCATGAAGGCCACCAGAGACTCTGGGAGTAGCTTTTTCAAAAATACAGTACACCTTTGATTTCATGAGGATACTAGAGTTCATACTAGAGAGTATAAGGAAGTCAAAGGCATTTGCCCACAAGGACCTCCCCCACCATTCAGTGGCGATGACCTACGTCACCAACTTCTGCAAGAAATTCATCTAGCCTTTTTTTAAAAATATTTATATTTTCAGCATCAACCACCTCCTGTGGCAAACCATTCCACCATCTTACTGCCCTATTTTTAAATCCATTCCTTCTTCTCTCAGTTTTTACCCTTTCTTCCCTTAATTGTTTATTATGACACCTTAGATAATACGTTTTTTCTGCTATCTCCAAACCCAAATCAAGCCTTAAAACTTCATCCCTCATAATTTTAAACAATAATAGTAAATCGCCCCTCTTTCTTCTACTCTCTAATGTCCATAAATTCAGTCTTTTCAGCCTTTCATCATAAGATCTATCTCTCTCCCCTTTTATCATCTTTGTATAAACTCTTTGTGGCCTCTCCATCACCCTTATATCCTTTACAAGATATGGAAAAAAGTGCCGAACAATAATCAATTATAGGCCTGACCATTGTTCTATACAAAGGCATCAACACCTCCTCATTTCTAGACTGAAATCCTCGTCTAATGCAATTTACCAACTGCATAGCTCTGCTTGAAACTTTTTTACTATGCGCTCCACTATTTAAATCATTCTGTACAAATACTCCCAGGTCTTTCTCTCCCTCTGATATCTTTAATTTCAATCCTAATATATTATATGACTGTTGAACATTTTGTCTCCCAAAATGCATTATAGTGCACTTTTCCTCATTAAAGGTCATACCATTAGTCTTTGCCCATTCCAGTATACCCATCAAGTCCTGTCCAAAATTTAATCTGTCATCGAATGTATCCACAACTCCTCCCATCTTAATATCATCAGTGAATTTAACCATCTTGTTCTTCCTAGATATGCTTAAATCGCCAATAAATATTCTAAACAACAGAGGCCCCAACACCAACCCCTGCGGCACACCACTCATCACCTTCCGTGGATCTGATAAATAACCATACAATCTAACCCTCTGACACCTATCTTCCAACCAATGTTTCACCCATCTCACAATGGCCCAATCCACTCCCAACCCTATCAATTTTTCCACTATTTTACAGTGAGGTACAGTATCGAACGCCCTACTGAAATCTAGTAATACCACATCTACATTTCTACCCTCATCAATGTGTTTACTAACATTTTCATAAAAAAACACCAAATTAGTCTCACAGGACCTGTTTGCCACAAATCCATGCTGGTCTGTATCATCTAAGTTCTTACTCCTTAGATAATCCAGAATAAAGTCATTCAATATTCCCTTAATGATCTTCAAACACCATGAAGTCTTGCTATATTAGGACCATTGCAGTCATTCCCCACACTTGAACTGCCCCGGAGAGGAAACAGTTAACTCCAGAGTGATCTGGAGTTCCACAGCGCGAGGGCGCTGTTCAAAGCTCTATCTGGCTAGTTTCAAATGAAACTGTCAGATTCTTTACTCCGCTTCACTGAACAGTCGCTCCGGAGATCAGCTCCTTCAGCTCGGTTCATTTCTCGGTTCAATCGAGTATTTTCGGTTCATTGGAACCGCAAAAGTATTTATTTACCGCATTTCGTTAAAAGCTCTATCTAAACCGTAAGTACAGAAATTAAGTCTGTGTGGAAATTATTATCGGGTTCGGTTTGAACCGATCGGCTTGTTAAAATATATGTATCAAACTGTTTGGTTGGGCTTTTAGAGTGCGGTTCCCGGTTCTTATCGGTTCTAAAAAAACCTAACTTTTATTTGGGGTTTTTCAAATACCCGTGACACGGTTAGGAACCGATAAGGGTGTCTTGCCTGGCACTGCCATCTAAAGGGCAAGTTTTTGGTTAGGCTGGCATTATGTCTGAGAAACCCAAAAGAAAAACCGGGCCCACTGGGTTTCAACACTGTGATGTCTGTGGGGAAGCCTTTGCCAAGGCTGACCCACACACCACTTGTGTTTATTGTCTGGGGGCTGACCACCTCCTGTCAGACTGCCAGGTGTGTAAAAATTTCCCTGCAGCCACCCTGGAAAAGAAATTGGGCCGGCTCAGGGAACGAGAGGCCAAAAAGTCCGCTGACCCGGATGGCCAGCCCAGTCCAGCACCCACTGGACCAGAGGGAGTGCCCTGACCAGGCGAGACTTCCTCGGCAAAGGAAGGCTGGTTCAGAGGAACCAGTCCCAGCAAAAGACAAAGAAATCAGCAGGTCTGAGTACAAAATTGTCTCTCCAACTGCTGCAGAGATAGCTAAAGCCATTCAGATTGTCCAATCTTTGTCTCAGGGATCTCGAACCCCTGCATCTGGGAAAAGGGTGGCTCGCTCAGTCCCAGTGGTTCAGGATTATGATGTTGAGGATTTTATGAACCACATGAGGGGGAGGAATTTGAACAGTATGTTTGTGACTGGAAGGTCTGGACGTGCCGATTGAACCGACATTTCTCCAGATAGACCTTTAGAATCTCCCCTATGCTGTCTGAGTCCCTTCTCTTTTATGTTTTACAAAAGGTTGCAGAAACCCTCCAGCTTCCTTTAGAAGAGGCTGTGGATGAGCAAGAGGAGCCTGATTATGTTGAAATGATGGATATTCCAGAGTCTAGGAGGTTGTCTATTCCTTTGCATAAGTCATTTAGGAAGCAAACAACAAAGATTTTAAAAATCCTCATTCTGTCCCTCCTGTAGATAAAAAATGGACAGAAGGTATACCTTATCAGGCCCTGATACAGACTTCCTCTGAGCAGTGTAGTCATGTAGGTGTGGTGCAAGCTGCAGCCTGTGACAAGGTTAATATTCCCCTGGCCTCACATCCTCCTGATAAGGATTCCAGGAAGATTGATGCCATGGCGAAAAAACAATATATGGCAGCTTCTTTGGGACTCAGGCAGGCTAATTATATGGCTTATGTGGCTAGATATCAGAAATGTAGATGGGACACTTTATTGCAGTTAGCCAAGCAGGCCCAGGTCAGCTGGCTAGTGAGTTGGAACAAGTGGCTGCTGATGGCATTGAAGCCTCTAAAGTTCAATTTCATACTGCTGTTGATGTTAATGATGTTTCCTCTAGGGTCATGGCCACTTCTGTAGCTTTCCGTAGGTTGGCATGGCTCAGATGCACTAATCTGTCCCAAGATACTCAGTCAAAGGCTATGGATTTTCCTGTAACGGAAATTCTCTGTTTGGTGATCAAACGGAAAATTATATGAAAAGATGGATGAATATAGAACTACCTACAAAAGTGCCCAAGCTAGGAGAGACATGCCACTCCACAAAGGCATGCCCCAGAGGTAGGGAGCCTTTCCACAGGCCCTTTTACCAATCTCAAGCCTCCTCTGCTTTTTCACAGAGGGGTTTTTTCAGAGGCAGAGGTAGACGGGCATAGGTAGACAGTCACCTCCCTCAGCCTAAAGCTGCTGCCAAGCAGGCACCCTGATGGGGTGCCCAGGGCCGTTCTCCTGTACCAGTGGGGGCAGGTTGGCTTATTTCAGCCAGAACTGGCTGTCCCTAACTTCGGACAGGTGGGTTCTGGAAGTAGTAAGCCAGGGCCTGGTTCTCAGCTTCAAACAGTTCCCAAAGATGAGAGCCAGGCAATTTCCACCTGCAAACTCTTCTGAAGCCCTTGCTTTGGAAGCAGAGGTTTCTTCCTTCTGTATTGCAAAGCAGTGGAAGGGTCCCCCTTGCCATCAGGGCAAGGACTGTACTCAAGATATTTTCTTACCCCAAAAGACAGGAGAATGGCGCCCATCTTAGACTTAAGGTACCTGAACAAACATCTATTGAAACCAAAGTTCAAAATGTTAACTCTAGCAATGATTTTGCCTTCCTTGAGGCCAGAGGACTGGTTAGCTTCCTGGACCTCAGGGGACGCCTATTTTCATGTCATGATCAGGCCTTCTCACCGAGAAAGTACCTCAGGTTCAGAACTGCTCTCTGGCCACTACCAGTTCAGAGCAATGCCCTTGGCCTAACCTCGGCCCCAAGGGTATTCACAAAATGTCTAGCTGTGGTAGTGGCTCATTCAAGAAGGCAAGGGATTGCTGTGTTTCCCTACCTGGATGACTGGCTCATAGTGGGTCAGTCTCCAGATCAGGTAAAATCCCACTTGCAAGTCACCCAGCAGCTTCTCACTTCCTGGGATTCCTGCTGAACTTACAAAGTCAGTTCTGGAACCTGTTCAGGTTCTAACTTTGTAAGGTGCAGAATTGAACAAAAGTTAGCCAGGGCATTTCTCCCCTCGGAAAGAGTGGACAGGCTCATTGCCCTGGCATCCTCCTTTACCCTCATGGTCTCTCGACCAGCAAGGCACTTTCTGCAACTCCTAGGGCACATGGCTGCTTCCACAGCTGTCGTGCAGGGAGCAAGATTTCAGATGAGGGACATCCAGTTCCACTTGAGGTCCTATTGGTCTCAAAGGAGGGACCCCCTTACCAAATTAGTCCCGGTGACCAAAACCCTGATCCTGGCCCTTCAGTGGTGGCAGGATCAAAGCAATCTTACTCAAGGGGTTCCCTTTATACCCGTTTCCCTCCCTCACCCTCACCACGGATGCCTCCCTGTTAGGGTGGGGGGCTCACTTGGGCGACCTTTCCACTCAAGGAGTGTGGTCCCCAGGAATCTCTGCCCACATCAATCTTTTGGAACTCAGAGCTGTTCTTTAGCTCTCCAGGCTTTTGCAACTGTTGTCCAGAACAAAGTAGTTCAAATCAGGACAGAACAACACCACAACAATGTGGTACATAAACAAGCAAGGGGCACTCGGTCATCAGCCTTGTGCACGAGAAGCAATGAAGTTGTGGTCTCTGGCTTACTCCTAAACACCTCCTGATCATGAATTCACCTTCCAGGAAAGGACAATGTCCTGGCGGATGCTCTCAGCAGGATTTCCCAGGGCCATCACGAATGGTCTCTGAATCCTCAAGTATTGGGGTCTTTGCCAGATGGGGCACCCCTCAGATAGAATCTTCGCAGCCCCAGACAACCATCAACTCCTCTATTTTGTTGCAGGCCTCCAGTGCTGGGCTCAGTCCCCTGGACACCTTTCTGTTGGATTGGAAAAGGAAATTCCTATATGCTTTTCCCCTTCCTCTCCTCTTCAGGGGTATTGGTAAAAATCAGAACTCAGCCCTGCAAAGTGGTTCTGATTGCTCCAGACTGGGCCAGACAGCCCTGGTATCCTCCTCCTGTCCTTGATAATCCACCTCCTGACCTTGCCCAGGACCCACGACTTGCTGACCTGTGCACAGGGAGAGTGTGGTACCGGACCTCAAATCCTCCACCTCAAGGCTTGGTTCTTGAGGAATTAGAATTTGCTGATTTGCACCTTTCTCAAGGGGTCCTGGATATTTTAAAGGCTTCTAGGAAGCCTTCCACTAGGGCTACTTACAATTCTAAGTGGAAGAGGTTTTCCTTCTGGTGTTCGGAGAAACAAATTGTGCCAGAATCTGCTGACTTGGCCACTTTACTGGACTATTTGGCCCATCTAAATTCCCTAGGCCTTAGACCAGCTACCTTGAAGGTTCATCTGGCAGCTGTTTCTGCCTTTGTTTCAGCAGGGAAGCCTGTTTCTCTTTCCTCTCACCCTGTGTTTTCCAAGTTTTTTAAAGGGTTACTTCACACTAACCCTCCCTTTAGGGAACCAGCCCCTGCCTGGGACCTGAATGTTTGCATTGCTCAGTTAATGCAACCTCCCTTGAGCCTTTCTTCTGCAGATCTCAAGTATTTAACATGGAAAACTGTTTTCTAGTGGCTATCACTTCTGCCAGACGTATAAGTGAATTGCAAGCCCTTTCAGTGGAAAAGGATTTTATTTCTTTTCACAGGGATAAGGTAGTCCTCAGGACTAACAGAAAGTTTTACCAAAGTGGTTTCAGATTTTCATCTGAACCAGTCCATTTCTCTCCCAGTATTTTTCACTGAGCATTCTTCCTCGGGTGAAAGGAGACTACACAGCTTGGACGTCAAAAGAGCCCTAAGCTACTATGTGGAACGTACCAAGGGTCACAGGTTCGAATCCCTCCAACTCTTCCTTACCTATGGAGAGGTTGGCAAAGGGAGACCTGCCACTAAGAGGACAATTGCAAGGTGGATTGTCTCTTGTATCCAATTCTGTTACCAAAAACTAGGTAGGGAACCCCCCTCAGGACTGAGGGCTCACTCCACCAGGGGTACAGCTGCATCTCTAGCGGCTGCTAGAGATATTCCCATTTTGGAAATTTGTCAAGCTGCTACCTGGAAAACAGTTCACACCTTTACCAAGCATTATTCCCTGGACGTCCAGTCCAGGAGAGATGCTCGTTTTGGCACAGCTGTACTTCAGAGCCTATTTCCTAAGTAGGTTCTGACCCTCCTCCATGGAGGTACTGCTGGGTATCTGCAATGGTCCTAATATAGCAAGACTTCATGGTGTTTGAAGAAAAATTACTCACCTTAGTAATTGCTTTCTTCTCATGGAGTCTTGCTATATTAGGACAACCCTCCTCCTACCCCTCTCAGAACTCCTACTTGGGTATGGGGTTGGCAAATTAGTGCAAGCACTGTGTCATGCCATTTAGTCTCTCAGTTCCCCCACCTTGTTTCCTTTGGGTTGGGAACTAGGTATTTCTATTTTTTGTTAAGTGGTAGATGGTCCCTCTCTGGACTTGAGTCTTTTGGGGAGAGAGGCCTATTAGTGCTTGTGAGGGTGATCCTAGCAATAAATATTATTATTATTCTGTGATTGTTCTAATTCTACTAATGGTAGGTAGCCAATGGCTAGTGTAGAGCTTTTCCACACAGACTTGCTATGTTAGTTTAGCTCCGTAAAGAACCTGACAGTTTCATTTGAAACTAGCCAGATAGAGCTTTGAACAGCGCCCTCGCGCTTTGGAACTCCAGATCACTCTGGAGTTAACTGTTTCCTCTCCGGGGCAGTTCAAGTGTGGGGAATGACTGCAATGGTCCTAATATAGCAAGACTCCATGAGAAGAAAAGCAATTACTAAGGTGAGTAATTTTTTCTTCCCCACTATAGAGGTCAGACTCACAGGTCTGTAATTTCCTGCATCACCCCATTACCTTTTTTATATATAGGTATCACATATGCTGACTTCCACATTTCCAGAACTATACCTTCATCCAATGATTTTTGTCCCAGATTTGTTATAACCAGCACCAAAATATCCTCTAACTCCTTTACCAAGAAAGGATGCATCCCATCTGGGCCTGCAGCCTTTTCCACCTTCAACTTCATAATTCTACTCCTTACCCTCTCTTCTGTTATAAAATGTTTTGGGTCCAACATACTGTCAACTATATATACTGTCTCCATACTCCCAATACACTTTTTATAACATCTACTAAATTCTTCCAGCATTTCCTCACATTTAGAAGTTGTATTCCCCTTAATATTCAATGGTCCAATCATGCTGTTACCTCCTCTCTTTCCGTTTACATATGCAAAAAAAAAATTGCTATTGCTCTTTTCCATCGCTAATCTGAATTCTAACTGTTTTTTTGAGATCTTAATTTCCTTCTTTAATTTTTTTTGAATATCCTTATATTTAATTTTTAAATCTGATGAACTTGACTTTCTCATTTTTCTATACAACACTTTCTTTCTATTGTACAATCAAATTATATTTTTTGTTAATCACGGTGGTTTTTACCTTTACTATTATATACTCTTCTCCTGGGTATAAATTTATCTATTACCTTCTTCATTTTCCCACTGAAAAATTCCCAAGACATTTCCCTATTAAGATCTTTCATTTCAACCTCCCAATCAATATTACCTAATTCTTCCCTAATTGCCTCAAAATTTCATCTCTTATATAATATCTGCTCAGTTACTCCTTTTACCCTCCTTATTTCCCAAAACATATTAAATTGTATGGAATTATGATCACTCATTCCAACCTGTGGTTGAACCTTAATTTGCGTTATAACATCTGGGACATTTGTTAAGATGATATCCAATATATGATTTCCTCTAGTGGCCTCCTGTATACACTGCTCTATACCTACTGCCATAAACTCCTCTTGTAATCTACATTCCAAACTATTTCCTTCCATACCGTTATTCCACTTAATATTTGGCATATTCAGATCTCCTACCATTACCAAGTCAGTACTTTCAGCTAATTCAGTTACATATTTACAAAAGGCATCCATACATTTCCGATGTAGGGAAATAAAATCTTTGAGATAATCAGAGTGTCATAAAATGGGGGTCCTAATGGGGAAATATATATCATGAATCCAGATTGTAACAAGGTTTATAGTAATAAAAGTTCAGTCCAGACCTTTTGTAGTGAAGTTTATCAAATAAAGAATTACTGATATCGGAGCCAGGTCCCGATAGGATGGTATCGGAAAGCGACCTGCTTCTGCTGTAGAGCTGAGAGCCTCCCAGGATAAAAGGGGGATTTGAAGTGCTGCAAAAGGAGGGAAGCCCGCACCGCAAGTGGTTGGTCATCCTTGGAAAGTGAAACAGGTAGCGGAAATGGCAAGTTATTATTAGCATTATGATCTCAGGTAGGGAGAAAACAACAGGAATAGATAAACTCTTCAAGAGCATAGGTCCTGTTTTCATACAAATGACCTCAGTAATAAGTAATAGGGAAGAGGAATACAGAACTAATGGGAAATACAAAATGAACTGTCTAACTACTATGTTTCGTGAAAGTTCTCCTAATGGCATCAGCTGCTCTTTAAGTGAGGCAGGATACCACTGTCTTTTCCGACATAAACCAGGATTTGGAGCTTACCACAAAAATTGTCTCCATTTGGAGAAATGTCGAACATACAATTCAAATGCAACATAATCCCATAGGATCTGTCTGTGAGCACAATTATTCCTTTCCAGGAATCCTTTCAACTTTTCATTAATTCTGCACAGACTTGGAACATCGTCTTCATCTAGGTCCTTTCTCCAGCACTAAGGTAGGTCACAATTGAAATTTAAACAAAGAAAGGCACTCCTCCGAGTGTAGTAACTTTGAGATTGTCAGCACCCCCCCAAAAAAAAAAAACAATCTCCCCCCCATGGCAACGTTACCATACATTTTTTCCAAGGCAAACTGGCATGTCAGCACAGAAGTGTTTTAACAATTCTGGTTATCCTCCTTTTCTCTTGATGTTGCCCTAAATTCATTCAAAAATAAAGTGCCATGACAGTAGTCCTCAAGGGCATCTGGTGCTGCTGCTGCTGCACAGCTGCAAACACCATTCATCTCAAACACCAGACAAACTCCTAATCTCCAAAAACACGATGTCGACAGAACCAAACCAACCATGCCATATAACACTGGTAGCATGCTCAGGGCTAGAATGCCAAAGAGTGAAGGAACAATACGGTATCAGTAAGGTCATCAAAGTGCAAAATTAGCATAAGTTTCATTTGTAACCCCTCACCCCTGCCTTTTTGCCAAAACAACAGGTGGCATGCTGTTGAAGATAACAGCAGTACCTGGTGGGGACCTCGGTTCGGGGAGGATGAGGTTATTCGGCACAGGGGGACCTAGGTTTGGCTACTCTGCACAGGGGCACCCAAGTAAATCCGAACACAGGAAGCAATAACTGTAATGTCCAGAACCAGGAATGGGATTCTTCAGTGTGGCTTTTATTCACAAACTAGCTGAACAAAACAAAGCATAGACAGACCCCCATGGGGCTACATTTCCTGGTAATGCAGATTAGAGACTACAATGTGGTCCACTGGAAGAATGAACCAATTATACTGTTTTTAGGCTCTGGACCCACCAGGCACACAGCCCAGACTTGCACGCGCGTTGGGTGCACAGCCCGACTGGCCCGGCTCCCCCGACGGCCACTTGATCCACGGTCCATTGGAAGAATGAACCAATCATCCTGTCGTTGCTCCCCACACCACTTAGAGTCTTTGACTCCTACAGAGATTTCTTCCTTACTTGTTATGACTCCCCATCTCACAAAGAGAATTTTTCTTTACACTTGTTGTGGCTCCCCACACCACTTAGAGTCTGTGACTCCTAGAGAGATTTTCCCTTTTGCAACCCCACGTCTGGGTACTTCCCCCATCACTAGCCAAGTGCATGAGGCAAAGTAGCAACCACAGCAGAAATCTGTAGAGGTGGACTTGGTTACTAAAGATGGGGGGTTTGCCCACCTCCAGCTCCCACAGCCCATACCCGGCCATTTCCCTGGGAAAACTGAACTTCTGAATGTAGATTAAATGGTAGATGATCTGGCACATCTCCTCTACATATTACTTGAATCACACAGCACTCTAGCATTTGACACTACTCCACTTGTTTGGCCTAGTCCTATAGGCTTCCAAAAATGTAGCTCAATCCCAAGATTTCCACACATGTCCCAGGGTGAAGAAAACATTTTGTCCTTTTTTGTCAGAGCAGACACTCACCCTTTAGTTGCAGATGCCCCACAGGCGAATCACAAATCTTCCAACTTTCCAAAACAAAGGCTGAACTGAACAGGCAGCTTTTCTTCCTCTTGGCAGAATTAAGGGGATTGCCCCAGGAATCTGCATGGGGATCTTTACATCCCCCCCCGGAGGGAGGGGGCACTGAGACCCGAACAGCAGTCTCCACCACTTGAGCACACCTTCACTTACTGAAGACAAATTGGAAAGCCAGGGGGATACTGGGATGCATAGGAAGGGGCATCACAAGTAGAAAAAGGGAAGTGGTTATCCCTCTATACAGACAGTTGGTGAGACCCCATCTGGAGTACTGCGTGCAGTTTGGAGACCTCATCTACGCAAGGACATAGACAGGATGGAAGCAGTCAGAGGAGACACTAAAATGGTGCAGGTCTACATCAGAAACCATATGAAGAGACTGAGAGAGCTTAATATGTATACCCTTGATGAAAGGAGGGATGGGGGACATGATAGAAACTTTTAAGTACCTCAAGGAATCAACAAAGTCCAGGAGGGTAGCATCTTTCAGAAAAAGAGATGTGCAAGAACAAGGGGGCACAATTTAAAGTTAGAGGGGGGACAGCTCAGGGGTAATGTGAGGAAATTCTTTTTCACGGAGAGAGTGGTGGATGTATGGAACCGCCTGCCTGGAGAGGTTGTGGGGTCTAAAACAGTGGAGGAATTAAAACATGCATGGGACAGACATAAGGCAATTATAGTGGGGGGTTGCAGGAAATAGGCTGTTGGTTAACTAGAATCTGCAGCTTATCCAGTAGGTAGGGAAATGGGCAGACTGGGTGGGCCAAGTGGTCCTTATCTGCCATCAAAGTCTATGTTTCTATGTTTCTATGGACACTGACTACTAACCTTTGAAAACTCCCAACATTCTATCTAACTCCCTCTGCTGCAGATTCCAATGTGGCTTATGCAGCTGCGAAAGTTCTATTGGTGATGTCATCCCTCAGTCTCAGCTGAGACTGAGAACAGAGTGAGACAGTGTGAAACCCATTTAACTGGAGTTTCACAAGCTGCCTTCCCTGCCTACCACTAGGTCTTACTGGGATTCTAGTAACCCCGGGTAACAAGGGGGTTACACATTTATTAATTTAAATGAAACCAAAGTAAAATGGAGAATTAAAATTTACAGACACCACTTCAGGGACGGAGCTGCAGAGAGCAGAGCAACACTGTGGCCATCTTTCAGCTCCACCCCCCTGATGAGTACTGTCTTACAGTGACAATACCTGGCTGATTCCCCAGACTGTCTTTGCTGGCAGTCTCTCTTCCTGGAGCTCAGGGATCACTCTCTCCCTTTCTCTTTGAAGCCAGCAGACTTTAAGGCCTCTGAAAACAAGCAGGTCATCTCCAAAGGCTGAAGGGGCAAACAGTCTTTCAAGCAGTCTCCAAACTGCAGGTTCAAACCACAAAAATGACTTCTTCACCTCAAACTGGATTTCCCAGACAATGGGAATCTTCGGTAGATGGCTCTGTACTCTGGTAACTGTGTCCAGGCAACACTTCAGGTGACTGGTAGGATGCAGTCCACCCTCCTTACAGGCTGGGGCTTCTCTGGGATGCTGCAAAGTTTTATTTGCAAACACTTTTCAGACACATACCCTGGCTGTCCAGGTGATAGAGAGCTTTAAGCACATCTCCTGGAGTTTGGCTGTGGAAGCCTTAGGCAGACTTCCAAACTTTTTCCTTCTGACACAGTCTAAACCCTCCTGACTCACAGACTGCCCCGAGCTGAATCTGTCCCTGGGGTCTGAGGGGAGAAAATGCAGCATCTAATTAGTTGAACACTGCTGTCCATTTGTTAAATTAATATGCATTAAGTCCTCTCAATGCCTGATTGGTTGGCTGGTTAGGCACCAAGAACACAGTCCTCACCCCCCTACCCAAGGAGCCATTGCCAAGTCCTCCAGGGCTCCTCAAATGTTTATTGGTGCAGACTAAGGTCAGGGGTGACAAAGATGGCTGCTGCCCAAACAGTTTATGAACAGTCCCAACTTTAAGTCTATTTTGTATCCAACAGCAGTGTTTCAAGTCTATTTGCCCCAGCATTTGGTATTCCCTGGCATCCAGTGCCAAATTGGGGCTTGGCAGGTACTTCCCCTGCTTGTTGCAAGCATCGCAGCACTGTCCCTCCAAGGTGACAGGCAGAGCTTTCATATTCATAGCAGCCTGCTCTTAAAGTGGAAGCATACCTATAGTGCTGAGAGTGCTTTTTAAAGTTTTATTTCGTGTGCCCCCCTCCCATGCATGTCTCCGAGTCCCCTGATGCCACTGGCATCCTTGGGGCTGGAGCACACAAAGGGGAGCTGAAACTGAGCTGACAGAGTGGCTTTACAACTGAGTGATGTAGAGCTTACAACAGCTAATCTGGCAGCCGCCAGCTCGTGCATTCAAACAGGCTTTCTGCACGAACACTCATACACTTCTCAGTGCGGCATTTGCCAAACTGCCAAGCAGGTGGTTTTACTTTCCTCCACAGCTCCTGTCCCTCAACAGGATTTAGGCACATGGGGACCAGCAGGAGCAACAAGGAACCCAGCTATGGATCGAGGACCTGGTGAGAGGCAGAGAAGTGCCTAGGGAGATGGTTCAGGTAAGCCCCAGTGGTGATAGTTGGGGTTACACTTTCCTCCTCCTAAACACTTGGCATCTGCACCAAGTCCATGACAAGGACTTGGTGCATTAAAACATTAAACATGGCATTTTAAACATGCAAAGTCTATCTAGACAGATGATACCTACCTAGCATAGGCAGTTAGATACATTCTAGACTAGACAAATGCAAACTATCTACACAATAACAAGGCAGATACTGAAAAGCTTTTCAACCAACCAACCAAACTTTATTTTTGAAATGCTATTCCACATAGATAATAGCACTGTATATAGTATAATCAATAAATTTAAAACATAGTATAATCAACATTTTTTTTTTTAAACACTCAACCAAACTTTCCAAACATAGCAGGAATTCAAGTATCATCATATGCCAACTCAAATGAATAAGTTTTTAAGGCAGATTTGAAGGTCTCAATGGATGGGCAATCCCTTATCCGATGAGGTAGAGAATTCCACAGGGTTGGAGCAGCATAAGCAAATGACCTAGTTCCTGATGTTGTCAAACAGACCCTGGGAATCTCCAGCAATCCCTTGTTGGGAGAGCAGGGAGGGCGAAGGGGGTGGTAGGGACAAAGAAGCTCTTGGTGGTACCCTGGTCCCTGTCCTTGTAGGGCCTTATAGGTCAGTAATCCGACCTTGAAGGTGGTCCTCCACCACACTGGTGGCCAGTGCAAAGTGCAGCGCACAGGAGTGACATGTTCAGATCTACATAAACCTGTCAAAACCTAGCAGCTGCATTCTGCATCAGCTGCAGGCAGCGGAGGTCCACCCCCGGTAGCCCTAGGTATAGGGCATTGCAGTAATCAAGGCACGAGGTCACCAAGGTGAGGACCAACATCTGGAGGTCATCAGGTGGTACTAGGTGCTTTATCGAAGTGACATTCCTCTGATGATAAAAAGAACTTGGCAATGACTGACACCTGAGTCTTAAGTGTCAGTTTGCTATCAAGCATGATGCCCAGATCTTGCACCCAGTCAGAAGTCCTCAGTTGGTTGCCCCCCAGTCAAAGCCCGGATGGCTGCCCAGCCAAAGCTCTCTCCCCCCAACTACCCAGGTCCACAACCAACACCTCACTCTTATCTAGATTCAGCCTGAGCCAGCTAGCGCTCATCCAGTCCTGGATCTCAGCGAGACAGTTGTTAAATACTGTAACTGCATTGTAGTGCCTGGGCACAAAGGACAAGTACAGTGCAGTATCATCTTCATAGCAGTGAAAACTCAACCCGTACCGCTTAATAATGTCTTCCAATGGCAGCACATACACAGCAAACAACATGGGGGAAAGCACAGAGCCCTGTAGCACCTCACATGGCAGGGAGGTAGGAGCCGAGAAAAACACCCCGGACTCCGCTCTCTGTGTCCCGCCAGAGAGGAATGAATGGAACCATCTGAGGACTGTGCCACTCAGCTCACAGAAAAGCTGCAGGTTCTCTAGCAACACCCCATGATCCAAGGTGTCAAATGCTGCAGAGAGATCAAGAAGGACTAAGATGGAATGGCTCCTCTGATCCCTTGCTATCAGGACATCATTTACTATCAGACCAATGCTGTTTCAGTATTATGTCTTTCCCTGAAACCAGACTGGAGAGGATCATAGATGTCGTGGGCAGTAACATGATCCTCGAGCTACAATGCAACTGTCTTTTCAATAACCTTACCTACAAAAGGTAGGTTAGAGACTGGCCTGTAGTTTACAAGGCAGTCAGGGTCCACAGAAGGTTTTTTTCAGGAGGGAGTGAACCACTACCTCCTTAAGGGAGTCTGGAAACACCCCGGTCTCTAATGAACACTTAACTATCTCTGCAAGGATTGGTCCTGTTGCTTTCATGCACCCCATAAGGAGGCGCATCAGACCTGGATCCAAACCACAGTAAGTTGGTTGCAAGCCCTGGACCAACTTCATGACATCATCGATAGCCAACCGAGCAAAGTCTGACCAGACAAACTGGCTGCTAGTGCTCCCTCACTGATCTCTGCTCTGCTGTGCCCATTTGAGTGAGCTACACGGATCTCCAACCTGATGGTCACAATCTTATCTGTGAAGAATCGAGAGAACTCCTCACACTTTTCTTGTGAAAAGGCTCTCCAATTCTGGAGACAGGCTGGACTGCACAGCCTGTCCACAGTCCGGAAGTGCTGGGCCAGTCGATTCCGTGCCACTGCAATTTCCCTGGACAGGAACTTTGCCTTCTTACAGGAGACCACAGATTGATATACCTTATAATGGGATATGAATCTGAGTTTGTCATCAGTCAGGCTGGATTTCCACCAGAAAAAGCTCCAACCTTCTCCCCACTCTCCTCATTTCCCTCAAGGTCCCATCAAACCACAGGGACCGAGGGTGAAGAGTGAGTGGGCGAACACGGACTGGAGCAACGGCATCCAGGGCCTCCGCCACTGCCTTATTATAGTCTTGCAGCAGACTCTCTGGATCCCTGCTAACACTCGCACTGCCCGATAGGTCCAGAACCACCATCAGACCATCTGGAGTTACTCCCCGTAATGGGCGGTACCGGACCATCTCCGTAGGGGCAGGTCTATTGGGGGGGCCACGAAGCAGAACCCAATAGTGTGGTGATCAGACCATCTGACGGGTTCCACCACCACATCAGAGATCTCCATCCCCCAGCAGGAACACCAGACCCAATGAATGACCTTGTATATGGGTTGCAGAGGTAATTACTTGTGTGAGCCCCAACTACATCATCAGTTGGAGGAAGTCTTGTCCAAATTGCAATAGTTCATTGTCAACCCAGACAGTGAAGTCCCCCAGTACCAACCACCTGGGGGTCTCCAATACCATCTCGACGATGAAGTCCACGACCTCCTGCAGGAACTCCTTCTCACTCCCGGGTGGATGGTAAATGAGAAGTATCCTACAACCCACACCTACACCCATGATACATTCAAAGGATCTAGTGGCCCCAACTGGCTCCTCTACTAGGCCCAGCTCTGTCTTAAAACAGATGGCTACCCTCCCCCCCACCCATGTGATCCAACCTCGGGCGGTGTACCACCAAGTACCCAGCTAAAACAGCTGACTCCAAAATGGGACCAGCATTTTCATCTAGCCAGGTCTCAGTGATGCAAGCCAGGTCAGATGACCCAACAAGATCAGTAATTACTGCTGTCTTGTTTTGAATCGTCCTGGCGTTGCATAACACTGCACGGGTTGAATGAGCAGTCAAGGTTGACTGGGCTGCCTGACCACTACTAGTAGAGCCCTTGGGTATGTCACCAAGCAGGGCAGACCCCTTTCCTGAACCCATTTCACCCCATGGCATCTCCTCGTCCCCACCACCCCAATTCATCCCCCCCAGTTCCACTCCCCCACCTGAACCCCCAACCCCGGTGCCTCATCACAATCCCCAAGGTGTGACAGCACCTATAGACCTCAGCTGAAAGTGGGGGGCAATCAAAGGGGCAAAATGCCCTGAGCTCAGTGGGAGAGTAATGCCTGCCTGTTGGAGCCCTCTGAAAGCACATCCTGCCAATTCTACTCCCAGCAATAAATCAAATCAATCACTCACTCACTCATACAATTACATCCACTCATATACATTCAAAATAAAATCCTAAAATTCCTAACCAGAATTACCATCCCCACCCTCCTAAAATTACAATAACTTAACTACCCCCTAACAAATAACCTAACTTAGCTAAAAAAGAAAACATCCAGTAACCCCATAAGCGGTCAAGAACACAGCAGTAATGGGTCCAATTTGTTTTGAATCAATATCCAACAGTATGTATATCCCAATTGAAGAGGTTAACTTAAGTAATATCCAAAAAGTCACTCCTTGTCTCCAAAGAAAATTTGATACTGGCAGAGGGGCTCTCACCACCCTCCAGCCTCCGATATTTGTCCAAGAATGCAGCACTCTCACTGCCACAATCAGAAAAAGATGCTTGAAATATTTAGCCATAGAAAAATAGGCACTCTCACTGCCTAAATACAAAATAACAAGCAAAATAATTCATATTTAGACATCAAAATGTCTCAAAAGTTCCATAGTCAGCACTTCTTTTTGTTGTTCAGCATCCACAGAGGGGTGAGGTCTCAGCCAAGAAACTTTAAATGGCCCAAAATTACCGGGTTCTGACCTGACCACAGAGGGCACCTCAGAGCCCAATTGATCTCCCCTACTTTAGCTGCTGGGACCTCTCGACCTTCATCAGGGAGCCCCCTGCAGCCTCAGGTGTTCAGGCGAAGCACGCCCTCCACTTTGCACCCCTTGACCCCACAGGGGAAAATGGTGGCCCCCGGTAACCCACCTCAGGGCCAGCCGGTCTGGCTAATCACTCTTCCATTCGCAGTCGCATTCACTCCACTCTGAGTTACTCCACCCGATAGCTGCTAACGTCCCAATAATCCAGGTCCTCCAGCTGCAGCAGTTCCCAGACTTTCTCCGGGGGGGGGACTGTTTCTAAACAACCACAACGCCAAATGCCCCAGATAACTAAACAGCTCCTCCAAGCCGTTATTCTCCCTCTAGGAATCAATCTCCTCAGCTCCGGAGAAGGCAAGGCAAAGCAAGGCAATTTTATTTGTAGGGTGCCCAATCCCGGAGGCTCTGGGTGCCTGACAGTGGTTAAAACAAGACATAATAAATAACAGCATAAATAAATAATACAATAAAAATGCTCAGTATAAATATAACAATTTAAAATAGATTAAAAAGGGGTTCAGAAAATCACAACAGGGACTAGCACAAGATGAGCTCACAAAACTGGGAAAGCCAGGGCAAAGAGGTGGGCCTTCAGCCTCCACTTGAACACCTCCATTGAGGGAGCCTCCTGGACAAAAGGCGGTAACGAGTTCCACAGGGTCGACCCAGAGACACCAAATGCCCGATCTCCTGAGGTCTTAAGCCAGATCCTGGGAATGTTCAGGAGGCCCCTTGAAGAAGAGTGGAGGAAGCGAACAGAGGTCACCGGCATCAGGAGTTCTGACAGGTAACCAGGACCCAGTCTGTATAGGGCCTTGAAGGAGAGAAGACCCACCTTGAAAAGGACCCTCCACCTGACTGGGAGCCAGTGCAGAGCCTGTAGGACTGGAGCCACGTGACTGGACCTCGAAAGGCCCGTCAGTAACCGGGCTGCCATGTTCTGCACTAGCTGAAGTCTGTGGAGGGCCCCTCCCATGACCCCAAAGTATAGAGCATTGCAGTATTCCAATCTGAAGATCACAAAAGCATGCACTAGCATCAGCAGGTCCTCGGATGGAATGATGGGCTTAATCTGGGCAATGTTCCGCAGATGATAGAATACACTACTGACAACAGATGACACCTGATCTTCAAAAGTCAATTTGTTATCAAGGATCACACCCAGGTTTCACACCCTCGGGGCACCCACCAATAGAGCTGAACCCAGGAAAAGCCCTGAGTCAGCCCCAGGTGGCAGCCCATCATGTCTGTGACCAGACTCAATCACCAATACCTCCATCTTGGCCGGGTTAAGTCTCAGCCAGCTGGAAGCCATCCAGTTGTTGATTTTAGCCAGACAGTTGTTAAGCACATCGACTACTACTGATGTTCCTGGGGCAAAAGACAAGTACAGCTGGGTATAATCTGCATAACAGTGAAACTCCATGCTGTACTGTCGATTGATCTCACCTAGGGGCAACATGTACACTGTGAACAGCAACAGCGACAAGATCGAGCCCTGTGGTGCTCCACAAGACAGGGACATTGAGAAGGAGGAGAAATTCACCATCACTACCCGCTGCACCCTGTTTGAGAGATAGGACTCAAACCACCTGATTACAGTACCGGTGAGTCCACAAAACTCACAGAGCCAATCGAGAAGCACAGTGTGGTCCACAGTGTCAAATGCTGAAAAGAGACCGAGGAGAACAAGAACTGACTTGTCTTATCTATCTCTAGCTCTGAGCAGGTCATTATGCACCCTCACTAGAGCAGTTTCTGTGCTGTGTCTAGCCCAAAAACCTGACTGAAATGGCTTATAGAAGTCCGAGGACACCAGGCGATCCTCAAGCTGATGTGCCTCTAACTTCTCAACAACCTTTCCCAGAAAGGGCAGGTTGGAGATAGGATGATAATTCACCAGGATGTCAGGGTCAAGGGAAGATTTCTTAAGGAGGGGCATCACCAGCGCTTCTTTCAAAGCTGCAGGAAGAACCCCCTCTGCCATAGAGCACCTGGCAATCCTGGCGAACACGGGGCCAACAACCTTGACACATCCCATTAAGAAATACATCGGGGCTGGGTCCAGTTCACAAGAAGTGCGATTCAGCTCTAAGATCACCTTAGTCACTTCAGACACCTCCACTGGCCTAAACTCTTCCCAGATAGGCAGAGTGCCTCCAAGACCCCCAGCCCAGCCACTACGTGGAGAATGCCTTCTTGGCAGAATCCCCGAATGGAGAAAAACAGAGCAAACTCCTCACACAAGGTGGATGGCAGTGCTTTTCTCAGCTGCAGACAGGCAGGTTGCAAAAGCCTGTCTACAGTCCAAAAGAGCTGAGGATCTGTTTTTCCCCTTGGCAATTTCCCTGGACAGGAATTCTGCCTTCTTACGGAAAATTGCCCACTAGTACTCCACATAGTGGGCACATAGGACCAGCCTATCGGCCTCCAGCTGGATCTTCCACCAGCAACTCTCCAACCTCTGACCCTTGATCTTCATCACCTTGAGGTCCCCATCAAACCAGGGGGACCTCAAGTAAGAAGATCTGGGTCATATATGAACAGCTGCTAGAGCATCCAGAGCTTTGGAGACCACCCTGTTATAAGTGACAACCGCCTCTCTGGAACCCATTGCGTATGCCACATCAATCCAAGATAGGTCAGCTAGTGCCAACAGTCCCTCAGGGCACACGCCCCTTAAAGGGCAGAAGCTGACCATCTCCACAGGGGGGAGACTACTGGGGGGGTCCAAACGTGAACTCCACAGTACAGTGGTCAGACCAAATGACCTGATCAGTCTTGAGGCTGTCAACCTCAAGACCCAGCTGGAACACCAGATCGAGTGTGTGGCCATGCTGGTGTGTCACAAAAGCAACCGCTTGAGACAGGCCCAGTAACTGCATCAACTGGAGGAGGTCATAACTGAAACGTTGTCGATCCAAGCATTGAAGTCCCCCAGGTTAAACACCTGGGGGACTCCAACACCTGGTCAACAAAGAAGTCCACCATCTCCTGCAGGAAATCTCCCCCTGACCCAGGAGGGCAGTAAATGAGGAGAATCCTGCAACCTGCACCTGCGCCCCCACACACAGCAATGCACTCAAAAGATTGGGTGTCACCAGCAGGGTGCACCGTGAAGCCCAGGCTGGCTTGAAAAACAATGGCCACACCCCCTTCCCTGCAATCCTTCCTTGGGCAGTGCACCATGGAGTACCCGGTGGGGACAGCAGCTGTAAGAACTGGGCCAGCATCGTCACCAAGCCAGGTCTCCATTATGCAAGCCAGGTCGACAGCAGAAATCAAGTCTACAAAAATAGTGGTCTTGTTTCTTATCGACCTGGCATTGCAAAGCACTGCCTGCAGGGGATGAGAAGATGTGGCCAGACCTCTAGCTACCTGCCCACTCGGTCCGGTGGGATCTTTGGGTATGGAGACCAAACATGTCTGGCCTCTCCCTCGGCTCCGTTTACACCCAGGGAGTCTCCTGGACTGGACAACCTCAATACAGCTCACTACCCCCTCCTCAACTGCCCTCACCTCCCTGCAGTTCCCTTGCCTCCTAGTAATTCCAACCTCCCTGCAGTGGCAGAAACAGAGAGGTTAGTAAAGGGGTGAAGACCTCGATGCCAAGTGGCAGCGTAGGTAATTCTAGCAGGGCCGCAGCACCAACACATCTTGCCTGGCTATTCTAGTCCCCAACGGAATTCTGAAAATAAAACACACTCCACTATCACAACCCCCCCAACCACTTACTCAAACAAAACCCTTAAAATTAAGTTATCCTACTAACAGAAATTCCCCTCATACATATTAGGCATACACAGCCTATAAACAAACCAAAAACAATTGCCCTCCTCACTCTACTAATGCAAAACCCTGAATCATCATATTTAACCACCTCCCCCCAAAAATTTATCCCCGCCAAAATAGAAAATAAAAATCTTATACTGTGGCAGAGGCAAAATGGAGCTGTCCAAAAGAGAGGTTGCTTAAACACTCTCAAAAGTGAAGAATTACACACCGAAGAGCTCTCACCCCTTCAGAGAGAAAAGACTATCTCATGGCTCTACCTCTCACATAGGCCACGATAGCCAGCAGAAATTACAATGAAAATGAACAGTTTCTTGGGCACTCTCACTGCCCCACCATGTCAAATTGGTCACAAGAAAAGAAGAAGAGAGTCTGACCGTCCTGCAGAATCCAGATAGACAATGTTCTCCTGAGAAATGCAGTCACTAGGAGCCGGTTCCTTTCAAAAGTGGATCCTTAATCCATCAGAGGTTCATTTTTGCCCTAGAGCAGCCATCACACAGCCAACCTAGAAGGGATCAAAACAGCCCAGGTAGATAGAAGCAGAAAATGTCCCTGACCACACACCTGGTGGGCCACAGCCTTAAGGCTTTTCGGCCGTTGCTTCAAGTCCTGCGCAGAAATCACACTCGATATTCAGGACATAAATTTGCTCAAGTCTGTATACTGTAACCAAATCCTTGGAATGAATCCTCCTGAAAACACAGCCCGTTTCCACCACAGCCAGAATCACCCAACTACTCATTGTCTAATGTTGGGACTCCAAGTTCAGTTTTGGATTAAAAAGTTAGAGAACTCCAAGAAGCGGCCCCACATACCGTGCAGTGTCAGGGCTGTATGAAATGCCAGTGCAACAGGTATGACAGTCTCGGTGACTGTTACACACAAGCCGACGATTCTGAAATGGTAAAACACATGTAAATAAACCACTATTCTAAAACAATTGAAATACTGCTGAGTCTAAACAGATGGCTGGCCCAACGTGGCCACCATCTTGATAACCAAAATGTCATGACATTAACAGGTGCTCCATAAAAGTAAGACTAAGTACTTTTAGAGCTCTATTATTCTGGCAATTTTGAAGCAACACCATAAGCACATGTTTCAACCTCCCCTCTTACTCTTTTTAGCTTTATTCACCCTGGGTGGTTTGGATTTCAGTGGACACACAACAATTCTTGGTAAAGATGGGGCGACATACATGCCTATGTGGACTATATGTGTAGACAGGTCAGCGGGAGCCCCTGGAGAGTCATAGGCAAGACCCAATTTTTCTGTGACACTTTGGGACCAAATTCTGTGGCAGGGTTACCATTTCCTACAGAACTTCTGTGGCAGTGATTGGTAATTTATGTGGTAGTTCTGTGGCAACAATGAGCTGCCACATCACAGCATCAGCTCATTGTCCAGAGGCCACATCCACGCAATGGCTATGGCAACCAGGATGGGGAAATGCACAAAACCACTAGTTCAAAAAATAAACCCACAAACTAATCATTTTCTGCTTTTCAGGTTAACTTAAAGGGGGACTGTCAGAAAGAAATGCTCATATTTTTTTACAATATTAAATAAACATAAATTGATAAAAAAATCAATGAGTGTTATGACATGTTAGGGTGCTTAGCCCTGATCAGATTCTTTGCAGTCGTAGAAATGCAAAAGAGACACAGACTAGTGGCATATGTTTATTATACAGAAGATAAATAGTTGCCCTAAGCAGGTCTTACCATAGACACTGGGAGCCAAAAGTTTCCCAAATACCGCAAGGAGTGAAGAAGATCTTGAGGGGAATACATAATACAGCAGGTTATATACTATGATTATTGTCATGGTAACTTAGAAGACTAGATACATAAAATAAGCCCTATTGGCTAACAGGTGGCTCCACAGTGCTATCTATGCTTATACGTTATTTGTAATGTCAGGTAAAACCGAAAACAAAGGATTCATACAAGGTACAGGATGAAGTACAGTCATACATAAATCCAAAAGGTGGCAGTGCAGACTGTATAATAACTTTTCAGAAGATAAAAAGACACTAGTGTGTCTTGGTACACTATATGCTGTTACTAAGCAAAGAAAAGCAAAACAAAATCATAATGTTTCCCTGACACTTACACTTGTACAGTAAGTGCCAATGCCCTACAAGTTAGTAGTTATTTGTAATAATATATATATATGTAACATGAGGTGCACAGTGGAATGTCAAATAGAGTGTGGGGACCTTGCATAACAAATGTTTGCAGCTGCCCTCCCACCCTTGTCCCCATCCTAGAGACTGGCTTGGTGGTCTGGTTCCCCCCCGATCTAGCAAGGAGCATTATTAAAAATAAACTAGATTAATTTGCCCATTATGAAAACTGAAGTGCCAGTAGAACAGAAGTTACCAATGGCCAATGACTTTAATGAGTATTTTTGCTCTGTATCTGTAGATCAGGTAACCGGAAAATAATTACCGGTGAATACAATAAGGAATAACAGGAAAACATCTAGGGCCAGATATTCAAAAGGGTTGTGCATGGTGCAACAGGGTTGCAATATATGAAACCACTGATATGTAGCGCAATATTCAAAAGAGGAAGTTCTTTCGCCAAATCCCGATGAGCTAAGTGCACTAGTCATGAATGCAAGCGCAAGTGTAGAGTGTGCCCATGCATATTCAGCACATCCCGATATTCAGCCTGGGATATGCGGCGCATGTGCAGGCACACACCCATTGCACTGCACAGGGGTGCAAAGATGTGCCCGACAAAAAGACATGGCGAGGGACACCCACAGGCCGGCCGCCATATTGCTGGGCACAACACAGCAGCCTCCTGCTGTTGGTGGCCTCCGACCTCCACCCAGTGCAGGCAGCCGTCCAGACTTCCCAGCACCCAGATTGCAGGCTTTGTAAATATAGGTTATTCCCTGGTGGTCCAGTGGACCTGCGCCTCAACTCGATTGTGAACTTTGCAAATATAGTAAAACCTGGTGGTCAATTGGACCTGCTCCACAGCCAATCGGCAGGCTTAGTTGAAATAAACAGAATCTCTGGTGGTCAGTGGACCAAATTCAAGCAATCGCATGCTCCATAAATTACATTAAATTCCTGGTGGTCCAGCAGTACCACCCTCCCCACCACCCACTCAAACCCACCACCCCACTCCCCTGGTCAGCGGCCGGTGGCAGCTCCTCACCATAAGCCACCCAGCCGCCCACCGACTGACAGTGTATAGTATGGCTGTACGCCCATTGGTCCATGGGCCAATGGGTGTGCAATTCATACCCAATACTACACAGTCCGATATGTGAATGAAATTCATTCGCACATAGATTGTAGTAAGCATCGGATTTGCATGCCCATTGGCCCATGCAGTGGACCAATGGAATACAGCCGTACTGTAGGCTGTCAGTCAGTGGGCAGCCAGGTGGCTTGCTGGTGGGGAGCTGCCACCCACCGCTGACCAGGGGGAGCGGGGTGGTGGGTCTGAATGGTCGGGTGGGGAGGTGGGTACCGCTGGACCACCAGGGATTTAATGTCATTTATGGAGCCTGCGATCGGGCTGGGATTCGGTCCACTGGACCACTATGGAATCTGTTTTTGTCACTATGCCCGCGATCGCGCTTGGCTTCAGTCCACTGGACCACCAGGGAATCTGTTCTTTTCACTAAGACCGTGATCGGGCTGGGATTTGGTCCACTGGACCACCAGGGATTCTGTTTATTTCACTAAGCCCACAATCGGGCTGGGGAGCAGGTCCACTGGACCACCAGGGAATTTACATTTTTATTATGCCGGTGATCGGGCTGGGGAGCAGGTCCGCTGGACCACCAGGGAATTTACATTTTTACTATGCTCGCGATTGTGGGCATTGGGCTGCGTTGCCACTGAGGGACAGGGGGCATTGGTCCCTGACGGCTGCAGCCTGGCAGGGCGCCAGGCACAAGTCACTGGGGATCGGCGCACCTGCATGCAAATGGGGCCATAATGACATGCAAATGGCCCCATTTGTGCCTTGCATGCATAATGGCCCCATTTGCACACCCACCACTGAATATCGCCATTCCTGCACCTAGCACAACTACACTTGTGCTGACGCATCCCCCTGCTCCTCTCCTGCCACTTGCGCTGGTGCAGTGCCTACACCAGGTGCAATGCGGCCCGACCACAGTGCCATATTCAACAGTGCTGAGCCTTGGCGCAGCACCATTGAATATCGCCCCGACCATGCCCTGGCGCATCCCAGTTGCGCTGTGCCCAGGTTTGTGCCCCTGCCTGGCACAGTCTGAATATCCGGGCCCTAGTCTCACAAATCTCAGCTGAGTTTATTTTAATTTTATTCTTTTGGCAACTATGTAGGGCTCACTAGGCACAAGGCCTGTATTCAGGGGCAACCCAGGAGTACTTAGTATGTGACTTGCTCAGGGTCACACAGTATGCATTTGGAGGTTGTGGGTATCAGACCCATGTTTGCTGGATGTCCCAAGCTCATTCATACATATTTCCTCCAACCTCTAGGATATCTTGATAGTTAAAAATGCATTAAAGAATCTAAAACAATACAAATCTGCAGATAGCAAACATATTACTAAATACGCATACAAATACTAGAGAATGTATCACATGTTCCCTTAAGTTATTATTTCAGAAATCACTAAAGAAAACATAGTCCCTGATGATTGGAGGTCTGTATTGTTAATTCAAATATACAGAAAGGGAAGCAGAAACACAGTAAGAAACTATAGATCAATCTCCATAGCATCTGTAGTTGGAAAAGAGTTGAAAGGCTTAATCAAAAACAGTAATCAAGTTGAATTAAGCATAGAAGTTAATGTGAAAAAAATAATATTGTTTCAAAAAGCTAATTAATGCACAACTATCCTACTAACATTTTATAAAAATGTTAGTAGAGAAATAAATGATCAGAAACCAGAGGATGTGATTTTTTTTTCAGCAAGGCTTTTGAACTTGAAATAAATAATTAATCGGACTAAAAATTGGCTTTATAGTTTTCTTTAGCCTCTTTTGTTTTGTTAACGCAAGGTATGTTTTCTATAATTTCTCAAGGGCATCTGAAAGATGTTCTCCAACTACTGAGGATGAGGGAGGCTGGGAAATCCAAGGCATGCAGATAGGTATGGGACTAGGAGATGGCAGCTGAAATAGGATAGTGAGGGGTAGTGATTGTGAAATCTGTTACTGAAAAAAATTTGTAAAAATTGAAACCTACACTATAGATTAATATAGAAACAATCAGGGGAATCTAAATGGTTACCATTTGAAACTCTCATAGTACAGGCAAGAAGGAGGGATGGAGCAACAATGGGGAAACATCAAAACTGCCATCACAGAGGCAATAAGCCTTTGTGTGAAGCAAATAAATCAAAATGAAAGAAAAAAACACTATGGTTCTCAAAAGAGGTGGCGAGGAAGGTTAGGGAGAAAAAGACAGCATTCAGGAAGTATAAGGAAACACAGAAGTAGCAGGACAGAGAACTGTACCAGTTAAAGCAGAAGGAAGTGGGGAAGGCAGTCAAAATAGCAAAGGCCCAAACTGAGGAAAAAATAGCCAACTCAATTAAGAAGGAGGATAAAACCTTTTATAGATACATTAGGGAGTAAAGAAAGACAAAGAGAGGGATAGTGAGGCTGAATAAAGAGGAGGGTGGGTTGGTAGAGAGGGACAGTAAAAATCAGGGATACTGAATGAATACTTCTGCTCAGTATTTGCAAAAGAAGAGGAGGGGGAGATACCTAATCCAATCAGTAGAAGCACTCTGTATAGTGGGGTCGATACCAGTCCTTTCACAGAAGAAAGGGTTCTGAAAGAACTCCTAAAACTGAAGGTGGACAAAGCAATGGGGCCTGATGGGATTCACCCCAGAATTCTAAAAGAGCTAAGGGGAGAACTAGTGACACCACTGACTACCCTTTTTAACAAATCATGGGAGGATGGTGTGGTAGCTAAGGACTGGAGGAAGGCAGATGTGATTCCCCTTCACAAAGTTGGAGCAAGACAGAGGCAAGAAACTACAGACCTGTCAGTCTGACCTCAGTGGTAAGGAAAATTCTGAAATCACTTCTGGAGGAAAGAATTGTTGAGTAGCTAGATGCCAGTTGGGCACAGGACTAGAGATGCAGCAAATTTAAATTCTGCTGGCAAAGCGCCCATGAAGTGGCCACTTCACGTTGGCACTTCACTACACAGAGTGCCCAATAGGAAAGGCTCACTTCGCCTTGTGATTAGTACTTCGCATTGTCATTCCGCCTTAACACAAAGTAAGGTGGAGTGCAACAATATTGGCAGCACCGCACACACACACTCACCAGAATTAATGTACATCCCCAAAGTGCTACTGTCTTGTATCCAGAAAACTACCCAGTGCTGACGAAGTGAAATGAAAGCATAACAAGAAATGCAAAGTCTCCCAGAATTAATGGTGCACTCAGTCATGCATGCAGTGGTCACACACAGAGTCACCAGAATTAATGTGCATCCCCAAAATGCTGCTATCTTATGCCCATAAAATTCCCCAGTGCTGACAAAATGCTACTGTCTTGTGTCCAGAATATTTCCCATTGTTGACAAAGTGAAATGAGAGTGTAACAAGAAATGCAGTCTCCCAGAATGAATGGTGTACGGCAAACACACAGATTAAGATTGCCCTGCACACTCAAGAGATGCATACAAAAAGGCACAACAACACCTAACCAGTGCTCACAAGCCACAAATCCAAATTTGGAAAGGAATACCTTTTGCCAGTTGGGGGATTAGTGCACGGCAGTAACAATCCACTACCAGTAAGGATACCACAAAGCAGTACAAAAATCACACAGCTGCAGTGGATAGCAGATTCACATTGCTGAAATTACTCTGTGGCACAATAAAAGGTGTCTGATTTAATTGCACGCATCACACACATCCTCACGCATACACTAAGTAATGCATAGCAAATTGAAAACTTCAGTAATATAACCACGTATTTTAAACAAACTAAAATTATGCACTGCTGCACCACAACAATTGGCAAAACAATTTCAAGAATTATTGAAAATATTACTGTGTGTACATTAACACAGTTATACAAGAAAAATATCACCAAAACAGAAAGAACTGTCTTTTTCTCCAAGTTAATCTACCTACACCACAGATACGCCCCTTCCCCAAAGCACACTTCCACTGTCTCTCAGTACACAGACTGAATGTTGTACATTAACATTCAAAATCCATACACAAACAAACGCTCTATGATATGAGCACAGGAGCGTTTCCTACAATCGATGAACTAAAGTTTCAGCAAAAAAAATTACTCAAAAAGGCTTTTTTAACAGCTTTTAGAAGGTTTGAATCACAGAGAGCTCTCAGAGCAGACTGTCTTCTACAGCTTCCTACACATACTACCCTGAACTGAGGCTGTGCAGAACAATTTAGAGCCCATGTGACCTGAAATCCCATGAATCACTGCAAAATGTGCCTTTGGAGCTTAAAAACAAGGCAAAGTGAGGTGAAGTACATTGTTTTCAATGTACTTCCCCGTAAAAATTGGTGGAGTAGTGGTTTGGGAAGGCAGAGTAATGCGAAGTCATTGTTTTCAATGGACTTTGCGTTACCCATTATAATGCAAAGTACTCCGCTTTGTGTTGCGGAGCACTCCGCGAATTCACCTTCACTCTGGGAATCACTCCACGGAGCGAACTGAGGCCACTTCGTCCATCTCTACACAGGACCCAAGGCAGCATGGATTCACAGTGGGAAGGTCATGTCAGATGAATCTAATTGATTTCTTTGACTGTGTGACCAAAGTAGTAGACCAGGGAGGAGCTGTGGACATGGCCTACCTAGACTTTAGCAAGGCATTTGACACAGTCCCACACAAAAGATTAATAAACAAATTAGCCAGCCTGGGAGTGGATCCCAGGGTGGTAGCCTGGGGTAAAATATTGGCTGGACAACAGGACACAGAAGGTAATAGTAAACGGAGTCCACTCCAAAGAAAGGGGGGTTACTAGTGGGGTACCACAGGGTTCAGTACTGGGTCCAGTCTTTTTTAATGTCTTTATAAGTGACATTGCAGAGGGACTGGAAGAAAAAATATGCTTCTTTGCAGACTACACAAAGATCTGGAACAGGGTTGAAACACAAGGAAGGGTGGAAAGGATGAAAAGGGACTTGACAAGGTTTGAGGAATGGTCAGAAGTATAGAAACTTAGATTCAATGCAAAGAAGTGCAAAGTAATGCACCTGGGAAACAAAAACTCAGAGGAAGAGTACACAATGGGGGGGGGGGTAGTAACAACAGCAAAAATGGAAAGAGACCTGGGGTAGTCATATCAGATGACCTAAAGGTTAGAAAGCAATGTGAGAAGGCAGATGGGCTGGCTGTGGGGATACTGGGATGTACAGGGAGGGGCATCACTAGTAGAAAACAAGAAGTTGTTATCACTCTGTACAGACAGTTGGTGAGACCCCATCTGGAGTACTGTGAGCAGTTCTGTAGACCCCATCTCCGCAAGGACATAGACAGGATGGAGGCAGTCCAGAGCAGGGCAACTAAAATGGTGCAGGGTCTGCAACAGAAGCCTTATGAAAAGAGACTAAAGGAGCTTAGTATGTATACCCTTGAGGAAAGGAGGGAGAGGGGGGACATGATAGAAACTTTTAAGTACATCAAGGGAATCAACAAAGTCCAAGAGGGTAGAACCTTTCAGAAAAAGAGATGTGCAAGAACAAGGGGACACAATTTAAAGATAGAGGGGAGATGGCTCAGGGGCAATGCGAGGAAGTATTTTTTCACAGAGAAGGTGGTGGACACATGGAACAGCCTTCCTGAGGAGGTTGTGGGGCCAAAAACAATGGGGGAATTCAAGAATGCATGGGACAGACATAAGGCAATTTTTGTAGGGTGTAGGAAGAAATAAGCTTTTGGTTAATTAGGATCTGCAGCTTATCCCGTAGGTAGGGAAATTGGCAGACTAGGTGGGCCAAGTGGTCCTTATCTGCCATCAAAGTCTATGTTTCTATGTTTCTGTTAACACATGGACATGTGTAGAAGTATATTGTATTTTGAACAATTATGGGAATGTAAATTGTTACCATTTGAAACTCCCATAGTATTAACACATAGACGTGTAGAAGTATATTGTATTTCATCACATATTAAGTTAAATCAGATTTTACAATAATTGCAATATTTGAACATTTGTATTGAGCAATTTTTTGTATGTTTTAAGTTATTTTTTGGGTACACTGTCAGTTGATGGTTCAGAGTATACTATTACTGCAGGAAGCTCTGTGGCGGGCTTTTCTATCACTTCACTTTTGGGTATCCTTTGAGGCAATCAAGCAAGTTCTGGTGTGGAATAATAATAGGCTGTGTGACAAACTACTTCTCCCTCTGACTCTGAGTCTGAACTTTCTGGTTTTGCTTGTTCATCAGTAAGTGTTGGGACTGTTGCTGACTGTTGTGCCCACCACCTGTTTTTTCATCTGTGCACAGCAGATCTAGTGGCAGGAGGTATAGGAGATTCTGGCTGATTTGGGTCGTCACTTGTAACCATTTGTCCGATGGGCAGCATGTGGTTGTGGTGTATGTTGCAGTAGCCACTGATATGTCCTTCTGGATGAATTTTGTAACCAGATAAGTCTTGCAGTTTTTTGGTGACAACATGAGGAGTACTGCCCCAGTGGTCGGCAAACTTATACTTTCCAGAGATTCCCAAATTCCTCAGTAACATGCGATTACCTGATAGCAGTTCTTGGGTCTTTACTCTGTGCTGGCTTGATTCCTTTGTACTGTGGCTTCAGCAGCCAGCTTGTAGGCTGAATGTAACTGTTCTTTTAATTTTAACACATATTGGAAGTAAGTCTCTGTCCTGGCTCCATCAGCAGAGATGCCAAAGCAAGTATCTACTGGTAACCTTACTTCTTGGCCGAACATTAAACTGTATGAGGGAGAATCCAGTAGCATCATTCTTGGTGCAATTATATGCAAGAAATTAAGCATTCACTTGCTGGCTCTGTTTGCTTTTATCTTTTGGGTTCAGGGTGCCCAGCATGTCCAAAAGAGTTCTGTTGAACCTCTCAGGCTGGGGGTTGCCTTTAGCGTGGTATTGGGTTGTTCGAGATTTGGTGATACCCCACAGAGACAGCAATTCTTTTATCAGGTGGCTCTCGAAATCCCTATCCTGGTCATAATGGATTCTTTGGGGAGCTCTGTAGTGGATGAATAACTTTTCTACAATGATCTGGGCAACTGTGGAGACCTTTTGATCTTTGATTGGAAAAGCTTGTGCATATCTCGAGAAATAGTCAGTGATGACAAGAATATTTGCTACATTCTTTGAGTCTGGTTTCAGACTTAGGAAATCAATGCATATGAGCTCCATGGGAACACTGGTCACAATATTAACAAGAGAAGCTGCCCTCTGTGGGAAATATTTTCTTTCCACACATCAGCTGCAGCTTTTGCAGCATTTTACAATATCACTTCCTGTACAAGGTGAGTAGAACCAGGTACAAGTCAAATTCAGCATACACTCAGTCCCCAAATGGCCCATATCATCATGGAGATCTTGAAGGACAACTGAATTTCGAGGGTAACATCAGCTGAACACAAGAGGTCCCTTGCAGGTCTTGAACCTCCTTATACAACAAATTGTCTTTAAGTCTAAGTTTTGACCACAATTGCCTGGCTGAGATCAATGACTGGATGGCTTCCAGCTGGTTGCAGCTGAACCCCGATAAGACAGAGGTACTGGTGGTGGAGTCGAACAGGAGGCATGATAGGATGGCCTCTGGCACAGAGATTGGATTGTTTCTGGGGTCTGTGCCATTGAAGGCCTCCTCTAGGGTGCACAATCTTGGTGTTATCCTTGACAGTGGATTGACACTTGAATCTCTGGTGTTGTCCGTTGTCCAGACCAGCTTTTACCATCTGAGGAATATCACAAGGAACAAACACCTAGTTCCGCCCATGGACCTCCCCACCTTGGTACACACTTTCGTAACGTCAAGGCTTGACTACTGTAATGCACTTTACCTCAGGATTTCTGGAGGTACCCTCCACCGACTGCAGCTAGTGCAGAATGCAGCTGCCAGGCTGTTGACAAGGCAGCCAAAATACTGCCACATCACCCCAGTGCTGCATGAACTGCACTGGCTGCCAGTTCAGTGGAGGGTTCTTTTTAAGGTGGGCTTGCTCACCTTTAAGGCCCTACATGGACTGGGTCCTGGCTACCTGTCAGACCTTCTTACACCTGCTGCCTCGGTCTGTTCCCTCTAGTCCTCCTCTAGGGGCCTCCTTGCGATTCCGAGGACAAGATTAAACACTGCAGGTGACAGAGCTTTTAGCGTCGCCGGCCCTGTCCTGTGGAATTCGCTTTCTCCATCAATAAGGGAGGCCCCTTCAGTTGAGGCATTCAAAGCCCACCTCAAGACCTTCTTAGTCAGCCAGGCATTCCCAGACACTATCTTTTAGTTGTTGCTTCCTAGATATTCTAAAAGAATGGCCCCTTCAGGTATCTGCTGCTAGGTCAAGTCTCCCATTTTTGGGTGGTCTGCTTTTTAATATGTTTAATTGATATATTTTGTATTTTATTTATTGCATTTTAACTGCTCTTTGATCTATTTTATTTGTATGGCACCCAGAGCCTCTGGGATTGGGCGCCTAAAAAATAAAATTTGCCATGCCTTGCTTTGTAGCAGCAGTTTTGCATCTGGATCATGGATAATTATTTATTTATTTATTTATTTATTTATTGGAGACAATCAGTTTTACAACCTTTGAGTCATGGACTCGTTTACAAAGGTATCTCGTCGTAAGGGGGGGGAGACAACAATTAGGTGAGTAGAGACAGGGATGAACACACGGGTGAAAAAATACATAGACACACTTTAAAATAAAGATTACAGGCAGCAGCTATACTGGTACAACATTTGTAGAGTTACACATTGTAACAAAGCAATAGATACATCATACAACTAGTAGCTAGTCTTAAAACGGTGGGCGGACCGGATTAGCTACAGGCATCTACAGCATCGGCTGTCAATGATATGCTTACGGAGGGTGGTTTTGAAACCGCCAATCCCCGGGATCTTGGAGATAGATTCGGGGAGGGAGTTGAACAAACGCGGGGCCAAGTGATAAAAGGACCTTTGGCAGCGAGAGGTCTTGGCCCTCGGAACAACGAAGGTGGCAGTGGGCAGGGACCTAGTAGCCAGCTGCAAGGGTCCAGAGACCCCAGGAGGGCAAAGGCCTGACACAGACTTTTTAGCCAGCAGGCAGGTTTGATATTTCAGTCTTTCCTCAAGAGTGAGTATATTTGTGCTGGAGTATAGCAGACAGGTGTGGGTTCTGCTGTGGGCACCGATAAGGAGCCTACAGGCTTTGTTAATAGCGGTCTGGACCTTAGATAGGGCAGTGGTGTCAGCTAGCTCTAGATTGGGAGCCCGTAGTCGGCCAGTGATAACAACGATGAGGCAATGGTTAATTTTAAGGCGGTTCAGGAGGCAGTCTTTGTGGCGGTAGAGAAGCCCGATCCTGGAGTTCATGGCAGATGACAAGGCTTTGAGGTGGACATGGAAAGTAAGGCCGAGTCAAAGGTGATGCCCAGGTACTTATAGGATGATACTTGTTCAATTGGGAGGAGCATGCTGGTGGTGATGTGGATGGGAAAGTCCTTGGTGCTGTTTGCCTATGTGAGAATAGCATGGACTTTGTTTTCTTTAGATTAAGGACTAGACGATGGCTGTTGAACCATTTTCAGTTTGAAGGAACGCGTTTGTGATATGCCTTGAGAGAGAGGATCCAGTGAGTAGCTAGGACTACGGCATCGTCTGCATAGAGCAGCATTTTGCTGGAACAGGAACTAGGAGGTGTTCAGGAATAGGCTGAAAAGAGTTGGTCCAAGAATGGAGCCTTGAGGGACCCCAGAGAGTACAGGTAGGTTGGAGGAGAGGGTTCCATTGAGCTTGACTCTTTGGGTCCTGTTGTGAAGGTAGCTTGTGAACCACTTAAGGGGGGGTGGGAGAGAGGCCCAGTTTGCTCAGGGAGAGTAAGAGCAGGGGGTGGCACTTATGTAACTCCCAGGCCACTTTTTAACTAGTGAGCACACCCCACATTAAAATCTGAAAACACTGGTGCCCACTTACTGGCATATCAATTTACTTTACAAAAGGTAGGTACCACCATTGGCTAGGATGTATACCTGGCTCATTTTCTAGAGGAAGAGAGGGGTTGGAGTACAGAAGCAAACAACATGAACCTTGTGTAAATAACAACCCAGGTCCTGGGTGGAGGCAGCTAGGCATATGCTAGATCTAACCTGTGGAGGTGGCCCCAGTAAATTCACACAACCAGAAGCAATAATTGGAATGTTCAAAACAGTAACTGGAATTGTGCAGTATGGCTTTATTCAACAGATGGAAAATTAAAGCAGACGTGGACCTCCAAGGGTCAGTCTAGGCTGCACAGGTACATTTTTCAAACTCTTTTTTCATGCAGTACAGTTCATGAACACACAAAAGAAAACATCTTCTTTCCAAATTCCCAGACTGGAGCATATAGTGGACATCTGGCCACGTACATGAACATTTTCCTCCCATGAATGTAATTGAGTGAATCTAAGCCACAGACTCCGAACTCTTCTTTGAACATAGGTGCACATTAGTGAAACTCAATCACACACCTTAACCTGCAGCTTGGCCCTTGCTCAGGTATAAACTGGTGCCCTTTATGAACCAGGAAGCCCTGCCTTGTAAGTGCTTAGATGGCGTTCCTCTCACCATTCGCCCCAACCAACAGTCTGCCATTCTTCAGGGTTACACCATTGAAACCCCCATTCCCCACTGAAATGTTAGAGGTCCCACACTATAACTCATCACTCACTGGGGTGACCAAAGAACAAAACTGCACTCACTTGAGTGAAGAGTTTAAACAGTAATTCACTCATTTGGGTAAAACTAGGGGCACTGACAGGTGCGATCCAGCCTTATCTATGGGCACACACACCTCAGACTATCGAATCCCCTAAAAATGATGGAGATCTGGTCTTCTACCTCACTACCTCAACAGAGACTCCAAAAAAAAAAAAAGATTAATCCAGGCTTCATTCCTATCCCTCATTGACGATGCTGACTTTCTGTACGGACATTGTTCACTCCCCCTCTTAAATAAACTGGACACCCTATACCACAGGTCCATCAGATTCATTACTGACCTTCCCTTCAGCACCCATCATTGTCCCCTTTATAAGGCAGTTAACTGGACATCATTACAACACAGAAGAAATAGGAATGCTGCAATTTGATATTCAAAGCCTTATCAGGCAAGCTTACCTACCTATATCTCAGACTGTTTTACTCAAATTACTTCTAGGCCATATACAACCTAAGGATCAGCAAAATTATCATTCTTAAGATCCCCAATGTCTGCACCTAGTTTGGGAGGGCTGCTATCAGCTACTCACTAGCAATTGTTTGGAATTCACTCCAAAACCATGAAGCTAAATAACCTCCTACCTTAATATCCTTCAAAAGATTATTCACCACCCTATTCCTAGAACTCTGCAACTGCTTCCACAAGGCCTAAACCTCGCCCTACCTAATTTCCTTTTTTTTCTTTGTTCCTATATGCTATAAACTCCCGCTTCCAGTCCCAAGATTCACCTCAAAATGCCTGCTAGGTCCTATAATCTACATATTACTCCTGATGTGCCCATTGCCTTCTGTCTCACAGATTAAAAGTTTTAAATGTGCCATGTACATATGTATATTGTTATATATTAGCACTTATGTCATTGTATTACTGTTTATGTTATCCCTGTCATTGTATTACTGTTTATGCTACCCTTGTCAATGTAATAACACTTGCACTTCTTGACCACTCGGGTCCATCTTGTAAATGAGCTATGCTCAATGATGTTCGCCTGATTAAATAAAGATTTTGATTTGATTTGATTTGATTCTAGAACAGTACTCACTGAGGTTATCCTTTCCACAGGGCATAGAACAACGAAAAAAGGAAAGAAAGGCACTCTCCTTGGTAGCCAATCGAACAGTCTCTTTCAAGTCCTATCCAAGGCAGCTGAAAATACCACAGAAAATTCAAGGGATTGCCCCTTGAGTCCATTGAGAACAAGCAGTTTCTTCCACTTCACTGGGAGCAGAAATCAGGAATTCCTGCTATAGTACAGGTCTCCACCACTTCACTGGAACCTGGAAATGTATCTCCACTAGGGTGAGAAATCCTGGGCCCTCTCCTCAGAGCCCACTAGCAATCTTTCTGACACTCTCACCTCCTCACTGAACAATTCACTACCGACAGACTGAGCATTCTAAGCTCCCCAGAGCAGCTGTCCTCACAGCGTAGCTTATGCTGCTGCGAGAGTTCTGAATGGCCTAATCATTCTTCCCTCAGGCTAGCTGAGTAAACAATGATGTCATTATCTAAGGAGCCCCTAATGAGCTCCCTGCAAGTTGCCTGCTACCTTCCTAACAATAATACTGATAGGATTCTTGTAACCCCAGGGGACTGGGTGGTTACACTCACTCCTACCAGGCAAATGACTGTCCGCAGTCATACTTTCACCCAGCACCAGGCCATCCTACCTCTGATGCTCCCTGTGGGGAGGGTTGATCAAGTCCTCCCCTACCATGTGCCAGGCACAGGCAGGTAACACTGAAGAATAAAGGCCCACTGAAAAACTTCAGTTCCTATCCTACTACTGTTCTATCTATGGATCCTCAGTGGCTCCAAGAAACTGCCAGAAACATGTCCTATCAGACAGTATTGGTGACCCCTATCATGAATCAGGACCATCACCTGCCTTCCCCCCTAACCCTCTAGGGGAAATCTATCTGACCTATGCTACCTACCAGATGCCCAAACCCAAAAAACATTTTAATGAAAGAAAACGTATTTTATTTTGCCACCAAAAAACATTTTACACCATACACCTGTAAAATGAAAAAAGGTTAGACATTGTACTACACAGTTACACAAGTCTAACAACTCTATACAAAGGAGGACTCCGATGAGTCCTACCAGTCGTCTTCAGTCTTCTTGTCTTCTTCCAGGAACACCTGCAAAAGAAAACACTACAAAAACACATTCCTGCACACAACTACAACCTGTAAAGCTAAAATCAGGGACCCAAAACCCTCCCACTGGATACTGCACAAGCCCAAAAAGCATTTTTTAAAGGATTTTTTACAAAAGTACAAAAATAGAAAACATAAAAGTATTTGCAAAACATTTGGGGGGCTCTCTGCAATGTCCAAAATTAGAGAAGAGTCCAGAGTGCTGAAGCACTACAACAAGAGTTTCTCCTAGTCCGGAGCCTGCTGAAGCATGGTTCTGGAACAGGCACAAGGTCTGCAAGCACTGCAGTCTAGATGGCAAGTCCATTGGAGACTATAATTCCAAAGGGTCTTCAAACTTGCAGGAAACAGTCAAATTAAAAATCAAAAAGGTCTCTTACCAGTTCTGGGTGACAAAAGGATGCCAGCATCACCTCACTGGACATGCGGCCTAATGATCTTTGGCTGCTGTGGTAGATGAAATCTTCTGATCAGATGCTTCCATGACCTCCTACTGGACCCAAACTGGAAATCTTCTTCGAACTGCTGGGCTGATGAACCTGGATGTTGCTACAGATGAACCTGGATGCTGCTGGAGCTGAACCCGGATCACCAGAAGAAAGGCACCTCCATCCTGGGTTGTTGCTTCTTCAGTGGCATATTGTTGAGCTGGCAATGGCTGCATTCACTTTTGGCAAGTAGGCACAATTTTTAAGAATGGCACTAATTTCTTGGGTAGTACCATTCCAGATCTGGGGCATAAATTGTCACCCCATCTGAATGAACCATGGGAGCATTGTAGAATGTCTCTTGGCCAACTTTGTCACCACTCTCACTGAATTGATTAACAAGATACTGCAATGCCTCCAGAACTCCAGTCTCTCATTACACACCTTAATTCAGACCAACTTGTTTACTCTAGGGTGCAGGTTGACACAAGCTCCCTCCCACAACCAGGCTAGCCTGTCTTTCTCAGTTTCTTCCCATACCTTCTGAGGGTAGAAAGGGTACGATTGTCCATACTTGGCCTCAGCTCATCTATGCACAATTCTCTCCTCCCTGCTGCTTTCAATTAACTCACTACCAGAAGCACAGCTTGGGGTGGTCAGTCCTGGTTGAGCCTGTCAAGAAGTGCAGAGTGAAAGCAGTCCACCTCTGCACTCAAGGGCACACTTCTTGAGCCTTCCTCCACACGGACATCGGAAGGCTCCATGGAAGCCAAGGCCAATGGTGACTCACGGGGTCGCACTGAAGCCATTGCTGCTTCTTCCTCTTCTATACTTTCTCCCAGGAGCTGGCATTTGTGCCAACCCCCACAACTGTCCACTTTCCACTGTCATCAGAGGCACTGTCCTCCCAGCGACATGCTTTCTCCACCTTGGACTCTCCCATGAAGCTTGGACTTGGGACTTCCACCCATGGATCTATTGAACCTGCACTGGCAGCATCTGATTCCACCCTTTGTGGCGTGGAGCACTTCACTTTCTCTGGGCCTTGCAAAGCATCAGCGTAGACAATGTCCAGAAACTCCTATACAAACTCTAAGGGATCTCTCTCACTGCACCTTGCCTGTTGCTGTTGTTCCAATTCCTCAGGGTCCCCTGTCTGTGTCCAAGTTGGAGCTAAACAGAAGCATTTTGCTTTAGCTACCCATGCGCCACCTGCCATGCTCATTCCAAATCGCATTCTACAGTCTGTGCAATGTGGAATTGGCAATACATCTCTTCCTGGCTTTAGTCATACTATACAGACCTTAACCGGATAGTTTGGCAAAGCCACCTTAGCGTGTGCTGATGAGCAGTCATACAATTGCTCAGAATGGGCTAGTTCTCATTCTTGTTGGGCTACCCATACCCTGGCATGGAGTGCATAGTGAGGGGGTTGCTGTGCTATGTTCTGTAATTCAAACACACAAGTCCCAAAATTACTGTTTTTGCAAGCACTCAGATTTGGTTTTAATACACTGGAAAAAGTTCACTAACAGGCTGTCTGGCTGCTGCAATTGTATTCCACAACTTAGCAAGAAACCATTTGAAACTTTGTTTTGGGTTTGAGAACACTGTTCTAAAATTGGCACTGCTTTGTTGTTTACATTCCTGGCTATACCCCAACATGGCGACTAACTTTACATCACACTCAGTTAAAAATTGCTAGGATTCTGTCCGGATCTTTTGCGTTTCAACTGATTTTTCTCAAGCACAAGTTCATTTAACTTTTCTCAATCCATTATTTTACAAGCAGTTGCACTAGAGGGATTGTTTGTTTTAAAGTTCATTTTCTTTGAAAACAGCACTTTCACACACACAGTCCAAGATGTAACAGTTCACAAACTCTCTCTTTCAGTACTTTTGCTGCATTTGCTCAAGTTCTTACACAGTTTTCTGACCTTAGCACCACAGTCATTTACTTTTGCACAGGGTACTAACAGGCAGTAGATGGCTTTCACCATTGATGGAATATGGCCTGCTGCTGGGTTGAGGAAGGCCTCTGGGGTGAAAAGGGCTGGTGGTCCCATCGATCATCACTACGATCACCTCGATCACTCTCCAGTTGATCAGAATATGGGTTGAGGCCAGGTTATTTGTGAAAAAGTCAGAAAAACTGCTGCTGCAGAAGCACTTTTGCTGTAAGCGATTCCTCCATCCTGATGCACAAACTACACGCTGCTCGCACACTGCAGGCTGCTCCTCTATGAATGTTCCACAAGCTGAGACTCAGACAAGGGCAGGGCTTAGGTGCAGTGGGACCAATCACAAGACGTCATGCAAATGAGCTCCCTCTCTCTCTCTCTCTCTCTCTCTGCCGCACTCCTGCATGGCGATAGTCAAGAAGGCAAAATTTAAACTGCAAACTGACACTTTTTTCTCGGATTGAAATTTCAGTGGGGTAAGCATTTTAAGGGATTTTCACTCAGTACTTTTTGCATTTCTTTAGCGACTCTCCCAAATTTCACTGAACAGACTTGAATCTTTCTGAGAACTTAGAAGACACTGTCTTTTAAGTCCACAAATACATTTCAATCAATCAGTCAATCAATCAATCAATCCATCAATATCTTTATTTATTTAGCCAGGCGGAACACCATTGAGCAGGGCTCATTTACAAGATGGACCTGGTAGTTTAAACAACAACAGCAAGTCACAATACAACAATTTGGAGTAGGCATTGCAACATTAGCAGAATATGTACAGTCATTACATATGAGAAAGGTGTGGCTTGGCACGGTGGTGTACAATAATTTACAAATAGCAACGTAAGGCTTGACACCGAGAACAGAACAAGGCAGCATAGTTTACAGGCATGGTACCAAAGGCAGTCAGCATACCGTTATGTGCGAGTTCTGTGCAAGGCAGGTCTCTGATACATAGCAGAGTACAATATTATATTGGATGAGGTCTAGACCAGCAAAGCATTATGTGGCCTAGGAGAAGACTATAAAGCAAGGGCACTGAGGGTACAGGATGCGCCAAGGATAGTGGAGGAAGGAGAAGTTAGGAGGGGTGGGAGGGGACAATTGTAATACCTTCAGAATTGACATAGCTGCATTAGTTGGCGTGGTAAGTCTAAGGGTAAGGGGGAAGGTAGGAGGGTGAAAAGGTGCCATTAGTAGTTTTCTCTGGAAATTTACAACTTTTAAACATTTTTTTAAGAGCTTTTACCACAAGGCAAGGGCAATTATTTCTCAGTCCACAATTTCAAAGTAAACACACAAGCAGCAAATTCTTCCTCTTTCTTTTCCATAGAAACTGGAGCAGCAAAAGACTTTGAGGTGGCATTTTACTTGGCACAACTTTGCTTTCTGGAAAACAATCTTCTGTTTGGGGCACCACCACCAAACAGGAAGATCCTAGACATACCCTCAGCATGCCTCTCATCCCAAATTAAATAACCCAAGACGATCCCCCAATTTTTGTAACCCCCGGGATATTTTTTAACTAGTGAGTGTCACAAACACACTCAGCAAGTCAGGCCCTCTGCTCCCACACTGCCAACCTCCAAGCGCAGTAATGTGAACATGTAACAGAGCAGGGTAACCCTCCTGTCTGCTCGTGGGTCCGAATCACCTTTAGTCTCAAGTTCTGGGGGGATTCAACCTGTGACCCTTATGCTAGCGTACCCAGATATACAGGCTCAAATAATCTGATCTTTGGGGGGGGGGTGCCAGATATCTTTCGCTTAAGGGCACCTAACTAGGTATCCAAAAATGAACCCTTAAAACTCTATAAAAGACCTTGGGGCTGAATATTCAGAAATGCGCCAAAGGCCAGTGCCACCCCAGCACAGAGCAACCCAACTGTGCCATGGTGTAGTGACTGTGATATTCAATGGATGCATACTGCGACATGCGCCAGTGCAACGTGGCTGAATATTGCAGGGATGCGCAATAGCGCAGTCAGAGGTGCACCAGGGAGCAACCCAACATGTACCATAGTGCAACCAGGGATGTGCAAGGGGCTGAGAAAGATGCGCCAAGGCACAGAAGGACCAGCCACAGGCACAGCATGGAGCAATGCACTGGGGAAGGGGGGGACAGCATGGGGAGGTGGTGGAACCAGGCTGGGAACAGTGGCAGGGATGCACAGCTGGGCCACAGGAGACCACCGCCCACGGAGCACAGACATGCAGCCAGACACCCACCCCCAGCACTGGAGCAGTGGATACATGGAACAGGCATCAACAATGTCCAAGGGTGAGCTGCCACTGGCCACCCCCCCACTGGATGGCATGCCCCTGCCCCCCCCAGAACACAGAAACCCACACCTTGGCACATGGCACCCAACACACACACCACACAGCCTGAACAGCCAGCCCATGGCCACCCCAAGGCACAGCCACTGACCGAGGGGCAGGTCACTACCATGCATGGCCCACGTAAAGACACAGGTGCACCACACAGCCACCCACCACACCACTGCAGCATGGCTCCACTCGACAGCTGCAAAACAGACATGGACACAGATGGGTAAGCAAGGAAAATATGTATTTAACGGATATTAACAGTAAAAAACAAGTGATAGGGTAGGTGAGTGAGGGATGGGGACAAGAGACAGGGTCTGTACTGTGGGATAGGGAAGGGAGGTCAGGGGCAAGAAGGAGATCCGGTGTCCACTATGGATGGCCACAGCCTGCCGCTGCCTGGTGCCTCCACCTGCACCGGTCCCTCAGCAGGATCCTCCTGGCCTGGTCGTCAATCTCCATGGTGGTGGAAGTAATCAGGATAATTTGTTGCAGGATGTGACAGTAGAAAGGCAGGTGAAATTCCCTCCAGACACCTATTGCAAAGGAAGGGACAGGTGATCAGTGCGCGACCATAGCACCTAAGCTCTCCCACTGTGCACAGTGGACAGTGGGAGCACATGCCCCTGGAGTGGCACCCTGGCCACCAGCAGTGGGTGGGCCAACACCTGCCACCAACCCGGCATGCCATGATAGTGCACAGTGCTGGACACTGCTGCCCAAAGGCCACCAGACCACACAGTGGCAGGCAGGTGGCACAGTGCAGCAGCGGAACCACAGCAGCACTGGTGGCAGCCAGAAATGCACCCAGCCCACCAACAGCTGCCACACATGTGCAATGGCCACCCCCACCATGCCATGAACACTGCACTGTGTGCTGCACACAGCTGACATGGCACATGGCACAGGAGGCCATGGCCGTACCCCCACCCCCACTGACCACCTTCTACGGTGTAGAGTGGATGACAGTGCCTACCTGCCCACCATGGTGCTGCATGCACCGGTCCTGCAGCTGATCTTGCACCACCACTGGGTCTGGCACCCCCTGCCAATGGGCCCGTAGTGGTCTGCTGTGGCCCTCCAGGTGCCCCTGCCACCCTGGCATGGCATCTGTGATCAGGCCCTAGGACAGGAACACAGATACGCACACATCAGAAGACAGCCACAGCATGAGCCCACCGCCCCCACCCTGAAGCACAGTGTGCACCCCTGCCAGGCATGAGCCACAGGGTGGCAGTGCAGTGCACCTGGTGACTGGCAATGCCACACCATTGAGCACATGATGTCAGCACCCCCACAGCATGGCATGCAGCCTTGCCAACACCATGGTACGGTGTCATGCAGAGACGCAACATGTGCCCAGTTACCTGGTTGTGGCATGGCCCCCTGTGGACACGCACCTGCAGTGCCCTCAGATGCTCCGGGTCCCTCCTCATCAAGTCGCCATACCTGTGACAGCACAGCTCTCCTGTGCACTGCACCCCTGTGGCCTGGACAAGCCCAGTAGCTATGGCCTGTCACACCTCAGTCCTGGCCTGCTGCAGGGGCTGCTGCCCAAACAGGCCAGGGGGCATGTGGCTCCACTTGAGCCACCAGGTATACAAGCTCTACCTGGCTCCAGTTTCTAACCTGTCATACTCCACGGTGTGCCATGCTGTCCATGCAATTGCAGACACAAAATGGCACCCAGTAGCACACATGTACATCATACGTGGGATGCGCGCCTCATGGATGGTTGCGTAGCGCCTGGCAATCGTGCATCTATGGAGATGCACGACATGGGTGTGGCCACACCGGCATGTGTGGCAGGTGTCCCAAGGGGGCATAGGGTAGGGTGTGGGTCAGGGGTCAGCACGCGCAATGTGCATGTGGGTACCACAGGGCCTATGTTGCATAGTGCACAATAGGGCGCATATCGCATCATGCCCCATGGGCCCAATAGTGCCCAAGCGCCATAGTCCCAAGAACACCCGAGCGCCATTGGTCCAATGGCGCCCAACTGCTATAGGCCAAATGGTGCCTGAGCACCATAGGCCCAGTGGTGCCCGAGCACCATAGAGTCCATGGCACATTAGGTGTGATGGCCCCCAATAGTGCTCCAAGCAGGACAGCCACCAGCAGTCTGCACAGGAGTGCAGGAAGAAGATGGGCACTGACAAATGCCAGATCAAGGAGAAGGTGGTGGCCATACAGGTGGCCAGGACAGCCACTGGTGGGGGCCAGACCGTCGTGCCACAGCTCAAGAAGCAGGAGGAGCTGGTGACACCCACCATGCAGTGCAGTCAAGGGTGTGCTGTGTGGTGGCTTCCAGACTGGAGGGAGCCCATCGCTGTATGGTGGGTGGGGGGGTGCAGTTGGTATGACGGCACTAACACAGCTGTGTTGCCTTACAGCACTGGCTCATCAGAATGCAGTGGAAGGGATGCCTGTGGCTGCCATGGGGGCAGGCCCAGCCCTGGAGAACCAGCCATCCACCTCCATGGGCATCCGGGGACTCGATTGGCTGCAGCACACCACCGCTGTCAAGCCAGCTGTCCTGGGCGTGGTGGCGGATGAGGTCTTGGCTGTGTTCCAGTGGGATGCCAGCCATGGCATGCTCTGTGTGGAGACACAGATCAGGGCATGGTCCAACACTGATGACAACATGACCATAATCCTAGACAGCGGGTGTCTTGTCATGGGGGAGACACCCATACCATCCACCATCACTGGCAGCACAGCCAGTGGCCTGTCAGAAGAGGAACAGCTGCCCACCACTGCCCCTTGTTTCACTGTGTGCACAGGCACAGTGGTGCTGGGTGGTGGTGGTGCCGCACAGGGGCCGGAGGGGTGGCAGCAGCAGTCGGATGGGGACAATGGGCAGCTGGGAGCAGCGTCTGCTGCCAGTGTGCCTGATAGTGAGCAACCCCATGGGGACCCTGCTGTGCAGTGCCCACCTGAGCGGGGGGCTGTGCAGTGCCATCGTACACCACCGGTGGGACGGTGATGTACCCATGCACCCCTGGGCACTGACCCCTTGACTGAGCACACCCGATTGCTGTGGGCCTCCGTGGAGCAACAGGTGCTGCTCATAGCTGGGGTGCATGCCCTCCATGCAGAGGTGCACCAGGCAGTCAAGCAGCATTAGAGGGGTGCCGCCCAGGTCCTGGAGGCCATACAGTGCCTGCGGGAGGACACGACCACATCCCTGGACATCATAGCCATTGCAATCATGGTTGGCCTTGCACCACTGGCTGCCACAGGGCATGGCCACCTGCCACAGACACCACGGAGTGCAATGTCCACCCCATGGACCCAGCATCGAGCAACTCCCTCAATGTCGACACTGGGCTCTGCTGTGGGCATCCCAGGCATGCCTGGAGTGGGTCTGTTTGGGTGCCTGCAGACACCTGCGAGACCCGGTCATGTTCCTGCAGTTCAACCCCTGGGGGGCAGTCACAGACCACCCCTGTGGCTGTTGAGCAGCCTGTGGCTGCTAAGTGGCCACGGTGCAGCTGCCCCCATGTCCATGGTGGCCGTGTGTCCATGGGGCAGACCTGATGTTCACGCTACCCTGTCTGCTGTCTGCTGCCACTGCCCTGTGTGCTCCTGGGCAATGTGTGTGAGTGCATGACACAGTCGTGACATCTATGTGTCATGCCACATGCTGCCCATGTGCACACCTGCCCAGTCACTTGTCCATGTAGCGTGTGCTTAATGATGGCAACACTGCACTGGTTGTGCCTATGCACCGGCACCCTGTTTGTGATCCACGCCCATGTGCTAGTGCCTGGGCACATACCTGTGGGTGCCAGTATGTGTGTGTGTGTGTTTGAAACTGTACAGTGCTGCATGGTGTTGTGTGTGGTTCTGTGGCATGGCCCCCACCCCTGCCCCACCCCTCTGTATGCATGCCCATGGCCATGTCCGCTCATGCCTGTGTGCCATGCCACTGTGTCTTTTCTGTGCGTGGGGGTTTGTCCACCTACCTGCATGCACCGTAGTGCTCCTGTGTGATTGTGTCCCGATGCTGGAGTGCCATCCTCTGGAGCTGGGGATCTCCCACCAGGGGGATGCTGCCCACAACCCCCCAGCCCATTGCCCATGTCGTCCCCACTGCCGTCCCCTTCTTTGGCCTTGACAGCGATCTCACGGTCAATGACCATGTTGTGCTGCATGCAGCAGGCCTTCGAGGGGCTGTACTGTAGGGCACCACCGGGCCTGTCTAGGCAATGGAAACATGCCTTCAGCATCCTGAACACATGCTCAATGATGTTCCACGTGCTGGCATGTGCCTCATTGTACCGTTCCTCTGCTGGGGATGACAGGCACCGGTAGGGGGTTAGCAGCCAGGGTCTGAGTGGGTAGCAACTGTCACCTGTGTGGACAGAGATATGGTTAGCCTGGTGTCCTCTGTCACTGTGCCCCATGCCCCTCCCTGGTGCTCCCACCAGCGCTTCTGCCCTTCCTACCCCCTCCCATGCCCTGCTGTACCCAGCTGCCCATGGTCTTGCCATACTCACCCACTAAGTGACCCATTGGGATGTTCTCACTCTCGAACCTATGGCACAGTGCTGAGCTATGCCAGATAAAGGAGTTATGTGCACCCAGGGTGTGTGGCACAGACATTGGTTATGTGCCCCATTGCATCGCATACCACCTGGCAGTTAATACTGGGCTAGCCCTTTCTGTTCACATATGCTACCCCCTCTGGGCCAGGTGGCATGTGGATGCTCACAAGGCTGCAGTAGATGGTCCCTAGCACACCATGCATCCATGCTACCCTGTGGAACTCCTGCATGGTTGCTGTACACTCTGCCTGTGTGCTGGGGAAGTGGATGTATTCTGCAGCATGTGGCAGCAGGGTGTTGAGGAATTGTGTGAGGAGTCATGATGTGGCTGACTGGGTTATGCCTGTGGTGTTCCCTGTTGGTCTCTAGAAGGTGCCCATGGCGAGCAGGCACATGACAGCTGTTACCCTCATCTCCACTGTCAGGGTGTGGCTCTGCCTAGTGGGTGCCTGCATCTCCTCACTGCACAGCTCACAGAGCTGCCTCAGAATCACCCAGTTCAGGCGATACCAGCCCACAATCTCTAAATCAGCGTGGGTCCCAAAGCTGATGCGGGGCTGGTACTGCCTGTACCGGATGTACCACTGACATGCCCTTCTACGGTCATGTCACTCTGCCTCCTGCCTTCTCACACCCCTCATTATGGCCTTCATCTGGAATACTGAGCTGGCCATGGTCCCTGTTGTCCTGTCACCCCCTGGGCATCTGGCTCTCCTGGACCACCTGACACTGTGGGGCAGTGCCTGTCACTCAGCCTGGCTCCCTCCCGTGCCACCTGCCCCTGGCTGTCTGTCACCTGTGAGCTCTGTCCCCCACCTCTGTCGGTGCCTGTGTCACTCCCTTCAGAGTCTGTTAGCTCTTTCTCACTCTCACACTCTTTTCTACCCACTCTGTCTTTCTCCCTATCTGTCACCCACTCTCTCTCTCCCCCTCCCTATCTCTCTCTCTCTCTCTCTCTCTGTCTCTCACTCTCCCTCTCTCTCTCTCTCTCTCTCTCTCTGGTTCTGTCTCTCTCTGTCTACCTGCCTGTCTCTCTCTTGCTTCCCTCTGGAACAAATGCCATTCCCCTGCTTGCTCCCTGTTTTTATAGGCTCAAGTCTGCTCGGCGCATCTGGCCGTTGCTCCTCACTTGTGCCATGGTTCGCAGGTTGAATATCATGCTGTGCCGCATATTCATGGGTATGCCCCCTGCCCTTGTGCATGCATTCATTACTGTTGCACATTGGCACACTGTTACTTGCACTGCGCAATAGCTCCCACTGAATATTGCTCTATGGCACATTTCCACAGTTGCACATGTGCAACCCAGTTCTTTCAAAATAATATTTTTACTAAAATGAATAAAAATTTATAAAATGTAAACACAGAACACTATATCACAAAACATGCAATCACTTAAAAGAAAAGCAAAGAAACTACAGACAAACTCCTACCAACATACAATTATACCTTTTCTATCTAATGTATTACTTCTATAGTGCTTATAGATCTTGTTTCTTAAGAGTCCAAAAAGAAATGTCACCCAGTTGAAACACAGAATGCAGTTTAAAAACTCTGTGTTTCCACCCCTTCTATGATGCTATCTAGTTCCTCATTTTAGAATATAAAAATTATACAAACAATGATCTTCCTGTCAGGAGATACCAGTATTTTAAATAGTGTGACTTCAGCAAAAAATGAATTTCCCAATATGACTCCTTAATTAACATCCCCTCTTTGATCTCGAGTAGTTCCTCTTCCCAGTGCACATCAAAGGAGTTTTATAGCTTTTCACACCATGGAATAAAAATGTTTTTTCCTCTAAACATCATAAAAGTTTATGATCCTACTGTACATCCTGGCAGCTGGGTCAGTTCTAATTGCAGAAGACCCTTAATTAAGCCTCTCTAGTCTTTTAATTACTTCCTGGTTTCAGGTCACTTGACTGTAACTGAAACCTGGGGGGGGGCATTCATGGAAGCACTGTGACAATCACACACTATATTTTTATGTTACAAATACCCCCCCATCCATAGTAGTGTCCCAATTATCTACCCCTCATCCATCATTATCATAATAAACAAGTACATGACAGCCATCGTCACTTTCTGTGGTTTTAGCTCAATTTTTCCCCCGGTCGTCGGTAATATATCCCTCCTCTTCTTTACCTCTCTAACCTGCCACCCCATACACGGCCTCTTTCCCCTATATGTGTAGTTGCCAGCTGCCTCACTCAAAAGATCTCTGCTTATAACCTCTGTATGCCTATGGTTGATTGTACATCTGCTGACTTCTTCAATTGTAAAATAATGCTATTTTTTTTTATTTATTTCAACCTTGTACTGTACTGTATACATACTTTTTCTTCCTTGTATATTATTGCTTTTTGTATACCTGCTTCTGTACTGTACTTTGATGTATTCACGACCAGGTCCACCTTGCAAATGAGCCATGCTCAATGGTGCCCGCCTGAATAAATAAAGATTTTGATTGATTGATTCATTGATCCAACAATCATAACCAGCTGGCCAAGCATCACAATCTTCCCCATCGAGGCTGAATTCAGGGGCTCAATCCCCTGCATGGGATTTATTTATTTTATTTTATTTATTTATTCAGTCTTGGATTACAATACCTTTGAGCGGGAGACTGCTCTTTTACAAAAGTTCCACGTCATAAAGGGTAGGTATACATACATTGTGGGTTTAGGAGTATCTAGCTAGGTGAGTAAACATAGATAAAAATACATTGTAAATAGGAAACAGAGATGGGTTTAACACTAGGATAATTCAGGTAACAGTAGCAGCCTAGGTGGCATTGTCAGGTAAAAGACAGTAAGCAGCTATCCAGAAAGGAGTGTATGGAGCACTGAGTGGGGGGGGCATGATGACTATTTAGGGGAAGGCGGGAGAGGAGAGTGCAGGGTATTGCAGGGCAAAAATGGGAACAATTCAGGGTAGAAGGACAAAGTAGGAGTAGCGAGGAGATGGTAATAACCTGAAAGGTGAATAAGACCGGGGTCAGCAGTGGGTGTGTGTGGAGTAATTAGAAAGTACAGTCACAGGAGCTTTTCTTCAGTAGGTGTTGTCTTAGCTTGGTCTTGAAAAGCCCCAGTCTCTGTGTGGCATTATGTTCAGTGCTGAGGTTATTGAGCCAAAGTGGTGCCTGGTAGGCATATGACCTCTGCCCTTTGGAGGTTCTGCAGCGAGGGATGGTGAGAACCTGATGGTCAGAGTTCCTGGTGCAGTGTGGGCCTGTGAATAAGCTTAATAGGCTTGTGACTCCAGGAGGCTGAAGTCTGAGTAGTGATTTTTTTAGCTAAGAGGCAGGTTTAGTATTGTATCTTGTTTTCAAGTTGTAGCCACCTGGCTTGCTCATAAAAGTCACATATGTGCATTAGTCAGGGGGGAATTGATGAGCAGTCTGCAGGCTTTGTTTAGGGCTACTGCTATCCTACGTAGTGAAGTGGGAGTGGCTAAGCTATATATGACCAATCCATAGTCGATGACAGAGACAACTGTGCTATGGATTGCAGTTTGGAGTGCTTCAGGCATTAGGCATTTCTTGTGCTTGTGCAGGAGCCCAATTCTTATATTGACTGTTTTGGCCACATTCTCAGTGTGTTCTGTATAGGAGAGGGAACAGTCAAGCATAACCCCCAGGTATTTGAATTGCTCCACTTGTTCAAGTGAAACCCCTACGCAGTTAGTGATGTTAAGGGATGCTGCTTTGTGTTTGCTTCTAGCACCACTAAAAAGCATTACTTTTGTCTTTTTGTAGTTCAGAACTATCTTGTGTGCTCTGAACCAATCTTTGGTTTGTTTAAAAGCATGTTGTAGCTGATAGTTTAGGGTATGAGGCTCATATTGAGAAGTAAAAATAACAGCATCATCTGCATAGAGAAGTATCCGTTGGTCACACGATCGAGGTAGGCTATTTAGAAAGATGCTGAAAAGGAGGGGTCCTAAGATGGACCCCTGGGGAACTCCACAATGAACTGGCAGGGGCCAAGATGTGATGTTTCCAATCTTTACCTGTTGGTAACAATCAGCTAGATAGCTTTTGAACCAGTTAGTAGCGGCGCTAGAGAGGCCTATCGAGGTGAGTTGTTGAAGTAGTAGGGAGTGACTGACCATGTCAAAGGCCTTTGTTAGATTAATAAAGGCCACGCCAACAAGGTCACCCTGGTCCAGTGAACTGTGTATGCACCTGGTGAACTCCAGAAGAGCTGTGGAGGTACTGTGCCCTTTCCGAAATCCATGTTGTACCAGACACTGAATGTAGTATTTATTAAGGTATTCAATCAGCTGGTCTAAGACTATGCACTCCAGTGCTTTTGACAGTGGTGGAAGGATAGAAATAGGTCTGTAATTGGCATGCAGTGCCTGGTCACCGCTCTTGTGCACCGGAGTTACCAGGGCTGACTTCCAAGCCTGGGGTAATTGAACCAGCTACAGGGATAACTTCAGTAGTTTAGTAATGGGAGCTAGGATTTCATCAAGTGCAAAGGAAATAAATTTGAGGTTGAATGTGTCACCGCTTTTCCTGGATTTTCCAAGTACCTTATGAATGTACTTTCTTGCTTGGTTGTAGTTGACAGATTTGAAATAGAAGGGAAGGGGATGTTTGAGTGGGCCCTAGGCTTTGGCTTGAGCTTGCGTTGGTTTCTTCAAAAAAAATTTGTTGGAAGTACACTGTTAAGGTCAGTAAATGCTTTGTTATTTATTTATTTTTTTATTTTATTTTAAACATTTGTTAACCAGGTAAGTACAATGAGCCAAAGGCCCGTTTTCATGTTCAACCCAGTGACTGAATACAGTCAAGATGTTACAGTACACAAAATATCACAAACAACAATTAACAATATAATATAACATAAGATAATATAAAAGAAAATACAATTAGAAACAACAATAGTATAATTTAGCAAGAAAATAGTTTTTTAACCTAATTTTAAAAGTTTGATGACAAACATTTTCATATAGAGCAATAGGAAGCTCATTCCAATTTTTAGTAGCATAGTAAGTAAAAGAACTATCCCCCATTTTAGTCTTAGTATTAGGAACATTTAACTTAATTTGTTGATCTGAACGAAGTTCCCGAGAATTTATTTTAATATGAAGAAGTGAATATAGTGGAGAATCAATCCCCTGACAAAGAATTTTATGAGTAAATAAACATAAGCTGTATAAAGAACCCATCCCGGGAGGAAGCCAGGAAGATAACCTATACAGCTCACAATGGTGAGTATAATAAAGCAGATTAAAAGTAAATCTACAAATACCATGGAACACATTTGGAAGAAGTGATAAATCTCTACTTAACAAATTAGTAAAGAGAAATGAATTATAATTCAATTGCGGTAGTAGAACACCTTCAGCTATTACACGTCTTGCTGATAAAGTCAACAAAGATTTAAACCTAAATAAAACCCCAAGCCTCTGATTTATCTGACGAGAAATATATTTTACATGATCAGAGAATTTCAAATGTTGATCCAAAATGACACCAAGATATTTGAACAATTTAACCTGCTCCATCTCAATTCCCAATGGATCATAAACAGACAAACCCTGAGATTTTCTCAATCTAATCTGAGATCCAAAAAGCATACACTTTGTTTTTGTATTATTTAATGCTAAACAATTCCCTTTTAACCACCCACATAAAATAGCAAATCTTTATTTAAAGACTGATTTATTAGTTCAACAGAGGTTGAGCTTTTATACAGAATAATATCATTCGCGTAAATCAAACAATGCGTATCATTCAATAAAGATAGAATAACATCTACAAGTACTGTAAACAACAAAGGGCCCAAAATGGACCCCTGTGACACCCCCTGTAACAAAACTTTGCAATTTGAAAAAACTCCATTTAATCCTACCTTAAGTAAACGTCCAAACAAATAACTACGAAACCAATCAACAGCAAACTCTGTCATATCATAACTCAAGTGTCCCAATCAACAAAGAATGATCCACTATCAAAGGTTTTGACAGGTCCACTGAACACAGCACCAGTGAGCAACCTCATCCATAGCTACACTGGTGTGGTTCGTGAACCTGGCCAAGGCCGTACCAGTCCCATGATACTTACAAAACCCATGCTGATCATGTGTCCTAAGACCATTATCCTGTAAATAAACAGTAAACTGTTCACTTACTAATCTCTCAAAAATCTTGCCTAAGGGTGAAAAAAGTGAAATAGGATGATAATTATCCATATACGTGTTGGCAATAGTCAAGGGGCGAAGGGTAGGGGCACCATCGATGTTGAGCATTTGTGGAGCCTCTTTCTTTACTTTCCCTGTTACATCTTTCAGGTTATTCCAAAAAGACTTGCTGTTTCCCCATGATGTTTGTAATGCTTCCCTAAAATGTTTACTTTTGGCAGAGTGGATGGTCCGGGTGCAATCATTCCATAGTCTTCTGTATTTCTGGAAGTCTGATTGCTTGCCAGAGTTCTGTGCCCTGTGCCACCAGTTGTGCTTGTTTTTTATGTGGCCTATTAAGTCTGATGTGACCCTGGGGCTGTATCTTCCACGAATCTTTGTCCTCTGCACTGGGGCATGGCAGTCACAAGCAGCATTGAATTGTTTGATGAAGTACTCGAGTGCAGTGTCCATATCCTCCGCTGTGTCAAGGGGGCTCCAGCCAGTGTTGCATAGCTGCTCCTTAAGGTACTCCAGGTGACCCCTTTTTAGTTTACAATTAGAAATTATTTGCAGGGGTGTTGCATTGAATTTGTTGGTCCAGCTGCAGGTTACTGGAAAGTGGTTACTCAGTGAGTCTGGGTGGACTGTCACGTTGGAGATACGATCAGGGCAGTTTGTGAGTATCCAGTCAAGTAGTGTGCTAGATCCAGCTTTGTAATTTGTTTTGGTGGATGAGTCAATGAGTTGTGTAAGATGCAGTGCAGCTATAGTGTCCTTATATGTGCCAGTCGGTGGTGCCAACCAATTAATATTGAAGTCCCCTAGAATGGTGGATTCAGAGTTGAGGTGCTGACATCTGATAACCTCCATAAGTTCTTTGAATCCTGGAAATTTCACTTTAGAAAGGATGTATACAGAAAGTATAGATAGTGCTTTATTGTGGGCCCCCAACAGAATTTTTATGGAGAGAATTTGTGCAGTACTGGTAAGGTGGGGTAAAGAAAGAACAAACCCCTTTATTGAGTCTTTAATGTATAACGCACAGCCCCCTCCTTTTTTTGAGATCCTGTCATTCCTGAATAGTGTGTATCCAGGTATCAAGACAGCAGAATCCGGTGTTTTTGGAGTGAGCCACATCTCAACGGCTGCGAGTAAGTCAGGGTTATGTTGGTAATATCCAGACTTGCAAGCAGTCTATCTTTTTGAGTAGACTGCAGATATTTATGTTGGTGAGTGTAATTGTTCCTTCCTTATTATTGTTGCTTGACAATGCGAACCCAGCTGGTCCAGGATTTGGGTGTACATTGCCAGAGTAATCCATTGTAGAGCTGAGGTAGCGGCACTTGGGTGGTCTAACAAGCACACCAGGAGGAGATGGCAAAGGAAAAATGCTGATGGTTAAATTACATACAGAGGAAATGATGAGCTGTTGAGATCCAGGGTCACATAATATCTTAAAATTCCTGAAAGGTGATAAACTGTGGCTTGGGCATATGCAATGCGTGAAATGTTTTTGTCTGTGTTTCCTTTGATCTTCAAAGTCTTCAAAGACAAGTACAATACCTTGGGAGCAGGTCAGACAGAAATGTTGATTCAGTTACAAAGTGTGTTTAATTCCTTTGTTCTTTAAAGTCTACAAGTGCAGCTGCTTTAGGAGTGGTCAGACGAAGATGTTGAAAATGTTGATTCAGTTGCAGGGCCCAGCATCACCAGATGAGCTTCCTAAATCAGTTCACTCTTCATACAGATGCGACAAGCCATCTGTGTTCTGATTGGTCACTCCAGCCCTATGTAAGATTGTCATGTCATACCCTTGCAAGGCAAGACTCCATTTTAACAGTCTACCATTAGTTTTTCCCATTTGGATCAGCCAAACCAGGGGGTTGTGATCCGTTTTCACCTCAAAATGCTGCCTCTGACACCCAATATGCTGTCCACTGAATGGGCGTCTGAGTCCCTCTCTCCACATCGTGCATTGATAAGGGGGCTAGTCCAGGCTTGGCGCTAAACGGGGGGCCAAGTCTGCTAAAACTTCCCTTATTTCCTGGATCTTGTCTGGAGCCGGCTGGGGAGGCACTTTAACTGCCTTCAAAGAGGTCTCCCTCTTGCTTTCTTCCAGCAAGTCCAGAAGGGGGTCTCCTTCATCCGACCCTTCCCCAGGACTACATACTGCAAACACCATGTCAGACCTGTTAGCATATGGCTTTATCATGTTGATATGATACATTATTTCTGTCTGTCTTCTATCAGGTAACTCTATGATATAGTTCACATCATTTACCTTCCTAACTACTCTGTACAGTCCAGCCCACTCAGCCTGCAGCTTTTCTTTCCAGACCAGAATAAGGACCATGACTTCCTGACCTACTGTGTACGAGTGAACTCTGGCTCTGTGGTTGTACCACACCTTTTGTTTCTGTTGGGCAGCTGCCAGGTTGCTCTGGGCTGTCCCCATAAGCTCCTTCAGCCTTTCCCTCAACCTAAGGACGTAATTCACTATGGGAGTTCCCTGGGTGGCATGCTTGCCTTCCCAGTCCTCCCGGATCAAGCCTAGGGGCTCACGTACCCGGCGTCCATATAAGAGTTTGAAGGGGTAAAATCCTGTTGACTCTTGGGGCACCTCCCAGTATGGAAACAACAGGTGGGGAAGGTATTTCTCCTAATCCCTCCCATGCTGTTCAGCAAACTCTTGGATCATTGCCTTCAGGGTACTGTTAAGTCTTTCCACAAGCCCATTGGCTTGCGGGTGATAAGGTGTCGTGAGCCTCTGCACCACCCCACACTTCTCCCACAAATATTTCATCAGGTCTGACATGAAGGAACCCCCTTGATCAGTGATAACCTCCTGCAGAAAGCCAACACGAGAGAAAATCCCAAGCAAGGCATCTGCCACTTTGTCTGTCCTCAGTGAGGATAGGGTGACTGCCTCAGGGTACCGGGTGGCATAATCCACCACAGTCAGGATGAACCTCATCCTAGAGGAGCTGGGGGAATTTAAAGGCCCCACAATATCCATTCCCACCCTCTGGAATGGCTTCTTCACTATGGGCAATGGAATTAGGGTGGTTTGGGTTTTCTTACCTGCCTTCCCTATTTCTTGGCACTGGAGATAAGACCTGCAATACTCCTTCACCTGCTGGGTGAAGTTGAGCCAATAGAAATTCTTGGCCAACCGCTGCATAGTGTGCATGATTCCCAGATGACCAGGCAAGGGAATATCATGTGCAATCTTGAGCAACTGCTCACGATATCCCTGGGGAACAACAAACTGCCGGCCTATCACCCCTCCCTCTGCACAGCCTGAGTATACATCAGTCCATTTTCCCAATAAACCTTATGTTTACTGTCACCTCCCTGTGCTCTGTCAGAGTCTGCCCAAGCCCTCAGCTTCACTAGATGAGTCATTTTTCTGAGCAGCTGCAAACTCCTTACACATTCCTAAGGCATGGGACAGGTTCCCTTCAGTCTCTAAACTAGGGTCCCTAGCACTAGCATCAGGGCTTTCAGGACCACTGTTATCCCTAACCCTCTGACAATGGGTCACCCCTCCTTCTTCGGAGTAAGCCTCCGTAGCTGTGTGGTTAACTGCTACTGGGAAAATTTCTACCCCCTTTTCATTAGTCTCCCTATCAGGAGACACAAGCTGGGGAATCAGCTTCCCAGTGATTTCCACACTGGCTTCTGTGGGGTCCAGGGAACTACAATTTCCCCTTCCTGCTTGGCTACTGGTAACTGCACACACCATCCCCTGTTTGAGATTGTTGCCAAGGATAACATCCACTGCTAAAGTTTTGGCTACAGCCACCTGTTGTACAGTTCCCCCTGTTTCACCCCAGTCCAGCAGAACACTAGTGAGTGGTAATGTTTTCTCCTCACCAGTGAAGTCTTGTACAGTGACATATTTATTGGGTATAAGCTGCCCAGGCTCTACCAGATCCCCTTTTACCAATGTCAGGGATACGCCTGTGTCCCTTAACCCTTGTGTCTGTACACCATTCACTGTGACTGGGTGCATGTGTTCCCTCATGTTCACAGACATGCTTCTAGGGACACGCAAACAACCCACTTCTTTCCTAGTCCCATGTTGCATATTGCTCACCCTTTTGGGACACTGTCTGGCAATATGCCCAGTTTCTTTACAAACCCAATATTCATTTCTTTTTCTTAGAGAAATCTTTTCTCTGAAACCTGGGGCTAACAGGTTTAGGTGGAGGCAGTGAGGGTTTTAGCTGCCCTGAAGGCGAGCTTTTCCCTTTCTGTGTTGCCACTCACCCCATTCGCTCTCAGAGCAGGTCTGTTCTTGGCATAGCGGTCCGAGAGTTCAGCAGCCTCTTGCATTGTTTTGGGATCTTGGTCCTTCAGCCAGGTTTTCAGCTTTGCTGGGCATGCCCAAAAAACTGTTCTAACAAAATAGCATTTTCAATTTTGTCTACAGAGTTTGCTGCAATTCCTTCCCACCAATGTTTTAAACACTGACGTTGTTTCGTGGCTAGCTCCTCGTATCTCATGTCAGGGCTTCTCCTGAGCTTCCGGAATTTAGCTCTGTATGCTTCTGCAGTTAAATCAAACTTTTTTAAAAGTGCAGCTTTAAGTTGCTGTAATCATTACTGTCCTCATTGTCCATTTGACCCAATGCATCCTGAGCTTTCCCGGTAAGTAGCAGGGATAGCTGGAAGCTCCAGCACCCTCTAGGAATGTTTGCCTGAATACAAACTCTTTCAAAAGAATTTAAAAAGGCATCCATATCCTCCCCCTCTTTAAATTCAGCTATCAATTTGTAATTTAATTTGTAACCCAGTCCTGCAGTTCCAGTTAGTCCCAAGCCACTTACCTGTTCTGGTGCTGGTGGTTGGAGTTGTAGCTTCTCCAGTTCATATTGCCTCTGGTGCTAATGCTCTTCATGGTCAGCCTTGTGCTGTTCCTCGTCAGCCTCTCACTGTTCTCACTCTCATCTTCTCCTCTGCAGCTCCTTTCTCTTACTCTGCGTCTCTATGGAACTCCAGCTCCATTCTGTGCAACTCAATCTGCAGCCCGATTGCTTCTGGCTCCAGAATGCTGGTGACCTTCCCCTGCTGCTGTGGCCCTTGGCTTGCACTGACCCTGCTGTCCTCCTCACCAGATCTGGACATTGCACTGGCCGCTGGCCCCTCCATGCCCAAGGTTTCGCCCTTTACAGTCACAGTCTGTGACTCAATGCACTGGGCATCTGCCACCATCAGGGTATCCACGAGGTTCTGCTTGGTGGCTCTCACCTTGTGCAGGACTCCTCTGTCCTGGCACAACTGCCTCGAGTAGTCTGCAGTGTACCCACTGTAGTTGGAAGCCATCTTCTTCCTTAAATATGGCTACTCTAACTTGCACTTTAGAAAAAAAATAAAACAGGTAGGAACTTGACTGTAAGCAAATTGATAGAACTCTGTTTCCTTTTTAAAAAAAATAAATCACTGCCTTATTTTGCAAGTGAGCTGTACAGTATTAAGCTGACATACTGAACAGTTAAAGCTTGTGTTACCAAATTTATCCACACCGCTGCCAACCAAATCTGTCACAAATGCACTCAGCAGGTCAGGCTCTCTGCTCCCACAGTGCCAACCTCCAAGCGCAGTAATGTGAACAGGTAACAGAACAGGGTAACCCTCCTGTCCACTTGTGGGTCCAAATCACCTTTAGTCTCAAGTTCTGGGGTGATTCAGACTGTGAACCTTATGCTAGCTTACCCAAATGTGCACGCTCAGATAATCTGCTCTTCAGGAGGATTCCAAATATCTTTCACCTAAGGGCACCTAACCAGGTATCCAAAAATGAACCCTTAAAACTCTATAAAAGACCTTAGGTATATTCTTACCTTTTCCCAGTTCAGTAACACCATCAAGCTCTGAACAGTTTTTGTCAGTCTTAACCTTCTATTCATCACATGCAAAAAGAACTTCGAAGACACACCCAGGCAGTCTTTCAAAAAAATATTTTTACTAAAATGGATAAAAATATGTCAAATGTAAATGCAGAACACTATATCACAAAACATAGAATCACTTAAAAGAAAAGCAAAGAAAACTACAGACAAACTCCTACCAACATGCAGTTAGACCTTTTCTATCTAATGTATTACCTCTATAGTGCTTATAGTTAGATCTTGTTTCTTAAGAGTCCAAAGAGAAATGTCACCCAGTTGAAACACAGAATACAGTTTAAAAACTCTGTGTTTCTACCCCTTCTATGATGCCATCTAGCTCCTCCTTTTAGAATATAACAATTCTACAATGATCTTCCTGTCAGGAGATATTTTAAATACTGTGACTTCAGCAAACAACTAATTTCCCAATATGATTCCTTAATTAACATCCCCTCTTTGATCTTGAGTAGTTCCTCTTCCCAGGGCACATCAAAGGAGTTTTATAGCTTTTCACACCACAGAATAAAAATGTTTTTTCCTCTAAACATCATAAAAGTTTACTATCCCTATATCCTGGCAGCTGGGTCAGTTCTAATTACAGGAGACCCTTAATTAAGTCTCTCTAGTCTTTTAATTTCCTCCTGGTTTCAGGTCACTTAACTGTAACTGAAACCTGGGTGGGGGGCACTCATGGAAGCACTGTAACAATCACAAACTATATTTTTATATTACAAATATCATCCAGCAATCAGAACCAGCTGGCCAAGCATCACAGTGAGCACACCCCCCATTAAAATCTGGAAACATTGATGCCCACTTACTGGCATATCAATTTACTTTACAAAAGTAGGTACCACCCTTAGTGTCATGATGTATACCTGGCTCATTTCTAGAAGAAGGGGGGGGGTACAGAAACAAACAACATGAACCCTGTGTAAATAACACAACCCAGGTATTTGGTGGTGGCAGCTAGGTATACATTAGATCTAACCTGTGGAGGGGGCCCCCAGTAAATCCACACAACCAGAAGCAATAACCGGAATGTCCAAAACAGTAACTGGGATTGTGCAGTATGACTTTATTCAACAGGTGGAAAATTAAAGCAGAAGTGGACCCCCAATGGTCAGTCTAGGCTGGACAGGTACATTTCACAAACTCTCCTTGCATACAGTACAGTTCAAGAACACACAAAAGAAAACATCTTTGGCCAGTCCACTGGTGCAGGGGCAGGGCACTGACCTACAATGCTGACAACCCAGGTTCAGGAACAGATCCAGATCATCAGAGGGCTGGCTGGCGGGAGAAGGATTGAGCATCCAGCAACTGCTGTCCTTCTCCAGGGGGGAGGGGGTTGGAGTGATCGGTGAATTACAGACACCTAGCAGCTGCTGGGTGTACTGTAAAGCACCGACACCAACAAGCTCAGGGGTGGGGTGGATGCTGGTCATCATTGCATGTCTTTGCCCCGTATACAGGGGAAAAAACTCTGCTGCCTGCAGCCTCAATGAAGCCAGCCCCTCTGCTTCAATTAGCTCCCAAAGGCCAGCTCCCTGACCTATCCCATCAATTGCAGCACTTAGGGCCTGTGCCACAACCCTGCCCTGGGGGACAAGCCAGGGGGTATCATGGAGTCATGGCTCAAGATTGGGAGTGGAAGCAGAAGGGGTCCATGACCTGGCAGAGGCACTGGCAGAAGGTCAGTGACAAAAAGTACACTAAATAAAACAAAAAAAGAAAACATCTTCTTCCCAAATTCCCAAATTGGTGCATTTAGTGGACACCTGGCCACACACATGAACATTTTCCTCCCATGAGTGTCATTTAGTGAATCTAAGCCACACACTCTGAACTCTTCTTTCAGCATAGGTGCATATTAGAGATACTCAGTCACACACCTTAACCTTCAGCTTGGCCTTTGCTCAGGTATAAACTGGTGCCCTTTAACAACCAGGAAGCCCTGCTTTGTAAGCACTTAGATGGCATTTCTCCCACCCTTGGCCCCAACTGACAGTATGTGCCATTCTTCAGGGTTACACCATTGAAACCCACCATTCCCCACTGAAATGCTAGAGGTCCCACACTTAAATTCATCACTCACTGGGGTGACCAAAGAACAAAACTGCACTCACTTGGGTGAACAGTTTAAACAGTAATTCACTCACTTGGGTGAAACTTGGGGCACTGACAGGTGCAATCCAGCCTTATCTATGGACACACACACCCCAGATTATCAAATGTCCTAAAAATGTTGGAGATCTGGTCTCCTAGAACAGTACTCATAGAGGTTGTCCTGTCCACAGGGCATGGAACAACAAAAAAAGAAAAGAAAGGCACTCTCCTTGGTAGCTGATCAAACAGTCTCTTTCAGGTCCTATCCAAGGCAGCTGAAAACACCACAGAACATGCAGAGGATTGCCCCTTGAGTCCACTGAGAACAAGCAGTTCCTTCCACTTCACTAGGAGTAGAAATCAGGAAATCCTGCTGTAGCACTGGTCTCCACCACTTCACTGGAAGCTGGAAATGTATCTCCACTAGGGTGAAAAATCCTGGGCCGTCTCCTTAGAGCCCAATGGCAATCCTACTGCCACTCTCACCTCCTCACTGAACAACTCACTATCGACAGAATGAGCATTCTAAGCTCCCCAGAGCAGTTGTCCACACAGTGTGGATTATGCTGCTGCGAGAGTTCCCACTGACCTAACCATTCTTCCCTCAGGCTAGCTGAGTAAACAATGATGTCATTATATAAGGAGCCCCTACTGAGCTCCCTACCAGCTGTCTGCTATTTTCCTAACAATAATACTGATAGGATTCTAGTAACCCCAGGGGACTGGGTGGTTACAGTTAGGTAGCATCACCCCCTTTCTGCAGGGTGCTGAACACATCTCTTATGCTTGGATCTAGTCTTTGTTCTCTCTGCAAATCATGGTTGGGCAATTGGGGCAATTAATTCAAGTCCAGAGCAGTGAAATTACAGTAGGCAAGTGGGATACAATCACCAGAAGCACCGAGACTATCCACCAGATGAGTAGCAGTCTCTGTGACTGGCTTCTCATCTGAGTCAGATTTCTTGCATAAAGCCTTCACAGTCTGTTCTGGGATTCATACCTAGGTGTGTCTATCTGCAGAAGAGGCCACTGGGTGTCAAGACAATGCATCTGCGTTAACATGGTTTAATTCAGGCCCATACTCAACACAGTAGTAATAGGTGGACAGAGCTGACAGCCACCTACAGTATATCCGACTGTGTCAAGCTTTGCGGTGGTTTGAATGGTAACCCGTGAAGTGGGCACATGAGGAAGGGCACCATCCATTAAGGCAACTCCTTCCTGGTGCAATCCACTCACGGCAATGGAAAGGTAGGGTGACCAGATGAGGGGTTGGGTGAACTAGGTGACAGGATGTCGCTATACATATGCGCGCAGGGTGGGTGGGAGCGAGCACAGTGAGCATGGGCTGGGAGGGGTGGAGAGGCTGAAGGGGGTGGGGCTGCAGTTGCTGGTTGAGTTGCATTGTGACATCGGGGATTGGCTAGTGGCTGGGGTGGCTGAGGTACTGGGTTTGGGTCCGGGCGCTGGTGCAATTTTTTACTGCTTTCACCCCCAACAAGCACCCCCCTGGAGTTGAGAATCCTTAAGTAGGGTGTTGTGGGAGGCGAAGCCCCCCGCAAGGGGGGTGTGGGGGGGTGCAGCCCACATACAGAAAGCAGTAAAAATCTGTCCTGGCTCCATTGTTCTTGTGCACTGAGGTTGTCAGAGTGCCAAAAATGTGTTCGGCACTCTGACTGAGTGATAATGGTGATCACCTTTAGGCATTCGCCTTTATCACATAGACCCGGTTTGAACATATGATGAAGGTTTGTTGTCATTTCTTACATTAATGTGTGCCCCATAAGAGTTCTAATAGTAATGTTTACCCCATAAAGATACTTGTGGAATTGGTCTACAATAGCCCACTTCAAAACAAGAAATTCTAACTTGTGCACAGAATATTTGTTTAAAGCACTATTTGGACTTTAGCTGACAAAGGCAACTGGGTGCAGTCCTTCTATGTAACTCTGATAAAGGCTTGCCCTGAGACCACTGAAGCTGGCATCCTTATGCAGAACATAGGGCTTTTGAGGCTCAGCATATGCTAGGACTGGTGCATGAGTCAGTTGGTAAATTATTTCATTGAAAGCTTTGTCATGATCATTGGTCTACCTGTTGCCAATGGTTCAGATTGTCTGAAGTACTGTTTGGGTTCACTGGTAACATCAGGTGTCTTTGTTCTCTTGATTTTATTGGTGTGAGGGTAGACATGCATTAAGTTTGGCAGGGGTCTCACCACTCATGTGTAATCCTGGACAAATCTTCTACAATAGCCACAGAACCCCAAAAATCATTGTATGTCTTTCAAGTTTTATGGTTTGGACCAGGTGGTTAATGCCTCAACTTCACTGGGGTCAGTCTGTATGCCTTGGACCAATACTATATGTTCCATATATTTAACTGAATTCTGGAAAAATTAACACTTATCGGTAGAGAGCTTGAGTCTAAACTCCTCTAGTCATTCTAAAACCTACAGTAACCTGGCCTCATGTTCCTCCAGGGTCTTCCCAAATATAATAAAGTCATTAAGATATATGAAGCACTCCAACAGATTCATGCTGGGGCAGATTTACACAGTATTCTGACATATTCCAGAATATAGTCAGAATGCTGGCACATTCCAGGTAGCCATTTTGAAATTTTACATGTCAGAACTACCAAAAAAAATGGCTACTGGGACAGCTGGTACATCAGCTGGAGCACTGCAAATGAAGCACAGAAAAATAAGTCAATTTTTTGAGCGGTATGTCCGCTCAAATGACTTTTTTTGTGTTACTGTACAGTTAATTAAAATTTTGGTATTCAATATTACCACAGCAATGGACCGGTAGCTGCTTGCTCAGGCAGATATATAGTTGAGCATAGTTGTCACCTCTGTGAACATCTTGATAGTCAGGGAGGCCCGCACCGCAAGTACGTTTTCAATTTTCCTTTCACATAATAAATGTTGTAAAATGTAGTGTCCATTCCCTGAAACTCAAGAATTAAAACATTTTACAATTTTATTTCATGAGCGGCTGCAATCACTGGTGTTCTGATCATCCTAAAGGAGATGGTCAACTCAAGACACCCACAATAAAGAGAGAGAAAGAGAGAAAGAGAGAGAGAGAGAGAGAGACAGAGAGAGAGAGAGATAGAGAGAGAGAGAAAGACACTCATTAAATCTGAATCATTCCACTTGTCCTTTTGACTAAAGAATGGTCGTGGAAGCGCAGCCCTGGTGTTGTACTGAGCTCTGACTCACTGTTGGGCAACTTCATTGATTCATTGCTTAAGGAGAAGAATATTGGCTTAAGGGGTAGTGTGGGAAAGGAGAGAGAGAGAGAGAGAGAGATTTGAGGAGCCCAACAGTGGAGCATGAACAGGCGGACCGCTATTAGTCCACCACAGCTGGGCTGCTGCCAAAACCGGGGACACTGTTGGTGGGAAGGTGTTTAGGGAAAGGCCATTGACTGGCTTGGATTCCTTCTTCTTTTGACACCACAAAAGTCGCTAATGCCCCCAAGCACATTTCACCATATATGCTCTTAATTGCACATTCAAGCAGTTACAGTTATAGAAGCACTGTCAGCTCTTTATTTAATTCTGACTCCCCATATCAAATATATCCAGTGTGCCCTTCAATAAGCTGTTGCATTGTAATATGGTCTCCAATTTGACATTTAGTTATTCATTTGTTTTTTATATTTTCTAAAAAATCACCTACTTCAGATGACCTGCTCTTAACAAGGCCACCCGATCCTCCGGTGCATTCACTGATCTACCTGGTACTGGAGCTCAGCTAAACTCATGGATGGACTGAGTTTAGGCATTTTTAACTAATTCAAGTTAAACACAGTTTCAGATAAAAAAAACATTGAGCCAAGCTTGCTAATATAAGTTTCATTTAAAAACTTGCAGTATAATCCAGTTAAATTTCAAGCTGTGACTGGGCATTCACATTATAGTTTTAAGTGGTTTATAATGCTTGTTTTTGAATGAGACTTACATTAGCAAGCTCAGCTGTATTTAGCTTGTATTGATCAAAAATGTCTGAACTTGGTCCCTGCATGAGTTAAGCTGAGCTTCATTGCCAGGTTCATGTTGATCAGTGAACATGCTGTAGCAGTGGGCGGCTGTACTTGGAGCGAGTCGTCTATAAAACAACAGTGGGGAAAACATCACCAAATGTCCAAATCAGGGACCGTAATGCAACACTGGCCAATATTTTTAAGGCCCTTCACCTTTTCCTGGAGTAGCCATGATCCATGCCACCTTTATGATGCCATCTATCTCTTGCTGTAAACACATCTTGAGTTCCATTGCTTGGGCATCTGTTGCATTTGGCGCAGTGTCAGTTGTCTTGGGAGGGGGCATGGACATTGCAATTGCTGTGGCCTCTTTGTCTGTGACTTCCTCCAACACATTGTTGTTTGGTGTTTTCAGTGAACTTCCCCTCCAGCCTCTCAAGAGAAGCACCCAGTTTCTGTAACTGCTGGAAGAGCCACTTGTAAATAATTGTGAATGGCTCTTATGCCTTCTCCTTGCTCACACTGCTCACATGGGCTGAGTCTACCAAGAATGCTGCTGAAGACGCACAATTGCAAACATGGGACTTGCTTTCAATGTAGTCCAAGACATTTTAGAGCACCAATCCCTCTGACTGCTGCTCTTTAGGTTTAATTTTGTCTGGCATTTAAGGTAGGACACCGCGGATCAGCTGTGTACTGGTTGCTAGTGCCACAAATGAGGTAAAACAATTATTTTAGATTCATGCTGCTTTTGTCGGTCTCCCGGTATGACAGTCTGGCTACTGTCTTTCTTCAGTGAGTCAGGAATGGCTGACCAGGGGATGACCACTGGGCAAACCACAGAGTCAGTGGCCATGCCAAGAGATGTGGTCATGCAATCGGCAGGTGTCTTCAGGACCCGCAAGTGGCCTAACAACTCTAGCTTGCCGGTCAGACTCAGCTCTGACCATGACTAACTTTCAAGGGACAAAGAGGCAGCAGCAATTGCAATTTCCATGCCCCCCCCAAACATATTACAATACAGCAACCTTATTGAAGGCTACAGGAGCATATTTGATATAGAAGTCAGAATTCAATAAAAATCTAACAGTGCACCTTTAATGTGAACTCTGAGGCACAAGCTGATAAAGAAACAAACCAAAAATGCATAGTCAAAAAATTGTCTTTGGAGGAGAATCCAATGCAGTCACCTTGGTCACTGATGGATGCAGACTATACTCAGAAATTCTCCAGCTATTTTTTATATATAGGTGATCAGTGCAATTTGCTGGGACAGAGCACCTGACCCTTTTTTGTGTGGAAAGCTAATTTGTTTAGGGCAATAATAACGGCACACAACTCCAGAAAGATAAATCCAGCACCACATCCTGGCTTCTGCCTTTATTTCAGTTTTCATTTTAGTATTTGGCAGGTTAGGCAACAGGATCCAGAATGAAAGCCTGAACAAGTAATGGAGTGAGTCCCCCTCCCCGCATAACCCTAAACAGTCAAGTAAGCAAGGAAGAGGAGCCCTAATAAACACTGCATCAACCAACATAGTATGCATTCCCGATCTAATTTTGCCTCCCATCTGAACTTGCTTCTATAAGAGCAACAACACTTTGGATCACACAGATGCTTTTGTAAGTGTGTGTGTGTGTGTGTGTGTGTGTGTGTGTGCGTGTGTGTGTGTGTGTGTGTGTGTGTGTGTTTGTTAGGGGGGATTAACAATAAGGCTGACTGGACAGTTTTCGTTGCATAAAAAAAGCTCAGATCTTGCATGGCAGTCATACAAATAAATAACTCTGCATAATCACATATTCGTTTTCATCCATCCTTGCACTGATATTTTTTCTCTCACTACTAAACAGATTCCTTCAACCTGAATAATATATTATGTTGGAGTTTGCAAAAGCCAGGCACTTCAGGGCATGCCCATTTTTTGTCTTTCACCAACACAATTTTAGCAACAACCATTTGTCAATGTCAAACGTTTGATGCTTGGTGAACAGGACAGGTTCTATGTGACCAATTCAGTATCCAGCTTATTTCATATTTCAGGTATAATTGACAGTATTTCCAAGGTGATTTGCTAATGATTGATTTCAATACGGATTAAGCAATGAAAATAATCAAATAAACCATCAGACAAACTCAGGAAATCCAAAAGAAGTGGCTTGCAGATACATGGTGCAAACAAAACAATTTTACAGACTCTCAAAAAGAAACCTAACACTCACCACATATGATTGTAAAGAATGATAGCATGCAAAGTGTTTTATTAGGTATGGCAGAATACAGAACTTTGTTGAAAAGAAGCACAGTCATGCTAAATCCCAGCCTTTCACTCCATGGGGATCTTTGTCAAGAGATCCACAAAATAATAAATCAAATTAATTTCCTTAGATAAAACAAGACTCGATTCCAGACCAGTCTCAGTTGCTGGGGTTTGTTTTTTGTAAAATGTTCTGTTGGGTATTTTATTTGAATACTATACAGTCTGGGTGTTTTTTTTTCATGTTAGGCAAGACTATTACTTCAAAACCTGTAACTAAATGGTATGATTACAGTAAACGACCCCTTTAAATGATAAGATTGATTTTTACAAAGCAGGAGTCAATTTTTCCAGGTAAAACCCACCTCATTCCCAGTCATTTTACCTTTTAGAAGTTTTTAGTACAGGGCAGGTTTTGTGTGACCTATTCAGCAACCAGCTTAGTACATATTTCAGTTCTGACAGTATTTCCCAGGTGATTTACTAAGGATCCGTTTCACTATAGATTGTGTGCTAAAATCCCTTTCTGCTGGTTTGGCTGTTATACCATTAAAAACTGACAAACCTGATTTTCCCAGCAAATGTAATTCATTCAGACAGTAAAATTACACATGCCTCTCCAAACAGAACAACCAATACTGCAAGGCAATTTTATACCTATGTTACAGAAAACGTGTCATCATCGCAAGTTAAAAAGTAATTTCAGGAACCAAGTTAACACAAAATGAGACCTCTGCTTCACTGCAAAGCATTACATGCTGCCCAGGAAAACTTAAAGTGAGTTACCAACTTTCCACGATGTCATGTTTGCAGATCACCTTCCCTTCATTGAGTGATGCAAAGCTAAGCTGCCCTGAAGTTAAGTATTAAATATATTCAGATGCTTAGTTTTTTAACATTTTTGTGCCACAGTTGTCTCTGCATGTTTTTTTCTTTGTTTGAAGTTCGCACATGAGCAGTGCATCCACATGCATGAGTGACATCAGCACAGGGAAGGTGTTCCCACTGCACCTTTCTCACTGCTCGTTCATTCATCTTTCCTGGACCCAGCCTCAGTGAGTGCAGATCCAAAACTGAACGAGCAAAAATGACAGCACTGATGACTGAAACGGTTTGTTATATTGGCAGCTGCTATACTTGCTTTTGGGATCACATAAGTGGTGATTTCTCTTGATTTTCAATTTTACTCATCTGACTAAGCTCTGTGTCCTAGGTCCATCGGTTCTAGGAACAGCACAATCTACATTGCTTGAGTACAGTGTTACAGTTTTAATAAGTGCTGCAAGTACATAATTATAACAAGTCTGTATAAAAAATACATTTTTTTAACTGAGTGGAGCTATAATCTGTAGTGTATTGGGACACAAAAGGACGACTTTTGAACTGGGCAGATCTATAAATTGAAGTAAGCTTTTCAGTATTGGTACACAGAGGTCTGTGTTAAATGGATGACTTTTTCAACAGTTCAGAATTGTAATGTGCAGCAAGAGTATAAGCACTGAGCTGCACAGTCCAATCCCAGGAGAACAGTGCAATAAACTGTGTATGTTTGGCAAGTGCTGCTTCCAGTGTGATTGCTTCAGTAAACTGCCTTTGCTATTGCATTTCTGATTGTCACCATCATTATAGACAGTTTATATTTTTTCTTGTGCTCCTGTGTTTTCTTGGGCTCATTTGGTGTTCTCATGCAAGTACCATAACACTGATCACCAAAGTATGCTTAGATGTGCATGAATAAAGGGACATGGTACACTGAATCGTTTCTCCAGCTTGCCAGCTCCTCGCTAAGTTTATAAATGAATGCAATAAGATCAGTTATATACTGTACATAGTTATACTGTACATAGTTTACAGTGTATCTCAAAATTAAACACTTAGCATTTTAACATTTTAACATAAAGACAGTCTTTAGTTATAATTAGGATTATAGCATCATTGTATGTGCTCTGGAGCATCAGCAAAAGAAGAAACTGCAGTTGCCATCCTCTCCCGACACTGTGGTACCAATGTACGGCTTCTATGGTGTTATACTGCAAAGTGTGCTAGTCAGTTCAGCATACTTAGGGAATACTGTCTGAACCAAAATATGGGCTACACAGCAATGAATGCAGGGAGTCTACACAATGCACCATGACATCGGTAAGGCATGGGAGACATTATAGTGCAGCATCTGTTGTATTTGCTGTACACTTTACGCATGTGCATCAGATATCCACTGTAATGGAAAAAATGGGAAAACACAAACGGCTTGACACAGACCGAAGTGGTAATGAAGTATGGTGACATAAGTGAGGAAGGGTGGTTCAAATACAGTCTAACACTTGAGTACCTACTGCAAGGATATGTCCCTTTTTGCAGTAGACCAATCAAACGGTACTTAGGCTGTCTAAACATAAATGCAGTCTCTTTCTCCATGAGAAGGGTATTGGCAGTGTCATTTTTAACCTTGGGGGTGGGAGACGATCACCAACTGTACTGTGTATTTTTTGCTCAATTCATAATGCACCTGGAGGCACACATGTAGCGGCAATAAGCCAATGCCAGGATGGTATTACAGATGTTTATGCAGACACTAATGACAGCTACAGTCTGTATAATTCCTGAGCGCTCAGAGGTAACACAAAGCTGGTGCAATAATTTGTAGTTTTAAATTTATAACATGCCGTAAACAGGGGAACCGGTGACTTCAACACATTACTCAATCACTGATACCTCTAAAGGGGAAAGTACAAGCAGGCTCCCCACCCCCAAACACACACATACACAGAGAAGAAAGCTATAGCATAGACCAGTTGGCACTAGGGCAAAGACAGACCCAAACAGTATAAATAATTTACAGATAATAAAAGTTCCGTGCTGCAGCATTTTTCTAAGTGTATGTGTGCAGCTGGGGGGTTTGGAGTGGTTGGGGTACAAGGTGCCTGCTTGTAATTTCCACCCTGTGCTCCATCAGAGCGAGTGATGGATAAATCAATTGGTGGGAGGTCACTATTAACTAGTACCAGGTGAGGAATTTGGACAAATTGGATTTGGATAAATTGTGAGCCATTTATCCTGCTCAAGCAATGCCACCAGATCAAGCCGTGCTCTCAGTGTCAAGCTGGAGTGGCCAGCAACTCGTTAGCATAGGAAAAGCAACCCCCCCACAAAAAAAAAAAAAGAAATATAAAAACCTAGGGTACTATCACTAGCATTTGTGTGGGCACATCAATGCTGGGAGTAACAGAACACACACCATACCTCAATTTTGCACTGTAAAATGACAGCAATGACGGGAACCAAACCATAGAACTAAGTAGCAAAATATAATATTAACAGTCCATGTTGCTAAGTCTGCTCTCATTGCTGTACTGGAAAGGATTGGAACTACTGCTGTGACTGCCTGAACTACTGCCCACATCATTCTCACTGCTGTGATAGGGTCATCCCTATGGGGATCTACTATGCAGTGGCTTTCAAATTGTGGCACTGTGTCAATGTCCGAAAGATCACTGTTAGTGCAGGACAACATAATGCTTTCATAATCAGACCCTGAAAATGAACTGTTTGACATTGCTATTGTCGTGCAGCATGCTGCGATCAAGAGCTCTGTTATCAAGACAGAATTGCTATTACCAAGAACTAATTTTAATTGCAGAGCACAGATCTCCCTGTGGTGACATTGCAAAGGTAATGATTGTCAAAGGTCACCAAATACAGGATCTAATAGACAAAATGACACTTCCTGGTTTGTGAGGGTGAAAATCTGATTTAATTTGCTAAAATAGGCTATGCATCTATCAAAATACATTGCAAATCAGTTCTATATGCAGTCACCTTGCAGTATATGCGTTCATATATTAAAACCTGGCAAATCGCTTTAAAAGGGGAAAGGCAGCTGCATTCAAAATTAATGCTTATGGTACTCGATGGAAGTTGTACTTGGGAGGCAATCTCGGTCCATGATTTGCTGAATGGTGCTGCTCCTGCACACTCATGGAACTCTGACAGTGGGCTACCAAGTAGGGCCATGGCTTTTTCAGAATGCAGTTGGACCAGGGTACAAAGTGATTGCTTTCAAGGGACACTGGTGCAGACCTGAAGGATGACCAGGAATCTCTAGTGCGGCTCCTTGATTGGACTCTCAGAAGTGGTCTGTTTTCCACCCTCTTCCAGTATTTTTGTGTTTATTGCATGTTTGATGCTTAGGTGAGGGGAACCACGGATCTTCCTCCAGTGCAGAAGAGGGTAGCTGCGAGCATTGTCTGCTCTGGGATTCTGGTGGACCGTCTTTCACTGGTGTGATATCCATGTCCTGCTGTGCTGCTCGGTTGTGCCCTCTCTGGTTATTGCAGTGGTATTAGGGAAAATGGAGGCTGGGGGCAGACAACACATGGAGGAAGGGAGCAGGAGGGTTTCATCAAATGCTGAGTGCCATACACCCTGCTGCAGCTCTTGTTCTTCTGGTGAAGGGAAAGATAAAGCAACATCTCTAATTTGTGATGGCACAGTCATCCACTCAGGTGGCAGCCATTTGAACCAAAGGAGACATCAGTTGAATCTTTCTTTTCTTTTTTTTCTTTTTTTGCCAGCAGAATAGGCCTAACAGTCTTTCGTGTCTGCTCGTTTGGTCAGCCCCCACCCTGGGTGCTGACCTTGCTGTCCCCCTCGCCTTCTCTGGCTTCTCCCTTCCCAGTTCCGGATATTCTTGCTGCATTGGATTTTGCTTCCTGAACCCTTCCCCTGTACCTGTCCCACCTCCTCTTGAACCCCTCCACTGTCTCTGCCTCCACCAGCCCCCTAGGTAGTGCATTCCATGGCTCCACCACCCTCTCAGTGAAGTAGCACCTCCTCCTTTCTCCCCTGAATCTTCCCCCCTCCAGCTTCCACCCATGCCCTCTAGTGGCCCCTTCCTCCTTCCTTCGAAGCACCCTGACTGTTCCTCCTCTATTTACCCTCTTCATGTACCTGAAGACCTCTATCATGTCCCCCGGTCCTTCTCTCTTCCAATGTGTACATATTTAGCTCTTCAAGCCTCTCCTCATAGGTCCTGTCCCCCAAGCCCCAAATCATTTTGGTTGCCCTCCTCTGGACCCTCTCCAGGAGGTTAATGTCCCTCTTAAGTGTGGCTCCAAACTGCACGCAGTACTCCAGGTGCGGCCTCACCAAGCAGTTATACAGAGGGAGTATCACTTCCCTCCTTCTGGAGGTGATCCCCCTAGTGATGCATCCCAGCATCCTGTTGGCCTTGGCTGCTGCCCTCCTACAAGTCTCAGAGTTGTTCATCTTGACATCCACCACCACCCCCAGGTCCCTGTCAGCCATTGAGACTTGTAGTATTCCCCCCCCCAGGGTGTACACTTGGCCTGGGTTTCTGGCCCCCAGGTGGAGTACCTTGCATTTCTCTGCATTGAATCTCAGCTTCCACTTTCTAGACCATCTTTCCAGAGCCTCCAGGTCCCCCTGCAGGGCCACCCTTCCCTCCTCCCCATCCACCACTGCCCCCAGTTTCGAGTCATCTGCAAAGAGACTCATCTCACTCCTGATTCCTGTCCTTATGTCAGATACGAGGGCGTTGAACAGAAGGGGCCCAAGGACTGATCCTGTGGGACCCCACTAATGACCCTCCTTTGGGATGAGACTATCCCACCAACTACGACCCTCTGGGTCCGGGTCCTGGAGCCAATTGCTCATCCATCTGATCATCTGGTTTCTCCCCATTTCTCCTAGCTTATCCAACAGGCCCACGTGAGGAACAGAGTCAAATGCCTTGCTGAAGTCTAGAAAGAGGACATCCACTGGTCTACCCAGGTCCAAGGCACTTGTCACCCAGTCATAGAACTCCACCAGGTTTGTCTGACACGATTTCCCTGGGATGAATCCATGCTGTCTATCGTCCAGGCACCCTGACTTATCCAGGTCCCCCCTTAGCCTCTCCTTGACAATGCCCTCCATCACCTTGCCCACCACCGATGTCAGGCTGACAGGCCTGTAGTTCCCTGCCAGCCTGTAGTTCCCTGCCAGAATCCCATCTTTTTTGTTTTAAACTGGGCTATTTTCTTAGCTGAGCACATTGGAATATGTGTGCTTTCTGGTTCTCAGAATGATGATCTCAGGTACTCTGAGTATACTCATGGAAAGAAATTTCCAGCCAGGGGCCCCCACCTCAGGGGGCACATCCCCCTGAACCCCCCTCTTGGTGATTTTTAGGAATAATGTCAATTTCATAACCTGACTCTGCCCCTGCCCAGAAAGCTGACATCAGGGTGCCCAGTCCCTGTGTCAGCATGTCTCCCCCGCCCCCCCACACACACACATTATGTGGCACAGTGTAACATGGTGGCTCCTGCCTCCCACCACACACTCCTGAAAAGCCGACATCAGGGTGCCCAGTCCCTGTGTCGTCATCCCCCCCTTAGTGTGTCTTTCCACTTAGTGTGTCTTTCCTGGTTAAACAGTTTCCCCTTTCTGACACTAGGATGCCCACTCCCCGTGTCGGATGCACCCTCCCCATCTATATGCCTTGCTGGCCAGGGGCCTCCACTTCAGGGGGCACATCCCCCTGAACCACCCTCTTGTTGATTTTTAGGAATACTACCAACTTCATAGCCTGAATCCGTCCCTGTCATGTGTCCAACAGCTCTTTCCATTAGGCTTTGGAAGGTGGCTGATGTACCCAAAATACCTTGAGGCATTCTAAGAAATTCATGAAATCTGAGAGGACATATAAATGTTGTTTTTTTCTCTGTCTTGTAGAGCCATGGGTGTTTGACAATATCCACTCCTTACTGTAGGTCAAGCACGGAAAACAGTTTGCTTCCATTAAGAAAATCAAGGGTGTCTTGAACTCTGAGCATAGTATTTTGGTCAGGAATTGTCTGTTTATTGAGAGTTCTGTAATCCACACACACATGCACACCGCCCCATTATTCTTTCGCACTTCCACAATCTGTGACACATATGGACTTCTCGATTCTTGGATGATACCTGCTGCCAACAATTCCAGTAGATGTCTCCTGAAGTCATCACTGTTCACAGGTGCCAATCTGTGGGACATCTCCTGGAAAAGGCATTCATCATTAAGCCTGATGTGATGCTCTTCTCCAATTACACATCCCACATCCCATTCGTGAAATGAAAACACTTTCCTTCTTTCAGCTAGTTTGCAGCTGATCTGGGTCTTCCATGCTTCTGGTATAGGAGAGTCACCAAAATCAAACAGTTCTGGGTCAATACCAGCCGGAGTCCCATCTCTGGTGGGAGGGGATAACAGGGAGGGGATAACAGAGCAGTGTTTGTGCAGTACACATGAGCCAAAGTGCGTCCTTTCCTGATGATGTCTCAGTCTGTCACATTTTTTATCTGGATGGTATCTCACTTGGCTTAAATATGAGCTCTTACTGGCAAAACACTGGGTTTTACCAATAGTACTGCTGGCAGACCTTGTTCTTCTGGAGCACCAAGCATCAGAATCTGTTTTTTCACATCTTTCTTCAGGCGTGTCACATCACTGATACTGCATTCAGCAGTAGAGGCAGCACAAGCTCTTCAGCTTTATGATGCCATACTATACCAACAGGGTCATCTTGAACTTCGGCTGAAGTCTGTGTTTGTTGCTGGTAAGCATTTTGCACCAGAACATGTACACATAACACTTTTCCTTTTTATGTGGCCTCCTTCTCCTGGCACAACTGAGCCAGGTGACCAAACATGGGCATTAGTGCCAATAAGTACAGGCACTCAGTCATACATCCCTGACTCCGGACATACTAAGGCCGATGTCTTGACCAGGTCCCCCATTCCGGTTACTTTGGATGGGAAGGCATCATCTCCTGAGTGACTGGAATTTACCAGTACCCTCTGTATCCTATCTTTCAACCAGTTAGATACCCAAAGTTCTCAGCCAGTTAGATACCCAGCTTACAACCTTCTTCTCTACCCCCAGGTTTTTAAGTTTCTTAATCAGCTTCTTGTGTGGTACAGTGTCAAAGGCCTTACTGAAGTCTAGATAGGTCACATCCACTGCCCCCCCCAATCCACCTTCTTAGTTACAGAAATAAATCTATGAGATCTGTTTGACATGACCTCCCCCCCCCCGTGAAGCCATGCTGCCAGTGGTCCTGCAGCCCATTTGCCTCCAGTCTCTCCTTCAACAGGGTCTCCATTAATTTCCCCACCATTGATGTGAGACTGACAGATCTGTAATTCCTAACCTCCTCCCTGCTGCTACTCTTGTGCAGAGGCACCACATTGGCCTTCCTCCAGTTCACGAGAACTACCCTGATCTCCAATGAGGTGCTGAATAATGTTGCCAGAGGGACAGCTAGTGCCATGCTCAGTGTTGTACAGGTATAAGTCAGGAAGCATAGGCAGAGCAAGAGAAGTTATAAAATTTGCAAGTAGCATTTACTCGATCTGTGTCTCCCTGAAAAAACATTGCTCTGATTATATAAGATGTTTGTGTCTGGCAGTTCAAACTCTGTATCCTAGGAGGGGGAAGTGCCTAATCCAGTTAACAGAAGCACTCTTGACAGGGGGGTCGATCCCAGTCCTTTCACAGAAGAAAGGATTCTGCAAGAACTCCTAAAACTGAAGGTGGACAAAGCAATGGGTCCTGATGGAATTCACCCCAGAATTCTAAAAGAATTAAGGGAGGAAATAGTGAAACCACTGGCTACTCTTTCTAATAAATCATGGGAGGATGGTGTGGTACCCGAGGACTGGAGGAAGGTGGATGTGATTCCCCTTCACAAAAGTGGGACCAAGACAGAGGCAGGAAATTACAGACCTGTCAGTCTGACCTCTGTGGAGGGAAAGTGATGGAGTCACTTCGAAGGAAAGAATAGTTGAGTACCTAGAGGCCAGTGGGGCACAGGACCCAAGGCAGCATGGGTTCACAGTGGGAAGGTCATGTCAGACGAATCTAATAGATTTCTTTGACTGGGTGACCAAAGTAGTAGACCAGGAGGGGCTGTGGACATGGCCTACCTAGACTTTAGCAAGGCATTTGACACAGTCCCACACAAAGATTAATAGTCAAATTAACCAGCCTGGGAGTGAGTCCCAGGGTGGTAGCCTGTAAAACATTGGCTGCACAACAGGACACAGAAGGTAATTGTAAATGGAGTCCACTCTGAAGAAAGAGGGGTTACTAGTGGGGTACACGAGGGTTCAGTTTTGGGTCCAGTCCTTTTTAATGTCTTCATCAGTGACATTGCAGAGGGACTGGAAGGAAAGTATGCCTTTTTGCAGATGACACAAAGATCTGCAACAGGGTTGATACACAAGGAGGCGTGGAAAGGATGAAAAGGGACTTGGCAAGGTTGGAGGAATGGTCAGAAGTATGGCAGCTAGGATTCAATGCAAAGAAGTGCAAAATAATGCACCTGGGAAACAAGAACCCAGGGGAAGAATACGCAATGGGTGGGGAGGTAGTAACAAAAACAAAAAAGGAAAGGGACCTAGGTAATCATATCAGATGACCTTAAGGTTAGCAAGCAATGTGAGAAGGCAGTAGGGAGGGCTGGGGGTATACTGGGATGTATAGGGAGAGGCATCAGCAGCAGAAAACAGGAAGTTGTTATCCCTCTGTACAGACAGTTGGTGAGACCCCATCTGGAGTACTGCATCCAGTTCTGGAGACTCCATCTCCGCAAGGACATAGACAGGATAGAGGCAGTCCAGAGGAGGGCAACTAAAATGGTGCAGAGTCTGCAGGAGAAGCCGTATGAGGAGAGACTAAAGGAGCTTAATATGTATACCCTTGAGGAAAGAAGGTAGAGGGGGGACATGATAGAAACTTTTAAGTACCTCAGTGGAATCAACAAAGTCCAAGAGGGCAGCATCTTTCAGAAAAAGAGATGTGCAAGAACAAGGGGACACAATTTAAAGATAGAAGGGGGGCGTTCAAGGGCAATGTGAGGAAGTATTATTTCACAGAGAGGGTAGTGGATGCATGGAACAGCTTTCCTGAGGAGGTTGTGGAGTCTAAAACTGTGGGAGAATTCAAGAATGCATGGGACAGACATAAGGCAATTCTTGTGGGGGGTAGGAAGAAATAGGCTTTTGGTTAACTAGGATCTGCGGCCTATCCTGTAGGTAGGGAAATGGGCAGACTAGATGGGCCAAGAGGTCCTTATCTGCCGTCAAAGTCTATGTTTCTATTTGTAAGTTACATCTCCTGTTTTTTTCACAAAAAATATTAGAACTTTGTCAGTTTCCTTCCCGAGGTAAGCCTGAAGACCACATCTAAACAGTTGCAACAAAATAATACATTTTGTCCCAGAGCTGGTTTTCTGTGGGCAATTCTGTAAACAAGCAAAATGCATCTCAAGGTCAATCCCCTGTCTTCAAGATTATTATCTTTTCTAATAAACCCAAATAGCTTTCTGCAATCATTTCTGCAATCATTTCCACAGTATAATTATATAAATTTGAAAACCAGGGTGTACCAGTTTCATCTAATGATTCGAGTATATATATTTTTTAACCACAAGGAAGTAAGGGAAGAAAGAAAGAATTAGAAACAGCAAGTGAAAGAAGGGAGATAAGTGAAAGAAGGGGACATTTTGGGACCATCAGAGTGACCAATTCTTAGGTGCCACAAGATAAATTTGACTGCGCAATCAGACAGGCAAAAGACATGCAAGTGTCAGAATAGGAGAGGACAAAATAGATACTTGCATTTAAGTCTCTTTGTATACCAAATGGTACATTGTCTTACCCAAATGCTGTCACACTCAATTCTTTTAGTACCCTTGAGTGGATCCCGTCTGGCCCCATCACTTTATTTTCCTTTAGTGTTTCCAATCCCTGGCAGATTCTTTCTTCAGAAAATGGAGTTAGAGCCACTTCCCCCAGTGCCTGCTAATGCATGTTGTTCTGTCCCCTCCTCCCTCCACTCTGAAGACTGACAGAAGTACTCATTTAAAAGTTTAGCTTTTTCTTGATCTTCCTCTGCACAGTCCCCCCATGCCCGATCTCTTGATCCTCACAATGCCACCCCTTGCCTTCCTATTTTTGCTCATATACATCCCTTTTTATTTGACCTCCTGGATGATCTTCTCCTCTGTTTAAGCCTTTGCTGTCCTTACCCTCCTTTCTGCCTCCCTTTGTTTACCTACAGTAGATATTCCTCCCTGTCCTCTCTGTTCAGGTCTCCTTGTAATTCCTAAAAGCTTTTACCCTTACCACCTTAGCCACCTCCTTTGAGAACCACAGTGGCCTCTTTTGCCTCTTAACCTTGCTTATTTCTTTCATACTGATTGTCATTACCTTAATCATTCCCCTCCTTTATCCTTTTCCATTGTTCCTCCACTCCCCCCAGTAACAACCCATTCAAGGCATTTACTAAGGCAGTTTCCCATTTCTATAAAATCTGCACTCCTGAAATCTAGGGCCCTTGTACTAGTGTGTTTTTTCTCCTGTCCAATCCATATGCCAAACCACTCTGTATGGTGATTGCTTGTACCCAAGGGACTACCCACTGTGATGTCTGCAGTATTGTCCCTGTCCATAAGTACCAGATCCAGCACTGCTCCATCTCTAGTAGGTTCTGGAACCAGCTTCCGAAGAAATGCCCTTTGTAGGGAGTCTAGGATGGTCCTGCTTCTAGTTGTAGCTGCAGCCAGAATACTCCAGTCTGCATCTGGCAGATTGATGTTCCTAAAGTGGAGTCTTAGCTGCAGTCCAACTTCCCGAGTGTTCTTCATTGGTTTCAGGTCAACCAACTTAAAGTAAATGCTAATAAAACCATGTCACTGACCTTGATACTCCACAAAAACTGGCCAGACCCCACCCCCCAATTCTCCACTCTTGATAGCACCATTCTTGATGTAGTCCCCTCCTTCAAATTTCTGGGCATCTGGCTGGATAGGCAGCTTGATTTTTCTGTACACATCAACCACATACACTCTAATCTCCATCCAAGCTTGAAGCCATATATAGAAACAAAGACTCCCTCTCCCCCATCGTCCACTGGGAACTACTCAAAAAAATTATCCACCATGTCTTCGATCATGCAGATGTAGTTTTTGGATCTGCCCCCAGCCTCTTCCCTATCCAGAATGAACACCCTCTATAATGCCTTTTGCCACTTTGCCTTAACACCCCCCCACACTTTCTACTGCTCCCTCTACTCTTCCCTCTCCCTTTTATCTCTTGACCTATGCCATCATCACCATGCCACCACTCTCATCTCCAAATTCTGTCTTGGATCCCTTCCCTCCTCTCTCCCTCACCCTCCTCTTTCTACCCTCTATGCTCTAGAGACACTTGTACCTCTCTTCCCTGTTCTACATCCTGTTTGGGGCAGGCAGCCTTCTCCTACTGAATACTCTCAGTCTGGAACACTCTCTCCCAAGCTCCCTTAGACTATGTCCATCCCTGCACTACTTAAAATGTACCCTCAGCCAAACCACTCCTCCTCCCTGTTACTCATGGTACTGCTCCTTAACCTGCTTTGTTGCTTTTTGAATATCCTTCTCCTTTCTTTTCCTATTTCTTATTATTGTAATTGCAATCTCAATACACCTTATGATTTCATTACATATTGTTTTATGCCTGTATGTAATATTTAAATTGATATCCCATTAACTTTTACACTCTCCCTTTACCTCTCCCCTGGGTCACACCTGGAAGTGAGCCTCAGCTCAGTGTGCCTCTCCCGGTCACCAACTTTTAAACAAATAAAATAAATAAAGTCCATCTTAACTATTAGTTCCCTTTTGCTTGTCATTCTGCCAAGGGCCTACCTCAAAACCCTGTCTAACTCCTCCCCCTATGTTGATGGTCAGTACACCACCCCTATGTGTATAAAGGCCCTGGGCCCTGTCTCTAATTAAACCTCAACATCCACCAGCCCTTTCTTATCCCCTCTGTGTACTTGTATCTCCATGGTCTTTATACCTTCCCTCACATATAAAGCACTCCCCTTTTCTCCCTGCCCTATCCTTCTGAAATATGGTGTAACCCAATCCCAGCTATGGACATCGGTGCACCATGATTCCCTTATGGCCATCAGATCCAGGCCCACCTCTGCAATGATAGCCTCAAGGTCAGAAACTTTATTAACTAGGCTCCTTGCATTGGCACACGTGGCTCTCCACTCCTTCTGTCCCGCCTTGACACTACCTTGCCCTTCCTTCCTGAGTCCATCCTTCACCCTTCCCTTATCCTTGATACTTTCTTCCTTCTTTCTACCCTCCATCTGTCCATCTTCCCTACTTTTTCTCCCAGCCTTAGAATCCCCTTCCAACCCTCCTGCCCTTATCTCCATTTGGCTTAATACACAAACCAGGCTTGGCATGGGACCCATCAGGTAGCTGGAAGGAGAGGAACAGATTTTTGTAAGCCCCTGATAAGCCAGGTTGGCACCAGATCTGTCAGATTGTTGGGGGGGTGATTTTTTTTTAATTCCCCCCATGGGTTGAGTTGGGCACTGGATACATCAGGTTGTTGGGAGGAAGGGGACATATTTGTTTTTATTCCCTGGTGAGCTGGGCAGCATACTGGACCCATCAGGTTGTTTCAGAGAGATGGTCTTTTTTTTTACTCTCTGATGAGCTGGACTGGGTATTGAATGAGTCAGGTAGGTGAGTGGGGAGAGTCCATGTTTTTTATTATTATTATTATTATTATTATTATTATTCTAATAGATCAGGTTGGGCACTGGATCTGTCAGGTTGTTGGGGGAGGGAGACAGATTTGTTTTATTCCCTGATAGGTTGGGCACTGTCCACTTCAGGTAGTTGGGCATTGGATTCATCAGGTTGTTGGGGGGGAGAAAGACATATTTTTTATCCCCTGACTGGCAAGGTTGCATTCTGGACTCATCACATAGTTTGGGAAAGAGGAACTTTTTTTTAATTCCCTGATGGGCTGTGTTGGATATCAGACCAGTCAGTTGTGGTGGGGGGGTATATTTATTTTCTTCCCCGATGGGTGAGGTCGAGCACTGGATCAGTCCAGTTGTTGGGAGAGTGAGACAGATTTGTTTTATTCCCTGATGGGTTGGGTAGGGCACTGGACCCATTAAGTAGGTGGGGGAGGGTGACATATTTTTGTTATTCCTTGATTGGTCAGGATGCTCACATGACCCATCAAGTAGTTGGAAGAGGGGAGAGATTTTATTTTATTCCCTGTCTGGCCAGGTTGGGCACTGGAATTTCTATTCTAATCTATATTTCCTGTGTTACCAGTATGGAACTCCTGTGGCTTACAAAACACTTTGGGATACAGAGTGTATAAAAGTCATGTTGGCTAAACATTATTTTGCAGATTGCCTCACTCCAGCCCCCTCTTGTTCCACTAACTGATCTCTCCCTCCCATTGTTTTCCTATTTTCTGACCAGGCTAGTTCAGTTCAGTTCCTCTGACCAAGCTACTCAAATTGACTGGAAACTTGAGTTGGCATTAATGTGAGGTTGGATTTTAGCTATGCTCTCCACTGCCTGAGGAGAAGTCAACGGAAGCAGGACTGCATTGCTCATTTTATTTTACAAAAGATAAGCCACCTACTGCCTAGCATTTGCAGTCTTTTCAGAAAAACTTACTGCTTATCCTGCTTGGTTCTGGCGGTTCCCTGTTGTCTTTTTGTCCCACACAGGAGGAAAGCGACAAGGAGGTGCTTGTTTCTGCTGGAGCTGAGTGGGGCGAAGTAACCGGTCGAGCAGTGATGACCAGGGAGCGGATTGAATGAAAATAACTGCTGATGTGGAATTTTCATTGGAAAAGTTCTGCCGAACTGCTGAATCTACAAAAACTGAGTGTTCTTAATGCCTGAGTGGAAGAACTCTGGGTTGAGGGGTACTAAAGTGGTGCAACATAAGCAAAGTTTATACATTTTATCCTTTTATGCTTTTTTTTATTATATACATTTGTTTTATACTCATCATACTCGATCACTCTTACTGGAAGGGATTTTTGTGTGTATCTGTGGATATTTGCAGATTTATAGTGTTTATTGTGTTTATTGTGTTTACTGGTTCTGTAATTCTTAAGATAGTTCTTTCTCCTTTTTCGCACCTTAGCTAAATCCTCGTCACATGGTACACTCTCATAAACACTTTGCAAACTCCATCAGTGCACTGAAGCTTCATTCTGTTGCAGGCTGACCAGCCGTATAACGTTATAGATATTTTCACTCCGCACTTTGGTGTTTCTTTGGTGTTGTTTTGGTCAGATTTAAATTGTGCTTTTATTTTGCTATGTGCTTCAACATTTTCCCTACTGCCTTATATGTTTTCTGATCTGCTGGTGATAACTGGTAAACATCAGAGCGTGTTATCTTCTGGTTTACCAACTTGATAATCCAATGCAAATGACGATAGCTGATTTATGTCACTACAAACAGAATTCTGCATGTATTTAAATAGCCTGTTTCAAGTATGACCTCATAAGGCCTCATAAGATTTTTGTTGTTTGTACTGTGAATTCATACCTCACCACATGTGTTAACATATTATGCACACAAAACCTTCTGATGTGGCATGTTTCTGTGACTGTATATATGGGATACATTTTATATTTTAGCTGATGCACTTATCTGCTTTATCTGCTTTACTTTTAATTACATTTTTTTAGAGCTCTTATTTAAAGAATTTTTATAAGATGTGGGTCTCTTTGGGAGTTTTAGTCAAATGATACTAGGCTTGTGGGACCTAAATTGTGTCCTGAGTTACCTAAATCTCTCCGTGGGATCTAGCTATGCATATATTTTAAGTTTTGCACAGATTGCACGGCATAGTTAACTTGACATATGACCTATTATGGATTGACTTATCATAATTTTAACTAGTTTCTTGTCTTCATTCAGTGGGTTTTCCTGAATCTATTCCTGCAAGCTTTATCTTGCGATCCCTACACTGCCTGTACTGCCTGCTTCAAGCTTTTATGTATTCTGCACTCATTGAGAAAAAAAAATGACAGGCATTAAGGGAAAAAGGGCCACAACAAGAGAGTAGAATTGTTATATAAAAAATACCACCAAACTGCTGAATTTATTCTTTGACGATCATCTCTTATTTGGATACTATTGCATGTTTTTTGTGATACTACACGCCATTAAATTGAAGATCTATAACAAGGCATCTTTGGAATTACCAATTGATGGGTGATGAACCTTATGGACTTGATAGACTATTAATTAATAAGTCATTGCTGGGTATTCATTTGTTATCTACTTGTTCATTTTTTGTTCTTTGTCACTAGATGTACCTCTTTTTTGTGACTGTCAATGATTTTGTTATAATAAATATTAAGTGAACGTTCAAACAATGCTCAGATAACTGATTTATCTTCTGAAACTTTACTGAGCTTTAAATCCTGGCCTTAGAGTCTGTTACTTGTGTGCCCTGCTGCAGCCTAGTGCTACTTAATATTTTAAAATGGTTAACACTCATTTACAATGACTTCAGAATGTGGACTTATCACCCCTAAAATATGATTCCTTAAGCAGAAAATCAATCGGACCTAAAAAACAGACAAAAATAACAGATCACATATCGCTTATGTCTAATAGAAGTAGAACCTCTACACCTACATCTACTTTACATAGTTCCCTGTATAATAAAAAGAAAAAAGAGGACTTATTACTTGAGACCGTAGTAAGTGACAATGCTCGTCTGGATAGGGAAGGCAGTGCCAAAAAGGGAATTGTGAATAATCTGGACTCTACCCCAGTATTATGGGTGGAGGACTCCATTCTATTTATGGAATCTTATACTAAGGTTAATAACTTGGGCACCATCATGGATGACCTACAAGCTACAATTGAAGGCTTAAAGCAATGTGAGAGTCATGAGTATGGGCACAGGAATTTACCTGAAGCCCGAGCTATAAGTCAGCAGGGGTCTGTCCCCTTAAAGACAAGGACTAACCTAGTATTTTCCCCCATTTACCTTACTGAGAATACCATTGAATTACTAAGAGATCCACACCAAGCGGACCTGATGATTTTAGATCAGTTGTTGTTAAACAAAGATATTATGGAACAACTAAGAGTAGACGTAGCTGTTAATAGAGCCAAAATTGATCAATTATTATCTCTTGTAACCCGACAGCATGACACTTCTGAGAGAATTGGGATAAACTTAGAGGAAGGTGAAGGTAGGCTAATTAGACCAGAATTTGATTCTATCAAATTTCCAGAAAGTCCAGTGAACAAAAGGACCAAAAGAAAGTTAAGGAAGGCGGAGAGAAATAGGAGAAAAAAAACAACAACAAAAAAAGAGGAAATCTAATACTGTGGACTGTGATGTACAAAAATTATGTAAATTGACCAACAAGGAAGTTTCTATGATTGAGACCATGGTAGTTCCACTTCCTATTGATTCAGAGGAAACAATAAATGGAAATAACTTAGCACCAGATGTTAGTAAGTTTCATCATCCCAACATGAATGTGCAGTTAAAAACATTAGAACAGGAGATAAAATTGTTAAACTAAGAAATGAATAACCGTGGCATAAAGGCTGTTCCATTAGTTTGGGACAGCCTAAATATAGATAATTGCTTAGAGTTTAATAGGGGCAGTAACCAGGAGATCACTCACTGTGCAAACACAAATAACAGCACTCCTATTAAGGAGTGCAGGGTTGGAGTTCCGCAGATTGACAGCAGTAAACCCTTTATTAGGTTCTTAGGGCCCCCTAACTGGGGCAATCTTGACTCATTCTCCAGGGAGGGTGTAATCAAATTCCTGAAAACTGAGCTTGAGCTGAACATACAAGTGGAGGATGTGGTTGAAACAATTAAGATTCCATTATGTGAAACTTTGTTGATTGAAATTGAATTCCACTCCCCTAGATTGGCCAGCCATACATGGGCAAATAGTGAGGTCCTGTAAAACAGAGGCATATTGGTTACCTTTCCCAATAGGTCAATTTAATCAGATAACTGCTGCTTCAGCAAAATGTCCAGGAGATCAAGATGAGTTTTCAGTTCCAACATGCTTATGCATGTTTGGCCTAGATAATACAGTACAAGAGACCCATTCCAAACTGACGAACATGGTTAAAAATGTACTTTTGAATGTTTTAAAGATTTATTTTTGTCTCAAGGACAATATTGAAGTGTTTAGGGTGAATGGTAGTACCCAAATAGACATCTATCCGTCTTCGAGAAAATTGGCGGATGATATTTTGAGGAATTGTAATATTCTCAAAGGTCTAGGTATTTACATATGCGATAGTAGCAGTGTATTTTTTGAAGTAACTACCCCGTCAATAAACTTGGAGTCTCAAAACTTGAATCCTTCCCTTAATAATAGATTCATGGCAATAGCAGGGTATCAAGATATCTGACTGACTAATTGTGAATTACAGGATATCTCTTGGGAATACCAATCTGTAAATATATCTCTGATATCATGGAATATTGCAGGTTGGAACTCGAGAATTATGAATGAGGATTGGAGAAACTTTATTACTAAATTTGATATCATAAGTTTATAAGAAACATGACACAATGAGGCAGACCCAATTAACCTGAATGGCTACGAATGCTTTCAGGGTGGTGGGAAGAGAAGATATAATGTTGGAAGACAATCCAGAGGCCTAATGATTTTTAATGAAGTTGGAATTTTTGATTCTGTTCACTGCTGGGAAATACAAAACAATTTCTTATCACTTAAAGTAGGATTTAAAAATAAATTATTTTGTCTTATTAACGGATATGTTCCTCCAGACAATTCTTTTTTTGCAGTTAGTCTTTTTATTGGAAGATTTCAAACTTTATTTCAGAACTTTAACCATTAAATCAAATGGCTGCCAAAGTGGTTTACAACATTCCCACTCACTACACATAGCTGAAGCTCCAGGACTACATCACAGGACAGGCATATCTATAGGTAGTACATCTAGTTATTCAAACATCTTCTACAGGATGACTATACACCTAGTTAATCATACAATGGAGATAATAAGATACAACATAAGAGACAATTACATACTCAGTGTTCAAAAGGATGGAAACAATAGTAGTTGAGCTTCTTCCCATACAGTGAGAAACTGATAGTGGGGGGGGGGGCACTGATTGATCATCCGGAATGGAGCACTTATGATAGCTATATAAAAGAAGCAATAAAAGTTTTAATAACCAAGCAACTATTTTACTAGGAAGTCAGGGGGGGTTTCAGTTTGTCCTTCAGATATCTGGAGGGCAAGGCTTGCTTATTAGAGTCAATATACAGCATGTAGGGGGCCCATATCTCAGCAAATTTCTTTAGACACTGGTTTCTATAGCATGATATCCTAGTCAAAGTGGCCATCCTTTCCAAAGCACTAAGCCATTCTGAAATGGAGGGGACCTCTGCAGTTCTCCATCATCGTATAATAAGTCGTTTATATTCTATTGAGGCCTGTATGAGCCATAATAAAGAAGCTTTGGGCAGGGTAAGAGTTTCAGGGGTTAGGCCCAGTACCCATAGACCCATATCTGCTGGGAGGGTCATTATTAGAATGGTAGAGCAGTGTTGTATTATTGCCTCCCAGTAGGGCTTCAGAGGTGTACATGACCACAGGATGTGGAGCAGATCTGCCTCTGGGGCCTCACACCTCCAGCAATAGTCACTGGAAAGAAGACCCAATGTTTTTAGTTGGGACGGAGTGTAGTACCAAAGGTGCAATATTTTGTTCTGTAGAAGAAGGCTTTGGGGGATGCAGCAGGCCTGGTGAGTTCTCAGCCAGCACTGTCACCACTGTAAATCCGTAATGGTAATGTCCAATGCGGTAGCCCACTTGACCTTGGCCGGCAGAGAGGGATTAGGAGCACTATCACTTAGGAACCTCTGTATAAGACCAGCCCTACCTTTGGAATGTGTAAGCCATTTTGTAAGAGGAAGTGGAGGGGATTTAGCAGTTTTGCATTTTTTACAAGAAACACAGGTGCATCTCCTCCTAACCCAAGATTGGTAGAGGCTTCTCATTTGAAGGTATTTCCAAAAGTCATTATGGAGCAGGTCGTACCTGACTTGTAAACCTTGGAATGAGTCCATATCGGAGTGTCCCAGGGATTCTAGATCCCCAATATTCCTTATCCCTTTAGAAGCCCATCCCATCCAGTTCAAGGGGGAGTTGTTAATACAGAGGTAGGGATTCTGCCAGAGTGGAATGTAGTTCCCCAAATCAAGACAGTGGGAGGATCTAAGCCCCAGTTTTTGCCATGCCAAATGAGCCTGTTGGATGGAAAGCCAACTCTTCTGTTGTTTGGGTAGGGGATATGGCACAACAGCAGACACAGAGGGGCCCTTCATAAGGTCTTTTTCTATTTGGATCCAGGCTGGAGGGTGGTCAGTGTGTTGGAAGCCTTCATCTTTTAATGTCTTTGCTATGATAAACTAATGGAGTACTGATAAAATCTGGAAATTCCACCCCTCTTAGATTTTGAGCCTTAGCTTGGCCCTACTATTTCTGGGCCTGGGAGAACCCCAGAGAAAGGAACTAAGCAGCATGTTTAGCTTTTGGTTCCATATATCAGGCAAGAGGAAGGGAATGTGAGATATTAAGTGATATACTCTAGGGGCAAGCAGCATTTTAATCGTGGCAATCTTGCCTGCCATAGAAAGATGCAGATGTGCCCATCTGTTTGTGGCAATTTGAAGTTTGGCCAGAAGGGGTTTTAAATTAATGTCCATTAGGGTTGAAACTTTGGAAGTAAGCCAGATGCCCAAATATTTTATGTCCGATTTAGCCCAGGCTAATCCCTGAGTTCCCACACTAACTGACGAGGAAAGATCATTAAAAGGAAGGATTTCCGACTTTGCCACATTAATGTGTAAGCCAGAGAGTTCACTAAAAGTTTTTAGTATAGACAGGATGTGTGGGAGGCTGTGTGGTAGGTCACGGGTCAGGATCAGGCAATCGTCAGCATACAACTTGGTGGTGTAGCATTTGTCTTTAACTGGAATACCACGAATGTGTGGATGATTCCTTAGGGCAGCTGCAAGAGGTTCAATTGCAATCACAAAAAGTAAAGGGGACAGTGGACAGCCTTGTCTGGTGCCTCTGTGCAGGTGAAACAGATCAGATATGGCACTGTTAGTAAGAACCCTGGCAGTAAGGCATGCATAGAGTATTTTTATCCAAGTGGAAAAATAAGGGCCAATATAAAGAGTGTTCAGGACAGCATGTAAATATTCCCAGCTGACTGAATCAGCGCCTTCTCAAAATCAGTGGTAATTGCTGCTCGGTAGGAAGTGAAGCCGCCACCTGTATTAAAGATACTAGGGCCGAATATGGTCTGAACTGATTCTGCCTTAACAAAACCCACCTGTGATGGATGAATAATCTCTGGAAGAAATTCCTCCAGTCTGGTAGCGAGGACTTTGGCCAGAATTTTCACATCAGCATTAATTAACTAAATGGGCCTATAGCTAGCCAGAAGGGAGAGATCTTTACCCTCTTTCAGAAGTACGGTAATTAAGGCTTCAGATAGGGTGGGAGGAAGTTGCCCACAGGAGTATGCTTCATTCAACATGTTCGCCAGGCGGGTTATAATCCAGGGCTGAATCAGTTTGTAAAAGTCCACCGAAAAACCATCCCCTCCAGGGGCTTTGTGGGGAGCCATCTTATTAATGGCTCTTCAGATTTCCTCCTCCATGATGGGTTGGTCCAGTATATCTCTCTGTGAAGCAGAGAGCTTAGGGAGAGGTAAGGGCTCGATAAATTGAGCGTAAGAGTTCTTGTTCCAGCACCCATGTGAGGAGTAAAGTGTTTTATAGAAGTTGGTCATAATATTGTTGATTGAAGAGGGGCTTAAGGAGAGCTTTCCTGACTGGTCCCATAGGCTGATAATAGTTCTTTCGGCTTGTCTTTGTTTTAACCGAAAAGCCAACAACTTGCTAGCCTTTTCACCCTCAGACTGGTATCGGTGTTGGGCTTTTTGAATATAGAGCTCAGCCTTCCTACTTACTAGCGTGTTAATTTTTATTCATATGGAAGAGAGTGTGGATATAACCGATGGTGACTGAAGCAATGAGGGCTTCTCTTTGTATTTAGCCTCAATACTTTTTAAAGTTTTCTCTAACTGCTGAAGTTCCTGGTCCCTCATCTTCCGTCTGTGTGAGGTGAAGCTAATAATTCCTCCCCTAATGGTGGCCTTGTAGGCCTCCCATTTGCTTGCTGCAGAGGCAGAGGAAGGGGAATTGTGCTGAAAGAATTCTTCTGTGGCTGTTCAGAGCCACTGGGCAAAGTCTTTGTCCGACAATAGGAGGGGGTCGAGCCTCCATAATAATGATTTAGAGGTTCAGATGGCAGGTAAGAGGGTAAGGGAGACAGGGGCATGATCGGAAATATAGACTTGGAAGATCTCTACCCCAGAGGTAGCCGTAGATAGATTAGGGGAAGTGAGCCAAAAATCTAACCTACATGCCATTTGGCGTGGAGCAGAGAAAAAGGTGAAGTCCTTTGCTGAGGGATTCAAAACCCACCACACATCTGACAGTTGGTGTACAGACATAAGCTCCTGCAGTGCCTGCAGAGCTCTACAATGTGGCTCTGGTCTGGCATTGTATCTGTCCAGAAGGCTATCCAACACCAGATTAAAGTCCCCTCCTAACAGCAAATCTGGATTGACATAAGAAATGTCCATGAGTTTTTGAGAAATGGCATGGAAATATTCTGGAGAATCCTCATTGGGGCCATATATATTTACCAGGATCAGGGGACCGGAGGGAGTAGCAACCTTCATGATGATCCAACTACCATCACCCCCCCCCATAAACCTCTTTAGATTGCCATTGCAGCGATTTATGCAACAAATGGAGACACCTCGTTTGGCTGATCTGGCGTAGAAGTGTACTTCAGTGCCTCACCCAATCCTCACCAGTTTCAAGCTTTTGGAACATAATTTAGTCTCCTGAAAAGGCGACGGTACCTACCTTCTTCAGCCGAGCCAGAATCGATTTCCTTTTTATGGGAAAAGTTCAAACCCCAAAACATTCCAAGTAGTGGTTGTGATATTCGGAAAGTTAGCCATTATCAAGATGGATCCATTTTGCATGCCAACAATTATAAACAAACACTGAAACCATCCTAAGAGATAGTTGAATTTTAGCATATATACTCCAATATATAACTAAGGGTCCTACCCTAGAATAAGTAGTGTAGCAGCCATGAATAGTGCAACAAAATGCCCAACATAAGTCTTAGCAACTTCTGAAATCATTTTTACAGATGATGTTATCTCTAGTAAGATGCCGAAGGAAAAAGGAAACTGATATACCACCTTGGTGTAGGCCAGATGTGTTCAGAATGAAATCTTACCCCCAAGGGGTTAAGATATGTAAGGTGGAGAGGGAAACCTCAACTGAAAGGCAAGACATTGGAATAACTACTTGGGCTACTCCAAATAAATGTTGAGAGGTCTCTGAGATTCTCATAGGGGTTGTGGTCTGTTATCGGCCAGGGAGGGGGAAAGAAGTCCAGCACCTCCCAACGGCCCAAAACTCTCCCCGGGGGTGGGGGGGTTGTGAATAGAGTGTGGGTACCAAGCCCCACATCTTGGTCAGCAAGTTACATGCAACACTGACCACTGAAAACATTGTATGGAGGTTTCAAGCTATCCATATCCTGAAATAAAGGCACCCATAATCACCCTAGGCTGGCCTATGCCCGTAGAGGTACTCAAAAAAGGTGGAGCAGAATTCAATTGGTATTAAGTGAAATGTGAAAAAGTTTCTTCACTATATCGTAAAGGATTATACCTGTACATAATAGGTGAAACTAAGAGTCGCCTATAGTTACTCATTTTCCCTGTGTCAGGCATTATAGTGCTAACCCCCTTAAATCAGCACCCCTAGGTGAGTCTGATGGCATGCATGAACGTCGCTAGACATCAAAGGCTAGGGGCACTGCAAATAGAAACTAAACACCATTAACTATGATTATGTATAGTATGTCCATAATCATTATTGTAACCAAAACTGTAGCGTATTAAACACTTAATATACCCAGCTAAACAACAGCTTAATATGAAATAACCTTATCCCCAGAGGTAGAAATCTGCCTACAAATCTGCCTTCTCAGGCCCTATTTCAATACCAACTATAGAAGCTATTACCTAGTTACCCAGACACCTTATTTGTACAAGGCAGCAGCCCCAAATTACTGACATGACGTCAGGTACCAGCAAACACGCTGGGTCAAGGTATTGTGTCTGGGGCTGATAAATCTCAAACCTGAAATATAACCCCTCTTTCAGACATTTAAGGTTATGATGTTTAGATACAAAATCCAAATGGGGGGGCAAGCAAGTAAGTTCTAAAGTAATGCAGCCATACCACTTTCTCCCTTGTCCCTGTTAACAATAACATCCCCGCACCAGAGGGGAATTAAAGACATTAACACATTAACAATCACAGAGACTGAACTGCCCAAAAGAAAGAGAAAAACAAACCAGCACAGATTCCCCGAGTCCTGGACTGTATTATTAGTCAATACTGAGCAAGCGGTGCGACTGAGGCGTCCTGAAGAATCGGGATGAACTCAATCCCGAGAGGAGGCAGAAAAGCTCGGTGAGCATTCGCCACAGCGGTCACTGGGCCTCACAGTTGGCAAAGGGGCACCTCACACAGGGAAAGCTAAACTAAAGAGATCCCAATCAGTATAAGCGGAGGAGGCCCAGAGATTTCAACCATTCCACTTACTTCAGCAGACCATGTGTGTATTTTAGTCCCGGGTCTTTTACCCTTCTGAAGCACTTAGCAACATGCTCCTGGCACTTTTGTCTTTGCGAGGGCTCTGCAGTTCAGCTGACCAGTCCTTGGCAAAGGGAGCCCAGTCGGTCACCACATCCACTTGGACCAGGCAAATGGCTTCTTCGTGGCTACAGCTATTCTCGGGCAAGGCTAGGGCTCCCAGTATCAGTTCCCCAAGCAGCTCGTAGCGATTGGACAATTTAATAGGCGTAGAGTAAGTGGAGGAGCCGTCACTTCCTGAGAACTGTTGAACCCGTTGCCGGCTCCTCGAGTGGCTTCTCTGCCGCCGGTGGAAGGGACCTTCCTGATTTACCAGGCATTTTCTTCCATTGTCTGTTCTTATGGTGCAACTTCCATTCAGACCTTTCGGCTGCGGGTGGTGTACAAACATGGCCCGGAGAGCAGTCTGGTGGAATTGAAGTATCAATGGGTGGCACAGTTTCACCACGAGGATGTGGAGCAAGGTCTTGGTGTGGCCTAGAATCACCTCCAATATCCTCCAAGAAAAGTTCCACCTCAGCAGGGGAGTTGAAGCTAAGATATTCTCCTTTGTATAATACTCAGAGCTGCGAGGTATATCTTAGAGATGTAGGTAGTTTGAGTTTGTAGAGGGACTGCTTTACCAGCCCATAGGCTTTCCATCTCCGGGACAAATCGTAAGAATAATCCTGGAAAATCTGAACGGATGCCCCATCCCATCTGAGCATTCTAATGTCCTGTGCAGCTTTCAGGCACTGTTCTTTAATCGGATACCTTAAGAATTTACAGAGTACTGGCCGGGGTCAGTCTCCAGGCTGGGGTTTCGGGGCTAGTGACCTATGGGCCCTTTCCAGCTCCAAGAGAGAAAAATTATTCAACTTGAGCATAAGTGGAAGGGCTTTTTGTGAAAAGGAAATCATATCGGGGCCCTCAGCTCCCTCTGGTAGTCCCACAATCTGAATGTTCTTCCTTCTCCCTCGATTTTCAAGGTCATCGACCTTGGCCAGTAAGTACTGTATTTGGCTATGATGGTCCCGAACTTGTAGAAATTGGTCGTGTAAAATCTGATCCTGTTACTTGATTTGAAGTTCAGTATCCCCCACTCTGTAAGTGAGTTTTTCCACATCTTTTTTGGTAGTAGATGTAGTAGAAATAAGTACAACCGTATCAAGTAACACTTTGTTTAGCATGGAAGTAATGTTGCCCAGTTGTTGTTCCACTGTTTGAGTAAGGGGGATCTGAGGATCGTTGGAATGAGCCATCTTCAGTCTGCAACGATGCTTAACAGCTAGAGCCTGGAGGCCTGTGAGTCTTATAGGCCTGAAGTGGCAATGAGGTGGAAACTTCAAAGTCCAATATAATTGCAATCCCTTGTTTGATTTGTTCACTATAGAGGTTTTAGGCTTCAGCACGATGTGCAGAATGAAAATTCGAAGAGATATCCTGTGGAAATAGGTGTTGGAATTCCGGATGTGATAGGATGGATGAAGCTGGAACTGCAGCAGATTAGCTATACCCCTTCCATCTTGGCTGGCTAGCTCCACCCCCACCTCCAGACAATTCTAATTTCTACTCACCCTCTATTTGGGAAGATTTGGAGGATTTAATGAATGAAGTACAGTTTAGATTTTCAGATCTTGATATATTGCTTATGGGGGATTTCAATGATTGTATAGGGCTCTGGGGTGATCTGACTGACAAATCAGTTTTTCAATATACTGTTGACCCTTTGTCTCTAATTTCAAGATGTTCCAGGGATGCCAAAATAAATGCCTCAGGGAATAAAATGATAGATATTTTGAGTGATGCTGATCTGTATCCACTTAACGGCAGAATCCAAGGGGATAACATTGGGGAATTTACATATACATCTACGAGAGGCTCATCTGTTATTGACCTAGCTCTGTGGTCTGGTTCTATTGAAACATGGAGTGGTCTTCAAGTGGTAGCCAGTTCCGAAAGTGATCACTTTCCCCTAATTTTAGAACATTCCAGTCAGAAAATAGCTGCCATACCATCTGATATTCCAGTACAATTTTCAGAGCTCAGATCTTCTAAAATTATAAGATGGTATAATGAGGCAGAGATTGCTATTATCCCAATTTTGGACTCCTTTAATCTTTCTGAAAATATGCTAAGGCTGCAGGATTTATCCTTTATGCAACTGTCTTATTTGGTGGATAATTTATATTCAGCTATATGACATCAGCTACAGCACAGTGTGAATCATAGTAATAGGCCAACAAAGACAGGAAGGTTTGATTCTGAATGCCAGAAATTCTTACTTGGTGTTACTTGGTATTACTTGGTAGTATGGGACATAAGAAGGCTGAAGCTCCCCACAACATTGTGGATCAGTTATATTGATTGGTTCCCATCCAACGGTCCAAGTTGGTTTTGAATATTTCGAAGTTAGGATTGTTAACCAGATCCCCCGGTAGTTTATTCCAAGCTCTTGGGGCCCTAAGTGTGAAATAGTTAAGCCTTTTATTAGTATTTGCTTTGTCAATAGCAAGTTGTCTAGAATGCAGTCTGGGGGCTAGTTTTCTGTCGGTGTACCTAATTCCACATAATTGCATAAGCATTGGATTTCCTAGAGTTTTATAGAGGAACAAAAGATCACCTCTGTGTCACCTTGTTTGTAGTGACTGAAGTTTTAATTTCTGAAGTCTTTCATTATACAAAAAATGTGCTAAGTAAGGTATCATCTGGGTTGCTCTTCTCTGAATACTTTCTATTATAGCTATGTCTTTCTTCAGGTACGGGTTCCAAAAGGGTGATCCATAGTCTGAATATGGTCTGACATACATCCTATACAGGGGATAATACATTGTTCAGGTTTAGTAACAAAGGTATGGTCAATCATTCAAAGTAATGCATTAGAATGCTTGGCTAATTGGTTACAGCGATCTCCAGAAGACAAATTGTCATTGATGACAATCCCAAGATCCTTTTCACTTATAGAGATCTTAAGTACTGTATTATTAAATTTGTATGACTGACAGGGATTATTCTTCCCGAAATGAAGTACAGTGCATTTATTCACATTGAATTCCATACCGTTTGTGATAGCCCAGTTTTCAATTTTATGTAAGTCTGTGCACAGTTGCATTCTGTTATCTGGTGTATCTACTCTACCTCCCAGTTTGGTGTTGTTGACAAATTTTGTTAAGATAGTTTTAGAATTAGTCTGCATGTCAGAAATAAACATATTAAACAGAACAGGTCCAAGGACAGAACCCTGTGGAACCCCACTGGTCACCTCACCACAGTCGGACAAAAGGCCATTAATTTTCACTTGTTGTGTCCTGTTTGCTAACCAATGGTCTATCCATTTAATTAAAATTGTTGAAATTCCAAAGTGAAAGAGTTTCTTAACAAGTTGTTTATGTGATACTCGGTCAAAGGCCTTGCTGTAGTCAAGGAGAATAATGTCCATAGGAATCCTAGCGTCCAGCTCTTAATGAATGTGATTATAAAAAGCTATTAAATTCGCAGTTGTTGAATATCCATTTTTAAACCCATACTAGGTAATGTCTCTCAGATTTAGAATGTTAGCTTCCATTTCTAATAAAGTTTTGATGATTTTTTCCAGTAATCTGCATGGTACTGAAGTTAAGCTTATTGGCTGATAGTTTCTGATTTTGATCTACTCCCCTTTTTAAAGATGGGCGTCACATGGGCAGTCAACCAATCTGCAGGAACTGATGACTCTTGTTGAAAATAATAGCTAAGGGGAGTGAGATAGTGTTGATGGTTTCTACTAGGACTCTAGGGCTAATCCTGTCTGGTCCAGGACTGCCTTTTTTGTTAAGGGTTTTCAGTACCTCTTTTATTTGGGTAACTCTTATGACATAATTAGGTATGTTTGTATGTCTATCTAATGGGGTTAATTGTGCGTCCTTTTTTGAAAAGACTGAACAAAAATATTCATTTAATTCATCAGCTGTGGTTTTATCTGATATAATGGGGGTATTATCAACTATTAAAGGTCCCACCTGCCTGACGGTCCCCTTTTTTTTGTTCAGGTAAGAATACAATGATCTGTGCCCACCTTTGGAGTGGGCTATTCTAAATTCAAGATTTTGTTTTGACTTAAGAATAGTTAGTTTCAATTTCTTTACAGTTGCCCTATATAGTGATAACATTGTTTTGTTATTAGGATTATTTTTTAGTTGAAAAAAAAAGCCTTTTTTTTTTATTAAACTTTTTATACTGATGTTTAACCAGGTAGGAATGTGACCCTTGTGATTGTATTTATTTTTTGTTGGCACATATCTAAATTCTAGGTCTAGTATTGTTGTTTTAAGTTGACTCCAAGCCTGTTCTACAGTTAATTTTGATAATGTCTCTTCCCATTTTATGTTCCCTAAATGGGTATTTATTAGATTAAAATTGGCTTTGTCATATTCCTTTAGTAGTACATTATTTCTAGCATATTGTTGATATTTTGGTAAACTAAACAGTATAGATTTGTGGTAACTGTTTCCTAAAGGATCTAGTATGGATAAATTAGAGATTTGAATTCAGTAGTTATTAATAATAGGTCCAATATATTGGTCCCTCTGGTAGGTTCAGAGTTTAGTCGTTCCAGACCTAACTCAATTATTCCTGAGATGAAAATTTTGTAAATTCCTGATTTACCGGTTTAGTCCTCCCAATTGATGTTGAGTAGATTAAAATCCCGCATTATAATGACTTTACCTTTATCTGCCTGTTTTTTTTTTTATTTCAGTCACCAGTGAGTTAATATAGTCAAGGTTTTCACTAGGGGGTCTATAGCATGTCCCGAACAGTATTTGTGATTGTCCTTTTGGTTGAATTGTAACCCAGAGATTTTCTGTGTCTGTATGTTGGATGTTTTCAAAGGAAGAGATATTATCCCTTACATACATACAGACACCACCACCTTTTTTGTGATTTCTGTCCTTATGGTACAGCTTGAAACCCGGTATATGTTTAATCCATTCTGAGTGGTTATCCCACCAAGTTTCAGTTACTGAAATTATGTCAGTATCAAAGACATTAATTTTTGCTTCAAGCTCAGCAAGTTTAAGAGCATTTAGAGATCTTGCATTTAGAGATAGGACATTATATGATGTACAATTTTCCTTACAATTAGTAAGAGACATGGAAAAAGATCCATTCTCCCCCTTTGCTTTTAGTTTAAAGTGTTGTGGATGAACCAAGCGATTTTTTTTCCAAGGATGGAACTTCCTCTCCTACTTAGATGGAGGCCATCCCAACAGTAAAGGGAGGGTCTGTTGTAGAAATCCTCCCAGTGGGTTAAACATTTGATGTTTTGTTTAAGGCGCCATTTCCTAAGCCATTCGTTAAATGCCTTAGTTTTGTTTATGCTGTCTACGGTAGCCCTAGGTACGGGAAGAATTTTGGAGAAACATACATCACATCCTTTATCAACTAAAACATTATTTAGGGCAACAAAATCCTTTTTAAGTTCAGTTAATGTAGTCCTGTTTATATCATTCGTGCTGGTGTGGACTATCACTAGTGATCCCTGTGGTTGGTTTTTCAGAATAGGTTTGGTCATTTTAATAATGTCAGCTATTCTTGCTCCCCTAAAACTGGAGCATGTGCAATTGGCTTTGTCTGGATTGCAGATTAATCAGTCCATATGTTTGATAATAGAGTCTCTCAGAACAAAGACTGGTTTTGGTCTATAAACATTTACAGAAGATTTTGTACTGTCATGTCTAATAGTATCTAAATTTTGCGTTGATGTATTTCTTTTGGGAGTTGTTTTTACCTGATGTACCAGTTTAGGTGGTGTACCTATTTGTGATACAATGGGGTTAGTCTTGCATGGTGTGACAGAGGTGTCTGATTGGTTTGTTTCGGTGGTTTGGGGAATAGGGTCATCAATTTGTAATGATTCAAACCTGTTATTTAAAGGCAGCCATGGGGTACTAGAGTAGACCTGACCACCTCTCCTTTTTGTTTTGTATTTATTTGCTGGTACAAATACCCATGTATCATCTGTCATGGGTAGTTGAGTTAAATCGGTGGTAGTCAGGGGAGGACTATTAGTATAGGTGTTAGGGTTTGACTTGGGTACAGTTATTTCAATTTTAGATGCCATGGAATCAATGTAGTTCTCTAAGTAGGTTATGTCAGATCTTACTGACATTCTAGCATGTAGGTTTGCTATTTCATTTTGAAGGGTAGTTATCAGCTCACAGTTTTCACATTTGTATCCCAATATTTGTTCCCCAAGGCTGTACATCCCACAAGTCTGACAACCATTCTCAGAAGTAGTCATTTTAACCAGTAGCATTGTTAAAGCAATTTTTAGAGTTAAATCTAGAAGAGTTATTGATTACTGTACAGATCCTTTTAGCAGTTTATAGATAGTTTACAGTTTAAGGCAACTAGCAGTCCACTTACCTGTTTGGGTATGATATTGTCCCCTATCCCTGGCTTTCCCCGATGACACAGTAGACATGCGCTGACGCACGTGTCTCTGCGTGTGGCCCCATGCATGCTTGCCCCGCTCGCTTGCAGGGTTCAGAAATAGCATGAGACCTGGAAGTATGCTCGAAATGTGACTTCCGGTTTCACACTACCTCAGAGCGATGAAAAAGCTCTTGTTTGGGCACACCATTAAAATCACCAGCCCAAAATGGCTTCTGGCTCTGTTAAAGCTGTTAAAACACTGTTTTCTGAATTTGTAGGTTGCTGGGAGTGTCAATACTGTGTGGACAAATACACAAGTCCACCAGTATCCCAGAATCCTGTACACAATCACCAAAGATGGTAGTTCTGAGAAGCAGAACCTGCCACAACAATACAAATGTTAAAATGACAGTTTATAGTACATTCAAGGGTATATTTTGTTCAGTGGCATCGCCTCTCACCAGAGGCACACTACTCCAGCACTAGGGCGCATTTGAATCTTCTGCCCTGCTCGCTTGCAGGGTCCAGAAATAGCATGAGACCGAGAAGTATGCTCGAAATGCGACTTCCAGTTTCACGCTACCTCAGAGCGATGAAAAAGCTCTTGTTTGGGCACTCCAGCAAAATCACCAGCCCAAAAGGGCTTCTGGCTCTGTTAAAGCTGTTAAAACAGTGTTTTCTGAATTGGTAAGTTGCTGGGAGTGTCAATACTGTGTGGACAAATACACAAGTCCACCAGTATCCCAGAATCCCATGCACAAGCACCAAAGATGGTAGTTCTGAGAAGCGGAACCTGCCACAACAATACCAATGTTAAAATTACAGTTTATAGTACATTCAAGGGTATATTTTGCTCAGTGGTATCGCATCTCACCAGAGGCATGCTACTCCAGCACTAAGGTTTCAATTCAAGGTTGAACTAAGCAAAATGTATAAAAACCACAGGAAATATCCAACTAAGGCATTATTGAAAGAATTAAACATGAAACGTATTACTTATAAGATGGTTGTGAGACAAAAAAAGCAGCTCTTTTACAAGAAAAAATGGGATTTAATGCTGTAAACTGTTAGATCTAATAATTCAAAGTCATTTTGGCTTCTCATGGCCAAAGGGACAAATGTCCTTAAAGATGGTTTTGACACTTATATAGAGGAAAAAGTATGGATCAAATATTTCTCAGATATCTTCTTTGATCCATTAGAAAATTATGAAATACCGCTTATTGGGAAATGTGAACAACATAAAATACATACAACTAATGTTGAAGTTTATCTGGCAATTGCATCCCTCAAAAAACATAAAGCTGCAGGTCCGGATAGTATTCTTAGTGCTGGAGCAGCATGCCTCTGGTGAGAGGCGATACCACTGAGCGAAATATACCCTTGAATGGACTATAAACTGTAATTTTATAATTTTATATAAGCCACCCAAAATTTTGGTGTAGACTTTTAACCAGGTTTTTTAATTTATGTATTGAAAATAACAATTTTCCTGCAACATGGAAAGGAGCAAATATTATTCCAGTGCACAAAAAGGGTAGTGTGTCTGATCCTTCCATGTATCGCCCAATCAGCCTTTTGGAGATAAGCCTAAAACTTTTCTCAAAAATTATTCTTGACAAATTAAAGGTACAGGTAGAAAACACCAAGGGAATTGCTAAATACCAAGCAGGATTTAGATCAAACTACTCCACCATTGATAATGTATTTATTCTTCACCATCTTCTTGAAAAATACATAACATTACGAACACAGAAAATATATGCAGTTTTTGTAGACTATTCATCTGCATTCGACTCCTTATCATGGGGCCTATTGTGGTCCCTGCTGATTGACAGAGGAATCAATATAAATCTAGTCCATGTGATAGCCTCTCTTTATCAGGAGACCTGAGCAAGTGTGAGATTGGGAAGCAAGGGCTGTCTATCTGCCACCTTTAAATTAAATAAAGGAGTAAGACAGGGCTGTGTCATGGCTCCACTTCTATTCTCTCTGTATATTGACAAAATGCTAAGAGGATTTGATAAAATTATTTCTGATTCCCCTAGAATTGGAATAGATCTCTTCCCTGTACTAGCGTATGCAGATGATCTCGTGTTATTATCGCTTTCCAAACAAAGTCTACAAAGAAAGCTGGATTATCTTTACTCTCAATCTGCAGATTTAAAATTAAAGATTAACTTGAACAAAACAAAAGTTATAAGGTTTGGGGATAATAATACATCTGGATATTGGACCCTTCAAAATCAGAACGTAGAAGTGGTGAAGCATTACACGTATCTTGGTGTGGTCTTCAATGTAAACAATAATTGGAATAATCACTTCAAGAGAAGGTAAAGAAATCTGCTGGTGGATTAGCCAGGTTCAATTATAAATATGGGGGATGCTCACTGAGGCCTTTAGTTAAAGTTGTACATGCAAAAATAGAGGCTCAATTATTGTATGGTGCAGAAGTATGGACAGTGAAGGATAATAAAATTTCCCATTTGTTATCCCCACTCCATAAATTACTATGATCCACATTAAGTTTAGGTCATTCCTGTCCAGCAGCCTACTTACATGCAGAATTGAGAATACCTGATATACGGGCAACATTTGGGATAAGGAAAGTAAATTACTGGTTAAAAATAACACAACTTTCAAAACTGACACTGACCAAACAGTGCCTCATTGAAAAAGAAAACTGGTTTGCCTTGGGTTATAAAAGTGGATACTGGTTTACATTACTTATGAACTTATTAAAACAACATTCTCTCCTAAACTTGAAGAGATGTGTTGATAAAGGAATTATATTGAGTCTTCAGTATAAAAAATATATTGGGAAAAAAATTAACTATTGGACCACACAAGATTTATCTGTTATCTCAGAGTCAAGATACTCACGGTGGTTTAGTCACAATCATTTTTATTTTGGCTTTAAACCCTATTTACTGTAGACATACTCTGGGACAAACATTTAAGGGTAGCTTTCACAAGGTGTAAATTTGAACAATTCGATAGTAATGTCCTAAGGAAAAGGTTTAACAAGAATACCAACTTTTCTGAAAATTGTGACTGTACAAAAGGTGGGAGAGAGGATCTTGAACATGTCCTGTGGAAATGTACTTACTACACTAAGAAGAGATTATACTGGCTTAATATGTTTGTTCAGACTCAATATCAAATCGATATAGGTCTTCTTACTAACATACTTATTCACACAGCAGATGTCTCTACAGTCCAGTCGCTTGCTGGGTATTTTAATGCTATTTCTAAAATTAAGAAAAAAATGGCAATAACAATTTGAGCTTGATATAGATATAAAAAATCATGCATATACTCACTGATTGATCAATATCGATGGAGAATTTGATTCCCGTAGCGCAACAGGTATTGAATATGGGATTTTTATGCTGTGCAATAGATGTGCCCATGTAGGTTTTTATTTCTATACAATTTTATGTATCTATGATGCACTTATGATGTATTTTTGATGTTTTTGTTATAATATTGTAACAGCTATTGCTAAACAATAAAATGTTGATGATGATTTGATATGTGACTGGAAACTCAGATTTTTTTTTTTCATTATACAGAGAGGCTGAGAGAGATAATTTATAGTTCCAACAAGTATCAAATGGCACCATAGCGATGCCATTCTTTGCCCTTTTGCATTGCACTAATTTAGTAGCATGACAACTCTCAGTTTGATATAGGCAATTTCATTTACAAAGTTGTGCAGACAGAGAGATGATTTTACTTCCCATCTGAGCTCATTCATTGTCATTCTTGTCGTTACAGTGGTGAGGGGGGCTAGCCTAAACAACCCAAGGAATTCTTCAGTGATATCACCTAGGTCAGCAGCACATTCGCAAGAGACCTGCCCCTTGCTCGACAAGTTCTCATGCACTTTTCTCCTTGCAGCCAACAGAAAGTTAACAAAACATTACAGACAGCTGCAAGGAGCAATAGCAAGGCACAAACTCACTCAGTGACAGCCATAAAAAGGCATATCCCAGTCTCCCAATGCATGTCAATGGGACAGTTGCAAAATACTTGGTGATTTTGACACCAGTGGAAACTAGTCTGCTATGCAGACCAACCCTAAGAAGGGATTAACTTGTGCTACCAATAACATTTCTGTAGAATCCCGAAAAATTCAAAATTAACCATGGGAATTCTCTGAACATCCAGGTACAGATGGAGTGTGACTTGTCAAGAACAAAGGTGATTCCCCCCTGTGTGCTGGCTGAAATTCAGAGGGCTTTCTTATCTGTCCTCAGCCATCTATGCACCTACATATCCAGGCAAGTTCCTAACTAGGATTTTAGATTTTTGGTGTTGCTTTTAAAGAAAATATGAACAAAAGCAATAAACACTGATTGAAAAGAATATGAAATAACTGATGAGTTTTTGCAACTTAGCCTGGATAGTCCAGCTATGATGCAGTATATCTTTTACTTTGGTATGTTTCTACCCAGCCTTGCAGTTGGGATGGCTGACTCACTAGAAGGTTAAATGGCTTCCTCAGTCTCACACTGTCAGTGATCTGTATTTTCTCGACTCGTGCTCACAGTTACTACACGTCTCTAACCACTGGGCCATGTTGCCTTTTTTTAAAAAATTTTTTTAAATTCAGTAAATTATGATCACCATGTGGTCTAGTGGTAGCACTTCTATGTTTTACTGTGCAGGCAACTCTGATTTGGGAGACCCCATATCGCTTCAGATTGGGCAGTCCGAGAACAGAATTGCTTAGTGCAGCAGTCTCTCCCCTGGTGAAGGAAGCACTATTACACCACTTCTGCAGTGACTAGGGCTGGGCAAAATTTGCAGATTCTGATTTTGCTGAATATTCATGAAATTCTGTGAAATGTTATGAAATGTTTTGGAATTTTATTAAATCCTTTAATTGGCCATAGCTCAGTCAGTGTTACAGTTAGGAATCTGAAATTTGGCAAGTGTCTTGGCTGGAAGAGGCCCTAAAGGTATGCCAAGCTTTATGAAATTTGGATGAGGAGCAGGTAAGTTATAGGGTCTCAAAGTCTGGCTATTTATTATTCATGTGAATATTTCTGAAAATATTTCTATGCTTATAACTTAGCCACCTTTAGAGCTAGATAATTGAAGATTTACATGCATTCTTTCTTGGAAGAGTAATAGAAACTGTAGAAATTGCTAAATGGAGAGGTAATTGGTTAAGTAAATTGTAAATCACAGGAATAATTTCACAATTTAATTATTTGTAAAACTGTGTGAACATTTTCAAAATATTTAGATGTTTATAGCTCCACTGCTATTGCAGGTATACACTCATGATTAGGCATGCATACCAAAGTAAGTATGTCCTGGAATCTAATTAAGCTGGATAAATGTGGTTTAGTAGGTTCAAACCTATTGTAGATACTTTAAATATTACTAATTGACAAAATTTGCTCAAACATTCATGGACACATAATAAGTAATGCCACTAGCATTCCACTTGTGGAATTTAACTTTCACAAAGCACTTTTCATCACTATATCACCTCACCTACACTAGCATCATGGCCCTGTAATACCCTCCAGCTCCAACACTCCTGCAACAGTGATGCAGAGCATCATGCTCCATCATCACCAAAGATACTCAGATACTTCTGTCACAATGGCCTAAGTCACAACTAGTTGTAAGGCTTGGGGTCACTTTGTGCCACTGTTTTCAAATAGTAAAATATACACTGTTATTTACAGGGTTGTTAACGAGTCAACAGGTGGCTTTGTACAGAAACAATGCTGCATGTGCATGTGATTCTACAAGCCATTAACTAAGTGAGTTCTAGTACTTATCTGGCACATTGCAAGAATTCAGGCTAATGCACAGTGATGTCCATGACTATTCTTCATGGTTAATCACTCAAGATAGTGACCTGGCACTTGGCACCACTATACTTTCACAATGGATCCTCCTATGAATGCTACCTTATTACCACTTCCCAGACTTTACCTTCCTCTACAATCGCAACTCAAGTGCATGACTGGGTGAAATGTATGGGCATAGCTTTGACAAAAGTATCTTAACATTCTACAATTTCACAAAAGCTCATGAAATTCAACTATAAGTTATTTTGGAATCTTTGTCTGATTATAACTTGGCCAGCCTTTAGGTAAGAGATTAGAGAGTTGATACACACAGCCTTTTTTCTAAATTATTTTTTCTCCCAGCCAGCAACTTGTCTAGCATGGATAGGCTGAACCCAGACATCATTCTGTTGGATACGGGGCTTTTATCCACATTGTTCCCTCCCATCTCCTCTGGTGGGGGCAGTGCCTCTATCAGCCTCATATAGTCACAGCTTTCCCTCTAGCAGAAGAAAGCTCCCTGGCCCAGCTGCAGGGGTTGCTTTGCTGGCAGAACACACCACCAATCCTCCATAATCATGATATACTGTTGAGCGGCAGCTGTCTAAGCTATGGTCTGCCTCCTGATGTGACTTCCCAGGCTCACTTCTGAACCCAGGTGGTCAGCATGGCAGCACGATGCTCTGCTGCTGGCCCATGGGGATGGCCTTAAAGCTAATATTTAGAATCAATGAACCTAACAAAATTGGTGATATTCCATATTCCATTCTCTAGTTTTAAAGTTATAGGGGCATAAATTTCTGCAGTTTTCATATTTATGAAATGTAATTTTAAAATTTCCTAAAGTTTGAAGGCTTATAACTCTGTTACCTTTAAAGGGGAATGTTCAGCAATAAGAGCCTCACACCCAAGTGTGAGGCTGAGCCCAATTAGCACTTTGTGTGCAAAAACATCTTTATTTACTTACTGTTTACTGTAGTGTAGTAGATTGTATTAGGCTAATTTCGCTGCCTTGTAAGGTAATGTTTCCTGTAACTAGAAATCCCAGGATCCCCTGTAGCTGACATCCAAGGAGGGCTGCAGAACTGGGAGATTCAATAGCCTGTAGTATATATGTTAAAGATTTTGTAAGCTGAAATCAGATGTTTGCTGGTTCCGCTGTGCTCACTGGGCTTAGTACACTCCTCTGTGACTGTACCTAGACCCAGGAGAACAGTAGACCAGCAAATAGAAGATTACAGCTTATAAAAACTCTAACATTCGGTGCAGACTATTGAATCTCCCACTACTGCAGCCCTTCTATGATGTCAGCTGCAGGGGATTCTGGGATTTCTGGTTATAGGAAGTATCACCTTACAAGGCAGAGAAATTAGCCTGCTAAAATCTACTACACTGCAGTAAACAGTAAGTAAATAAAAATGTTTTTGCACACAAAGTGCTAATTAGGATCAGCTTCACACTTGAGTGTGAGGCTCTTATTGCTGACAGTTCCCCTTTAAAGACAGAAGTCTGAAACTTGTTACACTTCTGTATGGATCTTGGGGCACTTTGGACAAAAATGTTTTAAATGACAGGGAAATAACTGAAGTCACAATTGTGGTGAAACTTCACAAAATTTCCATGCAAATTTTATGAAATTTCATAGAAGCAAAATCAGCATTTCACCAGAATTTCACTGGTGTAAGATACATTTTGCCCAGCCCTAGCAGTGACCTCTGTGGTGGGCAAGGGAAGAACTTCAAATGTGCCTCCACCACAGGGGCCTGAAGGAATATCAGTGACTAACTGTGACATGATATGTGGCATAGTGCATGCTGCTGGGTTGGGCAGGAATGGAGATTTCAGCATGCCACATGGGAGCTGTAAGTGACTTCACTGCTGTAGTGGCTCCAGGGAATGCAACTTATTACTGAGGGAGGGGGATAGGATAATGACTTAGTCAGGTCCTCCCTACAACACTGGATCAATTTCTTCCTGATTGCCTGCTATGGGAACCAGTCTTAGTAGTCAAGCCATGAAGATCAGACCAATGGTAATAATTCATGCTGGCACTAATGAAATTAATTTCAAGGAAGAGGTGGACATACAAAATGACTTCAAGAGTCTGAATGCTACCCTAATACATATGAATTGTGAGGTTTACTTTTCAGAAATCTTACCTGTCCTAAGGGCAAGCTTACATAGGCATTTAAAAATTAAATGAATGAACAACTGGTTAAGAAGATGGAGTATGCAGGAAGGGATTAAATGCATTTCACACTGGGAGGAGTATAATGGAATATATGAATATTACTGTCAGAATGGATTACACCTTAATAAATATGGTAGTAGAACACTTGGTATCAAATGCAAAAGCTACAGTGATACATTTTAAACTAGGTGTAAAGGGGAGAGGTCAGTCATTAACAAGGGATATAGACCAAATGATGAATGGACCAATCTTTCCTTTCCAGAGAACAAAGAAGATGTTAAGAATTCTTTCATTAAATGCTAGAAGCCTTAATGTACTAAACATTTCAGAATTACAGGCTATACTTCACAAACAGAATATTGAGATATGTTCAGTATGTGAAACTTGGTGGGACAATAAAATGGCATGGGTACAAAAAATTCCAGGGTATCAGATTTTTCACAAAAATAGATATGAGAAGAGGGGAGGAGGTGTTGCAATTTTCATAAAAAATGAAATACAATGCATTGTTTTAGACCTGATTAACACCACTTTCTCTATATATGAGTCACTCTGGATCAGTATATATGGAAAAAATAAGAGAAAAATAAATATAGGGGTATATTATAGACCACCAAATACCACTAGGAGTATGGATGTGATCATTAGAGATGAACTGAAGAATATGGTTAAAAAAGGGAACATAGTAATCGCAGGTGATTTTATCCTCTCTAATATGGAATGAAGCAACATGGAAACTAGATATGGAGGTGAAAAATGTTTGTAGATTTACTATTGGAACTAGGACTGGAACAAATGGTTAATAAAACAACTAGAGGAAAGAATATACTTGATCTGGTCATAACTAACATCGCGCATATGATAAAAGACAATAATGCAAAAGAACCCCTAGGCAATTCAGATCATTGTATTATAGAATATTCATTACACTTCGGTACCAGGAATACTCAAGGAAAAGCCATTATTTGGAATTACAATAAAGCAAATGTTCACCAAATGAAGGAAAAACTAAAGAGGTGGAACTGGAGAAAAGATTTTGACTCCAAGACAGCAGAGGAAATGTGGGTTCTTCTGAAAACAAAGTTACTGGATTTAGAATCAGATTATGTACCTACTAGACAGTTGTATAATAAAAAAGGCAAAATCCCAGTCTGGTGCACTATGAAGGTAGTAAATCAGATCAAATGAAAGAAACATGCTTATTTTAAAATAAAAAAAGAAATGATGCACACGATACAGCTAGTTATAAAGCTGAACTTAAAAAAATTAAACTCCTTATAAAATCTGAAAGGAAAAAATTGGAATTTAATGTAGGTTGGCCCATGTTAAGGACAATGACAAATCATTTTATTCATACATCGATAGTTTAAATCCATCTGATAATTCTGTGTGTCCTGTACTATCAGATGGAATTGAAATAAAAGACACACACAAAATGACAAAAGCATTTAACAAATATTTCAGTGAGGTGTATAATTCAAACTCCCAAATTAAACATAGAAAATCAACAGAACCTAATACACCGTCAGAACATTTTTTCTTCTCCAGTACAGTGGTATTAAAATTATTAGATGAAATAAAACCCAATAAATCCTTTGGGCCAGATTTACTACACCCAAAGTTGATATGCGAGATTAAAGCCCTACTTGTGCATCCATTGACATGCATCTATAATAGATCGTTTGCATTTGATGAAGTCCCAACTGACTGGAAAAAGGCAATAGTGATACCTCTCTTTAAAAAGGGAGAATAAGAAACTAATGGTTAATTATAGGCTCATCAGCCAGACAGCTATACTTTGTAAAACTGGGGAAAAGTTAATTAAAAATAAAGTTGAACAGAATATATCACAATTAAACATCCAAGATGCAACTCAACACAGTTTAAAAAAAATAGATTTAGCATAACCAATATGTTTTGCTTTTACAAAAAAAGTTAACAAATGCATAAATGAAGGGAGCTTGTTTGATATCATTTAACTTGGTTTTTAAAAAACATTTAACAAGATTTCTCATTCAGTACTAATAAGCATAATGGAAATGATGAAGTTAGATACAAGAATTATAACATGGGTTAATAATTGGTTGAGTGGTAGAGCTCAAGTTGTATGTATAAAGGGTGTTTTATCAGATGAGGGTGCAGTGACAAGTGGAGTACCACAGGGGTCTGTTTGGGGTCCCATGCTGTTTTAGCTTTTTATTAATGACATAGATAACAACATAAACAGCTCCACAGTGAAATCTGTGGATGATATTAAAATAAGGAGAACAGTTACAACCATCAAAAACAGATATAAGCTAGCAAATGACTTAATTAAGATTATACAGTGGGCACAAAAAAAACTAAATGATATTTGGCTTTGCAAAATGCTCAGCAGTTCATTTGGGAAAAAACAACCCAAACCAATCATATTATTTAAATAATAATCTAATCAAACAAGTAGAGACAGAAAGGGATCTGGGAATAGTTATAGATAAAGATGTAAAGGTTTAGCACTCATTGTGCTAAAGTAGTCCATAAGACCAATTACAATATGCATTGTTTTAAAAAATCATTTTTGTCTAAAAGTAGGAATTACATTATACCAGTTTATAAAACCTATATAAGACCCCATCTTGATTATTGCACACAGTTATGGAGTTCATATTTGAGGGTTGATGTTGGTAGAGTGGAGGGAGTGCAGAGATGGATTACAAAGATGGTCTCTGTGTTGCAGCACTTGCCTTATGAGGGCAGGATTAAGGCTCTGGGGCTATTCTCATTAGAACAAAGGCAAGTATGGGGTGACCTACTAATCATGTACAAAATCTTACACGATACTGAATTAAAGAAGGGAAATGGGGATCGAGGTACAAACTGGGATACAAACAAAACTGGCAGGATTAAGGTTACATAAAATGCAGATCCAATTAGAGAATACTAAAAAGAATGGGAGACTATCTTTCTTTGTACAGAGGACAGGTAGACTGTGGAATGCATTACCTAAATCAGTTGTATGCAGTAATACTGTGGAGCTGATGAAGAGACTTGATGATTATATACTTAAGAATGTGAGCCAATGAGTCCACTCTTGTGGGCAGACAGTCTCGATGGGCACCAGCAGCCTTCTTCTGTTCATGAATCCTAGTATAACTCCTAGTATAATGGGGAGGGGGAGGAGACTGATCCATCAAGATGAACTGGTGTGCCTGATAGGGGCAGATGTGGACACAGTCTCTCATGGAGCAAAACATTCAAATATAAAGTCAGAAATCCAGTAAATGATGGTGATGTAGTCAATAGAAGGGATCTCAAAGTCTGATTTGACAAGAATTTGGGAGTTATCAGCAATGAGGCTGAAAAAATTCTGGGTTTTGCAGTGACAGACTGCCAAAGTACATTCTTATTTAGGGATGGCTGTCCCTGTCCAAGTGAATGAAATGTATCCAGTGCAAAAGCTGGCACATTTTGTGAGCCTGCAGAAAGATGCTTTTTGACAATGACTGGAATATGCAGGAGGTATTTGCCACCCAAGGGTTGTAGTATATGCAGAATTAGTAATTAGATGCAGAATACCATCTGTTGGATAATATAAATATTGCAGCATACAAGACCAAAAGACCATCCAGACACTGGCCAAAAGTTTTCATTTTAGCTGACTCTAAGACCAGTGATAAAAGGATCTGACATTTGAACATGCAGGCCTATAATTCAATTTACAAAAGATGTCCCCCAGCACCCCCACGAGCTGGGGGAGTAGATTACATTGGTGACAAGGATGGGATCTCCACCTGTAGCAGAACAGAATCAGTAACCAGATGCAGAATGCCATCTGGAGGGGAAAGTTAAGAATGTACAGAAGAAAATAATAAATTGTACAGAAGAAAAAAAAAGAAGTGATGTGTAGTCTACAGAATTAGTAACCAGATGCAGGGTGCCATCTGGTGGAGTTGGAGAGTGTAAAGATTGCAGCATACAAGACCTTTCAGCTGAATGGTTAGAGCTGTTGACTCTGAGGCCAGAGATGTGAGTATTAGTTCCAGGGTCCAGCATTAGAACATACTAATAACCTGGAATGTATAAGAAGTCGAAGGAGATTCAGAGATGGAGAGGACATTAGTGTAGAAATGGACACTGTACAGAGCAGAAGCTCTGCACCTGGTGACCATTTTCTTTAGTACAGGTCACATTTTTTCTAGGTGCTGGTTGTGGGTGAAGGGTAGTGTGTGCCACAGAGGAGTTGGGTGAGGAGACTTATTCTGACTCAGCCTATCGGTGAGACTCAGGTACGGGGAGGTGAGGGGAGTGTGTTTGGTGTGCGGCTGGGGGAAGGGTACATTAGCTGAACTTTTATGCAGTAGTACTAGTTAACTTGAAATTTTCCAAGAATGAGGGAGGGAGCAGGGTGCCAGTGGGTGATGTGATGGTAGTATATAAGACTAGAAAGTTTTTTGAAGGTTGGAGGAGGCAGCATTATAGCACAGTGGGGGGGGGGGTATTCCTTGTAATAACAGAATCAAATGATTTAGTTTTTCCCTGGTGAATTGTATAAATGCACACAGAAAACTAAAAAATTACCTAATTTGCCCACAAATGGGCAATTTACATAGATTTGCTATGCACGTTTGGCCAACTCACTGGGAGAATAGCTATGGGAATTACAGTCATCATCAAACCAAAGTTGTTGAAATTCATAATTTCAGCATGAAATGAATTTCGGCAACTTCATCCTTTCCGTTTATTAGCAGAAAACCAGTTGCAAACTTTTATTAAAGTCATGCTGTAAACATTGCTTGATAGCAGGCAAGTCCTGAATTCAAAAGAAAATAACCATATCATCCACATACAATAAAGTTCTGAAGTAGTCACCAGTACTATCAATGTTAACTTACAAACTAAATAACAGAGGACCCAGGAAAGATCCCTAGAGAACCATAGAATTAAGTGACAATTTCTCAGAGACAGCATTACCATACCTTACTTGCTGTGATCTATTGCCAACATAATCTGAAAACCATCCTGTAGTCTCATTCAGCAGGCCCATCTCCAACAGTTGTTTTCTTTTAATCATCAGATTGTGGTCAACCTGATGGAAGGCTTTAGAAAGGTCCAAAAAGGTTGCACCAATGTATTCCCCTCAGTCCAGGGACACATGAAGATCGTCAGTCAATTCGATCAAAGCAGTATCAGTATTATGATATATTTACAAAAGCCATGTTGTTCCTTGTTCAGGATATCATGCCTGAAAATACAATCTAGCAATTGATAGCTGAGAATTTTCTCCAGAGTCTTAGACAGAGGGGACAGTACGGAAATGGACTTGTAGTTAGAGACAGTAGCATGGTCACCTGACTTCTGCACTGTCGCAAGAGTAAAATATGCAAGAGCGTGGTACACTCAAGAAATGACAGAGACACTTTGATTAAACAAAACCTTTTTACTTAGTGCTCCAATAAATCACAGCATAGTGCAAAAGTAACAAGATTTCCTGGTATCAGTGCTCCCCTAGCGCCTCGACTCAATGAGTCTTCAAGGGGGTGGAGCTGAAGAGACAAACTGATAGTTATATACAGCTTTGCTGGCTAATTCATGACATCACTTAGCTAGCCATTATAAATAGATTTAAAGTGCCAGTACATTTTAAGTGCCTAGTAACTATAACAATACTTCAAAAACAGTTAAATATCTAAACAATATATAAAAATGATTCACACAACAAATAGATACCATGAAACCCTACCAGAGTAAGAAGCTTAAAAGTTTTTAAGTTTTCATGGTTTTACAGTCCTGGGTCTGATAAGCGTCATCGCTTCATAAATCAGTGCTCCTAATGACAATTGTCAACTGAGTAGGTAGGAGTCCAGGCTAGAAAAGGGCATAGTATCAATCTAGAAAGAAGGAGGTAAGAGAAATTTTTCTTTTAGTCAGCTAAAAAATAAATGACAACTTTAAGAGCAGACATACAATTAATGACCAAGATGATCAGAAAAACATGTTAAAGTACAACCTTAGTTTAAACAAAAATAAAATAGAGTACTTTGCCTTAGAAATTCATTATTTGATTTTCTTTTAACTATTATTTACATACAATGTAAGTTTAAATCAGCATTCTTAGAAATAATATTGTAAAGTGAAAATTATAATTTAACCATATTCAAAATCAATATTTGATAGAACACCTTCACAGAGATCAGTTTTACATGCAAATGTTGTGGTACCTTAAACTCTATCAGTAATATTTTTTTCAGAAATGGTTTAATGTCCCAACTATTATTTAAACCATTTGGTTTTACTCTCATTCAATTTGAAAATCAACATACTTTCCTTTTGGAGTAACTTGTTTGGTCTGTCTCCCCCTACTGATAATGGTGGAAGACATTCAATTCCCCTGAACTTTAACCCTTCTGGTGAAGAATCATGATACATAGCAATGTGTGTACCTACAGGTGTGTCTTGCCTTGCATTTATTATGGATCTCATGTGCTCCTGGATGTGCTGTTTTAAGGATCTTACTGTTTTTCCAACATACAGTATATTAGATTACAGCTATACCAGAGCACGTAAACCACATACGAAGTGTCACAAGTAATCAATTCTTTACCAGTAATGCTGCAGTCTTGGAGTTTAGGGTGGTGAAATATATTATTCTCATATGCATACTTGCAGTAACTGCATCTCTTAGATTTGTAAAAACCCCTAGTTCTCTGAGGAAGCCAAGTTTGAGTTCCTGCAGTGTATTTTTTCTTTATTCTATTGTGTACTAATTTGTCCCTTAAATTTCTCACATGCATACTTGCAGCAATTGCATCTCTTACATTTGTAAAAACCCATCTGGCCCTGGTGACCTGTCGTTGGGGAGACAGGTCACCAATTGATACTAGGGACTACCCCTTTCTGGGTGGAATTGATTCAATTTGTAGGCCTCCCTCACGCAGTCTCTAAAATATTCAAAGTCTTATACGGTAGAATACATCCTGGGCCTTTTGGACCTACTGATTATTTTTAACGCTCCTGCTGGAGACGCCCATTAACTGGGAGAAACTCTGGCAAGGATGCCATAAATTTATTACTCAGGATAGGCTCCGACTTATGCAGTTCCATATCCTGCACAATTTATACTACACCCCTCAGAAGATAGCTAAGTTTGACAGGGCGTCCTCTGCCATTTGTTCGAGGTGTGCCCAAGGTGAGGGCAATCTAGTGTATATTTTTTGGCACTGTTCTAAAGTATTCCCCCCATGGTTGCAAATCAACCAAAGGGCAGACCCCTTGCTGTGACCTGACGAGCTGTTTACGGTCGATATCTGCCTATTAGGAAATTACTCAGAAATACCAGTAAACACACAGAAATATCACATAGCGCTTATATCTATGTCAGTTAAAAAACTGGTGCTTAGACATTGGAAGGATAATGAAGCTATATCATACACCGAATGGCTGAAGGAGTTATTAGATAATATCAGAACGGAAAGATGATTGCCAGTTTGCAGAACAGACTGAGCAAATTTAACAAAATCTGGGCCCCGCTTTTAGCTTTATACTCTGTGAAAGCCACAACCACAATAAATTCGGAGAACAGAGACTTTTCGTAATCTATGACTCTGGGCAGTCGTTCCTGTGATGGGCGGGAGATTGGTGGGGGAGGGTTGGGGGAGATGTAGGGGTTCTTAGTTTGGGGTAGGTGGGGGGAGGTTTTTTTTTTGGTTTTGTTTTGTTTATTTCTGTTTTTTTTTTTTTTTAATATGCTGAAAGTACATGTTTGCATTGTATGTACCGTGATTATGATGTACTATATGTTGGAAACTGCAATAAAGATTAAATAAAAAAAAAAAACATAAATATGGGAAAATTGAAATTTCCTTTGCCTGATGCCAAGTTAACTATGCAACCTCCTTCTACAGGGCTGGCAGCCCCTCTACTGACAGGCTTTATAGGAATCAGGGGTAATGATGTCACAGAAAGGGGAGGAGTCACAACCCCTGACTGAGAGCATATAAAGCTCCTCCTAGAGGTTGAAAATAGAGAAGTGGGTCAGTAAGTGCCTGACCACCGAGTGAGAAGGATGTGTATGTGGGAGTTTTTACATACTCAGAAAAAGCTATCAGTGTACAGAGGAAAGACAGGAGCCTAAGAAGATATTATTTCCTGTGGAGTGTGAATGTAACACGGATGGATATTTTTCTTTTTGTAAATAGTGACTTTTGTTTGGACTTTTCTTTTGGATTTAAAAATAAAATGATTAACGCATTTATTTGCATTTTTTATGCATTTGCCTACTGTCTGGTTGTCTGTCATTTATCCCACGCCTACATTCATTTTCCTTTTTTCTCCGATGTACCTAAAAGAACTTTATTTCTTCTTCCTTTATACCAGCCTGGCCTGCCTCCTGAAATGACAGCCCAAGTTCACTTTCAAACCCAGGTTATGTGGATGGCAGTGAAATGCACTGCCACTGTAGCATACGTGCAGACTAGAATATGGGTTTCTAATACTGCTTTAGAATAGTTCAAACATTATTTGTCCAACCACCTGCAACAATTTAAATTAGGAAATATAAAGTCTGAGGTTGCTCCTGTTGCAGTCAAGATTCCACATGAATCAGTACTGGGCCCAATACGTTTTCCTTTCTTTATAAACTGTGTCCCACTTGGTAGCTCCAGGTGTAAAACATTCATTGATCCTATTGTCTACAGGCATTCGCCAACTTAGTCACAAAACAATCAAGATTTCAATTTGGACCTTCATCTGATCCATGCTTGGTTGTAACAGAGCATCTTAATCCTGAATTCAAAAACAAAACAAAACAATGATTTTTTTGGTTCCAGGTTTACTGGCCTGGTCCAGTGCCAAAACGGTCATATTCGCAGTGATGTAAAAACATTTAAATATCTTTGTAGCACTCTTGAGCCTTTTTTGGATTTTTCACAACATATGACTAAGAACAGCAGAGCTGTGAACTGTAGGTTGGAACTTGCTTATAGAGTTCAGCACAGCTTATCATTCAGGCCAAGCTGGCAATGGCAGAATGTTTCCTATACTCTCCTATTGTTTATTAGTTCATTTTAATGCTGTGACTACTGATTTAAAAAGGTGTAATGTTGTGCAGTATATTATACCATTTGCAGAGTTGTATCTCCAGTCTAATCGGCTTAAGTTCATTGCACATCTTATCTAGATTTAAATTGGCTTTTTCCCCTCCTCCAGGTGGTCTTATGACATGGGGTGCTTCATATATAATATCATGCATAATCAAGTCCTAAATTATGCAATCAATTTACATTTGCATCAGTAGTATACTCCCTTTGTTCATAGGACAAAAATGTATTAAAACACTACTTTTGTCCAGTATAATGGGGCAAAAGTCTTGCTCTTAATTTGCCCCCAGTTTTAAATTTATTGCAGTGATCTTGACCTTGGGCAATCGTGAAAACTCACAATTATATAAGTTCATCATTAATAGAAAACATAGAAACATAAAAAATGGTGGCAGAAAAGACCAATGGTCCATTAAGTCTGCCCAAGTTCCTTGTTTAGCCCTGGGACCCACTGTCCCCAGGGCTTCTTGTACTCCCCATCCCCCCCCCCATTCTCCACCGTGATTCTTCCACCCTGAGCAACCACTATACCCTTCATTCTGCCCCAGCTGTGCTTGAAACAACTAACGGTTTTCACACCCACCACCTCGGCTGGCAGACTGTTCCACAGCTCTGCCACCCTCTCTGTAAAATAATACTTCCTCAAGTCCCTCTTGAATCTCCATGTTAGTTTTCACTCATAACCATGGGTGGTACGTAATGTCGGCGACTCTGGAACGGCGAGTACAAAAGTCGCTGACAGGATTTAGGCTATGACGAAATGCTGACAATTGTTTTACCTCCTCCTCCTCAAGGTGCTATGACCTTGGGATTGGTTATATTAGTATGGGGGGGGGTGCAGGGAGCAAAGCTCCCCATGAAAAAAAAAAAGTCACCATTTCTGTCCTCAATGCAAATCTGTTGCGATTCCAGACTCACTGCTTCGAAGACCCTGTTATCACATAGAACCTAACCATGTGGCTGCTAGCTAGTATTTGAGCTACATAGTTCCCTGCAGTTCACCTTGTTAATTACTTTTAGGAATTTAATGGCCTGTATCATATCTCCCCTCTTTTTTCCGGTCTCTGGCAAGCACATGTTCAGTGCCTTGAGATGCTCCTCATAGGACCTGCCCTGTTGGCCCTAAATCATTTTTGTTATCCTACACTGCATGTCTCCAGCCTGTCCTGATCCTTCCTGAATTGAGGACTCCAGAAATGGGTGCAGTACTCCAGGTGTAGCCTCACCGAGGATCTATATAGGGGACGTATTACCTCTCCCTTCCTGCTATCAATACACTTCCCGATACATCCCAGCATCCTACTTGCCTTGCTGTTTTCCTTTTTGTGCTGACTCGATTGCTTTGGAAGTCACTGATGATAACTCTGAGGTCTTATTTCTCAGTTGTAGTATTAAATCTCACCCCTCCCATCCAGTATTCCATCCTGTGGTTCTTTGATCTTTTTGGTGCTGAATTTCAACTGCCAAACCTTAGGCCACCCCTCTAGCTTTTGTAAGTCTCTCTTTGTATTTCTTCTGTTCCTTTGTCACTATCTACCCTCCCACAGAGCTTAACAACCTGCTCTGCATTCCCTCATCAATGTCAATGATGAACATGCTGAAGAGGACCAGACCCAGGACAGATCCCTGTGGTACCCTGTTCGTGACATCCCTCTCTTCTGATGCAACCTTATTTACCACAACCCTCTGCTGCCTCCCCTTTAGCCAGTTACCTACCTAGTTGACTATGACCTTAGCTGTACCCAGACCCTCCATCCTTCAACAAGCATCTGTGAGGCACTGAGTTGAAAGCCTTGCTGAGGTCGAAGTAGAGCAAATCCACAGTGTGTGGCCACTATCTAATTCCCTTATCACCCAGTCAAAGAAAACTATTGGGTTGGTCTGATAATACCTCCCTGCCACAAATCTGTGTTGTTTACTATCCTGGAGACCATTGCTCTCCAAGTAGTTCACAGGGCCTTCTTTGACCAGTGACTCCATCAGCTTCTCTACAATAGAAGTAAGACTGCCAGGTCTGTATTTTCCTGCTTTCCTGGTCCCGCCCCCCCCTTATGGAGTGGATTAGACCTAACAGGGGTTCAGCCAGTTCTGCTTCTAATTCCCTGAGTATCCTCAGATGCAGCCCATCTGGTTCCAGGGCCTTATCTATCTTCAGGGCTGCCAGCCCTTTCAGGATGCTTTTGCTAATAAGTACTGGCTGCCTCATCTCCGGGACCCCATTAGTAGCTGCTTTGATGCCATTCTTGGTCACGGGCCCACCATTCTCCCTAGTGAAAACTGAGCAAAAGTAGTCATTAAGGATGGTGGCCTTTAGTCCATCCTCCTCTGTCACCAACCATCCTCAACTAGCCTTATGATTCCTTCTTTCTTCCTTTTTTCCCAAACTGCTTTTCTCCGCTCTAGACCCCTCTGCAATATGTAGCTCTGTGTCTGCTTTTGTCTCTCTAACTGCCCTCTTTGTTTCCCTGTTATTCTGTAAATATCCTCCTATTCTTCCTCTCTCTGTTTCTCTTTATATGTGTATAGGGCCTTTTCTTGGCCCTCACTACTTCCCTGACCCTTGTCCAGAACCATAATGACCTTTTGAACATATTCTTCTTGGTTACCATTCTCATGCACACATTAAATGCCTTGAGAATGACCCACTTAATTGGCCCCATCTCTCTATCACCCCATGTATGTTAGCCACTGGCTACTAACTTATCCCCCTCAGCCTACTGAAGTCCACCCTTCTAAAATCAAGGACTTCAGCTCTCGATTGCAGTTTACCAGACCAGATAGCCAATTCAAACTGAATGGAATTATGGCTGCAGTTTCACAGTAGCCCTCCTACTTCCACAGCTCCTACTGCCTCCGAGATGGTGAGCACCACATCGAGAATTGTAGACTGCCTGTGGGTTCCTTAACTAACTGCACCAGTAAACAGTCTTGTATCACGTCCAGCAAGGCCTGATGTCTGGTGGCCCTAGCAACTGGAATATCCCAATCGATGTCCACCAGGTTCTGCTCACCCACCACACTACTTCCCCCTTTGCTATCCCTCTTTCTAGTTCTTCCACGAGATCTCTGTCCCTCTCATTCCCTTTCCTCGGTGGACTACAGAATCACCTCCAAGTGCAGTTTCTTGCCTGAGGCTGCTGTGAGTTGCACACAGAGATTCTGTCTCCCCGGTACAACACCTAATGTACCAATCTTCTGTCACCTCGATGTCCTCCTTGACAAAAAGGGTTATTTCTTCTCCTCTGCCTGTTCCTCTATTCTGCCTGATCATTGAGCACCTGGGTGCCATCAGTTACCAGTTGTTGTTTTCTGAAGCTCACGTTTCTGTTGTGGTGACAAGATCCACCTCAGTATCTGGCATCAGCACCTGGAGTTCACTGATTTTGTTACCTACAGTAGCTTCCTGGTATTATGGCACCCTTTTACATCTGACTACTGATTCTACTTTGCTACTACCCTTGTGCTTTTCATGGCCTCTCATCCCCTTTTTTATCTCATTGCTTGCATTCTCCCTCTCTAATGTCCCTTTACCCATTTACCTGCTATGCTGCTACAAGCCCCCAGCTGTGAGGGAGTACTAGCTAGGATCCCCTTCATCTCACCTGCCACAGTGGTTCCCAGAGCCCCAGTCTCCCCCACTGTTAGTTTAAACATCTGATACAGATGTCAAATATCTGCCACAATGTGCAGGCCCCCTCTCTCATCAGATGAAGCCCATCACTCTTGAAGAGTTTTCTGTCTCAGAAATCCCCCAATCCTCCACAAAGTGGTACCCCTTTACCTGACACATCCCTTAAACATCAGCTGAACTCCTATATTACATCACTACTTATACTACCCTGCTTCCTTTCCCTGACCACACAGGGAGGGCTTCAGAAAAGGCCAGGGAAGTTGAGTGAGCTACCAATCTGTCCTCCATTCTATGGAAGTTCCACTTCACCATCTCTACTGACTGGTTCATCAGATTATTGGTACCCAGGTGTGCCAACACCCCTAACTCCCCCTCCTCCCTCTTTGTCATCCTCCCTATCCTGTCTAAATCACGGATGGCCAGTGTACCAGGAAGGCACCAGACCATTCCCTTCCTATCCAAGACCCCCTCTGCCACCCTTCTTACCACATAATTGTTGCGTGTTGGACCATTAAAACTGTCCTGGTAGATTTGGTCCCCTTAGGTGCCATCACATTGTTCTGTCCTTTCCCACTGACTGTCTCAGAGTTGCCTCCCCCCCCCCCTCAGGGGTCGGTTCCTGAACCTCCTCTATGGGTCTGAAGGGGTTGCCATCTGGATGGTAAGGGGCTGGATAACCTTCTTATGGCTACCCCTTCCCTTCCTTCCCCTCACAACCATTCTCCACCCCCTGATGACGCAGCTATTTCTGCCCTTGCTGCCACCAGCTGAGCATGGAGCTCTGCAAGGGTCCTGCAGATGGGGCAGCACCCCTTCCTCCAGAGCATATTCCCTAGAGAAGAATGCCCTACAACAGCCACAACAGACTGTCTCCCCTTTGAAACCCATCCCCATAAAAATCTGTACTAAACAGTCAACTAGTTTAACACATAATCTTCACTCAGATAGGGTGTATCAGTAAGTCTCTGCTATAGCACAGAAACAGGGATACAACTACCACAGTGTTCACCCAGATAGGGTGTAATTATAGGCTAAGCTATAGCACAGAAAACAGGGATACACCTATCACATAGTGCTACCCCAATAGATGTAGACTTAGTCATAGCACAGAAAACAGGAGTAACAAGCATTTGTCTATGCCGAATGTTGCTTGCTTGTATGTGCTGTCTAGGTATTTGGAAGTGATAGTTCCATGCCTTCCTCCCAAGACATCCACTGCATCTTTCCATTCAGTATTCACAGAAGAGTGGGAGGGGCAAGGGCCACAGCAGTACCGCAGTTGCCAAGGGGGTGAAGAGGTGGACAATAGTCCATTCAAAGGAAAAAGAGTCCTGCAGGGGCTCACTAATTGAAGGTGGACAAAGTGATGGAACCAGGTGGCATACACCCAAGGATATTAAGAGAACTGCGAGGGGAGATAGCAGTACCTCTGGCAGCCATGTTCACTGAGTCATTCAACATGAGTGAATTGGAGGAGGGCACATGTGGTCCCTCTACACAAGTACGGCAGCAGGGAGGAGGCGGGGAACAATAGGCCATTCAGCCTCACCTCAGTAGTGGGGAAGATCATGGAGACATTGCTTAAAGAAAGGATAGTGGGGCACCTAGAAGCCATCAGAGCCCAGGACCATAGACAACATGGATTCACAGTGGGGACATCATGTCAGACAAATCTGGTTGATTTCTTTGACTGGGTGACAAAGGAAGTGAATCAGTGTGGAGCAGTGGACAATGCTTACCTTGATTTCAGCAAAGCCTTTGACACCATCCCACATAGGAGGCTGATAAACTAGCTGGGTAGGCTGGGCATGGGGAAAAGGGTGGTAAACTGGGTTAGAAACTGGCTAACAGACAGGAGGCAGAGAGTGGTGGTAAATGGAGTACAGTCTAGGGAGAGGGGGTGACCAGTGGGGTGCTGCAGGATCGGTCCTGGGGCCAGTCCTGTTCAATGTCTTCATTAGTAACACTGCAGAATGGCTGAAGGGAATTTTTCACCAAATTGTCAACATAGCCATTTTAAGACCTCTGCTCATGAACAGTGTCATTGATTTTCTTAATCTGTCCCAAACATTGATTGCGCACACCGACTGCGCCATTGTGCGCTACATGCATGGAAACACATTTTGGGTGACATGTGAAAAATGACAGCTGTACTGCTCATAAGGAGGTGTGGTAAAATGGCAATGTTGAAAATCTGGAGTGCAAATATTAAAAATTTGCATACTTACGAGCGTGCGTAGGAACAGCGTAACACATGCTCGTAAAACAGTCATTTTTGGGAATTTTTGCACCAAAGTTTTAACATAGCCATTTTAACACCTCTGCTCATGAACAGTGCCACTGTGATTTTCTTAATCTGTCCCAAACATTGATTTTGCACACCGATTGCACCATTGTGCGCTACATGCGCAGAAACACATTTTGGGCGAGATGTGAGAAATAACAGCTGTACTGCTCATAAGGAGGTGTGGTAAAATGGCAATGTTGAAAATCTGGAGTGAACATATTGAAAATTCACTAACTTAGAAGCGTGCCTAGAAACAGCGCAACGCATGCTCGTAAAACAGTCATTTTTGGGAATTTTTTCACCAAATTTTCAACATACAGTTTTTGGGGGCCTACCTCATGAACTGTGACACTGTCATTTTGTAAATCAGTCCTAAAAGGTGGTTATGTGCAGTGACCACAAAATCACCTTTCGGGGCCATTACGCCATGACAGCGACAGAATTCATGAGGTGGGGTCCCAAAAACCCCATGTTGAAAATTTGGTGAAACAATTCCCCAAAATGCCTGAGATATGCACTAAAGTTGAAAAAACCCTATTTATTCCATTATACAGCTTACGGCATTTCCTCAGTTCTGATCAGCTTTGAAGAGTGCAAACGTGTTCCCGGTCCACTGAAGATCGTGTCGCCAGACTCGGAGGTAAGTATGGGGTGAGGTGGGGGTGTGGGGAGTGGATGCACAGAGGGTAAGAGCACAGGGAGGGAGGGTCAAGGACAGTCAGCGAGGAAGGTTTTTCTTTCAGGTTTTTTTGTTTTTACTTAGGCGATGCGGGACTTGTGCCACACTGGGTGGGCTCCCAGCGTGGCAGGTGGAAGGCTGTTTGGGTTTGGGGTGGGGGCAGTGCACGACGGGGATTGGGTACTTCTCCGGCTATACAAACTGTTGCCATACTGGGGTGGGCTCCCAGCTGGCACCCTGATAGCTCTGGAGGGGAACAGTGGAGCGATGGGGATTGGGCACCCTTCGCCTATACAGACTGCTACGCTGGGGTGGGCTCCAGCGTGGCACCTGGAACTCTGTTGGGGGGGAGTGCAGCACAGCCGACGGGGGATTTGGCATCCCCGTCATCTATACAGTGTGTGTGTGGGGGATGCATGAGCACGCAATATGCGTGCATGTACATGTGTGTGTGTGTGTGTGTGTGTGCGTGGGAGGCGCGCATGAGCACGCGATATCATATTACTGCTCACTGAAGCGTAGCTCTCCCTTTTAACTGTACAGCACTGCATTTTCAACTGCTGTCATAGACAGCTGCAGTATTCATTGGAGAACTGCAGCCGCGACTGCAAACACACTGACTGAATTGGAAGACGGGTGCCACACCTCCGAAAACTCAGATGATGGCACTATGTTTCTTGCATATGCATGCAAGCAACATAAAAATGAGGAGACTTGAATGAATGCCAGGAAAGCTTAGAATGTGTTAATTGCTGGCTAAATGAGGCACCGAGTCAATCACAGTCAGTGCTAAGCAAAGAAATATGGCACAAATATAACCAAAAATCAGATTTTTTTTAAAAAATCACACATTTCATTTTATTGCCTAGATTTCATTTTATTTTGTTTTATAGTGTATAATTTGTTTTATTTCACGCAATTTCGTATTTGCAATTGACACGGATATCTGCAAATAAGTAATATAGGGTTCTTCCATAGAGCCTGCCAGGACAAAATGTGAGCAATGACAATGAGAACATGCAGAAAGATGCAGCAGTAGTTTTCATGTTATTCATTCTCTTCATGGTGTCACAGTTATGGCCTTATTTTCTGACCTGCAATCTGCCCCCCCCCGCCCAATAATAAAATAAAAAAATAAATAAAAAAGATGCACCTGTTTTCCCTGAGTGCACGTAATTTAGACCTGTGGAATGTATAGTGGGAAAACCAAGTTGACTGGCAGTGGCTGTGATACTACTGTGAAACTGTAACTCTTCCGATTGCAATGCAGGGAGTAATACAGCTATACTGGGTGATGACTGGAAAACAAGTTATCCATGTAGACACAAAAAAATGCACTTATTGAAGCATCACCATGCAGGTGTCTATAAAGTGCACAAGACCACATCTAGGGTCGACAGTGGCTATTAGTAAGTCAGATACACTAAAACATGACAAGAAACAACCGACAATATGACAGGTCAGAGCTGGACGAAGAATGCTTATGCCTAAACCAGACTTTGCCGATCTTTTGAAATTACAACTGTGATGTACAGTATCAATCCATTCCATCCGTTGATTTAAAACATTATGGAAAAATGGGATTGGCAGTAACATGTCACTTTGAAAAAACAAATTCAGTATTGCACAGAAAGTGTCAATTGAACTGGCCATACCACTGACCCATAGTGGATTTCATCGCCTCCACAGATAAAAAATATAATAAACACATACTTTACTGATGTGGCCACATGCCCAAAGGTGCTGGCATAGTGGGGCCAATCTGATACAGAAAACACAAGCCTAAAGCACCTTTCCTAAAATCTCCCCAAATAACAGCTGCTATAGCTTCCCCATATAAAAATGTTGCAAATAGACAATGGAATTCACATGTAGTGGCCAGTGCTGTATGTGGCTTTCAAAAAGCAGATTGTAGTATTCCTCTGTCATGGTGCGCATACAACTGAGGATGAAACAGTGGAATACATCATGCTGTGATGTGTTTTAGTATACAGTACTGGTTTTACTGCATCCTCATGGTTGTCGCCCCATGATCTGTCATTTAATGCAGTCCGCTTGGTGCTGTCAGTGTAGTATGCTCAGTATACAAATACAGATAAGCTATATATATATAGTATTTCATTTGTGGGGGAGCAACATAGGTAGATCCTGTTACGGATATATTCACAACTTCTTTTTGGAGGATAGCAAATAATTACAGCCACAATAGGGGGTTTTATTGAAAAGAATACATGAAGCTGCACAAGGTTATTCGGTTATTCACAGGCACAAATAGAGCAGCAGGCTCTATGAACAGATTGTGCCATTGTTTTCTCACCACATCCTGTGATCTGCCCTACAGGTTACACAGCTTTGTGTTATAGTGGCACCACTGAAAGCTACAGCATATTTCCAGTCGCTAGCACTGAAGGTACATTAACGTGATGCAAAAACAACCAATGCTCTAGCTGAGGTGCTATGATTTGAAAGAGTCCCTACATTGTGAGTTTATTTGGTCACCTTTGGGTGCTTATTATTTATTTTTTTTTGGGGGGGGGGTGGTTGTTTACTCAACTAGTTCTGTACTCCAGTATAAATGGGCACATTTGTGGTCACAGACTGGTAAAAATGTGCCCACTTTGATATTGACCAGGGTCCCAAGAAACACAGTAGATACGTGTTTTCAGAATTCAGGCTGGTCAACTGGTACACCCAACAAGACTGGCAAGTAAATTGATTATACAGCAATGTTTGCAGAATGGACCATGAGAATTTAAGCCTGGATTTACAATGCACAACTATGGAAATGCGGAAAATATAAGATGGAATAGAGAGGCATGCAGGATGAATAAATTATGCCATTTGGTTCCACAGGAGTCCCTCCAACTCAGGACATAACCACAGGAGTACACCTGCTATCTGCTATCTGGTATTGGTGCCACAACAAGGCGACCCAAACGATGCCTCACATTTGTACTCACCAGAGTTACAGTACCTCCTCTCTGTCTAGCATTCCGCTTATTTCGGCCCAGGAAAACTTGATTATTTCTGTATTGAGTAGTGGGCAGCCACAAAGCGAAACTCAGCAAGCTGGAAATGCGCAAGTTTTGGGGGTGGGGAGCACACACTGTGGTCCCTTCCGAAATGGCGACACCGAAAATCAGACTACCCAAAGTGGCCATGACACTGAGTTAGGGTACCACAACTCTGAGAACCAAAGACTTGTTCTGACTGCCAGCACTTAGACAAAAAGAATATGATGCCAAAACATCATAATTACAAATAATTACATAGGAAGTGAAATGCAGTGGCAGAGCTTCTTTGATTAGAACAAAAACATATAAGTAGAGTGGTTCATCTGGCAATACTTTTGCTGCTTTTTAGGGTTACTTGCACAGAAGGCTATGAGATAGATTTCAGCACCTCGAACAGAAACAAAATCCCAATTTAGTTTTCAGAACAAGCCCATTTTAAAAAGCAAAACATGTTTATATATAATAAAACAAGAACACCAGTGTCTGTGTATGGAAAGGGGAAAGAGACAGGCAGTGGGAAACAGATGAAATAATTGTCACAGTCAGTGACTTTCATTTAATCATTATTTTAGATGTTGTTGGCTCATTGAATGCAGTTTGCTTTGAAAGTGCTTTCTCTGGTTTGTGTTTCGGGGAAATAGAGGCACATCCAAAATCAGCATAGATCCGTATGAATGACACTGTTTACGCATTGCCTAAATACATTTTTCTTATGTACATAATAAATACGAGGCTGGAATGATGAATACGGAAATTATTTATAAGAAATGCTTGCATCTCCTGCCCCCTGTCACCTGCCGTTTTGAGTATGCTGCCCTATAGTGTTACTGCACAGGACCAGTAGAGTACATGGTACTGGTATTGCTTGAGGCCCGATCAGATATGGGCACAGTTTTACTGCTAATATAGTGCATGTATTATTATAGTAGTGATGCTGCCACTGACATAGTTTATCACACCACACTCAAGGCTGGTTGTCCACGACTGGATGTTCTAGGATGCCAACCCTGGAGATAAAAACTTATTTGCCACTCGGAGATGATTACACGATTCCATATGTACCCACACGGTCAATGCTGTGGCTTCTGAGGGATAGGACCAACACATTACAGTTGGGCACGAGCAATGACAGTTAGACTGGCTGAGATTTTTTGGGAGGTAATGCTGGGATTCATACAACTATGAAAGACACAACTGATGTAAAGACCTTGACTTTTTTTTTATTTTGAGAGAACCCCATTCCAGCACATTTGATTGCTCTTAGCCTTGCCTCTGCAAGATGAATGCGGCGGTGTCCATGAACATATGTGGCCCCAACCACAACAAGAAATGTAGAAAAGGGAATGGGGGTAGAGAAACACAGTACAAGTTTTGTCCATATAACTGGATTATTTCTCTTTTTCCCATTTTCACCTCTTGCTTATTTTATCCTTATTTATTTTGTTTCCCTGAACCCATCTCCCCTACTCTTTTTTATTATTTCGTAGTGTACTCCTTTCACTGTTTATTTCTGCTTTTTTCTCATGTGGAGTATGGGTAAAATAAGACACGTTCCGTTGAGAAAGGATTGCACCAGACACCTTTGGATGTGGTGGTCTCTGATTGTCGGAGCCTTGCTCCACACAGTCCCCCTTGAGAAGTATGTTACTTACAGTGCAGGAAACAAACCATTATGCAAAACAGGAATATATAAATTGGGTCTAAATACAGTATAATGTGGGGTGGACTATACATTCAAGTAAAAAAAAGTGTAGCTTATACACTGCGTCATGTTATAAAATGAACTATTATAGGTCTTTCTATAGATTTGTTGTAAATAGTAGTAGTACATCATTTTACAAGCAAAGAAACACTATCATCAGCTGTCATGCCATTCTTGAAGTGTAGATCAGGTGCTGGCTGAGATGCTGATGATGAGCTCGGATTCCAGGAGTCAAGTAACTGTGACAGAGTGGCCGGTAGCATATTATAAGGGCACAGAGGGGGGAAGGAAATAGTTACAGATGGTGATGAATGAACTCGCACATTCCCTCCTCCACATTACAACATGCACAAAAGGGGTTGCACACTGGCTTTAACTTGCCTGACCAGTTAACAAAGAAGGCGAAGTGGGAAGCGCAGAAAAACAGTAATATGCTGTGCGTGTGTGTGTGTGTGTGTGTGGGAGGCGTGCATGAGAACGCGATACCTTATCGCTGCTCAGTGAAGCGTAGCTCTCCCTTTCAACTGTACGGCACTGCATTTTCAACTGCTGTCATAGACAGCTGCAGCATTCATTGGAGAACTGCGGCCGCACCTGCAAACACACTGACTGAATTGGAAGATGGGTGCCACACCTCTGAAAACTTGGATAATGGCACTATGTTTCTTGCACATGCATGCAAGCAACATAAAAATGACCTTGTAGTGCTCACCCTGATAGGATTAAGCTGAAAGTAACTATATCACAAAACACTAGCTATAGTGGAGAACACAGGTATGAAATTAAACTTTACATAAGCAACAATTATTATCTGTAGCTTACACAGAATAGATTACAGCTAGGAGTTAGTATGATCCCAGCAGACCTGCGTCATGATCATCATTTCCATAACATCATGGTTTTTGATTGGTGGCCATTCAACATTCATATTTGATCAAGGTTAGTCATGATCACAATGCTGATTTCTGAAGACCGAACATGATCTTTGAACATAATTGATAATGATCAGGTAAGGTACATCATGGTAAAATCATAATTTTTTTAGCTGAGCAAACTACTCACAGACTCAGGGTCAGAATGTGGTACAGTGGGTCTACCTGGGAAGTTTATATGGGGGCCCACCTGGGAAAGCAATAAAGAGAAGCCAGGAGGTATACACTCAGATCAGCATTCAACTTAAATTTGGTACACTAGTGCTGTTTACATTGTATTTACTTGCAGTAATTAGAACCCCACATTTAGTTAGAAACTAGATGCTACAGTACAAGGAATACAAGAATTTGCTGAGTTTGGAGAGTGGCGAGAACTGTCCTGGAGGAGCCTCACTTGAACATTTCAAAGTACCCAGGTGGGCCAGTCTGACATGCCACAGATTGTTCTAATGACATTATGCTATCCTGTCAGCTCCTCCCACTGTGCTGCATCCCTCAAGGCCTGAGTGAAAATACTAGTCTCAAGCTGATAACCTACTGGTGAACAACCACCTCCCCCTACTGGAAGGAAGGGGTTGTTGCACTCTCTCTCACCAAAACCATTTTTGTCTGCTGAAATACATTTATTTATGTATTTATTTATTCATTTGTTAACCGGGTAGGTACACTGATCCAAGGACCATTTTCAGGCATGACCCAGGGCACTGAGGTGTCAGGGCAGGGCTGATGATAACAGCCAACACACAAAAACAGGGACGGTTGGTCACTCCATACTTCAATGACAAGGGTGTTTGGCGGCAGGTGTAACTTTCCCAGGATAAAACTACTGAAAATAAACCACAAAACAAAAACAAGCCATTCTGCTCTAGCACTCAGGGGGCCCATGACCTCCCTGGGACACTTATTCATGTGGTCTGTTGTCACATCCTTAAGTGACACCCAGCATCACTATCCCAGAGCCAGAGCCTCTCATCTGGTGGAGCGAATGCACTCACCAGGAACCAAGGGGTGCCTTCTGCCGCAGCTTTCTCACTGGGCAACCTGGGAAACACCTTAGTCCAACCCAGGCATGAACTACCTTGCAGCATTCTTCCTCTTCTTTAGGGAAAGAGCTGTGCAATATCCCTGGTTGCTTCCTGTTCAGCAGCCAACTGCATACTTGTCCCAGTGACATGTATACCCTTGACAAGCATTCAGGAGCTCATCTCTTCCCCTCTCAGTTGCTACACTTCACTAGCCCCCCCCCCCCGTGGATTCATCTGACCCAGCCCATATTTCCACCCTGGAGGCCACTGCTCCCAGTCTCATCCAGACACTAGGTTACGGCTCCCTCCCCCCAAGAAATGGGACAGAGAGCCTGCATGTGTGCTCAGAAAATATTTCCACATTACCGACACAAATGGAATATCACTTTACAGTCATTGCATTTTCATGAAGCATATTGATTTATATAAAAAAAGACATTTATGCATTCAGGACTGTTCCCCAGTGTATATATGCCAGGAATAGTTTTCTACTAACTATACTACACTTAGCAGTTGTCCACATTATCCTGCTGTCCTCATCTGACATGCCTCTTTTCTTGCGCTAGCTAGAAAACAGACACAGAGTACACCCCAATTTTACTGATGCACAAATATGAAAATCACACAGACATTGTACACATGGATATGTGTTCAGTGAAATTAAGAAAGGAATCTCAAAACTGTCCAGCAAAGCTTTTTGTCAAACTGGCCAGTCGCAGGTGTGGGTTACACTTGGGCACAGTCTCAGTGTCCAGCAAACAGTCACTATCCCTCTTGCACTGTTCAGATTGCTTTTTGGTCACTTCTCTCAAAGCACTCTTATACACTGTTATACAGCTGTCTATACAAGTGAATACTGCTGGGCTGACCATCACCAGCAGTGATCTCAACTCAGATTCAAACCACTTCAAAACACTTAAATATAATATAATTTTAGCTTAAGTCCTGTGTTAACTGGCTGACATTGTAATACTTTTTAAAGAGCTTTTAATGTTAGTAAGCAGAGGTTTTGTTATTTTTTAAGGAGTAGTAACATTCCTTCCCATTACTGGTTCTGTCAGGGCCCAATCCTCAAAGGCACCTCATGAGTGTTTGACTTGCACATATCTGGGGTGCCTTGCCCCACAACTGCAGGTGTCTGTGTGCCTGCTGACATCCACAGCCCCTGCCCCTGTCATCTGCTGGTACCGAGCCATGTGTTAGGGCAGATGGCAGTGGGGGTGGGTGGAGCTGGTCTGGACCACAGGCATCCAATCAGATGCCGATACTGGTCTGAGAGTGGATCCTGTGCAGGGCAGGCAGGACATTATGGATCTGGCCATCTTCTGGGATGACTGTATCCCAACTGGAAATATATAATACTAGAAACAAACAACGGTCATGCCGGGAATGCCCCCAGCCTACAATAGAGGTTCCTAGAGCTGGGGGATGGAGGTGGCGGGCTAATCAAGCTTACTTACCTATTTTATGTATGGGTGGAGGGGGCACATAGCCACTATCATTGCCTCTAGGCAGGCATAGCTGCCACCCCCTCAGCACCACACAATCCGGATTGAGGACTGTGTGGAACCCAGCCTCTGCCTCCTGGTTTGCACCAGGCTGCCTGCCATGTAGTAAGGTACGTGGCAGGATCGGGTGCAGAGGAGGGATGCATTCCTCTTTGTAGATGCAGTGGAGCACCCCAGTAGTGTGCATTCTGCACATAGGAGGAACTGTCTAGCTTTTCTTTGCCCTCTGCTTGTGCAGAAGGGCTGGGAAATGTTTGAAAGGTGGGCAGGCAAATAGTCTGTTAACTGCTCTGGTGTGGTGCTGCTTTTCGTGAAATGAGGAAAGTGCAGCTATCAGATTGCCATCTCTCCAGTTCTTTGTGAGGAGTTCATTGATTCCTTGACCCATGTGCCTCTAAAGACTTTTGGGGTACCGGGCAAAGGTCACATGAGTATTCTGTGTTCTGGGAGGTGAGACATGGGGCCCACCAGAGTCTGTCTGAGGTAAAGGGATTTGGGGCTAATGATGGAGTGTAAGCCCATCTGTGAGTTACATTTGTATTTTAATACAGCTGCAGAGACCACTCTTACTGTTGTAAGTGGTGCCTAATGATCAATCTTAGGGTATGAGAACTGGGAACCAAAGGTGAGCAGTTCTGATATCCGAAGTGTGGAAGAGAGACCACTGTTATAACCGCAAGAGTGGGCTCCATGGCTGTATTAATATATTATTGATTGAGATGTTTCCAAGGCAGTTGAGCATCACACACTCTTCACAGAATAGGAGTGTCTCATGCGCAGAGCAAAGGAGTGCTCTGATTGGCTGGGAGTGCTCCCTCAGTCTATAATAACATTTTTGGAATCATGCTGAAGTGAAGCTTCGGATATTGCCAGTTTGTCCTGAGGATGGCTGACATCTATACTGAAGGTGTATAGAGCTGAGCTGATGCAACCCATAAATCTCCTCTTTTCTGTTTCTTGATGGTTGAAACGCTAAGAACAGGAGGTGAACAGTGCAATGCAGTAGGAGCGCCCTGCTGCATGAAGAGCTATACTGCAGAGGCCTGATTTTCAAACAGGAATGCAGGGCTTGTGACCAACCCCTGCATCCCCACAATGTTTGCCGCACCTGCAGCCAAGGGTGTGCTGCAAGTTGCACCCAATTTTATAACCCGGGACACAAGTTTTGACAGTGTTCTTTTTATGGCAGCTTGCACCAGCTTGGTGCAAGAAGCCCCCGTGATGGTAACCCCACTTGATGCAAATTTTACACCAGGGGTAGTTGATGAACTGTACTGCTTCACTGCAAGAGACTTGCGGCAGGGGGTTGCTTTCAAAAGCATGCTTGCAGCATGATTTGCCGCAAGTTGACACTTGTGGCAGACCCCTCTGCTGTAAGTCCGTTGTAGCGAAGCAGCCTGTTTGAAAATCGGGCCCCAGGTGTTTTACTGAATGGGAGCTGGAGGAGACTCAAGTGGATTGAATTGATTGTGGGTTGCAAAAACTCTTTTTCTACCATTTCTGCAACTTGAACAGTACATGAGCATTGTGATTTGTCTGATAATTTGAAGCAATAATTTGGAAACTTAGAGAATGAGAACTTTTTGAACTGGGCAGGTGTTTCTGCACTCTGATAGCTTACAGTTTTGACTGCACTTAAATATCAGCTTTCTAGTATAATGAAAAGTTTTAAAACAGTATATTTACACCAATCATGTTTTAATTTTACTGTTTTCTAGTTGTTACTTCTTTTACTTTCCCCTGCCGATGGTTTAAATATTGTAGATAATGCAGTACTTATTTCACTGAGTCTTTCAAAATGTATCTGACTCTCCCCTGCTAACTACACAGTTGTTGTTTGTGACATCGCAGTCTGCTGTCATGGTGAGCACTACAATGTGATAAAGACACTGTTAGGTTAACAAGGGGGAGGCATGAGTTTTCAAATGTTTTCTATACAGACTTTTTAGATGGACTACCAAGATGTGCTGTAAACCTTGAAAAGGAACATTGAAACTGAGAAAAAATGTATTCTCTAGTAAATTTTATGAAAGCACATGCGGAAGTGTACAGTTTTCTTTAAGATTTAAGATCATCAGCATTGACTGCATAGCCAGTTTATTCAAAATAGCGGAGAACTTTTGGCCTGGACTAGTAGTAGTAGTAAAAAACATTTATTTATACAGGCTTTATTTAAGATAAAACATAAACCATTGGGGCTATAAATACCAAGCAAGATTCCCAAAAGGGATGCCCCGGTGCATCCCCGACTTGCGCTGTGGCACGATTCTGGAAGGGAGCCGATGTGCTGACACATCCCCGATGCACCAATACATTGCAGATGCACTACATACCACCCATAATGATATATGATGCATCTGGAGGGGCTGTGAAGGGGGCGTGCCCATGCATATGGAGCACAGCCCCATTCACAGCCCAACTTGGAGGTGCATCCCGGGGCAAGTCCAGAGATGCGCCTCACAAAGATAAGTCTACTTCAAATAGATTTAAGTGGGTGGCCACCCACAGGCAGGCTGCCATACTGCAAACAGCAGCATGGCAGCCTGCCCACCCTGGCAGTCCAGTGTGCACCCGTCCCCGCCTGCATCTGCATTATTATCATCAGCAGCAGCAGCAACTTTATTTTTAAAAAGTGCCCTTCCATTGCTCAGGGTGCCCTTACAATAATAAAATACACATAAACTACAATCAAACCCACAGTATTGCACATATCACCCATTAACATATATTAAAAGAATCCACAATATTACACATATTACATATCAGCCTATAATAAAACATATCTTAAAACAGGATTATATGTTCCCCTCCTTTCACAGCAGCAATACTATTGGAATTAAATGCCAGAAAAGGCCTGGTTGAATAAATACATTTTGAGGGTGTTTTAAATCCCTCCACGGTCAGGCTATCGCATTTCCGATGAGGTAGAGAATTCCACAGGGTCAGAGCCATATAGACAGATGCTCTACCTCCTGAAGTTTTCAAATGGACCCTGGGAATCTCTAGCAATCCCTCATCAGAGGATCAGAGTTGGAGGGAGGGGCAGTAAGGAGACAGAAGGTCTTGCAGGTATTCCGATCCCTGATTATGTAGGGCTTTATAGATCAGCAATGCGACCTTGAAGGAAGTCCGCCACTGTACCAGCAACCAGTGCAGTTCATGCAGCACAGGTGTTATGTGCCTGGATCTAGGGATTCCAGTTCACAACCTGGCTGTTGCATTCTGCACCAGCTGCAATCAGCGGATATCAAACCCTGGTAGCCTTAGGTAGAGGGTGTTGCAATAATCAAGATGGGTGGTAACAAAGGTGTGGACCACAGTTGGAAGATCTTCGGTTGGAACAAGGTGTTTCACCCTGGCTATGTTCCTAAGATGGTAATAGGACAATTTGACTACAGCCGACACTTGAGCCTTCAAGGTCAGACTTTCATCAAAAATCAGCCTAGGTTCTATACCTGGTTTGAGACAATCAGTGGTGTTCCTCCCAGCTCTAATCCAGAGGGCTGTCCCACTAATGTCCCAGCTGACCTATGATCTGGGTACACGATCAATACCTCTGTTTTCCCTGGGTTCAGCCTCAGCCAACTGGTACTCACCCAGCCATGAATCTCAGTCAGACAGCTGTTAAACATCGAGATTGTATCACTTTCCTGGTTGGGCACAAAAGACAGGTATAGCTGAGAATCATCTGTATAGCAGAGAAAACTCAAGCCATACCATCTTATAATGTCTCCTAATGGTACCATTTATACTACGAACAACATGGGAGACCACACTGAGCCCTGCGGCACCCCACAAGGTAGCTCATGAGGGGGGGAGGATTAAATCCCCAACACTACCCTCTGAGATCTACCCTGGAGGAACAAATGAAACCAACCGAGGACTGCGCCCCCATCCACAGAAGAACTGCAGGTGCTCCAGCAGCACCCCATGGTCCACAGTATCAAATGCTGCTGAGAGATCAAGGAGAACCAAGATGGTACGGGATCTCCGATCTCTGGCCATCAGGAGATCATTTAGTACCCGAACCAGGGCCATCTCAGTGCTGTGTCTTTTCCTGAAACCTGACTGGAGAGGGTCATAGATATTGCAGCTGGTCAAATGATCCTCCAGCTGAAGAGCTACCACCTTCTCAATAACTTTGCCTGTAAAAGACTGGTCTGTAGTTAGCTGGGCAGTCAGGGTCTGAGGAGGGCTTTTTCAAGAGGGGTCACACAGCCACCTCTTTTAAGGGGTCTGAAAAGATCCCCCCTCTGCACAGAACACCTCACTATCCCAGCCAGGACTGGGCCAATGACTTTAACACACCCTACAAGAAGGTGAGTTGGGCCCAGATCCAAACTACAGCAGGTTGGTCACAGAGTCTGGATGATCCTCACAATATCAATGACTGCCAGTAAGCTGAAGCTGGACCAGTCACCTGGGTAACTGTGCCACTCGGTTGAACAGTACAAGGACCAATAGGGAGGCACTGGATGATCTCTTCCCTGATGGAGGCAACCTTATCAGAAAAGAACTATGCAAACTCATCACACTTTTCTTGTGACAATGCTAGACCAGACTGCAGACAGGCTGGATTGCACAGCCTGTCCACAGTGTGGACGAGCTGAGCTGGTCAGTTCTTTGCTGCAGCAATTTCCTTGGACAGGAACGCTGCCTTCTTATTGTAAATTGCTGATTGGTAGCTTTATAATGTTCTAGCAATCTAAGCCTGTCCTCCTCCAGGAGAGTTTTCTGCCAGCACCTCTTCAACCTTTGCCCCTGCCTCTTCAACTCCTGCAGTATCTCATCATACCATGGAGCACTGGGGCAAGAAGTCAGGGGATGAACATGAACTGGAGCAATGATATCCAGGGCCCTGTCTACTGCCTTATTATAGGCAAGAACAAGGGGACCCAGGTCATTGCTATCAGTCAGGATTCCCGAAAGATCCAGTACCGCCATTAGGCCCTCTGAGGTAGTTCCTCTTAAAGATCGGTACCGCACCATTTCCCCATTTCCCCATTTCCTTGGGGGCAGAACTATTAAGAGGGGACACAAAACTAAACCTCAGGGCATGATGGTCAGACCAACTGACTGGATCCACCACCATATCGGTGATCTCCATCCCCAGGAGAAACACCAAGTCCAATGAGTGTCCCTCCTGTGGGTGGCAGTGGTAACTACCCATGTCAGGCCCAGTGATTCCATCGGCTGGAGGAAGTTTTGTCTAAATGATGAGAGCTCATCATCAAGTCAGGCATCATCGACCCATGTACTGTACACTGTCATTCACAAAGTTGTGAATGACAGTGCCGCAACCTGCAAGCCCATTGTTTGACAGGGTCCACCAGTGGGCTTCAGGTAAACAGTGGCTGTCATTCGCAGACAGCTCTGTCAGCAGGCAGCTATGGCAGTATGAGGGTGGGTTGTGCAGCCCGCCGATGGTGGGAGTATGCTGGGACGAGAGGAGCGGGGAGGGGAAGGTGTGCCTTAGTGTGTGGGGGGGTGGGAGGTCTGCTGGGCTATGGGGGGTCTTATAGAGTGCTGGCGCAGCTGGGTTCGAGTCAAGGTGGGGAGGGTAGGTTCTGATTTTACCATGGTATCACCACAGGGAGCCGCATTATCGCGGAGCTGTAAGCAGGGAGTAGGGGGTTCAAACGTATGGTGCCCACTGCCACTGAGTGTGGCATTATAACGGAGATGAGGGTGGGGAGTGGGGGGTCTTCTGGATGGGCTGGGCCTCTTGTGTGTGGACTTCACCCCTAGCAGGGTGCCCGGCGCATTCACCCAGGCGCATCCCTGCATAGCGCATGCAAATAGGCCATAATAACCTTAAATAACCCCATTGCCGTGCATACCCTAATGGCCCCATTTGCACGTTGCTGTTACTGAATAGCAACTTTGGGCTCAGCTTGTTGTGCAATGCGCTGCCCCATTGTATTCCCAGCCCAACCAAGGGATTGTGCCAGTGCATCTAGGGCTGAATGCAACTGTGGTATTCACAGAGGGGATGCACTGGGAGCATTCTCTGGCGCATAATCTGTGAATACCACAGTTGGTGCTCGACGCATCTCATTTGCATCAGGGCATTTGAGATGCACCAAGCACAAGATCTTTGTACATCCTGCCCACCATGTTTACAAGTTGTTCCTGTTTGAGGTTTATCACAATTTCAGGTTGCACAAAAAGACATTACAGCACAAATTATAAAACACAAACATAATACATAGACAATGTACACTAAACAATTTATCACTGTTCATCAAATGTTATCTCTTACTTAAGTTCCAATTCTTGTTTCATAGCAGTTTTAAATGTATTCACAGACATCTCAAACCTACACATGTGCGGTGACAGTTCATTCCAGACATTAGATGCTTTAAATTGAAATGCCATTTTCCCAAAGCTATTTTTTTTTTACATTGGGCACTACCAATTCTCTTGATCTTTTAGCTCTTAATTGAAAATTATGACTAGGCCTAGCTAGTTTATCCAGTAATCCAGAATGTCTACTGTTTTTTAATACACTGTACACCAAAATTGTCCAGATTCCTTTTGTTTTTATTTCCAGTGGAGTTCAATCTAGTCTTTGGTACAAATGACAATGGTGTGTATTATAATCGCATTTCAGTATGAACCTAGCCAATCTATTATAACTGATGTCAAGTTTATGAAGTACATTTTTATTAGCATGGCAGTAAATATGACATCCATCGTCTATTATTGGGATTATTAATTGTTTTACCACAATCTGACGATATCTCTCTTAGTCAAGCAATTCGCTTCAGAGCTCCTATCCTTGTATTCTTTTTTTTGTTAACTCATTTATATATGGACTTGCAGTTATAATTCAAATAATTGTACTTTGTTTAGCATATGGCTAGGTTGAGTGAATGGACAGAGCTGGCTGATTGGTATGCATGTTTGAGGGGTTATTTTGGAGGGCTTGTTTCATATATATATCAAGTTAGCCAGCCTGGGAGTGGGTCCCAGGGTGGTAGCCTGGGTTGCAAACTGGCTGCACAACAGGACAAAGAAGGTAATAGTGAGTGGAACACATTCCGAAAAAAGGGGGGTCACTAGTGGAGTACCTCAGGGCTCAGTACTGGGTCCAGTCCTCTTTAACATCTTCATAGGTAACATTGCAGAGGGTCTGGAGGGAAAGGTATGCCTCTTTGCAGATGATACAAAGATCTGTAACAGAGTTGATACACAAGGGGGGTAGAAAGGATGAGAAGGGATTTGGCAAGGTTGGAGGAATGGTCAGACATATGGCAACTTAGATTCAATGCAAAGAAGTGCAAAGTAATGCACCTGGGAAACAAAAACCCAGGAGAAGAGTACACAATAGCAGAGGAGGTACTAACAACAACAAAAATGGAACGGGACTTGGGAGTAGTCATATCAGATGATCTAAAGGTTGGTAAGCAATGTGAGAAGTCAGTAAGGAGAGCCAGGGGGATACTGGGATGCATAGGAAGGGGTATCACAAGTAGAAAAAGGGAAGTGGTTATCTCTGTACAGACAGTCGGTGAGACCCCATCTGGAGTACTGGGTGCAGTTTTGGAGACCTCATCTATGCAAGGACATAGACAGGATGGAAGCAGTCCAGAGGAAGGCAACTAAAATGGTGCAGGGTCTGCATCAGAAATCATATGAAGAGAGACTGAGAGAGCTTAATATGTATACCCTTGATGAAAGGAGGGACGGGGGGACATGATAGAAACATTCAAGTACCTCAAGGGAATCAACAAAGTCCAGGAGGGTAGCATCTTTCAGAAAAAGAGATGTGTAAGAACAAGGGGACACAATTTAAAGATAGAGGGGGAACTGCTCAGGGGTAATGTGAGGAAATATTTTTACAGAGAGAGAGAGAGAGTGGTGGATGCATGGAACTGCCTTCCTGGGGAAATTGTTGGGGCTAAAACAGTGGGGGAATTCAAAGATGCATGGGACAGACACAAGGCAATTGTAGTGGGGGTTGCAGGAAATAGGCTGTTGGTTAACTAGAATCTGCAGCTTATCCAGTAGGTAGGAAAATGGGCAGACTGGGTGGGCCAGGTGGTCCTTATCTGCAGTCAGAGTCTATGTTTCTATGTTTCTATATATAGTGTGGAAGGTGGGTGGTATTTATTATAGGTACTGAGGAAGTGAGGGATTGGGATTTCTGTGTTATGGGAGGGAAATGGCATTTGTTAAGAGGGATTATTTGGAACACTGGTTGATTTTTTAGGGAGGTGGGCTGTATATTTGTAGGAAAGTGGGTGATCTTCAACCATCACTATGTGTCAGGCAGACATTGTCTCACCTATCGTTCCTATTCCCCAGATCAACGTCATCAGCTCCATTCCTTTGTTGATCCTCCAGTCCGAGCAGCTGCTTTGTGATATTGTTGGGAGTTGAAGATTAGCCAGGGCATTGTCAGGGATGAAGGTTTGGGAAGGTGATAGGAGATGGAGAGGAAGGATAAGGAGCAGGATAGAGAAATGACCTGGCTGGAAATGGACCCCTTGGTATTACTTGGTTAGGTTGAACAGAAGAAGGCAAAGCCTATTGAGACTGTTCCCCACACAAAGTGGGACATTGTTAATAATTTTCCCAAATCCAAACATCCAGTTTGTTTTTAAAGCTAGGAATGTTTGGAGCTTCAATTAAATCATGAGGTAGGGAATTCCATACACAAGGAGCCCTTATTGTAAAAAAAAATTACCTCTTTCGCTGGTTTTATAAGTTTTGACCTCTAACTGTTTATTATGTAGTCTAGGTACTAGTCTCCTACTAGAAAATGATAATCCACATTGTCCCATAAGATCTGATGATTCTAACATATTGTAAACTAAGAGCATATCGCCTCTAAGCCTTCTATTTTGAAGTGAAGAGAGACCAGTTTTTCTCAGCCTAGAATGGTAATCAAGATTTGCCAACATAGGTACCATTCTAGTAGCTCTCCTTTGCACCTGCTCCAGTATAGCAATATCACTTATCAGGCTTGGGTTCAAAAAAAAGGAGACCTATAATCGAGATATGGTCTAATGTAGGCTCTGAAGAGTGGAATAAGGCATTGTTCAGAGTGATTAATGAATGCTCGCTTGATTCGTCTTAAAAGTCCATTAGCCACACAAGTAATTTTGGTGCAATGGTCCTTAGATGTAAGTTTATTATTGACATAAATACCAAGGTCTTTCTCGCAGTTAGATGATTGAAGTGGTATGCTATTGATATAATATACAGTATTTGGATTATTTTTACCAATGCGTAAAACCATGCATGTATCTTGATTAAAATGCATATGATTTTCTTTTTGCCCAGTGTTCATTGCTTTCCAGATCAGCCTTCAGAGATGTTATATTATCATAATTATTGACCTTACCCATGAGTTTTGAATCATCTGCAGACTTGGTCATATAGCTATTGGGCCCAGGATGTTTATTTATTTATTTTTATTTATTTAGCTTTTGCTGACCGGGTAAGTGCACTAGACAAATCCTGCCTATTTTCAGGCATGACCCGGGGGAGGGGGATACAGATGAATGTCAACTGACCTTGAACCAGATTAAGCTGTTGGTGGTATTTTTTGTGAATGAGGAAAATTTGGCCAGGACACCGGGGAAATTCCTCTACTCTTTTTGATAAGTGCCATGGGATCTTTAACATCCACCTGAATTACCACCAATCCAGGCAGATGGGACCTCGGTTTAACGTCTCATCCGAAAGACGGATGTAAGTCATTAATAAAAATATTGAAAAGTGTAGGGCCCAAGACTGAACCCTGAGGAACCCCACTTGTTACCCTACCCAAATCAGACAAGGCATCATTAATCCTAACCCTCTGGGTCCTGTTAGTCAGCCAATCTGATGTCCAATTTACAGTATCAGGGGACAGGCCCATTTTGTACATTTTAGTTATGAGTTTACAGTGTGGCACCTTATCGAATGTTTGACTGAAATCAAGTAGTATAACATCAGATGGAATACCCACATCCAGTAAAGCACTGATACTGTTATAAAAAGATATCAAGTTAGTGGTGCATGAATGTTTAGGGTAAATCCATGCTGAAGAGAATCACAAATTCCAAGTCTTTCACATTCTTGTTCAATCAATGTCTTCATAACCCTTTCCATTAATTTACCAACCACCAAGGTCAAACTAATAGGACGATAGTTCTGAACACAGCCTCTGTTGCCTTTTTTGAATATTGGGGCAACAGTAGCTGTGCACCATTCGTCCGGTATGGAGTTTTCTTGTAAAGATTTATTAAATATCAGTGACAAAGGTTTTGAAATATTTTTTAGAGGTTTCAATCAAAAACCAGGGATGAATATCATCTGGTCTGGGACTAGTAGTTCTTTTTAATTTTGTTATGGCCTGTGAAATATCAGATGTAGTGATACTATGCATGCCGGATTGATGTGAATAGACAGGAGTAACTAATGTTTGTTGTGATAAAAACAGAACAGAAATAATCATTAAAAATAATAGATGTGTCAATATCTGATAATCGAGAACCATTTTTAATGATGGGTCCAATGGAACTAGAATTACACTTTTTTTTATTAATATATGAAAAAAGTGTTTTGTGGCAGTCTTTAGTATGAGCTAATTTAAATTCTAGTTTAGTTTTAGCCAATTTAATTGACTGTTTCAAATTCTTGACAGACATTCTATATTTGTGTAGTAAGATGCTTTTATGTGGCTGAGAACTTATTTTAAGTTTTCTAAAAAGTTTAATTTTCCGATTAATCTGTTTTTGAATAGATTTATTGAACCAAGGGGGAATTTTACCCTTGTTATTGTATTTTCTTTTAGTTGGCATGTATAACGTTTCCAAATTATGAACAATACTTTCAAATGTATTCCATGCTTGTTATGTTGTAAGATTAAGAAAAAGTGAATCTCAGTTAATATTAGCGAAATAATCATTAATATTAATAAAATTAGCGTTGTTATAATTCCTTATATTTAATGTTTTCCTTAATACAGTAGTATCACGCTGAATTTCAAAAATTATAGACAGGTGATCACTATTCCCGAGGTGGTTCCAAATGTGGAGATTACTAATCTGTGCCTCAATATTGGTAAGTAGTAAATCCAATATGTTTGAGCCCCTAGTTAGTTCTATGATTAGTTGTTGTAACCCAGTTTTAGTTACCACCTCAAGTAAACACTTTTCAGCACAAGAATGACCCGAGAGGGAATCCCAGTTAATGTGTGGCATGTTAAAGTCACTGAAAATAACAATGTCTCCAATTTCTGAAAGGGTCAAAATCTCATTTAGCATATTAGATGTATACTCTAAGTCAGCTGATGGGGGCCTATACAAATTTCCAATGGTGATAAAGGAATGCCCCTTTAACTGAATTTTAACCCAGATACTTTCTGAAGTGGTAGGATAATTAACTTCGAAAGAGGGGATATCATTACGTACATATATACAAATCCCACCACCCTGTTTATTAGTTCTATTTTTATAGTAAAGTTTATAATTAGGGATTTCTCTGGACCAAACTGAGGCTGAATCTCACCAGGTTTCTGTAACCCCAACCACACCTATATTTAGAGTTTGACATTTGACCTCCAGTTCGGCCAGTTTGACCTGGTTCAGTGATCTTGCATTTAAAGGCAAGAATTTACACATATTAGAAGTTGTGTGTTGATGTTGTTTCAGAGACTTGGGGACATACCCATTCTCCCCCACAGATGTTAGTTTAAATACTGATTGATGATAGCAGCAATACTTTTCCCCAGTAGTGTACTGCCTCTACGGCTCAGATGCAAACCATCCCAACAGAACAAAGAGTTCCGATCCAAAAATGATTCCCAATGGGCAATACATGGAATATCTTGTTTTAGACACCATTTCCTCAGCCATTCATTAATGGCTTTGATTTGTCGTGTCATGTTAGGTGTTGCCCTTGGAACAGGTAAGATCTCAGAAATACAAACAGAACAGCCCTTTTCTAATAAAACATTGCATAATGCAACATAGTCCTGCTGTAATTGATTAAATGGAGTGTGATCAATGTCATTAATACCAGCAAGGATAATGACAAGTGGATTGTCCCCAGCTTTATGTAGAATTTTGGTATCATGGGAGGGGTTTCTCCTGCCTGGTTCCCACCCCATGGGCTCCAAAGACATCAATGGACCCGGTAGGCATTGGTCAGACAATGACAGCTCCCCCTTGGATAATTTTATGTAATGCTAGGTTACAAAAGAATAAGACCATGGTCATAGTAGAGTTCATTCTGGTTTCCTCAGCTAATCTGGTGTGCATTACAGAGACCTACTTGGGAAGCAGCTCTGGTCAAGTGCTGGATGCAGCAGTGCCTCTTGGTTAGAAACATAGAAACATAGACTTTGACAGCAAATAAGGACCACTTGGCCCACCCAGTCTGCCCATTTCCCTACCTATTGGATAAGCTGCAGATTCTAGTTAACCAATAGCCTACTTCCTGCAACCCCCAACTATAATTGCCTTATGTCTGTCCCATGCATGTTTGAATTCCCTCACTGTTTTAGACCTCACAACCTCTCCAGAAAGGTGGTTCCATATGTCCACCACTCTCTCCATGAAAAATAATTTCCTCACATTACCCCTGAGCTGTCCCCCCTCTATCATTAAATTGTGCCCCCTTGTTCTTACACATCTCTTTTTCTGAAAGATGCTACCCTCCTGGACTTTGTTGATTCACTTGAGGTACTAAAAAGTTTCTATCATGTCCTCCCATCCCTCCTTTCATCAAGGGTATACATATTAAGCTCTCTCTCAGTCTCTCTTCATATGGTTCTGATGTAGACCCTGCACCATTTTAGTTGCCCTCCTCTGGACTGCTTTCATCCTGTCTATGTCCTTGCATAGATGAGGTCTCCAAAACTACATGCAGCACTCCAGATGAGGTCTCACCAACTGTCTGTACAGAAGGATAACCACTTCCTTTTTTCTACTTGTGATGCCTCTCCCTATGCATCCCAGTATCCCCATGGCTCTCCTTACTGACTTCTCACATTGCTTACCCACCTTTAGGTCATCTGATATGACTACCCCCAGGTCCCTTTCCATTATTGTTATTGTTAGTGCCTCCCCTGCTATTGTGCACTCTTCTTCTGGATTTTTATTTCCCAGGTGCATTACTTTGCACTTCTTCGCATTGAATCTAAGTTGCCATATGTCTGACCATTCCTCCAACCTTGCCAAGTCCCTTTTCATCCTTTCTAACCCCCCTTGTGTATCAACTCTGTTACAGATGTTTGTGTCATCTGCAAAGAGGCATACCTTTCCTTCTAGACCCTCTGCAATGTCACCTATAAAGATGTTAAAGAGGACTGGACCCAGTACTGAGCCCTGAGGTACTTCACTAGTAACTCCCCTTTCTTCAGAATGTGTTCCATTCACTATTACCTTCTGTGTCCTGTTGTGCAGCCAGTTTGCTACTAGGCTACCACCCTGGGACCCACTCCCAGGCTGGCTAACTTGATTATTAATCTTTTTGCGGACTGTGTCAAATGCCTTGCTAAAGTCTAGGTAGGCCATATCCACAGCCCCTCCCTGGTCTATTACTTTGGTCACCCAGTCAAAGAAATCGATTAGATTCATCTGACATGACCTTCCTGCTGTGAATCCATGCTGCTTTGGGTCCTGTGCCCCGCTGGCCTCTAGGTACTCAACAATTCTTTCTTTCAGAAGTGACTCCATCATTTTCCCCACCACTGAGGTCAAACTAACAGGTCTGTAGTTTCCTGCTTCTGCCTTGCTCCCACTTTTGTGAAGGGAATCACATCTGCCCTCCTCCAGTCCTCGGGTACCACCCCATCCTCCCTTGATTTGTTAAAAAGTGTGGTCAGTGGTGTCACTAGGTCCTCCTTAGTTCTTTTAGGATTCTAGGTGAACTCGTCAGGCCCCATTGCTTTGTCCACCTTTGGAGTTTTAGGGAGTTCTTTCAGGACTCTTTCTACTGTAAATGGACAGGCATCAACCCCACTACCCAGAGTGTTTCTATTGTTTGGTTTGGGTAACTCCTCCTCTTCTTCTTTTGTGAATACTGAGCAAAAGTATTCATTCAGTATCTCTGCCTTTTCACTGTCTCCCTCTGCCCACCTCCCCTCTCCTTTATTAATCTTCACTATCCCTCCCTTAACCTTTCTATGCTCCCTAATGTACCTATAAAAGGTTTTATCCCCCTTCTTAACTGAGTTGGCTATCTTTTCCTCAGTTTGGGCCTTTGCTTTTCTGACTGCCTTCCCCACTTCTTTCTGCTTTAATTGATACAGTTCCCTGTTGTGCTCCTTCTGTGATTCCTTATACATTTTGAATGCAGCCTTTTTCTCTTTAACCTTCCCTGACACCTCTTTAGAGAACCATAGTGTTTTTTTATTCCGCTTTGTTTTCTTTATTTGTTTCACACAAAGGCTTGTTATTTTGTGGTGCACTGTCCAACATGAGGGTGTGGGGAGGATCATCTGTTTTAGATCTGGCCTCAGTATTTCAGCATATCCTCTTAGCGAAGTTAGGTCATTTGAATGTGTGGCCATGAGGGGTAACGCGAGTGTAGGGAAACAGAATCCTGCTTATGGAATGACCTTTAGGACATGATAGCGGGTTTCTGCTGAAATTTGGGAGTTTGCTTTCAGCCTGGTATTGGAATCTCCCAGAAGGATGGTGTTGGTAGATTTCAGTGTCTTTGTCAATGATGATGACTCCTCAGGCTTGGTCAGCAATTCCTCCACCAAATGAGTTCAATGGGCCTAACACAGGTGGTTGCCTCCATGACTCACTAGCAGGGCCACATCCTGGACCTGGTTTTCCCACTGTGTTTTGATATCTCTGACATCAAGGCCGATCTGATCATTTGAACAGATCATTATGCTGTGAATTTTACCATCAAAACACTCCTTATTAGATCTTGTTTTCCTTGCAGAGTTAGTGCGATACTGTCCTAAACATAATCTGGACCCTTCTATGTTGGCCTGCTTTAGCACATTTCAGGTTTGTGCATTGGGGGTTGAAGAAGCCACAGAGGGCTATGTAACAACCCTTACAGTGGCCCTTGACTCCCTTGCCCTTATTGTATATGCTTGAGAGTCTCTTACCAAAGCTTCCTTTGGTATAATGAGGATCTGAAGTAGTTGGAGGCCAGAGAGCAGAGGTTAGAGCATTCTTGGAGGAAGCTGGGGTCAGCTGAAGTTGGATTAACCATGAGAGCTAATTTCAATGTGTATCAAGGTGCAATCACCTTGAGAAAGGCAAAATTCCTGTCACAGATGATTGCTGCAAGGAAACTGGCCTGCTCAACTTTTCTGTACTACAGACAGGCTGCTACATCAAGTCTGTTTACAGTCCAGTGGAGTGTTTTCCACAGAAAAGTGTAAGAAATTTAATGAATTGTTCCTTGATAAGGTATTTTTGATTAGAGCCAGAATTTCTACAAGTGGGCTTTCAGGGCCTGGGGTCCAGTCTGCATTCTGCGTAGGCATCCCACATGTCTAGAGTGAATTTCAGCCAGTTCTGGCTTGGGAGGTGCTCCATGTGAACTGTGAGCTGCATCCCACTTACTATATTCTGGACTAGGACCCATCCTGGTTGTTGGTGGACTAGTGGGAGGCTTAGATCCAGTTATTACAAAAACTGTCAGGTGTTCCTGAACAGACGGTATTATTCCTGCTACCTTAAGAGGGTGGTTGTAAAGCCCCCTCATTAAAAAGCCATCTTTGGACCCAAATAACTTATCTAACTAGATACATGCTGCTGCTTCCCAGGAGTAGAACTATGTTGGGTCTAAACCTCTTCTCTTACTGGTTTGCCAAGCACTGGAATGAGCTCATGCCATTAGATACTATGACTCTGTTTCACTATTTAAATCCAGGCTGCTTACTCTCTCTCTCTCTCTCTCTGTCTCTCTGAGAATGGTACTTATAGGTGTTTTCAAATGAACTGCCTTGTATTTTGACAATGTAAACTTTGTTTACTGCACCCTTAATTGGTTTACTCTGTTTTAATGCAAATGAATCTCCTTGCCATGTAATCTATGTAAACTTTGTTTACTGCACCCTCTGTGTTGGTCTGCTCTGTTATACTGCAACTTTGTATTGAGCCTGCTGTTGCTTGTACTGTATGTTCAGTGTATTCAATAAGTATGTAATGTATAGTGTGACCCTGCATATTAATCTTGTTTCTGACTCTGGATCCTTTGAAAATAGGCACCTGTCTGAAGGATTCTTTGAGAAAGAAAGAAAGAAAAAGAGAGAGAGAGAGAGAAAAAGAAAGAAAGAAAGAAAACTACAGGCCTGCCACAAACCACATGGTTTTGGGGAAGATTGTTGAGAAGGTGGTGGTGACACAGCTTGGGCATATTTGGAGAAGTTTACCATCTATAAGCCATTTGAGTCTGGCTTCAGGTGATGAGACAGCATTGAGACAGCACTTGGCAGGATACCAGATAAATTCATTTTTATTAAGGGTAGAAGGAAATGAACATTTCTTGTTCTCCTTGATCTCTCATCAGGTTCTGACACTGAGGCATGTGGGGGGGCTCAGAGTTATCACTTTGAGGTGATTTGAGTCTTTTCTGCCTGACAGGAGTTCAGCAGGATGTGGAGGGAAATGTTTTCACACATCCTGTTGCCTTTGACTCTGGACTGCCTTGGTCATGTTACCTATGTTGTTTGTAGTGTACATGCTGCCTCTGGGGCAGTCATTCGACAATATAGTCTGCAGTTCACTGCTGTGCTGATGACACCAAGCTCTATCTGTCATTTGCACTGGAGAAGGTTAATGTTGTCAATGTGCTGAACAATTGTCTATCTGACATCAGGGACTGGATGGCCTCCAGCTGATTGGGGCTGAATCCAGGCAAGATGCGTGCTTTTCTGTTGGAGTTATCACGTGGAACCTTCACCTGCATATGATGGCACAGCTCACAAACAGCACTGGTTACCTCATTACACAACACAGAGCTATCTTGGGGGCTACACAGTGTTCCTTTTTACACCAGGCTAGTACATGTGCAGTCTTGCACTCAACACACCTGACCCCTCCCCCCAGAAGAATTCTTAACCACTGATAGGTCTGTATGCAAATGTCCTGGCTGTGTACCTAAACATGCATGTCAATCATTTCAGTTTTCTCTCTTTGGCTTTAGCACCTACTCTCAGTTTTTATTCTGTGGAAATCCACTCAGCTCCACAGGGCACCACAGCAAAAACCAGGCCATTCAGTCTTCATTCACAAGTCACCAGCCACATCTCAGATGAGCCCTCACAATGTGACAGGCCCACTCTGATGCTTATATACATCTCATTACTTGTACTTGTTTTTATTGCTCATGAAACATAGAAACAAAGAATTTGTCTGCAGAAAAAGACTGCCTGGCCCACCCAGTCTGCTCAAATTTTCCCTGCCTAATCAGTCTCCACAGACCCTAGCTTTGTCCAGCAACCCTTCCTCCTCCTCCCTGCCTATTTTCTAATATACCGCTATATTCATCCCATGCATGCTTAAAGCCCTACACTGTTTTCACCTCCACCATTTCTGCTGGGAGCTTGTTCCAGGCATCTATCACCATTTCAGTGAAGAAGTATTTCCTCACATCTCTCTTAAATGTCCCCCACCCCCAGCTTAATTGCATGCCTCCTGGTCCAGGTGCTGTTACACATTTGAAAGAAACTCTGCTTCTGCTCCTTATGTGCCCCTGTGAGGTACTTGTAGATCTCTATCATGTTACCTCTCACTCTCTTCTATTCCAGGGTGTACATATTGAGATCTCTCAGTCTCTCTCTCCTCATAGGCTTTTCATGCAACCCCTGCCCCATTTTAGTTATCTTTCTCTGAACTGCCTCCACCCTGTTTATGTCCTTTCTGAAGTGCGGCCTCTAAAACCGCACCATTACTCCAGGTGGGGAGTGATACAGTGGCAACACCACCTCACTCCTGCTGTTGCAGACACTCCTTCAAATGCACCCTAGCATCTTACTAGTCCTACCCGCTGCTTTGACACACTGCCCTGCCACTTTGAAGTCATCAGATATGATAACCCCAAGGTCCCTTTCCTGTTTAGTAACTGTCAGTACCCCCCATCCTGTACTCAGCTACTGGGCATGCCCTAGGTGTATGACCTTGCACTTTTTGTCATTGAACCCCAACTGCCATGCTCTTGACCACTCCACAAGTTTATCAAGATCCCTGCACACTCTCCACCCTATCCTGAGTGTCCACTCTATGGCAAATTTTGGAATCACCTGCAAAAAGGCATACCTTTCTTTCCAGTTCTTTCTGCAATATCACTTATGAGGACATTGAAGAAGACCAGTCCCAGTACTGAGCCCTGTAGCACCCTGCTGCTCACTCTCCTATCTTTACAGTTATTGCCATTAACCCTCTGTCTCCTATCCATTGACCAGCTTCTAACCCAGTTCACCACTTTGGTCCCACCCCTAGGCTGCTCAGTTTCCTTATCAGCCTCCTGTGCAGCACAGTGTCAAAGGCATTGTTAAAGTCCAGATAGGCAATGTCCACTGTCCTTCCCTGATCTATTTCCCTGGTCACCCAAAGAAATCTATCAGATTCATTTGGCATTACCTCCCCCTGTGAATCCATGGGTTCCATGTCATAATAGCAATCGCAGAATAGCGATCGCTATTATGGTGAGTGTATATCACCGAAAAGCAAATCGCTGATATACACATTCAGGCAACCTGAAATATGGAATTGAAAAAAGTGTTTTGGGGGGGCTACTCCCCAACACCTCCCGAATAAGGATTGCAGCTCCAGGGGAGTGCATGTCAGGGAGGGGGCCAAATCCTGCACCACACAAAAAATGAAGTGGTGGAGCCGCAGGTAGCATCAAAAGTTTTATGCACCTGGTCCCGGTTCTGAATCCTGCACCTGCTGCACCACAGCTAGCCACCCACACCACCCCACCACACAGCTAGGTCGGCAGCAGCAGGTACACCTGTCCCTCAAAACCCATTCCCTGTCCCTCCCCTTCCCCTCACTATTCCCCCCTTTCTGTTGCTGTCCAGTACCGCAGCGGACATGTACAGTCACTACCCGTGCAGGGTAGCCCATGAGTATAATGCCCAAAATGAGTCGCCATTTTAACGTGATGCCCATATTTGGTTGCTATGTTCATGATATACCAATCCATGCTGCCTGTGGTTTTGCAAACCATTGGATTCAAGATACAATCAATCAATCAATTTTTATTTTATTCTGGAGGATATGTGAGCAAAAATGCCCGTTTTCACAAACGTCCAGTTGTACAGATATTTTTACAAAACAATTGGACACAATTGGACACAAAAGTACAGAACGCATAAGTTAAAACACCATACAGTGAGGTGAGGAATAATACATTAAATACAATTAATACACTTGATTACAGCAGATTTATATACAGAGAAAACATTTCATACAGAGGAAGATAGTCACAGGGAACAAGCTTGAGGAAAACACCCAGGCAGGGTGCATTTGAGACAGGCACTGGGGGCTGGGGAAGACATAGAGGCAGAAACGAGGGGGAGTGGGAGGAGAGGAAGGGGAGAGTTAGAAAAAAAAAAGAAAGGAGGAAAAATAACACAATGTATTTGATGAGAGAGTCAATAACAAAATATTTTAGTATATTCAGAGGGGAGGATGTCCAGGGCACACACAGGCGGTATATTTAAGCAGATGATCCTTAAGCATGTAGTTGAAGGAACTGATTGAGCTACAGGCAAGAATTTTAGGGGGCAAATTGTTGTAAGACTTGGGGTCCTCATAGGTAATCAAATTCTGTGCATATGAGGTACGATAGAACGGGAAGTCGAAGATATGACAGGCGGCCCCTCTTGTGCTGCACTTGGGGACTGATTTAGGGAACAGGGAGGGGACGCTTGGTGGCAGCAGGTTAAGGTTCACCTTGTGTAAGAAAGAGAGCATTTTAAAATGGAACCTACCCTAAAGAGTGAGCCAGTTAAGAGGGTCGCACAGTGGCCTGTGACAAAGCATGTGATGCTATTATAAATGGTCCTTAGTTTAGAGAAGAGGAGAGATGTGGTATGTGGTATGGGGGGAGTAGACAATGGAGCCATGCTCAAGGAGGGGTAAGAGCAAGGAGCTAGCCAGAAGTAGTCTGGAGATGGGGATTAGAAAACTTTCTGATTCGGTATAAGAGACCCAGCCTCATATGGATCTTCTTAATGAGGTTAGTAATATGGATATTGAAAGTGAGATGTTGATCGAGGAACAGTTCCAGGTATTCGAATTCATCCACATTTTTTATAGTTTCCAAGATTGTCCGTGAGGGTTAAGCCTGAGGTTATGTTTTTTCTTGGGCCAGAGAAGATCATAAACTTGGTCTTCTTGGCATTGAGGACCATACCCTTGACAGAAAACCAAGAGTGTAGCTTGCTGAAATCCGCCTGCAGATTTCCGAACATTGTGTCCATGTTGTTGTCACTGCAGTAAAGGGCCGCATTGTCAGCATACAGCATAATTTTAGTAGAGTGGCAGGTATCTGGGAGGTTGTTTATGAAAAGGGAGAAGATGGACCCCTGAGAAACCCCATATTTAATTGAACAGTCAGTGGAAAAAGTGACCATTGATGGTTGTTTTCTGGGATTTGTGGGAGAGGTAGCTACCAACCCATTTAACAACATTTGCAGAGATTTGCAGGCCCTGGAGGGTATCATGAAGTAGGTTATGTTCGACCAGGTCGAAAGCCTTGGTCAGGTCCACAAAGGCAGAGCCTGTGTATTGGCCTTTGTTGTTGGCCTTGTGAATATTGCTGGTGAATTTAACAAGGGCTGTTTCTGTGCTCTATCTGTCTTTCTTTTAGTAGTGTTTCCATTAATATCTACCCACTGAAGTAAGACTTGTCTTTCTTTTAGTAGGGTTTCCATTAATATCTACCCACTGAAGTAAGACTTGTCTTTCTTTTAGTAGGGTTGCCATTAATATTTACCACTGAAGTAAGACTTGTCTTTCTTTTAGTAGGGTTTCCATTGATATCTACCCATTGAAGTAAGACTGACTGGCCTGTAGTTGCAAGCCTCCTCTCTGCTGCCATTCGTATGCAGAGTGACCACATCAGGTCTTCTCCAGTCCTCCAGAACTATGCCTGTTTCCAGTGAGCTGTTGAACAAGGCTGTCTGTGTTGCAGCTAACACCTCCCTGAGTTCTTTCAGTAGCCCTGGGTGTATCCCATTTGTTCCCATAGTCTTGTTCACCTTCAGAGCTGCAATTCCCTTCAGAACTCTTTCTTATGAAAATGGACTTGTGTCCATCTCTTCCCCCCTTTTCTACTATTCCCTATTGTGCTCCCTTCCCCAGAAGAATGAGCAGATGTACCTGTTTAGAATGGTAGCTTTTTCATGGTCCTCTTCTGTGCAGTCTTCCCCTTCTGCCCTGTCAATCCACACTATCCCTTCCCTTGCCTCCCCCTTCTCACTTAAGTATCTGAAGAAAGTCTCATCCCCTTCAGTGACCCCTTTAGCTATCCTTTCCTTTATCTGTGCCTTTGCTCCCCTCACTGTCTTTCCAGCTTTCCTTTGTTTTACTTGGTATACCTTTCTGTCCTCCGGCCTCTGTGTTTCTTCATATAGTACCTCATAAATACCCCCTTTTTACCTTTACCACCTTGGTCACTTCCTTAGAGACCCATAATAGTCTCCTTTTCCTTCTGCTTTTACAGACTTCATTCACAGAGAGGTTGGTTGCTTTAATTATGCCCACCCTTATATTTTCACTCTGTGCCTCTACCTCTCCCTGGCAATCCCACCCTATGAGGCAGTTCTGGAGGCAGTCTCCCATTTCTTTAAATCTGCCTTCCTGAAGTCAAAGACCTTCATCCTTGTATGGTTTGATTATTTTCCTGTCTTTATGTTAAACCACACTACATGGTGATCACTGGCACCCAAGGAGCTGCGCACTCTCACATCTGCAATGCTGTCCCAGTTTGTAAGCACCAGGTCCAGCACTGTCCCATCCCTAGTGGGTTCTTTGACTACCTGCCTGAGAAAATCCCTTTGTAGGGAGTCAAGTATGGCCCTGCTGTATGCCAAGGCTGCTGTTGCAAGGCTCTACTCTAGGTCCGGCAGACTGAAGTCATCAACTAGCAGCTCCTCTCCCTTACTTAACGTTTGAATGATGGCTTCCCCCGAGTGCCTTATCCAACTCCTCTCCCTGTGTTGAAGGTCTGTACACTATCTCAGTATGGATAACAGCCCCACATCCTGTCTCCAGGATGACCCACAGCACCCCCAACCCTTCCTTTCCTCTGGGTGCCTTGTTCCTTCATGGCCTTGATTTCCTTGCTCACTCATGTACTGTATGATACAACCCCTCCTCCTCTCCTCCCTGCCCTGTGTCTCCTGAACAGGTGAACAGAGAGCAGCCCAGCATGGCCATGTCTCTATTGTGGAGCACAGTGCATCACAGCTCTGTAATTGGAAACATAGAAACATAGAATTTGACTGCCGATAAGGACCGCTTGGTCCACCTAGTTTGCCCATTTTCCCTACCTAATGTAACACTGCAGACCCTACTTGATCTTCAGTTTTAGCCCCCTTTCCCTACCACTAAGGTTCCTTTATGTCTATTCCATGCATTCTTGAATACCGTTACCATTTTTGTCCCCACCACCTCTGCTGGGAGGCTGTTCCAGGCATCCACCACTCTTTCTGTGAAGAAGAACTTCTTCACATCTGCCCCCTTCCACCTTCATAGCATGACCCCTTGTTCTTGACCATCTTTTTTTTCTGAAAAATGCTACCCTCTTGAACCTTATTTATATCCCTGTGGTATTTGAATGTCTCTATCGTATCCCTCTCTCTCTTTCCTTTCCTCCTGAGTGTACATGTAAATGCTCTTAGTCATGGAACATGAACTATTTGACTGAATTTCTTTGCTATATCATGTATCTGATCCAAACTGTCTATATATACGTATTCATATTCTTGCATGATATTGTATGTCATTTACTGTATGTAACTTACTCTGGGTCAACCTGAAAAAGGGACATCTCATCTCAGAGTACCCACCCAGTCACCAGAAATAAATAAAATAAATAAATAAATAAATAAATATTGAGAATATTGAGGTCCTTTAGTCTCTCCTCATAGGGCTTGTGATGCAGACCCTGCTCCATTTTAGTTGCCCTCCTCTGGTCCACCGCTACTCTATGTCCTTCCAAAGATGTGGTCTCCAAAACTGGACACAGTACTCTATGTGAAATCTCACCAGTGATCTATACAGCGGTAACACCACCTCTCTCTTTCTGCTGGTGATACCCCTCACTATGAACCCTAGCATCCCACTGCCTTGTCACACTGTCTGGCTACCTTTAAGTCATCAGATATGATTAGCCCCAGGTCTCTTTCCTGTTTGGTGGTAGTTAATACAATCCCCCCATTTTGTACACCACCCCTGCGTTTCTGTGCCCCAAGTGCATGATTTTGCACTTCTTCACATTGAAACTTAGCTGCCACACCCTTGACCACTCCTCCAGCTTTCTTAGATCTCTATTCATTTTTTCCACCACCCCCGAGTGTCAACCCTATTGCAGATTTTAGTGTCATGTGCAAAGTGACATAGTTTCCCTTCTAGCCCCTCTGCAATGTTGCTAATAAAGACATGAAAGAGGACTGACCCAATACTGAACCCTGCAACACTGCACTGGTCAACCTCCCTTCCTCGGAGTGAACTCTGTTTACCACCACCCTCTGTCTCCTGTCCTTTAACCACATTCTTACCCAGTTTACCACCTTTGGGTCCACTCCAAGGATGCCCAGCATGTTTACGGGTCTCCTATGTGGAACAGTGTCAAAGGCCTTACTGATCGAATTCCCTGGTCACCCAATCAGATTTGTTTGACATGGCCTCCTCCCAGTGAATCCATGCTGCCTGAGGTCTTATAAGCCACTGGATTCAAGATATTCCACAATCCTTTCCTTCAGTAGTGATTCCATTAATTTCCCCACCACTGAAGTCAGGTTGACTGCCCTATAATTGCCAGCCTCCTCCTTTCTACGACAATTGTTTAGTCAGACTACACCTGTCCTCCTTCAGTCCTCTGGAATCACTCCCGTCTCCAGTGAGTGGTTGAACAGGGCTGTCAGAGGTGCAGCAAGCACCTCGCTGAGCACCCTCAGTCTCCTTGGATGCATCCCATCTGGCCCCATTACCTTGTCCACTTTCAGATTTGTTCCTTCAGGACTCTCTCCTTTTTAAATGGAATAGTGTCCACCTCCCTCTCTTCAATGCTCCTGGTCCTTACTGTGGTCTCTTGCCTTCCCCTTCCTCTGTGAACACTGAATGAAAGTATTTGTCCAAGATGTCTGCTTTTTCCTCATCCCTAACCATGTACTCCCCCCCCCCCACCTTCCCTCCTAAGCCTTACTATCCCTCCCCTGGTCTTTCTCTTCTCACTTACATACCTGAAAAATATCTTGTCTCCTTTACTACCTGGGCCATTTTCTCCTCTGTTTGTGCCTTTGAGGTCCCAATTTCTTTCCGTGCCTCCCTCTTTATCTCCTGAAGCACCTCCCTATCCTCCTCTCTCTGTGTTTCCTTATACCTCCTGAATGCTAACTTTTTTGCCCTTACCTTCCTAGCCACCTCATTTGAGAACCATAGTGGTCTCTTTTTCCTCTTGCTTTTGCTTACTTGCCTTATGCAAAGGTTTCATGACTTCTCTATCCCCCTTTTCAGTTTCACCCACTATTCCTCCACTCCACCCAAGTTCTCCCCTCCTGAAAGGGCATCCCTGAGTCATTCCCCTATCTTTTTAAAATTGGTCTTCCTGAAGTCCGGGACCCTCTCATTTGTGTGGTTTGATTCTGGCACAGTACTTATGTTGAACCATACCATACGGTACGTATTGCCACTAAATCCAGGTCAGTCTCTGCCATGATGGCTTTCAGGCCTGGAATTTTGTTTACAAGACTCCATGCATTGGGGCACATGGCCCTCCACACCTTACTTCTCATCACCTGCTTCCCTCTTCCCCCCCATTCCCTTCCTGTATATGCACTTGTTATTGTCACTTTATTTTTTATTGCTATTTCACTCCCTGCCATACTTCCCTCCCCAGGGTTGGACCTGGAATTGAGATCCAACTCTGTGTGTCTATCCCAGTCACCAAATTTTGAATAAATAAATAGGTGTTCCTGGAGGGTGGTCATAGTCTTGGGATCTTCCTCATCTAGGGGTGCATTGGCTCATTGGGAAAGCCACTCATGATAAAATCTTTATTCTAGACCATGGTCCCTAGTGATTGCAGTTGGTCTGCAGTGGCCCCTTGTCTGCTGACAATAAATCTCTGGTGTTGAGCACACATTAGCTTTACTGGAAATAAACTTTTCAAGGTTATATGTGCAGAAAAAAGAGACTGAGACTTTCAAAGGGAATCAGGAAGGCAATTCCAAAAATGCGTACTGGTACTACTACTGAAAAATCTCTGGAACCTATTTTAGTCTTACAAATATTTAGTTCTAAGCAAATACTGTTTTCTGAATAAAGACTACTGTTCATTGACCAAACAGAAATAAGAGCACCTGGAACAGGAGAACCAGAGCAATGACATTGAAAATTTGACAGTCCAAAAAATATTTCACTTTGAGGTAACATAGAAACATAGAAGTTGTCAGTGGATTGGGACCTTATAATCCATCAAGTTTGCCCTTGTTTTCCAACCCCCCCCGCCACTTAGCTGCCTGCTTGAGTATCCCGCAATGTCTGTCCCATACCTGATTGAATTCCCCCAACGTCTTCTCCCCCACCACCCCCTCCAGCAAACTATTCCATGGTTCAACAACGTGCTTCATGAAGAAGAATTTCCTCATATTGCTCCTGAACCTACCTCCCCTGAGGCAAAGGTTATGCCCTTTTTTCCTGCTATAGTCTTTTACCTGAAAGAGGTTCTGCACCTGTACCTTGTTGTTGCCTTTAAGGTATTTGAATGTCACTATTATGTCCCCCCGATTCCTTCGCTGCTCTAGGGAGTATAGATTGAGTTCACTGAGTCTAGCTTCATACGGTTTCTGCTGCAAGCCCTGCACCATCTTTGTTGCTTTTCTCTGCAGCGGCCTATCCATGTTCCTCCTGGGGTGTGGCCTCCAGAACTGGATGCAGTATTCCAGGTGGGGTCTTACCAGGGATCGATACAGAGGCATGATCACTTCATGCCTCCTGCTTATGATGCCCCTTCCTAGGCATCCTAGGATGCCATTAGCTTTTTGTGCTACCTTCTCGCATTGTTTGCTGACCTTGAGGTCATCTGATATGATCACCTCCAGGTCTCGCTTTAGCCTTGTATCCACCAGCTGCTCCCCTCCCATCAAGTACAGTTTCCCTTGGTTGCATTTTCCCAGGTGCAAGACTTTGCATTTTTTGGCATTGAATTTCAATTGCCAGATCCTTGACCATTCCTCCAGCTTTCAGAGATCAGATTCCATGCTTTGTTGCCCCTCTGGCACGTCAACCCTGTTACCGATTTTGGTGTCAGCAGCAAACAGGCACTTTTCCCTTCAGTTCATCAGCAATGTCACTGATGAGTATTTTGAAGAGGATTGGCCCCAGAACCGAGCCCTGCAGAACCCCACTAATCACCCTACCCTCCTCTGACAGACTGCCATTTACTAATACCCTCTGTGTTCTCCTATTTAACCAGTTCCTGACCCAGCCTGTTACCTTAAGCCTAATTCCCATGTTCTGCAGTTTATTGACTAGTATCCTGTGCAGAACCGAGTCAAACGCCTTACTGAAGTCCAGGTAAACCACATCCACTGTCCCACCCTGATCCACTGTTTTGGTGACCCAGTCGAAGAACTCTACCAGCTTTGTCTGGCAGGACCTCCCTGTTGTGAAACCTTGTTGGTTTGTGTCAAGCTGACCACTTTCCTCCAAAAAAGCAGTGATTCTTTCTTTCAGTAGGGACTCCATCAGTTTTCCAACTATTGAAGTTAGACTAACGAGATGGTAGTTTATTGCCTCTTGCTTGCTTCTACCCTTGCAGAGTGGCACTACTGTTGCTCTCTTCCAGTCATCCGGAACCTCCCCACTCTCCAACGATTTGTTGAAGAGCACTGCTAAGGGGGCTGCTAGTTCCCTCCCAAGTTCCATAAGTATTCTTGAGTGTATCCCATCTAGCACCGTAGCTTTATTCACCTTTAACTTGTTAATTTCCTCTAATATCCTTTCCTCTGTGAAAGGACTTGTGTCTGTACCTCCAAGTGAAATATTCTTTTTTGCCTATTGTTGGACCGCTATCATCTGCTTCCTGCATGAAGACTGAGCTGAATTATTCATTGAGTGCCTCTGCCTTCTCTCCGTCACGTTCCTTGGGCTGCCCAACATTTTTCGTGATTCTAACAATGCCTTCCTTAGTCTTGATTTTTTCTCATATGTACCTGTAGAATGTTTTGTCACCCTTCTTCACTTCCTGAGCTTTCCTCACCTCTGTCTGTACCATGGCATTTCTTATCACTTTCCCTGTCTCTTTTAGTTTTTCTTTATATTCTGTTTTGTCAACCTCTTTCCCTGACTCCCTGTACTTTCTGAAGGCTTTGTGCTTTTCACTCACAATGGTTGCTACCTCTTTGGAAAACCATAGTGGGTTTCTCTTCTTTTTATTCTTACTGACCTGGCAGGCACACTGTGATGTGACCATGGTTATTGCATCTTTCAACCTTGTCCAACACTCCTCGATGCTCCCTTCTGTTGTGTTACTAAGGTGTGAGGTAACCACCCCAGAATGGAATATAATAGATTATTATCTTTAAGGGTGTTCTCTAGTAACTTGGATTTCATGATCCAGGCCTCCCCTGGATCTCAGTCTAGCTGAAGAATGCTATTGCTGCTCCCTCTATCAGCTCTAGTTACAACCTATACACAGACTGTAACTGACCTATGTCTATCTTGTAAGCTCCTCCCACTGTATTGCACCCTTCAAGCTCTGAGCCAGACAGCTAGTCTCAAACTGGGCACCTACTGCTGAACAACCACCTCCCTTTACTAGTAGGAGGGGGTTGTTTACATTTGAAACCAAATGTATTGATGTATTTTTAATTATTTTTTTTCTGAGCAGCACTGCAGTATGTTCCACTCTCTGGACTGGATGGACATCAAAGTAAAAGGGTTTCTCATTTTATATCTGTTGTCCACAAGGATGTGTGGCTCTTTCCATCCCCAACTGATTTTAAAAAATGGTTTGCTACGCATTTGCTACCTGCATATCACCTTATTGCTCAGTAATTATTATTTATTAGTAGTGTAGTCACTTTCTCTCTGATGCTTAGGGGCTTGATGGAAAAGTAGGGGAAGGGGCACCACATGGCAGAAAAATGCATCCAGAAAAACAGTAAGCAGCACATATCTGGTGTCATGAGCCTAACCTCCGGGGGTGCTGCAAGACCTCCTGTTTGCAGAGAGGATATCACTTTTTACAGAACTTGTGAGCAGTTGTAGGGTTCAGGAAGAATCACCAACCTTCCTTTTCCCAGTGGGACAGTGGAAGCTTTAGTTTTGAGTTCCCTTGACTCAGTACTACATTCAGTGTTTGAATCCCACCACTGCCACTGGCTACGCCTTGCCTAAATAGTTTTGTATGATAGCCTAGTGATCACTATTTTTGTTACCAAGGCACACAGTCTTTGTAAAACCCTTTCTGTTAAAATGTTAGATCACACAATCAGACCCCAGGCAGAGCTGATAAGACAATCATAGAAGTTTACTTAAATAAAAACAATACAGTAAATTCTACAAATCAGAAGAGCTTTGAACTGCAGACAATACCAACAATAAAACTGGATGGTTTACAGAAAACACTAGATACTGTTGTTCTAAACTATACCTTATTCTGATGTTAGAGTCCAGAAAGATTAAATGTCCTTGTAAGTGAAAGTTAATTTAAGCAATTAAGCTTGTAGCAAGTATTTGATCCAAGTCAGTTCTCTGAATGTCCTTTTAAAAGTTTCCAGGTGCTTCCTTGGTGAAAAGTCTTGGTTTCCAAAATTCTGACCCAAAGTCAGAATTGTCTGTTTAGTATGTGAAATAAATCAGTTTCCACAAAAACCCTAGGTCTTGTTCTAAAAGTAGGACCAAAACCCCATATACATCAACCCAAAGTATATACTGTAACAGCTTAAAAATCTCAGCTTTAAGACCCTCCAAATCATCCAGCTGTTGACTCCAAGCTAAAACGTCTTGATGGCACTGATATTTTAAATGTGTATCTGATAAATACAGTCTGGTCATTTTCCAAGCCCCACCCATGGTGTGATGGGGTGTAACAATTTACCTTTCCTGCAGGTGTCACTGTGGTTCCATGTCAACCCCAGTAACATCTGATCCATGTATTTGGCTTGACCCCTGACTCCTGGCCATTCCATGCCCTCTCTCTTGTCATTGGAACTTACATGCTCAGTTTTGCACTATGGTTTATGTCTTCCTGGGTCCTTAAACTGTCTCTCTTATCTGGAGAGGTACCAGACCCACATTAGCCATTATAGAAATTCTGGCTATTTTGTATTTACTCCTAAAAGTCTTTTAAAGAGACAGTGTCTTACTCTAAAGTCTATTACAGTACATACAATAGGAATCTAAATAAAGGATATAGGCCTATCTGACCACATCCCTTCCTCCTAAAACAGAACCTGGGGGGAACAGGCCCCTATTGGAGGCAGTTCTTCCCAGTTCTGTTATAGATCCAGTATGCAGGATAGGCCATCTGCATTCCCATCCTTGGATCCAGGCCTTTGCAAAAACTCCATGTCATAAGCCTGCAAAGCAATACTCCATCTCAGAAGTTTTCCATTGGTCTTCCCCATTTGGACCAACCATACTAATGGGTTGTGGTCTGTTTGGACTTTAAAATATCTCCCATAAAGGTACGGTTCAAGTTTTTTGAATGCCCAAACTAAGGCAAGACATTATTTTTCTACTGTTGCATAGTCTTGTTCCCGGGGAAGCAGCTTTTTGCTTAAGTATACAGTGGGGTGCTCTCTCCTCTGATTGGATACTTGTCTTAGGACTGCCTCTATTCCCACACCTGAGTCATCCATCTGCACCACAAATGACCTGTTGCAGTATGGGTTAGCCAGCAATGGGGCCCTACACAGTGAGGTTTTCAGCTATGTGAAGGCCTTCTCACAATCTGCATCCCATTTTACTTTCCTAGGCTTATTCTTTGTCAGCAACCCAGATAAAGGAGCAGCCAGGGAGCTGTAGCTGGGAACAGATTTTCTATAATACCCTGCTGTCCCAAGAAAACTCATAACTTGTCTCTGGATTTCAGAAGTGGGCCATGATGCAATTGCCTCTATTTTTGCTTGGTTTGGGTGGAGTTGGCCTCACCCCACCACATGTCCCAAATAAGTGACCTCTGCCATGGTCACCTGGCACTTTTCAGCCTTAATAGTCAGATCTGTGGCCTGTATTCAGCCAAACACCTCCCTCAGGTGTTTCAGGTGTTTCTCCCAGCTATTGCTGAAGATAGCAATATTGTCCAGGTAGGCAACTACAAAGTCCTCTGTATCCTGTAACACCTGATTTACTAACTGCTGGAATATAACAAGGAGGTTCTTCATCCCAAAGGGCATGACCTTGAACTTGAACAGGAAGATTGGGGTAATAAATGCTGACCTTTCCCTAGCCCTGTCAGTCAGTTCCACCTGCCAGTACCCCTTTGTCAGGTCTACTGTAGTCAAGTATGTCACCCTTCCCAGTTTGTCAAGCAGTTCATCTGTGCATGGCATTAGTTAGATGCCAGATTTTGTGATGGCATTAAGCCCACAATAATCTATGCAGAACTGTGTAGTCCCATCTGGTTTTAGTACAAGGACTACAGGTGAGGCCCAGGGGCTGTGGGGATTTCTGGATTACCCCTAGATCCTGCATCTCCCCACCTCCCTCCTAATGTCCTTGAGGACTGTCTATGACACCCGGTACGCTGTCCTACATATGGGTGCTTGGGTCCCCATGTCTATGTCATGCACCGCTAGCGGTATCCATCCAGGCTTTGCCGTAAATAAAGAGGCAAAGTCTTGCAAAAGGGTCCTCAATTCTTGGGCCTGTCCAGTTGTCAACTGGGGTGACAGTGTAGTGGACTCCACAGATGACGCCTCCTTGCTCTCGGCTAACAAGTCAAGAAGGGGCTCTTCCCCACCTAGCTCCTCTCCAGGACTGCAACCCGCAAGTACCATGTCAACCCCCTATTAAAATATGGCTTCATCATGTTCACATGATACATCCTGTGAGTGTATTTTTGGTCAGGTAACTCTATAATATAATTAACATAATTTACCTGCCAGACTACCGTGTGTGGTCCTGCCCACTCAGCTTGCAGCTTGTCCTTCTGGACTGGGATCAGAATGATTACCTCCTGTCCTGTCCCATATGAGCAAGCTCTGGCTCCATGATCATACCAGGGCTTTTGTTTTTGCTGGGCAGCTGCCAGGTTGCTCTGGGCCACGCTTGTAAGTTTCTTCAGTGTCTCCCTGAATTTTAACACATACTCCACTATGGGAGTCCCCTGTGTGGCATGCTTAACTTCCCAGTCCTCTAATATTAAATCTAGGGGTCCCCTCACCCTGTGTCCATCCAAGCGCTCAAAGGGTGAAAACCCGGTAGACTCTTGTGGCACTTCCCTGTAGGCAAATAGCAGGTGGGGCAGTTATTTCTCCCAGTCTGCCCATGCTGTTCTGCAAATGTCATAAGCATAGCTTTTAGGGTCCCATTAAATCACTCTATGAGACCATTGGCTTGTGAGTGGTAAGGCATTGTGCACCTCTGTACGACACCACACTTCTCCCACAAACACTTCATTAGGTCCAACATGAAGTTATTCCCTCGTTCAGAGATAACCTCCTGTGGAAACCCAACACAGGAGAAAATCCCCAGCAAAGCATCTGCCACTTTGCCCGCCTTAGTGGAGGACAACTCGATGGCTTCTGGATAGCGGGTAGCATAATCAACAACTGTCAATAACCTCTTCCCTGAGGAACTTGGAGTATTCAAAGGACCCACAATATCCATTCCAACCTTCTGGAATGGCTCCTTCATAAGTGGTAAGGGAATCAGGGCAGCCTTGGCTTTGCTTCCAGCCTTTCCTGTTTCCTGACACTGGTGACAGGATTTGCAGTATTCCGTCACCTGCTTGGTAATATTGGGCCAATAGAAATTGTGGGCTAAGCGCTGAGTAGTGTGAACAATGCCCAAATGTCTGGACATGAGAATATCATGAGCTACCTTGAGCAATAACCCACGATACTCCTGGGGAACAGCAAACTGCCTGGCCATCACCCCTCCCTCTGTCCTGATATCCTGTGCATATAACAGTCCATTGTCCCAATACACCCTATGCTTTCTGTCACCTCCCTGTGTTTCATCAGACTCTACACAGGCTCTTAGCTTCTCTAAGATAGGGTCTGTCCATTGTGCTGCTGCTAAGTCTTCCCACTTACCCAGAGCATGGGGCATGTCCCCAGCAGTTCCCAGGCTGAGGTCCATAGCTGTGGCAGTAGGGGACTCAGTATCACAACCTTCCCCCTCCCATAGGCTATGTGTCACCCCTTCCTCCTGAGAGCTAGCTTCAGTAGCAGTTGGATTAACTGTCACTAGGGGAAGTTCCATCCCCCTGTTATCGCCCTCTTTTACAAGAGCTACAGGTTGGCTGGCCTGTCTCCCAACCTCTTCTATCTGAATTTCTGTGGATCCTAAAGATCACAGGAGCCTCTGTTCTTTTGGCTCCTGGTCACAGTACAAACCACTTCCTGTGGAACATCATTCCCCACAACAACATCCATAATGAGTTTTTCAGCTACAGCCACCTTCCTTACCCCTTCACCTGCATCTCCCCAGTCCAGGGTAACACTGCCTAATGGGTAAGTTTTCTTTTCCCTTGTGTAATCCCTCACAGAGATAAACTGATTTGGCAGTATTTGTCCAGGCCCCACCAAATCCCCTTTCACCAGGGTAAGAGATGCTCCTGTATCCCTTAGCCCTCTAGTTTGTACCCCATTCACTGTGAATGGGTGACTGTGCCCACTCATATTGTCAGGGAGAGTGTCAGTGATACAGTGGGCAGTTGTCTCTGTTTGCACAGGCCCTTTTACCTTCTGGGCTTTCTTAGGACACTGCCTAGACAGATGGCCTGGCTGGTGACAATACCAGCATTCATCATTTTTCTTGTCCCCAACCTCCCTTTTGGCACCTGGGGGTTCCCTTCCTTTTGCAGAGGTGCTGTAGTTTTTGGTTGCCCAAAATGCCCACTTTTCCCTTTCGACACTGCATTCCCTTTTGGAGCAGCCATGCTTCAAGCATAGCGATCTGCCAGCTCTGCAGCCTCTTTGGCAGTCTTAGGATCTCAGTCCTCTAACCAAAGCTTTAAGTCAGGTGAGCAAATCCAATAAAACTGCTCAAGCAATACCACCCCTTCAATAGCTTCAACAGAATCTGCTTTCACCTCCTCCCACCAACGTTTTAAACAGTAATGCTGTTTTGTGGCTACTTCCTCAAACCTCAATTCTGTCCCCTTTTAGAGTTTCTGGAACTTTGCTCTAAATGCAACAGGGTTTAGATAATATTTTTTTAATAAAGCAGTTTTTAACTTATCAAAATCTTTACTGTTAACATTGTCCCTCTGCCCCAATGTTTCCCTTCCCTTCCCAACAAGTAGTGGAGACAGATGAAAACTCCAGGTCTCTTTGGGCAGATTGGCCTGAATACAGACCTTTTCAAATGAATTTAAAAACATGTCCATATCCTCCCTCTCTTTAAACTCTGCCATTAATTTTGAATTTAACTTGTACCCCAGTCCTGGAGTTTCAGACCCAACTCCATCACTTACCTGCTCAGGGGTTGTTGGGGCTGCTGTCTGTTGGAGTGTCAGCTTTTTCAGCTCAAACTCTTTCTGTTGCTGCCTTTCTTCAGCCTCTGCCTGACGCTGCCGTTCATCTCTTTGCAGCTGTTTTTCGTCTGCCTCTCTTTGGCACTGTCGCTCTTTGGCCTCTCTCTGTCACCACTGTTCATCTAATTCCATCTTGAACCTTTTTTGCTCATTCTCAAGCTGCTTCTCCTGCATCCTCAGCCTCCTCAGTTCCATCTCCTTGTCTGTAGGTGGCTCCTTCTTCTCTGGGCTCTGGACCTCTGGAGTCACCACCTGTGGCTCTGAGTGTGGGGGGGCACTTCCTTCATCTCAGCTGTCACAAGGGCCTCTGTGAGTTGTTTTTTATTTTTGTTCTCACTAGGAATGCCCTTCTCCCAACAGATCTTCCTCAGTTGTTCCAGGGTCATAGTGTTGTAATGAGAAGACATCCTTCCTCTATACTACTCTACTTTGCTGAAAAAAAAATTCTAACAGGATAGGGTCTATTATCTGCAAACAAATTTCTCTTTTCCCCCTTTTTACAGAACTCATGAGCAGTTGTAGGGTTCAGAAAGAATCACCAACTTTCCTTTTCTCAGTGGGAGGTTGGAAACTGTAGTTTCGAGTTCCCTTGACTCTGCACTACATTCATTGTTTGAATCCCACCACTGCCACTTGCTACTTCTTGCCTAAGTAGTTTTGTAGGATAGCCAAGCAGTCACTATCTTTGTTATCAAGGCACACAGACTTTGCAAAACCCTTCTGTTAAAATGTTAGATCACACGATCAGGCCCAAGGCAAAGTTGATAAGAAAATCATAAAAGTTTACTTAAATAAAAACAATACAGTAAATTCTACAATTTGGAAGAACTTTGAACTGCAGACAATACCAAAAATAAAACTGGATGGTTTACAGAAAACACTCGATACTGTTGTTCTAAACTATACCTTATTCTGATGTTAGAGTCCAGAAAGATTAAATGTCCTTGTAGGTGAAAGTTCATTTAAGCAATAGAGTTTGTAGCAAGTTTTTGATCCAAATCAGTTCTCTGAATGTCATTTTAAAAACTCCATGTGCTTCCTTAGTGAAAAGTCTTGGTTTCCAGAATTCTGACTTAAAATCAGAATTTTCTGTTTAGTATGTGAAAAAAAATCACTTTTCGAAAAAAAACCATGTCTTGTTCTAAAAGTAGAACCAAAACCCCATATACGTAAACCCAAAGTATATACTGTAACAACATAAAAATCTCAGCTCTAAGACCTTCCAAGTCTTCCAGCTGTTGACTCCAAGCAAAAACTTCTTAACTGTACTGGTATTCAAAATGTGTGTCTGATAAATGCAGTCTGGTCATTTTCCAAGCCCCACCCACAGTGTGATGGGTTGTAACAGTTTACCTTCCCTGCAGATGTCACTGTGGTTCCATGTCAGATTCCATGTCAACCCCAGTAACATCTGGCCCGTGCATTTGGATTAATCCCTGACCCCTGGGCCATTCCATGCCCTCTCTCATCATTGGAACTTACATGCTCAGTTTTGTATGATAGTTTATGTCTTCCTGGGTCTGAAACTGTCTCCCTTATCTGGAGAGGTACCAGACCCACACTAGCCATTACAGAAATTATGGCTATTTTGTATTTACTCCTAAAAGCCTTTTAAAGAGACAGTGTCTTACTCTAAAGTCCATTACAGCACATACAATAGGAATCTAAATAAAGGATATAGGCCTGTCTGGTGACACCTGGGTCCATAATGATCTTCAGATGGTGGTCGCTGGGTGCAGCCCAAAAACAGAGTGCTAGGGAGCAGCAGAATTGGAGGCTGTAAGGGGGAACTGTTAACTGCAACAAGGATGAGCTTATAACAACAAAGGCCCACTCACAGTCCATTTGTAAGAATAGAAAACAAGATTTAATTTAAAACTCAATCAAACTGTCCCTAACATTTCCTGTAAGCAGCAGGGCACAGGTTTTAAGACACAGGAGACTTCTGTGGCACAGAGCCACAGCACATAACTTAAGGGCATGATGGCCAAAATGCAGTTCCCCACAGAGCTGAAATAGCTCCCTAAAAAATATGATGGAAGCAGTATATCTTCACAACCATAGGCTTCTTCTCAGCTAACATCTTAGGCCTTCACTTTCTCCTGCCAAACATTCACAGTGCAGAAACCCTCTTCTGCAGCACCTCCCAACTTATCCAGCCAACCTGCAAACTAGGGCCTACTCAGTCTAGCCCCCAGCATCCCAGCACAGCCATGGTGCAGGTGATCCAGGGGACACGCAGGCTGACTTTCTCACTCTCTGCAGGCCATCTTCACTCAAGCGGAGTGCCTTGAGAGTAAGGGGGGATGGGCTGCCACCACCACTCTCCCCACGGTGCAGGTTGCCACTACTGCACCTTCCCCCATGTCTGAGACTCCATACATGGCACTACATCTGCTGTAAACACAAAGCCTACCCCATCCCGATGCTATGGTGCATGCAGGTGGGCCCCCAAAATCCCCAGGCTGCAGCTCCTAGTCTACAGGCCCCTCTCCCCACATGCCACGGACACACAGACAGCCGCAGACTCCACCAAGTGGATTTTCTTCATTAATTTGTTTAGTTTTTGTTGACCAGGTAAATGCACTAGACAAATCCTGCCTATTTTCTGGCACTACCCGGGGGAAGGGGATACAGATGAATGCCAACTGACCTTGAACCAGATTGAGCTGTTGGTGGTATTTTTAGTGAATGAGGGAAATTAGGCCAGGACACCGGGGAATTCTCCTACTCTGCCATAGGGGGAGATGCTGCGCTGCTTGCAGTAATGGCAAACGGTGTTGGACAAGCGGAGGAGAAGGTTGTGCAGACTGCAGCTCTGCAAATTGCTGATGTGAGCGAGATGGAGCTGTCGGAGGATTGCTTACCACGAAATGAGCAGGAGATATTACACGGTGATTTGCATGTCCGAGAGCATGCAGTGGGAGCTTTGTGAACTGATTTGTGTGGCAAGATCCTGACCGCCGATAGTGACTCATTCTCTCCTGACAAACCACTTGATTGGGCTACTGCTACATTGACGGATTCCCCACTGGTATGCTTGTCAAGTGAACACCAAGCCTCTGATGCGGAGCGCATCATCCTTACAGCTGACAAACGGAATGAGGATGTACGCTTACTGAATGAGAACTCTGACGGCACTAGAATGCAACCGCCTGTTCCTGATGTGCAGGAGCCTTGGGTGAAGAAAACTGCATTGACACAAGCAGGCTGGATGCAGCAACCTGACGGTCGCTGGGTCCCAGACCGAATTGGATTTCGGTCTCTTCCACTGCGTCTTCAGACTGCCACATTCCTGTGAAAGAGCAACAAAGGGCGTCTACTTCAGGTCAGCATATTTTTCCTTCTCATGCTAATGACTCAAGTACCGGTCCTACTATTCAATCTGGGAGGCTGAACTGTGCAGATATTCCATCTTCTGAGGCCCCTCCATGGGCATCTCCATCTCATTCTCCACAGGGGGGGGACACTAGGCAAGGCCCTAGATTATTGGACCTCTTTCGGAACAATAAATTGGAGCATGCTCCTTGACTGAATGCCGTCAGACTCTGATATCAGGGAGGCTTGTCTGAGCACCCTGATAGAGCTTTTGTGGTCAAAAAACTTTTGAAAGACTCCATGAACTTTATGGCTTTGGACATTTATGCATTGATTAATATACGGGGAGAGGACACTTTTGAGATTAGTTTTAAACATTTTCCAGGCCTTGATAGATTTTGGCATAAATATGAGTCCTGTAAAACATTATCTCTATGGCTCTCTTTCTGGGCATTTCCCATCACAAAGCCTTTATTTAAAACTGTCAATGTGATGTTTCTCAATGAGGGGGTTGATGTGGGTGATATACAGTATTGGTTGGAGACGAAATGTACTGTTTTGGGGCCTCCCAAGCCCATTATTGACAAAGAAGGTATCTGGACAGGGGCTTGGCACTTCAAGGTTAAGTTGCACATTGTTGAGAATGATGTTCTTCACATCCCCAATAGTTTTTTCCTAGGGAAGGACAGGGGTGTCTGTTTTTACCCTGGGCAACCTAAGGCCTGCTATAAATGTGGGAGCAGGCACCATTTAAGCAGTGCCTGCGATAAAGTTAAATGTGCTTTATATGGGGAAATGGATCATGGCAGTGAAGTTTGCAGGAATGTCTTTAGGTATAATTTATGCGACGAGACAGGGCATGCATATCATCAGTGTCCTTGGGCAGGACAAAATCAACATGGGGGCCTCGATAAGGAACACTTGATAACTGCAGCTCAGGAGATATATAGGCCTCAAGCACAGGATGCCTCAGCTAGGGAACAAGAACACAGGGATCAGAATGCTAGGGGTGCAGAGCATGCTTCACATGATTCCACGTCACATCCACTGGATTGGGGGGGGGAGATACCGAGGCCCAGTCCTGCCGCCCAAGATCAGACAGACACACCTCCTGCTACCCAAGAGCAGGATGAAAATTCTGCACCAGACCCCTCACAGTTGATTCCTCACACTACTGCTATGCCTCCACCTGTTCCTGACTTTCAGACACCACACCCTAGATGAGTGACTCGGGCTGCTAATAGATTGAAAGGGGACAAAACTATATGTGCTACTCAAAATACTTTCCAAGTTCTTGCTGATTTAGAAGGGGATTCCAGCTCCGAAGCCTCCTCTAGATCAGAGGTCTTATCAGAAATGGAGCTGGAGGAGGAGGGAGAAAGAGACCTCTCTGACACTAAGAAAAAGAAAAGTAAAAAAAGAAAACAGGACAAACTCTTGCTGGCACCATAATTCTGTATGGCCTGTCTAAAGATGGTATCTCTAAACTGCTGTAGCATCAAGAACTATAGAAGAAAACTGGCTTGTTTGATGTACTGTAAGAATTTGCAGGCAGATATCTTTTTACAGGAAACCAGATTTTCTGACTTGTCTGACGTCACGCAAGTTAAAAAAAGCTTGGTGGGAGGGTCCCTCTTTTTGGTCATCTGGACCAGATACTGCCGATGGGGTGGAAATTCTCTTTAATCATACAACTGTACTGGTCACTAGGCTCATTGATTTGCTGCCTTAGGTAGGGCCTTGGTCCTTGATTGCATTAATAAGGGATATTCCCTTAGATTAATTAACACTTATGCTCCGCAGATTAAAACTGCTAGAGTTGATCTCTTTCATCTGATCAAGCCCTACCTATTTACCTCCAAACATGTAATTTGGGGAGGTGAAATGAATTGCGGCTTAGATTTGCATATTAAGGGTAATGTGCAACAGAAAATATATTGTGACTCCCGTGCAATGCATAATACAGTTTCAGCTGCAGATCTTGTAGATGCTTATAGGTCCTTACATAAGACTGGAGGATGTACATATCAGAGAGCTTTTTTTTCTACTAGGATTGATTATTTTTTTATTTCTAAACATTTAGTAGCACAGGATTTTTTTCTCTACCCTTGTGAATTTTCTGATCACAAGGTATTGATTTGTCAGATTGGATTTAGCCATATCCCACCTAGATTACCATCTATACAGAGAAGATGGAAATTGAACTCTCAGTTGTTGGAAAATGAGACTGTTCTGACTCAATTAAAGTATCTGTTACATTCCAGGAAGTCGGTAGCAGATATGTGTGACTGGCCTTCCCGGTGGTTTGACACAAAATCTGCTATAAAAGATTTATCAATTATGGCATGCATAAAAGTACTTCTGATTATTTACATGTTTAAAAGACTCAGCTGACCATGTCAGAACTTCTGATGTGGAAATGTTGGCTGTCATAGATCAACATTTGATGTCAATTTTTAGTACTCCTTTTTTTTTCCAACTACTGAATGGAATGATGTTTTTCATTTTTCTATTCCCACAGTTCCTGTTTCTGTCTTGAGTACATTGGATGCACCCATCTCTAAGCTTGAAGTTCTTTCCACCATTAATGCTTTAAAAACTGGAATATCACCTGGAGAGGATGGTATTACAAATAAGTTTTACAAAGCATTTAAAGAGGATCTTAGTGACATCCTGCCTTCCTTTTATAACAATATTTTGCAATTTAGAACAGGGGCTAACAGTTTCAATTCTGCAATACTCACATTTCTGTATAAAAAAAGGTGATTGCACTAATTTAGGTAATTGGAGACAGATCAGTCTACTCAATACTGACTACAAGATTCTCTCCTCTATTCTTTGTAAATGGTTACAGACCATTGCACAGGTCAATTCAACAAAATTTACATTTTCTTCTGGATATTTGTGAATATGGGAGCCAAAATAAACTGTCTGGGTACATACTAGCTTTGGATCAGTCCAAAGCTTTTGACAGAGTTTCACATGCTTTTTTATTTCAAGTTTTGACAAAATATGGCATATCCCCTAAATTTATTAACCACATCAAAATTTATACTAATGCAACACTATACCCTTTTGTGAATAATTTAATGGGTACAGGGGTTAGCTTGAGGCAAGGCATATGACAAGGGTGCCCAATTAGCCCTCTGTTATATACCTTCATCCTGGACCCCATTGTTAGAGAAATTGTTAACGATCAGCTCATTTATGGGTTGACTCCCCTCTCTATCTATCCCTGCACAGAAGATATCGGTTTATGCTGATGATATTTGTCTATTGGTTAAAGATGTTTCCTCAGGACGGGCTGCATTACAGAAATTTGACTCATTCTCTGCTCTAAACGGTACTGTTTTAAATTATGAGAAATGCATAGGCCTTGCAATAGGTGGTGCTATGCCTGACCTAACTATTGGGACTATTTCTATTTTCACTATGGCTAAGATTTTAGGAATTCATTTTGGGGGGGCTGGACATGGCCTACCAAAACTGGGAAAGGCAGATATTGGTGGGAGAAAAAAGGTCCAGCAATGGAAATCATGGGGTTTTTCGAAACAAAAAAGAGTCATGATTATCAAAAAATTTTTACTTCCTGTTTTTTTTATACATCTGTTATGTTTTTCCTATTCCGACTTCATTGGAAACTAAATTATTTAGTTGTTTTTTTTCTTCAAATGGTTTGGGGAAATCGGTTAAACCCCATAAAGCAAGCTTTCACTTATTTACCTATTTCGCAAGGTGGCATAGGGATGATTAATCCTTTAGTGTTTTACCATACATTTTTGATGTTATCTTCCTTTCAAATTTCTGATCCTACTGATCCTCATCTCTGGACTGTTTGGACTCATAATTTATTTCACAATTTCATGAGTAAATGGGAGGGGGGAGGTATACCAAAGTTAACAGCAACAATGGACATTCCAGGTTTTGCAGTGTCTGCAATTAAGAAACTGCGAGAATGGAAATTAGGAAAAGCTCAACTACAGGGTATTTCTAGAAAATATTTTTATACTGAAATTATGGGAATTTTTTTTTTATACAACTTGATTTTCCACTGTGTGTCCCTTCTAAGATATCACAGGCATTACAAACTCTCACTGACAGAAGAATTCCATTACACATGTGGGATGTACAATGGCTTAGCTGTCATGACAAGCTTGGGGTTAAAGGTAATTTGAAACATAAACTCATTACTGAACGACAGTGTATTAGACCAGAATGTACTGGTCTAGTAGAAACACAGGAACATTTCTTTTTATAGTGTTCACTTGCTGTTAGGTTTTGGGCAGATTTGGCATTTCATTGGAAATGGAATATTGCACGCCACATTTCTTACCAAAGTCTGATTCTTGGAGATTATTCTGGGTTTTTGGGGCTGTATCACTCTAGTATATTAATATTGATATTTGTTTGTATAAAATATTACATGTGGCAAACTAGGTGTCAGTTTTCTCTACAGCATACAGTTATTCCTAATCTTGTTTTAATTAAACAAATAGAACTAGCTATAGTTAGACAAAAACTTGTAAACTATGACAAATTTGATAGACACCTTTTTCTTAATTATTGGAAACATATTTCATGGATAGAATGACCTAATCTACTGTATTTTATGTTATACAGTTTATGTATTGCTTATTCTGGCTGTTAACCTGATTGATTTTCAGTTTTGAAATGTGCCTTGGTTCTTTTCTGTTATTTTTGTAGTGTTTCTGAGATATTCCTTTTCTTGATGTATTGTATATTCTTTCTAATAAAATTCCCCTACTCTGCAGTAGGGGGAGTTGATGTCTGTGTATGGATGGCCACAATGTCCCGGAGGTCGGAGGGAGAGGATGTGTGTGAGGTGGGGGAGCGGGTCTCCTCCCCGACCTCTATTGCTCCAGAGACCCAAGAAGAAGGAATAAACTTCTTGCTGAATATGTCTGAACTGCATGATATGGATTGCATTGTACAGGAGTCTGATGTGCTGGTCGGCTTGTCCGTAGTTCACGGTGAAAATGGCAAGATGGCTAGTGAGGGCATGGTGGAGTTCGGTCCGGAAGCAGGAGAAGTTGCCAAGATGGTTGATCAGGCACCGGAGCAGGAGCTTGAACAAATTTGACTGGGAGGATGGGCTAGAGCCACTGAGGAGATGCAAATGCCCGGATGTCGAGGAAAGAGTGAGGCCGGTGAGTTGGAACCTATACAACAGGTTTCCTCTGCAGATTTTGGAGTGAGTGACCCTTTGCCTAATCCTCAAAGGGAGAAACTGGGTAAGACTTTGGGAATAGCGCATAAGTTCAGTAAACGGGTGGAGGTTGTCGGAGAATCGGAGGGACAAGAATGACTTTCGGAGGAAGCGCTACAAACTGCTGGCTGGGTGCGTACTGAAAATGGATGGTTGCCAGATCCACAGGATATGAAAGTCTGTGAGTATAACTGCATGATGGTAACAGAGACGGGGAAAATAGTGCAGAAAGCGGCCACTGTGTAAGTGGTGAATTTGCATGATAAGCTCATTAACTCAATGGTAGTGCAAGAAACAAAGAGCGCTATAAATGAAGGGCCTGTGTCACAGCATGATAATTTGGGGAATAAGGTCCTCCCTGGTACAAGTAAGCAATGGACAGATACTGAGGAATGAGGGTTAAGTGAGCCTGTTCCAAAGGTCTTTGAGGAAAATCTATCCGTGGGCCTCGGGATAAATGTGTTACAAGATCCAAATAAGCAAAAAATGTTTAAACCATTATTCAGAATGGCGGATTTATTCAAACCAAACACAAGAGAAGCTGCACCAAGAAGGAATGCGATTTGTTTCATGTATAAAGGGGGACTGGAGAACCTCCCCAGACAGGGTATATGTTGGTAGGAGATTATTAAAAGACTCTTTGAAGTTTTATGCCTCAGAAGTGTTTGCCATGATTCATACAGATGATTATAATTACGATATTAGTTTTAAAACGGTGGAGGCTTTAGATAGATTTTGGGTCAAGTATAACACACTGAAGGATTCCCCATTATGGGCCCCGTTCCTAGCAATCCCCATCACAAAGCCAGCAGTAAGAACGATAACTGTTTTATTCAAAAATGAGGGCGTGGAGGTAGCTGATATTTTGTACTGGTTAAAGAAAAGATGCGAAGTGTTGGAGCAGCCAGTGCCTGTGATTGACTCCGAACAGTTTTTGACTGGTGGTTGGAAGATTAAGTGCAAACTTTTTACAACTAACACTGGTATTGCTCACTTGCCTGGATGTTTTTTCTTGGGGAAGGACAGGGGCTCCTTATTTTATCCTGGACAGCCTAAGTCCTGTCATAAATGTGGTTCCAGGTTACATCTCAGTAATGCGTGTGATTCCCCTAAATGCACGTATTGTTTGTAAATTGGTCACTTTTCAGTGCATTGCAAAAATGTGTTCAGATGTAATTTATGTGAGGAGAGAGGTCATTCATATGTTAAATGTCCATGGGCCTCTCACAGTTCTGGAGAAGGGCAATCACATGAGGCCTTGATAACACAGACTCAGGAAAAAGGATGTGCCCAGGCCTAAGAAAAAAGAATACAGGACATTTTTAAAGAGCAGGAAAGGAGCTTGAGAGAGAAAAACACTCCAGTGGTTTTAGAACAACAGACAAATGGAGTTCAGAAGTCTGATGAAGTGGTCTACACAGGAGCTGCACAGGAAAAAGGTGCAGACAGTCAGGATTTGCCAGGAGCGGAAGGAATACAGGATGGAGTCATAGTGGAACATGATAAAGAGGAGGCTCCTGATGATTCTTCTCAGATGGTACAAATGGAAGAAGGAAAAGGGATTGCTGATTTGGGAGACAAACTTCATGACATGGAAGAAGTAGAGCATGCTCTGGACCAGTCAGCTATGCCTCCCCATCATCAAGCTCAGATAAATCTTTTACAAAGGTTGTATGTAAAAAAAGAATGAGGGAAAAAGCACGAGTTGTTAAAGAACCAAAGGGGAAAGAACGGAAAATAATGACAAGAAAGAAAGACTAGGTGCAGACTAATAAATTTGCCCCTCTATTCATTGACAAACATATGGAGATCTCAGAGGCAGAATATTCTGAGTCAGACATTTCCTCTGTTGCCTCATCTAAGGGGATGTCCTCAGAGATAGATGAGGGCAGCTCTGGAAAGGAGCAATGGGTTACTAGATCTAAGCGTTAAGGGAAAGGCTTCTTTCTAAATTTGTTTCCAGGACAAATGCATGACTTTCATATTGCAACTATTAATGTGAACAGTATAAACAATGGCATATGGAGGGATGTGGCTTTTCAAGAATTAAAACAATTAAAGGCTGACATAATTTTTTTACAGGACATGAGGATTAAATCATTTCAGGACACAGCACAATGTAATGCTAAATGGACACAAGGGGTCACATTTTGGTCTCCAGGTCAGGACCAGTGTGATGGTTGGGGATTTTGTTCTCGAATTCCAATTTAAAAGTCTCCAGGCTCGTAGATCTGGAACCAGGGAGGATTTTGATATTAGATGTCTCTTATAAAGGACAGCAGGTCCGACTAATTAATATATATGCTCCTTAGGGGAAAGCACTAAGGGTGGATTTGTTTAAAAAAGTACAACCCTTTCTATGTACTGCACAGACGATCGTTTGGGAAGAGATTTCAATTGTATCATACAGACAGATGGAAGGGGTTTGCAAACTAGTAAACTGTTCTGTGACGCTAATGCCTTGAAAAATATTGCTGCTACTGCACAGTTAAAAGATGCATTTAAATCTTTACATGATGCTGAGGGATTCACGTTTAGGAAAGGAACGCAAAAAACAAGAATAGATTATATTTGGATTTCTAAGTCAGTAGAAGTTAAAAAGTCAGCAGTTAGGGACTTGGCATTCACTGATCACTCTGCAGTGTGTATAGATTGTCACTGGAATGCTGAATGTTCACATGGCTAGCCTCCATAGAAGTTAAATGTTTCCTTGTTAGAACAAGAAGGAGTGGTGAAGGAATTTAGATGTTTGTGGGAAGCTAGACTCTCTGTACAATGTCTGCATGATTCTTAGAGTGAGTGGTGGATAGACACTAAGAAAGATGTGAAATTGTTCTTTCAGAAATTGGCAGGGAGACAGACTAGAAATGTATACTTTAAATATTTACAATCTAGGAAACAGCTACACAGGTTGATTTCTTTGACTGATACAACAGGCCATGATTATAGTGCACAAATTCAACAGGTAAAGAAAGAGATGTATAAATATCAGTATGATAGGGCCAAGTCATTACAACAGGAATTGAGATTTGGTACTGTAAACAGGAAACAAACGTTTGATCCTTTTAAGGACAGCCAAGGTGTTTCCAGAATGAAAGTTATAGAAGAACTGAAATATGATACTAGGAAACTGCATAAGGCTAGGAGTACCATATTGGGTATAGTAAATCAATATGTAAGAGTAATTTTGGTCTTGTGCCTGTGACACCCCATATGGATAAATATATAGGGGCATTAGAAAAGAAAAAGATTTCAGAAGACAAGGAGCTACAAATGGTTGCTTTAATAATGGAAGATGAATTTAAGGCAGTGATGAAAGCTGCAAAAAATAATTTATCACCTGGTCCAGATAGACTGCCTGCGGAATTTTGCAAGTTTTTTTGTGATTCTTTAAGTTTAGAATTGGTGAAATTGTTTAATGAGATGTTACAGTCACAGGATACCGGTGGTTCACTGGTGGAAGCAGAGTTAATTCTTTTGTATAAAAAAGGGGACAGGAGACAGTTGCAGAACTGGAGGCCCATTTGCTTACTGAATTCAGATATTAAGTTCCTCAGCAAGATGCTATCTAATCACCTTGCCAGTTGTGCAGATAGTTTAATTAGTAAAGAACAAGGGTGTGCTATTCCTCAAAGAGGTATTCAGGGGAACTTAATTTTACTGAGAGAATTGTTTTATCGAGACCATTTGGAAGCAGAGACAGGTTTTGTATTAAGTTTAGACCAAAAGAAAGCTTTTGATTCACTTTCTCAAGAATATTTATTTTCGGTTTTGGGGCACTATGGTATTCCGCAGAGATATATCTCTTGGATTAAATGTTTATATAAGCAAGCATTGGTAACCCCGAGGGTGAATGGGTGGAGAGGTGATAGGGTCACGGTATGTAGAGGGGTGATGCAGGAGTGCCCAATGAGCCCATTTCTGTATGTCTTTGGGATTGACCCTTTATTGCAATGTATACAAAATAAATGCTGAGGTGCAAGGGGTAAGTCTTTTGGAGTCTTTTCCTCCTTTGAAAGTACTGGCCTATGCAGATGATGTGGTCATTATAGTCCGAGAACCTATGAAAGAGGGAGTAATACAGAAACAGATTCAAGACTTTTCAGTAGCCTCTGGCTCTAGTATTAATACAGAGAAGAGTGTAGGACATCAGTTGGGGAGGGATACACTGACAAGGGAGACATATGCAGGAATAACCTTGACCAGGGAACCCATTACAATATTAGGGATTCAGTTTGGGACAGAAAATGTAGCAATGTTGAATTGGGAGGTGAAAGTAAAAAAAGCAGAAGGTGCATTGGAGAGATGGGTACATGGGTCCTTATCTAAACAGAAAAGAATATTTTTGTTAAAAACTATGATTGTGCCCATATTATTGTATGTCAGCTATGTCTGTCCCCCCTGAAGATAGTATACACAGATTATTTAGTCTGTTTTTAGGCCTTGTGGGGGAGCAGGCTGAATCCAATCAAGAGAAATATAGCATATCGTGACATACGGGAGGGTGGCATAGGAATGATACATTCGGTGGCCTTCTACTTTAGTATATTTCTCTTTTATAATGTTATAGAACCCAGACGATTCAAACTTAGAGAATGGTATCAGGTATTATTGGAATGGATTAGACAATGTGTTAAGGCCCGGGAACAGAGAAAAAGTAGGTTGCTCAGTAAAGTACAAGTGGTGCCACGGGAAATAAAGGAAATGTTTCAGCAAGTAATTGCTTGGAAGGTAGAATATGCAATAGAGAGAGTACAAAAGAGGTCAGACCTATATGATGCAATGGTTACCGCACAATGTACATAGCAGATAATATTGCCCTATTATACTGTTCCCCATAGCCTAGAAATGTTCCAACAATTATCGAATAAGAGAGTGCCAGTATTTGCATGGGATGTGCTATGGTTGACTATACACGGAAAGTTAAATGTCAAGAGTAATAATACACATAAGGCATTGCAGGAGAGATATTGCTTAAGGCAGAGTTGTAGGCAGATTTTTGAAACACAAGAACACTTGTTTTTGGAATGTCAATATGCTAGACAGTTTGGGGATCTAATTGCTGATTGCTGGGAAATTCAGCAATTTCATACAATTACTTATATGGATCTGATTTATGTGGTTTGGTCATCAGGTTGGCAGAGGTTCTCCAAGAAAACTTTACAGGTGTTATTTGCACTTATAAAATACTGTATATGGCAGGCTAGATGTAAATGGGTTCTACAACAACATTTTGTACCGCATGAAATTTTATTGAAGTTGGTACATGCAGCAATAATGCAAATATATAAAAAAGATCTGGGTAAATACTCAAGACAACAGATACAACAGCTGTGGAAAGGTTGTGAGACATTGTTATGGTACAAGACTTAGGAAAAGAGGGAATGACATGTGTAAAGATCAAAACAAATGAAATAATGATTAGAAAATGGTAGAATGTGGGCCAGGAACAATTGAGTTAAGACTGTAATGTACTGATATGCTTATGGATTAATAACCCCTTTTTCCCCCAACAAAATTCCACTACTCACCTGTGGGGGAACCTTTGTCATCTTAGTCCTTGGCCAAGATGGCAGAGCCCATGGATCCTGGTGGTGTTGGTGGAGAACATGTGATGGCTACTGGAGCATAGGACCTTGCCTCATCCTCTGCTCCGTTTTTGTTAGAGGCTTCTTCTGCCCTTGCTCATGAAGCTATGGATGTTTCTGATGCTGGTATTTCTTTGGAGAGTTCTGAGGCTGGTGTTCTGATGGCTCCTGCTGTTCGAGGCTTTGCTTCAAGTTGTCCTGCTTTTGTTCTCCCCGTTTCACTTGTTATGTCAGCACCAGCTGTGCTGAACAAGGATCTTCTGAGCTGTCAGTCTTTTGCCTCTAGAAGTGATTATTTACGGGCACTTTTAGCTGAGAAGGAGTGCCACGAGTCGCTACAGTTTCTCTCTGGTCCAGCTCCTGATCTGCATACGGTGGAATGTCCCTTGCCTGACGTTCAGCCTCTTCTGGTTCTTGTCCTCAGTCTGGAGTTACTGAAGAGCGTATGTCTGCCGACTGTGCTGTTTCTTTTGGACCTGCCGAATAGCCGCTTGCTGGTGAGGCGGTGCAAGATTTACAGCAGCGTTTTCAGAAAAGTACTTTTTGTTCTGATGGTTCTCTTATTCAGCGAGCTTCTCTTAAGGAGGGGATGGGAAACAGGGATGATGTTGTGGTTTTCTCTCCTGCTGGGGTGGGCTCCTGAACTCTGCCTAATGAGCCGTCTTGTACTGTGCAACCTGCTTTGGAAGTGCGGGTGGCTGATGTACCTTGTCCTGATTATGATGCTAACGTTTTGGTGACTGGCAGGACTGTGGCTGAGGCTTTGAAAGCTGCTGGGTGGGTTAAACTGACCCCGAATCAACCATGGGTGTCTCTTCCCCAGCCTGAGAATGACTTAGCTGATCCTTTAGCCCTCCCCTCCTTCCTGGAGATGACTGGTTCCCTGGTCTTGTTCCCTGTGGCTCCAGTTACACCCCTGTGCTCTTCACAGTCTGTGCCTTCTCCTGATAATAGAGCTTCTTCAGTTACTGCTGTACCTGTGCCTACACCTGGTGTTCCTGAGTCTGAGCCGGGTCAGTCTGCCACCCCCTGCACCTTCACACCAGGGCGTTTCTGGTCCGGGAGTTTCTGATGGTACTAGTTGGGCCTCTCACAGGACCTATGCTGGTCTATTCTATATGCCCCCTGAACCTGCTAAACACAGAAATGCTGTCCGAATTAAGTATGAGGGTGGCTTAGACTCTTTCCCTGATCGTATTTATGTGGGTCGTACCCTTTTGAAAGATAGTATGGGATTCTCAGCTCAAGAGATTTATAACCTGATCCATACCTCTGGGGGTCCTAATTTCGATGCAAGTTTCAAGACTGCAGCCGGGTTGGAACTGTTTTGGGAGTGATATCAAGTAGTTAAAAGAACTCCGGAATGGTCTGTGTTTTCTGTGATTCCCTTGACTAAGCTGGCTTACAGAACAATTACTGTACTGTTTAAGAATGAAGGGGTGGCGATTTCTGACATTCTGTTCTGGTTACGCACTAAGTGTTCGATGCTTGGACTTCCTGATCCCATTATTGATTCTGAAGATATCTGGATGGGCGGGGGTGGCGAATCCAAGTATGACTTCCTATAGAAAAGGGTGTTATTCATCATTTGCCAAACTGCTTTTATCTGGGGAGAGACCGTGGCTTCATTTTCTATGCTGGACAACCACAGTCCTGCTTTCGGTGTGGGACTCATACCCACCTAAGCAGCTCCTGTGATAAAATGAAATGCTCACTTTGTGGAGGGATTGGTCATGTAGCTTTTACATGTCAGACTCCTGTGGTCTGTAATCTTTGTGATGAAACCAGTCACACCTTTAAAGATTGCCCTTGGGCCTCCCACAATGCTGGGGAAGATGGTTCTGATATGGAGGAGGAGACTCCTACCCCACAGCATGAAGATGTGTCTCGTTCAGACTTTTCTCACTGGCCTACCCCGCAACACACACCTCTATCTATGGATAGTGTGTCTCCTTTGGTCTCCCATATTGAGCAGGACACCTTTCCTCCCCTGGTTCCTGCAAGGCACTCCATTCCTGAGGTTGATCCATTGGAGGGAGATGTCTTGGTGGATGCTGATACTGTCCATCCTTCACAAGTTTCTACACAGCCTTCTGACCCTTCCACATCCCAGATCCCAGTCATGCCGCCTCCCCAAATGGAGGAATGAGAACATCAGAAATCTAGGTGAATGACACGCAATGCTTCACAGAAACTGGTAAAGGGTATGGCTGAGACGATTGACACTGATGTTGGTCTCAAAAACAGATTTCTTCCACTGACTAAGAGGAAACAATGGGAGGAGGAAGATGAGGATTCAGATTCCTCTTCTATGATTTCTTCTCAACCAGAGATTGTTACTGACTCTGAACTTCCTTTACAGGACTCAAAAGGGGGAGTTAAGAAAAAAAAGAAATCCAAACGCCTTGCTGCAAAAGCTCCCAGGGCGCAAGCTCCTGATAATGTGGTCCTACCTACCACCTGATCATAGCTTTCCACCTGACTTTGGGCTCTCTTAATGCTAATAGTCTTAAAATCCACAAAAGGAGACTTACTGCCTTTTCAATTCTTGCGGGACACCAACTTGATATTTGTATGGTGCAGTATACCAACTTACATACCATCAGGGAAGCCCACCGGGCATCTCAGGACTAGTTTCGAGGTCCTTCTTTGTGGTCCCTAGGGGAGGAATTATGTTCTGGGGTTGGTTTTTTGATTCTCAATCCTGACCTCCAAGTCTCTCATCTCATTGATCTAGTTCCTGGTAGGGTGTGCATCTTGGATGCGAGACTTGGAGCTCATGAGTTGAGGTTAATTAATGTATATAATTATCAGAAAAAATTTCAGAGGGTAGATTTATTGAAAAAAGTGCAACCTTATTTATACACAACTAGATTTGTGTTTTTTGGGGGGGGATTTTAATTGTGTTTTGTCTCTTTCTGATAAGATCGGTAGAACACAGAAATTGTATGCAGACTCTAATTTTTTAAACACCATGCATCTGCAAGCTCGATTGAAGGATTGTGCAGCTGAAGTTAACTGTTTGCCTGCTCACACCTTTTCTAGGGGACATTTATCAACTAGGATTGAATTCTTGTTTGCCTCCCAGTGGATTCCCATGCAGACTTTTTCAGTCTCTCCTGTGGAGACTTCGGACCATAGGTTAATTAAAACTCTAGTGGGGGCACCTTTGAATAAACCAAACCCCAGTCCAATCTGGAGACTAAATTCAGCTTTATTGGAGGATATGGAGATCTGGTCTACTATCCAAGAGGAATTGGAGGACAGGTTTTCTGTCTTCGAGTTGTCTGACAACTCACTGTTTTGGTGGCAGGACACTAAACATGATCTGAAGGCGCTCTGTGGTTCTTTAGCAAAAAAGGCAGCAAATACTAAATATCTACATATTTACGCCTGTGGGACCATTTACAGATGCTGTTGTCCTGCTCGGTAGAGACTGGAAAAGTCCTCACTGAAGACATACAGACTGTCAAAGGGGAAATGAGCAAATATCAATATGACAGGGCACATTCGTTGTTGTTAGAGCAGAAATTTGGTGCACAGGGTAAAGTTCAAAATGTTAACCCATATGACTGTTGTAGGGTGGATTCTAAATTTATGGCTTCTTTGAGACATGCTTCGGGTGATATGGTAGATACTGGGGTAGCAATACGGGTTGTGGTTCAGGATTTTGTGGAAGCATCGTTTTATGAAAATGATCCGCCTCTTCCTGGGATTATTGATTTTCTGCATCAGCTTGACATTCCTGAGTTGTTGGAAGTGGACAAAGTGGCTTTAACTTCTCCTGTATCTCGAAAGGAGGTTAAAGATGTGATCTGGGGTTTACAGACTGGGTCTTCTCCTGGGCCAGATGGTATTCCAGAGGAATTTTATAAAAAGTCTAAGGGGCTGCTCAGCGAGTATTTGGTGTCTGTCTTTAATGATATTTTATCTGATCTGGTATCATTTCCCTCAGCTTTGGCGGACAGCATTTTGATTTTTTTATTCAAAAAAGGAGACAGGACAGACCTCCAGAATTGGAGGCCTATAAGTCTTATAAATCTTGACTGGAAGATTTTATGCAAGATACTATGCAAACGTTTGTCTTGGGTTGCCCAAGAGGTTATTTCTCCTAGTCAGGCTTGTGCTATTCTCCATTGTACTATGGGGGATGTGGCGAAACTTTTGAGAGAAGCTTTGATAATCCTGGGGTACCTGGATATTTGATTTCACTTGATCAGGCTAAGGCTTTTAATGAGGTTCCACACGTTTATCTTTTTCAGGTGTTGAAGAGGTATGGTATTCCCAACCTTTTTGTTGACTGGCTTAAAATTATTTATAATGTGGCTTCATCTTGTCCCCTTGTTAATGGATGGCTTGTGAAGTATGTGAGAATCCGGGGGGGGGTTAGGCAGGGGTGTCCTTTAAGCCCTCTTTTATATATCTTTTCTCTGGACCCTCTATTGAGGACTTTGAATGTGGGTTTAGGGATTTTGCCCATGCATTGTTTACAGGGTATTTCTTTTCCAGTTGCATTAGCTTATGCAGATGATACTACAATTTTGGTGGCGGATAGGGTATCTGGGGAGAGGGCCATGTCGGTGGCGGATACCTTTTCTGGTATCTCTGGCTCTAAAATTAATAAAAATAAATGTAAAGTTGTAGGTATTCATGTTTTGGGGGTGGCTGGACAGACTGTCGGCGGTATCCCCATCATTGATGCACCAATTAAGCTTCTAGGCTTTTGGTTTGGAGCTCCGGATTCAGCTTCCCTGAACTGGGAGCTGGCTTTGTCCCTTGCTGTTGAAAAGGTAGGTAGATGGAAGGGTTACCCTATGTCTAAGAAAAAAAGGGTTTATATGTATAAGACTTTTATTGTACCTTTATTTCTTCATGTTAGTCAGCTTTATCCTTTGCCAGTTAAGTTAGAGGTAAAAATGTATAGCGTGTCTTTTCAATTGCTTTGGGGGAGTCGATTGAACCCTATAAAGAGAAATTGCACTTATTGGCCAATTGCTCAAGGAGGCCTCAATATGTTGAATCCAGTGATTTTCTTTTTATTTATGTTTCTTTATAATAATTTTGTACCCATTTTGTTGGGCAAACTTAACTGGGTTCCCCTTCTAAAGGACAGGTGCTTGTATTTTTGGAAAGATGGGAGACACTGCTCTGGGGGAAATTTTTGGGTATTCCACATGACGTCTCTTTATATAATGGAAGTTTGCAGGAAGCTGAAAGCTTGGCAAATAACAACTGTTGAACTTTTGCATAATACTAGGAAGCTAGAGTATCAAAAGATTCTTCATACTGTGTGTTTTGCTAACCCTTGTCTTGTTTTGCCAGAATCGGTAGTGCTCTCTGATGTTCTTGGACAACTGACTGAATCTAGGATCCCTCCTAAAATGTGGGATTCTGTGTGGCTCTGTTGCCACTCTAGATTAAATGTTCGGGGCAACCATTTTCACAAAAGTATTTTAGAATGGTCTTGTGTGAGGGAGGGTTGTGGGTTGGTTACTGAAATAATGTCCCACCTTTCTTTTCAATGTGAACATATCAGGGATCTATGGCAGTTATTGGCCTCTTCCTGGGGTATCCCACTGATACAGGACATGACCTATGAGACTTTGATTTATGGTCAGTATAGTCAAGATATATGGAGGAATTTCTATAAGGGGACAACTCAGGTGGTTTTTGCGATCATTAAATGGGTCATTTGGCAAACAAGATGTCAATTTGTGTTGCAGCAAAAACAGCTACTTTTATTGGGTCAACAGCTCAAAATAGAGCAAGAAATTTATGTGTTTTTTGTTAAAGAAAGTCTTACTTTCTTGAAAACTTTAATGCACACCTGGTGGAGAGGTTGGAGCATTGTTCCTTTTTTGCAGGTTTCTGCTTGACTCCCTGTATGACTGTGGGGGTTGTTGACATTTTGATCAGTGTTATTCTTTCTAGATGATACTTATGGGGTGGGGGAGGTTGCTCTGGGCTGAGGTATCTCTTGTTTTTCTTGATTTTTTTTCTTTTGGTTCTGTATTTTTTATGCATTTCTGCTGGTGGGTTTGGGGATTTTGCTGGGTGTTTCTATTGTTTTGAAAAATAGGAGACTTGTTTTTTGGGTATTTATTGTTTCTCAGTTTTTGTTATGTTCCTTATTCTGCTGCAATGTATTGTTTTTGTTTTCCTTTTGTTCTATTTTGAAGTTTTGTTCAACAAAAAAATTCCCCTACTCTTTTCGATAAGTGCCATGGGATCTTTAACATCCACCTGAACTACCACCAATCTAGGCAGATGGGACCTCAGTTTAATGTCTCATCCGAAAGACAGCACCTCAGAAGTGCAGCACCCCTCTCATGCTGCACTACAGTGTCAGTACTGGGATATTAACCCAAATGCCAGATGTGGGAACTGAACCCATAGCCCTCTGATCTCCATGCCTCAGAGGCGAGTGTGTTACCTACTGAGCCACTGGCACTGCTAGTGATGAGCCGCTGAGCCTCGAAATGGGCCTGGGCTGAATGACCGGGCCCCATTTGCACTTCCAATCTCTTCCCACCAGCTTCCTCGGCCCGCCCAATCAGGACCCTCAAATACCTTCTCAGAGGCACCATCTCTGCCCAGCCAGTGGGCAGGCCAATCCGCACCTTCCAAAAAAAGGTTAACAGGGCAGAGAGGATTACATTATTAAAAATCCCCAGAAGGGGGTGCTTACGGTAGTAGTGGTGTATTATTTTAAAGTTTAATAAGAGGTTCTTTAATCAAAATTTAGGATGTAGGGGAGAAAGCTTCAGAGCAGGATCTTTCGCATAATGGACCCTATGCACTAATAGTCTGAATTCCTGCGCACCACATAAGGGTGGCATGTAGGCATTCATATGCCAGAATGCCATGTGGCAGTGATCTGTCCACCACCAGCAGCATTCACCAAAAGCACACTAGCATCTTGCATGTTGCATCCCCCAGACCTCCGTGGGGTGCCACGCCAGGGGCGGGACAGAGGCATGCAAGGGGTGCCCAAGCTGCACATATGCACTAGGGTACTTGTGTGCGGTGACAGAGTGGGTAATTCTGCATGAGAGGGACCCTGCTGTAAGTATGTATGTGCCCCCCAAATGTTAATGTTGGGGTGCAGCAGCAATGGGATCCCCCACACACACATCTATACCAGCATGGTGGGATACCTGAGTGTGCTAGTGGTGGCTATTTAGGCAAATGCCTGGTGTTTGACACAGGTAGGTTGCACACCATCCCAGGAGCCCCCGCCTGATGGGGATCCATGATGGGACCCAGGACGGGCATCCCATTGGATGCCCCCAGAGTCCTGAGCTCCACCCCCACAGTCCTCCACTGTGAAGCTGCATGCTGAGGGGGAGGGGGGGCGTGGACAGGCAGCCGGTGGTCATAAATGTCACCTGGAGTATGCCAGTGTGGGGCTGTGGTGATGAGCAGGTTGGTTACATACATTTCACACTTAATTCCTGCCTATTAGTGCATAGTGCCCAAAATTCTTAGAGACGCTGCCCATGCCATGTGCAGTACAGGCCAGGAAAGTCAGAAATTCATTAGTCAGACTAATGTGTGGCTAAAGGTATGACATAGTGAGTAAGGGGTTGGAGTTCCTAAGCCACTGGAGAGCATTTTACACTAGTAGGAGCACAGGCAGGAGGGACGAGCTTCACTCCACATGAGCAAAAGAGGGGTATACACCCTAATAAATAGAATAAACAATATGGGAGACTAGGGTTTCACCTTAGTGACAGAGTTGTTGAGGCTGATGAGGGAATGCACCCATGCTCACTGGATCATGAAACAAATTGAAACAATGGAACAAGTCAAGAAAATGTCTTAAAACATTTTATTGTAGGACTGCAAATATTGTAGAAATTACATGGAAATAAAATGAGCAGGGCAATTAAACTGGAACTGTAGGGTGAGACAACACTAAAATATGTGAATTCCTGTTGGAGCCTTAGCCGAGGCAGATGGGTTTAGCATCACCGGTATCACTGAAACTTGATGGAATGTCACAACCTCAGGGGATACAAATCAGGAGAAGTGTAAAGTATTCTGAACAGACCAGAATGGGAAGAGAAGGGGAGGAGTAACATTGCTTAATAAACAGGAATCATAGGTCCAGGTAATAGAAGATAGGATGAGGAGGAAAAGAGACCGTGAAACTTTATGGAAAGAGTTAAATGAGAGTAACAGAAGTAAAATATTGCTGGGAGTATGCTGTATACCCCCTAACCAGGCACGGAACCTGGCTCATGAAGAATATGATGAAATGGAATAACAGGCTATACAGATCTGGTTGTACTTACGGGACATAACTGTACTTTGCATTCTTCCCTCTCCCTACTATCTCTTGATGCCAAGCTCTTCACCCACTGTATCTTCTTTATCTCCAAATTTTGGTTTGGCTCTCTCCCCTCGTATATAACCTCTCTCCTCTCTCTTTCCTCTTCATCTTTCTGCTCTCTTTGTAAATCTTGCTCTAACTTTTGCACTCCCTCAAATGAAATCTACTGCTGCCCAGGCTGCCTTCTAATTTAGCTTCCTTAAACTTTGGGGTTCCCTTCCCCCTTCCATTCACTCTGTTCCTTCATTTCCTGCTTTTAAAGCTCTCCTCCATGAGTTGTCTACTCACTCCTGCAGTTGCTTCTGATATTGAATTTACTTTTTACCTGAAACTTAACTAATTCTCTGTCCCTTAGCAATTCCCAGCTTCCCCAGTATCAGTCATTCTCTCCATTGCTTTATCTCTCCCTCTCCTGGGAATGGCACCAATGTTTCACAACACTCACACCTTGTCTTCTCTTTCCCTGCAAACCCTCTTGCCTCTGCTCCTCCCTGCCATCTTTGATTGCATTATGAAGCCACGCTAGCCACTGCTCCATGATATCTGGCAGTCCAGTGGGTGAGTGTGAGCCTCTGGCAAATGCAGTTGGCTGAACCAAACTGCAATGCACATACAGTATAAAAGTCAAAACATTTTCCCCAGCTGCTATGGCTACCATATCTCAACCTCAGCAACAAGTCAGCCTTCCTTCCATCCCTGGTCTCAGCTCACCCCACATTGGCCCTAATGCCTTGATACTTGTGCAGCAGCCACAACACAAGAAAGTCAGTCTAGTTGATTGACTAGTGGATTTGGATTTAAAATACCAGCATACCATTCCGGTCTGGAGTTACGCAGAGGACAAAGACTGCCACAGCTGGCTGACAGGCTACAGAAGAGGTGCTGTCATACTTTGAGGGGTTTCCTGGTTGTTGGCTGCAGCCTATAACCTGTGTACTGGCTGAACTCCACAGAAGGCATTATCTTACCATTGACCTACTCAAACTTTGCAACAGGCATAACAGGTAGCCTAGTCTGGCCATCATCTCAAACTTTGGTGCAGCTCAGGTTCTTCTCAATGCAAGCTCAACCCCACATCACTCCCCCGTTTACCACTTACTCAAAGTGATGCAATGAGTTGGCCATTCTCAGCTATTGCCATGGCCCTTGTGCCCACTGCCCTGCTGTACTGCATCAGGCTCACTCTGCTACTCTTACTTAGCTAACAACCCCCCCCCCAAACAGGTCATGACACTGGGATTCCAAACCCCCCATGTTGCCAATCAACACCACCCTTGACACACTCCAGCACTGTGGTGCCCAATTGTCAGTGTCAGCTAACCACACACCCACCATGATATGCAATACTAGAAACCCAGCTCCCGGTGCCACCAAACAACACACCAGCACTGGGGTGCCTAGTCCCCAGTGTCAGATCCCAGAAAAAAGAAAACCATCAATCGCCATTCTCCTTCTTTTTATTACTTAAAAAAGGAAAACTGTTTAGCAATATTTTCTAGCGCCTGACCCCAGCTAACCCCCCCTCTGAGTACCCACCACCCCACAGACTCCTATATCTCAATTACTTAACTGGGGTCCCACAAAGTAACCCTGCCTGTGACTGAGGAACATCCTCTCTCTACTGTGCCTGATTGCAAACAGACTGAAAACAGGATAAGTCTAGTTAATGGCTTTTCATGAATTCAAAAACTTTTACTCATAACGTCCTTGATTTTTTTTTTTATTTTTGTCACAGATTTTCAACATAGCCTTTTTTACCTCACCTCATGAAAAGAGAGGTGTCATTTTTCAAATCCCCTCCAAAACATGTTTTTGCAGTGGCTGCACAAAATCACATTTTGGACAGGATTTTTAAAATGACCCCTGTCTTGATCATAAGATGGGCTAGTAAAAAATACTTAGTTGAAAATGTGGTGTCAAAATCTCAAAAAGCAACAAAGTTATGAAGAAACATTTACATTTTTCAATGTTTAGTCATAACTTTCTTAATTTTTGAGATGCTGAACCCACGTTTTCAACATAGCCGTTTTTTACCCCACTTCATGAACATGTTATTGTCATTTTTCAAATCCCACTCAAAGTATTGCTTTCATGGTCATGCCACGAAATGACATTCGGGGCAGGATTTCATAAATGACACTTGTCATGTTCATAAGGAAGGGTAATTAAAAAAAACTCTTAAAAATCTGGGGTCAGAATCCCTCCCCTGAAAAAAATAACCAAGTTATGAAGACACATTTAGATGTTCCATCATTTACTCATATCATAGCCACTTTGATAATCTCAAACCCACATTTTCTACATAGTGTTTTTTATTACCCTACTTCATAAACATGGCAGGTGTCATTTTCACATCCCCCTCCAAACCTGTTTTTGCGGTCCTTCTGCCAAATCCTGTTATGGGTGGGATTTGATCAATGGCAGTGGGCACGCTCCTGTGCCTGGGTAATAAAACTACTATCCTGAAAATGTGGGCTCACAACCTAAGAAAGCAATAACTTTACGAGTGAATGTCTTCATTTTACACCTCAGGACAATTTCACCTTTAAAATTTGTGTTTTTAATTTCTTACTTTTAACAGCTTTACTATTGATGCCCAGCAACTATACAGCAAACACTGTATGAGCAAATAAACATGATTGGCATTGGCTGATGCTTGTTTAGGTAGTGACAAGACCTCTTTCAAGTCAAGGAAGGTAGTAAAACAAGGGGACATGATCTGAGACTATAAGGTGGGAAGCTCCTTTATGTCCAAACTTCCTTTGTTCTAGGGACAAACATTCATGCCAAAGAAATTTAAAAAAAAACTAATTGTACGGTGTGAATATGGCTTCTGAGCCTGTCTTATTTTGTAGCAAATTGCATAGCATAGCATATCATCTTTCTACAGAGGATTCAAGTCAGTTATTAACAAAACAGCCACGGCTGTAAACTGTGCCATTCTAGTGTTCGGAGAAATGACAACGAGGTGAACAGTATTTGAAACAAAGAGTGCTGATGTCATTGCTCTGTACAGTGGCAGTTTTTTTCTCTCTCTAAGAAGGCTGGGAACATGATGCAGTGCAGTAGCGCACAGTGGTCCTTGGTTGTCCTTGGTAACTACTTTATGAGATAAACATGGTCCTGACAGAAGGCTTCTGAGCTGGAGCCATCAGTAACACATATGGTAATACAGGATTCTGTTACACCCAAGAAAGACACATTAAGCAGAATCTGGGAAACACAAGTCAACAAAAGAGATTCAGTTACCAAAGTATCTGTCAACTCAGCATAAATGCTATGCAAACAGCAAACAATGAGGGATGCGATGCAGTCCATTACCTTTAGACCATAAGGAACTTTCTGAACCATTACCTCAAAAGATAGTCATTCATCATGATAAACTGTAGAGACAAATGTCTTTTTTTAAGATTTAAGCATTTTGAGTTTTCTATATCCCAAGACAACTGGGATGAATTAATATGTTTAAATATGGAGAAAATATGTTTTACTAGTTTCAGTGGTGTCTTTCTGTCTGCTCATGTTTCATGACTCAGAATCAGGAGCCAGCTAATACATTTCAGAACTCTGTTGTGTGCAGGGCTGAACACATAATGTTTGCAGTTCCTTTTCAAAGGCTTATTTTACTGCTACTTTTTCTTTGTTGTTTAATTTTTTTTAATTGAATTTTCATAAGACATACACAATACCAGACAACATCGGGGTACAACTTGGTGAAAAACAGATCCAATAAAGACACAAACAGAACATAATTCACAGGACATATTGTACCAGCCTTTGTTATCAAGCTCAGATGTATCAGTCCTTAGCTGGTAGGTACAAATCAATAAGAGAAAAAATAATCTAAATTGCTAATAGACATGCAGTTCACATTACACACAGGAAACAAAGTTTGATTCCTTTTCTGTATTTATCAGGTTTTACAGTTACTTACAGTTATTTAGGTGTGGTATCCTTCTCCTGGCATGCCTCTTTGTGTTGTAGTGCACCCCTTGTTCAGGGCTATATCACTCTATGTCGGAGGAGCACAGCCTCCGCTATTGGCAGTGGGTCCAGAAACTTGTCCCGGCTGTGGAGGAACAGTTCCTTGCTATCTCTCAATGCAAAGGTCAGTCATTCTAAGGCAAGGTTTTGCAAGATGGTAAGAATTCATTGGCTGTTTCAGTACCTTGCAGATGGATTTATATCCAAAAGAAATTAAAAATGACAGCTTTAATATCAATTTCATGTTTTAAGAACTATCTTACTGAAAGTACATATCACAAGTGCAATTGTTTTAAATGAATGTCTCTTAAACTATTTGTTTGTCTTGTGTGTTACTCTGATTTGTGTAAAATATTTTTGTCTCATTTGTTCAACTTCTAAATGCAATTGTAAAAGAGAGTTTACTCTCAATTTGCTTTCCAATAAATTGATTGATTGATTGACTGAAGATAAGGACCTTCATTTGAGTCACCATTGGGGGTGACATGAGAAACACAGGTGTTCTGGATACATTGGCAAGCTTGTTTCAGGAGTACTCTCATCCCCCTTGGATAGGGCCCCCATCCCTCTTTCCCCAGATCTTCCATACCCAACTGAAGTGATACCAAGGCAAATGTCATTCCTTTGGAGAAAATCCTGGTAATCTCTTGTGCCACCCCTATCCAAAATTCTTGCAGTTCTGAGCACTCCCAGAAATAGTGCAGGTACAGTAAGTGCCCCTAGCTGCATTACACCTCCCTCACATAGGGGATATCGTGGGGTTAAATTTATGTAATGTGACTGGCAGGCAGTATAACCTGTGGGTCAACTTAAACTGGGACTCTTGGTATTTACTGCATCTGAGTAGCCCCATGCACATGTTGAATACTGTTTTCCAGTTCTCTTCCACAATGTCGCAGCTCAGGTCTCTTGTCCACTGGTTCCTCATCTTGTTTGAGAGCTCTGGGAAACAGGCTTTATCCTGCCTGGCCATTATGCTATGAAACCTTTATATACTAACATACTAAGTTGCCAGCAGATTAGGTCAATCGGCCTGTCGAGTCTGCTTGATTAGCAGCACACAGTTATGATACCGTAGCTGCCCCCCACCTCACTTGTACCCTCCCTCTCCATTCCCCCTCCCAGAACATCTCCTTTGTTCCTTGCACTCCCCATGTGTACTATTACCTTGTATCTGTCACAACCCCTCTTGAACCCCCCCACTGTATCCGCAGCTACCAGTTCTATTGGTAGTGCGTTCCATGGTGCCGCCACCCACTCCATAAAGTAATGCCTCCTTACCTCTCCCATGAACCTCCTGCCAACCAAGCTCATGGTGTGACCTCTCGTGGACCCTTCCTCCTTTAGCTAGAACAGACTTTCTGTGCTGACACAATTCTTCCCCTTCAGATGTTTAAAGACCTCTATCATGCCCCCCAGGCCCCCCTCTCCTTCAGGGAGTACATGTTCAGCTCCCTGAGTCTCTCCTCATAGGACCTGTCCCCCAGACCTTGTATCATCTTAGACACTCTCCTCTGGACCCTTTTCAGGACAGCAATGTCCTTCCTCAAGTACGGGCACTAAAACTGCATGCAGTGCTCCAGGTGTGGCCTGACCAGGCAGTTGTACAGGGGCAGGAGGACCTCCCTTCTCCTCGAAGTTATCCCCCTGGCGATGCACACAAGCATTCTGTTTTCTTTAGCCACTGCCCTCCTACACTGCTCTGAGTTATTCATTTTTGGCATCTATGATCTCCCCAAGATATGTTTCTCCCCCTAAGACCGTCAGCTTTGATATGGCACCAAGCTGTGCACTCGAGCAGACTCGGTAGACCGACACGCCTGTTTCCACTGGCAGTTTCATATGTTCATAGCTTTACCCCTCCCAAAAAGTAGTCATGTCCAGGGTTCCTAACTCCCAAGTGGATTACGCTGCATGTCTTGACATTAAACCTCTGCTGCCGAGTGTGCAACCCCCTTTCAAGTGTCTCCAAATTGTCCAGTAGTGCCCTTCTCCCTTCCTCCTCATCCACCACTGCACCCTGCTTGGAATCATCGGTGAAGAGGCTCAGTCTGTTCCTAATTCCCTCACCAATGTCCGAGATGAATGCATTAAACAGGAGCGGTCCCAACACCGACCCCTGGGGGAACCCACTGATGGCCTTTCTGGGAGTCAAGACTTCACCCCCCCCCCAAATACCACTATCTGAAAACACTCAGTTAACCACTTACCTATCCACCCCACCATCTTTTCACCCACCTCTATGCCCCTCAGTTTGCCAAACAGTCTCACGTGTGGCACCAAGTCAAATGCCTTGCTGAATTCCAGATAGAGCAAATCTACTGGCCTTCCCTGGTCCAATGCCCTTGTCACACAATCATAGAACTCAACAAGGTTGGTTTGACACAATCTACCTTGGACGAACCCATGTTGGTGTTCATCTAGATGGCTTTGTGCCTTCAGGAACTCCACCATCCTCTCCTTCAGGATGGTCTCCAACAGCTTCTTCACCACCGATGGCAAGTTGACAAGTCTGTCCCTCCCGTGAGCCACTCTTGTGGAGAGGCATGATATGTGCCATCCTCCATTCCTGAGGTACCCACCCTGTCTGAAGGGAGGAATTGAAAAGGTCCATCAGTGGTGCAGCTAGGACATCCGCCAGTTCAGCACCCTGGAATGAATCCCATCTGGGCCAGGAGCCTTATCAGTTCTCTGAGACTTCACTTGAGAGCCACTCACACCCTTTCCACTGGGATTTCACCATCTGTGAGTGTCCCCCCAGTGCTGACCTTACCACCCCCCTGTGGTATTGGTCCATCTCCTTCCCTTGTGAAGACTGAGGAGAAGTACTCATTAAGTACCTCTGCTTGCTCCACGGCCTCCTTAGCCCACCCACCTCCTGTTTTTAACCTGTTTATCTGCCCCCTTCCTTCTTTCCCTGATATATCTGAAAAATCCTTTCTCCCCCTTCCCGATTTCCTGCATCAACCTCATCTCCTTCTCTGCCTTGGCTGATCTCACCACCCTACTCACCATTTTGGATATCCTGTGATACTCCTCCCAGCCTTTGTCCCCTTGCAAGCGCTTATACTTTTGAAAGGCCAATCTTTTCCACCTCACAAACTCCTGAACCTCCCTGGTCCACCAACTGGGTTTTCTGGCCCTAGCATTCTTGTGGCAGACTCTCGTGTAGGCCTTCATGACTTCAAGAAGCCCCCTCTTTACTATCTCCCACCTGCGCTCCATGCCCATATTCAGTCTGATCTCTTCTAAATGTCCCTTGAGAACATCTGCCATCCCCTCAAAGTCCACTCCCCTGAAGTCCACCACCATCATTTTAGTGCAGTTTCCCACCCTGCCCAGGTCCAAGGAGAATCATACTGTAGCATGGTCACTCCCCGCCAATGGGTCCTCCATGACCAAGTTCCTAACCAGGTCTCCATCAGTCAGAACCAAGTCCAAGATGCATCCCTCACTGGTTAGCTCAGCCACTAGTTTGGATAAGAATGCATCCTTGAAGGCATCCAGCAGGCGTTGCTCTGTAGCTGACGATGATGCCATGGTGCCCCGGTCTACCCTCGACATGTTGAGATTTCCTATCACCACGATTTTACCCCCACCTCAGCCACAGTGGGCTCTTAGGTTCCTCACAAGTTCCTTGATGAGGTCTTCTGACTGAGAGGGTTGTCTGTACACCACCCTCAGGTTGATCCTCCTGCCCCAGGAGCTTGCAGATAACGCATAACGCTTTTATACTATCTTCAACTTCCTCCACCCAGCAGCTATCAATGCCATTCTTAATAATCAGGGCCACCACCCCCCTTATGACTGCCCTGTCCTTCCTAAACACAGTGTACCCCGGCAGATTCATGTCCCACTCATGATGATGTGTGACCTATGTCTCTATGACTGCTGCCACACCCACCCCACCCTCAGTCAGCATTGCCTGCAACTCAGGCATCTTGTTCCCCAGACATCTTGCATTAATCAAGAATGCTTTCTACCCTGGCCCCTTCGGCCTGCCGATCTCCCCCACCTTTAGCCCTCTGGCCTTTTACGAGTCCCCCCTTCCCCCCCATTCTATCAGGTGCTCCCATCACTACCTACTGTTGGGGTGAGGAGCCCAAGTTCTTCCTTGCTGCACTTGTCTGCCCTTACATCAAGCCCCAGCCCTCTCCTCTCTACAAGTTTAAACCCCACCTAACTCCTATAAATTCACTGAATTTTCTTTTTAAGACGGCCCTCCCTTCCAAATTCAGGTGGAGTCTGTCTCTAGCATACAGCTCCTTGTCTTCCCAAGTTGAGCCCCAATCACCCACCAGCCTGTACCCCACAGCCGAGCACCAGGCCCTCAGCAATTTGTCTACCTCTGTAATTTGGAGCTTTCTCTCCACATTGGGCCAAAGCACTGGAAGGACCTCAGACAAGGCCCCGATTTTTCTGTGGCATTTTGGAGCAAAGTTCTGAAACAGGGTTGCCATATGCAATACAAACTTCTGTGGCAGTGTACAGTTATTTCTGTGGCATACAATTGTCACACTATTCCCCTTATTTTTACATATTTTTTTGTTTTTCTCCATACTTGCCATTTCCTTTTTAAAGTCTAGTGTTTATATTGTAACATTCACCCGTTATCAGTTTAGAAAAAAGGCAAAACAAACTTCTGCCCACTCGGGGTGGGATAGTACTGATAATGACAAAATAGGAAAGAGACGGGGTAATCAGATTGGATGACCTAAAGGTATCCAAGCAGGGTGTCAGGCAGTTGGGAGGGCTAGTGGGATGCTGGTGTGCATAGGAAGAGGTATCGCCAGCAGAAAAGGGAAGTGGAATTACCCCTATATAGATATCTCCTTTACCTTTTGCTGCCTCCTGTATTGGCTGATTATGTGGTAGCAACACTTCCTACTCAAACAATATTTATGCATCAGTTTAATTATATATTTCTTTTTTTTTTTTCATTTGAAGCAGTAAGCTGTAAGCTGTGATACAGCATTTGTTTTCAAGTAGTGATATCAAGTAGGAACGTAGGAAGCTCTGAGCTTTGTTAGTAATCAATTTCAAGATAAAATATAATATTTAATAGAAAATTATACCAAAAGATGCACGAGCCACTGACTGGGATGCCAGCCTAAGTCTGAGCTGTGTTGCACTGCAACTTTCATCCATTCATAAAAATTCCAGAATGATGCATTCTGTGCAAAAGTATTCAGTACTTCTGCAGAATTTATATTTTCAAATGATGCCCGAGACAGCCTGAGTGATCTATCTGTATGTTGTTTTTTCTTTCTTTCTTTTTCTTTCTTTCTTCTTTCTTTCTTTCTTTCTTTCTTTCTTTCTTTCTTTCTTTCTTTTTTCTTTCTTTCTTTCATTTTGTCTGAGAATATTACGTGATCATCAGCGAATATAATACAGAAATTTGGTGAATTAATGTTTTTATTTATTAATATTGTATGAGCTAGGGAGGAACTTGGCAACTCCAGTACTCCACAAGTTTTCTGTGACTTGAAGCCTCCTTTGCTCCCTGTGGGCTCGGACAGAGGACTCAGGGAAATAATTTTATCGGGGATGTCTGGAACTGGGGTAACAGAAGCAGCAGAATGGAGCCATGGAGAGACATAATTCAACAACAAAAAATTAAGGTAGTTGGGCATTGCTGTAAATTTGATTCCTTTTCTGCCCCATGTCACCGACAGCCAACCCAGGCGGGAAAAAATAATTGGAATTGAAACTGCTTTCTGTGACCTGTTTTCTTTGGGAAAAAAATCAATTAAACAAACAAAAAAAACAAAACAAAATAAAACTAACAAAAAGAAGAGGTACTTCGACTGTACTGTAATTTTTAGTCCATTTCTGCCCATGTCACGGACAGCCACCTGGGTTGGTCCCATGATAGGAGTGTGGGTGATAGTTGTATTTTGTCCTCGATGAGGAGCAATTTTTTATTTTGTTACATTAAAGAAAATATATTGCCCACCAGAGAGCAGGGATCAGGGTGGCTGTTGGTGACATGGGCAGAAACAGACTAAAAATTACAGTACAGCCCAAGTACCTCAGCTTTTTGTTATTTTTTTTTCTTAAAGGGGACCACTGTCTTAAAAGGTAGTTCGCCAATTGGGCTTGTTGCAGTTTTTTTGTTGAAATCTCCATACTGACCACAGTGCAGCTGCCATGAATGAACAGATTTCAACATTGTTCAAATGAGAGCATGTTACTGAGCTCGTAACAGTTATGACCATTCACAAGGTGATCTCAGATGAGCTGTTGAAAGCATGTGCGGTAAGTTTCTTGTAACAGTGCTTACCTGCCTGCTGTCAGTCTTTACACATGGCAGTCTTCGCCTGAAATGACTGCGTAGTTGGTATAAAATATCTCTGTTACTGTTAGCTGAAGAAACTAGTTAACATTCAAAAGACTAGTTAGTTTAACTGGCAGATTGAATAAAATCTAGAGTAATGGAATCCCCCAAGGTATGTTCTATTTCAGACTCCAGTTATTATGCTTAATTTGGTTGTAGATATGTGACTTGTCAGTACAGATGCTGGTTCTGATTTCATTTCCTCTCATTTACATGTACTGCAGTATTTGAATTAATGGCTATGTTAGACAGTATTGGGTACCGTGCTGATTTTATTTCAAGTGTATTTCCTAATTAGTAATCATGACCTGCTTAGCACATAAGGGATATTTTCAAAGAATCAAAAGTCTATGTGACCATTCAGTACTCGCAGCTAAGTAACTTCTGTGGTCTGACACCAAAAATTCCGCAATCAGACACGATTTCTGTGGGTGGCTATGAATTCTGAGGGTGACTATGAATTCTGTGGGCAGCCCCAAATTCTGTGGAAATTCTGCGGGTGACCATGGCCATGAATTTGCGGAAAACTTGGGGACTTGACCTCAGAGAATGAGACCATGCACCCTTCTGCAAGACAGACTCTGGTCAGCTCCCTGAACCTAGCCTGCACCTCTTTCACACTATTACCCTCCATGTCATTGGTACCCATGTGCACCAAGATGTGGGAGGACCCCCCACAGTCCCTCACCAAAGCGTGCACTAAGTGCTTGGCCTTGTGCACAGTCATGCCAGATATGCTCTTGACCCTAATAGCACTTCTTTTCCCCTCTCCCTTCCCCCCAATTTGATGCCTCTGATTATGGAGTCCCCCAACAGTATGACTCTAGCCACCTCTTTACCCCTGACCCTGATGCTCTATTCTGCCCTACTGCCCCTTAATTACTCTACCCCGCTGCACTTTCTGATGGTTTCCTCTGTCACACTACCTTCGATTCCCTCAACTTCCCTGAGCCTTCTGTCATCCCTGTCTGGCTGTTCACTGCCCAGCCCCTCCTCTCCCGCCCTTGCTCCCCCACAGCACCTCCATTAAAGCTTGCCCCAGCATCACCCCCGCCACCCCCGACCACCTCCTCCTCCTCCTCCCTCCCCCATCATATGCTTCTTTCCCATCCAAGACTCCCTTTGCACTCTCCCCCTGTCTCCCCACCCGCCTCACCCTCCTGACCACGCTTATGCCAGCATTTCCCCTTGGACCTGGTACTCCCCCAACCTCCAGCTTCACCATCACCCCCACCCTTCCTCCTAGTCTCCCCATCATTTCCCTCCTCCTCTCCTCTCCCTACACACTCCTTCCCTTGTCTCAGACTCGGTCATCCCTTATCTGCATAGATCCAAGAGTCTCGTATTTATTAGATGTGCTAACCCTCCTTCTGCCCTGGTGGCACCCACCCCAGCATTAAGCCTCCTTGGCACCGGGCCTTTACATGTCCTCTTCCCTCCATGCACCACCTGCCATCCAATTCTACCCCCGAGGTCTGGGTCATATACCTCCAGTGTCCCGTCCCTTACTCCCCTCCATCCATCTCCTGTTTCTGCTCTCTTATCCCCATAAGGTGCCATGTATCCATCCCTCCCAGCTCCAGGAGCCCTTGTTAACCTGATTAACTCCCACTACAGGTTAATCAATTGAGCTTCCAACTGCCCCATCCTGATACAAACCGGACACCCCCCAATCCTTCACAACATGCTCATGAAGACTGCTGCCCCACATGAATTGTAGCCTACAATTCTCCCCTGTCCCCCCTTGCCATTGCCCACCTTCCACCCTGCTCTCCTCGATGCCCCATAGTATCCCAAGTCAAGCTACAGCCTTAGGCCCACCCACTCCTCTGAAGCCCCTCCTCACTCTCTCCAAGTACCCTGTCCCTCTCAATGGTCCTGCCTCTCTAGCAGATTTATTAGATGAGGAGGTGGGAGTGAGAGTGTGGGAGAGGCTGCGCTATACCAAACTAGCAGCCTACAGCAGCAACTCCACCACATAGGTTCCAGCAGCTACTACAATGAGCAGTAAGGAAAAAGTTCTACTTATCCCTAAAGGCACCACACTACTAATTGATATAGGAATGAATCAGTCACTTCCCTGGCTTATCTGGATGAGCTCCTGGACTGCTGACTCCTTCTCATGCAGTCTCCTGCTCCTCTCTCTTCCAGCACTACACAGGTTCTGGTGCAGCTGAGGAAATGAAAAGCTCACAATAATACAAACTCCTCACTCCCAGGCCTGGTTGTTCCAGATGGTGAAGTGGAGAGGCCTCGACCAGTTCTCTCCCTAAGCTTCAGCCATGAAATCTGGTCTGCATGTACTTGTACAGTTGTCTCACTGTAATCTGGTGCTGTTGTATTTCTGCCATAGTCTTGAGTCCATCATTTGTATACAGATCCCCCACAAATAAAGCATGTGCTTGTGCTTGGGGCAGACAAGCACAACCTTAGCTGCACCCTCTACACCCAAAAAAAGTTAGTTACCCTTATCTAGCAGAATTAAGCTCCAGACATGTCTGCTAGCCAAGAAGACATTACTGGGTCTAACCCCCCCCCCGACTCTAACTCACTGCTTCCACCCTGTCACCAACCTCTACAACACCAGGCGCATGGCTCGGAATGTCCTTCAACTGTCTTTCCACTGTACTCAGCTGGGCAAACATTCATTCACAGTTAGGGCCACTGGCTGGTTAAATGAGCTGTCTGATACCTTGTTCAAGCTATCTAAGTTTGACAAATTTAGGTGAGCACTATGGGCAACCCTAACAGTTTAATGCAGTTGTAACCGTGAATCATCCTAACTAAAGTCCCTCACGGTACGCATTTTGAACTGTGTCAGACTCTAGCTCTGAGGTTGCGTACCATTACTATGCTAGTTTTACACTGATTCTGTCTTCCTGCCTTATTGAAAAATTGTACGCTTTGTTCGACTATGCTTGGACTTGTTTGACTTCATTCCACTGGAACTCGGTTAATGTATTTGTTATGTTGCTTTGTAATTTCTGCTATTGACATGGAACCTTTGTAAAACAGCAATTGTACTCAAATATATTCTCCCAAATTTTCAATAAATAAATAAACAAACAAACAAAAAAACACAACACCCCATGTTCCTCCCATTCCTTAAATCCAGCATCCTCCAAGCCTAGAAGAAATACTGGGTTTCCAGCCACTGGCACCAGCATGGTTTGGTATCCTCCCACTCCTTTCCTGTTCCTTACTTCTTCAAATGCCTCTAGTGTATAGCTCACTAAGGGTTTGTTACCTCCAGCTGCACTATATGCATTCTTACCCCCTGGTCCTAGGCACATTGATATCCTACCCAGTGCTAACTCTTCTTCCAGATAACTCAACTTAAAACTTCCCTCTTGTTCACCCAACCTTGGATATATCGGTGTTGTATTTAGAGGCAATGACCTCATCAATCTGGGAAGCTGAGGCAGCCCTACTCAATGCCTCTTTTCAATCATTGTAGGCTCATATGTGGCCTCTTGTTCTGCCAGACAAACTGACTAAATCCATTCTCTACCTTCCTGATATCTTCCCTGATAGCTCCCATGGGCAACATTTATATAATTTACAGTAGCCTGGGTAGCACATCCATCTTTATGAGATTAATTCTCCCAAACCAGGATTTGGGCAATGCTCTACACCTCTCTAATTCTGCTAAAATTCCCTGGAATGCTGGTTGTAATTTAGAGCACTGCCACTATCTCTGGACACTAGAATATAGAATCTGAAAGGCTGTACCATTTGGAGTACAAAGAAACTCATTTCAACAAATAACAAACTGTATTATTATTTCTTACCTGCTATTTGCCCAGCCAGAGTGTTGCATCTATAGATTTGTTAGGGTTATTTATTTCAGAAAGGACATTGTCAAAAAAAGCAGAACCTGATTGGTCAACTGTATTATAAGAAGATTATGTCAATGGTTGGAAAGTACTCACTAAGAAGGATAGAAATGAATTTGCCATTCATGAACACCATATTCCAGATTTATTTACAATCCATAAACAGATAGCAGCAGTTACCGGGCATGCAAGGAGAGAATAAATGAGACTAAGAGAGTTTAAGGAAACTCAATTGTTGAGTGCAGCAAGGAATCAAAGAAAGAGAGGAGCTTAATCTTAGGGAGGTTGAGAGACTTGCTGGAAATCACACAGTAAGTAAATGGTGTTGGGATTCAAACCTATGTTTCCCGACTCACAGCTTAGCAATTTGACTACTTGGTTACATTGCCAACACTCCCCTCCTTCAGTAGGAATGAACCCCACAGAATGTGCTCAAAAGGTGCATTTCTTTTTTTAACTATTTAAACATTCTTGTAAAAGGTAAAGCAGCAGTGCATGATACCACTGAACATTTTGACCTATAATACTTTAGTCTATTTCAGATTGCGCCTTATCTCCTGATTTGTATAATACACTTCTTTCCCTATTTTAAGTTTGCTTTAGCACTATTTTCACATTTGAAATAATACATGGAGCACTCCTTTTAATATGGCTCGAATCAGGTTTTTATCAGTATTCTCAACTGTTTTGTATACTCATTGCCCTGTAAGGTGAGTGGGAACAGGGAGGAGGCTGGCAACTACAGTCCAGTCAGCCTGACCTCGGTGGTAGAGAAATTAATGGAGTCACTGCTGAAGGAAAGGATTGTGATATTTCTTGAATCCAGCAGAGCACAGGATTTGAGACAGCATGTATTCACAGCTGGAAGGTCTTGTGAAACAAATCTGATAGATTTCTTTAACTGAGTGACCGGGGAGCTAGATCAGGGAGGCACGGTGGATGTGGCTTACCTAGATTTCAGCAAGGCCTTCAACACTGTCCCACATAGGAGGCTGGTAAATAAGTTGGGCAGCCTGGGAGTGGGCCCTAAGGTGGTAAACTGGGTCAGAAACTAGTTGGGTGACAGGACACAGAGGGTGGTGGTAAATGGCATTCAATCTGAGGAGAGGGGGTGACCAGCAGGGTGCCACAGTGATCCGTTCTGGGGTCAGTCCACTTTAATGTCTTCATAGGCGACATTGCAGAGGGTCTGGAGGGGAAGGTATGCCTCTTTGCAGACTACACTTAGATCTGCAACAGGGTCGACACTCCATGGGAGGGAATAAGAAAATACCTAAACATGCTTGAGGAGAGGTTGAGAGTATGACAGCTAAGATTCAAGGCAAAGAAGTGTAAACTCATGCATTTGGGGCACAGAAATCCAAGGGAGGAGTACAAGATGGGGGGGAGAGGTACTGACAGCAACCAATCAAGAAAGGGATATAAACAAGGTACAGGAGGGTAGCATCTTTCAAAAAAGATGGTACACAAGAACAAGGGGGCATGAAGTGAGGCTAGAGGGGGTAGGTTCAGGGGCAAAGTGAGGAAGTACTTTTTCGCAGAAAGAGTAGTGGGTGTTTAGAACAGCTTCCCTGTGGAGGTGGTGAGGGCAAAAACGGTTAGGGGAATTCAAAAATGCATGGGATAGACAAGAGAGTACTCTCGCAGTAGAGAAGAGAGGGTAAGCTGCAGATCAACTAGAATCTGCAGTATTGCATTAGGTAGGGAAAAGGGGCAGGCTAGGTGGGCCACACGGTCCTTATCTGCCATCACAGTCTATGTTTCTATGTTTTGTGTTTCTGTGTAAGGCCAGAAAGCAGTGTCAACTGCATGCTAGTTTGTCATAGTCACACAAAAAGTGATCTTAAGCAATGTGTGTGTTCAAAAACAACAGAGAATACTGATGAAAACTTGGTCTGAGCCGTATTAAAAGGAATGCTCCTTTTATTATTTCAGCTGTAAGAAAGTGATAAAGCAAACTCAGAATAGTGAAAAGGGGGTATCACACAAGACACAAGATTAGGGACTGTCTAAAGTACAATAAAAAAGTAGGTTGAAATTGTCACTGCTATCATGCATTGTTGCTTTAAAGACTAGCCCCAATAGCCCACTGGCAGTGCATTGTGCTGTTGTGCCTGCAACCCAGGTTCTGGAACAAACTGAAGAACATACGAACATACGAAATTTGCCAACAGATAAAGGCCTAGAGGTCTATCAAGTCTGCTCAAATGTGCAGCTAGCACCCCTTATTCTGCAGCTGCCCCTCCCTTCCACCCTTCCCCTTCATTGACCCTCCCCCTTGTCCTGTCCTATCCCCTTTTGAAGCAGTCCACTGTTCTACTGGATACCACTTCTACAGGTAACGCATTCCACCCAGCTACCACCCTCTTTGTAAAAAAGTGTCTCCTTATCTCCCTCCTGAACCTTCTTCCCTCCAGTCTCATATCATGGCCCCTGGTGTCCCTTCCCTCCCTTACTTTGAACAGCCCCTCTGTACCTGTCTTGTTTATTCCTTTCATGTACTTAAAGGTTTCAATCATGTCCCCCCATCCCTTCTCTCCTCCAGTGAGTACATGTTCAACTCCCTCAGCCTCCACTCGTATGATAAGTCCTCCAGCCCCTTGATCATCTTTGTCACCCTGCGCTGCACCCCTTCCAGTAACTTAATGTCCCTCTTCAGATACGGGCACCAGTACTGCACACAGTACTCCAGGTGTGGTCTAACTAATGACCTGTACAGTGGCAGAATCACCTCCTCCCTCCTCGAGGATATACCCCTTGCAATACAATGCCCAGCATTTTGTTGGCCTTTGCAGCTGCCTTCCTACATTGTGCCAAGTTGTTCATTGACCCTGTAATGAGCACCCCCAGATCCTTCTCCTCCTCTGTCTGGGCTAGCTGCACTCCGCCCAGCTGGTAACTCCTCTTTGGGTTCTTCATCCCAAAATGCAGCACCTTGCACTTTTTGGCATTAAACCCCAGTTGCCAGGTGTCTGACCAGGTTTCAAGCTTTGCTAGATCATCCTTCAACCCCTGCCATCCCCCTAGGTCATCCACCACTGCTCCTACCTCGGTATCATCAGCAAACAGACTGATCTTGCTCTTGATGTCCAATGATATGTCTGCAATGAATATCCCAAACAACACTGGTCCCAACACTGAGCCCTGTGGAACACCGCTCATCACTACCCTTGGGTGTGAGAGCTCCCCACCCATCACCACCCTCTGTTGCCTTCCCTGAAGCCAGTTTATTACCCATCTCACCAGCTTTGCACCTGCCCCTGTACCTACTAACTTACTTCCCAGCCTTTCTTGTGGCACCGAGTTGAATGCCTTACTGAAGTCCAGATACAGGACATCCACTGCATGGTCCCTGTCCAGTTGCCTAGTTACCCAGTCATAGAACTCCACCAGGTTGGTTTGGCAGGATCTGCCCCATATGAAGCCATGCTGTCTGCTGTCCTGTAGTCCTTTGGCCTCTAGAAGGGCCACCAGCCTCTCCTTCAGTATAGTCTCCATTAGCTTACCCACGATGGATGTGAGGCTCGCTGGTCTGTAGTTTGCCGGTTCATCCTTAGGCCACTCTTGTCAAGGGGCACCGCATGAGCCATCCTCCAGTCCTGAGGTACACACCCCGAATGTAGTGAGGCATTAAATAGGTCTGCCAAAGGTCCTGCAAGGACCTCTGCCAGCTCCTTCAGTACCCTGGGGTGTCACGTTAGGTGCCAGGTCGAGGTAATTGCCCACACAGCAGTGTGTGCCTCAGCTGGGAAGGGTTGGTACTGCAGCAATGCCTGCAGTCAGGTGTGGGAGCTTGTTCCTTCTGCAGGGGCATGTTGAGCATGTGCAAGGCCGACATATTGTAGGCTATGCTCATGCCAAGGTATGAAGGGGGGTTCAGGGAGAAACTTGGGGAAAAAATCTCCAGTTTTTCCCAGTAAGATGGCTACCAGCCTGCTTAGGTTCCATGCCCCAGAGCTCGCCACACACAATTGAATCTGGATCTGGACCAGAGGGTGGATGTCCCTCCCTCAGACCCATCCTGCCATGGAAGGCAAGAACTGGGGAAATACAGCTCCAGTGGATTAGTTTAGGATGGTCTGGACTGTAGCTGTTAACAGCTAAATGATATGGTGAGGCTGAAAGTGGTAAAAACCTCTATGGAAAACAAAACTTGAAAAACATTTTATGTTAACAATCGTAATAAGGTACTATAGGGCTTGGACTGCCTTTGTGCATCACTCCCCAGACTTTTATTTATTTATTTAGTTGAACATTGGTAACCAGGACAGGCACAGTGAGCCAAGGCGTGTTTCCAGGCTTGACCCGGGGGAGGGGGGAATAGGAAAAACAAACAAAAAAAAAAGCAAACACAGTGTAAATGATTGGTACAAGATAAACAGAGTACAATTTCACATAGTAAAATAATTACATAGGAGCAGACAAGTAATTTATGACTGTAAAACAGAGAAGGATCAAGGAGGAGAATGACAAGAGCAGGATGGAGACTTGGCACTTAGCATCCCTGAGTAGGATTAATAAATGTGTGAACCCAAGAACTGGTCATGCCTTATCACTTAACTGACTAAAGGCTGTATTCTACAGTTGATTTAATGCTAGAAATTGGCCACTTTCTTGTACACTGCCAGCCTGATTCTGTCCAGGTAGCATTCTTGCAAAATTTTTTTTGCCACCAGTAGAGGAATTGGGCAGGCATTCTGCTTCCATTCGGAATCCCTGTTCTGCCAATGTAGATCCTGGCTATACAGAGAGAGTGACAATTAACTATTGTTGTTGTTGTGGGGTATAGTGAAATGACAACTGTGTTATTTTTATTTAAATGAAACTACAAGTTTTCCAAATAGGGCTTAATTTTGAACTCAGTTTTAAGTAGCCGATATTGTTTTATGTTGTGGGGGGCTTTCATTTACACCTGCTCTCCAGCAGGCATATCATCAGTGTCCCTCCTGAAATCCATCCATGGACATCTTGAGCCTTGCAGAATGGAAAAGATTTCCTGCAATTAAATGCACCAGCTGGCTAACTCTGACCCCCAGCACTATGGACTGGAGGCATTACCAGACCTTCCTGCCTTAGTCTGCATTGTAGGTGGTGTTGCCTACATGTTTGCTGCCTGGCTCTTCATCATTTGGACTCGGCTTTTTTTATGTTTCTCATTGCACTGCTTTTTTTTTTGTTTATGCTTAGCTCTCTTTCTTCCCTGCTCCTTGTGTTTTCCCCCCTACCCTGCATATCGTCATCTTTCATGTTATTTTGTTTTTCTCTATCAGCCTGGGACTTCCTCTATTTCTCTCCTCACATTATCCCCTTTTTGTTTGCATTGTTTTAATTCACTTTTTTCTTCACCTTATTTTTTTAATTTGTTTTCTTTTGCTCCTTTCAAGTGGAGCCACCATCCTGCCTCCCCTCATTCCATTGACCATCTGCCTTCCTTCTTCAAACAGCTGTTCTCCCACACCATCTCCTAGACAGAGTCTTTAGTTTGTACCTTAGGATTCTGGTACCTCTCCAGTCTCGCTCATTCCTGCAGCTGACTGTTCACATTGTAGCTGCTTCTGTGGCTGACTCTCTTCCTCATCCTCTGAGCTGTTCTTAGTCCCCTATTTTGTAGAGTTTGTGTCTGTGTTGAGTCTCCACTGCAGGCTGCAGTTGGTGACTCAGCCTCTTTCTCTCTTTCCTCTGTCAGTGTACACTTCCTCTCAGAGTGTAACGGGGTCACTGAGGATGTTGTGGTTACTACCCCTGCCTTGTGGACTCAAACAAGGATGAGGGGCCTGGGTTCTGATTTTCCTGATTGGGAATTTGAATCCATATCTTTTAAGTTTAGCATGGTGGCTCTACTCAGAGTAACATTTAAGTGGGCCTGGTGTCAGAACGGTATAACCCCCTAGGATGCAGTACCTACCCACATCCCCAGTGCCCCTCTACATATGTAAAATCACAGCGCAACCTTAAATTCAACAGAAGTGCAATTAGTAACTTACACTAATAATATGCTCATGAGACTAAAATGTAAAATATCATTGAAATATCTATTGGGGGACATTCATAAGGGATGGGAAAATGCAAAGCAAAAAGGGTTTTGGCAGAAACTCATGAAGTGTATGTGTAGGACCAAAGTTAGGTACCAGACTAGGCTCAACATGTAAAATACTTTAAAACAGCAATAACAGTGCCCATCCCCCCACCAGGCAAAACAAGGCAGTAGTTTTACCAGATCACTTGTACTGGGTCACTACTCACTGGTACCAGTTTTAACCCTTAAACCTTAAAGGGAACTTGCAGTGCTTTTCACTGGGTAACCAGCCATAGGAACAGTACAGGTCCGGTGAAGTTGCAGCTGATTTGCTGGTGGTGCACTTCGAAACAAGCGGAATAAACACTTTCCTAAACCAAACTCCACATGTCATGCAGTTGCTTAAATGGCAGAACCTCCAAATGAAGTATTTGTAACTCCTGGCCCATTGGCAAAATCTGTAGATTTGGTGGCAACCATGTACAAAATTCCCCAGTTGCAGGGCAAGCCCTCAGAGTACTCATGGTTCTGTTTTACTTCCTTATCAGATAAGCTCCTCTTCCTGCTCCTCCACAGATGCAGTTCCTCTCAGGTTAATGATTCAGTTGTTGCAGTTGGGGGGGGGGTGCAGTTTGAAGATACTTCAGGTCTCAGGTGCCTCTGGATGTAGTTCAGTATCTCTGCATCTGCAGGCTTCTGGACGTCTCAGGCTCTTCCCTTTTCCTCCTCTGCAGCACAGACCACTCTAAGGAGCAGGGATCACATGCCTCACACCCACGTCCAGGCTTCAGAACCTTAATGTGGAGCGTTAGCTAGTACCTGGCATTAGCACCTCCCTGACTGTCTGCTGAATCAATACAGGTTTTCTCTCACAGTTGTACTCAGTCTCTCTCTGGTGCCCACAGACTGGCAACTGTGGCACGCATGTACCTCCTCTTCTCAGGAGAGGTCTGTCTCTCTCACAGGAAAATGCTGTCCTGACACTTTCAGTAGACAAATACACCATTCAGTCTCTGGATACATGGGTTGTGGAAATCTTTTGAAATCACTCCCTGATGGTTAGCTGTAGAAGCCCAGGCAAGCTTCACTGGATAACTCTCACAAGCAGCCCTTACCCTTCTCACTCTCTGAGACCTAACTGCCGAATTCCACTTCTGTAACTGCTCTTAACATTTTCTGGGGGTTAAGGCAGCTTCTGACTGTTGTAGGTGGCTGTCAATCCACTTGATTAATATTCAGAATGCCCACTCAATGCTCTATTGATCAGCAGAAAGGGCACCAAACACACAGCATAGTCTTTCTCCCAGCAGTCTGTTGTGGTCACCTGCAGAGATCCCTAATCTCTGATTGGCTGCTTCAAGGTCAGGGGCTGGCAAGATAGTGGCTGTTTAACTGTAAGACCAGAACTTCCCTTTAGTTATTTTTGTAGGGCTCCTGTCGTGCTTCTGTTTCTCACTAACCTCCCTCCCCCCCAGCTCTGTAGCACACAGTGTGCCTTTTATTCTGGTGGTGGTGTTGTGGCAAAGGGGCTTTGTGCTCTCCATAGGGAGCTCTGTTTCCAGCCCCCCCCCCATGCAGGCAGAGTCTCTCCCTGTGCCGCTGGCAGCTGCTCCATCCTTAAAGGTGCAGTGGTACCAAACTCATGCTGCCCTTTCCGTTTCTTCCCATCCTAGTGTCTCCATGTCCCCTGTTGCCCTACTGGTATCCTTTGTGGCCAGCACACACAAGAGGGGCTGTCTGTGTTGGTTGCAGGCTGCATCAGTAAAATTTATTGCCTTTCCATTGGGTGGACTTTCAGCACTATGCAGCAATGTTCGAGGTTGCATCTTGCACATTCTAGCAGGCGGGGGCTAGAATATGTGAAAGGAGAGTGGCACAGTGATCATCATACATGAACAGCACAGCAGTTTGAGGACGCGCTCCTCTAGTCCCCCACCAGCCAGCAGTCCCGGGGGCCAAAGTAAGCAGAAGATGGCAGACAGTGTTCTGGGGTAGCAGTGAAGTGCAGGTAGGCTCCCACCATTTGTGGGGTTACACTCTTCCCCACCTAAATACTTGACATCCACATCAAGAATTTCAACAGAGTCCATCTGTAATAATAGTGTACAACAAAACATACAGGTAGCATGCACAGTCTATCTAAACAAGTGTTTTCCTGACTGGAGTAGGCATACAACATGTCCTAGCCTAGACAAATGCAACAAATGAAAGGGCTTTCATATACACAAACACAGTTGTCATGACAGTAACCATTATCATAGCATAGGAATTGGCAATTACATAACTTTGAGCAATACTGTAACACTAAGAAATGCAACATCAACATTATTTAACCTCCCTTTTTGCCCTTTATTTTTCCTCCCACTCTGGGTAATGTAGTCTGGTCTTTGCAAAAGATGATATGAGGCAGAGAGCTTGGCATGACATAAATACACCCCCCGGCTGGTATCCTCCTTGGTGGTTCTCTACCCCTATCGCCTGGCCCCCATTCACTTTTTTCCGCTTCTTGTCCCCCAACCCTCCCCCATATATCCTTTTACTCCTACACATTCCCTCTCTTACCCAACCCACATCCACCCTCTGTTACTGCTCATTCCACCACACTAGTAATTGTTTTCTCTCTCTCATTTTCTCTACCCACATCCCTTGCTCAATCCCTCTATAACACTGACAAGGACATCACCATCTGCTCTATGTTCTCAACCCTTACCCCCAGCCCACTTCTTCCATAACCCCTTGACAAAGTCAGCTCTGATTACTCTACTATCCACCCTCTCCACCTCTCCTCACCGCACTATCCTTTGTCCTCTGTGCCCCAAGTTTATCAAATCTTTTATTAATCCCAACTGTACTTGTATGAACTAATTGCACTTTTTTCTTTTATATGGTACTGTTTTTTATATTCTACAGTTTTTTTTCTTCTTTTCAACCCCAGGAATTCACTAGTGTTTGTAATTTATGTTTCCACTTGTCTGTCTGTACTTTATGTTTTGTACTCAGATGTATCCATTGTCTGAACCTGCAGCACAGATTCTCCCCATTAAAATCCTTCTGGGGCCCACAATAAAGCCCTCACAATATTCTCAGTATACATCCCTCCGAAAGACCAAGAGAATGGTCTCAATGCCGCCCTTGACTTTATCAGAACCCAACCTCCTGGAACAGAGAATTTAATTCTAGGCAATTTTGATATAAACTGGGTTGCGTCAGCAGCAGGTGTTCATAAGGATGCCATCTCATCAGCAAACCACACACAGATAGTCAACTCCCCAACAAGGAAAAACTACAAAACAGGAAATAGTCCCCTCTTGGACTGGGTTCTTGCCAGCCATCCTACCCGTATCTCCAACACCTCTGTCCTCCTGGATTCCTCAACGACCATTCCCCTGTCATCTGTGAATGGTCTAACAAATTTTGCTAGCCGTCCCCCAAAGTTATCACCAGTAGAGTCCTCCCTCACGGTCAACTGACTCATCTTAAATCCTGCTTCAGTCTGCATAATTGGTCTCCCATTTACAAAGCTGCAGATGTTAATTCAGCCCTTGACTACTTTGTTACCTCCTTTAATACAGCCTGTGATTCCTACGCCCCTCTCAAAAAGTGAAAAGTCAAGGCACTCTGCAAACCATGACTCACCACTGAGCTTCTTGAGCAACTAAAATCAAGGGACCACCTTTGGATGCTGGCAAGGGCCTGTGGTGTGCAATCCAACATACAGAACTATAAACGTGCTCGAAACAACTTCCCAAAAACTATCCGACTAAGGAAAAGAACATACTATAGGGAAGCTCTCTCTGATACATGGGGTAACGGGAGAGTGTTCTGGAACAACATCAAGGAAGTCATGGGGAAGCAGCCCAAGTCCTCCCCAATGATGTTAAATGTTGATGGGTCTATCACACTTGACACAATGGTCATTGCTAATACCATCAATGATGCATTCACCAACCTCAGAAGTGTCCTCCCTTCTGACTTTTGCAATGAGATTGACTCCCTTTCCCCCACAAGTTCTTCCACCCTTTCTAAATACGCACCTTTTTACTTCAAACAAGTCAAGATGCACAAAGCCCATAAATACATTACCAAAGCAATCTCCAAGTCTAAAATTAGTGGTGACTCCCTGGACCTCAAACTGCTGTCTCTCACTCTTGATGAGGTTCTAGGTCTGTTAACAAGAATTTTCAACCTCTCCCTCAGTCTCAGCCAGTTCCCTCATATATGGAAATCTGCCACTGTCACTCCAGTCCATAAAAGTGGTGATAAGGCCATTCACGGGAACTATCGACAGGTCTTTATAATACCTCCCCTCTCCAAGGCCCTGGAACGCATAGTGGCAGACCAGCTTACTGATTACCTGGATAAATACAGCATTTTATGTACACAACAACATGGGTTCAGAAAGGGTCATAGTACCTCATTTGCTCTACTGGAATTCACTGGAGCCCTACACAGCACACTGGACAAAGGTCACCTAACTGGATCAGTCTTTGTTGATTTGACTAAGGCGTTTGATACAGTCAACCATCACCTGCTAATTGAGCAGCTTATGAATGCTCACTCCAGCCACTACAGCCTGGTTCAAAAGTTACTTAGAAAATCAGTCACAAAGAGTCAAAATCACTGATGTCCTCTCTGATGCTAGACCTATTTGCTCAGGTGTCCCTCAGGGATCAATTCTGGGCCCACTACTTTTCAGCCTTTTCCTGAACACCCTCCCGCAATCCTGTCCTGAAAAAATCATCCTCTATGCTGATGACGCTGTAATCTTCACCTCTCACAAGGATCTCAAACCCCTTCAACACAGTCTTCAGCTTGGGTTCACTTCTGTGGAAAACTGGTTTAGTAAGCATAAGCTGGTCCTAAACCATAAAAAAAAAAAGGCAATGCTCTGCTGCAGCTCCCACAGCAAGAATAGGCTACACCCTCTGGCCATTTCAACCAGCCTTGGAAATACCCTCGAGCAGGTGCAATCATTTAAATACCTTGGAATATCGCTGGACCCCTTTCTATCATATGGTGCTCACTTTGATGGTGTCACCAAAGCTGATAATATGCGTCTAGGCCTACTTTTCCAGCACAGACAACATCTTACCTCGGAAGCATTGAAGATCGCTGTCCAGAGTGCCGTGATTTCCGTAATTGACTATGGCCTGATCATCTACGGCTCTACTTCAGCAACTGCTCTCAGATGCATGTCAACAGCCCTCAATAAGGCCTGTCAGCTCATCTCTGGTGCCCCCCATCTCACACACATGTGTGACCTTTATGCTCAATCTGGATGGCTTCAACTCTCCAACTGCATTAAGTATCTAACCTGCACTATGGCAAAGAAAATAACCTTGGGTCTCGCTCCTCCTGGAGTCCAAGCTCTTCTATGCGCAAGTTTGAATCCTCGCAACACCAGGGGATCTGAATCTCAGCTTTTGCAGGTTCCTCACTGCTGCACCACACAGGGGAAAATATATTTTGCTCATAGGGGACCTAGCTGGCTGAATGGTCTTAGGTCAGACATTTACTCCATTCCCAGACTTGGCACATTAAAATCCAGGCTCCGTCGTCATCTCACTGCCTCAGGTTCCTGTGACTGCTTCATCTAATTCAGCCCTACTTACATGTAACCTAGCCTAGTCCAAGCTCTCCCTTCTTAGCACTTATCTTATCTTCCCTTCTCTCCCACTACCCCCTCCCCCCCTTCCACCACCAGCACTACTTCTTGTGATGATTGACAATGCCTCTGGCTGCTACTTCCTGTACTTGTGTCCCCCCCCCGTTCTGTCCCTCATGCCCTCCACTACTCTTCTTTTTTTACTCTGTTTGATTTTCTATAATGTGCTCACACTGAACTACATGTAATCCATCTGTTTCACTGTTTGCTTATGATGTTTTATTTTATTTCTTATTTTCTGTATTGTACTGTAATTGACGTGGAACGTTTGTAAAAGAGCCATTGGCTCAAAGGGTACTTGTTATCCAGATCTAAATAAATAAATGAAAATAAAAATTACCATGATATGGAACCTTTGTAGATGAGCTTATAGCTCAAAGGTGTTACTCTGAGATGTTAAATAAATAAATAAACAAATACGAAGAATATCTCTGTGTACTACATGCATTGGCAAGTTGGTAGGAGTACCTGGAGAATCATAGGTTAACTTGAGCAAAGGTTTGACAGCTCTTCCAGAATGATAGCATGGAACAGTCACTTTTTCCTCAGATTCTGGGTTAGCTACTCCTTGTACACTGACCAGGAATGAGGTATCCTCAGTCAAAATGGGCTGACAACTTCTGTGGTTTCTATTATTTCTATAGGCTACACAGGTCCTCCACTTTTTTCCTCTGGCACTTCCTTAGGCATGGGCCCATCATCCAAAGGTACATCCGGTGTTGGGTCAGAATCTGTGATTGATGGTGTGGGCTTGTCATTCCATCCAACCCTCTGAACAGTTTGGCGAGATCCCTTATAGGATAGTACACCCCTCCTGATTCAGAGACTGAGTCATGCTGATCTACTTGAGCATCATTTGTGGGCTGAAGAGTTTCAGATTGCCTTGTTTTTTGCTTTGAATTTTGTCTGAATGTAGCAGATCGATTAGTTGAGGGTTTGGAGGTTCTACTGGTTCTACAACATCACTGGTGACCAATTGCCCAAAAGGCAACAAACTGTTTCTGTGGATAGTCTAGTATCTACTTAACTCTCCTTACATAGAAACATAGAAACGTAGACTTTGACAGCAGATAAGGACCACTTGGCCCACCTAGTCTGCCTGTTTCCCTACCTACTGGATAAGCTGCAGATCCTAGTTAACCAACATCCTTCAAGTTGCATCTTGTACACAGGCATATCTCACTCCTTTCCCATCACAACATACGGGGTATTGTCCCAATGGTCAGCAATTTTGTGCTTTCCTGGCAGTCCCAAGTTTCTTAAAACATGGGGCTCAATTTTCAAAGGCTCATACAGGGCTTGTACCAAGTCCTGCATCAAAGCCATTTCTGATGCAGCTGCGCCAAACTCCTCTGCTGCAACTGCACTCAATTTTCTATTGTTGGGTGCAGTTGTGACAGTTTCTTCAGTTTAAGGCAGCTTGCGCTAAAGGTTTGGTGCAAGCCCCATAAAAAGGGTCCCCCAAATGGTGCAAGTTAGACCAGGGAAAAACTTGTCTAACTTGTGGCATTTTGCACTGAGGAATGAAAATCCCGATTGCAGGCTGGGAGAATGCCACATGCCCCATGCACCAAACAATCTGCACCCCAGGGGCTTGCAGCATTTTTGGAGCTTTTAAAATTAACTCCATGGTCTCCTGGCAGCAGTTCATGTGCCTTCACTCTTTTGTCATACCTATCCTTAATGGCTTTGTTACGCTTTGCTGTGATGTCTCAGGTCAACTTGTAGGCGGCATTTAACTGGTCTTTTAATCTCTGTACATACTGAAGGTAATTCCCTGACCTAGCTCCATTGGCAGTCACACCAAAACACAAGTCCACAGGAAGTCTGGCTTACCTGCCAAACATCAGGCAATATGGGGAGAATCCGGTGGTGTCACTTTTGTTGGGTTCCACCAAGCCGCATCAACAGGAATTCTGTCAATGGACATTACAGTGATGGCACAATGATGACAGCCGGCATTATGTGGTCAGGAGAACCAAGTGTTTTTTGAGGGGAGCTTTGCCCTCCCGCCCCCCCACGTGGGGGGCTCTGCACCCCATATCCCCCGCACTATTGATTACCAACTTCGAGATGGAGTTGTTTTGGGGAGGGGGCAAACACCCTGGAGACAGCAGTGTTGGATCAACAGTGGACCATTACAGTGAACAAACGATTCTGTCACTGTAATGATCTTTATTATTTTTCCGTTGCTGTGGCAACAGCATACGCTTTTGGTGCAGTTGTGTGCATGGACTAGTGCACTGATTTGCTGACTCCATTTGCTCTTTTCCCTTGGATCAAACATACCTAGCATGCTTAGCAGAGTTCATTTGAACTGCTCAGGCTGAGAATCACCTTGAGGTGATATGGGGTGATTTTGTGGCTTTCTTATTACCCAGAAAGACATTTCTTTTACTAGACAACTTTTGAAATCTTGACCTTGGTATAAATGGATCTGCCGTGGGGCTCCATAGTGTACAGATAACTTTTCTACTAGGACTTTTGCGACAGTTGTTGCCTTTTGGTCATTTGTCAGATTAACTTGGGTATACCTTGAAAAATGATCTGTTAATTACTACCAAGATGTTTACAATATGGTGAGAAATTGTTTAACCAGGAAAGGCACACCAAGCAAGAGCTTGTTTCCAGGTGTGACCTGGGAGCACAAGGAAGTTAAGTAACTTGCTCAGGGTCAGACAGTATACAAGTGGGGGCTGCTGGTATTCCAACTCAGGTCTCCAGGTTTGCAGCTCAGTGCCCTTAACTGCTATGCTAAATTGCCTCCTCAAATATTAATATATATTCAATATTCATAGAGTCTGATTCTAGGCTGAGAGAGTCTATGCGTACCAGTTCCATGGGTGCATTTGTAACTGTGTTTGCCAGAGGAGTTGCCCTCTGTAGCAGAGCTTTGCATCTGACATATCTGTAGCAGTTTTTGCAGTATTGTTTCAAGTCACTCCCCACACGTGGTCAACATAAGCGAGCATGAGCAAGGTCCAAAGTTCACTCACTTCCAAGGTGTACCATGTCATCATGTAGGGCACACAATACAACTTTTCTGAACTTTGAAGGCAAGACTAGTTGTAGTTTTTGGAAGCCTTGTGATCCCTGGATTTCTCTGTGCAGCAAGTTATCTCTGATTTTTAACTTGGGCAGTTCCTGCAGCAGCAACATTGTGTCAGGATCATTGGTACGAACTTGACTGGCATCACACCCTTTATTCAGGGTGAAGATAATATCCTTCAATCTGGAATACATTCTTTGCACTCTTTGTAAATCTTGGGGAGTTAACTGCAGGAGAGTGGTCAGATCTAGTGCAGAAAATTGGCAGTAGGCATTTGGTAGACGGTCATCAGGGTGCCAAGACTGTCTAATAAGATGATGGGCATTTTCAGTTGCCTGTGACTCATCTGTGTCAAACATTTTGCTCAATGTTTTGGCAGTTTTCTCTGGGATGCACACCTGCATTTGGTTGTCTGTGGATGATGCATTTGATCATCTTGACAGGGCATCGGTGTCCACATGATTCAAGCCAGGTCTGTATTCTACACAATAATCATAGTTTGACAAAGTGGACAAATATCTGTGTCCAGCAGCATCTAACTTTGCAATTGTTTCTACACACATCAAAGAATTATTATCTGTTTTGACCATGATGTGTGCCCCATACAAGTATTCATGAAAGTGATCCACAATGGCTCACTTGAATGCAACAAACTTCAATCTGTGGACTGGGTAGTTCCTTTCAGCTGTGCTCAAGCTGCTACTGGTGAAGGCAACAGGCCTCAGTCCCTCAGGATAACTTTGACATGAGACAGCTCCAAGTTCACAGATGCTGGTCTCTGTATGTTGAAGTTAGAGCTTTGCTGGACCAGGATATGCAAGTACTGGTGCATTCGTTAGAAGGTAGATGATTTATTTGAATGCCCCATCACACTGGACATCCCATCTCTGGCCGAATGGATCACTTGGATTAAAAAACTTTTAATCTGGACCTGTAACTTCAGGGTTCTTTCTGCCTTTGTTTGTTGGTGGGTAGTCTTGGGTTATATTCAGTAATGGTCTCACCACTTCAGTTCAGTTTTTGATAAAGTGTCTATAATACCCACAGAAGCCAAGGAAACGCTGTCAGTCATTCGGGTTCTTTGGCATGGGCCAGGTGGTCAGAGTTTTGACTTTGATTGGATCTTTTGATTTCCTTGTGCTGATACAATATGTCTCACATACTTGACAGAACTTTTGAAAAATTGTCATTTGTTGATAGAGAGTTTGAGCCTGAACTCTTCCAGTTGATCTAGCACCTTCATCAGATGAGTCTTATGCTCCTCGAAGATCTTTCCAAACACAATGACATCATCAAGGTAGACCACTCGGACTGATACAATATGTCCCACATACTTGGCAGAACTTCTCACAATTTAAAGAAATTGGATATAGATGGTTTTAGGCAGGTGGTAGCTAATATAGATTGGACTAGAGTAGTGCAGTGTCAGGAAGTTGATAATGCCCTAAATATTTGTATTAACCTGTTCAATTCTGTATGTGATAAATTTGCTCCTTTGTAAAAGCTTAGGATCAGAGGTAATAAACAAGAATGGGTTACATCAGAACTCTTGGACCAGATGAGTGCTTGTGATAGACTCTGGAAACCTATAGGAAGACACCTAGTCAAATTACATTAATTTTGTACAAACTAGATAGAAATAGGTGCAAAGCTTTGGTTAGGCCTTTTAAAGAGGAATTACTTCATCAAGAGACAAAAGGACTTCCAGGGAAAAAATGTTTCTGAGACTTGGAAGTTAATCAATGAACTTACCAGAAAAATACATACTTCATCTATACAATGCATAAAAACTAAGGACCGCATCGTAACTAATCCATCCATCCAGCAATAGCCCAAGAGCTTAATGCTCATTTCACTGATTTTTCTATGTACTCTCTTGGAGATCTGCCGGAGCAATCCAGCATGCCTCAACAGGAAATGGATTTGGACTTACCAAAGTTTTATGTTAGAACCTTATCTCCAGATGATGTATTAAAACATCTCCTGGCTATGGACCTTCATCCATCTGTAGGTAAGGATGGAATAAACTATCGACTCATGAGGACCACTGCTGACCTTCTTTGTTTTCCTCTTTCTGCTATCTTTAGTTTATCCCTTTGTTTGTCTAGTTTTCCTAAGATTTGGAAAAATTCTACTGTTGTCCCTATTCCTAAAACTGGAGACATTAAAGACAGAACCAACTATCGCCCCATTTCTTTATCGACTCCACTTTCAAAGGATTTGGAGAGAGTTATTTTTGACCAGACCATGGAGTACATGTCCAGAAATAACATACTTACATCAGCACAGCATGACTTTAGGCCAGCACACAGTACTATGACTGCCTTGGTGGGGTTCACAAGCACGGTTCATGTGGCACTTGATAAAGGGCTTTATTCTGGGGCTGTGTTCATGGACCTCACTAAGAATTTTGATCTGGTCAACCAAGGTCTTTTACTTCCTACATTTACAAATTTAGGAATATCCATGGAGGTTAAGGATTGGTTTATGAGTTATTTAAGTAACCGTACACAGGAAACAAGGGTCAATGAACAACTCTCTTCTCCTACTGCTGTTGCACTGGGTGTTCCACAAGGTTCTACTTTGGGTCCCCTTTTGTTTAGCCTTTTTCTTAACACTTTTCCTCTTGTGTGCACAAAACCACACATCTTCTTATATGATGATGATGCAGTGATCCTCACGAGTTCCCATTTTGGAGAGGTTCAGAATAATTTGGCTGATGACTTTTTAGAGGTCCAGAATTGCTTTAAAAGTCACGTGTTGGTTCTTAATGAAAAAGAAAATGGTGTTTGCAAATTCAAGAAAATGATAGAATTTAAATCTTGCATTATCAATTTGTACCATTACAGGAACAAACATTGAACAGGTTAAACAATTCAAATATTTAGGCCTATTAATTGATGAGGGTTTAACCTATGAGCTGCAGATTCTCAATATGACAAAGGTAATACATCAGCGACTCGGAATATTGTGTAGATTATCACCTCTTTTGACTATTTCTACTCAACATTTATTGGCTCAAAGTTTTCTAATGCCTTTAATTGCTTATGGGTTGTTGTTTTATATTTCTGCAGGGGAGGGTATACTATCTAAGGTTAAAGTACTCCTTAATTCAATTGCCATATTTGCTATTCAGTCGTCTCATAGGACACATCACTGTAACCTACTTGAACAAGCAGGTTGGCTTTCTTTGGAAGGAAGATATAAATTTCAGTTAGGTTTACTAGCTAAAAAGGTAATACTTAATAAGGTGCTTGACTCTCTATTATCAATATTTAAGAAGCAGAATATATCTGCTACGACTCGCTCATCAGTTACACACTCTTTTTACATTCCAAGAATGCGTACTTCAATGGGTCAGGAGACAATATTTTATTCTCTTCCATTATTTTTTAATACACTGCAACTAGCCTTTGACTGTATTAATGTTTCCCTTTCCTCCTTTAGACACAAGTTGAAATATATTTTTGTTAAATGAGAATATAACTGTTTTGTATAATTGATTTGTGATGGATTGCACATGTTTACAATGTACTTTTATACTTTTGTATTTTGTCTATATGTTATATTGTACTGTTGTTATTTATGCACTGATCACCCATGAAAATGGGTAATTTGGCCCATAGTCTTATCAGTATAAATAAATAAAACAAACAAACAAACTTGGCAGAACTTTAGAAAAATTGGTACTTGTCAATACAGAGTTTGAGCCTGAACTCTTCCAGTTGATCTGGCACCTTCATCAGACAATCCTTATGCTCCTCGAGAGTCTTCCCAAACACAGTAACATCATCAAGGTAGACCAGGCACTCTAGGAAGTTCATGTCTCTGACTGCATGTTCCATTACTCATTGGAATGTAGCTGGGGTGCCAGATATGATTTGGGACATACAAAGGAATTCATAGAAGCCAAGTGGACATACAAAAGCAGTTTTCTCTCTGTCCTCAGGAGCTATCGGGATCTGGTAGCACCTGCTCATCAAATCCAGAACTAAGAACCATTTACTTCCATTGAGGCAGTCTAGAGCTTCCTGAAGCCTCAGCATTATATACAGATCTGAGGTCGTTCTCCTTATTCAAGGCTCTGTAGTTAACACACAAGCAAACTGTACCATATTTCTTGCGCACAACCACGATAGGAGAGGCATACGGGCTTCTTGATTCTTGGACAATTCCTGCTGCAAACAATTCCTGAAGATGTCTTCCTACATCCTCAATGTCTGTTGGGACCAGGCAGTGGTATCATTCTCTAAAAGGGGTGAACATCATGCAGTCTTATGTGATGTTCTCCAGTAATGCATCCAACATCCCGGTCGAGAAGGGATAAGAGTGGTTTGTTCTGACAACTTCTGCTTCATCCTGGTCTTCCATTTTTCAGACATGGGGGAATTTTCAAAGTCAATGAACTCAGGGTCAAGTTCAGCATTCTCATTTTTCAGGTTGAATTGAGGCTATACTACTGTGTCTGCACAATATACCAAGGCCAACACTCGACATTTTCTTACTGCAGTGTCTTGATCAGTCACATTCTTCACCTGGACAGTGATTTTTCTTGCATAGGCATGTACTGTTACAGGCAGCACACTTAGTTTAACCAGCAGTCCTTCTGGAAATCCATGCTCTTCAGGGGCATCTATCATCAGGATCTGGTTCTTCATGTCTTGTTTTAGTCTTATAACTCTGCTGATGTTACACTATGCATTGGGGTTAAGATGTGCTGTTCAGCATCTCAGTGCCAAATGATACCAACAGGATCTTCTTGGTTCTCTGGTCTTTTCTGTGTCAGCTTCTGGTAGGCTTTCTTCACTAGTCCATGCACTCGCAGTACTCTTCCATTCTGTTGTGCCTCTCACTCCTGGCAAAGTTGGGCTAGGCATCCAAACATGTGTTCATTTGTTCTGATGAGGATGATCACATTGTCAGTCATTCCTGACTGTGGCCAGACCAATGCCAATGCTTCAACTTCATCACCAACTCCAGCTACTGTTGATGGAAAAGCAATCCAGACTTGTGAGTAACCCAGGTGGGGTAGAACTTGTCACTCAGGTTCCACACGTTCAGACCTTCCAAAGGCTGTAGTTTACAGTTCTTTGTGAGATGTTTGTCATACCAGTCCTTGAAAATGATCACTTGTGAGCCATTGTCGAGAACAACTTGGGATGACACTCCATTGACTGTGTAATGTTTGTTTCAGTTGAAGGACCAACTAACTTGTCAAAGTGTTCTGGTAAAATCTCTTGTTGTGCTATGACTGTGGACTTGGCTACTGAGGGATTCCAGAAGATTTGAAGCATCTTGCAGATGGGACTTGCTTCTGGATTCTTTCAAGCAGTTTAGTGGTGACTCTCTGCAGATCTTCTGGTGACTGACACTCTCTCTTCCGGTGTCCATCTTTTCCAAAGTTGTGGCAGAACACTCCCTCTTTGTACTGGCTTGGTCTGGGTGGTGCATCAGGAGGTGGTCTCCAGTCTCTATTACTTTATTATTGAGGAAATGTGTTTCAGACTCTGACAGGGTGCTGACTGCAGCTTGTCCTTGCTCTAGGGCTTTCTTCCTCTGCCAGACCATGGGCATTGTGCATCTCTTTAGTTCAGTTGCCAGACTGTGTAATTCACTGGCTCTGGTTTGGAGATCACAATCTATAGGTGGCATATATGCTTGTACTTTTACGCCCAGCACTAAAAGGTTCTGGCTGACTGAAGTTACTTGTTGGCTTTGGTGGTCATCTTGCCCACTACCAGGAACTACATTTGCTTTGGCAATCACTTCCTTGTATTTTTTAAGAGCTCTTTAAACTTTTGAGCCTCTGTTGCAGGTACATTGTCAGTAAATAGTATAACAGCTGCTGAGGCATGGTAGGGTCACCATCATTCCTCTTTTTTTTTTTTAGCTTTTCAGACTTCTCTCATTAGCACTGTATGGGATGGTGGTTGTCCTTTCTCTCAGCCAAGCATAACTTGAGAATCAACAATGTGGAATGCCAGGCAGCCTTGAGCACATGTTCCAGTCTTATCTGGTTCAAGTCCTGGGATGCCACACCTCCCTTACAAAATACTCTTTGTAGGGCCCTTTCCAGGTGGTTCAAAAAGGTGGATAATGGTTCTGCTTTCCATTGTTTTGCAATCTTGAACCTCCAGAAGAGACCTTCAGTGAATTCTATGTTTTCAAAGACATTCTCCAATGCAGTAAGATACTCTTGGGCTGGAGCTTCTGGATCTGTTAACCTCAAAGAATGAATAGTCTCTAATGCAGGACCTCAGAGGCTTTCCCCAAGCCTGTTTCTCCTCTCAGCTTCTGATCATTGCAAGTACTGGATCAATAAAACAGAATAGTCCATCCAAGTTTCTAGGTCAGCTTCTCCTGCAAGGGTGGGTTTTATGCTTGAGAATATTCTTAACCTTCTGTATGAATCAGATATGGGTGATGTAAGTGGGTCTGGCTCCTATGTCTTGCAGTGGTGTACTCTCTTGGTCATCTAACAGTATCCTGATTTCACTAGCTGACTTCCTTTCAGCTTATAACCACTTGTGGAACCATTCTTCAAAATTTTCTGCCATAGGTTGGACTTCTAGCTTTGGGGTGGTCACACTTGCATGAGTCACTATTGTCCACTTGGCATTGTCTTTGTCTGGGATCAATCCATTGGGCATTTTAGAGGCATCCAGGGTATTATAGCACTCTACCAATACTGTCAAACTATGGATGCTGCTATCCAGGGAATATCCTCGTACAGCTACTTTGCCGAGACAGTTCACTCAGGACTAGAGGTGTGCAAAAAAAAAAATCCACAGGCAGAATTTCCACGAAAGTGTGACTTTTGCTTCCATGAAAATTTGGAAATCACTTTCACAACTTCCTCGGAAATTCTGCCTTAAAATGGGCAGAATAAATGTATCAACTGTGGGTTAATAATGATTAAACTGCAGCAAAAAAATCTGCAGAAATGATCACTGTCAGTGGTCAGTTCTGTGTTTTTTTTACCGCAGTTTAATACGTTATTAACAACAATAACATTAATATCCCCCCATCCACTGATCATGGGTCCCAAAAAAAAGGCTCCCTGGTGGCTAGTGGTCCCACCCCCACCCGCTGATTCTGGGTCCCATTAATATAAAAAAAAAAGCCTGGTTGCTCCCTGGTGGCTAGTGGTCCCACACATAGCCACTGATTGCAGGTCTTATCAGATAAAAAAAGTCCTCGCTCCCTGATGGCTAGTGGACTGCCCTCCAAATCCTGGATTCCCTTAATCCACTCCCCCACCCGCAGATTGTGGGTCCTGACTCCTGGTAAAGAAGGAAAAAAACTCCAATCCCTCCCTGGTGTCTAGAGGCCCCCCACCCACCAATCATGCCCCCCCAAACTTTTTATTTCCCTGGTGTCTAGCGGACCCTCTTCCCAATCCTGGATTCCCTTAATCAACAAGAAAAAAACAGCCTCTATTCCCAGTATTCCCTGGTGTCTAGTGGATCCCCCATCCCTGATCTCTCATTAAAAAAAAAAAGTAACCCCTATTCCCTGGTGTCTAGTGGATCCCCACCCCAACAGTTAGTCCACCACCACCACAACCCCCCATCTCAATCCCAAGTGGGCCACCGGCTCAGCCCTCCTCTTTCCTCCACAGTCAGCAACCCGCTGAGCTCAGTGAATGAATGTGTGCTTACTTGTACAAGCACACGCTTATTCATTGCAGCTCCCAGTCATCTATAGCACAGTTTTCAGGGGTAGAGGAGGGGAATGGGCAGTTTCGGTCAACTGTGGGAGTGGTGGGATGGAAGGAATGGCGTTGTAGACTCCTCTGGGGTCCACAATGCCATTCCTCAATCCTGCCTGCCCCACAGGCCACTGAAACACCCCCTCCCCTTCTCTACACCACTGAACTGTGCTGTAATGACCAGGAGCAACAATGAATGAGCGTATGCTTGTACAAGCAAGCACATGCTCATTCATTGAGTTCAGTGGGCCACCGGCTGTGGAGGGGAGAGGAGGGCTGTGCTGATTGCCCTTTTAAGGGCAGGTTGGGGGGACAGGGTGGTGATGGTGGATGAACTGTCAGGGTGGGGGGTCCACTAGACAACATAGAATTGGGATTCCTTTTTGTTTCCAAGGGATTGAGGACGGGGTATCCACTGGACACCAGGGAATACTAGGAATAGAGGGGGATGAGTTGGGGGACTGCTGGCTGTTTTTTTTGTTCTTTGCTGGGAGTCAGGACCAATGATTGGAGTGCATGTGGAGGGGACCACTAGACACTGGGGATCAGGTTTTTTTATTTGGGACCTGTGATCAGTGGCTGAGGGGGCCACTAGACACCAGGGATTAGGGGTTTAGATCAAAGTTTTTTTTTTAATTCTTTACTGGGACCCACGATCGGTGGGTGTGGGGTGCCTGTAGACAGGGGGTTGGGGGGCTGTATTGTCAGGGAATTTGAAATAATACATTAAACTGTGGACAGAATAAATTCTGCAGTTTATATGTATTATTCCACAGTTCACAAAGAAGTCCGTGGAACCGGGCCAAAATCCGCAAAAAATCCCAGTTTCGCCAGTGGTGAAAGTTCAGAAATTTCCACAAAATTTCAGAAATTTCGCAGAAGTTCCACACAAGCAGAATTGGCAACTTTCACCCACTCCTACTCAGGAAAGAACTTCTTTAATTCTACAACAGCATGAGCTGCTTATACTGGACAGGTTTATCTAATCTACTTCTGTCCAGTATAAACGGTGTCCATTTTATCTGCAAAAACATTTTTCAGTCAAGCAACTGTTAGTGAGCAAAGCATACAAAACATATGACACATAACAAAGGAAAATAACAAACAAACAAATAACATATAGCAGTGAATAGTGAATTACACTCTTATTTTGAGAGTCTGTTGTATTTTTTGTGAGGTTTGATTGACTTTATTAGTTAAAAACTCTTTAAAACTATTCCTTAAAAATGGAACCGGTACAGCAATGTATTGATGTTGGGATGGCTGGCTATCAGGAAAGCAGTGATGTCAGCTTCTCTTCTTGGCACTGTAGTGTATCTTTTCCAGCCTACATTGGTTTTGTTCAGAAGATTCCACTCTCATATAATATTATCCCGCTGTTCGACCGCATGTTGCACAGATCATCGATATATTCGCAATGGAGCATTTCATCAACATCCAACCTACAGACATGCAGCTTTGGGTAAAAGACCACCAACAAGAAAGTGGGGAAAAGGCCATTTCTTTGGCTGAAGACTATCAGACGGCCAAACAGACACTGCAACAGTGAAGTAACTGCCAAGGAATAACCTCTTTTTCCTGACTTAACTCCAGATCAGATAAGAACTCTGATGGGGTAACAGATATGCACCCAAAGACTTTATTTGCTATAACTATAAAAAGCCAGGCCATATTGCAAGAAACTGCCATAAAAATAAGGAGGGCATCGCTGGAGGAATTTGGGACCTAGCAAATTGGGGCAAGTATTTAACAGATGTCAAGGTAGGAGTTAGAACTGTGAAGAGACTTACAGATTAAAGAAACAGGCAGACAATGGTGCATGTTGACATTCTGGGAAAAGTCAGTCCAAAAGGACCAGATACTGGAGTCATCTGAATCCACGGGGACACCTGATACTACCCCACCACCCAAGTTACTCTGAACACTAATGGTGTGTCACACTAAATGAAAGTGAGGGTAGTACCAAAGTTACCTGTACCTGTGATTATTGGAAATGACTTTCCAGAATTTGTTAAGTTAATCACAGAGGGAATTAAGCCTGCTATTTCAGCAGAAGTGATAACAAGAGCATATGCAGAGAAATTCTCAGATGTCAGGGACTCTTTTCTATTTGGTGACTTTGATTCGGACTTGTTTAAGCCCAGCTCCAAAATCTGGAAATCCAGGAAGGAAAGAAATAAGACACCTGAAAAAACTGTGGCAACAAAAGACTGATGGACATTTTATTTATTTATTTATTTGGGAAATCAGAATTACAACCCTTTGAGTCGTAGACTAATTTCCAAAGGCTCCGCATCAGAATAAAACAAACATTCATACAGTACATACATAGAATAAATGTGGGTGAGTTATAATACAGAGTATAAATACAATGAGCACTGGTTAATGCCTATACATTTGGTAGCGAAAAACAGGGCAGAGCTATCGACATATTTACCTAATGAGCAGTTAAGACCTATACAACTGGAAGCTAAAGCAATGCATGACATGACATAAGGGGTTGATACATGAAAATGCTGAAACTAAACTGATAACTGATTGTGATTTTGTTTCTGAGCAAACTAACTATGGCTCCTCTGCACTAATGGGCGCACGTTATGCACCAAAATCATGTAACCCACCTGCACAGCTCCACACCTGCAGACAGGTGCACACCCACTGTTATTCACTAACGACCGCTACCTGTCCATGGCTCAGCCCCCCCCAGTGTGCAGCGCGGCTGTGGATGGAGTCGTGGACCCAGTCAGGCATCTAATCGGATGCCCGGCATGGGTCCTGCAGTGGATCCTTTGCACTACAGCGTGGGTCTGGGTGCGTGAATGCCCACCTCAGGCACCCAGACCTGTGTGGAATGGCCCCAACATCCAGTGGACACCCCAATCAGACCAAACTGCATGTGCCCTCCCAGCACACAGATGGTGCCCCGGCTGTGGTAGCCCGCCCCCATCCTGCAGGCTGCCCCCAGCAAAGATGTGCCCCGACCCTGCTTCTGCACCCCCCCAAGACCTCAGCACCATACCTGGCACCCTCAAGCCCAAAAGGCAGTCCACACAGAAGTCCCTTTGGTGCCAGGCCAAGGGCTGCCCCAGTACCCCTTCCCCCACATCCTTGGGCAGTGAATCTCCCCCACCCACCATGGCACTGACAATCTCCCACTGAGCCCCCAGCCCATCAGTGTAGTGGCATGGGACAACCAGTGGTGCAGCCCTCCTCACACCTCCTCAGGCACCGGATGTCCAAGTGCTGCTGAGAGGCAGCACGGTCCTGGCAGCACTTGGACAGCCAGCAGCCAAGGAGGTGTGTGAAGGGCTGTGTGCTGGCCATCCTGTGCTGTGGCACCAACCTGCAGGTACAGGGGAGGGCGGTTGTCAGTGCTGCGGTGGTGGGGGGGCAATGGCTACCACTGTGGGTATTGGTGTCCTGGGGTGGGGATGGAAGGCCTGGACACTACTGGGTGGATGGGGTGTTTGCCTGGTAGATGGGGATAGGCTGCCATGTCCTTGGGGGATCCAATTCTGTAGAAGGACCAGCTCGCCCAGATGATCCCGCCCGCGCCACCATCCTAGTAGGCTGGGGTGGCATGGAGGATGCTGTCTGGGTCTGCCACGACCGGTGGAGCACTTATGAGGGGGCATGTAGTGACTTACAGCAGGGTTTCCCCTGTTGTAAGCTGTGCCCTCCTCCGCACCCCCAGGGGCAGCACTACGTGCCATAGTGCATGTCGTGTAGTGAGGGCACACCCCCACCCACCTTCGGCATGTTGCTGTGCACTCAGCCAGGGGATTGGGTGTGCAACTGTCTTGTGCCTGGTTCATGAATGCTGCGCGGGAGGCTGTGGGAGCCCGCTCCACAGCATTCACGCATATCGATGCCAACATGCCTGGTTTCTGCGAGGTGTCGGCATCGTGCATAGGGTCCAATGTTATTTTAAACAGCTGGGGGTGAAACAAAGACAGGGTGAAACAATGTTTACAAAATATAATGGGTTAGTGAACAGAGTTTGTGTTAATTCTCAGATGCACGAGCAGTTAGAACAGTTGGTCATACCAAAGAAGTATAGAACTGAGTTGTTACAGATAGCACATAATAGTCCTATGGCTGGTCATTTGGGGAGGGACTGCACCCTTGCCAGATTGTTTTACAGATTTTACTGGTGTAAGCTTCCCCTTCCCATTGTCTAGGGGATGTCTGATGTTAAAGTCGATGGGGAAGGGGGCAGTCACAGCCATAGAGTAACACAGTCCCAGAAATTACTCATTTACCTGGTTCAGTTTGTTGTGTCCATGGGGCGTCCCAGCCTCGCAGTCTCAGGGTGCAGGCAGCTGCAGGGGGCAAACTGAGTTAGTGCAAATTAAGATGGCATTATTTGATTTCAAGGTCCATACTAATTTACAAGTTCAAGATTGGATTTAATGTCCAAACGCTTTAAAACAGCTATCACTCCATGGAGTGTTGGGGTTTTGGTGGGTACAAATTAATTCTCAAAGCACAAGACCAAGATCACAGTGGCTCAAATGATTGAATAAGGTCTCCATCTCCATTTATCCTTCCGGAGCCGAATAAGGCTCTTGAAATAATTGCAGCAACATTATTCTGGGCTGAATAAGGCCTCACAAGACTAACAGCTTCCTTATTCCCTCCTGCACGATGCCTTCATACTTCTCCTATGCCTCCAATGCTTCCCTTTTTTTCACTGCCCTTCTTGCAAACACCCCAAGATTGCAAGTGGATGGATACCTGCTGCTCATGCTGGTCTTGCCCATTGGCAGTAATGGGCAAATTGGGGTGTCCTTATGGCTGGAAAGATTTTTTCTTCCACATAAACTGCTGGGGCACTATAGTCAGACAATCAGTGGGTGCCCCGACCAGGGACCAAGGGCTTCCCATAATGTGGCTGCTTGAAAAGGCTGGTGCCACAGGCCCCTTGCAATCTTCCATCTGTCTCCACCTACTATGGCTCGCCTCTCCAATGTAGTGCCAGAAGACAGTCCCAAATGTGGGGTAACCATGAAGCAGACTGCCACCCTGCTCCACCATGACATGGGCTCTCACCTCTGGCCATGACCCCGGACTCAGGTGGCTAACATGCAGGCTTCCAGGATGGGACTCCTCCATGCCATCCTACCTAGAGCCCAGGTTTGTGTCCAAACCGAACCCGAACAGAACGTGAACTTCCCATATTTTTCAATAACTGAACTGAATCAGAACCCCCAAAACTGGAAAACAAATTAACCAAAACCGAATGCAAACCGGCATCTTATTATCACAAGAATCAAGAACCTTGAAGAAGCATCCCAAAGAGTATCACCCTCTGGCACTCTCAAAGAGAAGCTGCTACACTGCACACTTATTTGTGCTTGGATCAGCAGCTGCAGCCGCACTGAAACACAGAGATCTGCTAATCTTAATCGCGAGTTTTGTTAACACCAAATATTGAAAGCCAGTGTTTGGATATTGCACCTTCGGGGTGATATATGTCTGTTGGGTGAACTTTAGTCTGGATTTTTAAAACATACTTTTGAGTTTACCAAGAATTCAATATCCCCCTAGCTCCCAAAGCTACGGATGACCCAGTACTCCATACAGAAACCCCCTTCTCCAGCCAAGTGTGTCCCCAGCACTCGGTGTCATGCGTTCCGTCTTTTGATTCTCTGATCAGCAATACAAGGCACCAAAGCCACATCGAAAATGGAAAGAAAGACAGCCAGAGTGGCTTCAGTCTGTTGGCTATATGGTGGACTGCATCACAAGCTACATGAAAGGTAAGTAAGCTAAGTAACGAGTTTAACTTCAGTTGCTGACAATAATCTTCTGTACTTGCAAGCTGCCTTTGAATAGGTCAGGCGACCCACTTCCGTACTGGACTTGCAAGCTGCCAGTGGTAAACGCTTCTGTAACCAGCCACTGCAACTTGCAAGCCCAAGAACTGGGCAACATTTTCAGGAGACCCACTCCCATACAGGACTTACAACTTGTCTGCTTCTGTGTCATTTTATTTTTGTACATTTTTAAAATTATTTAACAGTTTACTCAAATTCGAACTCGAACTACAAAATTACACCAAAGCATCCAACTGAACTGAACTGAACTCAAACCCAAACTTGCAATTATTAAACTGAACACTGTAGAACCAGAACTGAGCTAGAACCCCAAAAAACAGGCAAACTTCAACTCTAATCCTACCCTGATGCTGGGGGACACAGGGCAGGATCTTCCTGCTTTGGGCCCCAGCTTCCTTCCTTCTTACTGTGGTGTGGGGGTCCATACAGCAGTACTCCAAAGCTGACATGGTTCTCCTCCCCCCAAATGCTCCACTTTCCTGATGATACATAGCATCAGGAGCAGTGGGCTGGGGTGGCAATCACCCCACCTGGCCCCAAACCTTGGCCCCATGGACCAACTTTGCACCCACACTCCTTACCATGGATATTCTGCTTCTCTCTCTCTCTCTTTCTCTCTCTCTCATGCCAAAACCCCCTATTTATACCCTAGAGCACCCAGGTCCCACCTGCAGCAGGCAGTCCCAGAAACCTACCAGGGCTTAAACCTTGTGGGCAATACTAGTAAGCTCCCATATGGGGCTTACACGGGCCTGAAATTCATGAGGACATTGCTGTCTATTGCAGTTCTTGTGCTGAATATCGGAAAGTAACCCCAGTAACTAAAAAAGACAAGGTGCCCCTATCCTTGATAGATATGCTTTTTGAGAGAATTGCATTGGATTTGGTTGGTCCCTTAGACAAAAGTAAAAAGGGTAATCAGCCCATTTTGGTAGTATGTGACTATGTTACTCGATACCCAGAGGCAATTCCCATGTATGCTGTCATAGCCCCAAAAGTGGCAGCACAGCTTGCCAAAATGTTCAGTGGTGGAGGGGTCATACCTAAATAAATTATTACTCAGGTATCAGTGACATAGGAACCTCCCCTTATCACCCTCAAACAGATGGTCTTGAGTGTTTTTATCAAACTCTAAAATGCATGTTAAAAAAGTTTGTGAAAGGTGATGGGGAAGACTGGAACCAATACTTACCTTACCTTACCTGCTTTTTGCTTACAGAGAAGTGCCACAAGCATCAACAGATTTTTCACCCTTTGAAATGTTGCATGTTAAACAACGCAGAGGGCCACTAGATGTAATAAAAGAAACATGGGAAGATAGCCCCACTCAGAAAGAATCTATTACATCTTATATGTGAGCACGGAGAAAGAAACTGGCAAAATATTTTTAAACTGCCCACAGTAATCAGGAAGGTGCCCAAAAACAGTGGAATGTGTATTATAACCATGGGGTAAAAGAAAACGTTTTTGAGATAGGTGAAAAGATCTTTTTACTGTTATCCACTACAGAAAACAAACTGTTAATGAAGTGGCAGGGGCCTTATAGAGTGGTTAGATGTATTCGTAGTTAACTATGAGACTGAGACCCCTGATAGGAAAAATCTTACCAAGATATACCTTGCTAACCTCCTGAAGAAATGGACTGAAAAAATACCAAAGGTTGCTTTGTTAGTATTACCAGAAATTGCTATAGAAGATAGTGATATAGCATATTACAGACTGGAACAAACTGTAACTTCTGATGCTGTAAAGGTAAATGTTTCCAAACCCACAGAACAAACAGCAGAAGTTAGTAATTTGGTAAAGACATTTAAAAATACTTTCACCAGAGCGCCAGGCCAAGAAAAAGGGGCTGAGCATGTAATAGTGACAGAGAATGCTTGCCCCATTAGACAAAAGACATGTAGATTACCAGAGTTGTTGAGAGCAGACATGGTTAAAGAAATACAAAAAATGAAAGAGTCAGATATCAAAGAATTGAGAAGTGCTTGGTTATCATTCACCAATGGTGACAGTAAATTAAAAAGGAGGTGTAAAAATCTGCCTTGATATAATGAAACTTAATAAAGTGTCAGAATCTGACCGCAATCCTATGTCCAGGATAGATGATTTGTTGGACAGATTGGGAAGTGCCAAGTACATTAGTACCTTGATCTCACCAAGGGTTACTGGAAAATTCCTTAGTTGAAGAATCCAGAGACAAAAGTGCATTTTCCACTCCAGTTGGATTCTATCAGTTCACCACCACACCATTTGGTTTACATGGTGCACCCCCTACATTCCAGTGGTACGTAGATGTAATTCTAGCCCCTCACACTGGTTATTGTAATGCTTACCTGGATGATGTCGTGGTGTACGGTCCAAACTGGAAAAGCCAGCTGGAACACCTATGAGCAGTTATCCAATCTATCAAAAGTGCAGGTCTGACCATTAATCCTACCAAGTGTGCATTAGACATGCAGGAAACCAGATACTTAGGTTATATTTTAGGAAACAGAGAAGTAATGCCAGATATTTCCAAGATAGAAGCTGTCGCTAACAGTACTGTCCCTAAAACAAAGAAACATGTCAGTTCATTTTTGGGTCTGTCTGGTTACTGACACAGATTTGTTCCTAGTTTTGCTCAAGAAGCTACTCTTCTCAAGTGAACTCATGGAAAAACAGGACCTGAATAATGTGAAATGGTAACCAAAAGTGTGATGAAGCTTTTTGGGCCATTAAGGTTGCATTACATTCAGATCCTCTTTTAAGAAGTCCAGACTTAGAGAAACAATTTTTGCTACAGAGAGATGCATCAGCAGTAGGTCTAGATGCAGTCCTGAGTCAAAATATGGGGTATCCACTGATAACACTGGCTGAAAAATATTGCCGCAATGATATCAAGGCATAGAATGTTGGGGGCTTTTACAGTGAAGGGGTATTGTATCATTATGAAGTTATGCCTACCCCATCACTGTATGTGTGGGCAGGGAAGGGAACACAGTAGTGGGAGAGGGACAAGAGAGTAGGAGTTGTGGTGCCTGGCTGAGCTGCTCCCATGGTGGAGTGCTAGGGCACTTGCTCCTGGAGCAGAAGAGACCTGTGGACCAGGGTTTGGTTCTCCGTTTCCCAGAAGTGAACGTTAGTGGGGGGGTTTTAGAGACATTTCCCCCCTCCCAAGTTTCTCCCCATCCCTGAGGTCCACACCCCCTCAGAGTTGGTTATTTTAATTCTGGGAGGTGTGGGGGTGGAGCCTCCCACAAAACAAAGAGCTCCTTCTTTTTTTGTTTTGTGGTATGTCAGGATTTCTGTCATCTGTGTTTTTACTGACTTTTTTATTTACTGTTGGTATTTTGCTTGAGGCGTATTGTGCTGTGATGTTGTTGTCGGTGATGTTATCACCTAGAACTGAATATGAAAGGGAAGGAACATCCCATTCTGTCTATCAGTAGGGAACTGCATGATGGACAGAAAAAGTACTCCACTATTGAAAAAGAATGCCTTGCTGTGAAATGGGCAATGGAGTCCTTAAGTTTTATCTGCCAGGAGATGACTTTGTACTTATCACAGTCACAATCCTCTCTGTTGGCTTAATCAACTAAAAGATAAAAATCCCAGAATGAAAAGGTGGTGCCTGATACTACAGCCATTTAAATTCAAAGTGATGCACAAATCCAGAAAAAAGAATGTCAATGCTGATTTTCTATCAAGATATAGTTCAGGAACTAAGAATTCAGAAAAAAAATGTACGTGCATAACTGAAATATTTGCTGTAAAAGGTGTTATGAAAAAAGGAATACTGCATAAGCAAACAAATGTAAATGTTATAAGGTAATGTTATATGAGAAATAAAAGATTTTGGAAAACTGTTTTTTTTGTTTAACAAAAACAGGATTCCTCTTAAAAAAGGGTACGTGTGACAGGGTTGTATAAGATCCTGTCCCATTGTTTATGCACAGAGAGTTAAAAGTAAGGATCTATTTTATCCTCTCCTATTCTGCCACTTGTCTGTCTCTTGCTGACTGCACAATCAAACTTTTGTTGTGACATGTAGGAATTGGCCACTCTGATGGTCCTTCAATTTCCCCATTATTTCCTTTCCTTCACTTGCTATTTTCATTCTTTCTTTTTCCCCTTGCTTCCCTGTGGTTAAAAACATATCTGTGATTCTTTATGTGAAACTGGGATCCCCGGTTTGAAAATGTATATAATTATATTGTTGAAATGATTGCAGAAAGCTATTTGGGTTTATTAGAAAAGGTAAATATTTGGAACACAGGGGGTTGACCATGAGATGCATTTCAATCCCCACAAATGTGTTTACAGAATTGTCAACAAGAAACCAGCTGTGATAAAATGTATTATTTTCTTGCAGCTGTTGAGACTAAATGTGCTCTTCTGGCTGGTCCCAGGAAAGAAATTTACAATGTTTTGATACATTTTGTGAAAAACAGGAGATGTAACTAACAGGAACAGGATGCAGTTTGAACTGCTAAACTGCTACACAAAAGAATCTTATATATTGAGAGCAATGTTTTTCCAGAGTAAGTCTCCAATGGGTGATGTTTTGTTTGCACTGCCTTTTTGAAGAGCTACTCTGTACAATTTTATTTTTTTCTTTTATTGTTATTGATAATAATAAAATGCCACTTGTGAGTTTTATAACTTCTCCTTTACTACCTATGCTTCCTGCCCTATGCCTCTACTACAGGACCTAATTGCTTCCATTACTGCATGGGATAGGCATAAGGGAACCTTGGTGGTAAGGCAAGGTGGGTGGTAGAACTGGAGATCATGTAGGGTCTGCAGTAATACAGTAGGCAGGGAAAAATGGGCAGATGAGGTGGGCCAAGTGGTTCTTATCTGCCGTCAAATTCTATATTTCTATGCTTCCCACAGACATGCTGGCTTTGGCCTTGTTGTATTGCAAGGCCTTTTTTCCTGATTACGTATCATACTATAACATCCTCCCAGTTTACTTTGTACTTCTTGGGAGTCATTCCAAAGGTTTGACCAGGTGGAGGAGATAACCTCAAAAGGGACAGAACAATTACATATGAACTTACCATAACAGTAGCTCTTTGAGAGAATCTCCTCAATTAAGCCATACCATAACATCCCTCCTTCCCCCTTTTGCTTTCAGTGAGGGTCATATCAGATGCTATACCTAAAACCATACTCCATGCATCCTGTCTCCAGACCCATACCTCTCCTTCTATGTCATGATGCTGCTCTCATCTCCTGGTTCCTCACAGATGGAGGTTCTCTGAGGCTAATCTCCAGCATGGAACTGAGGAGTGATGGGGTTGTTCATCTTACATATGTGCAGACGCTGCATGTCATTGTAGGTGGCCCCCAGCTTGCAAAAAGTTTCCAAGTGGCCCTGATACTGACAGCTGTAGTGGTCTAATGGAGGAGATTCTTTCAAAGTTCTGCTGCTATGATACATTCTTACATAACTGTTCTTTGCTTGCTTTGCTACACATTCTAGTGGCCCAAATTTTCAGCTGGCCACATCAGGGTGGGGGGGGCCTGTAAAACATGTTTCTTTCCACCACCCCCGCCCTTTTGGCTTTTTGCTTTGCAAGTTGATCATGGTCAGACTCACAAATGAATAATTCTGCAGGATGTAGTGTGTCTTTCACAGTATGCTCTACATTGTCATGTCACTGCCCTTTTACAATTTGTTGTATTTTTTTTTTGAGAAAAAGTATTTTTTCCACTATTTATCAATACAGACCCAGACCAGGCCTTTGCAAAACCTAATCCAAACTCATTCTGGATTTGGAAAATCCAAAACCAAATCCAAATCCATCCCAACTTTGCCCATCCCTACCACTTACAGCAGCATTTGTTATACTTACCAGACTATGCAGGCAGACAGGCAGAATGTTTAGACATCCACAGGAGCTGTTGTTCATACAGCAGAAAACTAATTAACTTTCAAAAAACAGGCATGTTTTGGAATCAAAAACACTACTTGCAGAGGGAACACAAAACCGCTTTGCTGTGAGTAACTGAAGAAAAGAAAAACAATGCAGTTTTGAAGCACGGGTCTCAGTTGGCACAGAACAAATGGTGGGCAACTATCCTGTGGAATGTTGATGCAAGCCAGGTTCCATGATGGTGTCACAGCTTTGTGACTGTGTCAGTATACCTAATCGGATGATATACCCCAGCAGTTATGAATAACCCAGTAGCAACATGAAACACAGAGAAGTAAGGCAATGCTGTATCTATATGGAATGTTTGGCTTAATTAAAGGACTCCTCATGCTGTTGGGTCAGCTATGAAAAAAATTTAATAGGGGTAATTTTTCTTATATTTATTTTCCTCATAATTCTCACCTGTATTACTTAAAACGTTTGCATGAAAACTGGATCTCTACCCTATCTGCTCTGGCTGCTTCTCCTCACCTGACATCATAATTCTATTTACAAATTCCACCACGGGAAAGTGCCAGCATTCTGGTGGCAGGCAATTAGGGCGCCAATTGGCAATGTCACCGATCTCTTTTTTTGTGGGGGACACAGCCCCCAGCTCCCCCCACACCCCTACTGAAGGATTCCTACTCTTGGGGGGGCATACCTCGGGGAGGGGATGTCAAATCCCACATTTGTCACCCTGATTGCCCGGCGCCATAATGCTGGTGCTCTGAGCACCATAAGGGCTATTTACAGCATCACAATCTGTCTTTGTGAAAATAATCAGGGTGATGTAATAAACTGAGGGATTATGATGTCAGGTCTAGAGAAGCAGCCATAGTAGATGAATTATATGGGACTGTGATCTTGTTTTCATTCAACATTCACCTGTAATAAAGAAAAGGATGACAGTTTTGAAATAAAATATACATAATAAAAACAGGATTGTGTTTAAATGTTAAATTTCTCAAAGTTTCCCAGTGGTGTCAGGGGCTCTTTAAACATACTATCCATTGAATGGGCTGAAGCACAGAAAAATATATTTTGGAATGCGCATTTTACTTGTTAGTTATAGACTCTGGTAAGATGCGTACTTTTAGCCCAAGTGACTTACTCTGCACGTATTTAGAAAAGATAATACTAGACCTTTAGACATTATTCATACTGTCCAGTCTCTTGTTTACAGAGCCTTTAAGCCACAAATAAAATCTGCTGAAGTTAAAAAGTCAAACATCACTATAGCATTTATTAAAAATAGAACTCCTATCCTTTCTCAGGAGCCTAGCCTAGCTTGCAATAAGTAAATTGCATTAGAGGTTTGTTAGCACTGGTGACCTCACACGCATGAGGGAGCTACTGGAATGAAAGTTTTGTTGCTAACATTAAGTTGAAGGTCATCAGGCTTTTTCTCTGCAAGGCATCTTTTTTTGTCTTAGAGTATGTTTGTGCTGGTAGACAGCCAGACATGTGAAGGCACAACCATTGAATTTTTATTCACCTTGCATGAAGCACTCGCAGAAGGCTGCATTAAATTAGTAATCACTTCAGTGCCAGTGGGAAGTGCTTCAGAAAACCACTGAAGTGGAACATGACAGAGCTGCTAGTGGTGCATAGACGATGTAAACTGTGTGTGTTGATAGATGGTCAGGAGCATAGGAAGTCCAGAAATTTTACATGAAAAACAGTTGACATTTATGATGAAGGCAGATAAGATCTAAGGTCACCAGGGTAGTCCTATTACTGCCCAGCTGTCAAGCAGGGCTATTTCTGGTGGGGCCCATAACATGTCTTTATTTAAAACAGAGATAAGCTATGATCAGAGACACAGACTAACTGGATTTCACCAGTCATTGTACACCAGATCAGGTCAGACAGTTAAACAGCAAAAAGGAGCCCTGATGGTCCACAGCTGTGTACCACAATATTCAATGCAAATGCCCCAGTAAGCTGTGGTTCTTAATGGCTGAAAGGTTAGGGCAAAAAAAAGAAAAGTATTGCTGGACCAAGCTGGATATTAGGCCAAATAATATGGGCTTGTCTTTCATGCCAAGCCCTTTTTCACAGATCACTCAGCTGAAGGGTATAGAGTGATTCTCCTCAAGAAGAAATTTTAAAACTCAAGAGCTATGAGAAAGCTGAGGAATTACTGACTTCAGAGAGTGCACTGACTAAAAGCTATTTTTAAACCTTTAAAGAACATGCTGGGTTATGATCCTATGAGATATTTTGTCCCCATTGTCTGTCTCTGTCACCTAATGGCAGAGTATTTGCACATTGCAGAGGACCTTCCTTTTAATGTCTGACATGGATATCTAAGTTGGCACATGTCCAGTGCCTCTGCTGGTAAGTATTTCTCAATATGTTTCTAACACTGATAGCTGATAGCAGTATCCTAGGTGTGACACTCTTTTCATCTCTTCCAGTTCTTTTGATAGTTATTGCTCTTGGTGTGATATTTCTATCATCATTTCCTAGACTTTTCTGGGGACCTTGAGCCATACCTACAGTTATAACTGTAATTAATAATCAAACCATTTGTGAACTAGCAACATACAACTTCTTTTATCCTCAGTACCCTCAGTAACCTAAATGCTATTTAATAATACATTCCTAGGAGAGACATGTTTACTGTAAATATTTCTTTATTACCACTGGCCGAAAAAATATAAGGTGCAGGTTTTAGAAAGGAAAAAGTTACAGTTATACTGTACAATAATGCCATTTTACTAGCATATATTTGTATAATGTAATGACTGATTAATAAATATTGACCTATTCCTTTTTATTCTATTTAAATTGTCTTTTTTCTTCCTTCCTTGTAAGATGCCGTTTTCTCTGTTTTGAATCTGCTTGAGTATTTTTATATCTTTACAATATTTAAAAAGATCACTCCTTTTAAAATGCCTATTCTGGGGTTGTTATCAGTATTCTCAGCTGCTTTTTAACACCCTTTGTTTAACATCCCTTTTATTGTGAGGTTTGTGAACTAGTAGGCAACAGACACTGCTCCCTGACTATGTGGGGCAATGGGTGTTCAAACCAGCTGGGAAATACTGATAAAAACAAGAGTAGTGTTGCTTTAAATAGAGACACCTTTTAATTATTTCAAATAAAATCAGTATCTTACTAGACATGAGGAAAAGGGTGATCTAGAATGGGGAAAATGGTATCGGACAACATTTTATCTATAACATACTTTAACACATTGATGAATGACAATCAATTCCCTTTTTAAATTTTATAAAAAGGTTAAACAGTCCTATGGATTCAACAGTGCATGCTCTAGTGCACGATGTTTACCCCTCTGTGTCACCTTGCATGTCACAACGAGGACTTCAAAGTCTAAATGAACAGCCATGTGCACTGGCATGGCATGTTCATTCTAAGAAATAGTGTCTTGCTCTTGTCTAAGACACATGTTTGGTAAAATAGACTGGTAAGAGGCATAACCAATTCTATAAGTCAGTATGCTAATATTTAAAGATTCCCAATGCTCTTATAGAAACTTTCAAGGGGGAAGGGGTACAAAAGTGTTGTTTTCCATGAGGCAAGAATAAATGGCACATGCCTCCCTTTGTTTTCTTGAACACTCCAATAATGTTATTAAAATTACCACATAGATTATTTACTAACCTGGTTGACAACGCATTAAAAATACTGTAATAACTGGCTTTCATCATAATGCACAGCCAGTTATTAACTTTTTCAGCTCAAGGTGATCATTTTGAATAAGGTTAAACATAGAGGCATACCTATCAATCAAACCAATACAAGTAAAGCATATAGTTTACCTTCATGCACTTTTAAGCCATGTAAATAAATTGTGGTTGCTTGCAATCATGCACTGCATAACCTCCATTCTCAGTATAAAAAACCTTTAAACTAACAATTGTCACAAAGTGTGTGAAGTACCATATTGGAAAGCAAAAAATATCTCTTAGTGGGCTATTTTTTTTTCCTTTTAGTGTGTGTTTCTTTGTAGTCAACACATTTTCAGTTGCATTTTCAGAATGAGCACCCCCCCAAAAAAAAGTTTGCAAATGAATGTTTTTTTCTCAGAGATGTTTTACACACTGTTTAACTTTTTGTGTTTATGCAATATGTTCATTTTTAAAGACAGAAAATGGCAACGCAGATAAATTCTTCAGACTTTCACAATGCTTTTCCAGCTACTCTTTTCCAATTAAAACACCAACAATTATATAAAATACTGATAAACTCTGGGGTGTTGCCATTATTTATATTTTTTACACATCATGGTGGTGTGATACCATCACAAACCACTCATGCTTTGCACACATGGTTTATGTGGTATAACACACCTCAGGTGTGCAAAACAAACTCATAATGTACAACATCCTATACATTCCTTTGTATTGTATGTAATTGATGAAACCACCAATAAGAAACATAGAAATATTGACTTTGATAGCAGATATGGACCGCTTGGCCCACGTAGTCTGCCCATTTCCCTACCTACTGGTAAGCTGCATATCCTAGTTAACCAACAGCCTATTTCTTCCTCCCCCCACACAAGAATTACCATGCATTCTTGAATTCTCCCACTGTTTTTGACCCCATGACCTCCTCAGGAAGGCTGTTCCATGCATCCACTACCCTGTCTGTGAAAAAATACTTCCTCACATTGCCCCTGAGCCATCCCACCTCTGTCTTCAAATTGTGTCCCCTTGTTTTTGCACATCTCTTTTTCTGAAAGATGCTACCTTCTTGGACTTTGTTGATTCCCTTGAGGTACTTAAAAGTTTCTATCATGTCCCCCCCCCCCATTCCTCAAGGGTATACATATTAAGTCCTTTAGTCTCTCCTCGTATGGCATCTGTTGCAGACTCTGTACCATTTTGGTTGCCCTCCTCTGGACTGCCTCCATCCTGTCTATGTCCTTACAGAGTTGGGGTCTCCAGAACTAGATGCAGTACTCCAGATGGGGTCTCACCAACTGTCTGTACAGTGGGATAACAACTTCCTGTTTTCTACTGGTGATGCCCCTTCCTATACCTCCCAGTATCCCCCAGCCATCCCAACTGCCTTCTCATATTGCTTGCTAACATTTAGGTCATCTGATATGATTACCCCCAGGTCCCTTTCCATTTTTGTTATTGTTCATACCCCCTCCTCCATTGTGTACTCTTCCCCAGGGTTTTTGTTTCTCAGGTGCATTACTTTGCACTTCTTTGCATTGAATCCAAGCTGCCATACTTCTGACCATTCCTCCAACCTTGCCAAGTCCCTTCTCATCCTTTCACCTGCCTTGTGAATCAACCCTGTTGCAGATCTTTGTGTCATCTGCAAAGAGGTATACTTTTTCTTCCAGTCCCACTGCAATGTCACTTATAAAGACATTAAAAAGGACCAGACCCAGTACTGAACCCTGCGATACCCCACTAGTAACCCCTCTTTCTTCAGAGTGTACTCCATTTACTACTCCCTTCTGTGTCCTTTTGTCCAGCCAATGTTTTACCCAGGCTACCACCCTGGGACCACTCCCAGGCTGGCTAATTTGTTTATTAATCTTTTGTGGGACTGTGTCAAATGCCTTGCTAAAGTCTAGGTAGGCCATGTCCACAGCCCCTCCCTGGTCTACTACTTTGGTCACCCAGTCAAAGAAATCTATTAGATTCACCTGACATGACCTTCCCACTGTGAATCCATGCTGCCTTGGGTCCTGTGCCCCACTGGCATCTAGGTATTCAACAATTCTTTCCTTCAGAAGTGATTCCATCATTTTCCCTATCACTGAGGTCATCCTGACAGATCTGTAGTTTCCTGCCTCTGTCTTGCCCCCACTTTTGTGAAAAGGAATCATATCTGCCCTCCTCCAATCCTTAGGTACCACACCATCCTCCCATGATTTGATAAAAAGGGTAGTCAGTGGTGTTCCTAGTTCTCCCCTTAGTTCTTCTAGAATTCTGTGTTGAATCCCATCAGGTCTCATTGCTTTGTCCACCTTCAGTTTTAGGAGTTCTTTCAGAACCCTTTCTTCTGTGAAAGGACTGGGATCGGCCCCGCTATCCAGAGTATCAATAAGGAGCATAAGTATTACAGAAAACTGCCATTGTAAAAACACAGCAATGAAATAAAAACCATTTCTGGATCAGTTATGTATAGTATGTGCGTGTGTATATATATATATATATATATATATATATATATATATATATATATATATATATATATATATATATATATATATATGGTTGGGTGCACATTTCTATGTTAAACCTGAAAATGTGAATCTTAATAAATCTGGAACTGTTCAGTGGATTTGCATGAAATTTGGCATGCATACTCTAGGTACATGTCTCTTGATGTGCTAGATTTTGTGTGAATTGGTTTTTCGGTTTATGAGACACAGAGTGTCAAACAAATCCTAAATTTATCAGTTTTTCACATTTCTTTGTCCCCCTGTATCTCCAAAATGGTTTTAGGTTTGCCTTGAAATTTTCTGGGTAGAAAGTCTTTGGGTCACACATGTGCCTTTTGAAGGTTTGGTGAAAAAATATTAATGAGTTCAGAAGTTATAATGATTTTTATTTTCCCATTATTTCCTATGGGAAAAGTTAAGTGCTCAGCACGAAAGTACCGTATTCTTGCAAATCATGGTGTGTAAGTGCTAAAATAGGTGTGTCCTGTTTTTGAACACCATGTCATATTTGTGAAAATACAGGCTCATTGCAAATGGTGGGGTGCCCAATCCCCCTGTCGGTAATCATTATTCTGCTTTTATTTGCCAACAGCAGGTGCTCAATCCTGCTGTCAGTGCTGTAAGCCCCCACCCTTGCCATTGTTTTGACACTGGGGAGCCCACTCCCAGAGTCAACAATTTTTTTTTTATAATCATTTGCCAACAGCGGGGTGCCCAATCCCCCCATCAGCAGTGTAAGTCCCCCACCCACCCGCCAGGGTAAAACACTGGGGAGCCCACCCCCAGTGTCCTTATTCTATTTTTATTTGCCAACAGCAGGTGCCCAATCCCATCCCACTATTGGTGCTGAAAGTCCCCACCCCTGCTACAGTTTCACACAGGGGAGACCACTCCCAGTGTGTACAAATATTTTTTCCATGATTTGCCAACAGTGGGATGCTCAATTCCCCTGCTGGCAATATCACCCACACACCCACCCCACCAGCTTTCGACACTGGGAGCCCACTCTGTGGGACACTGTTGTCCCAAAATTATTATTTTCTTTGCTGCCTGTCAAAAAAAGAAAATTGTCCCCGATGTCATTTTTTTTCCTGAAAGAAAGAAAACGGTCCATCGCCATCTCCCATCCCATCCCCCATCCTGATCCTCCCTCTATGCACCCACCTCCCTGTACCCCCTACCCCCATACTTACCTCCCAAGGTTGGCAACTCCCATCTTCTGTGGACCAGGACACGTCTACACTCTGCAAAGCCCAACCACAAACTGGACAATCAAGTTAAGCTCTCTATAATGGCTGTCAATGGCATTTTGAACTTATGTTGATATCTCTGCCATTTTCAGGGTATATTTTTACCAAATTTTCAACATGGGCTTTTTTGGGACCACCCTCATGAACAATGGCAGTTTCATTTCGTTACTTGGTCCCAAAAGGTGATTTTGTGGTTGCTCCGCGGAATCACCTTTCAGGACTGATTAACAAAGTAAGTGCTCCTGTTCATGAGAAGGGGTCCCAAAAAGCCCATGTTGTAAATTTGAGGAAAACATTCCTAAAAATGAACGTTGTATGAGCATGATTCTGCAGTTTCTACGCAGGTGTATAACGTTGGTAATTTACAGTATTTTGACTCCAGATTTTCAACACACCCATTTTGTCACACCACCTCATGAACAGTACAGCTGTCATTTCTCACTTCCTGCCCAAAACATGTTTTCAAACCTGTGACAAAGAATGGCTCGGTCGCTGTGCAAAATCACCTTTTGGGACTGATTAACAAAATGACAATACCACTGTTCATGAGCTGAGGTTCCAGAAAGCCTATATTGAAAATTTGGTGATTAAATTCCTAAAACTGGCCGTGTTACGAGCATGCATTGTGCAGTTTGTACGCAAGCACATAACTTTGGCAATTTACAATACTTTGACTCCAGATTGTTAACGTATTCATTTTTTCATGCCACCTCATGAACAGTATAGCTGTCATTTTTCACATTCTGCCCCACATTTTTCTGCATGTGTGGCGAACAATGGCACAGTAGCTGTGCGAAATCACCTTTTGGCACCAAGAAACAAAATGGCAGTACCACTGTTTATGAGGTGGGGTCCCAAAAAGCCCATGTTCAAAATTTGGTTAAACAAATCCTAACAATGGCTGAGTTATGAGCGTTCTTTGAAATATTTCTATGTACATGAGTAACTTTGGTAATTTTTAATATTTTTAGTCCAAATTTTCAACAAGGCCATTGTTTCATACCACCTCATGAATATTGCCTCATAATAGGGATACTAATAAACTATCTGCAAAAGTAATGAAATTCACTGCAAAAAGCTTTGTTAATGCGCCATTAGGGTTGAAGCCTACAAAGTAGGGAAATGAGATGTTAGGATTTCCAAGCCTAAGACCCCATCCCCCCACCCTCAGCTTCCAACATGAACCCCCCACCCTCAGCTTCCAACTCTAAGGCCCCACCTCCACCCAGCATGCAGAAATAGGTATGGGGTGTGCCTTGGAGTTGTGAACCTAATGCCCACCCCATTTCAACAGTTAACAACCTAACATGGGTACAGAATAAAGAAATGAGGTGAGCATTAGGTTTGCAACCCTAAGGCACACCCTCACACCTATTCCTGCATGCAGGGTGGAAGTGGGGTCTTAGGTTGGAAGTCAAGGGCGGGGGTGGGGTGTTTAGGTTGGAAGCTAAAGGTGGGGGTGGTGTCTTAGGCTTGGAAACCCTAAGATCTAATTTCCCTTCTTTTTAGGCTTCAACCCTAATGGTGTATTAACAAAGTTTTTTGCAGTGAATATATATATATATATATATATATATATATATATATATATATATATATACACACATATCATTTGATAACAGGGTAGGTGCACTATCAGTCACAACCTGAGCCATCAGTTTGACATTTGCAGTCAAATGATAAGTGACAACAGGAATGTAAGCACTAGAGAATGGAAGTACCAGAGTTTTTTTTGTTTGTTTGTTTTTTGAATAACCTCTTTATTCAATTTCTTTTCAAACAACAAAGAAAGAAAGAAAAAAAATTACATACAAAAACGAACACTACACATACATACAAAGTGATGCAATCAGATGTGCAAGTAAATCTTATTCCAAAAATTTTGTACCTTTTCATTACAGTCTTACTCATCCCATAAGGATTCACATACATGTATGTACCTTCCCCCACCCTCCCAACATTTCTGGGAACCTTCCCATAACTTAAAACCAAAAGCACCCAAGAGTGTGTAACTCATGCCCCCATTCCCGTCCGTAATGCTATATTTTCTGTTACACCAGAGAGGAAAGGAAGGGGGACCATCCCCTCAGGAAGGCCTCTTCCCTATCCCGGACAACATATGTCAGTCTCTCCAGTGCCAAGGCCCACAGCACCATCTGATGCCAGAAAGATACCGTGGGACTAACACACGAAACCCCAAGTGTTTTGAATGCTGTGATGGGCTAGCACTAATAGGACCCTTATCCATCTAGGGAGAGGAACCCACTCCTCCCCTTCTACCACCTCCACCCCAAAAAGGCAGGTCAGGGGGTCCCTTTTCAGTGGCCGGCCCACTATCTGGGCCACCTTGGTAACCACATCCTCACAGTATTGTACCAAAATTGGACATGTCCAAAAACTGTGAATATATGTACCCAGTTCCTTTCTACACCTACCACATACGGGAGATATCGATGGATGGGCTTTATGTACAGTAGCCGGTGGACAATACAGTCTATGTAGGAATTTAAAAAAGGCCTCTTTAAACTTATGACAGACCATTGTCCCTCCTGGCATATCCAACACCACCTTCCAATTCTCTGCCGATATGTGCTGTGCTTGATCTCTTTCCCACAGGATCTTTGTGTTCCCAGTCAAATCCGGTAACTCCTGTCTCCCCTGCCTAACAGCCTTTCCCAGCAGCCCCTTAGGGTCTTTCCCAGCATGATACACCAGCTGCTCAACGAGATCTGGCCGCAGCCCCTCCCTTCCGTCTCTCTCCAACCTTCCTGCAAAATTCCTCACCTGTAGATATTTGTATAGGTCTGGTCCTAATAGCTTTAGCCCTTGCTTCACAGTTTCAAAAGTGCTGATTTCCCCTTTCACTATTAGATTACCCACACTATCTATTCCTTGCCTTTCCCACTGGCTAAAACCCTTATCTTCCATTCCCGGCAAGAAGAAAGGATTTTTAGCGATCGGCAATAACAAAGTTTCTCCCTGTGCTCGTACTTTTTGCTTCTTGAGCTGCTCCCACACCTCAAGTGCTGTGCGTACCAATGGGTTATTGTTTCCCAGTGTTCTATAGACCCTGGGCCCTTAACTATGTAAGTATGCAGTGATCCTCCCTGGGAGCCCCCATTGCTCCAGCTCCACCCAACTGGCAACCGTTGGGCGATGCACCCAATCCACAATCCCCGCTGAATAGCTAAATAATAATTACCCAGGTCTAGGAAATTAAGCCCTCCCTTGTTCTTATCATCCTTAAGTCTTTTCAGACTAATTTTCAGCTTTATCCCATGCCAAATAAACTCTGAAAATCCTCTCTCAAGTTGCCTGATATCCTCCCTTGTTAACCCCAGGTGCAACATCTGCATAGGGTATAGGATCTGAGGAAGGATGTTCATTTTGATTACATTAATCCTTACTAGCCATGAGATCGGGAGCCTTGTCCACCTCCTAATTTCTCCCAGTATAATTTTGATCAGATGAGGAAAATTTAAATTATATAAATCCCCCAGTCTCCTCCCTATCCGCACCCCCAAATATCGGAAGCCATTCTGCACAATTTTGAGCCCTAGTCCCCCTACAGACCTGTCGTCCTCTGGGAAACACATCATTTCCGACTTCTCCAGGTTCGCCTTGTAACAGAGAAGTTGGTGAACTCCTCAATAAGGGACAGCAATGGAACCATGGATCTCTGTGGATCCCGAACAAATAAGAGCATTTCATCAGCATATAACACGACTTTATGCACCAAACCCTGGGCCCCAGCAATTCCTCCTATCTGTTCCTGTTGACGCACAGCTACCGCTAATGGCTCAAGCGCCAAAGCAAATAAAAGTGGCGACAGGGGGCATCCCTGCCTAGTTCTCCTCTCAAGATTGAATCAACCTGAGAATTCCCCATTGACCAGGATGCGAGCCCTCGGTTTCTTATACATAGCCTTTACCCATCCCACATAGGAGTCACCCAGACCAAACTGGGTCAACACCTCAAAGAGGTATTCCCATTCCACTCTGTCAAATGCTTTTTCAGCATCCACTGAGCCAATACCCATGTTCCCCTGTTCTCTACCCACACGCCATATGATATTAAGTAATCTATGCATATTACAATATGGTTGGCGGCCCTTAATGAACCGGGTCTGGTCTGGGTGAATCAGATCGGCAATATATTTTCCAATCTAATATCCAACACCTTTAGCTAAGATCTTTAAATCTGAGTTCAGCAATGAAATAGGTCTGTATCCTGCACAGTCCATCCCATCCTTACCTGGTTTGGGTATGAAGCATATAGTAGCATCATAGCAGGTGTCTGGAGGTTCAGGGGTTTCCCCTCCCTCCTTTACCTCAAAAAGCCCACACAATACTCCCACCACCCAATCTCCCAGGATTTTGTAGTACTCTATTGGAAGACCATCAGGCCCACTAGCTTTCCTCTGTTGCAGCTGTTGTATGGCTCCCAAGATCTCCGATCTTGTAATCGGTTGACCTAGGTGTTTCCTCTGGGTTATTGAAAATACGAGTAGCTGGAGATCTGCTAAGAACTTCTGTATCCAGATTTCTTTCCCTTTATGTTCTGCTCTGTATAGGCCTTCATAAAAGGTTTGGAAGCATTCTCTCATGCCTCTAGGATCCATGCAAGTCTTCCCTTCTCTGTTCCTGATCCTTATGATGCGTGTTGGGCACCTACCACCCTTCATTAGCCTCACCATTAATGGTCCTGGTTTATTTCCCCATTCATAGATCTGCCGCTGGCAAAAGAACCAGGTTCTACCAGCTTCTTCGTGCAGTAGGGCATTTGGAGCTTCCCTCGTTACCATCAACAGCCGAGGTGCATCTCCTTTCTCCCCCTTTGCTATCTTTTTCTCTAAATCCTTTAACTGTCTTTCTAATTCCATCCAGTTGTCCCTCTTCTGCCGCCTCAATTTCACCATATAGGCGATGATAGCCCCCCTCATAAAGGCCTTTCCCGCCTCCCAAAAGGTGGCCCTGGACACATCTGGAGAGGAGTTAGTTTCCTCATGATATTGCCACTGTTCTACTAAATATTCCCTGAAGGCCTGGTTTTTAAATAAATACATAGGAAATTTCCATTGTGGAGGTCCCTCTCTCACTTCTCCCCACGTCAGCTTCAAGATCGCCATGGCATGGTCGGACACATAAATAGGACTGTGGGAAACATCCTGCACCCTACCGTACCACCCCCTAGGCAAGTAAATATAATCTATGCGAGATCATGTTTTATGTGGGTTAGAGTAGAATGTGTACACCCTCGCTCCCGGATTGGCTGTACACCACTCATCCACCAAGTCAAGGTCCGCCATCCCAAGCTGCCACTGGACCATGGTTTCCGACGCTCTACCCCTTCCCTCTGAGTGATCCATATGAGCATCCATGGTCCAATTGAAATGATCCCCCAGTACCAACCCAGGGGATTGCTCTTTTATCAACAAGTCCAGTAAAGAGACATAAAACTGTGGTTCGTGCACCACTGGGGCATATACACACCCAAACATAACTGCTTCCCCTCTTAATACTCCAGAAAGGAAAATATACCTACCTCCCTCCGGATCCCGCACTACCCTCTGGACTTCAAAGGGCAGGGTCTTGTGTAAAAGTATGGCCACCCCATGTGTATGGGAAGAGAAGGAGGCAGCATAACACTTCCCCACCCAATTCCGAATAAGCTTGGAATGTTCAGTGTCTGTCAGGTGGGTTTCTTGTAATAAAGCCACCTGTGCTCCTGCCCTCTTTAGTGCGGTCAAAAGTGAAGTTCTCTTTACTGGGCTTGCAGTCCCTTTAACATTCCATGATATTACATTAACATTCGATACATTAGCCATTGTTTTTATAGAGGAACCTCCAGTCCCCCACAGCACTCTGCCTCCCAATTTCCCTTCCCCTCTCCTGAGTGCACTTACTCCATTTCTTCCAATCCTTATTTGACCCAGATACACAAGGAACAATTTCATCATCGATAGCATCTAACAACAAGTTAACACACATAACAAGAATAAGAATAACACCCTGAACTACCTTCCTCCATCCCTCCCCAGGACCTCTCTCCACCCCACATACTTCAGCCCCCTAGGAATTCCCTGTCATCATGTACCTTCTCCATCTAACCCCTCCCCTCCCTTATTCTTCTAGAAACAGATATGTTCAATTCCTCCATTTCTCCTTTGGCAACAGAATATTGTGATCCTATATACTCCCCCCCAGCCCCATCTCCTTTCGCTTCCAATCCCCTATCAGCACTAAGCAACAAAAATAAAAGACACGAGTGTCCAGAAAAAAAACCCTTCAACTGGCATGTGCGCTCCACCGCTCCGCCCAGCCACCGAACTCCCCTAGGGATCTTACCCCTGCGGCAACTCCAATCCCCAGTACTTGTCCCCATGCCCTTTCCAGTGCTAGCTACTCACCTCCATCTAATCCTAGGCCCTCTTAACATGCAGTCATTCGATGTTTTTTCTCACACTATATTTATCTCCAGCATGCCGTCCACAAGTCTGGATGAGTCCCAGGACATTACTCTCATTCTCGTTGAGTTAATATTCACAAGGGCATTCATGCTGGCCTCCTACGTATGCATCCTGATTCGGCTGACAGCGCCCTAACTTCACAGACTATCCATGCCAGATGCATTGCAGTCCTTATCCCCCCTCAGAGGCCAGACATCAGAAGGAGAATGAGCATCATCAGTCTCCGTAATCGTCAGGTACTGGTGTATATATTTATCCCCTGATCTTCAAATACCCCTTAGAGACTGATCCTCTTATAGTGAGACAACGTCGTGCAACATCGTCATACCATTTGTGTCCCTCTCCCCTAACGATCCCCGGCCCCCCCTTTTTCACTATCCTGCCACCCTTTTTTACTCAAAGAGGGAGAAAACACATATACCCATAACTATATAACCGTACATATGGGATATTTCCCCCCAAATCCTCATACCAGAGACACATATTTAATTTCATACATAATTTCCCCATTATCTTGTATTGATAACGTGGCTCTCACACCGAGAGGCCCATACTCCTAAATGAACCCCACTCAGCAGTAGGCAAGAGGAGATAGGTTGCGCCTTCTAACACATGCGCCAGAACCTGCTCCTCCATTGCCATCCGCCGAGCAATCAAACAGCAAACTTGTGTGGTCCAGATAAGAAACAGACAAAGATGCAGATCTAGAGCTGTCCAAGAGGCCATTACAGTTCAGGATTCAAGCATCATGCCTCTCTTCTTCCCACATGCACGCGAGGATTGGGGGTTAATCCATGAGTCATCCGGTCCAAATCCCTCAGTTCACCGACAGTCTCTCCACCCCTGTATATAAACCTCAAGTTAGGCGGTAAGCAAACAGAATGTAGCTTACCAAGCCTCCAAACTTTAAACTTTTTGTTAAACAACAGAAACCAACCTCTTAAGGTCAGAAGCAACAGACAGCAAAGCCATGTCCTTTTCGTGCACTTCAGCCCACTTTCTTTTGCAGATTCTTAACAAATTCATCAGCCTTCTGTACTTCCCAGAATGAAAAAGTCGCCCCTTCATGTCTGATCTTCAGCGTGGCAGGGTACACCAGAAAGTTCTCGACCTTCAATCCCCTTAGCTGAGCTATGACTGCATTAAACATCTTACGTTTCTTTAGCAACCTCGCGGAGCAGTCCTGCGAAAGGAACAGGCAACTCCCCTTCATAGTTTAGCGACCCATTAGCTCTATAGGCCTTTAGCACTGCCTCTTGATCCTGGAAATGATGGAAACGCATTATGATCTGGTGCAGCGGCTGGCCCGCCAGCGGTCGCGGTATTACAGCTCGAGGGGTTCACTCCAATTTCCCCCTTCCATTCTTGGGCTGCATACCTAGCAATTCTGATAATACTTTTCCGCAAAACTCAAGGGCACTCTCTCCTTCACTTCCCTCTGGTAGACCTCGTAAGCGCAGAGTCAACCTTCGGTGATAGTTCTCCTGATAATTGTATGCTTCCTTAAATTCTTCTAATTCCTTCTGAAGCTCTAACACTTGGTTAGAGACTGATAGTATTTTCATCCTCCAAACAAGATATCCGCTCCTCTGCTTCTGCCAGCCAATTAGCCTGTTGGGTTTGCTGCTCCAGGACCTCCTGCAGCCGGGAATCCAATTTGCCCTCCAACTTAACAAGCCTTGGCTCTAGTGCCACTATTATTTGGCCCGTGAGCTTGTGGCCAAGTGCGGTAACTTCTGCAGCAGACAAAGACACTAGGCCCGAGTTTTCCTCTGAAGTGCTCGATGCTGACTTTTTCCAGCTTTACAAGTGAGCCATTGGCTTTTAGCAGGGTTAGGGGTCAGATATTCTTCCATCCTCCTTCTCAGCACTGATCGCTGCAGCTGAAGAACCGCAAAAAGGGTAATTATTACTTAATTTTTAATTGTTTAACGTCAGCTGGATCGAAGTAACGGGAAAACGATCTACTACATTAGCTGCTCATTAGCCCCCGCTTTGTTTTTGAGCATCAGTACAGATCCAAATGACCATGTTACAGTACTGGCACATCACAAGCTATTCAGTATTATTGGGGCCATTTCAAAATATTACATAGTGGCAAAGTCTCCTCTCATTTAAAGCAATAACACTCAGAGACTGAATCTGCAAGTATTCTCTTAGGCCATACTTAAAAAATTGCAAGGTTAGTAACCAGAATCTGAGCATTCAGAAGGTTGTTTCATAATTTAGGGGCAGAGGCAGAAAAGGTTTTCTGGCCAATGACTGTGGAGATGTGAGGTTTCAAGATGCATGCTTATATACAAGTTAGTAAATTGTATAGTTTTATTATATAATATTATCTATATGGTCTTTGTAACATACATGATATTTGTTATATATAAGCTTATTAAAGGACACAGGTGAAAAAAATCATTTGCCTAATGGTTCTTTCTATAATAAATAGATGCATCTAGTATGTATCTGAGAGTAGTACTTTGTTGGAGGATCTTCAGGGTTCTCCTTAATATGAGAACCCCAAGCAAAAGAAAATGTTCATTTTTACATTTTGTCAATAAAACACACCTGAATACTAATTCAAGGGCAATAGGTTTGAATATTCACCAGCTTTTAAATGGAAACCTCCAGTCTGCTCATGCTTCCCTCCCCACTGTGCCCCTCCAGTTTTCCCCTCCAGTTTCACCCCTCTAGCTACTTGGGCTTTCCACAGCCATATGGAAGGAGGGATTGTACTTTAAAATTCTGCTATGGATGAAGGGACAGGATATGGAAGAGGACAGTAGAGGCTACAGAGATGACAATTCTGTAACAGACTCGACACACAGGAGGAGCTAGATAAAAGAGAAACTACCTCAGACTACTTGAGGAATGGTCAAGGGTTTGTCAGTTGGGTTTTAACATTAAGAAGTACAAGATAATGCACCTGGGACACAGAAACCCAAGAGAGGAATACAGGATGGGGGGGCAGGTTCTAGCCACCACAAGTTAGGAGACAGACCTGGGGGGTATCTGATGACCTGAAGTCAGCCAAACAATGTGAAAAAGCAGTGGGGAAGCAAAACAGAATGCTGGGTGCATAGGAAGGGGCATAACCAGTAGGAGGAGTGAAGTAGTGATGCCACTGTATAGATCACTGGTGAGGCCTCATCTGGGATACTGTGTCCAGTCCTGGAAACCGCATCTCAGGAAGGACATAGATAGAATGGAAGCAGTCCAGATAAGAGCAACAAAAATGATACATGGACTGCACCACAAGCCTTATGAGGAAGACTCAAGGATCTATTCACTGGAAGAGAGAAGGGAGAGAGGGGATATGATAGAGACATTCAAATGCTTTAGAGAAATAAACAGAGTACAGGAGGGGAGCATATTTCAGAGAAGAATGTGCACAAGGACAAGGGGACACAACATGAGGCTGGAGGAAGGGAAGCTTAGGGGGACTGCTAGGAAATATTTTTTCACAGAGAGAGTGGTGGATCCATGGAACAGCCTACCAGTGGAGGTGGTAGAAGTGAAAACAGTACAAGGATTCAAAAGTGCATGGGATAAGCATAAAGGCACTCTGCTGTATAGCAGAGTGGTGGGAAAGGCAGTCCGGATAAGAATAGGGATTGCCAAACCAAGTAGGGAAATGGGCAGACTCGGTGGGCTGTATGGTCCTTATCTGCCAACAGATTCTATGTAATTCTGAGAGTTAAGAGCAGGTGGTGCCATGGACGGGCATTTTCAACTGACAAGGGTAGCCCATATCATGTGCCCACGAGGAGGGACCCTTTCTTGGAAAAGAAAGACATAGTTAATGTACTAGGCCGCATGGTCCCTCCCCTTTAGGTGATTTTTTGTATTGCCTGGTCCTTTGGGAATAAACCAGTGGTGGTGAAGGATTTAATTACTGATTCTTGAGTGGACTGGTGTGCATCATAGAGACCTGGCTTGGGGATGACTCAGGCCCAGTGCTAGAGGCTGAATCCCAGATGAGTTCTTAGTTGTACACCACCCAATGCGGGACCATTGGGTGGCCACTTGTTCTAGATTTGAGATGGGATTCACCACATTCCTGGTAACAGAGGCTAGGTCCTTTCATGTTCAGTGTGCAAAATTCTCCTAAACTTTCATTCCCTGAGAAGCAAGGCTGATTTCTTGATGGGTTGTACAGACTTAATCATCAACCTAGCTTTTGAATAGACTGTTGGTGCTGGGGGGTTTCAGTACATAGGATGATGATGATGGATTGCTATTTGCATCCTCCCAGTGGAGGTGGTAGAGGCAAACACAGTGGAGGAATTGAAAAATGCAATGGACTGGCATAAGGGAACCCTAGCAACAGGAACAAGAAGGTAAATCCAGAGATCAAGTAGGGTCTGTGGCTTTTGCTGTAGGTAGGGGAAATAGGCAGATTGGATGAGCCTAGTGATCCTTATCTGCCATCAATTTCTATGTTTCTATGTTTTTATGTAAATTCCTCCGGACTATGTCAGCTCTGGACCTTGACCAAGTGGTTTGCTCTGCTACCCATTAGCAAGGCTATGTGCTGGACCTGAACATTGCTTCAGGACACAACATCTTTGATTTTGAGGTTGATCCAATAGTTTGGTTGGACATTTCGTGGTGAAGTTCTTGTTCTGAACTCACTGGGTAACTACTAGACCTATGGAGGTGGTCCAATATCGACCAGTATGGAACCTGTACATCCAGCCTGTCAGCAGACTGGGGAAATGGTTCCATCAGATAAGTGTGAGCTTTTTGGCTCTTTCTCTCATGACAGGATATTTTCCATTTGAGTGTTGATCTCCCGGGGGACACTGTCCACAGCGGTGGCAAGGTAGCTTTGGGCAATGTCATTCCAAGTTTTTTAATTGAGTTTCATCCAGTCTCAGTTTAGGATATATCACGGGTGATATCTGGGTTGCAACCTACCTACTGTGCTCTGGGTATAGGGCACTCCCAATTGGTGGTAGTGAGCTGAGAGACCCTGGCTTCTGTAGTTACTGAAATCATCCAGTGATTCCTGAGTGAAGGACTGTTTTTTTCAACCTTGAAGACTGTGGCAGTGAAGCTCTTACTTAAGAAACCATCATTGGAGCCAGAGATGTTTTCCAACTACAAGCCTGTTTCAAAGCATCCATTTTTAGGAAAGATCATTAAAAGAGGGCTGTATCACAACTGGAGGCTCATCTGATGCAATATGATATTTTCAGGCTATTCCAATCATGTTTCAGACCTTAATACAGCATGGAGACCACCTCAGTTAAAGTGTTGAATGATTTCTTCTTGGTGAGGGAATATAGAATATTCATTTCTTATTCAACTTGACCTTGAACTTGACAGCATGTACAATAGGGTTTTAACCTATCACTCTATGTACTATGAGGGACTTGGCAGTTTGGTGTTCCATTGGTTCATGTCCTACCAGTATGACAGCTGTCAGCAGGTAACCCTGTTTTTTTTTCCTTCCAGGGCCTCAGCTGTTTCCTCTGGTGTACCTAAAGGCTTGATTCTGTCCCCTGTGTTGTTCACAGTGTGCATGCTGTCACTGGGAGAGACTGTGAGATGGTACAATATGGGTTTTCACTGTTATGCAGATGATAGCCAGTTGTACCTTTCCATCACACCAAATCAGGGTTATCCTGTAGCTGTGATAAATCAGTGCTTATCTGACTTGATTGGATGGCTGCTTGCTGGCTAAGTTTGAATCCAGGAAAAATGGAATTGCTGATTATGGAACCAAGACCTTAGAAGTTGGTGATGAAAAGGGTTAGCCTCACTCTACCTAAACTGAGTGGCACTACCCTCCAAGCTATGAACAGAGCTAAAAATCTGGGGGTCAGAACTGATGACAGTTGACTTTTGAATATCATGGGCCCAATTCACAAAGCTCGCTGTATGGCACAAGGAGCTTGTACCACAAAGAAGGTGCAAAGGTGCCCCTTGCACCAAAAGATGCACTGGGAGCAATTCTCAAAGGCAGCCTGCCTCAGCCGCAGGCTACCTGCACCAAACAGGGATTGCGCCACCCATGTGCCACTAAATGAACTACAGCATGGTGCTAGGAGCTTGCGGCAGATGCAGGCTGCAAATCCACCAAACTCAGGATTCTAAAACTCTCCTATAGTTTAATTTCTGTCTTAGACCAGCCAGGGCTGGTCAAAGGTACTTAAAAATATGCCCTCTGGGAGTGGTTGAGCAATTTTCAGCAAATGTGCTGTGCCCCCAAGCCCCAATCCCCCATTCTGGAGTAAATCAACTGCTATGGTGATTTAGCAGCACCCCCAAGCCCTGATCCTCCATTCAAAAATAAAAAGGAAATGCCCTGTTGTTTTAGCCCCCCTGCTCTGATTCCCATGCAGCACCAAAAAATAGTCATGTTGTTTACGTTCCCCCAGCCCCAAACCCCAATCAGAAATACAAAGGAACTGCCCAGTTGTTTTAGCCCACCAAGCCCGATCCCCATTCAGAAATATAGGGAACTGCCCTGTTGTTTAACCCCCCAAAGCCCTGATCCTCTGTTTGGAAATATAATAACTGTCCTGGTGGCTTAGTGGTCCCCCCACCCCAACAGTCAGTGCTTCCCCACCCTGCCGCCCCTCCATGCCCTAGCCGGTGACCGGGACAGCCCTCCACTCACCACCATAAGCAACCGCTGACTGAGCTGTCCAGGAGCACATACTGTATACAGTACACGCTCACTGATTGACAGTGTCAATCAATGAGCATGTACTGTATACAATCTACCCCTTGAAGGCTAGCATGCCGAAGTTCAGGGGTTCCTGGACATATTTCTTTTGGCTTCAATAGATTGCTATTTTAACATTTATTCACTAGTCTGGAGTAGCTTTTACTTATTTGTTTATTACAATATGCTCTCTTGGACAGCTCAGTCTGCATCTGGCCATGGTGGTAAGTGGAGGGCTGTGCCAGCCACCCGCTAGGGAATGGAGGGATGGCAGGGTGGGGAGGCACTGACTGTTAGGGTGGGGGGACCACTAAACTACCAGGACAGTTATTATATTTCCAAATGGAGGATCGGGGCTTGGGGGGAGCTAAAATAACAGAGCAGTTCCCTTTATTTCTGAATGGAGGTTGGGGCTTGTGGGGTGGCTAAAACAACAGGGCATTGCCTTTCTCTTTGTGATCTGAGGATTGGGGCTTGGGGGGAGAGTTAAAACAACATGGCAGTTCTTTTTGGTGCTGCATGGGGATTGGGGTTCAGGGGGGCCACTAAAACAACAGGGCAGTTCATTTTACTTATGAATGGGGGATCAGGGCTGGAGGTTGCTAACACATCAGGGCGGTTCTTTATATGTCAGAACAGGGAATCTGGGCAGGAGGGTACCACTAGCCATTGGACTGGTGCAGGGCCACCCAGCAGCTTGAGACACACCATCCAGATGCACCATCTGTTTGGCACAGGGCCATGGTTGCCACAAGCTGCTGGACTTTTCCACCGGGACCCTGCACAACAGAGAATCGGTCGCAGGGTCCCTGGCACACTGGTGATTGGTGCAAGCTGCCATTGGTGTGGCTTGCATCGACTTTTGAGAACCGTCCCATCTGTCAAATGTCATCCGTTGTGATTTTTTCCATCTAAGGAATATTGCCCAAGTGAAACCTTTTTTCCAATGTGGTGACCTGGTGAATGTGATCCACCATTTGTTACATACCATCTAAACAAATGTAATGCTCATTATCTTGGACTATCTAGAGGTTTGATGTGTTAGCTCTAGCCAATGCAGAACACAGAAGGTTGACTGATACATGGTGCAAGCATTTTGGATTATATCACATTGCTTCTGCATGAACTGCACTGATGGCTGGTTAGGTGGTGCATAACCTTCAACATTTGTCATAAGTGTTATGGTTTTCAGTGCTCTGCATGGGACTGGTCATGACTATATCAAAAACCTCCAGCTGCCTTATACTCCAACTAGGTCACACCAGTTAGCAGGGGAGAATCTGTTTGTCATTTCACATGCTCGCTTGAAATCTTTGGGAGATAGGGCAGTTTCTGTGGCAGTCCCATGCATGTAGAAAGCCTTACCAAATCTCCTGCATCAGCTCTCCTCTGTTGAAGTTTTCAAAAGAGCTCTGAAGACACATCTTTTCTCCTTGGCATTTGGAGGGTCATTTTAATAATTTAGTGATTATGGTATATTGAATAGGGGTACTACTGTGCTTGGTTGCTATGTTTTATTTATGTTTTAAATGTCTAATTAACCTGAATTTCAAGTGTATGTAAAGAGTTTTGAGCCTTAGGGATTAGACGCAACAATAAATAAAATTTAAAAGACAAAGAACCTCTGTGCGTAAACACTGAGGCAAGGGTTACCCCAAAGGGCATTTGGCTGGGAAGCCGAGTTTCTAGAAAATACAAAATCACACATTGCTTTCTTGCATGAGTATGCTTGTTAGATTTTCAGTCCTTATGATGCCAGGACCTTGTGGAATGGCCATTTAAACATACAGTAGGTCCTTTAATAGAAAGGAAATTTAATGCAGCATATAACACAAGCTTTTAGATGCCAAAACTACCCCTTCTTCAGGTTTCCTAGTGTATAACAGAATATAAACAAAACCTTTCTGTGGATTTCTAGTTGTAAATAATACGGTATTGTTGACTGATCGCTGCAGTACATTTCTTTAAACAAAGTTTAAAAGAAAATAATTTCCCATTTCTTCCCTTGCATCAATATTGATCCTATTGGATGTAGCTGATTAATACACTAAGTTCTCAGTTACATATTTTTTTGAAGCAGGAGTTCTTTCTGAATATTTGAGGTAACATTTTTGTCTGTTCAGTCTGTTCTGTTCTGTTCATCTCATACTCACTCCCATTAAAAGCTGCTCATGCAGGCACAAGATGTACTAAATTAAATTTATTCAAACAATTTGCATGGCACTAACCATGTTAATGCTGTGCTAACTGAGAACAGTGAGAGCTGATAGGGCGGGGCCCATATTCAAAGGTCTCCTGTGCACCATGCAGACCTGAAGGTGTAGCTGTATGAAATATACCACTGCACCCATACAAATGAGGGAACACCTTTGCATACAGGGTGCAGCAGTATATTTAGTAGTTTCTGCAGGGCTAAACAGCCTATGTCACACACTATTTACTGCTATTAAAACCTTGCCCTTATCCATGCGTGGGTGGAGGTGTCTCCCCATCGCCCATCCAGGCTGACTGTAGACATCCTTGGTGATCTAGTGTCACCAAACCCTCAACCCCCCTGATTGCCTACTCAGTCTGATGTTTAAATTGCCCTAATAGTGAGGAGGTCCCCCTTCCCCTGATTGCCCATCCTGCCTACTGTTTAAATAACCTGATAGTCTATTGGTCCCCACCACTCAATCCCCTGTCCTGTCTACTGTTTAAATACCCTCATAGTCTAGTGGCCCTCCACCCCTCATCACCCATCCTATTTTCCTGTATAACTCCCTGGTGGTCTAGTGGACCCCACATCCCTGAAAGTGCAACTGACCCCTCCCCCTTCTGACTTGCCCACTCCAGACCCTCCTCCCCCCATCATGAAAGCTGATCTATGCAATTAGAGATGCCAACTGGCACAGCCCTCCCCTCAGCAGCTTGGCTGGCTGCTGTCTGAATGTCAGAATGATAACACATCTACTGTAGCATCAGCTGTTGCTACAGTGGGCAAATGATCGCTCTCTGATATACAGATACTGAGCCACTGAATAGGTGAGCAGATGGGTGATCAGGAGGTGGGGGGACCACTAGACCACCAGGGTTTTAAAATACAGCAGGGATTATAAGAAGAGAGGGCACTTTTCTGCATGAGGCGGAGTTTAGCCTAGGCAGAGTGGTGAAAATATTTTACTGATCTACTCCTGAAGCTGACTGCTCCATTCAGTATTTGTTCTGACCAAACACAGGAAGAAATAGACTGGAATTTTGGTTCAGCCACTAAAATGTACAAAAGAAAGAGGAAAGGTACAGCCGAGCAGCATTTGATTGGAGTGTGAATCATGGGAAGAAGGCAGGGGAAAATCTGGGAGGATGCACAGAGAAAAATAAAAAATCACAACTGGAAAAGGTGGTTCTACAGGACATTAATGGGTTTGAGTTTGAGTTGGTCTACCAAAGCATATTGGATTCATTGTAATACATTGCAGGGCATTGAGTTCTGAGAATGTCTGCCTTTAATTAGGAGGAAAAAGACTGCAAGATTTTTCCCTGCTATAACTTTTACCTGGGAAACAGTGTGTTCCTTACGTGAGTGAGCCACATGAACACTATTGTGATATAGACATGGTTAAGCAATAGGCATCAACAACTTAGATGCCATGATTTCATTTACAGACTTGCGCATTCACCATTTAATTCTGTGGCATGTCTCAGTGATATCCAGCTGTCATAAATCAACTTAATTTGCAGGCTTTTCTAATTTCTGCATTTACAGTAGGAAAGCAGTAGCTCAGCCCTTTTCTTGCGATGTTCCACACTCATCCTTTCCCACAGCCAGTATTTCTTTATCTGGTTGCAGTGTCAGTATCATCTTTCCAAAGCCGGCTGCCCAATAACTTCTTGTCATCACTTTTATCATTGCTTATCAGTGGCACTCAATTGAACTGAACTAACTGACTGACATTAATTTACTGACATGAAGACTCTGAGTTAGTGGCCCTGATTAAGAAAGCAACCAGAGAGGCTACAAAGGCATTAGGGACAATAGGGAAAGGTTAAGATTTGTAAAACTTGCACATGCTCTTAGTATGACTTCTTGTTTATTCAGTTTGTGTTACCCTATTGGAATTGATTTTGAAAAGGAGATTGCTCAGACAAATGAAAGAAACTTTCTTTTTTGTGATTAAAGTTTTATTGAAGTTTATAAGTTGTTTTGTTTTTTTAAAAATCTGGAGAAGTCCATTGGCCAAAGACCTGTTTACATGGGAAGAGCACATAAAAAAAATTACAATATAAAGATTACATAAAACGTAGTAGTAAGTCAAACAAAACATGACTAGTAAAACAATAGCAAACAATGACTACTAGATCATCACATAATACATGGCTGGTGCAATGTCCCTTGACAGTACAGCCTCAGGCATGGTCTCACAGTGTATTATAAAAAGGGTCTGAGAAATGGAGCTTTCTGATTGGCTGCAAACATTCTAACAGCCTTATGTTAATCTTTTATTAACATACATGTACAGCTTGGCCATATGCTGAACAAGGTTTAACACTGTTTAAAAACATGTTTTATTATAACAGCAATAAGGCATTCCCAGGGATTAAGTTACTGGTCAGTTAATCACCCTCTAGGGGCATGTGGCACTCGGCTACACCTCATGCCACAGTACACCTCTAGAAGGTGATTAACAGACCATTAACATAATCCTTGGTCATGCCTTACTGCTTAAATAACAAACATCATAGAGGATAATGGATGGGCAACAGTGAACAACAACACTGTTCACTTTGAAAGGTTGTCATGAAAACCAAGTAAGCCTCGAGAGCGAAGCTCGACAGGTTTACGGTTGTCAGACAACCTCAAGAAGTGAACAACAGTGTTGTTGTTTACTGATGCCCATCTATTATCTTGTATAGTATATGGGCATCAGTAAATCAATAATGTACCACTTTGTGAGGTTCCTGACATGATTTCAGCCTTTGTGCATGCCCCCTCCCAAGAAGACTCACTCCTTCCCCGGTTCCCCGATCTCACTCACTAACTGTTCTTTTTTTAAAAAATGTGCTCACTCCTGCTGTTTAGTAAATACAGAATATGCCCTTACTTTGTGCTCACAATAAGGTTCATGTCTTATTACAGGCCGTTACTCGAAGTGCAGCGTTTCAGTAAAGCGCAAATGCTTCACTGCTGTTGTACCATCGATGTGACATACTCATAATAGTACAACAGCAAGCTGACGTTACAACGATGGTACAACAGCATTAGCTTTTGATGGATTTCCGCTCACAATAACATTCTCCCATATACTATGGCATTGTATAACAACTTGTAGAACAGAAATGAAGCAAAGTCTATGAATGTGTATATGGGAACTAGGTTCATATTCTGACAGTCTTACCATCCAGCTCTATACAAATATGTTATATTTAAGTACGTATCCTAAGCAGAATGTCAAGTTTGTTTGTTACTCCCACTCCCTTTTCCCTAATGCAGTATGGACTCTGCATATATCTGATATTCTTAAGCACTTTAAATGTAACCTCACATGTATGTTTATGTAATGTATATCTTAGTATGTATGCTAAGAAGAATGTTAAATATGTTATTACTCCCACTCCCTTTTCCCCCAGGATGCACCTGGAAATGAGCAATTTATTGCTCAGTGTGACTTTCCTGATGAAACTTTTCAATAAACAAAGAAAATAAATGAGCATTATAACAGTGATCCAAACACCTAGGGGCCATAAGATGGCTTGCCCTGCAATGTTTGTGGTAAATCTGTTAATGCAGATGTGCCCAAGACTATCATAGACAGTCAGAAGCTTTCTGCTAGGTGTGCAAGTGTGTGCCACACTGGGAAGGTTGCACATGCTGTTGGTGATAGAAGAAGTCGATGAGCTGGGGTGCACTGATCTGTGCTTGGAATAGCAGAGCTTGTCAGATACATTGCTGGGTCATAAAAGAACTACATCGGGGGTACTTTGAAAAAACATAATCTTTGGAAAACATATCTGACACAATTCAGTTTGTATTTTCTATAGCTTCTATATATCCTCATTATCTATTATTAAGGAAATCTATACAAAACCACAAATCTTATCTCATGGAATTTTTCTGTTCCTGCAGCTATTTTTCTACTTGCAAAGCTGTGTGGAATTTTCAAATTCCACAGGAATTTGTGGAATTTTGAAAATTCCACTTAATTCCATAGAACTGCTTCAGAAAGGAAATTTTGAAATTCTGAAAACAGAATGTTCACTGTGGAAGTGTATTCTGCAGTTCCTGTAAACTACAGATTCATTTTCCATAAACTATGGAATACAGTATATATCACAGATTAAGGATGATGTTAGGATATTCCGCGCCATGGGATTCAATGAATGGTTGAAAACTGGTGTGGAGCTCAGGGTTTTGGCTTCATTGGGGACTGGGGGGGCCACCTGGAGGGATGCAGGCTTATACTGGTGTGGTGGTCTGCATCTGTCCAAGGGGGATCCAGGATCCTAGGTGACAGGTTTAGATGCTTCATTGGCAAGTATTTAAACTAGCCACAAAGCATTAGAGAGGTAAACACCAAGGCAGAGAAGTCAGTAGGGAGCAGGACAGGGATAAATGCAGAAAAAGGTGTTAAGGACAGGGATGGGGCTAAAAGGGGTAAGGCCATAAAAAATAAATGGAAGGTGATGAGTACCAATGCCCATAGTCTGTGCAACAAGTTCCCTGAACTAGTGGCCTTAATGGAAGAGGGATGCCTGGATATTGTGGCAGTCACTGAAACATGTTACACAGAGAACCATGAGTGGGAAGTCAACATACCAGGATACACAGTCTACAGGAGGGACAGGGTGGGTAAAAGAGGAGGAGGAATAGCTTTCTATACAGTATAAGGGAAGGGATTAAAGCAACAGAACTAAAGAGTAAACAGGAAGTTGATGAATCACTGTGGGTCACCCTGGAGACAGGAAATGGCTCCACAATCCGCATGGGGGTTGTGTACAGACCCCCATCTCAGGGGGAAGAAATGGACAAGGAAATGATAGAAGGCATCCTTAAAATGGCAGAAAAAGGGGAGATATTATTGATGGGGGACCTGAATATGCCAGATGTTAACTGGAGTACCTTTGCTGCAGGCACATCCAAGAGCAGGGTCATTCTTGATGCCCTACAGGAGGCATGCCTCAGACAGCTAGTGTTGGAACCCACTCGGGAGGGAGCAATCTTAGACCTGGTACTCTCAAATGGGGAAGGAGAAAGGATCTCAGATTTAGAAGTGGGTAGCCATCTGGGAACAAGTGACCACCAAGCAGTATGATTCACAATAAACACAGCCATAGAGTTAAGCCATACAAAAACAAGAGTATTGGACTTTAGGAAGGCTGACTTTGGGAAAATGAGAGAGTGCCTTAGAAAAGCACTAGCAAATGGGCAAGAAGGAGGGGTGGAGGAACAATGGGGAATAATCAAAACAGCCATCGCAGAGGCAACAAGCCTTTGTGTGAAGCAAATCAATAAAACAAAATGAAGGAAAAAAACACTATGGTTCTCAAAAGAGGTGGCAGGTATGGTTAAGGAGAAAGGGATAGCATTCAGAAAATATAAGGAAACACAGAAGGAGTAGGACAGAGAACTGTATCAGTTAAAGCAGAAGGAGGCAGGGAAGGCAGTCAGAATAGCAAAGGCACAAACTGAGGAAAAGATAGCCAGCTCTGTTAAGAAGGGGGATAAAACTTTTTATAGGTACATTAGGGAGCGAAGAAAGACCAAGGGAGGGATATAGAGACTTAATAAAGGGGCAGGAATGTGGGCAAAGGGTGACAGTAAAAAAGCAGGGATACTGAACGAATATTTCTGCTCAGTATTCCCAACAGATGAGGAGGAGGAGGTGCCTAAACCAAACAAGGGAGGCACTCTGAATAGGGGGGTCGATACCAGTCCATTCACAGAAGAAAGGGTTTTGAAAGTACTCTTGAAACTGAGGGTGGACAAAGCAATGGGGCCTGATGGGATTCACCCAAGAATACTAAAAGAACTAAGGGTAGAACTAGTAACACCACTGACTACTTTCTTTAAAAAATCATGGGAGGATGGAGTGGTACCTGAGGACTGGAGGAGGGCAAATGTGATTCCACTTCACAAAAGTGGGAGCAGGGCAGAGGCAGGAAACTACACACCAGTTAGTTTGACTTCAGTGGTAGGGAAAATGAAGGAATCACTTTTGAAGGAAAGAATTGTTGAGTACCTAGAGACCAGTGGGGCACAGGACCCAAGGCAATATGGTTTCACAGCAGGAAGGTCATGTCAGACGAACCTAATAGATTTCTTTGACTGGGTGACCAAAGTAGTAGACCAGGGAGGGGGCTGTGGATATGACCTACCTAGATTTTAGCAAGGCATTCAACACAGTCTCACACAAAAGATTAATATACAAGTTAGCCAGCCTTGGAGTGGGTCCCAAGGTGGTAGCCTGAATAAAAAACTGACTGGACAACAGAATGCAAAAGGTAATAGTAAACGCCGTCCACAGTGAAGAAAGGAGGGTAACTAGCGGGGTACCGCAGGGTTCGGTACTGGGACCGGTCCTCTTTAATATCTTTATAAGTGACATTGGAGAGCACCTGGAAGGAAAGGTATGCCTCTTTGCAGATGACACAAAGATCTGCAACTGGGTTGATACACAAGGTGGGGTGGAAAGAATGAAAAGGGACTTGGCAAGGTTGGAGGAATGGTCAAATACCTGGCAGCTCAGATTCAATGCAAAGAAGTGCAAGGTAATGCATCTGGGAAACAAAAACCCAGGGGAAGAGTACACAGTGGGGGGTGAGTTAATAACAACAACAAAAATCGAAAGAGACCTAGGAGTAATTATATCAGATGACCTAAAGGTGGGCAAGCAATGTGAGAAGGCAGTAAGGAGGGCTGGGGGGATACTGGGATGCATAGGGAGAGGCATCAACAGTAGCAAACAGGAAGTTGTTATCCCGCTCTACATACAGTTAGTGAGACCCCATCTGGAGTACTGCGTGCAATTCTGGAGACCCCATCTCCGCAAAGACATAGACGGAGTGGAGGCTGTTCAGAGGAGGGCAACCAAAATGGTTCAAGGTCTGCACCAGAAGACATACGAGGAGAGACTAAAGCAACTTAATATGTATACCCTTGAGGAAAGGAGGGAGAGGGGGGAATATGATAGAAACTTTCAAGTATCTCAAGGGAATTGACAAGGTACAAGAGGGAAGTATCTTTCAGAAGAAGAGATGTGCAAGAACAAGGGGGCACACTTTGAAGATAGAGGGGGAACGGCTCAGAGGTAATGTTAGAAAGTATTTTTTCACAGAGAGAGTTGTGGATGCATGGAATGGCCTTCCTGAGGAGGTTGTGGAGTCAGGAACAGTGGGAGAATTCAAGAATGCATGGGACAGGCATAAGGCAATTCTAGTGGGGGGCAGGAGGAAGTAAGCTGTTGATTAACTAGAATCTGCAGCTTATCCATCGGGTAGGGAAATGGGCAGACTGGGTGGGCTAAGCGGTCCTTATCTGCCATCAAATTCTATGTTTCTATGTTTCTATGATTACATAATCCATTGAATATTATTCTGTAGTTGACACAGAAACATAGAAAGTGATGGCAGATGAAGACCTTGTGACCCACCTAATCTGCCACTTTCCCTGCCGACTGTACCACAGACCCTAGTTGATCCATGACTTATCCTCTCTTCCCTATTGTGAGAGTACTCTTATGTCTATCCCATGCATTCTTGAATTCCTCTACCATTTTTCCCCCACCACTTCTGCAGGGAGGCTGTTCCAAGCATCACTGCTCGTTCTGTGAAAAAGTACTTCCTCACATTGCCCCTGGGCCTACTCCCCTCTAGCCTCATATCATGCCCCCTTGCTCTTGTACACCATCTTTTTTGAAAGATGTTACCCTCATGTAGCTTGTTTATACACTTGAGGGACTTGAATGTCTCTATCATATCATATCCCCCCACTTTCTCTCTCCTCTCCTCTATGGAATACATATTGCGGTACTATAGTCTTTCCTCATATGACTTTTGGTGCAGTCCACGCACCATTTTTGTTGCCCTTCTCTGGACTGCATCTATTTTGTCTATGTCTTTCCAGAGATGCAGCCTCTAAAACTGGACACAGTACTCCAGATGAGGTCTCACTAAAGATCTGTACAGTGGCATAACCACATCCTTTTTAAGTTGGCTTGCGCATGCGCAGCCAACATATTGCCGTAGTAGCAGATTTGGAGGCACGGTCACTGTTGGGTGAATGCAGGGCATGCATCAGTAGGTGCGTCCCTCATTCCCCAATCAGGCAGCATGCAGGCACCACATTAACAATGTGGAATGTGGCCACCAGATCTAACAAACGGTCCGCTGCAATGAGAGCAGAGCTATCATGCATTGTGACCACAACACGCCTCCTGACATGCACGCAACACTGCCGCCACTTCCTGTCAGAATGCTGATGGGGGAGCCCACTCCCCGTCAGTGTAATAACCCCCCTCCCATTTACAATGTATGCCAAGGGGGTGCCCAATCCCCCTCGGCATCATGCATGCCTCCTGATAGCTTTTCTTTGCCAATGGGGGCCCCAATCCCCATTGGCTTCAGTGCCTGAGTGATGTTGCTGATGGGGCAGCCCTCTCCCCGTCGGCATTATGTAACAGCCCCCCCCATTTTTGTTGTGTGCTGACAGAGGTGCCTAATCCCCATCAGCATAATGTCACCCCCCCCCCGCTTTTGTTGTGTGCTGATGGGGGTGCCCAATCCCCGTCGGCTTAATGTAACCTCCCCTTTTGTTATGTGCCAATGAGGGTGCCCAATCCCCCATCAACTACAGTTGCCCCCCAAAAAAAGAATCCATTGGCATGCTGGGAGCCACCCAGCATGCCACATGCCTCTGTTAAAAAAAAATGGTCCCGCGATGTTTGTTTTCTTTTCCCGTCAAAAAAGAAAACGGTCCCTTGCTGTCTCCATGCCCCCTCCCACAACCCACGCCCACCCAGTGTGCACCCTGCCTTCCTACATACCCCTCACCTCATACTTACTTCTGGAGTCTGGGGCGATGATCTTTGGTGGACTGGGAACACGTCTGCACTCTTCAAAGCTGACCGCGACCTGAGGAAATGCCGGTAAGCTGTATAATGGAATAAATAACTTTTTTTCAACTCTGATGCATATCTCAGGCATTTTTTTGGGAATTTTGGCACCAAATTTTCAACATGGGGTTTTTGGGACTCCTTCTTATGAATTCTGGCACTGTCATGGTGTTAATCGGCCCCACAAGGTGATTTTGCAGTCTCTGTGCGGAATCACCTTTCGGGACCAATTAATGAAACAACAGTGCCAGTGTTCATGAGGTGGCCTCTCAAAAAGCCTATGTTGCAAATATGGTGGAAAAAAATCTCAAAAATGACTGTTTTACGAGAGTGCGTTGTGCAGTTTCCACGCATGCTCGTAACTTCATGAATTTGTAATATTGTCACTCCAGATTTTCAAAATTGCCATTTTCCATACCTCCTTATGAATAGTACAGCTGTCATTTTACATATTCTGGCCAAAATGTGTTTTCACACGTCCGGTAGAATTGCAGTTGCTGTGTGAAATCAGTTTTCAGGACAGTTTCAGGAAATGATGGTGACACTGTTTATGAGCAGAAGTCCAAAAATGCCTATGTTGAAAATTTGGTGACAAAATTCTATAAAATGACTGTGTTAGAAGCGTGCGTTGCACAGTTTCCACACACCCTTGTAACTTCGCATATTTGTACTATTTTCATGCCAGATTTTCAACACTGGCAATTTTTTACACCTCCTTATGAACAGACAGTACAGCTGTCATTTTTCATATCCTGCCCTAAATGTGTTTTCGCACCTGTGTCGCTCAATGGCGTGGTCACTGTGTGAAATCAATGTTTCAGACTTACTAACAGAATTACACTGCCACTGTTCATGTCCCAAAATGTCTTTATTAAAGATGTGGTCAAAATAATCCCAAAAATAATTGGGTTATTGAAGTGTGTTGCACAGTTTCTATGCATGCTCATACCTTCACCAATTTGTTATATTTTCATTCCAGATTTTCAATGTTGCCAGTTTTTACATCTCCTCATGAACAATACAGTTGTCATTTTCCACATCCTGCCCAAAATGTATTTTTGTCTCTGTGTCACCAAATTGCATAGCCGCTGTGCAAAACCACCTTTCAGCTAATAAACTGATAGTGCCGCTTTTTACGATGTGGGCTCTCAAAAAGCCCATGTTGAAAATTTGGAGTGAAAATACCAACACACGCCTACGGTGTTAGAGCTTCCAACTGTAGCACCCCACCCTGTAGAGACTGACAGGTGTCAGGGGTATGACTTGGGATCATCGGCTGTAATGCTCATGCCATTCCACCCCTACCCCCACCCTGCAGCCAGTGGCAGGCATCATGATGTGCCTTGCACTGTTCAGCCACAAAGCTCACTTCATTCTACTATACTGCACCCACCTCAGCATATTTCCTTATGGAATGGGGTAAGTATAGTGCCCAAAGACCCCAAAGCACACCACAACACGTGTCAGTGCCTACAGGGTAGGGTGAGGTGAAATGGCATGAGCATTATAGCTGATGACCCAAAGGCACACCACAATGCCTGTCGGTCTCTACAGCATGGGGGTGGGGGTGACATCATTTTAATACTTCACTGCCATTCCTATTATGCATCTCTAACTCCAGCACTACTAATGCCAATGCCAGTGAGACAGCATTCGGCATTGACAAATGCTTGTTTCTGCTGGTGATAGCTCTCATTTTGCACCACAGCATCCCACTTCTCTCATCACAACCTTCTCACATTGTTTGGTTACCTTTAGATCATCAGATATGATTACCCCCAGGTCCCTTTCTTGATTGGTGGCCATCAGTACCTCTCCCCCAATCTTGTATTCCTCCCTTGGATTTCTCTACCCCAAATGCATGTTTTTGCACTTCTTTGTATTGAATCTTACCTATAACACTCTCAACCACTCCTCACGCATGTTTAGGTCCTTTCTGATTCAACTCCCCACCCCCCTACCCCGAGCCTTGACCCTGTTGCAGATCTTAGTATTGTCTGCAAAGTGGCATACCTTCCCCTCCAGACCCTCTGCAATGTCACTTATGAAAACATTAAAGAGGACTGGCCCCAGCACAGATCCCTGTGGTACCCCACTGGTCACCACCCGCTCCTCAGATTGAATGCCATTTACCACCACCCTCTGTGCCCTGTCACTCAACCAGTTTCTGACCCAGTTTACCACCTTGAGGCCCAATCCCAGGCTGCCCAACTTATTTACCAGCCTCCTATGTGGGACGGTGTCAAAGGCCTTGCTGAAATCTAAGTAGGCCACATCCACAGCCCCTTCCTGATCTACTTCCCTGGTCACCCAGTCAAAGAAAACTATCAGATTTGTTTGATAAGATCTTCCCACTGTGAATCCATGCTGCCCCAGATCCTGTGCTCTGCTGGATTCTTGAAGAATCACAATCCTTTCCTTTAGCAGTGACTCCATTAATTTTCCCGCCATCGAGGTCAGGCAGATTGGCATGTAGTTGCCAGCCTCCTTCCTGTTCCCAATTTTGTGGGAAATTCATTTCAGAATTCCGTGGAATTAAAAGAGAAATTCTGAAAAGCATTTTGGAAGTGGAATTTCCATTCTGTATGAATTCTGCTGGCAGAATTCTACATTGGCACACGACTCTACAAACGTAAAGTCATATAATCTTCAGTTGTGACCTCAGTCTGTTTCCATGGGAATCACTGAGATGTCACAGTAGAGTATTATAACCAAGGCTGGTGATTTACAGTGATTAAAATAATGAAAATTCCATTTTCATGATGACTTGAAATTACAGGAATGGCACCGGTGCTTGTAAGTCTAATTTCCAGATTTTATTATGATTCTACTGTCATTCTTTTAGTATGTGTGTAAGTAATCAGAATAAAAGCAGGCTTAATATACAGATAATTAAATGAAGCAAATTTAAAACAGTACAGGAATAAAATATAAGAAAAATATAAGTTCTACAGGTTTACTGATCTGGTCTAAAATGCCAAATTCCGTTAAATTCTTTGTTTGTCTCGGTGAGCAGGCAGTCCAAATTTTGGAATTTTACCAGGTTTTGCAGTAAAAAATGAAAATCAGTAGCCTTAATTATGGCCTCAGGTGGGAAGTCAGCAATAGGAGATGATGAACTCTTAAGGAATTAAGATCTTGTTTTTATGCAAATGGCCTCAGCAATAAATAAAGGGGAGAAAAAAACACAGAATGAGCATGAAGTACAAGCTGAATTATGTCTAAATACTGTTTTTTTCAAAGTTCTTTTGGAAGTGTTGACTGCTCACTAACATGTAATGTGCTGCTTAGCTGCTTCTGTATTCTCCAATAAGCCTCTGGCCACAAACATAAAACGTGTCATCAGCAAAGCTCAATCACAAAATGTTTCAAAGAAATTAAATGTCAAGCTATTCCATTTTTATGTTTGCTTGCGCATGCACAAGGAACATTTTGTATCAGTGAGTGGCATTTCAGAGGTGTGTCTCTGCCATATCCAATGCTATTCTGGCTGGAGTGTGCACAGCAGTAAAAGCTCAATGAGCAGCATTTCAGAGGTGTGTCTCCGCCATGTCCAATGCAATTCAGGCTGAAATGGGTTCACCAGTAAAAGCCCAATGATCAGCAAGGCTGATCCTGATGCGTGTTTCTGTCTTGGGGTATAAACTTTGTGTATTTAAAAGAAATTGACTGCTCCATTCAGAGAATAGATGGCTCCTTTCATTTGCATTTTATAAAACATCCCAGCTATGGTGTGGCTTTGTCTGATTAGTCCCCTTGAGGAGTGTCATGTTCTGCTTGACTTCTGTAGGGAGCGCTGTGTTCTGCTTGACTTCTGTAGGGAGCGCTGTGTTCTGCTTGACTTCTGTAGGGAGCGTTGTGTTCTGCTTGACTTCTGTAGGGAGCGTTGTGTTCTGCTTGACTTCTGCAGGGAGCGCTGTGTTCTGCTTGCCTTCTGTAGGGAATGCTGTGTTCTGCTTGACTTCTGTAGGGAGCGTTGTGTTCTTCTTGACTTCTGTGGGGAGTGCTGTGTTCTACTTGACTTCTGTAGGGAGTGTTGTGTTCTGTTTGACTTCTGTAGGGAGTGCTGTGTTCTGCTTGACTTCTGTAGGGAGTGCTGTGTTCTGCTTGCCTTCTGTAGGGAGTGCTGTGTTCTGCTTGCCTTCTGTAGGGAATGCTGTGTTCTGCTTGACTTCAGTAGGGAATGCTGTGTTCTGATTGCCTTCTGTAGGGAATGCTGTGTTCTGCTTAACTTCTGTAGGGAGCGTTGTGTTCTTCTTGACTTCTGTGGGGAGTGCTGTGTTCTACTTGACTTCTGTAGTGAGTGCTGTGTTCTGTTTGACTTCTGTAGGGAGTGCTGTGTTCTGCTTGACTTCTGTAGGGAGTGCTGTGTTCTGCTTGCCTTCTGTAGGGAATGCTGTGTTCTGCTTGACTTCAGTAGGGAATGCTGTGTTCTGATTGCCTTCTGTAGGGAGCGTTGTGTTCTTCGTGACTTCTGTAGGGAGCGTTGTGTTCTGCTTGACTTCTGTAGGGAGTGCTGTGTTCTGGTTGACTTCTGTAGGGAGCGCTGTGTTCTGCTTGACTTCTGTAGGGAGTGCTCTGTTCTGCTTGCCTTCTGTAGGGAGTGCTGTGTTCTGCTTGACTTCTGTAGGGAGCACAGTGTTCTGATTGCCTTCTGCAGGCTTTGGCAAATTACATGTAATCCCCGTGGTGCGGCTGTAACTGTGGCTGCCATCCAGCTTGCTCCTGCCCTTCTCTCCAAACCTGCTCACAGCCCTCTTGGTCCACTTTACTTATCACCACTGTGCATTAAGTTGTTTTATTATAATTTTATTGTTATATTTTGTATTTTATTGTTGTATATAAATATTGTTATATTTATAATACAGTTGCTTAGGTTGTTCCCTAGGGAGGGGCTCAGGCTGGGAGTAAAGGGGCCTGTCTAGAGAGGGATCACCCTGTTTGGACCTTCTGCATGCCACATTTTCCCCACCCCTTGCGAACACTGGTTTGCTGCAATCCCCAGCACTTCCAAGGATCCTGATAGTGAGTGCATCATCACTTCCTGGTGAGTATGGTGACTTTCTTGGTTTGGGCTCTTTAGAGACCTTCCTTGCTACTCCCTCCTCTGTCTAGTTTTACTCTCATTTCCCCTCCCCAGTGTCAGTGCTTGTGGGTTCTTTTCTTTCCCCAATCCACCATGCAAGGTCTGCCCCTCCCGTCCCTTGGTGTGCTAGGCTGCATTTATCTGGTATGGGTGTGCCTCATTGGTCCAGTGGGCTGTTCCCCATTTCACTGGTTTGGTGCCTCTGCTCCCGGTGCCCCCATCCCACATAGTTGCCTTGCCTTCCCTCTTGGCCATCAGCCGTAACATACACAAAGTCATACAAAAAGGAAAAAAGGGGGAGAATCACAAACAATCAGAAACTAATATTAAAATGAACAGCCCCCAGTAAATCTCCCCCCGGCCCTCCCGCTTCCTCGGTAACTGATGCCTCACCCCAGTCAGTGCTTCCTCTGACCTGGGATCCAGGTGAGCTGCTGGCCTCTGGCGGTCTTTGTGGGGGCCCTCCCTTCCTCCCCACCCACTCCCACTTAGACTGGCTCCACACACATGCACAAAAAAAGGGGTGTTTCTCTGCCCCCAGCTGGCAGTTATTTTTGGAGGACAGACAGCAACTAATTGAGTGCCACAGGGGTCTGTACTGGGTCATGTCATCTTCAATGTCTTCATAAGTGACATGCATGAATGACCCAATATGTACAAGCAGGACCCAGAACAACAGCATGCAAGTGAACATTTGGCATTGACAAATGCTTGTTTTCTTTATTTTTCCCAGTTTTTTCCTACTGCTTAGAGAGCTGTGTAGAATGTGGAATTCTGCCAGTGAAATTTATGTGGAATCATTGCTTCAGTTCCAAATTGCTTTTTGAAAAATCTACACTACTCTACTTGGTTCCTTCTTGTCCCATTCCATTGCCAGGGGACACTACAGCTACAGTACAGTCTTCTTCTGCCTTTGGGGGGGGTGAACTGCTGCCTTCATATCTGGTGTCAGTATTATTCCATGATCAGCTGGGGAGGTGGTATATGTAGGATTTCCCATCCACCATACTGGAATCTCAGCAACTCACCTCCAGGACACAATCACCCATGAGCTGGATATAGCATAGGACTCGGGGACAGTGTGTGAGCTGTTGTGTCCCACACTGCACTACTCCCTGCTACTGCACTACTGGACCTGTTCAGACTACAGCAACTCATTTATATTAGTTAGGGCATTTGCATGAGGGTAGAATCTTGGTCCATAAGAGTTCAAGTGTTCTTGAGGATTATTCCATAATGGAGGTCACAATCCCCTGTTTAAGCTGCAGCTGCATTTTCACAGCTACAGATTATGAGATTGCAAGCAGATGATTCTTTTGACCTCCGCTAGAGAATACACATCGGGATTAGTTCAACTTTGAGGGTCAAAGATCCTATTTTCTTTTCGTTTTTTCCTATAGAGCTTTTTACCTCTCCTGTTCCCAGGTCAACCACTATTGTGCTAGTGGCCCCAACCCCCTTCACCCCAATTTTTCCTAGGGATTGCCTCACCATGTTCTGGTGTCATCTGAGTTTTGGGGTGCATGGCCTATGGGAGATCTAGTCATCCTGTTGGCATTGGGTGTGTTTTCCTCCTCCACCTTCTCCCATTTTCCCCCGAGGTAGGCGCATGTGAAAGGGTGTGGGCAGGTGGTATGAAGATACTCTGCATACTTGTACACCTGCATCTGGCCCTCAGAGATGCAGCTGCATGCCACACTACCACTTAGCCTCCATGGGGTGGCAGCCAAGCAGTTGTGCACACTGTTCCCCCACCCTAAAAGTTGAGAGCTCTCTCTGGACACTCAATCCTCCTTTGGCTGGCCCCCCAAGTACCCCAGGTCCATTCCCGAATCTGGGTCACCAGTTTGGCAGGTGGTGTGGTACACAGTGCCTCAGCCCACCATACCACTGGACTGGTTTAAGGATCCTACTTTTTTTTTTTTTTTAGTATGCTATTTCCTCCTTGTCTAAAGGCCCCCATCAGTCCACACACACACACACACACACACACACACACACACATATTAGCTCAGCCCAGCCATACACCCTGGAACTTACCTGACTTCCGAAGACTTGTGACTTACCTACTAGGGGTGGGGCTGCTGAGGGGGTCCCCTTCCCTCTGACAGAGACTGAATGGTGTGATGAGACTGAGAGCCCAGTCGGCTGCATGGGGGTGGATGTCATTGTGTAGTGGTCGGACCTCCTTTTTCTGGTTCCCCCAAGGAGGCATGCATGTAATGATGTGAAGACAGCAATCCGTATGTCTGTCACACCTCCTAGACAGATTCAGTCCCAGTGGTAACAGACCCTGGCTGCCACAAGGGTCCGCTAGGCCACTGGTGACTTCCCCACCCTCCCCCTGGAGGAGGAGAGTGGTCCATATGGCCCCCAATCCTCCTCCTCCCAGCCAGCCATCCAACATCCCAGGCTCATTCCTGAACCCAGGAAGTCAGTGTTGTGAGTGGGGGCACTAATGCTGCAGCAGCAGGCCAGCCAAGGATCCTACTTTCATAAACATTTCATTAGTAGTAAAGCATGCATGAAATGGCTGTAAATGTAATGTTTTGGAAGGTTGTGAAATTGACATCTGCTGATGTCAACAGTAACTGTTTGATTTTTGTTGTTTTTATTTTTTTTGCAAGCAGATGAACCCCTCTTAACCCTTATCAATAAGCCACTATGACATTTGACACAAATGATTTCCCCAATGACTTCCTATAGCTAAGTGGTCCTTTCCTGTACATTGCATGGGGTTTTGCCTTATGTCCTTCCTCTCATGGCTGCAAACACAGAAGACTGCGCAATTGCTGCTTTAAAGTTGAGAAGAAGCAAATTTACTATGTATCTTTTGGGTAGTTGAATACCAATGCCACATCACTGCACCAGCAAATTTCCAGTCAAAATGTGATGTGTATCCTCCAGATGTGCCTAGATTGCTTTGTTACTACTGTCCGTCACACGTTGTAGCTACTGCACTTTGCTCTTCTGGGCTTGCAGACTATCAGTAAGTAATCAGACAGGCAAGGGTTACAGAGCTCCAGTCATCACACCTCGTCCTGCATAACTAGGCCAGGAAATCATAACTGATGATATGTCCAACAAGCTGCCCAAACAGACTGATCCAGAGAGAAAGTGCGTAGATCTGGCAAATGTGGAGTTCGTAAGTAAATGAGGCTTCACACTGAAGACACAGTAATAGTTGCTAGGTAAGAATTCAGGCTTATTGAGACAGTAATGTGCCAGGATCATTCAATGAGATGAATAAATACTATCAATAAATACAACTTATACACAGTACTCCATATTGTCTTTTCCCAGGTACCCACTTATAGGTAGTCATGTTGACTAACAGTCAAAAATGTCACAAGCTGAATAATATTCCGGGTAGCCACTTTGGCTACCAGTCAAAAATGTCAGTAGCTAAAACCAAATTGTAGGTAACTAAAACTGTTTTACAGATTTCTTGCTTTATTTCTAGTTACACTGCTTTCTCGTTACTATGATTTGTATGGCTGCAGTCCTGACCAGTACAAACCAAGACACTGGATTAAAGATGGTGGGGCGCAGTGAGAGTTAACAACAAGCTGTTGCTATATGAGATGACTTTTGCATTATATGAGATGACTTTTGCATTGTGTCTCACTTTATCCAAAATTGAACTATTCCACTGGTTTTTACAGGCCCCAATCCCCACCCCCACTCCTAGATTGTTCTCTCTCCATCTCAGTCTCCCTAATCCTCCATGCACTTAATAAAATCTTCTCCTCAGGCAGACACATGATCCCACCCCCACATCCTAGGCATGCACTCATACAGTCGATGGGCCTATTTCTCTAAGTCCATTCAATGTCCACGTAATGGTGCACTTCTTGCATGATTAGTATATTTGCCCTCCTGCCTGCTGCCTCCCACTCATGCCTCATAAACTTTGAACAAACCCAGATCAGCAGTGGAGCATTGTAGGAGATCATGACAGCATATAGCATGTAGCAGCAGTGTGCAGCATTGTGGAAAAGAAAATATTTTGCCGTACAGTCTGTATGCAGGCAGTTTCAAGGTAGAGGAAGCTGTCAGATCAGAGGAGTATTTTGGGTAGTGGTCAGTCTTATAAATATTTATATTTTTGTGGGGGGAAAAAAGAACACAGAAAAGCCCTAGCAAACTTTAGATACAGTCCATTACTTGGTTATCTCCCTAATATAAAATCAAACTTTGGCCCATTCTTTATGAGCAAATGCTCATGCAATAACACACAGTTTTTATCGATGGAATATCTGTGTTTAGACTACTCAGCCCTTACTAAAGAAAGGGAAAAATAGATTCTCCCTATCTTAAACAGAACCAAAACAGAACTTATGTTGAATGTCACGAAATTAAAAATTTCTCTTTGCTCATACCAAATCTAGCAACATTTGTGCCATTGCACAGTTTAGCTAACATGCAATAATGAAATTATTGCAAATAAATTAGCTTGGCGTTAGGGTCAGTTAAACTCTGTTTTAGCTATAACATGTTTTATGATTATATATTTGTGTATAAAGTAAGATTTTGTAGAATTATGATCCTAGGCAAACTGTATATCCTTTTTAATTTCTGAAGTCTGACGTGTTATTTTGTTTTTAAAAATTGTTGTGCATATGAAAAACTATGTGTTTGATATATGTTTGTTAAATAAAATTGACCTTGACCTTGAGATCAGAGGGGTGGGCAGGCAGAACAAAGGGTGGGCAGACAGAGTGAAGGGGTGAGTGATCATAACACAGTGCAGATACAGGCTGAAAAAATACAACATTTCTAATTGCCTAAAAAGCAACAAAGGCAAAACTGAAGTAGCCATACGTAATTACTGGTTGCTTTGGTAATCATTATTATCACCATGTAGAGCACTGTTAAACACGTAACACTCTCTTTTGGTTCATTATAAAAATGACCTTGAAAATGGAGAGTCAGGACTGGTTGCTGTCATTCTATTAGCCATGATAGAGAATTTTTATTTTTGACCAATTGTTATAATAGCAATAAGGTATTCCCAGGGGTTATGAAAACATTGAAGTTAATCACCTCCTGTGGGCATGTGTCACTTGGCTGTGCCTCATGCCTTTTTATGCACCCAGGGGGGTATTAACTAGAATATTAACCTAACCCCTGGTCATATCCAGTCTGCTGTTACCATGGATATGCTCTGTATACCCACAGCCTACATAAATATTTAACCTCTCCAGATGGCTGCAAGCCCAGTCTTTACTGCTCTAGTTCACCCAATTTACATCTCTGTAAACTCACAACCTAATGTACAATCATAATAAACTTCTTTAGATAGTTAACAGGCCTGATCTTTCCTTCTCCAGCCTGCCCAATTTACATTTCTGTAGACACGTGATGTACAATACTGCAATATATCACTTCTTGGGATGACTGCTGGGCCCAATCCCTCCTGTTCTAGCCAGTCCAATTTACTTCTCTGTATTAATGCAGTCTACTGTGCAGTAATATTTAATCTCACTGTATGGCTGCCACACCCAATGTCTACTACCACAGCTCATGCAATTTCCCACTCTGTAGACATTTGACCTACAATAATATTTCACCTCTCTGGATGACTGCCATGCACATTCTTGTTTCAGTCATTCTAATTTTTCTTACTGTAGACATACAGTATACAATAATATACCAGTGTACTGCTATACTTACACTTTATAGCTTAACACTCTATTTTGACATTAGCTTAATACAGTTATTTATACTTTATGTTCATAATAATGTTCCCTCATAGATGTAACCATCCCCAGGAATCACAGTAGTTAAAGATCCCCTTAGTATCCACTGATACATTGTACACCTGCATCTGGCCCTCAGAGATACATAAGTGGATTAAATTTGTAGCAGCAGAAAATGAACATTGTCTATGAGAGAGGCAGTTGTCTTATCCAGAGATGCTGCATGCTGGTTCCACAGAGACAGACTGAACTCTTCTTAATTGTGGGAAAATGATGGTAGGCATAGCAAGCAAATGGCTATCTTTCCTTGAGCTCACTCACTGTCATACTGTACTGAAACTACTATCAGTCAAAGGAATTTAATCTAAGCCCTTCAGTTTGTGATGGCAAGGGATGTGTGACCTTTCATTGGTGTACCTACTGCACATACTATGCCTGAAGTTCGTTGACTCAGCATGAAAAAAAAAACCACAGTGGATGCGCACAAAGGACTGAAATCAATAGTTATGATTGATTTTGGTGTCATGTGCGCCGCTGCTGTGTTTTTTTGTGCTGAGTCCTGAATTGCTACAGCACCTGCTCCAATGACTATGTGTGTTCGTGTGTGTGTGTGTTTGTGTGTGTGTGCGTGTGTGTGTGCATGTTTGTTTGCTTGTCTGTGTGTGTGTGTGTCTGTGTGTGTGGTTTCTTGATGTGAAACTCTTTGCAGATTCATAAGTGGTTCCATGGTAACTGTGTCAGCAAGTATTGTTGGGCCTGGTTGTTGCCACTCTGAGGGTTGCTGATTTTATTGCATTAACAGGATCTCATAATGGCTGTTAAATAGATTCTGGTGGATGGAGTTTACCAACCTTGGAAGTGGGTAGTGAAACAGATTCAGGATCCTATGAAGGATGCAGTTAATGTGCAGTCATGGTGGTAGTGGTGGTGGGGTATTAGTGTCTTTAAGATCCAGTAGGATATTTTAGGTTGGGTGAGTGGGGTTTAATTGTACAGCTTTTACCAGAGACTTTGTCTTGTATATTCCCTTCTAATTCCCTGTAGAGCCTTGTCATGTAGTAACCACAGCCAAGTTGTGCACAGAAGATGCTACAACAGCTGTCAGATTAATCTGGGCAGACTGACTCCACCAGGGAAATCAAAGTAAGTTAGTAGCCAAACCTTGTAGCCAGACTATCCACAACCTTTCCATTTGGGTTCCATTAGGATCATACTTTGGAAATATTAGAGCATGCAGGCATGATCACCAATTACTCCATATTGTTTAATAGAAGCTTGTTAATCTCTTTTAATTGATGTATATGTCACTGTTGTTTTTAAATTCCAATTTAGTCTTGCTGGTGATGATTTCAACAGGTAAAAAGTTGTTCCGTGGTTTAATAATTCCACGGGTGTAGAAATATTTCCTTTTTTCAGTAATGAACCTTTGTCCTACTAGCTGCAGTGGGTGACTTGTGTTTTTGAATTTTGTTTGAAACAGATTAATTTTGCATATTAATTATGGATCTGCCACAGTATTGTGCAATAGTAACACATCACCTCTCATCCTATGTTGTGCCAATGTCATGAAGTTTGTTTCCTTAATTCTGTCCATATAGGACACATTCCTTAGCTCAGTTATTATTATTTTTTACTATTTTATTTGAACATTTTCAGTGTCTGTAATGTTAGATCTTTAATATGGATTCCAAAACTGGGATGCAGAATCATGGCCAGATGTCTGCCCTGTATAATGGAAGTGTTACCGCTTGTTTCTAGCCTTGAATATTTTTTAATAGTCCAAAGAATCCCATTTGCTTTACTTATTGATCATTCATTTGTTTTTATTCTCAAGGTCTTTTGAAACTAAAACTCCTAAATCCCTCTCTGATTCTGTATAAGGTAATATTTTTCCACACAGTCTGTACTGATAGTTGATATTATTCTGACCTAAAAGCATAATTTTGTAATAATCAGTGTTGAAATGCATTTCCCATTTAGTTGACCGTTCTGATACTATGTCAAGGTCATTTTGTATGTCTTCTCTTTGTTCTTATGTGCTGTCTGGTCCACCTATGTTGATATTACCTGCATACTTGGATGAGTAATTAATTAAATTGTTAGTGAGATCTAAGATGAAAACATGGAAAATCAACAGTCCTAAAATCAGTCCCTGAGGTACTCAGTTTGTAATCATACTGTACCTATTTTAGACTTGGGTCAATTGATTACCATTCTCTGGATGTGATTTGTTATCTACCTTGCTACCCAGTTAATATTGAACTATTATTTTCTAGTTTTACCATTTTTTTCTATGATTGCCCAGTGCGGAACTAAATCTAAAGCTTTTATATAATATAAGAATATTATGTTGTATGGCATGTTTTTGTCTCAAGATTTGCTAATAATTTGAAGGTAGGCAGACGATGTGAAAGGGCAGCAAAGAAGGCCAGCAGGATGCTGGGATGCATAGGAAGGGGCATCACAAGTAGAAGAAAGGCAGTGATCCTGTCACTGTACAGATCCCTGGTGAGACCCCACCTTGAGTACTGTTACAAGTTCTGGAGACCTTATCTCAGGAAGGACATAGATAGATTGGAGACAGCACAGAGGAGGGCAACAACAATGATGCACAGTCTTCATAAGTTGACATATGAAAGCAGGTTATAGGACCTCAACATGAACTCCCTGGAACAACGCAGGGATAGAGGGGACATGATTGAGACATTCAAGTTTCTGAAGGGTATGAACATAGTCTCCATCTAGGAGCTCTTTATGGTCAATAGTACCAGTAGTACAAGAGGACATAAGATGAAATTGAGGGGAGGAAGATTCAGGGGCAACATGTGAAGGTTTTTCTTCACAGAGAGGGTGGTTGACCCATGAAATGGTCTACCAGCTGGAGTCATTGACTCCAAAACAGTAGGAGAATTCAAAACAGCTTGGGACAGACACAAAATGATTGTGTCACAGAAATCCTAAAGAGGGGGTTAGGGCTCAGGGCAGACTAGATGGATCTTCGGTCCCCATCTGCCATCAATTTCTGTGTTTCTAATAGTCTCATAAAAGCTGAGGCTGTTTGTGACACAGGATCTTTCTTTTATAAATTCATGTTGATTGGGGGTCTAAATTTCCTATCCTTGTCACGATCTTCTGTTTAATGATGCTTTTTAAAGGTTTACCAGGAAATGAGGTTAGACTTATGGGTCTGTAGTTCTTTGGCTCTGATTTGTCATTTTTCTTATTAATTTGAGTTTCTTCAGCTGTTTTCCATCTCCTGGAATGTCTGATGTCTTTAAGGATTTTTCAAAGATGTATTTAAGTGGCTAGGCAATCTCATTACACATAATTTTCAGCATCCTACTAGTTGTTTTGTCTGGTCCTGGGGATGACTCAGATTTTATTTTAATTGATTTATAATTTCTTCCATAGTTATTTGTAATTTTTCTATTGACTGTTTTTTATTGTGTATTGTTTAACTTTTGATGCAAATACAGAACAGAAATGTTAATTTAATACATTTGCTATGCTTGTAGGGTCTATAATGGTGGAATTATCTATTGAAAATGGGCCAATGGGACTTTCTGTTTTTAATGAATTTTAATGTAGATGAAGAACAATGTGATGTTTGTCTTACTCGCTGTTCTTGCTAATTTTATCTTCATTCCACATTTTTTCACATTTTACTTTCTTTATTGTGCAATTGTATTTCTTTAAGTTGTCCTTGTATGTCTGCCATGATTTTTCTTCCATATTTAGATATGTTTTATAGGCTCTAGTTCTTTTATTATCTTTTTTTACATTTTGTTTTAACCATTTTGGATTGATGCCATTTGTACCATAGTTCTTGATTTGTGGAATACATTTTGAGCAAACATTTTCTATTATGTCCTCTAATGCCTGCTACATTTCTTCTACTGTTTTGTTTCAAAATATGTTTTCCCAGTTGATTTGCTGACGTCCCTGCCTAACTTCATTTTTATCTGTCCTATCATATAGCTATAGTTCTGTCATTCACTTTATGGGCTGGTATTCAGTATGAATTGTAAATGAAACAGAGACATGATCACTGTCTAATAGAGGAAGACCTGAAATACACTTCTCAATGTTGATGATCTCAGGTGCTATGATGATGTCAAGTGTATTTTCTCCTTTTGTTTCTTTGACATATTGATTTAATGTTAACTGTTCTATAATGTTCAGAAGATTTTTAGCAGTTAATGTCCTTTTTGTTTCCAGTCAAGTCTCTTATGTTTCTATCTCCCATAAGTATTATGTCCCCATATGACAAATGTTTTCAATTTCTTTTGCGCTATCTGATGTTGTGTCTGTTGTTGAATCCATTGGTCTGTAACAAATACCAATTATTATAGAATTGTATTTAAGATTTATAATTTTAATCCACAGTGATTTTGTCATTTGTGGTGATTTTCTAGTTTTTTCTTGGTTATATTTATTGTTTTTATTTCAACTTTTATATATATATATATATATATATATATATATATATATATATATATATATATATATATATATACTATATATATATATATATATATATATTAATACTGCCACTCTTTTGATTGTCTGTCTCAGAGATATAGATGATAGCCTTTTATATTCCTCACCCATGTATTTCTATCATTCCAACAAGTTTCAGTCAATGTGAAGAGATCGTATTTGTTACTTAGTATGAGCTCCTGACAGACCTCCATTTTGTTTAATAAACTATGGGCAATGAGCAGTTGTTATTTGATTTGACTGTTTTGTTGTTATTTTTTTTATTATTACTATTGGTAAGATTGTAGAAAGTTACCCCCTGTGATTTAGTTTAAATTGTGATTACTCAGCATTTGATTTATGTTAGTTCCTAGAATCTTTGCTTCCCATTGGTTTAAGTGCATACCATTAGATGAAAACAGGTTATTCTTGTTGTTTAAGTTGTCTCAGTGGTTATTAAACATAATCCTTTCTGTTTTGCACCAATTATCCAATCTGATTTTTATTCTTTGTACGCTTTTAATTTTTTGGTATGTACCTTTAAGATTGTTGATAATCCTGAAATTGTGGCCTTATATCCTTTACTCTAAATTTTATTAGGTAGGTTTATCAAATCATGACAAATGTCTTTCTCATGATGACTGCCTACATCATTTGTCCCAAGATGGAGGATATCAGTTGAGATTTTTTTTTTCCTGAGGTAAGAATTCTATTAATAAGGTTGTTTATGTCACATATTTTTGCCCCAGGGAAACACGGGACCTGATTTTGCAGTTTATTGTTTAACAGATAATTGTGTCTATATAGCACACAACTGAATCTCTGATTACTTTATTATTTTCGACTGGTGATTTTACATTTTCTGGTAATGGTTCACTTTCAGTTTCATCTTGTAATGTATTGAAACAATTGGATAGTGGTATTGTCTCTGCCATAGTTGAAATCGCTCTTCTCGCCTTTTTTGGTTATTCTATGTGGAACAGCGTACCACTCATTATCATCTCTTTCATTGTCTCCCCTGCCTCTTTGAGGCTTTTTTTCCTGTTAAGCTTGTATTATTTAATTTTAGCACTTTCTTCTTGTCTTCTTTTTTCCTGTCACTTTGGGGCAGTGGATGTAGTGGCTTTCTGCAGTTATGACATGTGCAAATGTTTCAGCTTTATTTCTTGCATTTTATGGAGTTTACTTTTTAGTGTTTTTATTTCTCTGATTAAGGAGGAGTATGCCACATATTTCCCACAAGTAAAATTATCACTTATTACATAGGAGGGTTTAAACATATACAGTACATCAGGCATTTATTACACTTAGCTACTGATCCTTCGGTACACAACAATTCGATAATCTCTCCTGTGGGGTCCATTGTTTAATATTAGTAACAGTATGGATGCTAGTTGCTGCTTGCCAGGTTTTAGAAGGACTAGTAAGCAAAGATTAGGGGAGGTAGCCTATCTTCCTGTCTTCCTTGTCTGGTGTGTCGCCTCCACCTGCACTCACTGCTGCTTGCTTACTGAGGGGCTTTTGTAGGGGTGGACCAGAAGTGCCATCACACAGCACTTCCAGTTTCACAGTTACTAATTAGGTTAATATTTCAGTTTTTGCCCTCTTCCCCTGCTGTCTCCTTGCAACATTTACTGCTGGTTTAACTTTGCAGGGTTAATAACTCTGTTAGGCTCCCAAAACTACTGTTTCAGTTTCACGCTGGTTAAGGGTAGATACTAGACCTCCACCTTCCCAGGATGCACAAGTACCACAGAGGAAATCCAGTCACAGATAGAGGACACACACACACTGATGTTTGTCTGAAATTTTTTTATATACAGTACGAAGCACTTAAAAGCAGTAAAAGCAACGTGCTACTACATATACAGGCTATGTGGCAGTTTAGAGCACTGCCACAGACACACCCCAACTCTCAAACAGTAAGGCTTGCTTAGTGAGGGACTTTTTTAAGGGTGGACCAGAAGTGCTGTTGTGTGGGATTTCCAGTTTTGCAATTACAAATAAAGCTTATATTTTTGGCTTTTGTCCTTTTCCCCTTCTGTCTCCTTCTTGCAATATTTTCCTCTGGGTTAACTTTACAGGGTCAATAACACTGGCAGACTCCCAAAACTACTGTTATGGTTTTACATAGATACATAGATACATAGACAGTGTCGGCAGATAAGGGCCTATGGCCCACCCAGTCTGCCCATTTAAGTTTGTAAGTTCAGTTTATGTTTTCCAGGAAGTCTATTGCCCCTTACCCCTGACCTCCAGAATTCCTTTATGTCTATCCCATGCATTCTTAAATCCCGTGATTGTTTCAGCCCCCACCACTTCCTCTGGCAGGGTGTTCCACTTGTCCACCACCCGTTCTGTGAAGAAATTCTTCCTCACGCTTCCTCTGAATCGTCCCTCCCTCCAACTTCATCCCATGCCCTCTAGTCCTGGAACATCTTTTTCGCTTATAAATAGTGCATTTCTGCACCCTGTTCCTCCCTGTAAGATACTTGTATGTCTCTATCATATCCCCCCTCTCTCCCTTCTCTCCTCCAGGGAGTACATGTTCAGTGCCTTCAACCTGTCCTCATAGGACTTGTGATGCAATCCATGCACCATCTTTGTTGCCCTCCTCTGAACCTTCTCTACCCTGTCTATGTCCTTACGTAGGTAAGGTCTCCAGAACTGCACAGTGTACTCCAGGTGTGGCCTCACTAGTGTCTTGTATAGTGGAATTATGACCTCCTTTTCCTGCTGGTGATGCCTGCCTATGCATCCCAGCATCCTATTTGCTTTACCTGCTGCCTTGTCACACTGTTTCCTGCCTTGAGGTCATCAGAGATGATAACTCCAAGATCCCTTTCCTGCTTGGTGCATGCTATATCCTCACCCCCAACTGATATATTGTGCCAGGGTTTTTGTGCCCCATATGCATTATCTTGCACTTCCTTGCATTGAATTTCAACTGCCAAACCCCTGACCATTATTCAAGTTTCTGCAGGTCCCTTCTCATTCTGTCTACACCCTCTGGTGTGTCTACTCTGTTACAGAGCTTTGTGTCATCAGCGAACAGTGAAATTCTGCCTTCTAGGTCCTGTGCAATGTCACTGATGAAGATATTGAATAGTACCGGTCCCAGCACTGATCCCTGTGGTACCCCACTGGTCACTCTTCCCTCTGTGGAGTGACAGCCATTTACCACCACCCTCTGTGTCCTGCTGCCCAGCCAGTTACCTACCCACCGCACTACTGTCCTGCCCACACCCATATTCCCCAGTTTGTGCAATAGTCTTCTATGTGGCACAGTGTCAAAGGCCTTGCTGAAGTCCAGATAGGCCATGTCCACTGCCCTCCCCTGATCCACCTCCCTAGTCACCCAGTCAAAATTCATTGAGGTTGGTCTGACATGACCTTCCCTGGTGAAACCATGCTGCCTTGGGTCTTGTGGTCCATTAACAACCAGATGTTCCACCAATCTCTCCTTCAGTAGTGCTTCCATGATCTTCCCCACTACCGAGGTGTGAGGCTGACTGGTCTGTAGTTCCCCGCTTCCTCTTTGTTCCCACTTTTGTATAAGGGGACTACATCTGCTATCCTCCAGTCTTTGGGTACCTCCCCTGTTTCTAGTGATCGGCTACACAGGATAGCAAGAGGTTCAGCCACCACCTCTCTTAGTTCTTTAAGGACCCTGGGGTGCACCCCATCTGGCCCCATTGCTTTATCAACTCTTATTACTTCCAGTTCCTTCAGGACCCTTTCTCGTGTAAAGGGACTTGTGTCCATTTCTGCACCATTCTCACCCCTTGTACTCCATTCAGACCCATTACCCTTCTCTTCCTTAGTAAAGACTGAGCAGAAATACCTGTTCAATATGTCAGCTTTACTGTTGTCATCCTCCACACAGCCCCCATCCTCCCCCTTCAGTCTCACTATCCCTCCCTTTGCCTTTCTTTTTTCACTTATGTACCTGTAAAAGGTTTCGTCCCCTCTACCCACTGATTTTGCAATCTGTTCTTCTGTCTGAGCTTTGGCTTCCCTTACTGACCTCCCTGCCTCCCTTTGCTTCTCCTGGTACTTCTCCCTATCCCCTTCTGCCTGTGTCTTTTTGTGTTGCCTGAATGCAATCTTTTTGGCTTTCACTTTCTTTACGCTGTTCATAGGTGTGTGCTTGACCTCCACCTTCCCAGGATGCACAAGTACTGCAGAGGAAAGTCAGTCATCACAGATTTATGCACAAATGCTTATGTGTGGATTTTATTTTTCATTTTTATATAAGAAGCACTTTAAAACACTAAAAGCATTGTGCTACTACTGCATATACAGGCTATGTGGCAGCTTAGAATACAGCCACATACACACCCCAGCTCTCAAACCATTTCCACAGATGGCAGCTTGGATGGCATCAGCTCTTTCTTACATTCCTCTCTGTTCTTGCTCTTCCATTTGTCCTTCTGGAGACTTTACCTTACTGCCCTTGCTTGCCCATTTACCATCAGATCCAATGATTACAAAGAAAAAAATGCCTTAATTTAAAAATAAACAGAGAGAGAGAGAGAGAGAGAGAGAGAGAGAGAGAGATATTATACTCTGCAATCTGTAGGATGAAAAAAAAACAGTCACAAGTGTGATACCACAGGGGGTAATGCAGTGTCATGGTAGTAACAGAGTCCGAGGCATTGTTGCTTTGATGGACACTACCTATGGGATGGTAATAGAAATCTGTTGCTTCACTTCTATTTCAACTTTCAAGCACATGTACTGTATGCAGAATTGACAAGTTGTCAGTTTCTTTGTTTGCTCAAGTTGTCAGTGTCATTGTTTACTTCCAAAATGTTTACCATTATGGGAAATAGAAATACATTCTTTACAAGACATAGTGGTAAATTTGCTTGCAAGTACCTCCCACCCACTCTCACAATTAGTGCTGCAAGTAAACAGTGCATCCACAAGACCTTTACCACCATGCTTTCAAGAGGTTCGCCACTTGTTCATGGTACACTTAAGCACAGTTACTGGGAAATCCAATAGCATTACTGAGACATGTTAATGATAGTAGTACTAACAAATAGGTATCAAGTTGATCTACTCATTTTGCAGTTCATATGCCAGCCCCAGTGCATTGCAGTGTGACAGCTGCATAACACTTCATCATTTTGATCACAATAGGAACAGGGCTGTCAGCCATAGTAACTAACTAAATCAATAAATAATTTAAATAACTAAATAAAATAGCCCTTAGCCTTGTCAATCCCCTGAGTTTTGGGGGATATGTGGAAATTGAAATGTGAAAACATCAAGTTGGTTGTCTAAAACCCATTCATTGCCATGAGTGAAACTCCCTTGTTTTACTACTCTGAATAAACTACAAAACTAACTAATCATTTTCATTGCATGTCCCATTTCTGTCATAAAAGTGTATATACAGTAGTTTAAAGACTGCTCATTGTTTGTTTACTTTTATTTATCTGCTCCCAGTTGGTTTGGCTAGGAGTCTTCCATTTAAGTGTGAGTTGGGACCTCCTCTGATTTCAATTACCTCCACTGAGCTGGCCTCAAGAATTATCCCCTTACAGCATCCCCAGACTACGGCTCCGCCTACAGTATGGTGCTCCACCCAGATGTCAGACATTTTCCAGCTCTCTCACTTACAGTACAAAATAGCCATGGTCAACACTTTCTAATTGCTCCTAAATTCCTGTAAAAATCCCAGTTTGTTTAAATAGCTGGCTACCCAGTGCTTCAAGAAGGATTACATACTGTAGGCTGTGGCAAAAAGATTTTCCTCCCTTGGTCAGCTATCTATCAGTACTTTGCTTGACAAGTCACTCCTCAAAACCTGATGCCAACAGCAAGCTTTGTGTGTGTGTGTGTGTGTGTGTGTGTGTGTGTGTGTGTGTGTGTGTGTAAAAACTTCTGTAGTTGTGTTGCCATTTTATTGAGTAGTAGGAACATATTTTCTGTCACAAAGTGCCTCTTATGAGAGTTGGTTGAGACATCATCTGCTCTGCAGCTCAACTCTGTTTGTCAACACATTGTGCCATCTTTAAGTATTAATTTGTTTTCCACAACAGGGTGAGGTGCTGCCTTCTCAGCCACCTCTCTGAATCATAATGCCTCCAAATTGTGCGCTGGATGAATTTCCTTTGTTCAGGGAAAGTATCTACCTTTTCCATCTTTCATTCATGCCCCAAAGTATGCTAGCATTCATTTAGTTTATGTTGATGGGAAATACCATCTGCCTTGCTCTAAGGGAACTCATTTGCTTCTACAGTGTGATCCCGCTGACAGTAAAAATACTGACTACATTTTTAAATAGCACTCTGCATAATGCTTACCCATTTCTTGCTCTCTAGTGCTGTTGTAGGGGTTCTCCCTGGAAGGTAATAACTAAACCATGTTATTTAACGAATTACAGCTGCCTTTGTGCAATGCTAGCTGACCAGAGACTGAACAAGGTCTCTGATAAAAGAGGGAAAAAGATGCCATAAATATTCACTTCTCTGAAAATATATGTAACCCCCTTCACATATTTCAAACATGAGTAGGTGACTACGCCCACTAGCATTGGGCTTGGCCCAGGTCCCTCCTGTGTCCAGGGGTATTTCTAATTGTCACATGTGCTCACCAGGAGTTCTTTGCCAACAGTCACACAATTTGGTTTATCCTTCTCCTCCTTAAGGAACTGTTTAGACAGGGTATAAATGTCAGGGAAGTAAATAACAACACTGATACTATGGATGTCCTCAGCTCTCCCTTTACTGAGGTGTAGATGATACAGGGGTACAACTGTTAAATGCATTTCTCAGGCCACAGAGATCAACATCAGAGCATTTTCCAATATAGTACATTACTCCCATGAATATTCAGTGATGCACTACCCCACTCACAGCTTAACTAGTGACTTGTTTCCTGAACTCCCCAGGTTCCTAAAATCACTACCAACAGCAACCAAGGAGTTCAGCACTTCCCTGGTCCCACCTAAGCCACTGTAATGTAGATGTGCGAGTGGGGGTGGGGTGGAGGGTTGGAGCTGCCAGAGGCTTAGTGTGTTTTAACAAGAGGATTTCAAAACATTCCTTTGCCCAGCATGTCCCATCAAGCTCATGTCCCAGTGCATAAGTGGAGCAGATATCCTAAGGTGTCACCCAGCACTCACAGGCAAGCAGGGGTCTTTGCCAGACTGAGAAGGGAATGTAAGGTACGCTAAAGATCTGAATTCACTTACTATTAAATAGCACAGATAGCTACAGGTGGTGGGGTAGTGGGTAATTGCAGAGGAAAAATCTCAGACAGATAGCTACAGGTGGGAGTATAGGAAGCACCCTATCTGGGGTAAAAGTAAAAGTTCAAGCATGAAAACAGGGATGACTTAGCAAAAGAGAGAAGTAAAAAGGGAGGAGGGTACAAGAAGAGCTTTACTGTGAAATATGAACTATTGAAAGGGAAAGCAGGTAACACTCTATCTAGGTTAAGGTGTAAAAGAAGATCCTAATAGAGTGTAGCTGAGAAAGGAGCATGTAAAGGGAAGAGACAGTAAGAGCAAGTTACATTTGGAAAACAGAAGGGAGTGACCAACATTAGCAGACATGGGAGTGGTGCAGTGCAGTGGTTGTGGAACTGCAGTTTTCTGGAAGACATTCTGGAGACTGAGGTGCTGCCCCAGTTGCACAAACCTCTCTAGGATGGAGGCGGAGGTCACTGGTCTCCATACTGGTCTCCATGCTGACCTTGCTAGTATCTGGAGAACCTCTTGCACCACCCAGGGACAACTGAGTCTGCTGCCATTGCCCCAGAGTTTGCATAGAGAGAACAGACCCAGCTGGACTGTGGTGGGCTTTGCCCAGGTGGGGAGGTGGGTCAGGGGCACATTCTTTAGCCTGTGGCACTACAGAATTCTTTCATTGTTCTGGCAGGATGGGACTGCTCTGAGGAGGCACCCATAGTGGTGGAAAGGGAGAATGTGGGGGCCATCCAAAGGGGTGCCCCAAGGTGGGATGTAAAGGCCCCAGCAGAGGAGAAAGCGGTTTCTGGTGGGGGACTCAACTGTCATGGTAAGGATTTGGGAGCAGGAAGGGGTGGAGAGAGGCAGGTTAGATGCCTATCTGCTGCCTCATCTCAGAGGGATGGACAGCAGATCCTAAGGATCACTAGGGCAGCAGGATAGGTTGGGGAGCTGCTATTGTAATTGTCCACAGGGGGGAAATGACCTTGTGAAGGGGTTGAGGTAGTACAGGGAGAGTTCAGGAAACTGGGGATGAGTCTATGGTAAATAGCATGAACTGTGGCATTCACCAAGGTGCTACCTGTCTATGGCCAAGATGAGACTAGAGTACTGCACACCAGGAGCTCAACACTCAGTTGAAAAAATGGTGCAGGAAGGAGAGGGTCAGTTTCACAAGGGATTGGGAGCCAATACACCAAAATCTGGCCAATGGAAAATCATGTACACAAATGCTCACAGCCTGGGAAATTAGATCCCAGACCTGCAGGCAATAATGTCAGAGGCTAAACTGGACATAGTAGCAATTAGTGAGACGTGGTTTACCAATAACCACACTTGGGAAACTTCAGTACCTGGCTATGTACTGTTCAGAAGAGACCGAGGTGCAAAAAGGAGGGGGGGGTGGAGTGGTGCTGTATGTCAATGAAAATATCAAAGCTACAGAAATTCAGAATACACATAAGGAGCCAGAAGAACTGTGGGTCACCCTGGAAACAGGAAATGGGACAGCCATAAGAACTGGGGTTGTCTACAGGTCCACAGACCAGGGGGAGGACATAGACACATTACTGTTAGAAGATATACAAAACATGACAGCTAAAGGGGAGGTTCTGATAATGGGAGACTTCAACATGCCAGATACAGATTGGTCAATACCAGCAGGAACATCTGCCAGAATTAGACACATGGTGGATTCCCTGGAGGGGGGGAGGGTCTCAAACAACTGGTACAACAACCTACAAGAGACAGGGCTATCCTAGATCTAGTACTAACAGGGAAGGGATCACAGATCTCCAGGTAGAAGGTCACTGGGGGCCAGTGACTATCACATGGTATAGTTCAATTTGGCCATTACATCTAAATCATCCCATTCCAAGGCAAAAACATGGGACTTCAGAGGAGCTGACTTTGATAAGATGGCCAACAAAGTTAAGCTAGCCCTGGCAAAAAGAAACACAGGTGAGGGGGGTACAGGCAAAGCGGGCAAGCATTAAGGATGCAATACTTGAAGCAACATCCCATTGTGTTAGACAGAAAAGGAAGTGCAAAAGAAGAAGGAAACCACTTTGTTTCTTAAATAAAGTAGCAGAAAAGGTCAGAGCCAAAAGGCTGGCCTTCAGGAAATATAAGGGAACACAGCAGGATGAAGATAGGGAGGCATACCAAACTGCCCTAAGGGAAGCAGGGAAGGCAGTAAGGCAAGCAAAGTCCCAAACTGAGTAAACACTAGCACGAATAGTAAAAGAAGGTGACAAGACTTTCTATAGATACATTAGTGAAAGGAGAAAGTCCAGAGAGGGTATTGCTAAGCTCAAAGGAGAAAAGGGGGCATGTGAGGAGGAGAACCCTGTAAAAGCATCTATCCTAAATAGATACTTTCATGCAGTATTTACTGAAGAGAAGGTAGGACAGGGCCCACAGCTCAGCATCATGGACACAGGGGAGGGAGGGAGGTGAGCACTACTCCCTTCACAAAAGAAAGGGTCCTACAAGAGCTCACTAAGCTCAGGATGGACAAGGCAATGGGACCTGATGGCATACATCCTGGGGTACTTAAGGAGCTAAGGGTGGAACTAGCAGAGCCATTAGCAGAACTGTTTAGTGAGCTTCTGAGCACAGGAGAGGTCCCAAAAGACTGGAGAAGGGCTCATGTGATCCTGCAAGAGTGGTAGCAGGGAGGAGGCAGGGAACTACAGACCAGTCAGTCTTACCTTAGTAGTGGGCAAGATTATGGAGGCACTCCTTAAGGAATCCATAGGGGCACAGGATCCAAGACAGCATGGATTTACAAAAGGAAGGTCCTGTCAAACTAATGTCATAGATATTCTTTGACTGGGTAACCAGAGTGGTGGACCGAGGGGGAGCAGTTGATGTCGCCTACCTTGACTTCAGCAAAGCTTTCGACAATGTTCCACATAGAAGATTGATAAATAATCTGGGTATGCTCAGGGTGGGTCAGAATTTCATCAATTGGGTGGCAAACTGGTTGACGGGCAGAAAACAGAGAGTGGTGGTAAATGGTATACAGTCAGAAGAGATGCAAGTCATAAATGGGGTACCTCAGGGATCAGTCCTGGGGCCAGTCCTCTTCAATATCTTCATTAGTGACATTGCAGATGGACTAGAGGGTAAGGCTTGTCCCTTTGCAGATGACACCAAGATCTGCAACAGAGTAGATGATCCAGATGGGGTGAGCAGAATGAGAAGAGATCTGGATAAACTAGCAAAATGGTCAGAAGAGTGGCAATTGGGATTTAATGCAAAGAAGTGCAAGATCATGCACATAGGGAAGAGAAACCCTGAAGCCACCTATAGGCTGGGAGGGGAGTTGCTGGCAGTCACAAAGGAAGAAAGAGACTTGGGCATCATCATCACTGATGACCTGAAATCATCCAAGCAGACCTCTAAAGCAGTAGGTAAGGCTAGGGGGATGTTAGGGTGTATTAGTAGGGGTATCATAAGTCAGAAGAGGGAGGTAATAATCCCTCTTTACAAGACACTGGTTAGGTCCTTCTGCAGAACTGCATGCAGTACTGGAGGCCACACCTTCACAAGGACATTAACCAAATTGAGGCAGTCCAGAGAAGGGCAACCAAAATGGTGCAGGGACTGCATCAGAAGACATATGAGGACAGATTAACGGAGCTCAACATGTATACCCTTGAGCAAAGGAGGGAGAGAGGTGATATGATCGAAACATTCAAACACTTTAAGGGCATTAACAAGGTGAAAGAATCTAACATGCATAAATATAATAAAAATAACAGGACAAGAGGACACAGCATGAGATTAGAGGCAGGCCGATTAAGGGGGAATGTGAGGAAATTATTTTTCGAAGAAAGAGTGGTCGATGCATGGAACGGCCTACCTCAGGAAGTGGTGGCTATGAATACAGTACAGGGCTTCAAACAGGCATGGGATAGGCATAAGGGAGCAATACAGATGAGTTTGAATAGATAAGCCACTGACAGAGCAAAGGCCGATGGCACATTTATAAGGTAGAAAAAGAAATGGGCAGACTGGACAGGCCTTGCGGTCCTTATCTGCCGTCAACCTCTATGTTTCTATGTTTCTATGTAACATGGAAGGATATGGCCTATACAGAGGTGATGGCCTGCATCCAACTGGAAAGGGGACCACAGTCCTTAGTGCAAAGTTTAGATGTTACTTTGATGAACATTTAACTAGCCGGCAGAGAAGGCAGTAGTGCAATGGGAGGAATAAACTGCTCCCCACAGACTGAAGCAACAGGAAGAGAGAGCCCTAAGGGTGGAAACTTACCCGGGGCACAATTTAAAGAAAGTATAAGTACAGTAGAAGGCAAGGGGGGACAAGAACAGGAGAGGTGGAAAGGGAGGTGCTGAGGAAGCAAGGTTCAAGACAGTATTGATGGGGAGGGGGAGAGATGTAACTTTCAAGTAGTAACAAAGGCAGGAAGGGGGAGTTGCAGGCAGAGTGGCAGTAAGACGTGGAGAGCCACGTGTGCCAACTCAAAGAGTCCTAGAAATAAAATTCTAGACCTGGAGGCCATTATGGCACAGGCAGACCTGGATTTTCTAACCATTACTGAGTCATGGTACACAGAAAGCCACAACTGAGACATGACCATACCAGGCCACACTCAGTTCAGGAAGGATAGGGATGGGATGAAGAGTGGAGGGGTTGTACTGTATGTGAGGGATGGTATCAGAGTGACAGAAATGCAAGGCATCCTGGGGCAAAGGACTGGTTGTAGGTGCTTTGACTCACCCTGGAGATAGGTGCTGGTGCCACTATTTGCACTGGGGTGATATACAGATCTTCAGTACAAGAGAAGAACTGAATAGGGCACTGGGAGAAGCCATCGGCATGATGGTAAGAAGAGGGGAGGTGCTGCTGGTGGGGGACTTCAGTCTACCAGATGTAGATTGAAGCATCCCAGCCTCGGCCCTGCATAGGGCATTTTTCAGGCAACTAGTCAGACAGTCCGCTCAAGATGGGGCAACACAGGGGATGGCGCTCAAAAATAGGGCAGTATTTCAGACGTCAAGGTGAGATGCCACCTGGGTATGTAATTATGTCTAATATAATGTTAATGTTTTGGGTTTGAATGGTGGTGAATGCATTTACATATCTTTTTAAGGCTGTGTTTGTTGTAGTTGTAATTGGAGCTGTTGTAATTGGTTGCTACATTACATAGTTGTAAATAGCCATCTGCTTGTTTAAATTTAATTCATTAGCTGATCACGTATATAAAATTATCAACTATAGGTGGCACTATCACCTTGATAAAGCATCCATTTAGGCATGAAACAGTGGTAGATGCTGCAGGTGCTTTGCTGTATTCTTATCCTGTGTGTGGGGAAGTGAGGTGGTGGGGCACTGTCTGCCAGGGTGGGAGGTGGGGATCCACTAGACCATCAGGGAGAGATATGAAGAGCTCAGGGACAGGGAGGGGGTCTGCTAGAACACCAGAGAAAAATAAATTATTATAAGGGCAGATCAGGGCTGGGGGGTCCACTAGACCACCAGGGAAGGATCAATTATTACACAGGCAGATCTGGGCTGGGGGGTCTACTAGACCATGAGGGAAATATAATTTAATATAAGGGCAAATTGGGGCTGAGGGGTCCACTAGGCCACCAAGGAAAGATCATTTATTATAAGGGCAGATCAGGGCTGAGGGGGATCTGCTAAATCACCAGGGAAAGTAATTTAAATAAGGACAGATCAGAGGCTGGGGGAGTCTACTAGACCACCAGAGAAGTATTTATTATAAGGGAAGACTGGGGTCGTGGGGGCCCACTAGACCATGAGGGAAAAATAAATTATTTTAAGGCTAGATCAGGGCTGGGGGGTCCACTAAACCACCAGGGAAAGATAATTTATTATATGGACAGATTGGGGCTAGGAGATCTGCTAAACCACCAGGGAAAGATAATTTATTATAAGGGCAGCTCAGGGCTGGTGAGGGGGGTCTGCTAGATTATCAGGGAAAGATAAGTTATTATAAGGGTAGTTCAGGGCTGGGGGGCACTAGACCACCAGGAACTTGATTATTTTATTAAACAGGGGATCAGGGCTGGGAAGGAGTGACCACGACACATTGGCTCAAGTTCTCTACCCTCCCAGAGGACACACTTCTTAATACCTTTAGACCAGCCCTGGCTGGTTTATTGGTACTTAGAAATTTGATGTCTGGGAGGGTTTTGTGAATACCAAATTAGGGGATATGGCAGCCTACATCTGCCTCAAGCTCCCTAGTGCTGTGCTGCAGCCCATTTTGTGTCACAAGGATGGTGCAAGCCCCCTTGGCACATGCAGCCTGCATTTACCACAGGCTGCTTTTGTGACTTGCTCCCTGTGCATCTTTTGGTGCAAGCCACACCTTGCATTATTCCTGGTGGCACAAGCCCCTTGCACCATTAAAGGGAACTTTGTGTATCAGGCTCTATGTCACAACCTGCAAAACAGGCAACTAGGAATCTAATCCTAGCAGGTATTTTACCTTCACAAATTGTTGTTCTTAGCTATATTTACTTCTCTTATAATTTGCTAGCCCCACTTCACACCACCATGAATCACTACTCAAGTGAGTTTCCATCTTACAAAGAAAATGAGAAAAAATATTTAAGTCCTGGCAGGATTCAAATGGTGTCTATCAGTATTTTGAACCACTATTTTTTTTGTTTGTTTGCCTGCTAAGCAAACACACTTTTAGGGTAGCACTGAACTGCAGGTAAGTGAGGTATAGTTTTTATGATGTAGAGTTTATGTCATATCCTGCAAATCAGGGGACAGGGGATTGAATCCCAGCAGGCAGTTTACCTTCACATATTGCTATTATTAGCGAAGCTTTCTTCTCATATAATTTACTATTTCAACTCTACACCGCTGTGAATCATGAGTTTCTATCTTACAAAAAAAAATTGAAATAAATGCTTAAGTCCCTGTCAGGATTTGAACTGCTGATCCTTTGCTTGCTAAGCAATCAGTGTGCTATTGAGTTGCAGGTAAGTGAGATGCAATTCCTATAGTGTAAAGGTTATGTTAAAAGCTGTAAGACAAGCAACTAGGGATCTAATACCAGCAGATGATTCACCTTCACAAATTGTCCTTAGCTGCATGTGCTTATATAATTTATTATTCCAATTCCACGCCATCATCAATTGCCACTCAAGTGAGTTTCCATCTTACAAAAAAATTGAAAAAAAAATGTGTGCATTCCTGCTCAGATCTGAGCTATATTTACGTCTCATGTAGTTGACTATTACAACTCTACACCACCATGAATCACACTCAAGTGAATTTACGTTTAAAAAATGTTTAAATTCCTGCCAGGATTTGAACCACTGATTTTGCCTGCTAAGCAAACACACATTCAGTGTGCTACTGAACTGCAGGTATGTCAGTTGCAGTTCCTATAAGGAAGAGGTTATGTCACAACTGGAAAGCAGGTGACTGGGGATCTAATCCCAACAGGTGATTTACTTTCACAAATTGTTGCTCTTAGCTAAATTTACTTTAATGTGCAAGTGACTTTCCTTCTTACAAAAAAAGCTGAAAGAAATGTTTAAGTCCCTGCTAAGATTCAATCTTTGCTAGTATTCAGTCTATATCTACCTGAATTTAAACCACTGAACCACTGATCCTTTGTTTATTAAACAAACACACATATCTGAAGAGGTTATGTCACAACCTACAAACAGGCTACTAGAGTTCTAATCCCAACAGGAAATTTACCTTCACAAGTTGTTTTTCTTAGCTAAAATCATTTCCCATATACTTTACTATTCTAACTCCATCCAGCAAGAATCGCCACCCAAATGATTTTCTATCTTTAAAAAAAGTTTAAGTTCCTGCCAGGAACTGAACCACTGATTCTTTGCCTGTTAGGAGAAGACATATTCAGTGTGCCACTGAGCTGCAAAAAGGGAGTTGCATTTCCTATGGTGGAGAGGATATGTCACAGTCTGCCAAACAGATGACTTGAATTGTATTCAAACCCAGACAAGCCTCAGCCAGGACTAATTTAATTTACAACATACCGTAGAACTTAGTTTAGTTGCCTGAAAGTCTGCTATTTAGCTCTTCTGAAACCCTTCATTGCATCTGCAAAGGCATTTAACAAATTCTGTCATACAACAAAAACTGAAGTCAGAAATTAAAAATTGTTCAATACAGGGGATCAAACCCAGGCTTGTGTAAGTCTGAAACCCAATGGCAAGACCTAAAACCCTATCATTGATATCATCAGTGACATCGTGCAGCCAAACCACTCACACTGAACGTAACCTTACACTTGACTAAATGATGACCACAATAGGTGCTACTGCTATGCTGGTGGCACTGAAAAAGGAATAAGAAAAAGGAAATGCAGCCTTACCATGAAAATAAAGGTGAGAATATTGTTTGTTGGTTTGTGAGGAGCATACTCATAAAAGGTTTTATAAAACAGATATTGACTGGGGTAATTTTGAGCTATAGTTGGAAACTCATGTATGACCCCCTCTGGATGAGCTATTCTCTTCCTATGGTCATATTGCCCTCAGTCTTCTATATAACAATTGCCAGGTAAAATGCATCCCTTGGGGTCATTATTTTTCCCACTACAGCCCTTGACTCAGGTCAATATTTGCTTCTTATATATTTATATATCTACCTATCTCTCTCTCTCTCTCTCTCTCACTCTCTCCATTATATCTGCCTATGTATGCAGTATATTTCTATCTATATACTTTATATGTATAGAAAGGTCCCCTTGCCCATAGAAAGAGCCATTAGAATATTACCCTATATTCAATGGTACTTAAGCACCATATACACATCCAATTAAACCTTAGCAGGTAATTACTAACCTATCACATTATTATAGGAACACATGTAACACTCACCTGTGTTTTTTCATGCTGAGTCCTGTATTCCAGCTGCATCACGTTTGATCAGTGTGCACTTATTTCTTGATGTGTACTTCTTTGCAGATTCAGGAGCAGATCCCAGATTACTCCATCAGCGGGTATTGTTGAGCCCAGTCGTTACCACTCTTGGGTTGCTGTTTTTATTGCATTCACTGAGTTCCATCAGGGTGTCACCATGGCTGCTAAAGGGTTTCCCACCTCTTACTGGCATGGGCACTGCTTGAACTGTTCAAATATTCATGAAGATGCCTTCCCACTTACAGCCCCTTCTTATCCTCCTCCAAATATTTATGGATCTCAGTGTAATACTACCACAGTTTGCATAAAATGGGGCAGTCCTAAACACTAATAACTAACATCCTCTTACCTGCTTTGAGGTAACTACCTTCCACTATTGTCATGCACTGTCTTGTATGGTGTAGGCAACTGCATTTGTGTATCCTTTTGGACTCTACACTTGTGCATTCCTCTGTACTGTACTGCACTGCAAACATTTTGTACCCTAACTGACCAATCAGTTGGCCTAGCTTCATTAATGATGTAGCCCACCCCCTTCAGTTAAGTGCCCTGCTCACTAATGTAATGCCCCCTTTGCCCCCCTTTTCTGTCTAGGGGTCCTGATGGTACCCTGGTGGGGGCGGGAGTACAAACCAGAAAAACTTCAAGGCATAAGGCCTACAGATCAAAAGGAAACAAGGTCTTATCTTAACTGCAGTTCTCAACAGTGTAGTGCAGATTGTGTCCACACCCACGAGCTACAGCTTACCACCCGCTGCAACCTCAGGCCAGGCCAGGTAGGACAAAAACTGGAATGGTTTCTTTAGTGGAAGGAATTAGTTAGTTTGTTTAATAATCCCAGCACACATGGAGTAAAAGAATAAATAAAGAAATTTAATTCTGTTTCTATTTAAAGTTAATAAATAAAATACTTGAGTGCACAGCTTCATGGAGCCAGGAGACAAAACTGGCTGCAGGGCATAATAAATGAGGTACTAACAGTACCACATGATACAAGTGCTTAAACAGGCCTAGAAAATTTCCACAAACCCACCAGTTTGTAACCCTCATCCCAATGAGACAGGATGCAAGTTTAAACTATAGCATGTATGACTCGGCTCCATCCTTCCAGTTACTCTTCTGTGCATTCCTTTAATGGGCCTATCATGGGACCTGCCCCAGACATGGGCATAGCAGGCCCAATAAAACGAGACCCCAGAATGCACCCACCCACTTGCCTGCAGCACTGTGCCACACTGGCAAAATGACCATGTTAGAGCTGTCACCTCCAAGGGACCCTGCTGCAGCCCTGCCACTGCTGTGACAGCCCCACTGCCATACCTTTCTTTTGGGCCCCAGGCCTCCTGAACCCAGAAATGATGAACGTACCTTCTGGCTGCTGACCTGCCAGCCACTGATCTCACAGGACTCCCAGTTTCCAACAGTTACCATGCTACTATCATCCCTTCCCATTGGAGATAAAAACAAGCCATGTAGCCATCAACGCTAGAACAGTCAGTACCTCCTAGGCCAGGAGTTTGATACCCCAGCCTGACTAGCCCTACATGCAGCCCACCAGCCCCCTCCCTATGGGGAATCCTCCCCTTTTAAACCTGGGCACGGAGCAATGCCCCCTGTGGGCGCAACATAGAGATGCCCATTAAGGGGAACATAACTAACAGGGGAGAGTGCGGTATAGTAAGCCAGCCCCAAGAGAGGTGGCTTACACTTATACAGTCAGAATGATGTATTCATGAATGGAAGATGGCATGTTGTGGGTTATGCAGGGGGAACAACTGAGTTAGAATGGATTTTAGACTACTAGACCCCCCAATTCATTGACTGAGGGTCAGGAGAGGTCAGCCCACTAATAAATAATGGCATTTTGGGAGGCTGTGTGATTGAATTGATATGGTTGGCTCCTTTCACAGTGTCAGTAGGAAATGTGTTTAGGAAAATGTGAGAGGTAGTGGAGAGGACAGGAAATGAGAGGGGATAGCCAAAGGACTATCTTTCTCCACCTGGGGAGGGACAGAGCATTTTAAAACCTGCTTTCCTTTTTTGTTCCTGGTGCCTAACAAATACAGTAACTGAGTATCTGGGGTGTAGAGTATGAATATTCACCAAGTATTCAAAAAAGATTAATTACAAGCTGTTCAAATCATAGCTGCATAGCCAACCAACTGCTTTTGAAAACACATCCTTCCCATACTCCATTACTTTTACAGCCTTCCTGTTCCATCCCACATCCACTAAAAACTTGCAATCCTCATCTTGGTAATCCTCAATGGAGTTTCCTGCTTCAAATCATAGAAACATAGAAGCTGTTGGCACAAAAAGACCTCTTGGCCCACCTAGTCTGCCCTAAAGTCCCTATCCACTGTACTTCCGTAGACCCTACTTGATCCCCAGCCTTACCCCCAGCCCTGTTACTAAGGTCCCCCATGTCTATCCCATGCATGTTTGAAACCTGTTACCATTTCAGTACCCGCCACCTCTGTTAGGATACTGTTCCAGGCATCCACCACCCTTTCTGTGAAGAAATATTTCATCACATCCCCTCTAAGTCTCCCCTTCCAGCTTCATATCATGCCCCCTCGTCCTTGAGCATCTCATTCTATGCAATATGCCACCCTCCTGTACCTTATTGATACCCTTGTGGTATTTGAATGTTTCTATAATGTCTCCCCTTTCTCTCTTTTCCTCCAATGAGTACATATTTAATTCCCTGAGAATTTCCTCGTAGGGCTCCTGGTGTAGGGCATGCATCATTTTAGTTGCCCTTCCTTGTACTGCCTCCATCCAGTCTATGTTCTTCCTGAGATGGGGCCTCCAGAACTAGACACAGTACTCCAGGTGTGGCCCCACCATTGATCTATATAGGGGTAATGCTACCTCCCTTTTTCTGCTGATGATGCCCCTCCCTATGCAACCCAGCATCCTACTAGCCTTTCCTACTGCCTTATCACACTGCTTCATTACCTTCAGGTCATCAGATATGATGACCCCCAGATCCCTTCCCTGTTTGTTGTTACTTCCCCCCATGATGCATTGCCCTTGAGTTTCTGTGTCCCGTGTGTATAATTTTACATTTTGGGACATTGAAGCCCAGTTGACAAACACATGATCAGTCTTCTAGTTTTTGTAGATCTTCCTTCATTTTCTCCACCCACATTGATGTGTCCACTCTGTTGCATATTTTGTGTCATTTGTGAACAGGCATAACTTTCCTTCAAGCCCCTCTGTGATGTCACTAATAAAGACATTGAAGAGGACCAGTCCCAGTACTGACCCCTGTGGCACCCCACTGGTTACCTTACCTTCCTCTGGGTGAACTCCATTTACCACCACCCTCTGAGTTCTGTTACTTAGCCAACTTTGTACCCATTTTACTATTTTTGGACCCTCTCCCATGCTGCCTAGCTTGTTTACCAGTCTTCTGTGTGAAACGGTATCGAAGGCCTTACTGAAATCCAGATAGGCCACATTTACTGCTCCTACCTGATCCACCTCCCTTATAACCCAGTCAAAAAACTCTATCAGGTTTATTTGGCAAGATCTTCCTCCTGTGAACCCATGCTGCCTCGGATCCTGCAATCCAGTGATGTTAAAGTATTCCCCAATCATAGATACATAGACAGTGTCGGCAGATAAGGGCCTATGGCCCACCCAGTCTGCCCATTTGAGCTTGTAAGTTCAGTTTATGTTTTCCAAGAAGTCTGTTGCCCCCTACCCCTGACCGCCAGAATTCCTTTATGTCTATCCCATGCATTCTTAAATCCCGTGATTGTTTCAGCCCCCACCACTTCCTCTGGCAGGGTGTTCCACTTGTCCACCACCATTCTGTGAAGAAATTCTTCCTCACGCTCCCTCTGAATCATCCTCCTCCAACTTCATCCCATGCCCTAGTCCTGGAACATCTTTTGCTTAAAATAGTGTATTTCCTGCACCCTGTTCCTCCCTGTAAGATACTTATATGTCTCTATCATATCCCCTCTCTCCCTCCTTTCCTCCAGGGAGTACATGTTCAGTTCCTTCAACCTGTCCTCATAGGACTTGTGATGCAATCCATGCACCATCTTTGTTGCCTTCCTCTGAACCTTCTCTATCCTGTCTATGTCCTTACGTAGGTAAGGTCTCCAGAACTGTACAGTGTACTCCAGGTGGGGCCTCACTAGTGTCTTGTATAGTGGAATTATGACCTCCCTTTTCCTGCTGGTGATGCCCCTGCCTATGCATCCCAGCATCCTATTTGCTTTACCTGCTGTCTTGTCACACTATCCTATCTTTACATAGAGTTTCCATACATGTCAATCCTATCTTTACATAGAGTTTCCATAACCTGGCCCACCATCGAAGTCAGGCTTACAGGTCAGTAGTTTTCTGCTTCCTGCCTATTCCCACTTTTGTGTAGTGGGAGCACATCCACCCTCCTTCAGTCCCCTGAAACTTCCCTCATAACCAGTGATAGCTTGAATAGGGTCATCAGAGGAGCAGAAAGTTCCTCCTTTAGTTCCTTCAGTTTCCTAGGGTGAACCCCATCTGGCCCTATGGCCTTGTCTACTTTTATTTTTGCTAGTTCCCTGAGTACTTTCTCCTCCATAAAAGGGCTAGTGTACACCTCTTTTCCCTAATGCCCTTCTCCACAATCTGTGGCCAGTCACCTACCCCTTCCTTTGTGGATACTGAAGAAAACTACTTATTCAGTATGCTAGCTTTCTTCTAGTCCTCTTCCACACTTTGCCCCCTCCCCTTTTAGTCTTAATATCCCTGCATTGCTTTTCTTCTTTCTGCAAATGTACCTGAAGAAAGTTTTATCCCCTTTTTTGCTGACTTTGCAATGTTATCCTCCATTTGTGCTTTAGCTCTCCTATCTACCTTCTCTGCCTCCCTTTGTCTTTGTCTAATGATGCAGTCCTCTCACATATGCCTATAGCATTGGACCAAGAGAGGCTCACACAAACTAACACAGTCTTGTAGCATGGACCCAGATCTGTAGCTTGGCCTTGGTCATAAAAGCAGGGGACGGGGTGGGGATGAGGGTTGCTATTTACACATTTTGAATATGCTGGCCCTGTATGAGGTACCAGAATGTTTATGCATAATCTCATACCTCTAGCTTGGTCTTTTGTAAAATAGGGAAGTGAGGAGGAGGGTAGGAGTTAGGCTTGACTACTCTAATAGCACATTTCCAATCTTTTTGGGCATTGGGTTAAAACCCATAATAGCACATTCCCTAACTTTGAGGGTTTAAGTTTATGCAGCAGTAATATTAACCTGCATAACAATCTTTTTTCAATCAGTTTCCTTAGTTTTTAAGACAGTGGAGTGGTAACTGGCTTTGTGCAGGGCTCTGGAGGCCTTGTGCAAAGAAGGTGACTCCTAACTTTCTTTGTGCCTTCTAACTTTCTTTGTGCAGGGCAAAACACAAAGGGCACAGGGCCCTGAAGTATGTGAGAACAGCAGAATCTATTATCACGTCATCTGGTAGCCTCCAATGGTAGACACCCGGAAAACAGTGATGACTATGGAAACTTGGAGTCTAAAGGCCAGTAGTGTAGATCACCATTAATTCTGGTAGGAGTGTAAGGGATCACAGTGAAGGAGTGATGATCCCAAGCAGCTACCCTCAAGGGAACTCTGTGGTAGCCTTGTGATGCACAGAGGAATTCACCAAAGTGGGTGTTTTCACTTTCGGGAAATCTTGGCCCTGTGCGTGACCAAGAAATGCAATCAGTTGTGCTGAGGATTGTGAGATATATGTTGCCAAAGTCTGAGCTTTTAAAACATGTAAGAGATGGGTCTACTATTTGTATGGGGAATCTGAAGCTGATAATGTATGGATATTAAAAATGTTACCTCTGCCAGAGGGCCTGAAAAGATTGTCAGCCACTGCCCGAGGGCAGGCTGAGGTAAAACTGGTGAACTTGTGCCCAGCACACTGTCTGGTAAGTAAGGACCTGAATAATGTGAGGTGCCTAGAGCCAGGGTGGATGTTAGCCAGGAGGGTCAGAGTGAATGTCCCAACAGTGATGCTGTTTCCTGCATACAGTACCAGCTAAACTGATGCTGTAGTGGCATGGTAGTAAATGAAAAATAAGTGAACCTTACACCCTTTCCCAGGGCTATAAATAGGAGCAAAGGGAGATTGCCCATCTGAAATGGAATAGTGCCATCATTTCTGAGAGCAATGTTCTGTGGCTGGCATGCTAAAGACCACACACCTATGGCATGCACAGTACTAAGGAGTCATTTGCTTGTCATTATGTGACCATTAGCAAGTCTGCACAATGTGTCCATGCACAAATGCATGAGGTATTGTACAGAGCCTGTCCATCTCCCCACATGGGAGCCCTACCCAGGTATGCCATCCCTGGCAGTCAGAAAGAACCACCTCTCTCACACAATTACTGTTGGCATTGTGAGACTGCACTAAATCCCTTCTCAGGCTGTCTAGTGGACTCCCCCCACATCACCCAGTCCCTGTTGCTGTTGTGGAACTGTACTAAATCCCTTCCCTGGCAGTCTTGTGGAGCCCCCTCCTTCACTCGATCTAGTGTTGTGGAAATGTACTTATTGCCCATCCCTGGCACTTTAGTGTTATCTCCCAACCAATTACTGTTAAAGCCTCCCTCCCTAGTCCACCCACTGAGCAACAACCAGCACCTCTCTCTATCAGTCCCTAACTCACCATTCATCCAGAGGTCAGCTATCATCAGGTTCTCAAACATTGACCAGCTAGGACTCACCACCCTGACCATCTGCCATCTGATTGATAGGTAGTGAGTGTGCAAAATCTGTGGAAACAGTTCTTTCTACAGAATGCATGCATTCACTCTTTTAATCAGTCAGATGGTGGCCTTCAAAGGTGGTGAGAGGAGGGTCTGTCCCAGTTGTCTGAGGACCAGATGGCAGCTAACCTATGGACAGGTAGGTAAGTAGAAAGCCAACAGGGGTGTGGATGGTGGGTGCTCAGTGGGTGAATGGGGAGGGGGTGACAGTGATTCTTTGGCGGATAACACTAGACTGCCAGGGGCAGGCTTCAGTATAGTTCAAAAATATCAACAGGAATTAGGTGAGGAAAGGGGATTCACCAAACTGCAACAGAAGGGTTTTAATACAGTTCCACAATACTAACAGGGTTCAGTTAAGGGAAAGGGTCCACTAGACTACCAGGCAAGAGCTTTAGTACAATTCCACAATACTGTCAGGGACTGGGTGAGGAATGGGTGTTCATTAGACTGCCAGTGTTCAGATCTTTAATATTGCATAGTACTGACAGCAGTTAGGGTGAGGGAACTACTAGACCAGTGTTGGTATCTGCAGTATAACATTATACCAATAGGAATGTGGGGGAAGAAGCGGTGGGTATGCTCCCTGTATGACAACACTATTACAGAGAAAATTTCGATGCCTACAGCATCAGTGTTTTCACTGTAAAAGTCCGCCCAGTACCCCAGCACTCTTTCTCCCAGTCCTGCACCCCCTCCCCGACCCAGCTCCAACTTAGAGTTAGAATCCTAGAGATCGGGGGTGCAGGGACAGAGCCCTCCTGCATGGGGGGTTCAGGAGGGGGCAAAGCGCCCCTATGAAAAAACAGCCATGGTCTTTAGTTGGATTTATGTTGACTGCAAGTTGTGGTCAACATACTGTAAATCTATTGCTGTGATGGCGATTGACAACTTAGTTGTTGAACCGGCATTGTAGAGCTGAAGCGGTGTCCCCAGCACCAGTGCTCCTGGGGGGGGCAAGGAGTCACACATCACTGTAAACATTCATAAAGTAGGGTTTCATTAGCATTAATTAGGGCTGCCCTGGCTGCCTATTACCACTTACAAAAGACTTTGAATATATCATTATATCCTGCGTGGAAGTGGGCACCCTCATTTGTAAGCTTGCAGTGTAGTCTGTGTATCAGTGCTATCAACTGTGTGTAGTTCTAGGTACCATTTAGATAGGGTCCCACCCTGCCCAGATGCACTGAGTATGAATAGCTTGGCAGTATTCTTGTTAACACTGTGCTAACCTTCATAATATGGGTGTCATTGTCCATCTCATTCTACCTCTCCCTCACAAATACTAGTGGTGTGTGAAGTCCACAAAATTCACTCCACAAGTTAATTCGAGGAATTCACAGAGTGATTTTGCAGATTTTTCTGCAGAGTGCAAATTTCACCCATGAATTTCATGCTCCACCAGTGAATTTTGTGCTCCACCCATGAAATTCCCACTATGCATTAAAAAAAGGTGAATTTCACCACAGATTGTGCACAGATTGCACGAATCAAAGTTTCAGAGTGTTCCAAAAACTCCGAGAATTCCACGAAGTGCGAATTTTTGGCAATTCACATGAACTTTATGGGTGAAGTTTAACTTTGCAACACCGCTAACAAACACTAAAATATCCGTCTTAGAAATTAAGTATTTAATAAGTTATCTTACCTTAAGTTTTTAGTCACCTTCAACTTAAAACACTAACTAAAAACCTTCACTCAGCAGGTAGATTTTGAAAAGCATTGTGTACCATGTTGATTTTTGTCACATAGCTGATATATTTTCTAAACCTTCATGTACAATCTCTGTTTTTTGAAAACCATTGTGCTGGAAGTAGATTTTAAAAACCATAATACAGCCTAAAGATTTTGGAAAACATCATGCAGCACACATATTTGAAAACCCTCATGCCACATGTAGATTTTGAAAACTATACTGCAGCATGAATATTTTTAAAACTATTGTGTGTATATTCAAACTGTTTGTGCAGCAGGTAGAGTTTCAGCATAAGCCTCAAATTATTGTGGCAGAAGCTCCTAGCATTAAAAATGTATCCAGATCTTTTGAAAATTTTAATAGGGTTACATCAGTACATGTGGATTAAGGTTCAATACAATCAGGAAGGGGGAGTTACTTCTCCAATCAAAACAAACCTGGGAGTCCACCAGGACTGCCTTCTGCCTCCTACTTTATTTAATTTATATATCAATAACATGATAGACCAGAAATAACAGTCATTAATTGATTCCTCGGCAACAGCTAATGGGAAAATCTCTTGCCTTGCTTATGTGGATGACATAGTCTTGACTTCTACTTAATTTTGGGGATTATAGAAGACGGTGGACCTTTTTGCTAGATTATAAAGCAAAAATGGTTTTCTGTAGCAAAAAGAGGACTAAGAATCCATCTTTATTTATTAATAAACAAAAATTGGCCACAGAAAAATACTATGATTATCTTGGTGTGAGATTTGCTGAGAACTGTCTATGAAAGGGGGTTTTGGAAAGCATGTTTTGTCTTTCCCCAATTGTAGAGATGACGAGTGAGCAGACTTCTGCTAACACTAAAGTGCTTGCACATAAAGTAATAGAGGTAAGGAAGTTGATGGAATGGAACATGAAATGGGTTTAGATGAAAAAAAAACTTTAAAACAAGAGAATAAGGGGAAGATGTTAATGAGATGAATGGGGAAACTCCCAAAAAACAAAAAGAAGTAGTGTTACAATATTTTCACAGTGAAGGGAAGATAAGTTACAAAACAGGAAAGACTACCCAGAGGAGCCACGAAAGGGTGGCATTGTAAAGGTGTAAAAAGCCACGTGAGGGTGGTCAAAGAATAACGAAAAAAATATGGACTATTAAAAAATGGTATATAAAAAAATGAAAATAGGGGAATGACAGTACCTCTTTTTTCCATCATAGATGGTCAGTGGAATTACTTTGTGGATGAAATACTGAAACCATAACAAGAGATGTTCACACTGAGATAGAAATAAGTTATTTAAAACAAAAATGCGTGTGTCCATATATGTGTATGTAACACTATGAAACAATGCTAATTAGAGGCACATGTTAAGGGAAAGTAAAGAGTGTAAATGATGAATTTAGGAATTGAATATATAAGCTAATAGTATACACGAGGTGTACTATATAAATACATTATTGTGGTGGAGGGTGGAGTCATGAGTTTTAAATAAAAAATGTTTTAAATTGAATATTTATGATATTTTTTGTATGTTTTGTATATAGAGATCAACACTGCAGAGTGGGGCCTGATGAAGTGGCGTTTGGCCACAAAACTGTTGCCTGGACTTTTTCAGTGTGGAAAATATGAAAAAGAGGAGCTTTTTTGCTACAAATGTGTTATTTTTTAGTGGAGTTCATCCTATACTAGTTATAGGTAGATTTCTGTGGCCATGATTTAGGATGACCCAAGACTTTATATAAGAACATAGGACCATGAGGCAACTTGAACCAATACATTAACAAGGTCATGCCCAGCTATTGGAAATCAAATTTCAAATGGCCTTCAATGTCTTTAAAAGATTTCATACCAAATTAGGCCACGGCTTTATAAGGACTCAAAGTAATAAATGCCAAGATTAAAACAAGCATATTATAGTGGCTGAAATATGGTCTTTTGCTAATTTAAAAAGGTCTGAAGTACTATTGAATAAAATTTATTTTTATATTTTGGCAGTGTCCCAAACAGTACCAGCTGATGTACTAAGATCTGAACTAGGCCATTTTTCATTGAATACTCACATTACGGAAAACATTTTATTTATTTTTTTATTAAAACTTTTTCTTCTTCCAAAAGGTCACCTCTCTAGACAATGTTTAGAAGAGGTAATAGATTACTCCGGTAAGGGTTTCATCTTTCCTGTGATTAAAATGATTAAAGAAATACTTGATTTCCATTAGGGCTGGGCTATGTTTTGTATTTAATACATATCAGATCACTTGATGAAATCATCTCCCAGATCAAAACTCGAATAAGAGATATTGAATTCAAAAATATCTATCATGGATAAATGCACTTAAATGGACAGTAAACATCGAAGGAGTCACTCAAATTATGAAAGCATATAAAAAGATCTTTCAAATGAGGTATTGGGCTTACCTGTAGGTGTCAGGAGTCCTGAGTTATGAATACCTAAATCAACTGTATATTAAAACAAGACAGCAGCCATTTCATTGAATCATGAGACCAACAGTGATGTTACTGAGGGGCAAGTTGTAATTAACAACATGCAGTTTGCCCCTACGTGACATCACTTCCTGTTTTAAAATGGCTGCTGCCTTGTTTTGATTTACAGATTAATTAGTCATATCTCAGGACTCCTGACACCTACAATGAAGCCCAGTGCCTCATTTGAAATATCTTTTCATGGGCTTTCACAACTTGAGTGACCCCTGCAATGTTTACTGTCCCTTTAAGAATTATCGCTGGTATAGCAGTTAAAAAACGAATATTTTCTGGAATATTATTTAACAATTCTTGCAGATCTGGTTGCCAGAAGAGTGGTAACCAGATTTAGAATGGAATTATATGATACTAGTGACATTTTCTTTATTAAACAGAAGCACCAGGAGTATTGGATTCTTACTGTAATTGCAGAAGAATCTGAAAGATGACCTCAAACATATTATGCTGGTCTGCCCTTTATATTCTAGGAAAAGAAATACTTGGCTGGGCCCAATATTATAGAATTAAGTTTTCCTTAGGACCAGATAATGTCATTCCTGTACAATACCAGGGATAAGTATATCATGAATAGAGTAGTAGGTTATCTATCGACCATTAAACTGTAAATGAAAAATGAATATATGCTTTTTAACCTCTTAGTACTGTCAAATGACCTTGCTCTTGGAATCAGTCTGCCTCTACTGTCAAAACTTTTTTTAGTAGGCCTATGGGATGTATTATTGCTGAATATTCAAAGCTCCTGGATGTAAAACAAAAATATTCCTTTTTAACTTAATGTTCTTAATGTTGATATTGTATATGATGAAATTGTAAAGGCCTATGGCTGATCAATAAATATATATGATGATGAGGTACAGTTTCTTTTTTCCTTTTTTGCTCCTCTGCCCTGGACGCCCACTCTTTCAGGCTGTCTTCAGGGCACATCCCACTGCCCACTAGACTCACCCTGCACTGCTGTACCCTTCCCACAGGCTTTCTGTACATCTGTCATCAAACATATCTGATATAGCCCTGTCATGGGGGCCTTTCTGCTGCCACCAGGATGGAAGTACCTTTTCTCAGCCTGCAATAGCCAGAGGTGGAAGGGTCAGCCCACTTTGGGGGTGTGGTAGCATGGGAAGAGCTGCCAGGGAGGCTGTCACTTAGATTGCTCAGTGCAGCCCTTTTCCATTTTCAGGGCTCCACCCACCACCCATATGTGTGCATCTGCAACAGCATCCTGGAGGCACTCAGCAACATGTGGTCACCCATGCTGCCAGAAGTGCCACTGCAAAGCCACCACCAGAAGCCACTACTGAAGGAAACATCTGATAGATGCTCTGTATCCCTCCCTGCCAGCCTCCACTCCTGATGTCCTGGGCTTGTGGTCACCAGCATGCAAAACCAATGCCCTTTTGCTCGGCACCACACAGCCAGCTAGCAGGTAGATTTTCAAAAAAATTTTGAGGGATTCCTGTGCAAATATTTTGTTTATTAATTAAAGAAATCTAAATACCAGCCATAACATTGGCATGTCAGTAGAGCTACTGCCTACCATAGTGGTGACCCGAGATCAGAAGCTGTCTCAAATTGTTGGGAGTTGGCCTGGGGCAGAGGATCAAACATCCAGTGCACTGCTGTCTAATAGATAGACAGATAGACAGACAGACAGACAGACAGATAGATAGATAGATAGGTAGATAGATAGATAGATAGATAGATGAATAGATAGATAGATAGATAGATAGATAGATAGATAGATAGAAACTTTATTTATATAGTGCTCCATTCCAGAGACTTGGAGTGCTTCACATTAACAATTAAAAACAACACAAAAAGCACACGGTATAATAATCAATTAGATTTAGGTAAAGCAGGCAGTAAAAAGCTTAAAATCTATCTACCATTATAATTAAAGAATAACTCATAATAGCATGTTTATAAATTAAAGGCCTAATTGAACAAAAAGGACTTTAAACCCCTTTTAAAGATTTGCACTGAGGGTGCCTCCCAAAGATGATTAGGTAACGAGTTCCATAGGGTAGGTGTGGCAACAGAAGATGTACGGTCATCTGAATGCTGAAGCCTAACCCTGGGAACCCCAAGGAGGCAACCCTTCGCAGAATGGAGAGCCCAGGATGGATGATGGGGCACAAGGAAATCTTGCGGTTAGACTTACAGGGAGAGAGGACATGTTGCTGAATTTTGAATGAATTTTAATTAAATTGTATTTGCAATAGATATTCAGTGACCAACACAGCCCTCTTGTCACCTCATCTGTCGGCCACTGACTGGGTAAAGCAAACCATGCTTTCTGTTTTGTGGTCTGCATTTCTTTGTCAGTGGCAGATGAGGAAGTGAAAGATGAGCTGTGTTGGTCACTGACTATTTATTATGAGCATTAAATACTGTATGTTACAATATTTAAATGTCAGGTTTCACTAGAGCTAGAGGGTAGGGAGGAGCAGGACCAGCTGGACACCAGGGAATACATGAAAGAGAGGGTATGACTCAAAAGTGAACAGTTATATTGCATCAGGAGCTGATTCAGTTTCTGTTATGTTACCAGCATTTGTAATACGATGACCGAGGAAGAAAGAGGGATGATGAGCTGGAAGTCTTAGAAGTGTGATTTTTCCATTCAGCTCCAGCCTTTATATACATGGAAGCATCCACCTCTACTGGAGCTGCAGTTACTGCAGCCTACATGCTGTATTGGGAGTCTGTGACATGAGCATTCCAAGGCTTGGCATGCCATGACTTCCAAGAAAAAAAAAATAGATGGTGTGAAACTGGTAGGTAATTAAAAAATGAATGGTACATACAAATATGGTTTTGACCATTTAAACCATAAAAAAGACTCTCAAAAGCCATTATTAGATATTAATGCTTTATTTAACAAGTAAAATTAGAACAAATGCATTTCCTGTCTCTGTTACACTGTCATGTACAGCCTGATCACCATGGTGCTTGAATTCTTCCTGTCTATATTCCATTCTCTAGCACTGCTGAATGACTAGAATGATGTGTTCTGTTCTGAACCAGCACTCTTAAACAGTTGGTGGATTAACTAGTTTATTTAAAAATTCCCCTCTCAATAAGATAAGCATTCATCAAGTATATGTTAATACTTTTCTTTTTAAGCCAGTTTTATAATAGCAATAAGGCACTCCCAAAAGTTAGAGTAACAATCAATCACCCACCCCCAGTAGCAACATGGCACATGGCTGCACCTTGTGCCATATTATGACCTCAGGTGATGATTAACAGACAGTTAACCTAACTCCTGGTCATGCCTTATTGCTTAATAAATAGAATACTGGAGTAAATCCTAACCCAGAGCATAGGCCCATCCGATCCAGACATAGATGTCAACGTCTTATGAAGGAAGGCACCCCAGCACACCACAAGGTGTTGTGTGTGCACCAGAACACTGCACTGCCCTTCTTCAGACTGGGCCAGTGCTGTCTGCTGCAGCACCTTCCCCCCAGCCTTGGCCTATTAAGATGATTCAATGAGCCCACATCCTAACTCAGTTCACTGGCATAGGAAGGTAACGTGGTCCCCAGTGGGCCAACGGACATCCCTGCAAACAACATTACATCATTATTTTTGACTCCAAAGTCTCAAGTCTTTATATGACCCCTCCTACTGAACATGACAGTGTCATTTAATAAAATGCTGGACACAATGTAATTACATGCACGAAGTGCAAAATCACATTTTGGCCAGAATTTGAAAACAACTGTTGCCATGTTCATGAGATGGTGTTAAAAATGGTCATATTGAAAATTTGTGGTTGAAATATTGAAGATTAGCAAAGTTATGAGTCTTTGTAGAAAAACTACAACATATTGTACCTTCATAACTTCCTTTTTTTAAACATTTTGACTCCAAATTTTCAACACAGTCTTCTTATGACCCCACTTCATGAATCTGGTAGGAAAAAAATGTTCAAATCCCCACCAAAATGGCATTTCACTCCGCAGGTGCAAAAACACATTTTAGCCAGGGTTTGAAAAATAACAGCTGAAACATTCATGAGGTAGTGTGAAAAAAATGGCTATGTTGAACATTTGGGGTCAAAATTTTGAAAATAACCAAAGTTATGAGAGAGTGTAGAAACATTTCAATGTACACTCATAACTTGGTCATTTTTTAATATTTATTGCACAGATTTTCAACACGTCCTTTTTGGGATACCACCTCATGAACAAGGCAAGGCAACTTTTATTTATATGGCACCCATTCCCAAGGGCTCAGAGTGCCTAATAATAAAACAGTACAAATAATAAAGACAAATAATATAAATCATGACTAAAATTCAAATAACAGCTTCCTTATACATATGAAAATTACTTAACAGGTTGGGCAGGGACAATTATTCCAAATAGGTCAGGTGGAAGAGGTGGGCCTTTAGCCTCTGTTCAAACACCCCAATCGAGGGGGCTTCGCAGACTGCAGGTGGTAGCGAGTTCCACAAGGTCGGCCCGGTGACACTAAAGGTGTGACCACCCAATGTCTTGAGCCGAACCCTGGGACTGTCCAGGAGACCCCTCACAGAGGAGCAGAGGGAGCAGACAGAAGTTACAGGTGTCAGGAGCTCCAGTCAGGTAGCCAGGGCATAGTCCATATAAGGCCTTAAAGGTGAGCAAGCCCACCTTGAAAAAGACCCTCCACCTGACAGTCAGCCAGTGCAGAGCATGCAGGACCAGGGTCACATGACTGGACCTGGACAGGCCCGTCAGTAACTGGGCCACTGCATTCTTCAGCTGCAGTCAGTGGAGGGTCCCTCCCGAGACCCTGAAGTATAGAGAATTACAGTAGTTAAGCCTAGAGGTAACAAAAGCGTGGACTAGAGTCAGCAGATCTTTGGGCGGAATGAGGGGCTTGATCCTGGCAATGTTTCTCAAGTGGTAAAAAACACTTTTGGCAACAGATGACACCTGATCTTTGAGTGATAACCTGCTGTCCAGAATTATGCCAAGATCACACACCCTCAGGGAGGCCACAAATGAAGCATCACGCCCATGACCCGCTCTATTGCCAGCACCTCTGTCTTAGCTGGGTTGAGTCGCAACCAGCTGAAGGACATCCAGTCATTGATTTTAGCCAGACGATTTTAGCTAGACACATGTTAAGCATGTCTACAACATTGGATGTTCTGGGAACAAATGACAGATACAGCTGGGTATCATCTGCATAGCAATGAAACTCCACACTGAACTGCCAAATGATCTCACCCAGAGGCAGCATGTACACTGCGAACAGCATCGGCTGCAAGATTGAGCCCTGGGGCACTCCACATGACAGGGGCAATAGGGAGGAAAAAAAATTCCCCATCACTACCCACTGCACCCTATCAGAGAGATACGACTCAAGCCATTTGATGACAACACTGGCGAGTCCACAATACTCACAGAGCCAATCAAGAAGCATGAAGTGATTCACAGTATCAAAGGCTGAAGAGAGAGTGAGTAGAACAAAAATTGACTTGTCTCCTCTGTCTCTAGACTCGAGAAGGTCATAATGCACCCCAATTAATGCTGTTGCCATACTATTTCTAGTCCCAAAATCGTACTGGAATGGCTCGTAAATATCAAAGGACATGGGGTGATCCTTGAGCTGTTGTGCCACAAGTTTCTCAACAACCTTGCTCAAAAATGGTGGGTTGGAGATAGGACAATAATTTACCAGGACATCTGGGTCGAGAGATTGTTTCTTCAGGGGGGTCTCACCAGCGCTTCTTTCAAAGCCAAAGGGAAAACTCCCTCTGCCATTGAACACCTGGCAATCCTGACAAACACCAGGCCTACAGTCCCAATGCATCTCATTGAGAAACATGTCAGGGCTGCATCCAGTTCACAATATGTGTGCTTCAGCTACAAGGTCACCTCAATGACCTCTATCTCCTCCACTGGTTTAAACTTCTCCCAGATCGACAGAGTGACTCTGTTCCTCCCAGTCCGACCACTGCAAGGCATCCATTGCCTCACCAATGGAGCACCTGACCAGATAGATGACACTCTGTTAGAGAAAAACAGAGCAAACTCTGCTTATAAAGTGGATGAAAAGGTCTTTCTCTGCTGTAGACAGGCAGGTTGGAGTAGCCTCTCCACAGTCCAAAAAAGCTGAGAGGGTCTGTTTTTCCCTGCAGCAATTTCCCTGGACAGGAATTCTGCCCTCTTATGGGAAATTGCCTTTTGATACTGTCTGTAGTGAGCACGCAATACCAGTTTGTCAGCCTCCAGCTGGGTCTTCCATCAGCAATGCTCCAACTTCTAACCCTTGATCTTCATCACCTTGAGATCCCCATCAAACCACGGGGATCTCAAGTGAGAAGATCTGGGTCATATATGAACTTGAGCAATGACATCTAGTGCTTTGGATACAACCCTATTGTAGGTGGCCACTACCTCACTGGTGCCAGTCGCACAAGCTGCATCCACTCTAGATAGGTCAGCTAATGTCAGTAATCCCTCTGGGCACAAACCCCTTCAAGGGTGGTAGCTGACCATCTCCACAGGGGAAGGACTTTCTAGTGGGGCTCTAAGCATAAACTTCATGGTGCACTGATCAGACCATGAGACCTGGTCAGTCCTGAGGCTATCAACCTCAAGTCCCAGCTGGAACACCAGATCAGGCATGTGACCATGTTGGTGGGTCACAGAAATAATTACTTGTGCCAGGCCCAGTGATGACATCAACTGGAGGAGGTTGTAACCAAAATCTGAGGATTTATCATCAACCAAGGCACTGAAGTCCCCCCGGATAAGACACCTGGGGGACTCCAATGCCTGGTCGATGATGAAATCTGTTACCTCCTGCAGGAAATCTCCCCCTGTCCCTGGAGGTTGGTAAATGAGTAGAATCCTGCAACCTGCATGTGGACCCCCACACGTGGCAACACACTCTGGCATTTCTAACCAGATGCACCATGAAGCCCAGGCTGAATCTAAATACAATGGCCACCCCCCCACCCCTGCAATCCTTCCTCAGACAGTGCACTACAGAATACCCAGCTGGGACAGATGCCTCTAGAATTGGGCTGGCATCATCACCCAGCCAGGTCTCTGTGATGCAAGCCAGATCGACAGAGGAAATCAAGTTTGAAAAGATAGTGGTCTAGTTCCTTATCAATATGGCATTGTATAGCACTGCCTGAAAAGGATTAGAGGGTACAACCAGCCCACCAGCTGCCTGCCCACTTGGTCTGGTGAGACCACTGGGTCCAGCAACCAAACCCATCTGTCCTCTCCCTAGACTCCATTTAAACCCAGGGCCTCTCCTGTACCTAACAGCCTCAATACCACTCACCTCCCCTACCCCAGCTGCACCCTGCCATCATAAACCCACCCACCCCCTCATAATCCTGATCTCCATGCAATGTCTGGCTGCAGTGGAAGGAACTGGGTGGTCAGTAAAAGGGCAGAGTTTGTGAGCTGGGAAGCAGCAAAAATCCCAACACATCTCCTCCCAGCCCTCCCACTCACCCTCACCATGACAAGCACCATAGTTATCCCTAGCCATTAACCAACAAGGTCACTAAAATTTTGAGTAACCTACAACCCCACTCACACTACTATTCACTTCTACTATACAAAACTTTCTTACCATCCACACTCACTAATCACACACCCCCACCTAATTCAAATAGAACCACCCACAAACAATCCACCACTCTCCCAAGTTCACCTCAATAAAATAATAAAATATATAAACATAAGGGAGAGCTTGAAATAGTGTAATTAAGTGTGCTGAAGTAAGAATTCCAATTTTAATACTACAAACTGGAAAAAAAAGGTCAGTCTAGAGTAATGCAGGCATGAAACGGGCAGAAATCAATCACCCAGTCCAGCATTAAAGTTTCCCAGGCTAGCATTTTAGCATTTGAACATAGTCAGACACAGGTGCTCACACCATCACAGTCAAACGAATATGGCTGCAAGTTCAGCGCAGCGTTTTTAATGTCGAGGAGCCAAATGAAGAAAACAGTTGCGATGAAGCACTTCTCTCATTACTGCTGCTTCCACAACTGAAAATTTTACAAGAGGCACTCACCTCCACAAAAACAGGGAAAGGACTCCACACACAGAAGGAAAGTGCTCTCACCAGATTCCAAGATCTCTAACTGGGGCTTAAAGAACACAAGACCACCCCGTGGTCTGCAATTCAACGAGAAGTCCACCAACATGGAAAATTCAGAGGAGTCAAAAAGATGAAGGCAACCACACAGGAATGGGACAAAACACTAGCAAATGTTGCAGAATCAAGGAAGAAACAGGCCACTTCTCTCAGGCTCAATCAACAGATTACCCAGGAACCGGGGCAATGGGAGACAGGTGGGGTTTCCCCATGAGGCAGTGGAGCTCCCACCTCATGCCACACTGGTTGCCCCACCACTCAACTGCAGCCCGTTCACCAATATTCCTTCCTCAGCAACAGGGGTGGTGAAATTATTGAAATTTGGCCAGAAAGTTGATTTTTCACAGTGACTGCAAAATCACTTTTCGGGCTTGATTTAAATAATTACAGCACCCTTATTTATGAGGTGGGGGTCCCAAAAAGGCCACGCTGAACATCTGAGAAAAAAATATTAAAAAAATGACTACGTTATGAATGAAAGTTCAAAATGTATTGAAATATATTATATGGCCCTTACCTGTTTTCTTCAGTTCCTGTTCCAGTTTCGAAAAGTGAAGATGTAGCTCCATTCCAATGAAGATTATGGTGTTGGAGCTCTGCTGGGTAAGTATAGATGAAGGGGGGTGATGGGTGATGAGTGAGGGGGTTGACGTGGGTTGTAGCAATGGTGGCAGGCAATGAGGGATGGTTTTCTTCATTTCAGGGTTAAAAAAAGAAAAGAAAAATATGTTGTGGAATGGTTTTCTTTTTTAAAGGTACCTCTGATACTGAAATTTGTCACCTCATTGTCTGCATGATACTTGGCACTGAGGGGGTGGGCACCCTGGTGTCCCTAATTACTGCATCAAGGGGAGGGAGGTTGTCTATGCCAAAACTGGAGATTGAGCACCCTGGTGCTGGCAAGTTGAAATTACAGACATTGAGGGATCATACCGAGGGAAGTGGGAATAAACAGGCACCGGGGTGGGCTCCCCGGTGTAGGGATGTATTCTTAAAGAAACACTGTCAGTTTTTACTGACTATTTTTGCAAATACTGCAACCTGGTGCCTCATGTTATCTGTATGTCTGGTACCAGAGTTACAAAAAAAACACAGTTGTGTATTATTTTTATTAAAATTATTGTGTTGCTGTCCCATACTTAATTCAAGTGGCCCACTGCTCCTGCAAACCCAACTGCATATTCATTCATGAACGGGTTCCGTTTTTCATCAAGCATCAGCTAACTGCATAAAATGAATCTCTGATCTTTTGTGAGCTTCAGAAAGTAACTGTCTTTGTAAAACTATTAGAATATTATGTAGAACTTTGGCTTTGAAAAGTAAAGCTGTGACAATGGGCATGTGCATTAGCATGGGAGCAGTGGCCTGTTTGAATTAAGGTTAGGACAGTAACATTATGATTTTATTATAAATTATACACAACTGTGTTTTTTTTTTTGTAACTCTGGTACCAGATATGCCATCACTGTACTACAGATGGCACAGGGCACCAGCTTACAGTAGTCACAAAAGTAGTTAGAAAAAGTTGACAGAGTCCTTATTAAACTGGCATCAGGGATTAGGCACTCCAGTGTCCAGTTTAAATAAATAAAGTCACTCGTATGGCTAATGTCCGACACTCCAATGAAGAAACACACACACACGCACACACCACACCACACTCAGCAGGGGTGGGGCTACACACTGACAAGCAGCCCTGTCCCTGCTGAATGAAAACAGTACAACAGCATATGCAGAAAGGGAGTTGGCCCTGCCAGCTGATAAACATGTACATTTTCATAATAAAACTGCATGACTCCATATGATCACAAAAATTCAGTTATCCTTAAAACACTGATTTGTTAAACTGCACATACTCAGAAATAGAATTGGTTTTCTTAAATATTTTGAAAACTACTTAAGTTTGGGAGATGAAAATAATAAAAGCAAATACCTTGGGCAAAACTCTATGAAATCTATAAGTTTCAGGTTTCAAATCTTCCTAGTTTTTAGTTACAGGTGAGCAAAAAAAGGTCTTCATTTGTGTGATTTTTCAATTTTTTACCCCCCTTCCCTGAAAACCAATTGCCACTACATTTTCAGGATTTAGAGATCCTGGCACCATCTCTGTACTTTTCAAATTTCAAGTAAATGAGTTGAAATGGGGCAAAGTTATTAAGGTGCAAAATTGAGGTTTAAAATTAAAGTGCTTACTCAACTCTAATACAGTATATAGGTACTACTGCACCTGTATAATATATCTATACCTGTATGTATGTACAGAGAGACAAACAGAGAGATAGATAGACAGACAGACAGTAGTAGAATATATATTCATTGTAAAAAAAAACCTATACTAATGCAGCAGTTAGGGTTCAACCAAATGCCACAAAAGTAGGGAAATGTAGTATTGGGGTTTCCAACCCTAACTCCCCACCCTCACAAGCAGCAAAAGACAAGACCACACAAGCAACCACAGGAGCCATCATTCGGTAAGACAAACAACATCCAGCTGTTTCCAGATGACACAGATGAAGAAGTACTTATGTGGTACCTTTGAAAATATGCATACTGTACTATATGCTGCACTTTGAAAAAAAATGGAATGATATGACTGCAGAAGTGGGTGTGTATGTTTCTCAATGCGCATGTGTATCTCTGGCTACAGAAGTACTAGCCCCACAGGGTCCTGCACTTCTGAAGACAGAAGTAGTGTTGTAAATCGATTATCCTGGACATGTATCTCAGCTGAAAAAGCACAGGTCCCACAGGAGATATGATTCTTTAGACAAGTGGGTGTGTATGTCTTACACTATGCAAGTGTTATCTGTGGCTGCAGAAACACTGGCCCCATGGGGCCCTGAACTTCTCCAGACAGAAGTACTGTTGTAATTTGAGTATTGTGGATTTGTATCCGTGGCTGCTGAAGTGCAGATCCCACAGGGGCCTGTGCATTTATAGCCAGAAATGGATGCGTATGTCTTACAATGTGCATGTGTATCTGTGGCTGCAGAAGCACTGGACCCGGATGATGGATGTCTTTTGTGTTATCTGAAACAGTTGTATGTTATTTGTCTTACCTGATGATGGCTGTCTATGGTTGCTGGTGTGGTCTTGTCCTTTTACTGCTTGGGAGTGAGGGGAGTTAGGGTTGGAAACCCTAATGCCACATTTCCCTACTTTTGTGGCATTATGTTGAACCCTAATTGGTGCATTAATCAGTTGTTTGCAATGAATATATACCCCAAGGTGATTGCAAACATCTTTAACACGGCTTTTTCAGACCTTAGTGCTGTCCTACCCCATGACTTTTTTGAAAACAGGGCCTACTCCCCAAATACCTCAGCCCCTCAGTCTAACCATCCCCTCTTCTACTTCACTACTTACTGCAGCTATCTCTAAATCTAGATCTAGTAGTGACACCCTGGACCTTAAGCTTCTGTTGCTCACCCTCGATGAGGTAATTCATCCATTAACAAAAATCCTAAACCTCTCTCTCAGCTGTGGAAAATTCCCAGACCTATGGAAAACAGCCACCGTGACACCTGCCCATAAAAGTGGGGACAAGACGATTCACTCAAATTATCGCCCTATCTCCATACTGCCCCCACTCTCTAAGGCACTTGAGCGCATCGTGGCTGATCAACTTACCAACCACTTGGATAAATACAATATACCTTGTCCACAACAACACGGCTTCTGGAAATATCACAGCACCACCACAGCTCTTCTTGAGTTCACTGGAGCTTTGCACAAATCCCTTGACAATGGCCTTCCTCATTAGCTGGCCGACCTCTCCAAGGCCTTCGATATATACACCATGGACTACTAATACAATCGACTACTGAATGCTGGGCTATCACCTGACTCTCTCTCTGGTTTAAAAGCTACTTAGAAAACTGGTCACAGAGAGTAAAAATTGAGGACGCTCTTTCTAACACCCTGCCTGTTCGCTCGGGTGTCCCGCAGGGATCCATACTGGGACCCCTCCTTTTTAGCCTTTTCCTAAACTCCCTCCCTTACCACTGCTCTGAGCAGATCATACTATATGCCGATGATGCTGTTGTATTCTCCACTCACAAAGATCCTGCAACTCTTCAACACTGGTTTCAGTTCTATAGAGACATGGTTTCTTAATCATAAACTAGTCCTCAATGACAAGAAAACCAAATCTATGCTCTTCTGCAGCTCTCATAACCCACACAAGCTACACCACTTGGCTATCTCCACCACCCAGGGCAACACTCTAGATCAGGTGGTGTCCTTCAGATGCTTAGGGATTCAGCTTGACCCTAATCTCTCCTACGGACTTCATGTAGATAATGTAGCTAGAGCTGCTAATACACGGCTTGGTCTTCTCTACAAACACAGACCACACCTCACGCCAGAAGCTTTGAAGGTTGCAGTCCTGAGCTCTGTGATCTCTGTAACAGACTATGGTCTCATCATTTATGGCTCGGCCACAACCACAACCCTTAGACGCCTCTCAACTGCCTTAAATAAAGCATGTCGGCTCATCACTGGTGCTCACCGTCTCACCCACATATGTGACCTGTACAATCAGACCGGCTGGCTCCAACTATCAAACAGCATAAAGTTTCTCACCTGCTCCATGGTCAAAAAAATCTACCTTGGCCTTGCACCTTCTGGGGTCTCAACTCTGTTACAACACCGAATTAACAAACGGTGCCTTAAGAGATCTACGCTACAGCTAATGAAAGTCCCCCACTGTCACACTTCACAGGGACAACGCTCTTTTGCTTATCAAGCACCACTCTGGTTCAATGGCCTCAGCCCAACCATCTCCTCTGCCCCAACTATTGGTATGTTTAAAACTAGGCTCCGGGACTATCTCACTACCAGCAGCTCCTGTGACTGCCCAACTTAACCTTGTTTCTCCACTTCCCTTTCTGCTCTAGTTGTCCCCTCCTCCCTCCTCACTGGATTCTACCTCACATCTTGGTATACCTAATGCTGCACTTTTCACCCCTCTTGCCACCCTTCCTACATTCCTTCTCCCCCACCCTCTTCCCTCTCCTATGACTCTTGCACTTTTATCTGTTGTCTATTTTCTTCAGACAAATGCCACTGGCTGCCTTGTTACAATGCTACCCTTGAACTATATTAATCTGTACTCTGTTTGCAATGTCCACATTGTTGTAATGCCTGTCTTGATGTTCCCTAATTTGTATTTCTCTGACTTGGAACCTTTGTAAAAGAGCCATGGCTCAAAGGTATTTGTAATCCTAGACTTGATAAATAAATAAAATAAATAAATATATATATATATATAGAGAGAGAGAGAGAGAGAGAGAGGGAATGAATAATGGCTATGCAACTGTGTGTTATGGATGTGTTGACCTGTAAACCTTGAGAGCAAAGCTCCAGTAGTTTATGAGGTCATCACACACCAAGGGTGTGTAAAAAAATCATCAACAACACAGTTGTATAGCAATTATTTTTGATAATTACTGGTGCAGGAAATTGTTTCCTTCAACTCTTTAAATGACAGTCAGAGACACTTGCACAATTCTATGCTGGTTGAGTAAATTCTGTCACACACACATGCACACACACACACACACACACACACACACTCCCTGTCCAGTACCGACATTGCTTAGTTTTATTTTTTTCCTTTCAAAACTAAAAGTGTTTAGTCATGATTTTGAAGTCAGGCAAGTCAGGCAAAGTGTCACTTGTCGAACTTGCAGTTTCATAAACCCACCACACAGCAGAATCAATCAGATACATTTCAGTAATTTAAAAGGCAGGATTAACTAAGTTAGAGAGACTTACAGAAATGGAAACTCTCTGTTGCGGTGGCGGTTTGTTGCTTAGCAGGAATGGAGCTGCCATATTTGAGGAATTGTTCGGCCTGCCTACTCACAGAATAGGAGCCAGTGAGGTAGCGCATTGATTTTGAGTAATGGGAGAGTTAAAGCAAATATTATAATAACCAGTTTTCTGGCTATTATGGTGTTTGAAAGAGACCTGCTAACGGTGTGCTAAAGGGGGTCACCAGTAATTATATAGGCAGCCCTACAGTTGTTTTCCCTTTTTTTTCTTTTCTTCTTCTCTTTTTTTTCTTGTTCTTCTTTACTAAACTGTTGCCATTGCAAAGGGCAACTTGAGGGGAGGCAAGAGGGTTCTAAACCGTCTCTATCGCTGGCCCTAAACTATTTCCTTGCTAGAACTGTTGCTATTGCACACTGTACTTCTTACTTGAGAGGGGACAAAGGGGGGGGGTTGCAAGAATTGTTGCTGTTGCATACTGTTACTTGTTACTTCAGAGGGGACAAGAGTGGGGTACAAACTGACCTTACTACTATTTGGTTACTGGTACTAAGGAGTTTTCAGACTGCGGTTAAAGTGCTCAGATTAGGATGGGGGGGAGATAAGACAGCTCCAAACTGAGTTTTTGTGTGGAATTTGTACCATTGCAAATGGATTAGTTATAAGAGGGCTGGGGGGGTTCAAGTTGCAGGAGACAACCCCAGCTGATTGCTGATATTAAATTCTTAATGCTTCCTGGTTCAAAGGGCTGGAATAGGTAGGGAGGGGGAGAAGGACAGCGCTAAGCAGAGAGATATACTGTATTACTCTATTGAGGTCTAAAAACGTTGACCCCTAAGTAGCTTGCTGGACTACTGGAGGAAAGGCTGGTTACTGGTAAAGGGCTCTATTAATCAGTGCAGGAATAGGAAAACAAACTGAATAATCTTGTCTATACAAAAAGTACTGCTCTAGAAGGTCGATACAAATGTGGAGACCACCAGCTTGGACTGGGGGGACACTAGAAGGAGGAGGAGGGGCTGGCAGGGGGTAGGGGGTCAGCAGGTAGAGCCTCATTGTTGGGGGGACTCACCTGGAAAGGAAGGGCAGTGGAAAAACTGGAGAAGGGAGGACAGTAGGATGTAATAGTTGTGGGGACGCAGTATTCATGAGCACTCTGTGGAAGTTAGGAGAGTGCCCTATTTGCCCAAAACTAAGGAGGATGGAGGCAGGATTGACATGGTTGAAGAGAGAGTTAGAGAGGAGAGAAAGGGGAGAGTGCAGATGGAAGAATGGAGGGGAAACAGTTATAACAATTAGGAGGATTGAAGAGAGGCCAGGAAGGTGGGAAGGGATGGGGCGTGACATCAGTATGAAGGAGTGGAGCTCAAGACAAGAAAACAGTGGGGTAATGGTAAACAACAGGTGCTATACAGTAGATTCAAACAGGTACTGGACCCTGGCTGGGCTTATGGAAGAGGAAGGGGGGATGGGGGAGGAGCAGATGTTCACAGTGGACCGAGCTACAGGAGAGGGAACAAGGTCAGCGCAAGGGAAAGGCATATTGAAGACACACGAGGGGAGACAAATGAGGGAAGAGCACAAATGGGGGTGTGCATGAAGAGGGTCACAAAGAAACTACAGCTTGTGGGGGGAGCAGTTGGGGAGGGGTTGGGGAATAATGGGGGGAGAACAGGGAGAGGCAGAATCTGGGATCCCATACTGGGGCCCAGAAAAAGGAGGAGGGTCAGAAGGAGATGGGAAGGATAGCTGGCAGCAAAGAGGGGAGGGGAAAGAAAGAGGGGTCAGAGACAGGGCAAGTTAGGGAGCAGTTGGGGAACAGAAGGGGAGCAGTTGGGAACAACACTACCAGGAGGGAGGGGCATAAGAGCCCAGGGCAGTATCACAGAAAAATCAAGTGCAAACCCAGATAGACATAATAAGGCACTCTTGGGGATAGAGGGTGTAAACATAGTTGTAGTGAATGGGGATTTAATCATAAAGGGGATTTATTTGCAAAGGAAGATGGTAGCATTCAAGGGGGAGTCCGTTTTCTGAGACCTAGGAATGGAGGCCATCAGGACACTCCCTAGAATAAAGAACTGCATTAGGTTAGTTGGGGGGGTAAACCACACCTAGTACTACATCTAAGGATAAATTACTTTGCTGGGGAGGAGGGGGAAGGGGTTGAAAGGAGGTTCAGGGAGCTGGCAGAGGGATGTAAGGGGTTTGTTAGTTCCTTGGCCTTCTCGGAGGTCATCCCAGTGCACTGTGCCAGCATGGCCAAGTAACTTAGCATAAAGGAATTTAACCTTTGGCTGAGACAGTGGTGCAGGGAGGAGGGCCTCATATGTCTGGGAGACTATGGGGGATGCGTTGGTAGGAGACGGCCTATACGCAAGAGACAGGTTGCACATAAGTGGGGAAGGGGCCAGACTACTAAGGGTAAAACTGCAGTGGTACATAGATGAGAGGCTGGGGGTCAGCTTAAATTTAAACTAAGCAAGGGAGAGTGTGACATGAGAAGAGGCATGGAGACTCAGCCTAGTGAAGCTAACCTAGCGTGCACTCTCCTGCTGCTAGTAGAAACAGGCAACAGGACAGAGAGAGAGATCACAGGTGGATCAGATGGAAAGGAATACTAGCTAATGCTAGGAATAAAATGAGTGACTTAAAGAGCAGCTGATGCCATTAGGACAACTTTAACAAAACATAATATTTGGACACAGTTCAGCTTATATTTCACATTAGTTCTGTATTTCCCTTCCCCATTATTTATTACTGAGGCCATTTGCATGAAAATGGTATCTTTGTTCCTGAAGATTTCATCTATTCCTGTTGCTTTCTCCCTCTCTGAGGTCATATTGCTCTACGTGTGACATCACAATTACTCCCATGGCAACAAATTATGATGTCACAGCAGAGGACTATGACATAAAGTAGGGAGTAAGCTGGAGGTAGATGAAAACTAAGGGATATAGAGCATGTTTCCATGCAACTTTCTCAGTAATGAGTAATGGGAAGGAGAAATCTACTGAATACACATGGAATGCAAGATAAATTGTACCTAAGTATTATATTTTTCAAAGTTTTCTTTGAAGCATCAGCAGCTCTTTTGAGGCAGTGGTGGGAATGGATGATCCAGACCTTTTAGCAATAACTGAGACATGGTGGACAGATTATCACAGTTGGGAGGTGGAATTACAGGATTATAGTCTGTTCAGGAGGGATAGAGGGGGAAAAAGGTGGGGGAAGCTCTGTATGTTTGGGATGGGATTAGAGCATTGGAGGGCAAGGAGGAGAAGAGATCTGCAGAGACCCTTTGGGTTATCTTAGGCAGGAAGGAGGGGGGATGTTAAGGGTAGGGGTCATCTACAGACTGCCGCATCAGGGAGAGGAGGTGGATAGAGAGCTGGCTAAGGACATACAGGGAAAGACAAGCAAGGGGGAGTTCCTGGTGTTGGGAGACTTGAACCTACTAGATGTGGACTAGAGAACACCGTTGGTCAGATGCGAGAAAAGGAGGGAATTTTTGGAATGTATGCAGGATGCTTTCATTCACCAGCTAGTAAGAGAACTGACATGGGGAGAAGTCACACTGGACACAATACTGTCAAATGGGGACAATGTGGAGCAGGTAGAGGTTGGGGAGATATTAGGAGACAGCAACCACTGGATGGTCAAGTTTACTCTTCAGGCTGGGGCAGAAACGGGCAGGTCCACCACCAGGGTACTAGAGTTCCAAAGGGTAAAATTTGGGAGGATGAAGGAAATTATGCTGAAAGAACTTGAAAGGAAACAGAATCTTGAGGAAGTAGAGGAGCTTTGGGGGGCAATAAGGGGGGTATTCTCAAAGCCATGGAGCAGTGCATAAGGAAGGTAAGCAAAAGGAAAAGAGGGAGGAAGCCCCTGTGGTTCCCGGTGGTGGTTAAGAAAGGGGTTGGGGGGAAACAAAAGCATTCAAAGCCTACACAATGTCACAGGATCTAGGGGAATGGGAGGTCTATAAGGAAAAGCTTAGATAGGCAGGGAAAATGATTAGAAAAGCTAAAGCAGCAATGGAGGAGAAAATAGCGAGGGGAGACTAAAATAGGGGAAAAAAATTATTTCCGTATGTGAGTGACAGGAGGAAAACAGGCAAGGGATTCTAAGACTTAAGAGGGGGGGTGCACCAGTTGAGGGGGATGATGAAAAGGCAAATCTGCTAAATGTATACTTCGCATCAGTATTCACAGTCGGGAAAGAGGGGAATGGGCTGGAATTATAGCAAGGTGGGAGAGTGAGAAAGGAGGTGGACACCAGTCCTTTCATGGAGGGTAGAGTATTGGAGGGGCTGTAAAAAATAAAAGCTCATAAAGCTATGGATCAAGTCCATCCCAGGGTATTTAAGGAATTGAAGGAGGAACTGGCGGCACCTCTTGCAAAGCTGATCAATCTATCCCTTAAAACAGGGAGGGTTCCAGGGGACTGGAAGCAGGTGGAGGTGGTGCTGCTTCATAAGGGGGGAGTTAAAGATGAGCCAGGCAACTACCGCCCAGTTAGTCTTACCTCTATGGTAGGAAATTGATGGAAACCCTCATAAAAGAAAGATTTGTATGACATCTAGAAGAGGAAAGCCTCACTGAGGACAGTCAGCATGGACTCACTGGTGGTAGGTCATGTCAGACCAACCTGACTGACTTCTTCAAGGGGGTTATGGAAGTATATGATCGGGGGGAGGGTGGTGGATGTGGCCTACCTGGATTTCAGGAAGGCGTTTGACTCCATCCACCAAAGGAGGTTGGTAAGCAAGCTAAGAAGTTTAGGGGTTGGATGCATGTTAATAAATTGGGTGGAAAATTGGCTGCGGAGAAGGACTCAGAGGGTGGTGGTCAATGGGGTACAATCCAGGGAATGAGGAGTGACTTGCAGGGTTCCACAGGGATCAGTGTTGGGACCCATATTGTTTAATGTATAATGAGGGGACTTAGCAGAGGATTTACATGGCAAAGTGTGTCTGTTTGATGGATGACACAAAGTCTATAACAGAGTGGACACCTGGGGTGGAGAAATGGATAAGATCTGGCCAAACTGGAAGAGTGGGTGGAAAGGTGGCAGCTTCAATTCAATGCAAAAAAATGTAAGATAATGCACATAGGCTGCAGTAACCCCAGGGCTACATACTGGCAAGGGAGGGAGGCACTGCAGGTTACAGATCTAGAAAAGGACCTGGGGATTTGGATTTCAGATACCATAAAGGTTAGGTATAAGTGCGATTGGGTGGCAGGAAAAGCAACAAGAATGGTGGCATGCGCAGGGAGGGGCTTCACAAGTAGGAAGAGGGAGGTGATAATGCCACTGTACAAAGCACTGGTCAGACCGCAGCTGGAGTATGGTGTGCAGTTCTGGAGGCTGCACTTGCAAGGAGACAAGGATAGGCTGGAGAGGGTCCAGAGGAGGGCAACCAAAATGGTCCAGGGGATGCAGGGGAGGCCATATGAGGAAAAGCTGGAAGAATTAGGTCTGTATACACATTGGAAAGGGGGAATGTGGTGGAAACCTTGAAGTGTCTGAAGGGAATCAACAAAGTGAGGGGAGGCAGCCTCTTAAGGCTGAGCAAAAACACAACCACCAGAGGTCATGCTTTCAAGTTGGAAGGGGATAGATTTGGGAGGGACGTAAGAGGTCATTATTTCTGAGAGAGGGTGGTAGGCCCATAGAACAGATTACCTGAATGGGTTGTAGGGGTGGATACAGTGGACAAGTTCAAAAGAGCATGTGTTAGCTATATGGGCCAAAATGGAAGGGGCGGGGAAGTACAGAGAGGTACATGGTGGGAGGGGGGGCTATCTTTTGGGCAGACTAAATAGGCCAGTTGATCCTTTTCTGCTGGTCGGATTCTTTGATATGATATGATGTGATATGTATGATATGATATGATATGATATATACAGGAGCAGCCACAGACTCTCCCAGCAATTTCCCGAAATTTCTGTGATATTGCCAGAAAATCTCCTGCTTTCTCCATTTCCACAGTAGGGGCAGCAGAGAGAAACTTTTTAGAAATGTTGCAAAATATCTAGAAATAGCTGCCAATGTCTGCGGCTACTATATATATATATAATTTATTTATTTGAAACGATTTTGCCAGGTTAAGAAAACAGAGTCCATACAGGCTCATTTCCAGTTACAATGGGGGCAGGACAAAATCAAGGAAAATACAAAACAATCTGGGTGGGATATTCAAAGGGTTGTGCATACAAATAGGGTTGCGCCCAGGCGCAAGTCCAAAAGCGGCACCATTCTGCGATATTCAGCAGGAGACAGCTGCGCCACCGAAAACATGCTGAGCAACAGCACAATGCAAATGACGGCATGCGAAACCGAAGGGGGTGGATCCATGCATAAGAGCGCAATGCGATATCCAAAGACTTGCGCAATGCGCAACAGCGGACCAGCCGGAAGTTGCACCCCAGCGGAAATGAGCCAAAATAAAAAGGCTCAAGGAAGTGGCACAAGAACGCCACAGGGATGCCAAGTGGGGAAGAGAGAGAGAGAAAGACAGACAGTGACAGGCCAGGGCAGTCAAGGGAAGCAGTGTGGGCCATAGGCTGCAGAGGCCAGTGGGGGGTGCCGTGCAGTGGAAGTAGCAGTCAGGACAGCGGGGTAACAGAGCAACATCAGCCGGGGCACAAGCCAGGAGATGGAGTGGTGGCAGCTACATGGAAGCTGTAATGAGAGGTGAGAATACAAGGTGCAGGGAGGCGTGGCAGCGTGGATGGGCCACACGGCGGTACCCCCAACAGGCAGTACCTCCTTCCGCATCAGCTTTGAGTTGCACATAGATGTGAGATCAGTCGCAATCACTGAACAGGGCAACACTGAGGCTGCTCTGTGAGCTGTGCAGTGATGTGATGCAGGCACCACGACGGAGTCCTGCTCTGTCAGTGGAGACCAAGGTGACAGCCTGCATGTGCTCATTGGCCACGGACACCTTCCAGAGGCCAACAGGGACACCACAGGCATCACACAGTCGGCCCGCCATGCATCTCACCCACTCCTCAGCGCACTGCTGCCACATGCCGCGGAGCTATCCATTTCCCCAGCACCGCGCAGAGCGTAAGCAACATGCAGGCGCTCCACAGGGTAGCACGTATGCTCGGCATGCTAGGGCCATAGACTGCACCCATGTGGCCATTCATTATCGCCACCCGGCCCCGGTCGGGGCCGCATACAGGAACAGAAAGGGCTTCCCAGTGTCAACTGCCAGGTGGTGTGTGATGCCACTATGAGTAATCAATGTCCAGCACACACCCTGGTGGACATGATGCCTTTATATGGCATCAGTCCGCACTGTGCCATCGATTGAGAATGGGGACATCCCCACAGACCATCTAGTGGGTGAGTACGCATGTAGGAAATGCAAACTCGGGCAAGGGTGGATGCTACAGGTGCCATAGTAGTGGCACACAGGATATAGGGCATATGGACCTGAACATGAGACTGATCTCCACTATCTCCACCAGGTGACAGCGGATACCCACTCCGGCCCCTGCTGCTCACATTGCACGGCGCCCATGACCCCATTGCAGCAACGCTTAATGAGGCACATGCCGCCACACGCAACATCATTGAGCAGGTGTTTGGGATGCTCAAGGCACGCCCGATGCCTAGACACCTCCGGCGGTGCCCTACAGTACAGCCCCTCAAAGGCTTGTGGGATATTCCTGGCCTGTTGTATCCTGCACAACATGGCCAATGACTGTGGGATAGCTGTACAGGTTGAAGAGGGGGACAGCGATGGGGACGCCAGTGGTGCCGGTGTTAATGGTGATAAGCAGCCCCCCCTTGGACGGCGGGACCCCCGACTGATCCGGCAGGCCCAGCTGCACAGGGACACCATCACAGAGGAGCATTATGCACAACACAGGTAAGTCAAGGGGCCATGTGCAAACAACACTGTCCTGGCGCAACCCACAGGCACACAGAGTAACACACCAGGGGTGCATGATGGCAAGGGGGGTGGAAGGGACCAGGCACACAAGCACACCATCAGGGAGGGGCGAACAGTCATATGGACACACACACACACACACACACAAACACACCAGGCATAAAGCGTACATGGGCAGGTGCACAGCACAGCAGGAACAGACATGGGAAACACACAGATCCACAGACCACACCCACCACCTGTACTGTCCAAGCACATGTGTCAGATGCTGGACACCCTTGCACCTTGGTGTACAGTACAATGCAGGCATCATCATGCACACGCACCTGTGGACAGCAGTCAGGATGGTGTGCAGGTGGTCCATATGTCGGCGTGATGGGCAGGGCACCCACTAGTGCACTGCCCACCATGATGCACAGTGCACACAGGGCAGCAGCAGACAGGACCCGCACTGGGAGACAGGTCAGTCATGTTGCACCGTTCCACGGCCACCATGGATGCGTGGGTGGCCCCGCCGTGACCTAACAGCACTGGCAGGCTGAGCAGGGGTCACATGGGGTGGCACCGATGGACCACCAGGGGTCCCACTGCACGATGGCGACCTTGTCCGCACTGGGGTCTGTAGGATGCCAAACATACCTGCACCAGGGGTGCTTGGGATGCCCACAGCAGAACCCAGCGTTGACAGGCCTGGTGTCGCATGACACCGGGAACAGGGAGTGGAGAGCATACTGTGTGGGGTGCGCGGTACAGGAGCACCTGCGTGTGTGCCCAATGCAGCCACGACAGCGACCAATGCCTGGGTCTGCCTGTCAATGGCAGCGGTCACATCCATCTGCATATGGACCATCTCTGCACAGTCCAGAGCACACTCCCTGCTGTGCCGCTCCACAGCCGCACACAGTGCCTCCACAGACGTTGCAACCCGCCTTTGCTGCTGTACTGATTCCCACAGCAGGTGGGTGTGCTCGTCCAATGGGTACTCTGCCACAACGGCATCCTGTCCCCCAGGGTGTGGAAGGTCCTGATACACAACACCCTTTGAGGGTGGGTGCTGTTGGCCAGGACCAGGAATGGGCGTATCAAAGGGCAGCGGGCATGTGCCACCGCTGGACACTGTACCCCCAGACCTGGTGGGTGACTGCTGCTGCTGCCCTCCAACCGCTGTGCCCCAGGGACCACTGCTCCACCACTGTGCGAAGAACAGTGCCAGACACCTGCACAGCCACCGTGCTGACAGGCACAGCTCTGGGACTCAGCCGACATGCTGGCACAGCAGTTGGAACCAGCAAGGCCCAGGGGCACATGTTGGCTGCTGTGTGTCCACATGGGACACACACATGTCACTGCCCATTGCGTCCTTGCATCATCAATGGTGCACGCGTTACAGCCCAGTCATAGCGCTGGCATGCTTGCATGCCAGACTGCTGAGACACAGGCTGTGCACCCCCACACCCGACTCACCGACACCAGAGTTGGCAGCCCAGCGTGCATGCTGGTGCAGTGCATGCTGGCTGGTGACAGAGGTGGATGGACCTCCTCCATGTCCAGCAGGTCATCCTCACTGCCTGGACCCACCACCACCGTCCCTCTGAAGATGAACAGGATCTGTAACAGAAAAGAGAGGACATGGAGTGTATGTGAACAACCTTCCCCCCAACACCACCACCATGTCATACTGCAGTGATGGGCTTCCACCTGTCTGGAATCCACCTCCTGGTACCAATAGCACTGCACTGCATTGATGCAGCCAGTCGGTCCTCAGCCGGGCAGCTCCACCACCGCTGGCTGGCCCCGCCAGTGCCAGCACGCGTCGCACTGAGGGCTGCCACCTTCCTTCACCCTCCTGCAGTCTGTCCCAATCTTCTTTTGCATTCCTGCACGGAGCACTGGTAGCTTCCGCAGGTTCACTGCCCGGCTACTCTCCCATGCAGCCACATGGGCCTGAGGGGTGCCCCGCCATCCACTCAGTAGTGCCTCCTCCTCCAGGTAGGCCTGGAAGAGGCCTCAGTCTCGCCGTGGTGAAGTTGGGCCTCCTCCTCCTTCACCCACCATCCTCACCCTCACCTTGGCTCTGCTAGGTCATGGCGATCTGTATGGGTGGAAGTGGACACCTGTCACTGTGCAGTCTACAGCGTTATCCCATGCCCATTGTCCAGAACATCCCACAGCATGCAACTCACCTCTCACCAGCAGTAACCAAATCTGGCCAGCGCAGCCCACTGTCACACTTTTATAGTGCAATGCATGCAAATTAGGAGTGAAGCAACTGTAATGAGATGCAAATCGCACCACTGTGCCTTTGAATGGCTGATCGGATGATTTGCATGTGTCGGCTGAATATCGCGCCATTGCACTTTTCACAATACGGTTGCCGGCTGAGCCAATAGCGCAGATCTGTGACTGTGCGGTACACTGCATTGCGCATGCCCAGGTAGCTTACACAGGCGTCTGCCATGCTGATGACATGCTGTGCGCGATTGGCAATTCAGGCCATGGCCACCATTGTGCCAGTGGCGCTACAGCACTGGGCACTATATGGCACTGTGGCACTACTGTGCAATAGTCCACTGTGGCACTGGCACGCAGGTGGTCGGTCGCGCAGGATGCGTAGACATCAGATGGCACTGTGCGTGGCCTTGCATCATAGACCCCTGACCTGGTGTCCGACCTTTGGCCCCTGGTGCTGTTCGGCTGCCATGTGTACGGCCCTATTGCGCTGTCTGGTGACAGTGCTATGTGGACCAACGGCACTGTACGAACAGCGCGATTGGACCCTATGGTGGTCTATTGGGCAACATTTCCACGTGGGGTTGCCACGCTGTGGGGTGCCATATTGCCTGCTGTAAAGTTGGAACAATGGCATGCAGGAGGCACTCCAATGGAACCCGGTGGAGGTGGCCAACCTGGTGGCCCTGGTAGAGCCCCACTATGGGGCACTGTATGGGGAGGAGCCCCTCACCATGGCTCGAACCCAGGTCTGGCTGCAAGTGGCCAATGACCTTGTGGGGGTCACTGGGCGGTGAGGTCTGCCGAGCAGTGCCGGCACAGGTACAGTGACTGCAGGAGGGAGCCGGATTTGTATGAGAGGCTGGCCAGCCACGCGCTGTGGAGGGGCATTGTGCTCAGGGGCCAGGTGGGTGTGCCCCATCCATGCACCTGTATTCTCCGTAGGGGGTGTGAGTGTGTTTTGGTAGCTGTGCATGGGTGATGGCTCTGACATGGTTGGCTGTGTCAGTGTGCAGGTGTGAGATGAGGGTCTGGCTATGTGGGCAGGCACTCACTGGGGCAGGGGCAGTCTGCTTTTGGAGTCACACTGATGTTTTTCTCAACATTTGTCTCCCACAGGCCAGGCAGAGAGGATGGCAGGAGGGATGAGGAGGGGCGTGCAGGGCCCCGTGGCGGTCGTGGTGCTGAGGGTGGCCACAGCAGCAGCAGCAGCAGCCACAGCTGCTTCGCGGAGTGTGAGTATCATTACATCATGGATGCTATTGCATGCTGGAGGGGTGGCATGACCACCAGCCATGCACAACACAACCATGCATGACACAGGCGACATTCATCACTGTCCAGTGTCACTGCACGCCTGTGTGCGCCACTGGTGGTCCATGCATGCACTGGGCACATGGCTGTGGAACTGGCATCGCACCACATTGCCACGCCACTTGACAGCCTTGTTTGTGCTGTGATGGACATGGCCAGTGTGTGTGCAGTGGTGCACATAGCTGGTGCCGCATGGTTGGGCTTGCCATGTGCATGGTCACTGTGGGTGGGTGCATACCATCACAGGCGGACATTGGGCTATATGGCTTGCAGGTTGGGTGGTGTTCAGGGTTGTGGTCAGTCACAGCCATTGACTGTGTTCCCTTTTCCTAGGCCTCATTGTGCTCCGCAGAATTGAGCGGGCACTGCAACAGCTGACCCGGGTGTCCATGGAAAACAGGACCATCCTCCAGGATATACAGCGCCATGGGCTACGGAGGAGGCACAGCCTGGCACGACGGCACCAGGCAGCGGAGGACCATCCTGCTAGGCCTTAGGCCGGCTTCCCCTTCCCACTTCACCCATCCCTCCCACCCTGCCTTCCTCCAAGTTGTTCATCCACCCCTTGCCCACCCCTACCTTGTACCCCTACCCTCTTGTAAATAGTTTTGTTGTTGTTCATTTTGTACTTTACATTTTCTAATATATATATATTTTGATATGAATACTGTGTTGGTCTCTGATTTGCAGCTGGCTATGGTTGCTCAGTTGCAGTGGTGTGCATGCCATCTGGGGTGGTATGGTCCTGGGTATGTGTGTGTGTGTGCACATGTGTGTGCATGGGGAGGTGTCTCCAGTGTGGCAGTGACTTTCTGTTGGTCTTGCCATCTGCTGCCACCCACTGCTGGGTGCACAGGGTGGGTCTGGCTTGTATGGTTCTCTGCTACACAAGGTTGACGTGTGCCGGGGATGCATGGTGTTTCCTGCAGTGCCAGTCACTGCACATGGGTGGTGTCTTGGGGTCATGGTGCAGGGTGTGCTGTGCATACGGGGGCTGATGTGCACTGTGGTTGTCAACCTCTGTGTGTGCAGTCTCAGCCTGCCAGTGGTTGTGCTGGGGCATCATGGCCCTGTTGTGCTGTGTTGGCTTGTCCCCATGGGCCAGTAGATCATCCATCCCACCCCCAGTGATGCTGTGCTTGGGGTGTGCAGGTGTCTTGTTGGTTCTGCAGTGTGTTCCTGTGCCCATGTGTGGCATGGCTGGCGGTGGGCCTCAGCCTGCCTCCCTGGTTGTGCAGTTCCATTGCTCTGCTTGGGGGGGCTCTGCTTGCGCTATGGCACCTCTGGACTGCTCAGCTGGGCTGGCCTTGTTTCGCTATGGCGCAACCTTTCTGCTCAGCTTCCCCTTCCTGGCTGCGCTATGGCACAGTTTGTGCGATATTCAGACATTGATTGCTTCATGCGTATTCTTGTTTCTGCTCCATGTTTGAATATCGCGGCCTGTCTGCTATGCACAATTGAATTGTGCTTGCTCCTGCTGTTGCGCACATTTTGGGAGCAGTTTGAATATCCGGGCCTCTATGTATTACAGGGGTGTGGTAGTGCCCCTATAGTAAGAGCTGAGTATGTTGTTTAATGTTAAACCCCAATTTTTGCACCTTAATAACTTTGGTGTTTGACAAAATAGCTCCAAATTTGTCATGTGCTGTCAGGCTGTCAGAGTCTTAAGACAGGAAAAGTTTTGTGACAGCATATTGTTCGGTTTTCGAGATATGAAGCACCAAAAAATTAAAAAAAAAAACAGGTTTGGTGTCCCTATACTTAACATTGTGCATTTTTTGCTCTCACCTGCAGCTTAGACTGTGGAATTTTTTCATAAATTTTTCAGAGTTGAAAGGGCCCATGCAAAGGGTGTATCTGTCAAAGGTTTGTGAAAAAATACATGGTTCCAAAATTATAAGGATTTCTGAGATAACCGAGAAATACGAGTGGAAAAAAAAACATTTATCACTGCTTATTTTCATGGTTTACTCGCTGTGTGGAAAAAAATACGGATCATGATGGCTGCCATTTTTTTCATAAAGTCACAAACATTGAAAATACATAAAAATGATAGCTTTTCAACAACAGACACCTGAACCTAACTAAATGGGACCTGTTTAGCTATGTTCTTGTGTTTGTTTTTAAAATCTTGCCAGAAATACCTTTCCTGCACACCCAAAATACAGAGTGCCCAGCTTAGCGAGAGGAGTCATTCACCTGCATTCTCTATATGAGAACAGTAGACTTTCTTGAATGCTGACGCCACAGCTGGAGTCATGCTGCCGGCTTCAGTCTAAGCTTGAACCGTTGATCCACTGTTCTCTCTGCCTGCCTCTATCTGTCTATTTATCTATCCATCTATCAGTCTATCTATCAGTCTGTCTATCTATCTATCTATCTATCTATCTATCTATCTATCTATCTATCTATCTAGCTATTTATCTATTTCTTAAGTGGACCAGGGTGCCCACCTTGGTACTGCTTCTTTCTTTCCACTCCCCTCCTGGTCATCTATCTGCCCTTTCCAATGTTTTCTCATATCATAAGTACTCGGCCAGTGGGGTACGGCACCTGTCCCTTCCCCCACAGTGCCAACCTTATAGACACATCCGGGGACAGGGTGGATGGGTGTCCCATTATGTCATGAGCATCTGACCAGGCTCGGATCATGGTTCTTGTCACCCTCCATCTCTGTCCATGTCTTTCTTTCGGGTTTTGGTTGTATAAGATCCGTTAGTGGGGAAATATGTGCTGAAAAGTCATATAGATATAGATTGAGGAGTCCCAACCCCCCAATGTGGTTTTCCACAAGGTTTCTTGTTTGATTCTTGGTCTCTTACCCACCCATAGCAGAGTTGTTATGGCACCTCTCAGGGACTTAAAATAGTGTTTAGGGACCCACCTTGGCAAGGTTTGAAACCGGTGGAAGCACTGCAGTAGCACATACATCCTGACCATATTTACTCTGCCTATCAATGTGAGGGGGAGGTTTTTCCATCTTTCACATTTCTCTTGAATCTGCTTCAGCAGGGTTTATAGTTTATTTCACATAGGATTGATAGCTCCCTTGGGAGGTTAATGCCCAAATATTTGAGGGAGTGGACCAGGGAGATAACAAATCCCTGGATTTGTAGGGTGGAGACAGCACCTTCCGATGGTAGCCACGCACACTTTGACCAATTTATTTTATGGCTAGACAAGAAACCATACACTTCAAATAGCTTTGTGAGGGCTAGGATAGAAGTCCCTGGATCCCACAGGAATAGCAGTACATCATCTACAAACAGTGATATTACCTGGTGCGCCACCCCCCCACCCCGGAGTATCCCTGTATTTTCAGCTGTTGTCGAATGGTCGAGGGCAAGACCTTCACTGTCAATGCATACAAAAGAGGCGACAGGGGGCTTCCCTGCCTCGTCCCTCAAGTGAACTCAAAGGGTGTTGATAAATTGTCATTGGTGAAAATTTGTGCCTTGAGGGATGCATATAGTGTATGTATCAAGGATCTTATATGGGGTCCTAAATTGAAATGCCTCAAGGTGGCGAACATGAAGGCCCACTGCACCCGATTGAAGACCTTCTCTGCATCAAGTGCCAGAAGGCCTCTGTCTTTTTTCCCCTCCCCTCCCGGACCACCCACGTATAATATTTAAGGTTCTGTGGATATTATGTTTTGCCTGTCTACCCTTGATGAACCCACATTGATCCTGATGGATTAGTGTCAGTAGAATATCCTCAAGCCTTGTGGCAATTACTTTGGTTATAATTTTGTAGTCTGCATTTAGTTGGGAGATAGGACAATAGGAACCACACTTGGTAGGGTCCTTACCTATCTTTGAGAGGACTATAATAGTGGCCTACCAGGTCAATATAGTGTGGATAGAACTGCGCATGCGATACAATGCTGTCAATAGCACGAATGGTACTACAGCCACAGGTGTCCTATAAGCGTGCTGTAAGAACTGCTACCCCTGTCACTATAGTCTTGCGGTGAGGAAGGTGAAGGACGCTGCGGGGGTGGTGCCCTGCCAAGCCACACTGTTGGTGGAGTAGCTAGAGCACCTGCCCCCGGCAGCAGGGACCTGGGGCTGTGGTTTGATTCTCACCAGGTCCCAGAATAATGCTGCCATTTATTTTTGGGTTGGGGAAACAGAAAAAATCAGAGAGGAATTTTTCTCTTTCTCCAAAGTCCACGACTTCCGAGTTGGTTATATTTAGTCCAGGGGGTGTGGGGAGGGTGGAACCCCCTGCAAAAACCAAAAACATTGCTGCGGTGTGCACAGTGCTGTGTTTGGTCAGCGTTTTGTGCTGACGCTATTAAGCCGCATGCTGTTATGCATGCGGCATTCTTGGTATACGCGATTTTCACCGCGCCATTATGACCCCATGCCTAATGGTGGCTAGTTGTAGGGACAATAGTAGGGTGCCTGCCTCCAGGGTTTCCTATATCATCAGCAAACAAATTTTCTGAAGGTCCTTCTAGAAGGCTTTCTAAAATTCCATGGGTGTGCCATCTGGTCCCAGTGCCCTACCCACATTTGACCCCCAAATGGCCTGCTTTACCTCAGAAGAGGTTATGGGACTATCAAGCTCTTCCCTTTTTTCCTCACCCAATGTTGGTATCTGTATGTCCCCTAGAAAACCCTCGAGAACTGCATCCAAAGGGGCCTCAGTTGTATAAAGGGCCTTATGAAACTGTTTGAAAGTGTCATTGATCCTTCTGGGGTTTGAAGTGGTTTTCCCCACCCCATCCTCCATAGTCAGGATCACCTTGTCAGCCTGCTGTTTCTTAGCCTTCCAGGCTAACCATTTGCCCACCCTGTCTCCCTCAAAATGTGTTTCCGCTCTCCCACTTTTAGGATGTCTCACTCAATTTTTTGGGATGATAATTGGTTCAGTTTCCCTTTTAGCTGCTTTAGTAACTCTATTTTGTTACCTGTGCTACTGTCCAATATCTGCTTCTCAAGTTCCACTATTTGTGCACCCAGACTCTCCTCCTTTCTGTCCTTCTCCCTATGCAGGTGAGATGCATAAGGTATCGTGGCTCCCCGAATGACTGCCTTCAGGGTTTCTGATGTATTTGAGGCTGAAGAATCCTCCACCTTATTGTATAGTACAAACTCTTGGATGACACATGATATGTGGGATTTATACCCCTGGCTAGTTAGGAGTGTGGGGTCCAGTCTCCATTGCCTACTGGGAGTGGACGGCTGTCCAGAGGAGAATGTAACTTCTAGTGGGGCATGGTCGGAAATATATACTGGCCCATACTCTGAGGTGATGTCCCCCCTGCAGTACATTGGGGAGACCAGGAAGTTGTCAATCCTAGTGTATATCTTATGCATGTGAGAGTAAAAAGAGTATTCCTATTGATGTGGGTGGATGTGCCTCCATACTTCCCTCAGTGCCCTCTCCCTGGCCACCTCCTGCAGAGCTGGTGAGCTCCTTGGAGGCGGTCTCATCCTATTCCCTGAGTGATCCATATTGTGATCCCAGTAGGTGTTAAAATCCCCCCCCCATAATGATGTTGTCCAGGAAGGGTGGCAGAACCACCGCCAAATAGGGGAAAAATTCTTTGTCATCAATATTTGGACCATATATTGAAACCAGAATATATCTACTGCCCTCTACTGTGGCATCTACTACCAAGTATCTGTCCTGGGGGTCCGAAATTCTTCTATGAATCTCAGCTTTCAGGCTGGGATGCAACCAAATTGTGACCCCTCTGACCCTGGATGTAAATGGGGAAACCAAAAGAGTGCCCCCCCCCCATGATTCCACCAGTCAGTTCACTTCTTCCCTGGTCAAATGAATCTCCTGTAGGAAGTTGATATTCCCTCTCTGTTTTTTCAGATAGCTCCAAACCCTTTTCCTGTTTACCACAGTTTTTAAACCCCTAACATTCCAAGTAAAACATTTTAAGGAACCCATTTTAAGTTTTCTTTGTTATATTGCACCTGTTGTGCATTATACCTTATTGTATCCCCTTTTCCGGGTATCTAAGTGCTGATGGCTAAGTTTTGAATTTTAACCAACGAACGTTACAAACAGACCCATAGTCCTTTAACATCATACTCCCCCACAAACCCCCTCCCCCGCCGAATTGGTGCCCATATACTAGGGCTGCCCCTAAAAAGCACAAGCAACAGGCTGAGAAAAACATTTCTGGTCCACCCGAGATACCGCCCCCTCCCTTTCGTTCATTCACCAAGTGATCCCTCATACCCCTCTACTTTTTATGGATGAGCCAAAGGGTCCCATCCATTGTAAAGCCTTGTATGATGTCACTTTGATTACTTTTTAACTTCAGTGCCAGTGTTTTGGGTGGTGAGAGATTAGGAGGTGGTTCACCCCATCCTTCTGGGCTTGTTTTCAAGAGTTTCAAGCAGTTTTCCACTGATCCGAATTCGGTATGCAAAAGGGGGGAGAACACCCTTCTCTCCCATCAGGTAAGCCTTTTGACACAGTGCTAAGACCTCCATCTCGGGCCACCTGAGTGAGGACCCCAGGAATGTCTGCACCGTACCAGCAATGCTTTGACCAGATTAACTTTTAATTGCTCCACCTTCCAAGTTATACTAAGGCTCACCAGCTAATAGAGAAATGCAACACCTCTTCACCTTCCAACCAGATCCAGTATAGCTGTGCCCCCCCTTCCTCGCCCTTCATTGTAGATTCATATTCCCCCAGTTAATAACAAAAGAAAACTTTGCTCATATTCCTTCTCAGCAAAACCAAACTAACTGATCAATGTATATAAATTTAAGAAAAGGTTAGCGATAATTGCAGTTACTGTTTTTACTTTCAAGGTGCCCATTGTTATATAAGTCCACTTTAAACCATTCTGAGCTATGGAGGAGTTAATGCACTCCTCTGTGGCTCTTTTAGGAAGAAAATGTAGGTACTGAGCTAGATTTCAAACCAGATAAAAAAGAAATGAAATTAAGGTTACTTGTTCAGTTCAGTTCGATGTGCTCAGTTCCTAATCATCTTGTATCCCACAAAAATGAAAAGAGACTTTATATGGCTCCAGTTTGGTTTGGACTGTTAAAACATTACAGAAAGACCTCTGTCCAAGCCAGTTTTTCCACCCCAGCTGAACAGAAGAGATTTCAGGTTGCAAGCCATAGCCCAAGATCGAGGATGAGGCCTTCCTGGTCCAGCCATAATAGGCTGGCTGACACCACTGCAGGCCTAAGGAAAAATTACCCCCTTCACCTAGGGCAGTGCCACAGCCCAAATAAAAAAAACTTTTTTTTCTTTTCAACTTTTACAGTACCTCAGAATGTTGCTGGGGTGGGGACAAAGTACTTTTTGTTGCTACACTAAAGGGAAAAGTTTATCTAGGATTAAATTAATCAATATTGTTACCAATGGAAATCTGCTTTACATAAGCTATTGGCTGAACCCGTAACACCTTTAGGGCCAGAATTATACCCATTCAGTTTCCCCTCCCTTTATAGCTGCATGCATTAATTTTCTAAATCACAGGCACAGGAAATGACATCACATCAGGGGAAATACATATAGTCGACAAATATTTTAAAGAGGAAAGGCACAATAAGCTGAAGCCTGAGTTCAGGTGTGACCTGAGAGCTCAAGATAGTGACTAGTTCAGGGTCATAGGGGGAGCATAGTTCCCCTATGGATGCACCCGCAGAGGAGACTAAGGATTGTGCAGACAACTGTCACAAGGGAGGCCCTCAGGAAGGAGGCAGAGGGCACCACAGGGAAAGAAATCAGCTCCTGGTGGGGGACTCAGTTATTAGGGGGATAGAACTGGGGGGAGCAGGGAAAACTGAAGTAAGGTGCCTGCCTGGTGCCATGGCTTGGAGGGACAGGAAGTGCATCCTTAGGATCACGAGAACAGTTGCACAGGAGTCTGAGCTGGACATCATTGTCCACCTAGGGACAAATGACTTAGCTTATCATGAGATTAGAGCAGTGCAGAAGAACTTTGTAGAGTTGGGGAGGGGCTTAAGACAAGTAGCACACACAGTATCCTTCTCAGAGGTACTGTCTGTCAGTGGCATGGGTGAGGTGAGGGTACTTTGCACCATGCAGTTTAACAAATGGTTGAAAAATGGTGTGGAGCACAGGGTTTGGCTTCACTGGGACTGGGGTTCCACCTGGAGGACACCAGCCTATACTGGCAGGATGGTCTGCATCTGTCCAGGAAGGAACAAGTCTTAGCAATCAGTTTAAATGCTTCATTGGCAAGCCTTTAAACTAGTCAAGGGGAGGCACTGATAAGCAGCAGGAAAATCCCAGCCTCCCTACAAAACAGGGTACTAAATGAGAAAAAGACCAAGGTAGAAAGGTCAGTGGGGATGCCGCTACAGAAGGTAAAGCCATCAAAAATGGAGAGCAATGAGTACCAATGCCCGTAGGTCTGGGTAACAAGCTCCTGAATTAGTGGCCTTGATGGAGGAGGAAGATCTGGATATCATGGCAGTCACAGAAACATGGTACACACAGAACCATGACTGGGACGAAACATACCAGGATACATTATCTACAGGTGGGACAGGGAGGGTAAAAGGGGAGGGGAGTAGCTCTCACATAAGAGAAGAAATCAAAGCAACAGAACAAAAGGGTAAACAGGAGGAGAAGAAGCACTGTGGGTCAATTTGGAGGCAGGCAATGGCACCACAATCCCAAGACAGGGTTGTATAGACTCTCTCTCAGGGGAGGAAATGGACAAGGAAATGATAGAAAGTATACTTAGAATGGCAGATAAAGGGGAGATATTGCTGATGGGTGATCTGAATATGCCAGATGTTAACTGAGTGCAGTTGCAGCAGCCACTTCAAGAGTGGGGTTATTCTAGATGCCCTACAGGGGCATGCCTTAGACAACTAGTATTGGAGCCCACCGAGAGGGAGCAATCTTAGACCTGGTTCTCTCAAATGGAGATGAAGAGAGGATCACAGATGTAGAAGTGGGTAGCCATCTGGGAACTCAGCGACCATCGAACAGTATGGTTCACAATAAACACAGCAATAGAGTCGCTTTACAAAGACAAAGGTACTGGATTTTAGGAGGCTGACTTTGCTAAAATGGGTGAGTGCCTAAGAGTGCACTAGCAAATGGGCAGGAAGGAGGGTGGAAGAACAATGGGAATAATAAAAACTGCCATCACAGAGGTAACAAGCCTTTGTGTAAAGCAAATAAACAAAATGAAACGAGGTAAGAAACCACTATGGTTCTCAAAGGAAATGGCAGTGAAGGTTCAAGAGAAAAGAAAGCATTCAGGAAGTACAAGGAATCACAGAAGAAACAGGACAGAGAACTGTATCAGTTAAAGCAAAGGAAGTTGGAAGGCAGTCAGAACAGCAAAGGCCCAAACCGAGGAAAAGATAGCCAACCTCAGTTAAGAAGGGGATAAAACCTTTATAGGTACATCAGGAGCAAAGGAAGACCAAGGAGGGATAATGAGGCTTAATAAAGGGGAGGGAGGGTGGGCAGAGGGTGACTGTGAAAAGGCAGAGATACTAAACAAATATTTTTGCTCAGTATTTACAAAGGAAGAGGGGAGGTACCTAAAACAAACAGTAGAAACACTCTGGATACAGAAGTTGATACCAGCCCATTTACAGAAGAAAGGGTTCTGAAAGAGCTCTTAAAACTGAAGGTGGACAAAGCAATGGGGCCTGATGGGATTCATCCCAGAATTCAAAAGAACTAAGGGTAGAACTAGTGACACCACTGACTACCCTCTTTAACAAATCATGGGAGGATGGGGTGGTACCTGAGGACTGGAGGAGGGCAGATGTGATTCCCTTCACAAAAGTGGGAAGGCAGAAGCAGGAAACTACAGACCTGTTAGTTTAACCTCAGTGGTAGGAAAATGATGGAATCACTTCTGAAGGAAAGAATTGTTGAGTATCTAGAGGCCAGAGGGGCACAGGACCCAAGGCAGCATGGATTCACAGCGGAAGGTCATGCCAGACAAATCTGATAGATTTCTTTGACTGGGTGACCAAAGTAGTTGATCAGGAGGGGCTGTGGACATGGTCTACCTAGACATTAGCAAGGCATTTGACACAGTCCCACACAAAGATTAATATACAAGTTAGCCAGCCTGGGAGTGGGTCCCAAGATGACAGCCTGGGTAAAGAATTGGCTGAGAATAGGACACAGAGAGTAATAGTAAATGGAGTCCACTCTGAAAAAGGGGTTAGTAGTGGGTACAGCAGGGTTCAGAGTTAGGACCAGTCCTCTTCAATGTCTTTATAAGCAACATTGCAGAGGGACTGGAAGGAAAAGATGTCTCTTTGCAGATGACACAAAGATCTGCAACAGAGTTGATGCACATGGTGGGGTGGAAAGGATGAGAAGGGACTTGGCAAGGTTAGAGGAATGGTCAAATGTATGGCAGCTTAGATTCAATGCTAAGAAGTGCAAGGTAATGCACCTGGAAAACAAAAACCCAGGGGAAGAGTACACAATGGGGGTGAGATACTAACAACAACAAAATGGAAAGGGACCTGGGGGTAGTCATATCAGATGACCTAAAGGTGGGCAAGCAATGGAGAGGGCAGCAAGGAGGGTTGGGGAATACTGGATGCATAGGGAGAGGCATCACCAGTAGAAAACAAGAAGTTATTATCCCTCTGTACAGACAGCTGGTGAGACCACATCTGGAGTACTGGTAGTTCTGAGACCCAATCCCGAAAGACGAGACAGGATGGAAGCTGTCCAGAGGAGGGCAACTAAAATGGTGCAGGGTCTGCACTGGAAGACACATGAAGAGAGACTTAAGGAGCTTAATATGTATAGCCTCGAGGAAAGGAGGGAGAGGGGACATGATAGAAACTTTCAAGTACCTCAAGGGAATCAACAAAGTCCAAGAGGGTAGCATCTTTCAAAAAAAGAGGTGTGCAAGAACAAGGGGGCACAATTTGAAGATAGAAGGGAGGCGGCTCAGAGGTAATTTAAGGAAGTATTTTTCACAGAGGGTTGTGGATGTATGGAACGGCCTTCCAGAGGAGGTTGTGGAGTCAAAAACAGTGGTGGAATTCAAGCATGCATGGGACAGTCATAAGGCAATTTTAGGGGGTTGGGGTAGGAAGAAGTAGGCTGCTGGTTAACTAGGATCTGCAGCTTATCCATCAGGTAGGGAAATGGGAAGACTGGGTGGGCCAAGCGGTCCTTATCTGCCGTCAAATTCTATGTTTCTATGTCATACAGTAATGCAAGTGGGGACTATGGGATTCAAACCCAAGTCTGCAGCTCAGAGCCTTAAATCACTGTGCTATACTGCCTCTTTGAGGTGCAGAGGAAATGAAACAAATAATGCTTTTACCCAGTCCATGGGGATGTAGTATCTAATCTTGAAGGGGTTGCTATAAACAAAAGTTGTGTTCTGCCAGTGCCAACAGTTTCCGAGCTCCTTTGGGGTTTATATTGCTTTGTACAATGTTTTGTGACATTTCAGTTTAGTAAAAAATTTAGTGCCAGTGTGATTTACAGAATACTCTGCTTCTGTGGTAACACTGTAAATATTGTTTGTTCCTGTACCTATTTAGTTCCAGTATTTGTTAGCACTGAAGTACAGTAGTTGTGTGTAAATTTATTTTGTTGGCATCATGTTCTGTCATTTGTAGGAGTGTGACCTAGTGGCTAGAGCACAAGCTTGGGGCCCAGAGGATGAGAGTTTCAAACCTCAGTAAAGTCAAATACTAACTGTGTGACTTTGAATAAGTCACATAACACCCCAGTGCTCCTGTCCACCTAGCAGCAAAAATTAATAGCAGCAGGACTCCACTGGAAATGAGGAGACACATCTCAGCTGGACTATCCTGGGTAAATGAGTTGTAACAAAATAATTGCTTTGTGTTGGTGTGTGATAGGATAGATGGCTGTCAATACAGAACCCTTCTGAACATAGGTGCCAGAACCTACAGGTGCGTGTGGGGGGTAGACACCCCCGACACATTTGCCCATGAGCATTTAAAGTGTCCCTAAATGCATGTACTGTCAGAAGGGAAGCAATCATGGTCTCTTATTACTACACACACATACACACTCACTTTTCCCCATGTTCCAGCACTACTCCCTCTGAAGGTTGCAACATAAAAACAAATCTTTATTTAAACACCATCCAGAAATAGGTTTCCTTTCACCAAAGTAAAAGAAAAAAAACACAGCAGATTTGTTTTTTCATTTCATGATTCCAACTGTTTCACTCTGTCTTTTCAGCAGGAAATCTCCGGTAGCCCCTTCTTTTTGAAATAAAACCTTTTCACTTCCCTGATGCTCCGAGGTGCAATCACTAAACTATTAAGTGGCTGGTTGTGTTAGCTCATCAAGAGGCCTAACTCTTCTTTTCCTCTTACCTTGAAAGAGGCAGTATAGTGCAGTGGTTTAAGGCTCTGAACTGCACACTTGGTGATCTCAGTTTGAATCCCACTGTCCCCACTTGCATTACTGTCTGATCCTAAGCAAGTCCATTAGCTTTCTTGTGCTCTCAGGTTGCACCTGGACTCAAGCTTCAGCTTAGTGTGCCTCTCTTGGTTAAAATATTTATTGACTATATGTGTTTCCCCAGATGTGATGTCATTTTCTGTGCCTGTGATTTAGAAAATGATGCCTTCAGCTATAAAGGGAGGGGCAAGTGAATGGGTTATAATTCTGGCCCTAAAATTGTTACAGGTTCAGTCAATAGCCTATGTAAAGCAGATTTCCATTGGTAACAATATTTATTAATTTAATCCTAGATGGATGTTTCCCTTTAACTCGTGGGTAATGTACTGCATCATTGCCCCTGGATCCATGAAGGATTTGGATTCCTGGTTCTTGGGCCTGATAATCAATCAAGCAGGGTATACAATGGCAAAGGGGCAATTGAGTGGCTGGAGCTTCTTCTTAACTGCACTGAAGACCTGGCACTCCATTTGCAGTCTCCTGTAGTAGACTAGAAAAATGCTACCTTTTTGCCTTGTACCATAATTGATTCCATTTTTCTGGCTGCATCCAGCACAGCCTGCCTCTCTTGGTACCGGAGGAATTTGATGATCATATGGCGAGGCCATTCCTCAGGGCCCGGGCGGCGTCCCAATGAGCGGTGTGCTCTCTGAATCTCCAGAGTAACTGTGTCAGGTAATTTTAGTGTTTTCATTAGCCATGTACCCATGAAAGCCCTGCATTTTCTCCCCTCTGTGCCTTCTGGGAGTCCCACAAGGTGCACATTGCAGCATCTTTCCCAGATTTCATGATCATCAAATGTGGCCTTGAGAGTTTCAATCTCTCGTAGTGCGGATTGCAGGGAACTCTCCAGCGAAATATGGGTGTCCTCTCTATCGCTAACCTGCTGCTCCAACTCATCTAGTCTGGTCAAGTGGCTTTCCACAGTGTCCCCCAAGGTATATACTGTCTGTTGTAGATGGGTCAGTTGGGCTCCGATATTCTCAAACCCCAACTGCATCTAGTGAGTTAGATCGAAATGCAAGGTTTGGATTAGTCATTCAGTGGATCCTTGGGTAGGCTGTTATTCAGCATTACGAGAGTCTGCATGCTGCATCTTGGAGCTAGTTGTAGGAGAGGCTGCTTGGGCGGAGGAAGGATCCAGGCCTGTAGCTTTGCTGGTCGCCACCAGTTGAAAATTCAGCTGATCTTGCTTTTTCCTTGATTTTTTGATAGCAGCCATATAGAGGAATAGTTTTCTTTGGTTTTAGGCTTGGTTTACTGGAGTTATAGTGTATGATGGCACCAATTTACAATGGATGGGCCTGGAGCTCCTGGATCAAGGGTCCTTGCCTCTTCTCAAGTAGACCACACCCCCCCCAACTAGCCCTTGTTTTTACCTGTGCATTGAACAGACTCAATGCACAGGTAAGAACCAAGCAGGATGCAGGACTTCCCCTGCCCATTTTATAAATATCAATACCACTGAGAGCAGGATGGTGGTCTTACTGTACATTTTTGGTAATGGTATTTTATTCACCGGCTATGTCTCTTTTGACGGAACTCTTGTCCCTAGAATACCTTTAGGTGATCCCAAGTGTCCTGCAGAGCCTTTCTGAGCCTGTCTGACAGAGCAACACAGTACTATACAGTAGTTGCTGCATTTCATGGTATCAATTCCTATTGCAATGTATGTTTGTAAAGTGTAATAGGTAGCGATGTATAGCATATTTTTTTCCCTCTTTATATGAATATTATGAAATATGTATAAGTTATGATGTTCTATCCTGCTTGCATGCAAGTGGTTATCTTGATTATGTTCTGTTCTGTATGTCTTTTGAAGAAATACTAAAAAGAATTAACTGCAAAATGAAACTGTGGTAGTTCCTACAGCAAGGACATAGAGAGTATACACCAATGTTACAGTCTAGGTTGCACAATCATCCAATGTACTACCTACATGTCACTATCATTCCAATCCACCAGACCTACAGTACCAATCATTCTCTATATTGCATAAGCATTTCTGCAGTATATCCATGGAACTTATAGGCCTCCACATGCCTGGAACTGTGAGTAAGGCTTGATAATTCTTTTCTGCCTGTAGGGCAATGCAGTACACATTTGCTGGTTATGCTGGGCTGTGGCTAGAAGCTAAGCTTCAGAGCTCCAGTCTCCTATGAGGAACCGTAGTGCATTCTTTCCAGCACAACTAGACTGGGAAACCTGTCTCTATCCTTTAAAAGTGATCCTACTATTTTGTGCCTCAGAAGTAATCTTCTTTAGCATCGGGTCATTAGCATTAATATTTGAGTCAGGGCTCAGCCATCACCTGCGACCATAAACGGGCCTTGCAGTGAAGAAATACAGCAACCAAAGCAAACAGATTGCCAGGCTGTATTACAAGGGGGGTCCATGAGCAGAAGGGAGGAGTTATATTGCTACTATTCAGACCCTTGGTGCAATCACACCTGGAGTACAGTGTAAAATACTGAAACCTCTACCTAAAAAAGGATATCAACCAGTCTGAGGCATTTCAGAGGAGGGTGAAGAAAATGGTTCGGGGACAGCAGGGCAAGGCAATGAGGACAGACTTGTTTGTTTGACTTTTTATATTTGTAATCATAAGGTCACGTTTACACTTGTAACAAGTACATATATAAACAAAACAATATAAAAAACATTTTTAACATTCACATTAAAAGACAATATTAATCAGAAACAATCACAAACATTCTTCCATGCAGCCCAGTTTTTTAAAATAATTTGAAAAGTGCCTAATCGGGAACAACTGACACTCTCTGGTAGTAGCAAATTGTATGATATAGGGGGCACTATGCAGTCAGAACTGACAGAACACAACATGTATTAACTCAAGGAGAGTAGAGAGAGATGGGACATGATTGAAACCTTCAAGTTCCTGAAAGGTATAAACAAGGTGGGCAGCAGGGACCTCTTTTGTCTCAGTGGGAACAAGACCACAAGGAGGCACTGCGATAAGCTGGCGGTGGGGGGGAGGTTCAAGAAGGAGGTCAGGAGACACTTCTTTATACAGAAAGTGGTGATGGGGTGGAATGAACTCCCATCTGAGGCTGTCACTCAGAAGATGGCAGAAGGTACAAGACAGGGTGGAACAGGGTTGGAGAGGGCTAGAGTTGATGGGGAGGGGGTGTGGCCACTGTAATTGCTGGATCAGGGGCTCTGAAATATGTGAGACTTGATAGACTGTAAGGCCTTCTTTTTACGGCCACAGTATTTCATATGTTCATTTGTTTGTATGCCATTCTAACTCTGCCTGCATGCACTTATTTAATTGCATTAATATATAGCACACCAATTTGAAATGCAAAATCTCCATGTTTAAAGGTTTAAGTAGTTGCATATAAAACTATAGTTTTGGACTAGACTTATCTACCTCTTTTGAAAAACAAGTGATACTACTAAGCTATCTTTGTATTTTGTTTTCCTATAATGCATCTTCACAGAACTTGATTAGTGCAGAACCTTTACCTTAAGTTAAAACAGAACACGCTTGTAGTCAAGCTCCCTCAAGCTCCCACAGAGTACGGGAGAGATAACAATGCTAATTATGAAGCAGGGAGGGTGAGCATGTGAGATACAGCAGAGACTGCCTGGTTGGTCTGGACATCAGCTGTCACACTGTTTAGAAAGTCAGCTAGTCGTGGCTGGAGAAGGTCGGCTGAGAAAGAAAAGAGGTCTAGTAATTAGTAGAGGATCAAAAAGCTGCATTATTATTTTTAACTTTTTCCATGAACTTAAGTTGCTCTGCTTGCTAAAATTCCCAGAACAAGCCATCTGTCTGTGATGAATGTGCTTCCACTGTGGATGCCAAAATATTTCAGTTTGACTGTCCCATAGGGCAGGTGGAGGAAGTCCAGCGACTGGATTACTGTAAAAACCAAATTAATTATATGCATAATACTGTTTACATAGTATAAAGTCAACTCCCAACCTTGAGTTCCCCTTCCTGGGGAAGCTGTGCAGATCTGTGGCAATGTATCCCCAATACTATCAGAGATAAACCCAGAGGGTACCAGGTCAACCACGTACATGTAAGATGGTGCAGTACTGACTGCGCTATATATTGAGCACCTGGTACTACAGCAACAGGGGTAGAACAGTGGTAGGGGAATACCGCTACCCCTGTCGCTGCATGTAGAACGTGAGAGTGAATATGCTTCCATGTGCTGGGTGCCTGATTGAGCCACCCCCATGGAGAAGTGGCTAGGGCAGCAGCACATAGCGCAATCAGGAGACCTGGTACCGTGGTTTGTTCCCCTCCCCCAGGTCTCCCCTGCTACAATGCTTTGCAAGATTTTATTTTGAGAAAAAAAAAGTACCCTCTTCCATGTTTCTCCCCATCCCCAAGGCCCCTCCCCAGAGTTAGTTATTTAAGTTCCGGGGTAGAGGGCAAAGCCCCCACATGCGGGTGGTTCAGGGGCAAAGCCCCCAGAAAAAACACATTTACACCCATTGTCTGCAATGGGCACGATGCATGGAACAGGGTGGCATTTTTCCTGACTCTGTTCTGATCTGGCACTGTTTCACTACGGCATTATCAGCCACAATGTTTTCAAGTGCACGGTTATGACCTCATACCAATCCAGAGTATGCCAATTCACAATCAATCAAAAATACTTTATTCCACAAATATTGAAGCAAAGGCAACAAAGCACAGGGTACAAAGAGTGAAAGAACCACTAAGCCTTCCTCAGCACTTCCCAAGAAGCTTGTGCCACAACTTGCCTTTTGTTCACCATTTGTGTTCTCTGTAGTATATGTGTACTTACCCTAAGGAAGTAATCTAAAAGCCATACTGGTTGTAATCCTTGCCCAATGCCCCAGTTTACCACATTGTCATCGTTTCTACTGTTATTTTGGGTTTAGGGACCTTGGGCTGTCTGACAGTTTGACTAAAGACCACGCCATCTACAGGTAAATCCTTTTTGTACCCCTAAAGATAAGTGAACCCAAGCTGGCTCCCTCAGTTAAATAGGAGGTGTCTCCTGGGGGCCCTGGTATAAGGCCTGTGCCCTGGCATTGAGAAACTGTTGGGAAATGTCTTACAGAATGGAGATATTGCTGGTATTTAGATGCATACACCTTGACATACTGCTACATTGTCAATATCAAGAAAACAATATAAAAGGGCACATAAAAAAGCTGAAAATGCTTCCGAAATGTATTCTCTTAAGGTGGCAAACTACATAGCGGTGCAGTAGGCCTTGACTTAAAGCAAGGCTTCTGCTACATTGACACCCTAGGGTACCAAGATTAAGGCAGGGGAGATAAACCACTTGACTTTGACAGCAAATGTTCATTGTTCTGGCTGAGCGGAGTGACTAGAAATAGATTTGTTACATAGTATTTTGTCAAAGCGGTGCATGAACTGTTGATGGGATTGCATCTAAAGCAATGTGTCATGTGCCTCTCAGACACTGTTGTTAGAGCACATACTGCACAAGCCCTGTGCACGTTGAGGAGTGCCAAAGAGACTTGCATCAGAGAAAGACTTGTTGACAGCTTGCAGAGAAATGGAGGGTCTGTGAAAGGTTGTCCTAGATGAAATGGGGCCCTAAGATCCTTGGTCAGGAACTCGACTTAATGAGTCAGAGAGTGCTTTAGTCCCCTCTAATATTAACCTGAAAGGCTTGTTGTTTAGTGGGACAATTTATAATGCAACATAAGTTTTCACAGCAGCCATTGCATGAGATGAGGATTTATGCTTTCTACCTGCATTTTGACCAGCCGAGGTAGAAGAATGGAGAAAGGTGACCCATCACTCATTTATACATCTGGGATGTTGGATGCCACAACTATGCTGCAGACATCTGGACACAGAGTGAGAACTACAGAAAATTGTGAGCAGTCTACGTAGTTCGTCTTGGAGCATTTTGTTTCACGAAGTTTGCACTTAGTGGGAACCACAAAGCAAAATGTCATAGTTTGCATAGAAAATTCTCTAAGAAACATGATAATTTGCCACTTCCTGGGGATTGTTTCTCATGAAGTGCCAAATTGTATAGTTTTTTCTTCAACGTGTGTGCTTCACAAGAATGCTGCGAAGTGAGAAGTGTCCGCTTTGCTTGTTCACATGTTGCAAAGACATGCCAGGTCTATGAGCCATTGCACTAGATAAAATGGAGCCATAAGATCATTGGTCAGGAACTGGACTTAATGAGACAGAGAGTTCTTTACTCACTTCAAATATTACCCTTACTAGTGGGTCAATTTATGACGCAACTGGAGTTGACTTAGTCAGCAGCCATTATATTAGCTGAGAATCTACGCTTGCTACCTGCATTTTGACCAGCTGAGGAAAAAAAATGGCTAGAGAAAGGTGGCCTGCAACCCATTTTTACATCTGGGATGTCTGATGCCACAGCTATGCTGCAGTCATTTAGACACAGGGTGAGAACCATTGGTAATTTGTCAGCGGTGACTGTCACCCTGTTAGTGCTTGTATGCTTAGGATATCACCAAACTTGGTGAGGGGGTGCACCTACAGTATCTTGGTGCCCACATCGTAAACCAATGTGCAGCCACCTGCTGGGTGTAATGTTCAAGAGGAGAGATTTTAGGAGGTTTATGCACAACTTGATAGAAGAATGTACTAGAATCCGACCAGTTCATTATGTGCTTTTGGACTTGACTGTGAGGCAATTTGCTGAATGTCTACATCTGGACTCACCACCAACCTTCACTGTGCCCAGAGCTATTGCAGATGTTGCTGTTGGCAAGTATGAAGAGGAGAAAGAAACAACAGGACCCTTAGGAGTGGCAAGTGGGCCTAATGCTGCTATCTTTTCTGTCCTTCTACTGCCATCCTCACAGAGTGCTCATAGCAACTATTCAGCATCTGGAAGTGGGAGCATTTCTGATATCACTATTATAGAAGTTGAAGTGACTTCTGAATACAGCTTTGACAATGGAGTACCCATCAATTAGATGTGGGTGAAGTGAAGAAATGTCACCATTCACGTAGCCCTTGTAATTAGCTTCACAAAAACTGCACTTCACAGGAACTGTGAAGAAAACGTCACAGTTTGCATAGAAAAACCTACATGAAACATGATAATTTGCCACTTTATGGACATTTTTTTCCCACAAAGTGGCAAATTGCAAAGTTTTTCTTCGTGAAGTGCATTTTTCACAAAGGTGTCAAGAACTAGCCACTTTGCATCCACATTGTGGGCAAATTTTTAATATTCAGCTCCCCTATTGTTGGTCATGTGTACCTTAAGAGGTAGCAGTCCTAGGTTTTGTCATCCCAGAAGGGAAGCAGAACTATGGTTTTGAGGATTAGCTATTCTAGAGAAAGAAAGAGAAGGAATAAAGAATCTTGTCATCTGAGATCTGGTATCATATTATGTTGACACTTTTTCTTTTAGAGTTAAACTGTTTACTCTGAAAGCTATGCAGGACAATATGGGCCTATTCCTGATCAGTAATAGGGAGTGAGGCACTGGGACTAAAGGGACTGGAACCCGAAGAGCTGTGTGGTGACATTACAGTATATGCTGAAAATGTATTGCTGCTTAAAGGAGTTCTACTGGCTTAATGGGAGCGCCGATCAATTCACAGATCAGGGCTTCACTGCACAGATTCTCCCTGCAGTAACCCTAGAAAATGAATATTTTAGTTGCCTCATCACTCATAAAACTCCATGAAGCCCCCCAGTGCAGCTGGCATTTGTAATCATGGCACTCCACGTCAGTCGTGATCTCGCTAGTAATAATGTGAGATGATGATGTGCCACTGTCCCTAACTTATGGTTATCCCTATGTATAGAAATATAATCAATGCTATATGTCAAATGTCCATCATTATTTTTACACAGTTTGCCTAAATGCCATGTGCATTTTTTACGAGTGGTGATGCAACTAAAGTATTCATTTTCTAGGGTCACTGCAGGGGGAATCTGTGCAGTGAAGCCCCGATCTGTGAAGTGATTGGGGCTTCCATTAAGCCAGAAGAACTCCTTTAAACAGAAACAGAAACATTGACCTTGGACAGCAGAAAAAGACCAGAAGTCCATCCAGTCTGCCCATATTCCCTATAATCCCTGGAACGTACTGTTCCTCCAGGGTACTAACCCTCCCCATCCTATCTGAATTTTCCTCCCTGGTCTTGTCGTCCGGGGTGACCACTATTTCCTTCATTCTGTTCCATGCCTGCTTGAATCCCTTGACTGTGTTTGCACCCACCACCTCAGCTGACAGACTATTCCAAGGTTAGACCACCCTTTCCGTAACAAAGTACTTCCTCACGTCTCTCCTGAACCTCCCTCCTGTTAATTTCCACTCATGACCATGTGACCTCGAGTTGGTATTCAGGGCAAATTTCTCACAGTTTTCTTTGTTAATTCCTTTAAGTAGCTTGAAGGTCTCTCATATCTCCCCTCCCTCTTCTGGTTTCCAATGAGTACATATTCAGTGCCTTGAGGGGCTCCTCATAGGATCTACTCTGCTGGCCCTGAATCATTTTCATTATTCTGTGCAGCACTATTTCCAACCTATCCCTGTCCTTTCTGAGGTGAGAGCCCCAGAACTGGATACAATACTCCAGGTGAGGCCTCACCAGGCATCTTTATAGGGGAAGTATTACCTCTTTTCTACTACTATCAATAACCCTCCTGATACATCCCAGCAACCTGTTAGCCTTGCTATAGGTGTTGTTGCACTGGCTCATTTTTTATGTTGGCTCATGCTTGCAAGCCAGCCAACATATTGCAGTAGTAGCAGATTTGGAGGTGCGGTCACTGTGGGCGAATGCAGGGCACGCATCAGTAGGTGCATCCCTCATTCCCCAATAAGGCAGCATGCAGATGCCACACCAGCAACATGTAATGTGGTAAGTGCATCTAAGAAAAGGACCACTGCAATGAGAGCCAAGCTTGTCAAGCAGTGGCACCTCACAATGTGCCTTTCCTGGTGAAGCATTCTAGTAAACATGGCAGCAGTGACTGCCACCACCACCCACCACAATGCCGATGTCGGGGGTGCCCAATCCCACTGTCGGCATGCCCTAATCCGCTTCATGTGCTGACAGGGGAGCCCACTCCCTGTCAGCATAATGCCCCCCCATTTGTTGGTGTGCCAGGGGATGCCTAATCCCCTCGGCTCCTGCCCCCTCGGTATAAGCAACGAGGGTGCCCAATTCCTCAATCGGTTAGGCCCCCCAAACACTCAGGTGGCATACTGGGAGCCCACCCCAGTGTGCCAAATGCCTCTGAAAAAAAAAAAAAAAGTCCTGCAATGTATTTTTTTCTTTTTTAACCTGCAAAAGATGAAAACTGTCCCGTGTGGTCAGTCCTGCTCCATCCTCCAACCCGCACCCCCCCCCCGTGCAGCCTGCCTCCCCACACCTCCCTCACCCCATACTTACCTCTGGAGTCTGGTGCAATGATCTTCAGTGGACCAGAAACACGTCTGCACTCTTCAAAGCCAACAGTGAACTGAAGAAATGCCGGTAAGCTGTATAATGGCATAAACAGTTTTTTTTTAACTTTGGTGCATATCTCAGGCATTTTTTTGAATTTTTGCACCACATTTTCAACATAGGGTTATTGGGGCCCCTCCTCATGAATTCAATCACTGTCATGGCATTATTCTGTCCCAAAAGGTGATTTCATGGTTACTGCGCGGAATCATCTTTCAAGACTGATGAATGAAATGACAGTGCCACTGCTCATGAGGTGGGCCCTCAAAAAGCCTATGTTGCAAATTTGATGAAAAAAATCCAAAAAATTACTGTTTTATGAGTGTGCATTGCGCAGTTTCCACGCATGTGCATAACTTCATGAATTTGTAATATTTTCACTCCAGATTTTCAACACTGGCATTTTTCCACACCTCCTTATGAACAGTACAGCTGTCATTTTACATATCCTGGCCAAAATGTGTTTTTGCACTTCTGGCGCAGAATAGTGCAGTCACTGTGCAAAAAAATGACAGTGACACTGTTCATGAGCAGCGGTCCTAAAATGCGTATGTTGAAAATTTGGTGATGAAAGTCCATAAAATGACTGTGTTACAAGCATGCATTGCGCAGTTTGCACGCACCCTTGTAACTTCGCAAATTTGCAATATTTTCATGCCAGATTTTCAACAATGGCATTTTTTCACACCTCCTTATGAACAGTACAGCTGTCATTTTTCACATCCTGCCCAAAATGTGTTTTCACACCTGTGGCGCAGAATGGCATGGTCGCTGTGGGAAATCAACTTTTGGGACAGATTAATAAAATCACAGTGCCACTGTTCATGAGGGGTGGTTCCAAAATGCCTATGTTGAAAAATGTGTCTCTTCAGGGTGGGGGTGAGGTTGACGTCAGTTCAATACTTCACTGCCATTCCTATTATGCATCTCTTAACTCCTGCACTACCAATGCCAATGCCAGCAAGACAACATTCAGCATTGACAAATGCTTGTTTAAGGTAGTTACTGATGATAACTCCCTAGATCCTGTTCCTCTTTTCTGAAGTGCTAAGTCTCACCCCACCCATCCAGCACTCCATCTTGGGGTTCCTTTTCCCTACTGTAGGTGCATTACCTTGCATTACCTGGTACTTTCTGGCATTGAATTTGAACTGCCAGACTGTTGACCACCCCTCTAGGTTTTGTAGGTCTCTCTGCATATCCCTAATTCCTGTATCACTATCCACCCTTCACATAGTTTTGTGTCATCTGTGAAGAGATGTAGCCAGCTCTGGATTCCTCACCAATGTCACTAATGAACATGCTAAAGAGGACTGGACCCCAGGACAGATCCTTGTGGAACCCCACTCATATCATCCCTTTCTGTGATTTAACCCCATTGACCTCCACCCTCTGCTGCCTCCCTTCTAGCCAACTACCCATCCTGGCCCCTCAAGGTTTTTTGTGGACTCTGCCTACTGTAGCTGAGACAGAGAGCAGCCACCAGCTTCCGTAAAGCAAGGACATGATTTAAGAGTACACTGAATTGAATTCTTAATTTTTAAGCCTGTGTAAGTAAGTAGAAGTCAGTGTTTTGGTTCTCTATTTTTAGGGTTAACTTTACTTAGTGTAACTTTATTTGCCAGGGAGGAAATCTGGCTAGGAGAATATTTGCAGTCATTTGTGACTAGACCTGTTACTTATACTCTGTGAAACAGGTGTCTGAAAGGTGGTGGATCAGACTTGTAGTTGATCGTTTCTGGAGGGCACGGGCTTAATCCCACCCACCTTCCCCAAGCGCATCATTTCCTTTATATCAGGGGTTCTGACATCACTTCCCCAAAAGTGCAAAGGACATACACCTGTTCACATTCTTAACAGCACAGCATGCTGCATAGGGGGTAAATGCACTCACACACTAAAAACATAAAAAACAAAAAAAAATGTTAAACAGGAAGGGAGGTAGGCATGTGGGGAGTGGTGCAATGCACTGGCTGTGGAGTGGCAGTCTTCTGGGAGATGTTCTGGAGGCTGCATTGCTGCCCTATTTGCAGGCACCTCTCTGATCTGAGGGAGGAGGTTGCCCGTCTCCATGCTGACCTGGCGAGGATTTGAGAAACCTCCTCCCCCACCCAGAAACCACCCAGGCCACCACCACTGCCTCAAAGGTTGCCAAGAAAGAGAAGAGGTTGAACCATGGTGTGGGGTCAGGGAGAGTGAGGGTGGTGAAACAGAAGTGCATCCCTCCAGTTGTGCCTCTCCACAATTCATTCACCATTCTGATGGAGCGTGGTTCCTCTATGGAGGCACCCTCAGTGGAGACCAAGGAGGATGCTGGGAACCTCCCCAAAGGAGACCCACAGGAGAGTGGTACAGGCTCCTACAGGGGAAGGAAACAACTCCTAGTGGGGGACTCAATCATTAGGCGGGTGGAACTGGGGGAGGAAGTGGAGAGGTGGGTAAGGTGCCTGCCCAGCACCATGGCTTGGAGGGACAGGAAACAAATACTTAGGATTGTGGGAGCAGCTGCACAGGGGAGGGAGCTGGATGTCATTGACCACCTAGGGACAAATGACCTGGCTGGGAATGAGAGAAGAGCAGTGCAGCAGGAGTTTGTGGCATTGGGGTGGGGCCTTAGACAAGTAGCATGCATGGTAACTTTCTTAGAAGCGCTGCCTGTCTATGGCATGGGTGAGGCTAGGGTACTCCACACCATGGGATTCAATTACTGGTTGAAAAACTGGTGTGGAGCTTAGGGATTTGGCTTCATTGGGGGAGTGGGGGTCCACTTGGAGGGATGCAGGCCTAGATTGGCATGATGGTCTGCATCTGTCTGGGAGGAGGAACTAGGATCCTAGGTGATAGGTTTAAATGCTTCATTGGCAAGCATTTAAACTAGCCAAGGGAGGAGGCACTGAAGAGAAGTGGGGAAATCCGAGCCCCCACAACACAAAACAGGGTAGTTAGTGAAGTAGACACAAAGGTATAGAAGTTGATAGGAAGCAGGACAGGGGTAAATCCAAAAAAAGACAAAGGCAGTAAGGACAGGGATGGGCCTAAAAGGGGTAAGGCCATCAAAAAATGGAGAGCGATGAGTACCAATGTCCATAGTCTGTGTAACGAGCTCCCTGAACTAGTGGCCCTGATGGAAGAGGGGTCCCTGGATATTGTGGCAGTCACAGAAACATGGTACACAGAGAACCATGACTGTGATGTCAACATACCAGGGTACACAATCTACAGGAGGGACAGGGAGAGTAAAGGAGGAGGAGGAGGAGGAGTAGCTCTCTACTTTAAAGGAAGGAATGAAAGCAACAGAACTAAAGGGTAAACAGGGAGAGGAGGAGGCACTGTGGGTCACCCTGGACACAGGAAATGGTACCACAATCCGCACAGGGGTTGTTTACAGACCCCCATCTCAGGGGGAGGCAATGGACAAGGAAATGATAGAAGGAATCCTTAGAATGGCAGAAAAAAGAAAAGATATTCTTGATGGGGGCCCTTATTATGCCAGATGTTAACTGGAGCACCTTTACTGCAGCTACTTCCAAGAGCAGGGTCATTCTCGATGCCCTACAGGGGGCATGCCTCAGACAGCTAGTGTTGGAACCCACTCTGGAGGGAGCAATCTTAGACCTGGTACTCTCAAACAGGGATGGAGAGAGGATCTCAGATTTAGAAGTGGGTAGCCATCAACAAAACAAAATGAAGGAAAAAGCCACTATGGTTCTCAAAAGAGGCGGCAGGGAAGGTTAAGGAGAAAAGGATAGCATTCAGGAAATATAAAGAAACACAGAAGGAGCGGGACAGAGAACTATATCAGTTAAAGCAGAAGGAGGCAGGGAATGCGATCAGAATAGCAAAGGCCCAAACTGAGGAAAATATAGCCAACTCTGTTAAGAAGGGAAAAAAAACTGTTATAGGTACATTATGGAGAGAAGAAAGACCAAGGGAGGGATACTGAAGCTTAATAAAGAGGAGAGAATGTGGGGAGAGGGTGACAGTGAAAAAGAAGGGATACTGAACAAATACTTCTGCTCAATATTCACAAAAGAGGAGGGGGGTACCTAAATCAAACAGTAGAAACACTCTGGAGAGGGGGGTTGATAACAGTCCATTCACAGAAGAAAGGGTTCTGAAAGAACTCTTAAAACTGAAGGTGGACAAAGCAAGGGGGCCTGACAGGATTCACCCCAGAATTCTAAAAGAACTAAGGGGAGAACTAGTGACACCACTGACTACCCACTTTAACAAATCATGGGAGGATGGGGTGGTACCTGAGGGCTGGAGGAAGGCAGATGTGATTCCACTTCTCAAAAGTGGGAGCAAGGTAGAGGCAGGAAACTACAGACCTGTTAGTTTGACCTCAGCGGTAGGTAAAATTATGGCATCATTTCTGAAGGAAAGAACTGTTGAGTACCTAGAGGGCAGCGAGGCACAGGACCCAAGGCTGCATGGATTCACAGCAGGAAGATTGTGTCAGGTGAATCTAATAGATTTATTTGACTGGGTGACCAAAGTAGTAGACCGGGGGGGGTTATGAACATGGCCTACCTAGACTTTAGCGAGGCATTTGACACAGTCTCACACAAAAGATTAATAAACAAGTTAGCCAGCTTTGGAGTGGGTCCCAAGGTGGTAGCCTGGGTAAAAATTTGGCTGGACAACAGGATGTACAGGGTAATAGTAATTGGAGTCCACTCTGAAGAAAGGTGGGTTACTAGCGGGTACCACAGGATTCAGTTCTGGAACTGGTCCTCTTTAATGTTTTTATAAGTGACATTGCGGAGGGACTCGAAGGAAAAGTATGTCTCTGTGAAGATGACACAAAGATCTGCAACAGGGTTGATACATGGGGGTGGAAAGGATGAGATGGGTCTTGGCAAGGTTGGAGGAATGGTCAAATGTATGGCAGCTTAGATTCAATGCAAACAAGTGCAAAGTAATGCACCTGGGAAATAAAAACCCAGGGGAAGAGTACACAATGGAGGGTGAGATACTAACAACAACAAAAATGGAAAGGGACCTGTGGGTAGTCATATCAGATGACCTGAAGGTGGGCAAGCAATGTGAAAAGGCAGTAAGGAGGGCTGGGGGTACAGGGATGCATAGGAAGAGGCATCACCAGTAGAAAACAAGAAGTTGTTATCCCTCTGTACTGTGTGCAGTTCTGGAGACCCCATCTCCACAAGGGCATAGACAGGATGGAGGCTGTCCAGAGAAGGGCAACTAAAATGATGGAGGGTCTGCACCAGAAGCCATACAAAGAGAGACTAAGGGAGCTTAATATGTATACCATTGAGGAAAGTGGGGGGGCATGATAGAAACTTTCAAGTACCTCAAGGAAATCGACAAAGTCCAAGTGGGTAGCATCTTTCAGAAAAAGAGATGTGCAAGAACAAGGCAGCACAATTTGAAGATGTCAGTGTCAGTGGCTCAGTAGGTAGCACACTCGCCTCTGAGGCCGGGAGATCAGAGGGCTGTGGGTTCAGTTCCCACATCTGGCACTTGGGTTAATATCCCAGTACTGACACTGTAGTGCAGCATGAGAGGGGTGCTGCACTTCTGAGGTGCCGTCTTTCGGATGAGATGTTAAACCGAGGTCTCATCTGCCTGGATTGGTGGTAGTTCAGGTGGATGTTAAAGATCCCATGGCACTTATCGAAAAGAGTAGGGGAATTTCCCCAGTGTCCTGGCCAAATTTCCCTCATTCACTAAAAATACCACCAACAGCTTAATCTGGTTCAAGGTCAGTTGGCATTCATCTGTATCCCCCTCCCCCGGGTCGTGCCTGAAAATAGGCAGGATTTGTCTAGTGCACTTACCCGGTCAACAAAAGCTAAATAAATAAAATAAAATAAAGATAGAGGGGGGACGGCTCAGAGGTAATGTGAGGAAGTATTTTTTTCACAGAGAGGGTTGTGAATGCATGGAATGGCCTTCCTGAGGAGGTAGTGGACTCAAAAACAGTGGGGGAATTCAAGAATGCATGGGACAGACATAAGGTAATTCTAGTGGGGGGTAGAAGGAAGTAGGCTGTTCGTTAACTATTATCTGCAGCTTATCCATTAGGTAGGGACATGGGCAGACTAGGTGGGCCAAGCAGTCCTTATCTGCCATCAAATTTTCTGTTTGTATATTTCAGTTCACTATGGTTTTAGCTGTTCCCAAGTCTTCCATCTTTCTGAGAAATCTTTTGTGTGGTACTGAATCAAAAGCATTGCTGAAGTCAAAGTACAGCAGAGCCACAGCATGGCCCTTGTCTACTTCCTTGGTCACCCAGTCAAAGAAATAAATAAGGTTAGTCTGATAAGACCTTTCTGCCATGAAACTATGTGGTTTACTATTATGGAGCCCATTGCTAAGTAGTCCATAAGGTCTTCTTTGATTAGTGATTCCATCAGCTTACCCATAATGGCGGTCAGATTGACAAACCTGTAGTGCCCTGGTTGCTCCCTATCCCCCCATGAAGTGGTACAATGTCTGCCATTATCCAATCCCTTGCAACTTCTCTGGACCTACATGAGCTGTTGAACAGCCCAGCCAGTGGTTCAGCCAGTTCTGCTGCTAATTCCCTAAGCATCCTTGTCCAGAGCCACCTGTGACTGTTTCTCCTAACCTCCCAGGTAGTCACTTCTGTTCTTCGCACCTGTCTACAATCACCACCTCTGCCTGCCACCACCCTCCCCCCTCCCCATATCTACCCCAGCCTCTCTCCTTAGCCCAGGTCCACCAACTTCCTCTCTTACCCTCCTTCAACTCCCTTCCTCTCTCCCTTTTCTAATCTGCTCACCCCACACAATGTTGCACTTGTTCCCTGATTCTTGCCTCCCACCCACCTCTCCTTCTACCTCCTTCCCAGTTACCCCTCTACAACCAGTCTCTCTTCCACTGTCCTACACTACCTGGCACAATTGGCAGCAACTCATTTTTTTCTACTCTACCTTTCCCTTTGACAATGTCCTTCTGGCAGCTTTAATTCATGTAAATATTATTTGTTGTGACTCATCATTCTTAAATGTATGCCTGATTATGTTGTTCTAACTGTTATTTATATTACCTGTAGCTTTAGACCATGTATACCCTGTACAGAATTTTGTATTCAGACTGCTTGCCTGCTAATCTCACACAAACTGTACTTCTATTCTTTGTATACTGACGTGGAACCTTTGTTAAAGAGCCATTGGCTCATAGGTATTTATCCGAAATTCTAATAAATAAATAAATCCTTAGATGCAACCCATGTGGTCCTGGGGCCTTATCTAGTGTAAAGTCTGCCATCTCCACCCTGCACCCACAGAAAATATAAATAAATAACTCTGTTCGTACAGCATAGTGGGAAACAATGGAGCAAGAGGTAGGGAGAGCTGATCACCACGCCCACATTCACACACTCTCCAGAGTCCGGATCGCCAAGAGTGCTTCAGTCCTAAGGAGTTCACCCTCATTACCCTCTGCTCATTCCTCTGCTTTGTTGTCATGATACCCCATCCCTTTCAGGACCATCTCACTATTAAGTATTGGCTGCCTCATATCCGGGACTCCCTTAGCTGCCACTTTGATGCCACTTTTGGGCATGGACCCAAAGTCCTCCTTAGTGAATACTGAGCAAAAGTAGTCATTCAGGATGGTGGCCTTTCATTCATCCTCCTCTATCACCCAACCCCCTTCAACTAGCCATTTGATGCCCCCTCCTTTTTCCTTTTATCACCGATATATCTAAAAAACTAAAACTGTGTTTCTCCGTTCTTGACCCCCTCTGGGATATGCAGCTTTGTGTCCACTTTCACCTCCCTGACAGCCCACTTTGCCTCCTTATTTTTCCATAGATAATCCTTCTTTTCTGCCTCCCCATGCTTTTCCTTGTATTTATAGAAAACCTTTTTGGCCCCAACTGCTTCCCTGACCTAGTTGAGAACCATAGTAGAATCTTACACCTGTTTTTTAGATAATGTTCTTATGCTTGCCTTTGATGCCTCGAGGATGACTTCTTTTATTGCCCCCATCTCTCCTCTATCCCTCTTATGTCCTCCAGCACTATTAACTTATCCTGACCAGTTCCTTCAACCTATTGAAGTCCACCCTTCTAAAGTCAAGCACTTCAGTTCTTGAGTGTGGGTAAATACCACTTGCCTTTATGCACTGTGCAATTTGACCAATGTAACTTGGAATGGCTAAGTGACTTCTGAATACTTATTCTTCCTGAGGGAAAATGGAGAAGACTTCAAAATCACTATAGATGTTTATTTTTTTTTTTTGTGCCTCCCCTTCTCTGGCTGCCCACTCCTTCAGGTTCCCTAACGCCCCTCCCGACTGCCTGCCCCGACTCCCATACCAGCTATCACCTCATATGGCAGTCCCCCCAGGTAACCCGGCATATCCCTTCACTGGGTGGGTCCCACTCCTCCAAGGGGGAAGGCACCGGTGGGGGTGGCCAGCGCATTCTCTCCATTGGCCCGGGGTACTGCTGAGGCATGACGGTCATGGAATAGGTGGCATCGGAGGGCAGAGGGGCTGTCATCCAGCCAGCCAGGGAGTATTTTCCTGTTTTTTTCTTGTGGGGACTGACATCCTGACGTCAAGGCATAAGCCAGATGTCTGTCACTCCCCCTTGAACTCCGCATCAGGCATCACTGCTGTGCTCCCAGCCTCCGCCAGGAGTCAGCATGCACCGATGTGCGTCCCCACCCACCTCCCAGAGAAGGAGAGCTGTCCCTGGATGCTCCATCCTTCTACTCCCGGCCGGCCCTCTGGCGACCCGAGTCCATTCCCTAACCCGGGTCTCCAGCGTTGCAGGCAGAAATCCAACCACTGCACCAGTGGTCCAGCTATAGATGTTTATTGTTAGATAAGTGTATAGATTGTGTGGCATTTAATAAACAGAATAAATGTTATTTGTCTTGGCCCTTGTTTAAAGCAACAATATTTGTTAGACAGTAAAAACTTTCATCATACAGTTTTTTTAGTAAAAGTACATTTCTGAAACTATTAAATTCATCATCAGTGTATTTTTAATTTTCTTAGATATTTTCAAATCAGCTTGTATAGGTACATTTACAATAAATGACTCATGTCATAAAAGATGACTGCCACTCACAATTTTTTAAGATCTTTTCCACTCAGGTTACCTTTTGAAAGTACATACTAGATTCATATGGGGGATGTATTATGATGATGCTTCCACATGTTTTTGATGGTAAACAGCACAGTACTGTACCAATATATTTCATTTTTTCATGGCTGGCATGGAAGCAGGAACTTTTAAAAACCTCAGAATACTGTATCATCATTCAGGAATGAAAGAAAACTAAAAGAAAAATAAGCATATTTATGTTTTTGCCAGAAAAAAAAAACATTAGTGTTGTAAAACACTACATAGTGTTAAAGGGTATACATTAATATGTATACCCTTGAGGAAAGAAGGGAGAGGGGGGACATGATAGAAACTTTTAAGTACCTCAGTGGAATCAACAAAGTCCAAGAGGGTAGCATCTTTCAGAAAAAGAGACGTCCAAGAACCAGGGGACACAATTTAAAGACAGAGGGGGGGCGGTTCAGGGGCAATGTGAGGAAATATTATTTCACAGAGAGGGTAGTGGATGCATGGAACAGCCTTCCTGAGGAGGTTGTGGGGTCTAAAACTGTGGGAGAATTCAAGAATGCATGGGACAGACCTAAGGCAATTCTTGTGGGGGGTAGGAGGAAATAGGCTGTTGGTTAACTAGGATCTGTGGCCTATCCTGTAGGTAAGGAAATGGGCAGACTAGATGGGCCAAGTGGTCCTTATCTGCCATCAAAGCCTATGTTTCTATGTTTCTAGTGACTAAGAAATACTTCTGCTTTAAACGTTTTTTCTAGAAGTGATAAATATTAAAGTAATAGTGATAAGTATGTATTTTTGACTGTATTTTCCCACGTCTGAATAATACTGACATGCCTGTAGTTAGACAGTTCTGCAGATTGATGGTTGCTGTCTAAAAAGAGTGTGTACTGTATTTTCCTCAAATCTGCAAACTCACAAGTGAGTCGAGAAAGGACATGCAAGTCTTCAATCTGCATGCTGTTCTCTTTCCAGAACAAGGTGACATACTATGAATAAAGATAAAAAACACTGCTGTGATTTTGATGCCTGCGCTGTATGTAATATGTTGAAAGACAATCAATCTGTAGGAATACTACAGGTACATATTAAGTGGGGATTTAGTGTAGAAAAACCTTTCTTGGATCCTGGGCTCCTGTATTGCTTGAGGCAGGTTAGTTTCCCTGTAAAGCAACTGTGCTCCTGTATAGCTGAAAGATGTTTGGAGGCAGCTTAGCCACTGAAGGAATATAATCTAGAGTTTCTGAGATCTGGGAAACAAAGGTTTGAACTATACCCACTGGCTTGGGTAGGTATTAGGGATGGATGGTCAGGTACTAAAATAACCAACCCCCAAGACTGGACTTCAGCAGGGCAGATTTTAAAAAGATGGATGAATGACTCAAGGATGACCTGTCAATTTCTAAAGTTTTAAATTGTTTAATTTTATATAAGCAGGCTGCAGTTTCATCAAGCATCTATCTAATCAAACTTGTAGAATAGGTAAGGGAGAGACAAACAATGTTAATCGAGTGCATAAGGTGCCGAATGTTTAAAAGTAGAAAATAGGGAGGATCTGCAAACAGCTATACTTATGATAAGTGTATTTATATAATAGCCTTAGAGGAGGAGATTAGCAGTCTAACGGATCATACTGGTGGTAATGAAAGTATTCCCAACCTAGAAAGCTTTTTGGACAGTTTCTGTAATGCCCTAATTAGGCAGAACAGAGTTAGGAAAACAAAGGAGGGGGCAACAATTGAACAGTGGGGAAGGGTCAATAATACTAGTGGCTTCTGAGTGTAATGAGGAAGGGATTGGAAACAGTAGAGGTGCCAGAGCAAAGAGAAAATGGGACAACAGAAACAATGATGATGAGGACAGTTTTGAAGATGAATTTTCATGGACGTGGGTTGAAGGAAGGAAAAAGGTTAAGATAGGTAGGGTGACAGAGGCGTTTAAGGTTCCCCTTGCAAATGCATCTCAAGCTTTAAAAACATCATGACAAAGAAAGTACAAATCAAAATAGGGAGGAGCAAAATTCTAAGGCAGTACATGAAAATAAGAATGTGACGATGGCAGTCGCAGTGAGGTAGTAAGAAGGCAAATCCATGAGAGAGATGAGATACAAGATTTGGAGCAAAGTCTGGTGGCAATAGGAGATTCAATCATAAGAAACATAGCCACTGTTATATGTAATGGGAGGAAGGAAAAGGTAACAGCATGCTGCCTACCTGGTGCCAAAACTAGTGACATAAGGAAGAACATAGGTGGTTTGCTACAAGGGGCAGGGGGAAGTCCTACTGTATTGCTCCATATATGAACAAAAAACATAGGTTGAAGAACAGATGAAAACATAAAAGCAGATTCTGAGGCAGTAGGTGGGTACCTGAAGGGCAGAAAATGAAAGGCTATGGTTTCAGAAATTCTCCCAGTGCCTAGGGCAGGAACAGGTAGACTGAGGGGGGGAGGGGTTATAAGGATCAACAGATGGCTTAAAAACTGGGCAAAAAGAGATGCTTTTGATTTTATTCAAAACTGGGAAGTCTTTGACAAGCAAGAAGATTTGTACCAGAAGGACAGTTTGTGCCTAAACAGATTAGGGGTGAGGCAGTTAGCAGATAGACTCCTCGAGTATGCAAGTATGCAAAAAAGTTTAGCAAAGGGGCATGGGAGAGGGGAATCAATGCTCAAAGATATTGCTGAAAATAATGCAATAGTAAAGAAAACACTAACTAGGAATGGTCTAGGTAAAAAATGCAAATGCATTCTAATTAATACACATAGCCTCAATAATAAAATAGGGGAAGTAGAAATGCTAGTTACCTCAGAAGATTCTGAAATAACTGGTGTAACATAAACATGGTAGACCAAAGATTATGACTGGAACAAAGAACTTGAGGGGAATAAGCTCTTTAGGAAGGACAGAACAGGGAAAAGAAGGGGAGGAGTGGCACTTTCTGTTAAAACATCCCTTGTGGTCAGAAGAGATCATAAAGAACGATGATGCTAATGACAATGAGATTATATGGATAAGGGTAGGATCCAATAACCAAGATGACATTATAATGGGAATTTGTTACAGATCACCGGGACACTTAGAATCTATGGATAAAACTCAAGTGATCTGGAACATTTCATGGATATGAAAAACATCTTACTATTTGGGAATTTAAACTTACTGGGAATAAACTGGGAGAATGGCGATGGAGGTGGACAGTCGGTTAGCTGTAAATAGTATAAACCTTAACTTACAGCAGCACGGTATGGAACCAACTAGAGGCGGCAACATTCTTGATGTTGCATTAAGTGATTTAGGAGATGATATTATACACCATTAGGTGATAGTGACCACCAGATGGTAACTTTTACAATAGAGAAATATAATATGAAGGATAAAGGAACAACTAAATATAGCTGCTACAAAAGGGCAGACTTTAACTCAATGAAGATGGATTTGGATAACTGGAGACGGAAAGAGGAAATGACTAACAAAACTATCAGCAATATATGGAAGATACAAGAAAGCAAAATCAAGGATTTGGAAACTAAATTTGTACCTCGAAGTAACAAATATAACAAGAATTGGAAGTCACCTTTATGGTTAAACAGGAAAGTCTTAAAAAATTAGGCAAAAAAGAGGTTGTTCAAGAGAGCAAAAGACACTGGGAATAAAGATTTGTGGGAATGTTAATTATTAGTAGCCAAGGAGTGTAAAATTTTAATTAGGAAAGCAGAAAAGGAGAAAGAGAGTATTGCCATAAATGATAAAAGTAGTCTAAAGTTGTTTGGGGCATATGTTAAGAAAAAGAAATGCAGGGAGTAAGATGCTGAGACCTTTAATTGAAGGAAGTAACAGAACAGATAACAATGAAGCTGCGAATGTATTAAATAAGTGTTTTGGGTCTGTATATCAAGCATCTGCGGTAACCGAGGAGCTGGACATTAAGCCCCTGGTTACAGAAGAAGTGGTGTATACAGCTTTGAATAACTTAGATACAAACAAATCTCAGGGGCCAGATGGGATACACCCAAGATTATTAAAGGAATTAGCCCATACACTGAAGGGACCAGTTACTTGGCTTTTCAATAAATGACTGGAAACAGGTGAAACACCAGAGATATGGAGATCTGCTACTGTCATCCCCATCCATAAGAAGGAGAAGGGGCTGATAATGCAAATTACAGGCTGGTGAGCCTTACGTCTGTATTGGGGAAACAATGGAGACTATTTTAAGAGGCATAATGGAGGAACAACTGACTATTAATAACCTGTGGGATGAAACGCAACATGGCTTCAGGAAAGAGAGGTCTTGCTTAGCCAATGTAACCACTTTTTTTTTTGACAGGGTGAATCTAAGACCAGATGAAGGAAAATCAGTGGATGTGGTCTATCTGGATTTCAAAAAGGCATTTGACAACACCATGCTGCATGCCAAATTAATTAAATGTCTGAAAAGAAGTAGGAATAAATAGCAAGTTTATAGCATGGATAAGATCTTGGCTGAGTAATAGACCACAGGGGGTGCTAGTGAACAGGCAAAATTCTGGAAAAATGGAGGTAACTAGTGGGGCCCCACAGGGGTTGGTGCTAGGACCAACTCTGTTCAATATTTATGTATACAGTATGAAAATAAACTGAGGGGGCTGACTATCCAAATTTGCTGATGACACAAATTGTGGCTATGGTGAAACAGGTTAGGTCATTGCAAACTGAACTGGATGAACTACATAAATCATCAGTTAAGTATAAAATGAGTTTCAATCTAGACAGGTGTGTGGTAATGTACTTATGCCATAAAAACATTAGTGCAGAATACAGACTAGGGAGTGCAATCCAAAAGTCACTGAAAGTGAAAGGGATCTGGAAATAACTATATTAGACAATTTAAAATGTGCTTAACATTGTAATGAGGCTGTCACAAAATGTAACAAGATAATGGGATGCAGTAGGAAGAATAGAGAGAGTAGGAGTAGAGACATGGTGATGCTTACAGTATGTATATGGCACTGGTGAGGCCACACTTAGAGTACTGTGGCCAGTTCTGGTCACCGCAAAATGTGGATGCATCTAAAAACTAGAAAGGGTCCAGAGGAAAGCAACAAAAATAATTAAGGTTTTGGATAATCAGTCATATGAACAGAGATTCAGTAGCCTGGGATTGTATTTATAGGAGAACAGAAGATTACAAGAGGATCTGATCACAGTATGTAAAGCTTTGAAATACGAGGATATGATAAATTGTTTGCATGTGGAACTAAGGATTTTCTGTAGGAAAACAAGAGGGCATAAATCCCCACTGCAGACCACATTAAAACTGTAAAGAGAGGACGTTGGTTCACTCAAGGGGTGGTCCATTAAATTTGCTTGCATAGTAGGCTCTATGATGAAGCTAGCATCAGCCACATATAAATGACTGCAGGAACCAGATCTACCTTATTCTCAGAAAATCCAAAGGGCGTGTCAGAGGGAGGCAGGGGTGGAGGTAACAGAGAATATGGGAAAGGACATTACAAGCTTGCAATAAGACCAACATCCCCATGTCCTGCAGCTAATTAAAAGGGACTGCCTTGATGAGGTTCCTCCTTACTCCTACATGCATAAAACACTATACAGCAACTAACTCTGACCAGTGTTGGAGGGACTATGGGCAGGAATATACACACTATCATATTTTCTGTGTGTCCTTGAGAACAGACCTTTTGTAAGGAAGTACTCACTCTTCTTGCCCAGATCCTCCCAGCACAGGTAGCATCATCTTTCCAGCATCTGTTTTAAGAAGCTTTAAACAAAAATACCTTGAAAATAAGGATTATAACATTTATTGGCTGGTCACAGTAATTGCTATTAAAGCAGTCACCATTAAATGGTTCAAACACCCCTCTGGTTGAATGGCTTCTTCACTAAGTTGAGGAAACAAGATGTATGGAGCTTGCTAAAGCACTCTTAAATTAAAAGAAAGATGGTTTGGCCGGACTGTGCAGCGGTAGCATTATTGCTCATGATGCCGCCAGTGACCCGGGTTCTGAAATGAGCTTGGGTTGTCAGGGGCCAGCTGGGGGGGGGCTGAAATGACTCAGAGGATGCTGTCCTCCTCCTCCCAAGGGGAGAGGACACTGTGTCCTGCTACAATACAGCCATCTGCTAACATGTGGGTGGTAGGGCATTGGACACAGAGGGGGGAGGGATGTTCCATGTTGAGTATCACGAGTGTTCTGACACATGCTTACATTGGGGACTGTGTCCCAACACCTGCATCCCTGTGCAGAGGGAAAAATGGCAGAACAAAGAGAGGAAAAATGAAGATGGAAAACACTGTGGCTGGCAGGATGATTGCTAACCTCTGCAGGCAGCTCAACAATGATCCAGAGACCTCCCAGATCTGGATCCATTGTTCAGCAGGTTGAATGATTCCCTTCCACCCTGCCACAGAGGAAAAGCCATGGAGTACTCAGGAGAGGTATGACCAGCAAGAAGTCAGGTGATGGGGCTGGGAGGGTTGGCAGGAAGGAGGGTCAGCCAGGGGTGTAGAAGGAAAAAGCAGAAATAAAAAAAAAAGAAAGATGATTGTACTATGACATGAACAAAGGTAAACCAGGTTACGGAAATGAATAATACCTCTAGCAATGCATAAGTAACCCAATGCTGATATGCACAATGTATGTATTTACCCTGGCTGAAATGTATTACCTGTGTGATAATACTCTGAAGCATTTTGTACTGAATGTCTTTTTTTGTACAGTTTTATATGACATTATTTGAACAGTGCTGTTTTCTATGTGGAAAATAATGAAATACAAAGTAAAAAAAAAAATTGTGATGCAAGCACTATTTGTACCAGCATGCCTGATAGTTCAAAAATGCAACATATATTGTCCCCAACCACTTGCCTTGAACGTTTTATTACTGAATGCCACATACAGTATAACAATTCAAAACAGGTTTCAAGTCAAATGAAACTTCTCAATTCCTTCATATGAAGATATATTGCACTTTTTTCCAATCACTGGAAACCAAAGCATTTCTTCTGCTTCCTAGCCTTAGTGTAGTTGATCTGAGGAGGAGAAGATGTGTATGTGACCAGGTCCGTACACAAATGTGGTGACGTTTCACTGTCTCAGTGCAGCTTCCTCAGAACTCACTGCTGTAATTCTGGTCCAAAATGAGTTTTAGGAGTTGATCCCAAAACACATTTTGGTTCACATTACAAGGTGGCACTTATGTGATTATGATTTTGTGTGGCAACTTGGAAATCCTGAATATTTGTGGTAAAAATAGCAAAATTGGTCAAGGTATGAATAAAAGAAGAAAAACTGCAAAACATTGACTATTTCCATGCTCATACACAATACACATACTTTAAGACAGTTCTTTTGCAGTTTTTGTTCTTACTGCAGACAGAGGAGTGCACCAAGTGACACTGAGAAATTATGCTGACTGACTCTGAAGATCTTCAATGAGGTATCGAGGTATGGGTGCTGGGGGGAGTGGCATGGATGCTAGAGGGTGGGTGATTTTTTATGGCTCACACAGTAGGGGTGATACTGGTAGCAGAGATGGGCACCCACCTTCTGTAACTGAGTTGACAGATGTGTCAAAAGGAATGGCAACAAGGCTGGACACTCGCCACCGGATATTTACATGACAGCTGGGCCATGTGGAGGTTGGGACACCAGCAGAAGGGCTGGGCACCTGTTACCCTTAATTTGATATAACAGCTGGGTCAGTGAGACCAACAGCGGGGTCGTGCACCTGACATTGGCCATTCATATGACAGCTGGGTTAAGCAGGATGGGGGACACCGGCAGTGGGTCTGGGTACCCATCACACATAATTCACTTGAAAGCTAAGTCAGGGGAGACCAGTTGCATGGTTGGGCACTTAACACTGTTCATTTTTATGACAACTGGATCAGGCATGAGGTGACAATGGTGGTAGCTACACACACAAGAAAACAACACTCACCATAAAATAAAACATTATGGCAAAAATATGCTTCCAGAATGAATTTATTTAAAGTGCCATTCTCCATCTAGTTGCTGGGGAGAACCAACTGGAGAATGGCACTTTAAATAAATTCACTCTGGAAGCATATTTTTTAAATAGTGAGCATTGATTTCTTATATGTGTGTCTGGACAGTAAGCCAGGGTTTACAATTGCACACCTATGGCTTAACAGCACTCATGTAGCACATGGTAAGTGTTCTGTCATCTGTTTTCCCATGAAAGGCATTAGTCACATAACCAGGCGTACAACTAAGCAGCACAATCATGAGTTATGACAGGAGTCTCATGTTGTGTGACTCACAACTCCCTAATTTGATGACATTTTAAAAAAAATATTGTTTCTTTGAAACCATAATCCACGAAAGAATCAATCTTACACCCTACAGAGTGGACCACAACAGTTTCAGACTTAATCGACAACACAATGTGTTGTTCTACATGCACAAAGTTTGTTCTTTGTTTCACAGGTTTCGTGACTGCTAATGTTCACATTAGCTGTCGTGTTAGATAATATCACTGGATTTCAGATGGCAAAACTGAATTTATGTCAGTTTTGCAAAAATTCAGCTATCTTCAGAACATTACAGTTTTTAACTGAGTATTAGTAAAAACTGAGCTAATTTTATTTAATTCAAAATTGGGTCAAACTCTAACAAACCTGAAAGTGTCAGGTTCCAACTCACAGCCATTTTTCTGCTATTGCACAGCACAGAAAATTCTTAATTTTCATATTTTTGCAGTATGTGTTTTCAACCTTACTGAACTTCGAAACCACTGAACTAAATGTTATCCAAGGTACAGGATTCTAAAATTCAGGCACAGTCTCAATGCATGCAAAATGTCAGACTAATCGGTCCAGGGGTGGCCACATTACTAATGTGCAAAACCCAGGGTTTAACATTAAACTGCGTACTCAACCCTTTGTATTTTAATTGTATGCTAGCCTGTAAGGGAATGTGTCAAGGTCATAGAAGTGCAGGGGCCCCCAGTAGAAAAGGAAGGGTTGGAGGTGTTGTGGATCATCCTGGAGACAGGCTGGGGCCACTGTCTGTACATGGGTGGTATGCAGACCTCCAACACAAGAAAAGGAGTTAGATAAGGCACATGGGGAAACCATCATCAAGATAGCAAGAAAGGGGAAAAGCTGGTAATTGATAACTTCAGTCTGCCAGATGTGGATTGGAGCCTTTCAACAACAGTTTCAGCAAAGAGCAGGGCCATCCCTGATGCTCTGCAAGGGGCTTTTCTCAGGTAGCTAGTCAATGAACCAGGGATGGGGCAGTGCTGGACATTGTGATTACAAATAGGGAAGGTATTGCAGATGTCACAGTGGTCAGTGAAAGATGTGTATGCAATGCATCTCACTAGATTCTGGAGTGAAGCCAGGGGTAGCAAGCCTGAAACCATAGCAGAATGCAACAGTAACTGCACCCAAGAACCACAGCTGGAAAAAGACTGAATTCAAAATACAGTAATAATTTATTTGTTACACAAAATAGCATGAAGGAACTGGCTGGAGTACAGCCAAAAGGGTTTGACTGTCCTCCAGCCAGGTTTTTTTTTTGTACCAAATAAATCATTATTGCATTTTGCATTCAGTCTTGAATGCAGTTACTTTCACACTCAGGCGTCGAAGTGGGCAGTGCCCTAGGTACCAGTGATCATCCTACACTACACTCAGTGTGGTTTAATTATGAGACAGGGACAGAGGCCAGCCACACAAGGACAATGGTCCTGAAATTTAGGAGGGTGGAGTTTAAAGAAATAGGAGATGACTGCCTCAGAAACTGCCTCATGGAGGGGGGATTGTCAGGGAGGGGGTAGCAGTACAGTGGGAAAACTAAGGGAGGACATAATTAAGGCAACCAGCCTCTGCATGGAGGAAATAAGTCAAAGCAGAAGGAAAAATAGACTGTTATGGTTCTCTAGGGAAGTGGCCAAGGTAGTGAAAGAAAAAAGGGTGTTACTCAGGTGGTAAAAGAAAATGCAGGGGAAGGAAGGCAGACAGGTGTACCAAGTAAAGTAGAGGGAAGCAGGAAAGGCAGTGAGGAGAACAAAGGCACAGACAGAGGAAAGAATAGTCAGTGGAGTAACTAAATGGGATAAGACGTTCTTCAGGTGCATCAGCGAGAAGAGGAAGGCAAGGGGATAGATAGTTAGGATAAGGAGGATGGCAAGGGGTACTGCAAAGAAGAGGTCCAACAAAAATCAAGCATCCTGAACAGGGACCTCTTCTCAGTCTTCTCTGTGGAGGAAGGGGGGGGTTGGATCACCAGGGAGCCGCAGGAACGGGGGGTGGGTGGACACAAGTCCATTTTCAGAGGAAAGAGCTCTGAAGGGACTTGCATCTCTGAAAGAGGACAAGGTTATGGGAACAGATGGGATAAACACAAGGCTACTAAAGGCACTTGGGGAGGGAAAGGGGGGGGAAGGAAAATTGTTCAACCAGGAAAGGCACACTAAGCCAGCGCTTGTTTCCAGGTGTGACCTGGGAGCACAAGAAAGTTAAGTGACATACTCAGGGTCAAACAGTGAGCAAATTAGGGCTGATGGGATTCAAACCCAGATCTCCAGGTTTGCAGCTCAGTGCCCTTAACCACCACTCTAAGCTGCCCCACTGACAGCCTTATTCAACAGTTCTCTGGAAACAGGCATGGTTCCAGAGAACTGGAGGACATAGTCCCTCTACATAACAGCAGCAACAGAGAGGGAGCTAGCAACTATAAAACTATAGGCCAGTCAGTCTCACCTCAGTGGTGTGGAAATTAATGGAAATCCTGTTAAAGGAAAGGTTGGTAGAGTATCTTGAATCTAATGGGCTTCAAGACCACAGGCAGCATCAATTCATGGGGGGAGAGGAACACGCCAGATGAATTTAATTGAATTATCGTTCAGGTGGCCAGGAAAATAGATCAAGGAGGGTAGTGGGCATGGCCTATTTGGACTTTAGAATAGGCTTTCAATACTATGCTACACAGGAGACTGATAAAGAAATTGAGCACCCTATGGGTGGGATTCAAAGTGGTGAATCTGGTTAGAAACTGGGTTAGAAACTGGTTAACAGATAGGAGACAGTGGGTGGTGGTTAAAGGCACTCTCTGTAATGATGGGAGAGTGACCAGTGGGGTGCCGCAGGGTTCAGTACTGGGACCAGTCCTCTTAAATGTCTTCATAAGTAGCATAACAGAATGGCTGGAAGGGAAGGTTTGCCTTTTTGCCGATGACACAGAAGTCTCTAATAGGGTGGACACTCAGGAGGGGATGGAGAAAATGCATAGGGATCTTGGGAAACTTGAGGAGTGGTCAACAGCATGGCAGTTGGGGTTCAATGTCAAAAACTGCAAAATCATGCACCTGGGTCATAGGAACCCAGGTGATGAGTATAAGAAGGGGAGATACTGACAGTCACTAAGCAGGAAAAGGACCTTGGGGTTATCATATCTGATGACCTCAATGTGGCAGGGCAGTGTGACAAAGCAGTAGGTATAGAGCCAGTTGGATGTTGGGACACATAGCAAGAGGTTTCTCTAGCAGGAGAAGGGAGGTGGTGTTGCCACTGTATTGCTTGCTGGTGAGTCCCCACTTGGAGAACTGTATCTAGTTCTGGAGGCTGCACCTTAGAAAGGACATAGGCAGGGTGGAGACAGTCCAGAGGAGGACAACTAAAATGGTACAGGGGTTGCACCAAAAGCCCTATAAGGACAGAATGTGGATCTCAGCATGTGCACCCTGGAAGAGAGGAGAGCAAAACAGGACAAGATACAGACCTGCAAGTACCTCATGGGTAAATAAAGTGCAACAGAGGAGTCTCTTTCTAAAAGAAAAAGAGCATCAGGAATAGAGGGCATGTGATAAAGCTGGAAGGGAGATGTTTTTTGGGGTTGTGAGGAAGTACTGCTTCACTGAAAGAGATGTAGATGCTTGGAACAGACAGCCAGCAGAAGTGGCGGAGGGGAAAACAGTAGGGGCTTCAAACATGCATGGGATAGATGCTGGGGAATATTAGTAAATAGGTAGGGATGAGCAAGGATGCCAGAGACTAGTTGGGGTCTGTGGAGAAAGACTAAGCAGGGACCATCAGGGTAGACTGGGTGGGCCAGGCGGTCCTCTTCTGCCAACAAAATTCTATGCTGCTATGTCCAGACCCCCCCCCCAAACCCAGTCTAGTTATAGTTCCTGGCATTCAGTGCCCCCCAGCCCTGTTCCCCTCCACTGTCAGATATGTGTGTTTGTCCCTCACTGATGTATGTGCCTTAATGTCTGATCTAGTCCCTGTTACATGCTAGCACTACCTTGTAGAACTGCTTCACACAGTTCTACAGGTCATGGTGGTGCTCTAATGTGTGACCAGGTGTGCAAAGTGAGAATATCTCAGTGCATCATTTATATGCTGACCACCGCCTCTTTTGCCATTCAGCTGCAATGCTCTGTGCAACCACAGAAGGAAGGGCTTGCAAGCTCATTATGTGTGACACACTGGAGGCCACTATTAGATAGTGGTACAAAGGTGTTGTTCTGTCCACTGTGCTCCACCAATTGAAAATGTATGGAGTCCATTGTTTGGATTGGGATTCTTTTCCTGCAAATTGAGATTTGTTTTTTGGGAGAAGGGGCCTCATCTCTAATTATAAAATGGCAAGAAAAAATCTAGAAATTTCATTGGCCTAAAGATGTCACCTGACCATGATTTAAATCTCTACAAATGCATGATCTGGTACCAAATCTCATTTTCCTACCAAAAAAAAACTACTTAGAGCCATTTTATAAGTATAATAAGCCCCTACAGGGTGTGCATTGTAGGATTTTAATACACTTCCCAGGGATGTAAGGACACTCATCCTTTGGCCTCATGTCTTATTACACCCCTGGGGTGTGTATTAAAATCCTGCTATGCACACCCCTGTCATGGCTTATTATCAGTTTATACAGTGGCAAAAAAATGTCTTGTAATCCGATTTGTCAATGACCACCTTAAATAGCGAAGGTATCCCAGCACAGCTTCACTGTATTAAGGTCCAGCAGCTGTATGATCTCACATTTTCAGCAATCAGAGATTATTACACCATAATGTCTGAAATTAGAAAAAAAACTCCCTCCCACCATACCACAGTGTGCCCCCTCCAATAAAAAACACACACAATTTCTTGTTTTTTACACTCTGTAGTTCTTGTTTATTTGTTTGCTTTGTTTTTTATGTGTGCTACATCAAAACACAAGCAAGGAAATGGTTCTTCACCAGGACAGTGCGTGGCTGTTCACTTCTGATACCAGTTGCTCACAATAGAAACCGCTCACTTCTATTTCTTTATTCTTCTTTTTTCTTCCCTTATTTTAAATTTAAAAGCAGAAACTGCAACTGTGTGCAGTACTTAGCACAAAAAGCAATATTTCAAAGAGGCAGCATGCAACTGTCCCTTTCAGTTGCAACCGTGATTGCTCGCTATAAAAAATCTTACCAAACAAGTGGGAGGGTGGCCAAGGACACAAACAGCAGAAACTAACACATCACCAGGACTGGTGGGTGGGCAGATGGATTCATGGATGGGGGCTGGAAGAGGAGACACTTTTACACTGAAACTGATTTAAGCAGTTCTGAGGAGCGAGGTGAAAATAGAATCCGTTTACACTTTTCTTAAAATATATATGTGCATATAGAAAAAATAAGTACAGTGCTCCCTCATTATAATGAATGATTTCAGAGTCGTTTCACCCGTTCGTTATAGCATTACGTTTGTTACAGCGAGGACCACTACTTTTCCACCCCAAAGCAATGTAAAAACACTATGTATGGCAGCGCACTATAAAATAGAGAAAACTTAATTTTGTTTTATTAAGTTTTATTCAGATCAAATAATATTCAGGAAAAAAAATAAAATGTCAACACTGGCTATTAATTTCATTTCCTAATGTCTTTTTAAATCATGAAAGAAATGTGAGCCCTCATTTGGGATATGAACCCAGACCCCCAGCATTCCATGCTATATTCTAACTGCTGAGCTATGGAGAAACTCAGAAATGAGAAGGTCTTAGTCTTTCCTTACAGGCCCACACATTCCTTTCTATGAATTGTGTAATCCAGCAACCAGATATGTCAGAAATACCAATCAACATCTCAGTGCAGTAAGCCACTGCAAGACAATTCTTTTTAAATCATGAAGGAAATGTGAAAAGAAAATGTGTGCCCTCCACTGGGATTCACATTTCCTTCATGATTTAAAAAGAATTGCCTCGCAGTGACTTGCTGCACTGAGAACTTGATTGGTATTTCCAAATGTCTGTAATCTTGGTTTGTACTAGTGCTCTCCTACCGAGATCGAGAGCAACTAACATAGCTGCAGTCTGCCTCCTCCTGACCCTTCATCCATGACAAACAAATCAAATCAAATCAGACTTTATTTGTAAAAAAGCACCTTTCCAAAACCAAGGCGCTTGTACATAATTCATTAAGATAAATCAATATAAAAACAATTAATTAAAACCATAAATAACCAGGTTAAAACTCATAACAGCGACATTAAAAATAAATATACTGTACACATGGCTAAAAAGAAATGTCTTCAAAGCTACTTTAAAACTTTGGATGGTCGGGCAATGTTGCACCTGACGAGGTAGAGAATTCCACAAGGTTGGGGCCATAAAACTAAAAGACCTGGTCCCAGATGTCTTTAAACGAACCCTGGTAATCTCTAGCAGTCCCTCGTCAGTGGATCGGTGCAAGTGGGAGGGACAGTAGGGATGAAGGAGATCTTGCAGGTAACCAGGTCCCTGGTCGTGCAGGCCCTTATAGGCCAGCAAACTGACCTTGAAGGTGATCCACCACCATACTGGCAGCCAGTGCAGTCCGCGGAGCACAGACGTTATATGACTGGTCCTTGACAAACTAGTCAAAAACCTGGCTGCTGCATTCTGCACAAGCTGCAGGTGGCAGATATGAACCCTCAGTAACTCAAGGTAAAGGGTGTTGCAGTAGTCAAGGAGGGAGGTGAAGAAGGTGTGGACCAAAGTTGGAAGATCATCAGAAGGAACCAGGTGCTTCACCCGGGCGGTATTCCTCAGATGGTAAAAAGAGATTTTGACAACTGCCGACACCTGAGATTTAAGTGTCAAACAGTCATCAAACATAATGCCCAGGTTCTGCACCCAGTCTGAGGTAGTTAGCTGAATACCCCCAAGCCATAGACCTGAAGGTGATCCAGCTAATAAATCCACCTCCCGACGACCCAGGTCCACAATCAACACCTCAGTTTTTTCTTGGTTTAACTGCAGCCAACTCATATTTATCCAGTCCTGGATTTTGATGAGACAGTTGTTAAAAACTGAAACAGAAGCATCCCAGCCAAGCACAAAGGATATGTACAGCTGAGTGTCATCTGCATAGCAGTGAAAACTCAAGCCGCACTGCCTAATAATTGCTCCCAATGGCGGCATGTACACTGCAAGCAACATGGGTGCCAAAATGGAACCCTGCGGCACCCCACAGGATAGGGGGAGTTATGTCGAGGAAAAAATCTCAGACACTACCCTCTGAGTCCTGCCCTCAAGGAAAGGTCGAAACCATCTGAGGACCATACCAGACAGTCCACAGATGAACTGCAGGCGCTCCAATAGCACACCATGGTCTACGGTGTCAAATGCAGCAGAAAGATCAAGAAAGACCAAGATGGAATGGGTCCATTGATCTCTCACTATTAGGAAGTCATTTAGTACCCGGACAAGGGCTGTCTTGGTACTGTGTCTCTTTCTAAATCCAGAATGGAGAGAATCATAGACATTGTGGCTGGTCAAATTATCATCCAGCTGTGATGCAACCACCTTCTCAATAACCTTACCCACAAAGGGCAGGTTAGAGGCAGGCCTCTAGTTAGCCAGACAATTCGGGTCCAAGGAGGACTTTTTAAGAAGGGGCCAAACCATGGCCTCCTTCAGAGGATCAGGAAAGATCCCCCCTCCAAAGACATCCAGATTATCTTGGCAAGGACTGGACTGATTTTATCAACACAGCCCACTAAGAGACGTGTGGGGCCCGGGTCCAAACTACAGTTGGTCAGACGCAATGACTGGATGATCAACACAGTGTCACTGGTCATGGGGAGGCTGAAATCACACCACACAAACTGGGTGTCCGACATCTCCTGCCAACCACCACAGCTCCCATTAGGGAGGGTCAAGCGGATACCGGACCTGACTGTGGCAACCTTATCTGAAAAGAATTGAGCAAACACCTCACACTGTTCTTTAGAAAAAGCACTTCCAGGCTGAAGACAGACTGGACTGCACAATCTGTCCACAGTCTGGAAAAGCTGAGCTGGTCGATTCTGTGCAGCAGCAATCTCCCTGGACAGGAATACTGCCTTCTTATGGGTGATTACTGATTGATAGACAATGTAATGGCCCATCAAACTAAGTCTGTCACACTCCAGGCCCAACTTCTGCCATCGCCTCTCTGGCCTTCATCCCACTCTCCTCAACTCCCTCAGGGTCTCATCAAACCAAGGAGATGTGGGGCAAAGAGTGAGGGGACGACCATGAACAAGAGCAATGGAATCCAGGGCCCCTACCACCGCCTTATTATAGGCAAGTACCAGGTCCCCTGGATCCATGCATTCACTCAGTAAGCCCAATAGGTCCAGTACTGCCATAAGGCCATCTGGGGAAACACCCCTCAAAGGGCGGTACCGGACCATCTCCATAGGGGTTGACCTACTAGGGGTAGCCTCAAACTGAACCCAATGGTATGATGGCCAGACCACCCGACCGGTTCCACCACCAAATATGATAACTCCATCCCCAGGAGAAACACCAAGTCCAATGAATGACCACCAATATGGGTCAGAGAGGAAATAACCTGTGTGAAGCCCAGCGAGATCATTAGCAGGAGGAAGTCCTGACCAAACTGCAAGAGTTCATCATCAACCCAGGCACTGAAAACCCCCAGAACCAACCATCTGGGGGATCCCAATGTCAGGTCGACAGTGAAGTCCGCAACTTCCCGCAGGAAAACATTCCCATCTCCTGGTGGACGATAAATTCGAAGTATCCTGCACCCCACACCCTTGCCTATGATACATTCAAAGGAGTTGGTAGTTCCCACTGGTACCTCCAATAGGCCCAGTTCCGATCTAAAACAGATGGCAACACCCCCGCCCCTACGATTCATCCTTGGCAGTGTATCACCAAGTACCTGGACGGAATTGCTGATGCCAGAACTGGGACAGCATTTTCATCCAACCAGGTCTTGGTGATGCAAGCCAGGTCAGATGATCCAACAAGATCCGTTATTATAGTGGTCTTGTTCTTAATAGACCTGGCATTGCATAACACCGCCTGAGTAGGATGAGAACCCGAGGAAGACCATGTTACCTGCCTGCTGCAAGCAGAGCTCTTGGGTATGGGAACCAGACAGGGAGGACCCCTTTCCTGGACCCATTTTTCCCCAGGGCATCTCCTTGCCCCACTATTCCTATCCGCCCACTCCTTTCCATTTCCTCTCCAGGCCCAGCCCTCATCCTCCTCCTCCCCCTTCTAACAATCCCCAGAGCCTTACAGTGGAGGACAAGAAAAAGGACAAAGGTCCCTGAGCCTGGAGGGTGAATAATACCTGACCATCCTTGTGCCTTCCCAACACATCTTCACCACATTCAGCAGACACCCACAACAAACAAACCCAAATACAAATATGACCAACACCACACTCAAACACTCAGCACCCAAACACAAAACACTCAAATCAAACTTACAAACATCCACACCACACCCCAAACTAAAAACAAATGCAATAACCTATACTAATAAAAAAAAAGTAAAATTAAACCAACATTTTTTAGCAGCACAATATGTAGGTCCAGATTAAAGAACAGTCACAGTGAGTCTCACAGTTTTGGAAATTTTTCAGGTCTGCAGTCCTTTGATTCCTTCTGTTGAACTTGGAGTTTCTTCTTCAGCCGCTCCCCCCTCAGCTTCTTCCTCACTATCACTGCCATCCAGAGTGCAATTCAAGACCACGGCTACAATATCGTCATCAGTGAGCTATACAGTTGTTGCTAGCGTGTCATCACTAAGTAAAAATGTATTTAAAACATTTTTTTAAATATAAATGAGCTATTGTATAATAGCAATAATGCACTCCAAGGGAGTGTGTTGTGCTGGGAGAATGTCACTTCTTGGTTACTGAATGCACTTGGGCTGCGGCCTCATGCTTCAACCCAACCAAGGCATGATGTTATCCCAGCACGACACACACCCTGTCATGCATTATTGCTTAATTATAGTTGCACTCAAAATGAAACAACACAAACTACACTTAAAAAGACAGAGTATCTGTTTCTCATTTGTTTCTCTGCATAGATTTCAGACACCTGAACTCTGGTTGGAGAGGGAATAAAACAGCGGTCACTGCTAAGAGAAATGGGACATCTCTGTATTAAGGTTATTTCAGACTAAGATGAATATCCAGCAGTATAATGACATTAGATCTGGCCAAAGTTAGGCTGCTTGGTGCCTCTCTAGCCTTATGGCTAATTTATCTTCCATTGTTTATTAGAACAGTTCCTCAAAAGGTTGTTTATCATCTATGATGATGCAAGGTTATTTGCCTTTTTTTTAAATAATGACTTACATTAATACATAACTATTTCTGCACATTAGGCCAACATCATCATTAGCTGTTTTTTTTTGTTTGTTTCTTTTGTGCTTTCATAATACAAGGCAAGGCAATTTTATTTTTATGGCGTCCAATCCCACAGGCTATGGGCGCCTTACATAAATAAAACAGCATAGCTAGAACAGCATAAACCAACAAGGCACAGAATTAATACACAGTTAAACGATATGGCCAGACCCATAAGAAATGTTAAAATGACAAGGTTTCAGTTGCTTTTTTTTAACGATTCAATGGCGAGGGCTTCTTTAATCTCTGGGGGTAATTCATTCCAAAGTATTGATGCAGCAATCCCAAATTCACAATCCATCAAAGATTTAAGCCAAAAACTCTAGAGAGAAGACCTACATCAGAAGACTGGAGAGAATGGTTGGGAGAGTATGGGACCAGGAGGTCTTTCAGGTAGCCTGAGCCCAATCCATGCAGGTCCTTATAGGTCAACAAACACACCTTGAAGCAGATGCACCACTGAATAGGCAGCCAATGCATCCCACAAAGCACTGACATGATATGCTCAGACTGGGAGGGACCCAGCAGTCAGCTCGGTTGCGTATTCTGCACAAGCTGTAGGCAATGTACTAGCCTCGTGGAGAGGTACATATTTATAACTAACAATTGGTCACATCAGGTTTCCATGAAGGGCACTTTTTCCATGGTTCTTCCACCCCCCCACACCCACACACCAAAATGGATGATTTTACAACTTCTCTTGAAATCCAGACATGCATGCTTGAATGTAGTCAGCAAAGCTAACTGCAGTGAGTCAGAGGGATATTTTGCTCTCATTCCAAAGTCTCCAGAAAATGAGGTTAAATTTGTTGTGGCAGACTAGTTAATGCAATGCAGACATTGACATTTCCGGTCATTGTAAACATGAAAATGCTTTCAGAGTTAATGGAATGCAGGTGCCAGCTGATGCTACCAAAACTTTCTCAGGGTAATTACATGCTCTACCTAGCTTCTGGTAAAATAACAACATCCTATCTTCCTTGGCAGTACATCATGCTAATACATATATGGCTAGAGAGTGAAGCCAGATATTTTAATTATTTTAATTATTTATTGAAAACTGGTAACCAAGAAAGGTATACCGAGCTAAGGCTCATTTCCAGGCGTGACCAGAGGGGAGGCTACTGGATAAAAAATATACACAGTACATCAAAAATTATACAGGCATGAAGCATGCAAACAAAGACAATCATGAATAAATTAAAAATGCAAAGAGTTAGGTCAAAAATATAAATAATTGCTGTAGGCAGAGCTTAGCTATAACTTTGTGAAACTGGTACTCCACTCAACATTCCACACAAATATGTTAATTGTAAAATAGACTTCAAAATGCATAAAGTGCCACACACCCACGCAGATCATTTTGTTGATGCCAACATACTACAAGCAGTATTCTCTGATTTGAATTCAAATTGTGTAGTGGTTAGCATAGGCCCCTTCAGATTTGGAGGTCAAAGATTCAATCCCTAGCTAGGGCTTACGTTGGCTTTGATGTAAACTCTAATCAGTGCAACGCCAAGGCTGTGAAAATTACAAAGAAGAGGTGGTGGTGATATAAAGTGTGTCTCGCAACTGAGACTGCAGCACATGCTTTCAGACTTGAAATAGACTGGAGTGTCCTTCTGTGTTCAGTTTTTACAAACCACTATATATATATATATATCTAAACACCAACAATGGCAGTCTGGTATTGTTCTGAATGCTTTTGCAGTGCAATACAGCTGACAGACTGTGCTGATCTGTTCTTTACTCTGAAAACAAATGCTACCTAGTTTTCTTTGGCTGTAAATATTTAGGTGTAAACATACTTTTTTTTTAAAGTCAGAAACAAACTTGATGTGCTATACAACAGTCTGCCAGGCCGATGACTGCCTTTATGACACCCACCACTGTTTAGTCTGCCATAGACTTAACTCACAGTCCCTGGGAGACAGGCAGGAACTGCCCTTTATCCTGCTCTCCTTGAAGTGTATTAAAGGTAATGTCCCTGCATGCATACACTCAAGGCTAATTTGCAAGATCTGCTTTCATTGTGCTGTGATGGTTTAATTGACCTGCTGGTTCCCTCCATATAATAACATCTGCTGTTTTGCTCTTGGAGTCCCTCGTCTCACTCACCACTGTGATCTGTACAGTAAGCTCAACTGGCTGTCCCCACCCAATTATTTGAATTTTGTTGTGGGCAGTTTCACGGGTAAGGTACTGGGTACTGGCACCCACTCTGGACTGGCAGAGCTCCTTGTGCCAGCAGCCCCCGCTAAGTACCCCCAAAGGTCATTGGACCCTGCTATCCTTAAGGTCCCTCCTACTCATACCAAAATGGGGGACAGAGACTTTGCATTATGTGCCTCTAGACTGTGGAACTCCTTTCCTGTCCAGGTCTGGATCTCCCCCCAGTTGGGCCTACGCACCCCCCTGTGGAACCACTTGAAGCTCTCGTCAGTATGTGACTGTCTTAACCCTCCCTGATTAGCCTGGTCCTCTGCACAGTATACTTGAGTGTATTCATTCCGTGTCTCTTGCAAATGTGTAAATTGTGTATATATCTGTTTATATATTGCTGGTGATGTTGTGTCAGTGACGCTGTACCTTAGCCTATTGACTATGATTACTGTTGTGACCTGAGATATCTTACTATATATGTTATGCTTCTCCTGACATCTGTGTATCTGTCCTACTTGCTTCAAATTGTAGTCTGTATGTTCTTTGATTTCCTGTTCTCTCCTGGGTCATACCTGAAAATAGGCATGTGTTTGTCTAGTGTACTTACCTGGTTAACAAAAGCTAAATAAATAAATAACATGATTTATGGGTCCCTCATCTTCAGTCACAGGTGCCTGATGGCGGGGAGCTCTCTGACGTAATCCTTACACCTAACAAACCCCTCTTTGCCCTCTAGTATAAAAGTTATGGTCTGATTCTGCTTAGCTGCTACTGGCTAAAATCCTTGCTGCTGTTATTCAAGGAGAATAACATAGGTAAACTCAAACATATGTCCTTTGCACCTCATCTGCACTAGGCTTTTATCTTGCACTATACTTTATGCTTTGCTTCTCTAAACTGTACAATGCTCTCATACTTTGTACCGTGTATGTAGCATGGTCTATGTCAGAAATGTGTTAGTCTGTCGTCTGAAGCCTGCTTTAAGAGGATACCATTGTAAATGAGCTCTGTGCAAAGGTTTTTATCCTGAATAAAATTGAATTGAATTGAATCATACACTTATTCCCACATGCCCCAAGTGCACACTTACTTATGGGAGGCAGTTTGGCCCAGAGGTTTGAGTGCAGAGCTCTGAACCTGGATATCCAGGTATGAATCCCACAATTGTACAATTTACTGGCTCTGTGACCTTGAGCAAATCTTATAACCTCTCTGTAATCTCTGTCTTATCTAACTCTTTGCTGTTTGGAGCTTGCTGTGCACCTGCCACAGCATTCTCTTCCTTGCCATCTCCAGGATATTGCAAAGCACTCTGAGGCCACATGAGCAGGGTGAGCGTGCGGTTCCTCATGCAGAGACACGTGCATTTCTGTGTGTGTCTGCTGTGTCCGCTGTGGAAGACTGGGGACAGGGGCAACCAAATAGACATCACCTAACAGGTATTAAATACTTAGGCAGCATATAGGGTATACAACAGGAAACGAAATGGAGACCTGGAAATGTCTAAAATGCAGAATGTGCATAAAAGGGGACCAAGATAGGGAGTTTAAATGTGACAAGTGCACACTGATAGAAGTATTGCACAGTTCCAGAGACCCCATCTCCGCAAAGACATAGACAGGGTGAAGGCTGTCCAGAGGAGGGCAACCAAAATGATGCAGGGTCTGCATCAGAAGACATATGAAGAAAGACTAAAGGAACTAAAGATGTATAGCCTCGAGGAAAGGAGTGGGGGGGGGACATGATAGAAACTTTCAAATACCTCAAGGGAATCAACAAAGTCCAAGAGGGTAACATCTTTCAGAAAAAGAGATGTGCAAAAACAAGGGGGCACAATTTGAAGCTAGAGGGGGGACTGCTCAGAGGTAATGTAAGGAAGTATTTCTTCACAGAGACGGTTGTGGATACATGGAACAGCCTTTCTGAGGAGGTCGTAGAGTCAAAAACAGTGATGGAATTCAAGAATGCATGGGACAGACATAAGGCAATTCTAGTGGGGAGGGTAGGAGGAAGTAGGCTGTTGGTAAACTAGGATCTGCAGCTTATGCGTTAGGTAGGGAAATGGGCAGACTAGGTAGGCCAAGCGGTACTTATCTGCTGTCAAATTCTATGTTTCTATACATGGGACAGGCACATCCCATTTGCGCCCCGTACACATTTCCGCTACTGGAGAACTTTATCGACATCCCTGGTTACAACATGTATTGCAAAGATAGGACGGAAAAAAGAGGTGGGTTGCGTAGCTCTTTATGTGGCAGAAGACATTATATCAGAGCAATTTGAAATGTCCACATTAAACGGACTGGAGGATATTTGAATAAAGATTACACCAATCAGCACAGCTAAAATTATTACTGAGGTGTTTTATAGTCCTCCCTCATTTACTCATCTAGAGTATCAAGGGTTGTGCAAATTTTTTGAGACCCTAACAGCATCTGACAGTGTTATCTTATTGGGGGATTTCAATCTACCAGGCATTGACTGGGTTAACAAAAAAGCAAGATCAAAGTCTGACATAAGATACATGAATGCCTTTAACCTCGCAGGCCTGGAACAATATGTACTAGATAAAACCAAGGAAGATAATATTTTGGACCTCCTCTTGAATAATATGGGGGACAACATACAAATGTGCAGAGTAACTGCCCCACTGGGCTCCAGTGATCATGCAATGGTCAGTTTCAGCTTAACAGGGCAAAGGGCTGAGACATCTGGAAGTATGGAAATAAGAAACTATGATAAAACTGATTTTCACAAACTTAGGAGGGAGTTTAGGAAATGGAATTGAAGGGGGGATTTTGAAGGAAAATCAGTGCAGGCAACATGGGACATCTTGGAAGGAAAAATTACTAATGTAATTAATAAACATATACCTAAGAAAAAGAAATGCAAGAAGTCAGGAAAAATCCCTACATGGATGACACCCAAGATCAAGAAGTTAATGAATAAAAAGAGGAAAGCATTTAGAAGAGCTAGAAAAAGTGGACATTTAAAGGACTGGGAATTGTACAAAAAAGTATTAAAAGACACAAAAAAAGCAATAAACAGCTCAAGGAGAACATATAAGTTGAAACTGGTGAACAGAGTTAAAGACAACTATAAGTCATTTTATAATTATATTAGTTGCAAAAAGAGGGGAGTGAAACCTACTGAACCAATCAAAGACCATGATGGGAACTTAATTAGTGACAATACAAACATGGCAGAACATTGCAATAACTACTTTGCATCAGTTTTTAATACAGAAACACAGTGGTCAAAGGAGCACCACGATCACTCATAGAGAATAGGCTTATACTGGAAGTTAATGACATCAAGGGTAGATTGTTAAAACTTAGCCCAAGTAAATCTCAGGCCCCGGATGGAATGCATCCAAGGGTGGTCAAGGAATTGGCAGTAGAGCTGGCCGACCCATTAACATCCCTTTTCCAGGCGTCACTAGATGGGGGAGAGGTGGTGGATGTCTGTCAGAAGGCTAATGTGGTGCCGATTTACAAAAAGGATCAAGGCAAGCTGTAGGGAACTATAGGCCGGTAAGTCTGACTGCAGTCCTGGGCAAGGTCCTGGAAGAGGTAATCAAGGATTACATTGTTGACATCATGGACCAAACCGGTGATATAGATCATTCACAACAATGGTTTTAAAAAAAGTTGCTCATGCCAAACAAATCTTATGGAATTCTATGGCCAGATGAGTAGAGCACGGAATGGGGGAAATTCAGTGGCTGTCATTTTCCTGGATGTCTCCAAAGCCTTTGACAAGGTCCCAAATAGAGAACTGGTGGACACACTCATTGAACACAGTATCCAGGATAATGTCACTCGATGGATAGCCTCATGGCTAAAAAACAATGCAAAGGGTTCACATTAAGGGATCATACTCAGGATGAGCCAAGGTGGGAAGTGGTGTCCCACAGGGATCTGTGTTGGGGCCGTGCCTCTTCAACATCTACATACACTCAATGACAAGTAACGCTGGTGTAAGGGCATCGAAATTTGCAGACGATACTAGGATTGGCACTATAGTAAATAATATCACACAGGTGAATAGGTTGCAGATGGCATTAACAAAACTGGAAGAATGGGCGTAGGATTCAAAACTTGTCTTTAATATAGATAAGTGCACAGTAATGAACTTAGGGAGAAAAAACAGCATGACAGACTACACTCTAAATGGTAAAAAGCTAAGAAAGGTCATTGATGAAAGGGACCTGGGTATAATGATCTCTAATGACTCACAATTTAAACATCACTGTAGCCAAATGGTTCAGACTGTCAGTGGTATACTTAGCAGTATTTCTAGACATATTAGGAGTAAGAGAAGAGAGGTGTTGCTTCCTTTGTATGGGTCACTTGTAAGGCCACATTTGGAGTACTGTGCTCAGCTCTGGTCACCTGAGTATACAACCAAGATTAAATCACTGGATTGGGTCCAGAGGAAGGCAACCTGAATTATCGATGGGCTACAATACAAAGAATACCCAGATAGACTATCTGAACTTACAGTAGAATGTATACTCTGGAATTTCACAGGTTAAGGGGGGGACATGTGCTTGGTTTTCAGGGCATTGTCTGATGAAGGCCTTAGGGGCAAACTAGGATTAGTACCAAGAGAGTGAGTGTACCAAAACAGGGCACACCCCCTAAAATTGGAGGGTGAGAAATTTCAAACCACAAAGAGAAAACACTGGTTTAATTTAAGAGTGGTTCCAATCTGGAATAGTTTACCAGTCAAAGTGGTGGGCAGTAATAATATGCACGTATTCAAATGCAGACTAGATAGCTACCTAACAACAAATGAAATATGGAGTTTTAATTAACTTCTTCATGGCGAGCAGATATGGACAATACCTCTTCTATGCTCCGAGATAACCTATGTAACCTATGTATGCAATGTGCTGTAAACCCAGTTCCTTGCCTTCCTTTGTTTACCCTTTTGATGGCTTTTTGAAGTTGAGGATGGGGGAGGTAGGGGTGCAACAAATTCCCTTTGTGCTGCCTTACACAGATCTGACAACATCTTAAATCTACTGTTGTGACAGAGAGTGAAGTATAAGGAACATGGCCTGGGTAACTAATCATTTTAAAAACCATGAGGAAAATGAGAGACAGTAAATCATGTTGGTATGGAAGGTAATTAATTAAACCACAGAAAGAAAAAAACAGTATGAGCATAAATTATTGATCTGTGCCTACTCAGCATAGCACAGCATGGCAGCATGATAAATTGAGTTGCTGTTCACTATCTGTTATTGCAAGGGTATAGATGGTGATTATCTTGAGTGCTAAACAATGAAAGGGAACCTTTTTTTTAAAATGCATTGCATAGAAATGATGTTTAAGTACTGCAGGGGGTCGCAGGCAGACCTGCAGAAGGAAGGAAAATTGTAATTAAGGATCAGTAGGCAGTTTTAACTGGGCTACTGAACATCAAACTGGGCCATGCTCTCCCTAAGTGTAACATCAGGGTTCCGTTCCGGGGATCCCATTTGCAACCACTTACTGCTATTGTTAATAATAATAACAACAACATGTTTTTGCTCTCTTTTTTTTTCTATAAATCATTTTATAAATCATCAGTGCAGACTCAACCAATCAGTGCTGAGGATTTGCCAGAATGTAATGTCTTCTTATAACCTTAAGAAGGTCTTACACTCAGCATTTGAAAAAGAGGAATGTTTCTAGTTTTGAAATGGGGAGAGGGGGAGGTCCGCTTCTTTATTATTTTTTTTAGAAATTGTTTTTCACTGTCTATTTTTATTATGTCATTACTAAGGCTGTACCTTTGTCACGGAAGTCATGGATTCCATAATTTATTCTCCCTGTTGTGTAAATCTTTATGACTTTGGTCACTTTCTATGACAACACCATGATTTTTAGCATGATGACAACACCATGAATTTTAGCATTTTTAGCATGTTTCTTGAAAACACTATAATTTTATATTCACTGTGTATGCATGTGCAATGAACATTTTGCTATGAGAATGGGTTTTGAGGATTGTGACATAGGCAGTCCAATGTAGAGCAGTCTGCAAGGTGCTTGTCAGTGTCACACCAATCATTAGCCAGGCTGATCATGACACTGTTCTGACTTGCAGGACAGAAAGGGAGGGAGGTGAGCACTACTCCCTTCACAAAAGAAAGGGTCCTACAAGAGCTTGTTAAGCTCAGGGTGGATAAGGCAATGGGACCTGATGGCATACATCCCAGGGTACTTAAGGAGCTAAAGGAGGAACTAGCAGAGCCATTAGCAGAATTGTTTAGTGAGTCTCTGAGCACAGGAGAGGTCCCAGAAGACTGGAGAAAGGCTCATGTGATCCCACTCCACAAGAGTGGTAGCAGGGAGGAGGCGGGAACTACAGACCGGTCAGTCTTACCTCAGTAGTGGGCAAGATTATGGAGGCACTCCTTAAGGAAAGGATAGTAAACACCTGGAATCCATAGGGGCACAGGATCCAAGACAGCATGGGTTTACAAAGGAAGGTCTGTCAAACTAATCTCATAGATTTCTTTGACTGGGTAACCAGAGTGGTGGACCAAGGGAGCAGTTGATGTCGCCTACCTTGACTTCAGCAAAGCTTTGACACTGTTCCACATAGAAGATTGATAAATAAGTATGGTAGGCTCGGGTGGGTCAGAAGTTGGTCAACTGGGTGGCAAACTGGTTGACTGGCAGAAAACAGAGAGTGGTGGTAAATGGTATACAGTCAGAAGAGATGCAAGTCACAAGTGGGTACCTCAGGATCAGTCCTGGGGCCAGTCCTATTCAACATCTTCATTAGTGACCTCGAGATGGACTAGAGGGTAAGGCTTGTCTGTTTGCAGATGACACCAAGATCTGCAACAGAGTAGATGATCCAGATGGGGTGGGCAGAATGAGAAGAGATCTGGATAAACTAGCAGAATGGTCAGAAGAGGGCAACTGGGATTTAATGCAAAGAAGTGCAAAATCATGCACATAGGGAAGAGAAACCCTGAAGCCACTTATAGGCTGGGAGGAGTTGCTAGCAGTCACAAAGGAAGAAAGAGACTTGGGCATCATCATCACTGATGACCTAAAATCATCCAAGCAGACCTCTAAAGCAGTAGGTAAGGCTAGGGGTGTTAGGGTGTATTAGTAGGGGTATCACAAGTTGTAAGAGGGAGGTAATAATCCTCTGTACAAGACATTGGTTAGGCCCCATCTGGAGTACTGCAGTATTGGAGGCCACACCTTCACAAGGACATTAACCAAATTGAGGCAGTCCAGAGAAGGGCAACCAAAATGGTGCAGGGACTGCATCAGAAGACATATAAGGACAGATTAACGGACTCAATATGTATACCCTTGAGCAAAGGAGGAGAGAGGTGATATGATCGACATTTAAACACCTTAAGGGCATAAACAAGGTGAAAGAGTCTAACATGTTTAAATATAAGAAAAATAGCAGGACAAGAGGACACAGCATGAGATTAGAGGAGGCCGATTAAGGGGAATGTGAGGAAATTCTTTTCACAGAAAGGGTGGTAGATGCATGGAATGGCTTACCACAAGAAGTGGTGGCTATGAATACAGTGCAGGGCTTCAAACAGGCATGGGATAGGCATAAGGGAGCAATACAAATGACTATGAATAGATAGGTCACTGACAGAGCAAAGGCCGATGGTACATTTATAAGGTAGAAAAAGAAATGGGCAGACTGGATGGGCCTTGCGGTCCTTATCTGCTGTCAACTTCTATGTTTCTATGTTTCTATGTAGTTCAAAGGAGTGAGCTGACTCAATCATAGGGTGGCTCTTTCCTTTGATCTCCATAACACCGCCCAGCAAGCACAGCTGATCTGTCATGATCAGCCTGCTGTGGTCACCCCACCATTATAATCCCCAGTTTCAGCTTCAATCCCACCCTACCCATTTTCATTACCCAACACCAGGGAGCCCATCGGCTGGTGCTGCCAAACATTAAGAAAATCTATGCATGTTAATAGGGGGGCCCAATCCCCTGTGCCTTGCCGGCTCCCATGCATGTTAATATTCCAGCATAGTGGTGCCCAATCCCCTGTGCTGACTGCTACCCCACCACACCCTGCTCATTTGATTCTGTGACACTGGGGAAACCACCCTCGGTGCCTCCAAACATAACACCGACACTGGGGGTGCCCAATCCCCAGTGTCGGTACCTGAAATAATGAAGACCACCCCTCATATTTTTTTTAAATACACCCTGTAAAAAAATGTCCACTGAAGTCTGTTACCACCACCATTACTGTCCCCCCACCAAACCCTCCAATTCAACACCCACCACCCCACCCCCATCCCCAGCCCTTACTTACCTACTGGGGGTACAACTCCATAATCCTCTCTGGACCAGAGATACATCTTCACTCTTTAATGCCAGACCATGAGCTGAGGAAATTAAGTATGTGGTTCAATGTATTTCAATGGATTTTGAACTTGTCATCATAACTTGGACATATTTGAACATTTTTGCCCCAAATTTTAAACATACTTTTTTTGGGAGCCCACCACATAAACAACGGCATTGAAATTAGGCAAATCTGTCCTGAAAGATGATATCATGGTCACTATATGAAATCACCTTTCGGGCAGGAATTGAGCATTTTATCTACCCTTGTTCATGAGGTGGGGTCATAAACTTGCTATGTTGACAATTTGGGGCTATAATAATTAAAAACAACAAAGTAATGTGCCTACATTGCAATTTATGAACCCAGGCTCATGACTTAAGTAATTTTCAAAATTTTGATCCCAAATTTTCAGCATAACCATTTCTTCACAGCAACTAATCAGTGTGACAGCTGTCATTTTCCAAATGCTGGCCAAAATGTGTTTTCACTCTTGTGGTGCATAACCACCTTTCAGGCAAGATTTGAAAATTTTCTCTGCCCTTGTTCATGAGGTGGAGTCATAAGAAGGTTATGTGGGGTCTTAAGAAGTCTTCATTGAAAATGTGTGGTAAAAATATGAGAAAACAACTACGTTATGAGCCTAGGTTTTAATTTTTCAATGCACACTTGTAACTGTGGTAATTTTCAATATTATAGCCCCAACTTTTCAAAACAGTAATTTTTTTGCACTATCTCATGAATTTTACAGCTGTCATTTTTCAAATACTGGTCAAAATTTATTTTCATACTTGTGGTGCAAAATCACCTTTCAGGCACAATTTGAAAATGTTCTTCACCCTTGTTCATGAGGCGAGGTCATAAGAAGGGTATGTAGGGTCAGAGAACGGCGATGTTGAAAATTTGGGGTAAAAATAATTAACAACAAAGTTATGAGTGTACACTGAAATTTTTCAACACACGCTTATAACTGTAGTATTTTCAGTATATTGACCCCAGATATTTAGCATAGTCATTTTTTTTACACCAACTCATGAATGTGACAGCTGTCATTTCTCAGACCCTACCCAAAATGTGTTTTCACACTTGTGGCACAAAATGAGGTTTCGGCCATTGTTTTATAAATGACACCTGTCATGCTCAGAAGGAGTGGTCATAAAAAGATTATGCTAAAAATTTTAGGTAAAAATGTGAAAACCCAAGTTATGAGGAAACATTGAATTGTTCCAACATTTACTCATAACTTTATTTTTGCAGATTTTGTCCGCAAATGTTCACAGTGAAATTACCTGTCAGATGGGATTTTAAAATTCCACCTGTCTTGATCATAATGTCAGGTCATAAAAAGACCGTCAGACATTTGGGGTCAAAATGTGAGCGCCCACTTGAAAGTAGATACTGCCTTTCAGCTGCCCTGTCCTGGGTAATTACAATCTAACAATGTGTAAAAGCAGAATGCCACTGAAAATGAAACATCGCATTTCATCTGCTGTATGCTGGGGAAACACTGTATATAGTAAAAATGCATACAAGCAAGACCTGGTACAACAGCAATACCAGTGGCAAACATTCGATGTTGACAAAAGCTTGTTGGTGTTTGCAAATGATAGCCCCATAATTTGGTGTCACAGCACCATGGTTCACTTTGTACCCATTCGGCCCCAGTGTAGGATTCGTGGGCTTGCATGTGAGCTCTGGTCTCTGAACTGGTGGCACAATGTGCTGCCCCCTGTTGCTTGACCATCCATAACTTTTTGTGACATTTGCTACGATTTCCATGATTTCTGTCATTTTGATACCATAATTTTTTTCAGCATTTTCCATGAGAAAAATACAGCCCTAATCATTACCCATTGTTTGATTGTTATCTTACAGAGCTTACACTGGTGTAGTCTTTGAATGCATGGGAAGATTGTGGGTTGTTGCACTCTGGGGGAAATAAAGATTTTATGTAACACAATTAGACCACAACTGTTTCCCAAATTCCTTTATTGGAGTCATATAACACAAGCATACATTGAAACAACAAGAATCAAGTTATAAGAGTTAGTAACATAGTAATTTGCCCTTCCCCGCCTCATAAGAAAGGGAAAAGGAAATTGTTTAGCCTGGAAGGGCACACTAAGCCAAGGCTTGTTTCCAGGTGCAATCTGGGAGCACAAGAAAGTTAAGTGACTTGCTCAGGGTCACACAGTATGCACATGGGGGCCAATAGGATTCAAGCCAAGGTCTCCAGGTTTGCAGCTCAGTGCCCTTAACCATCCAAGAGGGTGGCATCTTTCAGAAAAAGAGATGTGCAAGAACAAGGGGGCACAATTTGAAGATAGAGGGGGGACGGCTCAGAGGTAATGTGAGGAAGTATTTTTTCATAGAGAGGGTTGTGGATGCATGGAACAGCCTCCCTGAGGAGGTTGTGGAGTCAAGAACAGTGGGGGAATTCAAGAATGCATGGGACAGACATAAGGCAGTCCTAGTGGGGGGCAGGAGGAAGTAAGCTGTAGGTTAATTAGGATCTGCAGCTTATCAGTTAGGTAGGAAAATGGGCAGACTAGGTGGGCCAAGCGGTCCTTATCTGCCATCAAATTCTATGTTTCTATGTTTCTATGTGTCACTGTGCTATACTGCCTCCTGAATAAGAAAGAAGGGAATAACTAGTATGCTGTGCAAACATATACTAATTTATAGTGATACCCTAGGCTGCTTAGTGTGGCTTAGTGGAGCACAGGTTTGAAAATCAAGAGACCCAGGTTCAAATCTCAACTGAGTACTGCAAATGGAAACATGGGCTCTGTGTTAGTTTGGTGCATGGTGCATCTCAAAGCTCCATTAACAGACACAGTCATGAAATAGAGGGTACTTTCTGTACATAAGCAGGAAAATAATAGCTTCTTGCTTCAATGCAGGCATATCACCTCAAATGTATTTGTTTAGCAGCCAGTAAATAAAGTGCACAGATACTCACACTCTCATAGAGGATTCCTGCTGCTGGGGTGTTTGTGAGAGAATGAAGTTGTAGCTACCTATTTTCCTGCTAGTGTGAGTGCCCCTTACTTCCTGACTGTGTTCAAGTCCTAACTGAATCTTTTACTGTGATGTGACATAAGGTTCAACAGTTGCATATTTTTGGCCCTCCAAGCAGAATCTCCTTTACCTACCTCCAGTGCCACCTACCCATCCTCACAACTTTTGGTTTACCCCCCCCAAAGTGAAGTCTTACCCTCAGCTCCTTGGCAGCTTCCCATTGTGATCCAGCAGTCCATGATGGAGGTCCTCCCAAGGCCAGGAGCCCAGTTTGGGCATGTGGTAGGCAGAGCATCATTTTCCCAACAGACAGACCCTTTTCCCATCTTTCCGTCCCACCCTCTTAGTACACTTGCATCATCAGATGCCAGCATGCCTGATGTCCTGGTGCAGGGACTCTTCCCACCCAGGGCATGATGCAGGCACCCAAGACTGGACCATCATCTGTAATCACCCAGGTGGTGGTAATGTAGTCATCACACTTCACTTCCACCCCGGAGGGGGGAGAGCACCCTCTAGGATGCCAGATCCTCCTCCTTCTCCTCCAGCTGGCCCTCCAATGATTCAGGCTTGGGGCACCAGCTTTGTTCATTGGTGTCATGAGCGTCAACATTGACACTGCACTGATGAGCCAGCCAGTGGTATATACTAATGTATAAAACATCTAATTTCAGTAAATGTAAGTAGTTGAAGTGCAGGCCTTTTCCATTGCTGGAGAACTGGGTATAAATCCAAGCTCAGGTAATAAGTCAAAGGAGTATCTTATGATAATAGCGAACCAAACTAAGCGACTCACAACTTAGGGATTCAATTTGGTCACTTTCTAGATCAGCAATGGAGAAGAGATAGTGTAGGAAGGGGAATAGCAAGAGAGGAGAGGAACAACAACAAGGGGAAGGAATAGTGATGAAAGGGAGGGAGTAGTGGAATGGGCTAAATGAGTGTGTGGAGCATCACTCCACTGAGCTACCCACCTAACATAGCAGGTAGGGACATGCACTGCAGTGCTGGTGGTTCTGGGTTCGGGACTGTACTAAGGTAGGTTTCTTTTTTTTTTTTTTTGTTTTGCAGGTGTCCATGTGTATTTTAAGACCTCGGACCCTCTTTTTTCCTTCAGTGTCTGCCCCCCTGAGATGTGATTATTTTAGTATGGGGGTGAGGGGAGCTTGCCCCCTGCAAAGGAGGGTGTGAGGAGCTCATAGAACAAATATTTAAATGTTCGCCGATTTGGTGTTTGGCATTTGTTGAGGTGTGCCGACTTGGTTTTCGGCAGGTTGTACTCACTGTTTTGTGAGTCGCTGTGTTATTTTCACTATGATGACATGGAACCAGTGAAAGAAGTTGAGACTAGTCTCAGAGCCATTCTGCAAGGATAGAAGTTCAGAACAGAGTTCACATCCTTTGCTCAAAACTTGACAGGAGTTAAAATGAAACAGAGAGTATATTACCAATCCTGCTCTTTTGAAGAACATGTAGAATAATGTATGGGCAACTGGTATGCAACAAGGCTGTGTATCCATCAAGGAGTGAGGTGACATAATAGACCTCAAGAACAAAGTTCGAGCAGTCTCTATAATGTCATCTCACCCCAAGATGGAAATGTTAGCCTTGTTCTGTATGGTTGGTCATATGTTACTTTGTACAGTATGTGTTTATTTAAATTAATTTGCCTTCATTCTAACTCTATCATGAACCATGTTAAACAGAAAACAGCAAAAAAACAGGATATGATTAAAAACATTACATGTGATTTAATTTATAGCTAAATGAGCTGGCAACATTTCTACTAGTTAATATTTTAATAAACATTTCACTCAGGGGTGTTTTAAGTCTTGTTGATATCTTTGTTGTGAGGAATCTGCAGTGTAGGTAAGCATGAGAAATGTTAAAATACAAGATTCTATGCTATTATACTACAGAGGTTAAACTGGGCAGGAGCCCACAGGAACTCAGTTCCACCACCTCTGGAAAAAAATGTATGACAGCTCTACCACTGCTGTCATCTTTCCTAATTGACTTCTATAGGAGAGCCCCACCACCTAGAGATGACAGTTCCAACACTGAGATGTGTGAGTTCCCCCACTTAAACATTTCCAATTTAACCACTAGTAGTGATATACTGTAGCTACTATGGTACAATAGCACTCTGACATCACTACTGAGGTACAACAGCATCCAGACGTACATGGATTTCCATACACAACAACTCTAAACCATATACTATAATATTGTGTTTGCTTCAGCAATCCAGAATGTCCTTTTTAATAGTCGATTATGAATTACAATGAAGACGGGAAAAGGTGAAGCACTAGGAATTGAACCTGGGACCTCTAGCATTCTGTTCTTTTAATAGTTGGGATCTTTGACCTTTAATATGGAAGATAGTGTCTCTCTCTGTCTCTCTCTCTTCTCTCTCCCCCCCCCCCCATTGCATGGTTCTACCGTAAGTACTTTTCTGGTCCAAGCCCACCCCTGCTTTGCCTGGTTATCCTTGATAGGCTCATATGTCACCTAGATGATACATGCTTGTAAAAGCTAAATGGAATTGGCATTAAAAGATTTTAAGGACCTTAGTCTCACTGACTAAATTAAATGCAGTAATGGCATTTCCTTGGCATGCTGGTCACAAATGCTCTGGCTTGGGGAGAATGCTAAATGTTAACAGTCAATAATGGTTTCTAAATGGAACTGAATAGAGGACCAAAAACAAATTCCTCCTACGTCAGCAAAACAGCAAGGGCTGTTACAAGAATAGTAGTGTAACATGGATTGACAAGTTGTTATATCCATTTCCAATGGGTTCTGTTAAAGACATATTCTCTTCACTAGCAAGTCAGTCGCTATTGCACATCTGCAGTGTAGCTTGGGTTTTATTTTTCCTTCACAGTAAATATTCACAGTACATGGGGCTTTTTAGGAAGGACATATTATGAGAAACTGTGCTTGCAGTATTTATAGCCAGTGTTAGAGAGTGAGGGGTATATATGGTGTTTGCAGGGTACTAACAGGCATTTGCTTTTGCTGTCTGATCTATAGTGAAAGGGTGGGACCAGCTGTCCCCTTAGATTATAATTGCCCTGCGCCGTGCAAGTCCAATCAAAATGGGCAACTGCAACTGATGAAAAGAAATGAGTATCCCACTGAGTGTTCTCCCAGTGTGACTCATGCATGGTGTTTTGGTGGGTGAATATGAGGGGGGTGGTAGGCTTTTTTTTATTCTTGTAAAGCATAATGCGGAGTGAGGAAAGAATGGACATAATTATTAAATTAAGTCCTCCCCCCCCCCCACGCACACACATTGGCTTACTGAAAAAGCTGGAAATTATTTTAGCAATATTTTAATTAATTTGCCATCGAGATTTATAATAGTGTTAATTCAAAATCTAATGGGCAGACTGTGGTCAGTAGTGGCTAACTACTGCCAGAGACTCTAGTATTCTGTGATTCAGCAGTTGCCGAACCAGCCACAGAACTTGCTTCCTGTCACAGAATGTATGCAGTGCTTATGAAGTCATTAATTTTAGTGCTTTAACTTTAAAATCTACAGTTTTTCTGTAATGGCTGGCCCTGTTACCCTCTTTGTTTATCCCAAGGCTCCTCCTCCATGCTCTTCATGTAATTGCATTGATGACAATGACATCACTTGATATTATGGCCACTGGCTAAACTATAGTCTGCCACAACAGGGAATAATTCATATTTACAATAATAAGGCCCACAGTACCATTGGAAACTTGTGTCCCTGACTATTGTGCAGAAATCTAATATACATTATAGGTGTATCAGGATTGGGGGTTGTTTGGATTAGGAGACCTTCCCCTCTTCCCACAAAAAAACTGAATTCTCTAAAGGTGCCAAGAGGTTCACCTTTTATATGCAAGTGCAATAAAATATCAACTTTTCTTGTTAGTAAGACCCTGTTCATCTAGACTGGATACTCCCAGGCCTGCAGCAACAGATGGTTTCTGGGCTTGACATTATGACTGGCAACTTCTGGCATATATCATAGGCAGGATATGTGAATGGACACAAATATCTTGCACATTGCATGAAGAAAAACACACCACAGGTAAATATACACCAGCATCTATTTGACTCATCTGTGCAGTGCAATGTAAATGTTTACATTAATGATCTCCATTTGTTTATGGATACATTTCCTAACACACACAAGCTGACTGCAGGAAAGTCTGCACGGGTTGTTAGAACCAAGAAGAAAGGGGTGCCAAAAGGAGACTGCTGTTGATAGTGCCATTTCAGCTTTTGGTTTTTGAACAGGCAGCAGTATTATGGTCCAGTGGTCAGTGAAAAGGTCTGCAAATCAAGAAATATTGGTTACATTTATAGCTTTGCATGTCTTTCACTGCCTGTCCTTAGGCAAGCCACTTGTCCTCCTCTTGTTTCAGCCAAATCAGCTGTAATACTAAGACAAAGCAGAATGCTATTGATTCATACTCAAAGAAAATACAATTTTGTTTTGTGTAGTTTTTCTTCACACAGATGTCTAAAAAGATTTAAACAGAAAAGAGAAAATAAAAGAAATTGAAATGATATGAAGTACAGATAATAAGTGGGATTTACTTATTTATTTATGTCTTTGATGACCGGGTAGTTACACTGATCCAATGGATCATTTTCAGGCACGACCCAGGCCAATAAACATGGCACATTTAGCAACACAGATACAGGAAGAAAAAAACATGTCTGCAATACAAGGCCTTCACCCTGAGGTGCAGGAATTACAGTACTGATGGTCTTAACATCAATTGAGATTACATAAGATACAAGGTGCAGTTTTAGGCCAGCGACAGTACAATACACCATCACAAGGGCATAGAGAACAATACAGTATGGTGACAAATTATCAGGTATGACAGATAAAGTGCAATTACCTAAAACACACACGTTATGCAAGTCAGTAGGCAATCAGGCAGAGATACAGAGTCATTGCAACAATCCACATGAATGAAATGTAGTGAAAGTGACTGTAGGGAGGCAAGAGAGCCAGTAATGGTTGTGGGAAGGGAGCTAAAGAGGAAGGGGTGTCTCAAGAGTAGGTGAGATCCCACAATAGGTGGAGGGGAATCCCAGATTACCCAGATGGGCAGTTGCACTTGGCTTCCAGCAGCAGCTGTAAGTGAGAGGTGGACGAGCATAGTGATATAGGGCATTCATTCCATAGGGAAGAGGGCAGAGACAGAAAAGGAATTACTGCCCATGGTGCAGGAGATTCTAGGAGCTACTAGGGGAGGGACGGATGATTCATGGAGGCACCTAGACACCACTTTGCCCATGAGGAGGGATGAGTAAGGGAATAAGGGACCATCTCTGAGTGTATTGTCAATTAAACAGCCAATGGCATAGTCGAAGCATCCTTGAAGTGGGAGTCAACCAAGCAATTTGTGTAAGTCACAATGATGGGTAGAATAGGGCGCTAGGAGGATGAAGCAAAGGATGCAGTTGTAGACTGATGTCAGCCTGGAGTGCAGGGCTGATGACACAAAGGATTAGATGGGGGAGCAGTAGTCAATAAGGGGGAGAACGTTGCCTTGCGTAATTGCTAGGCACGCCTCAGAGAAAAAGAGCTGTCTTAGTTGGTAGGCAGCCCTTAGCTTCTGGTTGACTCTATGCATGGCTATATTAATGTGTTCAGTGAACGTAAGGGAGGGGTCCAGGGTAATGCCTAGGTATTTGAAAGTGGAGACATTGTTGAGGGTGAGGGGCAACAGGTGTGAGTACAAGCATGTCTTCGTTTCACTGTCCTGTATAAACTGATTGAAAATAACATAATCAGTAACATCATTATCTTTTTTTAACAGTTTATTCAGTTTTTGTTTGCTTACCAGGTATGTGCACTAGGTACTGTATATGAATTCCTATTTTCAGGCATGACTCGGCAGAGATACAAAGAGGTACTAATAAACAGTAAATAACATGATCATTTGAAGGTAGTGATGTAGGCAACAGCAGACATGGCAGTAGGTGAGGACTGCAGTGTAAATGAAATAGTAATATAGTCAGTGATGTAGGTACTGTAATGGTAGACATGTCAGTAGGCAAAGATTGAGGTGTACATTAAATAACCATAGTCAGTGATGTAGGTAACAATTCACATGACAATAAGCAGGGATTGTGGTATGCATTAAATAACAATACAGTCAGTGATGCAGGAAATAGTTGACATGGCAATAGGAAAGTACTGCGGTGTTAATGAAATAGCAATACAGTCAGTGATGTAGGTAACAGCAGACAGCACTAGGCAAGGATTGATGTGTAACTAAAACGACAGTTCAGTCAGTGACATACTGTAGGTACTGTAACTAGAAATGGCAATAACCAATGACTGCAGTGTAAATCAAATAACAATAAAGTCAGTGATATAAGTAACAGTAATCATAATCATAGACGAGGATTATGGTGCACATAAAATAACAGTAGCATCAGTAATGCAGGTAGAAACATAGAAACATAGAATCTTTTGGCAGATAAGGATCATACAGCCCACCTAGTCTGCCCAGTTCCCTACTTGGTTTGGCAAACCCTATTCTTATCTGGACTGCCTTTCCCCTGCTCTGCTGTACAGTAGGGTGCCTTTATGTTTATCCCATGCACTTTTGAATCCCTGTACTGTTTTCACTTCCACCACCTCTGCTGGTAGGCAGTTCCATGAATCCACCACCCTCTCTGTGTGAAAATACTTCCTAGCATTCCCCCCCAAGCCTCCCTCCCTCCAGCCTCATGTTATGTCCCCTTGTCCTTGTGAACTTTCATCTCTGAAATATGCTCCCCTCTTGTACCCTCTTTATTCCTCTAAGGTGTTTGAAAGTTCCTATCATATCCCCTCTCTCCCATCTCTCTTCCAGTGAATAGATGTTTAGTTCCTTGAGCCTTTCCTCATAAGGCTTGTGGTATAGTCCATGCATCATTTTTGTTGCTCTTCTCTGGACTGCTTCCATTCTGTCTATGTCCTTCCTGAGATGCGGTCTCCAGAACTGGACACAGTATTCCAGATGAGGCCTTACCAGTGATCTAAACAGTGGCATCACCACTTCACTACTACTGGTTATGCCCCTTCCTATGCACCCCAGCATTCTGTTTCAATCAATCAATCAAACTTTTTTTAACCAGGCAGTTACACCGTTGAGTGCGCTCATTTGTAAGATGGTCCTGGACACACAGAACAAATTCCAATTACAGTTTATGACAGCATATCAAAACATATCATGTAAGAGAACAATATAAATAAAAATAACACTACCGGGTAGGTGATATTGGGAACACCTCTCAGATAGCAAAGGTTGTGTACATATATAATTACTTCATAATAGAGTGCTTTGGGACAGCATGTGAGCAAGGCATGAGAGGGTGGCAGTGACACAGGATATAGTGGGAAGGGGGAAAAACACATAAGGGGGAGGGGTAGCAATGCTACGTTAGAATCCCCCAGAGGGGTTGCCACAGTAAGGGAAGTAGGGAAGGCGCTACGGGAAGTATAGTTGCTCTAGGGTCTATCAGTCTATAGAGGGAATAGATAGGCCAGGAGAATCCATGAGTTAAGGATATGTTCAAAATGTGTATCAAAGATTACCTGAAACACGCACTCAGTTTTTTGAGGCATCTAAGGAGCACTTGTTTGAATACATAAGGGCTGGGCAGGTGGGAGAGTTTAAGAACTTTTGTGTATTATTCCAGAGTGATGGTAGGAAGGAGCTGATGGCAGCTGTGCCAAGATGGGTCCTTGTTCGTGGCACCTTGAGGAGGACAAGTGAGGAATTCCGTTAGACATATATGCCTGTTGACCGTTCGAACAAACTACATATGTAAGGTGGGAGTTTGTTGGAGATCACCCTGAAGATCCACGTAAGGGCATTTTATTTGCCTCCTCAGAAGGTGGGGTAGCCAACCAATAGCCTGGTACAACAGGCAGTGATGGGTCCGAAGTGACATATCAAGCATAAATCTCAAGGCTCGGTAGTAGAGTGTATCAAGTTTCTGAAGTGCATGCTGGGGGCAATGGCTGCATAGAAAATCTGCGTAATCAAGCAGGGGTAGGAAGGTTGTTTGAACCAGCCACTTCCTGGCTTCAAGAGTGAGAAGATGTCTTATGCAGAAGAATATGCCGAGGCGCTGTCTTAGTTTTTTGTTAACTCACACAGATGCATGATGAAACTGAGTTTGTTATCCAACCAGACTCCCAGATATTTTAAATTATTCACTATTTCCAATGGTTCACTAAGGAGGGTGGTGATCTGGGGGAGGCCAGAAGTCCCCAAATTATGGGAGAGGTGTGGGGAGAAAATCATGGCTTTTGTTTTTTTTGCATTGAGCAAGAGCTTAAGGTTCAAAAAATTATACTGGAGGGTGATAAAGTCTTTCTGTAGCTCCTTATGAGCAATATCTAAGGGGGGGTTGGTTGTGTAAGGGACTGTGTCATCTGCAAAAAGGTGAACGTTTCCTGAAAGGATGCCAGAGTCAATGCGGTTAATGTAGAATGTGAAAAGGAAGGGCCTCAGGATAGAACCCTGTGGCACACCTCGGGGCACAACTTTAAGTGGGGACAATTCCCCTTGTGTTTTAATTTGTTGTCTTCTATTTGTAAGGTAACAATGGAACCATTTTAATGCTGTAGGGGTTAAGCCAATGTTTCCCAGAGAATCAAGCAGGATGGAGTGATCAACCGTATCAAATGCTTTACTGAGATCAAGGAAGAAAGCATAGAAACATAGAAACATACACTTTGATGGCCCATCTAGTCTGCCCATTTCCCTACCTACAGGATAGGCCGCAGATCCTAGTTAACCAACAGCCTATTTCTTCCTACCCCCCACAAGAATTGCCTTATGTCTGTCCCATGCATTATTGAATTCTCCCACAGTTTTAGACCCCACAACCTCCTCAGGAAGGCTGTTCCATGCATCCACTACCCTCTCTGTGAAATAATACTTCCTCACATTGCCCCTGAACCCCCCCCATCTTTAAATTGTGTCCCCGTGTTCTTGCACGTCTCTTTTTCTGAAAGATGCTACCCTCTTGGACTTTGTTGATTCCACTCAGTTACTTAAAAGTTTCTATCATGTCCCCCCTCTCCCTTCTTTCCTCAAGGGTATACATATTAAGCTCCTTTAGTCTCTCCTCATACGGTTTCTCTTGCAGACCCTGCACCATTTTAGTTGCCCTCCTCTGGACTGCCTCTATCCTGTCTATGTCCTTGCAGAGATGGGGTCTCCAGAACTGGACACAGTACTCCAGATGGGGGTCTCACTAACTGTCTGTACAGAGGGATAACAACTTCCTGTTGTCTACTGTTGATGCCTCTGCCTGTGCATCCCAGTATACCCCCAGCCCATCCTACTGCCTTCTCACATTGCTTGCTAACCTTAAGGTCATCTGATATGATTACCCCCAGGTCCCTTTCCTTTTTTGTTGTTGTTACTACCCCCATTGTGTATTCTTCCCCTGGGTTCTTGTTTCCCAGGTGCATTATTTTGCACTTCTTTGCATTGAATCCTAGCTGCCATACTTCTGACCATTCCTCCAACCTTGCCAAGTCCCTTCTCATCCTTTCCACGCCTCCTTGTGTATCAACCCTGTTGCAGATCTTTGTGTCATCTGCAAAGAGGCCTACTTTTCCTTCCAGTCCCTCTGCAATGTCACTTATGAAGACATTAAAAAGGATTGGACCTAATACTGAACCCTGAGGTATCCCACTAGTAACCCCTCTTTCTTCAGAGTGGACTCCATTTACAATTACCTTCTGTGTCCTGTTGTCCAGCCAATGTTTTACCCAGGCTACCACCCTGGGACCTACTCCCAGGCTGGCTAATTTGACTATTAATCTTTTGTGTGGGACTGTGTCAAATGCCTTGCTAAAGTCTAGGTAGACCACGTCGACAGCCCCTCCCTGGTCTATTACTTAGGTCACCCAGTCAAATAAATCTATTAGATTCATCTGACATGACCTTCCCTCTGTGAACCCATGCTGCCTTGGGTCCTGTGCCCCGCTGGCCTCTCGGTACTCAGCTATTCTTTCCTTCAGAAGTGACTACATCACTTTCTCTACCACAGAGGTCAGATTGACAGGTCTGTAGTTTCCTGCCTCTGTCTTGGTCCCACTTTTGTGAAGGGGAATCACATCCGCCTTCCTCCAGTCCTCGGGTACCACACCATCCTCCCATGATTTATTAAAAAGAGTAGCCAGTGGTTTCACTAGCTCCCCCCTTAATTCTTTTAGAATTCTGGGGTGAATTCCATCAGGCCCCATTGCTTTGTCCACCTTCAGTTTTAGGAGTTCTTGCAGAACCCTTTCTTCTGTGAAAGGACTGGGATCACCTTCTATCAAGAGTGTTTCTGTTAATTGAATTAGGCACTTCCCCTCCTCTTTTGTGAATACTGAGCAGAAATATTCGTTCAGTATCCCTGCTTTTCACTGTCCCCTCTGCCCATCCACCGTTCATTCTATTCAGCCTCACTATCCCTCCCTTTGTCTTTCTAGCTCGCTGATGTACCTATAAAAGGTTTTATCCCCCTTCTTAACCGAGTTGGCTATCTTTTCCTCAGTTTGGGCCTTTGCTATTCTGACTTCCCTCCCTGCTTCCTTCTGCCTTAACTGGTACAGCTCTCTGTCCTACTCCTTCTGTGTTTCCTTATACTTCCGAATGCTATCTTTTTCTTCCTGACTTTCACAGCCACCTCTTTTGAGAACCATAGTGGCTTTTTCTTTCATTTTGATTTGTTTATTTGCTTCACACAAAGGCATGTTGCCTCTGTGATGGCAGTTTTGATGATTCCCCATTGTTGCTCCACCCCTCCTTCTAGCCTGTTTGCTAGTGATTTTCTGAGGCACTCTCCCATCTTGCCAAAGTCAGCCCTCCTGAAGTCCAGTACCCTCACTTTTGTATGGCTTGACTCTGTAGCTGAGTTTAACGAACCACACTGTTTGATGGTCACTTGTTCCCAGATGACAACCCACTTCTAGATCTGAGATCCTCTCACTGCCCCGCTTGAGAGCACGAGGTCTAAGATTGGTCCTCACTAGTGGGTTCTGAAACTAGCTGTCTGAGGCCTGCCATCTGTAGGGCATCAAGAATGGCCCTGCTCTTGGATGTGGCTGCAGCAAATGTGCTCCAGTTAACATCTGGCATATTCAGGTCTCCCATCAACAGTATCTCCCCTTTCTCTGCCATCCTAAGAATGCCTTCCATCATATCCTTGTCCATTCCTTCCCCCTGACATGGGAATCTGTACACAACCCTTGTGTGGATTGTGGTGCCCTTTCCAGTCTCCAAGGTGACTCACAGTGCCTCCTCTCCTCCCTGTTTACTCTTTTGTTCAGTTGCTTTTATCCCTTCCTTTACATAGAGAGCTACTCCCCCCCCCTTCCCTGCCTGTCTCTCCTGTAGGTTATGTATCCTGGTATGTTAAGATCCCAGTCATGGTTCTCTGTGTACGATGTTTCTGTGACTGCTACGATATCCAGGCATCCCTCTTCCATCAAGGCCACCAGCTCAGGGAGCTTGTTGCCCAGACTATGGGCACTGGTACTCATTACCCTCCATTTCCTGATGGCCTTACTCCCTTTTGCTCCTTCCCTGTCCTTCTTGCCCTTCTCCCTATTGACACCTCTGTGCTGGTGTTTCACACTTACTACCGTAATTTTGGAGGACCAGGATTTCTGCTCCTTCCAGTGCCTTCCCCCTTGGCTAGTTTAAATGCTTGCCAATGAAGCATTTAAACCTATCATAGGTATGCTGTTTATTATCCAGGGCTTTTAACCAATCATTAGGCACTTTGGCTAGAGCCGACACAGTGCTGTGCTTCGGTCTAAACCCCGATTGGGCTGGGTTGAGGATGTTTTCACAATCCAAATGCTCTCTCAATTGTGAATTGACAATTTTTTCTAATAACTTGGACAGCACAGGAAGAATCAAGATTAGCCTGTAATTGTTCAAGTCTGTGGGATCTCTCGACATGAACAAGGGGACAATATGCGCAACTTTCCAGCTGGGTGGTAGCTCCCCTTGCATAATCGACCTATTAAATAGATGAGTGATTGGAGCTGTTAGATAATAGAATCCTGCTTTTAGAAAGAAAGGTTCTAGTGAATCAGCACCAGCACTCTTTTTGGTATCCAAGGAGAGGAGAAGGTCCTCCACCTGCTTAAAGGACACTGGCTGGAAACTGAAGGGAGGGAAACCGGTACTGGGGACAGGGGTAAGGCTAGCACCTATGCTAGCAGCTCTTGGAGCATGTAGATTGCTAACAGGAGAGACATCGAAAGCAAGGCCAGTGGTTGCAAAATGGTTATTGAGTTGATCAAGGATCTCAGACCTGTCTGTATAGGAATTATTGTTGGCAACAATTCTGGCCGGGATTGGGGTGGTGGAGGAATGTCCTTTGACCTCTCTCAATATTTGCCAGAACCTGGCAGAGCAATTTTTGTTTTTCTCAAGAGTGGACTGAAAGAACCGTGCTTTTTCGGCCCTGACCAATTTTGTGCAGGCGTTCCTGGCTACCCAAAAGGCGAGCCAATCTGCAACAGACTGTGACTTCCTTGCCCTTTTCCATAGGGTGTCTCTGGACTGCAAAGCACTTTTTAGGGATGGGCTGAACCAGTCAGGTACCCGTTTTCTGGATCTGACCTTTCTTAGTGGGGCAAGTTTGTTTATTAATTTTGTTAACAGATCCTGAAAGATGCAGAAGGCTTCGGTCACAGAAGGTGTGAGACAGAACTCCTGCCACATGATATTCCCAAGATCTATCAGGAAGGCAGGGAGGCTGAATTGTTTTAGGCTGCACTTGAATTTGAAAGAAGAAGGGAGGTATGAGGAGCACCTGACACAGGCGATGGCACAGTGATCACTCAGATCATTATGGAAGACCCCTGCGTGGGAGATGTTATGTGCTTATTTACGAGCATAAGGTCCAACAAGAAACTACAATCAGGATTTATTTTATTAGGTCAGGTGACCGCAGGGGTGATGTGAGTTAACCCATGCTCATCAGAGAAGTTCTTAAGCCTATTGGCACAGTCGTCATTCCAATTGATATTAAGATCCACCATAATGACGCATCCAATATTTGCATTGTCCAGGAGGGAACGAAGATGTGGCAGCAGACTCAGACCAGCAGCAGGCGGCCCATGGCATGCCGCTACCAATAGGGCCATTCCAGGTGATAATATTATCTTGAGGGCAAATTCTTTAGTCACTGATGTGCGGACTATGTCAATAGTTAGGAATTTGTCCTTAACATATATGGCAACACCACTGCCTCTGGTTGACCTATCACACCTATGTAGACTGTAACCGGGGATGTTGATTGTTTTGTCAGACATGTGGCTTTTAAGCCATGTCTCCGAGAACATCACTACATCAGGCATAGAGTGTAACACCCAGGCCTGGACCTGGTCAAGTTTATTGACTAGGCTGCATACATTCATATGCAGGAAGCTCAACCCCTTTAGCTGCGAGAGCTCCCCTGGAGCAGCTAGCAGATGGGGGGGGGCTGGGTTTAATTCCACGCTGCCTGAACAGAGTAACATCAGGATTAGCAGTTTCTTGAGCCATTTTAAAAGGAACCTCAAGAATGCTTTATTAGATTGCTTCAAGTGGGCACTACCTGGGGCAATAGAATAAGTGTTGGAGGGGTGGCGAAGCATGATCAGAGTGAACATTACTACCCTAACAGAGAAGAAAAGGGGTATCTGCTTAATAGGTGTTGGGCAATAGGGGATGTGAAATAATCTGCCAGAGTGCGGAATGCTAACTTTGGAAGGCAATACCTGAGAAGCTAATGCTACCAGAGTCGGATCCTGACATGTACTGGAGTTCTGGCAGATAGTAAATGTTGACAGAACCCTATTTGGTTCCAAGGACAGATGGAGGATGCAGCCCAGGAAGAGAATGTAGGCTAGGGGTTCCATCTCGAGGATAATGCGTAACAGGGGGTATTGTGAAAAAATATAGATGTGCAGTCCGCTAGATCAGGAGAAAAGGAATAGGATATTTTAGCTAAAGGAGAAGGGGTTTGTCTTCCCCACTGCTTTTTTGCATTGTTTGGCTGACTTCAAGTCATCAGATATAATAACTCCCAGGTCTCTCTACTGACTTGTGGTGGCTAGAACCTGCCCCCTCCCCATTCTGTAGTCCTCTGTTGGGTTTCTGTGTCCCAGGTGCATTATCTTGCACTTCTTAGCGTTGAAACCCAACTGCCAAACCCTTGACCATTCCTCAAATAGTCTTAGGTCATTTCTCATTTTATCTAGCCCCTCCTGTGTGTTGACTCTGTTACAGATCTTGGTGTCATCTGCAAACAGGCATACTTTCCCCTCCAGTCCCTTTGTAATGTCGCTTATGAAGACATTGAATAGAACTGGACCCACAACCAATCCCTATGGAACCTCGCTGGTCACCTCCCCCTCTTCTGATTTTATGACATTTACTATCACCCTCTGGGTTCTGCCTTTTAGCCAGTTTCCAACCCATTTTACCACTTTGCAGCCCACACCCAGATTCCCCAATTTGTTAAGTTCCTTTCTATGAGGAGCGGTGTCAAAGACCTTACTGAAATCCAGGTAGGCCACATCAACCGCCCCTCCCTGATCCACCACTGTGGTCACCCAGTCAAAGAAATTGATAAGATTAGTCTGACAGGACCTACCCTCAGTGAATCTATGCTGCCTTGGGTCTTTTGCACAGCTTGACTCCAGGAACTTCACTACCCTCTCCTTAAGCAGGGACTCCATCAGCTTCCCCACCACTGAGGTCAGGCTTACAGGTCTGTAATTGCCTGCCTCCTCCCTACTTCCAGTCTTGTGCAGAGGAACCACCTCTGCCCTCCTCCAGTCCTCAGGTACCTCCCCCATCTCTAGTGATTGGTTGAAGAGGTTCAAAGTAGCAGTAGCTATGGCAGCAGGGAAAGAACTGTTATGTAAATGAAATAACAATATAGTCACTGATGTAGGTAACAGTAGATATGGCAACAGGCAAAGAACAATACAGTCAGTGATGAAGATAACATTAGACAGGGCAATAGGCAAGGATTGCAATGTAAATGAAATAACAATACAGTCGGTGATGTGGGTAACAGTAGACAGGGCAGTAGGCAAGGATTGTGGTGGAAAGAAAATGACAAGTTAATGATGTAAATAACAGTAGACATGACAGTAGGCAAGGATTGTTATATAAATGAAATAACAACACAGTCAGTGATTTGAGTAACAGTAGACAGAGCAATAGGCAAGGACTGCAGTGTTAAGGAAATAGCAAAAAAGTCGGTGATGTAGGTAACAGTAAACATGGTTGCAGGCAAGGATTGCTGTGTAAATGAAATAATACAGTCAGTGATGCAGGTAAATGTAGACACAGCAGTGGACAAAGATTGTAGTGTAAATCAAGCATTACAGTGAGTGATGTAGGTAACAGTAGACATATCAGTAGGCAAGGCTTGCAATGTAAATGAAATAATGCAGTCAGTGATGCAGGAAACAGTAGACATATCAGTAGGCAAGGACTGCACTGTAAATGAAATAACAATATAGTCAATGATGTAGGTAACAGCAGACACGACATTAGGCAAGGATTGTAGTGTAGGTGAAATAACAATGCAGTCTGTTTGTAGGCAATCATATACAACAGGTTGGGAAGTGCTGGGCTATATGCACCCACCCAGGGGAGTAGTGAGGCCTGACACTGCAGGTGGTGGGTCTCACAGACCCTAGAAGGGGGTTATAGACAATACCCCCACCCTGGAGTGTATTATTGCACTAAGAAAATAGGTATTTGTTGATTATATTAAAGATAATGTTACACAAAAATGTTAAAAAGTTAATAAAAAACATTTGTCTGTAAAATAGTCCTTCCACTGGCAGAATTTCAAGTAAAGAGCACTGCTGTTTAAATAAGAGCCCAAGTGTCTGAAAGATATTTTTGTTATGTGGTCCCCCCCCCCTCGCTTTTACATTTGTTGCGAATCCAGTAGTTTTGTGTGGATTTTGGATTCAGGCTTTTGTTTGTTAGGGAGCAGCCGCAGCATTTACAGCATTTAAAAAAGACACGCCAGGATGGGAGCCACGGTTAGGTTCCATTGCTAAGGTCCAATCGGGAGACACTGTGAGCACCACCAGCAATATACTGTGAGCTTTGCCAGCACCATTAAGGTAAGAGCAGAAGTACTGGCTCTGCTGTGTTTCTTATGCTCAAGAAACAATAGAAAGGGGTGTGGGAGGGGCCGAGAGCTACATTACAGGGACAGACATTGTTGCAACTAGTTACATCACTGCAGCAGCAGCAATCTCCAGAGGTGCGACTGTGCGTGGGGGACGTGAGGAGAAACAAATGGCTTCCGATAATTGTTTAAAAATTTGTGGTGGGTGCAGGGATTCAGTGTAAACAGTCAAGCTGGCAGTGGAACTTGTTTTTTCCCAGTCTCTGATGGCTCACATATGCATTTTAAAAGTGGAATTGTCATTTTGCATGAATTCTGCTGGTGGAATTCTGCATGACATACAGCTTTAATTTGCACCCGGCATCTCCCCATTCATTGTACTCTGACACTGAGACCATGCACTGCCTTCTATAGCTGCAAATGAAACAACGCTGACCAAAACCTCATGAAAGGTGTTTTGTTGCTTTAGGAAAACTTTGAAAAATATCATATTTAGACATGATCCAACTTGCACTTGATAGGCTTTCTGTACTACTAGTATTTAATTTTAATCACTAGGTTCATTTATGTGGAACCAGGATCCTTGACCCTTACAGTTAGTCTGCTCCGGCTGTTTTATCCTTTGCTAAAGTCACAGTCCGGTGTTTGCAACATCATAATCATATCCATGGTAACAAACTGTGATGTCATTAACAAAGGAATATGACTGCAGCATGAGATAAAGCAGCAAATGCAGATGTACTCTAGGAGACACGGATCTTGTTTCCATGTAAATGAATCTAGCAGTGAAAGCCAAAGGGAAGAGAAATGCAGACACTATATACAATATAAGCTGAGTTGTGTCTAAATATTGCACATTAAATGTATTTTTTTAACATTTTCTCAAAAGTGAGACAGTCACTTTGATATATTGTGAAACCGGTGATAGTCCTATATTATATAAGGTCCAGGAATCCCACATGAGCTCCAGAAAAGTCCCATGGTTAAAGAAATGCATAGGTTGGCTACAATTCTTTAAAAGAAGCCCATTTTGTGTTTCTTTGCATTAGTTCCATCACTGGCATCTATGCGTTTTCAAATGGTAAGGCACTTAGCCTTCCTCCCTTCACTTAGCATCCTCTCCAACCCATTCAGAGACTAATAAGGCTGCTCTGTTAGGGGTTTTGTTTTAGACTGTTTGGTTTGAAGCTCTGTGGCACTCTTAAGCAGTTCAAACAAACTGAAGAGAAGCTTTTTTTTTTTTTTCATTTTGTTGAGCTGAAGAGGTCACCAGTTTCATGTTCTTGGCTCCCTTCTCCATGTTTTCACCAAATGTCAAGGATTAAGGGAATTCCGAAGGAGTGTGAATAGAATAAAAGGTCCTGGTCAGAAAACCTGTGCAGAGCAATGTGGTTTAGGGGCTGCCTCATGTTTGGAAATGTACTTACATGAGAACACACTGGAGCCAATGTAAATTCTCTGAGTAAAATATTTTTTTCCAGTAACAGAAGTGGATGCTGGATTGTGGTTTAACCATGGTATTCTGCTGTTTCTGGCTGGCACAATCGAGTGTTTGTCAAGTCCTTGCTATGGAATGACAGCTATATTGTGCATAGATGCATCAAGATGCACACTGACATCCTTGCACTCATTCAGTAAATGTGTCATGTTACTGTCTGCCGATATTGATTTCAGTCAAGCACAGTCTGCACTATAAACATTACATTTCTGTGGTGGGTCTCAGAAGGAAAGCATCAAGGATTTGCCATCCCAAAAGTCTTTTTCCTTTTGTGGATTTATTAGTTGAGGCAAGCTGTGACATTAGTGATTTCATATTGAGTGAATTGCTATAAAACATATTTAGAGAGCCTCAGATGTCTAGGGGAAAGGTTTGAAAAAACATCCTTTTTAAAAACAATTAATTTTAGATTTGCTATTCTGTACTTACCAAATTTAATTTCCCTGTTTTCTTCACAGCTAGGTACATTAACATGGAAGCAGAACCACTGTCCTCTTGACTTCATCTGCTATAGCTGCTTACCTACACCTAACATCACAGCTCTTTGTTTAAGCAGTAAGGTATCCATTATTGTGGGAAAATGGGACCCCTCTAGAAAGTGAAGTTTGAGGCAAAGACGAATGCCTTATGCACCCAAGAAGGACTGTTACTGAACAATTACACACACCCTGGAGTGCATTACTGCAATTATAAAATGACTTCCTCAATTTTTAATTTTAGAACCATGTAATGAGGTTCAGAATGTTAAGCATGTCTGAACTGTGTGGTTGTGCTGGAATAACACATGGCCATGTGATCAGATTCAACCAATCACAGAACAGGATCTTCCCAATCCATTTTATAATATATATCACAACCCTTTCTACAGCAACACATTATAATATCAGAACTGGAGGCTGCAAGGAGTAGACATGCAGACAGAGCAGGTGAAGTCTTGGAAAGAAAATGAATTAGGTTTTGTATGCGCCATTCATATATAATATGTCCCAAAGCATTCTAATTCAGGAACAAGCACAGTGAGGCAAGAATGTTGCTACCATTTTTAATATATAGGGACACTTAAGGAGCACAGGGATAGATATGATAGAGCTAGATTAGAGAGAGGGATTACACAGATGTTAATCACAGCAGGTTAAGTGACTTGTTTTAGTGTAATGTATAGGTTGTGAGTAAGTAGCAGTTATAGGATTCAAACCCGTGCCACCAGGATCACAGACTCACACTACTCTGTACTCTAACCACATGACCAAACTACCTAAGGGGTGGTAATCCTGGATTCAAGTTAATGAACTTAATTTTAAAGAACAAGGTGAAGTAGCAGACAGAAATGAGACATATCACCTAACTTGTGCTGAAGTAGTTTTTTTTCAGTGTCTCCTGAAACGTCAGTTGCTTTTCAGAGTAACAGTTTCTCCCCCCGGCCCATGATAACTGTGTCTCAATTTATACCATCTATGCTTGCTAAATTCTTGTTTTTGCAGCTGACAATTATTAACATAGTATTGTGATTACTGAAGGGACATAGGCTCCATCTTGTCCACCCCTCCTGATGCACCGTGGTGACTACTCAAAGGATGTGCAACTGCCATAGTTTGAATATTTGGCCAAGTAGTCATATCAGAGGCCCAAATATTCAAGTACTTGCTATTGGTTATTTCGTATTCATGGTTAAAAATAAAACTGAGAACCTCTTCAACACAGTAATTCCCTTCTCTTGCAGGTGGTCAGCATGATATTGTGTCTAGTCCTGTGACCATCAACCATAAACTTCAGTGAAAAGTTTTTAACTTTATCCTAGTTTGAAAATTCCTTATTAGATGCCCTTTCATGAGACACTGTAATCACTATAATGTATTAGTTCTCCATGCATGCAAACCAAGTGGTAAAGGAAAAAAAAGAAAAGTTTTTCAATTAGGGTTTTCACTTCCAGTGGTTTGAAGTACCAAGTAATCTTCTACACTAATTAACTTTTCTTTCTTGTGGAACTGTGGAATGAAACAAACATTTACTGTAACATGGGAAAATTTTTTCCATTAAGCGTAACAGAATTACAAACTGAGTCAGAGAAATCCTCCTCCCTATTTAGACTTGTGCTATTAAAAACATGACGTTTCTGAAGGAACAGTGGTGACATATGAAACATTTCCGAACATGAAGACACAGAGCACTGAATGGTCCCAGGCCAAGGAGCTAAGCGTGCATCCTAGAGAACGTGCTGTCCTTAAGGCATTTCTAACTTTCTTTTTATTTTATTAATTTGCTAACCAGGTAGGCAGACAGGGCACTTTTTAGGCATGACCCTCGACGAGTCAGGAACTTGTTAGTTAAAACACTCTTTCAGAGTACTTATAAACGATTCAACTCTGAGCAGTTTTCAGATATAAAAGGAAGTATTCAGTGACCTGCTCTCCATTATAGAAGGAGTGCAAATCAAGGCTGGTGTAACATTTAGTGCTGCTGCATGCAATGATGAAATCAACATTGATTCAGCATCCCATTTGTTTAAACAACTCTAGATGCCCACAATGCAGCACTGGAGATCCCACTTGCAGCTCAGGAAGCCATTTCTGCCATATCTTCCCACAAGGCCCCTGGGAGTGATGGCATCCCAAATGATCTGTACCAGTTATTCCCTACAATACTTTCCCCAGTCCTGCAGGCCATCTATTAGAGTCCCATGATTGTTACTAGATAAAACTAGGAAAAAAGAAAGACAAAGGGAGGGATAGTGAGACTGAAGGGGGAGGATGGGAGCCACATGGAGGATGACAACAGTAAAGCTAACATATTGAACAGGTATTTCTGTTCAGTCTTTACTGAGGAAGAGGAGGGTAATGGGTCTGAAGGGAGTACAAGGGGTGAGAATGGTGCAGAATGGACACAAGTCCCTTTCACGAGAAAGGGTCCTGAAGGAACTGGAAGTAATAAGAGTTGATAAAGCAATGGGGCCAGACGGGTGCATCCCAGGGTCCTTAAAGAACTAAGAGAGGTGGTGGCTGAACCTCTGGCTATCCTGTTTAGCCGATCACTGGAAACAGGGAGGTACCCAAAGACTGGAGGACAGCAGATGTAGTCCCTTATACAAAAGTGGGAACAAAGAGGAAGCAGGGAACTACAGACCAGTCAGCCTCACTCGGTAGTGGGAAGATCATGGAAGCACTACTGAAGGAGAGATTGGTGGAACATCTGGTTATCAATGGACTACAGGACCCAAGGCAGCATGGTTTCACCAGGGGGAGGTCATGTCAGACCAACCTCATTGAATTTTTTGACTGGGTGACTAGGGAGGTGGATCAGGGGAGGGCAGTGGACATGGCCTATCTGGACTTCAGCAAGGCCTTTGACACTGTGCCACATAGAAGACTATTATACAAACTGGGTAATATGGGTGTGGGCAGGACAGTAGTGTGGTGGGTAGGTAACTGGCTGGGTGGCAGGACACAGAGGGTGGTGGTAAATGGCTGTCACTCCACAGAGGGAAGAGTGACCAGTGGGGTACCACAGGGATCAGTGCTGGGACCGGTCCTATTCAACATCTTCATCAGTGACATTGCACAGGATCTAGAAGGCAGAATTTCACTGTTTGCTAATGACACAAAGCTCTGTAACAGAGTAGACACACCAGAGGGTGTAGACAGAATGAGAAGCGACCTGCAGAAACTTGAAGAATGGTCAGGGGTCTGCAGTTGAAATTCAATGCAAAGAAGTGCAAGATAATGCATATGGGGCACAAAACCCTGGCACAATATATCAGTTGGGGGTGAGGATATAGCATGCACCAAGCAGGAAAGGGATCTTGGGTTGTCATCTCTGATGACCTCAAGGTAGGAAACAGTGTGACAAGGCAGCAGGTAAAGCAAATAGGATGCTGGGATGTATAGGCAGGGCATCACCAGCAGGAAAAGGGAGGTCATAATTCCGCTATACAAGACACTAGTGAGGCCCCACCTGGAGTACAGTGTACAGTTCTGGAGACCATACCTACTTAAGGACATAGACAGGGTAGAGAAGGTTCAGAGGACGGCAACAAAGATGGTGCATGGATTGCATCACAAGTCCTATGAAGACATGTTGAAGGAACTGAACATGTACTCCCTGGAGGAGAGAAGGGAGAGAGAGGGGGATATGATAGAGACATACAAGTATCTTACCGGGAGGAACAGGGTGCAGGAAAACACTATTTTTAAGCGAAAAAGATGTTCCAGGACTAGAGGGCATGGGATGAAGTTGGAGGCAGGACGATTCAGAGGAAACATGAGAAAGAATTTCTTCACAGAACGGGTGGTGGACAAGTGGAACACCCTGCCAGAGGAAGTGGTGGGGGCTGAAACAATCACGGGATTTAAGAATGCATGGGATAGACATAAAGGAATTCTAGAGGTCAGGGGTAAGGGGGGCAACAGACTTCTAGGAAAACAAACTGAACTTACAAGCTCAAATGGGCAGACTGGGTGGGCCATAGGCCCTTATCTGCCGACACTGTCTGTGTATCTATGTATCTACTTCTTTCCTCCCTCAATGTGCGAGACGGTAATCACTGTGCTTCCCAAGGAGAAGGACCCCACCCTCCCTGGCAGCTATAGTCCCATCTAGCTCATTAATGTGGGTGCTCCCAAAATTCAGCTGTTCTGAATCCAAATCCATAAGGGCTATACAGACATTTTAGGTAACACCCCTCCTCTGTCTCCACAGCTGTACATCTTGGGAATGTCCCCATCCACCTCCCTCCTCCCATACAGATACTTACAATTGCTCCTGATGGCGAGTACTGAGGCCAAAAGATTAATACTTCAGAAGTGGAGGTCTGACAAGGTTCCTTTTATTCCCACTGGTTGGCAGTGGTCGGTAATTTAGCCACTCTGGACAGAATGTCACATTCGCTAGGAAAACCCCGTCTTCCTTTCAGGCCATATGGGAACCCTTCCTCTCTTCCCAATATGCCTTGCAAGACCCTACATACTGTAGGTCCTAAGCCAGGTTACTCCCTCCCTCCCTCCCTCATCTGAGGCCTCTCAGACCCTGGCAGATCCCTGCCAGAAATACCCTTTTTCCCCTGGAACGTTCCGTATTCTAGGGCTAACACCACAGTGCTACTATCTCTTTATCCTATATCTGATCATTATAATTGTATACTTACAACTGCTGTTGATTATATGTTCATTACGTGGAAAAGTATGCTTGTATGGTTTCTCTAGAGTGCTGATTGTATTACTGCCTGTTTGTATTTTCATTAAAAATCTGTGCCTCCTGCCCCCCATAATAAAAAGACACTACAAATGCTAGCATGGTCCTGTTTCAAAACACTTTGGCCCGGATATTCAAACTGCGCCAGGCTGTGGCACAAGCCTGGGCGCAGCTCAACTTGGTTGCGCAGGGGTGTGGCCTGGGTGATATTCAACAGAGCTGTGCTATGGCACAGCAGCTTTGAATATCACACCCTAACCACTTCCACCTCTGCCACTGTCTAGCGCAGTGGCCAGAGTGGAGCATGGAGATGTGCTAGCGCAAGTGCCATTCGCCATGCACAGCACCTGCGATATTCAAAAGGGGACATGTAAATGGGGCCATAATTTATGCAAGGCACACATGGGGCCATTTGCATGTCATTGTGGCCCCATTTGCATTCCATTAGCATGCAGGTGCGCCGATCCCTGACGACTTGTGCCTGATGCCCCCTGCAGCCTGATCGCAGGCATTTGTCTCCAAAACACATCCCCGTCCAATATCCCTGGTGGTCCAGTGGACCACTATGTGCCCGATCATAGGCATTTGTCTCCAAAACACATCCCTGTCCAATATCCCTGGTGGTCCAGTGGACCGCTATGTGCCCAATCATGGGCATTTGTCTCCAAAACACATCCCCATCGAATATCCCTGGTGGTCCAGTGGACCGATTGCTGCCCGATCACGGGCATCTTTTTAAATCACCCCCCAACCAATATCCCTGGTGGTCCAGTGGACTGCACTCTGCCAGATCTCGAGCATCTGTAAAACATAAAAAAGTCCTATTACCCTGGTGGTCTAGTGTACCCCCCTCCCCACCAGCCCACTGAGCCCCACCGCCCCCCCCGTTCAGCCGGTGGGTGGCAGCACCCCACCCGCCTGCCGCCCGCCCTAGCCGAGACAGCTCGGTAGGGCTGCACACCCATTGGTTCACAGCGTGAGCCAATGGGCATGAAGCCTACTGTACTACTCAGTCCAGATATGTAAATGATTTATTCACATATCTGGACTGTATAGTATAAGCTACACACCATGGCTACGCTGTGAACCAATGGGCGCAGCCCTACCGAGCTGTCAGTCGGCGGGCGGGGTGGCAGGCGGTTGGGTGCTGCCACCGCCGCTAACCGGGTGAGCAGGGCGGTGGGGCCAGTGGCAGGTGGGGGTACAACTAGACCACCAGGGTAATAGGACTTTTATGTTTTACAGATGCCCGCGATCGAGCAGAGTGTGGTCCACTGACCACCAGGGATATTGGTGGGGGATTTAAAAAGATGCCCACAATTGGGCAGTGATCGGTCCACTGGACCACCAGGGATATTGGACGGGGGGTATTATACCAATGCCCACGATCGGGCACATAGCGGTCCACTGGACCACCAGGGATATTGGAGGGGGGTTTATTGACATGGATGCCTGCGATGGGGCATTGGGGGGCACTGCGAGGTGCGGCAGGAACTCGGTGGCCACCCACAGGTGGCAGCTGCCATGTTGCACCCTGCAATACGGTAGCTCACCTGTGGGTAGCCATCATTTGGGTCTTTTTTTGGCGGGCTTAACTTTGTGCAGGCACAGGTAGGGGTTGCACATGCATGACTCTGCACATCCCGGGCTGAATATCGGGCTGTGCAGGTTATGCATGGGCACGCCCCACCTGTGCCTGCATACATTACTGATGCGCTCCGGTGCATCGGGATTTGTACGGCGCACTTTTCCCTTTTGAATATCGCACTGGGGCGCATCAGTGGGCTGTGCATGGTGCAACACTGTTGCGCCATGTGCAACCCTTTTGAATACCTGGGCCTAAAACTACATCTCTAAAATTATCTCAGCCTGAATTGCAGCCATGCTACAACTTGAACAATCCTAAAATTGGATCTTCAGAAGGATTTGCACCTAGCACACTGTTTTTAGGGATTGTACTGTACCTTAAACATAGGGCTGACCCTGTGGCATAGATGCATGTGATCTGCAAAATCTGGCTGGCAGCTGAATGCATCATGAAGGTGAGCACTCAGGAGTGGGGGCAGGGGACACCCAGCATTAAGCACCTCCAGCCAGCTGATCGAAGAGTAGCATTGGTGTCAACTATGAAGGAAGCAGCTCCCCTAATCTTCCTCCCTTCCCAGCTGGATGAAGGGTGCAGACACAGTAACCACAATCATCTGGGCAAAGGACAGGGAGAAAAGGATCAAAATATTTGGGAAAAAATAATTAGAAGAAAAGACAAACATGAGGTCACAGCCATTCATGCAGTGGCCTGGACTTCACCCTTAGCCTTGGATAACAGAAGGAAAAGTAAGCATGCCAAAGAGTCCTCTCTTTTTTCTTCAAAGGGTGGGTAGTGCCTCTTGCTATGTCACTACTGCCTGGATGACCACAGGTGTCAGGGTAGCTGGGGGGGCATAGGAAGAGGTTATGACTATATGTTTCCCAGAGGAGAAGCTGAGGAGGATAAGTAAATAAGAGCGTTTCCCAGTAGATAAGGCCACCATGTCTACCAGCATACATTTGGAGCACCCAGACCTTTTGCCCCTCCTCTCCATTTCTAGAAGTTACTCCTTCCTAAGGGATGCAGCAAGGGGCTGAGTAATCAGCTCTGGAGTGAAGCCCTCTGACAGAAGATGAGAGGCCCTGCCTAGACAGGGAAGGACCTACCCAGGGGAGAGGGGTGTGATGACCTGGGACAGCAGAGACCATTCTAGATCCACAGCTGCACTATGGACCCCTGTCATTAGCTAAAGAAGGTTGGCAAGATGAGATCATACATCTATAAAAGACGTTATACAGAGGACTGATGCTTTGGTAAGGTGAGAATAGCTGTTTTTCTTTATAGGTAAATACTTAAAAACTTGAATGCAATCTTTTTTTTACAACTCAGAGTATATTAGTTTCCAAGTCCAGTCTAACACAGTTACCAGTGTATTCCTAGCCTGGATCTATCACAGCCCCTTGGAGTTCAGTAAGTGGTAAGCTAGATGCAATCTTACAAAAAAAAGTACAGAGTCTAGGTCCTTTAAAAAATCCAAGTCCTTATTTCATCATTAACTTCTACTTTGAAACACACTGGCATTTTAAAATATGTGGGAAAGCCATGTTTTTTAAGTTGAGAGACAACAATACTATAAACAGAAAACACATTACCTTGCCATTATTAATCTTCATTCCAACTGCAGTAAAAACAGAAGACACTACACACAAAGTCAGAGCCCGTGTTTTGGGGAGCTGAGACATCCAAACCTCATAGCGTCTGGCTATCTGCTTTAGAATTTCTTTACAAGTAAACAGTTGATCTAGGCACTTGAGTGTTTTACTAACAAATACAATTTTAGCAAACATTCTAAATTGCTTAACATTGGTTTCCAAATGCCAATACATGAGCCAATTTGGCACAATAAAGACTCTTAAAATTAAAAGCTGTGTTTTATGTGCATCTGCAGTGGCAGCATTGAATGTGGGCAGGCCTGTATTTAAATATAGATGTGCAGCTTAGACACTTGGTTCTTGCTTTATTCACTTGTCTCCCCACAGTTGAAACCCCACAGCTAATCTGCCAGCCGGTACTTCTAGAGATTCAATTTATAATGACCCACAATATTCTCCATCATGCCCCATACACTATAATTCGCTGCCAGCTTTGCTACTCCACAGAGTAGTGTCTCTCTGTGACAGTAAAATGCCTCACTCTAAGTGTATCCCCTTATAGTTCTGCTTTGCCCTGGCCTCAAATTGCTTAAAACTTGAGTGTTAGTCACAGAACCATACCTCTCATCTGGCCCTAGTCTTCAGGAATGTTCCTGAATTGCAGCAAAAAATGTACTGATCCCTCTTAAATTTGTCTTCCCTGTCACTAAAGAGAAGGCATTTTGCACATAAAATAATGCTAAACAGTATTGTCACAGCTTTGCTCCCCATCAGAAAATGATTTTCACACTATGCTTCTTGATTTCATAGCACCATTTTCAAGATGTCACTGACTTTGGTCTTTTATCCTTGATTCTGTTGTGCTTTGATCCTGAAATGGAAGGTATGGTGGAAATGCTGCCCATGCACATATGCTAGAAAACAAATATTACAGCAAATATTTTTTACTCTTGATTATTGGGATATTCTCCACTGCATGTCAACAAGACCATTATGGACAGACTAGATATCCTCTGCAACAAGCTGGGTCAATTTATTTTCTACCACTACAGCCTATGAACACCCTCAATGGTTGAGTCCTGCTGGGTGAAGATTTAAACAAGGGCTTAGATTCACATACTGGGCAAGAGTGTTATCTCCCAGGCTACCTCTGGTCTACTTTTCATACTGTTAACTGCAAAACTTCATTGGGTTCCTCAGGCTTCGGCCTGTGTCTTCTTCTGCATAACATTTCATACAGACAAAAGATTTTGTAGCAAGGCAGGCATTCTCCTGAAAATAATAATTTCCCATTCATAGTCACATAACATTCTGTTCAAAATAGTGTACCTTTAGGAGACAACTTACAGTGTTAGCCAGGGATTATGTCCCTGTATGTGTAGACTTTTTCACTGGAAATGCCCATTTATTTCATTGGGATTCCCTGTGATATACAGTATCTGCATCAGTCTAGAAATGTACTGGGCTATGTTTCTGGCTACTGCTGTAAGGGTAATCAAAAAGTAGCATGCAGCTATAATTGAGTGTTTATGTGCAGGGCGAGCATAGAAGAATTTAGAGTTTTTGCTGAATGTAAATATTAGAGGATGCTGTATTTGTATACAGGCTATCCATATTTGTACACTGTTATGAAATTTCTGTCACTTTTGTGTAACTTTTACCCAGATACGGGTCGGACACAAGGCTTGTTCTCATAAGATCTTTCCTAGTACAATAATTTTTAAAACTTAAAACAGAAAAGATACAGTTAGGCTTGATGTTTTGGTACTCTCTGCCCTGGATAACTGGACCACAATGCATTTTAGATCAGTTACACACCATAAGCAGCATTATAGAAATGTTAGCTACTATACATACCTACAGGAGTCCTGTTATTTCTTCATGAAACATTAATCTATGACTTTTCTGATTCTTGTTTGTTAAAACGTTGTACACCACTGTACTGCTAACTTTCCCACTTGAATGTCTCACAAAAAAAGATGCTATGTTTCACAACATTAGTTTAACTAAGTCATTAATCTGCCTATTTACAAAACATTCACTGGCCTATAGTCATGAACTTTGGCTTAACCTGAAGCATTTAGAACTGAACTTTATTTCATCCAGCTGTTCTTGAAATATTTTTCCAGTGTAATTTTTTGCTTTATTTGCAATGTCCCTTGTACTGCATGATTCCATGGCTGTCAAAATGGCCTATGGATGTACCCCCTCCCTGGAATCAGGCCTTTTCAAATAATTCCCTTGGAATTAGTCTGAGCCATCCACTTAACAGCCATTAATATGTTGACTGGTGGCTGAGATTGCAAAATCATGGTCACGATTGCCCATTACTAAAAATGGTGAAGCCAGAAACTTACAGACATGGAATGGCAGTGTCTGGTCAGCTGGTCACCAAGGGCTGCCGGTCTCTTCAGGGGTCTTCTGCATTGTGGGACCAAATTTGAGGGTAGTATTTCTGTCCATGTTTGTGCAGTGGGAGCTGCTGTTGGCCAATGAAGAGAGCATAACTTGCAGTGGAAGCTGCCAGTGGTCTGGAAATTGTGTGTCCTTATGTGGATCAGCAAGAGCAATATTTGCAACAGGGATTTGTTTGGAAAACAGCAGAATAATGAAATGGTGGCCAAAATCACTGCTCTCTTTGATGTCCACTAATGTCCTCACTCCTGAACTGACAGAGTTCCCAGCACAAAAACTGTCAACCTAAAAACAGCGTCAGTAATCACAGTCACAAAATGGCTACTGATGACCATAGCCACCAGTCACTTGCTGATCAGGTGTTTAGAAAAGCACTCCCAGCACTAAGCGTGGCAACACAGAAAGGGCAGCAGTAAGGGTAGTTCTAACTGTGAAATATCAGCTGTGATTGCCTGCTGCTTGATATCTCTCGTTGAAGCAGGAGCTGCTGGACGTCTGGTCCTCTTAAATTGGGAGCAACAGCCAGCTTGGGAACAAAATAGTGACCACGACTCCACCTCTAACTGATGACAGCTCCACTGATGCTGCTCCAGGCAGAGGTCAAGGGTGGGACTGCATGAACATGATATGTGACTGCAATATTAAACAAGAAAGTACCCAAGCACATATTTGAGAGGCTTTGCCTGTGGTTCAGTGGGCTGAGCAGCCAACCATACCGCCTGCCTGAACTATTTAAAGTCAGTTCTTTCTGCTTCACTCAGAAGCATTTTTTTCTTTGCTGCCAGAGGCTCTGTTGGGCTCTGCCCCTTCCCACTCCACTTCATTTTCAGTGTTTAGCTCCCTCCTCAAGTGATTTTGGATCTTCTGCTTGGTTTGTGCTGGTCTTTCTGCTGGTTTGTGTTTCCCCTGCCTTTTGCTTTTGCATTCCAGCTGCTGTTTCTGCTTCTATCAGTTGTCTGTGCCTGCTCTCTTGTTATCCTGTGCTTATGTTTCTTCAGTTTTACCCTTCTTTTTTGGGGGGGGAGGCTTCTAGTTTTTCTAGCATCCTGCTCTTCCTTTTTGCTTGCACTGTGCCATTAAGTGATTTGTGCTATGCAGACTCTTATTTATTTGTATCATACTGTTAGTAATCCCTCAGTTTACCTGCAGTTGTTATCTATGTGCTATTCAGTTTCATTTGCTGTTTCCCCTGCCTGTAGCTCCATCCTCATTTACGCCTGGCTACACTCGGTGCTTAGCTTCACTCACTCAGCAGTTACAAATCCCAACTTTGTAAAGTAATGCACCTGGGAAACAAAAACCCAGGGGAAGAGTACACAATCAGGGGTGAGATACTGACAACAACAAAAATGGAAAGGGACCTGGGGGTAATCATATCAGATAACCTAAAGGTAGGCCAACAATGTGAGAAGGCAGTAAGGAGGGCTGGGGGGACACTGGGATGCATAGGGAGAGGCATCACCAGTAGAAAACAGGAAGTTGTTGGCCCTCTGTACAGACAGCTGGTAAGACCACACCTGGAGTACTGTGTACAGTTCTGGAGACCCCATCTCCGCAAAGACATATACAGGGTGGAGGTTGTCCAGAGGAGGGCAACTAAAATGGTGCAGGGTCTGCAACATAAGACATATGAAGAAAGACTAAAGGCCCTTAAGATGTATAACCTCAAGGAAAGGAGGGAGAGGGGGGACATGATAGAAACTTTCAAATACCTCAAGGGAATCAACAAAGTCCAAGAGGGTGACATCTTTCAGAAAAAGTGATGTGCAAGAACAAGAGGGCACAATTTGAAGATGGGGGGTGGCTCAGAGGTAATGTGAGAAAGTATTTCTTCACAGAGAGGGTTGTAGATGCATGGAACAGCCACCCTGAGGAGGTCATAGAGTCAAAAACAGTGGGGGAATTCAAGAATGTATGGGACAGACATAAGGCAATTCTAGCAGGGGGGTAGGAGGAAATAGGCTGTAGTTTAACTAGGATCTGCGGCTTATCTGTTAGGTAGGGAAATGGACAGACTAGGTGGGCCAAGCAGTCCTTATCTGCCATCAAATTCTATGTTTCTATGTTTCAGTGTGCTGGCTTTTCTAGCAGTTTCGTTATTATACTCTACCATTTACTCCTTTCTTAGCAGATAAATTCTTTATGCTCCTTCATAAAATTAGGAGTGTGCTCCCTTAAAGAGACACTGTCAACCTTTTTTGCATCATATTATTTCAAGTTAAAACCCCATATGTTATGATTGCTTACCTTCTAAAATTCATTGATGTTGCTAGTTGTTTTATCAGCCTCCTTGTTTAGTAGAACTGAAATGCATGTTAAAGGTATAGTTATAACCAACATTGTTTTGTTTTGAATCCTGGATATATTCTTATTGTATACTTCCTGATTACTAGAAACAACCCCAAACAGTGCAGCCACTCATCATGCAATAGTTTCCTCTGCTCCCACTGCATAATAAGGGATCTATGTGATAACGGTGATTGCTGTTAGGGCGATGGCACATCGCCGAAAAAATATTTTGGTGATGTACTCCCCAGCGCACAGCAAAATGATGCTGGGGAGTTGTATTTTTCATTTTATGTGGGGGACTGAACCCCCGCACCCTCCCCCATGGGGGGCTTTGCCCCTGCACCCCTTCACTTAAAGATTCTCAACTCCAGAAGGGTGCATGTCATGGGGTGCAAATGTGGAACATATACAAATTTGGGCCAAGTACAACAAAATGTACCAGTGCCCAGACCCGAACCCAGCACCATTCCCACTGCAGCCCTGTACCCACCCTCCATGCCACAGAAGCAGCTCGGCAGCGTGCTACGGCACTACCCCTATAATCCCTCCATCCCCTCCCACCCCACACTCAGTGTGCTTGCTCTCTGCCCGTGCACGTAGGCACGTTGCAACAGGATGTCACTATATTGTGCACTACCCCATCTGGTCACCCACCTTCCCTAGTCACCCCAATGACAGGTGCCACAATTAAGTCACCCTTTCGGTAGGCGCCCAATCGCGATCGCCAAAGTCACAGGATACCCATAATGAATAGCTAGACTATGATGGGGGCATTCCTAAGTCCAGGAAAGATGCAGTGGGAGTTGATCAAGGAATGTAAACAAACATATTTTTGTGTAGTAACACCAGAACGGTAGGCAGTCTGTTTTTCCCTTTTTACAAGAAAAGAAAATAATCAAAATCGAACAACCAGCTACATCAGCAGTCTCTATGGAATGTGAACAATCATAACATGTGCTTTTTAAACAAGGGACACTTTGAGGCCTAAGGGGGTTGCCAGTGTCCCTTTAATTTACACCTAGCTTCCCTCAGCCTACCTTCTGCAATGAAATTCTGAATTTCACAGTTTACTTCATGGAGCAAACACATATGTGAATTCATTATTTTTAACTTGCTCATTATCAGTTTGCTCAACAAGCAGCAACTCCAACTCCTGTCTCCTAGCTTAACCTTCCTACTACGTGCCTTATACAGACTGCTCGCCGGAGGCCACGTGTAACCCTTGAATAAACTATATGCAAAGTACTACCAATTGCTTACATGTCATGATGATAACCATGCCTGTACCCATGCCTGCATCCACTGCTTTTCTTTTACCGTGCCTGTAAGCCATGCCTGTATCCACTGCTTTTCTTTTACCATGCCTGTAACCATACCTGTATCCACTATTTTTCTTTACTGTAACCACCTCATGATGTAACTCACAATGCCTCAAATGTTCCTTATGTCCTTGTTCATTCTTATAACTTGTATTGTTATCCCTGGTCGCCCCTGAAAAAGGGACCTTCGGGGCTCAGTGGGCCTACCCAGTCACCAAAATTTAATAAATAAATAAATAATACATTTGTGATGCATTTCTCCCTAGCAGTCTACTTAGTTTTTGTTGTGTTCCTCCTGGACAGCATTTCAGTGTTTCTGTGTAAACACTGTATTTGGAATTTTAAAGTTAATCCTGCTACCTCCTGTTGCTTCTTACCAGCGTAATGTCCCAGTGGTCTGCTTGTGCCATCGGTTTTTCCCATGGCGGGGGACAGGAATGTCACAGTGTGGCATTGTGGCTTCCAGTTGGGAATGGGCTATGGAGTTAGAAATAATGCACTGTACATTAAATTAGAATTTCACAGTTGTTGGCTAAATCTTTTCAGATTATTAGCTTGACTGAAGCTGAACCATAATACAGCCTTGAAGGAGCAAATATATTATGTACCTTTTCTGACTTTTAGCTTTGCTCCTTAGAAGTTTAACTACAGTCATTCTCTATAATTGGAGTATAGTGTATAGTGCATAGTGATTGTGTATGGAAATCCATCTCTTTCAAAATGTTGTTGTACTACAGTTCAAAGGTCATGGAATGTGATAATACCACACTGTAGTACAACAACATTTTGAAAGCCTCTAGAGGTTCTCGCGCTGCTCTGTGAGCTAACTGTATTGTTGAACTAGACCTGCTGCACGTTACCGACTGAGTAAACTGCAAAGCAATAAGCAGTGTAGTGGCGGCGGTCTTTTCAAACGTTAATGACAACAAGTGTAAACAAACACTGCACACAAGTTCTCTGGCTTCAAATGTATTTTCTGCAGTTCAGAGGTAATGTATTTTAATGTAAAAAAAATGTTTAAGTGCTGCGTGTAATACTAGTAACACTCGTCTCACTTAGCGAGACATCCAGCCACCATGTTTTTTTTTCCTGAAACCCCGCCCATATGCCGACTGCAGCCAATAGCAACCCATCATTAGATGTTCTCTTCTCTAACAACCACGCTAAGGCTCTGGTAGCCATACATTTTAAACAAGCTGCCCAGTTTTTTTTTCTCCTCGAAAAGAAAAACTTTTCTTATAGTGATACTATACACTATAAAAAATACTGGATGGGCATACTCAATCAGTATGCATTCGGGTTCTGATTTCCATGGGACCTCTCGAGCTCGCCTCGAGGTCACCAGGAATCAGAAACCCTCTGTGGCACAACACACTGGTTGTGCATAGTTGCCCATCCAGTATTCTCTATATCTGACTAACTTGTCTTGCAAAAGAGTTCACGGGTGCCAGATCTAAATGTTTACATATCTGCACTAACATCCCTAATTCTGGGATGGTATTCAAGTGTTCTTTGTAAAAACTTAAGCTGCACTTCACAAATATTAAAACAGTACACATTTAAATATTATGTGTAAAGCTTACAAGTTCAACCTGTAAAGAAAATGTTATTTCTTTTGTAAGCAATGTGTTCTGTTCCTCAGATTTTTTTTGGGGGGGGGGGTTGCAGTTTCATTGCTGCTTCCAGTTCTTGTCTCCTATATTAATATCACGTGCAAATGAAGATAATAGAATGTGAATATGCACTGGACTATCTGAATTATTGCATTGTTTGATATAGTCTCCTAAGTCCAATGTACTGTCTTGCCCTAGATTTCTGTTGGTTTAGCTGGTGGCCTGTGAATCCACAACGTTGGTCCCGTGTACTGCCTTGTCCTAGATTTCTGTTGGTTTAGCTGGTGGCCTGTGAACCCACCAATGTTAGTTCTATTTACTGTCTTGCCCTAGATTTCTGTTGGTTTACCTGATGGAATGTGAATCCACCAATGCTGGTCCCATGTACCTTACTGTTTGTCCAAAAACAAAAAGAAATTCTATTTAACCAACATGCGGGTTAGTCCTTTTGTGTTCTATGAAATGTATGTGGACCTATGTGAAGATCCTCAAAACTGTTTTCAATTTTTCCTGTGAACCTTATTGTTTTGTTCAAACACAAAAACAAACAAAAAACAATTATGTGCAAAGGAAGTGGTGGCCTATGACCCACCACCATTGTCAGTCTGTCCTGTCTACTGTCTTGCTCTAGATTTCTGTTGGTTTAGCTGATGGCCTGTGAATCCACCAATGTTGGTTCTGTGTTTGATATTGTTTATACAATAAGTTTCACGTACTTTCCTGTCCTAGATTTCCATTGGCTTAGCTAGTGGCCTGTGACTCCACCAATGTTGGTCCCATGCACTGTCTTGCCCTAGATTTCTGTTGGTTTACCCGGTGGCCTGTGAATCCAGCAACATCGGCCCTGTGTTCCATATTGTCTGTCCAATAAGTCCCGTGTTCTGCCTTGTCCTAGATTTCTATTGGTTTAGCTGGTGGCCTGTGAAACCACTAACGTTGATCCTGTGTACTGTCTTGCCCTAGATTTCTGTTGGTTTAGCCAGTGGCTTGTATATCTACTAACATTGATCCTGTGATCCATATTGTTTGTCCAAAATTCCTGTTCATTCTTGTCTTGTCAATCCTGTCCTGTCTGATGTACTGTCTGCTATCTCTAAACAAACATCCCAAAGCCTAGAGGGAAGGTGACGTAGGCCTTGGATCCCCAAAGGTTTTTCTCCTCAGAGGGGGTTCTTCCTCTCCTCCATTGCAGAGTTGGGGAGGGACCTAAGATGAGTAGCACACACAGTATCCTTCTCAGAGGTGCTGCCTGTCAAAAGCATGGGGGAGGAGAGGGTAATTGGCACCATGCAGTTTAATGAATGGTTGAAAAAATGGTGTGGAGCACAGGGGTTTGGCTTCATTGGGGACTGGGGTTCCACCTGGAGGGACACCAGCCTATACTGGCAGGATGGTCTGCATCTGTCCAGGAAGGGAACAAGTCTTTTGAGCAATCAGTTTAAATGCTTCATTGGCAAGCTTTTAAACTAGTCAAAGGGGAGGCACTGACAAGCAGCAGGAAAATCCCAGCCTCTCCCTACAAAACAGGGTACTAAATGAGAAAAAGACAGAGGTAGAACGGTCAGTGGGGGATGCTGCACTGGAAGGTAAAGCCATCAAAAAATGGAGAGCAATGAGTACTAATGCCCGTAGTCTGGGTAACAAGCTTCCTGAATTAGTGGCCTTGATGGAGGAAGAACATCTGGATATCGTGGCAGTCACAGAAACATGGTACACACAAAACCATGACTGGGACATAAACATACCAGGATACACTGTGTACAGGAGGGACAGGGAGGGTAAAAGAGGAGGAGGAGTAGTTATTTACATAAGGGAAGGAATAAAAGCAACAGAACAAAAGGTACACAGGGAGGAGAAAGCACTGTGGGCAAATTTGGAGACAGGCAATGGCACCACAATATGCGCAAGGGTTTTATACAGACCCCCTTCTCAGGGGAGGAAATGGACAGGAAATGATAGAAAGTATACTTAGAATGGCAGAAAAGGGGAGATATTGCTGATGGGTGATCTGAATATGCCAGATGTTAACTGGAGTGCAGTTGCAGCTGCCACTTCCAAGAGTGCAGTTATTCTAGATGCCCTACAGGGGGCATGCCTTAGACAACTAGTACTGGAGCCCACTCGAGAGGGAGCAATATTAGACTTGATTCTCTCAAATGGAGATGGTGAGAGGATTACAGATGTAGAAGTGGGTAGCCATCTGGGAACTAAGCGACCATCGAACAGTATGGTTCTAATAAACACAGCAATAGAGTCAAGCCATACAAAGACAAAAGTACTGGACTTTAGGAGGGCTGACTTTGCAAAAATGGGAGAGTGCCTAAGGAACCACTAGCAAATGGGCAGGAAGGAGGGTGGAAGAACAATGGGGAATAATAAAACTGCCATCACAGAGTAACGAGCCTTTGTATGAAGCAAATAAACAAAACAAGATGATGTAAGAAACCACTATGGTTCTCAAAGGAAGTGGCAGTGAAGGTTCAAGAGAAAAGAAAGCATTCAGGAAGTACAAGGAATCGTAGAAGGAGCAGGACAGAGAACTGTATCAGTTAAAGCAAAAAGAGGCTGGGAAGGCAGTCAGAACAGCAAAGGCCCAAACCGAGGAAAGATAGCCAACTCAGTTAAGAAGGGGATAAAACCTTTATAGGTACATCAGGAGCGAAGGAAGACCAAGGGAGGGATAGTGAGGCTTAATAAAGGGAGGGAGGAGGAAGGGCAGAGGGAGACTGAAAAGGCAGAGATACTAAACAAATATTTTTGCTCAGTATTTACAAAGGAAGAGGGGAGGTACATAAAACAAACAGTAGTAACAGATACAGAAGTTGATACCGCCCATTTACAGAACAAAGGGTTCTGAAAGAACTCTTAAAACTGAAGGTGGACAAAGCAATGGGGCCTGATGGGATTCATCCCAGAATTCTAAAGAACTAAGGGTAGAACTAGTGACACCACTGACTACCCTTTTAACAAATCATGGGAGGATGGGGTGGTACCGAGGACTGGAGGAGGGCAGATGTGATCTCCTTCACAAAAGTGGGAGCAAGGCAGAAGCAGGAAACTATAGACCTGTTAGTTTAACCTCAGTGATAGGGAAAATGATGGAATCACTTCTAAAGGAAAGAATTGTCGAGTATCTAGAGGCCAGAGGGGCACAGGACCCAAGGCAGCATGGATTCACAGCAGGAAGGTCATGCCAGATGAATCTGATAGATTTCTTTGACTGGGTGACCAAAGTAGTAGATCAGGGAGGGGCTGTGGACATGGCCTACCTAGACTTTAGCAAGGCATTTGACACAGTCCCACACAAAAGATTAATATGCAAGTTAGCCAGCCTGGGAGTGGGTCCCAAGATGACAGCCTGGGTAAAGAATTGGCTGGAGAATAGGACACAGAGAGTAATAGTAAATGGAGTCCACTCAGAAGAAAGGAGGGTTACTAGTGGGCACCGCAGGGTTCAGTATTAGGACCGGTCCTCTTCAATGTCTTTAATGTTTACATTGCAGAAGGACTGGAAGGAAAAGTATGTCTCTTTGCAGATGACACTAAGATCTGCAACAGAGTTGATGCACAGGGTGGGGTGGAAAGGATGAGAAGGACTTGGCAAGGTTAGAGGAATGGTCAAATGTATGGCAGCTTAGATTCAATGCTAAGAAGTAATGCACCTGGGAAACAAAACCCAGGGAAGAGTACACAATGGAGGGTGAGATACTAACAACAACAAAATGGAAAGGGACCTGGGGTAGTCATATCAGATGACCTAAAGACGGGCAAGCAAGTGAGAGGGCAGCAAGGAGGGTTGAGGGGGTACTGGGATGCATAGGGAGAGGCATCACCAGTAGAAAACAGGAAGTTATTATCCTCTGTACAGACAGCTGGTGAGACCCCATCTGAGTATTGTGCAGTTCTGGAGACCCAATCTCCGCAAAGACATAGACAGGATGGAAGCTGTCCAGAGGAGGAAATTAAATGGTGCAGGGTCTGCACCGGAAGACATATGAAGAGAGACTTAAGGAGCTTAATATGTATAGCCTCGAGGAAAGAAGGGAGAGGGGGGACATAATAGAAACGTTCAAGTACCTCAAGGGAATCAACAAAGTCCAAGAGGGTAGCATCTTTCAAAAAAAGAGGTGTGCAAGAACAAGAGGGCACAATTTGAAGATAGAGGGCGGCTCAGAGGTAATTTAAGGAAGTATTTTTTCACAGAGAGGGTTGTGGATGCATGGAACGACCTTCCAGAGGAGGTTGTGGAGCCAAAATCAGTGGTGGAATTCAAGCATGCATGGGATAGTCATAAGGCAGTTCTGGGGGGTTGGGGTAGGAAGAAGTAGGCTGCTGGTTAACTAGGATCTGCAGCTTATCCAGTAGGTAGGGAAATGGGCAGACTGGGTTGGCCAAGCGGTCCTTATCTGCCATCAAATTCTATGTTCTATGTTCTATGTTCTATGTTCTATGTTCTATGTTCTATGCCAAAGGTCATAATACCTAGTTAGGTTTTCATAGCATATTCCCTAGGCTGCTTGGGTAGGTTTCTGCTGTTGGATGGATATGGATGGTGGCCCTCCTTTGCCATTCCCTCTCTCCTTAGGAAGTCATGCCCTCTTGCTATCTAATCTTCAGACCTACATAAGGTTGCTACACATCACCTGTTGTCTTTTGCCACATGTCACCCATTCTCTCCTGCTGACCTACTGTACGTTAATGTCCTAAATACACAATAGTTGCTTGTTACCTTCTGCAATGCTTGCTGCTTTACACTTTCTGGAGCTCCTTCCTAGGTACCTTTAGCACAGGGAATCCTTCCAGTGGCACCTCTGGGGGTGGAACACTCCTCTGGGGTTCCTTGCCTTTGGCATCCCTACATGGCGGTATTCATGAAGGAATGAGAGGCAAATGGCCACAAAGATTTATTCATCAAGTTGCATAAGCACCTTGAATTGAAAGTCTTTGCTTGTGGTTCAATGGTCTGAGCAACCAACTACGCCCCATGCCTGAGATATTTAAAGTCAGTTCTTCCTGCTTCACTCAGAAACATTTTTTGTTTGCCACACCATCCTCCCCATCTCCTCCAGGGGCTTGCCTCTCTCCTCAGGGCTCCTTCCTAAGGTACCTGTAGCCTAGGGAATCCTTCCCATGGCACTTCTAAGGGTGGAAGCCTCCTGCAGGGTTCCTTGTCTTCAGCATCCCTACAGGGTGGTATTTCCCGAGAAATGAGAAGCAAACAGCCACAAAGGTTTGTTCATCAAGTTTGTGAGAAAGTTCCCCCCCCCCCTTTTTCTTTTCCTTTTGTCTTTTGCCAAGTACATTGTTTTATTGTCTCTAATGGGAGGTTAAAGAACTCTAGGCAATGTCCTGTGTTATGTGTTGTTTGTATTCTGTTCTTTGGGCTGGCCACCCACTTTGTTTAAAAAAAAAAATAATAACATCATATTTGTTTGTCCTGTCTGCTGTCTTAAATGTTTGTCCAGAGAGTCTAAAATACCAATTTGGAGGGAATCAAAATAATATTTATCTTGGTAACTTGTAGGTTGTTATTCTTATCAAGCCTGTTGCACTGGGTTCATGGCAGAGGTTTAACCCCCCCCTTGATGTTTTAGCATCGCTGACAATATACCCCTATTTCAATAAATATTAGAAGAGTATGTGCTCACGGCTGTTTAAAAATGTTAAACCCCAAACTAAAAGGAATTAGACTGGATAATCGCTAAATATTTGAGTTAATACATCGCGACTGTTGCGAACGCTTCTGATTTATGCCCTGCATGAACGCGTATGACAGTCGCTATGGTATTTCCTTCCTAATTCAGCCCAAACCTAGTAGAAAGCTTAAAAAGGTATGTAAATAAGAGCGCTTACTAAATGAGGTTGAATTCATGCCTGCAGGTACTCGCCGTCATATTGACGATTTTTAGAACAAGGAGAGTCCTGCTGCTGTTTGGGACTTCTCAGAACGCCTACACACCCTTCCTTTCATTGCAGCACTTTTATGAGCGGCCGGCCTCTTTCTTGCTACCTTCATGCTGCTAATGAAAGGGGAGGTGCTTCTGAGGCTGTATAGCGTTTTGAAAAATGTTAAAAAGCATAGCCTTTCATGTGTGAATGTTATATTAAAATGATGAAGTATATTAAAGGAGCCTAGTCATTGTAAATAAAATAAATAACTTATATTAAAACTTTTGGATTGTAAATGTAATAAAGAGGTGGAGTTATATGGTCACATGTCTCATGAAAGGTACTTAAGGCATAGGTTGCTCCTTGTGAATCAGATGTTACCTGGAATGCTGCTGTAGAGGACTTGCTGCCAAATTCTCCAGTCTAAATGAAAGTCGAGACCATTGTAAGCTCCCAAATAGCTAGTGGCTACTAGCCTGTTTTGATATTATTGTTTTGGAATCTGCTTTTGTTATTTTGTCATTCTCAGTCCGCTTTAATTTTCCTTTAAAAATAAATATTATATTTTTTGTGCTGCAATTTGCCTCTGTGGTCTATCTGTACTCGAACCTGTGACAAAGTTGCATAAACAAAGCACTACAACTACTAAGTTGCGTAAGCACAATGAAACAAAAAAAATGGCTGTTCACATACACGGAAAATGATATATTTGCAGTCTGTCCTGATTACAATTGCAACAACCTGTTCACATATACAAAAAAAGCAGGATGCTAAAAGGATGTTTTTTAAAACCTTGCCAAGAGAGCATGAAAAACAAGGTGCTAATTGTCCATTTAGAGATTCTAAGTGTCAAGAGTTCAAAAGGGGGTTGGACGGGTACATGGAAAAAGTGTGTATGGGGGCAGTTGGTTGGGAGTGAAGAAATAGGGGCTGACAGCAGCACAGTCCCATAACTCGGAAGGCTTTGGCAGACTAAATGGGACAGTAAGCCTTCATCTGTTGAAATGTTCTATGTTTTTATGATTTTTGGTGTAGCTAGTGAAAGACAAGTTTGCTTATGTGGCCAATCAAAAGCCTATACAACATGCAATGTGTTAATTTTTGGTATATAATGTCATTATTTTTCTAAAAAAAAAAGTCTCTTGAAAAATGAGCTGCAGAACACTGCTGAATCTTCAGAATCCTGCCACGGAATAGGTCCAGCACTGCCATGGAAACTGCGTCATTATTGCTACAGAATGTCAGAGGTCCTGCTTTATGTGGCATTCTTGTACTTTTTCCTGTTTTATGCCATTCCTTAAAGACACTGCTGAATTAGGAGTGGAGTAAAACCATATGTGCAAAAAACAACAAAAATGAAACTGAAAAAATACTTCATTAACAGAAGGGTGAACAGCTACTCCCCGCTCCCCACCTACTGTCCCTGGGACATACCTTCGACTCACATGGTTTTCCCCCATGATGGAAACTCCTGGCTTCCCCAAGCCTGGAAGAAATTTAGCTCAGATGTTGGGTTGATAGCTCAGTGAGGGGTGCAGGGCCTGTGGTCAAGGGCTCCTATTTCTGTCCCAACACAGGCACCTCACAGTCAAGGACTGAAGTGGACAGCACATGGTAAGAGTGCTGAAGTCCTCAATCAGGAGACACTCCACACACCCGGCCTGGCTCTGCATGCACTGCCACCCACGGTCACCAAGGTGGCAGTATTGAAGCAGAGCTCACAGACACCCCCCTCCCCAGAGAAGAAGAGTATCCTCTGGGATACTCGATCCTCCTTGTCCCAAAGACTCAGGCTCACTTCCGAACCCAGGTTGCTAGCATTATCAAATCAAATCACATTTATTTTTATGGTGCCTTTCAAAATACCAAGGCGCCGCTCATTACAATAAAACAACTGGAGCGCATACATTACAAACTATATAATAATTTAAAATACAAAACCAATAAAACCACAATATATTGTTCAGGTTAATGTCCAAATGCTTGGGTCCAAAGAAAAGTTTTTAAGGCCTGTTTAAAACCCTCCACTGTTGTGCACCCATGCATCTGACAGGGTAGAGAGTTCCAAAGGGTGGGGGCCACATGCACAAATGCACGGGCCCCAGAAGATTTTAAATAAAGCCTTGAAACCTCTAGCAACCCCTCGTCAGTCAAGCAGAGCAACTGTCCGGGGCAGTAAGGAACCAGGAGCTCTTTCAGGTAGTCCAGACCCAGTCTGTGTAGGGCTTTACTAGTACTAACACTACCACTGCACTGATGGGACAGCATAGCCTGCATATTTTTCTTTTGAGATGCATTTAGAACCCACCTACACACAACAGTGCTACGACTGCTGGCCAGTGAGTTGTGTGCAGGTTTAAAACTTTGGCTTCCCTTTATTGTCAGTACCATGTTCAAACATGGCTCTAGCCTGTATAGTAGGTGTCCATGCCAGCATCAAAGTGTCTCTTTTGGTATACGGGTGTCATCTCTGGCCAGCCCAATAGCCTATGGGCAGGTATGCTCACTGACCATGGGGCAAGCATGGGTTTATGTCCTAAGCTTGAGATCCTGATTAAAATGGAAGCAGAACAAATTGCAGCCCCAGAAAGATTGTGCCCCACCTTCAAGAAGGGAGTGCTGCATCTGCCAGTCCATATTTGTCCCCTGGTGGCCATGAGCAGGGTATATCATGTTGGCAGAGCTCTTCTTCTTTGTCTTCCTCCACACCCATCCCCAAATCTCACAATGAGTATTGATGTCTGATACAGAGACACAGGACTTCTAGCCTCATGTTGACTTCACACACTAACACAATATTGGGAACTCGCTCCTACCATCTGCCATACTGTGCATACAGTATCAAGTCTTCTATCTTATGCACTGCTTGGATAAAAGTACCATAAAACCAAATGGAGTGGTTCTGAGATCACTCTCTAAATGAGATGTCATGAAACCCTCTGGATCTGATATACAAACATATAGGCAAACAGGCAACACTAGAAAAGAAAGGAGACCTTTGGCCCTTTGTTTTGTTGGCCCCACCAACTTGTTGGGCATAAACATTTATTTTCCTATTCTTTTGGATACTTATCTCTCTTTAATGTATGCCATGAGTGGTTTTAGCCTGACATAGCTTTAGTTCAAAGTCTGTTCCTCAGATACACCACTCTGTTTGTGAAATATCATTTTTATGTTTGCTTGCACGCATGTGCAAGAAACATAGTGCCATCATCCGAGTTTTCGGAGGTGTGTCACCCCCTCTTCCAATTCAGTCAGCGTGTTGGCAGGCGAGGCCCCTGTCCACCAATGCATGCTGGAGCTGTCTATGACAAGCTCCAAAATGCAGTGGCATACAATTGAAAGGGGGAGCTACGCTTCAGTGAGCAGCGATAAGATATCACCTGCTCATGAGCAGCTCCCCCTACACACACATACACGCTCGCACGCATACTGTGTGCTGCCCCCCCCACGCCCACACTGTATGGCCGACAGGGGTGCCCAATCCCCATCGGCTCCACGCCCCCCAAAGCATCCAGGTGCCATGCTGGAAGCCCACCCCAGTGTGCAAATGATGTAATGGCCTACAGGTGCCCAATCCCCGTCGGCTCCACTGTCTCCCCACCCCACCCCATGCTGTCACTGACAGGGTGTCCAATCCTCGCTGGCTTCACTATCTCCCCGAGTACAGGGTGCCACGCTGGGAGCCCCACCCCAGTGTGGCAACAGATGCCATGGCCGGACGGGGTGCCCAATCCCGTCAGCTCCATGCCCCCAGCCATCCTTGTGCCATGCTGGGAGCCCACCCCAGTGTGGCAACGCCCCAGTCTATCTGAATAAAAACACCTGTAAAGAAAAACGGTTCCACGTAGTCTCCTGACCCCACCACAACCCGCACCCACCCACTCGCACCCCACCTCCCACCCCCCACCCCATACTTAGCTCCGGAGCTCGGCGCGACGATCTTCGGTGGACCAGGAACCCGTCTGCACTCTTCAAAGCCGACCGCGAACTGAGGAAATGCCAGTAAGCTGTATAATGGGGTAGATAGGGTTTTTCAACTTTATAGCATATTTCAGGCATTTTTTGGAATTTTTGCACCAAATTTTCAACATGGGGTTTTTGGGACCCCTCCTCATGAATTCTTGCACTGTCATGGTGTTACTCAGGCCCGAAGGGTGATTTCACAGCCACTGCGCAAAATCACCTTTCTGGAATGATTAACAAAATGACACTGCCAGTGTTCATAAGGTGGGCTCCCAAAAGACTATTTTGAAAATTTGTGAAACAATCTCTAAAAATGACTTTTTACGAGCGTATGCGCAGTTCCTATGCACGCCGTTAGTTAGCAACCTTCAATATTTTCACTCAGATTTTCAACATTGCTATTTTACCACACCTTCTTATGAACAGTACAGCTGTCATTTTGCACATCTCACCCAAAATGTGTTTCCGCCCATGTAGCACACAATGGCGCAGTCGGTGTGCGAAATCAATGTACGGGACACATTAAGAAAATCACAGTGACATTCTTCATGAGCAGAGGTTTTAAAATGGCTATGTTGAAAATTTGGTGAAAAAATTCCAAAAAATGACTGTTTTACGAGCGTGCGTTGTACAGTTCCTACACACGCTCGTAAGTTCGTGAATGTTCAATATTTTCATTCCATATTTTCAACAGTGCCATTTTACCACACCTTCTTATGAGTAGTACAGATGTCATTTTTCACATCTCACCCAAAACGTGTTTCCGCCCATGTAGCGCACAATGGCGCAGTCGGTGTGTGAAATCAATGTACAGGACAAATTAAGAAAATCACAGTGACACTGTTCATGAGCAGAGGTCTTAAAATGGCTATGTTAAAATTTGGTGAAAAAAATTCTAAAATGACTTTGTTTTACGGCGATGGTGTGCAGTTCCTCGCATGCTCGTGGGTTCACGAATTTTCAATATTTTCACTCCAGATTTTCAACATTGCCATTTTACTACACCTCCTTATGAGCAGTATAGCTGTCATTTTCACATCTTGGCCAAAATGTGTTTCCGCCCATGTAGCGCACAATGGCGCAGTCGATGTGCGAATCAATGTATGGGACAATAAGAAATCACAGAGACACTGTTCATGTATAAGAGGTCTTAAAATGGCTATGTTAAAAATTTGGTGAAAAATTCCTAAAATGACTGTTTCTGACGTCGTTCACGCAGTTCCTGTGCATGCTCGTAAGTTTATGAATTAATATTTTCACTCCAGATTTTCAACATTGTCATTTTATTACACTTCCTTATGAACAGTACAGCTGCCATTTTTCATATGTCACCCAAAATGTGTTTTCGCACATGTAGCGCACAATGGTGCTGTTGGTGTGCGAAATTAATGTTTGGGACAGATTAAGAAAATCACAGTTACTCTGTTCATGAGCAGAGGTCTTAAAATGGCTATGTTGAAAATTTGGTGACAAAAGTCCATAAAATGACTGTGTTATGAGTGAGCATTGCGCAGTTTCCACGCACCCTCGTAAGTTCATGACTTTGTAATATTTTCAGTCCAGATTTTCACCAGTGGCATTTTTCCACACTTCCTTATGAACAGTACAGCTGTCATTTTTCACAACATGGCTGAAGTGTGTTTTCACACTTTCAGTGCAGAGATGCGTGGACGCTGTGGGAAATCATTGTTCGAGACAGATAAAGAAAATCACGGTGACACTGTTCATGATCGGAGGCACCAAAATGCCTGAGTTGACAATCTGCTGTAAAAAATCCCCAACCTAATTATATTACGGGTGTGCGTTGCACAGTTTCTATGTACGGTCGTCACTTCACCATTTTTTTTTATATTTTTACTGCAGATTTGCAACATTGCCATTTTTTACACCTCCCCATGAACAGTACAGCTGTCATTTTTTACATCCTGTTCGGAATGTTTTTGCACCTGTGGTGCTAAATGCCGTAGTCGCTGTGCATAAGCAGCTTTCGGCTAACAAACTGATATTCCCCCTGTTCGTGAGGTGGGGTCACAAAAAAAACATGTTGAAAATTTGGAGTGAAAATACCAATGAATGCCTGAGGTATTAGGGTTTCCAACCATAACGCCCAACCCTGTAGAGAATGACAGGCATCAGGGGTGTGACTTGGGATTCTTGCCAGTAATGCTTATACCATTCCACACCCTGCAGCCAGTGAGAGGCATCGAGGTATGCCTTGGACTCTTCAGCCCCAAAGTTCACCCCATTCTCCTATATCGCACCCATCTCACCGTATTTCCTAATGGAATGGGGTGCGCATAAGGGCCAAAGACCCCAAGGAACACTGTGGCACTTGTCAGTATCTGCAGGGTGGGGTGTGGTGAAATGGCGTGGCCGTTATGCCTGACAACCCAAAGGCACACCCCAATGCCTGTCACTCTCTGCAGGGTGGTGGTGGGGTTTGCTTCAGTTCAATACTTCACTGCCGTTCCTATTACGCAGCTCTGTAACTTCTACACTACCACTGCCAATGCCAGCAAGCAAACATTTAGCATTGACAAATGCTTGTTGAATATGCATTGTAAATGTTCCTCTCTTCTTTGCCTACTTCAGTCTTCTTTTTATCTCAGCTCTTAATGATATATTAGTAGTAGCTTTATCTGAGCAGATGAGTCTTAAGAAACTACAAGTTGAAATCTCAGGCTAGATACATCAAAGATGTGAGACACCCAGCTACCCAAGAAGGAGTATGCATGTTGCCCAGCATTCGTGCAACCCCCCCTCCCCCAGTCAACAGATTAGATAGATAGATAGATAGATAGATAGATAGATAGATAGATAGATAGATAGATAGATAGATAGGTTCATTCAAATGTGCATTGAATGGCCTGGAGTTTTCTGCGAGACGCAGTGTCCCACTCTTGAAAAGGGAGGTTTCTGTATTCATTCCCTCCCATTCCACTAATACAAAGAGTATTGCTCAAACTGAAGCTAAAGGGTTCCACCCTCATCCTCATTGATCCCTTATGGTTTTGGCAGATATGGTATCCCTAACTACAACAGCTGGCAGTGGAACCCTTGTACCTCTGGCACTGTGCAGAGGTCTGTCGTCACAGGACAAGGGATCTCTGGTCCATCCGGACCTGAAGTTCCTACATCTGCATGCATGGCTCTTGAAAACATAGCCATAGCATGTTTTGGTGTTTCACCTAAGGTGGCTGATGTTCTGGTGGCTGCCAGAAAGCCTTCCACCAGGCACACATATTCTCTGAAGTGGAAGCGTTTCCTTTTGTGAGCCACATTCAAGCATCTTGACCCATTCACCTCTCTGGTCAATGCGGTATTGGAATAATTGTTGTCACTGTCAGACTCTATCTACAGTATTCCTTAATCAAGATGCATTTGGCTGCTATGTCAGCATTTCATGTCCCTACTGATGGACATATGGTTGCCCAGCTGAAGGTCTCCTGTACCTTTTTGAGAGGTATTCTGCTTATCAAACCTTTCATTCAGTTGCCCCTTCTGTTAAAAAAAATGATGCATGCATCATTTTTTTTACACAGGCTGTGGTAAAGCAGAGAAACTGGTGCAAATGCACCAAAACTTTTGAATATAGCATTCAGCATGTTGGCACAGTTCAGATGATGCAGGCACAGTCTAAATTTGGAAATTGCAACTGCAGCACTTGAAAATCCTGGTCTTTGTTTGTTACAGTTCTTTTTGAAAGTGCTCAAAGTGCTTTACAACTCAGAACTAGAACATACAAACTTTAAATATTTACAGTAAGACCCTGATACATAAAAGCTGAAACATGCTAGCATCAGCTGTGGCAATAGCCAGTAGTCCACCCTCCTGACCAAAGGAAGCGCACAGCTGTGACAACCCCAATTATGATGGTGAGATATGGGAGATCTATAGAGGAAGAAGTGGGAGAAAATAATGAAAGAATGCAATATATGTATAAGGCCCACAACAGTGTAATGATTTCACGTTATAACGTTTACTTCTGATGCGTTTCACAGAACTCAATCCACAATTTGAACAACTTTTGACTACTGTATGCAAATCCAAAGCATACATATATTGTGATATTCTGAGTTGCACTGCTTTTGGGGAACAAAGAACCACTACTGAGCGTGGAAAACTGCCACTCAGAGGAAAGAAGCCCCCAACCGATGATGGCGACCACCACTTAGGTCTCGATGGACACTTTATGTATGAAAATAGGATTCTTGTACTACATATTTTATTGTCTGTATATGTAGCTTTGTATTTTGTACTCTCTGTTATTTGTACTGTGACAACGGTTGCCTATGAAAATGGGCATTTATTGCCCATAGGAACTCGTTTTAAACAAAAATGAATGAATGAATGAATGAAATGAAACTATCACTGGGGGCATGAGCAACCACTTCTTGCATCTATATACTATGTCAAATAAAATCTGTGCAACAGTGAGATACAAGGAGATAAATTCGTAATAGCATTCTGATGACTTTTAAAGCACAATTGAAGGGATATCCCGGGATTATGTGGTGGAAGAATTCCTCCCCCACTGCCTATTTAATCAGAGCAGCTAACTCCCGCTCTGCTTAGAGCGAGTTGCACTCGCTGAGCTCGCTTTGTGCTGCGTGCTGGAGCTGGCTTCCTCCTGTTCTGCCCCCCCGTTTGTCTCTGCTCCCTGCCTGCTTGCTTTTCCTCTCTTCCTCCTTTCTGTTTTTTGTCTGCCCTCCCGCCATTGCTTGTACCTTTCTCTGGGTTTCTTCTGTTTGCCTGCCTCCAGCACGCCACTTCTCATGTTTGACCACTGCTTCCTTTCGCCATTCCAGGTTTGCGCCCCGCTCACTCCCCGCCGTCTACTGATCCCTGCATGTGTTATTTCATCGCATCCTGCTCCCGGCTGACAGACGCTTCACATTTCTCTGCAAGTGGCAATTTGGAACTTATTTCCAGCTGACCTACCATTCATGTATTGCACTGAGGCTTCATTTACTCTATTCTGCTCCTGTGCCTTACTCCCTCGGCCGCTAGATGGCACCGATCCGCTATGACTGCACACCCTCCTCGCGTACATTCCTATGAATGCAGACCTGGCGTTCAGGTGTTAGAGGACCTAGTAAGCTGGTTGTTACTTTAAACTATTGACTACCATGGTGTTCTACACTTGCATTTTTCACCGGACGTCTCTGGCACTTTCAATCTAATTAGTGGATCCCAATTTTGCCGTGACATTGCACAGTTATAAGAGGCACACATTCCATGTTTCAGGAACTGAGAGACTATTTCTTACTATTCATTCATCAGGTGCTGTACTGCTTCAGCCATTCAGTATGTGGAGATGGGTCCTAATGTTCTTTCCAAAGCACTGCCAGTTTCGCACTGGTGCTGTCTGTGTACTGCACCTCTACCTGCTGGAACTCCTTAGTTCTCTTCTATAGGCTGCTGTATCTGCCTCACTCAAAGGCCTGCTTATGCGCCATACCTGCTAGTTTTGTGTTTCATACTATGTCTGGGATGCTACCTAACTCTAGCCTTCTGTCCACACCTCGTTTCCACTCTATGTTTTACACACTCCTGGCTCTCCTGTCAGTTAGAAAACCACACCAAAATCGAGTGTGTCCAGTGCAGCATTTGCTCCTACTTGTATGCTATCACACCAGACTTAGCACCTATGCCTTATATCGCCTCACAGTTGCTCATATTTCTGAAAGGGAGCTTGACCCATTTTAGCCCTGGTGCTTTTCCCTTGAAGCGTCGCATCCACTGCAGCCTGCCTGCTCTGCCATTTATCAGCGATGGAACCACGCTGCGGATTGTAACGCTTGCCAAGCCAGCTGTATATTGGATTCGAATTGAGTTTACCCTTCCTGACACTTCCACTGCAAACTGTTTTCTGTTGGTTTCAGCTCCTTTTTGCCTCGCCCTGCCTTGGATTTCCGACCTACGGCATCACACCTGCCTCGTCTCGCAGGCCAGCAATTAGCCATTGCGTTAGGTCAGATCTGTGCCCCAACCTTGTTCCTATATTTCCTGCATCATAATTGCCTGCTTCTTCCACCTGTCTTTGCCCATCAGGTTGGGAGGTTTACCTCATCTTCTGCTTCTACGACCTGCTTTCGACCATCGGGCTAGGTGGATTACCTACTAATTCCTACTTCTACGACCTGCCTTCACTTGTCGGGCTGGGAGTTTTCCATACTACTTGCCTGCTTCTGTGACCTGCCTTCGCCCATTGGGCTGGGAGGTTTACCTACTACTTCCTGCTTCTATGACCTGCCTTTGCCCATTCGGCTGGGAGGTTTATCTATTGCTCGCTTGCTGCTCTGACCTGCCATTGCCCTTCGAGCTGGGAGGTTCACCTACTTCCACTTCTGTTTCACGCAGTTCGGGACCAGGTGACTCCATTCTACTTTTGCATACCTGCCTCTGCTGCCTCAGCCCTGGACTTAGAAACATAGAAACATAGAATTTGATGGCAGATAAGGACCGCTTGGCCCACCCAGTCTGCCCATTTCCCTACCTGATGGATAAGCTGCAGGTCCTAGTTAACCAGCAGCCTACTTCTTCCTACCCCCAACCCCTAGAATTGCCTTATGACTGTCCCATGCATGCTTGAATTCCACCACTGTTTTTGACTCCACAACCTCCTCTGGAAGGCCGTTCCATACATCCACAACCCTCTCTGTGAAAAATACTTCTTAAATTACCTCTGAGCTGCCCCTTCTATCTTCAAATTGTGCCCCTTGTTCTTGCACACCTCTTTTTTGAAAGATGCTACCTCTTGGACGTTGTTGATTCCCTTGAGGTACTTGAAAGTTTCTATCATGTCTCCCTCTCCCTCCTTTCCTCGAGGCTATACATATTAAGCTCCTTAAGTCTCTCTTCATATGGCTTCCGTGCAGACCCTGCAGCATTTTAGTTGCCCTCTCTGGACAGCTTCCATCCTGTCTATGTCTTTGCGGAGATTGGGTCTCCAGAACTGCAAGCAGTACTCCAGATGGGGTCTCACTAGCTGTCTGTACAGAGGAATAATAACTTCCTGTTTTCTACTGGTGATGCCTCTTCCTATGCATCCAAGTCTCCCCCAGCCCTCCTTGCTGCCCTCTCACATTGCTTTCCCACCTTTAGGTCATCTGATATGACTACCCCCAGGTCCCTTTCCATTTTTGTTGTTGTTAGTATCTCACCTCCCATTGTGTACTCTTCCCCTGGGTTTTTGTTTCCCAGGTGCATTATTGCACTTCTTAGCATTGAATCTAAGCTGCCATACATTTGACCATTCCTCTAACCTTGCCAAGTCCCTCTCATCCTTTCCACTCCTCCTTGTGTATCAACTCTGTTGCAGATCTTTGTGTCATCTGCAAAGAGACATACTTTCCTTCAGTCCCTCTGCAATGTAAACTATAAAGACATTGAAGAGGACCGTCCTAATACTGAACCTGCGTACCCCACTACTAACCTCCCTTTTTCAGAGTGGACTCCATTTACTATTACTCTCTGTGTCCTATTCTCCAGCCAGTTCTTTACCCAGGCTGTCATCTTGGGACCCACTCCCAGGCTGGCTAATTTGTATATTAATCTTTGTGTGGGACTGTGTCAAATGCCTTGCTAAAGTCTAGGTAGGCCATGTCCACAGCCCCTCCCTGATCTACTACTTTGGTCACCCAGTCAAAGAAATCTATCAGATTTGTCTGGCATGACCTTCCTGCCTGTGAATCCATGCTGCCTTGGTCCTGTGCCCTCTGGCCTCTAGATACTCAACAATTCTTTCCTTCAGAAGTGATTCCATCATTTTCCCTACCACTGAGGTTAAACTAACAGGTCTGTAGTTTCCTGCTTCTGCCTTGCTCCCACTTTTGTGAAGGGGAATTACATCTGCCCTCCTCCAGTCCTCGGGTACCACCCCATCCTCCCATGATTTGTTAAAGAGGGTAGTCAGTGGTGTCACTAGTTCTACCCTTAGTTCTTTTAGAATTCTGGGATGAATCCCATCAGGCCCCATTGCTTTGTCCACCTTCAGTTTTAAGAGTTCTTTCAGAACCCTTTCTTCTGTAAATGGGCTGGTATCAACTTCTGTATCCAGAGTGTTTCTACTGTTTGTTTTAGGTACTTCCCCCTCTTCCTTTAAATACTGAGCAAAAGTATTTGTTTAGTATCTCTGCCTTTTCACAGTCACCCTCTGCCCACCCTCCCTCCCTCCCTTTACTAAGCCTCACTATCCTCCCTTGGTCTTACTGCCCCTGATGTACCTATAAAAGGTTTTATCCCCTTCTTAACTGAGTTGGCTATCTTTTCCTCGGTTTGGGCCTTTGCTGTTCTGACTGCCTTCCCAGCTTCCTTTTGCTTTAACTGATACAGTTCTCTGTCCTGCCCTTCTGTGATTCCTTTGTACTTCCTGAATGCTTTATTTTTCTCTTGAACCTTCACTGCCACTTCCTTTGAGAACCATAGTGGTTTCTACTGCTTCGCTTTGTTTATTTGCTTTACACAAGGCTTGTTACCTCTGTGATGGCAGTTTTATTATTCCCCATTGTTCTTCCACCCTCCTTCCTGCCCATTTGCTAGTGCATTCCTTAGGCACTCACCCATTTTGACAAAGTCAGCCCTCCTAAAATCCAGTACCTTTGTCTTTGTATGAGCTTGACTCTATTGCTGTGTTTATTGTGAACCATACTGTTCGATGGTCGCTAGTTCCCAGATGGCTACCCACTTCTACATCTGTGATCCTCTCTCATCTCCATTCGAGAACCAGGTTAAGATTGTTCCCTCTGAGTGGGCTCCAATACTAGTTGTCTAAGGTATTCTCAGAGGGCATCTAGAATAACCCCACTCTTAGAAGTGGCTGCTGCAACTGCACTCCAGTTAACATCTGGCATATTCAGATCACCCATCAGCAATTTCTCCCCTTTTTCTGCCATACTAAGTATACTTTCTATCATTTCCTTGTCCATTTCCTCCCCCTGAGAAGGGGGTCTGTATACAACCCCTGTGCGGATTGTGGTGCCATTGCCGGTCTCCAAATTTACCCACAGTGCTTCTTCTCCTCCCTGTTTACCCTTTTGTTCTGTTGCTTTGATTCCTTCCCTTATGTAAAGAGCTACTCCTCCTCTATTTTACCCTCCCTGTCCCTCCTGTAGATAGTGTATCCTGGTATGTTTACATCCCAGTCATGGTTTTGTGTGTACCATGTTTCTGTGACTGCCACGATATCCAGATGTTCCTCCTCCATCAAGGCCACTAATTCAGGAAGCTTGTTACTCAGACTACGGGCATTGGTACTCATTGCTCTCCATTTTTTGATGGCTTTACTTTCTGTTGCAACATCCCCCACTGACCTTTCTACCTCGGTCTTTTTCCCATTTAGTACCCTGTTTTGTAGGGAGAGGCTGGGATTTTTCTGCTGCTTATCAGTGCCTCCCTTGACTAGTTTAAAAGCTTCCAATGAAGCATTTAAACTGATTGCTAAAAGACTTGTTCCTTCCTGGACAGATGCAGACCATCCTGCCAGTATAGGCTGGTGTCCTCCAGGTGGAACCCCAGTCCCCAATGAAGCCAAACCCTGTGCTCCACACCATTTTTCAACCACTCATTAAACTGCATGGTGCAAAGTACCCTTGCCTCACTCATGCCATTTACAGGCAGCACCTCTGAGAAGGATACTGTGTGCTACTTGTCTTAGGCCTCTCCCCAGTTCTACAAAGTCCTTCTGCACTGCTGTAAGCTCATGTTGAGCCAAGTCATTTGTCCCTAGGTGGACAATGACATCCAGCTCAGACTCCTGTGCAGCTGTTCTCGTGATCCTGAGGATGCGCTTCCTGTCCCTACAAGCCATGGCACCAGGCAGGCACTTTACTTCAGTTTTCCCTGCTCCCCCCAGTTCTATCCCCCTAATAATTGAGTCCCCCACCAGGAGCTGCTTCCTTTCCTTGTGGCATCCTCTGCCTCCTTCCTGTGGGCCTCCCTTGTGACAGGTGTCCTCAGCCTCCTAATCTCCTCTGTGGTGCATCCATAGGGGAGCTGTGCTCCCAGAATGGTGTATGGATTGTGGAGTGGAACAACTGACTGGGTGCCTCTGTTCCACCCTCCTCACCCTCCCTGAGCCCACAGTGGTCCAACTGCTGTGCTTTCTTTGCAACCTCTGAGGTAGTGGTGGTGGCTCTGGTGCTCCCTGGATGGGGGGGTTCCCTTCCTACCATCCAGTCTGGCCTGGGGGAAGGTTTTCTTACTGCTGTCCAGTGTGGCCTGAAGATGGGCAACTCTTCCTCCCTCAGGGCAGAGAGTTGTCTGCAAATAGGGCAGCATCTCAGCCTCCAGAAAGACTCCCGGAAGACTGCTGCTGCTTCACCTTTCAGGACATTAGTTGCCATCTCACCTTTGCTCCCCCTACCTGCCTTGTGCCTACTTCTCCGACTACACGGCTGGTCCTCCTACTCAAACACTTTCAGATTGCCTCAGTGCTCTTTCAGTGGCTTCCATGTTTGCTATCATGGATGTTTTGCCCTGTTGCCTCGGCCGTGGAATTACAGCTGCTTCTTTCCAGGACCTGGTTGACATCTCCTGTGGACTTTGTTCTCCTGCTTGTGCTCTACCACATTCAGGCCTGTGACACTGCTACTTCATTGGACTCCACTTCTTCAGTTATCTCCGTATCAGACTCTTTGGGTCTCGTCTGCTTCATGCCTCGAATTTGCATACCTTCAGTTCTCCATGTTATTCCTCTCGTACAGTTGCCATGTCTCAATCTCAGCCTCTTCAAGGTGATTCGTCCCATCTCGCTGATGGATTCCTATGCATCGTCGAGGGCCTACATCGTTTGATTTCTCCCAGTAGCCATTCCTGGGTCTAGCTGGGCTTCCGTTACTGTGATCAGCCGCCTCTCCCCTATCTCATCAGCTGTCTATTAGCTACGTTCTTCAGGGGCTGGTTGCCATGTCCTGTTCCTTCTCATTTGCCTACATTGGCACACTCCTACTCCTACCTCTCAATTTGGATTCAGTTCGACTGACTTAATTCATTTGGGATCACCTCATTTTACTACTTGGATGCTTCATAAATCGCACCAGTGTCTCAGATTATCATATACATCATGCTATCATTCCAGCTCAACTCTACAGATGTTGCCTCATATCAGTTCTTAAAGATGATATATATTTCTTATCAAAACTAAATTGGTCACTAAATTCGTCACTCGATAGCCTGGCCTCAAGCCTTCTCATTCCTCATACTATACAAGTCCTGTTAAAAACCTGGAAGTTGTACTACTTCTATTTCGTCCTGCCTTGTAGACATCAAGCTTGGATGCAATTATCTTCTGGTCTCGTGTATTGAGTTTGTCAGTCATCAACTTCATCTCCACCATCATTTAATTCCTTGGATTATGCCCTCTATCAACTGAAGTACAGAAGACAGTTCTTAAATATATCTATACTCCATCATTCTGAATTATACATGGATTCTCGGACTCGTACTTTATGAGAAGGAAATCATTTCACTGGACATTTACAATTCAGCTCTTCTTAAGCTCCATTCATCTGGATTGAATTCTACAATTCGAATTCAGATTTAGTTAATTTATTTAGTTTAATTGGGATCTCTCTCCTTTAGTATGCCCAGAAGGATGGGCAGGTCAGTAGCCATGGGTACTCAGAGGTTACCCCCCAATGGTTTTTTCCCTCTCCTGAGTGCTACTGGTCACACTCTCAGGAGTTGAAGGAGGTGATCATCTATTCTTATCATTAAGTTGTTATGCACAACTTCAGCATTCAGTTACTGAACAATCATCAATATTTATTCTTTTTGGGGCTCCATAATTCAAAACCAAGCCTCCTTCCTACAGGTAGGATACAGAGAAAGGCCAAAACCATCAAATATTATCAAATGACTCAATTCAAGCATCCAAGTACCTAAGCACAAATCATTCTATGCTGGCCTCTGTATCCAACAACCATCTACATCATTCCAATATGTTACATAAGCACTGAGCTATGAACCACACATAACTGAAGGGATATCCCAGGATTATGTGGTGGAAGAGCTCCTCCCCCACTGCCTATTTAATCAGAACAGCTAACTCCTGCTCTGCTTAGAGTGAGTCACTCTCACCCTCCATCCTCCCCGATACCTCCTCCTTCTGTGGCACTCTTATCCCACTGAGAGGCTCCATAATTCTAAACCAAGCCTCCTTCCTACACATACCTCTCAACCTCCTGCCTCATAAATCAGGGACAAGGCATTAAAAAATCAGGGACAAAGGACCAAAATCAGGGACACATCTTTAGAATTAGAGATATCCACCCAGAAAGCTAGTAGAATATGGGGCATAGTGCAAAATGCATTTTCTAAAGAAGAACAATTCTGTAACTTTAATGTTTGACATTATTTTGTGCTTACAATCCCCACTGTTTAGCCATGGAAACACAAATTTTAGGAGGGACAGAGAAAAATTTTGAGTCAAAATCATGGACGTCCCTGAAAATCAGGGACAGTTGAGAGGTATGTTCCTACAGGTGGGATACAGAGAAAGGGCCAAAGCCATCAAATATTATCAAATGACTCAATTCAAGCATCCAAGTACCTAAGCACAAATCATTCTATGCTGGCCTCTGTATCCAACAACCATCTACATCATTCCAATATGTTACATAAGCACTGAGCTATGAACCACACATAATAATAAAGTTTTCAGAACCCCCTGATGGAGTTACATCATTGTATTACACTCATGAGGCATATATTATTCTATATGTATTAAACAAAAAGGCTGTATAATTTCAGTAAACTGAAAGGATACATGTGCACAGTAATAATAAAAAAAGCAGCTGCTTATCCATTATTTCATCCATATAGTACCGTAATTACGTAAGTAAACATAAACAGGCAATAATTGCTTTTATTTTAAATCATGGAGATGCATGATAAGACTGAAACCTCCCTTCCATGAAACAGGAACTTTTTTTTTATCAAGGGAAGAGACACTGCATCAGCTAAAGCATATACTGATGCCCTAACCTAGGCAGTGAGCCCGTGGCACCAGTGTATTCTATCTTGATAACCTCACACCTAAGAGCTCCTTGGTTTACTTTTGAGTTTCAGAGATTATATGGACTATGACAAGGATTACAGCACAGGTGCAGGGGGACAAAAGAAGGCTATATGCTGCCAGGCTTACTTTATAGCCCATTAGGATGGATATCTGGATTCCATATGCATGGTAATTATGAAGTTCATTGCTGGACTGGTTGCCCCTCAGACAGGTAGGTTGGCTGCACTTTTCTGCACTGTGGACAGTCTTTTACATCTGAACTCTTTATGGCGCAAGGAGCTGCCTCTTTAAAGAGGTGCAACTGGCTTAACATGTTCTTTAAGGCCAAGGTTGTCAGCATTTGGGACTGAATGTCCTCCATACCCAGTGGAACAAGCAACAGAAACACAGTTCAGAGGAGTCAGATGACTCTTGTGCCCTGGCAGATGTTTCCACAGTTAGATGGAAAAGATGTTGCCTGGGTTGTTTTCAATTTGTGCTGCACCACATGTGGACTAGATCCAGCTGCAACTCAACTTCTTATAGCTGATGTGGGGGCTTTAGCACCAGTCTTTGTGTGAACCATCAATGCTTCCCTGGGTGAGAGCCTCATTCCTGCTCCTTTTTAAGAGGTCTGTAGTGAAATCCAGTCTCAAGAAGCCCTCACTGGATCCTGATAACCTTGCTAATTTTTGACAAATCTCCAATACTCCATTTCCAGGGAAGGTTGTTGAGGAAGTGGTCACCGAGCAGCTGGAGGAATCCCTGGAGGCAAACTACATCCCAGAGCCATTACATTCTGGGTTTTGTAGGCATCATAGGATAGAGATAGCTATTGTCAAGGTATGTAATGATCTCTACCTGATGAGGGATCAGTGAGAAGTTTAAATTCTGATTCTCCAAAACCTATCATCAGTTTTTGACACAATCAACCAGCAAACATTTGATAGACTGGAAGCAAACCTGTTTGTCTGGTTCTGTTCTTGGATGATTCTGATCATTCCTTGCAGGAAGGGAGCAGTTGTTGGTGACTGGCATTCACTGTCCATCCCTGATTGCCCAGGGCTGTGGTATGCCTCAAGTGTCTTCCCTCTCTCCTGTGCTGTTTACTGTGTACATGCTATGGCTAGGAGAGATCTAAAGATAGTGCAATGTGGGATTTCACTATTAGACAGATGATACCCAACTGTATCTAGCTTTTGCTTCTGACAAGGAATAATCCATACTGTTGTTATAACAGTGTCTTTCAGGCATTAGACTGTAGACGGCCTCTAACTGGTTAACACTCAATCCAAGGAAAATATAATTTTTACTTGCTGGGCTCAGAACAGCAGGTATCGGCACTGAAGTGTATCTTCAGGCTATCTGTACTTGGCAGAGTTCAGCTTGAAGGTGTTGGGGAAGTTCTCAGTCTAGAAGTAGTCTCTGAGGGTTGCCTAACCCTTTACCTTATTGTCAGCCATGGTCAAAAGCTATGTTTATCATTTGAAGAATATTGTCTTATGTTTCTTCTAGTGCAGAACCAAAAGGAGCTGAATTGACATATGAGCTGAATTAAAGGAGCTTAAATTTACTTTGGGTTGAATTAACACAGGCTAAATTGACATTGGGCTGAATTCACCGGGCAGAATTGACTCGGGCCGAATTCACTGGGCTAAATTGATGGGATACCCTTCTATGTCTTGAATCTGCAGATTCACACTCTGGTGGTTACACAAGTGGGAGTTGAGGTGAGTGGGCTCAAAAACTAGCAGAGTGAGACAGCGCAACCAAGGAAAATAATATAGTGGTAGCTTAGGGCTGTAAGTAGAAGCTAAGCAGATAGTGGGCTGCTGCAATCAAGAAAACAAATGCAAAGCGGGGAATAATTAGAAGTGTGGTATGGAGAAGGGCAAGAGAGGTGATTCTCTCCCTATTTAAGGCTTTGGTTTGATCACATCTGAAGGGCTGTGTCCAGTTCTAGTCACTGCAGTACAGAAAGAACACTGAAATGATGAAGGAGGTTCAGCACAGGGACACCAAGCTCTTCAGTGACTCATGAGACAGTGGCTATGACTAGATGTTGGACATAATCAAATTACTTAGCCTAGAAAAGAGATGGCTGAGAGGGGACATGATCAGGATTTTCTCAATATTAAAGGGTATAGACAAGGAGAAGTACCTTATACACATACATTTGAGCTGGTAAGTTCAAGCATTACCAGAGGACGTGCACTCAAATTGGGTAGAGGAGCAGAATGAGAGTAGCATTACAAATAATGACTTTACACAGGAGGTGGCTAACCCTTGGAATAACCAGCTTGGTAAGGTTGTTGGAACTAGCACTGTTCAGGCATTCAAAGTAGGATTGGAGAGATTCCTGAGGTGAATGACATTAGGAGTTTCACAGCATACAGTAAGCAGGGGTAGCATTCTGACTGTTAAGGATGGATCTGTATCAATATTGTGCTCAAATACAGTATAGTCAGTGTCATGCACTGGGAAGGGTAGACGATATGGACCCTAAGTCCCTTCCACTGTTACAATACTAGGTTGCTATGTTGCTGTGAGCCAGAGGGAGTGGGGTTTTTACCATGGAAGGGGTTAAAGTAGATGAAGAGGATAGAGAACAGGACTAAGAGATAGTTCTCCAGAGGGCTTCTATGTGGAAATAAAAGTGAGGGAAGAAGGCTTCTACAGACAAAGTGGGGGAAGGGGAAGGGAAGGAAAGGAGGCTTGGGAGGAGAAGAAGGGGAGAGGGCTTGGGGAGATGATGGTCAGAAGGGAGGTTCAGGTGTGAGGGAGAAAGAGAGCCAGGAGAAACATTTTAATGAGTGGGATAGAATAGACAAAAGGGGAGAGGTTGGTGGAAGCACAGGGAAGTGAAGAATAAGGGGGGTAGGGGCAGGTGAATGGAAACCAAAGTGAAAGGAGAAAATAAAGGTAGGATGGACAAAGGGGCTTGTAGAGAGTGGGGAGAGAAGAGATGTAACTTTTTTTTTCACAGCTAACTATGTGGTTACATTTTCATATTCAGATGTTTTTTTCCACTTCAAAACTAAAAAGGTTTCAAGATGACGGGCTGCAGAATGTGATGAGATCTTTCTGAATGACTGAGCCAAGATAAGTGATTTATAGTGCAATTTAAGGTCTGCTGCTTTCAAATAAAAAGATTTATTCTTCATTTGCATCAGCCTCTAAACAGTTAGAGAATACACCACATCATTATGGCACTTGGATAGACAGATATTTCAGAATCCCAGAAAATTTTATAAAATATAATATCGAGAGAGCAGTCAGATTGCATTTCAAGTTTTTGAGTGTGTGCATGTTAATACTTGACTTACTTGTATGAAAGCAGGATTTCTACAACCTGTAAGCCACTTTCCCTGTAGAAACTAATTTTTAAATACGGGGACACATTCTGTTACTGTTCTGTCTCTACAGGCTTTTCTGTTATTCTAGTGGGGGTTTCTGATTTACATACAGGTAGTAAGGACCATTTTAGAACTTTTGTTAAGAGAACTGTGAAGCAAAGCTGAGCAGTTCTGACACACAAATGACTTGAGTAGAAACTCTTATAAGACACACAGAAACTGGTCATATAAAGGTATTATAAATCACGTTAAGACTTTTTTTAATGGGATTTGAATTTGAAATTAAAATGCTTTACTTAAAAGATTAGAGAACCCCATTTTGTGGGGAATAGACTATGCCAACTGAACTTAGAACTTCAAATTTTGGAACTAAGTGCACGAGACACCCTCTAATGATTATAAGAGTACCTGTAACATTTATAAATTAACAATCCAGATTGGCCAAATTTGATGTCATGATTTATAAGAGTACTTAACATGGTGTGTAAAATCAGAAACATTCACTGAGGCTACTAGTAGGCCTATGCAGATGGAAAAATAACAGTATTGGAATCAGCATTCAAAAAGCAGCTTTTACTATGAAAAATGAATGACTTTCAAGTTCAGTGCAGCTCTCCTTTAAACTTCATCTGCTCTTCTGCTTCCTCTTGCTTTCCCATCTGCTGACAACATACTCTTCTCTCACACTGCAGTCTGTTACTGTGGACAGGGTTATGATGCTTGAAATAGTAAGGATTATGGACATCAGTGGAGCGGAAAACAGGAGGAGCACATAAATTCCGAGGCACAAAGATCCTGTTGCCATGCCAACATCTACAGTAATAAAGAATTGGGGGGGGGGGCATTAAGAAACAATTTCTAGCTAAGGTTAACTTGTGTCTAAATATTATGTTTTGCAAGCTTTACCAGGGAGTGGAGAAAGTCTGTAATCAGGTCATGACCTCAGATCATGTTTCTTTTTTTTGTTAATTCTCAGCACAGGGCAGTGTTAACATTCTGTTATGACTTATTCCACCCCCTTAAACAGAGCTGACAAGTGTCAATGTCGTCATCCCCATGATGTTAATTTGCTGTCACTGACTGCCTTTGCCAAGACAGAGCTCAATACAAGCTCAATTGACTGTAAAATTGTATTAATTTCTACTCCTCCCAGTTCTCCGTTTTCCATCTCGAGAGCCCTGTAACTTATGTAGAAAGATGCTGTCCCTCATGGTACACTAAGATTTGTAAAGCATCATATCAAAGTGACATCACATCAGGCAATCAGACTGCATATTTACAGAGTTTTATGTGGCCGTGCCCCTTTAAATAAGCATAAGAAACAGAAAAGGCATTTCAAACATGCTACGTAGTTAATAAATGCCTTTGGAATATGCAAATAGAGTAGTAGAGGCATATTTGAATATGCAAATGAGCACAGTGAGGCATTCCAAACATGTAAATGATTTTTTGATGAAATGTTCACCTCATCAATATTTGGTCAGAAACCTAGATACTGACAAGCTAAAAATCTTCATTTCTCTTCTAGTTTTTTTACCTCAGTATAATAGTGATAGTGGGAGGCATCAGAGGGTCAGTCCTCAGGAATAGTGGCACTGCGCACCATAGATAGTAACCTTTGTCTTCAGCCTAGGTTTTTTCTATGGTGCCCAGTGCCATTATTCCCCCATACACTTTCTGATGCTTTACAATGCTGCCATAGCAATTCATATCTGGTTTGCATTACTCAATTAAAGTGAATTTCTGACATGGTTGCTATAAGGTATTGGGCTTCATAGCCCAATACCTTATAGCAGTATGAGCTCACGGCTACAAAACTTCTAATTTTTAACTTAATAGCTTTAGCAGGGGAAGGATACGTAACTGGCACCAAACCCTCAGCCAACTGATCCCTTACAAGTTCCTCATGAGCTCGCTCTGCTCCTGCTGCTCGACTCTAGGGATGTGGGCCAGGGAGAGCTGCAGGAGTTCATACAAAGCCTATGGGTAGCATGTTTTACTTAATTTTAAATAGCTAGAGGAAAATTAATAGTTGCTTAACTAGTAGGACCCTACTAGTTAAGTGACTGTTAATTTTCCTCTAAGACTGTTTAAAATGATTAAAACTGCTTTAAAAAACAGCCTCTATAGACTTGTAAGTGGGGCTTGCCTCATGCTCCTCTGGCCACATTCACAAATTCTGAGAGTGTGGGGCGGTGTTGGGGTGGAGCAAGGCTCATGAGAAAGTTGGAAGGGATTGACCAGCTGAGGGTTCGGCACCAGTTATGATCCTTACCCCTGCTAAAACTATTAAGTTAAAAATTTTAATATTTGTAGCGGTGAGCTGACGACAATATTAGATATTGGGCTATGAAGCCCAATACATTATATCAAAAAATCCCTTTAAACAGCAGTCTTTATGAAAAGGAAAGCCCTTATTTCCACACTGTTGCCAGTTCTACTTTTCATGCAGTGATCATGTGATCCAATTTTGTCTCTTTTCCCCATGGATATGTCCAAATTTTGGCCAACAGGTTACTTGAAGGGCTTGAGTTAACTTCATTATGGAGACATTTTATTTCTAACAATTTGGTAAAACGCTTCAGTTAAAAAGAGGTAGAAAGTACTTGACTTCCAAAAGAGGAAAACTCTGGGTGGTAACTACTTTTTTAGACATGCAAGGCAACATTAAGCATTGATTTATCTTAAAGAAAGAGTACTTAATTGTTCTAATTTACAAGAAATGTTTTAGTGGGAGGCACCAGCTGGCACCATACCTTGAAAGCTGTCCTGTTACAATATTGACTATCTCATTTTTGGACTGGGGAAGTATTTTTGACTTCCACAGTCTGAGACAACTTTTAGATTTGGACTTAAGGAAGTTGTTTTTTTCTTCCACCACTAAATAAGCAAACAAATAAATAAACCCCAGGTATAGTGGTAGGTTTTAAGTCAATTATTTTTAACTGAAGAGAAGTATTTATTCTTCTGATAACCAAGCTACTGTATATAAGGAGCGAAACTAGACTTGCCATTAAAGTATGGGAGCTGAGCTCTTTTCGAAGCAGCCAACAGCTGTTAATAATGTGGTGTCTACTTTCTGGCAGATTTTTGTATTTCTTGATATTTAGATTTCATGCATGCAGAGAAAAGATCTGTAGTGGAGTTTAAACTTTCTTTTATTTTAATTTGTAAGTGGTATGGAACTAATGTGAGTAATTCTATAAACATTATTCAAAATGTTGGTTGTTCAAACCTCACCTCCCCCATACACTTAAGGAAGTAACCATAACATTGCTGGGATTTAAAATGGCCACAGACTTGCTTTTATGTAACAGTTCTCAAGCGTTACAAATATGACGTGTGTCAAAAGGAGTCTCTCACAAAGACCCTGCTCTCCCCTCTCCTCTTATGCCAAGAAGGTGAGAGCTGTAGCACATACCCTAGAGCAAGATTCTACACTGGGGTAAAGTGGTAGAGTATGAAGGAGCACCTTCAAGCTATCCTTCCTGGTTGCAGTGCCAGGAAGGCCTTCCCAGAAACCCACACTGGAGACTGTGGACCTCCGCCAGTGAATCCCACACTAAGGGCCCAACATGGAGGACCTTGCCCCTGTATGAAATGCCATGACCATGGTAAGCTCAAACTCACATGTGCTGGACATAAGCATTGTCACCTAGTGTGGTCCAGCCATAAGGGAGGCACCTGTTCATTCCAGCCACTTCTCAGGCACTTCACCCTTCCCCCTACTTCAGAGCCGAGAGGACCTGACCCCACCAAAGGCAAGCCTTAGAGAGACTCCACGAACTTACATTCCAGCTGTGATGATTAGAACTGCCCTCGCCCACCAAATACGTTGTTCTAATTAGGGGCCCTACTTGGTGGAAGCCAAAAACCCAGTGGGGAAAAAAACTGCAAGGGGGATACCAAGAAAATTCCTTCACAACCCCATAAGGTAGTTCCCCCCAGTAAGGGGCAGGACACATTCTACTACTACTAAATTTGGGCAGTGGATGGGGAAGTCTTCTCCTAGGAGAGGAGCAGGAAAACAGGACCCCAAGCTTCTCTCCCAGCTCCTCCCACCACCTGGCCATTGCCAACTTCCAGTGGACACAGCCCTGTTCTCTTTCTGTCCTCACCTCTAAGACAACCACCCCAGCCCAGAAAGGGTTGGTCTAGGCAAAAGAAAAGAAGCAGAATGACCTTGTTGCCCATCCTGTCCCACTGGTAAGAGAGGCGGGGATGCTGAAAATCAACCCCATTTACCAATGGATGCCTCCTGGAAGGAGCAATAAAAATAGGTTACTCACTTGCAGCCATAGTTCTAGGAGTGGTATACAGTTTACATCCACACAATGGCAGTTCTTTCTTAAGAGCTGATTCACCAGAGCATCTTTAAGCAAAGCTCCTCCCAACAACTGGCTGGTATATCCAGGTGGTATATCCTTCAGCACTGCCCTGTGATGTCAGATCCTGCACACTGGAAGCTGGGATCTGTGTGCCACATGCCAGGGGGAGGTTGGGTGGGTGGTGTGGATGTGAACCGTATGTCAATGCAACAGCAACATTTTAACAGAGAAGTACATTGCAATGAGTTTGATATTGCTGCTGTAATGTACCTGCAGGATCCCAGCACTGCTCCTCCGGGTCTTGCTCCCCCTCCCCAAACCAACTTTGGCTCAGAGTTGATTATAGTACAATACGGGGGGGGGTGCGGATAGCAAAGCTCCGCACATGGGGGGTCAGGGGGGCAAAGCCTCCTGAAAAACACAAATATTGTACTTGATGGCTTTATGCCAACTGCAATTGCGGTCAACACAAAGCTGTTGCTGTAACACCGGTTGACAACATTTTTGGCAAACTGGTGTCATAGATCCGATGTGAACCATATACCACTCCTAGAGCTATGGCTACAGGTCTATTGTTTTAGGAATTGACAGACTTCTACCAGTTCTCCAGGAGGAGGAGGAGGCAAGGTGCGCACCCTTTTTTTTGGCAAACAGTGACTAGAGAACTGAGGTCCCAAATGCAACATCCCAGCAAGACTCCAGATTGACGCCGTAATGGGAGATGAAGGTGGGTGCTGACTCCCAGCCCTGCAGATCTCCTGGATAAGGATGTCCTTGAAAGCAGCTACCAAGGCAGCGGTATGTCTGGTGGAATGAGCCCTGAGCCCAATAGTAGGCTCCCATACCTACTAGCCAACCTATTACAGAGGTCAATGCGGGACATAATCCACCCGCCACTCATCCTCTTTGCTGTTGGTAAATATTCTTTACTCTCAAGGAACCAACATGGGTTCAACCCAGGGTATAACACCAAAACAGCCTTGGTGGGGCTCATGGGCAGTGTACATGGTGCACTTGACATAGGGCACTCATGTGCGGCACTGTTCATGGACCTCACCAAGGCTTTTGACCCAACTGAATTCAGTCTTCTTCCAAGTGTCCTTCGTGGACTTCATTTTTCTGGGGATGTAATTATGTGGTATCAAAACTTCTTATGTAATAGATCTTTTAGAACCATCATTGGTTCATTTTTATCTCATACCCTAACTTTAGTTTGTGGTGTACCCCAGGGTTCAATCCTGGGGCCACTCATTTTTTCTTTATTTATAAATTCCACCTCAAACATTTGTATAAAAACAAAGATGATCCTTTACACCGATGACGCTGTTATATTTTGTACCATTCCCAGATCTGACTCTGCTGTCTCCCATCTTCAGACCGATTTTGATCATCTGCAGGATTGGTTATCTTTAAATCACCTGGTTTTGAATTCCCAAAAAACAAAGGTAATGTTTTTTTCCCAGAACGAGAAGGCACCTATTGATTTTCCTTTAATTTTCGATAGAAAGGACAATAAAATCTAATTTGTTTCAGTTTTCAAATATTTAGGTATAATTTTAGATAATCAGTTTTCTTTTGAACTTCATATTCAGAGCCTCAGGAAAACCCTGCATCAAAGATTGGGTATTCTTTATCGAGCTAAGTCCCTTTTGACCTTTGAATCAAGAAAGCTTTTAGTTCATAGCTTCCTGTTTTCGGTACTGGATTATGGACTACTCATATATACCACCTCATGTTATAATGTTTTGAGTCCACTCAGAGTACTATATCATTCAGCCTTAAGATTCTGGCTAGATTTGCCTTTTCGAACTCACTGTTTTGACCTGTATAAACAGTCTTATTCTCTATCTTTCGAAGATCGAGTTCTTTGCAAAATGGGTACTTTTTTATTTAAAGTAAAATGTAACCTCCTTCCCCCGTTTGCTTCTCTAATGTTTCCCAGGGCAATAAATGCAGTATCTACTAGGTCCCAGTCCAAATTTAAATTTAAAATACCACTTCTTAAGACCACCTTTGGGCAAAGATCTTTACTATATAGAGCACCCATTTTTTCAAAAAAATACCATCAGTAATTGTTGAGAGTAATCTCATTCAGTGCTTTAAGAAAAGGTTAAAATACTGGCTTTTTTCAAAACCATAATGTATCTGCTTCTGTAATTGCACTTTATTGGATTGAATGGTTTACTCTTAAATTGTATTTTTATACTGTGTTTTTAGATTGAACTTGTCACCAGTGAAAACGGGCAATCTTGCTCATCTGGATTTACAAGTATAAAAAATTAAAAATGAAAATGAAAAGCTGCTGGTCTGCCAGGTGCAGCTTCAGCATATGTGACAAAGAGCTGGTGAGCCTCACCCTAAATTCAAGCCATGCGTGCCACGTAATAGAAGAGTACTCGCCACAGGTCCAAAGTATGGAGCCTGCGGTGGCCTCTGAAGATGGTTTCATGAAGAAGACCGGAAGGTTCATCACCTGATTAAAGTGGAACTCTGGATAACCTTCAGGAGGAACTTCAGGTGGGGGTGAGGAACTACCTTGTCCCTGTGGAAGACCAGGTATGAAGACTCCATCAAGAGTGCCTGGAGCTCACTAATACTTCTGGCTGACTAGACAGACACAGGGAAAGTCATCTTCCATGAGAGGTGAGACATTTCATACCTGTGCATAGGCTCAAAAAACTTACCCATGAGCATTGCCAGAATCAGCAACAAGTCACAAGATGGTGGAGGTTCACACACCAGCGGGGAGTCCAGAGACAAGTGGTCAAGGCCTTTAAAATAGCACCCAACCACCTTCTCCTGCACCACTGTCGGCATACTAGCCCATACCCGGTATATAAAGATGGTTGCCAGGTGCACTTATAGGGTGTCGATCTCAGTCCCAGCTGGGATAGGGACCAGAGGTATTCAAGGATACTAGCCATAGGGCAGGCAAGGGGATAAAGCTCCTTGCCCTGACACCAAATGGAAAATCATTTCCATTTAAAGATACAGCACTGGTGAGTCTACCCTTTGAGAGGCCTTCATAATGAAGAGCACAGTCTCCAAAAGACCCAGAGCCTGGAACTCTAGCCAGTAAGGAACCTGGTTGAAAGGTGCAAGCTCTGGGTGGAGGCCCTTGCCTTGTTGTTGGGTCAGCAGATCTTGGCAAAGAGGCAATTGCCACGGGAGTCTATAGCTGAGGTTGAGGAGATCTGGGTACCAGAACTGATGAGGCCATTCTGGAACTATCAGGATCAACCATGCCTTGTCCTTCCGAACCTTGAACATCACTATTTGGATCAAGGGAAAGAAAGTAAAGGTGTACAAGAGGCCTGGGGTCCAGGGCCCCATGTAGACATCCCTCACCACTGTCCTAGACTATGGGGGGCAGACACAGAACAGCCTCAGTTTTGTGTTCTCCCAGGAGGCAAGCAGGTCCACCAGAGTTGTGTCCTCAGGGAGAACAGGTGGCTCGCCACCTCATGATGCAGGGACCATTCACGTCCACCTGGCTGAGAGTATCTGTAAGCTGATTGTCTGCTCATGTAATGTGTATCACCAGGAGATCTGCACCTAGGATGCACATGGAGTGCAGTTCAGAGGGCCTCCTGACACAAAGGAAGGGAGTGCATTCCGCCCTGCCTGTTCAGATAGAATATGGTGATGGTGTTGTCCATCTGGACTTACTGTACATGACCTGACCCCCTGACTAAAATGAGTGAATTCTGTCACAACTAGCCACACTGCATGGAGCTCCAGCAGGTTGATGTGGTGATGAGTTTCCCTGGGTGACCAAAACTCATGAGCCCTATGATCCTATGATTTCCAAAGTGTGCTCCACACTCCACCAGAGACACATCCATTGTGAGAGTGATTCTTAGTTCTGGGTAGACCAGTGGGACTCCTTCCTCCAGACGTCTGGGGATCAGCCTCTACTGGATGGCTTCCTACATTTTCTGGTTCGCTGTGACCAGCTGGTCCAGGTGACCTAGGCACTGTGACCACTGATGGCCCAATTCTGACTGCAGGTGCTGCATCCACCAGCAAGCCCACTGGACCTGAAGGTGCAGGATGCATTGTAACCCAGCACCCTCAGGAAGTCCTAGGCAAGGTGTGAGTGCCCAAAATGAAATGATCAGGCAAAGCGGTAAGATCCAATGCCCAGTCCAGAAAGGTGGGTCTTGGCCCATAGGAAGTCTAATTCTGCCTTAAGTGAATCACCTGCGAGGGGATTGGCTCAGACTTTGGTCAGTTGACCAAGAGGCTCAGGTGTCTGCATGTCTGGAGGGACAGATCCCGGGACTGCTCCACCATCTCTTTGGATAGCCTGGCTCAGCCAGTCATCCAGACAGGGATAAACTTGATCCCCTTGCACTACAGGAAGACTGCCACCACTTCCATGCACTTGATGAAGACCCTGAGTGCAGAAGAGAGGCCAGATTGTATCAACTGGAACTGATAGAGCACCTCTTTGTGTGGAACTGGAGGTACCACCAGTGGTATGGATGAACTGGAATGTGGAAGAATGCATTCTGGCAGTCCAAGAAGCAGAACCACATTCTCTGCTCCAGAGATGGTATGATTTGGCTCAGTGTAACCATCCTGAACTTGCACTTCCTGAGAAGTTGATTTCAATTGTGTAGATTCAGTATGGGGCACCAGTCCTCAGTTCGTTTCAGGACCAGTAAGTACCTGGATATATACACCTGCCTTGCCAGGTTGTCTGGGACACTGGCTACTGCTCCTTTGTTGAGGAGCTGAGTAACGTCATCCCTGAGGGTGGAACGTGTATCATGCAACACCAAGTACTCCCTCAGCGTGAGGGATGGGTAAGGCAGGAGAGCTGTGAAGTTGAGAGTCAACATTCTGCTAACCACCTCAATAACCCACTTGTCCATGATAATGATGGACCAGCGAGGGCAGAAGTGTTAAAGCTGATCCCCCCCCCCGGGAGCTAGGTCAGGGACTGGACACTCAGGAAGTGGACATCCCCAACCCATCACTGGGCAGCTTTGAAGGGGCAACAGCTACTGCAGCTGGATGAACACCACTCCCCACCCCTGCCTTTTGTGGGCCACTGGCCGGAGAACTTAGCCTTGAGCACCAGGTTTGAAACTGTCCCTTCTGGGGCTGGGGCTGTTGCTGCTGAGACTGCTGTGAATGAAACGGCCAAAACTGAAAGGTTTTCTTCTTTTGCTTCTGATCTTTGGGTCCTTCTGGGATAAAGCCATAGAATTTAGGGTGGCATTAGACTTCTTGATCCTAGTGAACTACCCATCCACCCCTTGGCCAAAGAGGTTGGTGCCCAGGAAAAGGACATCAGCCAGCTTGTGCTGAGTGTCTACCATGAAGGTGGAAATCCTAAACCAGGCCGTGAGATGCATCATGATAGCTGCTGCCAGGGCACAGGCACAGGAATTGCCAGTGTCCAAGGCCATCTGGAGCTGGTGCTTAGCCAACACTTGACCTTGGTCTCTGATGACGCTTACTGCTAATCAGCAGACAGATAAGAAAGGACAGTATTGAGCACCCCCCGCAGGGAGTGACCAGTGTGAGCCATCATGAGGGTGTAACTTGCCTGATGGAGACCAAGAGAGGACACAGCATAATTCTTCTTAGCTCCTTAGTCAAGATTTTGTGATTCTTTGTCAGGGAGCTTGTCCATGTCCCCCGTATTTCTGCATTTCCGGAAGACCAAGTCAGAAACCAGACCAGCAGCCAAGGATTAATCAGAGAACCCAGACAGAGGGCAAGTAGGAACCACATATTTGTGGACCATATGGGTTCAGGTACTAGGCAGGAGGCTAAATGCTGTCAAAACTCCAGGGCCAGTATCATAATGGCCTCAGCCATGGGAGATGCAACTCCTGGGGATTTGTCCTTATCCAAGATGTCAGTAAAAGAGTATTTAGCCTTTGACATGAGTTGGAGGAAAGCCCCAAAATATACCATCCCATGGTCGGTGGTCAGTTCCTTGATCAATTCCCAGTCTAACATAAGTGTCCTTGATGATTGCATAGAAGACCCATGGGAGTAGTCTGAGCAATCTTTGAAGATGGCCTTTGACCACTTCCTGCTGTGAACCACCGTGGTGTCATCCAAGTGGGTGATTTCCACAGATTGGTTCATAGGTTAGTTACGAGCTAGCAGACAGTTTGTCCATAATTGCTCAACACAATTTAAAAGACATACCCGTGATTCTATTCTCAAGGCAGTAACTGTCTAACTTTATTTTAAATTCATTAATTGTTTTGCAACCTACTGTCTCTAGGGGCAGCTGGTTCCACCCTGAAACCACTCTCTCCAAGAACTAAATTGCTCTTTTGTTGGTACGATATATGTACCCTTTGAGTTAGAGCACATTAGATCTTGTAGTATTGTTTTAATACTAGGCCCACACTATCCCAAAGGTCAGCATTGTTAAAGGCTCTGAAAACTAGACACAGAACCCTTCTCATTCTCAGATATTCCAGGGTGTGTCAGTTTCAACTTTTCAGCCTATCTGCATAGCCCATGCCACTCACACCTGTTATTGATTCAGCCATTCTGCACTGTGCACCTTTCAATTTATAGACACATTTTTTGGTTGACGCTGCCCAGAAAAGTGCACAGTAATCACAATGTGGTCTAATTAGTGCACTATAAAGTGGCAATATTACCCTTTTATCTCTGATAGTTATATATTTTTTATACAATCCATTATCCCATATGCTTTCCTTGTGACCTGGTCACATTTCTCCTTGTTCTTCATATCATCTGAAACTATAATTTTCAGGTCATTCATTTCAGTGGTGACCTTTTAAGGTTTCATAGAAACAGAGAAACACAGAAACATAGACGTTGAAGACAGATAAGGACCGCAAGGCCCATCCAGTTTACCCATTTCTTTTTCTACCTTATGAATGTGCCATCGGCCTTTGCTCTGTCAATGGCCTATCTACTCATACTCATCTGTATTGCTCCCTAATGCCTATCCCATGCCTGTTTGAAGCCCTTCTCTGTAATCATATCCACCACTTCCTGAGGTAGGCCATGCCATGCATCCACCACCCTTTCTGTGAAAAAGAACTTCCTCACATTACCCCTTAATTGGCCTCCTTCTAATCTCACGCATGTTGTCCTGCTATTTCTCTTATATTGAAACATGTTAGACTCTTTCACCTTGTTAATGCCCTTAAGGTGTTTGAATGTTTTGAACATATCACCTCTCTCCCTCCTTTGCTCTAGGATGTACATATTGAGCTCCACTAATCTGTTCTCATATGTTTTCTGATGCAGTCCCTGCATGATTTTGGTTGCCCTCCTCTGGACTGCCTCCATTTTGTTAATGTCCTGGTGAAGGTGCAGCCTCCAGTACTGCATGCAGTACTTCAGATGGGGCCTAACCAGTGTCTTGTAAAGAAGGATTATTACCTCCCCCTTACAACTTGTGATACCAATACTAATACACCCCAACATCCCCCTAGCCCTACCTACTGCTTTAGTGGTCAGCTTGGATGATTTCAGGTCATCTGTGATGATGACGCCCAAGTCCCTTTCTTCCCTTGTAACTGCCAGCAACTCCCCTCCCAACCTATAGGTGGCTTCAAGGTTTCTCTTCCCTATGTGCATGATCTTGCACTTCTTTGCGTTAAACCCCCGTTGCCACTCTTCCGACCATTTTGCCAGTTTACCCAGATCTCTTCTCATTCTGCCCATCCCATCTGGATCATCTACTCTGTTGCAGATCTTGGTGTCATCTGCAAACAGACAAACCCTACCCTCCAGTCCATCTGCAATGTCACTGATGAAGATATTGAAGATGACTGGCCCAGGACTGATCCCTGAGCTACCCCGCTTGTGACTTGCATCTCTTCTGACTGCATACCATTTACCACCATTCTCTGTTTTCTGCCTGTCAACCAGTTTGCCACCCAGTTGACCAACTTCTGACCCACCCCGAGCCTACCCAGCTTCTTAATCAATCTTCTATGTGAAACAGTATTGAAAGCTTTGCTGAAGTCAAGGTAAGCGACATCAACTGCTCCCCCTTGGTCCACCACTCTGGTTACCTAGTCAAAGAAATCTATTAGATTAGTTTGACAGGACCTTCCTGTTGTAAACCCATGCAGTCTTGGATCCTGTGCTCCTATGGATTCCAGGTGTTGCACTATCCTTTCCTTAAGGAGTGCCTCCATAATCTTGCCCACTACTGAGGTAAGACTGACTGGTCTGTGGTTCCCTGCCTCCTCCCTGCTACCACTGTTGTGGAGCAGGATCACATAAGCACTTCCCCAGTCTTCTGGAACCTCTCCTGTACTCAGAGACTCACTAAACAGTTCTGATAATGTCTCTGCTAGTTCCACCCTTAGCTCCTTTAGTACTCTGGGATGTATGCCATCAGGTCCCATTGCCTTGTCCGCCCTGAGCTTATTGAGCTCTTGTAGGACCCTTTCTTTTGTGAAGGGAGTAGTACACACCACCCTCCCCCTGTGTCCATGGTGTTGAGCTGTGGGCCCTGCCCTACCTTCTCTTCAGTAAATACCGAACAGAAGTATCTATTTAGTATAGATGCTTTTACATGGTCTTCCTCCTTACTTGCCCCCTTATCCCCTTTGATCTTAGCAATATCTCCTGTGGACTTTCTCCTTTCACTAATGTATCTATAGAAAGTCTTGTCACTTTCTTTTACTGTTTGTGCTAGTGTTTCCTCAGTTTGGGCTTTTCCCTGCCTTACTGCCTTCCTTGCTTCCCTTAGGGAAGTTTGGTATGCCTCCCTACCTTCATCCCACTGCATTCCCTTATATTTCCTGAAGGACAGGCTTTTGGCTTTGACCTCTTCTGCTACTGTTTTTGAGAACCAAAGTGGTTTCCTTCTTCTTTTGCACTTCCTTTTCTTTCTAACACAATGGGATGTTGCTTCAAGTATTGCATCCTTAATGCTTGCCCACTTTGCCTGTACCCCCTCACCTGTATTTCTTTTTGCCATGACTAGCTTAACTCTGTTGGTCATCTTATCAAGTCAGTTCCTCTGAAGTCCCATATTTTTGCCTTGGAATGGGATGATTTAGTTCCAGTGGCCATATTGAACCATACCATGTGATGGTCAGTGGCCCCCAGGTGACCTTCTACCTGGATATCTATAATCCTTTCCCTGTTAGTCAGTACTAGATCTAGGATAGCCCTGTCTCTTGGGGGTTGTTGTACCAGTTGTTTGAGGCCCTCCCCCTGCAGGGAATCCACTATGTGTCTAGTCCTGGCAGATGTTCCTGCTGGAATTGACCAATCTGTATCTGGCATGTTGAAGTCTCTATTTATCAGAACCCCCCCTTTAGCTGTCACGTTTTGTATATCTTCTAACAATAATGTATCTATGTCCTTCCCCTGGTCTGGAGGCCAGTAGACAACCCCAGTTTGTATTGCTGTCCCATTTCCTGTTTCCAGGGTGACGCACAGTTCTTCTGGCTCCTTCTGTGTATTCTGAATTTCTGTAGCTTTGATATTTTCATTGACATAAAGAGCCACTCCACCCCCACTCCCCTTTTTTGCACCTCGGTCTCTTCAGAACAGTACATAGCCAGGTACTAAAGTCTCCCAAGTGTAGTTACTGGTAAACCACATCTCATTAATTGCTACTATGTCCAGTTTAGCCTATGTCATTATTGTCTGCAGGTTTGGGATCTTGTTTCCCAGACTGCGAGCATTTGTGTACATGATTTTCCATTGGCCAGATTTCCGTGTGTTAGTTGTTGGGCGAGGTCTGGCATTTCCTCTGTGTGTCACATGGGGAGCTGGACCTTTTTCCTTACCTGGTAATGCAAATGAACTACAAACATGCTGAACTCCTGTTTGACCGCTAGCTGAGGGGGAGGGGTGTTTTTCCCATTCGACAGATCGGGTGCTGCACCCCTTCCCCATTTGCTAGTTTAAATATTCTGCAAAGACGTCAAACTTCTGCCCCAATGCACTGACTCCCTCCTTGGTCAGATGCAGCCCATTGAATTTAAAGAACTTTCACTCCCAGAACTGTTGCCAGTTCCCTACAAATTTGTGTCCTTTTTCCTTGCACCAGCTATTGAGCCACATGTTTCGCTCACCTATCTCCACTTCTCTGACTGTCCGTCCATCTGCCCCCCTCTCCCAGACTTGCAGGATCTCAGAGAAGGAGATGCCGGACTAAATGAATGATAGTTTGTCATCCAGCCTGGTCAGTTGTTCCTTGGTCTCCACAACTGACCATCTGGCGAGATCGTTAGTCCCTATGTGTACCAGGACATCAACATTTTCTTCTGCTTCCTGTACAGTTTTAGCAATGCAGTCAGTGTCTCTACATGCTGATGTACCTGGCAGACATCTGACCATTAACCCTGGCTGGAGATAGGTATCAACTCCCCGAATCATGGAGTCTCCTATGATCAGAAGTTTTTTGGGATTTTCCTTATGTCTTTTTTTTGTTTTGGTTCCTGTTTTGAGTGAGTTTTGTTGTGCTAGCTCCTGTGCTGCAGTGTCGCGCTCTGCAGTGTCCTCTGCCCCTTTGTTTGATTTTGGAGATAGAAGCAGATACCTGTTTGTAGTTTTTATATGGCTGTGGAAGTGATATGCTAGAGAACACTGAGTGATGGGGCATCCGATTTGCTCCTCCTAACCACCTGCCAACCTCTTGGACCAACTACCCTTTGTGATCGAGGTGCTTCAGTTGGATATTGGAGAAATGGCAGGCAGTTCTTATAATATAATTCCTCCTGAATATGCAATTTGAGTTGCGCAATCTCTGCCCATGCTGCCTGGAGCTGAGCCCTTAGATCTCTAATGGCCCAGCATGTAGGACAGTGTCCTAAATGCTGTAAAACTGCCCTTCTGAAAAATGTCCCGCAGTACCTGCAGTTAATAATATCCATTACAGATAAATTGCTGGGTTTAGGACCTGGTCAGAGTAATTAGGAGGAAAATGAAAGCAGAAGTTTGATTTTGTGATATCTTTGTTTTTGTATAACTTGTTATAACAAGTTAAATCACTTGTGCCCCTGTAAATGAGGTCACTGTGTGGCTACCCCTCTGATCTACCCCTTCCTGCTTTGCTACGGGAATGCCATGACTGTACTACCTTATAAAAGGAGTGTAGTGTGGGGTGGTTGGGGATGGGGTGGGTGGCTGGGCCCTTCTCCTGCCAAAAAAGAAGAATCAAGGATGAAAGAAACAAGGAGGTAAGAGCAGAAACAATCAGCCAGCAATAAATGCAGTAGCCCTGAAAGTGTATCCTAATGATAGATAAAACTTGTAAAGCACCACCCGTAATAATTTCACAGAAGATAATACCCTGTAAGAAACACTTTGCTACAGAGAAAAATAAAGCAGTAACAGAAGATATACCTTGCAAAAGACAATTTGAATCAGAAGATTATAGCAGTAATCTGTACGCACACACCTATAGGCACACCCTGTAATAATGCAGCAGAAGGTATACCCAGCAACAACAATTTGAATCAGAGAAAAATAAAGCAATAAAATGTTAGCAACAAACAGTAACAATCCTTGTGAGTACAAAAGAAAATAATAACACACAGTAGATCTGCTTAGCCAAAAGAAGCCTTAATCCTTTTCCTTGCTCTAGTAAGGTTCTTTGCTCTGTCCTTTCAAGCAACATAGAAGAAAAGAGCTCAGGTGAAGCTAGGTGCCTTTGCCAACAAACCTAGTCTTCCACCAAAAATGTATGATGCTCTGCTGTTATTTGTACCAACGTGCATTATAGTGCATTTCTCAATATTAAAGTCAAGCTTGTGTTTATGTCCCCACTGCTCAGTCCTCAGTAACTCACGCTGTAGGTTTTCTATATCTTCCTTGTTGCTGACAACAGAGCCCAGCTTGGTGTTGTCAGCAAACTTAGTTAACCACACTTCCTCACTTCCTTGTAATATAGCAATACAGATATTAAATAAGCACAGTCCCAGGACAGAGCCCTGTGGAACCCCACTAGTCACTGCCACCCACCTTGATGCAAGACCCCTCAATACCACTTGCTGTGTTCTGTCCATCAGCCTGGAATCAATCCATGATGTCAACCTAGGGTTTAGCCCCACGCCAGTTAGGCTCCTCACTAGTTCTCTATGAGGGACTGTCATTTTATTAGCCTTACTCAGGTCCAGATAAAGCACACTCACCAGATTTCCTTGGTCCAGTGCCCTGCTCACTCTATCAAATGGGTTAGCAGGTTTGTCTGACATGATTGCCCCTAACAAAGCCATGCTGAGTTTTATCAGCCATGTTGTTGGTTATCATATGATTTTCAATTTCTTCCTTAATGATTATTTTACAGGATCTTGCATAGCACAGAAGTTAAGCCGATAGGCCTACAATTCCTAAAGTCTGTTTCACAGCCCTTTTTATAGATCAGAGTCACTGCAGCTTTTCTCCAGTCCTGAAGTACAACCCCACTGTCTAACTGGCATGCCAAGCAGGCCACAGTACAGAGTCCTTAGAAGGTGCTCCCCACAACTGCAGCTGTGAAAGCAGTTCCACCTGCAAGGGTGGAAAGACAGGTGTCACTGATAGGTGTCTCTGAGGTACCAGCATGGACTTGACCGGCACAGCCCTACCCCACTCCACCAAGGCCTATTGCTGCGAGAGGAATCCCTCACAGCACCACTGCATATGCTGGCAGAGCCTCACATCATCCTAGGATGAAGAGGGCAAGGAGCATTGATGGCTATGCCTCCTATTCAAGCATGATCAACAACTCAAGATGTACTTCAATCATGACCTCATCCTCAACCATCAACCCAGGGACTGATGTTGAAGAGAAGCAGCCAGCGATACCATGTAAATGACAGCCACTGGTTTCAACAGCATGACCTCTGGTGGAGGCTGATTCCAAGTGGCAATGACTGGGGACTGCTTTATGTCCTCCTGGTTGAGGACCAGGAGAACCAGGGCTTGGAGACTTACTCATCACTGATCTCTTCCTACAAGCTCAAGAAAAATCTTGAATGCCTGATCAGCCAGTATCGAGGTCATCAAGCCTGACTTGGGTACCATGGAGTCAGCAACCTGCTCCTCAATCACTTGTGGCAGCCAAGCACTCAATAACCTTTGGGCATCGAGGGAGTCAAGGGAGTGTGATCTCTCACAGCCCCATGACTAATGGCAGTGTTTCTTATGTTTCTTACTGTGGTGGGAAGGGCTCTCCCTGAAGGTCAGGAGGGCCCAAAACATCTCTCAAAACTCCCCAGGGAAGTACACACCAATGATGGCCCCAGTTGTGAGCAGCACCAAGGATGTTGAGGTGCTAGCCACAGCCTTTGCTGCTGCCTCTTTTATTTATTTTATTTTTATTTAGTTTTTGTTGACCGGGTAAGTGCACTACACAAATCCTGCCTATTTTCAGGCACGACCCGGGGGAGGGGGATACGGATGAATGCCAACTGACCTTGAACCAGATTAAGCTGTTGGTGGTATTTTGAGTGAATGAGGGAAATTTGGCCAGGACACCGGGGAAATTCCCCTACTCTTTTCGATAAGTGCCATGGGATCTTTAACATCCACCTGAACTACCACCAATCCAGGCAGATGGGACCTCGGTTTAACATCTCATCCGAAAGACGGCACCTCAGAAGTGCAGCACCCCTCTCATGCTGCACTACAGTGTCAGTACTGGGATATCAAGCCAAGTGCCAGACACTGTAGTGCAGCATGAGTTGTGAGTTGTGAGTTGAGCCATGGACCCTGATGCAGCAGAGGACGCCTTGCACCCACCCTTATGCCACAATTTTGGGTCTTGGTTGGTCAACCAAAGAGAAGACATGCCTTACAGTCTTCAAGAGAAAATGGTAGCATTAACTGACAGAGGGTGCAACCCACAACACTGTGTGCTGTCCCTAAGCAATAAAGGCACACGTGAGGATCTGTCTGCAGAATCTTCTGCCGGCACATGCAGTACTGTTTGAAGCTGGGAGCTGGCTTTGCTTTCTAGTAGTTCATTGTCTGATCATCCATTGAGAGAGGTACCAAGGAATATACAGAAATTGAAAAGTTGAAGAAAATAACAAGTTTGCCAGTGGTGCCCTTATTAAGCCCTACAATGTGCAGAACTGTGAAGAAGGAGACTGAACTCTTCCAGCAGAAAGAAAGATATAAAAATCTCAGGGTGCTGCCAAAGGGATATACCACCCAGGTGGTGGGAGTTTTACTTCAAGAGAATCCAGTGAATCAGTTCTTAAGGAAGAACTGCCAATGGGTGGATAAGAGAACCATACCCACGCCCCCTAGAACAGGATGTTCAGTACCACAAATGTCTGGCTTTCAGGTGGTTTGTGGTGGCTGCCTAGTGGGGCAGATGTGATCTTTATTTTCAATAAAAGAGAGTGATGTGACTTTAAGAATTTTTTTTTTTCAGTACTGGGGGAATTAGACATTTTTTCTTGAACCTGGATTTCTTTGCATTTTTCAAAGATGTGAAAAAAATGTTTTTTTTGCATTGGTGCCCAGGTATTGGTGATGCATACTGTAGCTTTCAACTTTCACTGATTTTCAGGGACATCCCTAATTTTGCATTAGCATTTTACTGTGTTCTTCTTAAATTCTGAGTTTGCATGAACAGTGGGAATAGTAAGCACTAAATAATGTCACACATTCAAGTTACAGACTTGTTTTTTTTTTTTCTTTTTTAAAAAATGCATTTTACAGGAAGCCACTCATTCTACCAATTTCGAGTGGATATCAGTATTTCTGAAGATGTGCCCCTGATTTATATCCTTTGTCCCTGATTTTTTGGAGCCTTGTCCCTGATTTATGAGGCAGGAGGTTGAGAAGTATGTGGTGATGCTAGTTTAGGAAGGATAGTAAACTAATGCACAGACTCAGAATCAGTAGTGTAGAAACATTTTCAAAACAATTGGGAACGTTTAGGAATGCCTTTTTTTATACATTCTCTGTGACTAGGATGAGAAAAGATGCCAAGTAGGCGAGAGTTGAAGCTGCTTGATCAGAGAGGAGGACAGAAAGAGAGAGAGAGAGAGAGACGCAGACGGAGAGCGGCAGAGCCCGTTGAGATCCGGGAGGGGAAATGAATGAGGGTAGATTGCAAAGGGAGCTGCTGCTGCACATATGGTCCAGGCTGGGAGGAGAGAGAATGAGCTGAGGGTCCTACCAGAGGAACACATAGCTTGCCCTGCCCCCCGGCCGCCACAGTCTCACAGACTGAGAAAGGCGCAAGATAGGGGGCGAGAGTTGAAGAACACAGATCCCCGCACTATCGGAGCTGTCCTGCGCCTGGTAGGGAGGACCCTTTGCAACTACTGGGGAGCAAAGAGGGAGCGGGAGAGCGCGCAGTATTGCTGCCTCCACACACAGACAATAAAATTTAGTACACAATCACGCACATACACACCATTCGGTCGAGGTGGTCCTGCACTGTCTGCTGCCCAGTTGGGATAACCATGCAATGAGGAGTAGGGGGACTCTGTATTATTGATAGAGGGCGTGGAGCAGCATACTCGGTATGGTGCTGCTGCAGCAGTACCTGCGGACTTTGGCTTCCTTGGATCTACTCCTAGAAGATGAGCGGTAAGCGGAAAGCAGCGCGGCTTCAGCTCCGGCGATCCTTCAGCGAGCAGCTCAAGGACTCGACTTCCAGAGCCTGGGACTTACTGTGGAAAAACGTCCGGGAACGGCGCCTGGCAGGTCAGTCACTCATACTCTCAGTCCCACCTCAGGAGGAGGCACTTTTTAAAGGAATGGCATTTTTAATAAAAGAAACAAACACAGGCATAACAGTATAATACATTACTTTTCAGTCTTTGAGCTTCACTTTGTTTCGTCAGCCCATTGTTGACGTCTGGTTAGATAGGACACCTTGCACTGAAGCATTCATTCGCTGTTAAGGAATGAATGAAAACTTCTCATTTAAGCCAAGGACGCGGCAAAGTGATTGTTGTATTGCGGGTTTATCTTCTTTCAAGGAGCCCAGAAATTCAGGGCAAAACTATATTCTCATCTGCACAATTTATAAGTCCATCCTGTCCACCAGCTTTTGGATTATCAAATGCAGGGCTCCGGGTTTGGTTTTCTTGTTTGTTTACATCACTCTTCATTAGCTGATGTTACTTTGAAATATTTAAAACAAGTTATTTGAGGGGTTTGCCTCTTCTCAATAAAAGTGATAGATTATATATGTTTTTTTTTTTGTTGTTGTTGTCTCAGATTAAGGCATCTCACCCATTTTCCTGTTTTGGTCAGGAAAGGCAAGGTAACCCACGCCAGGACTTTCCTGGTCAGACGAAGACAGGTGACAACCCTAACGACATTCACAGCCTCACTCTGCCTATTTTAGAAGCTCTCAAGTGTGGCACTGTAGGTCATATTCAGATAAAGGAAAGCACAGAGGAAAGTGTTATTTGTGTGTGTTGGGGGGAGGGGTGCAGAAGGTAGGATTTCAAGAAGTTTTAATTCATTCACATACTTCATGCAGTGATCATACATGGGTTTTCTTCTTAGAAGTACTGTGGGAAAGAGGGTTGGGGAAGAAATACGTGCTCTAATGTGGTAGAAGAAATATGTCAACACTGCACTTCCTTTCACTTGTTGGCATATTGCGAAGCTATTTGAGGTACTGTACAGTTCTCAGTGAATTGCGTCTCCAGCAGTGAATCAACATTCACAGGGCCCTGTGTATTAGAGGCCAACTTTGTCAGCTGTGTGGGGACCCTCTGCTGGTTCTTAGACTTGTACAAAGAGCAAACGAAAACACAGACCTTCAGCTAAATGCTTAAGGGCCAAGACATACACTTTTGCAATAAATTTTTTTATTAATCCTTTGAAGTTAATAAAATAGGCTAACCCTATTTCCTTTAACACATAGAAAACCATGATGTAAAAACATATACTTCCTGCAACCCAGTGGAGATGTAACGCCTTCCTTACACTAACAAACCAGTAGAAACATTAGCATCACTGTACACTAAGGCTGTGCAAGGTACTCTAAACATTATAAAGTGGCACTAAATTCCAGGGTATCCCCCAGGCACAGTAGGAGCTCTAAAAAGAGTGACAAAGCACTTAAATTCTTAATTATAAATCATGGAATCATTTTTTGGCCAATCAAGAGTGTTTATGGTCTCTCAGGTAAACAGTTCCAAAATTCTGAAGTTCTACTGTAAGTCCAATTGCTTTATAAAATGGGCAGCTAAAATACATAGAACCATAGAAACATAGAAGTTGTCAGCAGATAAGGACCACTTGGCCCACCCAGTCTGCCCAAGATTTCCTGAAAATAGTCATCTCTATGGCTAGTGCACCTACGCGGTAAACAAAAACTAAATAAATAGTGCCACTGGAGACTCTGCTTGGCCTCCGGATTACACCCCCTCCCCCCTTGCTCCTAAGATTCCCTTGTGTCTATCCCATTCATTCTTAAATCCTGTCACTGTTTAAGCCCCCATCGTTTCCACTCTAGAAGGCTGTTCCAAGTGTCCACCACCCTCTCCATGAAGAAGTACTGCCTCATGTTTCCTCTGAGCCTCCCCCCTCCACTTCATAATGTGTCCCCTTGTCCTTGAGCATCTTTTCCTTTGGAAAATGCTCCCTTCCTGTACTTGTTTGTCCGTATTAGGTACTTGAATATCTTTATGATATCCCCCATTCCCTCCTGTCATCCAGAGTACATATTTAAATCACTGAGTCTCTCTCTTCATTGGGCTTCTGATGTAGGCCCTGCACCATTTTGGTTGTCCTCCTTTGTACTGCCTCCACCCTATCAAAATAGGAAGCTGTGATTGTGTGATACCATTGCCTAAGCAGGATTACAGGATTTGCTTTCTTTTTACATGTTTTATTTGTTAAAACCCCATTTTATAAAAGTATGTTAACACACTTTCAGGCACTATTATAACCATAAGCATATGCCTCATGCTATTAGCTTTAATATTTTGAAGATCTAAGTTCAGTTGGTCTAGTCCCTTTCCCATGGGAGGTCTCCAATTTTCTGCAAACATTAAAACATTAAAACATTTGTTTTATTTTAAATTCAAGTCCCATTAAAAAAATCTTCAGCACAATTTAAAATATGTTTATATGTACAGTGCTGGCATCTCTTATGGTTATAAGAATGCCTTGTTAAGTCTGTTGTGTGCCTGACTGCTGTGCTTCATTTTGCAGTTCCCTCACCCAAGAACTTAAGAAGGTGATGTTGTAACCGTGAGAGAAACTAGTCTGTACCTACAAACCTATAACATAGTACATTTCTTACACAGGGGTTTCACTAAATTTCTACAAAGTAAAACATTTTCATTTTATTAAATTCAAGTCGCATTTCTTCTAAAAAAAATACTTCTCTAACATGATTTTTATTTGTTTACGTGTACAACTGCTGTGTGTCACTTATGGTTGTAGAAGTGTCTTCTCAAGTGTCCTTTGTATTCCAGAACTGTTTAGCCTCACTTCACAGATTTCTCACCCAAAGACCTGAAGCACACCCTCTTTCGGCCATAAGAGGTCCCTGTACTGTCTAGGGAACGTATAATGGTTTAACTGCCATAAACCATTTTAAGCCCTTCAAACATGGTTTGCATCTGCCCTATAGAAGAGTTACAACTGTGCTATAAGCAAGTTTAAACCCATGCTGAAACCCTGATCAGAGCAAAGCATTAGCACGGTTTTAGACAAACATGGTTGACTTAGCTTGTGTTTCCAGCAGTGTGGACATGATCCACGCTGTAACACGGGTTACGGCAACCCAAGTTTAAAAAGAACTAAACTTTTAGCCTGCAGTATAGTAAAAAAAATATCACCTACATAGCTGTGCTCTCAATGTACTCCTGATTCTGACAATATCATTTCCCTCTGATCTGTTAGGGTGCCCAATTGTGAGTACCCCATCATGCATTGCAGCACCTACAGTGCTTTGTACTGGTGATGCAATCATGCCTAATAACTCACTCGGGCAAACACAGTGTCAGAGCACAGTGTGGATACTCTGAAAGCTCTGCTAGGGACCAGCTCAGAAAATGTTTTAAAATCTTTTCCTCATCTGTACAGGGCCTAAGAGACACAGTAACTGGTCATATAAACATGCATAACATGAAATTACCCACAACAGCTTTAAACACACTTGGGAGCAGCAAGGGTTCATGGGGTGTGGGAGCGGGGGAAGGGGGATAACAGCCCACCAGGAAAGTAGGTTTGTGGAGTGAGATAATTCAGTTAGGTCAGACTTGCTGGACCATCGATCTCCTTCTGCTGTCAAATTCTATGTTTCTATGAAATGCAGTCATTTTCAAGTGTATACCAGATGTGTACAGTACTAAACTGAGCAAAGTCCACAGACAGAAGTTCATTAACGGTTCCCCTTTGAATCATGTGAAAAAGCAAAATCAATACAAACCAAGGTCAGGAGCACAGTCCATGATGTCCGAGGCACTAGAGGAAGATTCATGCTTTAACTGTTTTCCTCTACCTTCAGATCACACACTTCTTTTTTAACATACTACTGTACTCTAGTTTAAAATGAAAGATTTGGTCACACAGGTTAGTGACATACAACTAGGACTGAGGATCAGATCAGGCCACAAATCTGGGCCTGTCAGGTTTGGGAGAGGTTCAGAAAAATTGGGCTGAACCAGATTTCACATAAAAAAATGAATTATAACCCAGTATTTCTTTTTGCAATATTTAAGGCTAAACAGTAAAACAGCCCATCTGTAAGCCATCTGCATGTTGCAAATTAGTCTGCACAAGGAGCAACCATGAGGGAGGAAGTGGAGGAAGAGAAATGTATACAAGAGAGAAGTGGAAATGGGTGGGGGGCACCAAGTGGCCTGTTCTTTCACATAGAGCCAAAGTAGGCAGAATCATGGTTGCCCAGCCTGACTTGAAATTGGCCTGATGGGCCAAATTTCTCAGCTCTCATGGCCAAATGTGCAACCTCAGCACTCTAACCAGAAATGGAGCTGTAGTGGTTGTAGTAGTATGCAGTCAGTTTCATATTGATTTGTCTTTCAATGGTTTTGTGTGTGTCAGTATTTATCAGAATTAATCTGGATATTGAATCCCTCCAAGATGTAATCTGATTACTTCTTTGTTAAAAGTAAATGCCAGCAGAACATTTAAGCTGTGTGGTGAATGTGTGTGTGTGTGTGTGGGGGTACTGCAGTTTTTAGCATTATGCTGTCATGCAGACCTGCTCTGCAATTGTCTGTGTAGAAAGCTCCCAGGCTGAGAGTCACGAGACTGCAGTCATCCTCTGTTAAGGAGACTGCACTGAGATTTAAGTATGATGGAGTCACGCCTTCCAGCCCTCGTAACCACAGACTTTAGCTATTTACCACAGTCAGGGAGATGTTAGTTATATGTCACATGGACCATCTGGATTTAAAGTTGAATGTTTTCCAGCTCGGGGGATGGGACTCCAGTGAACACCACCAGTGAGTGAGTGCAGTTGTGGGACTGGGAAAAACTCACTATGGGAAACCACTACATGCAGGAAGGAACATCTCTGACAGGGTCTTAGAGATGTTTCCATTACAGAATGTTGCAAGTTGCACTTTAATTGGTGTACTTTTATTAATTATTTATTTATTTGAAACATTTCACCAGGAAAGGCACACTGAGCTAAAATAGCTCGTTTCCAGGTGCATCCTGGGGGTAGGGAAAGAGGGGATACAAAATTGAAATGGAAAACAGTTAAAGAGAATACATAGAGATATGACTGTACAAAAGGCAATGCAAACATTCTGTGGGATAGTCAGTCTGTTGCCATTGTATATAACTATATACATATATCCATTTTACATACTTACACATATGTTTTTAATTTATCTACAATTGCACAGGCAAATATTAGTGCTCAGTTTCGTAATCATAGACATGCACGCTAGACCTTTAACAAGGAAAAATGAGCGATGCCTCTTAATAGTAGAAAGTGAGGACTTTATCAGGGTAGTGGAGGGGGAAGGAGGGTGGATAACCTGGTGGGTCTACACCCCTCTGGGATGCCAACCCCGCAAGGGGACAGGTGGGAGCAATAAGGGGTCAAGTAGGGGAACTAGTAAGATCTGCACCTAAGAGGATGTCTCAGAAAGGGTGTGTGGAGCAGTGATCAAGAGGGGGAAGGGGAGAGGTAGTAAGTCCAAGAGGGAGGAGTTTGAAGGGAAGGGGAGGTGGGAGGGGAGGCAGTCATACTCATAGGGGTGGAACCCCAGGGGTGAGAACACCACTCGATGTAAACCCAGCTAGAGCAAAAGGTTGGTGACATGCCTTGTGAGGGGGTGGAAGGGAGTTGGGCAGTGGAGGGCTGAGAATGGAAAGGACAGAGAGGGCTGTAGCAGGGGTGGGGGTCAGGTGCACTTGCAGAAGGGAGAGAGAGATGTAGTGCCAAAGAAGATGGGATGGTGAACTGGTAGATGAGGCAGAGCAGATATCCAGGAGTACGCTTTGGCAGCAGCCAGCCTTCCCCACTTAATTCATGAGACTGAGTTAGATTTTGAATTTCACTCCATGAGCCGAGCTCAGGTGGCTTCTCCCAATCCTGTTTGCACCTCTAAATAAGAGCCATCCTGTTTAGCGAGGACATCTAGTACTTAACCGGTCCCCTTTGGTATAACTGGTCATAGTGTAAAGATCATCTTCACGATTGTCTGGCCACATGGCCACTGTAACAACATTTCTAATGGCTCAAACCTGTCTGTCCCTGCTAATCACTCCCTCCTTCAAGCATAGTGCACATAGCTATAGCCGCTTCTCCCCATTCTTAGCTCATCTCCCTGGACCCACATGGGGCCTCAAACTGCCACTCCAGTCTGGCAGTGTTCTTCTTGAGGGCATCGACCACCCTGTTGTGGCTGCAGATGTATCCCCCTGCCCTCCATAGGCAGAGTGGTGTACATTGCACAACCCTGACATTCAAACAGATGTGTTTCCCTTCCAGGGTTCAGAATGCTGGCCCCCCCCACCCATGAGTTCCCACCCAGCTGCAAACCCTCTTTCCCATCCCCACATGGCACTGCCAGTTACCATTCCAAGATGTCAAAAAGCCTCTGCTGAACAGTGCACCTGCCCCCACCCTGTGCAGCTAGGATGGCATACATCTTGCACCCAGTGCTCATACTGTGAGTGCACTCCTATCATTTCTGGTAACTTACATTGTTAGAAACAATTGTTAGTCTTCTGTTACACTCCCTTTCAGTTCAATTTCTACTTCAGTGAGTTCAGTTTTTTGCCTTTTAACCATTTACCAGTCGGGATTGTTCACTGCCGACTTACACTGTGTTTCACTTAGGACCAATCCTGAAAAGGCTTCCTGCCCCTCTGTACATGCACAGGGCTGGGAATAGCAACAGACTAGGTGGGCCATAGGCCCTTATCTGCCGACACTGTCTATGTATCTATGTAACAGAATACCCCTACATACAGGATGCATACCACTGGGACACCCCGTGGCATACAAAATAGTGAAGATGTGCCCAGTCTGAACCCGATACAGCCAGTGTGCTTTGCTACACAAGTGGGTGGGACTGGTGCAGACCAGGGGGCGTGGATTGATAGAAGCCCAATTCTCAACTGTAACTCTTTGGTGTAGAGGGCAGACAGAGAAGGTGGCTGCTAGGCCTGCCTAGGTGCAGCAGTAGCAGCTACATGGTCTCCTCTGCCCAGCCACACAACACAGAGTCCATGCTGATCAGACCCCTTTCCTCCAGCCCAAGGAGCCTCTACAGTGGGCTGGGGCATCATTCATTTCATTTTCATTTTTATTAAGTGGGTTAGACCATTGAGTAAAACTCATTTAAAATGTGACCCTTGGTCATACAAAATTATGGTTACTACAATTATATAAACACACTGGCTTGTTATTGTATGCAAATATAGTTTTGTACTAGTAGGATATGGCAGTCCGGGAGGACTGCATATCCCACCATGCTCTACTGCCCATCCCTGGAGCTGATTCCCCCTGCACCAGTGACCCAGGAAGATGGCCAAGTTCCATGAAGCAGTATGAGAGGCTGCCTTTCCTTTATTATATCTATATGAACTTGAGCTGATTTTCACTGTGTCAGTGTCAGTGAGCAGAGGACTCAAGGGAGCCAGCTACTGACATTGCTAAGAGGGCCGAGTTGCAGCATTTAAAATCCCACTCTGCTCACTACTGTTTGTGCTTTGCTCTACTGCCCATCCCCAGAGCTGATTCCTCTTCACCAGTGACTCAGGAATGCAGCCAAGTTCTGTAAAGCAGTGTGAGAGAATGCCTTTCTTTTACTACATTACACAAACTTGAACTGATTTTCACTGTATCAGTGTAAGCGAACAGGGGTCTCGGGGGAGCCAGCTACTGACGTTGCTAAGAGAGCAGGGTTGCAGCATTTAAAATCGCGCGCTGTTTGCTAGTGAGTGGCATGAGCCATCGTGAAACTGACTTAGAAATTGGTTATGTAGATTAGTTTTATCTCTGTTGTGGCCCGACCAAGCAAGATATTGTGCACTTTTAATATTGACTGCTCAATTTACCAACCTATGTGGGGGCATTAAAAATAGTAGACACACTCTGAGGGCAATTTTCTTTTCTGGAACCTAGTGGCCACTGAAAAACTGATTCTATCCATTTTTTTATATTGGGTAGTACCAATGTTTTCACATTTTTTGTACTTTTATTAATTAGATAGATATTTTTTGTCTGTTTTTAACTTATTAATCTGGGGCATGCAAATTGCTGCTATGTGGGTTTTTTATAAGTATATAACTTTGAAACCAAGTTGTGGTTCAATATGAAGTTAGCTATATTAATATATTCCCTGCTACTTTGGGGACTGGGGGTCCACCTGGAGTGATACAGGCCTGTACTGGCATGATGGCCTGCATCTGTCCAGGAGAGAAACCAGGATCCTAGATGATAGGTTTAAATGCTTCATTGGCAAGCATTTCAACTAGCCAAGGGGGGAGGCACTAAAAAGGAGCAGGGAAATCCTACCCTCTCCCCAAAAATCAGGGTAGTTAGTGAGGTAAACACCAAGATAGAGAAGTTGTTAGGGAGATGGGCAGGAGTAAATGGAGAAAAAGGTAAAGGCAGTAATGACAGGGATGGGGCTAAATGGGGTAAGGCCATGAAAAAATGGAGGGCAATGAGTACCAATGTTCATAGTCTAGGTAACATGCTCCCTGAACTGGTAGCCTTGATGAAAGAAGGACACCTGGATATAATGGCAGTCACAGAAACATGGTACAAAGAGAACCATGACTGGGATGTCAACATACCAGGGTGCACAATCTACAGGAGGGTCAGGGAGGGTAGAAGAGGAGGAGGAGGACTAGCTCTCTACATAAGGGTAGGGATCAAAGCAACTGTACTAAAGGGTAAACAGGGAGGCAAGGAGGCACTGTAAGTCACCCTGGAGATTGGAAATGGCACCACAATCTGCACAGGGGTTGTATAGAGACTCCCGTCTCAATGGGAAGAAATGGACAAGGAAACAATAGAAGGCATCCTTAGGATGGCAGAAAAAGGGGAGATATTGATGGAGGACCTGAGTATGCCAGATGTTAACTGGAGCACCTTTGCTGCAGCCACATCCAAGAGCAGGGTCATTCTCGATGCCCTACAGGAGGCATGCCTCAGACAGCTAATGTTGGAACCCACTCGGGAGGAAGCAATCTTAGACCTGGTACTCTCAAACGGGATGGAGACAGGATCTCAGATCTACAAGTGGGTAGCCATCAGGGAACAAGTGATCACTAAACAATGTGGTTCATGATAAACACAGCTGCACAATCAAGCCACACAAAAGTGAGGGTACTGGACTTTAGGAGGGCTGACTTTGTCAAAATGGGAAAGTGCCTCAGAAAAGCACTAGAAAACAGGCAAGAAGGAGGGGTGGTGGAACAACGGGGAAACATCAAAACTGCATTCACAGAGGCAACAAGCCTTTGTGTGAAGCAAATAAATCAAAACAAAAGAAAAAAACACTATGGTTCTCAAAAGAGGTGGCGGGGAAGGTTAGGGAGAAAAAGATAGCATTCAGGAAGTATAAGGAAACACAGTAGGAGCAGGACAGAGAACTGTACCAGTTAAAGCAGAAGGAGGCAGGGAAGGCAGTCAGAATAGTAAAGACCCAAACCGAGGAAAAGATAGCCAACTTGTTTAAGAAGGGGATAAAACCTTTTATAGGTATATTAGGGAGTGAAGAAAGATGAACGGAAGGATAGTGAGGCTTAATAAAGGGGAGGGTGGGTGAGCAGAGAGGGACAGTGAAAAAGCAGGGATTCTGAATAAATACTTCTGCTCAGTACTCACAAAATAAGAGCAGGGGGAGGTACTTAATCCAATCAGTAGATGCACTCTGGATAAGGGGGTGGATACCAGTCCTTTCACAGAAGAAAGGGTTCTGAAATAACTCCTAAAACTGAAGGTAGACAAAGCAATGGGGCCTGATGGGATTCACCCCAGAATTCTAAAAAGACTAAGATAAGAACTAGTGACACCACTGACTACCCTTTTTAACAAATCATGGGAGGATGGTGTGATGCCTAAGGACTGAAGGAGGGTGAAAGTGAATCCCCTTCACAAAAGTGGGAGCAAAGCAGAGGCAGGAAACTACAGACCTGTTAGCTTGACCTCAGTGGTAGGGAAAATGATGGAATCACTGCTGAAAAAAAGTATTGTTGAGAACCTAGAGGCCAGCGGGGCACAGGACTCAAGGCAGCATGGATTCACAGTGGGAAGGTCATGTCAGACAAATCTAATAGATTTCTTTGACTGGGTGACCAAAGTAGTAGACCAGGGAGGGGCTGTGGACATGGCCTACCTAGACTTTAGCAAGGCGTTTGACACAGTCCTACACAAAAGATTAATAAACAAATTAGCTACCCTGGGAGTGGGTCCCAGGGTGGTAGCCTGGGTAAAACATTGATTGGACAACAGGACACAGAGGGTAATAGTAAACAGGGTCCACTCCAAAGAAAGGGGGGTTACTAGTGGGGCACCACAGGGTTCAGTACTGGGTCCGGTCCTTTTTAATGTCTATAGGTGACACTGCAGAGGGACTGGAAAGAAAAGCATGCCTTTTTGCAGACAACACAGAGCTCTGCAACAGGGTTGATACACAAGGGGGCATGGAAAGGATGAGAAGAGACTTGGCAAGGTTGGAGGAATGGTCAAAAGTATGACAGCTTAGATTCAGTGCAAAGAAGTGCAAAGTAATGCACCTGGGAAACAAAAACCCAAGGGAAGAGTACACAATGGGGGGGGGGTAGTATTAAAAACAACAAAAATGGAAAGGGACATGGGGGTAGTCATATCACATGACCTAAAGGTAAGCAAGCACTGTGAGAAGGCAGTAAGGATTACTGGGGGATGCTGGGATGTATAGGGAGAGGCATCACCAGTAGAAAACAGGAAGTTGTTATTCCTCTGTTCAGACAGTTGGTGAGACCCCATCTGGAGTACTGTGTGCAGTTCTGGAGACCCCATCTCCACAAGGACATAGACAGGATGGAGCCAGTCCAGAGGAGAGCAACTAAAATGGTACAGGGTCTGCAACAGAAGCCATACGAAGAGACTAAAGAAGCTTAATATATACCCTTAAGGAAAGGAGGGATGGGGGCACATGATAGAAACTTTCAAGTACCTCAAGGGAATCAACAAAGTTCAAGGGGGTAGCATCTTTCAGAAAAAGAGATGTGCAAGAACAAGGGAACACAATTTGAAGATAGATGCAGACGGCTCTGGAGCAGTGTGAGGAAGTATTTTTTTCACAGAGATGGTGGTGGCTGCATGAGACGGCCTTCCTGAGGAGGTTGTGGGGTCAAAACAGTGGGGAAATTCAAGAAGACATGGGACAGAAATAAGGCAATTATGGGGGGGGTAGGAAGAAGCAGACTGCTGGTTAACTAAGATCTGCAGCTTATCCAATAGGTAGGGAAATGGGCAGACTAGGTGGGCCAAGCAGTCCTTATCTGCTGTCAAAGTCTATGTTTATATGTTTCTACTTATTGGTTTAATAGGGGAAGAAAAAAAATGTAGAGAGTTTCGTACAAGGCCATCTCAATTACAGGAAGGAGTAAAGAATAAGGAGGGGGAAAACATGACTTTCTGCTTCTGGCCAAATGATATTATATGGAACAGCATTTGACTGCCAGTAGACAGTTACATACCAAGAGAAGGAACTTATTCTCCTTTGGGTGGGGTCAGTATAAATAAGGGGTAGCCCGTGACATGGGCGACCGCAATTGCGCACAAACAAAAATGGCGACTCAATCGTGGCACATATCATGGGGGCTATGGAGGCGGTAGGGTGACTGGATGGGGGTGGGTTCACACATACAACAACAGGATGTCGCTACATGTACACGCATGCAGAAGGAGGTCAGTGAGCACGCTTAATGAAGGACTGGAGGAGAGAGAGAGGGTTTTTGAGGGGTGGTGCCATGGTGAGCTACCATGCTGGCCCCATGGCATGGTGGGTGGGTTCAAGGCTTGGGTGGACAGGGTGCTGGATTCAAGTCCGGGCACAGGTACATTTTTGTTGCACCCAACCTGACTTTTTTTTCATGATTTGCACCCCCCCCCCCGGAGTTGAGAATCCTAAAGTCGGGGTGTCGTCCCCCACATAAAATTTAGAATTGTAAGTCCCCAGCGCCCTTTTGCTGTGCACCAGGGAATCACATCACCAAAACTGATTTTCGGCAATGTGACGTCGCCTTAATGGCGATCGTCTTTCAGCGGTCGCCGTTGTGACATGTTACCTAAATGAGGATTTCATTCTACACACCTTGCCTATTTAGGCATAAGTCTCAACATTCAGGTTACTGTTTGTTACTCCTGTAGGTTAGTGGAGACATTGAATTAAACTCTGGGCCAAAATATCTAGGTGGACTACAAGTATTGCACGAGAATGCATGTAGTTTAATAAATAAGACTGATTTAGTTAGAATATGGGCCAAAAATATTAAGCCAGATATCATGGGCTTTTCTGAGTCTTGGCTCCAAAAGATGTTTTGGACAATGAAGTCCTAATAGAAGGATTTAGTTTGGCAAGGCAGGACAGACAGAGAGAAACAGGGAGGAGGAGGAATGATCTATATAAGTATTAAATTAGGCCCCTTAAGAATTAGATATTCTGAAAACATGGAGGGTATTTATTGTTTAGTAGTTGAACTAATTGTGAGTAAACTCATAATAGGGATAGTATACGTACCCCTTAAAACCAGATTAACCCTTTTTGACAAATTGACGGCTACACTTTTAGATACTGTATAGTTCAGGACATTGGATTGATTGTATTAGGGGATTTCAGTGCCGACTGGAATATGAGTACAGTGAAAAGACTAAAAGTTTCAATATTCTGGGATTATAACAAGTAATACATGCGATAACCAGAAGTACAGACAATATAAATAAATGATCTTTATTGGATTTAATATTTATATCTAAACACCTAATTGCCAGATCAGTAGATATATTGCCAATAAACCTAAGCGGCCACTGTCCTGTAAGACATGAAACTGAGTGGGCAAAACCCAGGAGGTTACCTGGGTAACAGATTGAAAGGTCTTTAGTGCAAGTGCTTTTAGGGACAGTTGCGTAATGAAAATTGGACGCGGATTACATTAATACCTGATTTAGACCTGGCTATACAGGATTTTACTAACACACTTGTTAGGATAATTAAAAAACATGCCCCAAAGGTTAGGAAAACATTAGGGAAAAAATCAATTACCGTAGATTACTGAAAATATAAAAAAATTTCTAAGGATAAAAAAAATTGGCCATGGAAATAAACTAAAAGGACAAAATCTCCTGAAGACTGGGCTATCTTTAAAAATTGCATAATGAATGCTCACATATAATATGGATGGCCAAAGCAAAATACTATAAACTCGGTATGGAGAATGCTACTGGTCCCAGAAAGTTTTTGCATTATATAAAAGAAGCATTTGTCAATGCCGAATGTTGTCGCACTGGCATTGGCAGAAGCGGAAGTGGAGAGGCATAGAGCTGTGAGTTTGTTAATGTGTCCCAAAAGGTGATTTTGCACAGTCAGCGAGTACTACACTGTGCGGCAGAGCTGTGGAAATGCGTTTTGGGCAGGCTGTGGAAAATGGCAGCTGGACTGTTGATAATGAGGTGTGCACAAATGCCAGTGGTGAAAATGTGGCATGAAAATATTGCAGATTGACAAAGTTACAAGGGTGCGTGGAAACTGCGCAATGCACGCTTGCAACACAGTCATTGTCTGGACTTTCGCAACCAAATTTTCAACATAGGCATTTTAGGACCTCTGCTGATGAATAGTGTCACCGTCATTTCCTGAAAGTGTCCCAAAAAGTGATTTCACACAGTGACCATGCAATTCTGCAGCGGACGTGCGAAAACACATTTCAGCTAGCTGTACTGTTCACAAGGAGGTATGGAAAAATGGCAATGATGGACAGCTGGAGTTAAAGTATTACGGATTCACAAAGTCACGAGTGTGCTTGCAAACTACGCAATGTGCGCTCGTAAAACACTCATTTTATTGACTTTTGTCCCTAAATTTTCAATACAGGCATGTTAGGACATCTGCTAATGAACAGTGTCACTGCCATTTTCATAATGTGTCTCGAACACAGGCTTTTCACAGCGACCGCGCTATTGTGCGCCGGAACTGTGAAAACAGGTTTTGGTCACGATGTGAAAAATGACAGCTGTACTGTTCATTAGGAGGTGTAGAACAATGGCACTGTTGAAAATGTGGAGTGAAAATATAAGTTTGCAAACTTACGAGCGTGCATGCAAACTGTGCAACGCACGCTCGTAAAACAGTCATTTTATGGAGTATTGTCACCAAATTTTCAACACAGGCATTTTAGGACCTCTGCTCATGGACAGTGTCACTGTCATTTCCGTAATGTGTCCTGAACACTGATTTCGCATGGCAACCGCGCTGTTCTGTACCAGAAGCGCTAAAACACATTTCGGGCAGGATGTGTAAAATGTCAGCTATACAGTTCACAAGAAGATGTGGTGAAATGCCAATGTTGAGAATCTGGCATGAAAGTAGTGCAAATGCGCTAACTTACGAGCGTGCATTGCGCAGTTGCTACGCACGCTCGTAAAACAGTCATTTTTTGGATTTTTCCACCAAACTTGCAACATAGGCTTTTTAGAGCCCTCTCATGAACAGTGGCACTGTCATTTTTGTTACTCAGTCCTGGAAGGTGATTCCGTGCAGTGACTGAGAAATCACCTTTCGGGACCGAATAACGCCATGACAGTGCAAGAATTCATGAGAAGGATTCCCAAAAACCCCATGTTGAAAATTTGGGGCCAAAACTCACAAAAATGCCCGAGATATGCATTAAAGTTGAAAAAACCCTATTCATTCCATTATACAGCTTACTGGCATTTCTTCAGTTCGCAGTCGGCTTTGAAGAGTGCAGACATGTTCCCAGTCCACAGAAGATCATCGCGCCAGACTCTGGGAGGTAAGTATGAGGTGGTGGGCGAGGGAGCAGGGTGCGCAGTGGGTGGGTGCAGGTGGGGGCATCGAGACTACGAGGGACTGTTTTCATTTTAAAGGGAAAAATGAAAAACCATCACAGGGCAGTTCGTTTTTTTTTTGCGGTGGATTTGGCATGCTGGGGTGGGCTCCCAGCATGCCACCTATCTGTTTGGGTGGGGGTGTCTGTAGCCGACAGGGATTGGACACACTTGTCAGCACACAACACGGGAAGTAATGTCTTCAGGATTGGGCACCCTGTCGACACAACAAAGACAGCGGGGTGCGAGCTGAGGGGATTGGGCACCGGCATTCAACAATTGAGGGTTATGCTGCGACAGGGAGTGGGCTTCCGCCGGCACACAAAGAAAGCGGGGAGGGTTAACAACAGGGGATTGGGCACACCCGAAGTCGGCAGTAGTTAGGCGGCCACCTGCTCGCCGACCATGCACATAATGGCAGCAAGCAGCACAAGAAAAGGACCGCTGCGTATGACGAGCTTTGCTCAGATTGCAGTGGACCTTTTCTTAGATGTGCTCGCCACATTATGTATGCATGGTGTGGCGCCGGCATGCTGGCTGATTGGGGAATGCCAGACGCACCTATTGGTGCATGCCCTGTATTTGCCCAACAGTGACCCTGCCTCCAAAGCTGCACTGTTCCACGATGTTGGCTGTGCAAGTGCACCAACATAAAAATTGCAAAACCCAGTAAATTCAAAAAGACTCATCCAATTAATTAATAATCATGTTATGATAGAAAATGACAGCCTAATAGCAAATTTGTTAAATGATTATTATATTGAGCTCTCTGACGTGGATCTGTCTGATTTTAGACAAGATTCTCTTGACCCAACTAAACAAGTATCACATCAGAGACAGGAGACTTTGAAATTTGAGGACAAGAGACCTTGGTTCAGGTTCCAGGCATTGAAAATTGTTGATGTTGACAGTGAACTAAGAAGGCTAAAGTCTGGCAAGTCAAATCAAATCAAATCAAACTTTACTTAACCAGGCATCAACACCATTGAGCAAGCTCATTTTCAAAGTGGTCATGTGGTCTTGATGCAATTGATTCAATTCCTGAAGACAGGGGCTAATAATATTACCCTGTCATTACGTATTTATTTAATTGGGGTGTGATTACTGTAATCTTTCCCGATTTATGGAAAATAGGTAAAATATTTCTGATAGACAAGGAAGGAGATCTGCTGGTCTTGTCCAACTATAGGCCCATTGCATTACTTCCAGTTCTGTCACAGGTACTTGAGAGACTTGTCCATAGGCAGCTCTCCGGATACCTGGAGCAGTATGATCTGCTCACAGATAGCCAGTATGGGTTCAGGGTAGGTAGGTCCAAGGAGATGGCCCTCATAGATTTTAGCAATCTTGTAGCTGAGCCCATGAATCAGGGCTGCTGCACGGGGGCTGTGTTCATGGACCATAGCCAAGCTTTTGACCTAGTCGACCATGAGATTGCCCTTGGAAAATTGTATGAAACTGGACTCCATGAAGAAACCTTGTCCTGGTTCAGCTCCTACCTATCCCAAAGAAAACAGTGTGCATCTGTAGGTAAAGCTCTTTCAGGCCTGAGGAAGGTAAGGAGAGGGGTTCCCCATGGCTCAATACTGGGTCTCCCTCTCTACAGTATCTATATTAGTTGTCTGCCTGATGTGATAACAAATGGAGTGGTGCGTTTGCATGCAAATGACACCACTTTGGTGGCATCTGCAGCCAACCATACCATCCTGGAGGCAAAACTGCAGGAAGATATACTTGCCATGGAACACTGGCTTTATGAAGCCAGATTAATGATGAATATCAAGAAAACACAGTGTACAACATTTACAACTAATAATAGAAAAACAACAGGTGGTGATTTAAATTTGTTTTTCAAAAACAAACAGCAGATACCAAAAGCGCATGCAAATAAGTATTTGGGTGTAATGATTGATAGGAGACTAACCTATGAAGAGCATGTTAAACCAACAGTGAAAAAATGTAACAAAAAGTGGGTGCCCTAATGAGGACTTCTGCCCTCCTTGGGAAATCCACTAGGATTAACTTAGTGAACCAACGTCTACTTCCAGTCTTAAATTATGGGGTTCTTGTGTATAGAAATGCCCCATTAAATGCGTTAAAAAAAAGCTAACCAAGCCTATTACAGACTTACAAGATTTGCCAGTGGAAGCAAGTTTGGTGAACACCACTGCAAAGTTTATGATGAATTGAAATGGGTGGGCCCAGAACTAAAAAGGGAGATTCAGTCATCAACTTGGTGCTATAAACTAATGAATGCAGATCATACTCATCTTCTGAAGGCCTTAATAACTGCATGTAATAGAGAGAACATACATAGTATGAGAGATGCCTCTCCTGATATTGTGTGGCCCAGGGTAAAAATAGATTTCGTGATCTAACCCTGCTTGCTACTTTAGCACGTACATGGAATGAAATTCCAAGTTTTATTAAACAGAAAGTCGCAGACAGAGTTTTCCAGCAAGAGATGAAAGATTCTTATTACAAAGGAAGCAAGTGTTATGCTTTATCCTTAATTGATTGCACCCCTTGCTATGTTTATGTTTCTTGTTTTTGTTTAATGAGTAAATTGGGTACTATTTGTATATACGTTTTGTCTGGAGTCTCAGGTCTTTCTGTACAAGGTATGATTTGTAAACAGGGCTCTGTCCCTAAATTGTGTCTCCAGGATAAAAATAAAATTTTATCATCATCATCGCACCCTGTGCAGGCAGGGATCCAGCAACAGATCAACACAGGCATCCAATTGGATGCCCACAGTTTGGACCCACTCCACCAGCCCCTTTCGCCCCCTACCTCAATGTGCAACTCAGCACCAGCAGACTGCTGGGGATGGGGTTTGCAAATGCTAGCACCTGCAGCTGTGGGGCAACGCACCCCAGATACACTTAAGTTGTGCATATCTGGGGTTTCTTTGAGGACTGGGCCTTAATAAGGCAGTGAGCCCTACCTCACATTAAATATAAACACCTTGTTGAAATTGGTTCCACAGAAAATGGTTTCTGCTGGTAACTTAGTCCCTGGCTAGTCTGACCACACTTGATTCAATTGCTCATAAAGTTCTTCTTAGGACTTTCAATTTAAAAGTTTTGTATTTCCAACTGTGCAAATAAATAAATACAATAAAATAAATAAAAGGAATCAGCTGGCCTCTTAGATTAAATTATATCCACTTCTATCCCAATATGACTATACTTTTGCTTAGCTCCTAAGATATGTTCTCTTTCACACTCCCCCACCCCTTACTGTCCCAATTTAAACTGCTCCTCCACAAATTACAGATCTGTCCCATCACAAATCTCACACCACTTCACTTCTCTTGCAGTAGAGTGCTCACCTATAACTGGAAGATGGCTGAGATTAGGAAAACTGAAATTTACAGGATTGTTAGATCCTGCCCCAAAGGTGATACTTTTGGTGTTTTGGGATTGAAAGATGTTAGGCTAAAAAAGTAAAAACAAAACGATGTTCCACCTGTTGTGCATGCACAGAAGAAAAAAGAAAGCTATGTCTTTTTTCATAAGGTTTCAGAAAAGGCCACATCTTTACAACTGCCTTGACCTGCTTCACTGACCAAGCTATATAGGGCACTGATGAAGGTAAGCTAACCAGTGCCATGTTCATGGATTTAACTTAGGCCTTTGTTTTAGTAGCCCACTGCATCCTACTAGACAAACTGCACCTCACTGGGTTCTCCACTGCAACCACATCCTAGTTTTGCAGTTACCTCTTGGGGAGAACCTAGGTGGTCTGCACTGGTGGGGGCTACCTCCAATACACTGGATGTTGTGAGTGGGGTCCCTCAAGGATCAATCAGTTGGCCATTTCTGTTCTGTTTATTTATTGACTCCCTCCCAAAGGAGTGTAAGGGATGCTACATGCTTCTATGTGCCAACAAACCAATTATTTTTCACAGTGCCAAGACGCCGGCTGAAATATCATCTACCCTCACATGGGAGTTCAGCACCACCTGGATGTGGTTCCTAGCTGATAGGCTCTTAGTCAGTGCCAAGAAAACTAAAGCTATGCTGTTTAGATCCAAGCCTAAGATTGATAAATGGGCAGCAGGAACTAACCCCCTGAACATCCTGTCCCCAAGTGGGACCTTCCATCAGAAACTGAAAGCCTTCAAATATCTGTGGGGGGGGTCACACTGTACCCCTCCCTGACCTTTTTGGACCACATAGGGCTCACAGTTAGATGTGTTAATCAGAAACTGAGAGTCCACTTCCGGCTGAAGTACCTCAGAAGTGAAGCTGGCCATTGTTCAGGGTATGTTACTCCCCCTTCTGGACTATTGCTCCCCTATTTATATGCAAATGTCATCTTCCAACCTGTCCAGACTAAAAACAATTTATAACAACATCTGTAGGCTTGCTTTGATAGCCCCTTATCATTTTCACCACTGCTCTCTCTACCAGACCCTCAGCAGGTTCTCCCCACAAGTCTGCCATGAATACCTGCTAGGCTGCTTCATTGATAAATACCTTTGTTATACATAGTCTTCATCAATGTAATCCCTCCTCACATCCAAACTGTGCCCCTATAGCTTTAGACCTTTCTCATGTCCACTCCTGGAGAATCCCCAGGTAGCCACCTGCATGGAAAAAAAGGCATTCTCCATTGCCACCCCTAGCTATTAGAACAGTTTTCGGATTTCCCTACACTTTCTAGGTACAAACTCTCTATTTAAATCTCATTATAGCACTGCCTCCATGGCTGTCTCTGCCTATAAATACCTCCTGATATTGATTTAGATTTAGCCAGTCAGCTTTTTTTTTCTGTGGTGGTGCAATGGTTTTTGTATATTCTGTAAATTGTGTAAATGTCTTTATTTATTGCCCAGATTTCACTCTCACAACTGTGTTATAACAATTGAATTTTGTCCTGCAATATTTTTTTTATCCTCTAACCTGTAACTTTTGTATTTATTGTCCAAGTCAATCAATTGTATTGTATTATCCAATGACCTCTTGTCCTGTATGTGATGTTTGCCATTACCCATTAAGTGCCATCTTAATGGCCTCAGTCATGCCTGAAAATAGTTTCTGGGACCAGTGCACCCACCTGGTTAGCAAATTAATTAATTAATTAATTAACTATGTAATTAATAAAAAATAAGGCCCTTTCATGTGCCTCTCCTTGCACCACAGCTGAAATACACGTTGCAACCAGAAAGTAAAAAGTGTTCACACATTTCAATACCAGTAATCCAACCTGGTGTTCAATTCAGTTCAATTTTTTGATCATCCGTAGGTACACTGGACCACATGGTCCATTTACAGGCATGACCTGGAAACCTACAACACAATATATACAAATACAGATATTAAGTAATCATGTGTACCAAATGCAGTAAAAATATATCACCAAATAATTATTTCAAAGCAAGTACAAACTGCTGAATCAAACAAATAACTTTTAAGGTGTTCCTTAAAACTACTAAATGAGCCGGAATCACTAATGTTCAAAGACAGGTGATTCCACATATACCGTGCTTGGTAAGAAAATACTTTCTGTCCAATTTTCGATTTGTACAAGGGAAGAACCAGTGACAAGGTTTAATTTGATCTTAGCGCATGGTCGTTTTTCTGTGTTGACAGCAGTTCATTAAGTGGACTATCTTTCCTCTTTTTGTTACTTTTAAATATTAACTGTACCAGGCTAAGTTAATCTTTCTCTTGTAAAGGGAACCACTGAAGCTTTGTGTACATACTGCAGTGGTGTTCTAATCTATTTGTCCTATGTGCAAATCTGCAAATAGAATAGTAAAGTGTATTTTGTTTTGAACATGCTTTAGCAGAGGCTGCACCCTAAAGTGCACTTCTGTAGTCTAGAATGAGAAATAGACTGCTCTGGGCAATCCTCTGTCTGGTCTCATCAGTTAACACATCTTTTATCGTGTACAAGCACCCCAGTCTTTAAGTATGCTGGCAGTCACCTGAGTAATATGTTTCTTATATGCCAATTGGGGACCCAGGACTACTCTTAAATATCTAAATTCCTCAACACAAACCAGGGAGGTGCCATCCTTCTTGTTTATTTTAAAGGATCCTATGCAATTTCTGTATTTATGTGTTGGTAAAGTTATAAAACAAAATCACTTTCCCTCCCCACCAACTTGTTGCATTTGGCAGGAGAGTCCATCACAGGTACCAGTGGCAGTGAATCTCAGAAACTCCCAGCCAACCCCCACTCCTGACCTTCAGATAGTGATTGGCAAAAAAACTCTCTCCTCCTCAGCCAGACGATGTATGGAAAATAATATCACAAACTTATCATTTAATAAATACACAAGGTTCAGTATGTTTATTAAATTGCAAGTTTGTGATTACATTTTCCAGATGGCTGTGGTGATAAGAGAATGGTTATTGCCATCTGCTGTCTGGAGGAAAGGGTTGCCCACTGTATTCTAAGGATGCTTGTATTGGGGCAGGGTGGGGGAGGGATGCCACTGGACACAAGGCATGCTTGGATTGAGGCAAAGAGTGGGAAGGGGAGCCACTGGACAACAGGGATATTCAGACTGAGGCAGAGTGTGGGAGTGGGTCCAGGTGGACACCTGGAATGCTTGGTCCTGAGGCAGAGTGTGGGAGGGGATGCCACTGGACACCAGGGATGCTTGAATTGAAACAGAGTGGGGGAGGGGTGCCACTAGACAACAGGAGTGCTTGGATTGAGGCAAAGTATGGGTGAAGCAGCTCAGTGGTGCATTGAATGTGTATTTGCTTATCAGGCAAAGAATCAGTGGTACAAATCCTGACAGGGACATGTATACATTAGTTTCACTTTTTGATTTCAGTAAGGCTTTCAACACTGATCCACACCGGAGGCTAGTAAGCAAGCTGGGTAGCTTAGGAGTGGGTTCAAAGGTGGTAAACCGGTTAAGAAACTGGTTAGGAGATAGGCAACAGAGGGTGGTGGTAAACAGATTTCACTCAGAGGAAGGGAGGGCAACCAGCAGTGTGCCTCAGGAATCAGTGCTGTGACTGGTCCTCTTTAGTGTCTTTAAAATGACATTGCAGAGGAACTGGAAGGGAAGGTCTGCCTCTTTGCGGATGACAGCAAAATCTGTAATGGGGTTGACACTTGGGGGTGGTGGAAAGGAAGAGCAGAGACCTGAGAAAACTTGAGGAGTGGTCAAGGGTATGGCAGCTGGGTTTCAAGATGAAAAAGTGCAAAATAAAGCACTTGGGGCACAGAAACCCAGGGGCAGAGTACAAAATGGGGGTAATGGCACTGATGACCACAAAGCAGGAAAGAGACCTAGGGGTGATCATATGGGATGATCTAAAGGTGTCTAGGCAGTGCGACAAGGCAGTCAAAAGGGCTAGTGGGATACTGGGCTGCAGAGGGAGGGGTATCAACAGCAGAAAGAGGGAGGTGGCATTGCTTCTGTATAGATTGCTTGTAAGACCCCACCTAGAGTACTGTGTCCAGTTCTGGAGACCACATCTCTGGAAGGACATAGAGTGGTGGCATTCTAGAGAAGGTCAGCTAACATGGTGCAGGGTCTGCGTCAGAAGTCCTATGAGGAAAGACCTAAAGGACCTACATATGTACACCTTGGAACAGAGAAAGGAGGGGGGATATAATAGAGACCTTTAAATACCTCACGCGGAGTAAATGAGGTACAGGTGGGGAGTATTTTTCAAAAAATAAGGTGCTGAAATACAAGGGGCACAATAAGAAGCTGGAGCTGGGTAGATTCAGGAGAGATGTGAGGAAGTACTTCTTCACAGTGGCAGATTCCTGGAATAGCCTTCCAGTAGAGGTGGTAGGGGTGAAAACAGTGGTGGAGTTTCAGAATGCATGGGATATGCATAAGGGAATATTAGGAAAGGGGGGAGGGTGAATGGGCTAGAGATCAAGAAAGATCTGTGGTGATACTATAGGCGAGGAAAAGTGAGCAGACTACTGTAGGTGGACCAAGTAGTCCTTATCTATTGCAAATTCTGTGTTTCTCTGTTTCTCTGAGGGGGTGCCACTGGACAACAGGGATGCTTGTACTGGGCAATGTTATTACATAAATGTCTACATTTAGTTGAGCCTGTTTTTGTGTGCTGGTTGAGTTGAAGCTGCTTTAAAGGGACAACTTGGTTGCAAACTGTTTTTCCTCTTTAAGTGGTCACCTCTATTAATGGGATTGCATGCTTTTAACCGAGAACCACAGATGCACCCAAACACAGCCAGAACGAGCATACATCATTCACCACAGAAAATGAAAAACACACATAACATAGGAGCACCAGTAATCACAGCTCTTTTTGTGAAAGTATGCTGGTTGTGTCTGTGTTTTAAAAGCAAATCTTTATTTTATTTCAAATTTAAAAAAAAAACTTTAAAATTAGCACACTTAGCTGCCAGGGTGTCAGTTGCTATACTGCAGAGAGATTAATTGATCCGTTTTTCCAGTAATCCACACATTCTTCAGCATTTGAAGAACTCTGCAATTTTCATTTGTGCAGACCCTGCCGCCATTTGCTTCAAGATCTCCCCTTCCATGTTGAACAGCTGCTCTAATTGGCTGATTCTTCCCATCTGCAAGCACCAATCACGGCACGGACGTATGTGCTCACGCGCTTCTAGGCAAGTAATCGTGGCTGGTGCTGGGTCTGCGTCAGGTGTTTCGTCATCCTCTTTCTCTTATTTTTCCTGGGCACCAAGGGACTCATATATGACTTGAACTGTGAGCTCCCCTTCAGTTTCCTCATATGCATCAATGTCAACAAAACTGAGAAATTCTTCCTCAGTAAAATGCAGGGGTCACACAATGTCAGCCAGGAGGTTGTCAGGGGAGCTAGCATTATCAGACACCACATAGCTTTCACTGCTTTCCAACGAGAAACCAGGTTTGCAAAAGCAGTTAGCTATGGTGGATTCTTTTACAGCAGTCCATGCCCTTATGGAGCATCAGAATGGCATCTAGTAAATTAATTCGCCCTGCAATCTCTGTTGCCAGCTCAGTTGACCCACTGTCAATAATCCTCACAATGCACTCACTGAATAGAGCCCTGTAGTGTCCCTTGAGGTTTTTAATCACCCCCATGTCAAGTGGTTGGATGAGGTTTGTGGTGTTAGGAGGTAAAAACTGTATGGAGATGTTGCTAAATTTTCCGACCAGGTAAGAGGGATGTGCACTACAATAATCGATGAACAGCATCACCTTGTGCCTGCACCTCCTCAGCTGGCTGTTCCAGGAAGTAAGCCAATTGTTAAATATGGCAGCTGTCATCCATGCATTGGCACAGCTCACATAATTCACTGGTAGTGTAGAAAGAACCCTGGGCAGGCAGGGGGGTGCTTGCTCTTCCCAATAACCAATAGGAGAAGTTTCTCAGATCCAGTTAGGTTGTAGCAACATAGAAGTGACACCCTGTCCCTGCTGTTTTTTCCTCCAAGCAGTTCCATGTTCTTTTGAATATGCCCATTGTCTGGGTATCCATGGTTGAAAATGCCTGACTTGTCCGTGTTGAATATGTTGACAGGGGGATATTCAACATTGAGGGATGGGAGAACACTGGAAATCCAGGCTGTTGCTGATTCATTGTTTACATCCGGGCTGGCAGTATAGCCTAGAGGTTAGAGGAATGAGGTGCGAATGAGCTTGAAACATCCAACAGACCAGACCTGAGTTTGATTCTCACAACCTCCCTCTTGCATACTGTGTGACTCTGAGCAAGTCACTTAACCACCCAGTGCTCCCAGGTTGCTCCTGAAAACATGCACATGTGCCTGGTGGGCCTTACCCGGTTACCAAAGGCTAAAATATAAAAAATAAAAAATCCATGCGCTCCCCTTGTTCATGCTTGCAGATGATATTACTTAGAAACATAGAATTTGACGGCAGATAAGGACCGCTTGGCCCACCCAGTCTGCCCATTTCCCTACCTAATTGATAAGCTGCAGATCCTAGTTAACCAGCAGCCTACTTCTTTTTACCCCCAACCCCTAGAATTGCCTTATGACTGTCCCATGCATGCTTGAATTCAACCACTGTTTTTGACTCCACAGCCTCCTCCGGAAGGCCGTTCCATGTACCCATAACCCTCTCTGTGAAAAAATACTTCCTTACATTGCCTCTGAGCCACCCTCCCTCTATCTTCAAATTGTGGCCCCTTGTTCTTGCACACCTCTTTTTTTAAAAGATGCTACCCTCTTGGACTTTGCTGATTCCCTTGAGGAACTTGAAAGTTTCTATCATGTCCCCCCTCTTCCTCCTTTCCTCGAGGCTATACATATTAAGCTCCTTTAGTCTCTCTTCATATGTCTTCCGGTGCAGACCCTGCACCATTTTAGTTGCCCTCCTCTGGACAGCTTCCATTCCAACGAGATAGTCACACATCAGTTACCTCAAAACCATCATGCTGTAGATGGGTGGCTATATCATTAGCTTTCTTTTTAAGGACAGGCCCCAATATGTAAGGGCCTTTGTTAACGGCATTCGCAAACCAAACATGAAGGGCATCCTCAACAGCTGTGTCCTTCCCTTCTGTTTTCCATTTTCTTCTGATGTTACCATTTGTTTACCACTCCCTTTGTAATTCATCTTTTTTAAGACTGATTCTATGGCAGCACGTGAGGAAGGCGACCGAATATTGGTGACCATCATAACGGCGACCCATATAACGGCGCTTTCCTCATGGGTGACTGCAGGGGGATGGCGACTGCCTACATGGCGACTGTAGGATAGGCAACAGAAAGAGAGGGTGAGCGACTGGATGTGTAGGGATGGGGGCAGGGATGAGACCTGCGGGGAACCTGCTTCCGTTGAGCTAGCCATGTGGTGTATTGGGTTTAGGTACATGGCTCTGACAGAGCAGGTCCCGAGTTCGGGACTGGGGGCCGGTGTGTAAATTTTGTGATTCCCGCACTTGTGGGACTTAACATTTTTCTGTAGCTGGGATTTGCTGCCCTCCCTGACATGCACCCCCCTGGAGTAGAGAATCTTTATTTAGGGAGGTACAGGGGGCAAGGGGTGTGCAGGTGGGCACAGCCCCCGTGTGCACAATTTCTGGTAGCTTTAGTGCATATCGCCAAAATTGTTTTCGGCGATATTGCGGGTCGGGATAATAGCGATCGCCTTTGAGCGGTCGCTATTATCACATAGAATTCATTCTACCAACCTGGCTCTTGGAGATGGATAATTCCTTGGCCACTTTAGACATGAAAGCCCCAGGTTGCTTCAGTGCTTGCAGCACTTTTATTTTTTCTGCCAGGGGCAGATCAGCCCTCTTCCCATCCATCCTGAGCAGACAAAGCACTAGAGGAGCAGTTTGAGACACAAAGCTGCACTAGCAGACAGCCAAATGCCAACAAAGACTACAGAGGTTAACACCAAGCCCCTTTTTTAACAGCTAGGGAGGCATGGTAATTAAGTGCTAATGAGCCGCTAACAATTAGTAAGTACTGGCTGCTGACAAAAATTGTCCCCTTTAAACAAAATTGCAATCCCCTTTATCAGAAGACACTTGCCTTGTTTTAACAGCCACTTAATCAGTGGCATAAGGGACATCCCCTTAAAGCGGGTGTCCCCTTTAAGTGTGTCCCAATTAAATGGCTTATACTTATCTTGCAATTTAATGTCAGTTGTCCCCATTATGTATTATTCGTAACTGTATGCTTCGACATTGTAGCAAATGTGATGTGTTCTTAATCACTACTTGTATCCTAATTCTGCTATTAATCATGAGTGGTTACCTGAATTTGTATGTGACCCTTGAATGTAAATAATCCTGGGTCAGTACTGAAAAAGGAACCCCAACCTCAGTGAGCACACCCGGTTAACAAAATCCAAATAAATAAAATTAATAATGGTGTGGAAGGAAGTGCCAGTGGACATCAAAGATGCATGCATTTGGGGCAGAATGTGGGATGTGGTGCAGCTAAACACCAGATACACTTGCACTTGTAGGGTGTGGGGGGTGCTACTTAACACCAGAGATGCTTGTACTGTGGCAGAGTGTGAAGGGGTGCCACTTAACACCAGAGATGCTTGTATTGGGGCAGGGTGTGGGAGCGGGCACCACTGGACACCAGAAATGCTTACAGTTGGGCAGGGTGCAGGAGGAGAGTCCCACCCAAGGTTCCTTGCATTAGTACAGGTTATGGGGCCGGATGCCACTGGATGCTAGGGGCTCCATAGCAAAGGGGTTACATAAAGCAATGTGTCTTACCAGACCTCAGTGACTGCTTGCCAGAAGGCTTGCATTGTCAGTGCAGGATAGTACCTCTGTTATTAAGTAGCCTTTTAGAATTGATACAAAGAAGGTGGTACTGCATGTTATTTAACTAACAGAGACTTATCGTACAAGTCTTTGAAGCCCTAGAGGATTCTTTGCCAATTGCCAGGCACTGTGATGAACAGGTACAGATATAAGAATTTATACAGCCAACTCTGTACTAATTAAAATCATGAACTGAAGTTCAAATATGAAAAACCTTTTGCACAGAGGGGTGGTCTGACCCTTCCAGATCTGAGCAGGTCTTACCTGGTGGCACTACTGGTCCCTGCAGTCAGCTGGACTAAACAGAAGGGAGACACATGCTGGCTAGAAATGGAGACACAGCAACCCTCCCAGGTACTGCTCCTTGCTCTACCCCATATACATATGACAGCCCGCATCTGATCAGAAATATCTACCCCCCAGGATGAGACGTACACTCTGTATGCTGCGCAAAGCCAAGATCCTCACACAGTCCTCCAATGCCGTAGGCCTGCTCACTAACATTATAGGCAATCAGGATTTTGTTCCACTGCACCCAAACCTAAGGTTCTACAGATGGAATAAGCAGGGCGTGACAAGACTCTTGAAGAAAAAAAAAAACAGCATCAGGAACCTTGTGCCAGTGAAAACAAGCAGTAGTACAGAAAAAAGGAAATTTGTCACACCTGCCACCTAAATGGCACACCATCAAACAGGAGACAGTGCTGAATTCCATAACTGAAGTGTCCGTTGTACAAAAAAAATGGAAGCCCACTCTGGAAACTGCCTAACATGTTTCACCTAAAGTGCTTTCTCAAAGGCAAAGGCACCTTAGTTCTGACGTAATACAGTATATAGGATGTCCTTGAGGTGACAGATCCATATGTACATAAGTCAGAAACAGCGCCATACTTATAAAAGTGACAAAAATGCCAGTGCTGACTAATAAATATGTGCAGATTTACAAATAATAATTAAAAAAAATATTTAAAAAGCATCTCATTACCTGAACAACTACTGAATACATAGGTCTCAGTTCTCAAAAGATTTAGAATGCCACAAGTCCTGGGTGCGCTAAACACATAGCAAATGGGGTTTGTGGTATACCCTGGCTTGCAGCTGGGATTCTTGATCCCATGTGCCACTTGCCCCCAAGTTAGACTAGCTTTTGATGGTCTAACACTGCCAACCTTTTTATGGGGTTTGCACCAAATATTTTGTGCAAGCCACCATAAAAAGGGTAAAGTGTTGCAAATGGCACAACCTTTCAGAATCGGGCACAAGGTGCACCAATGTGTCTGGCACAGTGCAGGGTTTGATGCAGGGCTTATGCAAGCCCTGCGTCAACCTTTGAGAATCGAGCCCTCAGTGTTACAGTAACTAAATTCATTTACTTTGTATTACAGGTAAATAGCAAGTCACTACTATAAATACTGTACATTGCTGGCATTTGTAGGGTTTCTGGTATTCAAATCTTATTCAAAATAGGAATCCCATCCTCTTAGCCTCCAGTTGTCACCCCCCACCACACAGTCACCAACATCCCTAAAGGACAGTACCTTTGTTTAAGAACAGGGGCTGATCCAATAGTGATGTAGATGGGGGAGCTGAAGTTGGACTGAAAATGTAAACATTAGTCTGGGGTCTGGGGGCTGCCTCGGCCCCCAGAAATGTTTTTTAAAATTTGGCGCATTCTGCTGCATTTTGGAGGTCATTTGAAATAGAATTTGCTACCCTGTTACTCCCTCCCCATGCGCAATAAATTGTGCCCCGTCCCCCTCCCCAGAGTCCCCATAGTCCAGTATGTTTCCCGTACCACCCTCCCTATAGCCTAGCCATCTGCTCCAGTGCCTGGCCCCCAGCCATCCCCAAGCACAGCAAGCTGCACCATAGCTCCCCTCCCTAGAATCCTCAGCCCTCTCCACCACAACAGCTGTAGCCTGTCCTTTTAAGAGAGATAAAATCCAAACAAAAATGTCCAGGTTGCCCTCTTTCTGCTGAAGAGCACAAACCTTAGTCTTGGGTCATCAATAACTGGCTCAAATGGTGATACAAAAAATGAGTTGGCTGAACATGAAAATATACTGTATAGCAGCATATTTTAATGGTGATTTTATTTTCACTATATTAGCTGAAACGAACTTAAAGCAAAATTAAAAGGACCGCTAATACTGTTGAAAGTATTACTGTAATAAGCACATACAGCAGTAGACACATTAAAGCACTGAAAACAACACAATGTTATCGGCAATAATAGCAAACTGTAGCATTCATTAACTAAAAAAAGGTTTATTTATTTCACTGAATAACAAATTTAATTTAAGTGAGCAGCGATCATCCTTTAGTAAGTTATTCTTCTGGCGCTGCTGACAATCTACTCCTATCAGTGGAACCTGCAAAAGAAAGGGAAAGAAATGTCTGGATAGTGCTTCACATTTCACATTTCAGTAAAACTGGCAGACTCAACTTATAGGTAATTCTTGTGCTTTGGGTGCTTAAGGTGCTTTGGGTATCATCATCAGTGCTGATACCTGCTTCCTCAAATCTGTGTAGCACTGGTGCGCTTTCATTTAGGCTCTCTCTGTAAGCTGCGCTGATACCTGCTTCCTCAAATCCATGTAGCACATCATCCCTTCTGTCAGCCAGTTCCAAAATACTGTCCTGAAGCCAGTGAGCATGCCTCACTGTCAGAGTTTGCATGCTTAAATCTACTTTACGCTCTCCACCATTTGGATATGCTGAGAAACAATATCAGCAAACCAAACAGTGAACTTGTTCTTCAGAAAGTCCTTTAGAATTTCATTTACTGAAATGTCCAGAGGCTGCAGGGCATCTGTGCAAGAAGCGGGCATAAAAATGGGAATGATTGGGCTGCTTTCGAGTTTGTCAAGCACTGGTTCGGTTGTGTGGCCACGGAATAAGTCATGAAAGCACTAATGACATTTGCCTCTTGTCTCCATACCCCAGCAGTCTAACCTGCTTTGATCCCAAAGCAGCCATAGTCCACTGAAACACAGGCACCACGTTGATGCCTGTCTCATCATGGTTGATGATAAGTTCTGGCGGAATCAGTTCTTGAGCACAGGCTGAACTTACAGTATGTATGCCAAAAAAATCAGCTTTCAGCAGGGAGAAATCACTCAGGATTTTTTGGGACAATTTTGTGCCTTTCTGTTTACTGTATCCCATTCTGTGAAGAAAAGCCCAAGCCCACTTTGTTGTCATATTGACATGTCCACCATTTTTAACCAGTAGGTTTGGTGAATTTGCTTTGAGGAAACTTAACTCCACTGTGTGTACTATTCAGGCATTTACAACAGCCCCCTGTACAGGTAAACATCCTACTACTTTTCTGATCTGCTCCTCCATGTTGTCCATTAACAAAGCTGGTCTCCCACTTGGCTTTCTGAGCAAAGTGGGGGAAAGCAGAGTCGGGTCTGGTGTGTACGCAACTGTGTTAAGAAATCGGTCTTTAATTTATGTACGGTGCCCTCATTGATTTGTTTTCTGTATTTTGCATAATAGTAATGCACAGCTGCAATCACACCATTCTCTGTTGGATACTGCCCGACCTCAAATCATGTCTTGGTAGTGTAGCTAGCATAGATAGATGGTCTGCTTTTTTTGGGGAGCTGGAGAAGAGGTGGCTGATAGCTCCCTTGAAACGGATTTGGCAACGTTGCCTCCAACATTGGACTTTTCTGCCAAATCCTCTGGGTCCAGTGCTTCCAAATCAAATGGATATTTGCATTTGCAAGGTCTGCTATTGATCAAGCATAGCAAAGACTTTGTCACACTGAGCAAGGCAAAAGTATCATTCACATAGGATCACACTGAGCAAGGCAAAGGTATGTGACCTTTACAGATGAGAGGTGTTAATTGTTTTACAGTCACATACTGATTGAAAGACTGAATGCAGCTATTCCAAACTGACAGCTTATGCTGTATGTACAGGCAAGGCCCCTGGAATTCTGCGGTTGCAGAATTTGCCACAGAATTTGCATCATGCCGCAGAATATATATAGTGCCGCAGAATTCATTGTTTTTGGTGAATTTTCATATAAATTTACTGTTTTTCCATAGTGTCAGGCTTTCTTTCCGGCCTCATTTATCCTGAAGCCCCTCGTCTATGCTCAGCATATGATATCATTGATGACATCACATCATATTTAGCCAATGACAGGACTGCATTCTGCCAGAGAAATTAATAAATCATGTCGCAGTAATCAGAAAATGCTGCCGCAGAAGTTAAGGAGCCATGCTGCAGAAATCAGAAAATTGTGCCGCAGAACACCAGGGGCCCTGTGTACAGGTAAAGCAGCAGCATGAAATCAGACAGACACAAACCACTGCTGCATCCCAGACTGCTAAATAAAGCAGGTGCAATTTTAAACTGCTATACAGTATAGTCTATGTAATACTCCTTTATTTAAAAAAATGACACGTCAGTGGGTAACATTTCATGGTCCACACCATTTCATCAGAACTGCTGTGTTCCAAAACCTGCCAAATGATTAAAAAATAATAATATAATCAGTACTACATTTGACGTAATCTTTTACATAAAACCACCACTGTTCTACCACATTCAGCACATAGTGCTTCAGCTCTCCAAGATGCATGTTACAGTATATCACAATCCATATTTAATTTATGCTCTTTCAATTGTCCCCCTTATAGCCCATGATAAATTCCCCTTTTTCATTTTAACATGACTAGTTACAGGGTTCCATTAAAACTTTAATCTCCAGTTCATTTTACAAATCCATACAAATCAGAACTAGCCATACACATTCATTTTTTTCCACTATGATCTGTGCTTTAAATATCTCTTGTACAGTTTCCTCTTTTAATACAATTTCTGCTTGTTTAAAAATGTGTCCACTGTGTCAGTATACCCCCGTCATATTATTTCTGTATTTAAAAAATGTTATAGTGCATACAGTACCTTGCCCGTCCCTCTGTCTCTGAAATTACACAAGGTCTCATGACCCTAAACCTTTGTCAGCCAAAAGATCACTGAATATAAAAAATGCTTTTGCTTCCAACATAATCACTTTTTGTAATCAGAGTGTTCTTGTGTATACAGGGCTATTACTCTGATAGTAATGTAGGGAACTTGCATCGCTGTTAAGGCTACTTGTCCAACGCTGAGGTGGAGAACCAGTATTTTATGCCTCATCTCATTTTTCTTCTCACCTCTGAATGAAATCCCAAATGCATATATTATAGACCTATATATTTCGGATATGCAGTACAATCATGTAATAAATGGGTGGGGGAACATATGGGAGGACACACACAAAGCCAGAAATCCTGGGATGGAATCTCACTGGCCACCTCACTGGATGGCTAAGTGTGTAAGCACATCACCTAGGCATTACCCCAGTGTACTGCCTTCAGTCCATCCCAGTTAGGGTTCAAAGCTGAACCCCACTGAAAATAAGGTGTAACCCCACTGAAAAAGGGTTGTGCCAGTATTTAAACAAGGTAATCCAAAACTCCTTGAAAATTACTGGCCAATAGCCATTCTGTCAGCTATCAGCAAGTTATTAGAAAAGGTGGTTGCATTACAATTCTCTGATTATATTCAGAATCATGACCTCCTATCCAGGGTGCAGCATGGCTTACCAAAGGGGCATAGTACCTCCTCCACCCTTGCCAAAGTCACTTCTGAGATAAGGGTTGCTGTATATTGGGGTAAACTTACAGGAGCTATCTTCATTGACCTTTCAAGAGCCTTTGATCTGGTAGACCATACTCTTCTGTGTTCTAAACACCATACTTTTGGCTTGTCTGCCCCCTCCCTAGCATGGCATACAAACTGTCTCAAAGAAAGGCAGCAACTTGTTAAGTTTAATAACGTTTTCTCCAAGCCTACTGCTGTCAAAACTGGAGTCCCTCAGGGGTCCATTCTGGGACCCATCTTTTTCTCACTGTTATTGTGAATGATCTACCTTTGGTCCTGGCTCTTGGCGAAGTGACCTTATGCAGATGACCTAGTGCTCCTAATAAATTCACAGGACATTAGTGTCATGAACTCTCACCTTCAGACTGACTTCGGATGAATACAGGACTGACTCCTGGCCAGTAAGTTAGTCTTAGAACTAAAAAAGACTCAGGTTACGGTATTCGGATCCCAGGCAAAAATCAATGCATGCCCTGTACCACTGAAAGTCAATAGTGTGAATGGGTCTCCCTTGAGGATTGTTGACTCCCTAAAATACTTGGGAGTCACCCCTGATCCAAAACTTGATTTTTCCCTACACATTAGAAATCTGAGTAAGGCAACTTACAGTAAACTGGGCTTGGCCTACAGAGCAAAGAGCTGTCTCACATTTGCAGCGTGACATGCCCTTGCTAAAGGTATACTCCTCCCTATGCTTTGCTATGGGCTTATAACCTACACTCATGCCTCAAAAACCGGTCTGCCAAAATGAGATGTAGCTTATAATAATATTTGCTGATTTGCCCTCTCTGCTTCCCAACTTATTCATCATTGCGAGTTGTATGACAAACTGGAGTGGCTCTTTCTAGGGAACCATTGTATGTTTGTGCTGGGCAGCTTCACTGACAGACTTGTCAGAACTGCCACCCCACCAGTTTTAGCAGAGCTACTTAAGCCTGTTAACTCAGCTTACCTACTCAGGTCAAATGACTCATCTCTTTTCTTTGTCCCAAAATCCAGAACACTCATGGGTAATCAGGCCTTTGCTATGTGTGCATTTCGGATCTGTAATTCCCTCTCTATGTTTATTTGCAGAGCTACCTCTCACAACAGCTTTAAAAACACCCTACGGAATCAAGTAGAGCTCACCACGGCCTGTAACTGCACCTAAGCAATGTGTCCTTCATTTTATCTATGATAGCACTTTACTGTTCCTGTATGGTCGCTGGCTGAGGCTGGCCCAAGTTATTTATCTTGTACATAAATCCGAATTTGACTGCTACTCTATTATGTTGTGACAATTTCTAATTATTTTACTCTATGCTGTCTAATTTTGCTCTTTTGTTGCACCCTGCATTGTTGTATAACCATTGAAGTCTTGTTTAATTCTGTGTAAGCCTTGTCTTTCGTCTGCGTATTACATGTAATTTTCCTGGCTCATACCTGAAAATAGGCATACGTTTGTCTAGTGTGCTTACCTGGTCAACAAAAGCTAAATAAAATAAATGTTGAATCTCATTTGCTCTATTCTGGACAACGAAAAGTTCAATCAATAACTAGAGCTCAGTCTGCTGTGCACTACATACAGAAAGGTAATGGAATGCTAATATATTTCACTTTTGGTATAACAGAGTTGTACAGAAAAGAAAAAAAAGCTACGGCCAAAAGCTCACATTAAAGTGGGAAATAGGCTCTGGAGCTCAACCTGCTACTGAAGGACAAGTCACTTACTATTCAAAATTTGAGCAGACTGAATGAAAACCTTCAACTCTCCCTGCCATTGCCCTACTTTTCCCTTCTAAAAAATTTACAAGCCTTTCAAGTGATGCACTTGCAGGGAAATACTTTGCAGTTTCTGCACTTTGATGAACAATCTTCGACAACCTCAAGATGTCTCCTGACAGCATGGTCGGGCACACAACAAAATGGCTGAGTTCAGAAGGTCACGAACAGCTGTATGTACAGATCATGACTTAAAATCGCTTAGACCCTCGTTACTTGCCCACCAGAAAACTCGTTCATGTTAAAGAATGAGGGGTGCTAATGGAGAGGTTACAGACCCCTCCCCATACCTCTCAACCTCCTGCCTCATAAATCAGGGACAAAGCTTAAAAAAATCAGGGACAAAGGCCCAAAATCAGGGACACGTTTTTAAAATTGGTGATATCCACTCAGAAAGCTGGCAGAATAAGGGACTCAGTGTATAATACATTTTCTGAAGAATAAGAAGTCTGCAGCTTTATTGTTTGATGTAATTTTATTCTTATAGTCATCACTGTTTCTTCAGGGAAACATAGATTTTAGGAGGGACAGAGTAAAATTTTGAGGTGAAATCAGGGACATCCCTGAAAATCAGGGACACTTGAGAGGTATGCCCCTCCCCTTCCCCTGTAAATCTGCACCTGAAGAAGGCATTGCAATACAGATGAAGGCATTTGAAGAAGGGGCCGGAGATCTCAGGGTTAGGTTTGAAGAAAGAGGGTATGCCATAATGTGGTTGACCATGCTGAGAACTGTGCAAGAAGTAAAACTAGGGAGGAGTTACTCTATCAGACCAGACAGAATAGAGACACAGACAACCAAATCAACTTTGTCACCACTTACTCAAACCAATGTAGTTTTGTTAAAAACATAAACAAAAATTGTGAAGTTTTGAAAAGTGACAAAGGTTTACAAACAAATATGTGACTCTCCCTCCCGGAATGGCATATAAAAGAGTGACCACATTAAGGGACAGACTAGTACATAGTACGCAACAAGTAAAAGGGGGTACTTAAACATGGCTACATAATCGGTATAGAGGTTGTTTTCCATGTAAAAAAATGCATTTACTACCATGTGACAGTACAAGGAAAAGAATTTGTCAACACCATAAATGGTAAAAACATAGAAATTGAAGATCTTATTGCATGTGATACTGTGGAAGTTGTCTACCTAGCTACTTGTATTTGTAAAGCCTACCACGTTAGCAAGACAAGAAATTTTGTCTCAGAGCAGGAGAACATTGTCGGGCCATTCTGAATAAAAATCTCACATATGTTATGGCCGGCCATATACGCACAACCAAAGATGGCGGGATGCATCAATTTAAGTTGCAGGGTATTGAAAACGTGCATTTGAATCTATGTGTGGGGGGGGAGCAGTTTTGACCAGAAGGTTCTTATGAGGGAAGTTTTTTGGATATATGAATTGGGAGCAAGTGATTGGCCGGGATTGAATCATGGATTTGATCTGGCGCCATTCATAAAAAATAACCAATACTGAAAATTATATGTACTTACTGTTTATTTGATTTCCTAACAGCACCTTCCAAGATATTTACTTGAGGTTCAGTGTGTCAAGAAGAAGAAGCCATTAGATTTGAACAACAGAAACCTTACAAATGCCAGCAATTTAATTATAATAATGACTTGCTATTTGCAGTACCTGTAATACAAAGTAAATGAATTCAGTTACTCTGACATTATGTATTAAGTAGTTTATGTAATTAGCTGCTTTTCAAATACTGTTTTAATTATTGTTTGTAAATATGTACGCATTTATTAATCAGCACTTGTACTTTAGTCTCTTTTATAAGTATGGTGTTGTTTCTGACTTAACAATGTACATTTGGGATCTGTCCCTTAAGGGCACCCTGTATGTTATGACAGAACTGAAGTGCCCTGCCTTTGAGAAAGCACTTTGTGTGAAATGTGTTAGGCAGTTTCCAGAGTGGGCTTTCATTTTTTTGTACTACAGATACTTTAATAAGGAATTCAGCGCTATCTCCAGTTTACCTGTGCGTCATTTTAGGTTGTGAGTGCCACAAATTTCCCTTTTTATGGACTTGACAAGATATGAGCATTCGTAAAGGGGGGGGGGCTCCTGTATTCTCTTTTTGGAATTACAACACAAATTTCATTATAGATAGCAGCAGGTATACCACTTTTTGACATCACAGGGCTTGGTGTCGCATGTGGGTAGAGATGTCCTCACTGGAATGCTTCCTATATTGGGCAAGGATACTCATTGGCTGGAGAGGCACGATATGCAGAGTCTAGCAAACCCTATTGGGTAAAGACTTCCCAGACTTCACTCTACTCCTTGCTCAAAGGGAACAAGATGCCTAGATTGCAATCCCAGAAGATTCCTGGATTAACACCTGGGACAGAGGATAGAAGTTCTTGGCTTCCCCAGGAGGGAGAGAGTTCTGACGGAAGTGCATGGTGCATCTTTTTTTACACTCACAAATACAGTGCATTTTCAAGGGGGAAATTCTAATTTATCTTGGAGAAATTATTGCAGGCAATGGTCCCATTACCATAAATTCTTGTGTTGCTCCCGCCTACAGCCATACTGCACCAGGTGCCACCATCTTGTCCACTATCTGGGAAGTAGACATCCCCAACACTTTCAAGCACCTCCTCTTGGGACTGCCACAAGTCTGAGTGGGGGTCAAGGCACAACAATACCTATTCCGTGCACTACGTATGGCAACTAAGAAGAGGGTGACAATATGCTGGCTAAAAGAGGATCCACCCCACCCTTCAGTACTGGGTGTAGAGAGTTAATGAGATGAACAGGACAGAGAGGATAATGGCTACACTAAGGCTGACGCTAGAAAAAGACACTAACACCTGGGATAACTGGGAAACCAGAGACACACTCCCCCAGAATGAGCCAGAAGGGGGTCAGTAGAATAAAAGGAGAGTCAAAGTGGTGAGGTAAAGATGTGCTGGCCAATAGCACAAGATACATGAAACAATGCAATCCCCCCCCCAATACACACAAATTCTTGATGCACAGCACTTGATTCTTGCAGTTGTTGATTCTGGTTTATATGTTACTGCAGGTTCCCACTTTGCTTTCAGAGAGCCGTACCACACATCTGGACTGAAATGGAGGCAGTTAACAACTCTGAATTAACTGACCAGGAAGATGAATTTTAAAAGCAGACATTATGGACTCATGCAGTCTAGTTGCCTGTTCCTATATATTTTCTCCTTTGGATTTTCTTCTCTTAATGCCAAACCAAAGATGCATTGCTTTGTAATCACAAATATATTGCATGCATGTATGTATTTATTTACAGTATTTGCTTGAATAAAGCTGAATTTCCAAAAAAAGAAATTTTACATAGAAGTGTGACCATTTTGTTTATAAAGGCGTAGCATATCAAGGGCACTATTAATAATATAATGTTTACATAAGCAACAGAGCTTTCAGACAGCTCTTTTTTCCATGTAAACATCCAATTATTTATAGATCTCGTGCTATGATATGCCCTTATGAACAAAACTGTTGAATTCATGCGTAAACGTTTCTTTACATCTGAACTACTTGAATTCATAACTTTTTAAACTTATAATTTATGGAGTAAGTATTACAGTGTCTCATAAAATATGGTAAAAAGTAACATTTCACACATAACATTTTAGCATATAGGTAATGGTAATCCCACAAACCAGAATTGCAACAGAAGAGGTATTCGATTTTAAGTTAATTACACCATTCTTACCATATAAGCTAGCCATTTATTTTTTTTACACATTATTTATCTCTGGGAGTCCAGGGCATCTCTCCAGTGTGCCCACACAATTAGCCACTGCTACTCCCAGCCTGAAACCTCCTCGAGTGGATTCCCCTCAGCCCCCAAGGCTTGTCCAACCCCCCAGATCACCCCCCTAGGGAAGGGCCTGCCCACCCTTGGTGGCCTTTCTGGGATTAGAGGGACAGCAGTGGGACCGAGGTTGGGAATGGGAGATCCACCGAGGCAGGTCCGGTGACAGGATGTGGGCAGGTCACTGGAGCCCCTTTCACCTCCACTTGACTACCAAGGTTTTTCTACTTGGATTTTCCCCTGGAGCGGACGATGCGCCCTTGGCACAATATCAATAAAATATCGCCCACCGATGCTTCACCCCATGATACTGCACCACAGTTTCCTTGCAATGTCCCCAGTCTCCATCGGGGGCTACTAAGGAGTGGTGCATAACCCTGGATCCCTCCCCAGGAAGGGAGAGCAGTCCTCCAGATGCTTAATCCCTTCCCTCCCCTGGCGACTCCCAGCAGCCCAAATCTGTTCCCGAATCCAGGTCGCTGCATGGAGTAAAGTGTGGCATCCAGTGCCTCAACTCTCAGTGCCACCAGGCCAGCTAAGCTAACCATGTTAGGGTACATGGAAAAATAAGGCTTATTTGTTTAAAATTGATAATCGGGAGAGGCACTCTGAGCTGAGGCTCATTTCCAAGTGTGACCCAAGGGAAGGGAAAGGGAAGAAGCACAATTACAAACAAAATACTGCCAGATAGGTGATGTGATTACAATGAGGATGACATAAAGAGCATACGTTGAGTGCTGTACAAACAAAATGGCAAAACACTGCATACGGAGGACAAATGAATTAGCATACAAATCATCTGTGCAAATTGGGTGAACTTAAAGTGCATAGTGCCAGAATGAAGGGAGGCTGAGCTGGTGCTGAACGTAGGAATCAAAACAGGTTGATAGAATTCAATAAGGTTGCCAGAACTATGAGGTTAAGGTGAAGGAGAAGTAAAGGGTGTCCAAAAGCCAGGCAAGGGTTCGGGAAGAGGGTTGGCAGGAGCATGGAGGGGAGGAGTTTTAGCTGGCATCTAATGGAGGGAAGGTGGGGGGGAGATGGATAGAGGAGGGCTGCTGGTTCCAGAGGGAGAGGAGGTGGTACGAGACAGCAGATTTCTTGACTGAGGAGTGTGGGTGGGGAAGAGAGAATGTGCATGGGACTCTTGAGTGCAAGAAGTAGTATGAGGAGGGGATGAGGGAGAGGAGATGGGGTTAGGTATGAAGGGAGGGAATAAAGTATAAAGTATGAGGTATAAGATACAAGGTGTACATAAAGTATGAGGGATTTTAAAATAATGCTTAACATTAATTGTGTACCTGGGTGGCAGAACCCCCTGCACCACAAGTACATTTTATGATGTGGCAAGTAAAAGCAAGCTGATTTTATAACAAGATTGAGAAGATGACATTCCTCATGGTTGCCGCCATCTTGGCCCCAAGAAAATGTCCTCAGACACAAACATTTTAAAATACACCCCCATTTTAAAGTCTGATCCAGCCAGGATCACTATAGTCTGTAAAATATTTTGATAACTTTCAAGGCCAGAAGGCATGCACAACTGTGAAAATAAAAAGATTTCCTTGTTGCATTACTCACGCTTCCCCATCAGAGTCTGCCATTTCCTGCCGCTCCCATGGAAATCCGCCACTGCTTTTCTCACCCAGGTGCCCGCATCCTTCAGGATTGTGAACTGATATTATAATGGTTAGTATAAATCCAACAATATGATTGGTCTGTCAACATTCTGCATACTTTATGTTAATGTTAGATAAGTATGTGCGTGGGACCTCGTCACATAATATAGTGCTCATGAGTACATGGAATTCTAGGTACCAGAACGTGTTACTGATGGAAAATGGGCTCTGTATATTTAAAATGTGTCTCAAACTGGGAAAGTTACAAATGGGCATGGGTGGGTAGTCAAATATGCTACCCTAAATGCTATCCGCAGGTACTTCTAAACTACCCTAAAAATACCTTAAAGAAAAATGGGTAGTTGGTTAGGGTCAGGTAGTTACTACCCTACCCATTCTACTACCCTATTACCCTATCCTGACCATAACAAAATTTGAAAAGCTTTGCTGTTGACTACCCTAAACAGAGAAAAGTACTCACAGAGGGCTATCACAAGTCAGGTAGGGTAAGCACAGCTGCTATGAGCAAGCCTGCCACTGTTTCCAAACTACAGCTTTTAGTGTTATGGCTGTATAAGGCATTCTACTATAGGGCCATTGTGATATGCCCTGACTGTATTCATGTGACTGCCAACCTGAGTGTCCACAGCAGTTAATGAAACAGAGAGCCTTTTATGGTTAAATAAGTCATTTGTCTATCAGGCTATTGTGTGAGATAGGCTGGTACAAGAAGCACAGCTCCTCTGAATGAGCCGGATGCTTTTTCCAACAATTATTCCCAACCTAACAGTGGACCTAAGATGAATGCTTTATATAATCATAAAAAAGCTATCTGTTTTATTTACTGATGAGATGAGTCGAGCTGGCTAAGTCAAATTAATTAATGTCAGGGCATCTAACAGTGGCCCTAAGACGAATGCCTTATACAGCTATAGAGTGTTGCACTAAGCACTACAGAGATGCAGTCTGACTGCGTATGTCACAATAATACATCTGGCCCGAAGATGAAAGCAATTGCTTGCAGTTAATGCACACACTGCATCAATCATGTAAACACAGAGGCCCATTACTGATGTGTTGAAGGGGAGATGCTTTGAATGTGAACAAATTCTCAAAAGGAAAAATAATCAAATGTATTTCTTAATTTCTCCATCTCTGAGAAATGTTGGACCATACCCACTGGCTCAGAAAGAACTGATGCAGCACAGTGCTGTCAGAAATTATAATAAGTTTTTGTGGGTGACTGCTTTACTCAACTCAAATTTGCTATGCTAATATGCTGTGCTGCTTAGAAAGTGAAAAGTGGCTGCTGAGTCTGACTTATCCGCTTTGTGCAAGACTAGGTAACCAGCAGGAATAAATGCTAGCCGAGCTCCACTAACAGTTACCAAGCCAAGTCAAGCCTGCCGGGATTCATAGTTATTTATTTATTTATTTATTTATTATGAATTTCAGATTACCGCCTTTTGAGAACAAGCTAATTAGGAAGGTTCCACTTCAAAGGTTAACAAACAGAGTAGATACAAACGAGTGCTGAAATAAGCAGCTAGAATGAACACAGCATACAATGATTAAACCTAGACTACGACATTAAAATTGGTATCTATACAATCAAAACCAAAAATTCAAATATCAGCTAGGGGAGGGAGGTGGTAGGGGTAAACAACCTGATAAGAACTAACTAAGAACAAACATAAAAGTTGTGATAGAATACAGAGGGGGAGGAATAAATCAGTCAGAGAGGCATCGTCTGAGGGGGGTAGGTGGAGATAGGATTAATTTACAGCTCGTGGAACATGTCCAGGTGGCAGACAACTTTAGGGAGCGAGATTAGGGGGAAGGTAAGAGAGAGGATTGGGGGAGATATAATCTAGGGGAGAAAGTTGCCTTGGTGTGCCAGGAAATTTAGGAGCCAGGATTAGGAACACTGTGGTTGTTAGAGGGTTGCCTTAAAGGGACAGTATGTAGTACGTAGCCCCTGTGAAAATGAGGGGATTAAAGAAAGCAGTCAAAACTGGATTTTGCAACAAGATGGTCTCTTAGTTTTTGTTTGAAGGGACCTAACATGGCTGAGAAGAACATGTCCAGGGGTAGAGAGTTATGTCAGAGGGGAGCTCGATGGGAAAAGGCCCTGTGACCCTGGGAGGTACGACAGCACGGGACCTTGAAGACCATACTATCAGTGCTTCTGGTGCAGCGCTTGTTTTCATGGAGAGTGAGGCGCTTCTGCTAATTTACTTTTTGGTTCTTATTTTCACTTCCCCAATGACCCCTCCCCCATGTGTCATGGTTGGGTTGACTACACGTCTCTAGTCTAAACAAATCCCTCCTATAAGCAGCAGTGAGTTGACTCGTAAAACAAATTACTTCCCCAGCCCAATTCACTTCCCTTTGCCTTTCCCTTTCCCTTTTGAGTCCTGGAATGGATAGTGGTCTGAAAACTGTTGGAATCAGGACACTGCTGGAAGTGTGTCCTCCAGACTCCTATTCCCATCCTGATAACTCGTGGCCGTGTGGGTGGACCTCCTGTACTTTATCACTGAGCATTGTGGCTGGAGGCAGGCAATGTTAAAGCCGCAAATGACAACTGAAAGTTCTCTTTTTTTCTACAAACTGTTACTTGGCATTATCAAGTCAGAGCACTGTGGACAGCCTTATGCTGCACTACCTGCCTAGCTGTGCAGTCTTCACTCCATCTCTCTCTGCGCCATTCACACACCCCAGCTCATCCTTTATAGCCCAGCAGGACACACAATGTGATTGGAGGATCATGGTGGCAGCCTGGTGGGCATTGTTTATACTGGACGGTCAACTGACAGTTTGCAGGCGAGTCACATAATCAGGAGGGAGGCGGCAACACCAGGAACAGAGTAAGTACCTGACCCATTACCTGCTGAACTACCTGACCCACTACCTGACCCAAATACACAGTTATGCCAAGTAGGGTAGGACTTTACCTGAACTACCCTACCTGGCTAAAAATAGCCTATACCTGCACTACCCGATCTGTGCAGCCGTCGGGTAGACCATGCTTAGTTACAACTAATCATTACTGGCTACCCAAGCTCTGGACTGCCCTCCCACCGCAAATCTGGCACTCTTCCTCTTCCTGTTCTCTGTCTACTGCTCTAGCAAACTTCCTTACTACAAATTGCTCCTGTCCCTGAACCTGCCATGCCCCACTATCCCCTCCCCAATGCCTGACCAGCGGCCTTAGCCTTGTTACAGAAGCTGGCATATAACACCAACCTTGCACTTAGGTCCTGGGCCTATTTTGCCCTATGTACTGTGTATAACTGTATAACTGTGACATATGTCCTCTGTTGTTTACAGCTGTTACTACTGTGCTAATTTACCTTGTCTGCTGCTTCTTGTCACAAAAATTGTTATTTGATACTATAATATCCTAAGCATTCAATGTGCGCTGCTTGTATATTCATGCAATCGTGTCTCCTTATGCTGCCTTTTATTTGCTTCTGTTGACTGTTCACTTGATAACCGGCGTCTTATCATATCCATGTGCCCCCCCAGGTCGCACCGGGAGATAAGCATCTTGTTGCTCAGTGTGTTTTCCTGGTGAAACAATTGCAATAAATAAATAAATAACCATTTAATGTGATCTCTACATGGTTCTGACCCCTCTCTTTTCCTTTCTGCAGGTTCTGTATATGAAAGATATCCACCACAACCCTAACCCCCAAACAAAAAGCAGCATCTGTCAACCCAAATGTACTGGGCTCTTGTCTTCTCTTTTTTCACTACGGAACAGCAGCAGTTATAACTCTGAAGAGTCTTTGTTCTTTTCTGTATTTTTCTTTCTTTGTATGATCGCTGCTGGATCCTTACCTATATGGCCTGGAAACAATAACTGTAACTGATACTGACCTGATCACCAGTACCCACCTCAGAGAACAGTATCCATACGTCATACGATTGGTACCCCATGAGGCATCATGATTCATTACTCAGAAGCTGATGTGTAACCATTCACTTGTCATCCAACTACTGTATACATAGATCCCAATACAAAGAGAAATCTAAAGTGAAGAACTGTTTTGTGTTAAAAACATCTAAAATAACATAACTTGTTTTTGTAAGCATGTTAGTGACCATGAATTTGTGCACTAAATTATAATAATGACAGTAAGGTACTCCAGGGTTATGTTACTGTCCAGCTAATCACCTTCATGGGCATGTGGCACCCAGCTTCACCTAGTGCCACATCACACCCACAGTGGGTGATTAACAGGACATTAACATAACCCTGGTATACCTTATTACTTAATTGCTTGCCTCCATAGACAATGTGGGGTCTTGCTGGGGCCAGGAGGGACTGAATGATCCCTAGTCCACAGAGCAGTCATCTCATTGCATAACACTGCTTTCACCTTGTTCAGGTCTCATGTGACCAGTCTAGAAACCGATGCACCACAGCAGCATCCAAGTTCAGTTCCCTCAGGTTCCTAACTGCCTATAAAACATAATCCCGAGTTTCTACTCACACGGTGATGATTAGGATTGTTCTGGTCTCTTCACTAGTGGCAGTATGATGCCAAACATTGATGCTGTCCGCTTTTTTAAAGTCTTTTGTGTCACAGATTTCATTCAGTTTTAACTCTTCCATAATCCAGGTATGGACAAAATTCTGCAAATTGCCAACCTTTGCTCCTTTATGCGTGCTCCTCAAATGTATAGTCTGTTCCCTGGCTCTATTTTCCAGAGGTTTCAAACAGTTTCTTATATGTGTATTTTCAATGGTAAACTGTGCCACAACTTTAAGTAGTTTTTGGGAACGTTCATTCGCTTACTGAGTCATCATCCCAGCCAGTTCAGTTTTAGTATCCTGGGATGCCATTCACTCTAAAATCCATTCAGTTTTATGATCCATCTCCTGAACCTCATTCAGGATGGATTCCCATGGCATCAGAGCACCTGATGCCTTGGGCATATCAGCTATAGAGATACCCGAAGCATCAGGAGGGGCCTAAGATTGTTTCAAGTTCCCTCCAATGGTGTTTGTGTTCAGACTAACTGACTCCACCCCGAAAGCTGCAATCTCCCTACTGCTGGTATCAATCTGCTCCAAATAATGTCCTACACTCAAATATATTGAGCCCATAGTCCAAAAAACAGGTAAAACGTTTAATTTTTCACTCTGTTTAAGTGCATTTGGGTATAGTCAAAGTGCAGCGTGTCCACTTACAAACATAGCTTCCCAACAGCTTGTGAATTCATTCCTCTCCTTGTTACTTTATCACAGTGCTTGATGAAGAGACCCCTGTGGCTTTGAAAGCTTCTGTAATTAGTATCTGTTAGTCAAACAGCATTACCACCTACATTTTGCACCAATTCTACTTTCTGACTGACATGGCAGCACAATTCTAAATATTTCTTTTAAGGAAAAAATGTAACGTATTGCAAAACACTATGTTTAGATATCTGTTAGGGTTGAAACCCAAAAGCCTTAAGAAGAGGGAAATGGGATGTTACAGTAAAAAATACCCCTGACTCATGGGGAATGTGTGGTGCTTTTTTTTAAATTATTTATACTTTTTAGCTCTGCAGAGCTGATGGGTAGCTCCAGCCCTCCCTCAGAGGGACTCGTTCTCTGCCCCGAACGTGTCTGGTCATCATGGACCCTGCCAGCTCCCAACCCTTTTCACGCTTTTCTCCCCTGGGCACCAGAACTGTGCAATGGACAAGGCAGCTGCCCCCACCTCTGTGGAAGCAGCTGTATGCCCTAGATGGTGCCCCCCTTTCCTGGGTGACACGGCTGTGCTGACACCCAACCATCGCTGGGTGTCATTCTACAGCGTGCTGCACTGTCCCCCTACCCGAGGAAGGAGTGCTGTCTACGGATGCTCAGTCCTTCCTCCCCCTGCTGACCCCTGAGTGACTCGAGTCTGTTCCCAAACCTGGGTTGCCGGTATTGTGTAAGGTGTGGCGTCCAGTGCCTTGACCCTCAATGCCACCGGGCCAGCTGGGAATGTGTTGTGTTATGTTACTCCCTCAGGGTTTAAATGATTGCTAAATGTAGTGCTGATATTGCCTTTACTTTGGCACCCCTCTCTCAGAGCACTGGTGTGTAAGTAAATTTACCTGCCTTGAAGGACAGTGCAGAGGTTATGGCAACGCCAGCATTATGGACGCTATGCACTAATGGGTCATGTGTACCCCGCCCTCATAACGCTGCAACCCTGGACAGAGACAGTGTATGTGGTATTCACTGCCGCATGCACTCACAGGGCACCTGTCCATGGCCCTACCCCCCAGCGCACAGGACTATGCACGGTAGCTGGGGGTGAAGTAGCGGACCCAGGGTGACATCCAACTGGATGTCTGTCCTGGGTCCCACAGTAGATCACCTGCACATTAAGGCATAGGTCCGAGTGCATGAATAGACAGTACAAGCACCCGGACCTGCATAGCCATGCCCTGTTAGCCAGAAGACCACTGCACTAGCCCTTGGGGCACCACTACCACCCGCCACATCACTGAACCACCCCCCAACACACGTCTGCCCCATCCTCCATGTAACAAAGCAACTCCCCCAAAATATGTCTGTCCTGTCCCTGAACTGGCATGGCATCCCCCCAACACATGACTGCCCCTTTGCACTAGTAGTAAAGCATATCCCCACCACACATCGGCACCCCCATAGTCATGAATGCACCCCCTTCAACACATGGATGCCCCTTCCCCGGAGAAGAACATGACAAGCCCCCCACACACACTGAGGTGCCCCGGTACACACAACCCTGCCCTTGAACCCATTGCCCCAGCAGCATAAGTGTTGGTCTGTAGACCCCCACCCACCTGCAGCACCAACAGTACCCCTCCCCACAAGCCCATGCCTGTCCATAGGTGGCTTTGCCTAGGACAGCCAGTGGTACAGCCCTCTGCAAACCTCCACAGCTGCTGGCAGTCCAAACAGTGCTGGGGGTGCGTCACCTATATATAGCAGCACACTCCCAGCATCAGTTGGATGACTGGTGACCATGGAGGTGTGCGGAGGGCTGTGCCACTAGCTGTCCTGGTCCGCCACACCAATGGACAGGTATGGGCTTGGGGGGAGGGAGGTTGTCGGTGCCGTGTTTGGGTGGGGGATCTACTGACCAGCACTTATGCTGCTGGGACAACAGGTTCGGGGTGGGGTTGTGTGCACCAGGGCAGCTCAGTCTGTGCGGGGGGCTTGTCATGTTCTTCTCCAGGGATGGGGCACAGGTATGTTGGGGGGGATGCTTTGCCACCAGTGGGAAGGGGCAGTCATGTGCTGTGGGAGGGTTTGCAGTCAAGCCTATGAGGACAGAGCATCCATGTGGTGAGGGGGTGCATTCATAACTGCAGGGGGGTACCGATGTGTGGCAGAGGGCTGGGGGTATACATCCAAATCTGGACTTGGTCGAGGCACTGCTGTGGGTGTGTGGGGTCCCTGGCATATGGGACAGGGCAAAGTTGCTGATGGAGCACAGGGGTGTGTGTCAGGCGGTTTGGACAGGGTGGGGGTCATTGTGCATTCTGGCATGTACAGCTGATACAGCAGGATTGCTAACCACGCAGCTGGGAAAGTGGGTGCAAAACCACCTTGCGCGCGGTTCGCGGTTCGTGAATGCCGCCGGGGGCTGCAGGACCGCCACTACACAGCATTCTGACTTAGGGTTGCCTATGTGCCTTGGATACGCAGCGCATAGGCAACTTTCTTTTTGTGCATAGGCCCCCATATTTGTAGACTTACTAGAAAAAGAAACAAACTGGATATGGGGAAATTCTAAATTCCCCTTAGGAGTAAGTAGAAGGATCTGCAGTAGAATTTAGTCAGCAAGCAGCAAACAGATGTATTTTTTTTGACAGTTCTTAATTCCAAGAAGTGTTTTTCATGTGACCACACATTCCAATCAAGCAGTCCTTCAATCTGAGCTCAAGTGCATCCAAAGGGCCGAGACAGGGCTCTTAAACACCCAGTCAGTCTCTGATTGCACCATTTCACTTCAGCTTTGGGTGAAACAGGGTGGATTAGGCTCTCCTCCAAGCCTAGTCCCTTCTGCTCGAATTTTGGCCATTATGTATGATAAAAAGGGATCTTTTTCTTAAAAAAAGCATTCTTTGTAAACTATGAGTGGATGCAACTGTAATTATGATTGATTTTAGGCTAATTCTAGTGGAATTGATTTATTTTGCAATAAGCAGGAGAACTTACAGTTGAACTGTCAGATGAGAATGATTTTGTCAAGCTTGCTACCAGAAAACTGTAACCTCATGATTAAGGTTCTTGATGATTTTCAGTCTTTGTAACTGAAGTATGCATGCTCGATGGAGGCTGTCCCCACTTACTGCTGCCCAGTGTTACATTTACCCTAGTCTGGCCAGTGTGATGCAACCCCTCCTCCCCTCCCAAATTTCTTTCTCACCTTTCTGAGCTCTAGGACACCTTATTAAAAATGGGTAGGGACACTTGTACAACCTGATTTGTCCACAGCGGTGCATAGGGAGACTACTGCTAACAATAAAAAACAAGTTCTGCCACATGGGAATTGTGCAGGTGGAACAGTGTGCTAGAATGTTCAGGTTTTAAATAGCAGTTGTTTTTTTCCTTTTTTATGCAAACAACTAGCACACTAACTGTAAACCTGCCAGCTCCCCCTAGTGGCTCCCAATGGTAAATAAATTATTTTAAGTAAACTCAAAACATATTTTCATTATTTTAATTGTTTTGAACTGTATTTTTTTTTTATTTCCCCATGAATGCTCTTCTCCCTGGTCTGGGGTATCTACAAGTAGAACCATTTAGCTTTGAAGGAGAAGGGGAATACCGTGGATGCATTTATAGTTAGTTCAGATGGAATACTTTACCTGGGAAAATGGAGCTAGTAGAGAACCGGGCATGATAGTTTTATTATTTTTTTTTAATTAATAATATTCAGTATTCAGTAGTTTTTATTGTTCAGTAGGTCATGACATTACAATATTTGCAAAAGTTAAAATGCATCATCAAACTTCAATTTTTTTAAACAATCAAATATAAATAAGCTTCCTACGCAAGTTCTAAAAATGCCTAAATGTAAGAAATTGAAGGGGTACCCCCCCCTCTATATGACACATTTCACTGTTTAAACTAACATAGCTGTTTTAACTTTTAGCACTTGTACAGATCGGATATCCTTATATACCTATATTCAAAAACATGAAATATAAAACTGACTATAAAATACATAATCTGTATAAAACAGAAATACCTAGGGTTACTCAGGGGTAAAATGACCCACTCCCTCATCGTCCCCATCCCAATATAGGTGTTCCTCATGGGTGTACAGCCATACTGTACGCTGTCAATCAGTGGGCAGCCGGGCGGCTTGCAGGTGGGGTGCTGCCACCCACTGCTGATCGGAGGGGAGCGGGGTGGCTGGTCTGAGCAGGCAGGTGAGGAGGGGGGTACCGCGGGACTACCAGGGAGGTTACGTTATCTGAAGCCCACGATCGGGCTGGGGTTTGGGTCCACTGGATCACCAGGGAATATGTATATTTATTTAAGCCCTTGATCGGGCTGGGGTTCAGTCCACTGGACCACCAGGGATTCTTTTATTTTACAATGCCCGTGATCGGGTTGGGGGGCAGGTCCACTGGACCACCAGGGATTCTTTTATTTTTACAATGCCCACGATCGGGCTAGGGGCAGGTCCACTGGAGCATCAGGGATTATGCAGCTATATTTAAGCCAGCGATTGGGCGTGGGGGTGCACGGCGCCTGGTCTGTGACTCGGGAGGTGGATGGCCACCCACAGCTGGCAGCTGCCGTGTTGCACCTTGCAAACGGCAGTTCACCTGTGGTGGCCAGACTGCTTGCCGATGGCTGATCTTTCATGCCCCTGTGGCGAAGGCGAGTTGCGCTGCAATACGCCCGCCGCACATCCGGTTGAATATCAGGAAGTGCCGCATATGCATGGGCATGCCTCCGCACTTGCACTGCATACATTACTGGTGCACCCTGGTGCATCGATTTGTGCAGCACAACATTCCCCTTTGAATATCATACTGAGGCGCATCAGTGGGTTGCACATGGCGCAACATTGTTGCGCCATGCGCAACCCCTTTGAATATCCTGCCCCATGTATACATTTCACATAATACTACACACTATAAAAAATACAGGATGAGCAACTTTACGTATAACCAGTGTGTTCTGCCACCTCAGGGTTCTGATTCCCATGGACCTCTTGAGCTTCACTGTCGAGGTCAGAGGGAATCAGAACTCCTATGTGGCAGAACACACTGGTTGTGCATAGTTGCCCATCCAGTATTCTCTATTTAGTCCCTGGATCCACAATGAAAGTCCTCGGTTCCATCCAGAAATAAAAACAAATACTTAAAAACCCAAACAATACATAAATTTGGACTCCAGCAAAAGTGATTATATATTGAAAAACTATAATTGGTATAATTCAGAGATTCAACCTTCAGTCTCCAAATACTGAGCATTCTGGTTCATATATTGGAAGAATTTTCATTTCTTTTGTCCTGGATATAACATTACCAGCCTTTCATGTGGGAGCACATAAGTCAGAAAAACTTTCTCCTTCCTGGCACTTTTGCTCTGCAGTCCTCTACTCCATTCTGAGCTCCTTGCCATAGTGAAAAATTTTTCTCCATGTCTGGCCTGTTATGCCTAGAGAAAAGGGACAAAATGAAAAACACTCCACTGAGCATAGTCATTTCTCTTATGCATATATGTTGAAACCCTAGCCCCTGACAGCATTGGTATATCTTATTTTGAACAAGAAGCAGTTTTAAGCACTTATAGTGCCAGTATATTTTCTTTCCTCGATACATGGATGGGACGAACATCCTCTTAGGTTGGACTGCCATCTTTACAAATCCACCAAGGTCGGTCTTTCACAAAGTGTTCTCTTGCTTCTCCCAGCTCCCAACAACTCGAACCACAACCTATATTTTACGTGTGGGTTTAAAAACACCACATAGTTCACTCACTTAGCCGAGCCAGAAACACTCGGGACACCAACCACTTGTTCCGTTTCAACTCAAAACTCACTGACAAGAACTATGTAAAAAATCACTATTACACTTCCAACATTAAAATGACTTTAGTTTCATTCACCAACTCCAGGAAAAGTTGAAAGAATTAAATACCAAGAACTAAAAGCCTTCATTTGGCATGGTGTGGAGCAGAGCAGCAGCGTGGCCACCTTGCTGCTCTGCCCCCTCCTAATCAATAATATTGTACTACTACTTTAAAAACAATACAATAAAGAAAACACTGCACTTAAAACATTCAAGAAACATGACATATTAAATACAGATCATTTAAAAATATATAACCATCTATTAAAAGTAAAATCAACTGACGTTTAAAAAGAAGATTCTAATTATAGTATTACAGCTGTAATCTTGGACAAAAAGACAATAAAACTCATATTTGAAAAGTTTGTTTCATAAAACATTCATTTTGAAGAAAAGAGGATCACATACCTTAATTTGAATGATAATCTTTCCCCTGGTGAGGTTGACCGGATCTCATCTCTTTGAAACTTCTTCAGATACAGAAAGAAGAAAGTCAAGATTCAAAAGAAAGATATACCCACAAAAGACAGTACAGAAAAAAATGACAGAAGATGAGTTAGGATAAGACAAACTTAAAATAAAACCAAGAAAAAGAAAGAGTTATTGCATGCCAGGGTTTAGTCTTGGAACTTACTAGCAATAAATAAATTAATCTTTCCTGTGCCTTGTGAATATTTGAAGTAAAGTCTGCTATTTTTTTCCAAAACCCAGGCATGGTAGTTACAATAACAGTAACATGCTTAAATGTGTACACCATCTGCAGAGTCTAGCTAGATGTTCCTTTACTGGAGACAAAAGAAGTGAAAACACTCACCCTCTGCTATGTTAGATGAACAAGAACTTAGTTGAGACATCTGTAACATGAAATTCTCTACTTTATTATGGCAACTTCCATGCAAAAAATAGCAGACAGTGCAGAAACAGACAATCCTGAGACGTTTCACGCCTGCGCTCAGCACTTTTATAAGGGATATGCTTACTACCCACAGGTCTTTCCTTAAATGCAGATGTTAATGAGATAACTTGGTTACAATTGGCTAGGAGTAAACAAGAGGGAATCAAAAAAGTGACAACAGTGCAAAAGGTGCCAAACAACATTAAAAGTGCTGAATAGTTAAAAACACAGGAAGTGATACTGCAAACATGATACATTTAGATAAATGTTTTGCTATTATATCAACTAGACAGAAAGCTGATAATAAAAAACACAAGTTCTGCCCACATGGGAATGGTGTAGCACTCGCAGTGGTGAAGGAATTAGTTAACAGTACATTTAAACATATTCTCATTTTTGTAATTGCCTCTGTTACATTTGGCTAGGAGCAAACATGAGGGAAGTGAAAAAGTGACAGCAGTGCAAAAGGTGTCAAATAACATTATAAGTGCCGAACACTTAAAAATTCAGGAAGCAATACTATAAACTTGATAAATTCACATAAATATTTAGCTATTATAGAAACTAGACAGAAATCTGATTTATTTAATATTAAAAAAGGCAGCATGAGATAAAACACAGGAAGGCATGTAAAAATGCATACATTCGGCTAAAACTTTCCCCCATATAACTCGTAGGGGAAATGTTGGACCTCGCCCATCAACTAATGTACCGAAAACTGGCCAATTAAAAATCTTGTACACAAATGCCCGCAGCCTGGGAAACAAGATCCCAGACCTGCAGGCAACAATAACAGAGACTAAACTGGCATAGTAGCCATTAACGAGACATGGTTCGCCAGTAACCACACTTGGGAGACTTCATGACCCAGCTATGTACTGTTCAGAAGAGACTGAGGTGCAAAAGTGGGGGGGGGAGTAGCCCTTTATGTCAATGAAAATATCAAAGCTACAGAAATTCAGAATACATGTGAGGAGCCAGAAGAACTGTGAGTCACCCTGGAAACAGGAAATAGGACAGCCATACAAACTGGAGTTGTCTACAGACCTCCAGACCGGGGAGAGGACATAGACACATCACTGTTAGAAGACATACAAAACATGACAGCTAAAGGGAAGGTTCTGATAATTGGAGACTTCAACATGCCAGATACAGATTGGTCAATACCAGCAGGAACATCCACCAGAACTAGACACATAGTACATAGTAGATTCCCTGCTGGGGGAGGGCCTCAAACAACTAGTACAACAACCTACAAGAGACAGGGCTATCCTAGATCTAGTAATGACTAATGAGGAAAGGATCACAGAACTCCAAGTAGACAGTCACCTGAGGGCCAGTGATCATCACATGGTATGGTTCAGTTTGGCCACTAGAACAAAATCATCCCATTCCAATGCAAAAATATGGGACTTCAGAGGAGCTGACTTTGATAAAAAGGCCAACAGAGTTAAGCTAGCCCTGGCAAGAAGAAATACAGGTGAGGGGGTACAGACAAAGTGGGCACGCATTAAGGATGCAATACTTGAAGCAACATCTCATTGTGTTAGGGAGAAAAGCAAGAGCAAAAGAAGGAGGAAACCGCTTTGGTTCTCAAAAACAGTAGCAGAAAAGGTCAGAGCCAAAAGACTGGCCTTCAGGAAATATAAGGGAATGCAGCGGGATGAAGATAGGGAGGTGTACCAAACTTCTCTAAGGGAAGGCAGTAAGACAGGCAAAGGCCCAAACCGAGGAAACACTAGCATGAACAGTAAAAGAAGGGGACAAGACTTTCTATAGATACATTAGTGAAAGGAGAAAATCCAGAGGGGGTATTGCTAAGATCAAAGGGGATAAGGGGGAGTGTGCGGAGGAGGACCAGGGAAGAGCATCTGTCCTAAATAGATACTTCTGCTCAGTATTTACTGAGGAGAAGGTAGGGCATGGCAAACAGCTCAGCACCATGGACACAGGGGGGAGGGTGATGTGCACAAGTCCCTTCACAAAAGAAAGGGTCCTACAAGAGCTCGCTAAGCTCAGGGTGGACAATGCAATGGGACTGGATGGCATACATCCCAGAGTACTAAGGAAGCTAAGGGTGGAGACTGGAGAAGGGCTGATGTGATCCCACTCCACAAGAGTGGTAGCAGGGAGGAGGCAGTAAACTATAGACCAGTCAGTCTTACCTCAGTAGTGGGCAAGATTACTGTATAGAGGCACTCCTTAAGGAAAGGATAGTGCAACACCTGGAATCCATAGGAGCACAGGATCCAAGACAGCATGGGTTTACAACAGAAAGGTCCTGTCAAACTAATCTCATAGATTTCTTTGACTATTACCAGAGTGGTGGACCAAGGGGGTGCAGTTGATGTTGGCTGCCTTGACTTCAGCAAAGCTTTTGATACTGTTCCACATAGAAGATTGATTAATAAGCTGGGTAGGCCTGGGGTGGGTCAGAAGTTGGTCAACTGGGTGGCAAACTGGTTGGCAGGCAGAAAACAGAGAGTGGTGGTAAACAATATACAGTCAGAAGAGATGCAAGTCACAAGTGGAGTACCTCAGGAATCAGTCCTGGGGCCAGTCCACTTCAATATCTTCATCAGTGACATTGCAGATGGACTGGAGTGTAAGGTGTGTCTCTTTGAAGATGACACCAAGATCTGCAACAGAGTAAATAATCCAGATGGGGTGGGCAGAATGAGAAGAGATCTGGATAAACTGGCAAAATGGTTGGAAGAGTGGCAATTGGCGTTTAACATAAAGAAGTGAAAAATCTTACACATAGGGAAGAGAAACCCTGAAGCCACCTATAGGTTGGGAGGGGAGTTGTTGGCAATCACAAGGGAAGAAAGAGACTTGGGCATCATCATCACAGATGACCTGAAATCATCCAAGCAGAGCACTAAAGCAGTAGGTGGGTCTAGGGGGATGTTTGGGTGTATTAGTAGAGGTATCACAAGTCGTAAGAGGGAAGTAATAATTTTTCTTTACAGACACTAGTTAGGCCCCATCTGGAGTACTGCATGCAGTACTGGAGGCCACACCTTCACAAGGACATTAACAAAATGGAGGCAGTCCAGAGAAGGGCAACCAAAATGGTGCAGGGACTGCATCAGAAGACATATGAGAATAGATTAACGGAGCTCAATATGTATACCCTAGAGAAAAGGAGGGAGAGAGATGATATGATCAAAACATTCAAACACCTTAAGGGCATTAATAAGGTGAACGATTCTAACATGTTTCAATGTAAGAAAAATAGCAGGACAAGAGGACACAGCATGAGATTAGAGGGAGGCCAATCAAGGGGGAATGTGAAGAAGTTCTTTTTCACAGAAAGGGTGGTAGATGCATGGAATGGCATACCTCAGGAAGTGGTGGATATGAATACAGCACAGGGCTTTACACAGGCATGAGACAGGCATAAGGAAGCAATAGAGATGAGTATGAATTGATAGGCCTTTGACAGAGTAAAGGCCTATGGCACATTCATAAGGTAGAAAAAAATGGGCAGACTGGATGGGCCTTGCGGTTGTTATCTGCCATCAACTTCTAGGTTTCTATGTTAAAACAGAGTCTATAATTTGGATTTTCCAGCAGACATTATTCTGGAGTAGATGTTTCATGTGAATCCTGTGTTGCCAGTCATGTCAATAAAATACTGGTTACCACTTGTAATTGATATATTTAATGAATGAATCTCTACAACAGAACAAAAGACATATTAAATGAGTAAACATATATGAATGTTGATATCTGTCAGTAACAAAGCTCTCACTTTTATGCTGCAAGTAAGGATTAACCCATGACAGAGAGTGGGTCTACTTGGGAATTAATCCACGGCTGGGGCATGAGGCCAGCAGGCGGGTGGTTCCAACCAACCAGCTGTGGATTAATTCCAAGTCACACCCATGCTCTGGAGTGAGTTAAGTCACTGTAACATGGGGAAGAGAAAGGATTCAGCACTCTTATATGTTTCTCTTCCCATGTTATATTTATGTAAAAGTAATTTTAAAGTGCAAAATTACACAGCTTCTGGGAAGATATTAAGTTCCTACCATGGGGAAGAGAAAGGGGGTTGCACCTGACTGGAGAAATGACATGCTGAACAGGCTGATTTTTTTTTTTTGTTTTAATGTTGTGAGTGCAATGGTGAACAATATTGAATTACTGATTACATGCAGATGTGATCAGCATTTCAGATTATGTGCTCATTTTGGCTGACTTACTTTTGTGAACTGTGGAATCATCTCCATTTTTCTGATATGTTTGCTGTTTGGGATTTGTCTGTTGTGCATTATGAAAAATGCATATATTTAAGGAGTTGTTCCTGCAGTTCCCAGTCGGCCAACAGATGGCTGTCAAACAATGCTAGCAGCACAGCACTGTTTTACACCCATTTTTAGATTACTTTTTAAATGTACTGAATTGAGCCAATCTGAAAAAAGAGTCCATATTACATTTGCGTGAAAGTAATTTTAAAGTGCAAAATTACAAAGGTTGAGGGGGGATATTAGGATTCCTACCATGGGGAAGAAAAATGGTTGTACCTGACTGGAGAAACGACATGCTGAGAAGGCTGTTTTTTTTTAATATTGTGGTTAACTGTCATTGAATTACTGATTACATGCGGATGTGATCAACATTTCAGAATATGTGCTCATTTTGGCTGATTTACTTTTCTGAACTGGGGAATAATCTCTGTTTTTCTGTGAAATTTCTGGTAGTTGTTTCTGCAATTCCCGGCCGGCCAGTAGATGGCTGTCAAACAATGCTAGCAGCACAGCACTGCTTACACCCATTTTTTGATCAATTTCCAAATATACTGAATTGAGCCAATCTGAAAAAACTTGCATAGACCAAGTTAAAAAAAAAAAAGCCCACATTACATAGCCATACAGAGGTCTTCAAGCTACTGCAGATAAAGATTATGACAGGGGGGAATAAATATGGTGGGCACTCTGTTGTAAAATGGGGAACACATATGGTGAGCACTCTACCATAGATTACTTCAGAAGGAACCATCATGTACAGGAAATTAAAATGGGGGAGAGATGAGGTGCGTACTGCACCATGGATTAATTGAAAATTAATCCATGCCCACCTGATGCAGTTTCTCCAATTAGGTGCAATCTTTTATTTTCCCCATGTTACAGTTACATATGGCTGGTGTGGGAGAGGGGACCAAGAAGTGGCCGAAAACCAAAGACACTCAGTGAGGTACTTAATTACTCACAGTTGGTTATCAGCTCATGTGAATTACATTGGACACTTAAATCAAGTTATGGGCTCTAGATGACAAAGTCTCAGATAATTTCAGAAGGAGAAGTACAGACTTGCTGACAGAGAGGAGTGTAAGTACCTAGGTTTACCTTAAAGGTATATTTATATTTTACCTCATATGAAAAGTAGCAGGGTAAGTGGGGAGAAAAAAAAGATTTGTAGGTAATGCTTGGGGCACAATGAAACTTGTATTAAAAATTGTTAGAAGTAGTGTGTGTGTGTGTGTGTATGTGTGTGTGTGTTGGGGAGGGCTAGCTCAGGAAATTAGCCCACCAATTGGAGGCACTAGCTGACTCTGGAAGTGCCACCTGGGGGAGGTTCCACCTGGTGTATAAAAGTGGATACTCCTAATGTGTCCCCACACATGTTCACATCCTAGCACAAGAGTGGAACAGCACAGGTGTGGAATGGAACAGGAGTAAGACTAGCTTCTTAGGCATCGGCATGTGTCCACAGGAGGAAGTAGGAAGTGGGACAGTACTGGTCAGATAAGGTAATGTACCTGTTCACTCCTGTTGTTGTAGTCACTGCCAGGATGGGTGGAAGGTAAAGGGTGGGCCAAACCAGGGAATAGGAGCAACACCCTATCTTGGATAGGTGTACAAGGGGCATGACAAACAGCAAAAGGGGAAAAACTAGAATCACCCTCTCAAGGGTAACGCTACATAAGTATTTCCAAGTAACACAGGGAGTGTAGGAATTGGGAATGCTGGAAGTGGTGCAATGAAGTGGTTTTGGGGTGGCAGTGCTCAGAGAGACCTTCTAGAGACCGCTGTGCTGCCTCATCTGCATGCATCTCTCTGTGTTGAGGGTGGAGGTCGCTAGACTCCAAGCTGAGTTGGCTGGGATTCCATGGACCTCCTTCCCCACCCAGGGGCCACCACATCTGCCACCGTTACCTCAGAGGATGCCAGGGAAGGGGAATGGCTGGACTGTGGTGAGCTCTGGAACTGTAGGGTTGGTGAGGCAGAGGCACATTCCTGAACTGGTACCACTACAAAATTCCTACACTGCTCTGGTGGGGCAGGACTGCTAGGAGGAAGCACCATGGTAGTGGCAAGGGAGGATGTGGGGATCCTCCATAGTGGGTGGCAGAGGACCCTAGAGGAGGAGGAGGAAACAACTTCTGGTGGGGGACTCAATTATGAGGGGGATAGATTTGAGAATAGGAAGGGGAAGAGGGAGGACAGGTGCCTATGTGGCTCCACAAACCTTGAGGGATGGGAAGCGGAGCCTGGGGACTGCTAGGGCAGCAGGACAGAAGGGGGGGCTAGATGTCATTTTCCACTTTGGGACCTATGACCTGGCTAGGGATGGGGAAGGGATAGTGCAGGGGGAGTTTAGGGAGCTGGGAGAGAGCTTAGGTAACACTCACAGTGGCTTTTGCAGAGGCATTGCTTGTCTACAATAGGTGGGGAGGAGAGGGTTCTCTGCACCAAGAGCTTCAACTCATGGTTGAAGGAATGATGCAGAGAGGAGAGGTTTGGCTATATTGGGAATTGGGGATCCACCTGGAAGGATAAGGGCTTATATAAGGGTGATGGCCAGCATCCTTCTGGGAAGGGAACCAAAGTCCGCAGTGGATGGTTTAAATGTGACTTTGATGAACATTTAAACTAACCAAGGGGGAGGGGAGTAGTAGAAAAATCAGGGAGGCAGAAACTGCTCCCCACACCACAGCCTGAAGTAGAGAGTAGGGAGAACTCAAGGAGACAGGGACCCACAGGGTGCACAATAATAAAGAAAGCAGGGTGATAAAATGAAGGGGGATGGGAACTGGAGCATTAAAAAGACATAGGGGGAATGAGGGAGGTCAAAAAGGAAAAAAGGGTGGTAACAAGCAGAAAGCTAATAAAATCTGGGAGGCCATGTGTGCAATTGCTAGACATCAAGGAAATATGATTCCAGACCTAGATGCCATTATTTCAGAGGTGACCTGGATATTGGGGCAATTACCGAGTCATGGTGCTCTGAAAACCATGACTGAGACACGGCCCTATCAGGTTATGCTCTATTCAGGAAGGACAGCATGAGGAGGAGGAAAGAAGGGGAAGGGATGTGGTGCTTTATGTAAGAGAAAGCATAAACATGATTTATCCAACAGGCTCCTTTACAGGCTCACACCACAAGAACCCTTCCAGAGTCTGGGATCACCCATGGAGCCTTCCCTCTCCAGACAGAACCTGCAAACAATGCAGCACAGGTACTTACTGAGGAAGAGACTTTTGGACCTTGTACTGCAGCACTTTTTGCCTCCTCCAGCTAGCGTCTTAAGCATTTTACATTGCCAAACCACGTTGATTGTTTTTGTACCTGTTAGCTCTGTGGCTCATCCTATTGTTTATACCAGTTTGTACTTTTGCTTTAATTAGCCTATCTGGTGATAGTACAGTCTGGCAAAACCAAAAATACTGAACCCATCACATTGTTCCATGGTGGTAGACAGACCAATGACCCAACCAAAGTCGCGACCATTTTCAACACTTTCTTCAAAAAATACAAACTTCCCCCCTTCTTCCTGCTGCCAACCTTTTCCCCCTCCCTCCACCCTGACACTAGGTTAAGACCCTTCCCCAATTTCTACTTCAGGGCCCTAAAACCTGCTGACACCATTAAGCTTATTTGTAGTAACAACCCCAAACCCAGCAAAGGGGCGGATGGTATCAACTATAAAATCATCAAACTGTCCCTAGCGGTTCCCATTAGCAGTGTACTCAACTGTTCTCTCTGCTCTGGCTATTTCCTTAACACCTGGAAGACCACTACCATTAAACTGTTATTCAAGTCAGGATCCAGAAATGAAGTCGGGAACTATCAATCTATTTCCCTACTTGCCCCCCTCTCAAAAATTATTAAAAAAGTTGTGCACTGTCAGCTCACTGCCTACCTTGACTCCAACAACTTACTCTCTGGTGTCCAGCATGGTTTCAGATCTGGACATAGCAATTGAAACAGCCCTGATCAGGTTCACTAGCAACATCCTTAAAGCCAACGAGAAGGGCCAGTACACTGGGTCCATTTTTGTGGACCATACCAAGGTGTTCGACCTTGTGGACCATGTCCTTCTTGTTGACACCCTCAAAGGCTTACATCTTTCAGAAAATGTCGTCAATTGGGTTGGAAGCTATCTTTCTGGCAGATCCCATATAACCACCATCAAAGGAAATTTCTCCTCTGAATGTCCAATTAAATATGGAGTGCCCCAGGGCTCCATCCTGGGCCCTCTTCTCTTCTCACTTTTCATCAATAACTTCCCCTCTATCTGCCAAACCATTCCACTTCTCCTTTACACTGATGACATAGCTCTTTACTGCAGCGATGCTAACCCTGTCACTATGTTCAACAATCTGCAGTCTGATTTCAATTAGTTACACTCTTGGTTCTCTGGCAATGGTATGGTCCTTAATTCCAAGAAGACCAAGTTCATGATCTTCTTGGGTCCTAGGAAAGCACCTGTCACTGGCCTAACACTGTTGGGCAACTTGTGTAACTTCATTGAACAAGTGTCAGAATTCAAATACCTGGCCCTCTACCGCGAACCTCACCTCTCTTACAATATCCATATTAGCAACCTCATAAAGAAGATCCATATAAGGCTTGGTCTTCTCTATCGGATTAGAAACTTCCTTATTCCTGCATCCAGACTATGCCTAGCAAGCTCTCTACTCCTGCCTCTAATCGACTTTGGATCGATTGTCTACCCTCCTCCCAGCTCATCCCATCTCTACTCCAAACTTAGATCTACATACAACAACATCGCACAGTTTGTCTCCAGCCTCCCCTGGAAAACTCACCACTGTACCCTCTATTCCTCCCTCAACTGGCCCACCCTTGAAGGGAAGTACCATCTTAAAATGCTCTCCTTCCTCCACAAGATATACCTCAATCTGCTGCCATTCAGTGTCAATTCCCTATTCCCTATTAGAGCCCCAGGGCACTGGACCAAAGGGGCCTCCTGTCAGGTTTTCAGCACCCTGTTTTACTGGACCAAGCAAGCACAGAACTCAATCACTTACAAGGGCACAAAGTTGTACAACAAACTGCCCCCTCTTCCCCGTAATCCAGGCCTGTCAATCCATATACTCCCTCAACTCCTCCCTCAAGGATCACCTCCTCAAATCATCCACCTGTGGTTGCCCTGGCCGACCACCCACTAAACCCTGTAGACACCCCCTTCTTCCCCTCGGACCACTTTTTACCCACCCCCTCCCGTCTTTGTCCCCTCACTCTGCCCCAACCCACTCCCCCACCCTTTACCTCCCCTTCTCTCTCTCTCTGCTCTCACCAAGTCCACTGGTCCTAACCCATGCCCCCAACAGCCTTTTTTTCTTTTGGCTGCTTATCTCTCCATATCCCTCACCCATGCTAGCCCCTAGGGCTTCATCCTTGTTTTTTCATCCTGTACCCTCTGTCCACCCCCTACCTGCTCCCCACCTCCACACTCCACCCCTTGGCACCCCTTTCTCCCCTTCCTGCCAGCCCCCTCAGGCTCAATCCATGTATCTGAAAACTGCCCTTACCCCAGCCTAACCCAGTCCCCATACCTGTCTCTCTGACACCCGCGACCTGTACTCTGCCCACCATTCTCCTAGCCTTGAGCCTGTGTCTTCTGCCTTTCCTGGAGACTCCTTAAATGCTACCAACTTTGCAAGCCTAGCACTATCCTCACCTTATGCACTTTAGGATTTTGCCTTATTTGTTTCCCGCCTGTTGTACTTTGTCTCCCTTTGTAAATATCATTGCAACTGCTTGCTTTTGTTTTTGCCTTGTTTCTTGCCTTCATTTATGCCCCTCAGTTATTGAATCATCCATACCACTGTTGTACTTTGTCTCCCTTGTAAATATTATTGTCACTGCTTGCTTTTTGGTTTTTGACTCTGTTTGCTTCTGCCTTGTACATTGGCACCCCTGTTTGTATTGTGCAACTGTTAGTTTATTTTGTGTTTATCTACTGTAATTTATCTGTTGTAGTCTTCTACTGGACGTTTTTGAAAATGGGCATTTTTGCTCACAGGCACTGTGTGCACTGGTGTGATCTGAAAATATTCCAAATGAACGAATTCCAGCACCACATCAGCAGAGAGTGCAAAAATAGTCTTTGTTATTACACAAAGTGCCAGTGTGCCGTACAGCTCAATAAAAACAGGTACCTTGACTGGTTTTGCTCTAACAGAGGTTTATCAGAAGGTGCTGGAATATGTTCATTTGGAATTGTCATTTGCTTCCTGGCACAGTACAAGTGGTTGGGAGCAGAGACTATTGGACTGCTCTGATCATCAAACATTCAGTACAGCAGGAGGAGTTAGACAAGGTACTGATGGAAGCCACTGGCAAGATGCAGAAAAGGAAGAAGTGCTGCTGGTGTGGGACTACAATCTGCCAGAAGTAGATTGGAGCCTCCCCACCGCAGCTTCCGCTAGAAGCAGGGACATCCTGGACTACCTGCAGGGTGTGTTCCTCAGGCAAATAGTCAGAGAACCCCCTTGAGATGGGGTAATACTGGACTTGGTACTCACTAACAGGGACATTGTTGCAGACGTGAAGGTGGGAGACCACCAGGGGGTCAGTGATCACTGTACAGTGAGGTTCAATATGAAGACGGCTATGAAATTGAATCACACAAGGGGGAGGGACATGGACTTCAGGAGCTCAGATTTTATAATGATGGGTGAATGCCTCGGATGACCTAGTAGGGGGATGACCTGGGTTGGGTGGACAAACAGTGGCTGAAACTAAAAGGGGGCATAGTGAAGGTGACAAACTTCTGTATCAAGCAAGTGAGCAAAAGCAAGAGAAAAAAAATGCTATTGTTCTTAAAAGAGGTGAATGAAAGGGTAAAGACTAAAAGGGTAGCATTCGAAAGGTATACAGAGGCACACAGGGAGGATAGAGGGTGTATCAGTGAAACAGAAGGAAGCAGGGTAAGTGTGAATGGTAACAAATTATTAAAATATTGGAATAGTGTGGGGATATAGTGGTGGCCAGGAGAAGATATTATTGCACCAGAAAAAACTGGTGTGAGTGGCTAGCTGCAGGAACAGGATAGGGAAAGATGAGCCAATAGGAGTGGCTAATGCGAGGAAAGGGAGGACACGAGATGAACATGGAGAGGAAGATCATTCCAGAGAGTAGGACATAGACAGAAATGGAAGACAGTCCAGCAAAGGTTTTACAGCAAGAAATATGGAAAGAGCAATCATTACAAGAATGAAAGGAGTAGGACAAGGGGACGGAGGTAGTAAGAAGAGAGGAGAGGTAAGATAGGATGATAGCAAGCCAGCATTTAGCCAATAAAGAAGAGCAATGGGAGAGACAATGGGCTTCATGAGAGGAAACAGAGAGGCTAAGATAATGGGAGCAGTTGTGAGTAAGGGGTGAGGCATTTTGGGAAAATGAAAGAAGGAATGAAAAAGGGGATCTAATCTGGCCAGGGTAGATTTGGAGCAGCACTGTAAACCACTTGCTTGAATTCAAACTTCAGCAAGATCATCTAGAGGATAACCTTGTGGTAGACCAGGAGTGGTAAACAGGATTTGTTGTAGTACAGTATGCCTAGTTTGGGGCAGAGTTTTAGGTGCATGGCATCAATGTAGGTGGAGAAGCGAGGAGTTGGTGTGGCCTCACACCAAGACACATAAAATGAGGTACAACTTCAAGTGGGACTCAGTTTAGATTAATGAAGACTGGTGTGTGTTGGAGGCTAGATACCCTCTTCTTTGTGCCAAAGGTCACAGAGACAGTCTTTGTGATATTAGGCTATAGCTGGTTTGAGTGTAACAAGAACTGGATGTTGTGAAACTCCCAATGAAGCAACAGTTCCAACTGTGGGGCCAAAGCCATGGAAGCAAAGAGTACTGTGTCATCGGCATACATTTGGATGTGTAAGAAGACACAGCCTTGGGGGAGGACATTTAAAAAAAGTATAGGACCAAGAATGGTGCCTTGAAGGACACCTCATTTGGATGGGCATGGGGGAGGATATGGTCATTGAGGATATGGCATGATCAACCTAGACTATCTGGTGCCAGTCAGAAAGGCAGCAGTACAATCACCTGAACACCAGGTGATGTATCCTTGTCCATACCTTTCAGAATGGAGTCAGTGACTTGAAGAAGGGAGGAGACAGTGGAGTGATATTTGTGAGAACCAGAATGGAAAGACAAATGGAAGGAAGAGAGCTGAGAGGGGCAAATGTTTCCTATAATTTTGCCAAGGCAGAAAAGAGGGAGCTATGACTGTAATTCCAAGGGGACAAGGAGTCTCCCTCTTTGTGGAGGTGGGACTTAGCCTGCACTGAAATCCAGGTGACACTTCTGAGTTTAAATGACAGGCTGAGGAAGGAGGCAACTGGAGCCGTGATAGCAAGAGCAGAGAGGCGAAGGAGTTTGGTAACTAAACCATCAGGGCTGGGCCCTTTGGAGAGGCTGAGAGAGTGAAAAGCAGAAAAGGTGAACCCAGCAGAGATGGAAGAAAAGTAAAAGAAGCAGAGGGGATGGGTGAGGATAGAGGGAAAGGATTTTTTTTCTAGAACTAGGAGGGGGGATGGAGAGGGAAGGAGGGAAGGGGATCTGGGAGAAGTGAGAAAGAGCACACAGGAGGTGAAGCAGTGATTTAAAAGCATCAGCAGCTACTCTGGGGGTCACAGATGGGAGAGTTTTCCAATTTAAGAACAGAGTAACTGACTGGTCGCAGCCACAGCAGATGGTTCAATCCCGCAGAGCAAGTACTCAGTGACTGGACAGTTAAGGGCCTCTGCCACTTCACTAAAGCTACTAGAGGTTCACAGGCAGCATGAGAGTCACAAACATGCCAAAATTCTTGTTTTATTTAGCCTTTCTAGTTGGTGTGAAAACATTAGTCTCCAAACTGGCCTAATAGTTGTGCTTATCACTCTGTTTTGTTTTGTTTTTTTAATTTATATTTTATTTGTTTTTTTGCCTATTTTCTCCCCCGGTCCCGGGGCCCCATCACACGGGTGACATGCATGTGTGGAGGCGCACGTACATCCCATGACGCTGGCTCAGTCCCGTCCACCCTTCCCCGTGGCTAATGCCAGAGCTCCCTATGTTGACACCACCATCCATCCTCCACTGGGTGGTGCCAGTAACCGGGGAGCCTCCGGTCCCTCCCAGGATGACAGAGCTGCCTTGCAGCAGCTTGATCTCGCTCCTCGGCCTCCCCCCCCAGGCCGACCCCTGACAACCCAGGCTCGTTCCCAAACCCGGGTCACCAGTGCAGCATGCGGGTGTGGCGTCCAGTGCCTCAACCCTCAGTGCCACCTGACCGGCCCTCTTATCACTCTATGTTGACTCTTTACCGTATTATTTTTCAGTCTCTTTGCTTTTGAAAAACACATTTTTAAGTGTAGACATTAGTGTGCTTAGAAACAACTTGCACTGTTGTCATTTAAAAAAAAATGCTTTACTGCTAGATGCTGTGGCAGATGGCAGTTCTTATGTTTTAGTACATTTACTTATTTTCCAGTATACAAACTGCATACATTAACTTGTTACTTTCCTCTGTTCTTTAATATATGGCTGGCACTCTTATTACATAAAGAGGAATGGTGTTCCTATTTCATTGTCTATGCTTTTATGCCTAGAAGCAGCCTAGTTTTACCATTAGAATGTTGCTTCCTTCATCCAGGCCAGATCTGCATCCATCTGAGGCCGGGAGATCAGAAGGCTGTGGGTTCTAGCCCCACACCAGGCACTTGGGTTACTATCCCAGTACTGACACTGCAGTGCAGCATGAGGTGGGGGGTGCTGCACTCCTGTGGTGCCGTCTTTTGGATGGGACATTAAACCAAGGTCCCATCTGCCTGTTCAGGTGGGTGTTAAATATCCCATGGCATTTCTCATAAAAGAGCAGGGGAATTTTCCCGGTGTCCTGGCCAAATTTCCCCCCATTCACTAAAAATACCACCAAGAGCTTACACTAGTTCAAAGTCAGTTGGCATTCATCTGTATCCCCCTTCCCCAGGTAGTGCCTGAAAATAGGCAGAATTTGTCTAGTGCACTTACCCGGTCAACAAACACTGAAAAAACAAACACAAAAAAAAAACTGTGTAATATTGTGATTTCCTGCTTGGATTTTTAGTTTTGGGTTACATCTAGGTACCCATTTTATAAGTTCAGTGAGACACTCCAGGGTGTTGGTAGTTGTGCCACAACTGCATTTACAGGGGAAGAAGGCATTCGGCCTGTGATCTTGTACCTTACTATGTCCCTGGGGCATACAGTTATGCACACCTACCAACACTCTGTTGTGTCTTACTGTACACTTACTCATCTGATGTGACCCATTCACTCACATATGGGAAGGTATGCAAGTGCTAAAAATGAACTATTAAAAAATGCCATATGGTGATAAGACATATGAAGAGAGGCTGCAGGACTTAAACATGTACTCCCTTGAGAGAAAGAGAGAAAGGGGTGACAGGAGTAAGACATACAAATATCTCCATGGAATAAATAGGGTAGATACCAAGGAACTATTCTTGAGTTAAAACACAAGGGTAAGAGAGAATTCATTAAGGTTGGCAGGGGGAGATTCAAAAAGGATGTCTGTAAGCACTTCTTCACAGAAAGGGTGGGGGATAAGTGGAATAAGCTACCAGAAGAAGGGGTACAGGCCAAATCGATCAGCAGCTTCAAGCAGAGAAGGACTGGCTGGTAGGTTTAGTGGAAAAAGGGGGGATAGTAGGAAAGGAGAGGATTGCCACAAGGACAAGGTAGAACTGGTAGGTAGGTAGGATGGGCAGACTGGAAGGACCAAGAGCCTTTTTCTTCTGTCAAAATCTACGTATGTATCTTATTCTTATATACTGTGTGTTTATAGGGGAATTGGGAGGGTCTCCTAATGCATTGTTAGGGTGAGAGCACTGTGAAGTGGAGGTGAGTAATTTAAAGTATATACTCACATAGGAGTTGAGTTTTTAGTGCCAGAAATGGGCACTAAAGAATGAGGACTCAACTTATAGGTGAGGTTGACCTATGCATGGGTTACCTGTCTGAGACATACAAGACTCTGGTTGACTTGTTCATGGGTCAAAATTAACAAAACAAAATGCTGTTCCCTTATTTCTTACAACAACAAAAAAACACCCGTACCTAACTGCAGAACAGCATGCTTAAGGGCATTACCTACCCCTCCCACACCACTCAGAGGATTTCTGTGGTTTATATTTCCTGGGAGCGAATACATGGAACAATGTCCCTTTAGCACTAAGAGTTCAAACAGGGAAAAATAGGTGGAAGGATATAAAATTATGGTTAGATAAAAAAAAATCTGTGAGCCTCACAACTGCTGTCAGTTTATTTATTTATTGAAATGTTTCACCAGGAAGGGCACACTGAACAACAAGTTGCTCATCTCACGATGAGACCTGGGGGGTAAGGGTACAATTGGATATGAGTATACATACAAATTCAGTTACAGGTATACAAATATGCATATGACTGTATTACATACATGAGGAGATAAGTGCAGAGATTGAACCCCACTCTACTAGGTACAGACTATACTTACAGTTTCAGTTACATACATGAGGATATGATTATGTACATAGGGTGAGGCCCATACTGCTACAAGACTGGGAGCACTGGAAGTACAAATCACAAAGTCTGTGCAAAATAGAGTCCCAGGGCTCACTTTTCAAATGCCACGGAATGATACACGGTGCTTGCACCATGCAGGAATGAAGCAAGGGGCACACTGTGCCACACTGCGGGCACAATTCTCAGAATTCCGATTATGATGCATGGTGCCTGCATCAAACAAAAGTGATGCAAGGCGAACAACTTGTGGAGTTTGTGATCCTGGAAGGCCAGCTACAGTACAAAGTGGACCCCCTGTGCCAGACTGGCTGTGCCCCAGGCTTGTGCCGGGAGTAGAGAAAGTCAGATTTGGAACTCTAAGCCTGCTTTGGACTGACATGTAAATGCACACATTCAAGAAAATGAGCATCATATATTGTGCATAATTAGCATAAATAACAGCAAATTCAGAAACACTGATCTGATTGGAACATATATAAGTGGTTGAGTTGTTCTCATATGCACTATAGTTAGGGTTGAGTAAGCACTTTAATGTTAAACCTCAAATTTTGCTCCTTAATAACTTTGCCGCCGTATGACAGATTTGCCTGAAATTTTGCATGCATGGTCTGGTACCATAGATTTCTGGATGTGGTAAGTTGCGTTACGGTCGATGTACAATTGCGGAGTTACAGAACACCAAAAACAGAAAACAAATTGACGTTTTGCGGGTTTCTTTGCTCACATCCACAGCCCCCATGGTTTGTCTGTTCAGTCCAAAATCTTCAGAGAACATGCAGTCTTGGCCACCGGTGTGCCATTTGAAGATTTGGGAAAAAAATATTAAACCATTCAAAAATTATTCAAAAATCAAATTTCCCATTATAGTCAATGGGAAAAGTTACCAAAAATCACAAAACTTTCACAAATGCCTGTTTTTACTTTCACAAGTGACCCTATTACTTTCGTGATTTGGCCATCATGTTTTCAGTTAGTGACACAGAAAAATGCCTGGCGTTTAAAACTGGGACCCTCTAGGTAAACACTGATTGTTGTGTTTACCTAGCGGGGTCCTCAGGATGCTAGACCTATCTTTTTGGGGGGTTAAACCCCCCAGAAATGCCTTTTCCAGCTTCAAGGAAAAAGTACTTTTGCAAAATATTTTTGGAAATTTGAAAGTTTCATGATTTCTTTTGAGAAATTTTCGTGACTTGCGAAAGTATTCTCAAAATAACTGCAAATATTTGCCATCCTCCTGCAACAAAACGGTTGGGTCTTTTGGGCTGCAATTTGCAGGGTAGCAAGCCCTGGTCCCATAGATGTGCCTTTTGGTAGTCTGGTGCCAAAACATTTTAGGGACCCACAGTAATAGCATTCTGAAGTTCAGAAATGTTCCCATAGGATAACATTGCAGCACCCATGCTGCCTTTCAGTACCCGTATCTCGGAAACGGTTCGAGATATGGCTTTTTTGTCACAAAAATTCTTAGTCCATAGGGACTAAACACATAAATAGGCTGCAAAGCCATAAATAGCATGAAATTAAAATTTTTTTTCTACCTTGTACGGTTACTGAGATATTTGGGAATTAGTGTTCCAATTGCTCATTTTCATGTCCGAGGCCCACTGTTACACCCACAGAGTTAGCATTCACAGTGCTTTTTTCTGCCCCTATCTCAGACACAATGAGAGATATGGATTTGGTTGACTTATGTTGTGAGAACTACTCACTCTAATGATTACAACCACACTTTAATTTTTTTTCTACCTGCTACGGTTCCCAAGATATTGGCAAATTTGTGTTACAAGACTTCCTTGGCCTATATGGCTGCTGTATAGCTCCGTGCTTATGTGTAGGTGGGAATGCAGGGCCCGGAGGGCCCATGATCCCACAAACACATATCATTTACTATTTCAATTACACTTTCTCAAAAAGAAGGAAAATTCATTGCAAAAACTCTGTTAATGCATCAGTTAGGGTTGTTTCCACAGCAACAAAAGTGTGGAAATTCGATGTTAGGGTTACCACCCCACCTCATGCCCCATCCTCAAACACCTAAATCTGCATTCCCCCCACCACACACATACATATGCAAGACACATGCAAGATTGTAAGACACTATACCAGTCAGTTACATCTGTAAGCACAATAATCACTACACTGTACTCCTTACACATAACACTATGTATTGAAAAAACAAATACAGTTTGATCTACTCTAAACTGCCAGCACAGTATAATGACACATTTTAGCTGGCATATCTTTTCATACAGTGAAACTTAGCCTGCACAGACTTTCTAAATATTGATTTTTATGTGTCATAATTCTATGATTGGCTCACTGTAGGTATCGCTGCTACCACATAGGCATGTGGTGGCACTACAGACACCGCTGACACATATATAGTACTTTTCAGGTACTGCTCAGATATGAAACTAGCACCATCACATGTTGTAATACTGCTGCATTACCTGGAAATACTCATTAGCAGCATGTCATGGTTAGCTTTGGATATTACAACTGTTGCTGTCTTATGTTGCTTGTAAATTATACTACAAAACATTGCTTTTATTATTATTACCATTTGTTATTATTCATTTATTCATTACAAATCGGGTTTACAACCTTTGAGTCAGAGACTCGTTTACAAAGGCACCTTGTTGCGGTGGGGGCTAACATCAAGACAGTTATTACAGTGCAGATTAAAACAGAGGATAACATTACAAGTGCAGTAAAAGGAACATTTAACGTAGATACACTTAGGTTACATCATGTAGTAGTTTGTGTGTTACTTAGGTTACATAATGTTACAGAATTGTGAGTTACACTCATGGATATAGTAGGTTCTCAGAGAAGACAGTGGGTTACATCTCTGTTTGGACCTAGTAGGGAAGGAGTAGGTCTGGGGGAGGGAGAGGCTGTCCAGTGGACGTTGTCAAGCCGGGGGCAAGGCGGGCGGGAACCACCGGTTACAACAGGGGGTTAGTTACACCTACAACAGTGGGTATTAAAGATATGGTTCCGAAGGGCTGTTTTGAAGGAGCCAATTTTTGGCAAGTTGGAGATGCAGCTAGGGAGGGAGTTGAACCAGGTGGGGGCTCAGTAGAGGAAGGATCTCTGGGCAAGAGAGGTCTTGGTTCTGGGCACCTTGAAAGTGGCCTTAGAGCTACGGCTGGTGACAGACGAAGATGGCTGCTGTAGGGAGGTGAAGACCCCCAGGAGGGGAAGTCCTAGCAGAGATTTCTTAGCAAGAAGGCAGGTCTGGTAGAGCAGTTGCTCCTCAAAGTTGAGAAGATTGGTGGTAGTATAGAGAAGGCAGGTGTGAGCTCATCTGGGGGCACCAGTCAGGAGCCTACAGACCTTATTGATGGAGAGTTGGATTTTGGAGAAGGCAGTGTTGTCAGCTGCAGCATAGATGGGCAACCCATAGTCCACGAGGGACAAGATGGAGGAGGTGATGGCCAGCCTGAGGGCAACCTGAGGCAGGCAGTCCCTGTGCCAGTATAGGAGGCCAATCCAAGAGTTAATGGCAGCTGACAGGGCATTATTGTGGGTGTGGAAGGAGAGGGCAGTATCGAACATGATGCCTAGGTACTTATATGTGGTCCCTTGTTCGAGCGGGTGCAGAGGGCTGAGGATAATCAAGAGGGGGGGTATTTTTAGCTTTATTTTGGTGGTGGGAGAAGAGCATTGATTTGGTTTTCTTTAGGTTAATGACCAGTCTGCGGCCTCCAAACCACCGTTTGACTTGGTTGTATGCTTGCTGGAGGGATAATTGGAGGGAGGTAGGACTGGGATGTGAGGCAACGAGGACTGCATCATCAGCATAGAGAAGCATTTTACCAGTACATGAGCTGGGGAGGGTGTTGAGGTAGAGACTAAAAAGTATTGGACCCAGGATGGAGCCCTGAGGGACCCTGGAGTGAATGGGAAGAGTGCTGGAGAGGGAGCCGCTGATCTTGACAAGCTGGGATCTAGCAGAGAGGTAGCTAGAGAACCAGGAAATGGAACCACCAGAGAAGCCAAGTTGGTGGAGAGAGTCGAGTAGAAGGGGATGACAGACAGTGTCAAAGGCCTTGGAGAGGTCAATGAACACTGCTTCTGCAAGGCTGCCAGAGTCGAGAGCAGCATACAGGTGTTGGGTGAATTTCAGGAGAGCCATGGTTGTACTGTGTCCTGGGTGGAAACCATGCTGCTCTGGGCACATAATGTCATAGTTGGTTAGGTATTCAGAGAGCTGGATCAACACCACTTTTTCAAGGGCTTTAGAGAGTGGGGGGAGGATGGAGATGGGCTGGTAATTGTTGGGGGTGGATAGGTCCCCACCCTTATGTATGGGTGTGATTTCAACAGTTTTCCAAGCACTTGGGAACTGACCCAGGCATAAAGACCAGTTTAGAAGGTCAGTCAGGGGGACTAGGACTTTGTCCAAGACCATACGGAGGATCCTGGAGTCGAGGGGGGTCACTGCTGGGGTTATTGCTGCCTAAGGCTTTTAGCAGGTGCGGCCTGGCTTCTTGGGGGGATAGGGTGTGCAGGTAGAATGGTGGGCGATGCAGGACTGGAGAGAGAGAGAGAGAGAGAGGTGGGGATGGGGTCAAAGAAGCTGCTGGGGAGGACCGAGCTTAGGTCAGAGAAGGCAGTGTTAAGGCAATCGGCTATGAGGAGTGGATCTGTGTTGGGGGGGGGTGCCATTGACAGAGAGCTGAGATGGTGGGGGAGAGTGGGACTTCCCATTTAGCTCTTTCATATTATCCCAGAAGGTCCAGGCTGAACCCCAAGTGGAAGTGAGGGTGGTCTGGTAGTGCTCTGCCTTGGACCACCTAATGGCCCAAGTACACTTATTGCGTTCTGCGTTGTAGGCCTGTCTGTCAGACGCCTTTACAGATTCTACAGCAATGTGCCAGAGATTATGGCTGACTCTAGCAGAAAAAAAATTTGCAAACATCCAATGACTGCTCCTAGGGTTATCCCAAACTCTTATTTCCAATATAGCTATCTATAGATAACATACTGTGTGTTTCATCATTTCTTAGCAATTGAAATATAGGAATCTGCTTAAATCTTGTTATTTGTAACAGCAAAGTGCTTACTGTGGGCCATCTCCCGTGGTTGCCCATAATACATATGTACCCACAAGGCACTCTGATGGCAGCAGAACTCATTGTTGTGGGATAACAGATGGACCAGACACCAAATTTAAGGTTCAACACACAATCTTTGTGTGATGTTTATTCAAAATACAAGAAATAACCTTCTGCAATGACACATTTCTTCTTCAGTACATCAGTTTGCAACAACAGACTATGAATGTCCTTTCTCTGCACTTAGCCAGCACCTACTGACACTGATCTCGGATCCAATTTACTAATTGAGATGTAGCGACCACCCCTCTGCAGGCCCTGTTTGCTTACGTAGTGGGGGTTCAAAAAGAAAAAACAAACAAAAAAAAAACAAGCTATAAACAAAGAACCTCAATGCAGAATCACTGAAAGAAGGGTTACCCCAAAGGGCATTGGCAACAAATCAAGTTTCAAAGAAATACAAGATCATACATAATTCCATAATGCAATGCATCATGGGATATATGCAAATCACCATTACATTTCCGGCTTGTTAAGTTTACAACAATTTACATGCATTTTAAATAGCACAACTAGCTTAATTTCTATAATAGTCACCTAGTACTTTTTATCATTATCAAAACACCAAGTGCCATGGTATTTTAAACATTTACAGGTTTCATAAACATAAGGTATATACATTAAGGTATTTTATAACATAGTGCTATTACATACTAAATCCAACAACAATAAACACATCCTTTTTTACATATACTCTGAAGTCACCACAATAACCTCCCTGTACGAAGACCTGAGAGGGAAAGGACACCAAAGCATAGTCAAGGGAGGGAGAAGGGGGTGCCCACAGGTGGCCAACCTTGTGGACTAGAAATTTTAAAGGATAGATTAAGCTAAGAAGCAGAAGAACTGTTGCAACAGATTTAAGAGGTCGGCCCTCAAGAGTGGCAGGAGCTCCCGGTCACATATCCCACACCTTAAGAGGGAAGCAGTTATTGCAGACTGCTTACCACCTTCCTGTCCCAGGAAGGGATGGAGCTTCTACCCATCCATCTTCAAAAGCTCTGTCTCAGGGTCCCTATTAACGATAAACATTCTATCATAAAAATAATGGATATCATCATTCTTTACCCTGAGCCATTAACACATTCTAATGGAGACTAACAGTATATTCTCATCTCCTTTTCGGGAAAGTCCGTTATATTTCTTAACCAAAAATCTGGACGGCTGTAAAGTCTGGTACCATAGAAAGACTTTCTCTGGGGTGAGCAACTATCTGCTCCAACCCCACCAGACAAGTCAGTTTTAAGCAGTGGCCCATTCCTAGGTTCAACCCCTCTACATAAACCCACTATGACTCTTGATTCATTTCACTTATTACAGATACAGACACCTGAGGGTAGACACTCAATGTGTTACCCCAGCACATGTTCCAATCCATTTTCCACTCACTTGTCCTTTGTAGGTTTTCACTCGGAAAAGAATAAAACACATGTACCACCTCAGACTCCTTGTATGCCCTTGGGCACCTCTTTCTTTGACATCCGGCCTGTCCCTGACCAAACATACTACACTTTTGCCTACAGAAAGGGACCGTTGCAGAGCAACCTCTGGCCTCGCCTGCAACTAATTTGACCCCTCTGTCTTACACAAAGTGCCTGCGGGAATATGAAAGTAGCAATAGTAGTTTCTACTCTCCTATTTCAACCTTTTATAACCTATGACCCCAAATCCTTGGTCATCTTATCCCCAGGCAGGTCTTTACAGAAACCTACAGGACCCCAAGGAACCTCTCATGATGAATACCCTGCAATGTTAAACAGCAGGTTCCTAAACCTTTTAACTCTGGGGTGTCTTAGTAAACATCCTTTTAATCACTGTGCTATTTTCATCAATCTGTTACCATCTAATACCTTGTAATCTATGTGAGTTTCCCTATTTCCAAGGGTGACATTTTTTTAAATGACCGCTACCCTCCTTAACTTTAACATACTGTAACAGTTTGACAATATTAGTATTTTTAGCATGCAGTATACCCCACTCAATACTGTTAATTAGCTGCATCAATACAAGAAAAAGTTCATTCAGCCTCATAGGCTTCTTCTTGCTTGCTTGGAGTCTTCAACCCCAGCACAGTATCACTAGGCACAGTCTTACCTGGGGTCTCACATTCAAGTTCCATACTTGCATCTCCGACCTCCAACAGGTAACATCCTGGGAACACAGGAAACAAAGAAATATCCTGCTCAGTCAGGGGGTCCTCCTCAAACTGAGCCCACGAAAAATCCTCTTCCGACTCTTTGTCCAAGCTCTCCAGCAGGAACCTCTCGAGCACCTGGCATTAGTGTTCCACCTCTCTGTGTAGTTGGTCTGCCTCCAGCTGTTGTCCACTCATCCAGTGGACCATCCTCATCAGGGTCCCCACCTCCCCGGACATTGTCTCTCGCATCTCCAGTCTGCCTCGACCTGCATCTTCAGGCTTGGCCTTCGTCCAACCTCTCGGGTCCAGTCCAGGCAGCAGCTTCTCTCCATCTGTCAGCCATGGTTCTGGTCAGAACTCCATGGACCTTCTTCTCTGGGTTCTCCTCTGGCAACTCCTGGTGCATCAGTCCACCTGGGATATCTGGGCGATATCTACCAGAAAACAACCCTCTTCAGCCAGTCCAGATGCTTCCAGCAAGTTATCCCACTTCTCACACCAAGTCTGTGGAGGGGTTGTGGGATAACAGATGAACCAGACACCGAACTTCAGGTTTAACACACAATCTCTGCGTGACGTCTATTCAAAATACAAGAAATGACCTTCTGCAATGGCATATTTCTTCTTCAGTACATCAGTTTGCAGCAACAGACTATGAATGCTCTTTCTCTGCACTTAGTCAGCACCTACTGACACTGATCTCTGATCCAGTTCACTAGTTGAGATGTAGCGACCACCCCTCTGCAGGCCCTATTTGCTTACGTAGTGGGGACTAAAAAAGAACTAACAAAAACAAAACAAGCTATAAACAAAGAACCTCAATGCAGAATCACTGAAAGAAGGGTTACTCCAGAGGGCATTGGCAACAAATCAAGTTTCATAGAAATACAAGATCATGCATACTTCCAGAATGCAATGCATCATGGGATATATGCAAATCACCATGACATTTCCGGCTTGTTAAGTTTACAACAATTTACATGCATTTTAAATAGCACAACTAGCTTAATTTCTATAATAGTCACCTAGTACATTTTACCATTATCAAAACACCAAATGCCATGGTATTTTAAACATTTACAAGTTTCATAAACATAAGGTATATACATTAAGTAAGTAATAATAACAGGTGGGCATTATTGGGAAATACCGGCCTGCCCAGGGGTGTAATGAGGAAGGGATAGTATTTCCCAATAATGCCCACCCTGGACGCATACGTACTTCTAGAAAATGGCTGACATGTAGTATCTTCAATAAAATAGAATAATTAAGAAGATTATTAAGATACATTTTAAAATAGAATAAAACTAGTTATTTTTTGTGTGAAGTAGTTCCTGTGTTGTGCCGCAGTGTCCAATAGAGGGTGCTGCTAATTGGTGGAGCTTGTTTTGCTGGTGTTGATTTGTGCCCCACAGTTTGATGGGAGTTGTAGTTCTATGCTAGGACACCACAGTAGCGTGGGACACTGCAAGAATCAGGTGGTGTTCAAAAAAAAATCGCAAGACTGTGACAAGTGACATAACATGGCAGCTCTTTAGGCTGGTAGGTAAATGTTTTCTGTCACAGTTTGAAGTGCAGTGAGCAGGACAGGAGTGGGACGTCTATGAATAGTGCCCGTTAGATGGAGTTGGGCAGCCAGGTGAGAGCGTTTCTGAGCGCAGGGATCGGAAGTCGGGACGGGAGCTTTTTCAATATCTCTTTGGGTGCAGTTTTCTGTCTGGGGAGAAGAAGATGGGTTGCTTTTTTGTTCTGTGTTTATTTTTTTCTTGGAACTTTAGATTTCTTTGTATGGGGAGTGGCGGTTTGACTGTTCCAAGGGTTGGGCCCTCCCGCTCGGTCTAGGGAAAAATATGGCGGCTAAAGATTTTTAAAACTGAGACTGGCAGTAGCTGGCACTTGTTTTTCGGAGGGCATCTATCGAAAAATAATTGCCCAGCTCTGGGAACCTGCCAGCCAATCAGATAAGAAGAATGTTCTTTGCCATTTTCTAAGGTATTTTATAACATAGTGCTATTACATACTAAATCCAACAACAATAAACACAACCTTTTTTACATATACTCTGAAGTCACCACAATAACCTCCCTGTACGAGGACCTGAGAGGGAAAAGGAAAATTAAAGCAGACAACATAGCATAGTCAAGGGAGGGAGAAGGGGGTGCCCACAGGTGGCCAACCTTGTGGACTAGAAATTGTAAAGGCTAGATTAAGCTAAGAAGCAGAAGAACTGTTGCAACAGATTTAAGAAAAGGTCGGTCCTCAGGAGTGGCAGGAGCTCCCAGTCACAACCATGATGATGAATGTGTCTTGTACTGCTTGCATGTGTGTGTGGGTGGGCGTGGGGGTCAAGGGAATACGGAGTTAGGGGTTTGAGGATGGGGGCATGGGGGTGGGGTGGTGGGATGGTAACCTAACATCGAATTTCCACACTTTTGTTGCTGTGGAAATAACCCTAACTGATGCATTAACAGAGTTTTTTGCAATGTGTATATATATATATATATATAAATATATACAGTATATATTAGTGTTTGTTCTGTTATATATATGGGATATATGATGTGCGAGTGCGGAATATGGGAAATAACTGAATGAGTGCATAGTGACTTCAGGTAACATCACGAGTGGCGGAGCATAGTGGAGCCATAAGTGATGTTTCCCGAGGTCACTATGCATGAATTCAGATATTTCCCATGTTTCACACTCGCACAACATGTATTTGATTTAAACAATAGGGTAAGTTAGTGCTGTTGTGTTGTTATTTTTTTTTGTGTGTGTAAAGTTTGTTTTTATTTTTTAGTTAAATAAGTGGGACTTTTTTGTGCTCGTTCAGGTATTAGGCTGGCTGGTAGGGTCACTAGCTTTGTTGCTATGCAGATGCCATAGTCTTACTGTGAGCGTGCATTGTGAGTGGCTAAGTTTTGTATGTGGGAGGTCCAGAGACTTTTTTGAAGATGGTGGCTTTGTTTTTGGTCTCCTGAAGTACAAGGTGACCTTTGTGGTAGTTGTATTTTTTTTATTTGTGCTGCTGTGTTATTTTAAGAGTTTGTTTTGCTGTGGTTCTGAGCGAGATTGTGGTTGGGATGGCATACGTGGGCATCCTGTAATGAATACTGGAGCAAGGTTTTTTGGCTAGGTGTCGGACAGTGGAGGAGCGGTGTGGTTAACTGCCTGGGTCACTAATTCGGGGAGAAAAGGTAAAGTGCTGTTTTTACGTTCTGTCTTGGGTTTTAGGAGTGAGGAATTCTCGACTTTCCAATGCTGTGTTTGAGTATATTTTGGTGCATGAGAGAGTCATGCAGGTAGTTGAGTTCCTTTGGGCAGCTTCTGCTTAATGTTTTACTTTTGTTTTCTTAAAGTAGGTCGGTTTTCTGGGGCTCTTACATATCTGCAGTGGTTTATTTGTTGGGTGACGTATCCACTATGCAGTTTATTTTGGTTTATTTCACTGTGGATACGTCATGCTACTGACAAAAGTAGAGAAATGCGGCATTAGGTTTCCTAACCCCTAATGTCATACCCCCACCCTGCAGGCTGCAACAGGAAAACCCATTACTGTTTGACTTCTCCTGCATCTTCGCAAATTAGGTGTGAGGTGTGCCTTGGGGCTGTCAACCTTAACACTCACCGTATTCTATCAGTAAATAAGCTGAGATGTGTAAAATACATGAGAATGAGGTAAGCGTTAGAGTTGACAATCCCAGGCACACCCCACACCTCATTTGCGAAGACACAGGAAAGATCAAATAGTAATGGTTTTTCCTGTTGATGCCTGCTCGTGGAGAGTGGGGCATTGAAATTGGGAACCCTAATGCCACATTTACCTACTTTTCTTGGTTTAACCCTAACTAGTGCATTAACAAAGTTTTTTACAATTAATTTCCTTATAGTGTATGGTGGAATGCTGTTATGCATGGAATTCCATGCCTGGAATATGCTTGTTCTGCTGCAGTAGTGACATCATTATGTTGTTCTGCTGCAGTAGTGATGTCACTACTGCAGCAGAACAACTTGGAATGCTGCCACATAGTTGATTTCCCCTATCCAGCTAAGCTGAAAGTTGTTTTTTTTACTTGAACTTGCAGAAACAACTGCAGCACACTGTGTCAGTAATTTGAGCCTACCACCAACTCTCAAGCCCACCTCCAGCCTCCAGTGCAATAAAACAAAGTGCAGTGTACAAAATAGGCATGGATGCCCATACACTATAAAAGATTGTGTGTGAGCAGTCATACATAAACAAGGATCTTCTTGTAGATTCTTGTATCTCAAGGTTTCCCAGGTAACTGAGCACCTCTCGAGCTGCACTCTCAAGGTAATCGGTTACCAGGGAAACCTCTCGATACAAGAATATCCTTGTTGTGTATGACTTCTCATACACAATCCAAAGCCTGCAGTCGTCTTGCTGTAGCTGAGAAAATGGGATACCAAAAAGGACAACTTAGGAGTTGCACTACACTTCTGCAACTCCCAAATCACTCCGCTCATCTCATAGAATTAAATGGCTCAACCCCCCCCCCATGGGAATTTTACTTTTCTTGCCATCTTGTTTGTTTTGCAAGCATAGCTTTCACTCGCAGAGGTCACAGTGGAACACAGCACAGTCAGCATGGGCAATACAGCTCGAAGGCCATCTTGTACATGGAAGACTGTGTCGTGTTACATAGATACATAGATACATAGATACATAGATACATAGACAGTGTCGGCAGATAAGGGCCTATGGCGCACTCAGTCTGCCCATTTGAGCTTGTAAGTTCAGTTTATGTTTTCCTAGAAGTCTGTTGCCCCTTACCCCTGACCTCCAGAATTCCTTTATGTCTATCCCATGCATTCTTAAATCCTGTGATTGTTTCAGCCCCACCACTTCTTCTGGCAGGGTGTTCCACTTGTCCACCACCCGTTCTGTGAAGAAATTCTTCCTCATGTTTCCTCTGAATCATCCCCCCTCCAACTTCATCCCATGCCCTCTAGTCCTGGAACATCTTTTTCGCTTAAAATAGTGTATTCCTGCACCCTGTTCCTCCCTGTAAGATACTTGTATGTCTCTATCATGACCTCCATAAGCCAGAGTTTGTTTCTTTTAGAATTTGCAATACACAACAGCTTTGCACAGAAAGGGATTGGATCACTGATGTGAGTGAAATAAATTAAGACACATTTATTTGCTATGCCCTATTTACAAATCAAGCATAAACTATCCTACAAAATGTTAAATCTTACCATAGTGGCTTTTTTATGCAGCAGTCAACTTTCAAAAACTCACACCAAACCAAGAAAGACTGCTGACAAACAAATCATATATGACCTGTTTTCGATCTGTGGCATAAATGTTGTTTTGCCTGACATTTTTGTTAAATTTTCTGTTTAATCATAATATTGTAGTACCTTTGGTTTTAGGATGTTACATGACTTTCAGTAATAACAGTTATGAAACTAAGCCACTGCCTAGCAACATATCACTTTGTTTGCTAAATTGATAGCGGGGTCCTGCTTTTAACTCTGCAGGATAGCCAGACACAGTGGTCAACTGACTTGCCAAGAGGTCACTCAGGGAGTCAGTGAAATGTGTTGGGATTCAAACTGAGACTTCCTGGTTCACAGTCTGGCATTCTACCTACTCAACCCCATTGCCTCTCATTATTTTAAATATTCTTGTCTGATTGGCCTGAGTCTGATCTTATCTGCTCCATTATTTTTGTTGTTGCATCAGAGTTCCTAGTAGTCAGCTGCATGTAGGCCATGGACAACAGTTACAAAACTATCCATTACTATAGCCACAGGCAACTGCTCAAAGACTTTACTGCTCATCCCACCCTCTGTCTCTCTTTGTCTATCTGCAATTTGTTGCAAATCAGTTAGTATCTTTTCTTTTTATGACAACATGCAATTAATCACTTCATAAATCATGGCCATAAAACTGCATACTATCATCTAGGCAAAATGGATTGCAATTCACCCTACCAAAATTTCAACTGTCAAAATCTGCATCCTCACTTTTATTACATTCATTGTTGATTACTGCAGGCTATTTCTTATCTGCTTGCTTAAATTCTCACTGAACAACATTCAACAAATTTTAAATTCCACATCCCAGCTTATCACTAGAAAATAGAAAATAGACCAGATCAATCCAGCACTCTGGTACTTCCACTAGATACCCAATGCTTTTAAGAAAGTGAATGATGCAATATGTATCCTAACCTAAAAGATCATTATTGGACTCATCCCACCATACTGCTCCCACCTCAGGGTCATCATGCCAAGTGCCACCACCAGAATACAATACAACTTTATAAAATTATTATCCCACCCTTACCTGGGAACTGCTATGGGTGAGCATTCATTAGTTCAAAAATATCTGTGCCTCTCCAGATTTTTGTGTGCTTACTGCATTCATACCTCCTTTTTCTTTCTTTACTCTCCTGTCTACCCCTTGTGCTTTTTTAAATTACAACCATGCCCTCAGCTTGATTTAGCTTCATCAGGTCTAGCTTTCAGCATGTGATCTCTGTCCTCAGGAAAAGACTCCCCATTGGTCTCCAGTTTGTTACCAAGTATAACTTTTACTTGCAGAGGTCACAACAGAACATGGCACGGTCCACCATGTCCAAGATGCCAGCCAAATTGTATTGCACATGTGCAACTACTCACGCATGTGCAATACATTTTGGTGGCCATCTTGGACATGGTGGACTGTGTTGTGTTCCACCCTGACCTCTGCAAGCCTGGCTGCAGCCGTATTGGCTCTGGCCAGAGTTTGCTTCTTTATATCAATTGCTTTATTTTGCTTGTTTCCCAGTTTTGTTGTGTAAATGGTTTTTCTTGATATGCAACTTTCATATTTAGGTTGTTTTACTGTTTTATCTGGTGCGTCATCCACTTAGGTGCTTTCAGTTTTTTATTTGTACCATCCATCTTTTTGTAGTTTTGTTAGACTTACTTTTAAAGTTGCTTCATTTTTCCTTTTTATTTGCATTCATATTTTACTTAATTTCCTGTTTGCATTCATGTTGATTCATATTGCTTTTTGGTTAGGTTTGCTATACACTCTGTTTTGTTCTGTAATACCACCTATGTATGTACCTATGCAATTAATTTGCACTGCTTTTGTCTATTGTATGCTTTTGTGTCTGTAATCTGTAATTAATTCTGGGTTGCCCCTGAAAAAGGGACTCAGTGGGCCTACCCGGTCAACAAATTTCAATAAATAAATAATAAATAAATACATTTTGTTCATTTTTGTTTGCATTCATTTTATAGTTGTGTCATAGCTTTTTGCTTGCATTTCATTTTGTTAATGTCATTTTACTTTTTGTTTGCATTTTTTTGTAGGTTGTTGCTTTACTTATTTTATTGTTTGCTATACATTTTGTCAATTTTTGTTTGCATTTAATTTTTTCTTCCTTTTTCTTCCTTTTTTTGTTTGTTGGTTGTTGCTTTACTTATTTGATTGCAAATTACTTTTTAAGTGTTGGATGCAATTGAAAATGAGATATTGTTATCTCAATTTGTTATCCAATAAAAAGTTGAAGTTGAAGTTTGTTTGTGCTTTGCGCTTCAAGACCACAATGAATTATTGCTTGAAAGGCAGTTTCTAAGTGAGTGGGAAATGGCGTGTTAAAGGATTGGTCCTATGATGCATATAATGTGACTGAGAGAGCTGTATCACTACACATCTTCTCTTACAGTAACATCACAATGGCAAAGGGCTTTATATGGGGGGTTGATTTTAGCATTTATGTGTCTAGAATTTGCATGTGTGTGTCTAATATTTGTATTTGTATGTCTGGTATTTGTATTTGTGTGTCGGGTATTTGTACTTGTGCATCTTGTATTTGTGTTTCTGGTATTTGTATTTGTGTCTCTGGTATTTACACTTTTGAGTCTAGTGTATGAATTTGTGTTTGTTTGCACGTTTCAGTTTGCTAAAAATGTTTTGTTACATTTCAGACTTCTGCTGTTAATCATGGCACAGGGTCAAGAGTCTGAGTGTCATCAGTAAACTATGCAAAGTGATCAATTCAATATGGACTTGTGCTATGCACAGTAGTAGTCCTATGTGTCTCACACCAGCCTCAGTAAAGGTTTAATACAATGGAGCCCTGTTATAAGCACGCCCTAAATGCCAATCAATAATGTTCTTATAACAGGGATGTGCATATAAGAGGGCTTCACTGAAAACAGTGAAAATCCATGGAACATCTATGGTTACATAATGAAACTGGTCCCAAATAATTGTTTTAGAGAACCTATTATTAAGAGCAGTATAAAAGAACTTTTTAAAAGAGCTTTACCCCAGACAGTTAGAGTATTGTTGTAATGTTCATTCAGTGTCATGATTAACCATGAAGGAATGTGTTCTGCCTTCCTCATAGGGTATTTAACACACATTCATTCACTACTTAAGTGACCTATAATAAGGAAACTAGATTACAATCCAACCCTAGCTTAGAGCACTCAGAGGTAATAATGACCATGTCTACCACTAACTCTTGGAAAAAAAAACTGTCCTTATAAATTGGCTTTAGTGCTATTGAAAATAATAGGCAAACATCAGGGGCATCCACAAAATATTCTTATAAATGGGATGTTTTTATATCCTTTGTTCTTATAAGTGGGCTCCCCTGTAACAGATCACATACCGTAAAGTAACGCAAGAACAAATAGTTAAGAGTAATAACTGCATTTGCAGAAATGCAGTATTTGTGTGAATTTGTTTCAAATAGTATATGTGCCCTGCAAGCCCTATAATTAACCAAACTTGAGCCTCCATGTCAGCCATATAATTAACCAAAGAGTGCATTGCTGCTGGAGGATTAGCTGATGCTAGTTGTCCATTTTGCTAGGTGAACAACAGTTCAGCAGTAACTAATGTCAATAGAAATATTAAAATGTAACCCCCTTGTTACCCAGGGTTACTAGAATCCCAGTAAGACCTAGTGGTAGGCAGGGAAGGCAGCTTGTGAAACTCCAGTTAAATAGATTTCACACTGTCTCACTCTGTTCTCAGTCTCAGCTGAGACGGAGGGATGACATCACCATAGAACTATTGCAGCTGCATGAGCCACAATGGAATCTGCAGAAGGGAGTTAGAGTAGAATGTTGGGAGGTTTGAACAGTCAGTCTTTGGCAGTTGGAGTTGGAGATTGTTGTGAGAGGAGCACAGCAGCTCTGTGCTCAGGCTCCTGGAGCCTCAGCCCTGAAATAGGGATACCTTTAGGGAAAGGTGTGTGTTTCCACCTACAGAGAGACACAGTAAGCTGTTTTTTTAAGTGGTGGAGACCGCTGATATGGGTGTCTGTGCCCCATCCCTTGGGGGATGGAGCAGGAAGGTTTGCCTGCTATTCCAGGGGCAACCCCCTGGCTACTGCTATTGAAGAAGCTGCCTTATTTTGTCCACGTGTGTGGGGTACAAGAAGATTTTGTGATTTGCTTGTGGGGCATCTGCAACCAAAGGGTGAGTTCTGCTCTTTCTAAAGGGACCATGTTTCATCCTGAACTGTCTTAAAGTGGGGATTGGACTACTGAAGCAGTGGGAGGCCTAGAGTAATAGGCTTAGCCAAAAGTAAAAGTATGTTCAAGTCCAGCACATAGGGGAAGTCAAGACATGTAGAGGAGATGTGACATACATCTATCCAGTAATCTACATTGCCAAGCTTTCAGAAAAGAGTTGTTTAGTATCCAGAGAAATGGCTGGGTATGGATTGGGGGAGCTGGAGGTGGGAGACCCCCCCCATCTTTAGTAACCAGGTCCACCTCTACGGATTTGCTCTGTGGATTCCTACTTAGCCTCATGCACTTGGCTAGTGATGAGGGAAGTACCCAGATGTGGGATGGAAGGAAAATTCCCTCTAGGAATTGAAGGCTCTAAGGTGGTTTGGGGAGCCACCAACAGGAAAACTGGTTCATTCCCATATGGACCACGGGTCAAGTGACCGGCCGGGGAGTCAGGCCATGGGGAAAACCCAAGTAGGGTACAAGTAGGGCTGTGTACCCAAAGCTTCATGCAAGTCTGGGCTATATGCCTGGTGGGTTCAGAGCCTGAGGGCTGAAATGTGAAGAAGTGTTCTGTATCTCTAATCTGCATTACCAGGAATGTAGCCCCGTGGGAGTCCGTCTATGCTTTATTCAATTTGGATGTGAATAAAAGCCACACTGTAGTATCCCATTTCTGGTTTTGGACATTACAGTTATTGCTTCCTATGTTTGGATTTACTTGGGTGCCCCTGTGCAGTGTAGCCAAACCTAGGCCCCCTGTGCCAAGTAACCTAGTCCTCCTCGAACCCAGTCCCCACCAGGTACTGCTGTCAGCTTCAACAGCATGCCATTTGTCATTTTGCAAAAAGGCAGGGGTCCGGGGGTTACAGAAAGTTCCAACCATTTGTAAGCATTTCACCAATGTTAGTACAACAGAGTACAATGATTTAATATTCATTTAGTTACTTATTCATCTCAGATAGCCTCCCTAAGACTCAACTAAGACTCAACAGCTCTTTAATAGTGGGGTCCTGCTTTTAACTCTGCAGCTGGCAGGATAGCCACACACATTGGTCAACTTGACTTGCCAAGAGGTCACTCAGTGAGTCAGTGAAAAGTGTTGGGATTCAGAATGAGACTTCCCGATTCACAGTCTGGCATTCTAACTACTCGACTCCATTGCCTCTCATTATTTTAAAGATTCTTGTTTGATTTACCTAAGTCTGATCTTTCACTGCTCTATTGTTCTTGTTGTTGCATCCAAAGTAATTGCTAGTATTTCTAAAATACCATGTAAGGGAATCATAAAAGTGATTTTCCAGTATCATGGAAAACTTTTCTAAAATACAATAGACTGATAATAATATCTATCTATCTATATATATATATGCAGTAAATAGGCAACTATAGTGTACAAGGCAGTATGCCATCAAGAAGAGACCACGAGATAATTATCCATGAGCTCAAAGGGTAAGGGGAAGTAATTACCTCATGAGCTCCTCTCGATGGTATAGCTCCTTCTAGGCCACAGTTGTCTACTGTTTATTTTATATGATTCATTTCGAAGGTTACTGTTAATCTTGATCACAATACTACCGTCCTTGCTTATGGAGCTAAACCTGCCGGCAACTGGAAGGACTGCCCTCCGTCACTATACTTATAGCCCCAGAGACAGTAATTCAACCAAATCTCCTGCACTGTTAGCATTAGATCAGTCATAGACTGTTAATAGGGACCTAACAAGCTTAAAAGCTTGTGAAATCTGTTGTTGAGTACTAAAGTCCATGGATGCCACTTCTGGTTTTGGACCCATAAGAGCCAGCACCTGTGTGAGTGTCGGTGAACACAGCAGAGGAAACACAGCAGAGGCACTGGCTGTGTCTGCTGGTGTTAGCTGGGGAAACCAGGGGAGCCAGAAATCTCTGATTAATTGTACTTTCACCAGGTATTTCAGACAAATATAGCTTGTCAAAACCCTCTGTAACCATAATCATGGCTAATACCATAATAACATTGGATGATGAAGTAGGATTTAAATGTACGTGCTGCCTGATGTAAAAAATAATTATTCCAACTTGCGCAGTAGGTGAATTCACTTGTGACAAAGATGTCTAACAAGTAAGGAGCTAACTGCTGAGCTTACTACAATGAGTGATTAGATAATGTAAATTACAATATTGTCTATAGAATATGAACAGAGAAATCAAGGGAGGGAAGGAAAACCAAATTGCTAAAGTAGGGGCTGACAATGAGGTTAATGAGGTTAAGAACTGGGGTGAATTATTTAAAAATTGAACATACCAGTATAGATAAAAATGGTAAGAGAAAGCAAATGATGATGAATTGTACAATGAGTGGTGTACTGTGCAGGACAGGAAGTAAAAAAAAAAGAGGGGTTGTCAGGCTAATGGTCACATGCTGTGCTCAGCTTTGAGACAGCAAATAGATACTCATTACTCATTGAAACATCAGAGCCTGAAACCTCATTACCTGGGGATACTGGGTGGACAGCAGAAAATCAAGATGTTACTAACCTAATCAGCTTTGAAACAGCTAGTGAGTCAGTCACCGATGACGAATTATCACAATCAGCTGTAACACCAGGAAGGGAATCGGTGCGGACAGAAGAACATCAAAATAAACCCAGCACAGGCCAAACTACAGTGGTTGGTAATTCCCTCCTTCATTTCACAGATTTGTTTATTTGCAGGGAAGACATAGAGAATAACCAGGTCACCTGTCTACCAGGGGCTAAATTAAGAGATATCAGAAATAATTTAGGAAAATTAATTAAAACACAGTCAGTACCCCCGCCATAGTGATCCATCCAAGAACCAATGACATTTGAAGGGCCCCTGACTATCACATAGTTAAACATTTGGAAGAAATAGGAAGGATATTACAAAATAGAAAATCTAAGGCCATCTTTTCTGAGGTACTTCCCATACCTAGAGCAGAAAAAATGAGGCAAGAGGCAATCTGCAGACACAACCAATGGCCACATTTTTGGGCAGCTAAGGGTTTCAAATTTATTAGAAACTGGGTGATATTTTTGGACAAAAGGAACATTATGCAAGGGATGGGATGCACTTCAACAAAGAGGGGAAGGGCAGTAGCTTTAGGAAGCAGAATTACCACAGCTATAAAGTTTACTTGTAACTAAACATGTAGGGGTGGGTTAAATACTATGAATGATATCACAACAAAAACTAGAGAGAGAGCTGTTTAAAGCAAATTAATCCAATACAAATGAACCATAATAACAAAAAATATTAGAAAGTCTATCACTCATTGCTTGAAGTCTCAATAATAAAATGGAGCAACTACGAATAACCCGTAATAGACAAAACTATGATATAATATCAATTACTGAAACATGGTGGAAGGAATCAGTGGTCTGGAGTCACAAACTAGAGGGGTATCAATTATGCAAAGAAGCTAGAAAGGCAAGAAGAGGAGGGAGTGTAGCTACCTGTATGTACATAAAGACCTGAACAGTAGTCAAATCATTGACCAAGAATGGGATAATGAAGAGCTACATATTGATAATATATGGATTGAAACTGAGGGAAAAAAACAGTTCTATAATAATTGGAACATGTTACAGGCTACCAGATAATAACCTCGAATATACACCCAGACTTTTCAATATAATTAGAAATAGAAGTGACACTGACAAGGACATTGTCATACTGGGAGACTTTAACATCAGTAGTATAAATTGGGAGGACCAGACTGCTACGAGTAGTTTGGGAACAAATCCTCTAGATATTCTTGATGAATTAGAATTGAACCAGTTAGTTTCTGAATAAACTAGGGACAATATTATTTTAGTTTTTTTTTTCCCCTAATATTCAATGACAGAAGCAGGCCATATATGGTGATGGAGCCTTTGGAAATATTGACCACTGTATGGTCCATGTTTAGTTTGAGAAAAAACTTGATAACATAGTGTTAGGACGATATTCCAGACCACAACTACTATGGGACCAATTTCAAGGAAATGATCAGTGAACTCAGAAGCTGGGATTGGGAACTCATATTGACTGATAAAAATCCCAGTGAAAAGAAGAAATGCATAAAGAAAAAAAAGTAAGACTTTGCAGGACGTCTAGTTTCCAAAAGGAAAAAAGTAACCATAAGTGACAAAAGAGAGTGAGACCCAAATGGATGACAAATGAAATAAAAAGAATAACAAGAAAAAAAGAACATATCAAACTTGTAAAAGGAATACCACTGATAATAGTAGTGCCATCTACAAACAAGACCTAAAGGGCTGTAGGAATGCCATCAGAATGAGTAAAAAAACATTGAAACAAAATTAGATAATAATAGAGCAAAGAACCCTAATGCTTTCTCTGGATGTATCAACATTATCAAAGGTAAGGAGACAGTTATAGGTCCCCTAGAAGTGGATAGTAAAACAGCTGATAAACCCAGCGATATGGCTGAGGAATTTAATAAAAAACAGCAGATCAAATTTGAAGGGTAAGCAGGAGGAACGGGTGGTGGTGGGGGGATTTCAACCTACCGGAGTGGATTGAGCACATCTGCCACCTTGAGTGCAAGAGAGGGGGTCCTGTTGGAAACCTTTCAGGACAGCTTCTTGCCACAGCTGGTACAGGGGCCGACATGGCTGGAAAGGATTTGGGCCTTGTACTGGATAATGGGAAAGCTGAAAGGAACCTAGAAGTGGTGGAAATGCTTGCTGGGAGTGACCACTACTCGGTGTGGTTCACGCTAAACATGGGGAGGGACACAGGGGGCATGGGTACAAAGGTGGTTGAGTTTAGAGGAGTGGACTTTAGGATGATGAGGGAAATTCTGAGCAAGCACCTGGCAGACATCCAACAACACACAGATGTAGATCAGAAATGGAATATAATAAAGGGAGGGCTGGCGGAAGCAACAGAGACCTGTACTAGGAAAAAAACACAAGAAGGGCATGGCAAAGAAATCCAGTTGGCTGTCACCAGAAGTCAGGGAAGTGGTGAGAGCCAAGAGGGCAGAATTCCGTAAGTATAGGAAAACAGGGAGGGGAGAAGATAATGATGTGTACAGGGAAAGTCCAGGGAGGTCACCAGACTGGTCGTGGGGCCAAAATGTCTAGAGAGCCTAGACTGGTGCAGAGGATCAAAAGAGGAGAAAAATACTTTTTCCATTACATAAGCCAGAAAAGGAGAAGCAGAGATCATCTTGTGAGGATCAAGAAAGATGGGGGTGGGTGGAGAAGGGGGAGGAGCAGGAAGAGGCACTGAACGAGTATTTCTGCTCTGTGTTCATGCAGGAGAAGGGGGGGCAAATATCTCAGGCAAGTGGGGGCATGGGTAAGGGGGGAAAGGATGACTTATGTAAGAATTACAGAGGGCAGGGTACTGGAGGGGTTGAGGTCATTAAAAGTGGGCAAAGCACCTGGGCCAGATGGCATTCACCCTAGAGTACTGAGGGAGCTGGCAGAGGTCCTTGCGGGGCCACTGGCAGACCTGTTCAATACCTCCCTGGACACAGAATGTGTACCACAGGGCTGGAGGATGGCCCACATGGTGCCCATCCATAAACGTGGGCCAAAGGATGAACCAGGGAACTACAGGCCAGTGAGCCTCAACTCGATCGTGGGCAAACTCATGGGGACCATCCTGAAAGAGAGGCTTGTGAGCTTCTTGGAGGCAAATGGTATCCAGGATGACCAGCAGCATGGGTTTGTCATGGGCAGATCATGCCAGACAAACCTGATAGAGTTCTATGACTGGGTGACATGGGAACTGGACAAGGGCCATGCTGTGGACGTCCTGTACTTGGACTTCAGTAACGCCTTTGATTCAGTGCCTCGTAGGAGATTGGGGAGGAAGCTGGAGTATGTGGGGGCAGGACCAAAAATGGTGACCTGGATCAGGAACTGGCTGAGGGGGAGACAGTAAAGGGTGGTGGTAGGGGGGGAACTCTCATCACCGAGAGTGGTGACAAGCGGGGTGCCATGGGGATCCATACAGTGACCAGCACTGTTCGGGATTTTCATTGCAGATATCTCAAATGAGATCTGAAGCAAAATCAGTCTGTTCGCAGATGATACCATGATGGGAGCTGTAGTAGATGATGGGGGGGGGGTTGCATGAGGACCTGAATAAGCTGCAGGAGTGGGCAGATAAATGGCACCTGGGATTTAACGTCAAGAAGTGCAAGGTTCTGCACTCTGGTGCCAGGGGAAGGATTATCACTTAAATGGGGTTCAATTGGGTGGTTCCCCAGAAGAGAAGGAACTAGGGGTGATCATAGCAGGGAGCATAAACAACTCTGTTCAATGCAGAAGGGCGGCGGCAAAAGCCAACAGAATGTTGGGGTGTGTAGCTAGTGGGATCTCCTCCAGAAGTAAGGAGGTTATCCTACCCCTGTATAGGTCTCTGGTCAGGCCCCACCAAGAGTACTGCGTGCAATACTGGTGCCCATTCCTGAAGAAGAACATCAGATTGTTGGAGGGAGTACAGCGTAGAGCTACAAAGATGATCCAGGGATTGGAGGGCAAGCCATATGATGAAAGGCTGGGGAAGTCGAATGTGTACTCTCTGGAAGAGAGGAGGGACAGGGGAGATATGACTGAGACCTCTAAGTACCTGAAGAGAATAAACAAGATTAATACAGAGAGGATTTTCCAGAGGAGAAAGGGGAGGGACACAAGAGGACACCAACTGAGACTGGAGGGGGGCTAGATTCAGGAGAGAGATGAAGAGACATTTTTTTCATGGAAAGAGTGGTGGACAAGTGGAACTCCTTGCTGGGTGAGGTAGTGGCCTGCAAGATGGTAGACAGCTTCAAGAGGGGTTGGGATAGGGGAAGGGGTAATAGGATGGGGGGGGGCAACAGCATTATAAGGTACTAGCTGCGAACTTGAACAGACTTGATAGACCGTGAGGCCTGTTTCTGCTGGCATTTTCATATATTCATATGTTTGTACTTTATGAACATATGAACACACAAACATATGAAAATTGCTAGTAGATTAAGCCAAAGGGTGTATCGCATCTGCTTGAGTAGCAGCTATACAGTACAATCACTACTGCTTCTCCCCAACCCATCCTCCCCATACCCTGATACACTTTCTAAGTACTCCAACCGGGCCCTTCACTCTTCACCTGAACCTTGCCCATGTATCTATCCCATTCCCTCTTAAAACCTATCACTGAATCCTTTGAAATGAGCTCCTTTGGCAGTGCATTCCAAGGTGCCGTTACCCATTCTGTAAAGTAATACTTCCTCAGATCCCTTCTGTACCTCCCATCTGCCAATTTAAGGCTACATCCCATAATACTATCTTCCCCCTTTTGTCTAAATAGACTCAGTATCCATGCTGTTGTAGCCCTTCAAGTATTTAAAGGCCTCAATCATGTCCCCGCTGTCCCTTCTGTCCTCCAGGGAGTACAAGTTCAGCTCTTTGAGTCTCTCCTCATAGGTCTTATCCCCCATTCCACAGATCATTTTAGATACCCTGTTCTGAACCCTCTCCAAAAGCCAAATGTCTTTCTTTAAATATGGGCACCAGAACTGCACACAATACTCCAGGCGGGATCTCACCAATGATTTGTACAATGGCATGATAATCTTCTCCCTTCGCAAAGTGATCCATCTGGCAATGCACCCCAACATTCTGTTTGCCTTCACCGCCGCCTTCCTACATTGCTCAGAGTGATTCATTTTCCCAGTAATCACTACTCCCAGATCCTTTTCCCCTTCCAAGACCGTTAAGCTAACCCATCCCAGGCAATAGATGTATCCTGGATTCTTAGAACCCAAGTGTAACACATGCTGCATTTTCTGGCATTAAAACCCAACTGCCACAATTCTGACCGCTCTTCAAGTCTCCTGAGGTCCTCCTGAAGCATCTTTCTTCCCCCCTCACTATCCACCACTGCACCCAGTTTTGAGTAATCCGAAAACAGACTCATCTTACTCCTTACCCCCTCTGCAATATCTGAAATGAAGGAATTGAATAACAACAGTCCTAGCATTGATCCCTGTGGGACCTCGCTAATGACTCTCCTAAGTGCTGATAACTCACCCCCTGCCACTACCCACTGCTGTCTATTGTTCAGTCAGTTTCCAATCCACATCACCACCCCATCCCCTACTCCTAGCTCCCTCAGCATGCTCAGTAGTCTGTCATGTGGTACTGAGTCAAACATCTTACTGAACTCCAAATAAAAGACATCAACTGGCTTATATTACTTCTGTATTCAACCCTGATAGAGATACAGGTAGTCCTCCTGCAGTTAAAGACAGGAAAATTCCAAATCTGGAAACAACACTATTCGTCAGAAAAAGGGTACTAGGAGAATTATGCAAACTGAACCCTCACAAATCTCTGGGCACTGATAACATACACCCCCAATTACTGAGGAACTTAGTTGAACTCTTGATAGACCCCATTTGTGATTTATATTTTCACTATTAACCAGAATAGCACCTGATGAATGGAGGGAAGTCATATTGGCCTGGACCAACAAAAAAGGGAGAAAACATCTAATAACAAATTACACACCCATTAGTCTTACTTCTATAGTGGGTAAAATCAAGGAGTCAGTCCTGAAGGACTACCTTATACATAGCATCAGTAAAGATGGCATAATTGACACCACTCAGCATGGTTTTACTGAAGGGAATTCCTGTGTTACAAACCTCATCTCCTTTTATAAACCGATAAGTAATATGTTAGACCCTAACAAACCCAGTGAAATCATATATATTTGCCTTAGCAAAGCTTTCAACAAGGTCTCTCATAGCAAGTTTATACATATACTAAGTAGCATGGACTTCAAACTTAGAGTGGTAAATTGGGTTGAAAACTGGTTGTGTGCTAAAACATAGAGGGTGAGAATGAAAAGGGCAATCTCAAGTAATATTAGGTGACCAGTGGCGTTCCCCAGGGTTCTGTGCTGGAGCCTATTTAGTTTGCCCTCTATTTAAAATACATGCATACAGGGCTATCCAGGTACATCAACAAATTTGACAATGATACTAAAATAGATGAACCAGTACTTATGTGGAGGACACTCATAAGCTAGATAGACCTAGATAGCCCGGACCAGTGGGCAAGAAATTGGGGCATACAATTTAAGTAAAAAAATGTGTGATATTGCATGTGGGTTAAAACAATGTGTATGCTACTTGTAAACAGGGAGTAATTGAACTTGATGCAGTAAGTGAAGAAAAGGACTTGGGGGTGCTTATTGAATCTAATTTGACATTGAGAAATAATAATATAGCAGGGGCAAAAGCTTCCAGAATTCTGGGATATATAAAGAAAAACTTTGTCAGCCATCACAGAGACATGATCATTCCCCTTTATCAGTCCTTGGCCAGACCTCGCCTGGACTACTGTTCTCAGTTCTGGTCACCTTACCAACAGGGGCAAATTCACCAGATGTGAAGGGTCCAAAGAAGATTCACTGAAGTGATTCATGCTTTGGACAATAAATATTACAAAACAAGACTGGAAGAGATAGATCTGCACAGCTTTGAGAGGAGGTGAGTTACAGGAGGCACAATATTGATGTTTAATATAATGATGAATAACTATCTATGGGAAGATATGGGTTTTAATAAAAGGGAAAATAAGCATCATACTAGGAGGCATAGCCAAAACATTGAATGTAGACCACACAAAACTAATAAGAAGGGGGCATTTTATACATGGCCAATGGAGCGGTCTACCACAGGAAAGAAGTATATGCCCCTAGTGTTGAAAGTTTAAAAAATGGCTAGACATACCCGTGGACAAATGGGGAGGCACATTCACTACCACTGTGTACTGGGGGGGCAGATTTGAAGTGCCATTAGGTGCACTTCCACCCTTTAAAACCTAAGTAAATACCTAAGTAAGGCAGCAGTGCCCCTCATCTTAGTGTGGCATGCTCACAGTCATTTAGGTGGCCTGTACCCCTTTTCCCAGATGAGATTACAATCTCCAAGAATGGAGGGCACTTCCTCACAGTGCAGAATTACAGAGCTCACAGTTGCCCAAGTGATCTGCTCCATTTCCCAGTGTGGGATAATGGGGTGCACAATCTCCTAGGTGGCCTCAAGGGAATCAACAAAGTCCAAGAGGGTAGCATCTTTCAGAAAAAGAGATGTGCAAGAACAAGGGGCCACAATTTGAAGATAGAGAGGGGATGTGAGGAAGTATTTTTTCACAGAGAGGGTTGTGGATGCATGTAACAGCCTCCCAGAGGAGGTCGTGGAGTCAAGAACAGTGGGGGAATTCAAGAATACATGGGACAGACATAAGGCAGTCCTAGTGGTGGATAGGAGGAAGTAAGCTGTTGGTTAACTAGGATCTGCAGTTTATCTGATAGGTAGGAAAATTGGCAGACTAGGTGGGCCAAGCGGTCCTTATCTGCTGTCACATTCTACCTTTCTATGTTTTTGTGTTCTGTGTGGCAGTGCCCTCCTTCCCAGTGTGGAATTTCAAGACTCATAGTCACCCAAGTGGCCTGCGCCCTCTTTCCCAGTGCGGAATTACAGGGTTGAAAATCGATAAGGTGGCTTGTGCTGTCTTTCTCAGCATGGAATTACAGGGCTCATAATCTCCTAGGTAGCCTGTACCCTCTTTCCCATAATAGGATTAGGGAGCTCACAGTCACTCAGGTGCAGCACCTTCCTTCCCGGTGTGTGGAATTATGGGGCCCACTGTTGACCAGATGTCCCGAGCCATCTTTCCAGCAGTGGAGTTATGGGGTTCACCGATGACCAGGTGGCCTGTACCCTTTTTTACAGTGTGGGATTATGGGGATCACAATCTCCTATGCAGCAGCACCCCCCATCCCATTGTAGAATTACAGTGCTCAAAGTCACCCAGGTGGCCCACACCCTGTATTCTAGAGTTGGATTATGGGGATCACAATCTCCCAGGCAGCTGCACTCTCCATCCTGATGTGGAATTACGGGACTCACAGTTCCCCATGTGGCCTGCACACCCTTTCCTAGAATGGGATTATGGGTCTCACAGTCATCAAGGTGTTAGCGCCCTCCTTCCCTATGTGGAATTATGGAACTCAAAGTTGCCCACCCAATTTGATCTTCACTCTGTTTCTCATCATGGGATTGCAGGCTTCACAGTAAATTTATTTGGCACCAGCCTCCCTCTCAGTGTAAAATTACAGGGCTCATAATCGACCAGGGGCCGTGCCTTCTTTGCCATTTTGAGATTATGGGTCTCACCATCTCCTGGTGGCAGCACCCTCCTTCCCAGTGTGGGATAATGGGGCTAAAAGCTGATGAGGTGGTATGCATTCTGTTTCCTAGTGTGGAACTATGGGGGGATCACAGTCACCCAGGTGACATTTATTTATTTATTTGTTAAATTTTGTTAACGCCCGCTGGGCTCCGAAGATCCCTTTTTCAGGGACGACCTGGGGATTGTTACAAAAGGTTTGAACATACAGACAGGTATCACAGAGTCATACAGATCACACAGGGTTACTAAGACAGTATACAATTTCCCAATTTTGTGCAAGAGGGCATGAGGTACATTGTATTAGTTAGTACAGTCATAATACAGTGCAGTGCATTTGTTACAAGATACAGCAATTCAGGGCAGTACATGTATGGTCCACTGATATGTTGAGAGTAGTACAAATAATATGGGGTTATGAATACACCATACAGTTTCTGTGGACAAATAATACAGGGTTATGAATACACCATACAGTTTCTGTGGACGTCAGGTGGAGAGGTGAATAAGTGCTTCTGTGTCTATGGGAGGTTCCATACGGGGTAGTGAACCAGCTCAAGCCGATGTTAGTTGTTACCCTTAGAGGGAAGCGGTGTCTAGTTGGTATGGACTGATATTAGGTGTGATTGTCTTAGCTGTTGGGGCAGTTACAGGGACTTGGTTTGTTAATGTGAGCACGTAGCCCCCTTTGAAAGATGGCTGATGTCGGTGCCTCCTGAAGATGGCTGGGGAGATTGTTCCATGACTCCAGGGCTAGGTGAGTAAAAGATTCTCTCCCTGCAACTGTGCAGGTCTGGGGAGTCTCCAGGAGTTTTTTATTCGAGGAGCGAAGTGGTCATCTGTGCGGCTTTGGGGCAAGTAGTCCATTCAGGTCTGCCAGTGGATGGGCTTCCTGGAGCTTATAGGTCCAGTTTAGTAGGGGGTACTGGAGCCTATTGTCCAGGGATGGCCAGTTGAGGGCAGTGAGGGCATCACAATGGTGGGTCCTCGAGCAGGATTTTGAAGCAAAGCGAGCTATTTTGTGATATAGGGTCATGAGTCTGCTCCGGTCCGTTTTAGTGGTGCCGAGTATGATGGGAGCGGCATAGGTTAAGGTCGAGAGAAGGATGGTTTGTGAGATGGCCAGTCTAGTCTCTGGTATCATATTGTGGCTGAGGCGATAGAGAAGGCCCAGTTTTTGATGTATATTTTTTGTTACAGCATCCACTTGGGGCTTGAGGGTGAGGCCCTGGTCTAATATGCGACCAAGGTATTTGACTGCTTGTACCACCTCTATGTTGGAGCCGGCCAAGGTAGTGAGTGGCAGGAGATGGTCCCTGGAGAGGCCCAGGGATTTTGGCCCAAACAGCATGGCCTTGGTCTTAGTGGGGGTTGAGGACAAGGCGGTTCTCAATTAGCCAAGTCTCAGCCTTGGTGAAGTTGTTTTGGAGCCTAGGTCCTAGATTGGATGGGTGATCCCCAGTTCTGTACAGTACCGCATCATCTGCATACTGTACTAAGGAGCTTCCACCGCAATGCTCATGGAGGTCATTTGTGAATAGGGAGAACATAAGTGGATCTAAGATTGAGCCCTGAGGGACTCCCTCAGTTAAGGGTAGGGGTTGTGAGGTGGCCCCTTTCCACCTGACCTGTTGAGTGCGGTCCATGAGGTAATTGCAGATCCAATTGAGAGAGTGTTGGTCCAGCCCTAGTTGGCTAAGCTTTGTTAGCAAGAGTGAGTGATCCACCAGGTCGAAGGCCTTAGAGCGGTCTACGAATACAGCCCCAGTAGGGGTACCCTTGTCTCAGGCTGTTAGGACATCAGAGGTGAATTTGATGAGGGCAGTATCGGTCCCATGCTTTGGTCTAAAGCCGTGTTGTGTGGGTGCCAGTAACATGTTGGCTTCCAGGTAATCTCTGAGTTGGCTGTAAACTAGCCGCTCCTGGATTTTGGCCAAGTGACAGAGGATGGAGATGGGCCTGTAGTTTCCTATAGGTTCCCTTGCTCCGCCCTTGTGGATTGGCACTACATGTGCCCTTTTCCATGTTAAGGGGACTACACCTTCCTGCAGTGACATGAATCCTCTTTCCCAGTGTAAGGTTACAGGATCACAGTCTCCTAGGTGGCAACGCCCTTCTTCCCAGTGAGGAACTATGGGGCTCATAGCCTCTCTCCTAGCATAGGATTATGGGGCTCTCCTAGGTAGAGATGTTTTCCACAATTCAGGAATTTCCTTTACTTTGTGAAGTTGAAACTTTTGGGGAAAAAATGTGTGTTCTGCATAATATTTTTCCTGCTGAAAGGTTATCCTGTGTGAAAAAAAAGTTTTGTGGACTACAAAGTTTTCCATGAAGTACAAATAGCCACTTTGCAAAAATTTGTGAAGTGAGAAGTACGGTACTTCATGGGAACTTCACCGGTGAACTTTAAATGTGTTGTATCTCTACTAACAGTTGGCATCACCCTTTATCCAAGTGTGGAATTACGGGGCTCACAGTTACCATGGTGCCCTGCACTATCTTGCCAGCATGGAATTATGGAACTCACAATCTCCTAAGCAGAAGTGCCCTCCATCTCAGTGTGGAATTACAGGGCTCATAGTTGCCCCTGTTGCTTGCGCCTGCCTACCTTCACAGCATGGAATTTTAGGAGTCACAATCATCTAGGAAGCAGTATTCTCCTTCCCAGTGTGGAATTCAGGGGTTTACAGTTGCCCAGATGGCCAGCATCCTCTTTTTCAGTGGGGGATTATGGGGCTCACATTCTCAAGGCAGGAGTCAAAATTATCCCAGTGTGGAATTACAGGACTCAGTCAGCCAGATGGCCTTTGCCTTTTTCCCAGCATGGAATAATGGGCTCACTATCTCCAAGGTGGCAGCACACTATACTACATAATACTCCCACCTAAATAATTTGAGAAGGCAGTCCTATATATATATATATATATATATATATATATATATATATATATATTAATATGTCCCTGGGGCTACTCATTGCTGGATAAGAGTGGCTTATACATCGTTATGCTTGAGAGAGAACAGCAAGCAAAGCTGAGCTGTTCTGGCTCAAGCAGAAAGCAAGTGAAACACTCTTATGCAGCAACGAGTGGTGACAAGGGATATATTGTTATATTAATGATCAAGCATGATCAGTATATATTTTTGTAAACTTTAATGGAATGTGTCTGTTTCTGGGGCATCTGCGCGTGAGGTGCTCTTCACAGAATAGGAGTGTCTCACATGCAAAGGAAAGGAGCACTCCGATCGGTCAGGAGCGCTCCCTTAATCTATAAGTACCATAAGAGATGCCAGAACTATACATATAAACATACATAAGCAATAGGTAGAGAAGTGCAGAATACAGAATTCTGCCAGTGGAATTCTGTTTTAATTACAATTCTGCTTCCAAAAAGCTGGGTGGGATAGTGCAGGGGGAGTTTAGGAACCTGGGAGATGTCTTAGATAGCGCTCTCAGTGGCTTTTGCAGATGCAATGCCTGTCTATGATAAGAGGGAGGAGAGGGATCTCTGCACCAGGAGTTTCAAGTCATGACTGAAGGAAAGGTGCAGAGAGGAAGGGGTTGGCTACATTGGGGACTGAGGACCCACCTGGGAGGATAAGGGCCTGTACAGGGATGGTGACCTGCATCCATCTAGGAGGGGAACTGCAGTCCTCAATGGACAGTTTAAATGTTACTGTGACAAACATTTAAACTAGCCAAGGAAGGTGGCAGAAGGAATCAGAGAGTCAGAAACTGCCCCCCCAACAGACTGAAGTAAAGAGTAAGGAGGACCCGAGGGGAGAGGAATCCCCCAGGGTGTAAACTAATAAAGGAAGCAGGGTGGTAGAGATAAAGAAGCAAAGGAATGGGATCATTAAAAAGAGAGGGAGAAGGAGGGAGGGCAAAAAGGAAATAAGGGGGATAACAAGCAGAGTGGAAACAAAATATCTAAGACCATGTATGCGAATTGTAGAAGTCTAGGAAATAAGATGCCAGATCTAGAGGCCATTATGGAGAGGCTGACCTGGATATTGTGGCCATTACAGAGTCATGTTGTATTGAAAACCATGACTGGGACATGGCCATACCATGCTATATCAGTTGGGAAGGAAAGGTAGGGCATGGCACTTTTTGTGAAGGAAAGCATAAAAGCGATGAATATACTTAGAATACAGGGGGGGGGAAGATGTACCGTGGGTCACACTGGAGATGGGGAATGGAGCCACTATTCACACTGGAGTAATCTGCACACCTCCAGCACAGGGGAAGGACTAGACAAGGTACCGGTGGAAGCCATTGGAAGATGGAAGGAAAGGGGAAGGTGCTGCTAGTGGGGAACTTCAGCCTGCCAGATGTAGACTGGAGTCTCCCAGCAGCAGCTTCAGCTAGAAGCAGGAACATCCTAGACTCTCTATAGGGGGTATTCCTCAGGCAATTAGTTCAATGAACCCACTCATAATGGAGCAATACTGGACAGTGGTACTCACTAACAGGGGCAGTGCTGTAGTTGTCAAGGTGGGAGGCCATATGGGGACCAGTGATCACTGTACAGTGTGGTTCAATAGAAGGATGGCTGCAGAATTGACCCACATAAGGGTAAGGGTCCTTAACTTCAGAAGAGCAGATTTTATTAAGATGGGTGAATGCCTCAGGGATCACCAGGCAGGAGGGATGGCCTAGGTAGGGTGAAGGAACAGTGGGAGAAGATAAAAGAGAGCATAGTAAAGGCAACAAACCTCTGCTTCAAACAAGCAAGCAAAAGCAAGTGGAAAAAGAGACTGCTATGGTTCTCAAAAGAGCTCGTTGAAAAGGCACAGGTTAAAAGGGCAGCATTCAGAAGGTATAAGGAGATGCAGATGGAGGAAGATAGGGAGGTATATCGGGGAAATAGGGATGCAGGGAAAGCAGTAAGGAGCAAAAAGGCACAAATTGAAGAGAGAATAGCCAAGGAGATAATGAAAGGGGACAAGACGTTCTTAGGTACATAAGGGAGAAGAGGAATGGGGTGGTATTGTAAGGTTAAAAAGGCAGGGAGGGATATGCAGAGAGGGACTAGGAAAAGGCAGACATCCTGAACAAATACTTTTGTTCAGTGTTCACAGTGGAAGGAGAAGGGGAGTGTCCACAAAAAAGTAATAGCAGCCTTGGAAGGAGGGAGGTGGACACTAGTCCTTTTTTTTGGAGGCAAGAGTCCTGAAGAGACTTGCTAATACGAAGGTGGACAAAGCAACTGGGCAAGATGTCATGCATCCAAGGGTATTGAGGAAACTCAAGGAAACACTGGCTGCACCTCTGACAGTTCTATTTAACTGCTCACTGGAAACAGGAGTGGTTCCAGACGACTGGAGGGGGGAGGATGTACTCCCACTACACAAAAATGATAGCAGGGAAAAGGTTGTCAATTACAAGCCAGACAGATAGACATCAGTGGTGGGAAAGTTAATGGAATCAGTGCTGAAGGAAAGGATAGTGGAATATCTTGAATCTAGTGGGTTACAAGACCCAAGGCAGTATGGTTTCACAGAAGGGAGATCATGTCAAATGAATCTGATAGATCTCTTTGACTGGATGACAAAGGATTTAGATCAGGGTGGAGTGGTGAACATGGACTACCTAGATTTTCATAAGGTTTTTGACATCGTTCCACATAGGAGGCTAATAATTGAGATGGGTACTTTAGGAGTGGGTCCAATGATGGTAAACTGGATACGAAATTGGTCAGGGGATAGGCAACAGAGGGTAGTGGTAAACAGAGTTCACTCTGAGGAAGGGAGGAGACCGCTGGGGTGTCTCAGTGATCAGTACTGAAACCGGTCCTCTCTAATGTCCTTATAAGTGACAATGCAGAGGAGCTAAAAGGGAAGGTCTGCCTATTTGTGGATGACTTATGATTCTGAAGAGCTGCACCAGAGAGGTTGGGTGCTCTAAAACAATGAGCAAATTGAGTGAAAAAAACTTACAGCACTCTCATCTCCACATCACTCTTTCCATAAAAAAGAACTTCCTCTCATCCCTCCTGAATTTCCCTCCCACTAGCTTCCACTCATGTCCTCATGTTCTAGATTTTCTATTCCTGTTGAATAGCACCTTGCAGTTTTCCTTGTTCATCCCTTTCAGGAATTTGAAGGTCTCAATCACATCATCCCTCCCAGTCTCCAGTGAGTATGGAGGGTTGGAGGCAGTATAGTGCAGTGGTTTAAGGCTCTGAGCTGCAAATCTGGAGACCTGGATCTGAATCCCACAGCCCCCACTTGCATACTGTGTGACCTTGTGCAAGTCACTTAACCTCCCTGTGCTCCCAGGATGCACCTGTAACAAGCTTTCAGCTTAGTGTGTCTTACCTGGTTAAACAATTGGAAAAAAAAAATAAAGTGTGTTCAGTGCCATAAACGGATCTTTGTAGGATCTGTCCTGCAGCAACCTTATGGCCTATTTACATGTCTGCATTTGCACCACAGCAACTGAGAATTTAGGTTGCTGTGGTGCAGATGCCACTGTGTGGATACTTACCCAATCATGCCAGATCCATCCTCTCTCCTTTCCTGGAGCCATTGCAGGGCTGGGGATGCTTCCAGGAGTGAATGGTGCAAGCAACCATGTGGACAGACTGCACCGTTTGCTTTGGCACTCCCAGTTGGTGCACTCACTTGGCCAGCTGCACCCTCACTCTCATTGCCCCTCTCCAGAATGGCTTGCATTGGTGCTGAGAGGGCCATCTAACCACAAACCAGTTGGTGCAGGAGGTCTCTGTGGTACCAGAGCAGAACAGCATGTCTGTCTGGTGACAGCCATGTAAACAGGCCTTAAGGCTGTGTGTGAGACCACTCTTACAACCATAAGAGTGGTCTTTGCAGATGTATTAACATATAATTAACTTAGCATTCTTCAAGTATCTTGTATTTCTTGAGTCATTGATATGGTCAGATATCTGATTCCACCTAGTGTGGGCTGCCATAGAGAAAGCCTTCTTGACAATTATTTTGTGCACCTTGGGGACATGAAATAGATTTTTTACCTGAGAGCTCAGTTGGTACACCAGAGTGGATTGAGACAGCAGGCCACTGAGATACTCATGGTACATCCCATGCACACCGTTGTAGAGGATGGAAGCCCATTTACTATAAGTTCCCTCCTGACATCTGTTGGAAGTAGCCCCTGCTAATGATGTGAGCCTGCCACAACTAAGTGCAAATCTACATGCTGTTCTATGTGCGCACTTCTAATGAACAGAAAAATGACTATTTATTGTGTTTTGCATTAGTTATAACTTTCTACTATTATAACAAAATATTTGTTAAGTGCTATGAAGGTAGCAGGCTTTTATCTTTATTTTTGCTAGAAAAGAAAAAAATCACTACAATTCTGGTACTGTGATGTCAGAAAATCTCAACTACTTAGCCCAGTGTACGCCAGTGAGAAACTATATATTTATGTCTATCCTTTTCAAAAGAAATAGGCAATTCTGTCCACAACACTGCTCACTTTATTCATCACTATCCATTCTCTGCCTACCATCTCGTCACCAGATGCACTGTGCCTCCTTTATATACAAATACTTGTTTGGGTCTCTTTCCTTCTACCTCTCATCTCTAGTCTCCACAGTTCCCTCTGCCTCCTGTTCCCTCTGCTCCAGAAACCATCACACCTTTGCGTTGCCACATTCACACTCCTTGGCTGGTCAATCAGCCTTTGCCTATCGTCTCCCCTCAATTTAGTACCAGCTCCTCCTTCAGTAATCAGCTGAGACTCCTTCCCTCCCCACCCTTGCTCCTGTTTCTCTCCATTAGCAGTCCCCCATACACCATCTGAAATGCTCTCCATTGTGCACTTTTCCTTGTTGTTGTCTGCTCTAATTTGTACTTTTTTATAATACGCTATGTATTGCTTTTATCCTTTGCTCCCCTCCCAAGTCACACCTGGAAATGAGCCTCGGCTCAGTGTGCCTTTCCTGGTCTCCAATTTTCAAATAAATAAATATATAAAACAAAATGTACCTTCTATATGTTTATAATATTGTGGTCCATCTGTATAATTTCATGGGTTATTTAAACAAATAAATACATTGTAGCTTCTGTTTCTTCTTTCCAAGTGAAATCTGTTTAGAAATAAACTATCACCAGCTAAATCATAACAAAAGCAGACAATTTATAAAAAATCACATATTTGCATTACATCTATAACATTAAAGCATACAGATTATAAAAAACCACATATATGTATTAAATATGTAACATTTTTGATGGAAGAATGTGTTATTTCTCTAAAAACAATCTGCAAACAGATTGCATTTTCATATTAAAATACAATGCCTGCTTTGTCAGTAAAGATTTTCTGACTTCATGATACAAGAATTTTTTAGAGTCTCTTCTTTAGGATAGTACTTGGTAAAATTAAAAAGAAATTAATGAAAAAGGCAAGCAAAGAAACAAATCCATAAAAATGATTAGCAAAGCATCAAAATCCCCAAAATGCTATATGATATATGTATATATATACACACACACATATATTATAAGGGGGGGGGGTCACACCCTTAGAGTTAGGGTTGCGTAGGCACTTTAATGTTAAACCTAAAATCTGTACACTTTAATAACTTTGCAACCATTCAAGAGATTTGCACAAAATTTGGTATGCACTGTCCCGTGGGATACATCTCTTGGTGTGCCACATTTTGTTTTGGTTGAATTGGTGGATTTTATGCTGCACATAGAATACAAAAGCTAAAATTCAACTTTTTGGGCAGTTTTTTCCTCAGTGTGCTGTGGCCAAACCATATGGACTTTTGATCTGAAATTGTCAGGGTAGAAAGAGCTTGCCCAAAGAACAAGCCAACATTGGTTTGGTGAAAAATATTAATCTGTTGCAAAGTTCTTAAATTTTGAAAATTTGGGTTGTGGGCATGCTCAGTACAGTCTTTTGGATAGCTGCATGGAACAAAAAAGGATTTTGTTCTGACAAAAAAGAATTTGAATACATCATGAAAGAGGATCCTTAGAATCCTTTTTTTTTAATCATAAAAATTCCTTTTTTGTCAGCCACCATCTTTTTTTTTGGCCCAAACACTCATAGCTATGCCCAGCAATGTCTGCTGCAGACATCCAAGTATGTATCTTGTTCATCAGGATATCCTTCATTGTTGTGTGCCTTTATTTTAATTTTAGGTGGCCTCAGAATGCTTTTTTTTTTTTTAAATCCTTTTTTGTGACTTGCATCTGTTCCTCTTTCATTTTGACGAAAACAGATTATGACAGCTCAACAAAAAAATAATTCATCTCATGAAAGAGGATTGGCAGCATGGCCATCTGGTCAGAGAACCCTAATCCTCTTTCGTGATGACGACAAATAATTTTGTCATCTCACAAAATAGAAATTGTCTGATGAAAAAGGATTAGGACAGGTCATGAAAGAGGATTTAAAAAAAGTAATCTTTTTTCTTGACCTGTCCTAATCCTTTTTCGTGAGACAATTTCTATTTCTTAAGACAACAAAATCCTTCTTCCTCATCATGAAAGAGGTCTAGTGGCAGGGCCAACTGGTTGGAGAACTCTAATCCTCTTTCATCATGATGACAAAGGATTTTGTCATCTCTCAAAATAGGAATTTTCTGACAACAAAGGATTAGGACAGCTCTTGAAAAAAAAGATTTTTTTTTAAATCTTTTTTCATGAGCTGTTCTAATTCCTTTTCTTCAGATGACTTCTATTTTGTGAGATGACAAAATCCTTCGTTGTCATCACGAAAGAGGATTAGGGTTCTCTGACTAGATGGCCCTGCTGCTAGTCCTCTCTTGTCATAACGACAAAGAATTTTGTCACCTCATGAAATAGGAAAATCTTCTCATGAAAAAGGATTAGGACAGCTCATAAAAAGAAAGTTTTAAATCTTCTTTCATGAGCTATCCTAATCATTTTTCATCAGAAGATTCCTATTCCTTGAGATGACAACATCCTTTGTCATCATGATGAAAAAGAATTAGGACTTCTCCAATCAGAGTCCCTGGGGCACTGTGCTGGTGCTTGAGATACTTTTGGAGCACAGGGTCCAAAAGACCCTGTTCTCCTACCCCTAAAGACATTGTAGCACAGGGTTTGTAGGTCACTGTGCTGGTGCTTGAGATACTGTGGGAGCAAAGGATCTGAAGGACCCTGTGCTCCCACCCCCTAAAAATGTTGTATTGCCGGGTCTGTGGGGCACTGCACTGCTGTCTGACATATTGTGGGTGTGTAGGGTCTGACATACATACAGTATATGTTTCTATGCAGGAATCGGAGCCCAGGGACAAGTGCATTTGGACATTACTATGCTAGCTCAAAAAGTAAGGAAATTCATTGCCAAAAACTTTGTTAATGCATCAGTTAGGGTTAAAGCAACAAAAGTAGGGAAATGTAGCATTACTGTTTCCAGTCCTAACACCCCACCCTGCACAGACAAAGAGGCATCAGGGGTGGCACTGGGTATCATCAGTCATAATGCTCACCCCATTGTCCTATGCTTCACCCACCCAGCTTATTTTTAAATGAAATGGGGTGAGCGTTAGGGTTGACAACTCCAATGCTGCCCCTCGATGCCTCTTCATCTGTGCAGGGTGAGGTGTTAGGGTTGGAAATCCTAATGCCACATTTCTCTACTTTTGTCGCTTTAACCCTAGCTGATGCATTAACAAAGTTTTTTACTATGAATGTATATGTATATATATATATATATATATATATATATATATATATATATTCTTAGTAAGCAATGCTCTTTAAAGGTGTTTGTGATTTGGCGAGGGCAGGGCATGGAGTTTTAAAGATCTCATTTGCATATTCAGGAGCTGGTTAGAGAGTTTACTTGAGGAGTAGTTTTTGGATACAGACAGAGGTTAAAGCAGCTTCTTATGTTGGTAGCGTAGACCAAGTTTTTGGTGGGATCATTAAGTTCTGACAATTCTGGTGATACGCTGATTGTAGGAGTCCCAAGGATCAAGCCAAAAACCCAGGTATTTAAATTGCTGGACATTTTCATGGAAAGTTCTGCTAGGAGCTGTGAAGTGATGCGTGTTTGAGGGATGAGGATTACATGAGAATCCTATTACTTTTGGTCTTGGTACTGTTGATGAAAGGCTGGTTCATAGTCAGCAAACTGTGGACTTTATTGAATACAAATTGATGGGCATTATTGAGAACACTGACAGTTTTAGCTTTGGTATTAACTGCCACTTTACCGTCAGCCAGTACAGTTCACACAGCACCATACATGACATGTCTATGTAAGGCAAGTCAGTAGCCTTGCAGATGCATTCTGCACCAGCTGCAGATGTTACAGAATACTGCTACTAACCTTGAAGTACAAGACATGGCAGTAGTCAAGCCTTTACCTCACAAATGCAAGTACCAGTGTTGCCAGAACTCTGGGGGAGGGGACATGGGATCTAATCCATCTGACATTTCATAAATGGTAAAAGCCACTCTGGACTACTGCTGACAACTGAGCCTCAAGCATTAGCCCCTCATCCAGAATGGCACCCAGATTTTTCACCTCAGTGGCTGCCAAAAGCCTAGAGGAACTGAACTAAGGTCTTATCTTCCTCTCGGTAGCTGCCGCTCTTCCCCTTTGACTTGAATCAAGAAGTAGCACTTCAGTGTTGTCAAGCTTGAGTCTCAACCAGTTTGATGACATCCAATGCTGGATCTTTGCCAATCATTTACAGTATTAAGCATATCCACCATAGCAAGTGTGCCAGGTGCAAATGACAGGTAGAGCTGGGGTTTCATTTGTATAGCGATGAAATACCAATCCATACCATCTTATGATCCCTCCGAGGGGCAGAATATACATTGCAAATAACACGGGTGAGATGACTGAGCCCTCTGGTATGCCACAGGCCAGTGATACTGGGAGTGAGCGGAAATTTCCCCAACACCACCCACTGCATCCTGTCTCTGAGATACAACTTAAAGCAACAGATGATTTTGCCGGCAACTGCCACATATTCTCTCAGCTGATCTAACAACAGCACATGATCCACAGTGTCAGAAGCTGAGGAGGATAAGAATTGACTACTCTATCCCTTGCCCTGAGCTCATTGTGCACCCTGTCAAGTGTGGTCTCTTTTCTATGCTTAGACCTAAAATCAGATTACAGAGGCTCATAGTCGAAGGCTATGAGGTGCACCTCACGCTGCAGGGCAACCACCTTCTCAATAACCATGCCCACAATTTGTAGCTATGTATGGTGCCCTAAGTTTATTTTTAACATGACACAGAGAGAAGCCAGCACAGGCATACTATAGGAGTAAAGGGGAGCTCCAGATGATGGCTCTAGAATGCTTTGAAAGCCCAACACCCTTCCAAGTGGGGAATGCTACATTAAGTCAAGACCACACCATGAGTATGTGCCTCCAGTGGGATCTGAACTTGGGAATTTCATGGCTCTTGGCCCTATGTTCTAACTGGATTGCACTGCTTCAGGTAAACCCCGAAGGCATATAAGGAACTGGTGGGCAGACTTCAATATTTTCAAGACAGATAGAACTGGATGCCAGTGATCAGTCCTTTCAAAAATACTTTGGAGCAGGTCTGCCTTTGATACCCAGGGTCAGTTTTAATTGACAAGATGTCTCCTGTTCTTTGAACAGGTATCTGGCACAATATTGGGGGGGGATTCATTTTAAACTCATATCAAGGTGTTAACCTGAGCGGGGAAAAAAAAATTTCACCCCCGCCCCCCTCCCAAGTGTGGTCTTTGTTGATCTCTTTGCCATATGGTTTGTTGGACACAACTGCTAACAGAGTTGTTTAACTTGATTTTATCAGGGAGTCTTACCAGGCCCATCATACTTATAAAGTGTGGGTGGGGAACAAGCCCCCCAAGCTCCCATCCAGGTAGTGGTTTTTGGTCTGAGGAAGACTGCAAATGTACAATTTATCATTCTTCTAAAATTTATTTTTAGTTGTGTGCCCCATCTCCATCCATCCATTTTTTTGCATGACATCTCTGGTCTTGCCTTTAAAGATAAGCAGGAGTTATTTGAACCAGCCAATATTTCTAGGGGCATTATTACAATTTATATGGCTGGACTTTCAAAAGTTTTCTTGCAGATGCTGTTCCCAGTTTTGAGTTGTTCCTGCATTACATGAAAATGTGTCAAAATGGTGGACTGCTATTTTCAAACATTTTGATGCATTTGGGAGAGCTGTACCTCTCTCACTACCTACAGGAGCCTGCTGGAGGTCTGCACGATCCCGTTGCTACATGATGCTCATTGTGCTGATACAGGCCTTCAATAGGGATGGCGATCTCAGGTAAAGCAAAGTTGTATACCACTTAAGGTTTTTATATTGAATCCTGAATTAAATAAATGAATCAAGGACATTTGTAAGATAGATTAAATGCTGCATATATTAGTTCTGACAAAGTGGCAGTGTTGCCACAGAATATTACCATCATTTCTTTTGTGTTTGGCTAAATAAAGAAGATGATGACTAGCTGGCGAGGATTATTTGTGTGATCCCAGACTTCTTTATGTTGATAGTTGTACCTGCTTTATGACAAACAAATGATGCATACGCATATACTGAAGCATGCATGACTTTTTTGACACAAGTGAGAGCCAAAGTACTGCAAATTGCCACAGCAGCACTACAAAGTGATATCATTTTTTTAGTTGGCTAAACTTTTTGCTGCATGTTGTGCAATTGCACTAGAAAAAGGGTGCAAATCCCAGACGAGGTTTTGAAAATGTAGCCCTAAGTCTTTAAAGGTGCTCAAGAACAAAAATAACTCTTATTAAGCGGAGGTGTTTGTTAATTGCATTATCCACAAAAAAAGAAAAAACTCAGAACAAAATGTATTTATTTATTTATTTGGATTTTGTTAAAGGGTAGGCTCACCGAGTCTGGACATCCCTTTTTCAGGCTTGACCACGAATTAATTAACTTCAGCGGTCATTTTTAAATATAAGTAACAGTTGTTGTTGGTAATAAGATACAGACAGCAATGTAAAACAATGGAGTACAAGCAGTATTAGCAAACAATCTGAAATCATTATGAAGTCAAGACATATTGATAGGCTTAAAATACACAGATTTCAGAACTGCGAAGTTAGCAGCAAGGCAACAGCAACAAACAAGCAGCCTACGCAAGACGTAGGTTTGACCATTGACCTAACAGAGCTCATGGGGGAAGGGGGAGTCTTGGCAGGAACAAGTACACTAGCTGCAGACAGGAAGTTTTTCCCTAAGGGATGATTTGAAGGACCTGTGAGTGGTGCAAGCTTGAACATCAGCTGGGAGGTCGTTCCGTAGTCTAGGAGCCACAGAGGCATAGGCCCTTTTGTCAGCAGCTAATGCAGCTCTTGGGGCAGTAAGAAGCAGTTGGGAGGGAGGCTGGAGGACCCTCCTGTGGGGTTTAAGTTTCACAATGGAGGCAAGGTCAGGGGGAAGGGAGTGTACAATTTTATGCTGATTACTCAGGACTCAATTCAATTAACAGGGTTGGAAGGACTTCCCCAAAAATGCGCAGCTTAGTGTAAATAGGTGGGTAGTAGTCAAGCTCCACCAGATACCTCCAGAAAGTGCATTTGTAGTCTAGTAAGAATCGCCTGAATACTTTTCCCATTTCATATGTTCCTTTACATGACCTTTCATTTGCCTGGTGACGTAGATAAATGTTTTGGGTCTCTCTCGATAATGGCAGTTCAGACTAGAGTCAGAGATTCCAAGGCAACACTGCTCAAATGAGGGAGATCTCCAAATGTTTGAACAATAAAACATGGAAATCTCTGCAGGCCATCATTTATGTATCTAAATGAATAGGACATTGTAGAAATGCAGTGCTTAGGCTAGTCAGCTAGCACAGAAGTAGTGTTACTACTTGCCAACCAGATGAACTGGGTTCACATCTCATGAAAAGTACCCCAGGTGCCAAGCAGCAAGGCAGGGTTCTGGCATCCATCTTGAACACCTCCTGCCTCAGGAAGGAAGGGCAACTCTTTCCACTGCACGACTGTCCTCTTGTGGCCAGGAGGTGGGAGTGTCAGGTGGGAAGGAACAGAGTGGTCCCTTGTGAGCAGCCTTAAAGAACTCCTGACGCCTTTGTGACAACTTTCAAAAAAATTTAATATTTAGACACAATTCAGCATACCAGTATATGTAATATTTTTTACTGTACTTCTCATCCTTATGCCTTTATTAATAAGGACATTCACATGTAAACAGGATAGTTGCCCTATCTGTTCTGGCTGCTTGCCTACACCTGACATCACAGTTCTGTTTATGACATCACAATCTGTTGCTTTGGAGATAATTATGATGCCATAAACAGGGGATTATGATGTCTGGTGTAGGCAAGCAGAAAAGAGCAGATAAAGTCAAAGGGACAGTAACCCTCTTTCATACAATTATCCTCAATAACAAAGAAAAAAGAGGGAAAGAACTATAGAAAATCTATGGAACAGAAACTGAACTGTGTCTCAGTCTCACATTTTTTTCAAGTTTTTCCAACGGTGTCAGGGGCTCTTTAAGTCAGCATGTACCCTTTCACCTGAGCAGTGATGCAGAGATGTCTTATTCCCACTGGGCCTGCAGGGGAGTCCTGAGGAAAGGGTGGGGCTTACTCATCCTTCTCATCCTTCCAGTGGCCCCAATAGGTTACAAGCCACATTGCTCCTCAGGATCACTCCCACAGGGATACTTAGAAGGAAAAACATCCCAGTGGCCACAGACAGATGAAGACACTCTGCCCCCCCCCCACACACACACACACAAAACACAGAAAAGCCATAAACTCCTCTTTATCCTTGCCAGTTTCTGATCTCGAACCTTGACCATCATGTAAATATGACATCCACCACAGCTGGGGAACATGGAGATACAGTATGCATTTGGTTATGGTTGGGGGATCTGAAGAGGGCTGTTAAGCAGAGACTGGTAGTAGTCCTGAATCTCAGACGACTCTTATGTTGAGCAGAAGGGCTTGGGTAAGACTAAGGAGGAAACGGTACTGGCAAGGAGAAAATAAGGAGCATAAAAAATGAAATGCAGTTCTTAATCTAGCAAGAGACAAGAGGAACAGTTTGTTCTTTAACTCTGATGACTGGCGGCATTGGAATGGTGCCATACAAAACAAGGGAATTTTAAACAAATAAAATCAAAGAGGCTCCCTAAAGGGATACTTTGAAGAATGCAAGCCTAAGTAGAGCAGATAACCTGACTGGATGGCTGCTGTCCTATCTGATACCTTTTGACTGTAGTGACTGCGATTTTGGGACTGCATCCTCTTGAAATAACTGCTGTTAATTCAAAATGTTATGACTGTGAGCATATAAGGTTGCTCTTTGCAGAAGAGACATGAAACTCCCCTGGTGGCAGTAAAGTGCAACATTATTTTCCTAAGCCAGCCTAATGAGGTGTGTCTAGTCAATGAAAAAAAAGGTTTAACAAATTTTGAAATGCAAAAGGTAAAACCGCTTTCAGAAAATAGTGAATTCCTACATTTGCTTTTCAGTATAGGGAAGGCAGTGCTGCCTAGTGGCTAGTGGTTAGAGCTCTCTGCACCCAGTTTTAGCATTCTCAGATGTTTTTGCTAAGTCAGTCAAAGAAAAGACCCACAAAATGTGTACCAAGATGACAGCCAAGTTTTTGTTTCTTTGAAGAACTTTTTTCATTCCTGAAACCCACATAGGGGAGGCTTTCTAGTCGACCATGGAATGTGTTTGTGTGTGTATGTGTGTGTATGTGTGTGTATGTGTGTGTGTGTGTGTGTATGTGCATGATCATGCATGTGTCTGTGTCTGTGTGCACGAGGAAGGAGGGGGTGGTTGATAACAGTTAAATATTTACATTTTTCAAGTTCTTTTTCAGAGGCCACAGTGGAGAGTTGGCCTCTGTCACACACCACTATCACATTAAAAAGCATTTCCCCATTCCCAGTCTGTATTACTACCTTCCAGCAGTGAATCTCTGATGGTTATTGCAGGTTTGTTTGTCAGACAGTTGTGATGCTTGAAAGAGACACTGGGCCTAATTTTCAAAGGGCCTCTAGATCAGCGCAAGATGTGCCAAACCCCCACCTGCAGAAAACTCTGGGTGCGCCAGGGACCCTGCACCAGATTTTCATACAACAGGGGTCCCTGTACCAAAGTCACCAGATTTGCTGCAGGTGGAGTGTTGCACCAAACAGGTGGTGCACCGGAGGGGTTTGATGGAGTGTGCCATCCTCCCCCCCTGCCCGATGCACAGCTGGCACCTGAACCGCAATGACGGGGGGGTAACCCTGCAACCTGCCTTGGACAGTGACAAGGGTCCTGTGGGAGTGCCTTATGGGGCAGTGCGTAACAGGTCATGCTGTGGCAGGGAGAATTGTGGCACTGGGCAGGTATGCCCTTAACAGTCCCACAGACCCACAGATGGGGTACTTCTTAGCGTGCATGCACTAACCCTGTCCCAGAACCCCTGGTGTTAGCAGCCCTGACAGCTGTCCTGTAGCTGTCAGAATCCGCAACAAGTGGGGACTGTCCCTGGCTGCATGCTATGTGGTGCAGCTTAGTGTCAGACACGTAGCCATGGGCAATTCAACATGCCCCTGCAGCACAGCCTGCCATGTGCTGGCAAACCACATGTACAGGTGCCACAGTAGCACCAGCAGGTTGGTTGGCATCCCTATAGGCAGGTGCCATACATGAATCTGGGTGAAGAAATTACAACGGAAATGCAACCACAGTTACAGGAGTGGGGCAGCTCCATCCCCTGCCACCATACCCTACCATGCTGGAACACTGTCAGTGACATGTGGGTGGGTGCATACTGTACAATACCCATGTCAGGGACTGTCACTGTTAGATACCTGGGTATCCAACATGTCACTGACACTGTTGCAACATGGCAGCTATGGTGACAGGGAGGGAGCAGCCCCACTCCAGTAACTGTAGTTACAGGTCCATTGTCATTCTTTCACCCAGACTCAGATATGGCACCTATCTATAGGGGAGCCCACCAAGCTGCTGGTGCTACTATGGCACCTGTACATACAGTTTGCCCACACATAGTGGGCTGTCCAGGAGGGGCATGTTGAGCTGCCCGTGTGTACATGTCTGACACAAAGCTGTACCACATATCATGCAGCCAAGGACAGTCCCCACTTGTCAGGGACTTTGACAACTACAAGACAACCGGCAGGGCTGCTAACACTAGAGGGTCTGGGACAGGGTCAGTGCATGCACACTAAGAAGTACCCCATCTTCAGGTCTGTGGGACTGTTGAGGGCACACCTGCCCGGTGCCATCATTCTCCCTGCCACAGCATGCCCTGTCACACATCACCCCATGGGGCACTCCCACAGGACCTTTATCACTGTCCAAGGTGGGTTGCAGAGTTCCCACCCACCACCACCACCACCACCACCAGGCATAGTCCTGACTAGTGGTGCAAGGCCTGTTAGACCAGCTCATGGCTGATCTAACCACAGCCGTGACTTGCAGCCATGGCAGGGCTTTCAAAATCCCAAATTAGGGGATGCTGCAGCCCCTCTGTGGCACAAGCCCCACTTCCATCTTGATGCACCAACACATTAAGTGCAGGGGTGATGCATGGCTGCTTTGCTGCATGGCCTCTCATTTTTGTTGCAGCCTGCATTACAAAACTGAAATTGCCGTAATGTTTGACACAAGTGTCACTTGCATCAATTCTGTTTGATGCCGGCACCTTGTGTCAAAAGCAGGGCTTTGAAAATTGAGCCCACTCTGAAGTTTTGATCATAGCATATTACCCCTCCTATTTTTGCCACAGTTCCTACTAAATGTGCTGTTTTGCACTACATCCTCTTTTTCCTTTATTTGTTACTGATTTTAACACATTTTACCTGTTCTCATAATGCCCCCGATACAATTGAAATCTGAGCCACCCAGCAAACTGCCCACAATGCTGTGAGTGTTTTGAGACCACCCACAGTGCACGCACCAACATGCCCTCCGGTGAGTGATAGTGCTTTCCGTTCATATTCCTTGGCCAGCTTGCAAAACGTGCACTACCAGGGAGTTCTGGGCTTCACTGTACTGTTAAGTTCTTTGTGATTTCTTTGTCCTGGTAAGCAGTGCCAGACTGTGTCTGGAGGCTGCTGAAGGAAACTCAAAGTTAGACATATAAACTGTGCATTTTAGGATTAAATTTAAATTAACTTTATTTTCTGGGTGTATACAGGGAGGTAAACATTGCATTTCTATATCTACAGTACAGTACAGCACTTGCATCTTTGTACGGCTGATGCTTACATCTGCTTCCTCTACGTTCTGACTCAAATTGTTCTATTTGTAACAGTTATTTAACAAGTAAATCCTTTTATTTCCAAAATTACAATTGGTTGGGATTGTTCATCTTCATCTCACAGCCTGTCTTCACGTCTTCTTGTGATAACAGTGGCTGCAGACCACAAGCATTACGGCTTCACTCAACATCTCCATGGCTTCCTTGAAGATTGTAATCAACTGAGTAACTGACTAATTGGTGATTAATGCAATATTGCAGTAGTTAAAGTTAAATGAGTCCGTGCTTCTATAGAACCTTAATGTTCTGTGTGTAGTTTCTTGTTAGGACTCAGAGTGCCGATGTGAAACCCAAGGTTTTGTGCAGCCCTAACATGAGCAACCACCAGGTGTCAGTAAACTAAAAACAGAAACCACTTGTTTAACCCATGTGATGTGTCGGAACTCATGTTAATCAGGGATCTTATCTACAGGGAGTTATGTATTATAAATAAAAAATGTAATCTAAAGAATAATTGTTACCATATAGACTTGTAGTGCTTAGAAAAGAAAGCAGAATTTTCCAAGTTCTATACAAAAAATATGTGTTTACAGGAAAATACTAGAAAATCACTTTGCAATCATAGGAAAAATGAAAAACTGATCTGGACAACAGAGTTACAAAGACTCTGAATTTTTTTTTGGGGGGGGGCTGTCACCAATTGAACAGCCTAAAGCTAATTTAAATTCTGAGTCTGAAATCCTAGTCAGCACTTTTGGAAGGTTGAGCATTGTCTTCAGCTGGAGATGCACAAACCTTCTGGGAGGATCCACGGTACCTACTGGTAAATGACTGCCCCCTGGTAACCCAGAGGGGTGGGAGTTCACATGCAGTGGCCCTCTTCTAAGTTCCTTCTCAACATGTAGCAGGGCATTTTCATGGAGTAAGTAGGTGGACCACTTCCAGCTCCTATGAGGACATTACACACAGGGCCTGTAGCTACATTGGTCCTCCCATCGCCATTCCCACCACCACCACCTTAACCTTGATGTTGGATAGTGGTCTGCTGTTGGAACCCCCTGCTACCAAGGTAGAGCTTTGCAGCATTGGGCACCTTGAGGACTGGGATACAGGTGGCAAGAATGAACCAGCATGAGGGAAGACATAGCACACTTTAGCAGATGAGATCGAGAAGGGGCAAGTGGAGAGTGAAGGACTATACATAGGAAGAAGCAAACACAGAACTGAAAAAGTTCAAAGGGGATGTAGAAGTCCTGAATGCATACTACCATATTCCATGGTCCCTTGCCCCTGCAAAGCTAAGGATCTGCTGTAGTACCAAACTGAGCTTCCAGCAGGAGGCCCTGTGTCAGATGCAACTAAGTCTGTCCCACCAACTAGCAACTACCCTAGTCTACAGCTATGCACCCACATAGTATGCAAGCCAGGCATTATGACTCTCAATCCAAAGTGTTTGTCCGGGGCTGTGTGTGCAGCACATAATTGGGTGCCCCAGTACCTTTTCTGGTGAGCACAGGGCCATATAATGCATAGTGATCTATGTTAGGAAAATGCGTACAGTTTTGAGGTGCATTTAAAAGATAAGTAGATACTGTAGCAGTGACTCACCCAGAATAAAATGGAAAGGATGGGAACACCTATGACGGCATAGCCACTATGTATGCTGTGCACTTTTCTGTTCTTTGATTTTTTTCTCCCCATTTCTTTTTTCTGAGACCTTCTATTTTTCTGTCTATCCATCTCCTTTCCTTTATCATTTCTCCTCTTTGTGGTCCCATACATGCAGTAACTATGACAATATTATAGACCTGTGTTCCACTAGAAACATAGGGAGAGCACTGGAGTGGTTGGAAAGCATGCGGCACCCCTATGTATAAACCTTTTTGGAGAAACTGTGTAAAATGTATTTCTTTAATTATATTTGTCTGTGCAGGGTGTTTGACTATGCAGACATCATATTTAGTGCTGCCCCCCAAATCTACCCTTACCAGGCTGGACCGCATCTTCCACTCTTTTTGTCCTTTTACCCTCAACTTCTTTTCTTGCATACGCCACTGTTCCCTTTATCAGAATCTTTCTTGAGCTTCTCTTACTGCTCCTGTTTTGTTAATGGTTACAAACCCTCAAGTACAACAGGACAAGTAGAACTCTAAACATAGAAATATTCATTTAAATGTTAACACTGCCATAGAGACCATTCTTAGGATTGTAAGAGTGGTGTTATATGCAGTCTTAGGTTGAGAGAACCGCAAAACGTAGGTGATCAGTTCTTTTATTTAGGTTTCTGCTCTTTCACTGATTTGCCCCATCCAGTCTGCCCCCCCCGAGCTCCATTACCCTCCTTCTCCAGGTACTTATCCCTATCCTCTGTCCCCAAGGTCAGCCCCCATGACAGGGCCGTCCCAAACCTCTCCAGTGATTCCCCCTGGAGATATGGTGGAGGTGGGTGCCATGGTCAACAGTGCAGTGCCTTTGGGTGCAGACCTTCATCCTGTGCCAGTCAGGGGGGTTCTGCCATATTTGTCTGTCCCAATCCCCAGATGGCACACACAGCATGTGAGGGGGGGCACCTCTCATGCACTAAGCATGCTCCTGCTGAGAGAGCAAGCTCCCTGACCTGCCAGCAGGTGCCAGTTCAGTGCCAGAGTATGTCGCCTCCTTTCCTTCCCCCATCTGTGACAAACTACCATAAGCAGTGTACTCCCTCAGCCTAGCTGCCCAAGCACCTGCTCCCAAAATCACTTCTGAATCCAGGTTGCCAGCTTGGCAGCATGGCACACTTCCACAGGGTCACCAGGCAGCCCTAGATGAGCATTTCTGACGCACTATGAAAGTAAGGCCTCACCTACAATCATAAGAGTGGTCTCCCCAGCCATATTAATATATCATTGATCAAGGTCGATCAATAAAAACACTCACAAACCTGCCCCTTTTATGAGGCACCTGCACATGAGATACTGTTTACTAATTATGAGTATTTCACACGCAGGGGAAAGGAATTCTTCATTTGCCTGAAACACTCCTTCAATCTATAATAGAAAAAAAAAGAAAATACTTTAATTTAAAAATACCATTAAAACACATCAGGGGTTGGATTACCTTTGTCAGTCTAACCCTATGAGCATAACACACTTGGCTGTGCCTCAAACCTCATGGCCCCAATAGGGGTTAGAGTAACCAATGATAACCCAATACCTAGTCATACCTTGATGCCTAATTCATCACATCTGTATTCCTTTTTCTTATTTCTAACTGAAAATAGCAGATAATGAATGGAAGGAAATAGCTGTGGTGGTATAAAGACTTTGAAATGCATGGAATGTCTTTCATGTTTTTGTAAAATATGTTTATGCCATTTTTATCAGAGCAAATACAACAACAAGACACATTCGGAATGCCAACAACATGTTGACTCAACTACAATAACACATACAGAAATCACATCTGACAACCTTGATCGAATGCCTTGAGGAATGCAAATATACAGATGCTGTTGGTTCTGCATTGCTGCTGGAGCATTGTGAGTGTTTACTTTTACCCCCAACAGATGCTGGCTCATTATTTAATGCTTGGCTTACTCTGTTAGCAACGTCCTTTTTTATACATCTCCATGTCCTGCAGCGCATGCCGTGACGCTCACGGGTGGTAAATTCAGGGGTAACATTAGGAGGCAATGTTTCTCCCAGAGGGAGGTGAACCAATGGAAGAATCAATCAGTGGAGACAGAGGACATGAAGGCAGTATAGACCTTTAAGCTAAGTCTGGACAAATTTTCGCTTACCAAAGGATACTCGGGGTACCCTGGATAGTAGAGGGGGTAGGGAATGATACATGTTTGCACATTATACTTACTACATCCCTGCTTATGATGGGGATGGACACAATGGGCCTTGAGTTGCTTCTGACCTTGAATTTCTATGTTTATCCCCTGTGGGTCACCCATGCTATATTCAACCCAGCTCCTGTGGTTGATGAATGAGGATATCAGTCTCCTTCACCAATATGTAAGGGTGAGCAAATGTGGAAATTGGCAACTTCAGTTAAGCTTAGATTCAGACCCCCCCCCCGCCTTCAGTTCAGCTTTTTACACTTTAGCTCAAGAAAGTTTGGGTCCTTGGTATTGGGCTTCAGCAAGCTAAAAATAGGGGTAAGTGGCACCCTTATCCATCCTTCACCCACCCTAATCTATCCCTACCTCTTCCACCCTCCCCTAAAAAATGTCAGTACATGGCATAGCACTAGGAGCCAAAAATATTTTCTTTATAAAATAAATGTCTGTGGAGGGAGGAGGAGGGTGTAAAATGATTGGAGTGGGTGAATGGGGGTCATGGGACTAGCTTTGGGCACCTGGTAAGGGCTTAAGTGTGTTTTTAATATACTGGTCAAAATCAACCCATCAGTGCAGTGGTTACACTACCACTTGTGACTCTGGTGACTCAAGTTTGGGAACTAGTTGGGTCTCAGTGGCTGGCTGGTGGAAGGAGGATTGAGCATCCCAATGGATGCTCTCCTCCTCTGGCGGGGGGGGAGGGTAGCCTGCTTGGTTTCTATGTTCCCACCTGGATGACAGTAGGTGGCAGTGCAGACAGGAGCAGTGCTTGGGGAGGGAGGACGTCAGCTGGTGCCACACCATACATGCTAGCATGCACATGCCTGTGCACCCTCACTGCCAATGTCCTAAGGGAAGGGCCAGAAAGTGGAAAATACCCTGGCTGGAAGGATAGCAACCCCACAGGCCCCGCACCTGGCGACTCAGGCACCACTTCCACACACTGGATCAATTCTGTGACAGAGATTGAAGGATTCTCTGTCCACCCACAGACAGAGGAAGTCAACCCACAGACCTCGCACCTGGCTACTCAGGCACCACTTCCACATACTAGATACATTCTGTAATGGCGATTGAGGGACCCTCTGTCCCTTCTGACAGAGGGGGTCAACCTGCAGGCCCTACACCTGGCAACTCAGGCACCACCTCCATACACTGGATACATTCTGTGAGGGAGACTGAGGGACCCTCCGTCCCCCCCAAACAGAGGGAGTCAACCCACAGGCCCGGCACCTGGCTACTCAGGCACCACTTCCACACACTGGATACATTCTGTGATGGAGACTGAGGGACCCTCCGTCCCCCCCAAACAGAGGGAGTCAACCCACAGGCCCGGCACCTGGCTACTCAGGCACCACTTCCACACACTGGATACATTCTGTGATGGAGATTGAGGAACCCTCCGTCCCCCCCCCCGACAGAAGGGTCAACCTGCAGGTCCTGCACCTGGCTATTCAGGCACCACCTCCACACACTGGATCCGCTCTGTGACAGAGACTGAGGGACCCTCCATCCCCCGACAGAGAGAGGGTCAACTTGCAGGCTGCACACCTGGCTACTGAGGTACCACCTCCACACACTGGATCCATTCTGTGATGGAGATTGAGAGACCCTCCATCCCCCCCAACGGAGATCAACCCACACGCCCCACACCTGGCTTCTCAGGCACCACCTCCACACACCGGATCAGGTCTGTGACAGAGATTGAAGGACCCTCCATCCCCCCTCCCAACAGAGGGACTCAACCCGCAGGCACCACTTCCACACACTGGATCCATTCTGTAATGGAGATTGAGGGACCCTCCATCCCCCCCGGCAGAGGGGGTCAAGCTCTAGGGGAACTACAGAGATGGAAGTATGTCCTGGGAGATGCCAGGGTTATGGGGCTGGGTCTACCAAACAGATGGGGACCGACTGGTGATAAGGGGGCATAAAGACGAGGAGCTGCAAAAAAATATATACTGGTCAAGGGCTGACATGATCCCAAAGAGGCCCAAAAGTTTGGCTGGGCTGAATCAAAGGTAGAAGTGCCGAATTTTGGCACATTGCCCGAATACAGATTTGGCATTGGCTCATCCTTATGTAGAGTGGTGACTACCAGTATCGGACAGTGTCACAGTTTCATGCCTGCCATCTGCCATTGAATTGCACTGTGCAAAATTCTGCAGGATCTGACATTTGATCCTGGTGGGCACCACTGTACACGCAGGCAAATGAGTGTATCCAGATGTGATGCCACACTTCCCCAGCCCCCCATTTTTGGGAGTGCAAGAGGTTAATCCAGCCACCATTTGTGCAGACCAATACTTTAGACCAAGCTTTAATTCTAGCCATTTTTACTTAGGCAAACCAGTAATTACCTGAGACGTACAGGTTAAGATCAATTTAACATGTTTCTTTAAATTAGAAAAGGAGTAACCACAGTGCAAAGCACATTTTCAGAGGAGTCTGGTTTGTGTGACTGGTATCACTAAAGTTACAATGAATGACTTTGATATTCAGCATTAACAATAATTCAGTCATTCAAATTGGGCACTTGGCACATTCTAACAATTTAAAAGAACAAAAGTGACAGGTAAACAGTCTCAAGGAAGAAGAGGGTCTTTATGGCTAGCCACCCAGTCTTTGGATTCAACCCTAAGAATGAAACCAGATGTTTAATGAGGCCATTGAGGGAAAGTGTCCTGTACTGGGCTATCACTACATCAGTAATGACTTCCTTGGACATAAGAAGGAAACTGCAAATCTGCCCTGATTGCCCTTGACTGCAGGAAGCTGAAACTCTAGACTAGCCAAGGATCTCAAGATTGACAAAACCCAACTGAGCAGTAATTCTCTCAGAAACAAGTTGCTTGTTTTAAAATGTATGGTCCGCCATCATTAGACTCAGAAGTTCCCTAGCCCACCCACACACATACTCATTTTTTTATTTAAAGAGCTAGCACAGTGTCTGAAATTAATATTTTTTTTAAAGTCACCTCTTACCTTTTATTTATAAAATACTTTATCTTTTCCCTTTTGCTAAATAGATTAATGTGTGATAAGTGTGATAAGTGGAACGGTAGGTACTCTACCTGAAAGCTGACATGTCTAGTTCTAATCCTCTTCAACGTGCCAGATACAAATTGGTCAATACCAGCAGGAACATCTGCCAGAACTAGACACATGGTAGATTCCCTGAAGGGGGAGGGCCTCAAACAACTGGTACAACAACCCACAAGAGACAGGGCTCTCCTAGATCTATTACTCATTAACAGGGAAAGGATAATAGATCTCCAGGTAGAAGGTCACCTGGGGCCCAGTGACCATCACATGGTATGGATCAACGTGGCCATTAGAACTAAATCATCCCATTCCAAGGCAAAAATATGGGACTTCATAGGAGCTGAGTTTGATAAGATGGCCAACAGAGTTTAGCTAGCCCTGGCAAAAAGAAATACAGGAGAGGGGGTACAGTCAAAGTGGGCAAGCATTAAAGATGCAATACTTGAAGCAACATCCCATTGTATTAGAGAAAAAAGGAAGTGCAAAAGAAGATGGAAACCACTTTGGTTCTCAAAAACAGTAGCAGAAAAGGTCAGAGCCAAAAGGCTGGCCTTTAGGAAATATAAGGGAATGCTGCAGGATGAAGATAGGGAGGCATACCAAACTTCCTAAGGGAAGCAGGGAAGGCAGTAAGGCAGGCAAAGGCCCAAACCAAGGAAACACTAGCACAAACAGTAAAATAAGGTGACAAGACTTTCTATAGATACATTAGTGACAGGAGAAAGTCCAGAGGGGGTATTGCTATGATCAAAGGGGATAAGGGGGCGTGTGAGGAGGAGGACCATGTAAAAGCATTTATACTAAATAGATACTTCTGCTCAGCATTTACTGAGGAGAAGGTAGGACAGGGACCAGAGCTCGGCACCATGGGGGAGGGAGGTGCACAGTAGTCCCTTCACAAAAGAAAGGGTCCTACAAGAGCTCAGTGAGCTCAGGGTGGACAATGCAATGGGACCTGATGGCATACATCCCAGGGTACTAAAGGAGGTAAGGGTAGAACTAGAAGAGCCATTATCAGAACTGTTTTGTGAGTCTTTGAGCACAGGAGAGGTCCCAGAAGACGAGAAAGGCTCATGTGATCCTGCTCCACAAGAGTGGTAGCAGGGAGGAGGCAGAAAACTACAGGCCAGTCAGTCTTACCTCATTAGTGGGCAAGATTATGGAGGCACTCCTTAAGGAAAGGATAGTGCAACACCTGGAATCCATAAGAACACAGGATCCAAGACAGCATGGGTTTACAAAAGGAAGGTCCTGTCAAACTAATCTCATAGATTTCTTTGACTGGGTAGCCAGAGTGGTGGATCAAGGGGGAGCAGTAGTTGATGTCGCCTACCTTGACTTCAGCAAAGCATTTGATACTGTTCCACATAGAAGATTGTTTAATAAGCTGATGATCCAGATGGGGTAGGCAGAATGAAAAGAGATCTGGTAAACTAGCAAAATGGTTGGAAGAGTGGCAACTGGGATTTAACGCAAAGAAGTGCAAGATCATGCACATAGGGAAGAGAAACCCTGAAGCCACCTATAGACTGGGAGGGGAGTTGCTGGCAGTCACAAGGGAAGAAAGAGACTTGTGCGTCATCATCACCGATTACTTGACATCATCTAAGCAAACCACTAAAGCAGTAGGTAAGGCTAGAGAGATGTTGGGGTGTATTAGTAGGGGTGTCACAAGTCGGAAGAAGGAGGCATTAATCCCTCTTTACAAGACACTGGTTAGGCTCCATCTGGAGTATTGCATGTAGTACTGGAGGCCACACCTTCACAAGGACAGTAACCAAATTGAGGCAGTCCAGAGAAGGGCAACCAAAATATTGTAGGGACTACATCAGAAAACATATGAGGACAGATTAACGGAGCTCAATATGTATACCCTAGAGCAAAGGAGGGAGAGAGGTGACATGATCAAAACATTCAAACACCTGAAGGGCATTAACAAGGTGAAAGAGTCTAACATGTTTCAATATAAGAAAACTAGCAGGACAAGAGGACACAGCATGAAATTAGAGGGAGGCAGATTAAGGGGTAATGTGAGGAAGTTCTTTTTAGAGAAAGGGTAGTAGATGCAGGAACATAGAAACATAGAATGTGACGGCAGATAAGGACCGCTTGGCCCACCTAGTCTGCCCATTTCCTACCTAACAGATAAGCTGCAGATCCTAGTTAACCAACAGCTTACTTCCTCCTACCCCCCCACTAGGACTGCCTTATGTCTGTCCCATGCATTCTTGAATACCCCACTGTTCTTGACTCCACAACCTCTTCAGGGAGGCTGTTCCATGTATCCACAACTCTCTCTGAAAAATGCTTCCTCACATTACCTCTGAGCCGTCCCCTCTATCTTCAAATTGTGCCCCCTTGTTCTTGCACATCTCTTTTTATGAAAGATGCTACCTTCTTGGACTTTGTTGATTCCCTTGAGATACTTGAAAGTTTCTATCATGTCCCCTCTCTCCTTTCTTTCCTCAAGGGTATACATATTAAGCTCCTTTAGTCTTTCTTCAGTATGTCTTCTGGTGCAGACCCTGCACCATTTTGGTTGCCCTCCTCTGGACAGTCTCCACTCTGTCTATGTCTTTGCAGAGATGGGGTCTCCAGAACTGCACACAGTACTCCAGATGGGGTCTCACCAACTGTATGTACAGAGGGATAACAACTTCCTGTTTTCTACTATTGATGCCTCTCCCTATGCATCGCAGTATCCCCCAGCCTTCCTTACTGCCTTCTCACATTGCTTGCCCACCTTTAGGTCATCTCATATAATTACCCCCAGGTCCCTTTCCATTTTTACTGTTGTCAGTATCTCACCCCCCATTGTGTACTCTTCCCCTGGGTTTTTGTTTCTCAGGTGCATTACCTTGCACTTCTTTGCATTGAATCTGAGCTGCCATACATATGACCATTCCTCCAACTTTGCCAAGTCCCTTCTCATCCTTTCCACTCCATCTTGTGTATCAACCCTGTTGCAGATATTTGTGTCGTCTGCAAAGAGACATACTTTTTCTTCCAGTTCCTCTGCAATGTCACTTATAAAGATATTAAAAGGACCGGTCCTAGTACTGAACCCTGTGGTACCCTGCTAGTAACCCTCCTTTCTTCACTGTGACTCCATTTACTACTACCCTTGTGTCCTGTTGTTTAGCCAATTTTTATCCAGGCTACCACCTTGGGACCCACTCCAAGGCTGGCTAACTTGTGTATTAATCTTGTGTGGGACTGTATCAAATGCCTTGCTAAAATCTAGGTAGGCCATGTCCACAGCCCCTCCCTGGTCTACTACTTTGGTCACCCAGTCAAAGAAATCTGTTAGATTCGTCTGCCATGACCTTCCCATCGTGAATCCATGCTCCCTTGGGTCCTGTGCCCCACTAGCCCTAGGTACTCAACAATTATTTCCTTCAAAAGTGAGTCCATCATTTTCCCTACCAGTGAGGTCAAACTAACTGGTCTGTAGTTTCCTACCTCTGTCCTGCTCCCACTTTTGTGAAGAGGAATCACATCCACCCTCCACCAGTCCTCAGGTACCACCCCATCTTCCTAAGATTTGTTAAAGAGAGTAGTCAGCAGTGTCCCTAGTTCTACCCTTAGTTCCTTTAGAATTCTTGGGTGAATCCCATCAGGCCCCATTGCTTTGTCCATCTTCAATTTTATTAGTTCTTTCAGAACCCTTTCTTCTGTAAATGGACTGGTATCGACCCCCATCTTCAGAGTGTTTGTCTTGTTTGGTTTAGGTACCTCCCCCTCGTCTTCCTTTGTGAATACTGAGCAGAAATACTGTAGAACCGATTATATTCGCGGGTGCCAGTAATTGCAATCAGCTGTTAAGCTATTTAATCACGGGTGATTGAATTCACACATCCCCCCGTCTCCCACTTTTGCAGACTCAATTTTTTCTCTCAATAAATCTAAATGTGCTTACTGTTCTACCGAGGAGTTCACATTGTCTGTGCATGTCTTCATTGCCACGGTTCTCTTGGTACTGCACCAATTTGGTTAATAATAAGCATCTTCCATACACCTGTGTACAGTGTATAGTGCTCCTTCCAACAATCAGCTGGTGCCGGCTTTCACGAGAGCCGTATCTGATTTAACCCAACATATGTACATCATTCTGTTTATTTTGCAAAAACCTGTAATTACAAAAAATTAGATATAGGAACCTGTGATAACTTGTTTTTTTTTCACATACCCTTGTTGAGTGATGACCTGACCTAATTGTTCACAACTCCTCGTACATCATTCTTTAGGTTATTCACAGGTGAATAACAGCACCTCACCTTTGAATCTCAAAAACCTAAGCAAATACAGTACTTCAACCTCTAACCCACATCCCCTACCTGAGCAATCCAAACCCAAACCTGATCCCATGAATCTATTAAATATATACCCTCCTTGCATTTCCTGACCCCAACAGTCACTTTTTGATGAAAGAACCCTGTCTTGTTATTTACCCACTGTTTAAAATTGAATCGATTTCTGTTTATTCTTTAAATCATGCACTTGCTCTGCTTCCTCATCATTGCTGTTGACTTTCTAAAATAAATTGCGTTCCGTTTATTTTCGCTTGATATTTATGATAGCGAATATAGCGAAAATAAACAGAGCGTGATTATAATCAGTTTTACAGTATTCGTTCAGTATCCCTGCTTTTTCACAGTCATCCATTACCCACATTCCCTCCCCTTTATTAAGCCTCAGTATCCCTCCTTTGGTTTTTCTTTGCTCCCCAATGTACCTATAAAAGGTCTTATCTTCCTTCTTTACAGAGTTGGCTATCCTTTCCTCGGTTTGGGCCTTTGCTATTCTGACTGTCTTCCCAGCCTCTTTCTGCTTTAACTGATAAAGTTCTCTGTCCTGCCCCTTCTGTGTTTCCTTATATTTCCTGAATGCTATCCTTTTCTCCTTAACCTTCCCTGCCACCTCTTTTGAGAACCATAGTGGGTTTTTCCTTCCTTGTGTTTTGTTGATTTGCTTTACACAAAGGCTTGTTGCCTCTGTGATGGCTGTTTTGACTACTCCTCATTGTTCCTCCACCCCTCTTTCTTGCCTGTTTGCTAGTGCTTTTCTGAGGCACTCTCTCATTTTCCCAAAGTCAGCCCTCCTAAAGTCCAATACTCTAGCTTTTGTATGGCTTAATTGTATGGCTGTGTTTATCTTGAACCACACTGTTTGGTGGTCACTTGTTCCCAGATGGCTACCCACTTCTAAATCTGAGATTCTTTCTTTGTCCCCATTTGAGAGTACCAGGTCTAAGATTGCTCCCTCCTGAGTGGGTTCCAACACTAGCTGTCTGAGGCATGCCCCCTATAGGGCATCAAGAATGACCCTGCTCTTGGATGTGCCTGGAGCAAAGGTGCTCCAGTTAACATCTGGCATATTCAGGTCCCCCATCAACAATATCTCCCCTTTTTCTGCCATTCTAAGGAAGCCTTCTATCATTTCCTTGTCTATTCCCTTCCCCTGAGATGGGGGTCTGTATATAACCCCCATGCCGATTGTGGTGCCATTTCCTGCCTCCTGGGTGACCCGGAGTGCCTCATCTGCTCCCTGTTTACTCTTTAGTTCTGTTGCTTTGATCCCTTCCTTTACATAGAGAGCTACTCCTCCTCCTCTTTTACCCTCCCTGTCCCTCCTGTAGATTGTGTATCCTGGTATGTTGACATCCCAGTCATGGTTCTCTGTGTACCATGTTTCTGTGACTGCCACAATATCCAGGCAACCCTCTTCCATCAAGACCACTAGTTCAGGGAGGTTGTTACATAGACTATGGGCATTGGTACTCATCACCCTCCACTTTTTGATGGCCTTACCCCTTTTAGCTCCATTCCTGTCTTACTGCCTTTGCCTTTTTTTACATTTACCTCTGTCCTTCTCCCTAATGACTTCTCTACCTTGGTGTTTACCTCACTAATTACTGTGTTTTGTGGGGGGGAGGCTGGGATTTCCCTGCTCCTTTTCAGTGCTTCCCCCCTTGGCTAGTTTAAATGTTTGCCAGTGAAGCATTTAAACCTCTCTCACCTAGGATCCTGGTTCCTCCCCCCGGACAGATGCAGACCATCACACCAGTATAGGTCTACATCCCTCCAGGTGGCCTACCTCAGGAAGTGATGCATATGAATACAGTGCAGGGCTTCAAACAGGCATGGGATAGGCATAAGAGAGCAATACAGATGAGTATGACTATATAGGCCATTGACAGAGCAAAGGTCGATGACACATTCATAAGGTAATAAAGAAAAGAGCAGACAGGATGGGCTTTGCGGTCCTTATCTGCTGTCTGCTTCTATGCTCATACCTCATCAATACCATAAGTCTTAATATGACCCCTCTGACACAATTGACCAAGAAGACCCACTCACATTTAACCAGATTGTCCTCTGCTAGTGTCACAGTGAATAGCCCATGTCATCCCTCTATTAAAAGCAGGTGACCCATGTGATCTAAATAATTACAGACCAATCTCCCTCCTCCCCATCCTGTCTAAATTACTAGAAAAAATAGTGTGTGGCCAGCTAGGGGTATACTTAGAATCCGTAAGCCTATTAAACCCGGTTCAGTCTGGATTCAGAGCAAAGCACAACGCCATAACAGTCCTAGCTAAGGTGACCAATGATTGGCTCCTAGACCTTGACAAGAAGAATCATGTCTGTGCTGTTTTCTTGGATCTTAGTAAGGCATTTGACACAGTCAATCACAGCCTGCTTCTTTCCTCCCTAAGCACCTTAGGCCTGGACCATAAATCTATGTGCTGGTCTGCAGACTACCTCAGAGAACGGAAACAGCAGGTTAAAGCTGAAGGTGATCTTTCTCCATTAAAACCTATGCTGAGGTGCATGCCCCAGGGCTTTATCCTTGGTCCCCTCCTCTTTGCAGTCTACATTAACAACATCAGTGACCCCATCAAAAAAGCCAACATCCACTTATTTGCAGACGACACTGTACTATTCTTGATTCGTCCCATGCCGGAAGCAGCCTGTGAAGACCTCCAAGCTGAATTTAACCTTCTACAATACCAGCTTATAGACAAAAAGCTTTTGCTCAATGCGAAAAAAGACAAAAGCCATGCTGTTCTCCCCCTACCTGCATGCAGCAATTCCTGTGGTGGGGAGGGCCATCCCACAAATTACCACCGTTCTTGGAGAAACACTAGAGTATGTAGCTAAATTCAAATATCTAGGAGTTTGGCTCGATCATAAACTTTCCTTCGACGACCATCTCGAAGAACTACAAAAAAAACTAAGGCAAAGATTAGGACTATTCTACAGAATTAACCACCTGCTACAAAGGAGGCCAAGATTCAACTGGTTCAAGCTATCTTCCTATCTTTAATAGATTACACGGACCTGCTCTACAGCCACTGCACTGCCTCTGCACTGGCTAAGTTGGACACCCTCTACCACAGAGCTATCAGGTTCATTACTGGCCTTCCACTTTCCCACCACTGCTCCCTGTACTCATCGTTAGGCTGGACTTCCCTTCACTATAGAAGGAATAGAAACGCCGCCCTATGGGCCTTCAGAGCGGTGACCAACAAGCTCCCCTCATATGTCTCAGAATGCATTCCCTGGAGTGTGTTAGGCACCTACGCTCTAAGGAGCTATTCCCTAATTGCCCTCCAAGTTCCAAGGGTCAAAACTTGTTTCAGCAAAGCTGCTCTAAGCTTCCGTTTACCCACATTGTGGAATGGTTTATGAAGGAACTTGAAGCTGAGCTGCTCTGTTAGCCTGAATCTCTTCAAGGCGCTCTATGATCGCTACATGAAAGCACCTTGCAAATGTTTTCCTCACCGCTAGCCCACTAATTCTGCAGCTCCCCCTTTCCTTCCTGATGTTCGCCATATTTCTACCCCTGGCTCTCACTCTTTCCCTATTAACTGTTCCTACTGCACCCACCCTTCCCTGTCCACTCCAGCCTGGCTAAAGTCCCACCCAGCCACAGTAGTGTCCCAATTATCTACCCCTCCTCTGTCTTTATCATAACAAACAAGTACACGACAGCCATCGTCACTTTCTGTGGTTTTAGCTCAATTTTTCCCCAGTCGTCAGTAATATATCCCTCCTCTTCTTTACCTCTCTAACCTGCCACCCCATACATGGCCTCTTCCCCCTATATGTGTAGTTACCGGCTGCCTCACTCAAAAGATCTCTGCTTATAACCCCTGTATGCCTATGGTTGCTTGTACATCTGCTGACTTCTTCAATTGTAAAATAATGCTGTTTTTTTTTTTTATTTCAACCTTGTACTGTACTGTATACACTGTATATACTTTTTCTTCCTTGTATATTATTGCTTTTTGTATACCTGCTTCTGTACTGTACTTTGATGTATTCATGACCAGGTCCACCTTGCAAATGAGCCTTCCTCAATGGTGCCCGCCTGGATAAATAAAAATTTTGACTGATTGATTGACAGCACCATGCTGATGATGTATGAAGGGAAATGGCATTAGATATGTCAGCCTCCGGGTAAGCACTGTTTTGTTTTATGTGTAATCAGCCTCTTTCTTCACTCAGCTCAAAGCCGGTTACTAGAGGATTCTCAAAGGGTTCCATCTGACCCTGAGAGTTGTCCTCACAAGAAGAGCTAATTCTTGGAGACAGGATGTCTGGGTGTTTGTGTACAGAGTGTTCTAGCTCAGCAAAAAGCGGGAATGAATTTTTTTCATGAATATACATGGTCCTGCCTGCTCTGACTGTCTATATCTAGGGGAGGCAAGTAGAGGGAGCTAGAATTCCAGACAGTTCAGAGAGAAGGGGAGTCCAGCTCGTCATCTCTGACTGAGTCAGGAGGGGAGAGCTGTGGCCCCAGGGATGGTGGCAGGGTCTCTGGGTCCAAGTGGCACTGTTCCCCTGGAAAGATCACTGGAGTAACATCAGCAGGTAGGATGGTCATTCCAGGAGGGGCCATGGGTACCCCAGAAGATTAAGATTTGGAATGGAAACTTTGGGAGTAGTAGAGGGCCATCCCTCTAGGAAGGTTGCTAGGATCTATGAGGATCTACTCTTGTCATAAAGCTCAGATTGTAAGAGAGCACCATTCAAAAGGGCCCATTTGTAAGTAAGCCTTGCATTAAAGATGCTCTGAGAAAACAGTAAAAACCTAGGTACAGCTGTGTGTTACCCTGACATAGTAGCTGAATGAGTGGGTCATCAGTAGGAGGGAGCTTGGCAAGAGTTGGGGTTGGTAAGTCCCCGTGTGAAGGGTCAGACATGGGAGCCTATTTCTTTGGGCCATTGGGGCTATCAATGCACTGCTGGAGGGAGGCAGGCACAGCCAGACCAACTAATTAATTAATTAGTCATCATGTCATAATGCTGACTTGCTTTATTCATTGTTGTCCCACGAAGATGCAGTAAGACACATGCAGGCACTTAATTGCCCCCTATGGAAGTGCTCCTCCTCCTCCTCCCTGGGAGAGTACCACCTCACACATGGTCTTTTTTATTTATTTATTTATTTATTTATTTATTTATTTATTTATTTTTTGATAACTGGGTAGGTGCGCTAGACACGAAAGTGACTATTTTCAGGCACGACCCAGGAGGTCAACAACACAGGGAGATAACAGTTACATAGAGTACAGTGTCAGGAGCTGTGCAGTACATTTCAGGCGTGACCTGGGGGGTCAAACAACATAGATAGATGACAGTTACATAGAATACAGTGTCAGGAGCAATACATCACAAGCATAAGGTGAGACAAATTTAGGACAAAATAACGATACAATGCATAACTGGTTTAAAATTAAACAATTGTAGGTAAGTGCCCAAGTGTGGATTAACATAGTAACAACAAGAATATGAGGTACATAGAGAAGAAATCTATTGAACGGCGGCATTATAACAAGGTACTGAGAATGAGAGGGTATTGGTCTTAGGAGCACTAGGGTTCTGAGGACCCCATAGGGAGGTTAGGGATGGTAATGGCACCATTAAAATGTGTTTGGTGCAGCTCCAGTAAAAGCTAAATACTAATGCCCCTTTGATCAAGGGTGGAACCTGGCAACAACAATGGTGGGAGTAGTGCAGAGTAGACAGACCCCGGGCATTGGTGGGGATGGAGACCAGAACCCCCATTTGAAATGTAATGTGTACAGTGTGATGTATTAAGTACCAAGCTTTAAGAACTGGAAGCAAGAGAGGTATGGGAATGCCCTAGCAGCTGTGTATCACCCAGGCAGCATAATAAATGCACACAACTTGATCCCAGCTCAGTGTCTGGAACTCAGTTTGTGTGTAGTCTCACATTCTTTGGAGCTCCCGTGTATGGTTCAAGCTCCCCAGACCCCATCACCCCAGACCTGTGGTGGCAAGGTAAAAGGTGTAGGTACACGTTTCTATTGCACAGGGTGGGTGCTCCTCTGATGAGAGATGCCACCATATACCCTTAGACATAGGGGGATGCCTGGCCCTTAGATTTACCCCTAGACACAGAAGGCTGCCTGACCCTTACATATGTATATCGCTCCTCATACTGTCTGGTAGAGAAACTTCTAATTAGTTCATGGAAAAGGGAAAAATACTTTAGATACAAAAAGTAACAACTGGGTACTTTATAAAAAAATTTATAATATTCTTTACTGCTTTGGTGCTACAGTACTATCACCTTAAAAATCCCTTGTTTCTTATATTAGAGGTCAGGCAATGGGTGGAATGAGTATCCCCGCAAAACAATAAGTCCAGATGTGATGCTGAGAACCATAACCTTAATGAGTTACATTTAAAATGAATTGCAGGTTGACTGTCAAACCAAATAAGCAACTGTGTCCTAATAACTATAGTTCAGATACCACCACAAGCTGAAAACTGGGCATCAAAGCTTCCCGGAATATGAGTGCAAATTGCCTCATTAGGCATGAGATTACAGAATCAGCAAATAGATTTTCCCTATTTAAAATGTGTACCACTATCTCCCTATAACATTGTGCAACCTACTGTTAAATTCAGTGTTGGGTCCATGCCTTTTCAATATTTATGTTTTCTCAATCCAATATAACCATGAAAATATTTGGTTAGCAAAATTTGCCGATGGCTGTAGAATAGGTGGTATAATTTGAAATCAAGAAGATGCTGCAGCACTGCAGCATGCCCTAGATTATATACAAGGCTGGACCAGTAAGTATAAATTAGTCCTAAATCATGATGATGCATATGGGGGGGAAAAATTCATATACATTAGACAAAATAAACCTCACAAGTACATCTGATGAAAGGAATTTAGGCATTATGATACCCCAAGATCTTTCATTTAACTCTCATTATAAAAATATAGTCCAGAAGGGGAATATAATCTTAAACTGTATATTTAGACACATTGAAAGTAGGAACAGGGAGGTACTGGTCCCATTGTATTCTTCCCTGGTAAGGCCGGTCCTTGAATATGGGGCCCAAGTCTGGTCGCCCTTTAGAAAAGGTGACATCCAGACGATTGAGAGAGTACAGAAAAGGGCCACCAGGGGATTGAGGGCCTTAAAAATATGAGTTATGAGGCTAGATTGAGGGATCTGGATATGTTTACCCTGGAGTATAGGAGATTAAGGGGGGACTTATGTTTGTTGCATAGAGCATGGTCTGATAATGAGCTCTGGGACATTTTGAGACTACAAAGTAGAGCGTAGACATACTGTATGGGTACTTGCTCTCATCCCCTTCAGATGAATACTAGAAAATGTAATCTGTTGAGAAGCAATATGTGGTATAACCAGAGAGTGGTCCCAGTATGGAATGGGCTCCACCTAGAAGTGGTAGGCAGTATTTCCACAGACCAATTTAAAAAACATATGGATAAGCATTTTAGAGACCGAGAGTAGATATTTCTTTTATAACGTGGTGAGCATTACGGATGTTAGCTAATTACAGCTCTGTTAAACCCATGAAACCTGAGAATGAACAACATTTAAAATAACTAAATGTATCCTGCTGAGAGTTGGATTTTACTATCCAGCCCTCAATTAGGCCATTTTCCTCAGTAAATCAAATAATCTGAATCCCAAACCAAAGTTTTAACCTGATTGGCAGAGAGCATGTTATGTAACAGGAACACAGCCAACTTATACCAGAGTCATAGAAAATATATCTATTTGTATTAATAATAATTTGGGCCTTGCAGGTGTAAAGCAGAGCATCCCCAGCATCTTGAGTTTGGACAGGTTAAAGCCTTTTGAGTCACACTTGTGTCTGTGGACAGATGCCTGTATAGAGAACTGAAGTGTTGTTAAAATGAAGTGCTCCTCTGAGATGCACTTGGTTAACCACCAGTTCTCTGTGCTGTTCCAAGACAATAAGAACTCTATCAGTACTGTGGCAGGTCTTGAAGAACGAGCAGTGGCCTTGGTGGTGACAAGAACTGATGCTGAGAAACTGTTAGACTTCATCATTCAGTCAGATGCAATTACGAAGTAAAAATAAAACAAACTGGAGTGGACTCTACTCACCTGATGAGCTACTGAAGTTGTCCTACTTATGGGGCTGAAGCCCCACCCCAACTGCTACCACAATGCAGGAGGTTGCCATCACAATTCCTCAGGTTCTCACACTTGCAGTTCAGCAATAAAAGTTAAAGTTGGACACTGTGCTGTCACTAAGAAAGTTATCGACACGACGAATGGTGACAAGCAAGTGCAGCGCGATCTACAGGCAGTGGTAGGCAGACTGTGTTACAAAAGTTATTTCTCGATGTTACAGCATGCAGTCTACAGTGGTGGAAAGATGAAGCCTGTGTCTGATGCCACAGTGAGCCATTGCTCCAAATCCATCCCTGTAACTGCCCCCCATTGACTTCCAGGTTTTAACTTCATTACTTAACAAAAAAAAAAAAACACTTAAGGCTGGCCAAGTGGAACTTCGCATATCTTGCAAGGGGGAAGTCTTCCTAACCCTCCGAACCCCTCAGCGTACGAGCCTGGTGCTCATGTGTATTGTTTATAGCAGGATATGTTGATTTTTCTTTTCAACTGTTTACAACAACAACAACATTGCTTTCCTTATGATGAATTGGGTTGGCTTTCTCCAGACCTATGTAGGAAACATCGTGTGTATATTTGTCAAGAAAACATCTTCCAAAAAAAACAGCTAGAGTATGTGATGTTGCATACTCTCTGTTTTTGCAAACTGAATATTGTCTATGGTCTTCTGAATCACCAGCACTATTAATACCTTGAACTGAAACTAAAACGGGCTAGAAGTACCTGCCTCCCTAGCTGAAGTCCTTCAGTGCCCCTTGTGTACTCTCTCAGATCTAGTGAGAAGCCTTTGGCTCCCTTATTCAGAAGCAGACATTTGCATGACGCAAATCATAGCACTGCACACTAAGCAGCACAAGACCATTAGGGAGGCATAGTCATACAAGCAGCATACCTTGTCTGTCACACGCTGCTTGTACGACTATGTGGTTGTGGTAGCACTGAGGAAAGGGCGCAGGTGCAACACACCACAGTCCCCTGCTGGCAACAGACACCCAGAAGCAAAAGGGATAGCACATCCCTAACAGGATGGTGCCTTTGCTCCTGGGTGCCATTTTCAAAAGTTAGTGTGCTAATAACTACACAAGGCATGCAAGGTGCTATGAGGAACTTTGCATACCATAATGTGGCCACTAGCAGTTCTGCGCAATGCCTCTGTGCCTTTGTATGCGTGGAGGCTTTGTGCTGATCATCAGCCATTGGCCTCTCCATGACCAAAACTCTGCTGTAGATAGATATATATACAGTATCCCTAGCAGTTAGAGATGTTCAAAGTCAGTAAAACTTGCTCTGCGAAATATGTTGTGAATGGCGCTCAATTCGCCAAGCGCAATTTGTAAAATTTGCTAATTCATTGAGTGCGGACCGACGGTGAAGTGTGAAATTTCATGGGTGAAATTCCACATTTCACAGCAAAAGCTATTGTACTAGTAGTGGACCCCCCCCCCACCACCACCACCGATCACTGGTCCCAATGTAAAATAATATATATAAATCACTAGTGTCTAGTGTCCCTTGCCCCCTCCCCTCCCAGTCGATCACTGGTCCCAACGTAGTATATATAAAATCCCTGGTGTCTAGTGGTTCTCCTGCTAATCGCTGGCCCCAGGATAAAAAAAGAAATTTTAAATCCCTTGTCCCCCCATGCCAATCACCGGCCCCAAGGTAAAAATAAAGAAATATCAATGAAATCCCTGTCAAACTAGTGCTACACCCATCCTGTTCCAATCCCCTTTCTCACAATTCATGTATATTTGGCAGTATTCTGGTACTACCTGATCCCTTTCATCCCACTATATATATCCCTGGCAGTCCAGTGATGCCCTCCCACCCTGATTCCTGTTATGTAGCTAAGTAAACCCTCCCTTGCACAGCTACTCAGCACCTACTACCGTTCCACTACTGTCTGGCACCTGACTCACCCAAAGAAGCTTAACATTGTCCTGGGGGACGATAGGAGGTTGGCAACCTCTGTCAACCTCTTCTCCTCACCTTGGCCAGCAGCCATGTAAATGAATGGGACTGAGCACATGCGTTCTTTAGAAACAGCTATTTCTACAGTACAAGTGTGAAGTCCCTTTTACTCAGATGGTGACTGGCTGTGGTGGTAAGAGGAGGTTCTGTGCCAGTGGCCATCCTTCTCTCACCCCCTGATGATGTCCAGCTTCTTAGGGTGAGTTGGGTGCTAGATTGGGGGGGGTGATGGGTGCTGATTGTGTGGGTGGGGTAGTTACTTAGTTATACAATGAAGAATGGGGGGTATACAAATAAAAACATTAAACACAATCAGTGGTTTACTCAGAGGATAATCAATCCATAGAACAGCTTACCAGTGGATGTTGTGGAGAGTGATACCATGTTTTTCTTTAAACACGGATTAGATAAACACATGGGAATGCAAATATTCTCCTTCCACCATTGAAATATGGTGGAGATTTCGCAGTAGGCATTCGGTCTCTCAAACTCATGATACTCTATGAATCTATGACAGTGTGAAGTACCACGGACTACCATGGATATATCAACTCCCGGTACCAACTACAATGGGACAACTGGGATCGGGGTGGGAGGGGGTGCCAACAGACTGTCAGGGATATATATATACCTACCTTATACAAACAGAGCTAGGGGCTAGGGTGGGATACCACTGGACTACCAGATTTTTATACAATGGGATAATGGGACTGGAGTTCGTGGGGGTACCATTAGACTGTCAGGGAAGTATACATTAGGAGGACATGGAGTGGAGCAGGAGGAGGACATGTTTCTTTTATTGTCTGGCACCAGGGCTGACAGGAGTGGGTGGTCCTGCACCACTGTGCATGTTACGAGTATGGTGTTGAAAGCAGCAAATAGCATTGCCTTGCCTAGAGACGCCCTCTGGTGCAGGGCCCTAAGCTCCTAATCACCCCAGGACAGACAGCTATACAGAGCATCCAGAAACAAATGTACCTGGGCTATCCGGCAAGCAAAGGCGAACTACTACAAACAATTCCTCACCTCTACATGGGGCTCAGGGAAAAACTTCTGGAACAATATTAAGGAACATTGTGGGAAAACTGTCTCCCCTGCCCCAGTGCAGCTTCAAGTCGAGGGAGCCCTAACCCAGGACCCCTCTACCATCTCCAATACTCAAAACAACACCTTCTCAGACCTCAGTCACATACTCCTGCATAACTTCTTTGACCCTGCCCCCAGCTGCCCCTCGGGCCCCTCAGACACAAAGCCCCCCCCTTCCAGCTGCGAACTATCTCCTGCAAGAAGGCCATGCGCTACCTCTCCAAAGCCCTGGCAAACTCGCGCTACAGCAGTGACTCCCTTGACCTTAAAATTCTCCGACTAACTCTGGACATGACCTTGCCACATCTTACCAAAATACTTAACTGGTCACTATGCCTTAGCCAATTCCCAATGTTATGAAAAAAAGGAATTATAACACTAATCCTAAAGAGTGGTGACCCCACCTCCCCTAGTAATTACTGACCCATCACGATCCTACCATCACTCTCTAAGGCGCTCAAAAAAATTGTGTTGGACCAACTTGCAGACTACTTAGCAAAACAAAATCTTCTCTGCCAAGAACAACACAGTTTCAGGAAGGGTTACAGCACAACCACTGCCCTCCTAGAATTTACATCTTACATACATGAGGCACTGGAACAAGGGTCAGTCACAGGTGCTATCTATGTCGACTTGACAAAAGTGTTCGACACTGTCAATCACGCCCTACTTCTCCACTCTCTTCCCTCCTACTATTTCTCTCCTGAGGCCATATCCTGGTTCAAAGACTATCTCACCGGCCGGACCCAACAGGTCAGAATCAACACCACCCTCTCCACCAACAAACTAGTCCTAACGGGCGTTCCACAAGGGTCCATTCTAGGGCCGCTTCTTTTCACTCTTTTCCTGAACTTCCTCCCTCAATCCTGCAGTAGGAAGCTCTTACTCTATGCAGATGACGCAGTAGTGTTCTGGAAACACCCTCAACCTCACTCCCTCCAAATTGCCCTGCAAGGTTTCTTTAAAGAAATTGAATCCTGGTTCACTGAGCATCGCTTAGTACTTAACTACAACAAAATTAAATCCATGATCTTTGCCCATCGCCAAAGCCCACTCAGTACTGCCCCCCTATCCTGCTTCAACTCACATGGCCACCTTATCGAACAGGTATCTAACTTCAAATATCTGGGTATCCTGCTTGACATGTCCCTCACCTACCACACACATATTAAACACCTCACCTCTGCTGTAAACACCAGGCTGGGTATTCTATATAGACTTAAGCACTGCCTACCCCCTCAGGTCCTACGTCTCACTGTATCCTGCTCAGTCCTTTCATTGGTGGATTACGGGATTGTAATCTATGGCACCACTGACCTAACCTCCATTCACTGCATCACCCTGGCCCTTAACAGGGCATGCCATCTTACCACAGGCTGTGATAGATTAACACACACACGTATGAGCTCTACAAGCTGGTGGACTGGCTGACCTTTGAAGGGAGGCTCAAATATCACACTTGCCTCCAAGCCAAAAAAATACTAATGAACTTAGCTTCCCAGAGGCCTACACCCCCTCATCCAGCCAGTCCCACACAGGAGGGCCCCTAGACACACTGCTAGCGCCTCCCTCCTTGCTCCCCACTGTAGAATCTCACTAGGACAAAGGTCCTTCCATTATCATGCCCCCCACTGGCTAAACAATCTACCACCCTTCATCTCCCAGGCCCCTAGTCTTGAACTATTTAAAACTGGTATCATGAACCTTCTCCTTGATTCTGGTGACTGTGGCTGTAGCCAAACCCCCCGCCCATATCTCAAAAGAAGGTGTAGTTAAAATAAAAGTTCCCACCCCTGCTGTAAATAAACTCTGACTCAGGGCCCTGTTAAAGACCCTCTGATTCTGTATCCAGACTTGTCTAGCAACTATGACACAGGGTCTACATAGGCCCTAAGGTGGTAGCTAATTTGTATTATAAAAACTCTGTGCCTTGTGAACAATGTATAACTGTTATTATGTGTAGTGTTTGTGTTTCCTGTACTGATGAGGAGCCTTTGCAAAGGAGTCTACGACTCAAAGGATTGTAATTCTGATTTCTCTCAAATAAATAAAAAAATACATAAAACCTTTCAGCACTTCCTAAATCCTCTCCATATACCACTGCACCCTGTATGCAAGCGATTCATCTCACTTGCATGGCTGCAGTGGTGTATTTAGATCAACAAACATGCCACTTAGAGACGTGCTGCTTGTACTGCCCTTTTGAGTGGAGCAGCAGCCACGCTAATGGGCTTTCATCAGCGCTACATCCCATAAGCGTGGTGCTAAGCCTGTTTCACCTTGCTAATGGTTTACTATGAGAGCCTTTATCATTTATCCCAAAGTGTGCTACCAACATGGGGCAATAGGCCTTATCATCCCTTGCACCAGATACTGAAATCATCTTCCTTTGGGATTGCATGACATTTCTGCTCATCTGCTATTAAGAACTGAACTACAAAAATACCTACACGTCTAATTCCTGTGTCTACACAGTGCATATTGTATATAATAATGACTTGCTTTACTTGTAAGGATTGCTCTGCACCAATGTTGATACCTGCTATGTCTTGGTTGCATTTTTTTCCCTTCAGTACTGTATAATTTGTTCTTCTTATCTGTGCTGTACTTGATGTCATTTTAAAACTCTGCATATGCCTGTTTGGTAGTGTCACAGTGCAGTCCTGGCTTGCTCTTGAAAGTAGGCACCGTATGTCTAGTGCACTTTCCTGGTTTCGAAAAGACTAAATGTTACAATGATTTATTACTCTGCATCAAGTCCTGGTAACATAGTAACCTCCAGTTTAATGCCCTTAAGGGAATTTCCAAGTAATTTCCAATATTGATTAGATTTAATCAAATGTAGATGTTTGAAATACAATTCTCAGTACTAGCCTGCTATCTTTAACAGACTGTATCGGATGTAAAATTGATTTTGTGTTTGTATTCTGCAGCCCTTCTCCCTCCCAGGTCACCCATGAAAACAAGCCATAAATTATTCCTAGTGGTTAAAAACTAACTTAATATCAATGGCATCACACAATTTACAAACAAAAATGGCCACCCCCAAGTGCAGCGGTGCTTGTAGCAGAAACAAAATCAGAACAGAAAACATTTGGGCATGGAGTGCCTCCTTTGCATTTAATGACGTTGGTACTTTTAACCTCATATATAAACTGTTATTGGAATGCAAGATTAAAACTGCACAACACTGTGACCTGTGTGATATCTGATGCTTCACTGTCAGATGAACGTTTTTTCAAGGGTGCCATTTTTATCTTATATTTAAATAAAGGTTTAAAGCTGTAGTTATACACCGTCTCCAATTTTTCCTCTTTGTCATAAAGTTTACCAGCACCAGGAACGCACAAGAATTAATCAGTTACACAGTGAGAAAAGTTAACGGATGCTGACGGGTACTATATCTTAAGGGGTTGGAAATAAAACACTAATAGACATTAAAACCAGGATTTATAAAATGTGGCTGTGTTTCTTTAAATGTGTAGTGGCATTGGTGAGTTATGTAAGTCATGGCTGCAGCTGGTTTCCAAGAATCAAGTTTTAAGAAGGAGCTGTTGATTCTATCTCTGTTCAGCCTGTTTAGTTGTCATAATCAATCAGGTGATAGGAAATACCTGTTAGAACTTGCTAGTGATTGCTGTTCTTTGCACCTACAAGCAGAAAGGGAGACCTCACAGATGGAGACTTGATATATACTGTGCTTTTCATGTTGTGAATTAAAGGAAACAGAGGCAGAGCTGGGATTTCATATTGGGGCGGGGCAGAAAAGCTTAACTGGCTTAGGACATTGAACCCATGACATTTTTTTAAATGTGCCAGGCTTACAAATATTTATTTTTCTTTAGAAGCAAAACCTCAACAATAACAGTATTCTTAAAACCAGTGCACTTTCATGAGTCCAGAGCAACAAGTCCCATGGCATGAAGCTTTGCCTGCATTTCTAATCAGGAGGACCTACTCACACCAGAAATGCCTGTTTTAACCCTTTAGCAAACTATTTTGTATGGGTTTATTTTTATACCATCCATGCACCAAAGCATTGTTATTAGAATGAAAACCCATGTTGGGTGGGAAAAGGGTGCGGTGGTGGATGGCATTAACTGTAGTGGCCAGTGGGGAAGAGTTGTGATCCATACACCTGCAGTAAGGGCGGCTAGGGGCCTATGGATGTTAATCCAGGTTACATCCTCTGGCACAGGTCTGCAGTGGTGTCCATGTGGAAAGTAATACAGAGCTGGGGGATTGGGAAAGGAAAGGGAGTGGCTATGGGGAATCTGGGATAAAACTCACCACCTATATGGCAGACTCTTCATACCTCGTAACAATTTGCTGCTCAAATGTTGGGACACTGATATTCAAAATGTAGGAAAATGAGGGACGCTGGGCCTCACAATGTGGATATAGTATCAAGCATGCAAGACACAAGCTCAGAAAATTGGAAATAAGTGTTTTTTTCGTGTACAGTTTCATTTTGATTCAATAACATCACACAGTAAATAATGTTTGCTTAAAGTTTGTTTCCAATATGCATGTTTGAGCAGTTATGAGTGCAGATGACACCAAGATCTGCAACAGAGTCGACACACAGGAAGGGCTAGAAAAAATAAGAAATGATCTACAACTACTTGAGGAATGATCAAGGGTATGGCAGTTGGGTTTCAGTGCTAAGAAGTGTAAGATAATGCTCCTGGGACACAGAAATCCAAGAGAGGAATACAGGCTGGGGGAGAGGGGGGAGCAGGTTCTAGCCACCATGAGTCAGGAAAGAGACCTGGGGTTATTATACCTGATGACCTGAAGTTGTCCAAACAATATGAAAAAGCAGTGTGGAAAGCAAACAGAATGCTGGGGTGCATAGCAAGGGTCATAACCATTAAGAGTAGCGAACTGGTGTTGCCACTACACGGATCACTGGTGAGGCCTCATCTAGAGTACTATCTCCAGTTCTGGAGACCGCATCTCAGGAAGGACATAGACAGAATAGAAGCAGTCCACAGGAGGGCAACAAAAATTATGCATGTGCTTCAGCACAAGCCTTATGAGGAAAGAATCAAGGAACTTAACATCTATTCACTGGGAAAGAGGGGATATGATAGAAACTTTCAAATACCTGGAAGGAAGCATATTACACAGAAGGAAGTGCACAGGGACAAGGGGGCATGCCATGATGCTTGAGGGAGGGAGGGAGGAAGGCTTAGGGGGAATGCTAGGAAATATTTTTTCACAGAGAGGGTGATGGATCCGTGGACCAGCCCTCCGGCAGAGGTGGTAGAGGTGAAAACAGTACAGGAAATCAAAAGTGCATGGGACAAGCATAAGGGCACCCTGCTGTGCAGCAGAGCGGGGGAACGGCAGTCCGGATAAGGATAGGGATTGCCAAACCAAGTAGGGAAATGGGCAGACTAGGTGGATCTGTTGGTCCTTATCTGCCATCATATTCTATGTTTCTATGGATGAGAGATATCCTTTGTAATGTGGAGCAATTGAAAGATCTGGACACCGTGCCACTCTGATTGCCAGGTGCAGTCTGATTCTCACAGGGTGGGCTAGCCAAGACTATGAATAAACAATGCATCAAAAACCAAAAGCCAGTGGGCCCCAAATGTATTAATGTGCACTAGTACAAATATGCAATATCTTCATCCCCACACACCAAACCACCATCATACACTAAAGATGAGGAGCCTGACAGAATCCCAACATGCAACTGCCTGGCAGCTGATATCCGGACACCATCTTCCCAACACTGAACTGCCCGACAGGTGTACAATCCCGACATAGGACTGCCTGACAGTTCAAGTCTCAGCAACCTAGAGTTGGTTATATTTAATCTTGGAGGGGGTGGGGCGGAGTCCCCCTCATGAATATAGTGTGCAAAGTGGCAGGTGCATTGACTGATGTGAGTAGGAGGACCTGCTGCTCGCGTGTTAATCTGGTGCTGTGGCTCTGTGGTTCCACTTTCATCTCTGATGTTGTCAGCTGTTTTGTTTGAACCTATGCACTTGCACTGTGATTTGTGAGATTTTCATGTTTTGGTTGTGCAGTGGCATGAAGGATTGGGTCATGTCATAAGGTGTTTTTTTTTTGTTCTTCTCTTGGTTGGTTCGTGTTACTGTTTTGCCTATTGTCTGACAGTTGTTTGTCGGTATTTTGTGGTTGTTGGTCATATGCTTGTTGGGATTTTAATGTCAGAAAGTTATTTGTGGGTCTACTGTTTGTCAGGATTCTGTAGTAAATCCTTAAAGGTGTTCCCCTGAAAACTGTTCAAATCACCATCACAGCCATCATAAATCAAAGTACCAGTGGTACTGAGAGGCGGAAAGGTATGATGGATGTGTAATGTCTGTATAGTGAAAGACACGTATGCATGCTAAACAATGTACATGCAGATGCTACACAATACAGATACATACATGCATGCAAATACACACACACACCTCAAAATAATAAACAAGCATATCCCACATAATGCATAAACTCAGAACTTTGAACAGGAAGTAGGCTGTTGGTAAAACTAGGATGTGCAACTTATCCAGTAGGTAAGGAAATGGGCAGACTGGGTAGGCCAAGTGGTCCTTATCTGCTGTCAAAGTCTATGTTTCTATGTTTCTGATCAGTTCCTGCACTAGGGCCTCTCTGGAGTCAGTATAATCTGTTGTCAATTTGAAATAATGCTTCCTAAATTGCATTCAAACCTCAGAGTCTCAGCTGGAACTTTTAAAGTTGTCAGCAATATAGAACTTCAAACCTTTCTGAAAATGCATCACTAATATCAGCAAAACCATCTAACAATTTCTGTCATACTACATAGATTGTAGTGAGAAAGAAAAGTTCCACAATGGGGATCAAACCCAGGCATGCATATTGTGGAGGGGGTCCAGAATGGAGAAAAACAGTTCTTCAAGTACATTAACGAAAAAAGGAAGAAAGGAGGGGGAACTATAAGGCTGTTAGATGGGGATAGGGTGACTGGGGCAGACAGACAAAAGGTCACCATCCTTAACTATTACTTTGGCTCAGTTTTCACTAGGGAGCATGGTAGACCCTTGTCAGAGAGTGACACCACAGCAGCCATTTAGGGGGTCCCAGAGATAGTAGTATTTACTAGCGAAAGGGGCCTGAAAGGGCTGGCAGCCCTAAAGATTGATAAAGCAGCAGTACCAGATGGGTTGCATCTGAGAATACTCAGCAAAACTGGCTGATTCCCTGGTAAGTCTACTCAACAGCTCTGTAAGGACAGGGATGGTTCTGAAGGATTGGAGAGTGGTGCATGTAGCTCTGCTTGATAATGGGAGGACAAGATACAAGCAGGGAACTACAGACCTGTCAGTCTTATCTCTATTATAGGGGCACTGATGAAGTCACTAGCCAAAAAGAATCTCATGAATTACTGGAGAGCAACAGTCTCCAGGACAGTAAGCATCACAGATTTGTGACAGGGAAGTCTGGTTGGATAGAGGCCACACTGTGCATTTGCTCTACTTCGACTTCAGCAAGGCTTTCAATTCGGTACCCCACAGATGCTTGCTGAGGAAGATGGAGGAGCTGAGTGCAGCTAAGGTCATAGTAAACTGGGTAGGCAACTGACAAAAGGGGGGGTAGCAGAGGGTAGTGGTCAGTGGGATTAAATCAGAAGAGAGGGAGGTCAGAAGCAGTGTTCCACAGGGATCTGTTCTGGGTCCGATCCTCATCAACATATTCATCAACAAGTTGGTGAGGGGATCCAGGGCAGGCTGTGTCTCTTTGCAGATGACGCTAAGCTCTATGGGAGGGTGGATAGTGATTAGGAAATAAAGGAAATGCAGAGAAACTTGCAAAAGCTGGAGTGGTGGTCAAGGGTTTGGCAGTTGAAATTCAGTACTAAAAAGTGCAAGGTAATACACCTAGGGAACAAGAGCCTCATAACAGAGTACTGGATGGGAGCGGTGAGATTCAGTACACAGCTGATGAACGAGACCCTGGAGTTAAGAGGAGGGAGGTTCAGGAGAGATGTGAGGAAATATTATTTTACAGAAAGGGTGGTGGAGCCATGGAACAGGTTGCCAGCTGAGGTGATGTGTGCAAGAACTGTAAGTGGTTTTAAGCATGGGTGGAACATAATGAAGGGTATAGTGGTTGCTCAGGGTGTCGGAATCAGGGAGGGCAATGGGGGGAGGGAGCGTTTGGACCCTGGAGCAACAGTGGGCCATAGGGCTAAATAAGAAACTCAGGCAGACTGGACTCACCTTTAGTCTTTTTCTGCCATCATTGTGTATGTTTCCATAAGCAAGCAAGGTATATTTTTGGACAGTTCCACCTATATAGAACGCGGGCGGCAGTATGCTCGGTCATTATGGTGCCACATGCATAGGTTGTAGTCATCTCTTTTAGTAGGGGGCTGTGCCCTCCATACCCCCACCTCACCTTTCTAATGATACCAACACCATGAGAGCCAACCTTAGGGAGGGGGCGGCGATCCCAGCATTTGATGCCGTAATGACCCGGCGCTGTAATGACAGTGCTCAGAGTGCCATAAGTGCTTTGGGACATAACTCTTAGAGGTGAGAAAGCTGAAGCAGACAGTTTATCCAACAGATTGCCAATATAAAGAAACATAGAATTTGTTGGTATATAAAAACTGCCTGGCCCACCCAGTCTGCTCAGTTTGTCTTTGCCTATACTGTCACCGCAGAACCTACCTGATCACTGGCTATTTCACTCCCCCTGCTTTCCTGTTAAGATTCAAATAATAAAAAAATAAAAATAAAAAATTTGTGCCTATCCCATGCATGCTTGAAGCCCTGTATTATTTTTGCTACTACCACCTCTGCTGGAAGACCCTGCCAGGTGCCCACCACTCTTTCAGTGAAGACGTACTTCCTCCAGTAGCGGCTCTAGCCATAAATGGTTACCAGGGCACAGCTGGGGCACAACAGATGGCAGCCAGGGCACTGATATATTGTTACTATGGGGGAAGCTGTGCACCATATGGGGCACCAACTGGGGCACAGCATTTTTTTAACAGGGCATGTGCCCTGGCGGGCCCTGGTGTAGAGCCGCCACTGACTTCCTCATATCCCTTCTAAATTTCCCCCTTCCAGCTTCATTGCATGCCTTCTTGTCCTGGTGAACCTCCTCTTCTGAAAAATACTCCCCATCTGCACCTTGTTCACTCTCATGAGGTACTTATAAGTCTATCATGTACCCCCTCTTCTCTCTTCCAGGGTGTACATATTGAGATCTCTCAGTCTCTCCTCATAGGGCTTATGGTGCAACCCCTGCACCATTTTAATTGCCCTCCTCTGGATAGCCTCTACCCTGTCTATGTCCTTCCTAAGATGTGGTCTCCAGAATTAGACACAGTACTCATGGTGGGGTTGCACCAATTATTGATACAGTGGTAACACCACCTCGCTCTTTGCTGGTGATTCCCCTCCCTATGCACCCCAGCATCCCACTGGCCCTGCCTATTGCCTTGCTAAATTGCCCCGACACCTTGAGGTCATCAGATATGATAACCCCAAGGTCTCTTTCCTGCTTTGTGACCATCAATACTCCCCCTCCCCATTTTATACTCTGCCCCTGGGTTTCTGTGCCCTAGGTGCATGATTTTGCACTTTTCTGCATTGAAACCCAGCTGCTATACCTTCAACGACTCCTCAAGTGTTTTCAGGTCCCTACTAATTTTCTGCTCCCCTCCGGAGTATCTACCCTATTTTGCAGATCTTGGTGTCATCTGCAAAGAGGCATATATTTTCTTCCAGCCCTCTTCTACAATGTCACTTTATGAAGATATTGAAGAGGATTTATCCCAACACTGAGCTCTAAGGCACCCCACTGGTCGCTCTCCCCTCATTGGAGTGAGTGCCATTTACCACCACCCTCTGTTGCCTATCCATCAACCAGTCCAGTATGGCATGGTGTCGAAGGCCTTGCTGAAGTCTGTGTAGGCCATGTCCACCACCCCTCCCTGATGGTCACTGACTTGAAGAACTTGATCAGGTTCATCCGAGATGATGACCTCCCCCTTTGAAATTCATGCTGTCTTGGATCTTGCAACCTACTGGATTCAAGATACTCTACTATCCTTTGTTGCAGTAGTGTTTCCATTAACTTCCCCACCACTGATGTTACACTGCCCAGTCTATAGTTGCCAGTCTCCTCACTGCTGCTGCATTTATGAAACGGGGCTACATCTGCCCTCCTCCAGTCCTCTGGAACTACTCCTGTTTCCATTGAATTGTTTAATAGGGCTGTTAGAGGCACAGCCAGTACCCCCCCCCCGAGCTCCCGCAGTACCCTTGGATGTATCTCTTCCCGCCCCATAGCCTTATCCACTTTCAGATTTGCAAGTCCTCTCAGGCCTCTTTCCTTTGTGGATGGATTTGTGTCCACCCCCACCTCCCCACAGTGTTTCTGCTGCTTTGTGTGGTCTGTTCCCATCTCCCTCCACTATGAATACTGAGCAGAAGCATCAACTACCCCTTTGGCTATTCTTTCCTCCATCTGCAACTTTGCACCCATCACCACCTTCCCTGCTTTCCTCTGCTTCTCTTGGTACACCTTCCTACCCTATTACTTTTGTATCTCCTTCTACGTCCTGAATGTTATCCCTTTAGCCTTTACCTTTGCAGCCACTTCCATCAAGAAGCATAGTGGTCTCTTTCTTCCTGTTTGAAGATGGCGGCCACGCTGGACTAGCCGTCAGTTGCAGCAGCACTTCAGAGTACTTAGAGTACTCAGAATTTTCTTTTTTGTTGTTTATTTGTCATTTTTTATTCTTTGTTTTTGAGTTATTTTAATTATTTAGTGGTAGTCAGTCAGGGTCCTGAAGTGAGGTATTGAGACAGAAAATAGCATCTTCGGGACAAATGGATTAGAGGATCTCCGGTATGTTTTTAATTGAGTTGTTCACTGCAAACTTTAGTTGACCATCAGTTTGAATCAAACTGTGATAAGGTTCATCAGCTAACCGCCCTGCCTGCCGGTGGAGTCCCCAGCTTGGGATATTGAGTGATTGGTGGAAATCCATGGACTCTGCTGGGGAGTAGTATTACGTTCGCCTGACCCCCAGGGGAGGAGAAAGTTTGAGAATCTGAGGTGGAACTATTGAAGGAGGGTGATTCAGGCAGAATAGCAATCATGGAGTATTGGTAGCTGGACGCCTTTTTTCGAATATCATCGGACGATTTTTGCTGGCGGACTGTGTGTTGTTGGTCCTTTCCGGGAGCTGCTGAACAGGCAAATTGTGGAGGTTGGTGGGAGAATTGGGGGGTTCTGCTCTGGCCCATCCGAGGGCAGCTGCTTTGTGCTGGGCCCACGACGGGAGATGCTGGTCCGGGTCTGCTGGAGGGTGGATCTTGGCTGCTGGTGGCCTTAGGTTCCATGGGGGAGGGGGGGAATCTGCTGTTGAGCGGACACCAGGCTGTGGGCCGAAGTTGGGGGTTCAGTTGACAGGTCGGCTGTCTTTTGGGATGTGGGTTTTGAGAGACCCTTTGTGTTTCCCAAGATCTGTGTTCCAGCATGTGGTATAGTGCTCCTAGATGGAAGGATAATAAGATCTGTAGAGAAGGCATCGTCAGCCCACACAGCGTACATGGGAAGGATTTGTCATCAGACATACTATCGGTTAGACTTTTTTGGGCATGGCTCTATTGCATGTTCTTAGGCAGTGAGAGCGCCTTTAATAATTCTGTTTTAAAATAACTTTAAATAATTTCTGCTTCCCTATTACCAAGGTTCATAATGAGAGCTGAATTTTGGTTTTAGGCTCTGATTTCATTGCCTGAAGAGGTGAGAGCTTGGATGGACCTTTAAAAAATCTGCCTAAAGTGACTTTTATTGATCTGTAAAAGACTGACTTAATGCCATAAGATTTTATTTTATATTTAATTTGTTTAGTCTTATTTCAATTTATTTATTGTAGAAGGGGTGTCTGAGATTATTGTTAGTTTGTTTATTTAAGGGTGGGCAGTTGTTAGGGGGTAGAGGGCAATTTTGTTTATTTAGAGTTTAATAGTTTTTAGTTTTTGTATTAATTTAGTTAGTTATTTAAGTGGGATTTCTTGACATTTTTGGAGTGTATTTGCTGTTGTTGGGTTCTACATTATGTGTAGGAGGCCTACCCCTATGGTCGTGCGCTATTCATCCTCCGCCCTTCATGCCCTCCATCCTTTCTCCCCCCCATTACAGTTATCTGCATACTAGCACTGTAGAGCGCTAGGTATTGCCCGAGGGGGGGAGGGGGGTTAGGGGGTGTGAACAGTGGAGGTCGAATGAGCAGGGCCATCGAATTTGTGTAGTGAGATCCAAAAGACGCCCTGGGGTGAAATGGAATCTGGAGCATGGTCCTCTATGCCTAGTTTCCATACCCAAGGGCACCACCAATATTGGTGGGCGGGTAGCCCAAGCCGCTCCAGAGGCCTGTCGTACCTGAGCGGTGTTGTGTAATGCCAGATCCATCAAAAATAAGACTGCAGTTATTGCAGATCTTTTTGGGTCGGTGGATCTGGCTTGCATCACCGAGACATGGCTAGATGAGAATGCAGGCCCCATATTAGAGGGCGCTAATCTGGCCGGGTACTCAGTGTTGCACTGCTCGAGGTCGGACCGCAGGGGGGGGGAGGGTGCGGTCTGTTTTAAGACTGAACTGGGCCTCACGAGTGTACCAGTTGAGGAGGCTGAGTCATTCGAGTGTAACGTAGTGGCAGGTGTGAGTTGTAGGATCGCCCTCATTTACTGTCCACCAGGTGATGAGAAGCGTTTCCTGCAAGAAGTTGCAGACTTCGTCATCAACATGGCATTTGAGTCACCCAGACTGATGGTCCTGGGTGACTTCAACGCCTGGGTCGATAATGAACTCTCACAATTTGGTCAACACTTCCTCCAATTGATGACGTCTTTGGGCCTTACACAAGTTGTTACTTCTGCCACTCATAAAGGTGGTCACTCCCTTGACTTAGTCTTTCTCCTGGGGGTCGATGCCTTCGATTTGGGGGTGAAACCAGTTGGATGGTCCGATCACTACACTGTGGGGTTCAGTTTTTGCACCTCACCTCATATGCCTACCCCTGTGGAGATGGTCAGATACTGCTCTTTACAAGATGTAAGCTCTGAGGGCCTGATGGCAGTGCTTGACCTATCCAACTTTTCTGGAGTGTGCAGTGATCCAGAAACCTTGGTGCTGGCTTATAATAAGGCTGTCTCCTCAGCTCTGGATAATATTGCTCCTGTTCATGTTCATCCTTTCCCCCTTAGCTCTTGCTTTGATGGGACCTTGAGGGAGATGCGGCGGTGAGGACGAAGATTAGAACATTGCTGGTGGAGATCCGCTCCCTTGATGCCAACCATCTTAGATTGATGGATCATTACCAAGTCTATCATTCCACACTCTCCCATAAGAAGGTAGAGTTCCTGTCCGGGGCTGCTCAGAACCAACCAGCTCAGCTCTTTCGAACTGTAGACAGACTGTGCAACCCAGCCTGTCTGCAGGTTCGAAGAGCCTTTTCACAAATAGAGTGTGATGAGCTTGCTCATTTCTTTGTGGCTAAGGTGGCTGACATCAGGGCAACGCTCCGGCCAGCACCTTCTATGGGAGAAGCTAAGGATCAGCATTGGGCCACTAACCCCGAGCTCTCGAGGAGTTCCTTTGACCAACCAAAGCTCATTGATCTCATGCGGATTGTCCAGGCTATGCACCCTACCTGCTGTAGTTTGGATCTGGGCTCAACTTCCCTGATTAAGGGTTGTTGTGATGTCATTGGCCCAGTCCTAGCACGGATAGTCTGGTGCTCTTTGGAGATGGGTGAGTTTCCTAGCTCCCTGAAAGAGGTGGTGGTAACACCCCTCTTGAAGAAAGCTTCTTTGGACCCAGACTGCCATGCTAACTACAGACCAATCTCTAACCTTCCCTTTGTGGGGAAGGTGATTGAGAAAGTAGTGGCGATGCAGCTGGAAAACCATTTGACCATCCATGACATCTATGAACCATTCCAGTCTGGTTTCCGAAAGAGGCATAGTACTGAGACTGCACTGGTTCGGGTGCTCAATGATCTCCTGATGGTGAGAGATCAGAAGAGCCATTCCATCTTGGTTCTTCTTGTTCTGTCTTCAGCGTTTGACACTGTGGACCATGGGGTTCTCCTCGAACACCTGAGGTTCATCTGTGACCTGTCTAGTACAGTTCTCAGGTGGTTTAGATCTTTTCTCACTGGCAGAACTCAGAGGGTGGTGTCAGGGATTAATTCCTCCAGCCCAGTCTCTCTGTCATGTGGGGTACCTCAGGGTTTGGTGTTGTCCCCCATGTTGTTCGCAGTGTACATGCTGCCCCTCGGAGACATTGTAAGAAGGTATGGGCTGAGGTTTCACTGCTATGCTGATGATGCCCAGCTCTACCTATCTTTTGCACCCGACCAGGATGGAGCTTTCTCAACTTTTAATATCTGCCTCACTGAAATTCAGAGCTGGATGGAATCGAGTTGGCTAAGGTTGAACTCGGAAAAGACGGAGGTATTGGTTGTGGACCCGGGTCACTGGATAGAGGAGAAGGGGGCTGGTTTGCCTTCAGGACTTTTTCTTGGTGGCTCCCAGCTCCCCATCTCTGAACAGGTGCGAAATCTGGGAGTGATTTATGACAATGGGCTGATACTGCGGTCGCAGGTGTCGGCGGTCGTCAGATCTTCCTTTTACCATCTGAGGAACATCTCCAGGATTAATTACCTTGTTCCATCCAGTGATCTGCCTACATTGGTCCATGCCTTTGTGACCACATGCCTTGATTATTGCAACTCCCTTTATCTAGGGCTACCAGGGGTTGATATCCGCCGCCTGCAGCTAGTGCAGAATGCTGCGGCCCGGTTATTGATGGGGTACTTCTCGTACCTGTCATATTTCTCTGGTACTACGCGAACTACACTGACTGCCAGTTCAGTGGCAGATCACCTTTAAAGTCAGACTTCTGACTTATAAGGCCCTACACAGACTTGGCCCGGACTACCTGAAAGAGCTTCTGGTACCCTACTGCCCTAGGCGATCTCTCCGCTTGGCGGACGAGGTGTTGCTAGAGATTCCAAGGGTTTCTTTAAAATCTTTGGGGGGCCTGTGCTTTTATGTATACGGCCCCAGCCCTCTGGAATTCTCTACCCCATCTACTTTGGGAGTGAACATCCGTGGAGGAATTTAAACCGGCCTTGAAGACCCATTTATGGGAACAAGCTTATTTGACTTGATGTTATTTAATCAGATCTTAGGGAATTTATATTTACTGTACAGTATATTTGTTTTAGTATATTTTATCTGGAATTTTGTTAAAGCACCTTGGTTCAAGAAAGGCGCATAATAAATATTATTATTACTATTTTACCCATCTTTTTTGTACAGAGATTTGTTGCCTTCACTATGTCATCCCTTAATTTGGCTCACTGTTCCTCCACCCCACCTGGGCAGTTCCCCCATTAGGTCATCTCTGAGGGATTCAACTATTTTTGTAAAATCTGCCCTCCTCAAGTCCAGGACCCTTGTCTTTGTATAATATGTCTCTGCTGCTGTACAGTGATCGCTGGTCCCCTGATGGCATCCAATTTTCACGTCTGCAATACTGTCCCTGTTTGTGAGCACCAGGTCCAGTACTGCCCCATCTCAACTTTGTTCTCTAACTAGTTGCCTGAGAAACACCCCCTACAGAGAGTCTAGGATGGCCTGCTTCTAGCTGAGGCCATGGCTGGGATGCTCCAGTCTACATTCGGTAGACTGAAGTCCCCTACCAACAGCACCTCCCCCTTTCTTGCCATCATGCTGACGGTTTTCACCAGTGCCTTATACAAATCATTCACTTGTGTTGGAAGTCTCTGTATCACCCCAGTGTAAACAGTGGCTTCAGCTCCTGTCTACATGGTGTCCCACAGCACCTCCAACCCATCCTTTGCCCCTAGGTTCACTTGCATTTCCATCTCTCTGAAAATCTCACTCACGTACAGCACAACCCCTCCATCCTCCCTATTCTTCCTAAATTGAGTGTAGCCTGCTATGGCCATGTCCCAGTCATAGATCCTAGTGCACCACAACTCAGTAATGATCACAAGATCCACGTCTGCCCCTGCAATGATAGCCTCCATGTCTGGAATTTTAATTCTAAGACTCCTTGTGTTGGCACACAGGGCTGTCCACATCTTGCTCCCATTCCACATACAACCCCTCCTCCCTTCCTCCTGCCTTTATCACCATATGAAACTTCTGTCTCTCCTCCTCCCCCTCTCACTACCCTCTTCATGCCTTGCCTCCTCAACATCTCCCTTCTGTTCCCCCTTTTATGTTTTTACTTCCTTTAACATGTGCCCTGAAGGAGTTTCCTCCCCTCAGGCCCTCTCTTTCTATTACTTCAATCTGTGTGTAACCCCCCCTACAAATTGGGATTTACTAAAATGTCTTCCTGGGCTCCTAAATGCCCACTGTCAGGCTGGTGTCCTGTCTGCAGTAGTTCTATTTGTCTGATTGAGAGTGCTCTAGCGAGTCTCCATGCCTGTCTCTTTAAGAGAGCATTTAGTCTGTGTTTTGAAAATCAGTCTGGGCTGGGTCTGAGAAATTAAGGCTCGCGACCAGCCAGACAGCCTGTTATATTGCTCCATTCTGCAGTCGCTGATAGCGCAGAGGGAGTCCTGTTACGAAATGTGGTTATTTACTGTTTAACTGTTAGAGCAATAATGAAAAAGGAATTTGTCTAACCTGCCTAACCTACCTAGAAACTTTTAAGTACCTCAGTGGAATCAACAAAGTCCAAGAGGGTAGCATCTTTCAGAAAAAGAGACGTGCAAGAACAAGGGGACACAATTTAAAGACAGAAGGAGGGTGGTTCAGGGGCAATGTGAGGAAGTATTATTTCACAGAGAGGGTAGTGGATGCATGGAACAGCCTTCCTGAGGAGGTTGTGGGGTCTAAAACTGTGGGAGAATTCAAGAATGCATGGGACAGACATAAGACAATTCTTGTGGGGGGTAGGAAGAAATAGGCTGTTGGTTAACTAGGATCTGCGGCCTATCCTGTAGGTAGGGAAATGGGCAGACTAGATGGGCCAAGCGGTCCTCATCTGCCGTCAAAGTCTATGTTTCTATGTTTCTGCCTTCATTTGCAGCCTGAGCGTTCAAGTAGCAGCCACCATTTTGGTTCTGGACTGCCAGTATTGAACCAATCAAATTTCTGGGCACCTAAAATGGAGACTGTCCCCAAGGGTTGTGTGGGAAGGAAATTCTGTAGTATTTGTAGTTTTGGAAGTTTGGTGCTTGACTGGACCTGGAGGGGGAGCCCTTTCTGTGACAGACAGTTCCCTCAGCCAACCGAATCTTGTGGATTACAGATAAATGCCCGAGCTGCCTGGAGCAGTGTGTCAGTCAAGAGTGGAAGTTGGAGAGTGAACAGCTCAAGCGGTCGAGCAGCTGCTCCTAGTAGGAGAGTAGGAGAATTGGCAGGAAGGCTCCATTGGCCTGCCTGCCATGTTCTCTGGCCTGCAGAGATTGTCTATTGCAGAAGTCAGACTGTTCCAATTGCTGGCTTAGACCTACAGCAGAGGAAAGAAAGCGTCTCAGTACTACTTGCAAGTGGGACTGAAGACTTGCTCCAGAAGCGATCGGCCTGCCTGAATGAGAGAAGAAAAATGCGGGTTGAAAGGTTAGCAAACAAACTTTATCCAACTTGTGGCTTATAGAACTAACTCAGCTAAGTGTGTTGAATGTGTTTCATGGGTCGTGATTTGGTTCCCCACAGTGAATCCTGTTATGCCAGCTGGAGGCTTTCCAGCACTAGATCACAAACTTTTCCCAGGACTCTTCTGCCTGCTTGGGCCTTGTCATCTCGGCCCAAGCCCCTTCCTGCAATCCAGAGATCATCTCTGTCAAAGTCTGGCTTGGGGGATTCAGCCCCTTGCTCAACACCACTGAACAGGTAATGACCACCAGACAGTGAGTGAGTCATGTAGGCCCTGCTTCCCCCAGCACATCGCACCAACACCATGAGGTCTTCATCTCGCCTGTCCTGCATCCTGGTCAAGGTTGTGCAAGTACTAATCAGGGTAGCTTCCTGCAAAAACAGCTATAAATCACTGTGTGTCATCTGGTTGCTTTGTTTTGGTTATTGCTAATGGACTGAGCCCTCCGGCTCGGGATTACAAATATTTGGGTTGTGCACATGCTAACTGTTTTCTTCCTAAAAGGGCTACCCAACAACAGCTGCAACGCCGGCCATCCTGGGCAATGCTTCAGGCCACCCTGTATAAGATCTGGGTACCCAGGGTTGCAAGACTGATCATCAGGGACTTACAATGCATGCTGAATAAGCCTAAAGTGAGTGTCTATCATTTGACTAAATTCATGCTCCTCTCTTGTTCACTTCCCCTGAATAAACCTGGTTACTTGTTTCATGTTTAACCTTGCTAGTGTGCATATTCTTAGCTGGGTCACATTGAAAGGTTTTGCATTGTGTTTTACTGATCTTATTTTCCAGGGGGTCTCCAGGGCAATTGCAGCAGATCCAGCCCTGGTGGTAAGTCCAAGGGGTATGAGCATAATATTAGTGTTATCCAGTGTATGCAAACTGTTCTATGGGATTACCTTTTAGGCCTCTAGAAGGGTTGGTGGGTGGTTATAGCATCCTGGAGGGCTATACCAAAGCAGTCAAGCTACTCCAATACCATTCCTCTGGGTGGAGGCACCTATTCACAGAACTCAGGCCCCTTGACCTGTGCCTATTCCCACAGGCAGGGGTAGTAGCCCATAGGATAGTGCCACCTGGGGTTACATGTGTGCGTGCGTGTGGGGGGGCAGTTTATGCCTCCCTTTGTATTACCACCTCCATCATGAGGCTATTTTAAATGTTCATCAAAGTAACATCTAAACGTTCCACTGAGGACTGCAGTTCCATTCTCAGATGGATACAGGCCATCACCTCTGTATAGACCCATATCCTTCCAGGTCTGCCTCTGGTCCCTGATGAAGCCAAACTCCTCCTCCCTGCGCCATTCTTTCAACCAAGTGTTGAAGCCTCCTGGTACAGAGTACCCTATCCTCCCCTTGGCTATAAACAAGTAGTACCTTGGCAAATGCCTATGTCTGTGATACTTTTTTTTTATTTAATATACTTTATTAAAGTTTTTCACATACAATCCTTAATACAGAAGTGAAAGTTTTACAAATTCATTACCACCCCACCATCCCCCATCCTACCCCTCCCCCCTCCCATGGAGCCCCCAACAAGAAAATTCTTAGGGATCATGTGCATCATTTCTCCATTTTCATATGTGGTCCAGAAAGTCCCAAACATAGAACCTGCAACAGGTTGACCTTCTACTATATCAACCCACAACCCAATCAGGGTGGGTACTGTGTACAAAGCATAAAGTTTGTCTCACTTTTTATCGTAAGACCATGGACGTCCCCTTATACAAGCGATCATACCTTCTGTGCAAAGATTACACAATAGCTCCTCCAACCATTCATTATAAGAGACTACTTCTTGATCTTGCCGATGTCTGAAGACCACTTTCTTTAAGAAGAGGGAAATTAAGGTAAAAAAATATCTACGTTCTAACACTGGGACACTGGACATATCCCCAAGTATACAGGTCTCTGGGTTAAATAATCCTTGGAGTCCAAGCAGGGGATCTGCCCTTCCTTCAATCAGCTTCCATAGAGGAGCAATTTTGGGGCAGGGCCAAAAAAATATGCAATAAAGAACCATTTATTTCATTACATCTTGTACAAATGTCAGATTGTAACCTCCCCATTTTGGCCAGTTTTTGCGGGGTATAACATAGGTTGTTTAAAATATTAAATTGAATGAGTCGTAGCCTGTCCTGACCACAATAGCGATATACTCCTTGCCAAATATCTTGCCATTTCTGGGAAGAAATGGAAAACTCTTGGTCCCAGTATGAGAAGGAGCCATTTACCTCAGGAGCATAAAAAGTAAATAACTTACCATAGATAGCGGATATGGCATGCTTCTGGGAACACATTGGTATAGAGGAATCAAAACATCTAGAACAGTCCGTCATCCACAAACCTTGACCAAACCATTTAAGCAGTGTGGGATGGAGTTGAAAAACCTTAAAAATACTCTTACCGTTTAGGCCCAGTTGCCTCTGCAAAGCGTCAGAGGATTTCAGGGATCCCTCTACCAGTAAGTCCCGAACCGATAATGCCTTCATCTGTGGAAACCAGGTCTCCTTAATTTGATGGCTGTCAATTTTTAAGTTTAAGTTACCTATTATAGGCTGGGAAATGTCTTTGGTGATAGGGGACTTAATCATGGTCCAGAATTGTGAGTAAACCCACAGGGCAGTACCAATCACGGAATCTTTGATCCGGGGAAGGACATTAACCCACACAAGGAAGGGCAGATGGGAGAGAACCAAACCATGAATACTCAGTAAGTGCCTCTCCAGCTCTAGCCAAGGCGTCCTATGGCTGGTAGGTGGTTCTTGGGAGGAAGGAAGAAACCATTGAAGCAATTTGCTAAGGTGACTAGAGAAGTAATAAAGCAGGAAATTAGGCAGTCTAACTCCACCCAGAAGTTTAGGAGCAGCTAGTTTTTTATAAGCATGCCGTGGAGGTTTACCCAACCAAACAAAATCAGTAATAATCTGGTGAACCTTGCTAAACCAGCTCAGCAGGAACCAGACATTCAGCATATGGAGAGGATAAAATAACCTTGGGAGTACATTCATTTTAATAATTGAAATATGGCCCCACCATGAGAGAGGAAGTGCCTGCCACCTTTGCAGATCTTGCTTGATTCTAGAAAGCAAGTCTTCTAAATTGAGCTTAACCAACGTACAGGGATCTTTAGCCAGGTGAATGCTGAGATATTTGAGAGATGTAGGAGACCAGGTGAGGCCCAAAGAGGATGCCAGTTGTCTGCTAACAGAGGCCGTAAAGGGAAAGACTTCCATCTTGTTAAGATTGAGTTTATAATGCGAATAAGTACCAAACTCCTCAATAACTTGCAAAGCTGCTGGGAGAGATCTCTGGTTTAGTGAGGTGGAGCAAGACATCGTCCGCGTACACGGACATGAGGAAAGTCATTGGGCTCAAGGAGATTCCTGTGACTGCAGGGGACATCAGAACCCTGTGGAGTAGGGGTTCCAAATACAAGTTGAAAAGAAGAGGGGACAGAGAACAGCCTTACCTGGTACCTGACCCTTGGGGAATGGACTTGGAAAAGACCCCATTACAATACGCCTTTGCAGATGGAGAGGAATATAATAGCTGTATCCATCTGATGAAGTTTTTTTTTTTTTTTTTTTTTTACTATTTCTTTATCTTCCTACTGCTGCCACTGATCCCTCTATCAGAGCCCCCCCTCGTAGATCCCAATTTGCAGCCCCAAGGAGTCTGCCCCTAGAGTACTAATGCTACCCTCATACCTTCAGAGCCTCGGATTACCCTCCAGGCAGGGCAGCGGAGATCCCCTACATCTCCCCCTGAGCATTGTTGGGAGTGCACACAGCGGAGTCTGCTTCTCGGTTGCTTCCCTAGAACCAATACTGAGGCGCGTCGCCTAGGTCAGGGCAGGGTTTTTTCCGGTGTTCTGATGAATCCCTAACATTGGCGTGCAATGAGGAGCAAGGCTGCTGGCGTGCATAGAGATGCACGTCGAAGCCGGTCCTCTGCCATTGTCTACCCTTGTGTAGAGCATCTCCCAGCTGTACCGACCACCCTGAGGTTGCCCCAATAGGTGGCAGTATCGCAGCAGAGAGTACGGTCCTCCCTCCCCGGAGAAGGAGAGCAGCCGTTGGGTGCTCAACCCTTCTTCCTCCCGGCCGACCCCCGTCAACCCGAGTCCGCTTCCAAACCCAGGTCGCCGGTGTGGTACGAGGTGTGGCGTCCAGCACCTCAACCCTCAACGCCACCGGGCCGGCCATCTCTAGGGTTTTAAACAAGAATTTCCAGTCCACCCTATCAAAGGCTTTTTCCGTGTCCAGGGAGACAAGTGACATGGAATCATCTGACTCCCCAAATGCAGAGGAAATGTGCGATAACTTCTCCGGAAATGATCCAGGGGTGACCTATTGGGAACAAAGCCAACCTGCTCAAGAGACAGAAGAGTGTCCCATACCAGGAGTATCCTTGTCGCCAGGATTTTAGCCAGGATTTTAATATCGCAATTGATCGGCCAAATGGGCCAATAGTTGATTACTAGTTCTGGGGATTTACTTGGTTTTAGGAGGACCGCTATGAGGGACTCTAAAAGGTGAGGATCAGAAACACCATGCTTATGTATATGGGCATAAAAACGAGAAAGAATTGGAATAATTGGGTTGCAAAGGTTTTATAGAAATTGGGGGAGAACCCATCAGGGCCAGGGGATTTATCTGCTGCTAAACTTGATATTGCTTGCTGGATTTCAGCTTCTAATATGGATTGGGAGAGGAGCGCCTTGTGTTCTTGCATCAAACCTGGGAGACCACACCCTAGAATGTAAGAGGTGATATCTAAATTGGATTTATCCGACGGTCTGGCTCCATATAAGTCAGCATAGTAAGAGGCAAACTCCTGAGCAATCTCACAGGGATGAGATATTATAGACCCATCCTGGGCTTTAATCACCAAGACCAGTCTAGAGGACTCTGCGTGTTGTAACCTAATAGCCAGTAAGTGGTCTGCCCTTTCCCCTTGGTCTATATACTTAGCTTTGGTCTTCAATAGTGCATACTCAGCTTTGTCTTTCATCAGGTTAGCGAACTTATCATGTAAGATGGCTAAATCCCTAAATCCCTTAAGTTGGACTCATCAGTCTGAGGTGATAACCCCCTCTCAATGATGTTGATCTGCTGAAGGAGTTTCTTCACCTTCAGAGTATGAACCTTCTTATGTTTAGATGCATAGCGGATAAATTCACCCCTTATAAAACCTTTACATGCGGCCCATTCTAGATCTACCTATCCAACTGAGCACAAATTCTGCTGTTCGAATAAAACTATATGCTCCTTAATATGGTCCACACATTCCTTATCTGCAAGCAGCTGATTATTAAGTTTCCATATGGTGTCCCTTTCCAGACTGGAATTAAGGACCATTGATAGCCACACCAACGAGTGGTCTGAAAGGACTTTGGGGCTAATCTCCCCCTGAATAATCACAGGATATAGAGAGGTACTTATCAGTATGTAATCCAGTCTGGAGAAGGACCCATGAACTGGTGAATGAAAGGTGTAGAGCCTATTTTGTAAATGTAACAATCTCCATGGGTTGCAGAGCCCCAGCGTGGCTATCATGTCCCGAATTGCCCTCTGCTCAGCATTTAACCCTGACTGCCCCATCCTGACTTGTCAAGATCCAGGGACACTATAATGTTCCAATCTCCTCCTACAATTATGGGGAGTGGGGGGAATCTTGAGAGCTGATCTACTAAGTCCATAAAGAATGGAGGGTCTGCCATATTGGGACCATAGACCGAACCTAAGATAAGTTCAGTTCGGTCCAGCACTCCTCTTATAAAAAAATTAACCTACCATTTGGGTCTATAGTTTGTTGGTGACACTGAAAGTGAATGCTATGGGACAGCAAAAGAATTACCACCCTACTGGCAGTAATGCCCTCCGCCCCCTACACTTGCCCCACGAACAACCTGTGAAACAGGGGCAACTCAGTTACTAATGAATGAGTCTCCTGTAGGAAGGTAATCTGACAATGAGACTGCTGTAAATGTTTAAGAATTTGCATCCTCTTAAGAGGCAATCTTGCCCCCTTAACATTCCATGAGGCCAATTTTATTGGGTTAGCCATCTTTACCATCTATCCAATAGAAACCGTACCAATCCATACACATGAATCCTGAATATTGAAATCCCAGCTCCACCATATTTCCCCCCCCCTCCCTTACCCTCCCTCTCTTTCCCTCCCTATAACAAAAAAAGAAAAGGAAAATGGACTACAGTCTAAATCTAGGATCTGGAGCCCCACTCCCCGTCCCAACACAAATCTCTCCTGAAAAAAAAACGCTGTATTAGTAGATGTAAGTGATAATCTATCCCATAGGAGAGAGCCCCCTGATGACTTACCAACTCGCATCAGCCCCAATCTCAGATATACCACACCCTCAGTTTCTCCCCCATCCCCTCATTGCAGCATATACCCCTGTAACCTAGTTAACAGCAGACATTAAACTAAATCAGTTCAGCGTTACCCTGGAGTGAACTCCTCCAGAAGCATTGCATCCCCACAATCCCAGAAAGGAAAATTAGGTGGGACAGGAGATTAATCCAGTAAAGCCAGCTCAAGTTAGTAACATTAAACCATATTAACAAGTCACTGTTAAGTATAGTGGTATCTTCATAGATATAATGTCTTGAGCCTTGGAGACCCTCGCAGATCACCCCAAATCCCTTGGCATAGCCTTCCAAAATAAAGTCACAGATGATAACTGCCCAGAATAATAACAAAGAAAAATAAATAGTTGGAGCACTTAGGAGCCAGTTTACATTGTGAAGTCCAGAGAACAACTCGAGTCCTTTCGTCCAGCCAGACCACACAATCCTTCACATAACCAGGTCTTACAAATTAACTCACCAATGTCGAAATTAACATATATATAATTCTCAGTCCAATGACACTGAAGAGCCATTACTAAACTTTTATGAGATCCCATCAAGGTGGGCTAAACAGATTAGGAAGTAAGCCCTGAAGCTCTTGAGTAACCTGTTCCACGCTGTCAAATGCATGCCATCTGTCTTTGCAAAAGACCTGCAACTCTGCAGGGTACAACATTTTTGAATTTTATCAATGCAGCTAACAGCTTGATGACCACCTGATGAAATGAGGCCCATTTTTGATTAACTGAAATGAGAAGGTCTTGAGATATACGGAGGTGTTGACCCTCCCACAGGATCTCCTTTAAATCTCTGCATTTCTGAAGAATATATTGTCTATCCAAATAATTAAGAAGCTTCACAATCAAAGGTTGAGGAGGAGAGCCCTTGGGTGGTTTAGCTCGCAGGGAGCGATGCGCTGTCTCTATGATGTAATAGGAGTAGTTGGGGGAAGCTCTGCTATCTTCTCAAAAAGCTGCTGCGTAAGCAGAACTGAAGTAAAAGCTTCTGCATCTTCAGGAAGCCCAAAAATTAGCAGATTATTACGCCTGCTTCTGCCCTCTAGATCCTTGAGTTTTCCTTCCATCCTTGCAATCCATTGTCTGAGAACAGTAAGTTGCACTTCTTCTCAGTCCTTCCACCCTTCAGTGGACGAAACGTGGGCCTCTGTGTCTCCAGTCCTTCAATTAGCGGAGGTCAAGTCAAATTGTAGGGATTTATGGTCGGTAGACATAGACTACATAATTTCTTTCATTGGCAGCATCTCTGCCAAAAACTACTCTTCAGTGAGTGGAGAAGGTTGTGGCCCAGTGGCAGGAGTCCTGGCTACAGAGGCTCCCTGCTTAACCTTCTTCCTGTTTTTTTCTGGAGTTGCAGGAGGCATGTGAGTTGGCAAGGCCTGCCGCATTTCGGCCTCCATCCTGGAGAAGCAATCCAGAAGTCTAGGAAGAATAAACTACCTATTTGCTATGCAGGTACTTAGAGATCTGTTTCACTGTAAAATATCTACTGTTACTGCCAGTAATACCAGAGAGGAGGGAGGGAGGGAGGAGGGAGGGGGCGGAGGCGATCACCGTGTGGCCATTCAGCCTCTGAGGCATCACGTGACTCCCTCATGTCTGTGATAATTGCTTTAGGCCCCTCCCCAGTTTCCTAACTCTCCCTGTACATCTAGCCCCTTCCCTCACCAGGTCATTTGTTCCCCATCTGAACAATGACATCCAGCTCTCACCCTGTCCTGCTGCCTTAGTGATCCAAAGGATCCACTGACCATCCCTCTGAGCCGAGGCACCAGGTAAGCATCTAACCTTCCTCTCTCCACCCTTTATTTCTCCCAGTTCTATCCCCTGACAGTTCAGTCCCCCACCAGAAGCAGCTTTCTCCTCTTCTGGGGTCCTTACCACCCACTGTGGGGCCTTCCCTTTGGAGTACCCCCAGATCATCCCTTGCCACCACTACAGGTGCCTCCTCATGGCAGTCCTGTCCCACCAGAACAGTGCAGGAATTCTGTAGTGTCACAGGCTGAGAAAAGTTGTCCTGATCCACCACTCCCACCCCTCCAGAGCTTATTATTATCTAGGTGGTCCTCTTCTGTCTAGGCAGCCTCTGGGGCAACAGCGGCAGACTTGGTGGCCCCTAGGTGGAGAAGGAGGTCCTATGGAGCCTAAAGAGCTAGGCATGGAGACCGGTGACTTTCATCCTTAAGCCAGAGAGGTGTGTGCTGACAAGCAGGGACCCTGGTTTTCCATTTTTACCAGTAACACCGGTAACAATCACGGAATCCTGCTTGGTTTGCAGATTTTGAATTCTTGTACCGGTGACTCGAGGAAATTGCATGTCACTGCACAGAATCTCTAGGATTTCAGTATCTTTTTACATTTTTTTTATTTTTCTCCTTCTATGTCCCCTTCTCACAGCATCAGTCTCCACTTTTCAGAGATCCCTAGGCTGGGTATCCCCAAGCTTCATTCCCAGGTAATGCTCAGGAGCTCCTATGGGCCTGCCCCTATCCTGCCTGGATTGTCTCCACCCCCAGGTGGGAAAAGAGGGGACCCCAGGTCACCGCTCCACACTCCCTTAGTGTGTGTTAGGCAGCTCAGTGGGTCCCTCATGGAGCCTGGTTATGAAGTCTGGGGCACCTGGGTCCCTTCTGCCAGAGGCCAAATGTGGAGTGATTGATCCTAGTTTTCTGGTCTCTGTCCCTGAGGGCACCAGCACTAGAGGTCAAAGGAGGTAGGTCACAGAGACATGCCACTGCTCCAGATCCTGGCTAGTGTCCTCCCCTCCTGATCACTTTGCAGCACCTTTGCACCACCACCCGTGGTCACACAGGTGGTGGTGAAGAAGCAGGACCTGCAGTCCACCCTCCCTGGAGGAGGAGGAAAGCAGTCCCCAGGTGCTTAATCCTAGTCCCCTGGCCAGACCTCCAGCAACCCGAGTTTGCTTCTGACCCTGGGTCGCTGGCATTGCAAGGCAAGCAATAGTTGCTACCGCAGCACCAGCGGGCTGACCCAGATTTCAGCATCTTAAAATGAATGCTGCTGTGCTTTGCATTCTTTCTGCTTTGCTGCATATAGAGTCAGTAAGAAAATGACCTGCACTGCTTTGTTGTAATCAGCCATTCAGTTTAACCACCCATGCCTAGTGGTTAGAGTAACAAATGGTGATTGAACTGGGTACATCCAGCAGACTTTGGTTTGAGTCCCACAACCTTCACTTGCATACTGTGTGACTCCAAGCAAGTCACTTAACCTCTCCAGTACTTTTAGGTCACTCTTTAAAACAGACAGCTCTACCTAGTGGACCTTACCTGCTTTACAAAGAATATAAAAAAAAAATACCAATATATGTTTACTACATCATAGAATAGTAGTCAGGGTACCATGTAATTTACCCAAGTTTTACTTGGGCTGCAATGATTTTGTGTAGGTAAAGATAAACGCTCAGATACATTTTATGTGTTTTATAAGTTTGTTTTTAGATTTTAGTCAGGTTTTTATTGTATTCTTTGCATATAAGCATCTATGTTGTAGATTGCTAAATGTAGGATCATTGTTACCAAGTAACTTATTCAAGTTTATAATCAGTAGGGCCATCCAAAATCCTCATTTGTTTGAATGAAAACTAGTCTGAATGAAAGTATGTTCACGAAGAAGAAACTGCCTTACTACTTATGAAAAGACTTCACAGTTAGCACCCCATTTAGGTGAATTGGATCATTTACACCTTTTCACCCACCTGCTGTTTCAGTCTCTTTGACAACAAAAAGTTTTCTGATAGACTGCTTCAACAAAAAGCAAATGTTAAGTATTTAAGAGTACTTATGTTTGGCCAGTGTATTCACAGTCAATGACTTACAGAAGGTAAGACCCCAGCGGCTGTATGATGCTGGTGGGCAGAGTGGTGCTCAATTCACATCTGATCAAAGACATGAAAACTGGGAGACACCCTTTTCATGGACACCAAGAAAAAAAAAAAGCATCTACATGTCTGGGAGATACATGAATCCATTTGAAGGTCCTCCACTAATCACTTGTGGATTTTTTAGAAGAAGACACTTTATTTCAAAGAAGCAAATTCAAGCAGTTTTTTTTTTGTTTTTTTTTTGCTCCTCCTGACCCCTGGCCATCCACTCCTTCAGACCTGCCAAGGCCCCCTACCACCTGCTGAGTCCCGAACAACATTCACTGACCCTTACTGCTGTGCTACCAGGTAACCCAAAGTAACCCTTCATTGAGTGGGCCCCTACCCCTGTGGGAGGCTACCAGGGGAAGAGAATTGTCCCAAAGAGCTTCCTGTGTATCCTGGGCATGGCAGGTGTCGGACCAGACACATGTCTGGGGCTTCTGGCTTATGGAGGGACCAACAGCCATCCTTCAGTTGGTCAGCGGGTGTTTTCCCATTTTCTTGGGAGCATGACAGGCCACATGATGTCAAGGCACAAGCCGACGTCCATCATGCTCCCTCCTGCAGTGAGAGCTGACATGTTGTCATGCCTCTGGTCTCCACCACGGACCAGCAAATGCTGAGCCATGAACCCACCCTCCCTCCCAGGAGAAAGTGAGTGGCTGTTGGACACTCACGCCTTCACCCACCAGCTGGCCCTCCAACACCCAAGTCTGTTCCCTAACCCTGGTCAGCGGTATCACAGGCAGAAATCCAATTCAGGCAGTTAAATTACAGATGAGAAAAAACAAAGGTAGTCCACCTTAGCAGTGACAGTTCAGATTAATTCACTTCTGAGTTCTAACAAGCAAAGAGACCAAGTCATTTGTAACTTGTGCATGTGGGGTGTGGGTGTTGAAGAAAGGGGATCATAGTGCTGTCACTACTGCCATCACCCCAGAGGGGTGTGGACTGCATTGCTGCTACTGCCATGACACTGATGGAGTGGGGGCTGTAGTGCTTCTGCTATTACCACTGGTGGATGGGGAATGTAGTACTGCTGCTGTCCCACCTGAGGGATGGGGGCCATAGTGCTGATACTGCCATCACACATGAGGAATGGTGAACGTAGTACTGCTGCTTATGTCACACCTGAAGGAGGGAGGTTGTAGTGCTGTTGCTGCTGCCATCACACCAGATGTATGGGGGCCACAGTGCTGCTTCCATCACACATTAGGGATGGGGGCTGTAGTGTTGCTGCTGCCATCACATCTTGTACCTAAAATAAGTTTAAATTGGTACAAGGATGGAAGGATGTGTAATAGTGGAGTTCAAAATTGCTAAAATGCATGTTAGCAGAGTTAAAAATTGTTAAATAAAGTACACAAAACCAAACACCGGTAAAACCGGATTTTGACTTGGCAGACACCGGTGACAGTACCATTTTTTACAATGTGCAAACCGGAATATGCCCTTTCTCAATCCCGGTAAACCAGTGTCCCTGCTGACAAGGCAGCTCCATAGTCACTAAAGGTTAAACAGCAGGGGAGCAAGCAGGCAGCCCTACTTAGCTCCCCTTTTGATGGGAAATAAGATTGATGATTCTCCAATTTTGGCATATTTGACACATGACCAAGTTGCAGTGAGAAGATTTACTAAAATTTGCAGGATAGGCACAGCCAACCCTAAGTGGCAAAATTTGGTTCATAGACTATTTCTGTTGAGAGAGTAAAATGCTGATTTAATATTGATATACAATATGGGATAATACAGAGCAGTGACTGATAGTTCAAAACTTATACTAAAATCCACCTGGAACTAAGAAAGAAGTGAGTGGCCGGCCTGCCGGAGCAGCGGTTGGATTTCCTCTTGTGACACCGGTGACCTGGGTTTGGAAACGGACCTGGATCATCGGAGGGCCAGCCGGGGGAGAAGGAGGGAGCATCCTACAGATGGCTGTCCTTCTCCGGGGGAGGATGGGTCATGCCCGGCACAATGAGGACTCCTGGCTAGGCTGGGAGTCACTCAAGTTACCGGCGCTCATAAAACAGGGAGGCAGGGTGGATGCTGGCATCATTGCATGTCCCCGCTTTCAGGAAAAATGGAAAAAGGAGCAGGCTGGTGGGTCCACTGTCTAAATGAAGCCCTCTCTGGGGCTTCGATTAGCTGCTATCGCTGCACTTCCCTGACCAGTTACTAGTCCCGTGGCTCGCATATGGGGGTCTGGTGCTGTGGCCCCACCCTCCAGGGGGTAAGCCGGGGGTAACTGGGGGAGAAAGTGGCTTTAGATGGTGGTGGAAGTCTCAGGGGCTGTGACCAGGGCTGAGGGCTGACAGTGACCTCACCAAGATAAAGAATGAATAATAAAAAAAAAAGAAAGAGGCAAATGAGTAGATACCAAGTTTGCCAGTCTTTCTAGAACCATTTTGGCAAAACAAAATTACTATATTATCCAAAAAGCTAATGGGTATGTACTTAGCCAGATCCAGGGTAGAGCCCCTTTCATGAATTGGGATAACACAATTGCCTTCCTAGAAATCTGGAATAAAATTATACTTGGAAAAGACATATATATGTTTGCATGTGTGCATGTGCAGCAAAGATACTGTTACAATAAGGGCTTTCAGAAATATGTCACTGTCTGGTCCAGTGCAGTTTAGATTGTTCTCTGCTTGTGGGGTGAAAACTTTGTGTAGTCAAAAGGAGTGAGCCAATCCTATCACAGAGCAGCTTGGTCCTTTCATCCACATGACACCGCCCATCAAGCAGCTAAGTGGCGTCACTATCAGCTATGATCTCCCCCCCACCCCATACAGAGAGGAAACGCATAAAAACAACTCTTTCCCACTGCCAAGTATCCTGCCCACCTCCTGATCATTCCCTGTGTCCTGTTCAAAGAAAACAACTCCCTCCCATAGCAAAGTATCCCACCCACCTCAAAATTCTTCCCCTTGCCCCACCCATTGAAAAAAAATTTCCTCTTAGTGTCAGGTATCCTGCTTACTTCCTGATCCGTCCCCATGCCCTGCCCATTGAAGAACAACTCCCTCCCACTGCCAAGTATCCTCCCATCTTCCAATCCTTCCTTGTAACCTGTCATTGAAAAACAGTTCCCTTCCATTGCTAAGTATCCTGACCACCTCCTGATTCTCCCCATGCCCTGTCCATTGAGAAACAACTTCCTCCCACTGTAAAGCATCCTGCCCACCTCCTGATCCTTCCCCATGCCCCCTCTATAAACGTAAAAGAACAAACTGGTCCAATAATGACTTCTGCCCCCATGCCCCCACCCTAACCTCCATCTCAGCACCCACCTCCTCACAATCTCCCCAAACGTATCTATCTTGTCCAGCACTGTTACTTCTCGAATATCCTGCTTCTTCTGAGCTCTACCAGGAAGTGACTGAAAACAAGGTAAGTTCAGTTAATTGCTTTTTAAAGAGCAGCTGGCACCTTCAAGGCAACTTTAATAAACCATAATATTTAGATATAGTTCAGCTTATATTTCAGGTTAGTTCTGTATTTCTGCTCTCCGTTATTTATTACTAAGGTCATTTGCATTAAAACAAAATCTTTGCTCCTGAACAGTTCATCTATTCCTGCTGCTTTCTCCCTACCTGAGGTCATAATGCACTACTTGTGACATCACAGTTAATCTCATGGCAACACATTGTGATGTCACAACAGAGGATTGTGACTTGAAGTAAGGAGTACACTATAGAGGCAGATAAACTCTATGGGAACTGTGAGGGATAAATATCATTATTCATGCAAACTTACTCAGTAATAAATAATGGGACAAAGAAATATATAGAATTTTTATGGAATGCAAGCTGAATTGTACCTAATTACTATCTTTTTCAAAGTTTTCTTTGAGGCGTCGGTGGTTCTTTAATGTGTTTTGAACTTTTACTCTTAACTTTTTTATTTCTTAATATTTTTACCCAAAATTTTATAGCCCCTCCTCTTGAACTACTGTAGGTAGGTGAAATTGTTCAAATTGCCCTGAAATGTGTTACATAGAAACATAGAAATTGACGGCAGATAAAGACCGCTAAGCCCATCCAGTCTGCCTATTTTCCCTGCCTACTGTAAAAGCCGCAGACTCTACTTGTTCTCCGGCTTTACCTCCTCATTCCTATTGCTATGGTTCCCCTATGCCTGTCCCGTGCATGTTTAAATTCCCCCACTGTGTTTGCCCCCACCATCTCCGCTGGGAGTCTGTTCCATGCATCCACCGCCCTTTCCGTGAAGAAATATTTCCTCATGCTACCAATTAGTCTACCCCCATCCAACCTCATGTCATGCCCCCTCATTCCTGGACATCTCCTTTTCTGAAAGATGCTACTCTCTGGTACCCTATTTATGCCTTTTAGATATTTACTACAAAAGAACCCAAGAGCAAATGTCCTGAGGCATGGGTTATCCCGGAGGATACTGGCCATACAGCCAAGTTTTAAAGGAAACACAATTGCACATACCCCAGTAATGCAAAGCATCATGGGAAACATGCAAATCCTCATGACAGGATTTGGACTGACTCTACTTTAAGCAGAATTGCATGGTGTCAAGAAGGCCTCACACTGCAATCAGCAAAGGCTAAGAACAGCAGACACATACAATCATATCTCCCCTGTCTCACCCTCCTCCAGGGTATACATATTGAGGTCTCCCAGTCTCTCCTCATACGACTTTTGGTGCAGGCCCTGCACCATCTTTGTTGTCCTTCTTTGAACTGCCTCCACCCTGTCCATGTCCTTACGGAGATGCAGCCTCCAGAACTGGACACAATATTCCAAATGAGGCCTCACCAGTTATTTGTACAATGGCATCACCACCTCCTTCTTTCTGCTGGTGATACCTCTCCCTATGCACCCCGGCATCCCACTGGCTCTCCTCACATCCTTGGCACATTGTTTGGCCACCTTTAGTTCACCAGATATGATTACCCTCAAATCTCTTTCCTGTTTGGTGACCATCAGTGTCTCTCCCCCACCCCATCATGTGGTTGCTCTGTGAAATTGCATTTTGATTAGGATCTAAAAATGTTCACCTGTCTTGATCATAAGGTGATATAATAAAAAGACTATGCTGAAAATTTGGGGTCAAAATCTCAAAAAACACGGCCCGGTGGCACTGAGGGTTGAGGTGCTGGATGTCACACCTTGCACCACGCTGGAGACCTGGGCTCGGGAATGAGCCCGGGCGGCCAGGGGGTCAGCAGCGGAGGAACAGATTGAGCATCTGGAGGACTGCTTTCTCTCCTCGGGGAGGGTTGGGGTAGCGATCGCTCAACAAGCGACCTCTGGCGGAGGCTGGGAGTAGCCGAACGAGCGTTGCAGACATATGCCAGGGGGGTGGAGCCACGGCAGATGTTGCCTTGGTTGCTGGGCTCCACAGGGAACGTAACCATGTACAAAACCCCACCACTACTGATAGGCGATGGCGTTTCCCCTCGCATTCCACACTCCTGGAGTCGGGCCCGAGTACCATCTGCTTCTCCCCCCCCTCCAGCCCGGTGACTCAATGCTATAAGATAGAGCACCCTGGGTGGGGGGGGGCGACCCTTCCCCAGAGGGCATACTTGGGGGATGCCCGTCGCTGGAGAGGAGCAGTGACAGGTATGGGAGGCAACACAAGGAGGTAGAGAATGCACCAGGGAAGTCACCGGAGAGCGTTCAGCGATGGTGGGTGAAAAATAGAGTTTGAAAAAAAAAATCTCAAAAAACAACACAGTTATGAAGCAATGCTGACATTCTTCAATGTTTACTCATAACCTTATTATTATTTTTTCAGATTTTGGCCCCAAATATTCAGCATGACCTTTTTTACACCACCTCATGAACAAGGCAGATGTAATTTTTAAGAGCGGCCTGGTGGTGCTGAGGGTTGAGGCGCTGGATGCCACACCTCATGCCATGCCAGTGACCAAGGTTCAGGAATGGACTTGGGTCACTTGGGAGTTGGCCAGGGAGAGGAAAGGATTGAGCATCCTTAGACAGTTCTCCTTCCTCGGGGAGGGGGACCAGCCCTGTGCACTGCAGATTGACACCCAGTAGTGGCTGGGTGTTGGCACAGGCACATAGCCACTCACAGGGAGGGCCCATGTCCAGGACAATAGGCAGCCCCACCCTGCCCATTGCACAGATGTGGGCTCAGGGAGGAAAATGGAGGAAAAAACTGGGAGCCGACGGGACCCATGATGGCCCAGTCGTTCCCCATGATGCTGCCCCCAATTTGGGATTGTGCTCCGGGGGGGGATTACACCAGCCCTCCTCACTCTGGTCCCTCTGCAGGGGGCAATCTAAAGGGGAATTGAGAGTGGGTTGGCAGAGCAGGTACATCTGAGGCAGGAGGAATAGCCCTCCGAGGGAAGGGCCTGAGCCACCTGTCAGCTCCGCAGAGGAGCAGAAAGTATAAATGAAAAAAAAAATTTAAAATTTTTCAAATCCCTTCTGAAATAATGTTTTCATAGTTGCTCCACAAAATAAATTTTCAGATGGGATTTAAAAAATTCTGCTTCTCTTGATCATAAGGTGTGGTAATAAAAAGACCATATTGAAATTGCAGAATCAAAATCTTAAAGAAACAATGAAGCAGCACTGAAATTCTTCAACTTTTTCCCATAACTTTGCTATTTTTCTGGATTTTGTCCTCAAATTTTCAGCATAGACTCTTTTTTTACCCCACCTCCTGAACAAGGCAGCTGTAACATAGAAACATAAAGTCTGATGACAGATAAGGATGCTTGGCCGATCCAGTCTGCGCATTTCTTTCTACCTAAACTATTGCCTATTACTGCAGACCGTGCCGGATCTACAACTCTTTCTCCTTCCCCTCTTCCTTTCCACTATCCCCTTGTGCTTATCCCATGCATTTTTGAACCCCACCATTTTTTCTCCCATCACCTCTGCAGGAAGGCTGTTCTAGGAATTCACCACTCTTTCTGTGAGGAAGTACTTCATGCAATCCTTCCTCATGTAATTTTTCAAATCCCCTCTGAAACATGTTTTTGCAGTCACTTCATGAAATCACTTTTCAGATAGGATTTACAAAATTCCACTTGTCTTTTAAGGAAAGCTTGTTCACATTACTTAGTAATAGCTGCTAAACTGCTGCAGTATTTTTCTTCAATAGTTTATTCTTTTAAATCTGATCTTATATTGTTTGTAATTTATTATTTGTTTTCTTTTTTGTTTATTTATTAGTGTATGCTTGCCTTACTTGCACAACACCCAGAGGCTCTGGGAAGCTCTAAAAATAAAATTGTACTTATTTATTTATTTATTCATTTTTTACTTTCTATTTATACTCCTCCCCTACCCCCTAGACTCTGCCACCTCGGGAGTCACCAATTGCATCTGTCCCACCTCACCTTACCTGGACCCACGGTAGTCCCTGCATGTAGCCTTGGATTGCCCCCTGGGTGGGGACAGAGATGGGGACCTACACTCCTGAACCATGTCCATTCGTCAGGGCACCAGACTAGGGCAGGCAGATGGGCTTGTGGGGTCTGTGCTAGAGTGCTCCGTCTTCCAGGAGCCTAGGAGGCATCTTTTTTCCTGTGTTCCATGCATGGCATGCGTCCCTAATGTCAAAGCGTACCCACCAACATCTGCCATGCATCTTTCCCCTCTGATGTAGGGCAGGGAACGTGCTGCACCTCAGGCCTCCGCCAGAGGGCAGTCAGGCTCCAAGGCAAGAACCCCCCCCCCCGAGAGAGGAGAGCTGTCCTCCAGATACTCAATCCTCTCCCTTCCCTGATGACCTGAAGCGGCCTGGGCTTGTTCCTAAACCGGTGGCCGGCATGGCATGAGGTGTGGTGCCCAGTGCCTCAACCCTCAGCGCCACAAGGCCGGCCTTTAATTACTTAATTAATTGATCATAAAATGGATCTTATAAGACTATGTTAAAATTGGGGGTCAAAATCTCAAAAAAAATGACAAAGTTATGAAGAAACATTGAAATTCTTCAATGATTATGCTTAGCTTTTCTAGTTTACCAGATTGTGACCCCATATTTTCAACATAGTCATTTTTGTACCCCATGTTATGAATGATGTGTCATTTTTAAAATGTTGCCCAAAACATCTTTTCACACACGTGCTGCAATATGACATTTTGGACAAGATTTCAAAAATGAGACCTGTTATGTTCATAAGGTGATGTAATAAAAATACTATGTTGAACTTGACTATTTGTGGTCGAAACTGGAAAGAAAAAAAATTATGAACAAATGTTGACATCTTTCAATAACTTAGCAATATTTTTTATTTTTTAATCCACATTTTCCACATACTCATGTTTTTACTCCCTCAAATGTACACTGCAGGTGTTATCATCAAATTGCCCTTCAAAACCTGTTTTCATGGTCATTCCATGAAACAATGTTTGGGTCACATTTCATAAATGATACCTGTCATGTTCATATGCTGAGGCAAACAAAAAACTAGTATTTTTTGAAAATTCAGGGTCACAGTCCAAGAAAATAACAACATTATGTGTGAACTGTGTCATTTTCCAATCATGACAATTTCACTATTATAACTCATGTTATTAATTTGCTAATTATCGCCACTGCACTATTAGTGCCAAACACCTACACTGCAAATACAAGCAAGCAAACATTTGGCATCGACAAATGCTTCTTTTTATTAACAATACAGACATCATCATCATCAATTTTCCTCTGAATTACATTCCCTAAGGATGGAAAGATTTCACAGTACAATTCAAGAATAACAGGGAGATGGTCATTCTCCAGAAGAGTATCAACTCTACTATCCTGACCATTACCTAACACATTTAATGGAACAAGGGCATAGGCAATACCTGAGGCATACATAGGTCCAAAAACAATAAAGTCACCCTTTGAGTCCTTGTAAGATCTAACATTTAAAATACTGAATACATTATCCTGCATATAGTATGGTAGTATAGCCTAGAGGTAAGGGCTACACCCTGTGAATAATCATGGAACTGTTCATCCAGCAGACCTGGCTTGATTCCCATGGCCTCCACTTGCATACTGTGTGACCCTGAGCAAGTCATTTAACCTCACTGTGCTCAAAGGATCCACTTAGAAATGAGCTTTGGTTCAGTGTGCCTTTCCTGGCTAAAAATTGTAAACTACCTTAAAAAATACACACTGCGTACATTTAAGATAATTTTCCTTGTGTTTTAAGTCCTGTGATGATGCTTCCTTAAAAACTACCTTTGTTGCATAAAAACAGAAACCCAAATCTAGAAGATTATTGAAGGCAACCTTCTTGGTATTAAAATCACCAACAAAAAATAAGGATCATGATATTTGGAAGAAGTCGGAGAAACATAAATGCTGGTTTTTATAAAAAGTTGATTATTGTGGGAGAACAAAATCAATTAAAGATTTCTATGAGCAACTATTAGGTTTTTTTAAGATAATAGAGGAAATTATCTTTAGGGCAATATGGCCCTGTTCACACTAGGGTATTTAAAATGGTATAAGAAGATTAAACCATTTGCACGGTTCATGTCCGCACTTGACATGCTTGGTAGTCCAATTTTTAAAACTGTGTTTAAACCCTGATATGACCTAGGCTTAAACACAGTTTTAAAAATGTCTCAGGGGTTAAATCAGACTTACCAGCAGTGTGGATGGTCAGGCACGGTTCCCTTTCATAAAGCTGGCTGTCCCCAAATTGGAACTGGTTGCTAGTTAATCCAGTCCCGAGGCAGTAGTGCAGATGCTGTAAACCATTTTTAATAACAGTTTACAATGCTCTATTGACAGTGAGGCCATTTCAACACAGATGCTATAGCACAGTAATTAATCCGTATTTAAAAACATTTTAAATTACCGTGCTGTAGTGTGAACAGGGCTTATAAAGGCTCCACCGGGTCAGCGATAATGATCCACATTAGCTTTTGTTGTTCTTCATCTTGCACTGCAGGTAATTGTACATCTTATAGAGCTGTCAATCATGCAAAGCTGTGAGAAAAACTGAGGGAGATTAGCAGGAGGATTACAGCCTGCTAAAGTACGATTTTTTTATTTTCTAAAAACTTTTTTACTGTGTTTCTGCAGCTTCATCTGCATGTCATTTTATTAGGTAACAGGACCTTCTGTGACCCTCTAAACCTGCATTTGAAAACTACACATAATGAACCTCCTCCAGCTGGTTGGTCTCTGTTAGGCTCCTATGGCATAATAAGAATAATTTTAACAAAAAAAAATGTTTTACTTCTTTATGCTACTCACTCACTGTAACTTCTCATGGCTGCAACTTCCCCTCTCTGCGGTCTTTTGGACAGCATCATACTTCCACTGCTCAATCTGTGCTTATGAGTGCTTCAGGCTTCTGCTATTAGTTGGCAGAACTCATTAGGACAGAGCAAGCAGTGGAAGTGCTATGCTGCCTGTGCCTGCAAGATGACCATAGGCAGCCGCTGACATAGAAAGTTACAACATGGGGCATAAAGAAGTTGTAATGAACCTAGCTGATAATAACCCAGACTCCTACGAGATACTCTAGTCTATGCTAGACTACCTCTGTAGTGTACTGGTAAAGCTATTGTATTTCATACTTTTCAGGGATCAACTCTAGTCATGAGTAAGTTTATAATGTGAAACATAGTTCATGTGTAATTCATTGTCTGCCCAACAGATGGCAATAGGAAGTATTAGTTTGTAGGAGAAAAATGCCTTAAACAGCTATTAGTGGGATCACTAGCAGCTGGAGAGGGCTCAGTATTATGTTCAGTTTCTTTTAAAAGCTTCAAAAGCAGACTTCCAGTTAGAAAATGTTTTTAGAGTACAGTGTTAGCCATAAAAAAGAGCAGATCAAGCAATACTCTTAAGATTGCAATGACACCTTGTTTGCTGATAAGGATATCACTGTAACCCTAAAACATTGTCTTCTGAATGATCAGTACACTACTCCAGGTCGTTTTTTATAATTAGTTTTCCATTTAGCCCATGTTTTCAGGTAGGGCTTCCCTTGTGCCTGGCCAGAGAACCCCACCCTTTCTGCCCTGGAGGGGCCTGGGGGGTGGGGGTGCTAGATCTAGATCCATTGTGTGCTTATGTGGCAGGTAGGGGCACAGGTCCTGAGAGTGACCAGGTCATTTGTCATGGAGAAATCCTGATTCTGAAGTTTCTCCCCTCCACACATGGATACTGACAGCAGAGGCTCCAATATGCACATGCACACCTCAACAGGCCTTCCCAGAGCCAGCCAATGTCTTCCCACCCACTTGAAGTCACTTAGCTGCATGCCCCCTGTACTCACCCAGTTGGTGGTAACAGAACAGGGCATGGTTCCTCCCTCCCTGGAGGAGTAGAGTGCCCTGTGGGATGCTCAATCCTTGTATCCCTACTGGCTCTCTAATACTCAGAATTCATCACTGAACCTGGGTAACCGGCTTTGTGAGTGATAATGCTGCTTCTGTTCCATTGAGCCAGAGCCCATTGGTTTTTTAAATCAAAATACCACTCTTTCCAGTATTGTCTGAAACATGAAACATTAGGGGCTTGAGATTATCATGGCAATGAGAATCTGTCCGTTGAGGTACAGCCATGATTGGTAACTGCCCTTGACTGCACCTTCATAAATGCATAGATATCCGATACTGACGGCAGATGGGTGATGGTCAAACTAAATACCAGTTCTGGTCCTCTTCTGCTTGTTAATGTCTATGCACCTAACTCCGATTCCCCAGAGTTTTTTCATAATTTAGCTCAACAGATTCTATCCCTTAACACTGATAATGCACCAGTTATTCTTGGAGGGGATCTTAACTTAGCTTTAGAAGCCAGCATTGACAGAAGCAGCCCCACTACAGAGGCCCACCCTAGAAGTATTAAAGCCCTCTCATTACTAATGCAAGATGTTGGATTAGCTGATGTATGGCGCCTCCTTCACCCCTGTGATCGAGAATTTACTTTTTCCTCCTCTCTACATAAGACATACAGTAAAATTGACTACTGGTTGGCCTCTCCTGTTATAATGGAAAAAACTATTGATTCGTCCATCTCTGCCATCATAATCTCAGACCATTACCCTGTCAAATTGCAACTTTTGTAGGGCCCATTAGCACCTAAATCTTCTTATTGGCTGCTGGACCCTCTCCTTCTCAAGGATCCCAATTTCTTACTCATGATCAAAGCACAAATTCAGGACTTCCTCTTTCACAATACCCCAACTGAATCTTCTATGTCCTCTGTATGGGAAGCTCTTAAAGCTACAATTAGAGGGAAAATTATCAGTTATGCCGCACATAGGAAAAGAGTAAGGGAACAACAGCTGGTTGACTTGGAAAAATCTCTAAAGGCTAAAGAGAATTTATACTTTTCTTCTAACAAGCACCGTCCTGATTCTCAACTTCATCTTCAAATTTTTCAACTTAGAGTTAAAATTAACAAATTAATTCCTCGTAAAACCGAACTGGCCTTGTTTAAACTTAAATATAAGTTTTGGGAACACGGCGATATAAATGGGAAACTCCTCTCTTACCAGCTCAAAGCACAACAAATGGAATGACACATCCTAAGCCTAAAAGATGAACAGGATATGATTCACTTTGACAACCCCTCTATAAACCATATAATGAAAACCTTTTATCAAAAACTATACTCTAACACAAATCCTCCATCTACTTTACAAATTCAACAGTTCCTTAAATCGTTACATCTTCCTCATCTTTCTACTCTTGAAACAAATTCTTTAGATGAACCCTTCTCACTTCAGGAAATCCAGAAAGCTTTGTCTTCCTTGAAATCCGGCAACTCCCCTGGGGGGTGATGGATTCCTCATGATTTCTATAAAATATTTTCCAACACCTTATGTCCCCTTCTTCTTAATGTTTATCAAGAAGCTTCCAATACTGGCAAGCTTCCCCCATCTTGCACCAAAGCAATCATAACCCTAATCCCTAAGAAAGAAAAAGACCCTACTCATCCCACAAGTTACAGGCCCATCTCTTTATTAAACATGGATGGGAAGATATTTGCTAAACTACTAACTTCTCGACTTGAATCCTTGATTCCCAAGCTAACTCATTGTTCGTAAGCTGGTTTTATTAAACATAGATCTGGTTCTGATCACCTACGTTCCTTATTTAATTTAATTCACAAAGCCAGATCCCTCAAGACACCAGCTGCAGCCACAGCCATAGCTATTAATTTCGAGAAGGCCTTTGATTCCTTAAACTGGGACGACCGTCATCAAGTTTTATCTTACTTCTGTCTTTCTCATACCTTTTGCTCCTGGATCAAGCTATTATATAACTCCCCTGTTGCTAAAATACTTACTAATTCCACCCTTTCCTCTTACTTTCATCTAGCAAGGGGAACTAGACAAGGCTGTCCCCTGTCACCTTCCCTGTTTATTTTAGCCATGGAACCCCTGACTGCTTGTTTACATCAATCTTCTGGCATTATGGACATACCTGTGAGCAATTCAAGATATGTTTCTCTCTCCTGCGTGGATGACCTCTTAATCTTACTCGAAAACCTGAATGAGGCTGGGTCCCTGTTGGTTTATTTGCTTAATAATTTTATTAACATTTCTGGCCTTGCTTTGAATTATGGCAAATCACAAACTATGCCCCTTAACAACCACTGTAAAGCCTTTATGGACATACCTCTTGGATTCTGCTGGTCACCACAGGGTATAACATATCTAGGAATCAAAATTACTAGTAACTTAGGGAAGATATGGGACATTAACTTTAACCCCTTATTTGATAACATCAAAACAATTCTGGACAGATAGAAGCTTCTCTTAATCTCTCTTTCATGGGGAAAATTGCAGCCATTAAGGTGTCAATTTCTCTCAAGACTCTTTACCTCTTTGCCAATATTCCTTTAGTCTTACCATCCTCCTTTTTTGCTAAAATTGATAAATTAATAGGTAACTTTATCAGGGATCGGAAACCACCGAGATTTAACCGCAACAAACTTCTATCACATTGGAAAAGGGGATTCGGACTACCCTGGCTCAAAGGCTACCTCTGAGATTTCCGAATGGCCCAAACCATTAAATGGTTTCAGCATCCCCTCACTCACCACTATGGGTTGCAATGGAATCCGCATTGTGTCTGGGAGGATTCCCACTTCCTTCATTTTTAATCCCATTTCCTCTAAACTAAAATCTCACCCGACTATATCATCCTCTGTTCTTTAATGGAAACTAACCCACAAATTCCTGAAATCCAATCCAACATCCTGGCTTTATGCCCCCTTATGGGGCAATCCACTGCTCACTCTAGAAGATCACCCAATTTTCTGTTGTACATGGAGGAACAAAGGCATTTTCTTTCTCGGAGATATCTTGGACCAGAATTCCCTCACTCTTAGATCATTCTCAGACTTGCAGGTCACATGGAAACTTTCTAAATAGGACTTCTGGAAGTTTTTTACAAATTTGGGCAGCTTATAACTCTATTTCTAGTTTAATGTATAGGCATACTGTTCTAAACCCATATATCTCGGACTGGACTAATTTATCAGTAAAATTAAATAGCTCCATTTACAAAGACATTATTGATAATCTACCTGATCAATCTATAGAGGCCAAAAAATAAGTGGAGTACTCTTCTTAATTACAATATTTCAGATGCACAGTGGAGTAATTGTTGGCATATTGCACATACTGTAATACCTTTAAAAATGCCCATAGCTCTTTAATACAAACTAAAATCCTACATCTTTGGTATAGAACCCCCTCTGTGCTTCAACGAATGAGCCTATTAAATAATAATAATTGCTAGCGCTGCAATTTGGCCAATGGGGATCTACTTCATATCTTGTGGTCTTGCGCTCCCATTAATAAGCTCTGGCATGAAGTCTATTTACTTGCCTCCAGAGTAACAGGACAAAAACTACCTGTTGACCCCAAGCTATTCCTTCTAGGCATCCTTATCCCCAATAGCTCTCTCTCCTCTCACATGCACATTTTAGATGGCTAAACATACTTTCTCATCTGGTCAAACGTCTGATTCTTGTGAAATAAAAATCAACTCTGGTGCCTTCTCTTTCAGATGTTCTTCAAAGCCTCTCTCAGTATGCCTCTCTAGACCGATTATCTCATGTTACTCATAACCGGCTCACTGTATATGACAGATGTTGGCAGGATTACTTTAAGTACATGAACCTAGTTCTTCTAGACCCTAATTCTTAGGGATATTTTGCCCTCCTTCTTAGTTTGCTCTCAGATTAGGTTTTCTCGAAACTTTTGTGCACAGATTTCTCCTTTTTTCCCTTCTTCCTGTTTTCTCCCTCTCTCCTTCCCATCTTCATTGCTTTTTTCTTTCTTCTTTCTTTCCTTGCACACTTTTCTCTTATCTTCACCTCTCCATTACTGAACATTGTTCATATTACCACATTTATCACTTTTTGCACTTTACTGAATGCCTTGCCATAGCCTGTCCTAGCATGTATTTCATACATGGTTGCTATTTCTGATCCTATAATACCCTATTGATTGTAACCCTTCTGCTGTCCACTTACATCCTGTCTAGGTTTGTGTTTTATTATCAATACCTGTATATAAGGCTTCTCCAATATGTTTACCCTAAATACTGTGTTTTGTTAAGTGATATTTTATACCTTACATGGAAGATAGTCTTCTATTGTATAAGATGTGTGCTTTCTTATATACTCAAATTTCAATAAAAAGATTAAGTGAAAAAAAAAAAATAAATGCATCGATACATAGATGTTTATGAACAGATAAAAGATGCATTTTCCAGTAAGTCTGCCCAGTTCCTACCTAGGCCCTCACTCCTCGAACACTGGCTAGGCCTTAAGCTCTTTAATTAGCCCTCAGTTTCTCTTAGACAAACCTCCTGTCCCTGTTGGACCCCACCCCACCCCACCATCTTCACCAGTGCCATTCATCTATCCCACCTTTTCTTGAAACTTACAGCTAGCTCACCTCATAGACTATGACACTGTTTCTCCAGCCTCTCAGTTCATAGGTTCTTAGGTTGTACAAGTTCGAGGGACAAGCCCATTAATGAACTTGCACTCAAATAAATTAACAACGGCAGAAGAATTTAGTTTCACCCATGTATCAATCAAGTTTGCGTTTAAATTGGTCCATACTTTGACTTATTACAACTTCCACTCAGAGTGAATTCCATAATTGTGGCACTCTTTGTATCACAAAATGTTTCCTCCATAGGATTTTACATATTTCGGCATGTAATCTTAATTTATATGATCTAGTACATTCGATTGGTGATTGTTTCATCAAACAATTAGTTTCAAAAAACAATTCATCCTTAAAAGCCTTATAAGCCCAGCAGAGTTGCCCCCAGTAATTCTGTATTCTTGAGAAAAGAGTCCTACATTTTTCAGCCTATCCTCATATCCCAGATGTGCTACTTTTGAAATGGATTTAGTCATTCTATGTTGTACAGACTCACCATCCCAGTCTGAGGAGTTTGACAGGAAGCTAGCGGGACAAATCTAAAAGGTATGTAGAAAAGGAAAGGTGGTCATCGTGGTGGATTTCAACTTGTCGGGGTTTGACTGGAGCATTCCGGTCACCTCCAGTGCTAGGGAACAAGTGCTCCTGGATGTGATCCAGGAGGGTCTCCTGACACAGTTGGTTACTGTACCCACTAGGCTAAAGAACACCTTAGTCTAATATTGTCAAATGGGGAGGCAGTGAGGGAAATAAAGGTAGAGGACCCACTATCTGACAGCGATCACCAAACAGTGTGGCTTAATATCACGATGTGTGGTGAGCCAGAGAAACCGATTACCGGGGTGGTACACTTCAGGGGGGTGGACTTTGGGAAGATGCAGGAGGTACTGAAATGGAAACTGGAGGGCATAAGGCATGAGATGGACGTGGAGCTGAAATGGGATATTATTAAATGAGGGGTTAAAGAGGCAACAGAAGCCTGCACCAAGGCACAGAGTAAGCGAAGCAGAGCAAGAAAACCATGTTGGTTGAACAGTGAAGTTGTGGAGGTGGTGAGGGCAAAACGAGTGGCTTAACAGAGGTTTAGGAGGACAGGGAAGGAAGTGGACAGGGAGGAATATGCAAGATGGTCCAGGGAGGTGACCAGGAAAGTGAGAGAAGCCAAGGCTCAGAGGGAGCTGAGATTAGCACGGGGAATTAATGGGGGGGGGGGGGAAGACTTCTTCAGATACATCAGGGAGAAAAGAAAGTGCAAGGAAACAATAGTGAGGATAAAAAGGGGTAGGGAGTGGATGGAAAAGGGGGAGGAGCAGGCAGAATCACTGAATGAATACTTCTGTTCCATGTTCACAGAAGAAAAGAGGAACCACTACCAGCATGGGCTGGAGGGTGGAAACAGGAGGAGAGGAGGCGACAGATGGAAGAATTGAGGCAAGTAGAGTCCTAGAGAAATTATTTTCTTGATAAATTGCATTGTTGTTGTTTTCGATGAGCATTTCTTTTTATATATTTTTTTTTATTTATTACTGTATTGTAATTGTGTGATGTATGTCTTAAAATGTTGTATTGTATTGTGATGTGAGTTTTTGTTAGCTGTAAACATCTTGACTGTATACGTATTCGGTCCCCGGGTCGTACATGAAAATGGACCTTGGCTCATTGTACTTACCCGGTAAACAAAGGTTTAAAATTAAAAAAAAATAAATAAATAGAGGGACTGAGGGCACTGAAGGTAGACAAGGTACCAGGGCCGGATGGTATCCACCCCAGGGTGCTGAGGAAGATGGCGGAGGTGTTGGCGGAGCCGCTGGCAGATCTGTATAGCACCTCCCTGGAGCTGGGATGTGTGCCACTGGACTGGAAGATGGCACATGTAGTGCCATTACACAAGAGCGGCCCAAGGGATGAACTGGGTAATTATCATCTGGTAAGTCTCACCTCCATAGTGTGCAAACTCATGGAAACGATACTAAAGGAAAGACTGGTGTCAGACCTGGAGGACAATGGCCTCCAGGATATGAGGCAGCATGGGTTTGTTTCAGGGAAGTCTCATCAAAGCAACCTGATACAATATTATGACTGGGTGACGGGTGAACTGGATATGGGTCATGCGGTGGATGTTCTTTACCTGGACTTCAGCAAGGCCTTCGATTCGGTGCCTCACGGGTGGCTTGGGGGGAAGCTAACTGGTGTAGGAGTAGGGGCAAAAATGATAAACTGGATTACAAGCTGGCTGAGTGGGAGGCTGCAACAGGTAGTAATGAGAGGGGAGCTCTCAACTCCAAGGCCGGTGATGAGTGGGGTGCCACAGGGCTCTGTTTTGAGGCCAGTATTGTTTGGGCTCTTCATATCAGACATTGGACATGGGGTGGTTAGCAAGGTAAGTCTGTTTGCTGACGACATCAAAATTGGAGCAGTAGTGGATGGAGAGGAGGGGTGGAAGCAGACTGAAGGGGGACCTAAGCAAGTTAGAGGAGTGGTCAGAGAGGTGGCAGCTGGGGTTCAATGCAAAGAAGTGTAAGGTTATGCACTTTGGCGTGAAGAACCCAGGAAGAGAATACTGGCTCGAGGGGGTTAAGCTGGGAATCACAGAGGAGGAGAAGGACCTTGGGGTAATGATAACGGGGACCATGAACAACACTGCCCAGTGCAGGAGAGTGGCTGCAAAAGCGAACAAAATGCTGGGGTGCATAGCGAGGGGGGTTTCGACCAGGTGAAGTGAGGTGATCTTTCCCCTCTACAGATCGCTGGTAAGGCCGCACTTGGAGTATTGTGTGCAGTTTTGGAGGCCATACCTAAAGCATGATATCAGGCTGCTAGAGGGGGTGCAGAGGAGGGCAACAAAGATGATATGTGGAATGGAGGGGAGAGACTATGACAGCAGGCTGGGAGACCTCAATATGTACACCCTGGAGGATAGAAGGGACAGGGGGGACATGATAGAGACATTCAAGTATCTGAGGGGAATCAATAAGGATGGGGCAGATGGGGTCTTTAAGTTAAGGGGGTGAGGGTCACCAGAGGACATGGGCTAAGAATTGAGGGGGGAAGATTTAGGAGGGAGATGAGGAGACACTATTTCACAGAGAGGGTGGTAGCAAAATTGAACACCCTACCAGAATGGGTGGTATCATGTAAATCTGTGAACAGCTTCAAAAGGGCATGGGACAGGGAACAGGGGAGAGTGAGGGTGGGGGGTGGCAGTGGGATGACAAAGGGAGGGGTTGGGGCAGCTGCAAACTAGGGGTGTTGGCTGCACTCTTGAGCAAGCTTAGATAGACCAGGTGGTTTGTTTCTGCTGGCCCATTTGTATGTTCGTATGTTTTTATATCAATGATAGATGTGGGGTAGCAAAAAGGGGCACAGTACTCTAAATTAGTTCTGACCAGACTAGTATATAGAGGAACTAGAACATCAGCTTCCTGACTTTTAATGTGTTTTAAAATGCATTTAAGGATGCCATGACATTTTTTGGCAGTGATGTTAATATGAGAACTGAACTTCATGTCATTGGTAATAGTAACCCCAAGGCCTTTCTCAGTTGCAGTTGTTTGAAGTCTGGAGTTATAGCTAGTTTGTTGTTACTTCCAAAGTGCATCACTTTACACTTAGCTATGTTAAAAACTAGTTTATTGTCAATTGCCTAGGTATAAAGGTGGTTTAAATTGTCCTGTAGCGATTCTATGGCAGTGTTGTTATTAACATACTACCTAGCTTAGTATCGTCTGCTTATCTTTGCAGCCAAACTCCATTATTTGTCTGCATATAAGAGACCATAATATTAAATAATGTTGGTCCGAGTACAGACCCCTGTGGCACTCCACTACTCACGGTACACCACTCAGACTTAAAACCTCTTAACACAACCCTTTGTTTCCTACCCTCCAACCATGAACATATCCATTTTATAATTAAAGAATGTATTGCAAGTCTCTGGAGCTGTTCTATTAAGATCTTATGTGACACCATGTCAAAGGCTTTCTCATAGTCTAAGAAGATGACATCAACCAGAAATCCATTATCCAGGGCTTTACTGACTGGCTCGAAAAAACTAATTAAGTTGCTCATGCACGACCTACTCTGTGTAAAACCATGTTGTATTAGTGAAGAAGTATTTCCTCATGTCCATCATAAATTCCCCCTTCTCAGCTTATAGTTGTGGTCCCTTGTGATGAACCCTTCACTGAGCCTAAACAGTTTCTGGCTGTCCACCCCGATTATACCCTTAAGGTGGTTGAAGGGTTCAATCATGTGTCCCCCCTTCTCTCATGGCCTCTAGTGAGTATCTATTGAGGTCAGACAATCTTTCATTCTAAGTCCATCCCTGCTGGTCATGGATCATTTTAGTCACTGTTCTTTGGAGTGACTCTAGGTGGTCCTTGTCTTTTTTAGGTAAAGGTTCCAGAAATTACACAATACTCCAGATGCGTTCTCATCAAGGACCTGTAAAGGGGAAGGATAATTTCCTTCCATCTGCTTGAGAAGGCTCTACCTATGCATTCCAACATCCCGCTAGCTTGTCCATGCTCCTTGTTTTGTTGGGTGGAAGTCTTGAAGCTAGCGCTAATCATCACTCCTACATCCTACTCATCAGAGGTTTGCCCTAGTCATACCCACAGCCGTCCAATAACCAGTGCTTGGGTTCTACCCCCTAGCCAATTCCCCATCCATCAAGTGACTTTCCCCCAAAACCTATGTCCCCCAGTTTCTTTATAGCCTTCTGTGGGGCAAAGAGTCAAAGGCCTTACTGAGGTAAAGGCTCAAGATATCCAGCACTTGGCCCTTGCTCATTGCTTGTGACATGGCATTAAAGAAATCAATGAAGTTCATCTGACAGGCTCTCCCCATAAGTGACTTTCGCCCAAACCATGCTACTTGTTGTCATGGAGTACATGGGACTCAAGAAAATTTACTACCTGCTCCCTGATTATAGACTTGAGGAGCTACCAACAAAGGAAATCAAGCTAACTGGTCTATAATTTTTCAGGCCTCCCCTCTCCCCACTCTTTTGCAGGGATATGATATCTTCTATCCGCTAGTCCCTGGGAACTGCTCCCATCTCAAATGAGCAGCTGAAAAGATCTTCCAGGGGGCTGCCAGAGCCTACCCCAACCCTCTGTGTACCCGTGGGTGCAACCCATCCAGCACTGGAGGCTTACCCACCTTTAACCTTTTCAGCCCTTCGAGTACCACTTCCCCTGTAATACAACCCATTGCCGTATTTTATTTTTCTTTTGTTTATGCCCTTTCATCTCTCTGGCTCCTGGGCTCCCCATTGCCCTTACCAGACAGCCGTCCGTTTGCAGCCTCATAGCTGTGGTCACCCAGCAGGTGGGGTTAGAAGGGTGGCAGGACCCCCCTCTGACAGGATATGCAGTTAAGTCCATATTGGGGCAGCCCAATTGAGGTTGAGGGCCTGATATACTGGGGCTGCTTAGCCCCTGATGCCAGGGCACAGCTTTCTCCCCACCCTTTTGTCCTGAGGCAGTACAGGTGGTGACATTATGATATGCACATGCCTGAGTGTGCCTCACATTAACATCTGCAGTCACCCCTTCCCTGACTGTTCTTCCAGCCACACTACCACCTATGGTGACCGAAGTGGCAATGTAGTGGTGGAGGAAGCAGTCCACCCTCCCCGGAGGAGGAGGAGGAGGAGGGCATTCTCTAGGATGTTCATTCCTCCTCCTCTCCCCCCCCCCCCGAATGGCCCTCAATGCCCAGGGCTTGGTCCTGCATGCTGGTCACTGGGGTTGCAAGTGGTAGCTCTACCATTGCACTAATGGACCTGCCAGCCATATTTGTTTTCCACCGACCTAGATGCTGCACTCCGGCAGTGGCCCTCCTCCTTGATTGTGAAGAACAAGCAGAAATATTCATTCAGATTATAAGTTTTTTGCCCATCCTTTGTCACCCATGCCTTGCCATTTTCCAGCCTTATATCCCTTTCCTCAGACACACCAGAAGAAGACCTTATTATTCTCCCGCACCCTTTCTGCAATTCTAAGATCCACTTCTGCCTTGGCCCTCCTTTCTGCTTTGCTAGCTTCCTTAGTTTTGGTCCTTAGAGAACTCTAAATGATGTGTCTGCTGCGTGGTAGAGATCTTGAACCCTTTCCCTTTGATATACTTCTATAGAAACCCTCCCATCTTTTTTATTCTCTCTTGGGTGTATAACCTTGTCCTATACCCTACGTGTTACCCCCAGATCCATGAATGCCCCTTCTGCTTGGGGAGTGCTTACTAGGTCTTCCTCTGTTGGGCATACCCCTTTGTTGATCCTAGCCCTAGATTCCCTCCTACTAGTTTAATTGCCCTGAGGTGAAGCCTTCAAGCCTCTGGCCCACTTTCCTTGTTTCTGCCCCTGTTGGATGAAGGCCATCTGGTTTACATAGGTCTACACTCCAACAAAAGTCACCCCAGTCCCCCAGATGGTGAAGTCCCTCTTAGCTCACCGCACTTTCAACCAATCAGCGAATTGGAAGAATTTTTAGATTCCTAGTCTCCCCCCTCCTGTGCACTATGAAAAACTTTGAGGTCAGACTACCAGCCAGTCCTTTCAGCCTGACCCCCCCATGCACTGAAATTGTCTTTAACTGCCCCTTGTGGCTTCCATGCCAGATCTGTCATCCCAACATAGACAATTATGTCTGCCTTCACCCCTCTATAATCAACCCTTCTATCTTAGGGAGGTCCTTATCTGCTGTCATCCATGGGAGACAGCGCACTACCCCCCTCCCACCTGGTCTGCACTGCAAACTGCCAACTTGGATTTCCCAACAGTTAAGTCACCTTCTATAAGCGCATTCTTCCCAGCTGTCTCCTTTCTAACTGCAGCCCCCCCCACCCAGCAGCAGGCTTTGCTGCTATATGTTGTGGCCCTTGGGTTAACAGGGAGCTCTCCACTGACCATGGGAGTAGCATGCACCACATTTCTCAAGGGGAAAAATGGTTGCTTGTTGCTATTCTGAGCCCCATTCTTTTCCTGGAGCAGCAATCCTCTGGGCACCCCTTTGCCCACCACCTCCTACCTTCCACCTTTACAACTACCCTATTGTAAACTCTTGGGGGATGCTGAGAGAGAGGAATGACAGTGAACACACCTGGCACCCCATCCAGCCTGATCTGTCTGTGCTGTATTACGGTCCATGCTGCAGCCAGTTCATATATCCGATCCATTAAGCCTGGATAAAAGAGTCAGACAGTACCCTGTCCAAATGTATTTGATATGTTCGGCCTGGATGATACAGTTGATTAGTGCCCTATCTAAATGTATCCGATCCCTTCCCCCAGTACAATGGCGTAAGATGGTGCCCTAGCTAAATGTATCTGCTCCATTTCCCCAGGGTAATGGAGTCAGATGGTGCCCTATCCAAATGTATCCAATCCAGTCAGTCAGGATAATGGAGTCAGACAGCACCCCATCTAAATGTATTCGATCTGTTCAGCCTGGATGATAGAGTTGGATAGTGTCCTATTCAAATGTCTCCATTCCATTCAGCCTGGATAATGGTGTCAGGTAGTGCCATATTCCAGTGTCTCCAATCTGATTATCCTGGATAATGGAGTCAGATAGTACCCTATCCAAATGTACCTAATCTGTTCATCCTGGATAATGGAGTCAGATAGTACCCTATCCAAATGTATCTAATCTGTTTATCCTGGATAATGGAGTCAGGTAATGTCATATCCCAGTGTCTCCAACCTGCTTATCCTGGATAATGGAGTCAGATAGTACCCTATCCAAATGTCTTTGATCCATTCCGCCAGGATAATGGAGTCAGATAGTGCCCTTTCTAAATGTATCCAATACATTCAGCCTGGATAATAAAGTCAGATCATCCCCTATCCAGATGTATCTGATCCATTTAGTCTGGATGATTTAATCTAATAGTGTCCTGTCAAAATGTATTTGATCCATTTAGCCAAGATAATGGAATCAGATGGTGCCCTGTCCAAATGTATACAATCCATTCAGCCAGGAAAATGGAGTCAGATAATGCCTTATAAAAAATGTCTCCAATCTGTTCAACCCGGATAATGAAGTTAGGTAGTACCCTATCCAAATGTATCCAATCCACTCAGCCTTGATAATCGAGTCAGACAGTGCCTTATCCAAATGTATGCAATCCGTTCAGTCCGGATAATGGAGTAGAACAGTGCCCTACCCAAATGTCTCCAATCCATTCAGCCTCGATAATGGGGTCAGATAGTGCCATATACCAGTGTTTGTGATCCATTGATCCTGGATAATGGAGTCAGATAGTACCCAATCAAAATGCATTTGATCAGTTCATCCTGGATAATGGAGTCAGATAGTGCCCTATCCAAATGCATCTGAGCCACTTATCTGGGATAATGCAGTCAGACAGTGCCCATTCTAAATGTATCCTATCCATTCATCTGGGATAATGGAGTCAGGTAGTGCCCTATCCACATGTATCTGATCCATTCAGCCATTCTGCTTTGGAAATGGAGTCAGATATTGCCCTAAGTGTATCTGATCTGTTCAGCCTGGATGATGGAGTCAGATAGTGCCCTATTCAAATGCATCCAATCCACCTAGATGATTAGGTCAGGTAGTGTCCCATCCAAATGTATCTGATCCATTCTTCCTGGATAATGAAAACAGTCCCCTATCCAAATGCATCCGATCCGTTCAGCCTGGATAATGGAATCAGATAGTGTCCTATCTAAATGTATTCAATAAATTCACCCAGGAAAAAGGAGTCAGACACTGCCCTACTCAAATGTATCTTATCTGTTTATCTTAAATAATGTCCCTACTAAGCATTTATCCTGCATAATGAAAACAGTCCCCTATCCAAATGCATCCAATCCATTCAGCCTGGATAATGGAATCAGACAGTGTCCTATCTAAATCATCTATCTAAAACAGGAGGCAGTGTGGCACAGTGGTTTAGTGCTCTGAGCTGCAAATCTGGAGACCAGGGTTTGGATCCCACAGCCCCACTTGCATATTGTGTGATCCTGAGCAAGTCACTTAACTTCCTTGTGCTCCCAGGTCGCACCTGGAAACAAGCTTCAGCTTAGTGTGCCTTTCCTGGTTAAACAATTTCCCCTTTCCCCTTTCCCTAAATGTAGTCAATAAATTCACCCAGGACAAAGGAGTCAGGCACTGCCCTACTCAAATGTATTTTATCTGTTTATCCTGAATAATGTCCCTACTAAGCATTTATCCTGGAAAATGGAGTACGATAGTGCCTTATCTGAATGCATCTGATCCAGTCAGCCTGGATGATGGAGGCCAATAGTGCCCTATCCCAATGTATCTGATCCATTCAGCCTGAATATTGGGAGTCAATCAATTAATTTATTGTATGTCAATAAAAGACATTACGTGTATTAAGTTTCATCAGTAAAAATATTCAAATATTGTACACTTAAAGTCAGGACACTTTAAATAATAAATAGACATTAATACCAAGAATTATACAAAATGTGTTAAGTCAAGTTATACATGTTTCTTCACTTTTGTTTTGAAATAGCTTTTAAAATATGTCCCAGCCCACTTAAAATCCCATTACCATATGTAGTGAACAAGTAGCAAAGTAGTTCCTGACTATTCAATCTCTTGTTTTTTTCTTTTGTGTTTTTTCCATGTACATTTTTTCTTTCATGCAGCCAGAGGTTCGGCTCTTTGGCTCAGTCCACAGCCCCCTGCACCAGCTTCTTTACCACCCCAGCCACCTACCTGGACTTTTGGTTCCCTATGAGCTTCCCTCTCATGGCAGGGCCAAGGGGGAGGGCCACCCCCCCACACACATCACATATTTAAGGCAGATCAGTGTGGTGACCAGGCGGCAGTGCGAGAATGGAGTGGCCACACTGGGCTTCATTGAGCCCCTCCAATGCCATTTTCATGGTTTTCTCCTACCTCACTGTGGAGCACCATATTCATATGTGGAGGCATACCCATCCAGCAAGTATCCACAGTTCCCTCCCTAGCACTGCTGTACCCCCAGGCCTTCAACTGGGGGCAGCCTAAGCCAGAATGACATGCCACCTCTCCGTGAGAAAGAAGAGCAGTCCCTCAGATGCTTGATCCTCTCCCACCACAGCTGATCCCCGATGATTTAAGTCCATTCCCAAACCCAGGTCGCTGACATGGGAAAAGATAAGCACCTCAGCCCTCTCCACCACCAGGTTGGCATAGTCTTTTGTTTTCCAAGAGCCTTCTTAAACACTTACTCCTTTGTTTATGATATAAGGGGCAGACTATTACTATGTGCAAAAGGCCCTCAGGAGTACTATTCCCACATATGCAAAATTCCATCACTGTTTTACAATTACCTTTATTAAATATTTTTTCCAAGAATTTAGCTTGAGAACACTCCAAACCTGAACTTCATTATTATCTTCCTAATTAAAGCATGTGATGGAGCCCACAAGGGAAGGGCTAGTCCTCGACGTGGTTCTGGCAGATGGGGATCTGATAAGGGACCTGGTTGTAGAGGATCCCCTGACTGGGAGCGACCACAATACTGTCTGGTTTCAAATAAGCATGGGGGGGGGATCTAGGACTCTGGCAGTGGACTTCAGGGTGGCAGACTTTGTGGGCATGGGAAATATTCTCAAGGATCACTTGAAGGGGATTACATCAATGACAAATGTGGAAAACAGATGGGAGGTCATAAAACCGGGACTTCATGAGGCAGTCAGGACCTGCGCTAAGGTGAAACATAAGAGAGCAAGGTCACATAAACCATGCTGGTGGTCCAGTGAGGTTCAGGTAGCGGTCAGAGAAAAGAAGGCGGCCTATAAAAAATATAAACAACAAGAGGGGATAGGGATAAGGAAATGTACCATCTTGCATCTAGAAAAGTCACCCGGATAGTGAGGGGGGCCAAGGCCAGTAAAAAGCAGCAGCTGGCACAGGGAATACATGGAGGGGAAAAGGGGTTCTTCCAGTACATTGGGGAGCAGAGAAAAACTAAGGGCCATCTCTGCAGATTGAGATCAGAAGGAGGGTGGGTGGAAGAGGCGAGGGACCAGGCAGAGGTATTAAATGAGTACTTTGCCTCTGTGTTCACTAGGGAGGGATGGGATATCTACAAAGCAAGGCACGATGGGGATAGGGGCAGTGAGTGGGATCGGGGAGCAACAGAAATGGAGCAAGAGGAGGGAGGAGAGGTACCCCAAGGGTGTCACATCAGGATAAGGATAAAAAGGCCAGTAAGGTGGAGGGGACAGATGATGCTATCTCCACCGAAAGGGTGTGGTTAGCCCTCAAGGCCCTAAAGAAAGACAAATCTCCTGGGCTGGATGGCATTCATCCGAGAGTACTATGGGAATTGGCGGGCATACTGGCTGCACCCCTGGTGGAGCTCTTAAACAGGTCGCTTGAGACAGGGAGGGTACCTAGGGATTGGCGAGAGGCACATGTGGTGCCAATCCATAAAGGGGGGTCGAGGGAAGTACCAGGTAACTATAGACCCATTAGTTTGACCTCGGTGGTGGGAAAATTAATGGAGACTATACTAAAGGAATGATTGGGGGTGTACTTGGAGGAGGTGGGAGGTCTGGATAGTCAGCAACATGGGTTTGTGCCAGGTAGATCATGTCAAACCAAACTTGTGGAGTTCTATGAATGCGTAACATCAGAACTGGACAGAGGAAAGCCTGTGGATGTATTATTCTTGGACTTCAGCAAGGCATTTGATTCTGTCCCCCACAAAGGTCTGGTGGAGAAATTGATGGGGTTGGGAGTAGGCCCTTTGATGGTCAGATGGATTGAAAACTGGCTAGCTGAATGCACCCAAAAGAGTAGTGGTCGGTGGGGAGCTCTCGAACCCTAGAGAGGTCGGTAGTGGGGTACCGCAGGGCTTGGTCCTGGGTCTGATCCTGTTTAATGCATACATATCGGACATCAGGGAGGGTATAGGGTGTGAAATGAGTCTCTTTGCTGATGACTCCAAGATGGGATCAGTAGTTGAAGGGGAAGAGGGTAGGTTGGCCCTGCAAGGGGACCCGGACACCCTGGAAAGCTGGTCTCACACATGGAAATTAAATTTCAATATTACCAAGTGCAAGGTGTTACATCTTGGGTGGGGAAACCCTAAACACAGGTACACCCTGGGAGGGGAGGCGCTGGAGGCCTCAATAGGGGAAAAAGACCTAGGGGTCATGGTGGATGCATGTATGAATAACTCTGAGCAGTGCAGGAGAGTGGCTAGCAAGGCAAACAGGATGTTGGGATGCATTGTAAGGGGATCACCTCTAGGAGCAGGGAAGTGATTCTGCCGCTGTACAATGGACTGGTTAGGCCACACCTTGAATACTGTGTACAGTACTGGAGACCACACTTGAAGAGGGACATACAGCTCCTGGAGAGGTTACAGAGGAGGGCAACTAAGATGATACGAGGACTAGGGGATTTGACGTATGAGGACAGACTTGAGGAGCTCTGCCTCTTTTCATTGGAGGAGAGGAGAGACGGGGACATGATTGAGGTCTTCAAGTACCTCAAGGGAATAAATAGGGTAAACATGGAGGGGATCTTTAGACTAAAGCAGGGAGGTATCACCAGAGGGCATGGTTTGAAGTTGGAAGGTGGAAGGGTGAGGGGGAAAGAGGAGGAGGTTTTTCACTGAGATGGTGGTGGACCCTTGGAATGCATTGCCTGGCGAGCTGGTTCAGAGATCCACAGTGGAGGGCTTCAAGAGAGGGTGGGACAGACACAGAAAGTGGATGTATCAGATTATGGCCTGGCCCAGGGGGGGTGAGGATGGATGATAGGGGTTTCTGGAACACAAGAGTGGGGAGGGCCTCGGCACCCAACTAGGGATCTGAGGTTCGAGCAGACTCGATAGACCGTAAGGCCTAATCTGCTGGCAATTAGTATGTTAGTAAGTAGAGGATCTGTAACAGCAGTCAAGTAGTATTGTAATGATAGGTCTTGAACTAACAGCGACAAAATAGGGGGACATTTATTTGCATTGAGTTTAGCTCTCATCTCTTGTCTATCTATATTCTGCTGTCTTTACTTTAACAGATGACTGTAAACAGTAATTAATATATCCCATATTAGTTAGTGTACTGTATGTCTGACACAGTTTAACCAGGGTGTATTATATTTCTTTTTTATATATAAATCCATTTTTCTTGCAAGCAGATCCTAACTATATCCCCTAGATCCCCCTCCTGCCATACAGTGGTTCAACTCTTATCTCTCTGACAGGAATCAGTCAGTTAAAATTGCCAACTCCTCCTCTCCCTCACTCCCTATTCTAATTGGTGTCCCTCATGGCTCCATACTTGGTCCCATCCTGTTTTCAATATTCATAAACAACCTCCCATCTGCCTGTTCCACCTCCCTCATCCATATGTATGCGGACGATACCATACTATTCACCTCTGGCCCAGACCCATCTACTATCAACTCTGCACTGCAACATGACTTCCACTCAGTTCAGTCTTGGTTCCAATCAAAACAACTCAAACTAAATACATCGAAAACAATCTCTATGACTTTCGGAACCACTCAAAGACTAGCCAAAGCCATCAACGTCCCACCCATCACCTCCCTGGATGGCACCTGCTAAAGGTAGTCCCATCCTATAAGTACCTAGGCATCTGGCTGGACCTGCAATTAAATTTCTCAATTCATATTGACTTCATAGCCACTAAACTTCACCCAAAGCTCGATACACTGTATCGAAACAGAGACTCTCTCCCTCTCCTTGTCCATCGGGAACATCTGTCAAAGATGATTATGCCAGTTTTTAACTATGCTGATACTGTATATTGCACTGCACCCTCAACCGCTCTCTATCAGCTTGACTCCCTCTACTATGCTTTCTGTCATTTCACCTCCAATTCCCCATACAGGACTCACCACTGTTCTCTTTATCCTGCCTGGACCTCCCTCGCTCACACATAGGCTTCTCATCCACTCTATATCCTTCATCTCTAAATTCTTGTTCAATCTGCTCCCCTCTTACATCTCCTTCCTCGTCTCTTCTGCCCCTGCTTTGACATATTCCCAATGTTCTAGTGATTTACCCTCCTTCTGTCTCCCTACTCCATCTTCCAACATGGGCAAATCTGTCTTCAAACATTATCATCTCCACTCCCTATGGAACTCTCAAACTCCTCTCCTATGCAACTCTTCCTATCACTTCTCTATCAAATCGCTACTACACCTCCTACCCTTCCCTAATTGTTCCCATAACATCACATAGCACTTGACATGTTGGCTCACAAAACATCACATTAGCACTTGAAATGTTTATTCCATTGTTACACTGCTTTTTGATATGCCACCCATACCATGTACCTTAATTATTTGTGTAGACTGTTTTGCTGTATCATGAAATGTATTATTATGCTTCCTATCGTGTACTATTGTATTGTATACTTTGTTCCCATGTTCCCTGTCCTTCGGGTCGTACCTGGAGATGAGCCTTGGCTTAGTGGCTCCCAGTCTCCAAATGTTTAAATAAAAATTAAAAATTAAAACTAGAGCTTCCATGGACTGTACCTGGAACCAGTAATTAATAGTCTCCATAATGCCATTATTTTTGTCTGAATATTGGCCTAATTCTAATTTGAGGCTATAATCCAGAGTAGTTATTGATGATCTTAGTAGTTTTTTGCAAACATAATCAAATGGTTGCTCTATTTTCTGTCTTATAGCATTGTATACACACCCTTATACCTCAGTCCCATAGAGTAATTGTTTGTTGTGTCCATGTTAAATGATTATTAAAAGTCAATCCTAAGTACATATAACTACTAACTATTTCCAGTTGAGAATTCCCAACACTAAAATAGTTTTTTTGTAATTAAAATACCCCCTTTTCTTAACTACCATTATTTTACTTTCGTCGATATTAATTTTCATTTCTGAGTCCTTACAGCCTCTCACTAGTTTATCCAACTGCGTCTGCAGACCATGTTGGGTTAAGAAAATCAGATTCAGATGATCAGCATATGCTAAAATAAGGCATACATTTTTTTTTTTTAGCTATTTCTTTATCCTCCTTAGCTGGCTGACATCTGGAAGGAGCCTCCAGCCCTGTCCCCCAGTGTTCACCATCCTTCACTGACCTGAACACCCAGGGCTTGCCCCCCCTGGTGGGGATGGCGGGATTCCCCAACCCCCACAGGGGACCGGATCCAGTGGGCCAGCACTGTGGCTGGCCAGGAACGGAGCATGCGAGGCTCCCTCCACAATAGTGCCACAGCTCTCTTTTTCCTTGTTATCTTTCCCCAGGAGTTGGGGCATGCAATGACGGCCATGGAGAGGAGTGCACATGTGTCCACACACGCTCCCTCCTAGCGTCTGCCCCAACTCCTCCCCCTTCTACAGCGCGGCACCCTGTCCCCCAGCCTCTGCTAGGGAGCAGGCAAGCGCCAACCACTGAGGCCCCCCCCAGAGAAGGAGAGCAGTCCATTGGATGCTTAATCCTTCTCTTCCCCTGCCAACCCCCAGTGGCCCATGCTCGTTCCCAAACATGGGTCGACAGCATAAAACAAGGTAAGGCGACCAGCGCCTCAGCCCTCAGCACCACCGGGCCGGCTAAAATAAGGCATACTTCATTATTTTATGGTAAGAGTATTGGAAATTATCAAGCGTTTTTAGGAGGTCATTAATGTATTGTTAAACAGAACTGAAGCAAGGACACAGCCTTGTTTGACTCCTATATTTACTCTTATTTTCTCTGTAAGATGTCCCTTTTTGTCATATCGAATTCTCAACCAATTACTGGTATAAAGCTCAATAATAATTCTTATGAGGGAGTCCTCTAGCCCTATATATTTCAATTTTTTACTTAGCAGATTTTGATTTAATAAGTTGAAAGCTTTCTTAAAATCTATAAAAGCTAAATAAACTACTTTCTTCCTCAAGATTGCACGTTTTCCCAGAATACAATGTAATGTATAACATTCACTCAAGTTAGACCCTCCATTTTTAAAACCTGCTTGAAGTTCAGATATAGTATTAAATATTTCTGGATGCACTTGGACTTTTTTTACAAAGTACCCTAGCTAGAATCTTAGCATCTTTGTGTAAAAGGCAAATAGGCCTATACATTTTTGGATAGGCAGTATTACCCTTTTGTTAAAATGGGAAAAAAACAGCACCCATCTCCAGGAGTCTAGGCTGTTGTCCTGTGTAATAAATCCATTTATTGGTTTAGTTAAAGTGGGAGTCCCCAAAAACTGGGGTCTATTTTATAGCGAGCAAGCCATAGGAACAGTATTTTGGCCCCAGTGCTTTATTCCATTTGGCTAACTGCATAGTCTCAATTACTTTGTCTTCTGAAATAGTGAGAGGCTGTTGTGTATGTATAACCCCATCATCATTTTCCACTAAATTATTATTAAAAAAGAATGATAATGGAGTCAGATAATGCCCGTCTAAATGCATCTGATCCATTCACCCAGGATAAAGGAGTCAGACAGTGCCCTATCCAAATGTATCTGATTTGTTTATCCTGTATAATGTCCCTACCAAGCATTTGTCCTGGATAATGGAGTCCAATAGTGCCCTATCCAGCTATATCTGAGCCATTCAGTCAGGATAATGGAATATGACTGTGCCATATCTGACTGCACTCGATCTACTCCGCCTGTATAATGGAGTCCAGTAGTACCCTATCTAACTGTATCTGACCATTTAGTTGGGATAATGAAATAGGCCTCTGCCTGACTGTATCTAATCAATTCAGCCAGGATAATGGAGTCAGACATTGCCCAATACAACTAACTGCATCTGATCCATTCAGCCAGGATAATGGAGTAAGATTGTGCCCTATCCAACTATATCTGATCAATTCAGCTGGGATAATGGAGTCATATCATGCCCTATCAAACTGTATGGATCCATTCAGCAGGGATAATAGAGTCAGATATTGCCTTATCCAACTGTATCTGACCCATTTGGCCAGGAAAATACAGTCAAATAGTGCCTTATTGGAATGCATCTGATGCATTCCTCCTGAACAATGGAGTGGAGCTGGAGTATATGTAGATGACATGATCTTATACCACAGTGTTAAAGGGAATGTCCCCTCAGTCTTTTATTCTGTTTACCTGTGTAGTCTGTAGGAATGAACAATGATTGCCTCTATTACACCCTCATAATTTCATTTGGATTTAAATGTAAGTGAAGGTACTATAGCCTGGTGTGAAAACATGCTTGATGCTATTGCAAAGATCATGACCTGATTCGTGTAAATCATCCAGTTATACTATATTAGTCAGTGCTATTGCAGTCCTCTGCAGTCCCTATGGTCTTGTCTTATGCAGACCATGAAACTTTTCAAGGCATAGTAAGTGCCCTGTTGTTTTCTGTGGTTTAAAGTGTATCCGAGTTAGAAAAAAAAATGCTTCTAGAGAATTCATGGACTTCACAAGATATGTAACAGGACTGAATGAGAGTATAACTTCTGGCTTGTGCATGTATGCATCATCAACTCCCATGATACCTTGCATGAGTGAAGTCATTACCTTTGCAATGGAGACAAACAGGTTTTCACAGCAGGGCAAAACAGAGTGAAGGAACCTCATTTATATTTAAATTAGGATGAAATTAGGGGGATGTAAGAGAGGGAATCATTGTTCATGTCTTCAAATTACACAGGTATACTGAAAATAGATTGAGGAGACTTTACCTCTAAGTCCCCAGCTAGCACCTCTGATACTCTTACTGATGAATTTGGCTTGGCTCAGTGGTGGTTCTTTAATAACAAACTGGTGGTTAATACTAATAAGAGCAAAGCCATATTGTTTGGATCAAAACCAAGGCCTGGTATATTGAATGCCTCTAATAACCATGTGCATATATTTGAGTCTGACAGGACTGCTGTGGAAAAAGTCTTTTAAGTACTTGGGGTGTTACTCTAGACCCCTTCTTGACCTTCTCAAAGCACATTACCTTTATTGTAAAGTACATCAGCTATAGACTCAAAAAACCTATGCCATCTGGGGCCAGATATTCAAAGCTTTGCGTCCGGTGCAAACCTGTTACACCAGAATAGCACTGAATTTGCTCCCAGCTGCAATATTCAAAAGACCAGTTAGCATCGGTGCTATGTAATAGCGCTGATGCAAAATGTTAATGTATGAAGGGGAGGGAGGGAGTGAGAGGAGGGGCCATGAAGGCTGGCACTCCAGCATATTCAAAAGAACAGCGCTGTGCTACAGTGTTTTGCATGACCCATATCCCAGTGCACAATACCACCATCAAAACAGGTGGTAATGCCATACAATCAGGGGGAGGCAGATCACCTGGTCCCTGACATATGTACAGAGCACAAAACAGTGAAACCCAGTAGTCTGGCACCCCCCCATCCCATTTCCTGACACCTCCATGTGATCACAGTAACCCTGGTAGTTCAGTGCCCCCCAAACATGATCTCCGATCACTGACAGAGTTCATTAGGTAAGCATTAACACATGACAGGGTGTGCTGATAATGTGGATTAACGCATGGCGTGTGTTAATCAGCACACCCTGGAGTGCGTTTCAGCACGTATTACATGGGTGACACAAGTGTGTGGTAACCCACACTACAACACAGGGGAAAACCAGACCAGAAAAACTGTCTCTCTCTAATTTTGTCAGTGTGCAGAACGCAGGTTTTCCCGGTGAGGTGTCAACGTGTAAGACTAGATAAACACGGATAGAATGAAAGACATTTGTGGCACGTGTGTGTGTGTGTGTGTGTGTGTGTGTGTGTGTGTGTGTGAGATGGGGAGGAATGAATTCATTAGCCACTGATCCGTTCCTCTGTGCCCTGATCATTCTTTGAATCCTAGGTCTCTGTGCCGTGATCTGTCTATGAATTCCCGGGTGTCTGTCTCTCTGTCTGAGAATGGGACCTCCATTGCATTGGGAAGACAGCAGCTGTTTCTCATCCCTCTGTTCCATGCTATTTCTCTTAATCCCATTTGTCTCTCAACAGACAATGATGTCTGTGTGTACGTGATATCCATGCCAGCTGGGAGAGAGACAGAATGTATGCGGGACTGCTGTGCCATGTACATGAGGGGAGTAACTTGGGACACAGTGCTGTGTGGCTCACTCCCTGTTTCTTACTTCTGTTGACACTGACAAGACTGCTACTCTCCGCTAGGTCTAACACGGTATGGGGCTGAAGTAAGAGGACAGGGAGCAGGTTGTGACACACACTGGACCACACACAACAATTGCTGCAAGCTGACACTATCAGACAGAGAGACATCTCTCTCTCTCTCTCTCTCTTTCTCTCTGTCTCTCTCTCTCTCTTTCTCTCTGTCCCTCTCTCAAGCAATAGACCACCCTATACTACTACTGTCGCACACTGCGGGGACAGAGACACACTATGGAGGGCCCCCACAGTGTGAGTAGGTGGGCAGCAAAACACGCGCTGATGGTCTCCAGTTACACTTAAAATACTCAACGGGAGCATGTCACAGTGTACAGAGAATCCAGGACCAGCAGATGTAATAACAGGCATCGGCCACTACTGCTCAGCACTTACTGCTCCAGTGATACTGGGGGCTGTCACTTGCTGTCTCTGTGCACCTCTGCATTACTGTTCACTTTTGTGTGGGGATGAGGGTGTGAATGCTAGCAGTAATGCTGTAACCCTGCCTGCTGTCAACACTGAGTTTCCCATGCCGTTTCTCACATTTACCCTGTTCCGTGTTCGTAGAAGAAAGCTGACATGTCTGGGGTTTTCCCCAACCATGGAGCCCATGTAGGACTGATACACATTGACATGACACATACCATGCTGATTGGGGGGGGACTTGGACAGTGTGCCGCTACATCTCACAACCTGACAGTGATAACCCAAACTGCACAAGTGCAGATACTGTAAGAGCAGGCAGTGTGCAGTAAGTGCCTATTTCCTTATCAAGTGTACTAATACAGAGGATCACAGTCACAACTATGGAAATGTAATGTTGACCTGGTAAACACTGCTTAAACATGATTTAAAAAAAAAAATGACCACAAAAATGGAACACACAGATTATTTTAAAAGATAACTAAGTTAGCATGTGTATGCTTGCTGTTGTGGTGCTGGCAGGGTGGGTGCGTGGGGACAGACACAGACACCACTGGCTCATACTAACTCCCCGTACTGCACAGATGTTACCTGCCAGTTACTGGGTTACTCTTACCCAAGGTCTCTGAGATCTGTGGGGTGGGGAAGGGGCACCAGACTACCAGGGATACGGATAATGTGTGCTTACTTCTGTCGAGGGACCATGCTTGGGGGGGGGACACTAGACCACCAGGGATAGGGATAGTGTGCTTCCTTGTGTCAGGGACCATGCTTGGGGGGGCACTAGACCACCAGGGCAAACGTGTGTGTGTGTGTGTGTGTGTGTGTGTATATATATAAATATATATATATTAGAGAGAAAGAGAAAGAGAGAGAGAGATCTACTATTTGTCATACCTCTACAGTCTGAGCGTCTGTGTCCCTCATTACAGTGTTGACTGGTTAGGTGGTATGTACTGTGTAAGCCTGCTGACATCCATTGCCTGCTGCTACCAAGCTGTTCTCAGGTCTGGCATACAGGTGGAACTGTGTGCGCCTTCTAGCCTGCGGTTTTTGACCTGTAGTTCCAGTCTGACCTACAGGTGGAGCTGTGGGCACTTTCCAGCCTGCGGTTTTTGACCTGTAGTTCCAGTCGTAACTACAGGTGGAGCTGTTGGCTCCATACAATAGCAGCGGGCAAACTGCATGGGAGTGCATGCAAAGCAGGCCACAATTAGATGCTAAAGCGGCTGTTTGCCCACAGATTGCCTGAGTAGACTCATTTGCATTGGGGCTTTGAATATAGCAAACTTTTGCCCAGGGCTAATATATTTGCACTGGGCTAATGTGTTAGCACTGTGCAAACGAGTTAGTCATGGGCAAACCTCTCACACACATAGCACAGTTCTGCCGAGTGTGGCCTGCAGTATTGTTTGCAGTTGTTGTGCACAACTTCAGTGCTCACACCCATACTGGTTACCTGCTGCAACACTGCCCTACTCCACCTCTGTGTGCACTGGACTGCTATTACGGTTTGGCCTTCCCAGTTGCTGTATTCAGAGCTGTCCTGTTTGCCGTGCTATTTTTGCACTACACTCTCAGCCCTGTTTGCACGGCTTTATTTTCACACTATATTAAACTGCTTTAGCCACCTGGCTCTTCCTTTAAATATAGCGTGCAATTGGTTTCTGGCTAATTTTGCCCCGGGGCTAAATTTTAAATATCTGGCCCTTAAAGTAATGTTAACTACGCAAGGGGTATGACTCCCCCTGCTTGATTATAGTTCCCACATGTTCTTGCAAACCTCTGCTAGTGACTTAGCAAGACTGAACTCCGTCTGCAACAATATTTGAAGGTTTGCATTACTGGTGTAAACCCTAAGTAGCGCTATCTCAAGGGCTACTACCCCTGCCTGCTTGGCTAGGAGCAGGTTAAGAGGCCTAAGTTGTGAAACAGGTGCCTCCACCCAGAGGTCAAGGTTGATAGTGGTCAAGCTAACCTGGGTACAGCCCTCAGGGACACTGTAACCCCTCTCTTTGCTTACTAGTGGCCGGAACAATACACAATAATCACTTTCACAATACTCCTGATACACCACACTAGTGCCCACACTGTTTGCACTTACCACCAGGGCTTTCCTCTGGCTCGACCCAGTACAGTACTCTTGTTGCACAAACTGGAACCACAGTTAGGGTTAATGTAAAAAGAGTTAGATCTGATTGATTTAAGGGACTGGAACAAGGAAGGGGTGTAATCAAGTTAATTTGCTTAAAGGCTGTATCAATCAAACAGTTATGCATGCACTTCAGGGTCCATATACAGTCACACACTCTGGATACCCAGGTGAAGAAGAGGTGGGCTAGCCAGGATCATTGCCCGGGATAGGCCGGCATCGCAGCTGGTTGGGGCCCTGTGATGGAAGAAAACAACATGTACCATAATTACGCACTAATTGTAATTCGGAGCCAGAGGGCTCAGTCTGTGAAAGAAAAGAAACAAGACAATCAGATGACACACTTAGATTAAGCTGTTGTTGCAGGGAGCTACCCCTGATGGTTACTCATGATACCCAAGACTGGACACAGGCTGGACGAAAATTGAGACTGCAGGTGGTTGATCTGGAGTGCCAGGAGAAGCAGGGCCCACCAGGGGTTCAGTTAATTTATTTCTTGTGGAAGTCAGATACTTCCATGAGTTAAAATCTGGAAGTCATTCCAATTTTTGGAAAGTCAAAATACTTCCAAGACCCCACAATTTGAAAGTCAGTATTCTAAGAAGGGTTGATTTATGGATGTTAATATGAATATTAGTGGTAAAATACAATTTATTTTAGAAAGATCCATAATTTCTGAGTTTCTGTGTCTTCAGTTTGGGAAGTCATCCAGTTTTGTTTTTTACATTTGGAAGTCAATGACTTCCTCCCCCTTTATTTTGGAAGTTTTTGCCTTATTTTTGGGAGTCAAATACTCCCAAAATGGAGTTAACTGAAGCCCTGGGGACCACACAATTCACAGAGGCATCGCTCCTGTTCAAGCATAGAGCAGGGGGCTGTTCCCCAGGCAGGTCTTTTTCTGTGCAGTGGGGTAGTCTGGCAGGGCCAGTGTGGCAAGGCCCAGGCCATATGGAGATGAATGTGGATTGAGTCCGGTCGAGCTGGATACAGTTTCCAGCAAGTAGAACACAATTCACACAGTGGGGAACCAAATCACGACCCACTATAAACAAACAGCACATTTACATGTAAGAGATTCTACTATACCAGGCAAACCGCTCTCCGGTCACAATCGCAAAGTATCTGCACACACGGGAAGTTTAGAGGTAGCTGGAAATCGCAACTTTGATTTGTTTGCTTACGTCCATGACTTGAAACATTCACTGCAATGGCAGGAATTCTTCCTAGCCAAAAAGGTTAACAGAGCATATACTATTTTTATGATATTTTAAGTGAGGCTTTAAATAAGCATGCACCCTTGGTTAAGGTGCGGGTCAGGAGCAGCACCTGCCGTTGGTTCTCAACATAGAAACAGAAACATAGAATTTGACGGCAGATAAGGACCACTTGGCCCACCTAGTCTGCCCATTTTCCTACATAACAGATAAGCTGCAGATCCTGGTTAACCAACAACTTACTTCCTCCTGCCCCCAACTAGGACTTCCTTATGTCTGTTCCATGCATTCTTGAATTCCTCCACTGTTCTTGACTCCACGACCTCCTCAGGGAGGCTGTTCCATGCATCCACAACCCTCTCTGTGAAAAAATACTTTCTCACATTACCTCTGAGCCGTCCCCCCTCTATCTTCAAATTGTGCCCCCTTGTTCTTGCACATCTCTTTTTCTGAAAGATGCTACCCTCTTGGACTTTGTTGATTCCATTGAGGTACTTGAAAGACTTCTTGCCTGAGCTCAAAGCTTCCCTGTTAGAAAGGGATACTTTATGGAAAAAAGCCAGAAGAAGCAAGAACCACTCAGATTGGTGTCTTTTTAAGAGAGCACATAACAAGTGCACCAAGTTGGTCAGAGCAGCCAAGGCCTCCTACTATCGTCCGGAGCTAGCCTCTGCCTCAAGAAATCCTTCAAAGCTCTGGAAAACATTAAAAAACATATCTGGACATGCACCTGGTAATTCCGTTCCAGTAAAAATTAAGTCTGGTGGCAGCGTTATCTCTAACTGGTCAGAGATATTGGAAGCCCTCAATAACGATTTTGCAACGGCAGGGCTAATATTTGATACTTCTCCTGCCAATGACCTCCGCACAGCTCAGGGCCCACCAACCCATGAGTCTCCCTCTACTAAGGAGGCCTTCTTCCTCCTGCCTGTCTCTCTAAAAGAAGTGGTAGACCTACTGCTGCAACTGGACACCAGAAAGGGAGCAGGATCTGACTTCATAGAGCCATACTATCTGAAATGTGCCTACCATGTGCTTGCGGTGCCAATCGGCCACCTATTCAACATGTCATTCTCCCAGGGTAGTCCCAATGGAAAATAGCCCATGTCATCCCTCTATTAAAAGCAGGTGACTCCTGTGATCTAAATAATTACAGACCGATCTCCCTCCTCCCCATCCTGTCTAAATTACTAGAAAAAAATAGTGTGTGGCCAGCTAGGGGTATACTTAGAATCCAGAAGCCTATTTAACCCGGTTCAATCTGGATTCAGAGCAAAGCACAGCACCATAACAGCCCTAGCTAAGGTGACCAACAATTGGCTCCTAGACTTTGATAACAAGAAGCATGTCTGCGCTATTTTCTTGGATCTTAGTAAGGCATTCGACACAGTCGATCATAGCCTGCTTCTTTCCTCCCTAAGCACCTTAGGCCTGGACCATAAATCTATGTGCTGGTTTGCAGACTACCTCAGAGAACAGAAACAGCAGGTTAAAGCTGAAGGTGATCTTTCTCCATTAAAACCTATGCTGAGGGGCGTGCCCCAGGGCTCTATCCTTGGTCCCCTCCTCTTTGCAGTCTACATTAGCAACATCAATGACCCCATCAAAAAGCCAACATCCACTTATTCACGGTCAACACTGTACTGGACTTGAGTCGTCCCATGCCGGAAGCAGCACGTGATGACCTCCAAGCTGAATTTAACCTTCTACAACAGCAGCTCATAAACAAAAAGCTTTTGCTCAATGTGAAAAAGAGATAAGTTATGCTCTTCTCCCCTCCTTGCATGCGTACCCTGCTGGGGGAGCTATCCCACAAATTACCACTGTTCTTGAGAAACACTAGAATATGAAGCAATCTAAATATCTAGGAGTTTGGCTCAATCACAAACTTTCCTTCACTGACCATCTCGAAGAACTACAGAAGAAACTAAGGCAAAGATTAGGACTATTCTACAGAATTAACCACCTGCTCACAAAGGAGGCCAAGATTCAACTGGTTCAAGCTATCTTTAATAGATTACGCAGACCTGCTCTATAGCCACTGCATTGCCTCTGCACTGGCTAAGTTGGACACCCTCTACCACAGAGCTATCAGGTTCATTACTGGCCTTCCACTTGCCACACACCACTGCTCCCTGTACTCATCGTTAGGCTGAACTTCCCTTCACTATGGAAGGAATAGAAATGCTGCCCTATGGGCCTTCAAAGCGGTAACCAACAAGCTCCCCCCATATGTCTCAGGTTGTATTCCCCAGAGTGTATTAGGCACCTACGTTCTAAGGAGCTATTCCCTAATTGCTCTCCAAGTTTCATGGGTCAAAACTCATTTCAACAAAGCTGCTCTCAGTTTCTCTTTACCCATGTTGTGAAATGGTTTACAAAGGAACTTGAAGCTGAGCTGCCCTGTTAGCCTGAATATCTTCAAGGCACTCTACGATCGCTACATGAAAGCACCTTGCAAATGTTTTCCTCACCACTAGCCCACTAATTCCACAACTCCCCCTTTCCATCCTGACACTTGCCATGTTTCTACCCCAGGCTCTCACTCTTTCCCTATTAACTCTTCCTGCTGCACCCACCCTTCCTCGTCCGCTCCAACCTGGCTAAAGTCCCATCCCATCCATAGTAGTGTCCCAATTATCCACCCCTCCTCCGACATTATCATAATAAACAAGTACATGACAGCCATCATCACTTTCTGTGGTTTTAGCCCAATTTTTCCCCAGTTGTAGGTAATATATCCCTCCTCTTCTTTACCTTTCTAACCTGCCACCCCACACACGGCCTCTTTCCCCTATATGTGTAATTGCCAGCTGCCTCACTCAAAAGATCATTGTTTATAACCCCTGTATGCCTATGGTTGATTGTACATCTGCTGATTTCTTCAATTGTAAAATATTGCTGTTTTTTTTTTTATTTCAACCTTGTACTGTACTGTATACACTGTACTGTATACACTGTACTGTATACACTGTATATACTTTTTCTTCCTTGTATATTATTGCTTTTTGTATACCTGCTTCTGTACTGTATTTTGATGTATTCATGACCAGGTCCACCTTGCAGATAAGCCTTGCTCAATGGTGTCCGTCTGGATAAATAAAGATTTTAATTGATTGGTTGATTGAAATCCCGACAGCCTGATGCATTCAGCAAATCTTCGGTCTTCTTCAGGTTGATCCTGGTCACAGCTTTGTGGCTTACTTCATTCTCACAAACTTGGATTCAGTCCGAACTGATTCTCTTCTCCATCTCAGGAGCAGCAAGCAGGCATGCAGGCCAAACTTAGGCCTTTCCACAGAGACTGTCTCAAACTGTTGCTTCTTCAGCTCCCAACTTAGATCTGACTCAACTGCCAGCAAGCCTGGGAATTTCCCCAAGATCCAAAAGGTTCAGTTGGCTGATTCATCTGTCAGTCACAACAGGAGCTCCCCCTTCAGGTGAAAAACTGCGCCAAAAGACCCAAACTACAATTCCTACAGATTCTGACTCAAGACAGCTCCTGTAGTCCGGCTCCATTTTAGGTCCCACCAGTACTGATTGGTCTAATTCGGTAGCCCCGGGCCAAAGTGGTGAGGATAAACAAAACAGTCCTTGCTGCAAAGAAGGCAAGTTAAACAAACTACATTATCATTATCACTCTAAATGATTTTCAGCAAATAGTTACATCTTTCAACAGAGCTCCCTCTCAGATTATTTTTGACTGCAATCCAGGCAGCTCTTAAAGAGACAGTACACAGAAGCCATACAGGCAGTCTCTGGCAATCACATTTAAACTGCTGAAATGCAGGGCACCAGCCTGGCAGTGAGCATTTAGTCAAGCTCAAGGAAGACTTTTGGGAACCCCCATTTGTAGGGGGGTTACACCCTTCCCTGCCTGGAGAAAACTTGGCATCTGCGTCAAGTCTGTACCATCACAATATTGCAAATGCAAACTATACGAGACATTTATACCATTAGCATGTTATGCAAGTGACATCTGATGCATCAGTCAATGTAAACTTATACCTTTACTATACATATTCTCTACACTTAACAATACTACATCCATTCTGACAATACATCATGCATATTTCACACAGGTAATTTACACATTACTATGCGGAATCATGTAATAACTTCTTGTACATTGAACAATGTAAGAGGGGACCCTTTCCTATCAGCTAACTTGGGGCTTGATGGGGCAGGGGCACCATACCTAGAAGGCAGAACAATTGACCTGGAATTGGCACTTAGGCTCAGTTTAGGCAGTGAGCTCTGAGAAACATAAACCCCTTTGTGGACCACATTAAGAGGCAAATCCACTGGTCTCCCAGGAGAATCATAACTAAAGCGCACTACTGGCTTGACAGCTTGGCCAGTCTTTCTGAGGGGGACAACTACAGTCTCTCTACTCTCAGTACTGGTCTGGGGACTCTCGTCACTTGTGAGGGGTGCCTCTGCCTGGATGGAAACGTCCAAACTTGGGGCACTCTCGGCTCCTTATTCTGCAGGCTCTTTTTCTACAACACTTGACTCATTTTGCAAAGGCTCAAGCACAATCAAGCTTTGAGCCATGGAAGGGGGGGTGGTCAGCACTCTCATAGTGTTCTTCAAGTTCTGGTATGTCACCAGAAAGTCTCAAACCCTCAGCTCCTTCTTCAGGCAAATCATATAGTTCCACAATACACAGAGACTCAACATCTTCAGACGTGATACTTTGCACTTCACTTTCTGGGAGCATTGGCTCCAAGGACGAAGCTGGGGGACAAGGCAGTCCAGAAGGCCCAGCTTCATCCTCACAATTAGTCATAGGGTGACCTCGAAACAGCTGACTCAACTTATAGGAGGGGTAATAGGCATTGTCACATTAACTTTCATCTGAGGTGGACAGACGGTCACTATCATTCTGAACCTGCTGCGGGGGAAACCTTGAACATGTAACCACTAGGGTAGGTTGACTCTGTCTCTTTCTTGCAGCAGCACAAGTCACTGGCTAAGGGAAATCAATCTCTGAGGGTTCAGCCTCAATTATGACTTGGCCGATAGGTAGCAAGTGGTTATGTTGCATGGTCTTGACAGCTTTGGAGTTATTCTCTGGGGGCACCTTGTACACAGGTAAATCATCCAACTTTCCAACTACTATATGGGGGAGAGGGTGCCACCAATCAGCAATTTTGTGTTTGCCATGCAGTCCCAAATTGCATAACAACACACGGTCTCCAGATCGAAGCTCTTGAGCATTCACTTTTTTATCATGCCTCTCTTTGTTGGCTAGATTTCTCTTGGCAGCCATTGTCTGGGCCAGTTGATAGGCATGGTTCAATTGAGCTTTCAGTTTTTGTACATACTGCAGGTAGTTTTCAGCCCGAACCCCATCTGGAGAAACCCCAAAGCAGACATCAACTGGCAGCTGGGCATCTCTCCCGAACATGAGGCGGTAGGGGGAGAACCCAGTAGCATCATTTTTCATGCAATTGTATGCATATACCAAGGTGCTAATCTGCTGGCTCCATTTATGCTTGTCATTTGGAAGGAGGGTTCCCAGCATATCTAGCAGGGTGCGGTTAAATCGTTCTGGTTGGGGATCTCCCTGTGGGTGATAGGGGGTGGTTCTTGACTTCCGCACCCCCCCCCCATAGAGAAAGCATTTCTTTGATTAGTCGACTCTCAAAGTCTCTGCCCTGGTCAGAGTGGATCTTCTGGGGGGCACCATAGTGGATGAAGAAATTTTCTACTAGCAACTTGGCCATGGTAGATGCCTTTTGATCTTTGGTGGGAAAAGCTTGTGCATACTGCGTGAAATGATCCATAACCACAAACACATTGCCAGTGTTCCGCTGATCAGGTTCTAAACACAAGAAGTCTATGCAGACTAGTTCCATGGGAGTGCTGGTAATAATACTAACAAGGGGGGAAGCCCTCTGAGGCAGGGCTTTTCTTTGCAGGCAGCGACTACAAGTCTTTACATGGTGCTCAACATCAGCCCCCATTTTGGGCCAGTAGAAGTTATATCGTACCAGGTCAAGGGTTCTGTCAATGATGAGGTGCCCCATGTGATTGTGGAGGGACCTCAGTACCAAATCTTTAAAGGCCGTGGGCAGGACCAATTGTTGCTTGTCTACTTTGCCACTACGGTCTACTGTCTCTCTATACAACAACTGATTGAGCAACTTCAATCTGTAGCCTTCTTTAAACAATAAAGCAGTTTGCAAATCAGTGGAACGCAACTTAGACACATCTTTCCCTGCACGCAGAGCATTAAGTGCTGGCTGAATCATAGGATCTTGGGATTGAGCCCACTGAATGCTGTCATTGTTAAATTGAAGTAGTGCACTAATATCTAGAGCACAGAAGTGGCAATAAGCAGCTGGTATGCAGGTGTCAGAAGGGCCCAAGCAATCTACAAACCAGTCCACTGTGTCTGTAGACATTTGTTCATCTCTATCAAACCTTTTGGCACAGTGCTTGGACGTCAGGTTTGGACAGCCTGACCCAATCACTCTTGGAAGTGGGCATTCGTGATAGGGCATCAGCATCAATATGGTTCAGGCCCAGTCTGTATTCGACAGCATAATCATAGGCTGATAATGCAGAAAGCCACTGGTCCCCAGTGGTGTTTAACTTAGCTTAAGTCTGTACATAGGTGAATGGGTTATTGTCAGTTTTCACCAATATCTTTGCCCCATAAAGGTATTCATGAAACTGGTCAACGATGGCCCATTTTAGCGTAAGGAACTCCAACTTATGTACAGGGTAGTTTTGCACTGCCGGGGTCAAGCTCCTACTGGTCAAAGCCACTGGTCTCAAACCATCCTCATGGTCTTGATACAGCACAGCTCCTAGACCCTGCAGACTAGCATCAGTATGCAGCACATAGGGTTTAATGGGGTCAGCCTAGGCGAGGATGGGGACATGGGTGAGCTGGTATATGACTTCGTGGAAGGCTGCTTCACAGTTGGGTGTCCAGTGGGGCCCAAAGAGTTCACCTGGGCAGAAGTATACTATTTCTGGTTCCTTGGCAGCCCCTTTCTTGTATTTATGATTGGTAGGAGGGTAACCCTGGATAAGATTCAATAGTGGATGAATCACCTTGGAATAGTCCTTTATGAACCTGCAGTAGTAGCTACAGAACCCCAGGAAATGTTGTAGTTCTTTCAAATTATGGGGCTGGGGCCAAGTAGTTAGGGCTGCAACCTTACTGGGATCAGTCTCTATACCTTCTGTAGATACTGTGTGCCCCACCTTCTTCATGGAGGTTTGGAAAAAAATGGCATTTGTCAATGGACAGCTTGAGGCAGAAGTCTTCCAGTCAGTCTAAAACTTTAAACAGTCAGTTCTTATGCTCCTCTAGGGTGCTCCCAAACACAATGACATTGTCCAAGTACACCAGGCATGCCAGCAAATTCATATCTCCCACCGCACGTTCCATCAGTCACTGAAAGATGGCTGGAGCACCTGATATTCCATGTGGCATTCTCAGAAATTCGTAGAACCCCAAAGGACAGATGAAGGCTGTTTTCTCACGGTCCTCTGGGGCCATTGGAATCTGGTTATATACGCTGTGAAGATCCAACACTGAGAACCATTTGCTCCCATTCAAGCAGTAGAGGGCATCCTGTACATGAGGCATAGTGTACTGGTCTGGGATGGTCCACCGGTTCAGGGTTCGATAATCAACACACATTCTCACAGACCCATTCTTCTTATGCACAACCACAATGGGAGAGGCGTATGGACTCCTGGATTCTTCTATCACACCAGAAGTGAGCATTTCCTGCAGGTGTCTTCTCACATCATCTATGTCTGCTGGGGCTAGGCGTTGGGACCTCTCTCAAATTGGCCATTCATTGTACAGGTGTATGTGATGCTCCGCACCCTGGACTCATCCCATGTCCCATTCCTTCAATAAAAATACTTGGTCTCTCTGGGTAAGTCGCTTGCTAATTCTAGCCTTCCATTCAGCTTTCAATGGGGAGTCGCCAAAGTCAAACAAGTCTGGGGTCACTCTTTCCTTCTCACCAGGGTGCTTGTTGCCGGGCAATACTGCAGTGTCTGTGCAGTGTACTATAGCTAAAGTGCACCCTCTGTTCACCCAGATCTCCCGATCTGACACGTTGTGAATCTGGACCATCACTCGTTGTGCATAGGCATGGGCACAAGCAGGCAAGATGCTGGGCTTGACCAATAATCCTTCTGGCAATTTTCCATTGTCTGGCACATCCAACATCAGTATTTTGTTCTTGAAATCTTTCCAGAGGTGGACCTCCCCTTGAATGATACACTGGGCATTAGGGACCGATACCACTGAATCGGGATTCTTCACCCAAACGATCCCCACCAGTTCATCCTGGTCTACTTCCTCAGGTTTCAGTTGCAAATCATAGGCCCTCTTAATCAGAGCTGGAATTCTCAGGGCCCTCCCAGTCCGTCGCCTTTGTTTCTCATGACAGAGTTGTGCCAGTCTCCCAAACATATGGACATTTGTCCCAATTAACAGGGGGACCCCATCATACAGTCCGGTGGGGGGACACACTAGGGCCAAGGTCTCTACTCGCTCCTCTACACCAGTTACAGTTGCAGGAAAAGACAACCAGAGGCAAACACACCCTAGGTACGGACAGGACTTGTCGCTCAAGCCCCACATATGTAGGCTTTCCAAGAATTGCAAAGGCACATCAGATAAGTGTTTGTCTTACCAATCCTGAAATATAATGGTCACTTGCGACCCACTGGCAAGCACAGCCTGAGTATGAATACCGTTCACAGTCACCGTAGTCTCCATTGAAGGGCCCACTATTTTGGACCAGTCTGGAGAGGCAGTAGCAGAGGTCTGGACAGATGATTTAGCTCAAAGAAGTTTGAGTTAGGGTTTCTCAAACCCTCATTGTGGTCATTTCGGGCACCCCTTGGCCATTGATTTGCTTTTTAGAGCTCCCCTTGGAGTCCATTTACTACTCTTTCTCAGTCCTTCTGAGACCAGCATTCTCTTTTCATATGGCCATCCTTTCCACAGTTGTGACAAATGATAGACTTCTGGGTCATCCTGGGAGAGAACGTCGTATGAGGAACTGAAGCAGTAGTAAAAGATTGGGGTCTAATATCTGCTTGCGGTGGTAAGAGTGGTACAACGTGTCTTAGCAGTTCCTTCAGAGTGGCAGTCAACCCGGTGATCTCAGCCTTGGAGCCACCCTCGGTAGCGGATGCCTGAGGGTGCACCCCCACCCTCATGGCAGTCACGTCCTGAGAGGGGCCAGGATCTTGTTCCATGGGGGAAACCCTTGCAGAGGCACCCATCTTCAACTCTCGGACTTCCTTTAGTAGCTCGACTTTCCAGTGCTGGGCCCAGGGCGGGAAGTCCTTTGTATTCTCAGAGTGCTTGTTAAGTGCTGACTTTTGCCCCTGAACCTCACTTGGCTGATCACTCTCAGTCACTTGCACAGCAGCAGCAGATAGGGGTGCAATTCCCCCATGGGGTCGCCTGTGCTCAACCCCCCAAATTTCTCTCATTAGCCCATCATAGGAGGGAGGCGATTCCGGTCAGGTGGCAAGGTGCAACTGAAATAGTAACAATTCTGAAAACGGAGCAGACTTAAGGATCCGGTCCAGCCTAGTTCGATCTAATTCATTTGATGGCAGACTACCCTTTCTGAGGCACTGTTATAGCAGCTTTTCAAGTCGAGGTACATACACAGACAATGGCTCCCCTGGGTACTGCTGAGCATTTCTTACTCTCCACCACAGTTCCTCACCTGAATCCGGGCTCCCGTACAAATTCTCCAATGCATCAAGATAGCCCTGTGCAGTTGCTTCAAGGTTATTGGCCCGCCTGGCATGGATGGTATCCAGGGCAGGACTTTGGAGGCTGTCACTCAACCTCTTTCATTTGTCTGCTTCTGAGCATTGCCCTTCAAGTACTAGAGGGGCAATATAGTCTAGCCAGTTCTCCCAGTCATCCTACCACTGGGGGGTTGGGAGGGTGCCCGAGAAGATTCTCAACTTTCGGTAGGAGTCGTGACTAATGGCAGGTACAGATATAAGGGCCAGCATTAGCATGGGCATGGAAGATGGGCCAGTAACAGGTGCTGGTGTGGGAAGGGGTGTTGGGAAAGGAACACCCCCAGGTGGCAGGAATAGTTTCTTACAGTCCTCTATGGTTTTCCCTTCCTTCAGCAACAACTTAGCAAATTTCTCCTCAAAAGTCTCAGATAATGGTGGGAGCTCATCCTCCCCGTGGTCTTTACTGTCTTTTGTTATCACTCTCCAGGCAGCTGGAACCCCTTCTGGGGCAATAGTCTGTGGCACTTTAGAGCTGTCCACGAGGTCATTAGACTCTACTAAGGCTATGAAAGTTTGGGCAATCAAATCAGCCTGTCGCCCCACCACCACAGGGTTTTTTAAAGATTCAACTTTGGAAAGTGCTCCCTCTACAGTGTCCTTACTGGTACCAGGGGAATATCCAGTATAAGCAGAGCATTTGGGGGTCGATCGCCTGTCCAGTACACCACCCCACCAACTGGTGTACAGCTATTTCTACTGGAGTGGCCATTAATCTTTAACAATAATTTGTAATTTTTGGCCACTAGAAAGCACAAAATCCTAGCAGTGAGCCTCCAAAATGTAACCCCTAGGTGGCGCTATCCCAAGGGCTACTACCCCTGCCTGCTTGGCTAGGAGCAGGTTAAGGGGCCTGAGTTCTGAAACGGGTGCCCCCACCTAGAAGGCAGGGCTGGTAGTGGTCAAGCTAACCTGGGCACAGCTCTCCGGGACACTGTAACCCCCCCTTCCTTACTAGTGGCCAGAACAATACACAATAATAATACCTCTGATACACCACACAAGTACCCACACTGTTTGCACTTACCACCAGGGCTTTCCTCTAGCTCAACTCTGGGAACCCCCTGCAAAACAAGGTTATACACAGCAAATAACAGCAGTACAGTACTCTTGCACAAACTGGAACCACAGTCAGGGTAAATGCAAAAAGAGTCAGATCTGATTTATTTAAGGGACTTGAACAAGGGAGGGGCGTAATCGGGTTAATTTCCTTAAAAGCTGTATCAATCAAACAGTTATGCATGCACTTCAGGGTCCATAAACAGTCACATACTCTGGGTACCCAGGTGAAGAAGAGGTGGGCTAGCCAGGATCATTGCCCTGGGTAGGCCAGCATCGCTGCTAGTTGGGGACCTGTGATGGAAGAAAACAAAATGCACCACACACACACTAATTGTAATCCAGAGCTGGAGGGCTCAATTCGTGAGAGAAAAGAAACGACAAGACAATCAGATGACACACTTAGATTTAGCTGTTGTTGCAGGGAGCTACCCTGATGGTTACTCACAATACCCAAGACTGGACACAGACTGGACGAAAATTGAGACTGCAGGTGGTTGATCTGGAGTGCCAGGAGAAGCAGGGCCCACACGATTCGCGAGGTGTCATTCTTGTTCAAGTGTGGCGCAAGGGGCTGATCCCCAGGCAGGTCTCTCATCGATGGCTTTCTCTGTGCAGTGGGGTAGTCTGGCAGGACCAGTGTGGCAAGTTGGGAGTGATGCTGAAGTAAGCAGTCAGCCATGTGTGCTTACGGCACTGTGCATGTGCGCTGCTTGCCACGGCACCAGCCTCTGAAAGGTTCTGGCTCCTGCTTGGTCCTTGTGGTAAGAACATAATTTTCATTATTTTTCTGTGGTTTCCCTTTCTAGTGGACCATTTTTTTTTTTTTTTTTTTTAAAGGTCTGGTTTTCCTCCGTGGTTACCCCTTCCCTTTTTTTTTTTTTTTTCTTCTTATTTTCAAAACCAGTTATACTGGGTACTTGATACTTGTTTGGAATAAAAACAAATGTCTGAGATGACACCAAGGTACAGTAAAGGCTCCAAGGGTGCCCCTAATGACGGTGGAAAGCAAAAGGGCCTCATAGCAGAAACTGGAAATGGTGCCTACCACGAAAACAGCACAAAAGAAAACATGTCTGCCACTTCTCCTGAAGAAGAAAAAAGGAGCAGGCAGTTGACAAAATGCCCTCAACAGAACATATTGAAAAGGTATGGCAATATTTCCAGGCGTTCTAGGCTGTGGGAAACATGAATGTACCTTCTAGTTCCCCATTTGTTGCCAGAGGAGGAGGAGGGTTATCACTGTGAAGACTTGAGGAGGAGGAGAAAGGTGAGCTCCCTGGAAAGGGAGGCCTCCACAGATCAAGAGTTTAACTCCTGTCACAAGCCTACAGAGTATTATACCTCCTATTCCTCTTTTGTAAGGCAAATTGTGTAAACACTTCACATGTCCTCACATATCAGAGGAAAATGAAGCAGAAGTCCTGTTTAGGGGAAGGAAGTGAGTGATCACAGAACCACCAAGGATCCACCATCCTAGAAGGGCAAGAGTAGCTCTCTGGCCCCCTCTAGCTGCTGGAGGTCTGCCTCTGAGCAAGTAAGTGGTCTACTGAGAAATATAGGATATTCTTGTCTCAGAACAGGACAATCAGAAGCTTAAAGGGCACACAGGCAGAAAGTAAGGAGAGAGAAAAAACAGAGGAAAGAGTAAGGATTGCAAACAGTTAAGGGGCCAGAAATAAGACATGATTGAGTGGTGCAGTGCAGTGGCTGTGGAGCAGCAGTCTTCCGGGAGATGTTCTGGAGGATGCGGTGTTGTCCCATCTGCAGGCACCTCTGGGCTGAGGGAGGAGGTTGCTCATCTCCAGGCTGAGTTGGCCAGGATGTGTGGGACCTCCTCTTCCATCCAGGGACCACCAGTGCCACTGCTGTTGCCTCAGAGGTTGCCAAGAAAGAGGAGCGGTTGGACCACAGTGGGCTCATGGAGGGTGAGGGTGGTGGAACAGAGGCACATCCCTCCAGTTGTACCTCTCCACAATTCCTATGCCATTCTGGCAATGTGTGGTTCCTCTATGGAGGCACCCACAGTGGAGACCAAGGAGGATGCTGGGAACCTCCACAAAGGAGACCCACAGGAGGGTGGCAGGGGACCCTGCAAGGGAAGGAAACAACTCCTGGTGGGGGACTCCATTATTAGGAAAGTAGAACTGGGGGAGGAAGGGGAGAGGGAGGTAAGGTGCCTGCCTGGCGCCATGGCTTGGAGGAACAGGGAGCGAATCCTCAGGATTGCCAGAGCAGCTGCACAGGGGAGGGAGCTGGATGTCATTGTCCACCTAGGAACAAATGACCTGGCTAAGAAAGGGATTAGAGAAGTGCAGGAAGAGTTTGTGAATTGGGAGGGGCTTAGTCAAGTAGCACGACGGTAACCTTCTCGAGGTGCTACCTATCTATGGCATAGGAGAGGCTAGGGTGTTCCGCACCATGGGATTCAATCAGTGGCTTAAAAACTGGTGTGGAGCTCAGGGATTTGGCTTCATTGGGGACTGGGGGTCCACCTGGAGTGATGCAAGCCTATACTGGCATGATGGGCTGCATCTGTCCGGGAGGGGAACTAGGATCCTAGGTGATAGGTTTAAATGCTTCATTGGCAAGCTTTTAAACTAGCCAAGGGGGGAGACACTGGAAAGGAGCAGGAAAATCCTAGCCCTCCCCCAAATAATCACGGTAGTAAGTGCGGCAAACACCAACATAGAGGTGTCGAATAGGGAGAAGGACAGGGGTAAATGGAGAAAGTGACAAAGGCAAGAAGGACAGGGATGGGGCAAAAGGGAGTAAGGCCATCAGGAAATGGAGGGTAATGAGTACCAATGCCTATAGTCTGGGCAACAAGCTCCTGAGCTGATGGCCTTAATGGAAGAGGGATGCCTGGATATCGTAGAGTCACAGAAACATGGTACACAGAGAACCATGACTGGGATATTAACATACCAGGTTACATAACCTACAGGAGAGACAGGCAAGGGAGAAGAGGGGAGGAGTAGCTCTCATGTAAAGGAAGGGATAAAAGCAACTGAACAAAAGGTAAACAGGAGGAGAGGAGGCACTGTGGGTCACCTTGGAGACTGAAAGGGCACCACAATCCGCACAGGGGTTGTGTACAGATCCCCATGTCAGGGGAAGGAATGGACAAGGAAATGATAGAAGGCATTCTTAGAATGGCAGAGAAAGGGAGATACTGTTGATGGGAGACCTGAATATGCCAGATGTTAACTGGAGCACATTTGCTGCAGCCACATCCAAGAGCAGGGCATTCTTGATGCCCTCACAGATGGCAGGCATTAGACAGCTAGTTTCGAACCCACTGTGAGGAAGCAATCTTAGACCTCGTATTTCAAACGGGGCAGTGAGAGGATCTCAGATCTAGAAGTGGTTGCCATCCGGGGACAAGTGACCATCAAACAGTGTGGTTCATGTTAAACTCAGCTACAGAGTCAAGCCATACAAAAGTGAGGGTACTGGACTTTAGGAGGGCTGACTTTGGCAAGATGGGAGAGTGCTCAGAAAGCACTAGCAAACAGGCTAGAAGGAGATGTGGAGCAACAATGGAATTATCAAAACTGCCATCACAGAGGCACAAGCCTTTGTGTGAAGCAACAAACAAATCAAAACGAAAGAAAAGCCACTATGGTTCTCAAAAAGGTGGCTGTGAAAGTCAGGAAGAAAGATAGCATTCCGGAAGTATAAGGAAACACAGAAGGAGCAGGACAGAGAGCTGTACCAGTTAAGGCAAAAGGAAGCATGGAGGGAAGTCAGAATAGCAAAGGCCCAAACTGAGGAAAAGATAGCCAACTCAGTTAAGAAGGGGGATAAAACCTTTTATAGGTACATCAGCGAGCGTAGAAAGACAAAGGGAGGGATAGTGAGGCTGAATAGAATGAACGGTGGGTGGGCAGAGGGGGACAGTGAAAAAGCAGGAATACTGAATGAACATTTCTGCTCAGTATTCACAAAAGAGGAGGGGGAAGTGTCTAATCCAATTAACAGAAGCACTTGATAGGGGGGTCGATCCCAGTCCTTTCACAGAAGAAAGGGTTCTGCAAGAACTCCTAAAACTGAAGGTGGACAAAGCAATGGGTCCTGATGGAATTCACCCCAGAATTCTAAAAGAATTAAGGAGGAACTAGTGAAACCACTGGCTACTCTTTATAATAAATCATGGGAGGATGGTGTGGTACCCGAGGACTGGAGGAAGGCGGATGATTCCCTTCACAAAAGTGGGACCAAGACAGAGGCAGGAAACTACAGACCTGTCAGTCTGACCTCTGTGGTAGGGAAAGGATGGAGTCACTTGAAGGAAAGAATAGTTGAGTACCTAGAGGCCACTGGAGCACAGGACCCAAGGCAGCATGGGTTCACAGCGGAAGGTCATGTCAGATGAATCTAATAGATTTCTTTGACTGGGTGACCAAAGTAGTAGACCAGGAGGGGCTGTGGACATGGCCTACCTAGACTTTAGCAAGGCATTTGACACAGTCCCACACAAAAGATTAATAGTCAAATTAACCAGCCTGGAGTGGGACCCAGGTGGTAGCCTGGTAAAACATTGGCTGGACAACAGGACACAGAAGGTAATTGTAAATGGAGTCCACTCTGAAGAAAGGGGATTACTAGTGGGTACTGCAGGGTTCAGTATTGGGTCCAGACCTTTTAATGTCTTCATAAGTGACATTGCAGAGGGACTGAAGGAAAAGTATGCCTTTTGCAGATGACACAAGATCTGCAACAGGGTTGATACACAAGGAGGCATGGAAAGGATGAAAAGGGACTTGGCAAGGTTGGAGGAATGGTCAGAAGTATGGCAGCTAGGATTCAATGCAAGAAGTGCAAATAATGCACCTGGGAAACAAGAACCCAGGGAAGAATACACAATGGGTGGGGAGGTAGTAACAACAACAAAAAAGGAAAGGGACCTGGGGTAATCATATCAGATGACCTTAAGGTTAGCAAGCAATGTGAGAAGGCAGTAGGGAGGGCTGGTGGTATACTGGGATGTATAGGGAGAGGCATCATCAGCAGAAAACAGGAAGTTGTTATCCCTCTGTACAGACAGTTGGTGAGACCCCATCTGGAGTACTGTGTCCAGTTCTGGAGACCCCATCTCCAAGGACATAGACAGGATAGAGGCAGTCCAGAGGAGGGCAACTAAAATGGTGCAGGGTCTGCAAGAGAAGCCGTATGAGGAGAGACTAAAGGAGCTTAATATGTATACCCTTGAGGAAAGAAGGGAGAGGGAGGATATGATAGAAACTTTTAAGCACCTCAGTGGAATCAACAAAGTCCAAGAGGGTAGCATTTTTCAGAAAAAGAGACTTGCAAGAACAAGGGGACACAATTTAAAGATAGAAGGAGGGCGGTTCAGGGGCAATGTGAGGAAGTATTATTTCACAGAGAGGGTAGTGGCTGCATGGAACAGCCTTCCTGAGGAGGTTGTGGGGTCTAAAACTGTGGGAGAATTCAAGAATGCATGGGACAGACATAAGGCAATTCTTGTGGGGGGTAGGAAGAAATAGGCTGTTGGTTAACTAGGATCTGCGGCCCATCCTGTAGGTAGGGAAATGGGCAGACTAGATGGGCCTAGCGGTCCTTATCTGCTGTCAAAGTCTAAGTCCCAGGCCATATGGAGATGAACGTGAATTCAGTCAGGTCAAGCTGGATACAGCTTCCAGCAAGCAGAACACAATTCACACAGTGGGGAACCAAATCACGACCCACTATAAACACACAGCACATTTACATGTAAGGGACTCTACTACAGTATACCAGGCAAACTGCTCTCTGTGGTCACAATCGCAAAGTCTCTGCACACACCAGGAGTTTAGAGGTAACTGGAAATCCTGACAGGCCGATGCATTTAGTAAATCTTCAGTCTTCTTCAGGTTGATCCTAGTCACAACTCAGTGGCTTACTTCATTCTCACAAACTCGGATTCGGTCCGAACTGATTCTCTTCTCCCTCTCAGGGGTAGCAGGCAGGCATGCAGGCCAAAACTCAGGCCTTTCCACAGAGACTGTCTTGAGCTGTTGCTTCTTCAGCTCCCAACTTAGATATGACTCAGCAGTCAGCAAGCTTGGGAATTTCCCCAAGATCCAAAAGGTTCGGTTGGCTGATTTATCTGTCAGTCACAACAGAAGCTCCCCCTTCAGGTACAAAAAGGAGCCAAAAGCCCAAAACTACAATTCCTACAGATTCTGACTCAAGACAGCTCCTGTAGTCTGGCTCCATTTTAGGTCCCACCAGTACTGGTTGGTCCAATTCAGCAGTCCCGGGCCAAAGACCGGTGGGGATAAACAAAACAGTCCTTGCTGTAAAGAAGGCAGGTTAGACAAACTACATCATCACTATCACTCGAAATGATTTTCAGCAAATAGTTACATCTTTCAGCAGAGCTCCCTCTCAGATTACTTATGACTGCAATCTAGGCAGCTCTTAAAGAGACAGTACACAGAGGCTATACAGGCACTCTCTGGCAATCACGTTTAAACTGCTAAAACGCAGTACACCAGCCTGGCAGTGAGCATTTAGTCAAGCTCAAGGAAGACTTTTTGGGAACCCACATTTATAGGGGGGTTGCACTGACCTGTTTTGATGCTCATCACTGCTGTCTATACCAGACTCTTGATTTGGTCTCTTCACAGGTATGTTGTGAGCACCTTTTTGGCTGTTTTATTGATAAATCCTTCAAGGACAATGAGCCTTTCCCTTCACAGACCCCTTAGACCGAAATATTGCCCTTATGATCTCAGGGCAACCTCTCAGATGCTTCTAGAGAACACCCTGCCTCTGCTAGTATGGGTCTAAAGGCCTTCTCTAATATTGCTTCCTGCCTCTAGAACAGCCTACCTTGCTTACTACACTCCCTAGTTCCCAATTCCATATTTAATTCTCTCTATAAGGATACACAGCTGGCTAACACTACCCAAAAATGTTTCTCCTGACCATATTTCCCATACTGGTTATTTTAAAACATTGGTGTGCTTCAGTGTATACTTTTTATATAGCTCAGAAGATTAAAATGTGTTGTCTGCAGTTCATATCTTGATACTGTCACCATTGTGTTTTCATTTTTGTTTAGCAGAAATATTCTTGACTGTTTTTTGTCTTGTACTTTAATCACACGTCTTTTAGTTATTCTATATTGTAGTTCTACTGCTACTGTTTGCTTTTGTCACTTTTCTGGACCAGGACATGCCTGAAAATGGTCCCTGAGACCAATGCACCTACTGGGTGAACAAATAAAACTTATTGGCAAACTACTGCAGATTTCTGCTTCACAACCTCATTGCACAGCGTGGGACAGCACATTATCTATGTATGTTAGAAAGATTATGGATGTGTACATGAAGGATATCCCTTCTGATTTGGCACTGTTGAGAAGTGTGGTAAGTTCACAGCCCAGCCTGTGACTGCCAGTGTAGACATTTTTACTACTACCAACTATAGAATAATATGATTGTAGGGTCACCCTCCCTGCATCTGGGGGCGTTGGAGAGGGCAGTGTCATTTAGGGAGGGGCCTCACACAAGAAAATTGAAATGCCATTTACATGACCTCCCAAGCCTGAGGTGGCCTATGGGGCTCCACTATCATGTGATAGAGCTAACAAAGCTGCTGAAGGGAGGGGTTAGCAGAACTTAGATACGTAACAAGTGAAAATGCAAACAGGAGGTTTAAAACAAAACAGGATCCTTTATTCCTCAACTTGAGCTCACATAAAGAGTAGTTAAATTCTTTCCAACTGGCACAGTCTATGGCTTGCCACTACATGGTGACCATGTCCTTGTTACTTCTGGGTTAGATTCAGCCCTGGTGGAGTACTTTTACTGACATATATGGCCACAATGAAGGCAATAGTATTCTTTGAGTCCCCCACCCCAGGCAGCAAAGGGTGGGGACCCCAAGGACATCTCCTAGTCCATTTTTCTATTTCACATAACCTTGGCAGACTTCACAGCTTGCCTGTCGGCACCTGAGCATCACTACTGTATCCTGTGAGAGACTTCTGAACACACTCTGACTTCCCACAGAGTCTATTCTTTTACACTTCACTCACAGCTTTTTCCTATTTAAGCAAGGACACCTTGCCCACCTGGACATCACATCTGGTGCCAGCTGGCACTACACGGATTTCTCTGTTGGGGCAATCTGGCCCACACTGTACTTTCCGAAGTAAATTCCTGTTTTATGACAGGAATTCTGTCACTTCACAGTCACTGTTCCTGTCTTGGGGAGGAAGGTCACTGCTGAGTGCCAAACCAGTCATTTTAAATGCAAACAGAGTGAACATCACCTCAGATCCTTTGCTCACAGGACTCCCAGGCACCGATTTCCTCTCAGGCAGACCTCTGTTTCTTTCTTCATCTGTCTTTTTCTCCTACTGGAGAAGAGCACCCCCCTTTCAAGGGCTTTCTTTGATGGCAGCTTCCACAAATGAGTACTTTTTCCTCAACGCCAGGCTCTATTGAGAAACTTTCAGGACTGTGTTAGCTGGCACAGTGCGCCAGCCATACCTCTCCCACTATTTTGGCTTACCAGTATCTGCCCTTCAGCACAGACCACTGACTCTTCTCCTTTGGAATGCCAAGTCAGACCAACTGACCCAGTCTTCCAAGGGCATAGAAACTGGCACAACCTAGAGGTTGGTAGAGACCCTTAAAGGTATATTATGTAGCTCGGGGGGGGGGGGGCTACATGGTCCATGAATGAATGCATTCTGATTTTATAGTGCCATTCAGGCCATTGTTTTTCTGACCATCTGGAGAGCCTTTTGAGTTAAGGGACACATGCTTGCTCAGGATGGGCTGTGTCTGTGCCAGGAGGGAGTGGGAGTCCTAGACAGGAGAAGGGATAGGGCAATCATGGGGCATTTCAATGAGAAGATGGGATGGGGGAACTGGTTGGTGCAAGGGGCTGTCCAAGGGCAGAAGGAATTATGAGATGCCAATCATCCCAAACCAACCACATCACTTTCTTTGAGGGAATGAACAAGGAAGTAGAAGGGGCAGGACAATAAACATACAGTTGTCTATCTGAACATCAACAAGGCCTTTGACACTGTGGTATATGACAAACCTCTAGACAAAGTAAACCAGTGTGGTATATAGGAGGCATACAGGAGGAAGATTGCTGACTGGTTTGGGGGAAAGAAGCAAAGGGTTGCGGTGGATGGGCATTACTCCAGTTGAAAAGGGGGTACTGCATGGCAAACCTCAGGGATTGTTGGTAGGGCCACTGCTGTTTAACATTTTCACCAGTGACCAGGAAGCTGAGGTTTTAGGCTGCTTAAGTTCACTGATAACACTAAGCTGGACAGGGTGGTAGACTGCCTTGAAGATGGAGCTAAACCTCCGGAAGACCTGATTGGTCAGACTCTAGAGCCTCAGATTCGATGTAGCCCAAAGCAAGGTTCTATACCTGGGAAGTAAGAACAGAGATAGGGCATTCACACTGTGTGAGGCTCTTCATGCTACGCTTGAGGAGGAAAACGTCCTGGGAGATATAATAGACAAGAGGATGAAGCATGCCAAGCGGTGCGTGGCCAGTCAAGAGTGGTGGCAGAATTTTGGAGGCACCAAAGGGGATGAACAACAGGACAGAAGTACTGCATGCAGCTCTGGGCTCCTCAATGCAAAAAGGACATTGAAGCCATCAAGAGGGTACAAAGCAAGGACACCAAAATGATCAAGAGTATGGAAAACAACACCTATGAGGGAAGGCTGATTGCCCATAACATGTTCATGTTAGAGGAAAGGAGACTGAGGGGAACAGGATCTCGGTATTCCTCATACTCAAGGGTATCAACAAAACAGATATTTGAACTGGTGCCCTCCAACAGGACACAGGGTCTCTCCCTGAAGCTTGGCGATTGCAAATTCCAAGGAAAGGTTATGAAGCACTTGTTCTCCCTGAGGGTGATGGACCTAGGGTACAGCCTAGTAGTGGAGACAGTGGATGTGAAGACAGTACAGACCTTCAAGGTAAGCCTGGATAAATTTCTACTTCCGAGGGGAATCACTAGATACCCTGAGAGCAGTGTGGGTAGTGACCCATTTAAAATAGTACATGTTTGCACAGCATACTTAATACCTCCTTAATGAAGCAGAGTGTGTCTATGATAGACCTAGAGTACTTTCCAACCTTAAATTACTGTTACTACGTGTAAGCTGCTTTCGCAAACTATGACTCTTAAAGCCTATTACAAAGCAATGAGTTGGATACTTGCACTGCAGGGGCTTGGCTGAAGCCCCACAACAAAAATGAAGAAATCTCTTTACCCAACTATACAATCATCTGGCATGACCGCCCAGGAAACAAAAGAGGTGGCAGCATAACAATGTACATCTCATCTGTGCTCAGTTTTAACTCAGTCTCGCTAGCCTCCCCCACGGAATCCATAGATGCACTAATGATAAAACTATCACTTCCCCACTCAATCCTTATTTTTAGAGCTGGATCTAACTGTGCTCCAAACTCCCTCTACCCTGCATTCTTGACCACCTGGGTACTCTAAAATCCCTGGCCTTGGGGGTGAGATCTATGTACTAGGAGTCTTTAATCACAATTGTCTCTCCAGGACGAGCTCTAAGTTACGTGACCAGGTGGCTGTGCTGAACCTGTCCCAACAAATCTCCAAACCCACTCGCCTAAATCACAAAATGCTCATTATTCTACCCAGGGGACTGAGGACTCACTTATTTCATCATCTACACTGTCAGAACAAGAAATTTTAGGTAATCTGGAAAAAACTGATTTATAAAGGATTTAAGGCTTGCTTGATTAGATTGACTGAACTGGAAGGTAATATAGAATACATTTAAGTTTAAAAGCAATTAGGTTTTTAGGGGAGGCATTGATATGATATAGGAATAAATTTGTGGAGTGTTAAATATATAAAGCTACTATCATTGGTTTAGTATTGATTAAGTATGTTTTATTTTTATTTTTAATTTCCCCCTTGTTTTGGTCTGGTTCTATCCTTTTTATATAAGGTATGCACTAAGGAATAGATGTTTAAAGATGTTTAAGGATTTTGTATGGACTTCTGGGCTTTGTTGCTTATGGGTTAATTTATGTATCATCATTTGATTTTTGTGTGTGGAGCACGTGTGCGTATTGTCTTTGAATACATAAAAGATGACATCAATAAAATATTATATGATAAAAAAAATGCTGAATCACATGCTGCTGGACTGGTCACTCACCTCCCACCCACATAGGGTAATTGCCTCAGGCCTCTTACCTGACACCATAAGTGACCACCACATGACATAATCAGTAAGAAAAATCTTCCGGCCAAAGGTGACCACCACCAGAATCCTACTAACCAGATCTTACAAAACCCTAGACTGGACCTCCCTCCTAAATACCCTAGCAAACATTGACTGGTCCTTTATAAACTGGGCCTCTACTGTAGATTCCGCACTGGAATTTTTCAAAACCAAGTTCTTTGACATCTGGGACCACTATGCACCAATCAGACGGGTCAGAGTGAGGGGCGCACACCTGCCCTGGATTTCAGCCGACTTACTGTCTCTACTTCAGACCAGGGACCAGGCCTGGAAGTTCTTCAAGGCCTCCGGCTTGCCAGCTGATCTCTAACAGTGTCATACACTACGAAATGTCAGTACAAGGCAAATCCGCTCGGCTAAAGCTAGCTACTTCAAAACCTCCCTTAATGCAAACTTAAACCACCCCACCAAATTTTGGAAAGTGATAACATTGCTGTTCACCCCCCTATCACAGCCACTCAACTTGGTCTTAAACATGTTTCTGACCCCCTAGCAGTGGCTACAGAATTCAACTCTTATTTCACAAGCTGCTCCTCCACACTGCTTACCTCCCCCTAACCTGCCCAGCAGGACACCCCTACGTCTCTCACCCACCCCCCTTATATCGACCCTTTTTCTTTCAGTCAAGTCTCCCCACTCAAAGTACTCAATGCTCTGCTCACTCTCAACCCCTCTAAGGGTAAATGCCCCACTGGCATGGACTCTAAAATGCTGTACCTGTCAGCTCCCGCTATAGCAAGCCCCTTGGCCTCACTTTTCAACCTATCCTTCCCTCTTGCTGCCGTCCCTTCAGAGTGGAAACATGCCACTGTCATCCACCTCCCCAAGGGTGGTGACACCTCTGTCCCAGGAAACTATAGCCCTTTTTCTCTCCTCCCCATACTAGCCAAGCTCCAAGAACACCCACTTCTCTCTCAGGTCTCCACCTTTCTTGACTCCTCCTCTTTCTTCCCTCCCTTCCAGTCTGGCTTTAGGAAAATCCACTCCATTGCCATGTCCCTCCTAAGGCTCACTGACTCCATCCTAGCTGGTATGGGTGCAGGACACCTCACCTCAGCCATTTTCGTAGACCTGGCGAAGGCCTTCAACACCATCTCCCACTCACTCCTCCTATCCAAGCTGGCACACGCTGGGCTCTCCAGCATGGCCACCAGTTGGTTCCACTCCTACCTACAAGGTAGGTCCCAATCTGTCAAAATTGAAACATTCCACTCAGCCCCCCTCCCTGAAGTAACTGGTGCACCCCAAGGTTCAGTCTTGGGCCCTCTTCTGTTCTCCCTTTTCCTCAGTGATCTGCCCTCTGCTTGCACACACACACATCCATACATATGCATGCGGATGACACCATCCTCTTTACTTCAGACCCCACCCCTTCTGATGTGGTGACCAAACTTCAGCAGAACTTCGACAATGCCCAGCTCTGGTTTTGCTCAAATCAGCTATGCCTAAATGCCAAAAAAACTGTTTCCGTGACCTTCAGCAGTAGGCAGAGACTTTCTCGGCTGCCCCCACCGCTACCTTCCATACCCCGAATAGGACAACTCTGGAGGCCTGCTCCTCCTTTAGATACCTCAAGGTCTGGCTTGACCAGCACCTCAACTTTTCTGTACATATTGATTCCATCCACAAGAAGCTGCACCCCAGGCTTGGCGCCCTCTACCACAACCGTGGATGCATGCCACTGCCAGCTCACAGGGAAATTGTGCAGAAAATGATTCTACCAATTTTTGACTACAGTGATTTAGTCTACAGTGCCGCTCCCAAGTCCACCTTAGCCAGACTGGACCCCCTTTTCCACGCTTTCTGTCGCTTTTCCCTTGACTGTCCCTACTCCACCCACCACTGTGCCCTCTACCAGGCCTTGACCTCCCCTCACTAACTGGTCGCAGACAGTCCCACTCTGCAAGATTGGTGGCAAAGGTTTGGACTTATTCCTTGCCCCCTTACCTTGCATCTGCCATAATATTCCCCAACCTCCCTGCATACTCACTTGGAAACAACAACTCCCTTGTTTTGGCCATTTCTGACATGTCTACCCATGCTGGTCAGGCGGCTTTCAGGTACAGCTTGCCCAAACTATGGAGCAATCTCCCTCCAAGCAATAGACTCACCCCACCCTCTCTACACCGCAACTCCCTCTTTCTAGTATGCTTTTCCTACACCTGCACATGCAATTAACCTCTGACCTCTCAAGACATAGCTAGCTATTTCCATCACATCAGTAATTCTTTCTAGTAAGTTTCTAGCTTGTATTTTAGTGTCTCTTATGTTATTTGCCCAATTGCTTCTGTCTGTGTATTGCTATCACTTTACAGTCCTGGGCTGCATCCCAGAATTTGCTACTGTACCTGCATGTGCTCGTGTCCTACATATGTATTGCCTTGTTCCTAGATTGTAATTTACTGTGCTGCTCTTCTCCACTACCCTCCTCCCCCCAGATGCATCTGGAATTGAGCAGTAGTCTGCTCAGCATGCCTTCCTGATGAAACTCTTAAATAAATAAATGTACTGTCGCTGGACCACCTGGATGCTGCTTGATCATCCAGCTGTGAATATGCAGAGATTTCTTGCAATCCCATGAGCTCAGCTTTAAATGGCTTTCCTAGATGCATGCGTCAGTGATTCATGCTTAGGAATTAATGTATTTATGTACAAAATACCTTTATTTGTGCTTAAAACATTACTGAAAGATGTTTAGAGCACAACACATATCTTTAATTTACAGGAAAAAGCAAATGGCTAAGTCAAAAAAATAAAAAGGACCCTTTCAAGAGACCAACAATATACTGTACTCTCTGCTATACTATCTTTTGCACCTAAAGTGAGAAATTATTTTAATAATATGTATTTATTGCTACTTACATTTTTGCCTGTGGCCTTCAGATTTAGGTCCCTCCCTCCTTCCCCCCACTACCTTACACAAGATATCCTGGGACAATGTCCTCTGACCAGAGGATGTGTGAAATTGACCAGTAAAGGGGAAACCTAGAGTTTCCTGTCTGTTCTTAATTAAGGCTCTGGCCATCTGCCAGAGGATAAGCCTAATAAACTTTTATGATTTCCTAGAGGAACCTATTAATAACAGCAATGTATTAAAACCAGTGACGTAGCTACAAGAGTGCAGGGGGTGCAGACGCACCCGGGCCCATGAGGTTTGAGGGGCCCAAATCATAATTTTGATGTTTATTCAAACCCAGGAGGGCCATATAACATATCCTTGCACCCAGGCCCTCTGGGAATTTGTTACGCTACTGGTTAAAACGTCGAAAAACCCTTTGATCTCTTTGGGAAAACAGGAACCAGCCACCAGTTCAAAGGAAAGGCATGATTAAAGACTGTCATAATTTAGAAAATGTCTTTTTTCTTCTGAAGTCACGTTATTTAAAATACCTCCTGATAGGAAATCATTTTTTGTAATTTTATATTCTAAAAGGAGGAGCTAGATGACTCACAGAAGGGGTGTGGGGACACAGAGTTTAAACTGATACTTGTGTCTGAAATGTTGATATACCATCTTGGGACTCTAGAGAGGCACAGCTCTCTGATCTAACTTTAAAACGCACTTCCAGAGGTAATACCTTAGATAGCAAAAGTCTAACTGTATTGTGGTAGGAGTCTTGTTTTGTAATCTTCCCTTGTTCTTTTATGTGACTGTGATTTCTTTGATATATTGTTCTGTGTTTACATTTGTCATATTTTTATAATCTTTTAGTAAAGAATCTTTTTTTCAAGATACTGCCTGGGTGTGTCTTCCAAGTTCTTTTTGCATGTGATGTAAACGTGGTTAAGTCTGACAGCTGTTTTGAAGGGCTTGATGGTGTTACTAAACTGGGAAAAGGTAAGAATATACCCAAGGTCTCTTACAGAGCTTTAAGGGTTGATTTTGGAAGCCTGGCTTGGTGCCCCTGGTGAAAGATTGTACTGCAATCCCTGAAGAGGGTGCGTATCTGAGCCTGTACATTGGGTATGCTAGCATAAGGTTCACAGTTTGAATCCCCCCAGAACTTGAGACTAAAGGTGATTCGGACTCAAAAGTAGACAGGAGGGTTACCCTGTCTGTTACCTGTTCACACTATTGCACTTGGAGGTTGGCACTGTGGGAGCAGAGGGCCTGACCTGCTGAGTGCATTTGTGACACACTGGGCCACAGAAATCCACATTCCATTGTTAAGAGTTTTGGAGGGACTACGTGGCTATTTTTCCATGGCATGGCACTTTTTACCTTGTTTCCATCCCCATCTCGCCAGGAAATGTTGGCACTAAGCAATGCACTCAATGGCATCCTCACCATGCTGGGCTACACTTGACGGTCCCTCCCGTCCTCCACCAGGAAGATATTATGCACCAAACTCTGATCCACCACTCACCAGTGGAAAAGCATGTCTGGCAGACAGTTAGGTCATTCCCCTATGGGCCTGCAGCATCACTGTAGGTTCAGGTGGAAACTCTTGATCATAGGCATGCCAAATGACTTTCTATCCATGGCACACCTGACTCAGCTCTAATAATATATATTTTTTTTAATAAATTGTTAATTCTTTACCTGGTGGTGCTTGCACAAGTAACTGAATGTAACTTCGAGTACTGGGGTCAACATGATAGTTATTTCCATAGATAATGTTGTTTACTTTGATTTGATGTCATGCTATTCGGCAAGGGATAAAATCTGAGGTTTCTGCATTGTCCTTAATTGACAGTTGTCAAGGCCCTGTAAATAAACATACCCTAGTCGTTAATGACTTTAAATGGGCTTCATACTAACTTAAAATGGCTGAGAGAGTTTAGAGCAACATTTTTTATCATGCTTAAAGTAACCGTTGCATTTATTACAGAGATTTCATCATCATTGGCTTTAACTGTAGTTTATTTACTGCTAACCGACTGGCAAAGCTTTTGATGATTCTGTATTTGCAGTGCGTGTTTGCTTTATTATGTTTTATTGATAAATCTTTATAGCTTTTAGAGTTCACCAGGTGTTTTTTTATATCCCAGCCTTCTTTTGACAAATGGCGTTGACATTTTTAAGGTTATTAGTCTATATCTGTGACTCCCTAGGGCTATCATAAATGTGTATGCTCATGTTGGGATGCGGGTGACACACAGTAGGGGAAAACTTTCTCCATTAGCTAGGTGCTGCCTAAGTCTACCAAGCATGCTGACTTGACAATCCTTCCCCCAACTCCACACTGGCTGTTATTTGTACCATACCCCCCCCAAGTACACCCTGGCCAGGCAAGAAAGTAAGAGTTGTGTTAGGCATGGTAATCAGTCAATCAAAATGGAAGCTGCCTGGTCCATGTAGGCAGTTCCATGATGGGACAACAAGAAGCAACTGGTGGCACTCCAGGATACTGGAGTGTGCATAGCATGGGCTGGGACACATGGAATGTTAGGGATAGGGACTCTGTCATGAGGTGTGTAAACAAAGTTGGTGGAGTTCTGGTACACTGGAGCCATGTGGACTGCATGGTCACTTGCCTTCCTGGTGTATAGGTTGCAGGTATCATGGCAAGGGTAGTCAAACTCATGTGTGAAAGGAAAGAAAAACTGACTGCTGTGGTGCATACTGATACAAGTGACATAGAAGGAGGCAGATATGAGGTCCTGAAACATAGATTTAGGGAACTAGGTAGGAGTGTTCATATTAGGACCTGCAAGGTAGTATTCTCTGTGATATTTCCAGTGTTCCATGCAAGACCAGTAAGGCAGCAATAGATTAGATAGTTGAATGTGTGACTAAATGTTTGCTGCAGGGAGCAAGGGTTTAGGATTTTTACAAGCTCCAAGGTATTTGGAACAGCAGACACCTGTACACTGTGTAAAGATTTCACCTGACCTCAGAGCAGGTGGTGGTGCCAGGAGACATACAGAGTGGTGTGAGAGGCTTTAACTATGACAGGGGTGGTTAGGTAGAAGTATAGAAGAACACGCATGCTCCAGGTAGGCACAGGGAGGTACAAGGTCAGTGGTAAGAGGCCCAGAGTATGGAGAGAGAACAACTCAGTTCTTCACTGCATGATGGCAAATGTTAAAAGCACAACACACACAATGCATTAGCTGGATGGGGATCTTCTTAAAGTCAACCTATGATGTAGTAGCACTCATGGGAACCTGGAGGAAGGAAGGAAGGAATAAGTTGGGGTACAAAGGTAGAAGGGTACAGTCTCTTCAGGTGGGACAGGGGATCAGTCAGGTAGAGGGATGCTTCCTATGTAAAGGAAAGGATTGAAACAATCAAGAAAGAGGTAGTAAGGACAGATGGATGGAGCCCTACAGAAAGCCTGTGGCTGGAATTAGGAACCAAGGCAGGCAAAAAGACAATATTGGGAGTATGCTCCAGGATATCAGGTACAGTGGTAGCCAGTGTCAAGGTGCACTATTAATCTGAATATCTTGGAAAATATCACAGGAAATCTAGTTGAAATTAATGGGTGTGTTCTGTGATATATTGTGATATAGTTACAATATCTGAATATTCTGCAGAATGGCACTGCTTACCATTGTAGTACAAATGAACAGGACTTGAAATTAGCAAATGATATTAAAAGGACAGTAACTATGGGGCCCAGTACTCATGGGGGATTTCAACCTTCCTGACATTGACTGGAAGGTAAAACGTGGCTGGAGGAAAGGAAGGAGGGATTCCTTATCTGTTTTGAAGGACTGTTCTTGTCATCAACATGTCAGGCATGGGACTAGAGGGGATATGGTTCTTGATCAGCTGCTGCATAGTGGAGATGACATGGTCAGAACAGTAAGGGTTGGGAAGACAGTGAGTAACAGTGACCATAACTGGACTGAATTTGAGGTGATAGCCACAATACTTCACCAAAAAATAAGTCCAGGACACTAAACTTCAGTTTTTCAAATTGGAGGCGCTGCAGAGCAGCAACATAGTGGACGTACCTTAAGAATGCTTTGAACAACAGAATATAAAATCACTCAGCTAACCCTGGCAGAAATATCCCTGTTTATTATGGGGCCAAAAAAAGACTCGAAGCATGCTCCACAAAGTCTGGATGCTTTTCTCTCGCCTGTTAACTCATCCAGAGGATCAAGGCCAATGACTTCAAGTGGAGTTCCTGCACTGGACCTACCAACAACTCAGATTCTGACAATGCTCTCTAAAATGCAAGCAACTGGAGAAGACACCAACAAACGTTTAGCAGCCGTAGAGGCAAAACTTACGGAGAGTGATGGCAAAATATAGGAAAACACTATGGCGATCAAAGAATTTACTGAAGCCAATGCCCAGCAACTGAAGTGTAATGCGGTCTATGTGCAGAACCTTCAATTCCTGAAAACAAAGGTAGAGAACCTTGAAAACACCCAACGTCAAACCAACATTAGGATTGTGGGCTTCCCACCCATGCAGTCAAAGCAGATATTCTAAACACAGTAAGCAAAATGATCTTTGTGGACCTTCAATTGCTGCCTGTAGATATGGGGGTTAGATTTGTGAAAGTGTTTGCCATTCCACAAAGGCCCTGACCACAAGGCAATCTATCACAGAGACCTTTAACAGCTATTGCCACACTCTCATCCACCGAAGCTCAGATCCCTCTCCTCCAGGCTGCTCGATCCCGAGGAGATATTGTTAGGGAGGTAAGTCGACTGGCTGTTTTTCTTGACATATCGGCCCATACTCAAGCCAGGATGAAGGAGTTACAACTAACTAAAAAAGAACGCCTGCAAAATGGGATTTCGGTGCAACTTAGTTTTCCAGCACAACTTCAAATATGCCACAATTCAAAAACGCATGTATTTGTGGACCCTGTGTCAGCAGCTGCCTTTAGAGAAAATCTAATTACACTATTGAATCCACCAGAGGCTGTCCAGGATTATGAAGGGTGATTTACGGAGCCAAACTTTTAAACATTCTTTGCTAGGCTGATGCAATGAGCTAGATTAAGCCTTGTTTGCAATTTAATAAACCAACTGTCATAATGTATCTGTTGTTCTCTAGTTTAAACATTTGTCATGTTTTGCTGTTTCATTTATTATTAATATCAATATAATTGACCTTATGGCCAGTGTAAGAGCAGAATATATGTATTGGTGTGATATACACCACTCAGTTTATGAACTATTATCAACTCCTTAGTATTCTAAACCTGCTACCCCACACATGGCAGATAATTTCTAGCCCTGCAGTGTGGGGATGCACTGCAACTTAACTGAGCCCAGGTCTTTCGTGTAAAATAATTTGCTCTCTACACTGTGCCTGTCAGCCCTCCCACAGAATGGTACTCCTGCATGGGATGTGGGATGCTGGTGCATTATTTTATTTCATACTGTTTAAAGTGAGAGTGTTATCTTCTACAGCATAATCAGATCAAGCTTTACTCCTTGTCTTTTAGAGGACTGGCAGTACCCAATACTGCACAGACTTTATGACCTGTTGTTCTCAATTGAATCATTGATTGCAGGTATATCCACTGTTTGGGTCTGCGTACCCTACCCTTTTCTTGTATGTATTATGGTGTTTGCTGTAATCTCATAAAATCCATAACTAAAAAGTTAAAAAAAAAACTTCAGATTTCAGGTTAATTTTAATAGGCTGACTGAGACTGTTGTGGCTAAATTTGTGAATATGCTACTGAGTTGGAGGGCTAATGCCAAGTGGGATGCCCCGAAGTAAAATTAAATAGACTCCATGACTAGATATGTCCCAGTAAGTAATAAGGGCAAAAGCGCTGGAATGAGGCCTCCAAAGTAGTCCTAAGTACTTCAGAGGAACTTAAAGCGAAACTGTCAGCTTTCTGTTAACATTCTGTTTTCTGTGGGACCAGGGTATTTGTTGCCATCTCCATGCCTGCTGATGGCATATGGTCCCCGATCAGCCTGATACATACATTTGTTGTGTTTTTTAATAAAAATCTGAATTAGATACCACCAGACCTTATGCAAGCAAGCAAGTAAGCAAACTTTATTTATATAGTGCCTTTCGAAATCAAGGTGCTTTACATAATATAAAATCACAATAAAAACAAATAATATTATAAGTTATTTAAAACAATCAATTAATTAATAAGTTAATCTGGGAAGGCCAAAGAAAATAAATATGTTTTCAACATAGATTTAAAACTGCTGATGGTCAGGCATTCTCTTAACCAACAAGGTAAAGAATTCCACAGGGTTGGTGCTGCAGATGAAAAAGCACGAGCTCCAGATGTTTAAAGACAAACTCTGGGAATCTCTAGCAATCCATCGTTGGCGGATCGGAGAGGGCGATTGGGGGAGTAGGGAGTCAGGAGATCTTTCAGGTAGTCGGGTCCTTGTTTGTGTAGGGCTTTAAAGGTAAGCAAGCCTACCTTGTTGATGATCCAACACAGAACTGGCAGCCAGTGCAGTTCATGCAGCACAGATGTAATGTGACTGGTCATAGAGGTACCAGTCAGCAGGCTGGCTGCAGCATTCTGCACCAGCTGCAAGCGGTGGATATCAGCCCCAGACAGCCCTAGGTAGAGGGCATTGCAGTAGTCAAGACAGGTGGTAATGAAGGCGTGGACTGCTGCTGGAAGGTCACCCACTGGAATCAGGTGTTTCACCCGGGTGATAGTCCTCAGATGGTAAAATGAGGATTCAGCCACAGCTGACACCTAAGACTTCAGGGTCAAGCCGTCATCAAAGAAAATGATCAGGTTACGCACCCGATCTGAGGTAATGAGCTGGACACCATCAAGCCATAGGCCCGACATGTGCCCAGCCCCAAAACCCACCCCCGGGTGACCCGGATCCACAGGGAAGGTCTGCTGCCCAGTGCTCCATCATGTTCACAATCGCAAGATTGTTCCGATCCACTAGTAAACTCAAGTATGTACAAGTTAGGCATTTTTTAGCAAATAGATGTAAATACAGGTTGTGAAAGTAGGCATTGCACTGAAAAGGACTATGTTTGTTGCTACTCAAAACAAGCGTTCAGACCTATAAAACCAGAGGTTAGAAAAGGGAAGCCCTGACTTTCACATATGCATCAGCATCGACCCTAACTCACTTCCTTCATCACAATACTATGTTAGAGGCAGCAAGAAATTAAAAAAAAAATTATCTTGGTGGGCCCACTGAGATAAGATATCACATTTTCAGAGACTTCCTGTAAATAGTAGACAAGTTGCAACACACAGTATTCATGATAAAACGTTACAGTTAGGAACCCATAAAACTATTACCATAGATCATAAAGTGAGCTTTTAGTTTCCTCCTGAAAAGAATTTAAGTGCACTTTCAGAAACTGTCACGCATAGATAATAACTACCCACCTTCATTTGTACATTTGTTAATATATGAATTAAAGGAGAACTGTATTGAACCTCTAAGGTACCTTTTCCTTTAGACTGAATGATGGAAATGATTAAAACATATAAATACCTCAGTGAGTTAAATAAAGGGGATGGTGATTGTTCAGACTGAGTGGAACACAGGAACCAGCGGCCACTCCATAAAGCTAGTGGTGGTGGGGGTCATGTTTAAGGGAGACACCAAGAAGTACTTTTTCATGTTGAAGATGGTGAGTGGATGAAATAGGGCTGGAGGAGGTGGTCTGTATGAAATCAATGGGGGGATAACAAAGGGATAAAAGGGCTTGGTAAAGAACACACCGGGGGTGAGGAATCTTTAGGACTCTCTCATTCAGCATTAGTTAAGTACTAATGGGCAGCATAATGGGCCACTAGCCTTTATTTTTTTTTAGCTGACCAATGTTTTTTTCAGTTCGATGTTGTGTTTTTTTTAAATACCAATTGCTATTCTGTAACATTCTATCACTGTTTATTTTCAGTTTGCATCAAACAGATTCCAGGATGGCCTTGTGAAACACAGTATCTCATTTTAAAGGGGGGCTTTGTTACAGTAAGGTCTTTACTGACTTTATATTAGACGTAATATGTTTCTGATTTATTCGGTGGAAAGTACCACTTCAGAACTGCATGATTCAGTTCTTTGAGGAGCAAAGTGGACAAACTGCTTTGCAGAGAAATTTGCTAAATTTCTGTACCTGGCAAAGTGGTTTGCATAGTTTTCTGCAAAGCAAAGTCAGCAATTTGCAGGAAAAAACTATGCCAAATGTCACTACATCTGGAAAGTATCAGTTTATTCACAATGCGGCACTTTGCATAGTTTTTGTTTTTTTAAGCAGAAAAAGTACTTCTGTTCTCCCTATCCTTATGGCACCAATCCTAATATCCTCCTTCCTGCCAAAGCCACAGCAGGAATGCAAAATGTATATGATTTACCCTTCTCCCACCCTTGTAGACAGCACTTATTCCCCCTACCCCCTCTGTTCTACTGCAGTCATACCAAGCTGTCAGTAGTCAAGTCTGAGATGCCCCTTCTTCCCTCCAACCCATGTAGCATAGATGCTCATCCCGCACTCCTCTCCCCCTTGGGTGTGCTGACTGTCCCAAAGGTAGCAGTGATGAAGTTGTATCACTTACTGTGTGGAGCAGAGGAGGAGGACTGACAACCAGTGTAGTCCTCCCATCACTTCTGCCAGCCACTGTCTAACATTCACAAACCGCAATGGCCCCGATATACCAGTAGTCAAGTATACTGAAATAGATGCGTTGCAAGACATCTCTGCTCTGCAATCAAGCAAAGTGCTATATCAGTATCCAGCTATATCAAGCACTTTACTTGAGGTCAGTGAAGTGACAGCTTTCAACTACTTTGCTATACCTACCCACCCTCTGGTATATTGGAGTAGTTGCAGCAAACGAAAGTTAAACGACAGCCATCTGAGATGGTGAGAGGACTGGGCTAGTTGCCAGCCCTTCTCCTCTGCAAGACACATTAAGTCATACAACTTAGGACATTTTGCTACCTTTGTTGGGAAGGAGGAGGGTGGCTTTGACTACTGACTGCCTGGTGTGACTGCAGGGGGTGAGCAAGATGGAAGAGGGGGATGGAGGGAGATGGGTGCTGACTACAAGGGTGGGAGACAAGAAAAATTATATACATTTTGCATGCCTGTGTGGTCGGGTGGGAAGGACAAGGAGGATAGGATGGGTGCTACAAGGATGAGGGGAAGGGGATCTTTTTATTTACCTTTGCTACAATATTTGCATTTTGGGGGGCCAACTGTGTTGCCAACTACAAAGTGTGGCACTACACAAAAGGCTTTGTGAAGTGCATAGCCAACCACTGTGCTGTGACTTTGTCAGCAAAATCTTAATTCACGGCATCACTAGTTTATCTCTCTTTCAGCTATAGAGTACTACAGCAAAACACAGAAGCATTGTGCCTGCAATTTAAGAACCTAACAAGGACTTAAACTATATCTTATGGTTTAGAAATAGTCCTTACCAGCAGAATGTGAATCATGAACACACTGAGTTAACGGTAAGGCTATTAAGATAAAAAATGGATAAAAAACAGTCCTGAAAGCTGATTAGTCTAGTGGCAGTCCCAGCAGTGATGTTCTCTCAGTACAATGCCCCATGAAACTAAGCTAAAAAAAAACACTGTATAGTATATGGTGGAACGTCAGTGTCAGTGGCTCAGTAGGTAGCACACTCGCCTCTGAGGCCGGGAGATCAGAGGGCTGTGGGTTCAGTTCCCACATCTGGTACTTGGGTTAATATCCCAGTACTGACACTGTAGTGCAGCATGAGAGGGGTGCTGCACTTCTGAGGTGCCGTCTTTCAGATGAGACATTAAACCGAGGTCCCATCTGCCTGGATTGGTGGTAGTTCAGGTGGATGTTAAAGATCCCATGGCACTTATCGAAAAGAGTAGGGGAGTTTTTATTAGCAAAACAAAACATATACATCAACACTTTTCCAAGAAAGAAAAAAAAGAAAATCTTTCAAAAACATACACTGATCGTTTGCATCTCAGCAAATAAACCTACCTAAAAGAAAAAACAAAACTTTTAATATTAATTACACTCTTCTTATTTAAACTTGATAAAATGTAAAAAGCCTTTCCACTATTTATGAAAGTTCCAGGTGAACTCTTAAAGCGTCCAGAGTATGAATTTGTTCCATTCCTTTATAATTAAGTTACTTACACAAGAATAGGGATTTTTTTTTGGTAAAGAACCCATTGAACTCTAGCTTGCCATAAGTAATATCTCAAGCACCCCAAAAACAAAGTGAAAGTCTCTACATGAAAGTCCAAAGGGATGGTTGAGCAACATCCTAGAATCAAAAATTCATATGACATACTGTGTAACCACTTAAGACCCCATAACTTCACTAAATAGTCCCATAAACCTGTAGCATATGTACATCTAAGAAAAAAATGCTCCATTGATTCTTCCACATTGATGCAATCCAAGTATGGACATAGTCTTTCCTGTAAAGCCTTGTACTTGGCATTGCCTCTAACATTTAATCTACCATAAAATTAACCATCATGCTACCATTGTTTCTATGGCATCCTAAGATTATTTAATTGTGCCAGTACCGTGGATTTAGAGCTGAAGGACAATTTTAAATCCAGGTTCTAAAGGATGTAACTCAAGCATTAAATAATGATATAACCCCTTTGTATTATGAGCCAGTACTGTCTGTTTCTGCAATTTCCATTTAAACAGCTTCTGAGCCGTAGGCCTAAAATATTCAGGAATATGCAAATGGCAATTCAGTTTTGGGGCAAATATTTGCCAATTCTTAAAATATTTGCCCATTGATTTTAGATTCCAAGAACCCTCTGCCCTTAATTCCACTTTCAATCCTTCTTTGATTGAATTTGAAATAAAAAAACATGCGCATAGGTAACTGGGTCTATCATACCCAACCCTCCCTTATTCTTCTTTAGGTATGTATAGCCCCTTTTAACAGGATTTAAGCGGTTGCCCCAAAGCATCTGGAAAAATATACTATAAACTTTAGTCTCAAATACTACTGGAAGTGGGAAAATCATAGCCACATACTGCACAATAGGTAGAAGAAATTGTTTGATTACATGCACCCTTTTTAATTTAGATAACCTCCACTGCTGCCACCTATTGACCTTACTCTCAATTTTTGCAATGACACCTCCCCAATTTTCATTAGGCATATTCTGGGAACCAAATTTAATCCCTAAAATTTTAAGCGGGTTCCTGGATATATGAATACCCTCCTGCCGCATTTCCTCAACTCCACTTGCACCTATGAATAACCCCTTAGTTTTATTTCGCATTAGAGATTTTAGCAAAGGCCTCAAATGCCACAAAGAGGGCAACTGAAGCGCTATCCTCAAAGTACAACACCAGATCATCTGCATAGGCCTGTATCATTAACCGAGAGTCCCTATGGGCATTAACAAAGATGCCCTTCCATTTCTGAGCCAAAGACACAGATTGTAAGAAGGGATCAATAGCAAAAGTGTAGAGTAGGGGGCTAAGAGGGCACCCCTGACGAACTCCTGTAGTTAATTGAAAGCCTTCAGCCTTTAAACCTTTCAAAAAAGGAAATACCATAACTTTATCATACAGTTTCTCAATTATTTCCACCAGTTGGTATGGGACCCCATAATGTACAAGGGTAAGGAAAAGAAATGGTAAATGCACTGTGTCAAAGGCTTTATCCAAGTCAGCAGCAACCAAACATCTAGTTAATCCCATATCTGTGAGATGCTCAATAACATCTCGTATTAACATGAGGGCACACTGAACCCATCTATCTGGCAAGCCGCAATATTGATAAGGAGAAATAACTCCTCCTGCATATTTTTTTAGCCGGTTATTCAAAATGCTTGTAAAAATTTTGTAATCTGAATTTAAAAGTGTAATTGGTCTCCAATTGACAATATTTTGTTTATCCCCAGATTTAAATATGTAAATTAACAACCCTTCTTAAAAAGAAGGAAAAATAACCGCTTTATCCAGAAAAAACTGAAATAACAAGCCTAGACACTGACTGAGCTCTTCTGAGAAACTTTTATAAAAATTATTTGAAAGCCCATCTATTCCGGGTGAAATATTCAATTTCAATGACTTAATAGAGCCTAGAATCTCAGTTTGCATAATAGGGCCCCATCCCTCTGACCTTCCAACTCTGTTAACTGGGACAACTATCTGTTTTAAGTAATCAGCTATATCTGTTTTTGAGATTGTTTCAAGGGGATTTACAGAGCGAAAGTGATCTACTATCACCTCCCGAAGTTCCGCCACTGAGGTCGCCAAATCTCCGTCTGCTTTTTTTAGCTCCTCCAATCTCATGGAATCCCTTAATTGTTTGCACATTTCAAACGGATCCCCTATGGGTGATTTTTTAACTCCATTGGTTAGAATAGCCTGCATGGTTTTGCCTCTATTATATTGAAACTCTCTCATTTTCTCTTTTAGCGAAGAGATTTGATCAGAGTAATCCCACCTGGAAGTATAAACTATCGTCATAAGTCTCTGTAGTTGCTGCCTAAAACCAAGATAACGTAAAAATTTGTAGTTTTTTGTTCTTATTCCTTGTGCTTTAAACCAGTTCCTTAAATCCGCTTTAGTCTCTAACCACCAATCCCCTAAGTCTGAATATAAAAAAGCAACTGATAATCTAGCTCTCAAAAGATATTTAACCCCTGATTGGATAAAGGGAAGTTCTAACGAAGAATTATTAAGCTTCCATCTTATTTGTCTTTTCTCTTGCATATCGGAAAGATGAAAAATACTTAACAGAAATGAATGGTCAGAAAATTCGCAGGGGAATATTTTAAAGGACTCCACCTGCATATTAGGAGAAACTAGCATATAATCAATCAGAGAGAAGATATTCCCCTTCTTATAAGAAAATCTATCTCCTGCCTGCAAAGAGCTATTACAATTTATAAGACCAGCATCTTTAATGATTTTGCCTAATGCATTAGAATCATAATATATATTTTTTTATTTTAGGAGAGTGGGCCGGAATGGGACAATTAAAGTCACCCCCCCATAAAACTCTAACAGTAGTTAATAAGAAAGGCTGCACCATTTTTAGACAGTTGACTCTACTAGATTTTGTTTGGGGGTTATAAATATTAATGAAACGAAAACATAGGCCTTGCCACTTCCCATCCACTATTAATACTCTTCCAGGTATCAGGTCAACCAGATTATGTAACTGAAAAGCGTACGAATTAAACACAATACCTATACCATCTGCAGAGTCCTCCCCAAAAGACCAAAAGGATGGGCCCCAAACCCACTCTCTTTTAAACGCTACAAGCTGCTCTATGGAGTGCATCCAAGTCTCCTGCAAAAAACATGCTGAAAGGGGATAATCATGAATATAATGAAAAAGCGCTTATCTCTTCACCACATTCAATAGGCTATGTGTATTCAAAGAGCCCCAAATCAGCCTCATTTTCAGTTTAAATGCTCATACCCTTATTTTTTTCTCTTTTTCTGTTTCTTATCCTTATAATTGTCTACTATCAGTGACCTGGTTGAAAGTGAGGATTTTTGTGAATCGGAATCCTCTACTTCCAGCTCAGTATTACCCCATGGAGAAAACAAGGCCGCATATGAGTTACTAGTCTCAATTTGCGCCACTGGGGGGGGGGGGTTTAGGATGCAAGTTTCTAGCCGATCTTCTTTGAGGCAATGCTGACAATGGTTCTTTTAACGAAGTAGTAATACCTACCATCTCTGTGACCTCATCTGAAAAACATACTGGGGGGAACCTAAAGCATTAGGGGGGCCCATATTAGCCTTCGTTAACTTGGCCACATTTGGAGCCAGCCCTTGTTTTTCCACACTACTCACCAAGGATGTCTTATTTTTATCTGGGACTAAATCTTTTAATTCCCCTTTAAGTTCCGTTGGTTTCTTAGCAAAGGGAGGTTTAGCCTGAGTAATAACAGAAGGAGGGGGCAAACCGGGGAGTACCTGAGCAGTAGCATCCTGTGCTTTTGAATGAAAACCTCAGAGTTAGAACAGGTTGTCGTATTGTGGGCAGCCCAGGGCATACTTTAAACACATGTCCCTTTGTTTCGCGTAAATCACAAGAAGATTGGTTATTACAGAACATAGTTAAATGCCCTACCTCCCCACAATTGTCACATCGAGGTTGATCACACACACTGGAAAGATGTGTTCTGGCCCCACACTTATAACATGCATGAGGTTGCCCACTATAGAAACATACTCCTCTGTCTTTCCCAATAAAAAGAGTTAGGTATATGCTCAATCCCTGCCTCAGTTTGTCTCAATTTAATTTTGCACTCCATCCTCCAGTCCAGAAATGTTCTGTGTCCAAATGGGTTCTGGTTCACTCAATACTTACACCTTTTTTAACCAAAGGTTATATCTTCTACCCAAACCCCTTCGCTCTGAAACATAACTGTAACGAATTTGATCAAGGGCTTAGATAAAGGGATAACAATAAAGGAGCCCATATAGGTGAAAACTTAACCTGTCCATACCTAGTCCAAAAAGATCTAGAGCATGCTGGAGAACGAAAACTTACATCGAATTATCTTCCCGAAATATTGATAAAGGCATAAACATCCTGTGGGGAAAAATGCAATGAATCTTTTAATAATGTTTTCCCACATAATGCCTGTCTGGCCTAACCTCCAAACCCCTTTATACCTTAAACGACAGCATTTCGCCTGGGAGCTGCTTCTCTATGTGAATTCGTAAAAAGTTCTGACATTAAAGGTTTCTGTGTGGGGGGGGATGCAAAGAAGACTCGTTTGAGGACTTCTGTAGGGCTTCCTGCAGTTGGGTTTCCTGATGTAGAGGTGCAGGAGAAAGCTTAATCAAACCAGTAGAACCACAAGGAAGATGTAAACCCTCTTTCTCCATTTGTTTATTTTCTTCGGTATTAGCACCTTTCTGCTGCTGGTCAACAGGAACCCACTCAGGTGAATGTTGAGAAAAAATTAACTCAGAGTCCCAAGATGGATCAGGCTTCCACACACCAGTGTCAGCCTGCATCCAACCAGCCTCACGTAAAGCCTTATCCGGTGTCCAGGAAACTTGCATAGCATCATCCAATAAAAGAGGAGATTCTATCTTTCTATCCTGTAATATTAAATTTGGGGTATTATTATTATTTTGTCTTTTATTTTTGTCAGGGAAAAAAAACTCTGTAACCCCAGTTTGAGAACCTTCTGAAGATTGGTAAATCACTGCTGGAGCCTAAAGGCTCATCCTGGCTTAGGGGTTTAAGTACAAATCCGCTACTTTGGTCAAAGGAGCTGCATCATTATTGCAAAAGTAGGAGTCAGGGGTAATGAATCCGCATTTAAACTCGCTTTAGCCATATTATCTCGATTTTCCAAATTCACAACAGGCTGTGGGCACTCGCTACATGCTGCGATAAAGCTGCCAGCCTGAACAGTGTTCAAAGGGAGCAATTGTTTTTCGGCAGAAATACTGGAGCTCTGCATTACAAGGTTCCATTCACAGAGACTTCTTTTGTTTCTCAAAGCCACCTTTATGCTGCTTTCTGCATTGCAGACATATGCTCCAAGCTTGCTGTTGTTTAGACCAGCGTAGTGCTGCAGGGCTTCAAAAGGCTGTAGAGGAGTTTAAAAATTTAAGTTTGCGGCTGATTCACATTCGTGTTGCTTGCGCTCAAAGATCAAAGGAGCCACAGTACCTGAGAGCACTTTGGGGTCTTCCTCACAAACAGTCGTCCCGCTGGTCAAAGGCTGTAAATCTGGCTTCCTAGCCCGAAGGTTCGCTCCGCTGTTACGCTCCTCGAATCCACCTGCAGAAGCTCTCTCATCCGAAACTCCTAATGAGGCTGACCGAACTTCTCCGCGATTCAGACCGCAGCTCTGCCGATTTGAAATTACCTCCACTGTATTTTGCAAAGCTCCAGCTCCCAAAGGTTCTCTTTCCAGTTCGGTAGGCACTACTTCAGCTGAAGTTTCTTCGCTTACCATTTTATTACATGCAGAATGCTCCCAATTAACAACAGCGTCCTGGAATTCTGTATCTGAATCCATGTCAGCCATAGCCAAGGCTGAAGCCTCCAATCTACCTAGAGCAGGAGTCAAGGCTACCTCTCCCACTCTGCAGTAGTCCTCCTCCTTCCATGGTCCACTTCGAGTGGCCATCTTGGAAATGACCTGTCCCCCTACTGGCAGCAGAACAGCAGCTGAGCAGGGGAATTTCCCCGGTGTCCTGGCCAAATTTCCCTCATTCACTAAAAATACCACCAACAGCTTAATCTGGTTCAAGGTCACTTGGCATTCATCTGTATCCCCCTTCCCCGGGTTGTGCCTGAAAATAGGCAGGATTTGTCTAGTGCACTTACCCAGTCAACAAAAACGAAATAAAATAAATAAACGTTGATGTGTATGGAGATACATACACTGTCAAAAGTTGTTCTGCTGCAGTGGTGACGTACCTATTGATGCAGAACGATTTTTCATTCTACGTTAGTAGCTATGTCACAATGCAGTCACCCCCATCAGTGCTGTTCATGGGACAGGGGGCTGTTGATGAGTTGCGTGTGCAAACTGGGTGGTAGGTGAATGGACAAGAAGTGCGAGTCCCTCGCGGCAAACACTGACTACAGAAACAAGGAAAAGTAAGCAATTGTGTGTTTTGGGGCACCATACACTATATAGAAAAGTGTATGGGAGCCCAAATATACAACCACACTATTCCATTAACTCGTGGTTTCCATGATAGCAGGGACCTCTTGATCTTCGCTCTTGAGATCCTTGTTATCATGGAAACCACTCGGTTTGAGAATAGCGTGGTTGTGTATGGGTTCCCATACACTATCCTACATATACTGTTAGAAGCCTTTTTAAAAATTCTTAAGAAACCATTTTACAATCACACCCAGGACTTGTTATGCTTGTTAACGTCACATCTTGTGTGGTTGAATGCAATCAGTCAGCTATGCCTTCTGCCTCATAAGCATCCAAGTTGTGACATTATCTTAGCAGATAAAGTGAGTAGAGGAAATTAATTGTCAACAGCTGTTCATGGTGAGGCCACTATCCACATTTAAAATAAATCGATGACAATCTGGAAATAGTATCAGTGTGATAGTTTTCAGAATTTTCAGATTTAAACAGCTACTGGTTTTCTTTCTTAGTAAACAAATAACGAGCGATCACCATCTGTTGGAAACACAATTAACATTGTAGAATCATAACTATTTAATTCTGTCTTTTTTTTTTCTTTCTCAGCCTGTACATTTGGTGCTTTGTTTCAACTCAGTACCATTTTTCCAAGTGACTCTTCAACCAGCCACTCACTCGCTTCATCATTCATTCATTCATTCCCCTCACCTGTTCCATGCTTGCTCACTCCATCCCTCAGCTCCCACCCACTCAACAGTGCACTCCCAATCAGAAACTGTGGCTTCTGTGTTTTCTGTTCAAAACAAAAGGATAACTTGCAATTCTGAAACCATAATCGTTTCCTAGCTGTTACTTACATGGCTGCCCACTCCCCCAATTACCAATAACCTGTTACCACACTCTTCCAAGCTCACCAACTCTCACACACTGCGATTTTACGTGCCTCTTCACATACTAACATACTATAATGCCAGCAGAATAGGCCTAACGGTCTTGCGTGTCTGCTCGTTTGGTCAGCCCCCACCCTAGGTGCTGACCTTGCTGCCCCCCTTGCCTTCTATGGCTTCTCCCTTCCCAGTTCTGGATATTCTTGCTGCTTTGGATTTTACTTCCAGAACCCTTCCCCTGTACCTGTCCCACTCCCCTCTTGAACCCCTCCACTGTCTCTGCCTCCACCAGCCCCCTAGGCAGCGCATTCCATGGCTCCACCACCCTCTCAGTGAAGTAGCACCTCCTCCTTTCTCCCCTGAATCTGCCCCCTCCAGCTTCCACCCATGCCCTCTAGTGGCCCCCTCCTCCTTCCTTCGAAGCACCCTGACTGTTCCTCCCTATTTACCCTCTTCATGTACCTGAAGACCTCTATCATGTCCCCAGGTCCTTCTCTCTCTTCCAATGTGTACATATTTAGCTCTTGAGCCTCTCCTCATAGGTCCTGTCCCCAAGCCCCAAATCATTTTGATTGCCCTCCTCTGGACCCTCTCCAGGAGTTTAATGTCCCTCTTAAGTGTGGCCTCCAAAACTGCACGCAGTACTCAAGTGCGGCCTCACCAAGCAGTTATACAAAGGGAGTATCACTTCCCTCCTTCTGGAGGTGATCCCCCTAGCAATGCATCCCAGCATCCTGTTGGCCTTGGCTGCTGCCCTCCTACAAGTCTCCCGAGTTGTTCATCTTGACATCCACCACCACCCCCAGGTCCCTGTCAGCCATCGAGACTTGTAGCATTCCCCCCCCCCAGGGTGTACACTTGGCCAGGGTTTCTGGCCCCCAGGTGGATTACCCTGCATTTCCCTGCATTGAACCTCAGCTTCCACTTTCTAGACCATCTTTCCAGAGCCTCCAGGTCCCCCTGTAGGGCCACCTTCCCCTCCTCCCCATCCACCACCTCCCCCAGTTTTGAGTCATCCGCAAAGAGACTCATCTCACTCCTGATTCCTGTCCTTATGTCAGAGACGTAGGCGTTGAACAGAAGGGGCCCAAGGATTGATCCCTGGCCATGTTTTCTGCCTTGACCAGGCTTGCTGCTTCATACACACACAAGCATGCACGCATGGATGCTCGCTCGCCGCTCGCTCACTCACTCACTCATTCTCTTTTTCTTTCTCTCTCTCTCATGCCTGATCCTCCTCAAACTCAGCAACCTTTCAAGTCCACACTAATAAAAAAACCTAACACCATCAGGAGAAAAAAACATAAACCACCTCCACAAAACCCTGCTATTAATGGGAGAGGAAACAACACATTCAAAGTGACACAAAAATCTAGCAGTGCCTTCTAGCACAAGAAATTGGTGGATGGACCATTTTGTATATTTGTTTACATGCTGTATTTTGATGTAATTTTATCTTTCAAACATTTTTTATTTTTTATTTTCTAGTTACCCATTTTATAAGTTTAATAAGACACTCAAGGAGGTTGGTAGTTGCTTCATTGTCACTCCAAAAGCAGAAGACACTCGGCCTGTAGCCTCGTGCCTCACTACACCCCTGGGCATACAGTTGTGGCACAAGTACCAACACCTTGCAGTGTCTTACTGTATACATAGCAGATGCCCTGTTATGCCTTATTGATAAAAAAAAACAAAAACATATATTGCTAAAATAAGGACTCCTTAACTCATTCTTACCTGGGCAGCCATTTTTTGTCAGCTTAAGCAATGGATGGTTCACACTTCATACAGAGCTCCTGGAAGTAACGAGCAAGTGCATAGTAAGGATGTATACCTTAAAGAAGGAAGGTTTGGGGCCTTTAGATGTCTCTGTAATCAGTTTGTTTGCTTTCATTTGTTTCTTTGATTACCTTGTCATCAGTTTATTTGTATTTTGCCAACTACTAGTAAAAAAAAGAAGAATCCAATGGAATTATTGTATTATGTCTGAAACTGCAAACCTGTTTTCAGATTATTATAATACTTTCTACCACCAAAATGTTATATATTTAATAGAAATATGGGATTTTTGATAACCTGTGATCTTGTGCTATAATTTAGCAGGCAGCATTTTCTCCAGAACCAGATTTTACTTAGAAAGAAAAAATAAGAAGCCAGTTACATAATGCAAATATATAAAAGGCAAAGTTTGCTATTGAAAGAAGTATTTTTTTTCTTTGAAAAAGATAGAAAAAAAATGTATTTCTCACTGAAATACGTTAGACCCATAAGTAGATGGCAGTTTCTGACATCACCATGCCAGAATTCTAAGTTTTTTTTTACTGGCAGTGTGAAAAGCAAAGGTGAAACCCCACTTTTTTCACTGCACTAACAAATATTTTATTATAAAAGGTAGAAAGTAATTGCTAACACATCAAAATACAATACATAAAATATGTGTCTATTTATTAGAAATAAACATCTGCTCATTTTAAGCCCACTCCTGTTGCATTCTTTTTCATTAGATTATACCCCGATCTCCAGAATGATTGTTAGCCAGAAATGTTGGTTTTGAATCTCCAACTGCCCCCCCCCCGGTATACGTGGTCTTCTATCATTGTGTATTTTTTAGCAACATACAGCAGAAATACTGAATACTAATAAACAAATCCATGTCTCAAAAACAGAACTTTAATTTAAACTGTCACAAGCACTTATCAGTGGCTTTCAGAAGTATCACTGGCAGATTTGTCTCCATCATTGTAATTCTAAATTAGAATGATAAATGTTAAAGACACATGGCTTCTGACAAGTACTAATGAAACATACTCTCTGTATATCTGTAAGCATGCTTGCCTACACCCTTGTTTGCAGTAAACAAGGCTTCAGATTTTTTAACACCCTTATTATCTCTGATCCCTTGGCAGAAGTTAATTGGGGGAACAGCTTAATTGTGCCCACTGATGTTTACTCTCAGTTTGTAGATCGAGCATTTATTCATCTGCCTGCTCCGTGTCAAGAGACTAGAACAGACTGAAAATGATCTCCTCTAGTCTCCTGATTCTAATTGTCGATACAACATTCCAGCTCTCACAAACCACCTCTCCATTACTGTACTGCATGTTATTGTGCCATAACTGCTGAATAAGGGGATACTAAGGTCTTTTTATCTAGTATGCTGTACAGCCAATACAGAAACTTCTTTTATGGGGCTATATAGAAAGAAATATGACATAGGTCAAGCTGGTCATTTTGCAAGGGTTACATTGTGAGGTTGTTAGAAAAGGCCTGGGTGTGATTTCTCACCTTAAGTGATTCCCTGTGCTGGGGACTGTGATGGCATGGTTGGCTTGGGAGGGGTGGTTTCCCTGCAGTTGTTTCACTGGGTTGGAGGATGCAGTGGCTGTACTGGACTGGAAGCTGTGGCTCCCAGTGGTGCAACCCCTGTTACAAGAAGGAGTGGCTGCCTAATGAACCACTGAATGTTTTTTCTCACTGTGGTGACTGGTTGCTTTCCCTGTGATGCATTTTTTATGGACCATTTTGTCTTACCATTTGTCTAACTGCAACTCTGAACGTCGTATTGCTCTGTCAAACTCATTTCTTCCAACAGTGTATTTAGAAGTCCAAACATTCAGTTGCTTAACCTTGATACAAAATAGAAACCTTGGAGAAGTTATTTGAAACACTTGATTGTACCAACAGGGAGTCTGCTGTGGTCATGGGTGTAAGAACACAAGTAAGCCTCAGCTTACAATTTGATTGGACAAGGGAGGTATTCTGGGTCCTGATCATAGATTTTGGTTACTATTACTGACTGGTATCTACCCTTCTTGCTGTTATAATATGAATGTTGTGCTCTATTTGAAGGAAACATTCAATGCATAAAACTAAGTACTGCTGTATATTTTGCTCTTATTATGCAGTTCCTGAAGTACAATATGGGGTGTATGGGGGGGGGGGGTCTGAGTACAAAAATGGGCATGTCTTCAAAGGGAAGGGGGAGGCAAAAATGCAGTAAAGGGTTCTTACTTACAGATGTTATTTTCCAAGCTACACCACAGCCTAGGGTAGCTATGACACTTCAGGCTCAGATGTGTGTATAGTGTATGGTGGAACTCTGTTCCGCATGGAAATCCATGCCTGGAACAGCGTTGTTGTCCTGCACTCGGTGCGTCATGATATTGTTGTGCTGCACCGAGTACGTCACCGGTGCAGCACAACAAGATCGAACACATTCGCGCATGTGCAATTGAGCGGCCCACGGCAACGCGAAAGCAAGCATGAGGCAGCAGACACAGAAGTAAGCCTTTTTTTTGCCATATACTTGTTCTGGTGTTCATGGAGTACTGCTTATGGTTGCCCATACACTATAAAAGATTGTGAATGAGCAACCATACACAAACACGGCAGTTGTGAGATCTTGAGGTTTCCATGGTAACGGACCTTTCGAGCTATGCTCTCGAGGTCTCTGGTTACCACGGAAACCTCTTGATCACAACTGCCTTGTTGTGTATGCTCGCTCATACACAATCCTCTATGTGTAATACGAACACTTGGTCATTGTCAGTGATTATATAGCAAACTGTGTTGATATTCTTGCTGTTTTCTTGTTTTTTGTTTTCTTTTTATATAGACCATTTTGTTAGTTGTTCTGTTAGATGCTGATAGCTCTGATGTTTTAATTTTTGTTAATGGCCTTACAGTAACTGTATCTGCAATACATCAACAGCCGGTGTTACCAATGTTTCAGTATAAATAACGTAGAGCGAAAGAGAGCTCTGTAGAGTGGATTGCATCTGGGAAGGAAAAGTAAAGAAAGCAGAGAGCAGGAACAATTCTTTCATCCTACTGTCAGATGGAATACTAAATGTTGCTTCCATCAGTGCATAGGGAATGTTATGTGATGGGGCCAGTATGTTCAGCTTATTTAATTTAAACATAGAAATGTAGAAAATGTTGGCAGAAAAAGACCACTGATCCATCCAGTCTGCCCTGTTTACCCTGTCCTACTCCGAGACCTGTTGTCTAGTCGAGGTTATTGCCCTCACCTCCCTCTTGCCATACTGCTTCCTCCTGTGTAACTATTCTACCTATTACACAGCCCGATCCATGTTTGAAACCATTAATGGTTCTTGCACTCAGCACCTCTGCTGGTAGGCTATTTCACAGCTCAATCACTGTTTCTGTAAAATAAAAGTTTCCTCACATCCCTCTGGCATCCCCCCCCCCCACCAATTTTCACTCATGTCCCATGTTCTTGATTCACCAGTCCTGCTGAACAGTTCCTCACAGTCTACCTTGTTCATTCCTTGCAGGAACTTAAAGGTCTCTATTATATCTCCCCTCTCCCTTCTGGTATCTAACGGGTACATGTTCAGAGCCTTAAGAAAATCCTTGTGGGATCTGCCCTGCAGGCCCTGAATCATTTTGTTTACTGTACTCTGTGCCATCTCTAGCCTGTCTTTGTATTTTCTTAGGTGGGAACTCTAGAACTGGGCACAGTATTACAGATGTGGCCTCACCAGTGGATCTACAAAGAGGTAGTATCACCTTTTCATTCCTGCTGTTGAACCCCCTCCCAGTAAACCCCAATATTTTGGTTGCCTTGCTGTAGGCCTTGTTATGTTGGCTAGATTGTTTTAGGGAGTGGCCCCAGATCTCTTTCTTCAGAGGTAGTGTCCAACTTAACCCCTCCCATCCATTATTCTGTTCTGGGGCTTCTTGTTCCTTGTGTGCATCACTTTACACTTTTTGGCATTGAATTTCAGCTGCCAGACTTTAGACCACCTTTCTAAACTTTGCAGGTCATTCTGCAACTCCCTTAACCCTTCCTTGCTGTCTACCCTGCCACAAAAGTTAGTATAATCTGCAAAGAGACACATTTTGCCACGTCTTCCTTCTCCGATGTTACTGACAAACATATTGATGAGAACTGACCCCAGTACTGAACCCTGTGGTACCCAACTCGTCATATCCCTCTCCCCTGACTTAACCCTGTTTACCACTGCCCTCTAGTATCTCACCCTAGAAAACTTCCTACCGCTCTAACTGGATCCTTCACAGCACCCATATCCTCTAACTATGTCACCAGTCTTCTGTGTGATGCAGAGCTGAATGCCTAATGAAGTCAAAGTAAAGTAAATCCAGAGCTTGTCCATTATCCATTGCCCTGATGACCCAGTCAAAGAACACTATCAGACTGGTCTTACACCTCCTTGCCATGAACCCATGCTGCTTATTATCCTGGAGCTCATGTCTCTCTATTTTCATTTCTAATTTCATATGATACCTTTATCTCTGTTGAGCACAGACTTCAGTGTGTTGAATCTGTCCTTAAATTCATATTCCCATGCCCCTCTGTCTTTGTGATTTAAAATTCCCTCTTCAAAATCATCACCCTCATGTTACGTATATCATGTCCCAGACAGAAGACATGCTTGCCCATCAGTGTGTCTGTGACATGGTTACAGAGACTCTGGTGGTACATGTCTATACAGTACCTTTCCTAAGTGTTTGATACATTTTAGCCATATACCAACTGTTGTTGGAACATTTAATGTATCCTGTGTGATCACAACTGCAGACAAAGGTTCCTTGAACTGCATAGTCCTAATTCCTATTTAACATGGCAGTTGCATTGGCCATTTCAATGCAGGTATCAATTTTGCATCTCTAACGTTGGCAGTAGTGTACCCCTGATTCTGTTGCCTGTGATGGTAGCATGTTATGGACAATACTTTTTCAAGATTGTTGGGTTGCTTGCATGTCAGGGAGGTGGGTCTGGAAAACCAGCATTTAGTCTGTTATCCTACTGGAGGATATGATGGAGGTCCCTGATCATTTTATGCGGTGGTTCAAGGGGGAGACTTCAAATAACAACTAAGGGGAAAAAGTTATTATACTGTGTGGCTGTATTCCTGGAGATTCCTGCTTGGTTCTGTATCCTGATGGACCTGCTGAGCTGAAAGTCAACAATCCGAGGGTTACAGACTTGATTTATACATGTATCTTTATAAGTGTGGTGGTCCCTGTGATTTATGTCTGAACATATTCAGTTGTAGCATATAGCTTGTCAGTACAAGTTGAAGTTTTTGGTATGCCTGATGTGGAAACTCTGATTGTACAGGTAATGGAGTTGGTCTATGGGTTTACAGTAGATGGATGCCTGTATTCATAGAAACACAGAAACATAGACTTTGATAGCAGATATGGACCAATTGGCCCACAGAGTCTGCCCATTTCCCTACCTTTCAGATAAGCTGCAGATCCTAGTTATTTATTTATTTTTTTATTTATTTTATTTACTAGATCTAGGATTACAAGTACCTTTGAGCCAAGGCTCTTTTACAAAGGTTCCACATCAAGGATAAACATACAGCAAGGTTACAACACTGAATTAACAGTAACGCAATTCTTGTATAGCAGTGCTATTGTCTGTCTATAGAGAGGAAAGAAGGAGTAGGGTAGATGCAGCCAGAGGCATTTGTTGAAAAAAGTGGGAAGGAGAGATGGAGGAGAAGAGGGATGGGGTGAGGGGGTAGAATAAGTGTGGCAAAAGGGGCATGGAGAGACTAAAAAGGCGGTAAGAAGACCTGAGTTTTTATGTTGTTGCCTCAGGAGTATTTAGGAAGGAGACTGGGAGGGGGCCAAGTGGCTTTGCAATAAGCTGGAGCTGTGTAGGTCATGAGCTAGGTGAGGCAGTCACAGGAGCTAGAGGCAGTGAGATGAGCCCGGAGCCTGATTTTAAACAGACCTAGAGTAGCGGCTGAGGTAATGGTGTCGCTGAGGCCATTCAGCCATAGAAGAGCCCTGTAGGTGAAGGAGCATTGGCACTGAGTAGTACGACAGCAAGGGACTTGTAGATTCTGAGTTATTGAACTCCTGGTGTTCCGCTGGTTAGCGGTCTGATGTAATAAGGCAGAAACACCAGGACGAGTTACGCCGAGGTTGATTTTTCTCGCCATGGCACAGGTGAGATACTTTATCCGGTTGGAGAGTTGGAGCCAACTGGTTTGTGCATAGAGAGAACAGGTGTGGGTGAGGCGGTGGGCACCAGTTGTGAGTCAGCAAGCTTTATTTAGGGCAATTGTTATGCGATGGAGGGTGGATGTTGAGGCAGAACCATAGATAATGAGGCCATAATCAATAATTGACACCACCGAGCTCTGGACGGCAATCATCAGGGCCTCTGGGGTGAGATGTTGCCTGTGCTTGTAGAACAATCCAAGGCATGTATTGGCAGCTTTGGCCACACTGTTGACATGAGCAGAGTAGGAGATCTTGGGGTTGAGCAAAATAGCTAGCTGTTTGAAGGAGGATACTTGTTCGAGAATGGATCCCTGTTTGGTGGAGATGGTGAGGGGGTGATGCCTGTGATGGTTATGAGAACTACAGAATAGCATGGACTTGGTCTTCCTGTGATTTAGGACCAGTTTATGATTGGCGAACCAAGTTTTAATGGCACTTAATCCAAGCTGTAGGCTGAGTTGGAGTGGTGCAGGCTTCTGATGCGTGGAGAAGACAACAGCATAATCTGCGTACAGGATAATTTGTTCCAAGCTGGATTGAGGTAGGGAGTTTAAGAACAGACTGAAAAGGGGTGGACCCAGTATGGATCCCTGGGGGACTCCAGAGCATACAGGCAAGGTATGTGACAGAATATTGGTGAGTTTTACTCTTTGAGAGCGGTTTTCAATGTAACTTCTGAACTAGTGGGCTGAGTCAGGTACAAGGCTGGTAATAAGTAGCTGGTCAAACAGTAGCTGATGATGGACCATGTCGAAAGCCTTCGATAGGTCAATGAAGACAGCCCCAGTGAGAAGACCTTTAGCAAGGGAGCTGTGTACTTTGCCAGTAAATTCAAGTACGGCAGTAGTAGTACTATGCCCTTTTCTAAAACCATGTTGCTGGGGGCAAAGAAGATTGTATTTGACCAAGTTGTCAGAGAGCTGGTCTGCAACAATATGCTCAAAGGCCTTGGAGAGAGGTGGCAATATGGAGATTGGGTGATAGTTTTCATGGCTGGTCTTATCCCCATTTTTGTGGACAGGGGTCACTGTGGCAGTTTTCCAGATTTCAGGGAATGTACTACTGTTGAGGAGAGTTAAGAATTTTAGTGAGGGACAAAGGACTACATCCAGTGAAAGTGATAGTAGCTTGAGGTCTAGGGTGTCACTGCTGGTTCTAGATTTAGAGATGGCGAGGCGATGTGGCCGGGCTTCACTCATCTTAATCTCCCTGAAGTAGAAGTGTGGCTGATTGGAAGAAGCATAGGGAGTGCTTGAGGGGGTGTCATTAACCAGGAAGAAATCAGGCGAAAGAGCAGAGCTGAGGTCGGTAAAAGCCATGTTGAAGGTGTTAGCAATGACAACAGGATCAAGAGTAGTGGACCCATCTACAATTAGCATTGCCGGAGGGGACTTTGATTGTTTCCCAGTGATGTCCTTGATATTGTCCCAGAAAGCACGGCCTTTTCCCCAGGTGTTGGTGAGGACATCTTTATAATATAAACTCTTCATGAGATGAATGGATTTAGTGCAGGCATTACGGGCATGTTTGCATTTTTGGATATCAGATTGTTTGCCTGTGGCTTTAGCCACTGCCCATAGGTGGTCCCTAGGTTTCAGCTGCGAAAGGAGTTCTGCAGTTATCCAGGGGTTACAAAGGGCTTTTGCTTTCTGTTTTTTTAATGGGAGCAAATAGGCCACAGGCCGTGTTGTAGGTGGTTATGAAGTAATCAAGAGCTATGTTAACATCTGATACATTATAGATAGGCAACCAATCTTGAAGGGATAGGTGCTGTTTGAGATGGATAAGTCTCCCTCATGGAAGGACTCTGCTGGTTATGATTAAAGGGGGTGGTTTTTGAAATGTATTAGACCATTCACATAGAATCAGGGAGTGATCACTGAGAGAGTCTGGGAGAACGGAGGGACTGAAGATCCTGGAGGGGTGATTGGTGAAAGCACAGTCCAGCAGTGTGCTGGTGCCAGTTTTGTAATTAAACCTAGAAGGTGAAGTAACCAGTTGTGAGAGATTGGCAGCTGTAATGGCATCCTTATAAGTGCAGACATCAGATGCGAGCCAGTTAATATTGAAGTCACCAAGAAGGATGTGTCCAGAGCCAGGGGGTTGTGAGCTGACAAAGTTAATGAGTACTTTGATGCCAAGATCTTATTCCCAAGGTGGAATATAAATGGTGACGATGGTGAGGGCTTTTTGACTGGGACCAAGTAGGATTTTTATGGTTAGGAACTGAGCAGAGGAGACAGGCACAGGAGTTGACATAGGGTGTCCCAGGAGAGTATCCTTAATGTAGACAGCTCAGCCACCTCCCTTTTTGGAGATACGGTCCAGCCTGAAAATGTTGTAGCCCTGCAGGGTGATAGCCAGATCTGGAACTTTAGGTGTCAGCCATGTTTCGACAATTGCATGCATCAAGCTTAGACAGAAGGCTGTAGATGTTAAGGGTTGCAATGGTAAGAGTTCCTGCCTTTTTCAAGGGGCTGGAACAGCTAGGGCCAGGGTTCGGGTGGACATTACCTGATATCAGTAAGAGAAGCAGGACAAACTTCAATGAGCAGAAGCGCAGGTCCAGTAATGTAGACTTGTGTTTCTTTTTTTGAAGCAGCCAGGTATTGGCGAGTGGGGACCCATGTAGGACTGTGCAGGTCGTGAAGTGTACCCAGGGTGCGGCTGGTAGTGACAAGGTAGATCGTGGGTAAGGGATGAGGGTGGCATGGGCCTGGGAGAGAGAAAAGGGGGGGCAAGGAGGGAGAGGAGGGGGAATGACTAGGTAGGGGAAGGGACACATGTCCAGAGTGGAGCAAGGAAAGATGGGAGAGGTAGTGAAAGACAGCTGTGAGTGGGTAGAGACAGTAGGATGGGTTATGCAGCAGTTAGGGAGATGGAGCAGTAAGACAGGAGAGGTAATGAAAGAGAGTTGAGAATGGGTAGAAACAGCAAGGACTGGGTAGGCAGCAGTTAGGGAGAATGGAGTAGAAAAAACTTAGGCTGGGCTGTAAACCAACAGGAGAGACCAGCAGTTGAGCTCGGGAGGAGAGCGAGGGTAGTGAGGAGGTGCTTCAGCGAGCAGAGGAAAATCAAAAAAGGAAAAAAGAAGCTAGGCTGGAGTTGATAGAGTGAGAGGGCCAAGGCAGGCCAGTGGAAGGGGGGGCATAGCAAAGGTGTATTTAAAGGAGGCCTGGGGGGTGGGAATAAAATTCCAACAGGTGCAGAATTAGCTAGTTTAAAAGAATGCGGGATTTTCAGGCAAAAAAGGCACTCCAATCAGCTGTGGCTAGAGGAGCAGTCCAGCCAATCAGGACCTGCCTGAGCGCAGTGCTGCACCAATCAGTGCCTTCCACTCGAAACTGAGATGGCGGTGGTACCTGGGTTAGGGATCCAATCAGGAGGACCAGGAGGGCGGTCAAGAGTCACTTGTGGAGTCAGGCGGCAGCCGTAGGGATGGCCGGTGATCCGTCGAGAAGATTCGCTGAGTGCTGCTTCAGGTGCGGTCTCCTGGGGAGGAGGAAAAGGAGACACAATTTATTGATGGCTCCCACAAAAGGGGCAGGTAGCTGGTGGCAGACCTGCAGCAGGGGGTTGGGGTGGAAGAAGTTTCAACAAAAGGCTAAAGTGCTAGCGATTAACTTATAGAGGCTAATGCAGTTATGTAAAATAGAGGTGGTGTTTGTGGGGGGGGAGACAGAGAGATAGGGAGAGAGAGAAAAAAATGGTCAGGGGGAGGATGGAAGCCACGAGGCGAAGAGAGAAAAACAAAAAATAAAAAAAAAATGGGTGGCCAAGCCGAGGGTGGAGTTACAGACACAGAGGGCCGAGACAGAGCTTTTGCCAGTGAGACAGTAGAGAGAGTGAGGGGAAGGAGGTAGAAGGCAGGTAGAATACAAGAGCCGAGGATTGCACAGAGACTAGAGCAGGGGAGAGAGATGGACAGAGACAGGAGAGACAAAAAGGCACTAAGACATGAAAGATGCAATCCGTTCTGCTATTTCAAGTAACAGGCACCAATTAAACACAGCACATTGATTTAGACTAAGCTTAACAGTAGCATGCAAACTTGGAAGCAAATAAGCACAATCAGTAACATTAGGCAGTATATTAAATAATAAATTCCAACCGGTGCAGAATTAGCTAGCTTAAAAGAATGCAGGATTTTCAGGCAAAAAAGGTGCTCCAATTGGCTGTGGCTAGAGGAGCAGTCTGGCCAATCAGGACCTGCCTAGGCGCAGCACAGTTGACCAATAGCCAACTTTCTCCTACCCCCCACTAGAATTTCCTTATGTCTGTCCCATGCATTCTCGAATTCCACCACTGTTTTTGACCCCACAACCTCCTCTGGAAGGCAGTTGCATGTGTCTACCACCCTCTCTCTACAAAAATACTTCCTCATGTTACCCCGACACCATTCCCCCCATCTTCAAATTGTACTCCCTTGTTCTTGCACATCTCTTTTTCTGAAAGATGCTACCCTCTTGGACTTGGTTGATTCCCTTGAGGTACTTGAATGTTTCTCTCATGCCCCTTCTCTCCCTCCTTTCCTATAGGGTACAGATATTATGCTCTTTAGTCTCTCTCTTCATATGGCTTCTGGTGCAGACCCTGCACCATTTTAGTTGCCCTCCCCTGGGCTGCCTCCATCCTGTCTGTGTCCTTGCAGAGACGGGGTCTCCAGAACTGCATGCAGTACTCCAGATGGCATTTCACCAACTGTCTGTACAGAGAGATAACAAGTTCCTGTTTTCTACTGATGATGCCACACACTATGCATCCCAGTATTCCCCCAACCCTCCTTGCTGCCTTTTCACATTGCTTGTCTACATTTAGGTCATCTGATATGACTACTGTCAGGTCCTATTCCATTTTTGTTGTTGTTAGTACCCCTGCCCCCCATTGTGTAGACAGCAATCTTGATTTTAGAGCAAGGAGCAGCTGACTAAACAGCTTGAACTTTTCTTACTAATAGAACACTTCTAACTCAGCAGAAGTCAGAGCCTGATGGGATTAAGCAACCAGATACTTTATTAGAAGAGTGGGGTCTCAGGGTAAAAAAAAAGAGAGTCAATGTGTTATTGTGTGTTGGGGGAAGGGGACTGTATCAGCTTCTCAGTTTGTTAAGTCAGGAGGAGAGCACTTAATTGTGGGTGTGGCTTAGGCAACAGAAAACCAGGTGTCTCCAATTACAGTTCCTTGCTGCTAGCTTTTGGCAGACAGCAGTCTAGCTTTCAGAGTAAGGAGCAGCTGACTAAAGAGCTTGAACTTTTCTCACTAATAGAACACTTCTAACTCAGCAGGACTCAAAGCCTGTTGGGATTAAGCAACCAGATATTTTATTAGAAGAGTGGGATCACAGATTAAAAAAAAGAGAGTCAGTGTGTTTTTCTGTGTTGGGGGAAGGGGACTGTATCAGCTTCTCAGTTTGCTAAGTCAGGAGGAAAGCACTTAATTCGGGGTGTGGCTTAGACAGCAGAAAACCAGGTGTCTCCAATTACAGTTCCCTGCTACTAGCTTTTGGCAGACAGCAATCTTGTTATCAGAGCAAGGAGCAGCGGATTAAAGAGCTTGAACTTTTCTTACTAACTGCCCTCCTTCCCTCTCACCCTTAGTCAGTTCCACTTTTATAGGCACTGGATTTGACTGACAACAGGAACTTCCTCTTTGGCAGTAGGAAGGGAAGGATCACTGAGACACATAATTTTCGTCATCCTTGAAGGAAAAGAGTAGCTCTCTCCCCCCCCCAAGCTGCTGGAAGTGTGACTCTGAGCAAGGAAGAAGGAGACTAATGAAGAATACAGGAAGATCCTGTCCCAGAACAGGAAGGGCGAGAGCTGTAAAGGCACACAGGCAGTAGGAAAGTAGGTGGAAAAATAAATAGAGGGAGGAGAGAGTAAGCATACAAAGCAACAGGAGATGGGCCACAAAATAAGATATGATGGGTGTGGTGCAGTGCAATGGCTGTGGGGCGGCAGTCTTCTGGGAGACATTCTGGAAGCTATGATGCTGCCCTATTTGCAGGTACCTCTCTGGTCTGAGGGAGGAGGCTACCTGTCTCCAGGCCGGCCTGGCTAGGATTCATGAAACCTCCTCCCCCACCCAGGGACCTCCAGGGCCACCACCACTGCCTCAGAGGTTGCCAAGAAAGAGGAGCAGTTGGACCAAGATGGGCTCAGGGAGGGTGTGGGTGGTGAAACAGAGGTGCATCCCTCCAATTGTACCTCTCCACAATTCATGCACCATTCTGGTGTAGAGTGGTTCCTCTATGGAGGCACATGCAGTGGCGACCAAGGAGGATGCTGGGAACCTCCACAAAGGAGACCCACAGGAGGGTGGCATGGGACCCCGCAAGGGTAGGAAACAACTCCTGGTGATGGACTCAGTCGTTAGGGGGTAGAACTGGGGGAGGGAGGGGAGGGGAGAGGGAGGTAAGGTGCCTGCCTGGTGCCTTGGCTTGGAGGAACAGGGAGCGAATCCTCAGGATCGTGGGAGCAGCTGAATGAGGGAGGGAGCTGGATGTCATTGTCCACCTAGGGACAAATGACCTGGCTGGGAATGGGATCACAACAGTGCAAGAGGTGTTTGTGGAGTTGGGGAGGGGCCTTAGACAAGTAGCACATACAATAACGTTCTCAGACGTCCTGCCTGTCTATGGCAAGGGTGAGGCTATGGTACGCCGCATCATGGGATTCAATGAATGGTTGAAAAACTGGTGTGGAGCTCAGGATTTTTGCTTCACTGGGGACTATGGATCCATCTGGAGGGATACAGGCCTATACTGGCACGATTATCTGCATCTGTCCAGGAGGGGAACCAGGATCTTAGATGATAGGTTTAAATGCTTCATTGGCAAGCATTTAAACTAGCCAAGGAAGGAGGGACTGAAAAGGAGCAGGGAATTCCCAGCCTCCCCCAACAAAGCAGGGTAGTTAGTGAGGTAAACACCAAGGTAGAGAAGTCAATAGGAGCAGGACAGGGGGAAATGGAGAAAAAGGCAAAGGCAGTAAGGACAGGGATGGGGCTAAAAGGGGTAAGGCCATCAAAAAATGGAGGGTGATGAGTATCAATGCCCGTAGTCTGGGTAACAAGCTCCCTGAATTAGTGGCCTTGATGGAAGAAGGACATCTGCATGTTGTGGCAGTCACAGAAACACGGTACACAGAGAACCATGACTGGGATGTCAGCATACCAGGGTACACAATCTACAGGAGGGACAGGGAGGGTAAAAGAGAAGGAGGAGGAGTAGCTCTATGTAAGGGAAGGGATCAAAGCAATGAAACTAAAGGGTAAACAGGGAGGGGAGGAGGCACTGTGGGTCACCCTGGAGTAGAGGTGGGCAAAGTGCCCAAACTTTACTTCCACAAAACAATTCACGGAGTAAAGTAGAATCTGTGAAGTACTCCACAATGCAAAGCAGAGTACTTTGCATCATAATGAGGAATGCAAAGTCAATTGAAACCAATGACTTAACATTACTCAGCCTTCCCCAAGCACTTCTGCACCAATTTTAATGTGAAGTGCATTGAAGTCAAGGTACTTCACATCACTTTGCCTTGTTATTGAGCTCCAAGGCAAATTTTGCAGTGATTCATGGGACTGCAGGTTTGGGACATGGGATTGTTCTGCACAGCCTCAGTTCTGTGTAGTGTGTGTGTAGTGGTAGACGGAGACAGTTTGCTCTCAGAGCTCTGCGATTCAAACCCTCTAAAAGCTGTTAAAAAAGCCTTTTTGAGCCATTCTATTTTTTTTGCTCAAAATTTAGTGTATCGATTGTAGGAAACCCTCCTGTGTTCATATCATCAAGTGTTTATTGTTTGTTTATTTATTTATTTTATTTATTCATTTTCAGATTACAAAACCTTTGAGCACATAACAGCTCTTTTACAAAGGTTCCATGTCAGTGGGAAGGGTGACAGACATACAACAGATGGTATTACATAAAATATTGACAATAAAGTATTTAAAATGACAATATGACATTAATATTGCAATTAAAATTAAAACTATGAATTGATAGGAAATCAAAAATAACCTAATAAAAGGAGGCAGCCCAAGGTGCTTTGTCAAGTAGGTATAGTTAGATTTGGCTGAACAAAAGTTCAGGTAAGTGAAGATAAACAGTGGAAAGAAGGTGGAGGGTGAGAGGGGTGAGGTGAAAGAAGGATCGGGGAAGGAGGCAGGAAATAAGGTAGAGCCATTAGGGTGAAAGTGGTCATTCGCAGAAAAAAGTGGAGAAATAGGTACACAAGGATGTGTCAATACTGCTGAGGTAGTGTCATGTCAGTTGAAACAGTCACGGGAACTGTTAGCTGTATTTAAATGTGCGTGTGTGGATTTTGAATGTTAATTTAGAACATTCAGTCTGTGTACTGAGAGACACTTGAAGTGTGCTTTGGGGGAGGGGCATATCTGTGGTGGAGGTAGAGTAACTGGGAGAAAAATGCAGCCTTTCTGTTTTGGTTATATTTTTCTTGTATAACTGTGCTGATGTACGCACAGTAATATTTTCAGTAATTCTTGACTTTTTTTGCTGATAGTTGTGGTGCAGCAGTGCATAATTTCAGTTTGTTTAAAATATTTGGTTATATTACTGAAGTTTTCAATTTGCTACACATTACTTGTAGTGTGTGTGTGAGTGTGAGTGTGTGTGCAATGCATGCCATCAAATCAGACATATTTTATTGTGCCACAGAGTAATTGCAGCAGTGTGAACTTGCTATCCACCGCACCTGCATGATTTTGTACCGCTTTGTGATATCTTGGTTTTGGACTGTTACTGCAGTGCACTGCCCCCCCAACCCCAACCAGCAAAAGGTATTCTTTTCCAGATTGGATTGTGACTTGTGAACACTGGTTAAGGTGTTGTTGTGACTTTGCATCTGCATCGCTTCTTGATTGCGCAGTGCAATCTTAATCTGTCTGTGCTTTTGCATCTGTTTAGTGCCCAATCTCCATCTGCAAGCCGCCATTGTTGTTTTTTTTCGCTTCACATACACCGGCCCAGACTGAAAGTTCAGAAATCTAGATTTGTTTAGAATTTTCTTGGTGATCCCCAAAATGCCTGTAAAGAGACATGTAAGTAAAGCTGTTTCTGGCCAGTGGCAAGCTTGTCCGTGGGCATGGAAGTACGCAGAAGTGCATAGCTGATGTCAGTAAAGGGATTTCTCCACCAATGTTTTTTACAGTGCAATCTGTAGCGTCACTCTTAGTTGGAGGAGATGATGTTGTCCCAGCTGGTGGTGTTAGTGCAGTTTCTGCTGGGATGAGTATTGCTGCCTCAAGTTCCACCTCTGACCAGTTAACAGTTTCAAAAAATGTAGTTGAGTCTAAAGCTGTGACTGACAGTGTAAATGATGTCATAATCTCCATAAACATCCCCATGGTAGGTGAGTATGATTCTGATCCTGGTGACGATAACTGACTGTCACATTTCTTCCAGCGCTGTTGAAGTCATGCCTTTGCCATCCAATGATTCAAAGTGTGTCGCTAAAATATCGGGTGATGATGATGATGCTGTGGTTGGAGCATGTTCTCCACATGACAGCATCCAAGCTGAAAATGTGGATGTGGATGAATATGATGATGATGTCAGTGACCCCTGTTGGGAACCGAAGAAAAAGAAAGTCACGGTGGCTGTGCCTGGGTCTGTTGGCGTTAAATCCCCCCCCCAAAAAAAAAGTTGTGATTTAGTGGTTCCTGTTGATGATGATGATGATAATGATGATCCAGTAATAATCATAGGTAGTCGTGATGGTCAGTTGGAGTCCAAGTGTGTCCAGCCTGAAAAATCATGTAGCACACCCCCCATTTCAGGGGTTAAAAAAACGAGTCCAATAAGCAGCATCAGGGACATGGTAAAAGTAGGAGATCACAATCCCTTGTTTGGGATTTTTTTGTCCAAGATGCAAATGATGAGTCAGTTGCAATGTGCCAGCTTTGCCATGCACATGTAAGTCGAGGTAAAAAGGGGAGTCATCTGGGCATGGGGTGCCAGCATACACATCTTAAGAACAAGCACATGGCACTGTGGACCCGGCACCAGATGGCAGCCAGTGCCATAGTGGGGCATTCACCCTCATCATCAACCTTACTGAGCATGTTACCCCCTTCCATGAGTGTAAGACCAAGTAGGAATGTCTGCAGTAGCGATGAAATAACACCAGAGGATTACTACAGGCATGATGAGGGGGAGGATTATGATTTAGAAATCTTGTCAAATGGTGGTCAGAGTAGCAGTAGTGGTGGTGGTGGTGGTGGTGGTGGTGAATGCAGTATGTCTAGTGCAAGTGGTACATCAACCCCTGTACGTAAAATGGGGACAATTACTTCATTTGTGGACTTGTCACCTGTGCACCCCTCTTCATCACACTTCCACATGCCATCCTCGGGCATTCGCAGAGCAGAGCCATTTGTCACACCCCGTGCAAAACATGTAAGTCAGCCCACGTTGGAGAGTGTTTTTGCCTATAACCTCCTGCCTACCTGAAGCACGTGACCTACACTGTGTAAGCCCTGTGATGTGTGTGGGCAGCCTGTGAATTTTCACTCCACCTTAAAGTAGAATAAGGTGCAGTGCAGAACACAAAGTCATAATTACAAGGCAAAGTGGCAAAGTGAGGGTTTAAAATTGGCACTTTACGTAGCAGAACACTAACGCGAAGTAGCCACTTCACATCCACTTCACGGGCTGAATTTTACTTCATTGCGTCTCTACCTTAGAGACAGAAAATGGCACCACAATGCACACGGGGGTTGTATATAGACCCCCATCTCTGGGGGAGGCAATGGACAAGGAAATGATAGAAGGCCACCTTAGAATGGCAGTAAAAGGGGATATATTGTTGATGGGGGACCTGAATATGCCAGATGTTAACTGGAGCACCTTTGCTGCAGCCACATCCAAGAGCAGGGCCATTCTCGATGCCCTACAGAGGGCATGCCTCAGATAGCTAGTGTTGGAACTCACTCGGGAGGTAGCATTCTTAGACCTGGTACTCTCAAACGGGGACAGAGAGAGGATCTCAGATTTAGAAGTGCGCAGCCATCTGGGAACAAGCGACCACCAAACAGTGTGGTTCACTATAAACACAGCGTTAGAGTCAAGCCATACAAAAGCAAGAGTATTGGACTTTAGGAGGGCTGACTTTATGAAAATAGGAGAGTACCTCAGAAAAGCACTAGCAAATGGACAAGAAGGAGGAGGAGTGGAGGAACAATGAGGAAAATCAAAACAGCCATCACAGAGGCAACAAGCCTTTGTGCGAAGCAAATCAACAAAACAAAATGAAGGAAAAAAAACACTATGGTTCTCAAAAGAGGTGGTGATAAAACAGAAGAAGCAGGACAGGGAACTGTACCAGTTAAAGCAGAAGGAAGTGGGGAAGGTAGTCAGAATAGCAAAGGCTCAAATTGAGGAAAAGATAGCCAACTTAGTTAAGTAGGGGGATATAACCTTTTATAGGTACATTAGGGAGTGAAGAAAGACCAAGGGAGGGATAGTGATGCTTAATAAAGGGAGGGGGGTAGGCAGAGGGTGACAGTGAAAAAGCAAGGATGCTGAATGAATACTTCTGTTCAGTATTCATAAAAGAAGAGGAGGAGGAGGAAGTACCTAAACCAAAGAATAGAAGCACCTTGGCTTGGGGGTGGATACCAGTCCATTCACAAGGGTCCTGAAAGAACTTCTAAAACTAAAGGTGAACAAAGCAATGGGACCTGACGGGATTCACCCCAGACTTCTAAAACAACTAAGGGGAGAACTAGTGACACCACTGACTACCCTTTTTAACAAATCATGGGAGGATGGTGTGGTACCTGAGGACTGGAGGAGGGCAGATGTGATCCCCCTTCACAAAAGTGGAAGCAAGACAGAGGCAAGAAACTACAAACCTGTCGGTTTGTTCTCAATGGTAGGGAAAATGATGGAATCACTTCTGAAGGAAAGAATTGTTGAGTACCTAGAGGCCAGTGGGGAACAGGACCCAAGGCAGTATGGAATCACAGTGCAAAGGTCAAGTCAGATGAATCTAATCGACTTCTTTGACTGGGTGACCAAAGTAGTAGACCAGGGAGGGGCTGTGGACATGGCCTACCTAGACTTTAGGAATGTACTTGACACAGTCCCACACAAAAAATTAATAAACAAGTTAGACAGCCTGGGAGTGGGTTCCAGGGTTGTAGTCTGGGTAAAACGTTGGCTGGACAACAGGACACAGAGGGTAATAGTACATGGAGTCCACTCTGAAGAAAGGTACCCCATTAGTAACCCCACTAGTGGAGTACTGCAGGGTTCTGTACTGGGACTGGTCCTCTTTAATGTCTTTATAGGTGACATTGCAGAGGGATTGGAAGGGAAAGTATGCCTCTTTGCAGACGACTCAAAGATCTGCAACATGGTTGATACACAAAGGGGGGTGGAAAGGATGAAAAGGGACTTGGCAAGGTTGGAGGAATGCTCAAAAGTATGGCATCTTAGATTCAATAAAAAAGTGCAAAGTAGTGCAGTTGGGAAACAAAAACCCAGGGGAAGAGTACACAATGTGGGGGGAGGTACTAACAACAACAAAAATGGAAAGGTACCGGGGGGGGGTAGTCATATCAGATAACTTAAAGGTAAGCAAGCAATGTGAGAAGGCAATAAGGAGGGCTCTGGGATACTGTGATGCATAGGGGGAGGCATCACCAATAGAAAAAAGGAAGTTGTTATCCCTCTGTACAGACAGTTGGTGAGACCCCATCTGGAATACTGCATGCAGTTCTGGAGACCCCATCTCTGCAAGGACATGGACAGGATTGAGGCAGTCCAGAGGAGGGCAACTAAAATGGTGCAGGGTCTGCACCAGAAGTTATATGAAGAGAGACTAAAGGAGTTTAATACAGTATGTATACCATCAAGGAAAGGAGGGGGAAGGGGGACATGATAGAAACATTTAAGTACTTCAAGGGAATCAACAAAGTCCAAGATGGTAGCATCTTTCAGAAAAAGAGATGTGCAAGAACAAGGGGGAACAATTTGAAGATAGAGGGGGGAATGGCTCAGGGGCAATGTGAGGAAGTATTTTTTCATGGAGAGGGTGGTGGATGCATGGAACAGCCTTCCTGATGAGGTCGTGGGGTCAAAAACAGTGGCAGACTTCAAGAATGCATGGGACAGACATAATGCAATTCTAGTAGGGGTAGGAGCAAGTAGGCTGTTGGTTAACTGGGATCTGCAGCTTATCCCGTAGGTAGGGAAATGGGCAAACTGGTGGGCCAAGAGGTCCTTATCTGCCATCAAAGTCTACATTTTTATGTATACTCTTCCCCTGGGTTTTTGTTTCCCAGGTACATTGCTTTCTACTTCTTTGCGTTGAATCTAAGCTGCCATACTTTTGACCATTCCTCCAACCTTGCCAAGTCTCTTCTCATCCTTTCCACACACACACACACACACACACACCTTTATCAATCCTGTTGCAAATTTTTGTGTCATCTGCAAAGAGGCATACTTTTCCTTCCAGCCCCTCTGCAATGTCAGCTATAAAGACAATAAAGAGTACTTGTCCCAGTACAGAACTCCTTCAGTACCCCACTAATGATCCCCTTTCCTTGGTGTGGACTCCGTTTACTGTTACCCTCTGCGTCCTGTTGTCCAGCCAATTGTTTACCCAGGCTAATACCCTTTGACCCACTCCCAGGCTGGCTAAAGATTCCAACTTTGAACACGATATTCTATCCAGGAAACTGATCTATGTGGGGAGTCCCTGAATTTGAGCTCATCTTCCAAATGAAGTTATGTTGTGGTGGAACTGTATGAGGCATGTGTTCACCAGCAGTAAAAATATGTAATGTAAATAGCATAGGGGAGTCTGATATAAGACAGTGAGCCTGATTCTCAAATGTTACAAGAATGCCTCAAGTCCCAGGGGCACCAAACATCTGGTGCACAGAGCTTGTGGCATTCCCCGGCTGGCAGTTTGGATTCTTGAGCCTGTGTGCTGATTGTCGCAAGTTAGACAGCTTTTCCTGGTCTACCTTACAGCAATCTTGGGTACTGTTTTACAGGGCTTGCGCCAAATATTTGTTACATGCTGCCATAAGTCAAGATAATTGTTGTAAATGCACCCAGTCTTCTTGAATCGGGTGCAATCTGTGACAATGTTGGTGGCGCAGCTGCTCTGACCACCGGGTGTGACACAGGGCTTAACACAAGCTCTGCGTCGCCCTTTGTGAATCAAGTCAAGCGTGGGTATTTTTATGTTAAACTCTTTTTTGAAAAATTTTAACAGTACAACACAATACAGTACGATTCAATAGAACCAGTGTGGTCTAATGGTTAGAGCTCCTGCTTGAGATCCAGGAAGTCACAGGTGCGAGCCCTGCTCAATCCAAATACTCACTGTAGGACCTTGGCCAAGTCACTTAGCCTCTCAGTTCCCCAGTCCAAAGTGAAAATAGGTAGGAGGACCAATATCTTGCATCAAACTAGGCTATCTGGGTAAATAAATTGCAAACAAAATAAATACATAATAATATGGTAATTTGGTATGTAAGTTTCCACTACTTTTTTTTTTTTTTTTTTTTAATAAAGTGGCATACTGTGGTACTATTCTTTTTCCCAGTGCAGTTTCCATGGCTTGCAGATATGTCCTGTAGCTTATCTAAATAAAAAGAAAACAGACATGCAATGAAGCCAGCAGAATAAGGCCAGCAGGTCCACAGAGTCTGCTCATGTTGCAGAGTCCTCAGTGTCATCTACCAACCCTGCCCCCTTCAACCAGCCTCCTCCCACCCACTGCTGCCCAACATTTTATTTGCCTGCACTGCTGCTTTCCTACACTGTGTGGAGTGCTTCTGGTCACTAGTGATCATCACCCCCCAGGTCCTTCTGCTCCTCAGATGCAGCTACACAAACAATCCCAGGTTGTATGAAGTCCTTGGCTTCTTGCCTCCAATGTGTATAACCTTTCACTTCTTTGTATTGGAGCCAAATTGCCATATCCTGGACCACCTCGCCAGCTTTTCCAGATTTTCCCCTTAGATCCTGTACCCTTTCTGCTGTGTTCATCTTCCCACAGAACTTGGTGTCATCTGCAAGTAGGCACATTTTGCCTTTAATGCCATCTCCAGTATCACTGATGAAGACATTGAAAAGCACTGGTCTGAGCACCGAGACCTGTGGGCTCCTACTAGTGACCATTCTGGTGCTGGAGAACTCACCTCCCTCCACCACACTCTGGGTCCTGCCCCATAGTCAATTTTCCACCCACCCTGTCAACTTCTCTCCAACCCCAAGATCTGCCAGCTTCCTGATCAACCTCCTGTGGAGTACAGAGTCAACAGCTTAATCTGGTTCAAGGTCAGTTGGCATTCATCTGTATCCCCCTCCCCCCCGGGTCGTGCCTGAAAATAGGCAGAATTTGTCTAGTGCACTTACCCGGTCAACAAAAGCTAAATAAAATAAATAAATAAAGGCCTTGCTGAAGTCCAGTTAAAGGATGTCCACCACTTGGCCCCCTCCACTGTTTTAGTGACTCAGTCAAAGAAGTCAGATTGATTTGACATGGTCTATATCCCATAAACCCATGTTGCCACTCATCCTGGAGGCCATTCTTTTCCAAATATTTTGTGAGCCTTTCCTTAAGTATAGCCTCCATGATCTTGTACATCATTCAGGTCAGACTGACTGGCCTATAGATTTCTGGTCGGCCTTGGACCACGTATGGAAGGGCACTACATGTGCCAGTCTCCAGTCCTGCACCACTCCCAACTCCAGTGAACCACTGAACAGGCCAGTCAAAGGACCTGCAAACTCTTCTGCCAGCTCCCTCTGCACCCTTGGGTGTACACCATCCAGGCCTGCAGATTTAACTAGCCTTAATGCTAACAATTCTTTCCTCACCCTATCCACATCAATCAAAACATCTGTGCTCTCTCCTCTCAATCGCCTCTCCTTCTCCCCTAGTCCACTGGTCCATCTCTCTCCCTGGTGAAGACCGAACAGAAGTACTCTTTCAGTACTTCTACTTTGCCCCCATTCTCCTATACTGACCTGTCCCCTTTCCTGAACCTAACAATCCCAATTTCTTGTTCCTTTACTCACTAATGTAGCGGAAAATTTCCTTTTCAACCTTTTTAATTCCTTTCTGGTAGCTGCTGTTCCTTCTAAGATTTAGCCCATTTGACTACCCTACCTGTGCTGTGTATCTATGTATAATGTGCTAATTGAGGTACGTTACTGCTTTTGTTGATATTGCGTGCTGTTGCTGGTGTGGTATATGTTTTCCTAATGCAATGTACATGACTAGGTGGCTATGTACCTTGATGTTATTAATGTACTCTGCTGTCTTATAATTACCCTGATTGTTTCTATTTACATCCGTATTATGTTTCATGTCGAATATGTACCCTAATGTAATTAATTACTCTGCTTTCTTATGAATACCCAGATTGTTCTATGTACATCTGTATTATGTCTTATGTACTTCTGTTCTTTGTAATCAATGTCCTGTGCTCTCCCGGGTAGAGCCTGAAAATAGGCAGGACTGTTGCCTAGCACACTTACCCGGTTACCAAAAGCTAATAAATAAATAAATATGAAAAAAAGCAGTATGTGTACTGTAGCGCCATCTAGATGTGAGCAACTGCAAACAAAGCCCTCTGCAACTGTAACAGTGAAAGAGGCCTTAGTGGTCACCATGTATAAAGTCAAAGGAGCACTCTAACCTCAAAGCTAGGGGGGGGTTCCCTTTGGCTTTATGGTTATAGCTGCTGCCTGTGGTCTGTTGGTTACTGTTCTGAATCTTGGCAAAGGTTGGAGGCACATCTGCCCAAGTAGAGAAGTGATAAAGATGAAATGGCTGTCCATTTAAAATCAGTGAAGTAATATTGTTTATGAGAAAAGGGAGTATGTAGGAAAGCAGTGCCATCTAGATGCAAATACAAAAATCACCCCATGTGAATAACTGCATATAACAAAGTCCTACAGTGCCAACTTCCAAATAATCATAAAAGCCAAAGTGACCTCTAGTGGTGGTCATTGAGATTGCAATGGATAACATCAAAGGAGCACCATAACACCCCCCAACCCAGCTAGGAGTAATTTCCCTTTTTTTTTTCAATCACGGGGGTGCAGAGTGCACATTTATGGAACCCAAACAAACAGAAGTGAGAAAGAAATAAGTGCCTTGTCTGGGACTTGAACCTAGACCACCCAGAATACTGTTCTGATTGCACTACCAGCTGCGCCAGCAAGGCAACTGGAAACTGGGATATCCAGAGGCACCTTACACTTTCTGTAATGCACAAGCTGGTGCTGCACAGATGATCACATTTTCAAACACAAGGGTCCAGTGTGCATATGTATGGAACCCAGACAAACAGAAAAGAGAAAGAAATAAGTGCCTTGGCTGGGACGCAAACATACTAACATACTAAAATGCCATCAGAATAGGCCTAACGGTCTTTCGTGTCTGCTCGTTTGGTCAGCCCCCACCCTGGGTGTTGACCTTGTTTCCCCCCTCGCCTTCTCTGGCTTCTCCCTTCCCAGTTCTGGATATTCTTGCTGCATTGGATTTTGCTTCAAGAGCCCTTCCCCTGTACCTGTCCCACCCCCTCTTGAACCCCTCCACTGTCTCTGCCTCCACCAGCCCCCTAGGCAGCGCATTCCATGGCTCCACCACCCTCTTAGTGAAGTAGCACCTCCTCCTTTCTCCCCTGAATCTTCCCCCCCTTCAGCTTCCACCCATGCCCTCTAGTGTCCCCCTCCTCCTTCCTTCGAAGCACCCTGACTGTTCCTCCCCTATTTACCCTCTTCATGTACCTGAAGACCTCTATCATGTCCCCCTGGTCCCTTCTCTCTTCCAATGTGTACATATTTAGCTCTTTGAGCCTCTCCTCATAGGTCCTGTCCCCCAAGCCCCAAATCATTTTGGTTGCCCTCCTCTGGACCCTCTCCAAACCCAGGCCACCCGGTCTATCTGAATGGTTAGCTGTTTTCAGGATCAAGGTCCCAGGCTCCTAGCAAAGGTTGGAGGCATGTCTACTTCAATTGAGGAGAAAGACATACTGTAACAGATGGTATTCTCAGCAGGGTGTTAGCCCATAATCATATTGAATGTTAGTGTCTAAGGCTTCCACATCTATTGTTGCTAATAAAATACCTTCTGGTTGGGGTCTGACAATACTGAGTTTGTTCAGTAGGTCACTGGTGAATTCTAAGTTTGCAGTTGGCTGTGCTCCTTACTAATGAATTCAGAATGTACTCCACCCATGCAGAAATATTTTCTGTGAGTGTTCAAGTTCCAGATGTAATAGGACAGCCTGGGCTTTACCTGAGTAGGGAAACCCTATAAATTGGTCCCGTTTGCAGCGCACACTTATTTAAGTTCTGCTTGTAAAGTGAGAAGGGGCGGACAGGATGGATCTTGCAGATAAGAACATAAATAGACATAACTACTGAAAAGTGGGGGGACAGTCTTGATAGGCAAAATTGTCTTTCACTGTCCTTAAATTCCTAGCATTTATCCTAGTATTGGGGGGGTTAAATCCGGGCATTAGAGTCAAGTTTGATTTTGTTTTTTTCTTGTGATGTTCTTCAGTACTTGCCAGTGCCAGCCAGTTTATTTTCTTAAACTCTTTCTTGTTCATTTCCTTGTTTTTTGTGGAAGGGATCCATGTGACGTAGCCTTGTGACAAACTCCTCAAACTCAGAACAGAGTTCAGCTTCAGGCTTGTTTGGATCTAATAGTCAGGAAATTTGTCCAGTGGTTAGAGCACTGGTTTGGGAAACGAGTGATCACAGGTTTGAGCCCCACCAGAACCAAATGCTCACTGTGTGAATTTCAACAAGTCACTGAAGCTCCCAGTGCCCTAGTCCACCTAGCAGAGGAAATAGGTAGATGCAGGACCTGGCTGAAAACAAGGTATTGCATCTCTGCTGGTAGTGCTGTGCAGAATGCGGAATTCTGCCTGTGGAATTAGTGTGGAATGACCATTCTGTCAGAGGAATTTCCAGTGGAATTTCACTGGTTCTTCTGTGGCATTCCACCTTCTGTGATCCACTGAATAATATTCCATGAAACAGCATTTTATTCCGAAGAAAATGATTTTGCAACGATTTCTACTGAAAATATTGAGATCCACAGAATAATATTCTGCGGAACAGCATTTTTTCCACAGAAAATCATTCCATAACTATTTTCTGCTGTGGAATTGCACCATTCCATTTCTGACAGAATTTCGACGGAATTTTGAAAATTCCACTAAATTTCGTTCTGCCAGAATTTAAAAACTCCGCACAGCACTATCTATTGGGTTAGTCTGGTTAAATAAATTGTAACAAAAAAAACATGGCAGTTCCTTTGCTAGTGCTGAGGATTCAGTATGAGTTACTGTATTTTATGGTTAGAAAGACTGGCCCAGATATTCAGACTGCGCCGGGCAGTGGCGCAAGCCTGGGCACAGCACAACTGGGCTGCGCCGGGGCCAGGACCAGGTGATATTCAACAGTGATGCACTATGGTGCAGCACCGTTGAATATGGCAAGGTTGGCACATAAACTGTGCATGGCGTAGTGGCACTGCGCCAGTACAAGCCACAGAGAAGGAGCACAGGGATGCGCCAGCACTTGTGCAGTTGTGCTAGGTGCATCACCTGTGATATTCAGTGGGGGGGGAAGGGCATGCAAATGAGGCCATAATATATGGAAGATGCAAATGGGGCCATTTGCATGTCATTATGGCCAAATTTGCATGCCTTGTGCAGGGCAGCCTGGCAACTTGCGCCTGGCGCCCTGCACAGCATGACATGTGCAGTGGGTATCCCGGGGCATCCCTCACCCCATAGCCAATCATGGCAGACCCACAACATGACAGCCTCTGGTAGTTCAGTGGTCCTCCCACCCTCCCGATCTCCTGAGTCCCCGCAACATGTTAACAATGACCTCTACCTGGTGTTCAAGTGGTCCAACCACCCTCCCGACCCCCTGATTCCCTGATAAAGTAAACAAAGACCATCCCTGGTGGTCTAGTGGTTCCCCCCCAACTGTCGCCGTGATTGTGATACAACACCATCAGAAATATCCCTGGTGATCCAGTGGCACCCCCACCCCTCCCACCCACACAGAACCCCTTGCCCACCCGCTCTCCCGTCATCATTGGGTGGCAACAACCCACCACAACACCCACCTGCTGAATCTCAGGTACAGTATGGGCTGTAAGCCCATTGGTCCCAGTGTGGACTAATGTGCTTACAGGGCATACTGTACTAGACAGTCCCAAATATGTGAATGAAGTCGCACATATTTGGAACTGTCAATCTAATATGTCCTGCAAACCTATTGTTCAGCAATGGGGACCAATGGGCTTACAGCCATACTGTACTATCATTTAGACAGGCGGTATGCAGGCAGGTTGTTGTCGCCTGCCGATGATGGAGGGAGGGCGGGGTGGGCAAGGGTTCTGTGGGTGCTGAGTTTGGGGTGCCACTGGATCACCAGGGATATTTCTGACGGTGCTGTACTGTGATGGTGGCGATGGGCGGTGGGGACCACTAGACCACTAGGGACAGTCTTTGTTTACTTTATCGAGGAATCTGGGGTTCAGGAGGGTGGGGGGAACCACTTGACCACCAGGGAAAGGTCTGCAATAACATATATCAGGAAATCAGGGACACGGGGTCAGTGGGTGGTACCACTAGACCACCAGGGTGATCTGGGTGCTTCAGGACTGTGTTCTGGGTGGGCACCCTGCCATACAGCAGCCCGCCTGTGGGTGGCCAGGAGTTGCTCCACAGTTTCATGGGCTCAACTTTGAGCCCCCTGTGCGATGCAATCCAGAGGAGCACTGGCATATGCACCGCACCTCCCGGGCTGAATATCGGGATGTGTCCCATATGCAGGGGCTCGCTGCGTGCATCTGCGCTGCATACACTCACATTGCGCCTCAGCGCATCGGGATTTGCTCTGCGCCAGGCAGCCTTCTCAACATCCCACTGGGGTGCAATGCGGGGTTGTGCCAGGTACAACCCTTTTGAATATCCTGGCCACTGACTCCACAGTTCTGATGCTGCACAGGGCAGTAGTGGTCATTATAGTCTACTTGGTTTGCTGCTTTCATTCTTTCACCTGGCTATTGAATTTCCGTTTGAGATTTCAGAAACTCTAGAGTCTTGTGTAATGCTGGTGTACTGTACCTCTTTTCTCACACCCTAAGTGGCTGATTTGTCTATGGGATCCTTAAAAGGTTGCCTTCTTTCTGTTGTCACAGAGTTGGCCTTCATAGGCATTTTTCCTTGTACATCTGGGGTGGGATATTCAGGCTGCGCCAGGCTGTGGTGCAAGCTTGGGTGCTGCGCAACTGGGATGTGCCAGGGTGCTGACAGGGTGATATTCAATGGTGCTGCGCCATGGCTCAGCACCATTGAATATCACTTTGTGGCCACCCGCATTGTGCATGGCACAGTGGCACTGCACCAGCGCAAGTGGCCATAGAGGGGCAGGGGGATGCGCCATCGTAAGTGCCGTTGAGCTAGGCACATCAACCACAATATTCAAAGGTGCACATGCAGATGGGGCCATAATGCATGCAAGGTGCAAATGGGGCCATAATGCATGCAAGGTGCAAATGGGGCCATTTGCATGTCATTATGGCCCCATTTGCGTGCAGGTGCACCCATCCCCAGCGACTTGCACCTTGCGCCCTGTCAGGCTGCAGCCATCGGGGACCAACGCCCCCTGCACAAGCGGCTAAGTGCCCCACTGCCTGATCATAGGCACATGTATAAAATTTAAAATGTCCCATATCCCTGGTGGTCCATGGACCGCTGGCAGCCCGATCGCGGGCATATGTATAATAAATAAATTGTCCCATATTCCTGGTGGTCCAGTGGACCGCTCGCAGCCCGATCGCGGGCATGTGTAAAATGTTTAAAACATCCTATCTGTGGTGGTCCAGTCCACAGCGTGGGCCAATGGGCATGCTGACCATACTGTACTACACAGTCCAGATATGTGACTGGATTCATTTACATATCTGGACTGTGTAGTACGGTATGGTCTGCACGCCCATTGGCCCACACTGTGGACCAATGGGTGTACAGCTGTACTGTACAAAGTCAGTCAGTGGGTGGCCGGGTGGCTTGCAGGTAGGGAGCTGCCACCCACCGCTGTGAACAGGCTGCGAGCGGTCCACTGGACCACCAGGGATATAGGACATTTTAAACATTTTACACATGCCTGCAATCGAGCTGCGAGCGGTCCACTGGACCACCAGGGATATGGGATGTTTTAATTATTATACATATGCCTGCGATTGGGCATGGGGGGCGCTACCCAACGGAGGGTGCCGCCAGAGCTAGGGTGGCCACCCACAGCTGGCAGCTGCTGTGTTGTGCCCTGCAATATGGCAGTTCACCTGTGGGTGGCTGGCTGTTGCTTTTTTAATTTTTGGAACAACTGTATGTGGCGCATGTAGGGGTTGCACCTGCATGGGCTCCGCACATCCCAGGCTGAATATCAGGATGTGTAAAGGTATGTATGGGCACACCCCCTGTACTTGAGCCACATACATTACTGTTGTGCCCCAGTGCATCAGGATTTGTGCCACGCACTTTCTCCTTTTGAATATCATGCCGGGCACATCCTTTCTGAATATCCCACCCACAGTATATACTTGATGTAGTTGTTTCATGTTTGTTACACAACATTTTGTGTGTCAGTCAGAAAAAAAAAGCCAGAAATGTCAAAAACCTTTTCCTCCAAGTAGTTGGCAACGCAGACTTTATGATTTCAAAGGAGTTAAACTGAGCGGTCAAGTACCACTGGAGCATTCCTTGCTGCTGTAATAAAGCATGCATTTAATAAAGAAAAGTATTTTAGGAAAGGAAAAAAGCTCTACACTGATGATACACAGTGAGCATGTTTGTGCTTCTAGTCTGTTGCCCTTTTAAACTAAAATAAAAACAAGTCTTGTTTAATTTTTTAACTCAAGGGTCCTTTTTGTATTGTATAAAATGAGTTATACTGGCATTAATTGCTTATGTGCCAGTAGAATGTGTGAAGACAGCTGTATGGGACATGCTTTTAGACTTGTACATCGTCGCAATGATACAGTGCCTCATGCTGTTTTTTCACATTTTAAAACAGAATCCTCATTGTTAGCTATGAAACACAAACCTTCCTTCTGTAGGCAGACTGAAAACAAAGGCAGCGCATTCTGGAATAACACTGCTGGTGCCGTCACGGATTGCCAGTCACTTAGGAGGTTACAAACAACAAGAATGTCGGCACTCAAGATGGATCAAAAGAGAACATCAAAGACACTGATTCAGCTTAAATGATACATTTGATGGTGAAACAGGTGAGGACACTGACAGGCAATAGCACCTCACAGAATACTGTATTAGCACTGGGAGAACAGCAGGACTGGTAACATCTGATCTGAGATTATAAAAGCTCTAACATGCACTACAGGCTGTTGAATCTCCCACTACTGCAGTGCGACTCTGACATCGGCAGCAGGGGATTCTACAATTTCTGGTTACAGCAAATGTCGGCTTTGGAATCAGTAGAATCAGCCTGATACAATCTACTAAACTGCAGTGAACAGTAAGTAATATTTTTTTCACCCAAAGTGCAAATTGGGGCCCAGCCCCCACACTTGGATGTGGGGCTCATAATGCTGACCATTCCCTTTTACGGAATGCATTCAAACTCCATTTGTAATTAATTTACTTCCACCTTGTCTGCCCCTAGATGTCTGTGTCTTGCTTCACAATCTATTTAAATATAAACCCATGGAGGATTTTCGAGAAGTTTTTTCCTGCTTGCCTGATATGCTTTTTGCATAGGAGAATGTTCAAGTCATCCTTTCTGGGCCTTATACTATAAGAATTGGAGGGTCATTTGTTTGAAATATTGCTATTTATAATTAATTACATTTTTGACATCATGATTTTATATTTATGTACCATAGTTCTGTGGACATTGGGCTGGACTCAGGAACACTTAAGTGCTTAACAAGAACTAGCTCTTGAGTGGTATCATTTCACCAAAGCAGAAAAGTTTATTTACTTGACCTCTCCTTTGGTGCTCCCCCCTTCCCCCAGGCCCCTTAACTCTAGCTGTGCATACTATTTCAACTGGTCGCTAACAGTAATGTTGATTTCAACAAGTCATATCTGTTGCTCCATATACTATACCAAAAGAGTGGGCAACTACATGTGTTTTACTAAATTAATGTTCAGACAGTGACCATGTCTTAGCAGTCAGTGGCTCAGCTACCTATTATCGACATTTTTATTACTGTATTTCAGTTGTCATGAGCAGACTTGTTTAATAAAAACTATATGTACAAAAAATGATTTTATATTGGCTCAGATGTTTTGTTTTTCTTTATATAAATCTTACACTAGGTTAGATGTGATCCAGGGGAGGTGGGAAGGGAGTAAAGACATGAAGAGTAATTACAAGACATCCAAAGTGCATACACAAAATAATTGGCAGTTGAGGCAATGTGAAACTAAGTGGGGGGCCCCCATGTGACTAAGCAACAGCATAATGTCTAGCTAGAGAAAAGAACTGTACTTTGGTTCTGTACATGGATGCAAACATCAAGGCATGCAAAAGTGCATAAGAGTATGGACAACATAGATTAGAGAGCAGACTGGGGGCTAGAAGCACAGGTGACCCAGTTAGGGGAGAAATAGGCTTGGGGGGGCAAGAGAGACAGGGAGAGGGCAGGCAGGCAGGAGCAGTAACAGCTCTAGCCACTATTGCTTACCAGGGCACAGGTGGGGCACAACAGATGGCAGCCAGCAATAGATGTATTGTTACTATGGGGCAGCTTTGCACCATATGGGGCACCAACTAGGGCACAGCATTTGATTAGCATGATATGTGCCCTGGTGTAGAGACACCACTGGACAGGAGGTTCAAGAGAGGGAGTGACAAGTACAGAAGGGAACAGGAGTATGCCTTATCAGGCCTCCTTGCAAATGAGCTTGTTCTATTGAATTTATCTCTTCAATATACTGAACTGAGCATCTTAATGCAAGCAGAGGGGGGTGAGCCAAAGAGAAGAAGAGAGTTGATTTCAGAGGGAGGGTACATGATAGTAGAAGGCAGCCTGTCCAGTACATGTGTAAGGATGGGGAGTAGAAAAGTATAGGGATCCCTGGAAAACACTGAATAGGAGGAGGAGAGGGCAGGGCAGAGGAGTGAGGAGAGATAGGCGGAAAAGGAGTCATACTAGTATTTAGGACATACAGTGGGATGGGCGATGTAGGAAAGGGAAAAGCAGAGAGTGCAATGATGAGGATAGAGTGGGGAGTTGGTGGTGAAGTGACAGAAGTCATTGCGGAGGGTATCCAATCTGGCAAGGGAAGAGGAGAGAGTGGTATCATAGACCTCATCTGCACAGTCAAAAAATGGGAGAACCATAATGGTTTTGAGCACCTGGCAAACCTGGGGAGGAGACAGCAGTCCTTATTATGATGTAAGGTGCCAACTTTGGGGCAAAGTTTAACATGTATGTTGTCGATATGGACAGAAACGTGAAGTTGCTACCAAGGCAAACCCCCAGGAACCTGAAGGTGTCTGTTGACATTGTAGATGTGCCAGTACACTTAAAACATGAGCTAGCTGGCAGAATTCCATTGCTGTGGTAAAGTTTATTGTAAGGAATTGTTGGGATCAGGCAGAGTTGCCCAAGGTACTATAGCCATTTTGGTGGCAAGCTTTCTTGTGGCAGTCTATGACATAGGATAAAAAATAACTCACTCACTTACCTATCTGTGTAGTCAGTGGCCACTGATCCATAGAAGGTAAAGCACAGTGGGAGGAGTCTGCTCTAATAGACAGGCAACTGCTAAATAAAGCACACTGTCAGTAGTAAAGACACCTCCCAGTTACAACAGTAAATCAAAAGGTATTTGTATTCAGATGTCTATAGTTCATAAAAGGTGCAGGGCTTTATACTCACAGTCCTGCCTGTGACAAGGCTGGATACAGCCCTGTCCCATTTGTTATGCAGAAAGTATTTAAACACAAGGGTATGTTCTATCCTCTCCTTTTCTGTCTTCTTTGTCTGGTTGTGCAATCAGATTTTCTTGTGAGACCTAGGACTTGATCACCCTGATGATCTTGCAATTCTCTGCATCTCACTATCTCTCTTCCTTCATTTACTGTTCTGTCTTTTCTTCCCTCTTGCATATCTGCTGGTATAAAAATATATGTGAATCATTTTGTGAAAATGTAATTGATACTAGGATCCCTTTGTTTGAAACTGTATATAGGTATACTGTTGAAATGATTGCAGAACTAAAATTGTATATAGTTATAGTTTTGAAATGATTGCAAAGCTATTTGGAACTCAAGAGTTTAACCTGAGATGCAACTTTTAAGCCTTTTGCAGAGATGTAAACAAGAGGCCAGTTCTGGGTCACAGTGTTCTTTTTGCTGCATCTGCTGAACTGACAAGAACACTGTGTGAGAAGCAGAATGTTCTCTTATGAGCTTCTGCAAAGACTTATTATAAAAAGAGCTGCAATGTTTCGCAAGAAAGAGAGACAGGATGAGATTTGAAATTGAGAAGAAAAAGGACTCTGCTTTCTATGTTTGTAATTGTAATTATAAATAGTTATTCTGAACTATTTTTATTTTTTATTTTGTTGTTATTAATAATAAAACGCTACTTGCAAATTTTGAAACAGCTCCTGGTTTTCCTGTGCTTCCTGACCTGTGTCTCAATGACAGATGGTGTCAGACTAAATGGAATTTACACCATGCATACTCTTAAGCCAGGAGTTTTGTGCATGGGTACTAGACCTGGTACCAGGGAAGCATAGGAGAAAGGTATGGATTCTGCAATAGCAAGCCCAGGAGTGGTTACCAGGAGAATAGCAGCCAAACTAGCAGAGACAAAGGTCCAAGTTGAGACTGTACAGCTAGCACCAGTTATAGAAAAAGAATAGACAGTGACAGAACCTGAAAGCCTGACTGCCTTTTTCAAATGGTGGACTATACAACAAAAAGAGATAGGGAAACAGAGAAGAGATGAGATACAGCAAAGAGAAAAAGAGATTCAATGTTTAGAAGCACAAAGAAAAGGTGAAATGCACCAAACTGAACAGCAGAGAAAAGAAGAGATGCAGCAACAGGAGCAGTAAAAAAGAGAAGAGTTGCAGAGATGGATGGATGCCTTGCAAGTTATCAAAGCTGGAGGATCTAGCACTGGTCCAGCAGAGCAGTGAGACACAAACAACTTAAAATACATTAAACTTACAACATTGTGTCCCTTGGATGATATCGAGGCATGCCTGACACCTTTTGAAAGGGCTGCCACAGCCTGCCAGTGGCCAAAAAGCAGAAATGGGCAATCAGACTGGTACCTTACCTGACAGGGAAAGCCCAACTTGCTTTCAACAATATGAACACTGCACAGTCAGAAAACTATGACCTGGTGAAAAGTGAAATCCTGAAAAGGTATGACATCTCAGGAGAGACCTACAGGTATAAATCAGTTGACACTCCTCTAGAAGCCTTCACCCAACTCAGAGAACTCCTGATAAAATGGCTCCAACCAAAGGGCAAAACAGTCCTACATTGACACATTTGCAATGGAGCAATTCATCAACATCCTGCCTATAGATGTGCAGCTTTGGGTGAAAGAACATGGGCCAGAAAATGGGGGAAAAGGCTGTTCTTTGGCTGAAGACTACCAAATGGCCAAACAGATGCCACAGCAATGAGGTAATAGCCAAGTACTGGTAAGACACTCTTTTTCCCATTTAAACTCCAAGTCTGATAAGAACTCTGGTGGCAGTAACAAATCTGCATCCAATGACTTTATTTGCTATAACTGTAATAAACCAGGTCATATTGCAAGAAATTGCTGTTGTAAGAAGAGTGACACTGGAGCAGATTTGTCCTTACTGTAGCAAATAGGGGCACGTACTTAACAGATGTGAAGGTGGGAGATAAGACTATGAAGAGACTTATAGATTTGGGAAGCAGACAGACCCTAGTGCATATTGAAGTGCTGGGAAAACAATGTCCTAAAGAACCAGGTACTGGTGTCATTTGCATCCATGGGGGCACGCGATACTATCCCACCAGCCAAGTGACTCTGACTATTAATAGGGTGTCACACCAAATGAAAGTGGGGGTAGTACTTAAGTTGCCTGTACCTATTGTTATTGTAAATGACTTTCCAGGATTTACTGAATTAATCAAAGAGGGTGTAAATCCTGATGTTTCAGCAGCTGTGGTGACAAGAGCTCAGACAAAGAAAATCTCAAATGGTGGGGACTCTTTTCCTTTTGCTGATTTTGATTCAGACTTGTTTGAGCACAGCTCCAAGATCCAGAAGTCCAGGAAAAAAAGGCGACACCTGATGAAACAGTGGCAGCAAGAGACTGATGGACATAAGGGGTTACCATATGAAAATGCTGAAACTAAACTGGTCAATGATTGAGATTTTCTTTCAGAACAAGTTAGCGATGTTTCTCCCCAGGGTTATTTTAAACAGCTGGGGTAAAACCAAAACAGGATGAACCTATGTTTAAACAAGCATTTGGCAATGCTGAATGTTCGATTGCAGGTATTTGCAGTGGTGTTTGGCATGTATGGTGCTTTACCCTAATGCCCTGTGCGATTGCTGGTATTTGCACAATAAATTTTCAGCATGACCTTTTTGTTAACCCCATTGTGCGCTACATAGGCGGAAACACGTTTTAGGCAGGATGTGAAAAATGACAGCTGTACTGCTCATAAGGAAGTGTGGTAAAATGGCAATGTTGAAAATCTGGAGTGGAAATATTGAAAATTCACAAACCTACGAGCGTGCGTGGGAACTGTGCACTGCACGCTCATAAAACAGTCATTGTCAGGAATTTTTTCACCAAATTGTCAACATTGGCATTTTAAAACCTCTGCTAATGAACAGTGTCACTGTGATTGTCTTACTGTGTGCCATACATTGATTTTGCACACCGACTGCGCCATTGTGCACTACATGGGCAGAAACATGTTTTGGGCAGGATGTGAAAATGACAGCTGTACTGCTCATTAGGAGGTGTGGTAAAATGACAATGTTGAAAATCTGGAGTGAAAATATTGAAAATTACAAACTTACAATGCGTCGTAGCGTCACAGACATAGCATACGCACGTAAAACAGTCATTTTAGAATTTTTCACCAAATTTTCAACATAGCCATTTTAAGATCTCTGCTCATGAACAGTGACACTGTGATTTTCTTAATTGTCCCATACATTGAGTTCGACAACGAGTGCGCCATTATGCGCTACATGGCGGAAACACATTTTGGGCAGGATGTGAAAAATGACAGCTATACTGCTCATGAGGAGGTGTGGTAAAATGGCAATGTTGAAAATCTGGAGTCAAATATTGAAAATTGCAAATACGAGCGTGCGTAGGAACTGCCAATGCACAATCGTAAAACAGTCATTTTTAGGAATTTTTTCACCAAATTTTCAATATAGCCATTTTAAGACCTCTGCTCATGAACAGTGTCACTGTGATTTTCTTAATATGTCCCATACATTGATTTACTTGCCTTGACTGCGCCATTATGCGCTACATGAAACAACATGTTTGGGCAGGATGTGAAAAATGACAGCTGTACTGCTCATAAGGAGGTGTGGTAAAATGGCAATGTTGAAAATCTGGGTGAAAATATTGAAAATTCGCGAACTTATGAGCCTGCGTAGGAACTGCACAATGCACGCTCATAAAACAGTCATTTTTTTGAATTTTTGCACCAAATTTTGAACATGCGATTTTTGGGACCCCTTCTCATGAATGATGTCACTGTCAAAATTCCAAAAAATGCCTGAGATATGCAATAAAGTTGAACCCCCCATCTAGCCCATTAAACAGCTTACCGGCATTTCCTCAGTTCGCGGTCGGCTTTGAGAGTGCAGATGTGTTCCCGGTCCACGAAGATTATCACCAAGTCGAGAGGTAAGTATGGGGGTGAGGGTGTGGGAGGAGGCTAGGTGCGCAGTGGGTGGAGTGCGGGTTGTGGGAGGGGGACTGGGAGACTATGTGGGACCGTTTTTTTCTTTACACGTTTAAAAAAAAAAAGGACTACGTGGGATGTTTGCCACACTGGGGTGGGCTCCCAGCATGGCAGAAGATGGCTGGTGGGGCAGAAAAGCTGACAGAGGATTGGGCGCCCCGTTGGCAAAAAAAATGGGACTTTGCCATGCTGGGGTGGGCTCCCAGCGTGGCAGAAGGATGGCTTGGGGGGGCCGTGAAGCCGACAAGGGATTGGGCACCCCTGCCGTCGCACAACATTTGCCATGCTGGGGTGGGCTCCCAGCATGGCACCAAAGCTTTGGGGGGGGTGGCGTGATGCGAAGGGAGCGGCCTGACGTGGTGCTCGGTATGACAGCAGTGGTTTTCTTTGAAGCAGAAGACCACCGCTGTCATACAGAGCTCCTGCACCCATTGTTGTGGGACTGCCACACCTGCTCAACAGAGCACTGGATTGCAAGGGAGAGGCATACCTCCAAAGTGTGCTACTCTCCCAAAACGTTCCTTGTGTATGTGTGCAAGCAAACGTAAAAATGTAATGGGCTACTGTACAGAGTCTGGGTTAAACCTCAGACAGAGGACCAGATAGAACAATTGGTTATACTACAAAAGTATACATCTGAGTTATTACACATAACACATGATAATCCTGTGGCTGGTCATTCGGGGAGGGATCACACCCTTGCCAGATTGCTGTACAGATTTTATTGGCCTGGAATTCATGAAGATGTTGCTACCTTTTGTAGTTTCTGTGCTGAGTGTCAGAAAGGAGCCCCAATGACTAAAAAAGACAAGGTGCCCCTACCCTTAATAGATGTGCCTTTTGGGAGAATTGCAATGAATGTGGTTGGCCCCTTAGACAAAAGTAAAAAGGGTAATTAATTCATTTTGGTAGTATGTGACTATACTACTCGGTAATGAGAGGCAGTTCCAATGCGTACTGTCACAGCCCCAAACAAGGCAGCACAGCTTGCCAACATTTTCAGCAGGGTGGGCATACCTAAAGAGATTATTACTGATCAGGGTAGTAATTTGGGTGCTGCATTACTGAAGGAGCTGTACCAACTACTAGGTATCACTACCATAAGAACCTCCCCTTATCACACTCAGACAGACAGTCTTATTGAGTGTTTTAATCAAACCCTAAAACACATGTTAAAAAGGTTTATAAAAGGGAAAGACTGGGACCAATACTTACTTTACCTGCTTTTTGCTTACAGAGAAGTGCCATGGGCATCAATAGGTTGTTCACCATTTGAAATGCTGTATGGTAGACAACCTAGAGGGCCACTAGAGGTAATAAAAGAAACATGGGAAGATAACCCCCATCATGCCACTAGATGTAATAAAAGAAACATGGGAAGATAACCCCCATCAGAAACAATCCAGTACATCTTTTGTGTGTGCCCTGAGAAAGAAGCTTGCAAAATATGTTGAAAACACCCATAGTAACCAGAAAAAGGCCCCAAACCAGCAGAAGGTGTATTATGACCAGGGGTAAAAGAAAAAAAGTGTTTGAGCCAGGTGAAAAGGTCTTCCTACTGTTACCCACTATAGAAAATAAACTGTTAATGAAGTGGCAAGGGCATTATAAATTGCTTAGATGTACTGGCACAGTTAACTATGATATTGAGACCCCTGATAAGAAAAATCCTACTAAGATATATTATGTTAACCTCCTCAAGAAAATGGGTTGAAAAAACACCAAAAGCTGTTTTGCTAGTTTTACCAGAAACTGATAAGGAAGATATTGGTGTAGCTTATGATAGACTGGAGCAAACTGTTACTGCTGATGCTGTAAAAGTGAATGTTTCCTTAACCTCCGAACAAACCGCAGGAATTTGTAACTTGCTAAAGACATTTAACAGTAATTTTACCACAGTACCAGGCTGCGCAAAAGGGGTTGAGCACGTAATAGTGACAAGGAATGCTCACTCTATTAGATGTGACACATGGATTAAGTTTCAAATTTTACAACTCCTGGTTTTCCTATGCTTCCTGACCTGTGCCTCAATGACACTGTCTCACATCAGTGTTTCATGAGGAATCGATTCACTGGGACATACAGTAACACTCAAAGCACTGCTTGACTTCTGTTAGGCGTTTTAAATGCCTTGGCTGAATGCTTTACAAGCATGCCATTATGCTACAAGCCAAACAAAGTTTACCAAAGGAGCTATAAAAAGCATTTGTGCCAGCTGCAATGAAAAAGTTTAAATAAAGATATTCCAGTCTAAGCTGTCAAGCAACTGGTGCTGAGGAAAAAGGACAGCAATAAGAGACAGCAGGGCTGCAGCACCTCATAGGGCAATGAAACCTTAACTGAGTCACGGAGTGTCCTGTTATGTCCTGACAAGACAATTTATTATGAAATGTTGATGTGGGACAGGACTCTAAGAATGAATTGTGCCTTTACACACTGTTGTCATTTGACTAAATATGTCATTTGATTTATACATTTGCAACTTTGTCAATGAATCTTTGCCATCTAATTGTGTGTTGTGCTTAACTATGTTAAACAGGCATGACTGGGAGAAAGAGCAGGTGATGCTAAAGTATGACTTTAGGGCTGTGGGTGAAATACTTTTCACTATTGTTCCCTATCTCAGTCAGCAGAACTGTATCTAATCAGCAAGGATTCCTTTCGGTTAGAGGTACGTGGTTGTACTTTGTGCTACTTCAGACCTGCCCACCCTAGCTTTATAGCACTGAGTCAGCAGCAAGATATGCTAGCCTTGGTATTGGTATGTTTTCTTCCAGTGTTTGTATGTTACAGCTGGCTAGGAAGCTGTACCCTTCACTTCCTTGTAATCCGTTCCTTGTGTGAGTGTGTGTGTGTCCTTTCAGATTTCTTTTGCTCTGACTGATTGGCCCGTCTGGTCTTGTGATTAGGAGCTGGAATCCTGCCTTGTAGCTTTTGGCACATCAACCTCTCCACTCCCCTCCCCTTTTGAAAGGCTTGCTCTTCAGAATTCACTGGTGTTTATTGGTTCTTCTGGCTTGCTCATTCTCGCTTTCCTGCTGTTGGCTGAGTCTGTAACGATTGTAGGAGTGACAGAAAGTGTCTGTTTTATAACTGCTGAGATGTTCATGGAGGGGCCTGTGACTCCAGGCTTGGGGCACAGCTGCTTGAGCCCCCTGTCACCTGAGGGCAAGGAGATGTACCGAAGATTTGACCAGAGAAGGCGATCTTTAGGTTCCTATAGGCTAAGCAGGATGATACTACGACAACAGCTACTGGTTAAAATTCAGCAAGGTATGTCAGTTAGGATCATGAGCATGGCATCTTGTTTTGTCTGAAGTACTGTATTTTCCTGTTCCTATGTGTTGGAGATGTAAGGCTTTCCTTGTTAAAACATTCTGTAGCAGCCTTGTTTCTGTCAACTGCCACCCACTGGGACCATTAAAATGAGCACATATGTTTACCTAAATTATGAAGTTTTCTTCAAGTGATAACTGCATTTTAGAAAGTAGAACTTCTTAACTTGGCAAACTCTTTACCTTCAAATAAAATATTATGGGAGACATGATCAGATGTGGTTAGGTTACCCAGCTCTGCCCATTGTGCCTGGATTGCAAGGTCAGCTAGTTCCATAAAGTTTTCCTTGTCTTATTTGACTGGCTTGCCCCTCAGAAGATTCTGAACATGTCTCTGACAGACCAGGAACAGGGTGCCATCCATGGTAAGCCTCCTACGCTGAAACCTTACTGCATGCTGGCTTGTGAACTACTGGACTGTCTCACACAGCATGGCAGTTTTGTCTGTCTTATGTCAGGCTTTGTCTCCCCCCCCCCCACCATCAGCAGCTCAGCACTGAATAACGTCCCAAGATGGGGTGAATGCCGCAGTGTTTTAAGTCAGCAGTATCCTGGGCAAGGATTAGGAACAGGAGCAACAGTTACTCTGATAATAGTAGTTCAAAAAGGAAAATACACATCTCTGTGGTTTCGGACGTGGAACACCAGAAGCATGCTGTCAAATGCCCTGGTAGTGCCTATAGAAGTCCCTGTAGTTGTGGGAGTCTAACACCTACTGTAGCAGTGGTACAAGCTTTCACCTCAGACATGTTCAGCATTTTACTTTTTTTTCTTCTTGTTGAACTCCGCTAACACAGTGACTTCCTGTTTTGTAAATACTGTACTGCATTAGAAAATGCAATTATGTACCCTGCAATACACGTGCTGCTGCACACCCTCTCAAGTCAGAGGCTGCACACCTAAATGATGCTATCCTCATGTAGCAACAACTGAGTAAATCAAAGTATGAACAAAGTGCAGCTTTATGACTTTGTGGAGCCTCTGATTGTTTTTTCCCTCCATGCATAACTATAACAGCACTCTGTTGTACCTTTAATCTACCTCTTGAGTGCCTGAGAAACGTGAAGAATGGGCGCTATGCTCAAGAAACAAGAATGCACAGGTACTACACGTGACGTGTATGAGCCCTCTTACCGAGTCTCTCTTCTTTACCTGCACGTAGGAAAGTCATGAGGCAACAGCATTCCTCAGGCTGCTGCTATGAATTCCTCCTACATGCTTTAGGGACTGTTTAAGCCCACTCAACTCTTTTCCCTTACAGACAACAGACAGATATATACGCATACACACAAATAGAGAAAAACAGACTTGTTTAGGCTTGTAAGCTTTTCGCTCCTGACTGACTGACTGGAGCTAGAACTGTGCTCACTGTGAACAACCTTTCTAGATATGTGATAAAAAAAAAATTGATGTTCTGAAGTAGAAGCTTAGGGGCACAAATGGCTTGATACACCCGCTGCATGTTTTCTCCCTATTATGCATTGCCACTACTATAAGCAAAGTGTCTGCTGTACCAGTTAAAAAGAAGGCATTGTGTCATTTTCCCCCAAGATATGTGGTTGATGTAACACTTTCTCATCTTATGGGGCTGTGGGTAGGATGGAGCTTTAGTATATCTACTATTCCATGTGAGAATGTGAAGCTGTCTGCCCTTGTACTGGGCAAAAAAAGAGTTAAGCAGCCATTGTTTTGCAGTGCTTAAAGAGCTATTCAGGATGGTTTGCATCAGGGCTGTGCTTTATTTAAGATGCTAATTTGTTATTTCCCAGTAATCTTATACAATATAGTCACATAAAGGTTTTTTTTTTTGTTTGTTTAGCGAGTTATGAGTAGTTGCTGTTTTGTTCTTTACACTTGATCATATCTGGACATCTCAGATGAGCTACAGCATCTCATTTTCAGTGGTGTTTTGCTTCTACCAAGTTGTACAGCTGGGGGAGGGGGGATGTAATACAGGGAGGAGGTGTGGTAACTAGCACAAGGTCATACAGTAAATCAGTGGCTGTGGTGGGAGTGGAACCTGGGTTCTCCATTCAATGGTTTAGTGCCCAGATTACTGGACAGTAATGTCTTCTAGCCACTAGTGTGATGATGGCTGATGTTCAGCCAGTTGACTGTTTCTCTAGTAATTAAGAAGTGTAATTTGCCTGCAAGGTTCAGGAGCTGGCAAACTGTGTGAAGGACATTCAAGCTAGATGGAGCATCAGTTTCAGGAAGGAAGCGTGTGTAATTCCATGTGCAAAGCTTTGATAAACAGAGAAAAGATGCCAAGTAGCGAAGGGTGTTCCCCCTCTCCGGTTTCATGGTACAAACAATCAATTAAGACAAAAATTAGATATCTGTAGACAGTGAATAGGTGGCATGCCTTACAAGATTGCTACCATAATTGTTTGCTAAAGCCTGAAACATCAAAAAGGACTGGTGCTGATGGGGGAAGGAGATGGATATCATATGAGTGCCAGAAATATGGTATTTATTTCATTTCAGTCTTGTAAGTAACCTTGCTGCATTGACTGGAGTATGTGATCCGGTGAGGAGTATGATTCACATTTTTCATGCATCTATGAAAAATTTGGTTAGAGGCCAGCCCATTGGCACAGTAATAGGGCTTCTGCTTGTGTTGTCGACGCCTCAGGTCCAGGAACAGACCCAAGAGATGAAGGACCAACGGGGGGGAGAAGGATCGAGTGTCCAACAAACTGTTCTCCTCCTCCTCCGTGGGGGAGGGTGTGTGAACAGCCAGCGCATGATCAACCTCTGGCAGAGACCGGAGGCAGAAGCTGCTGGCCCATATTCGGTCATCCATGGGGGCCACAACTATTCGGTGCCCCACACAAATGGGGTAAGCCGGGGTGGATCGTCCACCAGGTTAAGCCCCAGAGGGGGTACAGTGTGCGATGGAACGGGGGTTGAGCCTTGCGAGTCTGCCGCCCAAAAAAAGCATAAAAAATTTAAAAAGGAAAGAATCTGGTTAGAGTCCTATTTTCTACCTGCAGTTCTTCCACCCAGTTTCCTCTATAATCCATTAATTGGGAGTTGCTCAGTGTGGCTAATTATTTCAAGCCAACAGAGAACATGCCTGTAATGTAATGAAGCAGGGTGTAGCAAGGTGACTGTACAGTGAGATATTCATTAAGCTGCGCATAGCAACTCCAAGTAAGAGCTGTGTCAATCATTAGTCATGCATGCCTTCAGGCATATAAAAGGGATATTGTCAGAGGCTCAGACATATGTGAGTCAGATATGCTTCTGATGTGTACATTCCTAAAAAACGTACATACTGAAACGTAAAAACAAAATGTTTATGGGTCTGAGATTTGTAACCTGGTTATTCAAGAGCACCTAACATGGGTCTGTGTGGATTGTAGTACTGTGCTGATGGCTCAGGTTCAAATGGGCCTAGAACCCTGAAAATTGGGCAGCTAAGATCAGGCGAGTCCTGCCAGTGGCAGTTCATTCTCAGTCAGGGATGGTGGTGCCTCGTTTGCATGCTGCCAGTGACCAGTGCTGGCTCTATGTATCAACAATCAAGCCATTTGGCTTTTTTAAATCGTTTGGTTAAGAACAATTTTTTGTAATTACTCACAGTTGGCTAGTGCTTTTTATGTCATGTTAGCAGGTGTCCATTTGTAATTGTGGCTAAAACTGCTAAATGGCTAAAACGAAAGAGGCATTGGCTTCAAAAATCAACAGGGGTTTAGTCACAGAATTAATTATTTTTGGCATCTAGAACCAACACTGCCAGTTGCCCCTGTGGTTGGGCCATGGAGAATTTCCCTCTCTAGCCTGAGAGGAGGCTGGTGCCCGTACAGCTGACCTAGGCTGTGGTATGGTGCCTCGGCCAGTGGCAAATGCTGGAGAAAAACAATTGCAAAATCCTCTCTCTTGTCTCAATGATGGCTGCTGGCAAATCCGGGCCAAAACATGTGGACCCTGTAGGGACACAGCCTGTCAACAGGGCCGGCTAGGAGGAGGAGGATTGAGCATCCTACAGACTGCTGTCTTCTTCTGAGGGGGAAGGGAACCTCCTGGCATTCGACTGACCCCTAGTGGAGACTGGGGGTCTGATGGTCAGAGTTGAAGAGTTCTGGGAGGTGTGCCAAACATATAATGCCTCATGATCTAATGTCATTGTACGCCATTACTCCCCTGGGCACAAGCACCTACAAAAATCCATCAGCCATGCAGGAGACTGTCCGCCTTCCACTGGACCCCACACAGCTAACCGAGGCACTTCCCCCTGGATCACAAACTTGTCTCTGCTTGGGGAGACCCTCCTAGATGGCCACACCCTGGGTGGGGGGTAAGCTAGGGTGCACTCCGTTGGCAGTAAAGTAAGTCCTGGGAGATGGGATCTGGGTGGTAGGGATCTACAGATGGTGGCAGGATGATGGGCCAAAGAAAAAAAAAAGATTGCTGTGGAATGAGTTGGGAGTTTGATGGCTGAATGACAAGGGCCTGAAGACTTAGATAACTAGCAGGGACGAATAAAAAGCAGGGCTCCTAATATCGCCAAGGAAACCTTGGAAAAACTGAATTTTTATACAAAATTCACTACTGTTTCACCAATATTCTATATTTTACTACACCCTGGTATTTATAAATGAGTACATTAGCTTAAAAAATTAATCACTATTAGACTTCAATTGGCCTGACGTTTTATTTACATCTGACCATCCTAATCTCCTTTATGTGACATCATAATAATTTCCATGGCAACAGATTGATGTCACAAGCTGAGGATTATGATGTCAGGTCTGGACAAGTAGCCAGAACCACTAAAGTGCAGGGGTTAGTGATCCTGTTTTTATGTTCATGTACACACATACAGTATGAAGAAAAAATGGAAGCTAAATATAGAAACTACAGAAAATCTAGCCTGAAATGTGTCTAAATACAGTAGTGTTAGTTTTTTTTCAAGTTACCCTTCAGTTGTCAGGGACTGTTTAAAACATAAGCACTTGATAGGGCTGCCCAATGGAGCAGCGGAACCATGTTGTACTTTTATGCTGGCAACCCGAGTCTGGAAGTGAGCTGAGGAGCCAGTACTCAGGGGTCAGGTTGGGAGACCACACTGTGTGCATGTGAGCCACAGCTGCCACTGATGCTGCATGTGCTGCCTGGGGAAAAATATTACTGCAGCTGAATAATGGTTTGCCCCTACCCCCAGGCCCTGTACCACTGACCATGGCACCTGCCTCCACCAGATCCTGATCCCTGGAGGGACTCCTGGAGGAGTTCTGAAAGTGAGCCCCAAAGGCCCTGCCATGGGGGTCAAGCAATGAGGATGGGGGTAAACAGTAGTAAGTGAGCAAAAAAGCTTTATTTTTATACAGGTTTGCACTATTAGGACCAAATGCCCTATTTACAAAGTTGTCTTATCATTTGTTCCTCGTTACAAAGTTTAAAAAAAAATTAAATACAGTGGGTGGGATATTCAGACTGCGCCAGTCAGGGGTGCAAACCTGGGTGCAGCGCAACTGGGCTGCGCCAGGGCATGGACTAGGTGATATTCAACGGTGGTGCGCCATGGCTCAGCACCATTGAATATGGCACTGAGGGCGCATGCACAGCACACAGCGCAGTGGCACTGCACCAGCGCAAGTGGCAGCAGGGTTGCAGGGGATGCGCCAGCGGGCACGGTTGAGCCAGATGCATCAACTGCAATATTCAGCACTGGGCATGCAAATGAGGCCATTATGCATGCAAGGTGCAAATGGGGCCATTTGAATGTCATTATGGCCCCATTTCATGCAGTGCGCTGAACCCCGACGACTTTCACCTGGCGCCCTGCCAGGCTGCAGCCATCAGGGACCGCCGCCCTGCTTCCCCTTGGTGGGCTCCACTCCCATTCGCCTGGTCACAGGCATATGTTAAAGTAAGCCCTGGTGGTCCTGTGGACCACTATCCAATGCCCGATCGCAGGCAGAAGTGAATACCATCCCTGGTGGTTCAGTGGACCCCCCCCCAGCACCCGTTCATGGGTGGAATTAACTGAGGATGCCCTAGTGGTCCAGTGGTACCCCACCTCCCCACCTGCCCACGGAGGCCCCTGCCACCCTGCACCCCCCCAGTCAGCGGCGGGCAGCAGCACCCCGCCCACAAGCCGCCTGGCCACCCGCCGACTGACAGTGTACAGTAGGGTCTGTACACCTATTAGTCCACTGCATGGGCCAATAGGCGTGCAGACCATACTGTACTACACATGCCTGAAATGTGAATGAGCGTTCTCACATTTCGAGACCTGTAACAATACAGTAATAGTCTGCGCCCATTGACTACGCGGTGGACCAATGATGAGCCCTACTCTGCGTATCAGTCGGCGAGTGGCTGAGTGGCTTGCAGGCAGGGTGCTGCCGCCTGCCACTGACTGGGGGGTGCAGGGTGGCGGGGGCCTCCGTGGGCAGGTGGGCAACCACTGGACCACCAGGGCATCCTCAGTTAATTCCGCCCATGAACGGGCACTGGGCGGGGTTCCACTGGACCACCAGGGATGGTATTCACTTCTGCCTGCGATCGGGCATTGGATAGCGGTCCACTGGACCACCAGGGATATACTCCATGTCTGCCCACGAACGGGCAATGGGGACCAGTCCACTGGACCACCAGGGATTAATGTAACATTTGCTCACAATTGGGCAATGGGGATTGGTCCACTGGACCACCAGGGTTTACTTTAACATATGCCTGCAACCAGGCAAGGGGGGGGCACAATGCTTCCTAGGCAGGGGGGCATTTGGACTGTGTCCTGGGTGGGTGGGTGGCCTCCCACAGCAGGCGGCTGCCGTGTTGCACCATGCAATGTGGCAGCTAGACTGTGGGTGTGCCAGGACTTGTTCCTGGATTTACCAGGCTCAACTTTGTGCCCCCCTGAGTGGCGCAAGGCGGGGTTGTGCCAGCATATGCACCGCACATCCAGGGCTGAATATCGGGATGTGCCGAATATGCATGGGCACTCCCCCCGCACTTGCGCTGCATACATTACTGTTGTGCCCTGGCACATCGGGAGTTGCGCAGCGCAACATGCCCCATTGAATATCACGCCGGGGCACAGTGGTGGGTTGAGCATGGTGCAACTCCTTTGAATATCCCACCCAGTATCAACAGTACATGTGCTAGTTTTGGTGCAAATACACTACAGTACTGTAAACATACTCATCACATTATAAACAATGTAATAATTTATAAATATTGCAAAGGTTGTGGTAAGTACCTAGAGAAGGTGGGTGACAGAGCTGGGGGTGCAGAATAGATGGGGACTGGTCAGAAAGAAAAGCATAAATATTTGAATTAAAAAAAATAAGCACTAGCTTGAGACAAGATACAATGAATGCTTATTGGAGAACGGTCAGCACTAAGCGTCCCACTCCCAAGCATGGGGCTGGTCCCAATTTGTACTTTTTGTTCAAAAACATCTTTTTAGCTTACTGTTCACTACATTACAGTAGATTGTATCAGATTGATTCTGCTGACTTACAAGCTGGCATTTTCTGTAACTACAAATCCCAGAACCTCCTGCAGCTTTCACTAGACAATTCCATAGCCTTTGGTGCATGTTAGTGTTTTTATAAATTCTGATCTTTTACCTGCTGGTTTTGCTGTCTACCCTGGCTAAGTACAGTCAGAGGAGACTGTACTTAGCCCCAGGAAAACAGCGAGACCAGCAAACTTCTGATCAGAGCAACCTTTTGCCTTTTTGTGTGTCACACATAATACAATTCACAGACTCAGTTCAAAAGGTAAATGACCCCCTCCATTTCTCACAGTTTATTCTGTCCTTCACTTTCTCTAATTCCCCAGTTAGGGTTTTTTTGAACTTTTCTGAACTTGTTATGGTAGGGCATGCTTTGCATCTGCCACATGGGGAACATCCCATCCTGCTACTGGCTGTCATTTCATTTAGTCTTTGGTTTGGGGTTGTAACTTCTTACCAGATGGTCCCTAATGTTTATCCCTCTTTTGTACAAATTGCACAATACTTTTAACGCTATATCATGAGGTCAGATGTCGCCCTTGGTATTTCCAAATTCTTCTTCACAGTTCCTGCTACTTCATTGGTACCCCCCCCCAATGTAGTCACAAAGTCTCCCCATCTGTCTTATCCCAATACTACCACTCAGTAATGTTACCCTGTCCATTTCTTCTACATCATTCCGTCCATTTTGAATGTCAAGTTCCCTGAACCCCCTTGATATTAGTCTTTTTTTTTTTTTCAGTTCAAAGGCTCGCTTCCTGTACAGATCTTCATTGCCAAATTTCTGCCAGCTCTGATAAACAAAGGGTTATGACATCCCATATAGATAGACAGATGGAGCAGCTGAACTCTGAGGGGACAACAATCCCATTTTCAGGCAGCTGTCCTTTGTAATAACGAAAGTGGCAAAGATACTGGAAATACAGAACATATGTGAAGTATAAGCAGAATTGCATAAATAATAAACTTTCCCCGGAGATGTTGCAAGCTCCTTAACCTCTGTAACGTGTGTGTGTGTGTGTGTGTGTGTGTGTGTGTGTGTGTGTGTCTCTAATAACTGTTGCCAACTGCTCATGAATGTGAAGTGATATGGGGTACACTGTGTCTGAAAAGCACTATATAAAACTAAATCTCTTTCTTTCATCTAATTCAGTTATGAATGTATACAGTAAATGATTTCCAAGGAAAGCTTCTTTAAGATACGTCTGCATGAAAGGTGCTCCGTATAACCAAACGGCATTCCATTGTGTGCTACTGAACTTCCGATAGCCTTCAAAGCAGTTAGCAGCAACTTGATGCTATCATGTTATCAGGTTCCTATTGTAACTGTTTACCATCTGTATACTAATTACATGCTAAGCCAGCCTTGTGGGAACTCTTAAAAATGTCTGCCACTGTAACTGTCCCTCTGGGATACTCTTTTGTAAGCTAGGCAGGAGTCTAAATGGGGATATCCCTCTGGCACTCTAAAATCAAAATAAATAAATATGTGCTCTTCCCGGTACCTGAGTGGTAGTGCCATTAGTCAAGAGCAGCTGCTGTGTGTCTGTTAAACCAGATAAATTATTTAATGCTCTCTGGAGTCCCTCCCCCACAAACAACGTACTTTAGAAAGAGAAATTCAGCAATAATTGCATATTTTGACCCTGTTAGATTTGCCCCATGCTGGTGACAGTGTGAAGAACAGCGTACAAAGCATACTCATATATTCTGGAGTTGCACAAAATTACAGCCTTCCCTCTCTATGGAAGTGGCAGACCTTGTGGAGGTGTTCCAGCAACATTGAACACTTATGCCCAAAATGTATTTGTTGCTTCAATATCAAGTAGTATGATGGGACAAACATGTTCAGTACCTTTTAGGTGTTTTGATGACAGCCTGTAAAACAAATATATAACCAAACTGTGGTAGACCCCTCAGCCCCTCACTGTTTAAGCCTGGAAGGAAATGATTACACATCTTTGTAAAATTGAATGAATGACCGTTTATCTTAATGATAGAATGGAGCAGTTTAATACCCAGCGGATAAAGTGGCCCCTTTATATTGTGTCCAGAGATTCAACTTTTAGATCACAGGACCTTATATGGGCAAGACGGCTTGTTAAGTCTGGCAGGGAAGGGACTGTCACCTTCTCCCCAACTCCCTCCTCTCACACACCTTGGGCCTGGGGTCTCAGTTACCATGTAACTAGTAAATTAATGGTAGAAGACTCTACTTACTGGTATCACTGGATGCTATGTGCTTGTATAACGTCTGTCCCCCAGAAACATCCCCATAGGGATCAACAGAGCTTAACTACAAAACATTCCCCAAAATTGTGAGACTGAAATATTCTATATTAACAAGGTAACTTGCATTAAGGCAAAAAGATGTTGGTCCCCTGGATTTCTTTTGACCCTGGTGCTTATTCCTTAGTTGAGGTTATAATCTTCAAAGTGTCACATCACAGTCTTGAGCACAGCAACAGATTGTGATTTTACTCACAAGGAAGGGATTATGATTTGTGCTGGAGGATTTTTTTGTAAGCTAGATATTATCGCAAATATCAATATTGTTTGGCTATTGTTGAGCATTACTGAAAACGGCACAAAAATAACCAATTTTCAACCATTTTCAGTCAGGAACTCAGGGGGGCACAGCCAACTGGGAGTGGAAGTTACACAAAAGATGCCAACCAAACAGGAGGCTGGGCTGCTCACACCACAATTAATTAAGCATCTGGAGGATGTGACTTTGGAAGGTCACCGCTATCCACCCAAGAGTAAAAGAGGAGTTAAAAGGGGTGATGGCCAGGCCCCTCACTGGTGTCTTTCAGACTCCTTGTAGTAGGGTATCATGTCAAAGGACTGGAAAACAGCTGTTGTTACCCCCCCCCTCCAAGTTTAGGAAGGCAGCAAGGTCATACCCAGGTAACTACAGACCTGGGAGCCTTACAGTGCCTCAATGCTGGACTACGTTTCTGAGCTAGCCATAATAAAAGCGGTGGTTCGTCACATGGATAAAAATTGGCTTTTTTGTAGCACACAGCATGGCCTCACATAAGGTAGCTCCTGCCAAGCTAACTTGATCGCCTTCTTCAAGGAGGTATTGTAACTAGAGAGGTGGATAGAATCCCGGTGGTAGAGGTACTGCATATGGACTTGAGCAATGCCTTTGACACTGTACCACATGAAAACACATAGAGGAAGTGGTACAGTATGGAGTACACAAAGTGTGCCAGAGATAACAAATTGGCTGACAGGCAGGAAGCAGATGGTGGTGGTACATGGTCATGATTAATATCTATTCACTGGAGGAAAGAAGGAAGAGGGAGAAATGATAGAGACTTTCAGGAACCTTAGTGGAATAAACAGCACAAAGGTGGAAAGCATATTTCAAAGAAAATTCTGCACAAGAACAAGGGGGCATGATATGAGGCTGAAGGGTGGAAGGCTCAGGGGTAATGTTAGGAAGTACTTTTTCACTGAAAGGGTGGTGGAGCCATGGAACAGCCTTCCAGCAAAAGTAGTGGGTGCAAAAAAAATACAGGGGTTCAAGAGTGCATGGGATAGACATAAGGGTACCCTGGAGATGTGCAGAGCAGGACAGCTGTAGCTCAAATAGGATATGGGGCTGCAGCAGTGAGTAGGGAAACAGACAGATTAGGTAGGCTGTATGGTCCTTAGTTGCTGACAGATTCTATGATTCAAGGCGGAGGGATGTGCTGAGTGGAATATTTCAGGGGTTGGTGTCAATCAAACAAAGCACTCCTGAAACCCTCAGTAGGCTTTTGGTTATGCAGGTCCATGCCTCAGCACTTCCCCCCAGTGGGTCTAGCCCTCCTTTATGACTACACTCTTTAGCACTTATGACAAAAGAACTGCTGCCCATCAAGTTCTCGCCTCCTTGTGTGTAGTATTAGTTAATTATTTTACAGACTAATATCATCCTCTGCTCCCTACCTGATTCACTCTATATCCTGTAGAATCTGAAGTTGTTCACTTAACAACCTGTCAGCCTAGCCTGCTTTAAATTATGTGTCTGTATATTTTTACTTATGTACTCCCTGTTATTGTAATTATGTAACCTCTGTAACCTGATGTACTCATGTCTTTCTAGGCATGGAACCACCTTGTATCTGCTTATGTACTTGTAACCATTGTAAATGATGTAATGCCCATGTATTACTATGATATGGAACCTCTATAAAAAACCTTTGGCTCAAAGGTACTGCCTAGAAATAAATAAATAAATAAAATGTTCACTCATTGAGAAATGTCTGCTACCGTGAATTGAAAGTGCTTAAGGTTAACAAGAAATATGGTGCCATGTCATTCCAGATTAAGGTGGTTCAGTCCTGGAACAAAATAGCTCAAAACATTTATCATCAAAAGTACCACAAAACAGTTCTGACAGACTTCGAAATTAGAAATTTCTGCTGTTTGTAACTGTACTGGAATTAATTGTATTATGAATTTATGACTGCATTGTTTTAATGTCTGTGGTGTCTTTTGTATGTAACCCCTAGGTGGCGCTATCCCAAGGGCTACTATCCCTGCCTGCTTGGCTAGTAGCAGGTTAAGGGGCCTGAGTTCTGAAATGGGTGCCTCCGCCTGGAGATCAGGGTTGGTAGTGATCAAGCTAACCTGGACACAGCCCTCCGGGACACTGTAACCCCCCTCTTACCCCTCTAGTGGCCTGAACACTGTACAATAATCACTTTCGCAATACCCCTGGTACACCACACAAGTATCCACACTGTTTGAACTTACCACCAGGGCTGGTTCCTCTGGCTCAACCCTGGGGACCCCCGTAAAACAAGGTTATACACAGCAAATAACAACAGTACAGTACTTTGAGCACAGACTGGAACCACAGTCAGATTACGTGCAGAAAAAGTTAGATCTGATTTATTCAGGGGACTTGAACAAGGGAGGGGCAAAATCAGGTTAATTAGCTTAAAGGTTATATCAATCAAGCAGTTATGTATGCGCTTTGAGTCCCCCCACACAGTCACACCTTTGGGTACTCAGGTGGAGAAGAGATGGGCCAATCAGGACTGTTGCCTGGGGTTGGCCAGCATCACAGCTGCTTGGGGCCCTGTGATGGAAAACACACCATGCACAGTACACAATATTTGTAATCCAGAGCCAGAGGGCTCAGTTTGTAAAGGAAATAAAACAAAAAGACAATCAGATGACACACTCAGATTAACCTGTTGTTTCAGGGAGCTACCCTGGTATTTACTCACGATACCCAAGACTGAACACAGGCTGGATGAAAATCGAGACTGCAGGTGGTTGATCTGGTATGCCAGGAGAAGCACAGCCCACACGAGTCGTAGAGGTATCGTTCCTGTGTTCCTGTTCAAGCGTGGAGCAGCAGGGCTGATCCCCAGGCAGGTCTCTCGTCAATGGCTTCTCTGTGCAGTGAATAGCCTGGCTGGGCTAGTCTGGCAAGGCCCAGACTGCATGGAGACAAATTCAGATGCAGTCCGTTTTGGGCTGGATACAGCTTCCAGCAAGCAAGCAAAACACAGTTCACACAGTGGGGGACTAACTCATGACCCACTAGCAGCTCATAGCACATTTACATTCTACTGTACCAGGCAGAGCGCTCCCCGGTCACAATCGCAAAGTCTCTGCACACACGGGAGCTTAGGGGTAGCTGGAACTCCTGACAGGCCGATCGCATTCAGCAAAATCTTCGGTCTTCTTCAGGTTGAGCCTGGCCCACTTCAGTAGCTTACTTTAGTCACACAAACTTGGATTTAGTCCAAAATAATTCTCTTCTCTCCCTCTTTGGAGCAGCATGCCGACATGCAGGCCAAAAACTTAGCCTTTTCAGAGTTCTCCCATGCAAATCTACTCAGGATTGCTGCTCAGAATCCTTCAGCTCTTTCTTGTTTAGCTTCCAGCTTAGATCTAACTGAAAACTGCAAGCAGCCCGGGACTTCCCCAAGATCCAAAAGATTGGGATGGCTGATTTGGCTGTCAGTCAAAGCAAGAGCCCCCCCTTCAGTTTCAAAAAAGGGGCAAAAAGTTTAAACTACAGTTCCTACAGATGTTGAATTCAGACAGCACCTGTAGTCCGGGCTACATTTTAGATCCCACCAGTACTGTTTGGTTCAATTTGCAGTCCAGGACCAAGATAGTGGAGACAAACAAAACAGTCCTTGCTACAAATAAAGCAGGTTAGACAAACTACATTATCATTATCACTCTAAATGATTTTCAGTAAGTAGTTACACCTTTCAACAGACCTCCCTCTCAGATTACTTAAGCTGTAATTAGGCAGCTCTTAAAGAGACAGTACACATAGGCTATACAGACTCCAGTAATCACATTTAAACTGCTAAAACACAGGACACCAGCCTGGCAGTGAGCATTTAGGCAAGCTCAAGGAAGACTTTTTGGGAACCCCCATTTGTAGGGGGGTTACACGTACTGTAGTGAAAATGTAACTATTTATAAACAGGACAACGAAATTGAAAATAGACTGATATTGGCCCTAATGGTCAAATCCTATATAAAAACAAAGATTTTACCTACCTACCTAGCTACAGTATGTACTTCGATGTGAGGAATTTGCATGGCATGCCCTGTGTGGTGCAAGAATTAGCAGTAGAACCGAGGCAAAGGGCCCAGAGGAAACTATGAACCATGAGCTGAAGCTCGACATGAAGTAAGTTGCAGCAGTCAAAACAGCAAATAAAATGCTAGAATGTATGAAGAGGGGGTAGGGAGCAGATCAAGGCAGGGAGTACCCCCCCCCCATACAAGGCATTGGTTTGACCTGATCCTGGAGTGCTCTGTCAAGTCCGGGTCAACACAGTACAGAATAGGGCTGCTTGAAATCTGCTGCACAGAATCCAGTTTTCAGATTTGTGATTTTCAGATTTGCAGTCTGAGAATCCTAAATCCTAAACTGAATCCTAAAGCCCATGTTACATAGGCACTTAGGATGTAGGATTTAGGATTTCAAATCTGAATCTTAAATCTGAGTTTTAGGTAGTTTTAGGATTTGAACCGGAATCAGATTAAGATTCGGAAGTTCCAGAAATCCTAAATCCTAAAATTGGATTGGAATCGGCCAATTCCAGGCATCCCTAGCACAGAAAGGACACTGAAGCGATTGAGGGGTTCAGCCACCAAGCCGATCAATGATGTAGTATGCAAAAGTTCTCAGGAGAGACTAGACTTACCCAAACTGATATCCCCGAAAAGAGAAGGGATAGAGGGGAAGTGATCACATTGTTTTGAATACTAAAATGATATAGACAGGGTACATAGTACTTCAATTAGACTGGAGATGAGTATGAGATAAAGGAATGATACATTTGGTTTATCAGTTTTATGGGGGCACTATTACATATGTTGTTGTACCCACCTGCTACCTTTTGTCATAATGAAGATGTATCATTGCTGGAGACCATCATCACTCCATACTCTGTTCTGGTGTAACATGGGTATAATCCGTCTTGAATTTTCTTCCAACAAATATTAGAGATCGAGGTGGGCGTGGCTGGGTTTCAGCATTGTTTGTCTTGGTACCTGCTTCTGTTATTGTCTCCTAACTACAGTTTGTAATGTATTGTATGATAAATGATGACCTTGCACATTGTATTGCATACCACTATTATTTTTATTTAAAAAAGTTCATGTTCAGGTTTATTGCAGGAAAGACTCCATTGAGCAAGATCATTCACAAGGAGGTCCTGATAAGCACTGACAACAAGCAGTAACATAGTATACAAACAGTGTTACAGGGAGAGAGAATACATCATATTGCAATAGTCAGTACTGTCAGGAGTATTATATTAGGTACACTACAATCATGAGCTATGCCATTGGATATATGACCATTCTTTTTTTATCATATCATTGTTTCTCTCCTCCTGTGGCACAGGCATGGCAGGTTGTGTGGCCGCCAGCACCTGCACTCCCAGATCTGGTCTGGCCAGCAACACGCTTTCCTCCACAGGCTTTGCACACAAACAGTATCCCTCCCCCCAGGGACCTGGAGCCAGTACCTGGGGGTGCACCTCTCAGGTCTGAGGGCGCAGTGCATGGCCATCGGCCGCTGTGACCGCCCCACTATTTTTCCACCTCAGTGTTCTCCATGGAGCTGGCGTGCAATGATGTACAGTGCATTGCATGACGATGTCTGCCATGCTCCAACCCTCTTTTGTGCATCACAGCTGTGTGTGCACCCGACAGCTGCCAGATGCAACTGCAGAGTGACGTGAGCCCCTTGCCCACCCCAGAGAGAGGAGTGCTGTCTTGGGACGCTCAGTCCTCTCCTTTCCCCTGCCAACCCTCGATGACCCAAGTCCACTCTGAATCTGGGTTGCCGGCGTGGCACTAGATGTGGCTTCCAGTGCCTCAATCCTTAGTGCCACTGGGCCAGCTGGATACATAACCATTCTAAACATTCAAAACAACTTTAACACACATAATAGATAACACAGTCAGGAACAGAACATTAGGACCTGCACAGTCAAAAGAGACATACATTTGATGCATAACCATTTATTGCACAGCCATTATAAGCATCATTTGGCCAATATAGAAGTAGGGGAAGGGAGGGGGTTCAGGGGTAGTAGGTGGAACTAAGTGCTTATGTTACAAGGAGAGTGCTAGCCATTGTGACAACAGCAAATTTCCATGAAATATTTGTTGTCCAGAGTCTTAAATGCATTTAAAGAAACAAGATCAGGGAGTCTAAGCACAGACTGAATGGTATTCCAAACTGAGGGGATAGTAAAGGTGATTGTACCTCTGCCGTGAGAAGCACATACTCTGGGTAAGTCCAACAGGATGTAGGTGGATTTTCTTAGTGAATAAGTACTGTGCGACCTATGAAGGAGTGAGGAGATGTACAGTGGGAGTTTATTCCACGGAATGTTCAGGGTCCATGTGCCAATGTGAAGCATCCACCTTGTGGTGAGAGATGTCCAGCCTACTGTCCGATAAAAGTCACAATGGTGCATCCTAAAGGGTGTGTTTGTTATAAAGCGTAAGGCGCAATGAAAGTTTGTCAAAAAATAAATAAACTTCAAATAGAAGAAGCAAACAGGGTAGAGTCTATACAGATGTTTGAATTGGTGAGTGCAAACAGAACTACACTGCATACCCTCAAACTGGGAAAGATAGAATTGGGGAAACAACAGAAAGCATTACTTCATACAAAGGTTGTTAAAGAAACTAGCAACGTTCAGGCTTTCAAAGCAATAATAGTCAGATTCCTGGGGGAGAATGATATCGAGGGTTACACAGGATCACTAGGGTAGCATTCCAGCCCTCAAGCTTGGATGTTTTATTTTGTTAACATTTTCAAGCAAAATATTTGCTATTTGTATGCAAATAATGAATGGTATTCAAACAGAAACTACATTTTTTGCACAAAATCTTGGATATCTGCTTGAAATCGTCAGACTATATTTTTCACACAGCTTTGGCATTTTCCATGAAAAAATCTGTGTGAAAATGGGCTAGTCAATGTCACCCAGCCCTAATTTTGATATCAGCTAGGGACCAATCACCAGGAGCATATGATTGCTGAGGACAAAGATCATGTTTTCCTGTGAATGCCCTTAGTGATAAATAATGGAATGACTTGAAATTTATGTTCTGGTAGGAATGGTGCATGATTCTGGTTTGCTGCTGATATCAACTATGATTTTCTCTTTTTGTTGTGCTGGAAGCCAACAATTTTGTATTCCATATTGTAAGTCTGAAAGGTGCCTGTATGTATGAAGCACATCTTTACACCAAGAGTGGACACTTAACACATCCCAGTCTATATTACTAAAAGGATAAGAAGCATAGTCCTAAAAAATGTGATGAGATGGCTTCATGGCACTGGGCAAAGGGGGTTTGCCTGGCACGATGGTGACATGGGTTCATGCCCGAGCCTGGGACATCTGAAGCAGAGACTGGCAAATGTTGTGCACGTGCTGCACCAAGGAAATTGAGGTGTAACGCACCCTGAGCAAAAGGCAGTGTACAAACAATTGGGAAACAATCACAGAGTGGGTACAGGCACCAAGCAACAGCAAACCTCCAGGCTGTATAGTGATGTCAGTTGTTACAACAAAGATAGCACACATTGAAATTGACAGTCAATAAACCACAACCACATGGCCTAGTGCAGCCCATAAAGGAGCCAAACAGGCAGCAGAGGCAGAGGTGGAAACAACCAGAAGTGTGTGCTACAGACGCAGGCAAAAGAAAAACCTCAGAGAGAGACACAACCAACAGTTACAAACTGTCACTGGGTGCAAGGTCCTGCTTGTACAGGTGGTGCTACAGTGGTCCTAGGTGTGGGACTGGCTGCTGGCCTTGTTGGGAGTGCTGGTTCTGCTGCAACTTTTGCAAGACTGTCAAAGTTTCCTGCTCCAGTTAATATGGCTCACCTGTTTTTCTGTCTGCTGGGCCATTTATAACAGCTATGGAGCCACACGTGCACATTTTCCACACTTGCCGAATGTCATAACTGGCCATTTTTGTGATTTTCCGCACCTGCGGAAATTTTGACTGTGAATATATTGCAGTTGCATTTCCAGTTTTGCAAGCCCTTTTTCCACACATGTGGATTTTTTTCTCTGTTTGTAAATCTAGCCCAGTGTATTATTTGTGGTATTCAGGAAATACTGTTTGTTTCTGGCACACCCCTACTTCTTATAAAATGGGTCTAAAAATCTAAGAGATTTAATTGGGTAAAACTTGTTAGGTGAATGTGCATTAAATATAGAACAATGCATGGGGAAGTGTGGTGTATGGGGATTTTATGCACCCCGAGGTGTGTGATGCCCCATAAACCCTAAGGGTGAAGCCTGAGGGTTTATATGGGCATTGCATACCTAGGGAGTGCATAAAATCCCCATTAATCCACACTTCCCCATGTTTTATTTTTTATATTTACTGGTTTTTAAGAATTTCACAGTAAGTCCCATCTCCAAATCTGTGGTACATTGAATGACTTCGGCAAGTCCTCGAGTGGTGTTTACTACCGCTTTTTCCATTTTTGCAATTGTAATGCTGATTTTACTGAGCTTGTGAAATAACCTCTTTGAGCCATATTTATCTAAATAAATGAAACTTTTTTCTATTTTTGTTTTTTGACTCTTTGCAAGGTTTTCTCTCACCACCGACAAGCTTGTGCCTCACGCTGACTGACCAATGATATAGAGCTAGTGAATGTCCAGCATGAGGACAGCTTGTTCAGCATTTTTTCTGAGTGATGCTGTGGTATCATTGTGCCCGTGGTTTACAGAGCTCCATAAACCACATATGTGGTTTACGGAGCTATTGGGCACCTGCTGGCAGTGGTTTATAACCACTAACCAATAAACATTATAGCATACTCCATGGTAATCTTGATCCTAAACTGACCAATTTTGTTAGTAGCCACATCACACAACGAGCAAATCAGTCCCCCTACACATAGAACTGATCTTCCATCGTAAGCATCGCTACCACCATTGCTTACTAAAAGCCTTCTGATAGGCCCTAAAAATAAAACTACCTTAAATATAAAACCACACAGATTAAATGTTGTTTCCCTTCCATCACATTCTCCTTACATGCATAAACAAATCGAAAAAATGAAGTACTGTTCATAGTTTTCATTACTGGTATTCCTTTGCTGACAAAGAAATGTCCTCCTCCTATCTTTACCTGCTTACCATGGAAATATGCACTGCCTACCCAGGCAGAGATGACACTGAGGTTCTGGCTCCACATGAAACCGTGTGTGTGTGTGTGTGTGTGTGTGTGTGTGTGTGTGTGTGTGTGTGTGTGTGTGTGTGTGTGTGTCTGTTTATATACAGTATGATGGGAGAGGAACATTCTGTAAGCGGTATTGTGCAGAACTCTGAATCCATGTATCCCATAGTAAACATTGCATCTGTGGGAAAAGACAAAGAAAAAAAGAAGCAGGCTGAGGAAAAGATCAATAATACTATATAAACAAAGACAGAAAAGGTAGAAAAACACAAGAAGCAGAGCCAAACTGCTTAAATAAATTCCTCGAGCTCATAAAAGCACATACATTTGAATAGTATATATGGATGTTTCAGGAGAAATCTACCCCCCCAAAAAAAAAAAAAACTCAGCCTGGCAGGTTCAATAGCTTTGAACACATTTCCATTAAAATACCTGTACTGGTTTGAAATAAAAATACGTTAATATTTTTTTATAAAACTGCATGCCGTACATGGCTTTCATTGTCTTTATTTTTTTTAGCTCCCCTCATTAACCAAATACAGACTAGAATACAGACAATTTTTTTCTTCAAAGTTAAAGAGACACTGTTTTAGCATCATATTATTTCTAGTTGAAACCCATGTTTTCTAACTGCTTACCTTCTCTAAAACTCCTAGAAATTGTTAGTTGTTTTATCTGTTTCCTCTTTTAGTAGAAGTGAAATGCATGTGAATGGTGCAATAATACTCAACTTCAGTTCGCTTCAAATCCTTGATCTATTCTCATTGCATACTTCCTGAATATTAAGATCACCTCCAAACAATGACGCCACTCATGAAACAAAAGTCTGTTCTCCTCCCACAGCACTGTGAGTGTTTAAATTGTGTTGGGGTATCCCCAAGTCCAGGAAAGATGCAGTGGAAGTTGATCAAAAAATATAAACAAACACATTTTTGTGTGGTAACACCAAAGTGGTGGACAGTCTTTTTTTTTTTTACTTTTAAAAAGAAAAAAGGAATCATAATCAAACTACCAGCTGTATCAGCATTTCCTATAGAATCTGGGTAACCATAGCATGTGTGTTTTAAATTAAAGACACAATGAGGCCTAAGTAGGTGTTGACAGTGCCCTTTTGAAATGAAAGCATATTTAATTGAAAGGTCATACTTTCTATCATTTTAAAATAGTGTCTACTTATCTTTATGCATTTTAAGTTAAATATTTAAATGCCAGTTTATTAGTACAATAAGACAGTCCAGGGGTGTGCCTTTATGGTGATATAATTGCATCATGGCACTCAACTGTGCCTCTTGCCTAACAGGGCACCTGATGTTTGCTATTACAACACCATAATGCACACCCTGTCATGTCTTATTTCTTACATAGTTTACTACATTTGTCTAGTAATGCACATGTAAAATGCTTGATATTGCTCATGATGTGACTTTGTAACTTCCCCCCCTCCCCTTCCCCCGGGATGCACCTGGAAAAGAGCTCTAGCTCTGTATGCCTTTCCAACCCCCAACATTGTTTTATATCAATAAATAAAATGCTTTAAGCTTTTGATTATAAAAGAGTCCCATGTATTGCCTTTGATATCACTGACTCTGTCTATTCCAATAAAAGTTACTGTGCTGTGGAGGTTGCAGGTCTGATTCTATATTAATTAATTTACTCATAATGTTACTGTCTATTATAAAGATAGCCTGCCTTATGTTTGTGATGAGAATACCTTATATTCATTGAGTGATTATGTTTGCAACACATGGCATGTAACCTTTTCTGGTAAATAGAGACTGGAAATGATCCACTTTTTTGTAGGAAAACACAAACAAAACTCTTCTTGGGACAGTCATGAAATTTATTTGCTTTGCCAGTTCACAAATTGTGCTACATCCTTTTTCAGTCAATATGGAACAGGTTAACACTGTTTCAAAAAAAAAAAGTAATTCTGAGGAAGGAGTCGTATAAGTGCCTCTTCTGTTCAACATCGTACATGCTGTTCAAATGTGTCATGTACCGCTTGCCTGTAAAAATGTAACTGAAACATAACAGTTTGATAAAGAAGGTTCTGTAATCCTATCTGATTAGCATCTGATGGTTTGTAAAGCAGTTGCCCAAACTCAAAGCCAACCACAAAACAAAACTAATTTCTACTCAGATGAGAAAAGGAAGATGAAAAGAGTCTGCAGCACTCACTTGACAACCATGTTGGAGTGACTAGAAGAAGACACCGAGGTGGAAATTATGTGAGGTAAAAAAAACATTGCCAGCAAAGTTGCCAGCTTCACACTGTGAAGGCTCCTCAAAGTTTTCGGTGTCCTGCAAAACTGCACATCTTGACTTTACCGGTACTCAAAAGTTAAAATAAAAACTGTAAATTATATAATCATAGATGCTGACAGCAGGAAAAGGACCAATGGCACCTTGAATCTGCTCAGTACCTGTCTGTGTCCGCACCCAGGCTAATGCTGATCACAGCTAGTCTATCAATGGCCCTGACAGTTTAGGAGAGAACTATGGACAATCCTAACAGTCCAGTGCAACTGTAACTGCTAATGATCCTTACTAAAGTCCCTGCCAGTATACACTTTGAACTATATCAGACTCGGGCTCTGAGGCCACGTGCCATTACTACACTTGTTTTACACTGATTCTGTCTGCCTACCTTATTGTAAAATTGTATGTAATTGATCAGGCCTGTTTATCGTACTTGTTCAACTGTACTTGCACTTGTTGACTTCATTCCACTGAAAATCACTTAATGTATTTGTTATGTACCTTGTAATCTCTTGTATTGATGTGGAACCTTTGTAAAAGCACACCTGTGCTCACAGGTACTATCTGAAATTTTTAATAAATAAATACATTTTGACATTCCCACTCCATACTAATCAACTTATTCGCTTTCCTCTACTGTCCACCTTCCTCCAATACTCTGGCTTGGACTGTTCTCATGTGCCTATCCCACCTGTGTTTGAGGTCCGTAGCGGAATCCTCACCACATTTAGCAACACATTTCACTTCTCTGTCCTTTCTGTAAAGAAGAACTTCTTTACATTCCTCTTAAAGCTTCCCTCACCAGTCTCCATCCGTGGTCTATTGTTACCTTGTCCTTGCTTGTCATGAACAGAGCTCTTCTGTTCATTGTATTAATACTCCTTAGGTGCTTAACAATATCTATCTTGTCCCCTTCTCCCTCCTGGCCTCTAGTGTGTTCATACTGGGACTGTAAAGCCTTTCTTCATACATCTTCCCCAGCTGCTCATGAATCATCATTGGGGCCCTCCTTTGAACAGCTTTCAAGAGATCCCTGTCCTTCAGGTGCAGGCTCCAAAACTGAGCACAGAACTCCAGGCAAGGTCTCACCAAGGCTCTTTACATGGGCAGGATCACCTCCTTCCTTCTGCTAGCAAACCCACTCCTTATTGACCCAACACCCTGTTTGCTTTTCCCACAACCATCTGACATCAGGCATGGGCCTTTAGACTGTCACTGACAATGATCCCCAGGTCCCTTACTTCTAATGTCTGCTTCACTTACACTCCCCACAACCAGCACTCTGTGAATTTGTTTTGCTAGTGTGCATGACTTTACTCTCTTTGGCATTAAGTCTGAGTTCAACAGAAAAGTCTGCCACTCAAGACAAATCTTCATCCAATGAATTTATTTCATTCCAACTTCCCTCCAGCTCCTAGCACAGCTTTCCACCCTGCTGGGCTTCTTTGTGGCGTGGTGGTTTCTTTCAAAAGAACTTACAAATACACATTAGTTTCCTTTATATCTGCTTTATATAAAACAAACAATACCAATGTAACCCCCAACTACCCCTTATTTAACCAGTAGGCACACCTCCCATAGTCTAGAGGAATAGAGAGGAGTGGGGGTACAAAGCAAAATTTACAGATGCAGAAGAAAAACACATGGTGTGTGTACTAGACACAAACAGACCTATACCAAAACCCAGGTCCTGAGGAGAGAACGTTTGCTAAGGGCTATGCTAGGTTTGCACTTCTGTACAGGGGTACCCAGTAAATCCACACAGGAAGCAGTAACTAGATTGTCCATAGCAGGTTGGGATTCTAGAGTGTGTCTTTATTCCAAAACACAGTTGGAAACACAAAAGCCAAGGGTTTACATTTTGTGGCACAAGGCAATGCAGAGTACATTTGTAGAAACAGAACTCAAACCTACCATACAGCATAGGATTTAAAATCTGGAATTGTGTTACTAGCCACAGAGAACACACAAACTCTTCCTTCGAAATGGCACTAGACCAGTATATAGAACAGTTCCCATGTGATACAGGATTAGAAATCTAGAATGTGGAACTAGCCACGATGAACACATAAAAATCTTCTAGAAAAGAGAGGCACTGGGCCAGTACTTAGAACGTCTCCCATATGGCATAGGATAGGAATGTGGCACACTGGCCATGATGGAGCACTCAAGGCTCAAAACTTGCAAAACCCACATACAAGGGGTAAACTGGGGAAAACCGACATACAAGGGGTAAACTGGGGAAAACCCACATATAAGGGGTAAACTGGAGAAAACCCACATACAAGGGGTAAAACTGGGGAAAACCCACATACAAGGGGTAAAACTGGGGAAAACCACATACAAGGGGTAAACTGGGGAAAACCCACATACAAGGGATAAAACCGGGGAAAACCCACATACAAGTGGTATAAAACTGGGGAAAACCCACATACATGGGGTAAAACTTCTTCAGGCATTGGCCACATGCACTGACAGAAAACAGGTGCCCTTGCAGAACATGAAGTGCTGAACTGGTCACTCCAGATGGGGGGGGGTGGGGTCTCCCACCTTTTACTTCCACATGCATACCCAGCCATTCTTTTAGAATTACACCTCACCAAAATGCTGAAACTGTAGAAAACAATGCTGTCTTAAAATGTTTAGCACATTAACATCAGAAACACCACTAGGGTGTAAGGTTAAAGTCCAGGACAAAGGGCAAGTCGCATAGGGGATGTCCACTATTGTCAGCCAACTTTAAAACACAAATCTTCTTGAGACAATCCTCACAGAAATTGGGTGAAAGGGTCCCTTTATCAGACAGACACCCCACAGAAAAAGGCAGGTGCATATCCTGGGTAACTCAGTCAGAGATCTACTCACAGTTTGTACACCAAAGGCAGCCTCACAGAAGTTCTGGGTTTGATCAGGGGATTGCCCCTAAAATCCTCGGCAGACCCCTTCATCCCACATGGGATAAAGGCACAGGAACCCCTGAAGATGGTTTCCACCACTTCTCAAGTCAGAAAAGGATGTCCTCCTCTAGGGTGAGAAAAACAGACACTTCACACACTGCAGCTCAGTCTCTGAGCTGCTGCTGGAACTCACACCAGCACAAACTGACTCTAGAATTCTAAACTACTCCCCCTCTCACACAATCTGTGTGGTTTATGTTGCTGCGAGAGTTCTAAATGACATCACATCTCAGCCCTCAGCTGAAACCAAGCAGCAGAGAGGGACAGAGTGAAAAGCCATTTAACTAGATAATCACCTGCTGTCTTCCCTACCCAACACTGATACTAATGGGATTCTAGTAACCCCAGGGAACCGGGGGGTTACTCTAAAATTCTCAAAACATGTTTAACTTAACATAAAAACAAAATGACTGTGTATGGGCTTTGTTACACATCAAACTGTGTGTCACAGTAAAACTAATGAATCACTGGATAACAGCGATAAATGAGTATTCTTATTTAAATGCCTATCATTTAATACTTTACCCTCTTAATGTATTTTACTTGAATACTGTTCTCACAAATTATTTTAGCAATGGAGCTACTACATAGTTTTCTCTTGAACATTATTTACTCTCCTTGAATGTTTTGTATAAAGAATTTATTTGATATGCATGGTGTTTTGTGAAGGTATAGATTTGGTTTGAGGGCACATTACCATATAAGCAGTGCTGACACCTAGGGAATCATGTAAAGGCAACCATGCACAACAAGGCTGTGTTTCCATTGAGCAGTGAGATGACATCAAAGGCTCTGAGAAGTCTCTAGGATGCCATCTCACTCTGAGATGGCAACATCAGCCTTGTGTGTAGTTGTCCATACAATTATTTTGTGTAGTAAATGTTTGTTGTAATTGCTGTAATTTATCTTCTTTCTAATCCTGTCTTGAAATGTTATCAAGTAAACAGAAAACAGTAAACAGGAGAAGATTAAAAACATTTAATGTGGGTTATGTAATAGCTACATGCTTTGCTCAACATTTCTAGTAGTTCAACTTTATATGCGGCACGTAGCCACTCCGCCCATTAGTGCATAGAGCCCAATGTAAGTAGTGATTACAGGTTGTATACATCCGAGTATTCAGACTTTATAAATCTTGAATACAAGCTAATTTGTTTGTAAAAGATATTTGAATTCTTCAGGATGAAGGACGTTGAATTTAAGTACTGAAGACACGTGCAAAAGTAAGGGAGTTCGTATATGTTCTGGTCCTTTTGTTTTTATATTAAATTTAAAAAGGTTTGAGGATTTGGTATTGCTTGTAGTATATCAAGCAGATTAATATGTATTTGCAAATTATTTTCAAAGGGACAACCATAATCTGAAGAATCCCAGTAGGGAGAAATGTTGGGGTTGGAGCTGGTGGCAAGTGGGAATGTAATAAAGCAATTAATTGCATGAAGACTGGTTTCCATGGGCTGACTTTTTTGTTGTAGATTTAGGATTTTACACTGTGGTCAGCCTCATAGGACTGCTGCAGGGACAGTTTGGTCAAGGTTACAGTACCTAGAGCAACTTTCCTTTGTTAAATTTGAGTGGTCAAATCTTGGACCACTTTTCCAGCCTGTCCAGGCCTGTTTTCATTCCTCATCATATTCCCTTTACTGCGTCCACCCCACCACTGATTTCTGTATCATCTGCAAAGAGTCTGATTTTACCCTGGATTTCCTCACATATATTGCAGGTGAATAATTTGAAAAGAACCAGCCCCAGGACTAACCACTGTGGTACCTCACTAGAGACCTCTCTAACTCCTGAGTATCACCCATTAATATCTACCTTCTTTGCCCCCCACAGCCAGTTTCTAGTCCACCTAGTTAATACATATATACATACATAGAATATGTCATCAGATAAGGATCACCATGCCCATCTAGTCTGCCTATATTTCCTATCTTGTACTTACGCTGCTGACTGTTGATGATCTGTGGTTTTCCCTCTCCTGTCTCCAGCATTCCCTTGTGTTTATCCCATGCCTATTTGAATTCTTCAAGTCTCTCAGATTCTTTTCAAGTATCCAATGGGGCACAGAATCAAAGGCCTTGCTGCTAAAGTTCAGCTATGGTATGTCTACTGTTTGGCTTTATCTACTGCCTTCATGACCCAATCAAAGATGTCTATAACGTTTTTCTTGCAAGATGTACCTGACATGACCCCATGCTGCCTCTTGCCCCAGAGCCTGTTGGACTCCAACCATTTCACTGTATGATGCTTTATATGGGTTCTAGCAGTTACCCCAGAATCAAGGTCAGGTTGACAAGTCTGTAGTCCCCTGGGTTCCCTCTACTTCCACTAATGTGGAGTGGGACCACAGTGACCCCCAACTACTTTGTTGAAACCACTCACGTTTCTTTGGTATTGTTAAAGAAGTTAGTTAGTGGCTCCACCAGGAACTGAGCAACCTTCCATGCATCCAAGGATGTAGACCATTTAGGTCTGGTGATTTGTTCACCTTCAGAGTCCTGAGCCCCTTGAGTACCCTCTCCAGTGCTATCCCTCCCATCTCTGATTGCCCACTTCCCCACCCCCCGGCTTGCATCCCACACTCTAGGAGCAGTCTTTCCTCCTTCTTTGTAAAGACTGAGCAGAAATGTTCATTTAAAATAAATGCCTTCTCACTGTATGCTCCATTTCTCCTCCTTTGATCAATCTGATGAGTCCCCCCTTATACTCCTCTGTTTCTTGATATAGCAGAACAGGTTTTGTCCCCCTTCCTTTATACTTCCTGTTATTTTCACCTCAGTCTCTGCTCTTGTTTTTCTTTTTGCCATAAAACGTTTGCTACCTTCAGCTGAATAGGTGGCTCTTCAACCCCACCCCTGTGTCATGTAGCAGGCCTCCACCTCCTCTTATGCTCTTGGTGTGTGTTCCCCCACAGATTACCCCCACAGCAAGACTGGGAGAGGAAAGGCCATCCTCCTCCCCCAGACAGACACATCCAGAAGTCCCCCAGTTCTTGAGTGGTGGAGCAGTCCACGGGAAGACAGGCAGGGCTTCATGTAACCCATCCTCCCATTTTTCATTCCCTTCCTCCCTGATTCTGGGGCAATCATGTTGGAACTTGCATGTGGTGGTACAGATGCTGTGCAGGTGTTTCACAGCTTCCTGTCTTCTGTGTCGCTCACTGTCCTGTCCTACCACCAGGCCTCCACCTGGTGACACTCTTGTGCCGAAATCAGCATTCATCCTCTCCCAAGAGAGGACAGCAGTACCTCAAATGCTCAGTCTTCTCCCAGTCTGGCCAACCCTTTTCAACCTGAGTCTGTTCCTGAACTTGGGTCACCGGCATGGCAAGAGGTAAGGCCCCAGCACCTCTGCCCTCTATGCCACTGGGCCGACTTGCTTTTGCTTGTCTTATCACTCTGCAATCCCTTTTTGCTTTCTCAACATACAGTTCCCTATTTCCCATTTGTTGGAAAATACAAAAAATGCATAAATATATAAATAATATAAAATTATAAATGTTATAAAAAACATAAAAAAAGAACCCATTCCCTAACCCATATAACATCCCAACCTATCCTCAACATCCCAATCTATCCTCCTCTCTCCCACTCTGACAAACCAGTAAAAGAGGAACCACCATCTTCCTGCCAACCCATGCAGTATCCCATTCCACCCTCCTCACCCACTCAGCCCCGTCACAGTAAAAACATGAGCATCTTTCTCCAACCTACGTAGCCCTCATTCCACCATCCTCCTGCCCAGCCACACCACACCACACAAATACTTGCAGAACCCATCCCACCCCTCCCCAATGTTATAAAAAGAAAAATCCTAAGTAATGACAGTGACTAGCTCAAATTCTTTAGTTCAGTGCACTCTTTCTTTCGATTAGTCAGTGTCAAGCCGAGATGTGCAAGGAGGGTTTGAGACAGTCATAGTCATTTCTTTGGATTTATTTATTTATTTTTAAAGCATGCTGAAGTGTAGCTCATGGTGGGAGAATTGTTCTAGTTAAACTGGGGGAAGGGTGTTGTAATTTTACTGTGCTGTGGGTAGGTGGGAGAGACGTGGATGGGATGTGGGTTTGGGAGAATGGGGAACTATATTTACTGTGGTATGTCTGGATGTGAGGAGGGTGCCATAGGTGTTGTATCAGTTGGGAAAGGGGGATTTGCATTTACTGTGGTACGGCTAGGTGGGTTGGTTGGTATGAGGTTTTTGGGAGGCAGATGGGTATTTACTGTTGTGTGGTTGGGCAGGAGGAGGGAGGGGTGCAAACTACACTGTTCCACAGAAGGAGGCACAGTATATATTTCCTGTAGTACGACTAAGAGAGGGTGGCAATAGGTGCTATGTGGGGTGAAGGGAAGGGGATGATTTTATTCAGTACTGGTAGGACTGGGTGTGGCCGAGGATGAAGGAAGTTTTTTTTTTTATTGTTTTTCCCTGCAAAGTACCCACTTCATTTTGTGAAAACTGCTTTTAAAACTAGGTGAAGTGATGGGACCCTCATATTTATCACAAAGCAAATTTTTCGGCACTTTACATATCTCTACTCACACACATCTGAATCTACTCTGTAACCCAAGTCTTTCTATGTATGAAAATATGTATTGTTATCCCAGGTCACCCCTGAAAAAGGAACCTTCGGGACTCAGTGGGCCTACCCAGTCACCAAATTTTAAATAAATAATCAATCACACTATTGGTAAAGTGCATGGACAGGAGACATGTTTCCATCCCCTATAGCAAGAGGCAGTTACACTGTAAGTCAGTGACAAATACAACGCAGAAGCTTGTTCTTTCCTTTTTAGAGCTCATAGCAGACTCTGCATAACAACCTTTTTCCACTCAGATGTCTCATCAAAACATTAGCAAGGTCCAGAAGAATACGCCTGCTGTACCACATGCACTTAATGAGTTAACTAGAGAGGGGCAACTAAAATCACATAACACAACCCAAAAGGAATGCCTGAAAGGCAGAAGCAGTTTAAGCTGTTAGACAAACTGTTTTTTAATCCCCCATAGTAAGATACTACAACTGTATCAATGCACATTAGACATAATGCGTGGGATCTTGCATTGACGCCAGTTAAAATTCCAGAAACTGGCTTCAAAATGAAGGAAATGGGAGCAAATATCAGGATAGAGTGGGAGTAGCAGTAGTATGTGAGCAGCATCACAGTTGTCTGAAACTGTGGCTGTCAAGAAGACTGGTATTTGAATGATAAAATAGAGAAAAACACTCTGAAGGTGAAAAAGATTGCTGTTTATTTGAAATGGAGAGAGCCAGGATGAAGACTTTTTGGCAGCTCTGGCCAAGACTGATGTGCTGTAGCTGCCTTCACAGCTGGCATCAATGCCACTCTTTAGTTGGCGGGGGGGGGAGTGAATGAATGTTAGATGGCCTGTGCCCTGCCTCCTCAACAGCTGAGTGACTCACCTCCATAATGCACTCAGCCCCCAGCTGGAGTCATGCCAAATTCTGAGGCTTGCACGTAACCCCCCATTTTCTATATATCCTTTTTTCATGCAACTGCCTATTTTTTACTATTTTTCTCTGGTAACTGGGTATGGCCCATTTATGGGGGGGGGGGGGGGGGGGCTGGAAGCACAGGGAGGTTAAGTAACTTGCTCAGGGGCATGCAGTATGCAGGTGGAAGTTGTGGGAATCAAATGTAGGTCTACTGGATGTACAAGCTCATTCACAGCTTGTTGCACAAACCTTTAGGCTATACTTCCAGCCTCTTTTGAAGTAATAAATAAGAAAAAAGGGATATCCAAAATCGTTGAAAGTCAATAATTTCCTATGTTTTCTGGGACCTATGAATAGCTATAGAATAAATCTGTAAGATATGTGAAGCTTTATTTGACCTTTGATGGGGGCATGATAGAATAGTGGTGACAGAGCAGAGCTGCGCTTACACAATATAGTGTGGTTAGTGCCACACAATCATTGTTTGTGTAAACTTCACTTTGTTAGAGTACAAGAACAATTTCAGCTTTTCTTTACAAAGCATGGAGTAGGCATGTCTGATAGAAATAGAAATTCCTTAACATATTCCATGCTGCTGAACAGAACCCATGCTCCAGTACCCTCCCTCATCATTAGCCATGCTAATTCCACAGAGTGTCTAAAGTGAAGCTGTCTTGGAAATATGCAAGTTCATTTTTTTATTTTGTTTTAGTAAAAAGATGATTAATATCACTCAACCTATAATATCTCTTTATGTATCTGTCTATGTATCTATCGCTCTCTGTCTAATGTAATATATATATACTGTATGTATATAGTTATATATATATATATATATATATATATAATATATTTATAGTTATATATGTGTGTATATATATATACATATATATATATATATATATATATATATATATATATATATATATATATATATATATACACATACTAGTTAGTTACAATAAACTACTGCCAGTAGACCCTCAGAAACTCCATAATTCACACTTGTGAATTATGGAGTGCCATAAACCACACTCCCCTCAAACCAACGTGAGTCTCCCACATCCATTCCCCAAAAAACTGTCCTCATGCTGGCAGTCCACTGGAGCTCCTCACAGGAAACCACCAGTGCAAGACACATGCTTCTCAGGGGTCTCACAGGAAAACTGAGTGCACTGAAAAATAAAGTCCCTCTTAATAAATACGAAAGATAATGGCAAATACATTGCATTTTGAGCCTTTGAATGAATTGGAAAGGTTGAACTTCATAGAAGACTAGGAAAATAAAAACACCTTGAAAAAAATTAAAAGTGATGTAGCACTGTTCATAAAATACCTTGAGGAAACAGGTCAGACAATTATCATTCTCCATATGGAACAGCTGGACAAATTATGAGACAATTTTATTTTTAATATTAAAAACTCAGATGGCTTTAACTATGAGCCCTGTACAATAAGAGGTATTTGTACAAGCATTGATAGATACCTATCAAAACACAGGTACCCAACTTAACCAGTAGTAATCAGTAAATATAAAAAATAAAACATGGGGAAGTGTGGTAATTTGGATTTTATGCACACCCTCAGTGTGTGATGCCCAGATAAAACTCCCGGGCTTCATCCTTGGGGTTTGTGGGGGATCACACACCTTGGGCATGCATAAAATCCTCATAAACCATACTTCCCCATGCATTATTCTATATATGCATATATATATATATATATATACACATATGTATATACACATATATGAGTGGTTTCACATTCATGCAGTATTTTGGGTACCAGACCTGATTACCTTTGGTTCATCATTCTTAACCCTGAGAAGGCATGTGAGACTGCTGTTCTAAGAGGGGAAACCTATAAACATATGTCATATTCCTAAAAATTTGCTTTGATAAATTGTTCTGATATTGTACCCTGAACTATAAGTAGTATGCATTACTGCTAGTGAATGTCACAAATGCCCTCCGCAGGTCTGGCCATCTGCTCCTACAGTGCCAACCTCAAAGTGCAACAGTGTGAACAAGTAGCAGACAGGGTAACCTTCCTGTCTGCCTTTGGGTCCAAATCACTTTTAGTCTCAAGTTCTGGGGGGATTCAAACTGTGAAGCTTATGATAGCGTACCCAAATGTACAGGCTCAGTAATATTCTCTTCGGGGGGATGCAATATATCTGTCACCTAAGGGCACCTTACTAGGTATCTAAAATGAACCCTTAAAACTCTATAAGAGACCTTAGGTATATTCTTACCTTTTTACCAAGCTTAGTAACACCATCAAGCCCTTGAACAGTTGTCAGACTTAACAATACAGGCACTCCACATGCAGAAAAAAACTGGGAGACCCAGGCAGTATATTGAAGAACATGTTTACTAAAAGTGGACAAAAACAGTAAGATAAAATACAGAACAAATATTAAAGAGCATCACAATCACATAAAAGAAAAAAAAAGGAAAACTACAAGACAAAACTCCTTCCACAATACATTTTGATCTTTTCTGTCTAATGTATTACCTCTGTAAGTGCCTTTTAATTAGAGAGATCTTTGTTTCTTAAGAGCCCCAAAAGATATGCCCTACATTTCAGACACAAGTATCAGTTTAAACTCTATGTCTTCACACCCCTTCTGTGAGTGATCTAGCTCCTCCTTTTAGAATATAAAATTACAAACATGGTTTCCTAACAGGCGGTATTTTAAATAATGTGAACATCAGCAAAAACCCATTTCTCAAATTATGAGTCTTTGATCAACCAGTTCCTTTAAGGTTTACAACCCCGCAGTCTGTCACTCAGGTGTGAGATAGCCCACAGGAATCAGCTAAATTACGTCCTTTCCTGATGTAATAAAATTTGTATTTAAGTTCTAACTTCAAAAAGCAGCAGCAGATGATGAGGACCATAAACTCTCTCTCTAGAAGGATGTTCCAATTAACTGTTTCCTTCTGGTCTGTTTAATTACATCCTGGTTTTCAGCTACTGACACTTAAAGTTACAGGCCAAATTCCTCACACACTGAAATGTCATATGAAGACCATGTATTTATAATACCAATATCATACAATAATCATAACCAGCTGGCCAAGCATTACAGTGAAATTCAAGAAATCCTATTAGTAATTTCCTTTTCAAATCATATTTCATGCTAAATAATAAATAGTCAACATACTCAGTAATATTATAATCATATCTTAAACACAACTATTAAGTGTTGTTTTTCAAACCTTCTGACAGTGTATGTTAAGGTAGGATGTCCCATGTTCTAGTTCCTGTGCCTGTGACCCCCTCCCCAAATCAACAATTGACATTACCCTTGCCTGCCCCTTCTGCTGTGTTAGAGAGTCCCGAGTGTCCTGGCACAGTAAAGGGTGCTGGAGGGATTACAGGTATCAGGGCTGAGAGTGGCAGTAGGAGACACATGGGTAGGGCAGTTTAAACAGTGGGAGATAAGGAAGGGGATGGGTTCTGCAGTAAGTCCAGTGAACAGAACATAGGTATGAGATTTTTAACACTGCAGACTTGAGAATTGAGCTCCGATAGTCAGAAGACTATACTGCAATAGTCACAAATACCAGTCTCTTCCCAAATGCAAATACTCTCCTGAACACACAAATAGGGATAGCTGTGGGCACATCCCTAGCAGGAAAAATGAACTCTTTGTATCTCAGGACTGTTCCAGACCCCATTTAAAATGGTATGCTGTGTCTCAAGTTATACACACAACCTTCGCTGCTATGGCAAGAAAGCCACTAACAAGCCTTTGCCAGCAGGGCGTGATAGCAGTTTTTATGTTAACTTCTGATGTTCACTTTTTATGGCAACACTGAAACATTTTTTTAGAGAGCTTAGAATTGTTTTCTTACAGTTTGCAAAATTCAGGGAGCTTGGACATATCCTCATTTCTTTTTTTTCCTTTCAGAACACTTAGTCCGTTATGTGTATGGTCATGTGTTTGATCAGTTCTCCCTCTCCCCCTTGTCTGACTATGGTGGCGTCTAACTATGGTGGTATTATAGGTTATCCTTGATCTTTTTTCCCCTTCTATATATCTTTTTATCTTCCGCCACCATCCATCACATTCTTGGTCCTAGACCTATATCCCCATGATGACTACCCCAGCCCCATCCACTGGTAGTCTCCACCTACCCTGCTTGTAGTGGGAGATGAAGGGCATGGGGCCAGAAGCAGTCACTGGCCATTATCTCTATGGTGGCCTGCTTTTTTTTACCCTATTTTACATCATCACCAACCACCCCTGATGTTGGCAACAGCCTCAGCTGGCATCACTCGGTGCAATGCAGCATGTGTAAGTACAACGCCATATGAGGAAACAGGCTCCCTGACTGACCATGACAGTTCACTGTGCCGGCTGCCATAGGCCATTGTCTCACCCCCTAGTCTGGCTTACTTTGTGGGTGGGAGCACTCCCCAGCCTTGACTGCCCTGCTCTTAGCTTCAGCTCCTTAGGTCTGCTCCTGAACCCAGGCCACCAGCAAGAAAGTGAAATGGGCCATTGGCAGTCCTACCTGTCCAAAATCTTGTACTGCTTCCTGTGGATAGAGCATGGGACTAACAGAAAGAACATCAGGAGCAGCCATTATCATCTGTAATTTGTAAAATATTATTAGGTTGCATCTTTTTTTGAATCATGAAGATCTGCCAGTACTAGTTCAGGTCTATGTCACCTATTGGCTTAACAACTGCAATGATCTACAGTGGTGCCAGCCAGGATCCAGTGCAGTAAATGACATGTCACAAAATACTGCATGAAAAAAGGGCTTAATTGGGATTGAATTACACTGTTCCTAGCAGCATAGTGCAGCATTTTGCAATAATACTGCAAGGTATTGCATTGCACCTTGTCTGGCACCACTGTATATGTGAACTCACTTGAACTTGACCTCCATCTCCTGCATCTCATGCAGAATACAGCAGCCAGGCATCTGATCCGTTACTCTTCAGCTATGCAAGCTGCACTGGCTACCTATAAACTGAAGGACTGATTTTAAAGAGATTTCCAGTTTCCAGCAAAAAGAAATATTGATTGGCACCAACAAAACTCAGCTAGACACAATTCCCTCAAAATCTGTATTTCAGGACCTTCCATTTTTTTTGTTACTGAAGATGTATCCTTTCAAAATAGGCTTGGTTTCTTTTAGACTTCATCTGTTCCAATTGCTTATTCTTGCTGTGAAATCTTAATCTGCTGCTTGGGACATCACAGCCTGTTGCCATGGAATCTAGTCTGATGTCACAAGCATAGGATTATGACTTCAAAGCAGAAAAGCAGCAGGAAACATATGCAATCAAAAGGACACCGAGACTGATTTTATACAAATGTATGCAAATGTCTTCAGTTATAATTAATTGAATATCTAGAAATCCAGAATTTGTGGGCCATTTTATAAGATGTGAGTCCCTCTGATAACCAGCTGTGATTTTTTTTTTAATCTGAATATCACTTTAAAGTCGTAGTGTTGGTACAAAAAAAAAACTTAGCAGATTTGGATTCTCCTACTACTGTACCCATGTGAACACTTGACCCCCTGTCACCATTGCACTTCTTGAATCTTTTTTGCAGGTACTGCTGGCTCTTGGAGTAGTTCTCTTTACGTCAGTAGGTCAGTAGTCAGCTGAGCTTTCTCCTTCACTGGTTCTCTCCAGTAGTATGCCTTGCTTACATTAACAAAGTCCGTACCTCCTTCAACTATGTTTTGAAAATGGACTTCAAACCCATCTATTTCATCTTGCCAGTGGTGAACAGGGTGTGTGAAGTTGTATTTAGGTAGGATTTATGTTCACTTTGTCTTCTTGTGCCATGATATTGCTGGGATTATTTAAATCCTATTATTATCAGCTGATGCTTTGACAGGCAAAGCCTGTGAAAGCATGGGCAGATTTTGGAGTTACTCAAGGTAGAAATGAGGATTTTATGTAACATGAAAAGACTACTCTAACAACAGATTTTCACAATGCAAATCATCCCATTGATATTTGTTTTGCTTCTATGTGAAACAAAAATCAAAAAATGTAAAATGTGTTTTTAAAAATGTCGTTTTTAAAGTCTTCCCATCTACACATTATATAAAGGGTGATTCAAAAAAGTATTAATGTCTTATACATCACAAAAAATACAAAATCTTCAATACACATAGAAAATTATAAAATAGGATTAAAATATACTTTACATTTCCATTATATTGATGCAATTACATTGTTTGGCAATATATCAATATACACTGACTCAAGTATTCATTACAAAGTACATTTCTAGCCATAACTATTCAAAAGTTAATTATTTCTAAAGGTAATGTTTTTGAAAAAATCTGTCCTGTGAACCAGAAGTTCTGAAAAAACATGAAGCGTGAACAATTATAGCTGTATGGATTGTGGAATTCCTCTGGCGGAATTCATTTGTAATGGCAATTTCACTCCAAAATTCTATTAAGAATTTTTTTTTAATTCTGCGAAATTATGAAAAACATTTCTATGTAAGCTATGGATTATGTAAATTGCAGAAAGTTATTCTGTGGTTTGCTGGAAATAAATCTGCAGTTTACATAAACTTTAGATATGGATATGATTCTACTTTCAAAATTTTGGAATTTCAGTTTCAATGGCGTGCTGCAGAATTAGGAGGAATTTCCAAAATTCCACAGAATTATGGCAGAAACAGAATTTGAATTCCACAGAGCTGCCAGCTGTATCCCATCAATACATTTACAAAATTGATATATTATTTTTTTTTTTGCAGATATATATAGACAGTTACATATTGCAGTCCAGGGAACACATGGGCAGACTAGATAGACCCTTGGTCTCATTCTGCAATCTTTTTTCTATGTTTCTGTATTTCTAGGTATTGATGTGTATTGATACTCTGAAACTGGATTAACAAAGTGTAGCTATTTTGAATTTATTTATTTATTTATTTTATTTAGCTTTTGTTGACCGGGTAAGTGCACTAGACAAATCATGCCTATTTTCAGGCACGACCCGGGGGAGGGGGATACAGATGAATGCCAACTGACCTTGAACCAGATTAAGCTGTTGGTGGTATTTTTAGTGAATTAACTTTAGGCTTTCAAAAACAAATTACATTTTAACCCTAATGGTTCCAAAGTTACTTCTTTCTAAAACAATTTCCTCAGAAATGGTTACCTTTTGAATTGCAAGAGCTAGGAACATATTTTAAAAAATGTTTGTAGTTAAGTCACTACAATTACATCTTGATGCTTCAAGTTTAAAGGAAAACACCAGTCCCCCAACCCATGAAACAACCCCCATGAGGTTTTTATACCCCCAGTTGAACCCCTCGGTTAGGCTTTAAGCCCAAATCATTTTTTAATCACCCGTTGTCTTAATATATCCTCCACCCTTTCACCTGTAATGTAAGCACAGGTGGAGCTGCACAGCACCAATTCACATTCTCAATGCGGTTCCAAGCTGCTCTACTGCATCACGTTATACAGCAGAGTGGCGAAAAGCCTTGCAGAGAATGTGAAATGTCACCATGCAGCTCTGACTGTGTTTACATTACAGGTGAAGGAGTGGAGGATATAGTAAGAGACACACAGGTGATTATTTTTTTCACTTAAAAATCTAATTGGGGAAGGGGTTTCATTTGGGGGTACTGGGGGACTAGTGTTTTATTTTAGTGTAAAAGCTTAACTGGGAGGAGTCGTTTGGGGGTGATTCCAGTCTGCTGTTTTCCTTTAAAGATCATGTGCAACGGTTTTTACATATTTTTTATAAAAGCTTGAAAAGCTGAAATTCAAGTCCATATGTCATGAGTAGTGTTTCCTGAAAATTTCATGCTGTTTGGATTTGTGGTTTTATTTAAATCAGCATTTGTTAACTCGCTCTACAGTGGCTGAAAACAGTAGAGTTATTTCTGTCCTCTCAGTCAAACTTAAAGAGCAATTACATCATTTTGGAGTAGCTTGCTGTTTCAGATTCCCAATCAGAGCAGTAGTTTGTAGAGTTAATGGTTTGCTGAGCTCTCCAAGTTTTTTACAAACACAGTCTCTGGCTTGTGTTTGGATAGATCAGCTTAAAATATAACATTATCTTCTCATAAAAAAGCAGATCATTTTAATTTCAATGCTGAAATGAAGTAGTGGAAATCTTTCTCTGTCAGAAATTAGCTTGTCTGTATCACAGCTCTCAGTTCTTTCTAATCTAAACTCAGATTGTTTTTCTAACTATGTAACAAAGGGCTAATAAATAATATAAAATAAATCTAAATTTTGTTCGTCACAGAAACAGTTTGTCTTTGATGTAGCCTCCATAAATAGATTTCATATAAGAACATTTTTTCATGTCAGATTGACAAACAGTACATGTGCTTGAAATACTGTAGCAGAGTGTGGCAGACACCTGTCAGAACTCACAAAATTTTAGTTCTTTGGTGGTTTCTGTGTGAAAATACATTATGTTGCATTAGGTGGCAGGGAGACAGCAGGATGCAACTGCCTCAACTGTGAAGGCACGAAACAGGGTGCAGCAAATGCCCTGCATCTTGTGGCAAGTAGCAGCATGGTTTAGCAGCTCTAACTGCAGAGGCATGGGGTTCTAGGCCACAGCAATACCAACTGTGCAGAAAGGAGCAGGGTGCAGCAGCCCTGTCAGTGGTGACAGGGGACAGAAGACATCATGGTGCAGAAGCCTCAACTGTGGGGCAGGACACATGAAGCATCAGGGTACAGCAGCCCTGACTGTGAGATGGGGTACATGTGGTGCAGCAGCCCTGATCATTTGAAGCAATTGGGAGTGGGTAGCAGGCTGCAGCAAAAGCCCCACCTCTGGTGCTAGAGCAGCATGGTGCAGCAGCCCCAGCTGTGAAGGCAAGGAACCTGGCACTCTAGGACTTAGCACAACACTGCAGCCCTGATTGTGGAGACAGGAATGGGGCAACAGATGCAGCATCCCTAACTGTGAGGGTGGGGGCCAGAGGGCAGAAGGGTGCAGTAACCCCAACTATTTGGGCAGGGAGCAGCAGGGGACAATAGTCCTGATTCTTTATGCAGGGGATGGAGGCAGTAGGGTGCACAATCCCTGACAGTGTGGGAGAAGACAGTGAGCAGCAGGGTGCAACACCCTCGAATGTGGAGCAGAAGGCTTGTGCGGCAGGGGACTGGTGGCAGTAGACTGCAGCTACCTCTACTGTGGGGCAGAGACATGGTGCATCGAGATGCCACATAGTGTTTTAGTTATACACATACATGATATATTTTCACACAGAAACCTCCAAAGAACTGATATTTGTGAGTTCTGCTAGTACACGTGTTTGAAATACTGTAGCAGTGTGACAAGCGCCTGTATGTCAATCTGACATGAAAAAAAATTTTCTTACATGACTGTATTTATGAAGACTACACCAAAAACAAATTTTCTGTGAATGAACAACATTTAGATTTATGTTATATTCATTAAACAGCCCTTTGTTAAATAGTTAGAAATAAAAGAGGTTTGATTAGAAAGAACAGAGCTGTGATACAAACAAGCTGATTTCTCACAGAAAAAGATTTCCGCTACTTCAATTCAGCACTGAAACCGAAATGATCAGCTTTTTAAAGGAAGAGAATGATGTACAGTATTTTAAGCTGATCTATCTAAACACAAACCAGAGACTGGGTTTGTAAGAAACCTGGAGAGCTCAGCAAATCATAAACTCCACAGACTGCTGTCCTGATTAGGAATCTGAAACAGCAAGCTACTCCAAAATGATGTCATGGCACTCTAAGTTTGACTGAGAGGACAGAAACAGCTCCACTGTTTTAAGCCACTCCAGCGCAAGTTAACAAATGCTTATTTAAAGAAAACCACAAAATCAAACAACATGAAATTTTCAGGAAACACTAATCATGACACAAAGACTTGAACGGCAGCTTTTTATGATTTTATTAAAAATCTGTAAAAACCGTTGCACATGATCTTTAATGTATCAGTACATCGAAAAAATGCACAGTTACTATACTGACATATTAAAGTTGCCTTTTTTACTATATCAAAATGTATTCATGTGTAACAATACAATGAAAGTGTATCAACAATGGACCCTTATGCATATAGGTATCCAGGCTCTATGCACCCTAATATGCAGCACATAGAGCTAGGATGTGCAAATCCCGGGTGTCAAAGGGACACCCACAGATGTAAAAACAGTGGGTACCTGCTGTGCACCCTTCCCCAGGGCCATCTGCAATTGATCCTACACAACTACGCAGTTGGTCTGGGCAGGTGTGCCTGTGCTGGGCTGTCAGAGCGAGGCATACACTATGCCCGATACACTCAGTTGAACCAGTGTTTGGGGGGGTTCCATTACACCAACCAGAGGGCTGCCATAACGGATGTGCACTCCCCAGATCAGCTTCCAGAAGGTCACATGGCACCCTGCAGCCACAGACCCCTGCCATCCCACAATGTAGTGAGCTGGGGGATGGGGGGATGGAAGATAACTTCAGGGCACAAGTTGCCAGTCCTGAAATAATAAATGTTGGGCTGTAGGAGACATGACAGTCCACATGCAGGCTACCACGTCACATGATCCCCTGCTTCTACAGAGCAGGAGATGCTCTTTGGTGTTGGCCAGGGCTTCTGATTGGAAGCCCATGATTCTGCCCACATCCATCTCCCCAATTCACCCCTGCTCCTTGTGCGGATCTACACAGCTATGCATCGAGTTGGCTGGAGGTCATGCATTCCAGCCTAGCACATCCCCACAGGGGTTGGGTACGCAGCAAGCAATTGCACAGCCCTGTACACACCCTTACCAGCATCTGTTAGGCCCATTCATTAATAGATCTGTGTTTGTATCTATTATGCCAAATTCCAAGCTTTCATTAAAATAAGGTAAGGGTCTGCTGGTCCTTTGGTGCAGTGGTTGGATTTCCGCTTGTGACGTTGGTTACCCGGGTTCGAGAATGGGCTCTGGTCGCTGGAGGCCCAGCTGGGGGGGAGAAGGAGGGTAGCATCTTTCAAAAAAAGAGGTGTGCAAGAACAAGAGGGCAAAATATGAAGATGGGGGGACGGCTCAGAGGTAATTTAAGGAAGTATTTTTTCACAGAGAGGGTTGTGGATGCATGGAATGGCCTTCCGGAGGAGGTTGTGGAGTCAAAAACAGTGGTGGAATTCAAGCATGCATGGGACAGTCATAAGGAAATTCTAGGGGGAGGGGGTAGGAAGAAGTAGGCTGCTGGTTAACTAGGATCTGCAGCTTATCCAGTAAGTAGGGAAATGGACAGACTGGGTGGGCCAAGCGGTCCTTATCTGCCATCAAATTCTATGTTTCTATGTTTCTAAGGATGGAGCATCCAGTGGATTGCTCTTCTTCTCCAGGGTGAGGATGGGGATCCCATCTGGCACTTGATGGACTCCTGGTGGAGGCCAGAAGCACCGCAACTACCGGTGCGCAAAAGCACCAAGGGGGCGGGGTGGACACAGGACATCATTACACGTCCCCACCCCCGGTAAAATGGGGAAAAAATTCCCGTTGTCTGCCACCTCCTTAAAGCCTGACTTGACTTCAATTAGCCTTCCGACCGGCTCCCCCAGATAGTACCATTGATCGCAGTACCTGGCCAGTGCTGCGACCCCACCCTCCCAGGGGTAAGGCTGGGGTTTCAGGGGAGGAGCATGGCGGAAGGTGAAAGTAAGAGGCACTGTGACCAGGTGGATAATTGGCAGCAGACAACAGAGGATAGAAGATAAAAATAGAAAAATAAAATGTGGGTCTAGCCTACCAGTCTCAAAGTTAGACTTGACTTTTCTAAAGATGTTTCTTTAACAAGGATTACCTTTTGAAATGTACTGTAAGGGGTAGCAACTTTTTGAAATGAAACCTTGGAGTTAGTACAGTATAGTTACATACTGTGGGTGCACTTTCAATGTATTGAGAGATATATTAGTACACATCTATGCAGTAAAACAAAATAGTGTACCAATATAGTAAAAGAGCATTTTCTGTACTTTGATACATCAAAAGTATATCAATTTAGACTTATCCATACTGCCCAGACTCAGTGTTTTCCTTCTAAAAACAATGATTCAAAAGACAGACCTTCCAAAAACTAGTTCCTTTGAAAAGGCCCAACTTTGAAATCATAAGGGAAAAGAACTTCCTTAAAAAAATAAAAATAAAACAAGGGTCAGTTCACTGTGGCTATTTCCTGTCAATACAGCTTCTTTGTGTCAATAGACTTTGACATACTATACACCAATTCCCTGTTAACCATAACAATATTTAATTTAAATATAAATACCAGGAGTGCCAGTGAAAGTACACTGCTAGTCCTCTTTCGAAGAACATCACTAGGACAACGCTCTTTTTTCTACAGAGTTCCTAAATGGATCAAGTCTCTCAATGTCGACCTTCAAACGGAACAAAGAATTGGCCACTTCAAAACCCTTCCTCGTAAACACTTCGTTGCCTCAAGTACGTGTGACTGCAACACCTAGCACCTCTCGTCCCCCCTGCAGTTCTCCCTCCAGGTCTACCATGACTTGGCCAACTCTAGTGCTTATCTCCCACACTCTTGCCCCCTCCTCACCCCTCACAACCACCCCACCACCCCTATCTTGTCCCTACTACAGAGTATCTCCCCTCCACCTCCCTACTCACGCTACCACTTCCACTCCCCTCACCCCTGATCCCTAGTACTTCCTCTCTATCTACCACCATCCCCCTCTCTTTTATTACACCTTCGCAGCTCCTCATCTCTATTTACCTTCTCTACCTTGCCCCCCCTACCCATCACACCCTCTCCAGGCCCTGCCCCTCCCCACCATTTCTTCCTACCAACCCCGCACCCTTATGCCCTTCCCCATGTCCCATCCAACCCTCTTCACCACCTCCTGCTTTACCCACCCCATTGACCTCACCAGCTCCTGTCCCACCCAACGCTCTTCACCACCTCCTGTTCTTCCCACCCCATTGACCTCACCAGCTCCTGTCCCACCCAACGCCCTTCACCACCTCCTGTTCTTCCCACCCCCTTGACCTCACCAGCTTCTGTCCCACCCAACTCCCTTCACCACCTCCTGTTCTATCCACCCCTTGACCTCACCAGCTCCTGTCCCATCCAACCCCCTTCAGCACCTCCTGTTCTACCAACCCACTTGACCTCACCAGCTCCAATTATCTCTGCCACCGATCTAACTAGACCGCTCCAGGGCGGCTCCCCCCACAACCATCCTTAACCTCCAACCCAACCCATCTCCCCTCTGATAACCACCCTTAACTTCCTGCCCAGCCCTCCTCCCCTTCAATACACACTGCTTGGCGCTAACCTCTCTGACCTCTACATTTCCTCTACCTTGTACTCCCTCCTTTATCTTTCATCTACTCTTTCCCCTATGCTGCATAATTGCATTACATACTTTGTCTTTCTGGTCACTTACTGAATTTATTTTCTCTGCTGTATGAATAGCACTAACTGTTTAACTTGCCATACCTGTGCATTAGTACGCTGTTAGCTGAAAATCTGCAAAGTCTGCTGCACTGAATTATCTCCCGTGTTGTATATATCTGTAAATTTCTCTATGCAATTGAATGTTGGAATTTGGATTCTGTGTGTTTGTATTAGAATTTGTTTCAAATGATGTGGAACCTTTGTAAACGAGCTTTCAGCTCAAAGGTGTTAATTCCATGAATCTAATAAATAAATAATTTAAAATGAGACAGCACACTTAAAATGTATAGAAAAAAAGCAGGTATTCAACTTCTCCATGGAGGCAAACAACACTCGGATAATACTGGCCGTTGCATTGGAAGATACTACTGGTACTCTGTCGAGCAGAACTACTACTTTCATTTTCTAGTTATGTCTGTGTATCTTGCTGTAGCTTTTATTGTTAGGCATTATAAATTTGTATAAAAGGTGCCCTATAAAATAATTTTAATTCATTAAACTATTTTATTATAGTGATAAAATGTTCAATGAATAAATCAATTTGAAGTGAATGAGAATTCTCGCTAAACCAAGCTGACCCATTGGTGCAGCGGTAGTACTGCCAATCACGATGCTGGTGACCAGGGTTCAGGAACAAGCCTAAGTCATTGGGGCTTGCCAAAGGTGGGGGTGGGGGCTCAGCAGCCCAAACGACGCTGTCCTCCTTCGGGGAAGAAGAGATTTGCATCCCGCAGCGCTACTGCCATCTGTGGACAAAGCTGGCATTTCTACGGGAAAGGAGACACAAACAGGAAAAAAAGGGAGAAACTTAAGTGGTAAATCCCCTCTGCCTGCAGCCCCATGACCGCTGGTATATATTTTTTTATTTATTTGAAAGCTTGTGACTGAGAAAGACACACTGCACTGCAGCTCATTTCCAGATGAGACCCAGGGGAAAGGGAATGTGAATATGTTCATCTTTGGGAGATAATGTCAAACAAACCTGGTTCCCTTTTTTAACTGGGTGACAAAAGAACTAGATACGGTCGGGCCGTAGCTGTCCTGTATCTGGACTTTAGCAAGGTCTTTGACTCAGTACTGCAAGGCCAATTAACTTGTAAATTGAGGAACTTGGGAGCAGGGGAGAAACAGGTTTAGTTGGTTGGTAACTGGTTGGGAGACAGACATCAGAAGGTGGTTGTTGGGGGGGATTCTCAAGTCATAGGGTAGTCACCAGTGGGGTCCCGCAGGGTTCCGTGCTGGGGCCGGTGCTGTTTAACATCTTTATAGCAGACATAGCAGTTGGAGTTAAGGGCAGAATCAGTCTATTCACAGATGACACCAAAATAAGGGCAGTTGTGAATGGGGTAGAGGGAAGAAAAGGCCTCTAAGAAGATTTGGGATGGCTTGAGCAGTGGTTAGACTCTTGGCAGCTGTGTTTTAATGCTAAGAAGTGCAAGGTCATGCACTTCGGAGTGAGGAATCCTGGGTAGAGTTACCATCTGTGAGGGGTTCAGCTGTCTGTCTCTGAGGAGTAAAAGGATTTGGGGGTAATGTTCACAAATAATTTGAACCACTCGTCTCAATGTAGGAAAGCAGTCACAAAAGCCAATAGAATGCTGGAGTGCATTGCTAGAAGAATCACCTCTAGGAAGGAGGAAGTCATTCTGCCACTGTACAGGTCACTAGTGAGACCACACTTGGAGTACTGTGTACAGTTCTGGAACCCATACTTAAAGAAAGACATCAGGTTATTGGAGGGGGTACAGTGGGCAATGACTAAAATGATCAGAGGTATGGAGGGGAAGCCTTACGAGGCTAGGTTGAGGGACCTTAACATGTACTCACTGGAGGAGAGAAGGGAAAGGGGTGAGATAATCGAAACCTTCAAGTACTTAAAGGGCATTAACAGGCTTAGTACAGAGGGAATGTTTCGGTTAAAGGGAGAAGGGATTAATAGGGGGCACAGCCTGAAGTTGATGGGGGGAGAATTAGGAATGAGGTGAGGAAGCATTACTTCACAGAGAGGGTGGTAGGGGGATGGAATGTGTTTCCTGAAGAAGTGGTATCTCTTAAAACAGTAGAAAGCTTTAAAAGGGGGTGGGATAGGGTTATGGGCAAGATACTAGTCAGTGGAAAGATGAGGGGGGAAGAGAGGGGGGGCAAGGGGCGGGGGTGCAGCAGGAGTCTAACTTCTGTGCTGCACAATCGAGCAGATGCGATAGGCCATTTGGCCTGTATCTGCTGGCAGTTTCATATGTTTGTATGCGTACAGATTCAACCTGACTTACAGAACCAGAGTAAGCTGTTGGTGGTATTTTTGTGACTGCTGTATCCCAGTATCCTGGTATATTTATTTTTTTTATTTAGTTGTTTAACCAGGTATAGCACACTAAGCTGAAAGATTTTTTACAGGAGCGACCTGGGAGCACAAGGAGGTTAAGTGACTTGCTCAGGGTCACAGAGTATGCAAGTGGAAGCAGTGGAATTCAAACCCAGGTCTGGTCTGCTGGATGTTACCAGATTTGCAGCTCAGAGCTTTAGACCACTGCGCTATACTGCCTCTAAAGTATATTCAGTCAGAAGGTAGTATACCAGCTACACCGGGCTGAGGAACAACGTCCTACTTCCTGATAGACTAAACTAGTTCAGAGACTCATATCTTAATTCTAAACAACTACACAAGTTTGAACAAGTACAGGCAGCGTGATTAGGAATTTTGGCAAGTCATATACAGAATTCATGAGTTACTTCACTCCTTCTTGATTCCCATCAGAAACATGGCTGCCACCTTCACTCATGTATTAAAACTTTAACTAGACCCTAAAAATAAAATTCCACTTCTTTCCTTACCAGTTTACCAGTGGAGCTCCTTACCCTGCAATCTTGTATTCCATGGTAAACAATCATACAGTGTACTGAATGTGTAGAAAGACAGATGACTGACAGGTGAAAACAATCTGTGGAGAGACTATTTTACATTTTTTAGCAATTTTTTATTATAGTTTTTGTGGCTTTTAAAACTTTTAGAGTATTTTTTCTAATTGCCTATATAGTAAGCATAATAAGACACTTGGTGGCATTGGTTGTGCTGGTTTTACCACACTTCCAGGGGTTGGTGACACTCGAAACTGAAACTGCTAAACAGTCTGTGTGTCCTGTTGCTGGTCTGCAGTGCTGCTGCAGGGTAAAGCTATCATCCAAGAAACAATGGAGAAGCAACAAACACAGACCACACATTCAGAAGATAAATAATAACAAAGGCTATAAGCTGGATTACTATTTGCTTCAAAAGATTTATTTCTCCACAAATGACACAAACTGCACCACCTACTATTGACAGGTGCCCTAACATTTGGGTCTTGAACCTTCGTCAGGGGCCCCTGATGAAGGTCTGGAGAAGTAAATCTTTTGGAGTGAGTAGCAATCCAGTTGATAGCCTTTATTTTATTATTTGCTACATTCCAAGTGTGTGGTCGGTGTCTGTTGGTTTTCCATGGAAGACACTCAGCCCGCAGCCTTGTGCCTTGCTGTGCCCCTAAGCGTGTAGTAAAAGTAGCACAACCAATGCCCCATTGTGTCTTATTGCTTATGTGTAACCAAACAAGCCCTCTCCTGCACTTACCAAAACATCTGTTCTCTCAGAACAGTAATTATAAAAATATAGTATTGGGCATAAGTGCTGTTCTCAATTTCTTTACCCTCCCCTTGGTGTGTGATATTCTTATAAACCACTCAAACTTCACTCTTATAGTTTTGTAGTATCACATACCTCAGGGTACAAGAGTGTTACTACTACTGAGTGTAAACTGCACTGTCATCATGAAGTTAAATCCTCATGCAGTATGTAAAGGAATGTAGAATACAATTTTATTGATTGATTGGAAGATTCAGACAATACCTTGAGCACAAACAAGTGCTCTTTTACAAAGGTTCGTTGTCAAATTACATTGCTACATTCAAAACAAGGACCAAACAATCAAGGCAAATTCCAAAGAAAATTTTTGTCAAGCGGTTAATAAACATTCAGATTAAAAAAGGACAAGTTCAAGGCAGCAGCCTGCATACGCAAACAACAGGTATAAATGCAGAGTGATAGGTATCATAGGTATCATAGGTATATACAAGCCAGAAGATAGTGTTCTATCCTATAAGGCTTGCCAATCATATTTAAAATAAAAATTTTCTATTACCGAAGTGTTTGTCGATCCCATTCTTGAATTCATTCATAGTGGCACTATTAACAAGTTCTGTCAGCAAGGAATTCCAAACCCCAACAACTCTACAGCTATACCATTGTTTCCGAAAATTGTGCTCCCATGCTGATTGATATAGTTGCTTTGCGTGCTTCCTTGTACTAGTTCTACCTAGATTACTTATAAGCCCCATTTCCCCCATTAAATCCACATCAATCATGTTTTTATAGGCACAATAGAGATAGAGCTAGTTCACTGACAGTGCAGCTGCACTAAGTTGCTAGCATAGCCCTCAGGGATCATTTGAATTGGTCAATCCTGTGGAGGTTCAACATGGATACAGGCAGTTCATTTAACCAACCTGCAGCCCTAACAGCAAAGGAATGCTTACCCAGCTGAGTTCTGTGGCGAGGTGGTTCAAGAGCATTCCTGGCCATATTCCTTGTACACTATCGATCTACAACAGGGTGGAAACAGTTTTATAGAGCAGCGGGGGTTAGGTCTAACAGTGCTTGCTTGGCTAGTACACATTTGCTAGGGGGATGTTAGGGAGTATTAGTAGGGGTATCACAAGTCAGAAGAGGGAGGTAATAATCCCTCTTTACAAGACACGGGTTATGCCCCATCTGGAGTACAGCATGCAGTACTGGAGGCCACACCTTCACAAGGAAATTAACCAAACTGAGGCAGTCCAGAGAAGGGCAACCAAAATGGTGCAGGGACTGCATCAGAAAACATATGAGGACAGATTAATGGAGCTCAATATGAATTCCCTAGAGCAAAGGAGAGAGAGAGAGGTGATATGATCAAAACATTCAAACACCTTAAGGGCATTAACAAGGTGAAAGAGTCTAATATGTTTCAATATACGAAAAATAGCAGGACAAGAGGACACAGCATGAAATTAAAGGGGGGCCGATTAAAGGGTAACACGAGGAAGTTCTTTTTCATAGAACGGGTGGTGGATGCAAGGAACAGCCTTCATCAGGTGGTGGTGGATATGAATACAGTGCAGGGCTTCAAACAGGCATGGGATAGGCATAAGGGAGCAATATAGATGAGTATGAATAGATAGGCCATTGACAGAGCAAAGGCCGATGGCACATTCATAACGTAGAAAAAGAAGTGGACAGACTGGATGGGCCTTGCGGTCCTTATCTGCCATCAACATCTATGTTTCTATGTTTCTGTTTGTAACTTAATTCTTTGGATGAATGCCCCCAGCTGTGACCTCTCGACGGAATCCAAACTGGGCCCTTTCAAATCCAACCTATAGCGACTTCTCTCTGCCACTCGCTTCTGTGACTGTTTCTGCTAAAATCTTTTTGGCGATCTAAAACCCTAGTACTTGATTACTGTTAAATCTCCTTAGCACCATCTCTGACATCCCCTCACCCTGCTACCCTACCCCTTCACCTTTCGTCCCCTCTACCTAATGCCACCCCCTGTCTGTCCTGACAAGGCCTGTTGGTGGATTTCAACTTACCTTATGACTTTACCAGTAACTGACAAAGCTTGTTTTGGCTGATTTTCAATTTACTGTATGCATTCCTGTGCATGAAACTGCTTAGCGTTACTCGTTTCTATTCTTTAATTCACTGTGAATGTCAACTATTGCTTCTTTTTTATTTACAATTATTTTACCATACCCTGTTTAGTCTGTAAACCTGTTGATCTCCTTTCTCTATGCATACTGTTTTGCCATACTTTTTGTTCTGTTAACCTGTTGTATTATGCTGCTGATGTGGAACCTTTGAAAAAAGGCTAAGCTCAAAGGTATTTATAATCTGAGATCTAAATAAATACAATAAATAAAAAAGTGTAAGGTAGCCAGTTCATTTGTGCACATAGATTGCAGTTATGGGTGCACTTGTCAGCCCCTAACACCAATGGACAGGCTTTACTGCAGGCCACCTTAACCCTGTTAGTACCGAGTCACAGGCCGCTGCCTATAAGGGCATAAGCCATAGTCAGCTTGGGACAAGATGGAGCTGGACACTTCCAGTCACCTGGTGTCAGCCATAAGCTTGCTTCAATTTTTGAAAAGCAAACCCATCCTTCAGTTTATAGATGACACAAAGTTATCAACATTGGGGAGAAAGAATAAAGTGTCATCCAGCACCAGTCTGAGGTAGTTAAACATTTCCATCTCTTGTAGCTTCTGACCTATATTATTGAGAATGTTAAGGGGGGCTTATTCTTCATCCATGGACTAGTGAAAAGCCTGTTTTTAGCTTTTTTTGTAGTTGTGCACAAGTTTATTAGTAGAGTAGCAGTTTTCTAAGGCCTCAGAGTCACTTTGTAGGCTAGAGGTGATGTCACCAGGGTCATTGCTTTTAGTGCAGGTGACAGCATCATCTGCATAAAGGAGAAAACTAACTTGAGTTGCAGGCACAAGGCAGGTGGTTAATGAAGAAGTTGAAGAGAAGAAGACCCAGAATGGAGCCCTGTGGAGCACCTGTGGATACATTCCGGGTGTCAGACAAGGAACTGTCAGTCTTCATATGCTGTGTGCATTCAGATAGGTAGCTGTGACACATAGAAACATAGACTTTGATGGCAGATAAGGACTGCTTGGCCCACCTAGTCTGCCCATAAACATTCAGATTAAAAAAGGACAGGTTCAAGGCAGCAGGCTGTATACACAGACAGCAGGTATAAATGCAGAGTGATAGAGCTAATTCACTAACAGTGCAGCTGTACTGAGTTTCTAACACAGCCCTCAGGGATCGTTTGAATTGATCAATCTTGTGGAGGTTCAGCATGGATACAGGCATTTCATTTAACCAACCTGTAGCCCTAACAGCAAACGAGGCACCAGGCTACAGCGTCCCTGGACAGGCTGAGACCAAGGAGCTTACTGAGTAGTAGCTTGTGGTTGACCGGGTCAAAGGCCTTTGTTAGATTGGTATATGTGGCCACAGCCATGCTTCCATTATCAAGGGCTTCATGCATTACTGTGTGCTTACAAGTTTGTTTATATTTTAACCTGTAAGTACACTGGAGCAAGTTCCTTTTACAGGCATGACCAGGGACTGGGATATCACATGAAGTACAATGACAGACAACGCTGCTATAAAATTACAAATAACAATAACCACAGTACTACATGTATACAGTTAAATATAGCATGTGAATCATTGCATGTGTAGCGCCCCATAGTTGATGTCCCCTGGTGCCCTACAATGAGGGGGCACATGTTCAGATAGGGTTCCCAGCCCCATTGCTGTATTCCCTGTAACCCCGCTGCAGGGCTTGTGTTTAACATTTTAAAAAGCTTTTTTTTTTTTTGTTCCTTTTGCCCTTCTGCCTGCCAGTACCTTAGAACACCCTGCAGTTGTCAGGTTTGGAAAATCTGCTCTTATGGTTCCTGAGTGTGTGGGCAGAAAGGCAGGATAGGGCTCAAGAGGATTCCAGAATGGAATCCTTTGCCCATTTTGAACAGCAACTGCCATTCAGTCCAGGACAGAGAGCCAAAAAGAAAGCAGCAGGAGGAGTGAGGGGAGCGATCAGCCCGCCAGGGCACAGCTGAAAGAGAGGGACTTACCTTGAGTTCTTCATCCCTCCTTATGTCCCAACCAGTCCTGCAGCTCAGCGCTCTCACTCCCTCCTTGCAGAGTTGGCAACAGTCCCACAGTCCTTGGGTCCAGTGCTGGTACAAGTCCATTGGGGAGGGGCGGCAGTGAAAGGCCGTCCCCTCCACTCCTTCCAGCAGTAGCAGCCCAGCAGCAGCATGATGAGAGGAGACCAGTGAGAGTAGGCAATTCCAGGCCCCTCTTTCTGGTCACAGCACCAGCAACCCCCAGCACAGGGAGTGAAATGGCACCAGGGTGAGTGACAGCAGCACCACAGCCACGTACTGGCTGCCAGGAAGAAGAAAAACTGTTTGTTTAAAAACAAATGAACTTCTGAACCTCCCAGCATCAACAGAAGCAGTGCAGCCACATGGGGCAAGCCAGGCCCTAAAAAGAAGGACTTCCCATGGGGCACAACTCCACAGGAGTCAGAGACTGTGGGACAGGCATGCCTCCATCAGCGCTACCTACAGGATAGATGCAGGAGAGAAATGTAAAGGAGAGGCAGGGCACATGTAAATAAGCTAGTAATTATGTGCAAGAGCACTGCAAGGCCACATTTAAAGAGACACTATACTTGATAAAACCTGACTATTTCTACCGAGTTATTTCAAAGACTACCTGATGCTTTGTGGCCCCTGTAATTGGACTGTTCCCTCTAATAACTGTCTGTGTTTGTAGAGGGAGGGCCTGCCTGTTGCTCACCTGCCCCACTGAGAGACTGCCTAACTGCCCCATGAACTGTGCAATTGCCCTATTGTCTAATGAACTGCCACATGAATTGTGTAATTGTCCTGTTGCCTAACGAACTGCCACATGAACTGTGCAATTGCCCTGTTGCCTAACGAACTGCGGAACCTGTGTTAACCTGTTTAACTAACAGACTGCCTACATTGTGAGATATTTTGTTTGCCCTGAAATAACTGTGTGGTGCCCATAGTGACTGCCTGATCGTGCTACCTTTCTGCAAGTTTGGCTGACATTTCTGTGCACTGACTGACCCACTTAATAGTTTGTCAACCATGTTTCCTTTGTAAAGTAATCAGGTCCCGAAGTGACAGAAGCAGCAAGACTGGGAGTGATGAAAGCTCAAACAACCTGGATAACAAATCCTTGTGTATTCAGTGTGACCCTAGTTAGCAGTCTGCCATGACCTCTCTACCGACACTGAGAGGATCTTGTGAAAGGAACTATTTGCTCTTCGTTGATCAGTGGTCTGCCATGACCTATCTGCTGATACAGAAGTCTTCAAGTATCTTTAGCCTGGTGGCCTGACATGACCGCTACCAAGCAGCCGAGTCCTTCAAATCAGGGGAGGAGGTGTGCGCCTGATGTCCCCTACTGCTCTGGGTGTAGCTCTTCAGGTCTTTCCTGGGGTGCATTTTCACAGTCCCTTCTAACTGGACTAGCATTCCAGGGTCATAGAGTTTAGAGTTCTTGCAGTTGTCATAGAGTATGACAAATGCCTAGAGTGTTAGAAGTTTTGCTGTTAATTTATATGTTAATATGACCCTCAGAGCCACTTGTTGCTGTTTAAGAGTGGTTTCATGTGCATTAAGCTGGAGTGAGAACAGTGAAGCAAAGCTGAGCTGTTGTGACTCAAGCTGAAGGCAAGTGAAACCACTCTAATACAGGAATGAGTGGTGACAGTGGAAATATTAATATATTATTGATCGAGAGCAAATAATATATTTAAAAAAAAACTTTTCCTGGAATGTGCCCATTTAAATGGCATCTGCGTGTGAGACGCTTTTCACAAAATAAGAGTGTCTCATGTGCAGGGGAAAGGAGTGCTCTGATTGGTTGGAAGCGCTCCCTCGCTCTACAAAACATATATCAGTCATAGAGTTTAGGGTTCTTGAAACTGTTCTGAAGTATAGCAAATACTTAGAATTTATAGATCTACTTAGAGTATAGTGTTTTACTTACAATTTATAGAATTACCTTATAGCAAAATCTTCTATAATACTGTTTTACCAGTAGCTTAGTTTCCTCGTTTGATGTAATGCTTATATTCCCCTCCCTACAATAAATATCTTTTGGTTGCATTTGAGTTACCTTCATACCTCTCTCTTGCAGGTTCTGGTTAGTGGCAATTGGACTGGGTTCCCTTACCCTAAATTCCCCGACACCCGCTAGCCAGGTGTCATCCAAAAATCCACCCTGTGTGATTGGCATAGTCATAACTGTCTTTTCCTACAAGTTGTAGCTGGGTGAATCAGTGCCCCAACCTCATCTATTAGAGTTCAGTCAGCATCAGCAGCCTTCCTTGCCTACTACACATGCCAGGTAGCCTAGAAAAAAATGGTGCCCCCCCCCCCGGAAGGATTGTAGTATATACATGGATATATATATCTATATATATATAGATATATATATATATCTATACACATATGGCAGGAAGTCTAAATAATGCCATTGGGGTTGTAGTTTATGCATATGGATATTTGTAGTCCTACGCTTGTAAGTTCCTGTCATGCCCAGTAGGTTTTTCTTTGTCTATATTCACTGATGCGTCCACTATCTCTGAGAAGAATAAAGATGGCCATTGAACATATATGCTGTAACTGAATCTCTCTTTGAGGGCATCAAGATATATTACAAGGATGAGAAGCAACCCCCTGCAGCCTGCATTTTCAACCAGGCACCTACCCCCGATCAGATCCTTACCCCCCAAGGAAACTGTGCTCCTCCACGGACCACAGCATGGGAGCGTGCCATAGGGGAATAGTGATGTCTTGTAAACTTCTAGAGATGGCGGGTGACAGCGCTGAGAGGGTCAGTTAAATGGGGCCGTTCAGAAGTAGTGGGAGATAAACACAGAGATGAAAAAAATATTTGTACAGGAGGGCACACTGAGCAGAGGTCTACTCCTTTCCAGGAGCATCCTGGGAGAAGAGGACATAGTAATACATCAGTACAATAAAAAATGTAGCTAATATGCCAGATACAGAATTGGGCAAGTTTATCAGCAGATTTTATAGGCCTTGGCATGGAGGAGAGGGAAAAACTGCCAAGTGTGGTAAGATCTGTGTACCCAAGGCCAAATCTGTCTATTTCTCCCAGTCATACTAATTTTGCAATGTAAATCAGTTGATGCAGCTGTCCTTTGTGAACTAGAGTTCAGTTTGTAATTAGAAGTGACAGTATGGCCAGTTACTTGATGCTCCTACTTCACCGACAGTGGAAACTTCCTGAGGTTGGAAGGGTTCTCTCATCTCTTGCCTTTTCCTTTTCAGTACTTCCTAAACAGAGATGCGCTGAGAATATATTGGCCATTCTAGATTACTACCTACAGTTTCCTTTGCATCTTTATGCCTAGCCAGGTAGGCCCCAGACAACTTTCTTGGACAGTCTTGGGTAATCCAGATCAGGATAATGGCAAGATACCTGTTCAATCAATCTGAACGTTCCAATCTAGTTAAAAACATGCCTTTAGTCTGAGTATTTATTTGATGGCTCAAACTAGCTGAGCAAATCTTTTCCTAAATGCTTCTTGGGTATAAATAGTGCCCATAGTGCTGGGTCATCATTAGTCACAGCTCCATGTGGCATATGCATACAGTCGGGCTTTACAGTATATTGCCAAGAAAGATAGATAATTTATCAGTACAGTGGCATATATTCAAACAGCGAACTGCCAATAGAGGCCATCCATACTCTTGGGCCCTTTGTGACCCAACCACATTGCCAGTGGCCCCAGCAGTGGCAGAAGTCACAGCACCTGCCCCCCTCCACCCAGCATTCCATGCCTCATGAATAGTCCTTGGTCAGTTCTCATGAACCAGTCGTTTAGGCTTCAAGCAGTTGGGAGCCAGGACAGGCAGAGGGAGGAGGAACCAAGATATTTAAAGGCCCTGTTCTCTCAACCAGTATTCCATCTGCCCTGTCTGGCCCCCTGTGACAGCCCCACCCCCCAACACACACACGCATACAACTGTGGACAGAGTTCCCAACAGACCTAGTAGCAGCATTAGCTGCTGGTTTCATATCTTTGCTCCCAATATACTGTACTAGTTATTGCATGTTAGGTGATGACACAGGGCCTCAGTTGAAAGAGCTATAAATGTCAGTTGAGCTGCTGTACCTTGTACCAGTGGCTTGTAAATAAACTTATATGCCAACCATAAAACCCTCAGCAGTATAAAATGGGAGATGGAAATCCAGCCTTCTGATTGGGTGATATTTATATGGCACCAATTCACACGTGTCCTGCAGTTGTGTTAAGCAGTAATACACATTCTGGGAAGCAACAGTAATTTTTTTTTAGCAATCTTAAATTTAAACAAAGTTCAATGGCCCCTTATTGTGCTCTGTAATCACAGTATGTTGCTTGGCAGGGTTGGGTTACCATTTGGAAATCAGTCCCAGCACAAACACTCAGCTCCACCTCGTGCCAAGCCTCGCTGGGGCGGGGTACATTAGGTATGACTATGGTATTCACTAAAAAAATACCACCAACAGCTTAATCTGGTTCAAGGTCAGTTGGCATTCATCTGTATCCCTTCCCTTCCCCCGGGTCGTGCCTGAAAATAGGCAGGATTTGTCTAGTGCACTTACCCGGTCAACAAAAGCTAAATAAATAATAAATAAATGACACATAACAGGGTGGTTGTTTGGTATAAGACATAGGTGAGTGCCGCAGCCACCCAAGAAGTGCAATATTCTTGTATGACTACACACCCTGGGGTGTGTTGTCCCACTTATACAGTGGACTTTTATTTGTTAAAAAATATATACTTCAGGTGACGTGTGTGTTGTCACAATGGTCATGTGACACATTTCAGCCAATTAGATTATAGTATTTTCTTGACCCATTGTTATAGTTGACTGTAACCCCCCTCCCCCCATATCTTGATTTAGTGCTAAAAAAGCAAAATGGCAACAAGCAGATGAACATGAAAAGGGTAAAGTAACAGACTGCTGAGTCAGCCTGTGGACTCACAATAAAACAAAATGGTAAGATTAAATGCATTCTGAAACTAGAAAATAAAGTCAGAATCAATGTTTCGACCATGGGACTTATGTAGGAATTGCTTTTTCTTTTATTGTAGAAAATTGCGGAAGAAGACCTATGGTTGAAATGTCAAGTCTAACTCTGCTTTTTACTTTCAGCATCCAATTAATCTTACCCTTTTGTTTTATATAAAATGGTATGTAAGATTTATTTATTAATTATCCAACAGCATATTTTCTTAATGGAGATAGGAAATTATTATAAGCTAATAGGGCCTTTTTACAGGTTCTCTTATGATATAAAATACTACAATTGTGAGGTTTCAGGGAGAGGACCATGAAGTGAAGCTGAGTAGTTTGGGCTGCCTAAACCTCACAAGACGAGTCTCTTACATCATAAGGGACATCCCTCGGAGGGCCTATTAACTTATTATTAACTCAATTTAGCTATGGCGATTTGCTGTAGAACAAGTTTTAAGTTGTCTTTTTTTTATTTTTAAAGTTAATGAGGCCAGTCCTACCCCCAAACATGAAGTGAAATGCTCCACTCATAATGTTCCTGCATGAGAAACCACTGTCTGCAGGATAGATACAGTGGTTCTGTACGATGATAGGCTAAAATCATGTAAGTGATTTATAAATGAAATACATTGAAACTAGTAGCAGCTCCAGCCACTGTTGGTTACCAGGGCACAGGTGGGGGGCACAACAGCTGGCAGCTAGGACATCAATACAGATCACACATATTGTTCCTATGGGGGTTGCTCTGCAACAAAGTGGGAACCAACTGGGACACAGCATTTACTTTTACTAACCCTGAGTCGTTAGAGCCACTACTGCTTAAAACAGCAGTCCCTTCCTTTTATCTACTCTTCTTATGTGTTTCAACTGTTTATTATTATATGTGACCTGAGTCTCAATTTCAGTCGTATGTGATGAAAAATGGGCCCTTTGGGCCCGCACCATGACACTGCCACCAGACACTTCTATATTCAAATGGCAGCACCCTCAGCAGGGGAGAGGATGAGTCCCCAAGCACATGTAGCCAAAAGCAAACCACTGCTCTAGAAGTTAGGGTGCACAATCGGGGGGGTGGGGTGGTAAAGTAGACTAACATCCCAGCATGCACCTGCAGACACTGCACCACCCAGCATTCACATACACAATTTTCAAAGGTGCTCCACATAGGTAGAACCAGAGACTTGGACATCCAAGTAAATATTTACCCCACTGTAGTCAACCCAGATGAAGGTTTCCCTCGTGATTAAGTGGTTCTCCCCTCCCTAACCCCTATTTAATCACATCTTGATGATCCAGTGCCTCCCCCCACAACTCCCACAATGTCAAGTAACTCTACTGGTTCAGCAGTTCTCCCCTCTGCTGTCACCTATTTCTCCATTTCCAGGTGCTGTAGTATCCCCTCCCCCAAACAACAGCTGGGCTTCTCAGCTAGCCTATCGCTGGCTATGCCTGGTAACACCACTTAGATCCCATTACCAGATCCTTTTCACAGGCAGTCCCCTGGTGTGTGGTTGCAGTCACATGTGAACGAGCATAAAGGGGTCACTGTACAATCAAGAATGGCCATTTACATGTCAGCCACCACCTAATTTGCCAAACTCCCCCAGTGGCCTTAACTGGCATTCAGGGGGGAAAGGGATGTGTGACCTCGATGAGAATGGCTCAATGGTGTTGCAAACATCACATGGCTGCAAAGTACTCTTCGTCTCTGCTCTTGCTGCCAGATATGACTGACAGTATTTGTCCCACAAGTTTGATTACTTTTTTTTTTTTTTTTTTACTGCTACTGCACCTGCCTTATATCTCCTTCATCATTGTTTATTGTTGAAGGTGTCTCTGCTTCCTGAATGCTCAGTGATGTCAGTCTGCTACTCTGCACTGCTGAATAAATAACACAGAATGGTGGAAGTAACTTCATAAATTTTTTCGGAACAATTGCAAACAGACAGCAGTAAACTATAAAGAAGGAGAACAGGCCAAGACTCAGCGGCAGTAAAGCAATGTTGAAAAAATAATTTATGGAGCAAATAACAACACCAACCAAAGCAAATCCACGGTTGCAGAAAGAAACAAAACAGGTGTTTTAAGACACCCATATTTAAAACTGTTTCCTATCACCTTTAATTGATGCTTTTTTGAAACAAATAGGGGTTACTAGGGAGTCAAATTTAATGTATAAAGCATCACAGGAGAAAAGAACAAAATACTGTCTAATCGTTGCTTTCTGCCAGCATGAAGGACAAAACTGTCAAATTTGCTCTCATACAGACTGCAGTTTTACCTAGAAACGTAGAAGCATAGAAGTTAACAGCAGATAAGGACCACTTGGCCCACCTAGTCTGCCCAAGATTCCCTACCTATAGTGCCACCAGAGACCCTACTTGGAATCCAGCTTACACTCCCCCTTACTTCTAAGATTCCCTTTTGTCTATCTCATGCATTCTTAAATCCTGTGGCTGTTTTAGCCCCCACTACCACCTGTGGAAAGCTGTTCCAAATGTCCACCACCCTCTCCGTGAAGAAGTACTTCCTCACGTTTCCCCTGAGCCTGCCCCCTCCACTTCATAATGTGCCCCTTTGTCCTTGAGCATCTTTCCCTTTGGAAAATGCTCCCTTCCTGTACCTTGTTTATTCCTGTTAGATACTTGAATATCTCAATCATATCCCCTGTTCTTTCCTGTCTTCCAGGGAGTACATATTTAAATCATTGAGTCTCTCTCTTTGTAGGGCTTCTGATGTAGGGCCCTGCACCATTTTGGCTGCCTTCCTTTGTACCGCCTCCACCCTATCTATGTCCTTTCAGAGATGGGACCTCCAGAACTAAACTCAGTACTTGACTCGAGGTGTGGTCTCAGTGACCTATACAGGGCCAATATTATCTACCTCCTTCTGCTGATGATACCTTTCCCTATGCATCCGAGCATTCCCACTGCCTTGTCACACTGTTTAACTACCTTTAGGTCATCAGAAATTATCACTCCAAAATCCCTTTCCTGCTTTGTGACTGTTAGTACCTCTCCTCCCATTTGGAATGTTGCCCTGGGGCTCCTGTGCCCCATATGCATGACTGCACTTTCTTGCATTAAAATCCAGCTGCCAAACTCATGACCATTCTTCCTGTCTTTTTAAATTGTTCCTCATTCTATCCCCCCCCAACCCCCATGTGTGCACCCTGTTGCAGAGCTTTGTGTCATCTGTGAACAGGCACACTTTCCCTTCTAGTCCCTCTGCAGTGTCACTTATAAAGACATTGAAGAGGACTGGCCCCAGCACTGACCCCTGTGGCACCCCACTAGTCACTTTGCCTACTCCAGAATGGGTGCCATTTACCACCATCCTTTGATTCCTATTGCTCAGTCAACCTTCCAACCATTTTACCACTTTAGGCCCTACCCCTAGACTCCTCAGCTTGCTTATCAGCCTCCTATGCAGAATGGTGGCGAAGGCCTTGCTGAAATCCAGGTAGTCCACATCCACTGCCCCTCCTTGATCCACCTTGGTCACCCAATCAAAGAACTCAATCAGGTTTGACTGGCAAGACCTCCCTCCTGTGAAATCGTGTTGCCTCAGATCCTATAGACCACTGCCAACAAGGTATTTCCCAATCCTTTCCTTCAGTGGCAATTCTATTACCTTGCCCATCACGATGTCAGACTAACAGGCCTGTATTTCTTTGCCTCCTCTCTATTCCCACTTTTGTGTAGTTGGACTGCATCTACCTACCTTCAGTCCCCAGGCACCTCCCCTGTTTTCAATGACAAAATTGAAAAGGGTCGTCAGAGGTGTAGCCAGCACTTCTTTCAGTTCCCTCAGTATCCACAGGTGCACCAAGTCCGGCCCCATTGCCTTGTTTACCTCTAACGTTGATAGTTCCTTAAGCACTCTTGCTTCTGTAGAAGGACTTGTATCCACCTCCTGCCCCATCTCACCCTTGTCTTCAGTCTTTAGCCCACTTCGGTTCTCCTCCTCCTTAAATACTGAGCAGATGTAGCTGCTCAAAATATCTGTTTTTTGGTGGTCCTCTTCCATGTATCCCCCTCTTCCTCTTTCAGCCTTACTATCCCTCCCTTTTCCTTCCTCTTTTCACTTACTAAAAAATGTTTTATCCCCATTTGACACTGATTTGGCAACCATTTCCTCTGTTTACACGTTAGAGCTCTGAACTGTCTTCCCTTTGTTTCTTCCAGTATGTCTCCTTGTCACCCCCCTCCTGCATTTCCTTGTACCTTGTAAATGCCATCCTCTTTGCGCTCACTTTTTCCACTATCTCCTTAGAGAACCCTAGTGGTCTTCCTTTTCTTCTGCCCATGCTAACCTGTCTAACACAGAGGTTTGCCTCTTGGGCAATGCCTTCTTTTATTTTTGCCTACTGTTCCTCAACTCCTTCTAGTTTTCAAATCCCTGCTAGGGCATTCCTGAGGTGTTCTTCCATGTTCTTAAAATCGTCCATCCTGAAGTCCAGCACTCTCATCCTTGTATGATGTCCTTCCATGACACATCTCACATTTAGCAAACCAATCATGAGAGCAACGTTTTAAAGAGAAGGGTGAAGCCCTCCCAAGGGAGGATCCAAATCCTTCCCATCAGCAGCTCAAAAACTTTCCTTATGTCTGAAAAAAGTGTATTTTTGCAGGAAGTGGTCATTGAAGAGCTATTGTGTTCCAGGGTCCATCTATGGAGTACCCTGTCTTATTACTGCTCCTGCATGCCTGGAGCCCAGTGTAAGTCATCAAGTCCCATTAGTGCCCAGGCCTAGTTGACTGGGTCATTGAGAATCCTTTGTACCACTTCATCAGCCTGAAAATGTAAATATGATGATATTAGCACTGGGAAAGAAGAGTTTGTTTAATATTTCCAAAACAGAATACAAATAACGATGTATAAACATTAAATAAAAGACAACTAGGAGAAACCTTGGCTGATTCTATCAGAAAAATATAGCGTGTCTATTGAATGGTCCGGCTACTCTTTGCAACTTAATTGTGTATATAGTGGGAGGGGAGGAGGATCTACATCCTTTTCTGAGGATTTGTTCATGTTGTCATTTTCTAGCAAACATTTCAGGCAATATGTGTGTACACTATTAAACAGCGACAGTTATCATTGCAATACATGTTTAGGTCAAACATGCATAGCAGAGTGCACAAATCTATTGGTTCATGCTGCAGTTATATCAGGACAAAGTTCCATTAAGAGTCTTGTCTTTTGATTGCATTTGGTAAGCAGCACGTTAGATTTTAAGTCTTATAGTGGAGATGTGGCTTTTCTGAGTTAAGTAAGAAAGGTTGTACATACTGTATGCTTTTCTACAATGGGTGTGTAGTATTTTCTGTCAGACACTTACCCATGGTAGTGCCATGTAGTCTTTTCAAAGGTTCACCCATGTCGGTGTGCAAGAGATGTGGTTGCTGTAAAGAAGAGTGACAGAAAAATATCAGTGACCACAAGCACAGCAGTATATTGCACCACCATATAATCACAGCATACCCCCCATAAAATAAATATAAACACCTCGACATCCAGGCAAAATGTGTGCAGAGAAGAAATCAACAGACCGGGTAAACATGTGGAGTCACACATAATGCAGATGCTACGATGTCCCGAATTCGATGATGACCTGCAAACAGGTTACTTAGCCCACATTATGGCACCTTAATGATGGCGCCCTGCTAACAGCACACCCTTTTCAAAATTACCAAGGTCCCTCACTGTGTTGAAAGCCCTGCCAAGGTCCCTTGAGCTGTTACAATACTACCACTGGGGTGCGTAGGCAAAGGAAAGAGGAAAGGAAAGGGACTACAGACAGAAATATATGATGCTCACCCTATTCTCCTATACTGTACTCATCTCAGCTTATTTACATATGAAATGAGGTGAGCATTATGCTAACAACCCCAAAGTACACCTCTGTTTGTTAGTGTGTGTGGGGTTGGGGTGGGGTGTTAGGGTTGGAAACCCTAATGTTGTATTTCCCTCTTTTTATGGTTTGATATCAACCTAACTGATGCATTAACATAGTTTTTGCAAAGAATATATATATATATATATATATATATATAATATTGTCTTAATTCACCAGTTAGGGTTCAACCAAAAGCAACAAAAATAGGAAATGTGGCTTTAGGGTTTCCAACCCTATCGTCCACACCCCAAACAGTCAAAAGAACAAGTCCACATGACCAACCACAGACTGCCATGATCTGGTAAGACAAACAACATACAAGTGTTTCCAGATGACACAAAACACATCCATCATCATGGTTCTGCACTTCTGCAGCCATGGATACACATGCACACTTCAACACATAAACACCTACTTCTGACTGCAAAAGGGGCCTGTGCTTCTGCTGCAGATAAGAATGCACAATACCCAACACAGATGACTAAAGTGGTTGTATGTATGTTTTTTATTTATTTGTATACAGTCTAGGAATTATAACCCTTTGAGTCTGGGACTCATTTACAAAGGCTTCACATCATACATTTAGTGAGGAGATATGCAGAGTAATATACAGTACAGTAACAAGTACAGAGACTACAATGGATAAAACATATACAGAGCATCACTGAAGGTGCAAGAAATCCACAGCATATTATTTACAGAGTTTTATTTAGCAGCAAAAGAAGCCTAAACCCTATAGAGGAGTTTATGAGCAATCACAGTAACTGTTTAGCATAACATGGATGTGCCGCACTGGTTTAAATAGCCCTAGCCTTGGGATTGAGAGGGCAGTATCAGGGAGGAAGTTCATCCAGAGTGGCACCCTGTAGCAAAAGGATCTTTGGCTGGCAGTGGTCCTTGCAAAGGGGATGCAGAAGGTAGTAGCATTAGAGCGCTGGGTGGCCCATGTCGGCAAGCATGTTTGAAGGAGCTAGAGACAGTTGGGGGGGGGGCTAACCCTAGTTGTATTTTTTTGGCCAATAGGCAGGTCTGATAGAGAAGTTGCCCCTGGAAATTTAGCCATGATGACTGTTGGTAGAGGTCACAGGTATGAGTGAGGCATTCACAGCCTGTGGCCAGCCGGCATGCCTTGTTTAGAGTACATTTTATGCTGGACAGGGCAGTGTCAGAGGTGGCACCATATATGATTATGCCATAGTCTACCAGGGAAAGGATGGAGCTGGAAATAGCTAGGCGGAGGGCTTCAGGAAGGAGATAGGGCCTATATTTGTACAGGAGGCCAATCCTGATGTTTATAGTGGAACAAGTTGGTGCTATATGCTCATGGAAAGTAAGGGCTGAGTCTAGTGTGACCCCAAGATATTTAAAACTGGAAACTGCATCTAACATGGCACCCTGTGAGTTTAGTATGGATAATTTGGTCATGCTGTTTTTATGTTGAGGGCGGGCAAATAGCATGACCTTTGTTTTTTTGTAATTGAGGAAAAGTTTGTGGGAGGCGAACCATGATTCTATCTCAGTGAAGGAGCCCTGTAAGGATTTTTAAAGCTGAGAAAGGTCTGGGTGTCAGCTGAAGATCACAGCATCATCTGCGTAAAGGAGCAGGCGCTCAATGGAGGCCAGAGGGAGGGAGTTTAAGTATAGGGAGAAAAGGAGAGGGCCAAGGATGGACCCTTGTGGGACACCCGATTGGACTGGGAGGCTAGCAGAAAGGGTGCTATTTATTTTCACATGCTGGGTATGTCCATAAAGATAGTTGGAGAACCAGAGTGCAGATTCTTGGGAGACACCAACAGATAGAAGGGAGTTTATCAGCATACTGTGGTTGACGGTATTGAAGGCCTTGGAATGATCAATGTAGACAGATCCGACCAGTGCTCCCTGATCAAGGGCTTGATGGATAAAGTAGGTAAACTTGAGGTGGGCAGTGGTTGTATTGTGCCCTTTCCTGAACCCATGCTGCTGCTGGCACAGTAGGTGGTGTGTGTCCAAATAGTCAATAAGTTGATCTGCAGCTATTTTTTCCGGCACTTTTGAGAGGGGAGGAAGTATAGAGATGGGCCTGTAGTTACTACTAGAGGTACAGTCACCAATTTTGTGAACGGGAGTTACGACTGCTTTTGCCATAGGGTAGAGAACTGTCCAAGGCATAGGGACATGTTTAATATTTATGTTAGGGGTATAAGGACTGCATCAAGGGTTAGGGAGAGCTGCTTTGCATCAAGTGAGTCTCCACTATGTCTTGTCTTTCCTAGGAACTTGGCAAGATATGTGCGAGCGACACTAAGTGAGATTGTTTTGAAGTAAAAAGGCGGAGCAGTGGGGGGTGGTGCAAAATGTCCAGCAGATGCAGTAAAGAAGTCAGGAGGGAGGAGAGAGCTGAGGTCTGAGAAAGACACATTTAAGGCATTAGCTATCTTGCCAGGGTCTTGGATCGAGACACCATCAACAATAATCATGGATGGGGAGTCACGTGATGCAGAGCACAGAGTAGCTGTGTTCCCCGATAGCTCCATTCTCCTTCCCGTTTATTTTACCATTCGCAACTGTTTAAATCCGCCTCGTACGATTTGTCTTTGCGATTTCAGCAAGAGAGTTTGAGCGGAATGGTTTGTGGGCTTGATGGAGGCAGAAATGTGAAAAGCCCCTCCCAAACACACTCCTCCAGTATCCCCGGAGAAGGCCTCTAAAAAAGCAAGGGCCTTGAGTGTGCAACAAGTGCAGGGCTCCGCGCCAGGAGTCCCGGAGGGCGAGACTTTAATTGTAGCAAGATTTTTAGAGGAATTTCGTCCCTTTAAACAGGAGATGACAGAGATGGCCAGTGAAATCAAAGGCATATCAGCTGTATTAGAAGATTTGACCCGTAGGACTGCGGATAGTGAAGCCAGAATTTGCTCGCTTGAGAGGAATGCTGAGAGGATGGAAGGGGGGGCAACTTTGTTAAAACAACGTGTGGCCAAGCTGGAGCTGAAGGTTGAAGATTTAGAGGGGAGATGTCGTCGCAACAACACAGTGATTTTGGGCTTACCAGAAAAGTAGGAAGGGCCATACCCAATCAGATTTGTGCAGAAATTCGTGGAGAAGATTGCAGGCCCATCTCCATATGGTCCTAGTTATATAATCGAAAGGGCTCATCGTGCTTTACGACCCTTGCCCCCTCCTAATGCCCCACTGCGCACCTTTATTTTTTGTTTCTTAAATTACTTGGAGTGACAGTTTTTTTTTACAAAAGCCAGAGAGGCTAAAGATTTATATTGGGAAGGAGTAAGATTAAGGGTTGCACAGGCTATCCCTATTACAGTGTGGCAGAAGAGATCAGCCTTTAACCCCTTGATCAATAAGCTGATCGCGGCTGGTGTGCACTTTAAAATGGGCTATCCGGTGAAATTTCAAGTCCTGATAGAGGGAGAGTGGAGGCATTATGGCTCTGTGGAGACTGCCCAGTTGGCATTACAAACAGCTTTCCCTAATTTGTTTAAGGACTCTTGAAGCCAGTGGCAGGAACTGCATGGTGAAGGCCTGCGGTTTTTGGGACAGTTGGAAGACACCATACTGCACGTTTCACTCGTCAGAGGGGCTTTGAACTACTCGTTGTAGTATGCGGAACCTTCAACGCGTGAACTGGTTTATAAAATGGACTGAGTCTATATGGACTGGGGCCTAATTTTGGTGCTGGTCCATCCTGAAACCTCTTCTTTTTTTTTTTTTTTTGCACGGGGCCTGAGCAACGGGCTTAAAATGGACTTGATTGAGCTGTCTTTGGCTTAACAAAGGAGATAACACATTATAGTATGTGGGACCTTTGGTGAGGGGATTTGGTAATTGGGTATGTGTTGAGGGGACTTTAGATTAATGATAATAAGAGTTGTTGGCTTAGGTACTTTCCTAGTAGTTGGACTCATGTTGTTAAAAGTATTGGTAGCTATATGTGTTTATATGTGTTGGCCTCAGGTTAAAAGATACCTTGGCAGGGTGGGTTTCACCGGAATATTGTTAATAGTTATTGGTAGGGTTAATAGTTAATGTTAGCGAGTTGATACAACAGTTGTGGATGGGGTGCTTAACAGAAATGTGGAGGCATTTGCCTTGGGGAGCAGGGGTGAGCATGACTGTGTGGCCTGATGTCGTGGACCAATAGAGTGTGGATGGGGGGTATATTGGGGAAAGTGGGGTGTTGTTGGAGGGGTTGGTTCAGGCACAATGTTTTGGTGCATTAGGGATAGGATGTGGATGCTGGGAGAAGGGATGGGATGGTATAGGAGAAGGTATAGTAGCGAAAGTTTTTGTTGAGGGTTGGGTAGGAGAGGGGACTGGCTGGGGGCTTAGGCCATGTAGGTTTTATTGGGATCATAAGGTTCATTTAGGGGGGAGGGAGGGTGCACAAGTTCTTAACTTAAGCGGAAAGATAATAAGCTTACAGGGTAGCATACCTTGTCCTGAGTTTGGAATTTTGGAGGATGGTGTTGTCTGGGGCTTATAAAGTAGCATCCTGGAATATAAATGGTGCCCGTCAGAAGGTTAAGCAGTATGGTATTTTAAAGCACCTAGAGGTGTTAAAGGTGGACATTGTGTTCTTGCAGGAGACACACTTGCTTTTATCGGAATGTAACTCCATGAGGCGATTACAGGTAGGGTCTGTTTTCGCTGCACAAGGTAACACGCACAGCAGAGAGGTGATGATTCTTTTGCGCAGATCTATACCTTCTGTGCCGCTTCAGATTACTCAGGATGATGAGGGTAGATTTGTGCTTGTGAGGGGTATGCTTCAGAATGTGGAGATACTTTTGGGAGCAATCTATGGCCCCAATTCTGACTCTCAGGAGTGTTTTGTTAATCTTTTAGAGACCCTAACCCCTTTTGTGCAGATCCCCATAATCTTAGGGGGGGGATCTGAATCTTGTGTTAGACCCATTGATGGACAGGTCTAGGAGTAGGGCTAGCTATTTTTCCCCTGCTCATCGAGCCCTTGTGGATCTATTGGACCAGTGTGGCCTAGTGGATATATGGAGGGTGGTCCATCCGAAAGATAGGACATATACATTCACCTCAGCAGCTCATGGATCGGCGTCCCGTATAGATTATTTACTTTTTTCTGGTGCACTCCTCTCTGGAGTATTAGAAGCTGAAATTATGCCGGGACCGCTCTCTGACCATGCTGTGGTTGTTGCATCTATCTCTTTTGCCACTATTCCTAAAAGAGGTAATAGATGGAGGATTAATAATCAGATGGTGCGTAGTCCCCAAGTCGTTGAATCTGTATCTAGACAAATAGAGGAATTCATAGCTAATAATGTGGGGGATCAGACTAACCCGGACATGGTTTGGGGTGCGTTCAAGGCATATGTAAGAGGGATTCTGATTGGCATTGCGTCCAAAAGGAAGAAGGAGCGGGTTCGGGTTCTGACTGAGCTATTGGGTAAAATCAGGATTAAAGAAACCGCTGTGTCGGTACAGGCGACTGATGAGGAAAGACTGGAGTTGGTAAAGCTGAGGAATCTTTATCTAAAACTGCTGGGGAACAAGCGGAGGCTGGCCCTAATTAAGACCAAGGCAACTTATTTAGACCAAGGGGAAAAGGCGGGGTCACTTTTGGCTAGGAGGCTTAAACAATTGGAGGCATCTCGTTTAATCCCAGGGATTATGTCTGTAGCTGATGGCCGGGTTAAGACTACACCTGAGGAGATAGTGCAAGAATTCAAAAATTATTTCAATTCCCTGTATAGTAGAATGGAGAATGCCCCTACTAAACAAGAAATGCTTACCTTTTTTGATGGGCTGGATCTCCCTTCATTATCCGAATCTCAACAAGCACAGTTAGTGGCTGATATTACCCAGAGTGAAATTGAAGTGGTTATACAGAGCCTCCCCCTAGATAGAACGCTGGGACCGGATGGATTCTCGGCTAATTTTTATAAAAAGTTTGCCAAGCTTTTATCCCCTCTGCTCCTTAAGCTATTTAGGTATATCCTATCTCATCAGGCGCAGGACCATTCTTTGTTTGAGGCGCTGATTGTGCTAATTCCCAAGCAGGACAAACCCCCGGAACATCCATCTAGTTACAGGCCTATATCTTTACTTAATTATGATGTCAAGATTCTGGCCAAATTATTGGCTGAGCATATTAGTAAGGTTTTACCGGGACTTATTGGCCCAGAACAGGTTGGCTTTATGAGGGGCCGGTCGTCTGCTGATCATTTGCGGACTTTGGCCCATGCTTTCTCGGTGTCTGAGGATGGTAGTACTGCTATGGCTCTGCTGTCTTTGGACGCCAAGAAAGCTTTTGACAGGGTTTACTGGGGATTTTTGTTGGCTGCTATGGAAAAATTTGGGTTCCCTGACCTCTTTTTGGGATGGATTAGCTCTCTCTACTCTAACCCTACTGCGAGGGTTGGCTGTAATGGTGCTATCTCGGACCCCTTTTGTCTCTATGTGGGCATGAGGCAGGGATGTCCTCTGTCCCCACTTCTTTTTAATTTATACCTTGAGCCTCTTATTAGGACAATTGTATGTAAGCGTGACATTGAGGGCATTAGAATCCTAGACTATACGGTGAAAATTACAGCGTATGCAGATGATTTATTGGTTTATGTCACTAACCCAAGGGCTTCTATTCCTGCTTTGTTGGGAGTTTGGTAAGTTGGCCAATTATAGATTAAATTTAGACAAATCGGTGGTATATCCTCTTAACAATTATGTTTTTAAACATGAAGTGGTAGAATTGGGGTTATCTTGGAAATCGGATTACATAAAGTACTTAGGGCTGAAAATGACAAGGGGTTCTGCTAAGATATTTCAATTGAACTTGGATCCTTTAGTGCGAGTCATAGAGTTAGACCTTGAGAGGTGGGTGAAATTACCTATTTCTTCATGGGGGAGGATCAACTTAGTGAAAATGAACGTATTTCCTAGATTGTTTTACCCTTTAAGTATGTTAAATATTTGGTACCACGTCCTGGTTTAGAAGGGTACATAAGATGATTGCCAACTTTGTATGGGGCTACAGGAAGTCGCGTATGGCTTACTCGAAGTTAGCGGCGCCTAAGTGGATGGGGGGACTCAGGCTTCCTCACTTTGCCCTTTATTTCTGGGTGGCTCATGCTTGCATGTATTTGAGGTGGGCGAAGGGTGGAGACGCTTTGGGGCAGCTCTCCTACATGCCGTTATGGCTGCAGGTGGAGCTTGCCCTGATCAGGGAATTTGGTTTTAGACCTGAGGCCTTGCTTTATCTCAAACCTAAATTTTTACCTCCTCAGTTGCGAAACTCTCCAATTGGGGTCTCTGTAAGAGCCCACTCTCAACTTTCGAATTTTTTGCAATATGACCACCTTAAGGATGGGGCACAACCAATTTGTGGTAACCCTCGTTTTACATTAGGAAATAGAATGCTGGGCCATTCCTGGTTGCCTATACCTGAGGATTGTCGTGTGAGAGATTTTCTCTCAACTGAGGGGGAGGTTCTCCCCTCCGTTGAGATTTTGAGCAAATTTGGGTTGCCCTCTAAGGCGATATTCAAGATATATCAGGTTAGGCACTTACTGGTTGCCCAGCTGGGTAGTGGGGTAGTTCGAATCCTAGGCTGGAGTTTTTGGCTCCCTTGAGCCTTTGGTGGGAATACAACATACAATTTCTAAAATATACTCGGTGTTGTTTGAATGGGTATATTCTCAAATCCCTGGCAAGGGTCTTACTGGACTTCTGTTTTTCCGGATCTGGCGCTTAATTGGAAAGCTTTGTGGATGAACTGTCATAAGTTCCTTTTGCAGGATCGGTTAAAGCTGATGCAGTTTAAGATTCTTCATAACATTTATTATTCCCTGCAAAAGTTAGGCAGGTTGAAGCTGACAAATGACTTTAAGTGTTTTAGGTGCCAAGCAGGGGAAGGAGATTTGATGCATGTTTTTTGGCAATGCCCTAAAGTAACCCCATTGTGGATGGAGATTAAAAGGAATGTGAACCCGTTATTGGGGTTGAGTGACCTATTTACTCCAGAGATATGTCTGCTGGGCGATGTCTCTGGCATACCTGTTAAGAATAGAAGGTATCACATAGTTTTAATTGCGGCTACATGCAAGAAAATGGTGCTTAGGCACTGGAAGGACTCTGTTGTGCTAAGTTATACCGAGTGGTTGGAGAAGTTGTTAGCTTGTTTGAGGATTGAAAGGATGACGGCTGTCCTCCAGAATAAGCTTTCCAAGTTTGATAAGATCTGGGGTTCCTTTTACGCCCTTTTCTCTGTCTAGAGTGTAGGAATTAGCTAGTATTGGTGGGTATGCTACCTTCTTGAGCTTGTGCTGGGAGGGATGGGGAGGGTTGGGGGAGGGGTGAGGGGTCTGTTACAGGGTCTGCTCCCATTGGCATTTGTATGTACGCATATGTTTCATGTTTTGCCTGTGGTGAATTGTTGATTCATACCCCTGTAACTAAAACTAAATAAAGAGTTAATGGAAAAAAAAAAAAACAATAATCATGGATGGAGGAGGAGAAGGGGACTTGCCACTAAGTTCCTTCATATCGTCCCAGAACATCCTCCCATCGTCCCAGGTGGCAGTAAGTTTGGACTGATAGAAGGCTGCCTTAGCTTTGGTTTACAGTAAGAAACTGTATATGTGACTGTAGAAGGGCGGGCACTATTGAGATACAGTTGTAATTCTGGTACTGTATCTATTGCAGCATAGACACAGGCTCTGCAACTGCCTGAACTTTTGCATACGGTCTGGAGTGCATGTCTTATAATGTGCAATTGTACAATATTTCTACAGTAGGTGTTTCATCATATATCCAAGGGTTAAATTGAGCAGGAGCCCACAGGAACTCAGTTCAACCACCTCTTAAAAAAACAGCATGACAGTTTCAACACCTCTGTCATTTTTCTCTACTGACCTCTATAGAAGGGTTCCACCACCTAAAATTGACAGTTCTCCCTCCTAGAACTCTAGATGTGAGAGTTCACCCACTTGTTTACAGAACTGTGTTATCCACATGGGCCTGCAATTCTGCAAACAGAGCTTCTCTAATCTGGTTATCCTACATATGTATATGTATGAACAAAAATCAAGCCCCACAGTGGCCTGGATGTGTATGTCTTAAGTCATGAAAGTATATCTGTGTATACAGAATTACAGGCTACACAGAGACTGTGCAACTATATCTGAAGTATTGTCATGATCTAGGTATTCTGAATTTGTGTGTATATATATCGTTATATATTTATATATATATATATATATATATATATATATATATATATATAATATAATATATATGTGTGTGTGTAATTGCAAAAGAACTGTGTTAATGCTCTAGTTAGGGTTACAACCACAAAAGTAGGTAAATGTGGCATTAGGGTTTCCAAATCTAACACCCCACCCCCACGCTGCACACACCAACAGGCGTCAGGGGTGTGCCTAAGGGTTATCAGCCCTAACACTCACCCCATTCCATAAGTAGATATGTTGAGATGAGTACAGTATAGGAAAATGGGGTAAGTATTGGGGCCGATTACCTCAAGGTACACCCCCAACACCTGTTGGTGTGTGCAGGGTAGGGGTCGGGTGTTAGGGCTGGAAACTCAAATGCCATATTTCCATACTTTTGTCGCTTTAACCCTAACTAGAGCATTAATGCAGTTTTTTGCAATTTATTTCCTTACTTTTCAGATATCCCTTCATAGATGCATATATGTATTTAGCTGTGGATACAACAGTGACAAAATTGTCAGCATAACGATCTTATTACCCCACTTCATGTACCCAGTACAGAAAATTGTCAAATCCCCACCAAAACATAATTCTGCACAACTGCAATGCAATTCCAAGCCATAGGTGCGTAAACACATTTTGGCAAGGATTTGAAGAATGACAGCTGTGACATACATGAGGTGGGGTGGTGGGGTAATAAGAATGCTATGTTGAAAATATTGGGTCAAAATATTGAAAATTTCCAAAGTTACGAGTGTGCATAGCAAAATTGCAATGAATGGTAATAACTTTGGTATTGTTACATATTTTGACCCCAAATTTTCAACATAGCCTTCTTATGACCCCACCTCATGTTCCCAGTAGAGAAAATGTTTGAATCCCAACCAAAACGTAATTCTGCACAACTGCAATGCCATTCAGTGCCACAGGTCTCAAAACACATTTTAGCAAGGATTTGAAAAATGACAGCTGTGACATACATGAGGAGGGGACATAAGAAGGCTATGTTGAAAATCTGGGGTCACAATATTGAAAATGTCCAAAGTTACACACATGCGAAGCAAAATTGCAACAGATGATCATAACTTTGGCATTTTTTTATATTTTGACTCCAATTTTTCAACATAGCCTTCTTATGACCCTACCTCCATGAGCAATTTGACTGTTATTATGCAAATCCTGCCCAAAAGGTGAATTTTTCAAGTGACAGTGAAATCAGCTTTTGGACTGGAGTGGCATAGTGAGAGTCATATTATTCATGAGGTGGGGTCCCCAAACGGCTATGTTGAAAATTTGGTGCAAACCTCTCAAAAAATGGCTGAGTTATGAATAAAAGTTGAAACCCTCACTGAAATACATTGAAACGCATTTACCTTCGATCTCATATTGCAGTTGCTGGTTCCAGCACCAAGACGTGTCTTCAATCGGTGAGCGTATCTCGAACCTGGGACCTGTTCAGGTGAGTGAGGGTGTATGGGGTTATACTGGAGGGTGTGAGGTGGTGGGTGGTCAGGTTGCGGGGGGTGATCAGTGAGGGACCCTTTTCTTTGTTTACAGGTTTGGAAAAAATCATTGTGGGACCGTTTTCTTTCTTTCAGGATTGTACCTGAAATGGGAGGGTGGGGAATGCCACTAGACACCAGGGAATACATTTTCATTATTGGGGACAGTGATCAGAGAGTTGAGGTGCCACTAGATCAATAGTTCTCAGACTTTGTCATAGTGAGCCTCTCCCAAGGCATGGAAAAGATCTTGAGCCTCACCAAAATACTGAAATAATCTTTGGCCTTCCCCATAGAAAAATAGTATACCTTGTACAGTACATCAGGAGTTAAACTCCTTTGCGTAGTTGACTGTCATTTTATTCAAGGAATTATAATCCCTCCTGTAACCATCTCACATGACAAGGTTACTTGCTCGATATTTTGAGTCTCAAAAAATTGTCTTCCTCTTGTTGCAATACATTCATTGGTCAAACTACATTCTCTGTCTGCTTTCCCTCTACCTGGAATAACATCATACCCATCACTGCCTCTCCTGCTCTTACCCTGCTCTTCAGCAACTTCCCCAATATTCTTTTGCTTCCTCCTGCTCTTGCTCCTAGTACTTGTCAGCTTAGCGCATGTATTTGAGCTGTTCTGCCAGCAGTCTGATTGGTCAATTGTTATGTCTCATTGCATGTTCATTGTTCCCATTTGTTTGTAATGTTGTTCATTTTGAATTGCTTGACTGTTCTGCAGTTCCCTTTTGAACTGTATTCACTCCCTAACCTTCCCTGGGTACACCTGAAATGAGCCTTGGCTCAATGTGCCTTTCCTGGTCAAAGATTTGTAAATAAATTCACCTACCATTATCTTATTTCAGTTTGCCTCATCCCTTCTCACAAATTATCAAAAACTCAAAAATAAAACACAGTATTTTTTTCAGACTTGCTTGAACCTCCCCTGAAAGAGGTTGGGGCCTCCCCAAGGAGGCTGACCTCACCATTTGAGAAACCCTGCACTAGACATTAAGGAAGAAATACTCAGCAACAGGGACAACGATTGATCAGCGGGGGGGGGTGCCAATAGACACCAGGGAATACATCACAATAACGGGACGGCGATCAATTGGAGGTTGGAAGTGCCACTAGACACTAGGGAATAAATGTTCAATAAGGGGATGGTGACTGGAGGGTGGGGGGTCACTAGACACTAGGGAATATAGCAATCAGCAGGTGGGGGGGTGCCACTAGACACCAGGGCAAGGAAGGCTCACACTTGACACTGCAGCCAGCAGCACGAGTTCAGGTGCAGCTGCAGAAGTCAAGAAATTATCGTTGTTTTCATACAGAGAATGCGGGGGAATTACTCTTCTCGCTAAGCTGGGCACCCAGGATTTTGGGTGCCCAGAAAATGTATTTCTGGCCATACACTTAATAAACAAATCAGAATCTAGCTAAATGGGTTTCTGATGTTTGTTTATTAAAATCCCAACATTTTTGTGTATTTTCCACATTTGTTGGTTTGTGGAAAAAATCAACAAGAAGGCAGTAGGCACGGCACATAACATGGTTGGTGCCCTGCCAATTAAGTGATGCAAAAGCAAAAAGGGGCACTGGCGGCATCATATTTGTACTTTCGCCACAAAACATTATCTGAAAAACACTACTGTGCATGCGCAGGTCAGAAAACACAAAAAGTTAAAGCCTAATAACTGTGTGTTCTTTTGATATTTTTTCAGCAGACCTGTTGAAGGCACTACCTTGGGTCATGACACATGTCCCCTGCAAATCTGGAGCAACAATTCCTTTCCATGTAGGCTGTAGACGGGCAAAAAACAAAAACAATGTTACGTATAGGAAAAAAATAGTTTTTTTTCTAAAAATTACGCATGCAGATCTCAGAAACCACACAAGCAGCCATCACAAAAAATGTCCACACATCAAGACTTTGCCACCTAGACAAGACATACAAGATTTCAGCTCATTCCATCAAAGAGAGATAAAGATATTAATGTAAAAATGTGAGGTTTAACATTAAACAGGCTACTCAACCCTAACTACAGGGGCGCTATTGCACCCCTATAATATATGAGTACAGAAGTACAAGGTCCATATGTGACTGTGCTTCTGTAGCCGGAAGTATGGTATATGTGTATGTCTTTCACTACGCAATTGTATGTGTGTCTCCAGGATCACAGGCTCCAAATAGGCATGTCTTTCTGAAGACAACTACTGTGCAGCTCAGGGTATTTTGTCTTTCTATATCTGGCTACAGAAGTGCAGGCCTCAGACAAAATTACTCGTAGTTTAGGAAGCAATAATTTTATCTCTGGGTGCACTAGCACTGCTTCCACATGCATAAATAGTCTTGGTATATGAGTAGTGTTGATTTCTATCTGCACTAACAAGGGGAGTGTGTATGTCTTGAACTATACATGTGTATCAATTGCTACTAAATATAAAAGTTAGGATAGCAGTGTCATAGATTCTAACCTACAACCAGAAGTTGGTAAGTGTTGTAGTGTGCTTGTGTCTCATGGTAGCAGAAGTTCTGTACCATAATGATGGATGTCTTTTGTGTCATGTGGAAATATTTGTATGTTGTTTGTCTTACCAGGTGATAGCTGTCTTTAGTTGCTTGTGTGGTCCTGTACCTTTGGCTGCTTGGAGAGGTGAGGGGTTAAGGTTGGAAACCCTAATGCCACATTTCCCTACTTTTTTTGCTTTAAGTTGAACCCATAACTGGTGTATTAATGCATCTTTTTGCAATGAATTTCCTTTCTTTCTGAGATCGTAGAATTGTATCCTCATTCATCTGGCTGTGGAAATGCAGGGCCCTCTGGGGCCTGTGCATCCATGCAACTACATATGTAAACTCACAGGACCCTTTGAGCACTGCACCAAATGTGTAGTCCATCAGGCTGTGGAAGTGTGGAACCCTCAGTGCCCCGCACTTCCATGTGGCTACAGATGCAGATGTATAGCACCTTTCAGGTTCTGCAACAAGTAAAGAGTCTGTCTGGGTGTGGAAGCAGAGGGCCCTTTAGGCGCTGTGCTTTCATGTCAAGTGAGGCATCTAACTAGCTGCAGAAGCAGAGGGACTAGATCACAAAAGATATCTCGCGAAAGAAGATCACAAAGAAGAATCTCATCTCATGAAAGAAGAAAGTCTTTCATGTGCTTCTTTTGATATGAAAGAAGATCACAAAACAAGAAATCTCATGAAAGAAGAAATTTCTTCTTTTGTGAGATTCAATTCTTCTTTCGTGAGACTCATGAAAGAAGAATTTCACCTCATGAAAGAAGAATGGAGAACCCTCACTAAGCCTTCCACCTAGGATTTTAGGGATGTCCCAAAACCATATTTTGAAGTAATTTTTTAAAAAACAAATTCCAGACTGAAGCTAAATGGGCCCCTTTCAGCTAAATTAATGTTTTCGCTCTTCTCCAGGGCATCTTTTTATGGGTTTTAATTTTTTTTAAATAACAACCCCCCCACACATGCTTTTCTTACAAAAGAACAATTTTGGTTCACGAAAGAAGACTCTTCTTTCGTGAACCAGAAAATCTTCATTTGCATTGGACATATAAATGAAAGACCCTACTGAGCATACTCAGAACTGAAATTTCAAATTCTTATAACTCAGGAATTTATTATTTTTTCACCAAACCAAAGAAAAGAGCATCTTTCTAGGACAAGCCTCTTTTAAATGAGAGGAAAGGTCTCTTGATCTGGCAAGTTTCATGACAGTCTGATGAGAATTCCAAGATCCAAACTCTGCAAAAAGTGGAAAAATGGGGAGGGGGGCCTGATGTGTTGTCTCATCTACAGCCCAGATGGTTTGAAATTTCATTCTTAAATGTGCAGGGTAGAAAGGGATTATCCAACAAGATAAAGGTGGCTAACAGGCAACTAGTGTGCAAAAATGGCAAAGAAAGAGAACTTAACTTGTCTCTGTAGTTAAGTAGCTTTTATTAATCATAAATGCTCATACAGACTCACCCCTGCTGCTTACTCGAAACATCATTTTACTGAAAAAAAAAAAAAAATTGCTGAACTGTGACTGATTTGCCAAAAAATTGTGTTTATTGTCTAAAAATGTTCCCAGCAACCAAGTGTTACAGCCCCTTCGTGACTTTGTAGCTCTTTCCAGACTGCAAGGCGCCAAGGAAATCGCAGGCCTTTCAGTTGCTAATTGAGCTGTTTTCGCTCAGACTGCTAGCCTTTGTGTTGCCCCACTATTAATTCGAACTACTCTCTCCTTTCTCTAGCCAAGGGCGGTATACATTTATCTTGTGTAACTCCGTTTTAAACTTCCCCAAACAAGTCGCATACGGAACAACGACCCCTGGGACCTATATAATCTTCCATTGGCCCACTCCACTCTGCACAGGCACTTCTATCAGCCCCCACTGAAGAAATATATCTCTTGCAATTCAGGCATTTTCCGTCCTCCTGTCCATTTTCCTTCCCTCAACAAGGGACCCACATGAAATAAATTTTGTTCAGAGACGTGCCACTGTCAGGGCTACTCATAGATCCCCTTTTAGTACATACTGACCCCTATCTTACCACAGCAGTAACTACCCATACAACACATTTGGGGACCTAAAGGCTCTGGTTAGCAGCTCCCATGATAGTACACTCCACTTTTTGATTAAGCTACCATGGCAGGTCTCGGCTGGCTTTAATTACTAGCCTGCATTTCCCTAATACCTAATATTAGTGGACCCCATGACAGATCTGACTCTAATAAAAGGACATGCCCTATGCCACTGGGACATCCACATACTAAGGCTATGTATTCATTATGCTGCCCCGGTTGGCCCTGATTCAGTCAAATTTTGTTGAACCCACTCGAAGGGGGACTGCAAACTACTCAGCTATGCATGGCCCCAAACCCCAGCCACCCATATGCTGCATAGCCGGCTGTTACTCTGCATGGACCTTAATCTACGTACTGGCAGGGCAACACAAGAGGTCAACTCGGTCCCTGGATCCCTGCAATCTAACCGAGACAAAATGCAACAAGGCCCGCACTTTTAAACATCTCCTTGCCACTCTGAGAAGTTTCATGCTCCTCCTACTACTGTGATCAGGAGACATCGAGCTCAATCCTGGCCCCACAAAGTTGATTTCATCTCCAACCAAAATTACTACCCTAAAAGGAATCCGTTTTCTGCATGCCAATGTCTGCAGCCTTCTAGAAAAGTTGGATTCTGTCCAGGCCTGGATTATCCACACTGCCCCAGACATACTTGTGATCTCGGAATCCTGGCTTCAGGCATCCACACCAGACAGTGAGGTTAATATCCCCAACTACCTCCTTTTCAGAGCAGATAGAAAGACTGGGGGAGGAGTAGCCATTTATGTTAAAAACAAATTTACAGTATCTATATTAGATGTTACTTCCATTGCAGGGGCCTTTGAATGCCTGTCTCTCAGGGTTGAACTGTCCCAATCTGTGGCACTCCGCATAATAGGTTGCTATAGACCCCCAGCAGCAGGACCACAGCTCCTGGCTCATCTGTCTTCACAAATGGACATGACACCTCTGGAAACAATTATATTAGGTGACTTTAACTATGACTGGATATCGAACGGATCGCTACCCCAAAACAATTATGCGACTCCCCACAGGTTCACCCAAATAATTACAGAACCAACGCACATCAACAAGAAAAATCCAATGAAAAGCACACTTCTGGACGTCCTTCTTGTCAACAAACCACACTACTTTTCCCATTCCGGTATCCTTCCAGCAGATGTTAGTGACCACTGTCTCATAGCTGGCATAGAGCCATCTTGAACCCACTATCTACATCAAAGTTTTCTACTAAAAGAACCACATGGAACTTTGACCCTCTGGCCTACATACAAGAACTAAAAAACTCCTTGCTCTGGCAGACTTTCTACCTGGCTAAATCAGTGGGTGATGCCTATAATGTTCTCCATGAAATCATAGCCAGTGCCCTAAACAACCATGCTCCTCTAGTTAAAGCATGAATAAAAACCAGAACCTGCCGTTGGTTTTTCACTGGATCTGAAGAATGCTTTACTCAAAAGAGAACAGCTATGGAAAAAGGCCTGGAAATCGCAGGCCGATGCAGATTGGTGTCTCTTTAGGACAGCTAGAAATGCCTGCATGAAAATGGTCAGAGAGGCCAAGGCCAAGGCCAATTATTATCGAAACAAATTACTATCCGCATCCAACAGCCCAACCAAATTCTGTTTCACCATAAAGGAACTGTCTGGACACTCCCCAGGTAGTGTACTACCCTCCAAAATCACCATGGACAATGTCACTATCAGTGATAAATCTGAAATTCTTCAAGACTTCAACAACTACTTCGCCACTGCAGGCATGGCATTTGATAATGCACCAGTAAGTAGTCTCCATCCACAGCTCACCGCCCAGCCTCCAGACCAAAGTAACAAAGATACGATCTTCTCCTTTTCCCCAACCACCATAAAAGAAGTTGAAGACCTTATGCTATGGCTAGATACCAGAAAAAATGCAGGAGCCGACTCCTTCGACCCATACTTTCTGAAAATAGCATACCACATACTTGCCCGACCTATATCACACTTATTCAACCTGTCCCTAGCCCAGGGCTCTATCCCCACGGAATGGAAAACTGCTCATGTTATCCCCTGTTTAAAGCAGGGGACCCATGTGACCTGAACAATTATAGGCCAATCTCTCTTCTACCTATACTCTCACAAATGCTGGAAAAAGTTGTGGATTTATAGCTGAGATTGTTTCTAGACAACTCTACATTGCTTAACCCCATGCAGTCTGGCTTTAGAGCAAAGCATAGCATTGTTATGGCGCTGGCCAAAGTCACTAATGACTGGCAACAGGACCTTGACAACAAAAAGTTTGTTTGTGCTGTGTTTTTAGACCTCAGCAAGGCCTTCGATACTGTCGACCACTGCCTACTTCTCTCCACCTTAAAAACCATAGGTATGGATTTAATCTCACTGAACTGGTTCCAGGATTATCTCTCTGATAGGCAGCAACAAATTTAAGGCTGAAGGTGAGCTCTCTCCTCTCAAACCGATAAAAAGAGGGGTCCCACAGTGTTCCATACTGGGCCATCTACTGTTCGTCATCTACATTAACAACTTGGACCTAGGCATTACAGAAGCCAGTATCCACTTGTTTGCCGATGATATGGTGCTCTATCTAAGCCGTGACTCCCCTGGAGCCGCATGCACAGATCTACAAACTGAATTCAATACGCTGCAGCATCAGCTTCTCAGCAAAAAGCTACTGCTAAATGCAAAAACAAACTAAGGCCATGCTCTTTACCCCATCTAGCACTAGGGCCTACTCTGCTGCTGCTGGTACCCTTCCTCACATAACTACCCTTTGAGGCGAAGATCTTGAGTTTGTGCCTAAATTCAAATATCTGAGTATATGGCTGGACAACAAACTCTCATTTGCAGAGCACACAGAAGAACTGATGAAGAAGCTTAGGCAGAGGCTTGGCCTCTTCTTCAGAATTAAACATCTTCTGACCACAGACGCAAGAAGACAGATTGTTCAAGCAACTATCCTATCATTAATCGACTACGCCGACATTATCTATGGCCAATGCTCCATCTCACACCTTGCAAAACTGGATGTCCTGTACCACAGAGCGTTAAGATTTATAACTGGTCTCCCATCCTCCACACATCACTGTTCTTTATATGCAGCCATAGGGTGGCCTTCCCTTCAATACAGGCAGTGTAGAAATGCAGCACTCTGCACATTCCAAGCCCTTACCAACAAACTCCCAGATTACATTGTTGCCTGCCTCCCCCTGAGCCCAACCAGTAGCTATGCACTAAGAAGCCACTCGCTAATTTCTCTGAAAATCCCCAGGATCACTACCCACTTTGGTAGGGCTGCCATAAGCCACGCTTTGCCTATGCTCTGGAACAGGGTACAAAGATCCTGGAGACTCAGCTCTTCTGTCAGTTTTGCCCTGTTTAGGATCATTCATGATGAAACATTCACCGAAATCTGCAAGTGTTTCCATAGTTCCTAGCTGTCCTGCTGGTGGTTCACTCCGTATCCTTACCACATCCAGCCACAAACCTAGTTCCTCCCCTGCCTATTTTAATCAAGTCCACTAGTCAGCTGCCATAGTGGCCCTCGGCACCCAAGGCACCACTTCTCCCATATTACTCTTCTCTCACCGTTTAAGCGGAACATAAAGACCTCATTAGGGGCCCCTATGCAGCCCAGGACCCTCACCCAAGTATGGTAAATGGTCACTGAGGGCTGAAATGCAAAGAATTGTACCCTCTAATGGAGGGTTGACTAATAATGACTAAACATACCACCTCAACTTCTGCATACCTGGAGTCTGTATATACCACAGCAAAGTTGAGTGATGCATGTATGTTCCTACAAGAACGCTTGGAATGTATATCGTGCACCTACCACTTTTCTGTAAATTTGTTTGTAACTCTTTGCATATGTTGTACTTTGTATTCTCAATCTATGCATGTATAACTCTCTTGGACAACAGCAGGTCCATCTTGTAAATGAGCTTGCTCAATGATAATTGCCTGGATAAATAAATACTTGATTTGATTTGATTTGATTTTGTGTGATGATACAACCATTTCTTATTGAGTTCAACTGCTGACTACAGAGAGGCACAGGGCTATTGTGATGTCACCAATATTGTGATAGCTTTTCTCTGATTGGTTTAGTATACCATTGTGCTGTACCCACACTTCAAGACAATGATTTAAGCAATAAGGCCTGACAGGGTGCGGGTCAATGTGGGATTTACCAGTACCTTGTGTGACGTGCAACACGGAGCAGCTAAGTGTCAAAAACCACACCAAGTCTAGTTTAATACAGCAGTGACCTGCCCCCTAGAGTGCCTTAAAAAACTGATACATATTGATGTAATACCTCTGGCATTTGAATTAAAAGCTCATTATTAGATAAAGAAAGAAAGATAGATAGATAGAGAGATATATAGATAAATAGATAGATAGATACACAGACAGACAGAATCTTTATTTTTATACAGGAAAACATGTTGTTAGGATTTTGCAACCCTGTTCACAAGACAGTCCTGTTTGTACCTTATCAGTTACTCTACAAATACAAATACCGTATGTAGACATTTGACAAAACATCAACGTGCATGCAAATATGTAACCAAATAACATACATTTAGGACATAATAGTGTCTAAAATTATCTCTAGCCACAATGACATATAAGGGTACAAATTAGTCACTGCACAAATAAAAGCCCCATGGGAAGGAAACAATCTTACTGCAAGGGGTAAGTCATTCCATACTTCAGCTGCTTGAAAATGCAAAGTTTTATCCCCATATTTATTTATTGGTCCTGTCCAAGTGAATTTTATTTACATGCACTGACCTCTTTAACTCTCGGATAGATTTACTTTCTTTGCCAAATACAGTTTGTGTAATGTAATGGTTAGGGTAGAATGTCTGATATTTATGGAGGATTTTTAACCAGGTTTTAGCATATCCAGCATCAAATGATTGCCAGTTTAATCTTGCAAGCATAATGCAATGATAGGTTTTAAAGTCGCAATGTAAAATAAATTATTAATTTGGAAAAGTTGATAGAAAGTGACACTCAATTGTGTAAAAGAACAGCTTTCCATAGAAAGAGCTGCAGTGTTTTTATATTTTTTCCATTAAAATCAACCCATCTAAGTACTGTATATGTATGATGCAAAGCTTTCAACAATGCTACTGGATACTCTTAGCATGAGTCAAGAAATGCACTTTTCTGTGCAAGAAAGGTAGTGTTTTAAAAATGTTTTAATGGAAACTGCCATTTCATCCTAAGTGCCACCTCATCATTGTAGCCCTCTTTACATGACAGGCTCTGCACCGCGACAAGTGGTGCAGTGCAACTGGAACATTACCTTTTTTGTCATGTAGAGGTAAGCTGCATTGTATCCCAAGGGAGTGTTCACTGTCCTGGCATTCCCTGTTTTTCTGGGTTCACCATTGCATTTTAGTGTTTTGCGTCACTCAGTGTGGCTATTTTCCTCAGCGCTCACTCTGGTCTGGGAGAGAGTCTCATGAAACCCTCCTGGATCCCCTTTCACTTACCCTTGTTGCATTTCACCATACCCGGTCTGAGGCTCGTTTGTGGAATATTGTAACCCAGTTCAGCAGAATATATCTTCAGAAACTGTAAAGAAAGCTGAACTCAGTAAACTTATTATTTTTCTGAAATGGGGGCAAAAATGTACTTTGAAAGTGCTTCAAAAGTGGAGCCATGATAATGGACGTGTGCTTATGCATATTCATATTACAAGGGATATTAATGTGCATAAGCGCAGGCCCAGTATCACGGCTCCACTTTTGGAGCACTTTCAAAGTACTGTTTAGCCCATTTTGGAAAAATTGCTAGTTCACCGAGTTCAGTTTTCTTCCCACTATCTGAAGATATACTTAGCTGAACTCAGTTACACTATGTGACGTGAAACGTGCCCCCCCGACACACACTGAAGCAAGTCTTGGGCTCCCAGCTGGACAGAAAGATGGAAGAACTGCCAGAAGAGCCATGAGATCGTTGTATTCTGCTGCAGTGTACAAGCTGAGGGTAGTGATGCAAACAGAGTGGAGCGAGTGGTGGGGAACTGCTACGATTTGTGTTAGGCTCCATGTAAAAGGGGCTTATGTGCAACATCTTCTTACAACCTCATGGGCAGTATCACTGATAAGAAAAGGTCCTTTCCTGGCAATGATCTGTTGCGATTTCAATCATCCTCCAACATGCGCACATCTTTCACAATCACAAACCTTTCCCTTCCACACCCTTCAGAGTCACAAGCTCCTGCCTCTGCCATTTCAGTTAGCATTACCTGTCTACAGAGAATAAGATGAAATGAACTGCATGTGGCACTTTTTCATTTCCTAAATGAAAACTGGCCATCCTGTGCTAACTGTTTGATAGTTTTCATTTCAGCAATGAAAGGGCATTATGTGGTTCATTTCATCTTACTCTCTTTGTGGAGTTAATGGTAAAAGAAAATGGGGGAGCAGCTTGTGACTGTGAAGGGTGAGTGAGTATGTGTTTGTATATGCTTTGGAGGAGTAAACAGCAAAGGGGATTTTGAGGAGATAAAAATCAATAATCAGTTATGAAACAGAAAGGTGCATTTTGTATTAATGCACAGAGGATGGAATTGTGATTTTTAAGAAGAAAATATTTAGATCACCACATTTTTAGGCTACAAAATGCATTTTTTACTCTTAATATTTCTAGCAACAGTAAAGTGTTTTTTTGTCTCTAGTATCCATGAATCCTGTTTTTTGCCTTATAGTCACTTTCTCTTTGTCCACACTTTTATTTGCCATAATTCTGCTCAAACATTTTGACAAGTTATTTTCCATGTTGTCTTTTTTAGTTCAATGTCGACATGTGGAAGAATATTTCAATAGGATGGGGAGTTAATTTTGGCTTCTGAAGTTTAGTAGCACAAGTCAAAGGAAGCCTAAAAACACTGGGCAACGTCTGATTTGCCATATGTCAGAAATTATGGAACCAGTGTGGCCCAGTGAAGGTCAGACAGTCTGCCCCCTGTCTCTTTCAAAAGTGTTGACTCAAGTGCAGGGAAAAAAGTGAAAAACTTTACTCATCAGTAATCCACTAATCCAGGTTATAGGTCAGTTGTGTGTCACGGAAGACACATCAGGATATAGCTTTGAAAAAACATGTAATATTTTGCCACAATCCATTATATATATTTGTATTCCTCTCACCTTCTTTATGTACTGTATTAGTTAAACATTTCTGCATGAAAGTGGTATGTTTATTTATAGAACTGTTGTAAAAACAAATTATGCAAAATAAACATGTTATCTTGGCACCCAGCACACAAGACAAGATGTTATCTTGTATATTGGCTAGGTCATTGTACCCAGATGCTAAAACACATACTCAGATTTCATTGGCTAATAACTGTTGGGGAATCCCAACCTATTCCCACATTAAAAAGGCCCCTTCCAACACCCATTCACTTATCTTAATACTACTCCACCCTCCGCTGCTCACACTTTGCCCACACATACTATGACTGCCCTGGCATGCATTCCTCTACACATTATTTAAAGGAAAATGGCACACAAGGATGTTACGGCATGTAGTCATGTAAAAATGCCCAATTAGGGATTCAGTAGAGAAAGATTTTTTTTTACCTTTAAAGTATTTTATATACTTTCCTATTTCAAGAGACGTCCAGTGCCATCATGCACAAAGTGGCCAGATTGCTGTGCACTAGATATGCTAATTAGTGCTGCTGACTTTAGCCATTAGACTAAATTAGCTCTTTTTTGGGAGCTCCTGACTGACTTCACTGTTCTGGTTAAAATGCTGCAGACTCTAGCTATACTGTGTTGTCATGAAGTGTTGTTTAGCTACTCTAACATTGGTTAAGTACAGCATTATGACCTATTTAACGTATGTTATCTTGTTTGTGACATATCTGCTATCACGATAAAGTTTCATCTTGTTAGTAGATATGTCACCTTTATCTGGTGAAATTTAGTCTCACTGGTGTAGAAAGTCAGGTAGAGAACCTTCTAATGAACAAATGGAAAAAGAAAATACTTCAGAAATAGAAAGTAACTACTGTAGTTAGTTTTGAAAACAAGTAATGCTTTCTGTTGACTACTTTGGGGCTACTAGTTCTTTAAAGGGGAACGTAAACCCGGTATTCACATTTTTAATGAATTTGGGAATGGGTGCATGTGAGCGGCCTTCTTAATTTTCCAACTGTAGCCATTTTTGTCTGCTTTCAAATAATATTGTCTTTTCGTTTTCTAGAAACCTTTTTAAAGCTGCTTTCTATGTTGTCTTGTGCAAGCGCAAGCAACATCTTGTGGTAGTAGGAGAAATGCAGAGGTGTCTCAGTTTTGGCAAATGCAGGGCACGCTTTAGAAGGTGCATCCCTCATTACCCAATTAGTGAGCGTGCTAGCACTGACACAAGTTTATGCAAAGTGCCATCAACTTGAAACAAACTTGTTGCTGCAATCAGAGACAAGCTCATCATGCAGCAGCACAGATGACATGCTCTACGTGCCTTTCCTGATGACACATTTCAATAAACGTGGTGGCAGTGGCAGGAGAGCAAACAGCTATTTGCTTTCTAACATCTCTGCCTCACTACCCCACTGCTACCTGCCTGTAAGGTGGGAGGAGGTGCTGTCCTCACTTGCCTCCTCCACGTCCCGCTGTGTCCGATGCCAAAGTTTCTCCCAGCCATATGGAGCAGGCCACAGCCTAAGCTGCTTACAGGCTGAGAGTATTCAGTGCCCAAAGGCACTTGTACTCTAAGCATGATCCAATTGCACTGGCAGACCCCCCCACCTGGTGACATTGGGGTGCTTTATCCCCTCCAAACATCCTTTAATGTGGCACACAGGGAGCCCACCCTAGTGTGCCAAAACCTGCTGTGGTGTTTCCGACACCCCCAACTTATCCTCCAACCTTGGGGTGAACAATCCCTTGGTCAGCATTGATCCCCAGTACAGTAGCACACTGGGAGCCCACCCCAGTGTGCCAAATTCCAGTTTCCCTGTAAAAACAGAAAGCGGACCCACAACATCTTTTTTTTTTTAACCTGAAAAAAGAAAACAGTTTCTTGCCATTGCTGCCAGCCCCTCCCCCAACCCGCACCCTCCTCTGCACATCCCACCTCCCCAGACCCCCCACCCATACTTACCTGCAGAGGTTGGGAGCAGCAGTCTTCAGTGGACCGGGAACATGTCTGCACTCTTCAAATGCCAACTGCAAAGTGAAGAAATGATGGTAAGTCCTATAATGGCATTGAATGGGGGGCTTTCAATTTAGGTTGATATCTCAGCCATTTTGGGGAGTTTCGGTCCCAAATTTTCAAAATGTGGTTCTGGGGACCCCACCTCATGAACACAGTCACTGTCATTTTGTTATTTGGTCCTGAAAGGTCATTTCATAGTCACTGCACGGAATCACCTTTCGGGCCTGATTAACAAAATGACAGTGCCATTGTTCATGAGGTGGGCTCCCAAAAAGCCTGTGTTGCAAATTTGGTGAAAAAATTTCAAAAAATGACTGTGTTATGAGCATGCATTGCGCAGTTTCCATGCACACTCCTAACTTTGAGAATTCTTAATATTTTCACTCCAGATTTTTAATATTGCCATTTTTTCCCACCTCCTTATGAACAGTACAGCTGTCATTTTTCACATCCTGCCCAAAATGTGTTTTCACACATCTGGCACACAATGATGTGATCGCTGTGGGAAATCAATGTTTGGGACAGATTAAGAAAATCACAGTGCCACTGTTCATGAGCAGAAGTACCAAAATACCTATGTTGAAAATCTGGTGAAAAAATTCTAAAACATGACTGTTACGAGCGTTCATTGTACAGTTTCCACACATGCTCGTAACTTTGAGAATTTTTAATATTTTCACTCCAGATTTTCAACATTGTCATTTTTTCACACCTCCTTATGAACAGTACAGCTGTCATTTTTCACATCCTGCCCAAAATGTGTTTTCGCACATCTGGCACACGATGACGCGATAGCTGTGGGAAATCAACGTTTGGGACAGATTAACAAAATCACAGTGCCACTGTTCATGAGCAGAAAAAACGTCCCAGAGGTCCCAAAATGCCTATGTTGAAAATTTGGTTAAAAAAATCTCCCAAGAAATTGCATTATGGGCGTATGTTGTGCAATTTCTATGCACGCTCGTGACATCACCAATTTCTCATATTTTTACTACCGATTTTCAACATTACCATTTTTTATACCTCCTCATGAACAGTACAGCTGTCATTTTTCACATCCTGCCCAAAATGTGTTTTCACACCTGTGGCACCAAATTGTGCAGTCGCTGTGTAGAATCAGCTTTCGGCTAACGAACTGGTAGCGCCACTGTTCATGAGGTGTGGTCTCAAAAAGCCCATGTTGAAAATTTGGAGTGAAAATATCAACAAACGTCAGGGGCTTGAGGGTTTCCAACTGTAATGCCCCACCCTGTAGAGACTGACGGATGCCAAGGATGTGACTTGGGATTTTTGCCTATAATGCACATGCCATTCCACCACCACCCCCAGCCTGCACCCAGTGACAGGCATCGAGTGTGCCTTGGACTCATCAGCCCCAAAGTTCACCCCATTCTCCTGTACTGCACCCATCTCAGCATATTTCCTTATGTAATGGGGTGAGCATAAGGCCCGAAGACCCCAAGGCACACCTCGACACTTTTTGGTACCCCGCCTCATGAAGCGTGCCACTGTCATTTTGTTCACTTGTGCCCAAAGTTGATTTCACAGAGTGACTGCACCATTCTGTGCCACAGGTGCAAAAACACATTTCAGGCAGGATGCAAAAAAATTACAGCTGTACTGTTCATAAGGAAGTTTGAAAAAATGGCAATGTTGAAAATGTGGAGTGATAATATTGAAAACTGGCAGATATGAGCATGCCTAGAAACGCACGCTCATAACGCAAGCATTTTGTGGAAGTTTTTCACCAAGTTTTAAACATGGCCTTTTTGGGACCTCCCCTCATGAACAGTAATACTGTGATTTTGTTAATCCATCCCAAAAGTTGATTTTGCACACAAACTGCACCATTCTGGGCCACAGGTGTGAAAACACATTTTGGGCAGGATATGAAAAATGACAGCTGTACTGTTTATAAGGAGATGTGAAAAAGTGGCAATATTGAAAATATGGAGTGAAAATATAAAAAATTAGCAAAGTTACAAGCGTGTGTAGAAACTGCACAATGCACAATGGTAACGCAGGAATTTTTTGGAATTTGTCCACCAAATCTGTGACATGGGCTTTTTGGGACCTCACCTCATAAACAGTGGCACTGTCTTTTTGGTGATCAGTCCTGAAAGGTGATTCCACACAGTGACCACAAAATCACCTTTTGGGACAAAGAAACAAAATGACACTGACAGGTTCATGAGGTAGGGTCCCAAGAACTCCATGTTGAAAATTTGGGGCCAAAATTCCTAAAAATGGCTGAGATATTAACCTAAGTTGAAACCTCCCATTGAGTCCCATTATACAGGCTTACCCGATTCCTCAGTTCCTAGTTCAGCTTTGAAGAGTGCAAACGTATCCCAGGCCAGTGAAGATCAGGGCTCCTGACCTCCGGAGGGTAAGTATGGGTGAGGGGGTGGTGTGGGGAGGTGGGTGCGCAGAGGGAAGGTTGGGATGGGGGAGGGGGGACTGGGAAGACAATGCTGGAGGGTTTTCTTTTTTACAGGTAAAATTTAAAAAAAAAAAGACTTCGGGTGGACGTTTTTTCTATTTTACAGGGATTTTTTTTTTAAAAAACATTTGGGCACACTGGGGTGGGCTCCTAGTGTGCCACAATAGTGTGTGTGTGTGTGTGTCTCTGGGGAGAGGGGGTTGGGGCATGCCATTGCAAACATTGGTTGTGGGCTTCCCGATGTCAGAAAGGGGAAATTGTTTCACCAGGAAAGACACACTGAGCTGCAGGGAACGGGGAAATTATTTAACCAGGAAAGGGGTTGCAGGGAACAGGGAGATTGTTTCACCAGAAAAGGCACACTAAGGGGCCACAGGGACCAGGGAACTGTTTAACCAGGAAAGACACACTGAGCTTCAGCTGAAGGGCTCGTATTTCAAAGGACAGAGCCGCGTGCAGCATTGGCTCTGTCCTTTGAAATGTTTGCAAGACCAGCCCCCTCAGCAAACCAGTGTCATCAGGAGACTAACTACTGATTTGCCAGCCACAGACCGACCCCTGCAGCACCACTGGGCATTGGGCTGGCAGCCCTCTCACCCCTGTTTAGCAACTCTCATATCAACAAGTTCACTCGCATTTGCGTGCTCGACGAACTTTAAAAAGGATAAGGCAGGTTTACCTATACATAGATACATAGATACATAGACAGTGTCAGCAGATAAGGGCCTATGGCCCACCCAGTCTGCTCATTTGAGCTTGTAAGTTCAGTTTGTTTTCCTAGAAGTCTGTTTCCCCTTACCCCTGACCTCTAGAATTCCTTTATGTCTATCCCATGCATTCTTAAATCCGTGATTGTTTCAGCCCCACCACTTCCTCTGGCAGGGTGTTCCACTTGTCCACCACCGTTCTGTGAAGAAATTCTTTCTCATGTTTCCTCGGAATCGCCCTCCTCCAACTTCATCCCATGCCCTCTAGTCCTGGAACATCTTTTCGCTTAAAATAGTGTTTTCCTGCACCCTGTTCCTCCCTGTAAGATACTTGTATGTCTCTATCATATCCCATCTCTCCCTCCTCTCCTCCAGGGAGTACATGTTCAGTTCCTTCAACCTGTCTTCATAGGACTTGTGATGCAATCCATGCACCATCTTTGTTGCCCTCCTCTGAACCTTCTCTACCCTGTCTATGTCCTTACATAGGTATGGTCTCCAGAACTGTACACTGTACTCCAGGTGGGGCCTCACTAGTGTCTTGTATAGCAGAATTATGACCTCCCTTTTCCTGCTGGTGATGCCCCTGCCTATACATCCCAGCATCCTATTTGCTTTACCTGCTGCCTTGTCACACTGTTTCCCTACCTTGAGGTCATCAGAGATGACAACCCCAAGATCCCTTTCCTGCTTGGTGCATGCTATATCCTCACCCCCCAACTGATATATTGTGCCAGGGTTTTGTCCCCATATGCATTATCTTGCACTTCTTTGCATTGAATTTCAACTGCCAAACCCTGACCATTCTTCAAGTTTCTGCAGGTCACTTCTCATTCTGTCTACACCCTCTGGTGTGTCTACTCTATTACAGAGCTTTGTGTCATCAGTGAACAGTGAAATTCTGCCTTCTAGATCCTGCGCAATGTCACTGATGAAGATGTTGAATAGGACCGGTCCCAGCACTGATCTCTGTGGTACCCCACTGGTCACTCTTCCCTCTGTGGAATGACAGCCATTTACCACCACCCTCTGTGTCCTGCCACCCAGCCAGTTACCTACCCACCACACTACTGTCCTGCCCACACCCATATTCCCCAGTTTGTGTAATAGTCTTCTATGTGGCACAGTGTCAAAGGCCTTGCTGAAGTCCAGATAGGCCAAGTCCACTGCCTTCCCTGATCCACCTCCCTAGTCACCCAGTCAAAAAATTCAACGAGGTTTGTCTGACATGACCTCCCCCTGGTGAAACCATGCTGCCTTGGGTCCTGTAGTCCATTGACAACCAGATGTTCCACCAATCTCTCCTTCAGTAGTGCTTCCATGATCTTCCCCACTACCGAGGTGAGGCTGACTGGTCTGTAGTTCCCTGCTTCCTCTTTGTTCCCACTTTTGTATAAGGGGACTACATCTGCTGTCCTCCAGTCTTTGGGTACCTCCCTGTTTCCAGTGATCGGCTAAACAGGATAGCCAGAGTTCAGCCACCACCTCTCTTAGTTCTTTAAGGACCCTGGGGTGCACCCGTCTGGCCCCATTGCTTTATCAACTCTTATTACTTCCAGTTCCTTCAGGACCCTTTCTCGTGTAAAGGGACTTGTGTCCATTCTGCACCATTCTCACCCTTGTACTCCCTTCAGACCCATTACCCCCTCTTCCTCAGTAAAGACTGAGCAGAAATACCTGTTCAATATGTCAGCTTTACTGTTGTCATCCTCCATGAGGCTCCCATCCTCCCCCTTCAGTCTCACTATCCCTCCCTTTGTCTTTCTTTTTTCACTTATGTACCTGTAAAAGGTTTTGTCCCTTTTACCCACTGATTTTGCAATGTGTTCTTCTGTCTGAGCTTTGGCTTTCCTTACTGACCTCCCTGCCTCCCTTTGCTTCTCCTGGTACTTCTCCCTATCCCCTTCTGCCTGTGTACCTTGCTTTTATTCATCCTACACATGTACCAATTTGTTTCACGCTCTGCACTATACCCCCCCCTTCTTCCCGGGGTCACACCTCGAAACAGGCTCCAGATCAATGTGCCTATCCTGGTCACCAAATGTTAAATCAATCAATTACTATCAATCAATCAAATGCTTCCTCTGAGAATCAGCGCATGTATCTTATCTGTGTGGAACATTAAAAAGGTGTTCTCTGAGTTTGCACTAAAAAATTCATTTTAAATGGAGTTGAAGCGAGATCCTCCAAAACAGTTGGTCATTGGAATTTCAGCATTTTAGATAAGGAGGAAAAGTGTGAAAAACAAGACAGAGAAGCCAAAATGGCACAACTCCAGTTTCAAACATCTGAAGCCTGATTTGCTTTCCTGTGAGGCTGCTACAGGAATGAAGGTGATGAAATTTGAAGGACTATCTCAGTATTGTAGGGCTACATTCAGCGTCACTGCCTGTTCTCTTATTAATCGAATAACTCCAGCCCCTGTTCAGCCTACATAATAGAACCATTTATTATCATTCTGCTCTGTCATGGGCATGAACCCCCTGCATTGTACCCGGGACAAAGAATGATCTGACACATTAGTGATAGTTAAAATGTCATGCGAATGCTGGTAAATGTCTACAGCATGGAGGGACTAGAAAGGCTTGTATTCATCTGGGACTTAAGAGCAGTTTGCCTCCTGTGCTCTGTGAGTCACAGTGTGCCCTCCAGAATGTTCTCCCTCCCCCCTATCTGTTTATTCAGCTCGTAGGCGTGACTTCATCAGGGAAGGAATTTAAACCATGAGTGAATTAGAGCAGGGAAGTCTAAGAGAATCTAGCACATACACACTGCCACTTCTGTGCAGAAATGAAAGCATCATTCATGAGCTGCCACTTTTCAAAGGGGACATTTCCTGCGGCGTTTTACATCTCCTTTGTGTGCCAATTTTAGACTCTTCTTCTAGGCCGCCCAGTGTCTTATGATTTGGAACAGTAAGCGAATTTATGGGCTGGGGCACTCTGCTAATAGGGGTGCTTCTTTTAAACTTGTTGACTTACTGTAGCAAAGATGTTTATCAGTAGAAGACAGGGGTATGAGTCATAGCCGTGCATAATGGTTTTGAAGCAATAGGGTACTCTTAATGAGGTTATATATTTAGGGACTTCCAAGTAAGGAATATTGGCAAAGGTGTATTTATCCCATTGCTCTGAAATTCAATTAAATAATTAATAATTATTGCAAAAATGGTCAGAGTTGAAATGATGGGTATTTATTATAATGCGGCTGTTGTTTCTGGTTGCTTTTCCAATCTTCATTGCTGCTTACCCCAATGTGCAAGGGAGGGTTTTGTGCCAAACAGTATACTGCTCGATATTCTTATGTTTCAAATTTAGGCCAATGTTTTTTTCATGTGAACACTGTACCTGGCATAATTGAGAACAATAGGTTTACTTTTGCATACATGTTGTAAGACCTACCAAAGAAACATAATAAAATGGGTAAGAGAAAGCAAGACATGTGATTAGCAAGATGTAATCACATGACCACATGTTATTCCAGCACAACATCACAGGTCGAAAATACTTAATGTTCTGAAGCTCAATCAGTTTTAAGAACAAAAATCGGTGGAACAAGTTTATAATCGCATTGAGGCACTCCAGGGTGTGTATAACTGTGGGATAACATTGCCTAGTGCCTCACTTACCAAGGCATGCAATTGTTCCACAGTAACAGACACTTTGTCATGCCTTATTTTTTACTTTTCTGCTCTGTGGAATTAAAGGTAGACTTAATGCTGCCATATAATGTAAATGTGTACTGTTAAGGAGTCCTTGCTGTATTCCTATGAACCCTTATTAAAGTTATGAGATTGCCCTGAAAGCCATCCAAGACTGAAATGCTGGACTTCGTAACAGCGGGCCACTATATACTAAAACAAAAATCAAATGATACGAAGACACCAGTACACATCCATAGTAACACAATAGTTTATGCTTGGAAGGGATTCAAGGTCCATCATGTCTGTGCCCTCCCCGCTTTATAGGCAGTGATAAAAAAAAAAAAACTGGTTGCAAAAAGTTACTAAATCATAGTAATTCCCTACCCACTCAACTACACAGGTTACCTGTTGATTCCGTTACTAAGCAGAACTTTGTTCAGCTTACCTTGAAGGCCTGTACTGTGTACAACCCTCTGGGAGAGAAAATGTCTCCTAATATCACCCCTGAATTTCCCATCTCTCTGAGTCTCAGGGTACACCTCTGCATCCTGCTGGAGGACACCAGATCAGACATCTCTCTATGCTTATTCCTGTCGATATCACTGAGTATGCAGAAGGCTGAGATTTTGTCCTCTCTCAGCCTCCTTTTCTCCAAGGTGAGCATGTTAAGGGCCTCTGGCCTCTCCTCATAGCTTTTGTTCCCATAGCACTGATCCTTTTGGTGGCCTTATGTTGCACCATTTCAACTATCTCAATGTAATTTTTACACTGAAGAGACCAAAGCGGCATGCAGTACACCAGGTGGCGCCGGACTAGAGTCTTCAGCTGTGGCAGGATTACCTCCCTGGCAGCTGTTCACTCACCATTTGATGCACCCTAGCATTTTTCCAGCCCCTTTGATAGTGACCATGCAAATTGCTTGCCCTGTTTTTGCCCCTTGCCTATTATGACCCCAGGTCCTTTTCCTTCTCTTCTTCACCTCTTCACCAAGAGGAGCCCCACATAGTGTGTAGGTCCAACCTCTATTTTTCTTCCCCAAGTTCAGCAAACTTGCATTTGGCTGCACTGTATCAGAATCTCCAGGAATGTGACCAGTCACCCATCTTGTTTAGGTGCTTCTAAAGTTTCTCCCCATCATCAGTGGAGTCCACCACCCTGACCGTTTCAATGTTATCAGAGAATTTAAGCAGCTTGCTGGAGCCCCCTAGCTTCCAGATTGTTCATATAAAGCTAGATGGAAGCAGCCCCAGCACCAGTTCCTAAATGGATGCCACTGAGTACACCACTGCAGTCCTAGTAGCACCAGTCCACCCCACCCCCTGCTTTCTGCCCCTAGGCCTGATAGCAATCCACCTTGAGTATGTCTCATGTATAGCGCACTGGTGTACTTTGCCCAGACTCTTCTAATGTCCCAGGGTACGAAAGCCCTTTTCATGTGCCACAGTATTAAAAATACAACAAGACACTATTTTCCTGCTATAATAGGCAAATCTAACATTTCATGTGAAATAATCTACCATAGGTGAGAGGGGGAGGCATCACTGGCAGGAGAGGGGAGGGCTAAGCAGGGAGAAGAAGTACCGGAAGTGGAAATCACAGCAGAGAGAGTGAGGGAAGCCCTCAGCTCCCTTAAGACAGAGAAAGCACCGGGGCCGGATAAATTACATCCCAGAGTGCTGAAGGAACTTGCAGATGTCCTGGCGAAACCCCTGGCGGAGCTTTTCACCATCTCTCTGAGGACAGGGTGGGTGCCCCAGGACTGGAAGGTGGCGAATATAGTGCCTATCCACAAGGGGGGATCAAGGGAGGTGGCAGGGAACTACAGGCCTGTCAGCCTGACATCGGTGGTGGGCAAGGTGATGGAGGGCATTGTCAAGGAGAGGCTAGGGGGGGACCTGGAAAAGTCAGGGTGCCTGGAAGATAGACAGCATGGATTCGTCCCAGGGAAATCATGTCAGACAAACCTTGTGGAGTTCTATGACTGGGTGACGAGTGCCTTGGACCTGGGTTGACCAGTGGACATCCTCTTTCTAGACTTCAGCAAGGCATTTGACTCTGTTCCTCATGTGGGCCTGCTGGATATGCTGGGAGAAATGGGGGGGGACCAGATAATCAGATGGATAGGCAATTAGCTCCAGGACCGGACCCAGAGGGTCATAGTTGGCGGGATAGTCTCATCCCAAAGAGGGTCATTAGTGGGGTCCCAAAGGGATCAGTCCTTGGGCCCCTCCTCTTCAATGCCTACATCTCTGACATAAGGACAGGAATCAGGAGTGAGATGAGTCTCTTTGCAGATGACTCAAAACTGGGGGCGGTGGTGGATGGGGAGGAGGGGAGGAGGATGGCCCTACAGGGGGACCTGGAGGCTCTGGAAAGATGGTCTAGAAAGTGGAAGCTGAGGTTCAATGCAGGGAAATGCAAGGTACTCCACCTGGGGGACAGAAACCCATGCCAAGTGTACACCCTGGGGGGGGGAGAATGCTACAAGTCTCGATGGCTGAGAAGGACCTGGGGGTGGTGGTGGATGTCAAGATGAACAACTCGGAGACTTGTAGGAGGGCAGCAGCCAAGGCCAACAGGATGCTGGGATGCATCGCTAGGGGGGATCACCTCCAGAAGGAGGGAAGTGATACTCCCTCAGTATAAATGCTTGGTGAGGCCGCACCTTGAGTACTGCATGCAGTTTTGGAGTCCACACTAAAGAGGACATTACCCTCCTGGAGAGGGTCCAGAGGAGGGCAACAAAATGATTTGGGGCTTGGGTGACAGGACCTATGAGAAGAGGCTCGAAGAGCTAAATATGTACACATTGGAAGAGAAGGGACCGGGGGACATGATAGAGGTCTTCAGGTACATGAAGAGGGTAAACAGGGAGGAACAGTCAGGGTGCTTGGAAGGAAGGAGGAGGGGCCACTGAGGGCATGGGTGGAAGCTGGAGGGAAGATTCAGGGAGAAAGGAGGAGGTGCTACTTCACTGAGAGGGTGGTGGAGCCATGGAGTCCACGTTGCCCTAGGGGGCTGGTGGGGCAGAGACAGTGGAGGGGTTCAAGAGGGGTGGGACAGGTACAGGGGAAGGGTTCTGGAAGCAAAATCCAATGCAGCAAGAATATCTGGAACTGAGAAGGGAGAAGCCAGAGGAGGCGAGGGGGGCAGCAAGGTCAGCACCCAGGGTGAAGGCTAACCAAACGAGCAGACACGAAAGACCATTAGGCCTATTCTGCTGGCATTTTAGTATGTTAGTATGTTAGGTCATTCAACACGTAGTGCTAGACTTGCCTAGTATAGTGGAAGCATAGTGGTGTCTTGTATTTTTTCGATATGTAGCAGCAGCCTGTTGTGAGAAAGGTTGTACAGTGCCACAATCTTGCATGGTTTTCAGCATGCTCTTATAGCATTAGCAAGAGATAATGAGAACAAGGCAGGCACCAGGGTAGCATCTTTGGAGTATACGTTTAAATAAACTGGTAGCAGTCAGTTGACCTTTGATTCTACATAGAGGAAAATATTATTTTGGAAGTACGAGTTTTACAAAATATATAAACAAAAATTCATATTTTTCCATTAAGGTAAATCACTGCACTTGGGTGCCCATGTTGGGGAGCGGATTCTGTCTCAATGGCTCTAAGCTAGAGAGGGCCAAGCATGATGGAGCTCTGTCTTGATTGACGGCTTTGTTGGAATACATGATTGCTCTCAGCTGACTGATCACAGGGTAGCAGTGGCACTGGCTACAGAGGTAGTGGATTGCTCTCCTATCTGATAGGTGCTACAATACTGAGGTAGTCCTCTGAGATGGGAGGTGACATCATTAAGGGGAGATGATTTTGCTTCTACCATTCGTATTACAGGTGTTTACTGAATAGCCCCAGTGCTTGAATTTTCAAGGTACTAATATATGAAAATGTATGTATAACCCCCCCAAAGTTTGGGAGCTTACCAGAGCGCTGTCTCCCTCCTCCCAATTGCCCACCACCACCTGGTCTGAGTCCTTAGTACCCTCTGAAGTCTCCATCTGGCCCCAGCAATATTTTTCCTGCAAAAGAGGGGCTAGAGGAGCAAATGTAACCCCTAGGTGGTGCTATCCCAAGGGCTACTACCCTTGCCTGCCTGCCTGACTACTAACAGGTTGAGGGGCCTAGGTCTAATGGGGAGTGCCTCCACCCAGAGGTCAGGGTTTGCAATAGTTAAACTAATTTGGTCACAGCCCTCTGGGACACTGCGACCCCCCTTTCTTCCCACTAGTGGCCCACACAATATATCAGAATTACCGTCACCATATACAATTACCCCCAGGACTGGTTCGATCAGCAGGACTCTGGGGACTCCCTGTAAAACAAGATGATACAGTGCAAAAACCACAGTATAATACTTTAACATAAATGAACACCTCAGGCAGTGTAACTTTGCGGAAACAAACAGATCTGATTTATTTAGGGGGGATATAACAAGGACGGGGGAAATCAGGTTAATTAGTTTAAACGCATTAATTATCACAGTACTGTGCACATATTTCAGAATCCCAAATGTCTCAAATGTCACTCTTACTGGGTACCCAGGCAATGAGAGGCTAGCCTATTTGGTGCAGCTGGTTGGGGCCCTGAAGATGGAAAATGCATGCACAATACCGAAATTGTAATTCGGAGCCGGTAGGCTCAGTTCGTGGAGAAAGAAAGGAAAAGTAATCAGATGGAACACTTACAATTAGATGATGGCAGGGGGCTACCCTGATTTGTACTCACAAATTCAATGCTGAAACTGAATGGAAGGCAGATTGTCCTGGATTGCCAGGAGGAGCAGACCATGTGGAAAAGATCCTTGTGACTGGACCCCACGGCAGTTCAGAGCAAATGGATGTAGTCTGGATTAAGCTGGGATTTACTTCCAGCTTCATGCACTCAATTCATTGTACAGGGGATTTGAAACGTGAGTCCCAACAAGCACTACACACATTTATATGGAAAAAGAAAGTACTATACCAGGCAGGCTGCTTCTCTATCCTGATCGCAATCACTGCACAATACCCGGGAGAACACACAGCAGATTCAGTTCCTGACAGACCGAGCGCGATTCAGCAATTTCTCCAGTCGTCTACAGGGTGAGCCTGGTTTCTACTCTTCAGATCTCCTTGATTCTCTTCACAGGTTGGATTCAGTCCGAACAAGCACTCGCACAAGCTGCAGACCGAAACTTGGGGCCTTACACGCGTTGCCCGACTAAAACTGCTCACCGAAGGAGCACAGGGCTCCTTCCCTGTTCACTGCCAGAGCTAAACTGAGACTCCAGTAGACAAAACTGGGCACTTCCTTTGAGTTCCTCCCAGTTCTTGGCTGGATTGGCTGTCCCTCATAATAGGCTCCCCCTGTTGGTGCAAAAAGGCGCCAAAGTCCAAACTACATTTCCCAGAGTCACTGCCCATACAATCCTCTTGTGGCTGGCTCAGATTACGAGTCCAAGTTCTGATTTGTCCACAGGTACCATTTTAGAGCTCCCTTAACCCACACTGATGGTCCAGTTCAGCAGTTCTAAACTAGAATGGGGAACTAGGCAAGCACAGTTCTGATTGCAAAGAAAAGCAGGTTAGACAAACTGTATTTTCATTATTACTCTAAATGATTTCTGGCAAACAGTTACATCTTTCAGATAGGCTCCCTTTGCACTCCTAGCGACTGCAAAAACAGAGCGAATTGGCAGCAGCTCGAGTGAGACTCAAGCAGAGAAACACACAGTCCCCTCATACAAACTAATTATGTCTGCAAGCAGACAGCTCTTAAAGAGACAGTACCAGAGGCTCTAAAAGCACTCACAGATAAATGGCTTAAACGCTAAACACCATTCAGGCTCAGAGCATTCAAGCGAGCTCCTGGAAGTCTTTTGGGAACCCCCATTTGCAGGGGGGTTACATTCGCGTCAAGCAAGTACCCCCATAAGTTTCAATTGCAACCATATACATTTGCATTAGGCTCACACATGTAATCATCAGTCAATATATCACTTTACCAGGAACACATTTCTGAAACATTGCAGTACGTCACTCTTTACACAGTATTACACACACATTGTACCATAACTCAGGTTAGTACCTCTTGTACATGAAACCTGAAGAGGGGTCCTTCCTATCAGTTACCTTGGGGCTGGGCGGGCAGGGGCACCATCCTAGAGGGCAACACAAGTAACTTGGAGTTAGCACTGATGCTCAGTTTGGGCAATGAGCTCGGGACACATACACTCCTTTATGGACAACACTGAGAGGCAAGTCCACAGGCGCACTAAGGAATCATAACTGAGGTGCACCACAGGCTTTACAGCTCGACCAGTCTTTCTAGGGGGAACTGTTACAGTCTCTGCACTCTGAGCCTCATTTTCAGCATTGTCCTCACTTGTCAGGGGAGTCTCCATGGGGGTAGAGAGGCTAGAACTTGGGGCACTTTCAGCTCCAGGAGTTACAGTCTCTGAGTCCGCAACATTTGACTCACATGGAGAGCTTTCGGACACTGGCAGTGGACTGTCAGGGCACTCAAAATACTCTTCTTGTTCTGGTGTATCACCAGTCTGTCCCAGTCCATCATTTTCCTCCCCTGAAAGCTCAAACATTTCAACCATACACAATGATTCCATTTCATCTGACTTGATGTTTTGCACTTCACTTTCTGGGAGCATTGGCTCCAGGGACGAAGCTGGGGGCTTAGACAGTCCAGAAGGCCCAGCTTCATCTCCAGTATTGACTAGGGGATTGCCCCTAAACAATTGACTCAGTTCGTAAGAAGGGTAGTATTCAAAGTCACACTCACTTTCTTCTGATATGGACTGACAGTCATGCTCAACTGGGACTTGTGGAGGGGAACACTTTAACTCAGCTTCTGTAGGTGCAGACTTTCTTGATTTTTTCTTAGTAGCAACTCTAGTCACTGGTCCAGAGGGGGCATTTTCTGGGGGCTCAGACTCAATCAAGATTTGTCCAATGGGCAGTAAATGATTTCTGTGCATGTTTTCACATCTTTTGAATTATTCTCAGGCCTTACTTTGTACGCTGGCAGATCATCTAGTTTGCCCACTACAATGTGAGGGAGATGGTGCCATCTGTCAGCAATCTTGTGTTTGTCATGCAGTCCCGGATTTCTTAGCAATACCCGATCTCCCTCCTGGAGTTCCTGTGCTTTCACCTTTTTATCATACCTTTCTTTGTTGGCCAGATTTCTTTTGGCAGCCATGGTTTGATCCAGTTGGTACGCATGAGTTAGCTGGGCCTTTAACTTTTGCACATACCGTAAATAGTTGTTAGCTTGAACCCCATCAGGAGAGACCCCAAAACACACATCTACCGGCAGTGGAACTTCTCTTCCAAACATCAGGCGGTAGGGGGAGAACCCAGTGGCATCACTTTTGGTGCCGTTATAAGCATGTACCAGGGTGCTAATTTGTTGGCTCCATCTAGGCTTGTCCTTTGGGTGTAGGGTGCCTAGGATATCTAGCAAAGTGCGGTTGAAATGTTCAGGCTGTGGGTCCCCCTTGGGGTGGTAAGGAGTGGTTCTGGACTTTCGCACGCCTCACAGAGAAAGCATCTCTTTGATCAGATGACTCTCAAAGTCTCTCCCTTGATCAGAATGGATTCTTTGTGGAGCCCCATAGTGAACAAAAAAGTTTTCTACAAGTACTTTGGCCACAGTGGATGCTTTCTGGTCTTTCGTGGGGAAAGCTTGGGCATATCTCACAAAATGGTCAGTGACCACCAGCACATTACTGATACTTCTTTGATCGGACTCCAAACTCAGAAAATCAATACAGACCAGCTCCATGGGTGCACTGGTGGTGATGTTAACAAGGGGGGCAGCCCTCTGGGGCAAAGCTTTCCTCTGTAAGCAGCGACTGCAAGTTCGAATGTGTTGCTCCACATCAGCCCCCATCTTAGGCCAATAGAATCTGGATCTCACCAAGTCAAGTGTTCTGTCTGTACCAAGGTGCCCCATGTGGTTGTGCAAGGACCTCAGTACTGGGTCTCGAAAGGCAGTGGGCAGCACTAGTTGCTGTTTGTCTACTTGTCCCCCCCTGTCTACTGTTTCTCTGTATAACAGTTTATTGATCAGTTTCAACTTAGGACCTTCTTTGTATAACAGTGCAGTTCTCAAATCAGTGGAGCATAATTTGGACACATCTTTTCCTGCATAGAGGGCTTCTAAAGCTGATTTGATCATGGGATTGCTGGATTGAGCCCGCCGAATACTGTCATTGTCCAGCTGAGGCAGTGCACCAATGTCTATTACAGAAAAGTGGCAATAAGCAGCAGGTATGCAATTCTCAGAGGGTCCCAAGCGATCCACCATGCAGTCCACTGCATCCGTGGACATTTGTTCCTCCCTGTCAAACTTCTGGCAGAGTGTCCGAATATCAGGTTCTGACAATCTGACCCAATCATTCTGGGGAACAGGCCTCCGGGAGAGAGCATCAGCATCTATGTGGTTCAGGTCTGCTCGGTATTCAACAGCATAGTCGTATGTAGATAATGCAGAAAGCCACTTATGGCCAGTGGCATCCAACTTAGCTGAGGTCTGCACATAGGTCAAAGGATTATTGTCAGTTTTTACTAGTATTTTAGCCCCATACAAGTACTCATGGAATTGGTCAACAATAGCCCACTTCAAAGCTAGGAACTCTAACTTATGTACAGGATAGTTCTTTTCGGATGGGGTCAGGCTTCTACTGGCAAAGGCCACTGGTCTCAGGCCATTCTCGTGCTCTTGGTTTAACACAGCCCCCAACCCTTGCAAGCTAGCATCAGTGTGCAGGACATAAGGTTTTCTGGGATCGGCATAGGCCAGCACTGGAGCGTGGGTAAGTTGATATATGATCTTATGAAAAGCAGTCTCACAATCAGGAGTCCAGCGGGCCCCAAATACTTCACTCAGATGAAAATACACTCTTTCAGTCTTAAGGGACGCTGACTTTTTGTATTTTTTGTGAGTTGGGGATACCTTGAGTAAGGTTAAGTAAAGGCGGATCACTCTTGAATAGTCCTTGATGAAGCCGATAATAACCACAGAATCCCAGGAATCTTTGCAGTTCTTTAGATTTTGGGCTGTGGCCAGGTGGTCAAGGCCTCAACTTTACTTGGGTCAGTCTCTATTCCCTCGGTGGATACTATGTGTCCCACATACTTTACTGATGTTTGAAAGGATTGACACTTATCAATGGACAGTTTAAGGCCAAAGTTTTCCAGTCGGTCCAATACCTTAAATAATTTGCTCTCATGTTCCTCCAGTGAGCTGCCAAACACAATAACATCATCTAGGTATACCAGGCACTCTAGTAAGTTCATGTCCTCCACTGCATGCTCCATCAATCGTTGAAAAGTGGCTGGGGCACCTGAAATCCCTTGAGGCATCCTCATGAATTCATAGAAGCCAAGCGGACAGATAAAAGCTGTCTTCTCACAGTCCTCTGGGGCCATCGGGATCTGGTAGTACCCACTGTGGAGATCCAGCACAGAGAACCACTTGCTCCCATTTAGGCAGTTCAAAGCATCCTGAATGCGGGGCATTATGTACTGATCAGGGATAGTCCGCCGGTTTAAGGTGCGATAATCCATGCACATCCTTACTGTCCTATTCTTTTTTCTCACTACTACAATGGGGGAAGCATAGGGGCTTCTGGATTCTTGTATTACACCAGCAGCTAACATCTCTTGCAGATGCCGTCTCACATCATCTATGTCAGCAGGTGCCAGGCGTCAAGACCTCTCATGAAATGGTCTTTCATCATGCAGCCGGATATGGTGCTCAGCTCCTTGTGCGCATCCTATGTCCCATTCCTTTAAAGAAAACACCTGGTCTCTCTGGGCAAGCTTCTCACTGATCCTCACTTTCCATTCAGCTGGCAACAGGAGTCACCGAAATCAAACAGGTCAGGCGTTACTCTGTCATTCTTCCCCGAACTCTTGCTGCTGGGTAGCACTGCAGTGTCTGCACAATGCACATTAGCCAGGGTGCAACCTCTATTTACTCGAATCTCTCTGTCAGACACATTATGAACTTGAACCATTACCCTTCTGGCATAAGCATGGGCTCTAGCAGGCAAAATACTAGGCTTGATCAGCAGTCCCTCCAGCAATTTTCCATCGCCTGGTGCATCCAACATTAATATTTTATTCTTAACATCTTTTCTAATATGGACCTCTCCCTCTAAGGTACACTGGGCATTTGGCACCAGGATCAGAGACTCAGGATCCTTCTTCCAGACAATTCCGACCGGTTCCTCTGGTTCTACTTTGTCAGCATCTCTCTGTGCCTCATAGGCCTTCTTAATTAAAGCTGGAATTCTTAAAGCTCTACTAGTCCTTGACCCCTGTTTTTCATAACACAACTGTGCCAGCCATCCAAACATATGAGCATTTGTGCCAATCAACAAAGGGACACCATCATACAGTCCAGTGGGGGAACACACTAAGGCTAGGGTCTCTACTTGTTCGGCCACTCCAGCCACGGAGGTGGGGAAAGACAGCCAAATTCGGATATACCTGGAATAGGGGTAGGCCTTCTCACTTAACCCCCATACATGCAGTCCTTCTAATGGTTGTAAGGGTATGTCTGACAAATGCTTCAGATACCAATCCTGGAACATAATTGTCACTTGGGAGCCACTGTCTAATACAGATCTTGTAGACACTCCATTCACCTTTACAGTGGTCTCCATGGAGGGATCCACTATTCTGGACCAGTCTGGAGAGGCGGTAGCGGGGGCCTGGGTAACTGACCTTGCCACAAAGGGACGTGAGTTAGCGTTTTTGGGGCCCTCACTGGGATCATTTTGTGCACCTCTTAACCACTGATTTGTTCTCCGCAGCTCTCCTTGTAGCCTATATACAACTTTGTCTGTGTCTTTTGGGGACCGGCATTCTCTCTTCATGTGCCCATCCTTCCCACAATTATAGCAAAACATACTTTCTGGAGTTTGAGCTGGCTGTGGCACCACACTGGGAGCCAGGGTGGGGGTACTACTAACTGGAAACCTTGGTGCCATCTCTGTCTATGGCGTGATAAGCATTTGGAGACATCTCGTCAGTTTCTCCACTTCCATGGTAAAGAAGTCGAGTTTGGAGCTGTTGTCAGCAGGAGATACATGGGCTGGTACCCCCACCCCATAGCAGATGCAGTCAGATCAGGGTCGGGGCCTGTACTTTCAGGGGCGGCCTTCATAAAGAGACTGTTTTTTATTTCCCTAAACTCTCTCAGTAGTTCACCCCACAGTGGGACATCTGTTACCGTCCCTCTCTGACTGGTCCCCCCTTGGCTAACATGGGGACCTTGGATTAAGTCATGAGATTTCGATGATTCCAGGCCATCAGCATCTGACCCTACGCCTGGAGCAGGGGAGGTAGCAGCTACAACTGCGCAGGGTTCTGACAAACCCTCCTCCTCCTCCTCAACTTCCCGTACCTCCCTCATCAACACATGGAAAGGCAAGGGACTGGATTTCCTTTGATGCAGTTGCAATTTGAGTAACACCCATGTGGAGTGCCGGGCAGAGTTGAGTATATGATCCAGCCTTACCCGGTCCACTTCACTAGAGGTCCAGCCCCCTTTCCGAAAAATGGTCTGTAAGATCCCCTCTAATCGATCCATGTAGGTAGATAACAATTCCCCCGGCTGTTGTCTAACATCCTTAAGCTTCCATTTCAAGGCCTCAACACTAGTGGTGCCCCCAAACACATTCTCAAGGGCAATTAGGTACTCTTGGGCTTTGGCATCAGGGTCAGAAACCCTCATGAAGCAAAAAGTACTTTGGGTGGGTCCCTGGAGGCTCTCCCCCAGGCGAGCCCTTTTTTCTGCCTTGGAGCATTGCCAGTCTTGTACTGCAAGGGTAGCAGAGTCTATCCAGGTCTCCAGGTCGACCTCCCCATTAGGAGTAGGGCAGATGCCAGAGAACACTTTGAGCTTGCAGTAAGAGTCCAACTGGATCAGGGGAACTATGACAGGGGAAGGGGCTACTGGAGATGTACCTGGGAAATGCAGGGTCGTGTGGTCACCTGAGAGGTCTAACACCTTTACCAGTTCCTGAGCAGTGCGCCCTTCAGAGGCTAGCAGTTTGAGTAATTTCTCTTTGAACCCATCTACACTAGGATACCCACCCTGGGTGAGTGGACCACTGTGTAAATGAATGACCCTCCATCCCGTCTGGGCACCTTCGGGCATCATGACAGGGGGTACCCTCTCGGGGTCCACTGGGGAGTTACAAGAGATCAGTACCATCATAGCCTGCCCTAATAATTCAGTATCCCGTCCCTTTACTTCAACCTTGCCCATGCCCTTAATTTGTTCCACAGTGGATACAATGTCAGCATCACTGGTCCCTAAGGGGACATCCAGCAACAGAATAGCCTTTTGGGGGTCTAGCCCCTCAGTTTCGCTCCATCTCACCATTTTGCGCACCATCAATGTATGAAGGTCATTTTTTAATCTGGGCATGGTACTCCCTTCCATTTTTTCCCTCAAATCAAACATGTCAAGGTATTTTTCCTCACTTGGCCACTACAGGATGCTAATCCCAGCGGTGTCTCCAAGATGTAACCCCTAGGTGGCGCTATCCCAAGGGCTACTACCCCTGCCTGCCTAACTACTAACAGGTTGAGGGGCCTAGGTCTAATGGCAAGTGCCTCCACCCAGAGGTCAGGGTTTGTAATAGTTAAACTAATTTGGTCACAGCCCTCTGGGACACTGCAACCCCCCCGTTCTCCCCACTAGTGGCCCACACAATATATCAGAATTACCTTCACCATATACAATTACCCCCAGGACTGGTTCGGTCAGCAGGACTCTGGGGACTCCCTGTAAAACAAGATGATACAGTGCAAAAACCACAGTATAATACTTTAACATAAATGAATACCTCAGGCAGTGTAACTTTGCGGAAACAAACAGATCTGATTTATTTAGGGGGGATATAACAAGGACGGGGGAAATCAGGTTAATTAGTTTAAACACATTAATTATCACAGTACTGTGCACATATTTCAGAATCCCAAATGTCCCAAATGTCACTCTTACTGGGTACCCAGGCAATGAGAGGCTAGCCTATTTGGTACAGCTGGTTGGGGTCCCTGAAGATGGAAAATGCATGCACAATACCCAAATTGTAATCCGGAGCCGGTAGGCTCAGTTCGTGGAGAAAGAAAGGAAAAGTAATCAGATGGAACACTTGCAATTAGATGATGGCAGGGAGCTACCCTGATTTGTACTCACAAATTCAATGCTGAAACTGAATGGAAGGCAGATTGTCCTGGATTGCCAGGAGGAGCAGACCATGTGGAAAAGGTCCCTGTGACTGGACCCCACGGCAGTTCAGAGCAAATGGATGTAGTCCGGATTAAGCTGGGGTTTACTTCCAGCTTCATGCACTCAATTCACTGTACAGGGGATTTGAAATGCGAGTCCCCACACGCACTCCACACATTTATATGGAAAAAGAAAGTACTATACCAGGCAGGCTGCTTCTCTTATCCTGATCGCAATTACTGCACAATACCCGGGAGAACACACAGCAGATTCAGTTCCTGACAGACCGAGCACGATTCAGCAATTTCTCCAGTCTTCTACAGGGTGAGCCTGGTTTCTACTCTTCAGATCTCCTTGATTCTCTTCACAGGTCGGATTCAGTCTGAACAAGCACTTGCACAAGCTGCAGACCGAAACTTGGGGCCTTATATGCGTTGCCCGACTAAAACTGCACACCGAAGGAGCACAGGGCTCCTTCCCTGTTCACTGCCAGAGCTAAACTGAGACTCCAGTAGACAAAACCGGGCACTTCCTTTGAGTTCCTCCCAGTTCTTGGCTGGATTGGCTGTCTCTCACAGTAGACTCCCCATGTTGGTGCTAAAAGGCGCCGAAGTCCAAACTACATTTCCCAGAGTCACTGCCCATACAATCCTCTTGTGGCTGGCTCAGATTACGAGTCCAAGTTCTGATTCGTCCACAGGCACCATTTTAGAGCTCCCTTAACCCACACTGATTGGTCCAGTTCAGCAGTTCAAAACTAGAATAGGGAACTAGGCAAACACAGTTCTGACTGCAAAGAAAAGCAGGTTAGACAAACTGTATTTTCATTATTACTCCTAAATGATTTCTGGCAAACAGTTACATCTTTCAGATAGGCTCCTTTGCACTCCTAGCGACTGCAAAAACAGAGCGAATTGGCAGCAGCTCGGGTGAGACTCAAGCAGAGAAACACACAGTCCCCCCATACAAACTAATTATGTCTGCAAGCAGACAACTCTTAAAGAGACAGTACCAGAGGCTCTAAAAGCACTCACAGATAAATGGCTTAAACGCTAAACACCATTCAGGCTCTGAGCTTTCAGGCAAGCTCCTGGAAGTCTTTTGGGAACCCCCATTTGCAGGGGGGTTACACCAAGACACGTGACCGCCGAGCAGCCGCACCATGAATGTGTGCGCTCACAGTCTGCACATGCACAGTAGTGCAGGATCATTTTATAAGCTGCCCTTGTGGTGCAACAAATGTGCTGCAGAACCCTGGTTCAGCTAATCAGGGTAGGGAGACACAAGATAGGGACCAGAAGGACCTCAAAAGTTACTTTTACAAAGTGTTAATAAGCACATGTAAGTAACAGGCCCCGAGGCTGCTGGGGGATGTAGTGCCTGCACCATCAATGAATGGAGACTGCTTGCTGCCTGGGGGGGGGATAGTGCTATGGTCCCAGCAACAAGCCGGGAAAGTCCCTTTCGAGCCCTGTTCTGCTACCAGATATCAGGGCAGAGGGGCCTTTAATGGACAACGGGCCAATGATTTTTTAAAACAGTTTAGTTTGGCCGCAGAAGGGACTCACAATTGGGAAGTTTTATAAACTGTATTCCAGCAGCCATATTTGCCACCTTTGACCTGCAGGCAGCCAATCAGAAAGCCAAGAGCGCTGGAGGACTGGACAGAGGGGCTTATGAGAAGAGGCAGAGACAATGTCTTGGTGCCAAAACAGTTAACCAATAGGGCTTTGAAGAAGCCTAATGAATATTAATTTTCTGACAGACAGCCTGTTATGACCAATGGGGTGCTGCTACGATCGCCTGAAACCCAGAGGACTGTTTAGGTTCAGTTCAGTTTGACTGAAGCCCCTCCAGAGAAAGAGGGGCTCTGGCCCCTTTCTCCATGATGTTGCCTGGAGAAGAGAAAAAGGTCTGCCTGGGGGCTTACACAGCCACCAGCCCAGGGCCCTGTGTTGCCTTTCAATGTCTGAAAGGAGTTGCTTCGGAATCAAAGTGTAGAATTGCTGACCAGAGGCAAGAAAAACTGTTGAGAGGTTCCCAAGAGAGAGAAATCCTTTCTGTGATCTTTCAGGGAAGGAGACCTGCCTGGAGGCTTACGCAGCCATTGGCCCAGGATGTGCTCTACGCTGCTCTGTGTTGCCTTCCAAGGGCTGGAATGAGTGTGTCAATAGAATGAAAGTGTTGTTTGCGGGCCAGAGTCACAGAAATTGTCTGGGAGTTAACAGAGGGAAGGGAAACTTGCCCGTGATGTTTGAGAAGAGTATGGAGGTCCACTTGGGGGTTCTTGGAGCCACGTTTGGCCAAGGGAAGCCTGCCTGATGTTTTCCAGTAGTGGAAAAGATAAAATGAGAAGATCTGTTCTTTGGTTTAAGTCTGCACCTGTACTATGATAAGATTTGTTCTTTTGTCTAAGTCTGAGTCATAGAGGGGAAAGGATGTGCCCCAACTTCTGCCTCATGTATGAACCTAAAATGTCTGAATTTGAGGGAATGTTTTCCTGCTACAATCTGGTGGGAAGCCCAGAGACAATGCTGCAGCCAAAAGAGAGCCTCCACTGCTAACTGGCAGTGTGGCTGAAGCATTTACAGCTGGATATTCCTGAAATTCCAGAAAGAGAGTGACCGCCATTCAAGGTCAGACGGGAGGATCACCTATGTGGTGTCTCTTCTAGGCACTACTGTTCGTCTCCCACTGAGGGTTTATGCCTGGACGTGGGGGTTGAGGCATGTTGGCCCTGGTCCCTAGCATTGGTCTTTTGCAGTTCTAAGAAGCTAACAAGCTGCAGAGAAGCTGAAGGGTTTCTAGCCTGCTAAAGCTGCAAGAGCCTGCTGCAGACAAGGCTGAGGTTGCAAGAAAGCCAAGAGAGAGGAGGCCTCAAGCTGCAGTATGCCTGCTGCTCATCTCAGTCAGTCTGAGTGACCAAAGTTCTTCTCATCCGTATACCCCAGATCCATAGTCTGAAGTTCATCAGCTGCACAAACCAAGGACTAAACTGCAAACCATGAGCAAATCTGGTTTGCCTTGCATCTGGGGAACTGTACAAAGTAAAGTGTTGCTCAGGTTCAAAGTTGCATTCAATTGTTGCCCAATTTCAATATTCAGCTGTTGCCACAATTAAAAAAGGGTGTGAATTTAATTTGATAATAAAGCGCACCAATGCTGACCAACCAGTTGCAATGTAGAGGCCTAGACAGGACTCTTAAGGGTTAACCTGGTACCAGTTGGGGGGTAGTAATGGAAAATCCAATGGGCTAACATCTGTTTGATGCATATTCTGGTGGGAGGCAGGCACTGGAAATGTTTTGGGATTACAGTGAGTTATTGATACTTAAAAGTGCTAAATGTTGCTTAACCTCTACATCCATTCGCCTTTTCCTAGCCCTACCCCTGTGTAAATAAATTGTTGGTAAGCATTTTTATAAGAGTCTCATGAGCATATTATTGGTGGGCATATTTTTAGCTTAAGTCAATAACTGCAAGTATACTGAAATATGGTTTTGATTAATTGTAATCCATGTGTGGGGTGACTGTAAGCGGAGGTGGGTAGGTACAGCATCCCAGAAGGTTGTACTGCTCAAATATGTTGCCCAATTTTGTACCCTGGGCGGAGGCACCGTGCTGTTTATTTTATCTGTGGGAAAGAACCCCCATGTTCCATCAGCATGAGGACCCAGGCCCCTCGACCTGTGTTGTGGTCATCAGGCAGGGGTAATAGCCCACTGGTACATACATGTACAATTTTGCAGGAGTCACAAACTAAGTCAGCTTCCACACCATCTGGCTGTCAGTGTCTTTTAGCAAAAGCAAAACTGTTGCAAAGAATTTCAAGCATTCAAAGTCCTTCAAGATCATGACATTAAGAGGTTACATATTCCCAGTTTATTTTTATGAATAGCAATATAGTGTTACTAGTAATGTACAGCAGGTGGAAACAATGGGAATTTTCAGCTATGTTCCCACAAAAGGCCAGTGTACTGTTGACACATGTTAGTAGTCAAAACACATCAGCTGTTGCACATTGACATGTTTGCTTGGCATCTATTGAGCCCTGCTGTGGTGGGCAGTTGTCAAAGAATGTAGTTACGTAGTGTAAGAAGCACTACAAGACTTCTTACTTGTTTCAACATTTTGTGCCTGGGCCAGAAATGATCCACCTGCTGGTCCTTAAGTGAGTGAGAGTCAGTCTGCCGAACGATCACAACATTTCAGTGTTTTTGTACACAAGTGAGTTGGACAGTAGGGCAGAGCCTCATTTAGACGTTCTCTAATGCTAGTTGCCAAGATCAAAGGATATAACTTGTGGGGCTGGAGCTTACCAAGGAAAAGGTAAAGCCTGTGGGGTAAACAAGTGACTTATCAACAGTTTCTGTCAGATGCAGACCATTTAATTTCTGCTACAAATGTTCCGGCATTGTCTGATGTAAATGGCTTCAGTGTAGTGACAGGAACATAGACCGTAACAACAGAACTTGAGTTGCCATAGGGTAAGCGTGAACATGGCCCCAGCAGTTTTCCTTTAAAATTAAGGCTCACAGCAGATCTTTTGTGCTGTCACTGCTCACAGCCATGGGATTTCGTACACTGTGTCTGCATGCGTGCGTGTGTGTGTGTGTGTGTGTGTGTGTGTGTGTGTGTTTAGGGGGAATGAGCCCTTAGGCAATTTAGGTGCATACCATTTGTATGTAGTTCATTTGCAGAATAGCATGACCTGTCTGCAACCTTGCAGTTCAGCACTGGGGATGGAAATTCTGAACCATCTGATCAACAGCATGCAAAGAAAGAAGGTGTAACGATGGTGAAGCTGCACATGGAGAACAGATAAGTGTGGGTGTGAAGGTCACCACGTGTCATTTTTAGTAGTACATGATATACATCAGAAAGTCAATAGTTCAAAAAAGGTTAGTAAATAGTGTGTTACACAACTTTTTCTACAGTTTGCCTTCTCTTCCTGCAAAAATTAACCTACACTCTGTCAATGAGTTACTTATGATTCAAGTGGGAAATGCAGGGAAGGGTGCATATGGTGTGACTGGTTAATGAATGGGGCCCTAAAAGAGCTTGTCATCCATGGGGGACACTTTTGAAAAGCTGTAATTCATAGACACAGTTTAGCTTATATTTTGCAAATTTTCTGTAATTAGTGTTCACTTTTGTATTGCGATGTACAGTGATCTTTTTCCATAGAGGCCTTTTTCCCCATTGGCTGGTGACCGGCAGGCTATTCAGCCCTCTCCCTGCCTCTCTTATCCAGCATTCGCCATCGCTGATTCACCTTGCCCTGTAGTTTCCCTCAGGGATTGCTCCCCATGGCATTGTCAGGTAGGGGAGATTCGTCCTTCCCCACCTGATGAATCTCATCCAGAACTGGAGGTCAGTAGTCAGGTGGTGATGCAGGAACAGGAGCAGGCAGACAGGGCTTCACTAAGCCAGCACCAGCCTTTTCCGTTTTCTCCCTTGTCCCCAGCTGTAGTGGCACATAAGTGTGTGCGCATGGAGGTGCACTCACACTATGGAACTGCAGCCCTTCTCTTCTACATTGCTTGTTCTCTAGTGCTGCCACCCGGCCTCCACCAGGTGGCAGCCAAGGAGCGGGACAGCATACCTCCCCAACCCAGGAGAGGAGAGGATAGTTGCCTATCGGATACTCAGTCCTCTCCCTCCCCTGCTGTCCCCCAGCAACTCAAGCTCATTCCCGAAGGCGGGTCACCGGCCTGGGAAAATATAAGATGCGCCAGGTGCCTTAGCCCTTTTCACCACAAGGCTGGCCCCATTATGATGTACATTAACATGAAAAAAGAACAATATAACAGAGATACAAAAAAGGCTGAAAACTGATTAGTAGAGCGCCAGCTTCAGCTGTGTTGTTATCACACCACAAAATAGACTCATTTTATAATCATAGTAAGGCACTTCAGGGCATGTGTTGCTGGAATAATGTCATTGCGGCCTCTTGCTACACAAAACACATGAGGCTTGGTGTTATTCCAGCATGGCACATGCCCTAGAATGCCATATTACTTAATTGTTACCTAGACTTCATCTGCTCTGGCTGCATGTATCCAACTGGTGTTGCAAATCTCTTCTTGTGACATCACATTCTTTGACTATGGGAACAATTATGATGTCATAAATTGAGTTATATAATGGGAAGTGTAGACAGGTAACCAGCACAGACAAGTTTAGTGTGCAGTGATCCTGTTTTCATGTTAATGTACTGTACATAGTTATGAAATAAAGGGGAAGCTATATAATCAAAATATGTTCTCCCAAAGTTTCACATGACATCAGGTGCTCATTAAGCACTGCAGTCCCGCACAGATGGTTTCCCAACCTACTGTCTTTGGTTCCATGTTGCCATAGTGACAGGAAATTCACTGACCATCACTACAGTGACAGGGGGTGGCCTCCCTTTGCCCGACACCCCAACGGTAAATACGGAAAATGACCACTACAGCGACAGTCACTGTAATGGTCCGTTTCCATGTTTCACTTTCCCCCAGTGTCCTGCCCCCTCCCCGGACCAACTCCGACCTGGAGTTGAGAATTCTAAAGTTCAAGGGGTGCGGGGGGCAGAAAACACTGGGGGCTTGGGCGGCACAATACCTGTGTCGGTATTGTGCCATCGCTGTGCGGGTAGTCGACAGATTTACTGTCGGCCAAACTTGGTGCTTCCCAGCGACAACACAGTGCTGCCAATTGGCTTTGTGCTGTTGCTATACAAAAGTGTGTTTTTTGCGGGTGACTTTGCCCCCGCATTCCTTCACCCCCTCACTTTAGATAACCAACTCTGAGTCAGAGTTGGTTCAGGGGAAGGGGCGAACTCCCCAAAAACAGCAGCATCAGGAAATCAGCAGACCATCACAGGGGATTGTTGATTTTGTCATTGTGATGGTCTTCACTGTTTTCCCATCACTGTGGGAATGGTATACCCTGTCTTTAGCTTTCGAGCAAATGGCAGTCAGGAGTCTGACATCAAACATTACTCCCCCCAGTCATTCCTGTCCTGCTCGTACACTGGGTCTTGTGCCTGCTGCAGAACAGAGGCAGGTTAGAGACTAGAAATCATTAAAGAAGCAGGTGAGAATATTCATCCATCTCTCATGTTTGGGATTTGCTCCTCTTCATCACGCTAGGGAGAAGGAATTTCTCCCAGAATGGGTAGTTGGGCCCGAAAATGTTCAGATTTTCCTTGGGGGGAAGCAGAGTCAAATGCAAACTGCAGTCTGGTTGCTGGAAAGGAGATTAACCCTTAGGCTGCCAACAGAATTAGAACATTGACAAAACAAAGGCGGCTACTTAGAACGCTCACCTGGAGCCACCACGATGTGTTCAGGAACAAAGTGTAGAGTGGGGCTACAATGAGTGGGTGAAAGAACCATTAAGCGTGGTTCAAGTTAACAAATACAGTTTATTACAACCATAAAAAAAAACATGTTAGTAGCAGCAGCACCCCATTACCAAACGTTGAACGTTTTTGCGTCGCTCTGACGCTTTCTTAAGGTGTACACCAATACAATTACTATTTTTTAATACTTTTTTATTTTGACGGTATAATTTAATTGGAGCTGCTGTTGGACTCCTGTCTGTTATAGCTTTCACATGTGAAATGATATATACAGTATGTATACACTGGCACTTTAAGACAGTACCTTTATTAAGGAGATGTGTGCTCATTGGTGTACACCTTGAGAAAGCGTCAGAGTGACGCGAAAACATTCGGCATTTGGTAATGGGGTGCTGCTGCTGCTAACATGTTTGTTTTTTATGGCTGTAATAAACTATTTTTTAACTTGAACGAAGCTTAATGTTTCTTTCACCTATTCGTTGTAGCCCCACTCTACACTTTGTTCCAGAATTAGAACATATAGGAATTCTGGACTGATATATCAGTCCATGGCACAGCAAGGATTAAGACTCCCAGCATTAAATGTGCTATCCTGGGGATCAGCTCCAACATACAGTATGTTCTTTCATTAATAAGTGGCTATTCCCTGTGACAACCTTGGACTTTCATGCAAGCTACTGGATGATAAAGACAGGGACAAAGACGATGAGGCTCCATGTATCATGGGTCTGACTCTAGATTCACTCTTTCCTCTGGTGGTAAAGACACTGTGGTTTATCCCTTCAGGTTTCCTCCTGAGGATGCCTCATTTCAGGCATTGATGAACCTTATGCAGGAAAAGTTCCAATTTTCCCCTGAGAAGGAGGACCCAACTAAATAAAAGCTACATGAATTCCTTGAAGTCCCTGATGCCTCTTCTGTGGTCATCCCTCCTATCTACTCTGCTCTAGTGGATGCTACCATAGCAGCTTGGTATAGGCCCAGCACTCTGCCATTGGTCTCTCAGAAAGTGGGTAAGAAATATCCTTCTTCCTCCCCAGGTTGTCGGCCTAAAATAGGCTCAGGGGTCTCTATGGCTGTTCAGCTGTCAACTAGAGGAGACAGGGGAGGGGGCTGGGAAATTGAGGGCAGAAGGTTAAAGAAAGAACAACAAGGAGGGGGAGGATAGTTGGCTGCAATGGATGTGGGACGGCATTTTTTATGGACACGCTCTGCAGAATTTGGGGGTGCCCAGTATGTCTGAAATTGAAACAGCTCATAGATTAAATAAATTGTCTGAGAAGGGAGGTGGAGTGGAGGATCAAGAGACGGAGTGAGGAGGGATGGGGAGACAGAGAAATTGCACAGAAAACGCTGTAGGCTGGGGAAGGGACAGAGGGAGCAGGGGAATGAAGGGGATGTTAGAATGAAGAGGTTCTGGACTGTGTTGTAGGGAGGGAAACTGCTGGAAGGAAGAGAGGAAGAAGGGGGGAGAGGTACAAGAGGATATGACAAAGACAAATGGGAAGGACACAGCACCTGGGTTCAGATAGGCTTCAACAGGAGGCAGTGTCATGGTATCAAACTGTTTTATACTGTTGGCTACAATGCAGGAACAGGGGGATCAAGAGGAGAAGAAAGATAAACAGGGCTCAGGAATAGGACCCAGTAGGGACCGAGAGAATGGAGGGGGGGAGGATTGGGTGGAAGGGGGCAGGATAGTAAGGGAGGCATCGGGAGGAGGAGTGAGGATAAGAATGAAAATGGATGTCATACTGGGGGAATAAGGGAGGGGGAAGTAAAGAGCAAGTGCATCAGAGTAGAGCTGGAGAAAACAGGAATCAGGAGAAACAGGGTGACAATGCAGGTAAGCAAGTAGGCAGCATGGGTCGGAGAGACCAAGAAAGGGAAAAAAGTGTAAGGAAGGGGAAACAGGACAGGGTCACTGAGGCATTCACTAGAACAGAGCAAATAGACCAGGTCATGGTGTTTGGTGACTCTATCATAAAGGGAGTACATGGGCTAAGAAAAGGGGTTGCCTATAGAAGGAGGTTGGTCTTCTGTGAACCAGGTATGGGGGCAGAAGGGATGAAGCAAAAAATAAGGTAAGGCATAAGGGTAGTGGGGGGAATGTTGCACCTCATCATACACTTAAGGACAAATGACCTGGTGGACAATGAAGTAGGGGAGGCTCAAAATAAATTCCGGGAGCCGGCCAGGGGATGCAGGAGAGGAGGCTAGCTCTCTGGCTTTCTCAGAAGTCTTGCTGGTCCCCTGTTCTAGTACCGTTAGGTAGCAGAGGATTACAGATTTCAATGGCTAGCTAAGGGATTGGTGCAAAGAGGAGGGTTTTGCCTGTATAGGGGAGTGGGGGGACACATGGGCAGGAGAGCATCTGTACTCGGATAGACTACACATTAATGAGGGGGGCTCAGGGGTACTCAAGGGTAAGCTGCAAGGGTATATATTTGGGGTCCTGGGGAGGGATGTAAACTAGGAGGGGGGAAGTATGAGACTAGGGAGAGGAAGAAGACTGAAACTGGAGGGCCTTGCCTAGCGAGCACTCCCCCACAGGAGGGGGGCAGGGGAAGTGGGGGGGTGGAACAAAAGAGAAAGTGGGAATTTTTTGGAGGGGTATGTTAGCCAACACCAGGATTATGGGAAATAAATTGGGAGACTTAGAGGCCACGATGGTGGACAAGGGATTGGATCTGCTAGCCATAATGGAGACCTAGTGGACTGAGCACCATGACTAGGATATGCTTATCCCAGGGTATAGCCATTTTAGGAAAGACAGGACTGGGAAGAAGGAAGAGGGTAACACTCTATGTAAAGGATGGGATAAAGGTATCAGCAGGGCAGGAAAAACAAGGTGTGGCGGAGGTCCTGTGGGTCATGTTGGGAAAGCAGTCTGGTGAGACAATAAGCCTAGGGGTGGTTTACAGACCACCGATGCAGGAGTAGGAAGTGGACAGAGAATTAATGCAGGAAGTACAGAAGATGGCAAGCAAGGGTGAACTTCTGCTGGTGGGGGATATTAGCCTCCCCGATATGGACTGGGGGATCCTGTCAGCAGCATCAGCAAGGAGTTGCTGGAATTCCTGCAAGAAGCATTCCTTCAACAGCTGGCACTGGACTTAGTACTAACTAATGGGGACTGATCTATGCATGAGGTGGGTAGGCAAAAACAAACAAAGGGGGAGGCCACTCTGGTTCACCAGAGAGGTGGCAAGGGGAAAAGAAGAAAGATTTTAATGCATATAAAAGAACACAGTGTAAGGGGGAAAAGGAGTTATACAAAGAAAAGCTGGGGGTGGCAGGGCAGACAATTAGGAGGGCGAAGGTGGATACAGAGGAGAAGATAGCAAGGGAGGCCAGAAGGGGGGGACAAAACGTTTTATAGATACATGTAACCCCCAGGTGGTGCTATCCCAAGGGCTACTACCCCTGCCTGCTTGACTACTAACAGGTTGAGGGACCTAGGTTCTATGGCAGGTGCCTATACCCAGAGGTCAGGGTTTGTAGTGGTTAGACTAGCTTGATCACAGCCCTCTGGGACAGCGTGACCCCATTTGGTTTCCTCTAGTGGCTCACACAGTACTCAGGAATTACAGCCCCAATACCCCACGTATACACACTGTTCACTCATAAAGTACCACTTACCCTTGAGACTGATTCTGTAGCACGTCTCTGAGAACCCCCTGTAAAATAAAGTTAAACAACATACACAAGCCAGTACAATGCTTGGTATATAGGTACTGACACTTCAGACAGTTTAAAGTTTAACAACATCAAATCTGGTTTATTTAGGGGGACTAAAACACAGTAGGGGGAGATAGGGTTAATTGGCAGAATTAAATCACAGTACTGTGCACACATATAGGGTCTGAAAAGTCACACTCTGTGTACCCAGGTTGGGGGGGTGCTAGCCAGGTCCGTTGCCCGGGGTTGGCCGGCAAGTGCAGATGGCTAGGGCCCTGTAGAAGAAAATATATGCACAACACCCAATTGTAATCCGGAGCCGGATGGCTCAGTCCATGAAGCAGTGAAACAACAAGAATTAGATGACACACTTGTGATTGAAAACAGGCTACAGGGGAATACCCTGACTTGTACTCACAATACCCAAGCTGAGGACCGGATGATGGATGTTCTTCTGGATTGCCAGAACAACAGGGCATGGAAACAAGGTCCTTGTGACTGGACCCCATTGCAGTTGATTGCAAACGGATTTAGTCCGAGAAAAGCTGGGGTTTGCTTCCAGCTTCAACACACAGCACACAGCACGGGGGATTGGAAATAGCAATTCCCCAAAAGCACTAAGCACATTCATATGTAAAAGGAAAGTACTATACCAGGCAGGCTGCTCCTCGATCCTGATCACAGTTACTGCAAAACACCTGGGAGCACACACAGCAGCTTCAGTTCCTGACAGACCGAGCGCGATTCAGCAATTTCTCCAGTCTTCTACAGGGTGAGCCTGGTTTCCACTCTTCAGACTTCCTTCTTTCTCCTCTCCAATCAGATTCAGTATGAACTGGCACGTACAACAGCTGCAGGCCGAACTTCAGGGCCTCACATGCGCTTCCAGCGCAAAACTATACACCGCAGAAGCACAGAGCTCCTTCTTTCTTCACTGTCACAACTGATCTCATCTTTCCAGTCACAGAGCAGGGCATTTCCTTTAGCTCCACACCATTCTGTTGGCTGGTTTGGTTGTCACTCACAGTAAGACTCCCTCTGTTGGTGGAAAAAGGTGCCAAAGTCAAAACTACATTTCCCATAGTCACTGCCCATACAATCCCCTTGTGGCTGGCTCAAAATTAAGAGTCCAAGTTCTGATTCGTCCACAGGCTCCATTTTAGGGCTCCCTTAACCCAACTGGCCCAGCACAGCAGTTTAGGTCCAAAATGGAGGGGTAACACACACAGAGTCCCAGCTGCAATAACGGCAGGTTAGACAAACTACAATTTTGCTAATGCTTTAAATGACCACAGGCAAACAGTTACAGCTTTCAGATGGCCTCCCTTTGCACTTTCAGCGACCACAAAATGGAGCGATTACTCCGCAGCTCGGGCAGGATTCAAGCATTAAATACACAGTCCACCCCATACAAACTAATTAAGTCTGCAAGCAGACAGCTCTTAAAGAGACAGTACGTGGAGGCTCAAATAGCACTCACTTGCAACCACATTTAACAGCTCAGACGCCGAATACCACCCAGACTTGGAGCATTCAGGCAAGCTCCTGGAAGACTTTTGGGAACCCCCATTTGCAGTGGGGTTACATGCATCAGCAAGAAAAGGACATCCAAACAAAGTATAATGCAAATTAAAGGGGAGGGGGGAAGTTCAGGTAGAAAGGGACATCGAGAAGGCGGACTTACTGAACAGGTACTTCTGTTCAGTTTTCACAGTGGAAAGGGAAGGGAAGGTAAGGTACCAGAGTTGCTGAGGAGAGGCAAGAAGGGCAGGGAGGTGGACTCCAGCCTGTTTGAGGAAAGCATGGTTAGGGAGGAAGGCTCTACTATGCCGGTTCGACAAGAAACATGTCAACCGGCATCACAGCGCCAGGCTCCATGTCGACTGTGAGTTGCAGTCAGCATGGAGCTGCACACATCCATGTGTGTTTTTTCATCAGGAGGATTTGCCCCCCCGAATACCCCATTTGAGGGGCTCTGACCCCTGCGCCCCCCCCCGTACTAATAGATACTAACTCCAGGTCAGAGTTTGTTCGGGGAGTGGGTGCAGGTCGGGGGAAGGGGTTGCCTGGTCCCAGCAGCACTTCTACAGCAGCATGGCGCTGTTGTCAATACCGACACATGTCACTGTAGAAATGTCACTGTTCAGGGGGCATACCAGGGAGGAACTGGGTACGTTGAGGGGGGATAAGGCTATGGATCCAGAAGCCCTGCATCCAAGGGAGCTCTGGGAGCTTAGGGAGGAAATGGCAGCACCAATAACAATGCTTTTTAATCTATCACTAGACGAGGGGAGGGTTCCAGGGGACTGGAAAAAGGCGGACATCATGCTGCTGTACAAAAGCGGTGGCAGGGAGGAGGCAGATAACAATTGTCCAGTAAGCCTTACCTCAGTGGTAGGTAAGATTATGGAGGCAATCCTAAAGGAGAGAATTGTCAGCCACTGTATCTTGCAACCAATGGTCTGCAAGAGGAAAGGCAGCATGGGTTCATGGAGGGGAGGTCATGCCAGATGAATCTGATTGAATTTTTTGACTGGTTGATGAGGGTGATTAATCAGGGAGGGGCAATGGACGTGGCCTATCTGGACTTCAGCAAGGCCTTTGACACTGTCCCTCACAGGAGACTGGTGAGCAAGTTGGGCAGTTTAAGGATTTGGACGAAAATAACAAAATGGGTGGAGAACTGGCTTAGTGAAACATGCCAGAGGGTGGCAGTAAATGGAGTTCACTCCGGGAAGGAAAGGTTGACAAGCAGAGTGCCCCAGGGGTCAGTTTTGGGGCCGACCCTCTTTAACATCTACATTGGGGATATTGCGAAGGGACTGAAGGGGAAGGTGTGCCTATTTGCGGACAATACAAAGATTTGCAACAGGGTGGACATGCAGGGGTGTGGAAACAATGAGGGAGGACCTGATAAAACTGGAAGGGTGGTTGGATAGTTGGCAATTGAGTTTTAATGCAAAAAAGTGCAGAATAATGCACATAGGGCAAAAAAAAAAAACAGGCCTTCTATACACTGGGAGGAGAGAAGAGGAAGTTCTTGTAATGGAGCAGGAGAGAGATCTGGGGGTTATCATTTAAGACAACCTAAAGGAGGCAAACCAGTGCAACAAAATGGTAGGAAAGGCAACCAGAATGCTGGTGTGCATAGGGTGGGGGATAACAAGCAGAAGGCCGGAGGTGATAATGCCCCTATACAGGTCAATGGTTAGAGCCCACCTGGAGTATGGGGTACAGTTCTGGAGATCTCAACTACAGAAGGATATTGATAAGGTGGAGAGAATCCAGAGGGGACCAACCAAAATGGTGCATGAAATGCATCAGAGGACCTATGAGGAGAGGATGGAAGAACTTGATCGGTATCCCCTGGAAATGAAAAGGGAGAGGGGGGATATGTTTGAAACTTTTAAATATTTGAAGGGGATAAACAAGGTGAGAGAAGGAAACATCTTTCAGAAGAAAGAAAATCTGAAAACTAGGCGGCACAGCTTAAAGCTGGAATGTGGAAAGTTCAGAGGAAACAGGAGAGGGCACTTCTTCATGGAGCAGATGGTGGGACCCTGGAACTGGCTACCGGAAGAGGTGGTAAGGGCCAAAACAGTAGGGGATAACTACATGGGAATAAACAGGCGAGGGAAGGAAAAAAACCTGGAAGTGAGGAAGGGACTGGAGTCTCCTTCGGGGGGGAGGCAGGGACACAGGAGTGGGGTATAGAGAGGTAGGTCCAGGGCTACCAGGGGTGGGAGTGGGGTAGTGGCAGACTGGATGGGCCAACAAGGTCCTTTTCTGACATTAGATTTCTCTGTTTCTGTGTTTCTAATTATCAGTCAAAAGCACCTCATTATATGAGCACTAAGCCTTCTGACAAAGAATCCAGCAAACTGGATACTCTGGGCAAACAGAATTTTACCTTTGCTTCACTAAGCATCCATATTGCCAGCTATGAAGCGTATATGATTAGGATGATGAGAATCCCTTTTATCATGGGTTTTCTCAAGAGAAGTAGGTAGGGTGGGGAGACTGGATGAGCAACTGGGCCTTTTGCTGCTGTCATATTATATAGCTCTATGATTACATTCTGTTTCTATGGTTAAATATCAAAACAGCCTGTAGAAGTCTATGTCTGCCTCAAGGCACTTCCAAGGAGGAAACCAAACGATTTGTTACCCATGGTGACTGGTAAGCATTTACTGTGTTCTGCTTGTGAAACCTCTGATGCTTCCACTTGGACCACAGCCTTGAGAATCTGTCTTTTACACTATTCCTGGCTGCATGTTGCTGGGTTTGCCACTGATATGCAAGTATCAGTGCTTAACTTATCCTTAAATGTCTCTAAACTCTTTGGTCACAATGTGGAACTGACCCTCAGAGAGCTGCAGTTTTCCCAAAAGAGACTGCTCCCTCAAGGCCCTTTGCCCTCACCCTCCTCACAGTTGGATTGGTGGCTCCTTTTGTAGGGGCTCTCACTCCTCCCTTTCTAGGTGAATGGGTAGGTTGCCTGGCCCTGCAACTTTCCAGAGACAGCAGTCCTTGGGTGCCCCGTCAAGGTCCACAAAGGTAAGGCACAGAGTGATGCAACCACCCTTCCCCCTTCTTCTGACTCCCCTCATTCTCCTCCTGCCCTGCTACCAGCGGATCAGGTCAAGGCTGGGATCTCCCTGTTCCTGCCAAAGTAGCAGGATATTGTATCAGACAGGTTGGTCCTTGATATTATTCAGGAGGGCCTTGCTCTGGAGTTAGTATCACAGCCTCCTGTGCTTCTTTCTATCCCTTGCTTTTGCCCTCCAGCACACAAGTCATTCCTGTTAGCTGAAGTGTACACTCTGTTGGTAAAAAGGGCAATTCAGCCTGTACCCCTTTCAAAAAGAACTGGGGTTTTTACTTCCAGAATTTTCTGAAAGATATGCAATCTACCTTCTGTTTTAGACCTCAGGGTATCAAAATGAATTCATAGCATGCAAAGAGTTTTGCTTGGTATCTTTTCAATTACTCCACCCTCTACTGGCACCTGGAACTGGCTTTGTGACCATGCTACTTACCTACTTGTCCAATACAATGGACCTTGTACTACCTCCTGTCCCTTTTGGACTCTAATCTCTACTAATCATCAGTGAATGTACCTCTCTAGGACTTTTCCACCTTTCACTCCCTCTTTAATTGCAAGACTGGTTTTTAGTTGGAGGTATCCTGTATTTTCTTTAAGAACCTCCTGCATTTGCACTTCCCAGTGTATCACCCATTTCCACTTCGGGACCATAATGTGGTTCTGGAGTCCATTATAATGGCTTCATTTGAACCAGTTGCCACCTATGATCTTCATTACCTTTCCAAGAAAATGCTGTTTCTGATGGTCATCGTGTCAGCTCAGAGAGTTTACGAGCTGCAAGCCCTAGTTATGGATCCCTGCACTTTGGTTTTCACCAGGATCCTGTTCCATTCTGTTGCCGTCCACGGTTCCTTCCCAAGGTGGTATCTGCATTTACTCTAAATCAGACTGTTCAGCTTCCTAGGTTGTTTTCTTCACCTCAGAATGCTGGGGAAGTTATCCTGCATTCTCTGGATATCCATAAACCATTGTGCTTCCATCTGGATCAGACAGAGGACTGTAGAAAGTCTTACAGTAGCATCTTTTTTTTTAGTTACCCCTAGGGGTGCGGGCTCCTGTATTTTTAAGCAGTGCCTTTCTAAGTGGTTGACATCTTGTATTTCCTACTGTTACCAGAAGCATTGTAAAGTATCTTGTCCTGGCTGTGAACATGCCACTCGTGGTATGGACACTTTTTCAGCGGCTGATATGTGCTCCGCCACCACATGAAGTAGGATCTCTACATTCACTGAATATATTGCAGTCTGGCTCTGATCTCCTGTAGACTGGTTTCAGCCTTGCCATCTTCCGTGGCATACTGCCTCGGGAAGCTAAGGGTCCTCTCTTCCTGTCCTTCTTTTCACCCCCTAAGTGCAAAACTGCTTGGGAAAAATTAATTAGTTAGGGATATATGGAGGGAGATATTCTCAAAGAAGGTGGTTGTACTTACTAGCAACAGTAGATCTTCGAGACAATCTCCACCATAGAGCCACAGCTCTCCCACCCACTTATTCCCATCAGAACTTTCAGGTGGAATGCTGTTGGAAGACCTGTCAGATGCTGCATATTTGGTCTTCTTTCTGTGCCCCCCAATGGAGTAATTTTGTCCTCGCCTCCTTTGTTAGCCTGGTTGGTTTTATGTTTTTTCTCTCATTCCTGTCAATTGTACAATTTGGTGTTCATCTCTGGTTGCAATCTGAAGAGTTATGGGGGCCACCCACATTTTATAGGCATCACCAACATGCATGGAGGCATGTCAACATGGGCAGTCTCAGCTAGGCAAAGTTTTAGAGTGGTCCTGATACCGACAGCTTGCAGTTCAATACTTGTGGATCTATTGAGGACATTCTCTGAGATGTGCTATTACTGGTAAGTAACAAAACTTTCTCAGCCTATACTGGATCAAGTATTAAAAACCTTAAAATAAGATGATTTGTGATCTGATGAAGTCTTGTTAGCCCCCAGATAGATTTGCATACCCATAATGCTTTGCACTGGGTTTGAGGCTTTACCGTGTATGTGTGTGGTTTGCAAATATGCATAAACACCAAACCAATATCTTTGCAAGTCGCTCTTGTCAAAGACTGCACAGCTTAAGGGTAGTTAACATCAATCAATAGACAGGGAACTATGTTATTCTTTGGAACTCTGCAGCTAAAAGTCCCTGTTTAGAACCGAAAGTAGTCAGTTCTGCTCTCAGTTTTCTGCAGTTCTACAGCTTTACGTGGTTACTGTCTTGTGATGTTTTAGGCATCATTAAAGGACTGTAGGGTTTTAGTGTTGCATAAAATAGCATGCTTTTGTAACCACTCCTGCTAGCATGTTTGTCTGCAGGCCTACTTCTACTCAGCTTTACACATTGGCCCACTGTGAAGGCCACATCATGTGGGGAATGGGTAACAGTTACTGAAAACTCCTGCTGGAGAAGTTATTTGTTGCTGTCATGGGGTGGTAATAAGGTCCATTGGTCAGAGAACCAGACTGCTGGAGATCCTGGCTTAGATCCCACCACAGACACTAGCTCACTGTCTGCCTACTAGAAAATCTGCTAACAACCCTGCACATGAGTCTTCCAAGCTGTAAAATTCTGGAACAACTCTATTGATGTTTGGAATCATTCTCCCAACATACATTCGAAAGTTAAAACAAATCTTGATTGTTCTGCTAGAAATTGTAGAAAGATTGAGTGCAGAACTGTGGGATATTTTTGAAGGTCAAAGGCACTCATATTGCACTTGCATATAAAAGTAGTCTAGATGTAGGAGACTGTGTCAGTTCTATGCACAATCTGTCCATTCCTGGTACCTTTAATTAACATAGAAACACGGACTGTGTCAGCAAAAAAAGACCCCAGAGGTCCAGTCAGTCTGCTCATTTCCCTGCCTATCACCACGACCACCTTAAAAGGGATGATCCCCTCAGCCTTTTATTCTGTTTCTCTGTGTAGTTTGTAGGTATGAACAATGATTACCTCTCTTGCACCCTCCTAATTTCATCAGGATTTAAATGTAAACGAAGGTACTGATATCTGCTGTGAAAACCTACTTGACTCCATTGCAAAGGTCATGATCTGACTCATGTAAGGCATCCTGGAATTTTATGATGCTTTAGTGCTATAGCCTGCAGCAGTTTACTGTATTAGTCAGTACTATTGCTGTCCTTTGCACTCCCTATGTTCTTGTCTTATACTGGCTATGAAATTTTTCATACATACTAACATACAAAATTGCCAACAGATAAAGGCCTTATGGTCTATAACAAGTCTGCTCAATTGTGCAGCCAGCATCCCTTATACTGCATCTGCCCCTCCCCTTCCCCCCACTCCAGTGACCTTCCCCTTTATCCTGTCCCACCCCCTTTTGAAGCAGCCCACTGTTCAACAGGATACCACTTCCTCTGGCAATGCATTCCACCCCGACACCACCCTCTCCGGAAAAAGTGTCTCCTTATTTCCCTCATGAACCTTCCCCCTTCCAATCTCAGATTGTGCCCTCGAGTGTATCTCACCCTCCTTAATTTGTAAAGCCCCTCTGTGCCCATCTTATTTAATCCCTTCAAGTACTTGAAGGTTTCAATCATGTCCCCCCATCCCTCCTCTCCTCCAGGGAGTACATGTTCAGCTCCCTCAGCCTGCTTTCATAGGGTAAGTTCCCTAACTCCTGGATCATTTCTGTTGCCCTGTACTTCACCCCCTCTAGTAACCTAATGTCCTTCATCAGGTACGGTCTCCAGAACTGCACGCAGTACTCTAAGTGTGGTCTAACTAGTGACCTGTATAGTGACAGGATCACCTCCCACCTCCTGGAGAATATGCCTCTCGCAATACAACACAGCATCCTGTTGGCCTTTACAGATGCTTGTCTACACTGTGCTGAGTTGTTCATTGCTCCTGTTATGATCACCCCCAGATCCTTCTCCGCTCCAGTCTTGGCTAGTTGAATCCACCTAAGCTAGTAGCTCCTCTTTGTCCTTTTTTTGCACCGAAATGTAGCACCTTTCATTTCTTGACATTGAACCCCAGCTACCAAGTGCCCGACCAGGCCTCCAATTTTGCCAGATCATCCTGCAACCGCTGCCACCCTCCGAAGTCATCCACTACTGCTCCCATCTTGGTGTTGTCTGCAAACAGACAGGATGCAATGCAGAAATTCTGCAGAATATCACAGAATGCTGCAGTTTACTGCAGGGGCCATTGTAAGTTGATGGCAATTAAACCCTTTTGTCATGCAGGGTTTTGTGACATGTCATTACTGTGCTTCATCATGGCTGGCTCCACTGTAGCTGTAGATAAATGCAGTGTTATTAGATGAGTGCAAAATCATAGCACACAATGACCATAGAAAGTGCAAACTGATCAAACAAGTAATACTGGTAGGTAGTTAGTTACACCAGGTGTAAGGGGACTGTTATGAGGAAGGAAAACAGGAGCAAGGGGGAAAGGGGAAGGAGTCTCAGTTGGTGTCTGAGGGAACCAGAAGAGGCAGTGAAACGAAGGGAAGAGGGAAGTTGATTCCAAAGGGGGGGGAGAGACAATAGGTGAAGGCTGATTTTTTTTTTTTTTTAGTCTTTGGTAACCGGGTAAGGCCCACTAGGCACAAGTGCCTGTTTTCAGGGGCGACCTGGGAGCACTGATTGGCCAGCTGAGGTAGAGGACATGTCAGAACAAAGGTGGATGGTCCCTGGAATGGAGGGAGTAAGAGGCAGAGGGCTTAATGGAGAGGAATGAGGGGATGAAGAGGTAGAAGGGAAGGGGCCCAAACCGGTATTTAGATATAAAGGAGACACAGTGTATCTGGCAAAGGGGTGGAAGGGAAAGAATGGCTAGAGATGAGTAAAGTGAGCAGTGATGAGTATGGGAGGGTGAGTTGGTTGCAGAGTGACAGAAAGAGTTACAGAGGGAATCCAGTCTGGCTAGGGAGGTGGAGGGGGCAGACCAATGGACCATGGCCACATAGTCAAAGACAGGAAGCACCATTTTGGTGACAAGCTGTCGATAAACCCAGAGGGAAAGACCGTCTTTATTTCTGAACAAGGCACGAAGTTTAGGACAGAGCCTGTCATGGATCCGTGACTATGTGGACAAGGAAGTCAAGTTTACTGTCAAGCCACACACCGAGGTACTTGAAGAAAGGAACCACTTCAAGTGCGGAGCCATCCAAAGTGGAAAAAGTTGGCCAAGAGGCCAATTTGACCAGTTTTGAGCTGGCGCCAAAGGTTGTGGAAAATGCATTTTCTTTTTATTGATCCGAAGCTGGTTAGACTGTAAACCATCGTAAGACATTGCGGAAGTCTTGCTGTAACAGACGTTCAACATCAGTGGTGGAGGGGCCAGACATGTAGATAACTGTGTCATCTGCCTACATGTATTTATTTATTGAAATGTTTCATCAGGAGGGCACACGGAACAACAAGTTGCTCATCTCACGGTGCGACCTGGGGGGTTGGGGTGCACATGAGAATAGACTACAGAGATTGATACAATATCACAATAATCACATTTGAAATAGCATACAGCTAAGAAACATGTAGACAGTATGATTATACAACGATTTTCAAGGGGAAGGTAAGCAAAGGGAGTAGCTAGAAGGCAGTGCATAAAATGGAATACAATATTTTGGTCTAAGGTAAGCTGGTATACAAAAGCACAAACAGTACAATAAGCTTCGGTACAACAGAAGTGCAAATAAAATACAAGTGCAATGTAGATTTAGGGGCTAACAGTTTAGTACAGAGGAGTGCACAGGAGGAGGGGGGAGGTGGGTGTGTAGAAGAGGGGAAGAAGGGGAAGGGAAGGGAGGGAGGTGAGAGGCATACCAAGAACAAACATATAAAGAATATGCAAGTTGGCACAGGCTGAAGGGAGGTCATTGAGGAAAATGGACAAAAGTATAGGGCTCAGGATAGAGACCTGTGGGACCCCCACCTGGATGGGAAGAGGACGTGACAGGGCACTACCTACATGTACTGACTGTAGACAGCCCATGAGATAAGAAAATTAGAGGGATGCAGGAGAAGAAATCCTTATTCATGTTTACAGACTACACAGGTATACAGAAAAATAGGCTGATGGGACTTTCCCTTCAACTCCGGACTGGATTTAGAGATCTGATCGCCCTAGTGGCTAATTACCTCATGTTTCTGTAATATGAAACATATAGCTACACAGTGCCAAGTCAGTGGTGTTTAGCCCTGGCCCACAGCTGTTTGATCTTTGCCTTTGAAACCTCTCATTTGTCTCAGCAAGAAGTTGCTAGAGGTTATTGCTGTCTTGTCATCTGTAATTATGGCTGGAAAATGATTTAATGACGTGTGACACAAGCAAGTATAGGCGGTGCGCCAGTAAGGTGGGAGGAGACGAAAGGCATTTCAAAAGATTGCATAAATCTGCTCCTTGCCACCATTCCATAATTATTTACTGCTAAAGGCATTAGGAAGATTTGTAACATTTTTTTCCAATCCTTTCTTCACATCTTCTACAGGCTAGCTCATGAGCAAGAAATAAAAAAGAGAAGGTTTATATTTCCCTAAATCATTTGTCCCACTTACAATAATGTCTTTTTTTTTAAACTATGTAAACAAAAATATTAAGCCTGTAACTTTCTGTTGAGAAATGTGGCCCCTCTCCAACGCTGTCCGGGACAGGGCCACTGCCCCGACTTGCCAACCGTTACAAGGCCCAGGGACCTGAGTTCCCAATAGCTGAACTACGGGGGTCCTTTTACAGAAGCTAAAACAAAATGGCGGTGCCTCCACCTAGAGAACACATTAGTGGGTCTGATTAACTGCAGTACAACTCCCTGGGATGGCATACAACCCACCTCCCCAACAGTTACCTCAGCATGGACTTACCAGGATTTGAACCTCCCCACATTCCATTAAAATATTTACCTCTTCATTTCATCCAGTAACATGCTCAGTAAAATTAGGCTCTGGATTTATCTCTGCTGCAAAACAATAACTTCATGATTTATTTATTGGGGGGGGGGGGGGTTAGGATAGGGTAAGAGGAATAGAGTTCAAACATTTTAAAGATTTGCATTTCCCCAAATTCACATTTCCCTTTGATTCAAACCCAGATCTCAGTCAGTGCAGCCATCCCCTCTGTCTAACTACTGTAGCTAACTGCTGTAGGTGTGCTCATCCCAGACCTGCAGATCCCAGTCCATTCAACCCCAAAATCAGGGACTCTGTGTACCCAGATTTTAAGTTGCAGGACTGAGGTACAGCTGGCAGCGAGTGCTGGTGCACTTGGTGAATTAAATAACCTTTTTACATTTCCGCTTTGCTTTTCCTTCATTCCTAGGGGGCATACTTAAACTATATACAGTCCCCAGGTGCAGGACAATTCCTGTTTTTTACTCACGGTTCTGCAGAATTAGTCGTTGGATAGCACAGTTCACCAAAGTGCTGAAAAAGGATGGCAACACAGCAGAACCAGGCACAATGCTTAAAACAGGAGGCACAGAGGCTGCAGCTTGCTCTCTTTCTCTTGCTTGCAGATCTTGCAGCTTGTCCCCTTCAGGTCATTACAGGCCCCATTAAAGAGCATGTGCACAAGACCTACCACCACAGAGGACCCAGACTTGGGAGTGACCCCACGGTCCAGCTCCCTCCAATCAGAGTGCCCTAGCACTCAGGTACAAGCCCCGTGATCTCCTGCAGTGGCAGACCCCACTTGATGGGAGTTAGTGAATCCACCACCTGGCCCTGGGTGTCAGCAGAAACATTCAGCACATTCTCTTCTGCTTCACTTTCTTTTTCTTTCTTGCCACAGTTGTGTAGCCACAGCAATCCACTTCTCTCTTTTCCTTGCTGTATCTCAGGACCAGACAACAGGTACCCGTCCCTGAAAGACACCTGTCCATCCTTCTGCTTTCACAGTCTCTCGACTTCAATACAGCCACATTCTCACTCTGGCTCACACATTATCACCTTCACACTCAAAGTCCCTTTTCTCACCGTGCAGGTACTTAGCAATTTTCTGAGTTTTTTCCCAGTTGTTTAACCAGGAGTAGCACACTAAGCTGAAAGCTTGTTTGCAGGTGCGACCAGGGAGCACAGGGAAGTTAAGTGACTTGCTCAGGGTTACACAGTATGCAAGTAGAGGCTGTGGAATTCAAACCCAGGTCTTCAGATTTGCAGCTTAGAGCCTTAAACCACTGCACTATACTGCCTCCCAACCATTGTGCTATATTGCCTCTAGCCAATTGCCTGTAATTTTCCGAGTTGAAGAAGCTCACTTTTATTTTTTCTTTTCTTAGCACATTTGTATTCTCTTGTTCCTCATTCTCTGTATTCTGTCTTTTTCCAGGCTTAGACACAACCTTTGTCCTTTTACCCGGCTCAGGACACAGCCGTCATTCTTGTTCTGGGCTCAGAACACAACCTTTGTCTTTTTGCAGGATCAAGACAGAACCTTTGCCCTTTTCCAAGGTTCAGGACACAACCTCTTCTCTTTTCTGCTTTATCTCACCACTGTGGTGCAATTTCAGAGCAACACAGAGCATTCAGCATCCTGCAGCTTCTCTCTCTCTCTCTCTCTCTCTCTCTCTCTCTCTCTCTCTCTCTCTCTCTCTCTCTCTCTCTCTCTCTCCTCTCTCTCTCTCTCTCTCTCTCTCTCTCCCTCTCTCCGATGAGGCAGGCACTCCCTGCCCTGGGGGACACATTGCTGGCAGACCCTAGGCAGGCCCATCCTGCAGCCCCAATTTCTCCAGGGACAAGGACCCCTTCCTTCTGGAGGGGCTTCCACCAAACTGACTCAAACTCCAACTGTCCTTGGCTTTTGGGAGCCTTTTTCTTGTTCCCCATTGGCTGGAGCCACTGTCCTTAGGCAAAAATTAATATGTATGAGGCTCCCTCGATGCCTCATTGGTGCAGAAAAAGGTGCCTAAACTTTCCCCAGAATTTTCCGACAAAAGTCCCTTCAAACAGTCCCAGAGTCCCTGGCAAGAATCCTGACATGGTGGTTGACTGGCTGGTGTCACATGGCTGCTAACCATGGTGCCTGATGTAAACAGTGTCCCAACATTTTAGCAGTGTAACAGATTTTAAAAGTTCCTGCAGCCAAACCTTGTTCTTCTATCATATATTTTCCCCACACAGGCTATAACCACCCATGTGCCTTGTAAAGCAACTGCACTGTCAGCTTCCTCACTTTAACTCTCTCTCAGTCACTGCTGCCGATTTACCTTTCCCTTAGGCAGCACACTCACAGACCCATTGCAGTCCAGACGCTGACCCACTTTATTCTCTGGCTGCAGTCCGTGAATACACTTTATTCATTTATTTCCCCACGGACTGGCAGCCTCTCCTTTCCTTTCTCACCATATCTTTATTTATTTTAATGCTCCCCTTCTCCTATTTCTAGTACCTGTAGGCACTGGATAGAATCTCCTGGTACTTCAAAGGGATGCCACCTCATTAATACTCATGAGGCGGCTCCCGATTTTTCGAGCACAATTGGCGCTCACTAAAAGTAACTTTTCTTTCTCCCGGTTGCCTATCCCTCTGAACAAAGGTCTCCGGTCCCTGTCTTGCTCTGCCAAGGATCACCCAAGAAGCAAACCGAACCAACCACGCACGACCACATGATAATGCACTTCTACGCATGTGTTGAGCTCACCGGCACTCTAGTGCCCTTTTTCAAACTGATGGCTCTGCAAAACAGCTCCTCCAGCCCCGCTCGCTCTTAAAAACCATGCGGGCCAGCAGGAGAGGTTCAAACACAGGGGTCAAGCCAGGAAAAATCAGGACCCAGACAAAAAAGAATGGCAGGGAACAAAACCCTGGGGAAAATTAGCCTTTTTTGGGGCTCACAGGTAAGCCTCCGACAGTGGTGTTACAGAAATGATGCCTGCAATTCACAAAAAGGCTACAACTTTCTCAGTGTGACCCTGAGTATTGTAAGTCATTTAACCACTCTTTGCTTCAGTCCACCTAGCTTTAAAATGTTTTAAAAAGCAAGACCCCACTGAAAATGAGATTTTGCATCTCAGGTAGGCAGTCTTGGGTGATTTTTTAAAGTCATCGTTTTGGTGACCTCATATAAGTCTTTGACCCCATCTTGCACTGCCTGTTTTTTAGTGCCAGTCAGAGCTGCACAGTTATAACCAGTGATGAAATTGCAGCTTTATCCAGCTCATGAGACATATCATGTGCAAGCACTACAGGACAGATGATTCAAGTCACACAGCCTGCCCCTGCCAACATCTGCATGGAGAGACAGGCTTTTTTTTTATTAAAAAAAAAAGTTTACTGTCAGCAGAATCACTATTGCTGTATCTCAGCGTTTTCTATATGTTTTTTTGTAATTTCAATATATCTATAACCCAAAGGCAAATATTTGTGTCTTGTCCAGAGTCCTAATATCGTGCAAATATTTGGGATATTTGAAACAGAAAGTCATATGACTTTTCTATTTTGAATATAAAAAAAATCAGAGACTCCAAAATCAAAACAATATAAAGCCATCTGAGTTTCACTTAGGGCAGTCATATCTCGGTTTAACAGATTTTACCCATTCTGACACTGTGATGATGATGTTACATTTATCTCAGTAATGTACTCTCAAAACCATGGCCAGAACAGCACCTAATAGTCACTGTTCTCCCCCTTGATGGGGTAAGTCAGATACCTGTTCAAATGCTTGGTCACTATTGTTGAAATTTAACGTCACAACCCAGTTTATTTCGCTGTTCAAAGATGTTTTAGTAATAGCTTTCACTGCTAATAATCTTGTGTACTAATTTTTATAAGGTGCTCACTGTGTTTCCAGGCTCGTTCAAGCTGTGTATGATCCATAAATAATTTCAAAGAGTTTGTACTTTCCTCGTGCATGTATGTAGCCCCCCCCCCCAAATGGGGGCTTACCTCAGTTGCCGTTCTCCCGTTGCTCCCATCATAGGAGTGCCTCTCGATGCCTGCTGGTTCCCGAGTGTTTTCCTCAGTTTACCGCCACAGCCCAGATTCTGTTTCTGTCCTTCTCAGGTGTTGAGAGTTCTGCAGAGCAGTTGCCTCTTCCCTTCACTTCATGGCCAGGTGGGTGGCTCCTGCACTCTCTAGCTGCTCCAGGTTTTCCCCGTGCAGCCCCAGCGTAAATTTAGCCCATTTGGGGCTCAAAAGATTAAACCACAATTCTCTGCTGTGCTAGCCTCCAGTGTAAATAAATGTGAATAAGTGTGAGCGTGTGGGAGGACATGAGAGGACACTAAAGGGGCTATTCGTAAAGGGGTCAAATAAATAAATAAAAATTCTGTCTGTACCAGTGTTGGGACTCAGATGAATGCTTGTCTGCTAGCCAGGGGGTGGGGGAGCACTTGATTTCAGCAGCAGTGACAGGCTGTGGACTGAAGCAAAATGTTTAATCTGTGCAATGATCAAGAGGGCACATTTTAGAGCAGCAACAGCCAATCAGAAAGCGAGGATTTCACCCAGGATTTATGGGACTTTTGCCTTGGGCTTATGGGACATTGCAAAGTGCTTATGGGGAAACTGCAGGGGCCTAATTTCAGGCTCCAAAACAGGTGCACCTATTGTGCATCAAGTGAGGGTAATAATTATTCATTTTCTGGACTGACACAAGCAGGATCAGCCAATCACAGTGGAAGCAGCAACTAGCTTCAGCCAATAGGGAGCCCCAGAAGGTCTCCATAAAAGACAATATTTTGAGCTGTACGAGCAGTTCCAGCATGGGCCCCCCACAGGGGTGGGGGCTCAAGCCCTTTGCTCCAGAATGGCCCTAGTGATCCAGTGCAAGACCCTTCACAGGGGAGAGGGCTTTCTTCTGCCAGAGAGACCAAGGGGCTGCAGGCAACAGAAGTTACTAGCCTGGGGATTGCCAGATTGTCCTCCAGGGCTAGCCAGCACCTTTCCACGCTTCTGGAAAAACGTGAGCAACCTGAACCTTCAGTGGTGAGACAGCTGAACAGAAGTTCTACCTCAGCAGTTAGAGTGCTGATGAATCTTGGACCCCTCAGAGAAATGAAAGCCATTTCTGCAAGTAATCTGAGTGAATATATATATATGTCTAATAACTACAAGTGTGAGAAAGATTTAAGAGGCAGCGAAGCTAGAATCTGATAATGTGACTGTACAAGCTTGAGAGAATCTGCAAGGGGCAGCAAATCCCAAAAGATAGATTATGACTGTTTGTCTGCACCTTGCATCTGATCAGCACTTAGAAAGGGTGGACACCCATCGATTGAATGACTGTGGATGGTCCTGTCTTCAAAATGTTGATTGCCATGGGGCTGAATGGGGAGTTCCCTGACCACGTGGAATTTCTCTGGATAGTGCCTGGTGGGCCAGTAACCATCTATATGTCCAGTTGGGAGCTGCAAATACCAACGAAAACCACAAGGGACTGTGTCTGTATCTGAGAGCCTGAGAGAGCTGTTAAAGAACTGTCTTACTGCCAAGTAATGTGTTAAGAGCCTAGAGAGCTACAGAAATCAGTGGTGTCTAAGTAAAGTGTCTGAGTCTGGAAAAGGTCTACAGTGCCAGCTTTGCCAACAAGCAAAGTCTGCAAAAACAGTAGTGAGCCTTGTTTCAAGTTCAGTCAAGTCGAGTTGTTCAAAATAGTAGTGAACCTTGCTTCAAACTCAGTCAAGTCAAGTTGATTCAATTGGTAGTGAGCCATGCCTCAAACTCAAGTCTGGTTAACTGGAGCACCTTTGCTGCAGCCACATCTAACAGCAGGACCATTCTCGATGCCCTACAGGGGGCATTCCTCAAACAGCTAGTTTTGGAACCCATTCGGGAGGGAGCAATCTTAGACCTGGTACTCTCAAATGGGCACGGAGGGAGGATCTCTGATCTTGAAGTGGGTAGCCATCTGGGAACAAGTGACCACCAAACAGTGTGGTTCACGATAAACTTAGCTGTAGAATCAAGCCACACAAAAGTGAAGGTACTGGACTTCAGGAGGGCTGATTTTGTCAAAATGGGAGAGTGCCTCAGAAAGCACTAGCAAACAGGCAAGAAGGTGGGGTGGAGCAACAATGGGTAAACATCAAAACCACCATCACAAAGGCAACAAGCCTTTGTGTGGAGCAAATAAATAAATCAAAATGAAAGAAAAAACCACTATGGTTCTCAAAAGAAGTGGCGGGGAAAGTAAGGGGGAGAAAAAGATAGCATTCAGGAAGTATAAGGAAACACAGAAGGAGCAGGACAGAGAACTGTACCAGTTAAAGCAGAAGGAAGCCGGGTAGAGAGTCAGAATAGCAAAGACCCAAACCGAGGAAAAGATAGCCAACTCAGTTAAGAAGAGGGATAAAATCTTGTATAGGTACATTAGCGAGCAAAGAAAGACTAAGGCAGGGATACTGAGGCTGAATAAAGAGGAAGGTGGTTGGGCAGAGAGCAATAGTAAAAAAAAGCAGGGATACTGAATGAATACTTATGCTCAGTATTCATAATAGAAAAACAGGGGGAGATACTTAATCCAGTCAATAGAAGCACTCTGGATAGGGGGGTTGATATTAGTCATTTCACGGAAGAAAGGGTTCTGAAAGAACTCTTAAAACTGAAGGTGGATAAAGCAATGGGGCCTGATGGGATTCACCCCAGAATTCTAAAAGAACCAAGGGAAGAACTAGTAACACCACTGACTATCCTTTTTAGTAAATCATGGGAGGATGGTGTAGTACCCGAGGACTGGAGAAGGGCGGATGTGATTCCCCTTCACAAAAGTGGGAGCAAGACAAAGGCAGGAAACTACAGACCTGTCAGTTTGACCTCAGTGGTAGGGAAAATGATGGAATCACTTCTGAAGCAAAGAATTGTTGAGTACCTAGAGGCCACAGGGGCACAGGACCCAAGGCAGCATGGATTCATAGCAGGAAGGTCATGTGAGACAAATCTAATTGATTTCTTTGACTGGGTGACCAAAGTAGTCGACCAGGGAGGGGCTATGGACATGGCCTACCTAGACTTTAGCAAGGTATTTGACACAGTCCCGCACAAAAGATTAATATACAAATTAGCCAGCCTGGAAGTGGGTCCCAGAGTAGTAGCCTGGGTAAAACACTGGCTGGACAACAGGACACAGTGGGTAAAAGAAGAAATGGGGTTACTAGTGGGTACCACAGGGTTCAGTACTGGGGCTGGTCCTTTTTAATGTCTTTATAAGTGACATTGCAGAGGGACTGGAAGGGAAAGTATGTCTCTTTGCAGATGACACAAATATCTGCAACAGGGTTGATACACAAGGTGGGGTGGAAAGGATGAAATGGGACTTGGCAAGGTTGGAGGAATGGTCAAATGTATAGCAGCTTAGATTCAATGCAAAGAAGTGCAAAGTAATGCACCTGGGAAACAAAAACCCAGGGGAAGAGTACACAATTGGGGGTGAGATACTGACAACAACAAAAATGGAAAGGGACCAGGTGGTAGTCATATCAGATGACCTAAAGGTGGGCCAGCTATGTGAAAAGGCAGTAAGGAGGGCTGGGGGGACACTGGGATGCATAGGGAGAGGCATCACAAGTAGAAAACAGGAAGTTGTTGGCCCTCTGTACAGACAGTTGGTAAGACCACATCTGGAGTACTGTGTACAGTTCTGGAGACCCCATCTCCACAAAGACATAGACAGGGTGGAGGCTGTTCAGAGGAGGGCAACCAAAATGGTGCAGGGTCTGCACCAGAAGACATATGAAGAAAGACTAAAGGAGCTTAAGATGTATAGCCTTAAGGAAAGGAGGAAGAGGGGGGACATGATAGAAACTTTCAAATACCTCAAGGGAATCAACAAAGTCCAAGAGGGAAGTATCTTTCAGAAAAAGAGATGTGCAAGAACAAGGGGGCACAATTTGAAGATAGAGGGGGAAGGCTCAGAGGTAATATGAGGAAGTATTTCTTCACAGAGAGGGTTGTAGATGCATGGAATGGCCTTTCTGAGGAGATTGTAGAGTCAAAAACAGTGGGGGAATTCAAGAATGCATGGGGCAGTCATAAGGCAATTCTAGTGGGGGGTAGGAGGAAGTAGGCTGTTGGTTAACTAGGATCTGCAGCTTATCCGTTAGGTAGGGAAATGGGCAGACTAGGTGGGCCAAACGGTCCTTATCTGCTGTCAAATTCTATGTTTCTATGGTAAAAGTGTCTCGAGTGGCAAAAAACAAGATTCAGAGTGTCTGGTGTTGTGCAAAGGAGGCATCTAAGCTCCTAGTTGTTTTCAAGGACTGTAAGCATCTGGATCACCCTAACTGTAGGGAGCAAGTACCCACCATGTTGGAAGTCTGTTGTGAGCCTGCAAAGGACCAGGGTGGCTACGCTGGTCTCTGGTTAAAGGATTGAGATAAAGAGATATAAATGTGCTAAGCCTGATAAATGTGCTGAATGCTTCATAACCATTGGATTGGGTTTGGAACACATCCTGGTAGTGTGCCGCATTGGCACTGCCATATGCATTTCCCCCAAGGGGCATAGCCTAGATGTGGGGTCTGAGATGTGCCAGCCCGGGTCCCAGCCTGGTCTATGCAGTAAAGTGAGTCCAGTCAAAAACGGAACACTGCCTTCAAAACATGAAATGTAAGTTTCCATCTCAAAAGCTGGAAGATCACTGCAGTCAGTTTTGAGTCCCTGGCTTTGTCTTTTGTCTGCATCTTACTCTCCAGAGTCAGAGTTGCCACCTGCTGGAATCACCTTAAGTATCTGCTACAACCTGCTGTTGCCAACCAAGTTGTGATTTCTGATCTGTGCCTGCACCTTTAAGAACTGTGTGTGTTACTACTGTAGGTCTCCAGGTTTTGCATATGGGATTGCGGGGTTCTGTACTGTATGTCTCTCGAAATTGGTACCAGTGTAGGCAATTGCAACTATGTTCTGCTATAAAAGGTAGTTAGCTAGATAGCCTGGGCTCTGACCATCTTAGAAGGTTGGCAGGTGCCACTGTGATTTGAAGGGAGAAATCCAAATGCCAAATGATTACTGTGATTGTCTTGAACCAAATCAATTAAAACCAATACTGCCTATCAATTGTAAATAGCATTACCTCTACTCCAATTCACCCATCCTAACCCTCCCCATGTAAATAAACTTGTTGTTTGTTCTTGCAAATACCTGTCTCATGGGCATATTATTGGTAGTAAGTCAATAATTATAAAATATCTTAATAATGTGGGGAGGTACAGCATCCCAAAGGGTTGTACCAGGTTAAAGCTAGCCCACTAAAAGGTATACTCTGGGTGGAGGCACTGCACAATTTTATTATCTTGGGGAAAAAACAGTTTTAAACTGTTTTTAGGAACCCAGGCCCCTCAACCTTGGTCTGACCAAGCAAGGCAGTGATAGTAGCCTTTGGTATAGTGCCATCTAGGGGTTACAAGTATGTTCTGTTGGGACTACCAAGTACCAGACTGAGTGTTCCATCAATTTAATGGACAACTGCTTGATTATTGTATCAACACTGATAGTAACGATGCCTAACACAAGTGCTTGTTAGCGCAAAATTACATTTTCAGAAGCCTCAGCTTATAATGTCCATGGTCATTGCTGTACTGGCTATATGTTGGGACACTTACTAGAATAGCCATTATGGCTATTATTGAGACATTTTTGATTAGAATAGGTATGACCCTCACAAGTGGTAACACTGGTAGAAGAATAACCTTTTATGCCGAATGATGCGGTGGTGTTGCTTTTAATGCATCCTGCACTTGGAACCATATATTAATGTTTCAGTATTTGGTACAACCAAAATTAATAAAAATAAAGTTAAAAAAAGGCTAAAGGCCAAATTTGCATTTCCTTATTTCCTGGAACATTATGAACCTGTAAACCTGATTAAGTTGTCATCGGTATGTCTTCTCCTTTTGAAATTGCACACAAGTAATTATAAAACTAATGTAAAAAATCATATTTTAATTATTTATTTGTTTTTGGTAACTGGGCAAGGCCCAGGCCCACTAGGCACAAGTGCATATTTTCAGGTGCAACCTAGGAGTACTAGGGAGGTTAAGTGATTTGCTTAGAGTCACACAGTATGCAAGTGGAGACTGGATGTACCAAGCTCATTCACTGCTTGTTACGCTAACCTCTAGGCTATACTGCCAGCCTAATTTATGGTGAATTATTACAGGTGGTGCTTACATTTTTGTGACTTTCTTATCATTGGGCTAAGCAAAATTACTGTTTGACACTGTTCTGTTTTATTCCTTTTTTGTTGAAAAGGTTTGTTGTCTCAGAGGTGTTTCAATCTCCTTCTCACATTGAAGGAGCTAATTGCTTTCCTCCCACAGCTCTTCCAGAGATTTATGTGTGTATCAGGGGAGTGGAGCTGGCAAACTGTCAGTAATTTCCAGCAGAAAGAAGGGTTAAAATGTCAGGTTAGTTGATACTTGGAGGTAGAAGACTTTGTTTGCTGGCCAAGGCACCTAGCTTCACCTGAGCTCTTTCCTTCTAAGACTGCTTGAAAGAACAGAGCAGAGAACCTTACCAGAGCAATGGAAAGGATTAAGGCTTCTTTTGGCTAAGCAGATTTACTGTATGTTATTTTTATTTTGTAGTCACAGGGATTGCTACTGTTTGTTGCTAACATTTCATTGCTTTATTTTTCTCTGATTCAAATTGTTGTTGCTGGTATACCTTTATCTGCATTATTACAAGGTGTGCCTACAGGTGTGTGCTAACAGATTACTGCTGTAATCTTCTGATTCAAATTGTCTTTTGCAAGGTACATCTTCTGTTACTGCTTTATTTTTCTCTGCAGCAAAGTGTTTTTTTTCAGGGTATATCTTCTCTGAAATTATTACAGGTGGTGCTTTACAGGTTTTACAGTTTTATCTAACATTAGGATAAGCTTTCAGGGTTACTGCATTTGTTGTTGACTGAGTGTTTCTACTTTTACCTCCTTGTTCTTTCATCCGTGGTTCTTCTTTTTCGGCAGGGGAAGGGCCCAACCACCCACCCCATCCCCAATCGCCCCACACTACACTCCTTTTATAGGGTACCACAGTTGTGACATTTCCTGTGGCAAAGCAGGAAGGGGTGGATCAGTGGGGCATCCACAAGGTGTGCTGATTTACAGGGGCACTAGTAATTTAACTTGTTATAAAAAGTTATACGAAAACAAAACACAAAATCAAACCATTACTTGCATTTTTTTCCTTCTAATTACTCTGACCAGGTTATAAACCCAGCAACTTATCTGGAATGGATACCATTAACTGCAGGTACTGTGGAACACTTTTCAGAAGGACAGTCTTACAGGATTTAGGACACTGTCCTACATGCTGGGCCACTGGAGATCTTAGGGCACAGCTCCAGGCAGCATGGGCAGAGATTGCGCTCCTCAAATTTCATATTCAAGAGGAAATACATTATAAGAACCACTCGCCATTTCCCCAACATCCAACAGAAGAACCGCAACCGTAGAGGGTAGTTGGTCCAGGAGGTTGGCCGGTGGTTAGGAGGGCAAATCGGGTGCCCCATCACTCAGTGCTCTCCAACATATTACCTCCAAAAACCATATAAACACTACAAACAGGTATCTGCCTCTATCTCCGAAATCAAACAAATGGGGCAGAGAACACTGCAGAGCAGGACACTACAGCACAGGAGCTAGCACAACAAAACTCACCCAAATCAGGAACCAAAACAAAAAAGCAAAAAGGAAATTCAAAAACTTCTGATCATAGGAGGCTCCATGATTCGGGGAGTTGATACCCATCTCCAGCCAGGGGTAATGGTCAGATGTCTCCCAGGGTACATCAGCATAGAGAGACTCTGACCGCATTGCTAAAATTGTTCACAAAGCAGGAGAAAACATTGACGTCCTGGTACACATAGGGACTAATGATCTTGCCAGCCGGTCAGTTGTGGAGACCAAGGAACACCTGACCAGGCTGAGTGATAAACTATCATCCATTTTGTCCGACATCTCCTTCTCTGAGATCCTGCCAGTCTGGGAGAGTGGGACAGATGGACGGAAGGTCAGAGAAGGGGAGATAGGGGAGCTAAACATGTGGCTCAAGGGCTGGTGCCAGGAAAAAGGACACAGATTTGTAGGGAACTGGCAACAGTTCTGGGAGCAAAAGTCCTTTAAATTTGATGGACTGCATCTGACTAAGGAGGGAGTCAGTGCATTGGGGCAGAAGTTTGACGTCTTTGCAGAATATTTAAACTAGCAAATGGAGAGAGGGGTGCAGCACCCCATACGTCGAATGGGAAGGACACCCCTCCCCCCCTCAGCAAGTGGTCAAACAGGGATTCAGCATGTTTGCACTTCATTTGCATCACCAGCTAAGAAAAAAGGTCTGTCTCCCCATATGATGCACAGGAGAAATGCCAAACCTCACCCAACAACTAACTCACCAAAATCTGGCCAATGGAAAATCATGTACACAAATGCTCGCAGCCTGGGAAACAAGATCCCAGACCTGCAGGCAATAATGTCAGAGGCTAAACTGGACATAGTAGTAATTAGTGAGACGTAGTTTACCAGTAACCACACTTGGGAGACTTCAGTACCTGGCTATGTACTGTTCAGAGGAGACCAAGGTGCAAAAAGGAGGGAGGTGGAGTGGCCCTGTATGTCAATGAAAATATCAAAGCTACTGAAATTCAGAATACACATAAGGAGCCAGAAGAACTGTGGGTCACCCTGGAAACAGAAAATGGGACAGCCATAAGAACTGGCATTGTCTACAGGCCCCCAGACCAGGGGGAGGACATAGACACTTTACTGTTAGAAGATATACAAAACATGATAGCTAAAGGGGAGGTTCTGATAATGGGAGACTTCAACATGCCGGATACAGATTGGTCAATACCAGCAGGAATATCTGCCAGAACTAAACACATGGTGGATTCCCTGCAAGGGGAGGGCCTCAAGCAACTGGTACAACAACCCATAAGAGTTAGGGCTATCCTAGATCTAGTACTGACTAACAGGGAAGGGATCAAAGATCTCCAGGTAGAAGGTCACCGGGGGGGGGGCAGTGACCATCACATGGTATGGTTCAATTTGGCCACTACATCTAAATCATCCCATTCCAAGGCAAAAATATGTGACTTCAGAGGAGCTGACAATAATAAGATGGACAACAGAGTTAAGCTAGCCCTGGCAAAAGAAATACAGGAGAGGGGGTACAGTTAAAGTGGGCAAGCATTAAAGATGCAATACTTGAAGCAACATAGATACATAGATACATAGATACATAGACAGTGTCAGCAGATAAGGGCCTATGGCCCACCTAGTCTGCCCATTTGAGCTTGTAAGTTCAGTTTGTTTTCCTAGAAGTCTATTTCCCCTTACCCCTGACCTCTAGAATTCCTTTATGTCTATCCCATGCATTCTTAAATCCCGTGATTGTTTCAGCCCCCACCACTTCCTCTGGCAGGGTGTTCCACTTGTCCACCACCCGTTCTGTGAAGAAATTCTTTCTCATGTTTCCTCTGAATCGTCCTCCCTCCAACTTCATCCCATGCCCTCTAGTCCTGAAACATCTTTTTCGCTTAAAAATAGTGTTTTCCTGCACCCTGTTCCTCCCTGTAAGATACTTGTATGTCTCTATCATATCCCCTCTCTCCCTCCTCTCCTCTCCTCCAGGGAGTACATGTTCAGTTCCTTCAACCTGTCTTCATAGGACTTGTGATGCAACCCATGCACCATCTTTGTTGCCCTCCTCTGAACCTTCTCTACCCTGTCTATGTCCTTACGTAGGTATGGTCTCCAGAACTGTACACTGTACTCCAGGTGGGGCCTCACTAGTGTCTTGTATAGCGGAATTATGACCTCCTTTTCCTGCTGGTGATGCCCCTGCCTCATACATCCCAGCATCCTATTTGCTTTACCTGATGCCTTGTCACACTGTTTCCTACCTTGAGGTCATCAGAGATGACAACCCCAAGATCCCTTTCCTGCTTGGTGCATGCTATATCCTCCCCCCAACTGATATATTGTGCCAGGGTTTTGTGCCCCATATGCATTATCTTGCACTTCTTGCATTGAATTTCAACTGCCAAACCCTTGACCATTCTTCAAGTTTCTGCAGGTCCTTCTCATTCTGTCTACACCCTCTGGTGTGTCTACTCTGTTACAGAGCTGTGTGTCATCAGCGAACAGTGAAATTCTGCCTTCTAGATCCTGTGCAATGTCACTGATGAAGATGTTGAATAGGACGGTCCTAGCTGATCCCTGTGGTACCCCACTGGTCACTCTTCCCTCTGTGGAGTGACAGCCATTTACCACCACCCTCTGTGTCCTGCCACCCAGCCAGTTACCTACCCACCACACTACTGTCCTGCCCACACCCATATTCCCCAGTTTGTGTAATAGTCTTCTATGTGGCACAGTGTCAAAGGCCTTGCTGAAGTCCAGATAGGCCATGTCCACTGCCCTCCCCTGATCCACCTCTCTAGTCACCCAGTCAAAAAATTCAATGAGGTTGGTCTGACATGACCTCCCCTGGTGAAACCATGCTGCCTTGGGTCCTGTAGTCCATTGACAACCAGATGTTCCACCAATCTCTCCTTCAGTAGTGCTTCCATGATCTTTCCCACTACCGAGGTGAGGCTGACTGGTCTGTAGTTCCCTGCTTCCTCTTTGTTCCCACTTTTGTATAAGGGGACTACATCTGCTGTCCTCCAGTCTTTGGGTACCTCCCTGTTTCCAGTGATTGGCTGAACAGGATAGCCAGAGGTTCAGCCACCACCTCTCTTAGTTCTTAAGGACCCTGGGGTGCACCCCATCTGGCCCCATTGCTTTATCAGCTCTTATTACTTCCAGTTCCTTCAGGACCCTTTCTCGTGTAAAGGGACTTGTGTCCATTTCTGCACCATTCTCACCCCTTGTACTCCCTTCAGACCCATTACCCCCCTCTTCCTTAGTAAAGACTGAGCAGAAATACCTGTTCAATATGTCAGCTTTACTGTTGTCATCCTGCACGCGGCTCCCATCCTCCCCCTTCAGTCTCACTATCCCTCCCTTTGTCTTTCTTTTTTCACTTATGTACCTGTAAAAGGTTTTGTCCCCTTTACCCACTGATTTTGCAATGTGTTCTTCTGTCTGAGCTTTGGCTTCCCTTACTGACTTCCCTGCCTCCCTTTGTTTCTCCTGGTACTTCTCCCTATCCCTTCTGCCTGTGTCTTTTTGTATTGCCTGAATGCAATCTTTTTGGCTTTCACTTTCTTTGCTACCTCTTTGGAAAACCATAATTGTCTCCTCTTCCTTTTCCTCTTGCTAACCTGCTTAATGCATAATTCTGTTGTTCTTATAATCCCCATTTTAAATACTGCCCACTGTTCCTCAACCCCTGATTCCTGTCCCATTCCCCTTAATGCCTCTTTCAAGTATCTCCCCATTTTCCCAAAGTCTGCCCCTAAAATCCAGGATACGTGTGTTTTTATGTGGTTTGGTTCTGCTCTTTCTGTGATTTCAAACCACAATGACCGGTGGTCACTGTTACCCAGGTGCTCCCCACTGTTACCCCATCACACTGTCCCTGTTTGTGAGCACAAGGTCCAGTATTGCTTTCTGCCGAGTTGGTTCCATGACCAGTTGCTTGAGGAAGGCACCCTGAAGGGAGTCCAGGATAAATCTGCTTCTAGTTGATGCTGCTGCTGGGATGCTCCAGTCCACATCTGGTATATTGAAGTCTCCAACCAGTACTACCTCACTTTGTCTGCCATCCTTTGGATGGCTAGCATCACTCCCTATCTGTTTCTTCCTCCTGGGCTGGTGGTCTATAGACCACACCTCGCGGATGGCTGGCCCCATTTTCCTTTCCAGCTTAACCCACAGTATCTCTCCCCATTTTGTTCCTCCTGGATCTGTGTGGCCTTATGTCATTTTTCACAACAGTGCCACTCCTCCCTTCCTGCCTGCTCTGTCTCTTCTGAATATGTTGTAGCCAGGTATGGCCATCTCCCAGTCATGGTTATCATTACACCAGGTTTCAGTGATGGCCACAATGTCCAGGTCTGACTGTACCATGACAGCCTCCAGATCTTCCATCTTGTTGCTAAGGTTCCTGGCATTTGCACACATGGCTTTCCATGATTTGACCTCCTAGACTGCTTCACTGTTCTACTCAGCCCCTTCCTTGGTTGTCATTTATCCCTGGTTCTCCTTGCTGTCTGCCCTTCTGCTGAATTTTGCCCCTTTTCTGCTTATCCACCTTTGGACACTAATCTCCATCTTTTGCACACTGCTTTGCAGAGATAGCCACCCTCTGGTTCACTGGTTCCACTACTAGCTGTGGGGTGAGCAAGTAGGTACCATCCTTGCTGGCCTGCCACCCCTTTGCTAGTTTAAATGCTTGTCAATGTAGCATTTAAACTTATCATTGAGTGCTTGGATTCCCCTCCAGGATGGATGCAGGCCGTCAGGCTTGAACAAACCTCCATCCCTCCAGGTGGGTCCCCAGTCGCCAATGAATCCAAACCCTTCCTCACAGCACCAGTTCTTCAACCATGAGTTAAAGTTTCTGGTGCATGCACTCTATGCTCTCCCTTGCCTCTCACAGGTAGTACTTCTGAGAAAGTGACAGAAGAAGCTACTTGCTTGAGACCCCTCCCCAGTTTCCTAAACTCTTCCTGAACTTCCTTTGGCTCCCCATTTGCCAAGTCATTAGTACCTAGGTGGATAATGACATCCAGCTCACCCTCCTTCTTGCCTTCCCAGTGATCCCCAGTATCTTCCTTCCATCCCTCCATGCCGTGGCACCTGGTAGGCACCTCACCTCCCTGTCCTCCCCTCCTGTGTTCCTAGCTGGATCCTCTTACGTATGGAGTCCCCACCAGGATTCGCCTCCTCCCTCTGGGGTCCACTGCTTTCCCCACTGAGGTCACCTCCTTGCCTAACCTCCACATCCTTTCCTTCCACTTCCCTGGGTACCTCTATTTGGTTGTCCTCATTTGCCAGTGTGGCATATGAGTTCTTGAGAGGAATAGGATCTGGGATGTGCTTCTGCCTGACTGCTCTAACCCTCCCTGAGCCCACTGTCATCCAAGTGCTCCTTGTTCTCGGCATCCTTTGAGGCAGCTGCATTGGACTGGGTGGTCTCTGGATAGGGGTGATGGTACTCCTGACCCAGTTTACTTCCGCTCTGAGTCTGGCTACCTCATCCCGCAGTCCCGAGAGATGCATGCAGATAGGGCAGCACCTCAGTGTCCAGAAGGTCTGCCTGAATATGGCTGCCCCACAGCCACTGCATTGCACCACTCCTCATTATACTGCAATTCCACTACTTCTCTGCTACTGAAGCTCTCTTAGTTCTCTTTTATTTATTTACAGTACTAAAAATCCTGTAACTGATCCTCAGATATATATATTTTTTTAAGGAAAAAGAAACCAATAAATAAATAAATGAGTCAAAACACTTGTCGTGCTGAGGGTGGTCTTCTTCCCCCTTATGCCCCTCCTACTTCACACCTCTTACTATACCCTGTGTTTAGCTCCTGTCAATCAGATTTATCAGGGCATATAATTAAGAGTTGGGGAAGGTGGCAGGGGGCTAAATTTGCAGCAATTAAAGACAGCACAGAATTACACCACCACTATGTTTTAAATTTTCAACAGCCCAAAAACAATTATAAGTAAAGACAACACAGAAAGAAAGTATAGTGTCACTACAAGCCTATAATCTAAGTTTAAAAGAAAAATACCAATTACCAGTTACTCTGAAGCACTGAATTGAATATGTTTCCTTCCTTCACCTTCTGGCTTCTTCTGAGAAGATGAACCTCTGTTTGCTGCTTTAACTGTGACTAAGCCCCACCTCCAGTTATCACGTAGCTGAGGTCAGAGGTCAGACAATTAACACCCTTCACCCAGCTACAGGACAGTCAGACAAGCCAAGATAAAATCTGCAGCAATTAAAGACAGCACAGAATTACACCACCACTATGTTTAAAATTTTCAACAGCCCAAAAACAATTATAAGTAAAGACAACACAGAAAGAAAGTATAGTGTCACTACAAGCCTATAATCTAAGTTTAAAAGAAAAATACCAATTACCAGTTACTCTGAAGCACTGAATTGAATATGTTTCCTTCCTTCACCTTCTGGCTTCTTCTGAGAAGATGAACCTCTGTTTGCTGCTTTAACTGTGACTAAGCCCCACCTCCAGTTATCACGTAGCTGAGGTCAGAGGTCAGACAATTAACACCCTTCACCCAGCTACAGGACAGTCAGACAAGCCAAGATAAAATCTGCAGCAATTAAAGACAGCACAGAATTGCACCACCACTATGTTTTAAATTTTCAACAGCCCAAAAACAATTATAAGTAAAGACAACACAGAAAGAAAGTATAGTGTCACTACAAGCCTACAATCTAAGTTTAAAAGAAAAATACCAATTACCAGTTACTCTGAAGCACTGAATTGAATATGTTTCCTTCCTTCACCTTCTGGCTTCTTCTGAGAAGATGAACCCATCCCATTGTGTTAGACAGAAAAGGAAGTGCAAAAGAAGAAAGAAACCATTTTAGTTCTCAAATACAGTAGCAGAAAAGGTCAGAGCCAAAAGGCTGGCCTTCAGGAAATATAAGGGAACACAGCGGGATGAAGATAGGGAGGCATGCCAAACTGCACTAAGGGAAGCAGGGAAGGCAGTAAGGCAGGCAAAGTCCAAAACTGAGGAAACACTAGCACAAACAGTAAAAGAACGTGACAAGACTTTCTGTAGATACATTAGTGAAAGGAGAAAGTCCAGAGGGGGTATTGCTAAGCTCAAAGGAGAAAAGGGGGCATGTGAGGAGGAGGAGGACCCTGTATAAGCATTTATCCTAAATAGATACCTCCCAGTGCCAAATGGCCTTTTTATATCGAGCTCCCCTTTGGCTCAATGAGCTCCCCCGTCCCTCTCACATACACCCACCATCGGCTCTTTCAAGTCTGCCCTCAAGATCCATCTACTAGAATAATCAGCCTGCAATTGTTACTGACCTCCACTGCCCTGGATCTCTACCGTTATTTTCAGACTCCTGATTATTTTCGAAGTCCTCATTTTGTCATACGCTCCTGACTCTGGGCTCTTGCCCTGTGCTTCCCCTTGTTGCGTCTTGCTGTATAACAAGGGCGGGACAGTGTAGGATTGTCTTGAGGCACTTCTAGAGACTCAGGCAGGAGGGGCAAATGAGACTAGGGTGTCAAGGCCAGGGAGGGTGGTATTGAGGGATATTTTCTTTGCAAGGATGCAGGTAGAGTATTTAAGTCTGGATCAGTGATTTGCAGTGTGCTGGATGCAGAGGGGAAGCTCCTTCCACCAGAAGTGTGCACTATTCATTTAGCATTGCAGTTCTGGATGACAGCACAAATGTGTTGGATCAAAGCACTGGTTTTGTGCTGCTTCTAATTACAACTTAGAACTGGACCCTAACCTATTTCTGATCCTTTTAATTCTAAACAATCCAGGGGTGACCCAAGTTCATTAAGTTTGAAGCCTGTCAAACAGTTGTGTAGCCCGTTCCTTGGTTGTTGGATATTTAAGGGCACCCCCTCGCAAAGTGAGGAGCCAGCAAGGGTTCTAGAGTGTATTTGTGCAGAGCTAGCAGGGGGTCCCTTTAAACTGTTGCTAACTGCAGTAACTATATACACATTTATAAATGATATTGTCCACTTGGGAAAGTATTGTAAAACACGTACAACATTTGTTGGCCACAAACAGAGGTACTTTGTCACTCAAGGGAGACATATATATTTACAGTGACACAAAATACATAGAGTTTGTAGGAGAAAAAACAGGTTCATTCCTGACTAGAGAAAGTCAGTCACCAACCAACATTAGTGATAAAGAGTGGTACTTCAATTTATAAATACAAATTCAATAACATTAAAAATGGAAGGCAATAAAGCAGAAAAACTTACTGTTTCATGCCAGAAGAGGGGTTTGTCAAGAGTCACTGTTGACAAAACATTTGTCTTACGCAAATCGAGTTTAAATAAAACAGGCCCATGTAACCCACTCCTCAGGATGTACATAAAAATTAGCTGTCACTGCTCAGTGTGCCTTCCTTGGTCAAGCATTACAAATAAATAGATCAATAAAACTATTTTGAAACTTTAGAACTGGCAAGGTTTGAGGGATTTCAGATTTTTATTTGAGCCAGTTAATTTACCCCGTTTGCCCTGTTTGTAATAATTTTACAAAATGGTGTTGTATGAATGGCTTGTGCCAATAGAAATGCACAATTGCCATTTGCGTGGTTTTGTTGTGCTGTTCTGATTTAAAGCTTACACAATATTAAGACACTCTTGTTAGTTTTACCAAACATGCTACAGGTATACAGGATTTCCCATTTAAAGTCTTGTATTTCCTGTTGGAGCTGATTCTCCCCATAAATCATGCAGTAGAGTCAAATAAATGTCAAAATCATCTAGCTTGTTACCATTCTGTCTTTGACAAACTATGGAAAAAAATCTCAGGCCTCTCCATGTAAAAAATTACTCTGTTGTAATTTGTAGAGTCATGGTCAATTTTATTTACTGTAAATAGCATCAAAATCCTGAGATTGTATGCGCAGTATAGAAACAAAATAAATGGAATGTTCAAAATTAACTATGACAGTTTAATTAACAGCACTAACTAATTCAAAATTAAAGCCAGCTTAATAAAATAACATTTTCATAGATCAGAGAAAGCAAGATAAAAGAAAGCTTGCTGTACCTTTGAAAGCCTCCGCCAAGGAGCAGAAGTGCAACTTATTAAGAAGGGAGTTCCTCAGCTGGGGACCCACCACCGCAAACACCTTGACCCCTTGTGGTGTAAGACCGGCATGTGGAACCCCAAGCAGATCCTCCCTAGTGGAGCGTAGGAAACATTTGGGAGGATAGGGAATCAGAAGCTCTTTAATGTACCATGTGCCTGGGATAAAGTGAAATGACTCTGAATAAAAGGCATAGGTCAGCCACATACTATTATTTATTTGTATATTATGTTTATCATCAGAAATGAAGATATGTGTCTTCATGTAGTTCATTTAGGGGCATGTCAGCACTTCTTCCTTCTTGTCAGACAATGGAATTCTGAGTGCAGTAGCAATAGCATGACATCTGGCCACCATACTTTCATTAACTGGTACACCATCAGACTTGTTAGAGCCTCCACTGGGACAGACTGGCCTCAGAATTTTAGAAACACTACCTCACACCATTCAACACCAGAATGGCCAGGATACATTTGACTCTGTTGATTTGACCATTTATTTGTGAAGGTTGCTGCTGACCCTCCAGACTAGCATTATGCGTGCTGGGATTATTTTGTTTTCATGATACAGCTGCTGGCTCATATTTTCTTACTTGAGGTAAGGCAAACAGTGCTGGCGGGAGCACAAGGGAATTAATCATGAGGAACCTTGGAAAAGGACACACTGGTAACATTTGAAGCTAATGAGGAGATTACATCACATTTCCCCACTTCTTGTCTGTTTTGTTTTAGCCAAGACAATGCCACTGGGTTAAATAAACTTAATAAAAATATGATTAGACCATAGTAGAACAATCAAGGTTAGCAGGTGGGTGTGCGTGGCCACAAGCAACCTTGTTGTGGTTTAATGGGTGCAATCCTAAATCTAATAATCCTTTTATTGGCACATACTGTATAATCTGAGCTTTGTGATGGATTGACCATGGGCTAGAATATCTACTAAACTGCCTTGCTATTTCACTGTTTAAACCTGTGTGTGCGTGTGTGTGTGTGTGTGTGTGTGTGTGTGTGTGTGTGTGTGTCTGTGTGGGTGGTGATATTATATACCCAAAATAGCACAGCTGAGATGCAATATCTAGTTTTCCTGTTTTCACCTCATTTTTAGTGATGGTTGACATCTGTCCTCAATGCTTCATGTAGTCTTCATGGTGAAGTAAAAATGGTGAACTGTTTTACTTAGTCTTTGCCACAGAGTGTAAGGGAGGCACTTTCCTAGTCTCATGATGCAAAACTTTTTCAGCAAAGTACAGTATACTTTGTGAAATGGAAACAGAAGAGCAGGTCACTTGGATGATTTAGTGTCCAAAAGGATGATCACCTGGTACACACTGCAGCAGGCTATCCCCAGCAGGGGCCACAGGCTTGTGGAGTCATAGAGTGAGAGTGGAAAGAGTAGACTACGTCTCTGAATGCTGAACGAAATCCGTCTAAGAGGACTACGGACCAGCGTAACATGTGTGGCCAGTACCCTATGCTAGGTGAGGTACTTAGGGTTACCTGGTATGGTTGCAATGTTTCTTTTATTAATTTGTTTGAGTTAAAAGGGTCTGCCCCATCCCCCCAAATGTTGTTTTTAGTTCAGCCTCTCAACTCAAACAAATTGATAAAAGAATCAACAGACCCATACCAGTTAACCCTAAGTAGCCTTACAAGATGGGATACCGCTACGCTGTGCTACACTACGCTGGTTTTACACTGGTCTGTAGTCCTCCATAATCGTTGCCATAGTTACTGCAAAAGTCTTGTATCAGTTTGCATGCTGAGACTTTTTATGAGATAAGCTTTTATTTAGACAGAACATGTGTTAGCACATTCTGAGAGCTTTTACTGTGTCTATTCTATGAGTGCAGCACAGTACATGTTAACTGAACCTGTTGGGGGAGGGTGGAGAGGCAACTTCACAAGTTTCAGCGCTGTTTTTACTCAATGTTTAAAATTTATAATGCTTCTTACTAGTGCACCTGTTTGATTTAATGGTTTGTTATGCTGACCACTGATTTTAAGTGGCCACTAGCCAGCATATCTGCAATTTTGTAAGTGAGCTTTTAAAAAATAAATTGAAAGCTTCACTTACTATATATTTCTTAATAACAGTAATATATACATATTATTAAAAATCGCAGAATATATACAGTTACTTCAATGTAGGCAAGCAGGAACAATGCTCCACAAGCAACTAGGCTGTGCCACAGAATAAATGAATAGAGTAGGGCAGCAAGTCCAGGCACCAGTCAAGCTTCCAAAAGGTATACATTTATTGTAACATACAAAGTTAAATTCACAAGAAACAGCTCACAATCAGTAAAGTAGCAGCAGCAGCAGCAACAGCAGCAGGAGTAGCAAGGGAGCGGAATCCCCCAACCAGTTTCATGAGAGAGCTTCCTCGGGGGGGGGTCCTTCCTCATCCTCATCCTCAGCTTAATATTATATAAATAGATGAAAATAAATACATTTATTTAATAATAATACATATAACAGTGGAGACTTCCTCCTCTATTGGCTACTAGTGCAAAGGCAGGGCACAGCAGCTAGCAGTCAGGGCACTGATCTATTGTTGCTATTGAGGAAGCTCTGCAGCACATGGGGCACTACCAGGACACAGCCTTGTTTTACGAGGGCACGTGCCTCGGTGTGCTGCTGTGTAGAGCCACCACTGAAGGATAATAATAATATAAAAAATCAATTCTGGAATAGATACCATTACTCCAGAGTGTCTATATTCAGTCACTTCAAATGTCATACTCCTCCTCCTCCTCAGGGGCCTACTGTCATGTGACTAACGCAATAAAAAAATAAAAACATTTCTTAGTAATGAATAATAATACAAAAATTAAATCATAGAACAAGTGGGGGTGGCCTATTTTTTACTAGTTACTTTTAATAGAAGAAGATCCTGTAATACAAAAAAAATTAATTTTTTGTTATTGAAATTGTTTCTGAGTTTACCCATTTTATAAGCACAATATGACACTGCAGATCATTGGATGTCTGGGATTAATGACCTTCCAAGTGCTAAAGACATTCAGTGCAAGTGCCTTGTGCCTCGTTACACACCTGGGCGTCCATTAACCACAGGCAACCAAGGCAATGTTGAGTCTTTTTGCTTACATAAATCACATACAGATTTAAATATATAGATAACAGTTCCTCCAGTGTGCCTTGCTTTAGTCACTCAGCTTCATCTTTGTCTTCCTCAGGGGCTTACTCCAGTGCACCTTGCTTTGGTCTCTCCAAGTCAAACACACTACTTACGTCTGTCAGACAGGCAATATTTTTATGTTGGCGCGTTGCGCAGCCAACATCTTGTGGTAGTGCAGATTTGGAGGTGCGGTCACTGTTGGGCGAATGCAGGGCATGCACCACTAGGTGTGTCCCTCATTCCCCAATCAGCCTGCATGCTGGTGCCACACCACGCATACTAATGTGGTGAGCACATCTAAGAAAAGGTCCGCTGCAATGAGAGCAAAGCTCGTCACATGCAGCGGACCCTTCCTACGTGCTTCGCCGGCTACAAACATGGCGGCACAGTGGCAGCTAAACTGCCGACTTTGAGGGTGCCCAATCTCCTGGTCAACTTACCCTGCCCATCAAGTATGTGCCGACAGGGAGCCCACTTCCCTTCGACAGAATGTGTCCCCCAATCCTTTTTGCTTGCTGAGGGGTGCCCAATCCCTCTCGGCTCATCGCCCCCCCGCTTGTTGTTTGTCGACGTGGTGCCCACTCCGTTGGCATAATCCCCCTTCTTCTGTGCAGATGGGGATGCCTCAATCCCCATTGGCTACTGTGCCCCCCAAAGAAACCACCTGTAAAAAGAAACCGCCTGCAAGGTTTTTTTTTTACTTTGTAAACAGAAAATGGTCCCTTATAGTCTCCCTACCCATCACCTGCACCCACCGCTGCCAGCACCCTGCCTCCCACCCCCCCTCACATACTTACCTCCGGGCTTGTCACGGACGATCTTCAGTGGACCGGGAACATGTCTTCACTCTTCAAAGCTGACCACAAACTGAGGAAATGCCAGTAAGCTGTATAATGGAATAAATAGGGTTTTTTCAACTTTGATGCATATCTCAGACAATTCTTGAAATTTTTGCACCAAATTTTCAACATGGGGTTTTTAGGACCCTTCCTCATAATTCTGTCACTGTTATGATGTTAATCAGTCCGAAGGTGATTTCACAGTCACTGCGTGGAATCACCTTTGGAACCGATGCATCTTAGGACTGTGGCAGTGTTCATGGTGGGCTCTCAAAAAGCCTATGTTGCAATTAGTGATTAAATCAAAAAATGGCTGTTTTACTTTACGTGCTTTGCACAGTCACTCATGCGCTTCGTAACTTCACGAATTCGCAATATTTTCACGCCAGATTTTTGACATTGTCATTTTTCCATACCTCCTTGTGAACAGTATAGCTGTCACTTTTCACATCCTGGCCGAAATGTGTTTCCGCACTTCCGGTGCAAAATACCGCGGTCGCTGTGGGAAATCAGTGTTCAGGGCAGATTACAAAAATTACAGTGACACTGTTCATGAGCAGAGGTCCTAAAATGCCTATGTTGAAAATTTGGTGACGATACTCCATAAAATGACTGTGTTATGCTCGTGCATTGAGCAGTTTGCACACACTCTCGTAATGTTGCGCATTTGTAATATTTTCACTCTGGATTTTCACCATTGGTATTTTTCCACACCTCTTGATGAATAGTACAACTGTCATTTTACATATCTTGCCTGAAATGTGTTTTTGCACGTCTGGCGCAGAAAAGCTCGGTCGCTGTGAGAAATCACTTTTTGGGACAGTTTGAGGAAATGACAGGGACACTGTACATGAGCAGAGGTGCTAAAATGCCTTTGTTGAAAATTTGGTGCCAAAACTCCATAAAATGACTGTGTTACAAGTGTGCATTACGCATTTCCCATGCACCCTTGTAACTTCGCAAATTTGCAATATTTACATGCCACATTTTCACCACTGCCATTTTTTTCACCTCTTTATGAACAGTACAGCTGTCATTTTTCACATCCTGCCAAAAATGTGTTTCTGCACTGCACTACCAAAGCCAATGCCAGTGCGACAACATTCGGCATTGACAAATGCTTGTTGGAAACAGTGGTAGCTTACATTTGTAGGCTGCTCTGTCCTGACAGTAACATTATGACCCCTCCCCCCATTCTCAGCTCACTTCACATTCAATCACTGGCTACCAGTGCTGCAAGTTTAGTCAGGAAATACATCTTTGTAAAAACACCTTTTCTGCCTTTTGCACACCATGTGACCTGCTTAGCTATTCACCTTTAACTTAGTAGAGTTGACATCACTGGCAAAGCATCGTGTGTACAGTAGTTGCACCAAGTGTACTACACACTAAATTTGTCAAAATGTGGTCACTGCAAGGTCTTAGCATTGGGCAATATTCATGCCTTTGCTGTATCTTCACTGGCTAAGAAAAACTTTGCCACGTATTCAGAGCTGTGGCCCATGGTTCAGTGAGGTAATGGTCAATGCTTGCCATGCTCTCACTGAACAGTATTTAAATGTGCATGCCAAAGTGTCCTTTAGACACTTGCTTTCACTGCTGCCACCATCCACTCCTCCTCCTCCTCCTCAGGTGGGGCCATTCTTTTCTTATGGATCAGGCCATCTTCCCTAAGGTACCTTTGGCCTAAGGGGACCCCATCCCTATAGCACCTCTAGGGGTAGAACTCTCCTTTAGGGAATTCCTCAGTCTTCATAGCACCTTAAAAGGGAGATTGTCTTCATAGTAAAGATGGGGAGAGCATTCAACAAAGCTGCATCTCTCTGTTGCACAAACATAATCAAATTATGAGCCTTCCAGACTACTGGTACCTACAATTCTCTTACCAATTATCCGTTTCCCACTGTCATTTTATTCATACCAATCATTAGTCATGATTCCCTATGTTGCCTAAGTGTTCCTACATAAGAAGCATGCTGAGATCCATTGAACTCTACCAGTTTTGCAGCTCTGATAACTGAAGTGCAATGGAGATCATGACCTTTGCTCATGCTTTCACAGTAAACTATAAACTATGGTGGGATATGAGTCAACACCTCTTCCTTATAGCTCTGTATTATAACCAAGAGACCACACTTCCTTCCCAAGATCAAAGAATTCAGGAATATAGACAAATTTCAAAGAATTAAGGAGTGATTTATGGAAAAAAATGGTAAAATGAAATTGGGGACCAGAGATTTCTTATTTTCTTTTCTCCTTGCCGCTGCCACTTTGCTGTATATCTCGGGACAGCTTTGCAAATGGAACATCAGCAACTAATGTTTTATATTCTGTTTAATAAAATACTACTACTACCACTACCACTACTAGCTGTCTTTCTACATATAGTATCTATGAAGGAAAGGAACTTGGCTTAATTTACAGCCTGTCATGCACTGTAAAAAATGCTGATGGCTGATGGCCACCACGCTGGGTAAGCTCTCCTGTGCATCGTAATTTGCAGAGACTTTTGTAGCTTCTCTATCTCTTAGCTGGATCACCATTTGCAGGTTAGCAAATGTCTTCTTTATATTAAACAGGGCTTTTATAGTGAGCTAGCATTCATTTTAGTTTAGTGCTCATTTCACATGACACACTTTAGGCAGGTGCTTATTTTCAAAGGATTTAGAGTCAGGTACAAACATAAATGCAAACAGATATCATTCCAGAGTAGTCACTGATCGACCCCAGAGTGGAGTGGTCTATGGTGTTTCCTGGTGCATCCAGTGTAGAGGCCAGAAGGTAATAGAGTGATCTGGGCAACATTACAGAAGATTGGAGATCTCTGATGGTGGTGGTTTGACAGTTTATGTGACCAGTTGGCTAAAAGGGGGCAAGAGCCCATTTCTGGCAGTGCTTCAATTTGGTTAGCCTGTCCTGGGCTTTGTATGCTGTGTCAGCTGGTCTGTGTTGTTCTCAATGAGTCCTGTAACAACATCGGTTGGCTCCTTGTCAGGCTACAGTGAGAGAATGACTCTGAATTTGGAGCCTGTTTTTTTGTTTGCTTTCTTGATCCTGGTTAGAGCAGGTCAGGGGAGGCAGCCAAGTTGAGTGCCCCCTCTGCACTATTTCTAAATCTCCCTATTTGTTCAGCTTAAACTGGGGGGGATATTATTATATTGTGATTCTACCCCTGGTGAGAGAGGGGTGAAAGGGAGTTGAACTCACGGCTGTGGCTGGAGTCCAAAGGAACTGTTTAGTTTATTCCATCATGTGCTCTGTAAGGACAATGCTACCTGGCTGGAACTTTGTTACTTCTGTATTTATCTATTACTTATAAACTTTAATTCATCACTTTTTCCATTTGGACTTGGAATCAAGCTACCCTTGGTCCCAAATTGGATTCTGGCAATATAAAACTTTTTTCCACTTTTTTCAAGTGTTAGCATGGCTCAGTTGGAGGCACAACCACAGCTGGGCCAGAAGGTCATGGGTTCTAGTCCCACACTGTGATTGGGCTAATACCATTAATGCTGGCACCTGACTGCAGTACTAAGGGGATGCTGTACTGTCTGAGTACCACCCTTAGGATGAGAGGTTAAACCGAGGTCCTATCTGCCCATCTCTGGTGCTGTTCTTCTAGGTGACCAGGTGGAATTAAAAGAACCCAAGGTACTTATCACAAGAGTATGGGATGCTCTCCAGTGTCTTGGCCAACATTCCCCTTACCATAAAACCAGTTCATGCAGTTGTCCAAAGCTATGCCAGGGTATTGATATGCAAAATGGCTGCCACTAAATGTTTACAGTCACTTCAGTACCAGTTTTCCTCCAAGGTAAATATGAAACAGTCCCGACTTTCCTGAGTTGGTCACACTCTCTCAGCTCCTTACTGGCTGAAACTGTCACTGAGGATACGTTCTGAGCAGTCTTGCCTCCCAGTTGCTTGCTATATTAGTGCTTTTTTTTTTCTTTTGCCCACACTTCCTATAGTTCAGTTTTAGGCATCTTTACCCCTACTGGCAACTCTCCAATCAGCTGACTCTATTAGGGGGCATGCTGTAAGGCTCTTCTAGCCTTCTTTGGGCCATGCATCTGTCTCAGCAACCCTAGAGGTCAGGGGTGAAAAATATGGCTTCATAAAGTGCCAGTGAAGTGATGCAAAATGTTGGGCAGTTGTGTAGGCACCAAGTGAGTTTGTACACTGGGCTTTTTATTGCAATAAATTCTGACTCGCACTGTATACTTAACATATTAAAAGTTGTTTTTGGTTGTAGAGGGATTGCTGGGCCTTTTCCTTGATTTGTATTGGTGGCACACATATTGTTGGGTTGTATTGGTTCCTGCTGGCAGTTCAGCAGTCATATTGCTTACACACAAGCAGCACAAAGTAACTGGTGCCACTTAGTGCATCCTGGTCCCTGATGCTGGTCTGTGGGGACTAGAAGCAGATGTTGCTGCTGCTGTATGGCTGGTGGCAGTGATATGGAAGCAGGCTGCTCCCAGTCCTGTTGGCTTTCTGACTGTGAGCCAAGGTAATTACACATACATCAGAGGGAGAGCTCCCCTCCACTCCCAATTCACACATGCCTTTTACTATGGCAAAAGATAGCCAGTGACCATTTATGCATGCCCACGGTGATATTTGCAGATGCTTGTACAGTTAGGCAACTTGTGAATATGGGTGTAGGCAGGCATACTCACTGTACACATTTGAGGATGGCTTATAAGCACCTGTCTTAAACCGCATGTTTTTTCTAGCCATTAGTATTCTAATCTGGAGTGGTATAGAATATATGTCACGCCTGTATTTGGTGTTGCTCTCTGAGTAGTGTATGTATATGTTGTTTTGGACATGGATATGATTATACACCATCTTTTGAGTTTATATGAGATTTCTTCTAGTAGTGATCTGCTTTATTAAAATCCATGTACGTTGACACATGACCATATGTAACAGGGTTATTGGGGGGCAGCAGTTGGAACGTGCGCATGCAATTTAAATTTCTGCCTACACTCCTGCCTTTGACTAGAGGGCTCTAGTGCTGAGTTGCATCCAACATGCCTCAGAATGGGATTCCGAGTGAAAGTGCCTCTCTGAGTTTAAACCAAGGTCTCCTGGAAAACAAACTCTGCCATCCCACTCCAGACATTATGTGACAAGTGCTGTTGTTATAGCACGGCAGTATTTTTAAATGCTGGCTCCTCCCTGCCTCTCATTGTTCAAGTACCTTTCTATGAATTGAAAATCTAGGCCATACATTTTTTAACATCCCCTTGCATTTAAGATATTTCTAATTTTCATGTTATAAACATACTGTAGCGGACCATCTGGTGCCCTGGGGGTTCACTTCTCCACACCTTCTGAAGAGGCTGGCCCAGGCTGCCTAAAGATGTGCCACATTGCGTATATGAGCTTAACATGGTGTAGGCCTCCTCCTGGGGTGGCAATATGGAGTACCTGAATGCTGACACACAAGGCTGTTACCCCACAGGAAACAGTGTATAAACTACCCACATAGTCCCTCCCCAAAACACAGGACATGGTAGGCAATGACAATACCCAAACCAAGAATTGCAGTTCCACAAATAATTTATTTAAAAGAGGATACAGAAAGAGCAAGTGGAAGAAGGGTAAATTAGGAGCAGCAGGGAAGCAGTAAACTCTATCATGCTATGCAGTAAAATGCTAATACCTTAGGCAATCAATAAAACAGTTCAACCATTCATCCCACAGACTCTGCCCACACCTCAGCAGTCCTCAGACCCCCAATGCAGGTGCACCCAGCTTAATACCCACCAATAGCCATGGGGGAGAGCTCTCTGTTATACATTGCAGGGTGTACGTACCACACTGAAGATGCGGATGCTGCTAGCAGGGTGGAGCTTGGTGGTGCACTTTAAATGACTGCAGGTAAAGCACACTTTAAACACAATTATACCAACTTTTTAAACTGGTTGAAAAGGTTTGCAAAGGGGCCCCTATTTGTAATCCAAAGAAGGGTGGTTGGCTGGCCTCCACAGTTCTTCAGCTAGGGCCTCTGACACTGGCAAAGTCCCCCCAGGACTTCTTCCTCAGTCTCTGGCACAGTACATTTTCTCCCCAGTCACAGGGCCAAAACACCAGTGTTTACTCATGGTTTGATGCCTCAAGTCACTACCTTTAGTGTTGATTGCTATTGCTAAAACAGGCAGGATGAATGGAGTTGCTCCCGGCTGGAGCACAGGCTTCCCCAGGCTTGCTGGCAGTTTCTGTCTTGGTTCACTTCTCCGTCTCTCTCATTTTCTGCCTGAGACTCGGGACCTGGAACAAGGCATTAAGCTTCTCAGACTGTAGATGCTGCAGGAGCTTGTCCTTCAGAGGAGAAGGTCTGTGGTGGGCGTTAGGAAAACACCAGTTCTGAACTTGCCTTCAATCTCTAGTTTTGCTTAAAACTGCTTCTTTTCTTCACACAGACACTTTAACTCAGAATCTGTGACTCTTCAGGTCTGCCAGGCCTGCAGTGCCTGGACAGTCAGTGGCACACTGGTCCACACCTCAGTACAAAGTCACTCACTTGGCAGTCTGACTAAACTGGCCTTGACCCCTGGAAACAGCACCTTTTATCTGGTGTGAAACTCATTTAGTCCCTCAGTGCCATTTGCACTGTGCCCTGGTTCCAACGTCTGTCCTGGGGCAAGGGAGATGCTTGTTTACTTTGCCACTTGCCCCATTTCAGACTCTGGGCTACAGTGTGGGAAGTGACCATTTGAGCCACTCCCTCATGCTGGTGTGCATATGCACTGTGTCTTTTTTCCAGTTCCTAGCCCTCTGCCTGCACTGGACTGGGAACCCATCTATTATGCACTCGGTGGTGCAGCTGAACTCCAATCCCAGCTCCACTGCCTACCCTGGAGCTGGGATCCCTTGCAGAAGTGGGTGCATCACCCAGTAGAGAAAAGGGAGCTTTAGTTCTAAAATGCACATACGGCATGGCTGCTAATGCTCCTCTCTCATTCCCCAATTCACTTCTGGCAATGCCGTTGGGGAAAACAGGCAAAGGCATCCATTGGCACCTCTCCCTACCCAGTCACAACCTCCTACACAGCATTCCTGGGGCCAAGAGCATAGGTACAGTTGGTGGCTCCAGTCATGAAGACTACAAGGGGAGCCCTGGCTTGGATTCCTCCAGGTGCTCCTGGCATCACAGACATGTGCCCTGCTGGTCCCCACATCAGCAATCCTGGAGGACCAGAGGGTGAGGACATCATCTCTGGAGACTGGGGGAGGCAGTCATGTAAGCCCCAGATGGGGTGGGGGGCTTACAATACTTTGAAGTGAGAACTCCTTTTCAGAGTGGAACGCTGACAAATGCCCTGGCCTTTTATTTAGTAGCACATCCCTTTATTGTTTCAAGCTGTAGCATTTCCTTTATGAAACCGTATCAAGGTCTGAAGCTTGGTTTGCGTTTTCTTTCAAGTTGGAGAAAAATATTTGAAGAAGGAGAAGAAGAAGAAACAGCATTTATAGAGCACTTTTCAGACACATTGTATCACAAAGCACTTTACAAGCAATGCTAGACTGGTAGTGAAGTGAATGAATGTGTAGTGGCAGTCATGTCACACATCAACACCCACACACAGCCTCCATTCCTTTTGCCAGCATCCCATGCTATGGATTCCTGACAAGGTAGCCCTATGGTACATTCAAGGCACACATTTTGCTGTTCTGCTGGTAATACCCATGCCGGTGTAACGGACTTTCTGCAATACTGTAGTGTTGACTATACAAGCAATAATAGGCAATAAGCAATGCCAGGATGGGCATTGTGAGGGACTGCTGCACACCCTAGGTGTGCTGTGAAGCAAGAGGCCTTGCTGAGTGCCTTCAACCATCCAGGTGTGCATCATTTCCTCCCCATGCCCATCCTGATGGAGGTTATTGTACTTATAAAATGCTGTGTATTTTTTTAATTAAATAAAGGCAAAACATTTTTTAAACTAGTTTAAAAAGTGAATTCAAATTTTCTCACATTGCAGTGATATTGTGGTTTTAGAATGTAAGATCATTATAGTGCGTGGTGGAATGTTGTTCTAACCTGATTTTCATCATAGCTAAAATGCTGTTGTACCATAGTTCAGAGGTCATGGAACACTGTTCAACCCTTCTGTGGTACAACAGCGTTCCAACTGATTTCAACAGCACATGAGCCACACCAACAGAAATGGCAGTATCAACCAGATAATAAATCGGAGCAGCACAATCACTCGAACCAACGGAGGCTAAAACTCCCAGACAAGCAAGATCAACCAGATATTAACACTTACACTAACAAAAAAAAAACACAGGATCAACCAGATATTTTAATTTACTTACAAAAGCAAACATGATTCCTCACAGAACATTCTCTTGCTTATCAAGAAATACAGCGACCATGATATTTTTTTTTCTGAAAATCCCTTCCAGACACAACTAACAACCAATAGAAACCTGCATTATTCACATAAGGATGTCTGGTCCCTAATGACCACACCACTGACCCTAGCAACCAGCCTTAAACCACGGAATAAAACGCAGCAGGAAAAATGTCTTTCTATTAAAAAAAAAAATCTGACTTTTTTAAAATTACTTTTAAGGGCACCATACACTATAAAAAATAGTGGATTGACAAATCTAAGCAGAACCAGTGAGTTCTGTCACTTTGGGGTTCTGATTCCCACAGACATCCCGAGCTTCGCTCTTGAGATCACAGGGAATCAGAACCCCTCTATTGCACAACATTGCTTCTGCATAGTTACCCATCCACTATTCTCTATGTTGCTACTGAGTTCTACAAAACCCTTTAATTATTACTGATTGCACTGCTAAGATGCAGAAGTTTGTTAACACAGCTGTTAGTATACGTGAGCAGTAAACCACATCAGGTGGGCATTGTAGGGAATCGATGCACACCCCAAGTGTTTTGTGAGGCACAAGGCACTGCTGAGTAGAGCTGCTCAGATAATCCACTATAAAAAAGGATATCTCAGGTTTAAGCAAAATGTTAAGATTTCGGATTTTCAAATGAAGCTGACGAAAATCCGATGTCCTAAATGTCAGGATACTAAATCAGATTCAGACATGGAAATCCAATCCAATTTGGCATCCATTTCCCTACAACAACTTGCTGTGCAGGTCCTCACATAACCCTTTAGCTCAACCTCCCTGCCCAAACCACCCTGAAAGCCCCAACCTCCCTTCTCCCCCAGCCCCTGTGAGCACATACTTCATTAAATCATATGTTTTTTAAAAAGCCAGAGTGAGTCCATTCAATTCAATTTGCAGTGTTCTATTCAGACCATTATTAAAAAATGCCCACCCCACCACCACCACCACCTCGCTTATCAGGTCCCCCTTCCCTCCCACCCTGGCACAAGTCATCAGGTCTCCCCCAGTTTAGTAAAGTGCACCCCACCTAACACTCCTGCTATCACCACTTGCCTCCCTCCATAGCACTCCAAAAATATATCAGTACTGCAGTCATGGTGGGAATGAGCCAGGGCATCTATTTTACAGATCGGTCCCATGGTGGAGCAGCTTGTGCTCATCTTTGGTCCAGATAAGTGAATGAATGATGGCATCCTCCTATAGTAACACCTGATTGGCCAGCCCTTTTGAAGGGTACTTTGTCAAACTGCCTGCAGTGGTGATGTACTGCATGGCTCTGGGGATCCTTAGAAGAAGAAGCAAGGGCTGAGGTTTGGGGATGGGACAGAAGGGATGTTAGAGAGAGTAGGACTGAGGCAGTGACATCTTGTAGATGCCAAAAAAGATGCTGGAGCCAGAATAGGGGTACTCCTTACCTGATTCTGATACCTAGGGCTCTGATTGAATAGAACAGGCTAGGAGACAGTCAGACTGACTGGCTCTGCCCCTCCCCTTCAGGTTGTGATTTGTAACGCTAGTTCTTTGAGGAATAAAACTGCAGTAATAGCAAGCTTCATTGCAGATTCTTCAGCTGACCTAGTTTGTGTCATGGAAACCTGGCTTGGGGATTACTCTGGCCCACTCTTCCTGCCCGAATACCTCAGGGCTACTTCCATATATAATTGTATCCTTCCGGAGAGTAAAAAGTCAATAAAACAAGGCAGAAGTTTAGAAAACCAGTGTAACCACTTAACAAAATGGATCATACAGTACTCGTTGTGTCGAAATACCTCAGTGCAGTGTCCCTTATTTGCCATTTACTCAAATAATCAAACTGCACAGTTAACATTTACAAGGTCATATCCTGAAAAAAATGTAAGTTTTTGCCAAAGCAACTTGTGACTCTCTCTCCACAATGTGGCAGTCAGTAGTAAAATGCAGCATAAAAAATCCCTGTCAAGAGACACATTTTCACCCCTCCTTTGATCCTGAAAGAAAGTTAGTTACTGGCCACCAACAACTCGACCTTTATAACTGAATGGAAAGAAATGCCCTAAACCTGCTTGCAGCATGGACATGAACTTTAACCTGCAGGACAAAAAAAATTAAAATATGAATGCGAGAAAATCCCCATAGGTCAAAACATACCTCTGTCAAATGTTCAACTGGTCCCCGCCAGATTCGTAGCCAATTGCCCTATTCTTCTTGCCCAAATACTTCAGGGCTAAAGCCAGTAAAAAGCCAGATAAAAAAAAAAAAACAGTCCATTTCTCCAGTCCAGAAAATTCCCCTAATGTCTTAGATGCAGGCCACATGCCCGTATCTGACTCTTTACTTCCACTGCAAAACACACAATCCAAAGATGTTGAACCCTCCAAGGCAGTACCATCTGTAACTGCAGTCTGCCTAGGCACCCGAAACTCGAATGCCATTGCTCCCTCACATGTCAGTCTCCAGGCCACCACATAGCTCCCTTCACCTCAACACCTCCTGGACTACTAAAATGGCACATGTGCACATGATTGTGCAAGTCGCACCCACAACCAGAATTGGCCAGTCAGCATCTCTTTTCCATGTTATGTGGCCCAATCAGTGCAAAACATCATTGTGACCATCGTAACCATGGGAAAAGATGCAGATTTACCTGCCATGAAGCAAAAAAGTGCCACAGAATGTTTTAAAATTAAAAATATAGCTTACATTGCAGGAATAACTGGTGACATACTCAAGTAGGAAGCCTATTGCATACACCGAATATGCTATGGGTCTCTGTGTGCAATAAAGAATTTTTCTGTATGAGATGATGTTTGCTGTCACTGAACTCACTGGTGGCTCTGCCACTTGTGAGATCAAGGAGGTCAAACATCAACTCGTATAGAAATTATCACCCACTCCTTCCCATTATTCGAACAATTGTGGCTGACTTTTCCTCTCTCCATGTGGGGTCGGGCAAATATAATTAAGATGAACATTCTTCCCAGGTTGCTGTACCCACTGAACATGGTGAGCCCCTTTCTTCCTAAATCTTGGTTCACCTATCTCCATTCTTCCTTCTCCGATTTTCTTTGGCTGGGCAAAGCGACTCGCAGAGCATATTCCAAACTGTCTTATAGGAAAGAGCCGGGGGGCTTGAAACTTCCTACCTAATTCTTATACTACTGTGCCATTCATTGTTGCAGAATTTTTAGGTGGAATCCAGGACCCATTGACCCTCAGGTAACTGTTACATCCTGCTATGGATTCGCATTGAGAGACATCTATGCCGGGCCCAGGGTATTGATGTAGCAAGCCTCATTTATATTAGGCCCTCCGACCTTCCTAAATCTCTCTGTAATTCACCGATATGGTGGTGTATTAAAGCATTCTGTCAGATCCGTGCACACCTGGGTCTGGTCTTGCATAAGGATCTTTCCCAACCCTTATTTGGGAATCCGCTCTTCAAGATAGCTAACTACACGATTCCACGGAGTTTTTGTCCAGCACTGACTGAAGCCTCAATCTCTTCCTTACTTAATTAAAGGAGACTCTGCTCAGCACAAGAAGTCCAGGAGAATTTCTCCATTTCAGTGTATCACCCCTTTAAACACTTCCAGTTAACCAGGGAGAATGCCTTGTTTATGGGCCAGTATCCTTGAGTGGACAATGCTAACTCAATATTACCGACCCTAACAGAAATGGCTGTATCTCCTCATCCGATCTCTAGGTTTTATTCTCTACTACAGTTACATGACCATAACAGACTTCAGGGAGTGTGTTAGTACTGGCAACAAGAGCTTGATTTAAACCTGAGTGTTAAAGAGTGGCTTTTTGCAACACTTATACAAATTCATAAAGCAGGACCATCTCCACTTTCTGCAGTTCCATATCTTGCATAATCTCTACTTCTTCCCTGTTTGCTGTTCAAGATGGGTAGAGAAGAATCACTAATCTGTAACAGATGTGGCCTACATCTTGGCTCAGTAAGACATATCTTATGGGACTGCTCTGTGGTAGCCCCGTTTTGTCAGACAATTATAGATACTTTAGACCCCTTGCTAGAGTTGGGTTCTTACTTTACCCCTCAGATCTGCCTGGTGGGTCACTTCCCCCAGGAGATGTTAAACTGCCGCAAAGCCCATATGTCTCTGATCTCGGGTGTAGCTGAGCTTATCATTGTCAGACACTGGTTAGATCAATCCTGCCCCTTGTTAAAAGAATGGTATTGTGAAATTCTTCAGGTTTTAGAAATGGAGCGACAAATTGCTAAACGTGCTGATCGATTAGAGGCATTTATGAAGAGATGGGCTCGGCTTGTGGCCCTTTTACCTCTATTACTAAATCTTTGAGTTCACTTTAGGTTTAGGGAGAAATAAGAGGTTTAGACTTCTTATAAGACCCTGAATGGAGAGCCCCCCCACCAACATTTTAAAGGCGACCATTGATTAATGGCCGGACAGTGGGGAGGAGGGCCTCCTCCTACCAAATGTGTACCCCTAAAACAAAGGTTCATAGTGCTCCAGGGAGGGAGGGAGGTAGGGTAGGGTAGGAAGGGAGGGTGGAGGAGGGTAGGGGGTAATTTGTTTTAAGCGGGGGTTGCTGCCGTGTATTATGGTCATACTGATGATTATTGTAATTAGGTTATCTTCTATATCAGTGTCACAGCTTCTTCTATGCCACTGTGGTATTCTTTTTCTGTATAGTGATATGGAATGGTTGCTGTTGATGGTATGGCTATCTGTTTTTTCTTTGTTTGCTGTAAAAATGTAATAAAGTATATTAAATTGAAAAAAGAAAGAAATTATCACCCACAGGCCCACAAAATATAACTTGTATATTATATGAAATTTGGTACCATTGTAGGTTTCTTCCATTTCAATATGACAATCATTATGAGTTCAATAAATACATAGAGATCCTGGAAGGGATCAGCTGGCCTCAGGCACTCAGAATTTGTCATCATTAGGGGTTCAGCGGTCCAGTCTGGGGGTCACTCACATGGCCCTTAATTTTCAAATGATTACATTACACTAGATTTCTCAGCCTTATTTTAAGAAGGGGTTCAGTTCTGTAGCTTCTTTCATACAGACTACATCTCAAAGTGCTTTAATATCCAGCAGCAGTTGGCAGCTATTAGGCACACAGAGATGGGCTAAAGCAGTATCTCACATGAAACACACAACTGGAATAACCTAATCAGCAGTTAGAACAAATTAGACAATTATTTGTAATTCCCAAGAAAATGTAAGTGTTTTTGAAAGTTTTTAAGAGATCCTCTTTCCTTGCCAGGTCCTCATTGATAAATCTGTGTTAAACTGAGGCAGTACTAAGCTGTCAGGTATAAACATTACTAACAGCTTGCTCCACCGAGCTACATCTCCAGTCTGAGTACAAATTTCACAGCACTGAAGAGAGACCTCAGGGAAGAAGACTTTAAAAAACTGCTGGGGGTGACCATCTTTATTGCAGATCCACACTAATTACAAAACTAATAACTAATGCAGTTTCACAAATGGGTGACTGGGCAAAAATATTACTATAGAAAATCTAAGAATGTCAGGAACACACAGCTGATAAAATTGCCATGGTGAAAAATGTTTTGTGCCAATTTAAAACTGTTGTTTTAAGGAAACGTCAAGGCATTAGGTACAGAGCAAAACAGATAATTAATCACTAGGGGTGGTTAAGTGACTTGCTCAGAGTCACACCTGGTAAAGTAAGGGTCTGTTGTCAGATTCAAATGTGGGTCTCCAGAAAAAAGCTTTCATGGGCTGTCTTCAGTATATTGGAGCTGGGTCAATCTGTCTGACAGAAACTGAAATTGAACCGAACCTTCCCCAGGAAAAATATTTGGATAGGCAAAGATGGGGGAGGATATAAGGATGTTAGTCCAGAATTAATAAAAAAGGTAAGTTAAGTTGATTTGACTAAGTCAGCAAAAGCTGATGAACTACATCCAAGAGTACTTACGAAATTAGCATATGGACTATCAAACCAAATGACATACATATTTAATGAGAGACAAAAGAAGGGTGGGGGTCCAAAGTACTGGGGAGATGCTAGCGTAGTCTCAACACATAAACAGGGGTGTAAGGAAACATGAGAACTTACAGACCTGTAAACCTGATATTAGTAGTAGGAAGGAAAAGAATGAGATTTTATGTAGGGCTTTTGGTATACTGCACTCTGTATCCTAAAGTTTGATGTTGGACATGTTGGTTTGTTTCATGAGGCTGCTTTTATCACTTTGTTATGAACTTCGACTTCAGCCTGCATGTTACTTTGTATGTGTGCTGACCTCTGAGGTAGTGTATCATGTACCTGTTTGGATCAGGTTGTACCTGAAAATAGGCCTCTAGTACAGTGTACTCTCCTGGATATGAAATAAATATTAATAAATAAATAACTATAAGTGCTTCACAATCCATGAAGAGTTGTCTGCAACCATGGAGGCACAGACATGTTAAAGAAAGATAAGGGAGTTAGGCAGAAAGAAAGAGAGAGAGATATAAACATAGTAAAGTTAAATGACTTGCCCAGGGTCACAAAGTAAGTGGTGGTTGTGGAATTCAAACCTGTGCCTGCAGTCTCCAGGTTCACAGCTCTGACCTCTAACTACTAGGCTATACTGGCCAGTGTCATATAGCAAAACAAATCATTAAAAATTGCAGTATGGGAGTAGATAAGAGAATAAACTAATGCTGAATGGTATAGTAGATATAAATCTTCAACAAAGAGATGTTGGGGGGCATGCCTAGCCAGTCTTTTGAGCTTTTGTGAAACAGTGAGCTGCAATATGGATATGGAAAAGCCAGTGGACACCACCCATTTGGATTTTAGCAAGGATTTTGATTTGGTACCACTCAACAAATTAATCATGTAACTGGAAACTAAAGGAATTGAAGGTGAGGCACTAATTTGGATAAAAAAGCTGGTTATATGCCTGTAGACAAGGGGTTAGCATTAACAGATACCACTCAAATTGGGGCAAACTGACCAGCCGGGTGCTGCAAAGATTGGTGCTGGGACAAACCTTGTTCTGCATCTTCATTAAGCATGTTGGAGTGGAAATAAATGGCGGCTATTACACTTTGTAGATTATAGCAAACAGAGGGATTCGATAAACTCATAATTTTTTTCCCCCGTAGAGTCATCTGGGCAGATTGGCTGGATGGGCTGATCAGGGGACAATGACTCTGAAAGAAAAGGGACCTCATTGCAAAAGCACTGAAGCAAGGGTAACACAGGAAGAGCACAAAAAAATGGACTGGTGGCATTGGGGTAGTGCTACTGCCTGTCACCCTGGCAAACTCAAGTTGCTGGGGGTCAGCTGGAAGGGGGCTCGAGTGTCTGGAGGACTACTTTCCTCCTCAGGAGGGAAGGCCACCCCTCCCACAGTGTACGTGACACCTAGCTGAGGTCAGGTGTCATGGTAGTCTGGAGGCAAAGAAGGGTGGGAGACGTCGACAAAAAATTATGCATCATTGCATGCTGACGTTCCCAAGGGGAGAAAACTAGAAAACAATCTAGCTGATCTGGATAAAATAAACTGTATTCCTGCAGGCCGGGCACCACCAACTGAGCACCTCACACGTGATTCTGCCTCAAGGGGAGCCAAGTGCCTCCGACCCCACCACAAGGTATGGGAGAAAGAGGAACAAATACAATCACAAAAAAAATGAAAGTAAAAAAAATACAAAATTACACATACCCCAATAATGCTAAGCATATTGTGAAATATGTACAAATCACCTGAAATGATTTTGACACGTTCTGCTTTAAGCAGGAGAGCGTGGTGTGCAGTGGCCTATCAGACAATATGCAAAAGCTGAAAATAGAAGACACAGACACATATTTGTCCTTCACAGGACTCATCAGTGTATTAGCCCAGTGAAAGGGGAAACCAGACCTATGATGGTCTTACTTTTTTGGGTCATGGTGAGCCCAAAACAGGAAAGCAAAACTAAAATACAAAGAATGTCAGCACATTGGCAAAGCCAAGTTTCAAAGAAATACAAAATGACACATACCCCAATAATGCAAAGCATCATGAGAAATACATGCATCGTGGGAAATATATGCAAAATGTATAAGTGGAAAATGAAGTTCAATGGGAAAAAAATGTATGGCAAAGCACCTGGGAAATAGCTCAGAATATTTTTAAATGTGGGAAATAGGGGATTGATACAGGATTGACCTTGGAATAAATGTTGCTGGACACCTGAAGCGTAGGAAACCATGTAAATAAGTGGCATAAAAGGGTAATAAAGTGATGGCACTTGAGAGAAACTATATGAGCAGACCTCACTATAGATCCCTGGTGAGGTCATATTTGGAGTATTGCTGCCAGCTCTGGTCACCAAACTACCAAAAATCAATCACCTGAGTGGAGAGAGTGCAGAAAAGGGCAACAAAGGCAATAAGAGAACTGGTGGGCAAAAGCTATGAACTGAGATTGAATGATACAAGTCTGTCTAGCTTGAGAAAAAAAGGAGGAGAGGGGATTTAAAACCAGTATTTGAATAAATAAAAGAGTGCTACTTTAAACTGAAGACCGAACCAAAAGAACCAGGGGTAGTAGCAAGTTATGTATGGGGGCTTTTTGGGGGAAGTTGAGAAAATGTTTCTTCCACATAGTATAGTGGGTATACTGTATGACATAGTGTACTGAGAACAGTGGCTGAGTTGATAGCTTTAAGGTGAGTCACATATGAGGGATGTAGACTTGAACTGTCACAGCTCATAAGTAAGAAACAGATGGGCTTAATGGACTACTTGGCCTGTCTCTATCTTCAAGTCCTATGTCTCTAAATCAGGTTCCAGAAGAAGGGGCCTCTGTGGCCTCAGTAGTTTGTGTACTGTTTCTTCTATGCACCGTTTCTTTGTTAGTCCAATACCGAGTATCACAATCTGCAACAAATTCAGTTTCTTTAGCAGTGTTTCTGTGCAAAATGGCATCAAAAGAGAGTCACTGATGGAAACTACACACCTGCTGTACAGAGCAGAATACTAAGCATCAAGCTGTGAAATTTGGAAGGCAGTGTTTTCTACTACAGTGGTTACAGTGAACCAGGAGATACTGGTTCAAATCTACAGTGAGCATTAGCTCACTGTGTGTGACCTTGAGTTAATCCCTCGGACTCCTGTGCTCTAGTCTTCTCAGTTAAACAAGTGAGTAGAAAGAGGGCCACACTGTAAATGGCGACCAGTAATCTCTCTTCTTTTGCTATAAAGCTTTTTATACTCCATCTTGGTGTCTAGCCCTCTTCTGCCCACAGTCACCCACCTTTGTCTCCCCCTTGTTAGGGACTTACAACACCACTAGACTCAAGTTCCCATACAGATTACTCCACCTGGTGGTGCCGGGGGGGGGGGTGTCATCCCCTTCATGGGAACTCTTATCTCAGATGGCCCACTGTACTCTGTTAATGGTGCGTGGCCTACAGCAATTGGCAGCACCACAGTGCCAGCTCCCTTTTTCCCTGATTTTTTGGACCTGTTCTCCTCCATTGATGTAGCAGGCAGTTCTGAACCCAACCACAACATGTACAGTACCTCTTGCAAGGTAAAGGCCCTGAACCCCTGGAGGGTGCCACCTGTGTGGCAAATTACTGCATCCTCCCTCCCAAAGCTGGGAGTGCTGCCACATTGGCAGCACCTCCCTATGCACTGGGTCACCATGTCAGCTTCCGAAGCTCATTACCAAATTTGGGTTGTGTACACAGGAGCATGATACACTACCAAGTGGGCCATCGAATGGCCCCAATGTGGAATTTCTCTTTGGTTGTTCTTGGTAAATACAGTTGGAACAAAATGATAACAGATGTTGCCACCCCCAATCACACCACCAACATCTCTGAGGTTTTAAGGGCAGGTTATGTTTGCATTTTCTGTGGTTCATTCGAACCCTTTGCATCAGTTTACATTTTCTGTGGTTTTTCTGATACTCTGCGTCACTTTGCCTTTATGTGGTTCTTCTGATACTCTACATCACAATGCACACACTTGTTTTCTCACAGCTGGTAAAGGTTCTGGGACAGAAGAGGATTACTCTCCTTGGAAATGCTGCTGAGGGGCATATTTTATGCAATCATCATGAATTAAACTTTAATGAATAAGGCTTGCAGTCAAAACAACAGGTCTCTCTTTAATGCACACAAATGTCACACCGGTCGCACACACTCCTGAGTCACTAATTCCCACAGAAGAATTCAGCATTGTGTGATACGTGGGCTTGAAACAAGGCACTTCAATATTTTCTATAGAAAGTCACGTGTTAAGCATGTAATTTGTCCTTGTAGTGCTTTAGTCCACTCAGCTGTAAACCGGATAAAAGTACGGCCTCACTGAAAATAAAATACTGCATCGCCTGGGTGCCTAAAGTGTTAAAAAGAACGATTGCTGTACCTTTGGGTTTCCATTGGGACAGACGGAACATGCCTTAGCACAAGCAACACCTGGGCTGCCTGGTGACCCAGCAATAATGCATTACCCTGCCAAGTGGTCTACCTGGATTCAAGAGCTTACTGAGAGTCTCACACCTGGGTAGCCAGGGCTAGCAAGGTGTGTCAGCTGGTAGAATGGCTTAGCTCAGTGTGGGATGGCATCACAGTTATCCCATGTGGCAGGCTTGGGAGTCAGCTTCCTTATAAGGGGAACCTACTGCATATGCACAAGGCTTTAAGTGAGGCTGGCACAGTACCATGGCTAAAACTTCATCAGGATGGATGGATGGATGGATGACTGACTGAATGAATGAATTTATTTTTATTTTAGCAGACTAAGATCACTAGATGTAAACCCAGTTTTTAGCTTGTCTTGTATAGGACATGCTTACGTACACAAATACAAGCAATAAAATAAACAGATACAACAAAATAACAATTAGTTGTGATGGGTAGGATGGCAGTGTGCTCTGGCACTCGTAGCCAGAAGTGCACGTTCCAAGAGGGGAGGCCAGTGGGTGCCCCCAACCCAAGTGTCCTGCCATGGGGAAAGGAATCAATAAAAGCCAAGAAGGAGAAAGAGCTATGTTTATTTTATTTATTTAGTTTTTGGTGATTGGAAAAGGCGGGATAGCAAATTATGCCTGTTTTCAGCCTCGTCCTGAGGGGTGCGGGGTGGAGGGTGGGGGGATAGTGATGCAAATTGACATATTGAACTAGATTTAGCAGCTGGTTGTATTTTTAGTGAATGGGAAATTTGGCCAAGACACTAGAGACATTCCCCTACTCTTTCCAAGAAGTGCCATGGGATCTTTAATGTTCACCTTTATAGGCAGACAGGACATCCCTTTAACATCTTATTTGAGAGATGGCACCCAAGGAGTGCAGCACCTCCACTTAAGCTTCACTATGTTTGTCAGTATTGGGATTTTACCTCAAGTTCCTGGCTGCAACCCACAACTTTCTAGACTTCCAGCCTCAGAGGAGAGTGTGCAACCTCCTGAACTACTGACACTGCTTGGAAGTTGCCAGTAGCAGGCAGCCCGGGTGATGAATTCATGACGTAAGGAGAATGATAGAATATAAAAGTCAACAAGAAGGACCTTTTTTCAAGCACCTTCTACCTACTGTATTTACATTTCTTGGACATATACAACACCCTTTACTGATGCCTCTGTTTCTTACTATCAAGCATTTACTGTTGTCCAATATGGAATACCACCCCCTCTCCCCTTTTTTAGTTCACCAAATTGCCATTTTATGCCACACAGTGGATAACAGGTTCTTTCCCCATCAATTTAGTTTTACACCATTTGCTTCAAGAAATGGTTTCATTATGTAAGATTTCTATATGACAGTGCTAACTGAACGAGTCACTTTGTAAAGTAATCTGAGATGGATTGCCCTATCTCTCTCTTTCAGTACTCGGGACGGGGTGGAGGGGTTTCCAGCCCAGGGATCTGTAATTACTGGCCTACTAGAACGTAGTTAAAAAGTCAGAATTCAAAAAGCATCAGAAAACAGTACAGGCAGGACCAAAAGAAGACTTGCAAACCCAGCTTATACATTGAACTTGACTGTTACTGATACTGCATATTAAGGACTTTACAATTTTAAGGATGTTTCCTGTGATCCTGACCACAGGTTTGTAAATGCTGGTGTAACCTGTACATTATCAATATTTTGATATAAAGGACAGATTCTTTGGTCCCAGTGGAGTCCTTATTAAACAACCTGGGTACTTTTACAATGGTTCTATAAACGGAGAAGCAGGAATCTCAAAAGGAACAAATGCACAGGTATCAGAGGTGAGGTCTTCAGCATAGAGTATGTTATCAGGGCCAGTGGCCAGATAGTTGTCTTGAGTTTTTGTTTTTTTTAATTTGCTCCATTTTTTTAAATTTACTTTTTGTGCAGGCTAGGATGAGGTGTCCAATAATGAATGGTGGGATTTATTTATTTATTTATTTTTTAAGTGTAGAGTAAACAAAATGATGTGACCAACCCGGTGGCACTGTGGTCAACCCGGTGGCACTGAAGTAGTCAGCCTGGTGGCACAGAGGGTTGAGGCACTAGACACCACACCTCGGCACGCCAGTGACCTGGGTTCTGGAACAAGCCTGGGTCACTAGGGGTTGGCGGAGAGGTAGAGGATTGAGCTTCTGGAGGACAGCTCTCCTCTCCCAGGAGGGAGGAGGGTCCATGCTTGGTGCATGACTGGCCTCTTGGGGAAGTCAGAGGCATGGCAAGCACAAGCATTCAGCAAGGGGTTGGGGAGTGGTGACGCCATGATGCCAGGGTGCATGCCACTCCTCCAGTACAGGGGAAAATGCTCTCCAGGCTCTGGAAAGATGGAGCACCAGAGCAGACCCCTCATGGCCTCACACCTGCCTAGCCTTCCAGCTCCTGATGCAACCTGGAGTTGTCAGGGTGTAGCTGCCCCACCTCGTCCCCGACCAGGGGAGAAACCGCGGCTCCATGGGGTGAGTGAGAAGGTCTCAGGTAGGTGGTAGAGGCAGGGGCAGTCTCCACAGGTGCTCCCGATGAAGTGGAACTTGAGGAGGTGAGGGGGCGAAAAAAAGATATTTCAAAAATAAAATTACTTGTGAAGCAACTGGGAGTGAAACAGAGTCCATCTTACCCTGACACATCTGTCACTCCCTTCAGCTTAAAGTACCTGACATAGAAAAGTCAACATTTTCTTTCATAAGAGTGGTATTTATTCCCTTTATTTGAAGTGAAAGGAACCCTGAAGCAAGACTGCTTTATGTACACTTGTGGAGTAAGCATGCCAGCAATAGTAATATCAGATTCTCTCGTATGGGCTGGCAAACTGTGAAAGCACCATGGGAGCTTTCGAGGGGAACATGTCAATTACGCAGCTGCTGATGTTTAGCTAATTAGTTTTTGATTTTCTTATTATAGAACACTACAACATCATGTGTGTTGGCAAAAAACATGCATTGTACCAAAAGATAAAACACAATTATCAATGGACATTTCCAGTTTGGATAAAACATATTTTTAAAACTCGTCAAATGAATAAAAAAAATGAAAAGTAAGTTAGTGTGTTTAAGAGGTTTCTCCTGGGACTGAGCCCTACTTTACACCACCACCAAGTGTTTGGGGACTGTTTTGGTGGTTCCTGGGCTCAAGGGTTATCTACTGGCAGACCTCTAAGCACATGGGGCCTCCATCTAGAGGTACCTGCACTGATCTTCAATTGTCATCTCTCGCACACATCAACATGCATATGCCCCTGAAAACTGTTTTTTAAACTTTATTTATAGCTTTACTTATACTGTATGCAGCACAGCAAACACATCATACAGTAGGTAGTCATATTAGCCATTTCATATCACAACACTGTTTAGTGAGAATACATAATGTAACCCACCTACAAATGGGGGTTCCCAAAAAGTCTTCCTCGAGCTTGCCTAAATGTTCACTGCCAGGCTGGTGTCCTGTGTTTTAGCAGGTTAAATGTGATTGCCAGAAAGTGCCTGTATAGCCTCAGTGTACTGTCTCTTTAAGAGCTGCCTGGATTGCAGTCTAAAGTAATCTGCGAGGGAGCTCTGTTGAAACATGTAACTATATGCTGAAAATCATTTAGAGTGATAATGATAATGTAGTTCGTCTAACCTGCCTTCTTTGCAGCAAAAACTGTTTTGTTTATCTCCACTATCTTGGTCCTGGACTGCGAATTGGATCAATCAGTACTGGTGGGACCTAAAATGGAGCCAGACTACAGGAGCTCTCTGGAGTCAAAATCTGTAGGAATTGTAGTTTTGGGCTTTTTGCACTTGAAGGGGGAGCCTTTGTTGTGACTGACAGGAGGATCAGCCAACCAAACCTTTTGGATCTTGAGGAATTTCCCAGGCTGCTGCAGCTAGTTTCAGTTTTGAGCTGAGAAGTGAAGAAGTAACAGCTCAAGTGATTTTGAGCAACAGATCTGTGTAGCTGTACATGGGAGAACTGTGAAAGGGCTGAGTTTTTGCCTGCCTGTCTGCCTGCTGTCCCTGGGAGGGAAAATAGATTTTTCTGGACTGAATCTGAGTTGTGAGGACTATTTAAGCCAATGGACTGTGACTAGGCTTTTACCTGAAGAAGACCAAAGATTTTGTAGAATGTGATTGGCCTGTCAGGATTTCCAGCTGCTTTTGAATCCCTGGTTTGTGCAGAGACTTTGCGATCATGACTGGAGAGCGGTTTGCCTGGTACAGTAGAATTTCCTTACATGTAAATGTGCTGTGAGTTGTTAGCGGGTCGTGATTTGGTTCCCCACTGTGTGAACTGTGTTCTGCTTGCTGGAAGCTCTATCTAGCCCAAAATGGACTATATCCAAATTTGTCTCCATTTGACCTGGGCCTTGCCACACTGGTCCAGCCAGGCTACTCACTGCACAGAGAAAGCCATCGATGAAAGACCTGTCTTGGCATCAGCCCCCTGCTCCACGCTTGAACAGGAACGACGCCTCAGTGAATCCTGTGGGCCCTGCTTCTCCTGGCACTCCAGATGAACCACCTGCAGTCTCAATTTTCATCCAGCCTGTGTCCATTCTTGGGTATTGTGAGTAATCATCAGGGTAGCTCCCTTCAACAACAGCCTAATCTAAAAGTGTGTCATCTGATTGTCTTCTTGTTTTCTTTCCAGGAAATGAGCCCTCCGGCTCCGGAATACAATTAGTGTGTGTGGTGCATGTTATTTTCTTCCATCACAGGGCCCCAACCAGTTGCAATGTTCCTGGCTAGCCCACCATTCTCCATCTGGGTACCCAGAGTGTGTGACTGTTTATGGACCCTGAAATGCATGCATAACTGTTTGCTTGATACAGCCTTTAAGCAAATTAACCTGATTACGTACCTCCCTTAAGTCCCTTAAATAAATCAGATCTAACTCTTTTTTACATTTACCCTGACTGTGGTTCCAGTTTGTGCAAGAGTACTGTACTGCTGTTATTTGCTGTGTATAACCTTGTTTTACAGGGGGTCCCCAGGGTCGAGCCAGAGGAAAGTCCTGGTGGTAAGTGCAAACAGTGTGGGTACTTGTGTGGTGTATCGGGGTACTGTAAAAGTGATTATTGTGTATTGTTCCAGCCTCTAGTAAGGAAAGAGGGGGGTTACAGTGTCCCGGAGGGCTGTGCCCAGGTTAGCTTGACCACTACCAACCCTGACCTCCGGGTGCAGACACCCATTTGAGAACTCAGGCCCCTTTTCCTGCTACTGGCCAAGCAGGCAGGGCTAGTAGCCCTTCAGATAGCGCCAACTAGGGGTTACAATAATTTTTACAGTAAGGATTAATTTTCTATGTCCCACACTCTGATACTTCACTGAGGGGATATCTGAAAATTATCATTGTGTTTCTGCATTAATTTAACTCTTCAGGCCCCTGAACACTGTCCCTCCAGTCACAAGGTACTTAGTTCAGAAATGCAACATATCTTCTGCTCACTTCACAGATCTGATTGCCTCTAAGTCATGCCCCTTTCTTATACTGGACCTGACTTAAGGTTCCCGTTGGTGTCATCACTTGTTACTCAACCTTGCACAACATCTTTGACACCTGATAGGCATACAGCTGGTGCCAACACAACAGCCCACCTGATCCAGCATTAGCAACAGTTCTTGTGCCCAATACAGTTATGCGGCCATCCCTGAGGTCAAAAATCACAAGATGGCAGCCTCCAGGCAGTTCTAGCAGCTAGTCTCGATAAACATTATGGTCAACAGGTTCTCTCAGACACTAAGATGTGGAGAGAAGGAGCACCCATCAGTAGTCCTCAAAGGTGCTCCAGTAAAGATACTAGAATATGGCTTGCAAAAGAACTGTGTACACACCAGGCATTTAGGAAACTAAATACAATATTTATTGCATTGATAAGTGCATTGATAAGTGGAGGGCTAACACCACTACTATTTTTATTTTTGTAGGTTGAAGGAGTGCTCCCAACCAATCAGAGCGCTCCTTTCCTCTGTGTGTGAGACACTCTTATTCTGTGAAGAGTGTCTCTCGAAAAGATGCCCTGGAAAGGGCACATTCCGGGACAGCTTTTTTTTTTTTAAATAACCTCGATCTATAATATATTTATATGTCTCCTGTCACCACTCATTATGAGATAAATGTGGTTTCCACTTGTGCTCTGCTCAAGCCAGAACAGCTCAGCTTAGCTGTTCTCTCTTGAGCACCACTCTTATCTAGCAATGAGTGGCTACAGGGGACATAATATTATATATCCTAAATGCCTGGTGTGTGCACAGATCTTCTGCAAGCCATGTTCTGATCTCTCACACACTGATCCCCCACTTCACACCAGGAGTCCTGGGGGGCAAATTCCATTTGGGCATGCTCCTGAGTTCAGAAAAGGGGTTGCATTAGTTAGTTAGTTATCAACATGAATCTAAGATATAACTACTGAGATAAGTGATTCGTTTTCAGTAGGGTGCCAGGACTAGAGTTTGCAAAAATAATCTTCTTAAAAAAATGCACATTATATTGACTGTAATAAAAAGCCAATTATTTCTACGGTTGTGGGCATAAATAGAAAATGACTTTGTTGAAATTTTCATATTGCATTTTGGTATTGCATCTTGGAACTGAAGGGTTAACTATTAACACTTCTTGTTGCACAAGTAGAAGAGATGATGTCGACAGTATTGCTCTTGTTGGAAGCCATTTGTAAAAATGCTTATAGCATGGAAGTGTGAACAATCCAAGCAACTGAGCTCAGCTCTTGTGTGTGTGTTTAAAAATATCTTTCCACAAGTGGCAGATCCCAATTGGGACAGAAGGATCAGTGGTGGATCCAAGAGGGAGGGCGGATGGGGTAGTCACTCCCCACTGGACACTTAACTAACTTGCTGACTTCTTTGCCTGCTTAGTGGTTGATTCCCGAACCATGCCATAAATAGCCTTATTTTTTTAAGAGCTAGTAACACCACAGAATAGAAGGCAGAATATTTTTGTAATTTTTTAAAGTAGTACCTTGTTACTTTTATTTCTGAAGTGTTTCTTTTTCTTTTGCTACATGCTCATTAGATGGTTTTCTACCTAATAGTATTGGGTGTGAAGCATAGATAACTCAGATTATATAAGGGATAACACATGACAGGGTGTGCAGTTATAAGGTAGTAATGTATACCTCAGATGTTTGTTAGGCACGAGATGTAGCCAAATGCCACAACCACAGAGAAATGCATTATTCTCTTATGAACACACACACTGTAGTGTGTCATCCAACTTATAAAAAGGGCTTTCATTTAAAAAAATATGTGGTTCAGGTTAGGTGTGCAGTTATCAGAAAATTATCTACAGTCACGTGATATGTTTCAACCAATGTGATTACAGGATTTTCATCACCTATTTTATAACTGGCAGCCAAAGGGGTATTACTTCAGTTATTTTATTGACCACTAGAGGGCATCTGCAAGCAAGGCAAGCAAGTAGTTGGTTTTTGAGACAGCTGTAAAAGTTGTGCAATCTATCAGTTTGTTTAAGGGTCCACAGGTAGCAGTAGATTAAGACAGTACATAAACTTATGCAGTTAGAATTTGGATAGTAAACAATAAGGAGACAATGAAAATACAGTTATCCTTTAGAGGAACAATAATGTTTAAAACTCTGTAGGTGGAAGTCATATCATTAGAATCAGACCACAAAGCACGCACATATATGAAGCCAAGGTTCTGAAGGTGTAGATGGGTCAGTGGATTAAGAATCCTAAATATAAATGACAGCCTGCCAGCAGCCTTTCTAGTCCAGGGCACTGTGAAACAGAGGGACAGAGTAGTGGAGCCTATAAGGGATCTTAAGGTATATCTGCACAAATACAGGGATAGCCAGTGATGCAATGCAGGATGTTCAGATATTTCGCAATATATCACAGAAAATCCCAATTCATGTTAATTGAATGACTGTGATAGTTCCCAGTGTATGCAGATGTACAGAATGGTGCATGTTGTCACTGGCTACCACTGTGGTACAGCCTGCATACCTTTCATCATACAGCCAGGCTTCACCACTGTGGAATGTTGCACATAGGGCATTGGTGTGTCTGGTAATCCCATTGAAGTACGAATATACAGAGTTTATTACACAAAGTTTTTAGTTTTCTAAGTCAGATTTGTTAGCTGTCTGAAGAAGTAGGTCACCGTAGTTTAATAATGGGAGAAGACCGTGCATGAGTATCACTAAGGCTCAGTTTGCTTAGATATAAGAAATAAAGTGAGACAGTTATGTGAGAGTCCCACACTTACTGTGTGGGTCAGGTGGTCCAGATGTAACCCTCTCAATATCTGAGTAAAGTACAGACTTAAGTAATTTTGCTTTTGGGTGGTAAAGAGCTGTGACTTGAGCTGCAAATGCACGGAAAGCAGGGACTGCAGTGAGTTTTTAATGAGCTGTCAGTGACTTGCACACTCCATTTTGCAGGCATTTTATATGTGCTGTATCAGCAGTGTATTCACTTAAAACTGAACATTCTGAAAAGCCAATTAGAAGTGCAGTTGGCCCTGATTTTGCACTCACAACTAATCTCAGGTAGCTGTTGCAATCACTCAGAGGGTCCTCAGTGACTTGTTGTGCAGCTTGAACTGGACCAATGGACCCAGCCTGCCTCCAATGGTGAAAAGTGCAATCCATGCAGCTTCTTAGGCATGGCTGTCAACCTCTAGTTCGGTGGGTGGGTGACTTCACTCTCCGTGGGACTGATCCTCAAAGGTTCTGGGGAGCAGTTCCTATTAAAGATGAGCTGATTCCGAATTTGCGTTTGCTGAATGTGCTGAAATTTGGCATTTTCCTTTGGATTCGACCCAGCTGAAGTTTTGGGTGACTTTAGCTCACTTCAGCCTATGGCCAAATCATTAAAAACCCACCATTGTGGCATTTCTCAGGTAGCCAGGCCTAGTTTTATAGTCACCCCCTTTCCTACCCAAGTTATTTTCTACCTTCTCCCCCTGCTCAGTTTTTTTGTTTTATTTACCAAAAAACCTCTAGTCACTGTTGCAGATGCTGAATATTTTTTAAAAACTGAACTGGGGAGGTAGGAAGAAGTTGAAATTGACTGGAGAGGGTGGGGTTAGAAGAGTGATGCCTCTTTCCCCTATTTTTAGCCTGCTAGACCCTATACCAAGGATGTAAAATGTCAAAGACAAGCCAAAGTCAGCGGTCCAAGAAGATGCTGAAGTGAAGTTGACGATTTTCACATTTGTTTAACCTTAGTGCAAGTATCAGCTGTTGAAAGTAGGGTGACTGACAGCATACCTCTGAGTGATCTAGAGCTCAGCTAATGCTGACATACTGAAGGGATGGTTTACATGGGGGAAATTACCCCTAAGCCATATGTAACGGCCTGGGTCCATTCCCAGCCTCCGTGCCCTGGTACCACAAAACACTGTATATTTCCCAACTGTGGTAGCAGTCCACAGGTTCCCCAGCATGGGCCAGGGAGTTTGGCAGAGTCTGTTGAAGTGTAAGGTCTGGGTCTCAACATAGTTGGCAGCTGAAATGGAGGGGAGTGAAGCATAAGAAAAAAAATTAACTGATTTGATGTTAACTGCACTGTGATGTGATTGCATTAGACGATTCTTTTCAGTTGCAGAGCCTGGATCTGCAGGAAACATAAACACTTCACGGCCTCTAGTGGAGCAACATAAGAACTGCATGTCTCTTCACATCCGTAGATGTGATACAGTTTCAGTACTAGTCTGTCTTATACTGGTGCAAGAAAGGGATGCCAACAAGCAGTACAAGCATAGGTGCCCGGAACCGGGGGCGGAAGGGGCAGTAGCCACTCCACTTTGTATTTCTGTATGGCAAAAACTAGTATAGAAAAAGTGCCCTTTGTTCCCTCATAAGTGCCCTTTTGATTCTCAGGCCCCCTCAGCTTTTACCATCTTCCGGCACCCTTGAGTACAAGCCCTGCAAGCACTGACTCACTGGTCAAAACTTGTAGGGCTTTGGAGACTCAATTTTATGCCACCTGCTGCTGCTTTTCAAAGAAAGATTTGAGACTGTTGGAGCCTCTTTACAGCCTTTGCTCAATATCTGACCGAGTCATTGCATGACAGTGACTAACCTACGTCTCTGCCTCCATTTTACAGTGTGCTATACACATTACACACTATACAGAGTAAACCTATAAGTCTAGCTATATAAATCAGTACACTAATTCTTTAAAATGATCTGTGGCATGTTTTGATGATAGAGATTTTTTGTTTACCTCTAACATCTGCACTTGTTTTAATGGTTGCGACACATTCACCTAAAGTACGTTTATCAGTACCTGATATGTGCAGCTGGGACTTTTACGGCATTAAACTGTGATGCAGGGTTCACACTTTCTGTGAACACTGGGGCAACAGATGGGGGAATCTGGGGACAAAGTGGAGCTTTGGGACCTAGCAACAAAACTACAATTGGGAGTCAACCTGACGTAGAGAGCCATTGTTTTAAAGTTTTAAATTTAGCTATTTCTTTAGTAGAATTTACCTTGTGCTTATCACTTCTGGGTGACAGGCAGTGACACAACAAGCACTGACTTGTTCAGAGTTGTGACATCCCCCGCCTGATTTTTTTTTTCTTATTCTTTTTTACCACTGCTTTTCCTCCTATCAGGGCAGGACCTCCTTTAGTAATTACCCTTACTAATGCCTGCAGTGGAAACTACTGGCTGTCATCCACTGCTGTCACCCCTACTCCTATACCTAACTTACTTCCCCCATCCCAGTGATCGATCTTTGGCAGCATCTTACTCTTCCTCCCCTCCCTACTTGTTCAGGTTTGGCAAGGTGAGTGCCACACCCAACATGTATTCATTTAGGACTTACTGTATTCTGAACTTTACAGTGCTGGGTGCATAATTTGTCCCCAAAGGCCTGGACAAATGTGCTAGCTCCTTAGGGGCAAGGGCTGGAGCACAAAGGCCAAAGTGACTCTGTATGGTGAAGTGGTGGTGTTGGTGGAGGTCACCTCATCTCTCCTCCCATGCCATTTACATCTTGCACATTCTGTGGCATCAGGATATGCAGAAAGGACTCCTGACACCACCCACAGAGCTGTAGTGTGTCTACCAAGATGCCTCCTGTGCACTGCGCTAGCTGCACCAGGAAGTAATCAGAGAGAGGAGGACAGTGTCTCCTGCAGTGCTCCATCACCTCTGCTGGCCTGCAGTGATTGTCTCAGCTTGGAGTGTAAGCTCTGTTTGCCCACATGGTAAGTTGCCCCTCTGCTGTTGAGCTATCAGAGTAGCACATTTGCCTGACATTAGGCAAAAGCTGAATCTTCAGCTCCAATCCTTAATGCAGGCTTGGGGATTCTGTGCACACCTCATCTTCATTTCCCTGTTTTGTTTCTTAAAAATACCTGTCATCCTCCTTTCCATTATCCGCTAGAGCAAACAAGACTGAAGAGGCCATGTCACTCTGGGGGAGTGGGCCTTTTTGGTAGGCTTGTTTAGATAACCCCATGGTGTCAACTAACTAATAGCATATATATACTGTGTGTGTGTATATATATATATATATATATATATATATATATATATATCAGATTATTTATTTATTTACTTCAAAAGTTTCACCAGGAAAGACATACTGACCTGATAGCAGCTCATTTCCAGATGCATCCAAGGAGGGGGAGGGGTTAGAGGAGAGTAATGAGTAACAATAGAAAACAGAGTTTACATAGCAGGAAGCAACATAACTAAGCATCAAAAATAAAATACAGTAGATAGGCAATTTAGACAAATATGTACAATTAGCATGAAAACAACCAAAGAAAACAGAGCTAAGCATCACAAATAAGCTACAATAGATAGGCTATTAAGCAAATATGTACAATGGCATGAGATATTGCAGAAATGCATCCAGGAGGGTAGCAAGAGGGTGTTAATTAAAGTATAGAAGTGCAATAAATGTAGGCAAATGTCAAAGGAAAACTACATGTTAAAATCAGAAAAAGATATGTAGTAGTCTTTTTTTTTGTGTTCTAACCAGTTCCCAGCGTTTTCTTTTCCTCTGGCTGTGAGAGATGTTTTTCCTAACTTTCCCTAACTGTTTTATTGCCCTTGGAGGATGCCATTCTGATTTCTTTTATGGCCTGTAGTCTTCCCAGAGTGCCCTTTGGTGTGATGTCTAATTGCCCCTGCAGGAAGCCAGTGTCTTGTTACAGGGTCTGTCACAGCTCAGCCACAGAGAAAATACTTCTTCCAGAGAAGACACACTGCTAGATTTTGGGTGAGTGTAATCATTATTATTTTTTGATATCAGTACCTTGTCCTGCTATGTTCTGCTCTGTGTGTGTGTGTGTGTGTGTGTGTGTGTTTGGATCATGTCACTGTTTACTCTATTCCTCTCAGTCACTTTCAGTTTTTGTACCAGTACTAAGTAGCAAAAATTGAACATCACCTTATAGGTTGTAACATAGCAGGACAAGGTACTAATATCAAAAAATAATAATGATTACACTCACCCAAAATCTAGCAGTGTGACTTCTCTGAAAGAAGTATTATCTTTGTGGCTGAGCTGTGACAGACCCTGCTAAATCTAAGGGCATGGCTACATCAGTGTCACATGAGCCAGGGTGCATCGTAGGAGAAAGAAAGCCAATAAACCTATTTGTGATGGAGATCCCCAGGGGTCGTAAAACTACCATACAGCTAGCAGACTAATTTAGAAAAAAATCCTAATAGCAGACAGAGGGAAGGACACACTAGGGCTTAACATACATATCAAAACACTCTATATAACATATGTTTTTGCACATTCTGGGTGGACTTCTCCTTTAACAAAGCTCTAGCAGGTAATCAACAAAGAGTGCAATGGAGTAGGGGGAAGTGGGGGGTTTGCAACAGGAGTTAGGGCAGGGAGTTAGAGGGGGCGATGAGAAGGGGGAGAAAGGAGGGAGTGGAAGGATAGGAAGACTGGTATGGGGCAGGGATTAGGTGCAGTTGCAAGAGTGAGAAGTGAATTTGAGGAGAAGTGAGGAGAGAGAGAGAGCGTAGGGAAGAGACAGATCATATAGAAAGGGGAGGAGAATTCTAAAGTTTGGGGAAGCTGTAGGGGAAGGCAGAAATCCACACAGCAGTGCTCCAGAAAAAAACACAGAAAGCCAAATGATCCAACTAAATTGTTGGTTTATTCACACCACGGTGGATCGCTGCTGTGTGGATTTCTGTTATGTGTTGGACTGGCTGCCCATTGCAGTGAACCGACTCACAATTGAGCGCAGGAACTTTCTTTTTGTAAATTTTGTAGGGGAAGGCAGCCTGGCCAGCTGATGATGTCCTGGAAGGAAGTGCCACGGAATGATTGCTAGAGTTGTGAAGGGTATAGTGAGAAGTGGGAGGAGAGAGGTGAGATAGGAGGGAAGAGAGCCTAGCCAGTATTTAGATACAAAGCAGATGCAATGAGTGAAGTGTCTAGCTTTGAGGAAGGGTAGGGAGAGGGAGGTATACAAGGAGCAGTGGTGGGTACAGGGTGGGCAGTCCAGAGTAAAGTGACAGAAGGAGTGGAAGAGGGACTCCAATCTGGTCATTGTGGACTTAGAAGCAACACTGTAGAAAATGTATCCATAGTCAATACAGGAAGAATCATTTTCTTGATAATGGCTCTTCATAGACCCAGGAGCAGTCATTGGCAGTTGAAATAGTCAGTTGCAATTCAGTGCAGTTGCAATCAGTTGTAATTGCATTGGATTGAAGTCATAAAATAGTGGAGTTGAAATCCACTGCAGTTGATGATTCCGTGACCCATCCAGGTTTGTTTTTGTGGTGCGCTGCGTGTGTTTTCTCTTTTTTCTTTCCTGGGGGGGAAGAGTGGGGCCAGGGGGGCCACAAATATCTAACGGTCCTCAACTACCAGTACCAAGCCTTACAGTCAATAAGATGCACCCCTGGCTCCTGGATATGAAGCATCCACCAATTAGGAGAGATAGGAGGAAGAGCCAGGAGCTTGAGAGTTTCTGTGACTGGCTACACGAGGTAGTGGGGAGAGCATGCCTAGATAGGAGAGGAGACTGTCAGGAGAGGAGGCATCTGTGCTGGTGTGTGGGCAACACAGCAAGCAGCATTTTGCTGCAGGGATGAAGTTTGGTGGTTTGGCCTTTAATTTAAAAATAATTTAACTGTGTCCACTGTCCTGACAAGTCTGGTGCCCGGAGAGAGAGACTAGTGTGTGACTGTGCAGGTCCCAGTCAGTCCTCCAGCAAAACCAGGCAGCAATTGTTTGAAGGCAGCAAGTCAGTGGTCTGGTTGTGGTCAGGATCAGCTCGTGACCCCATTGGCCAGGCCCATTGGGTGACTCTCATTCAGGCTCAGTTAGGTCTTCAGAGTTGGTGAGGAGGAGGAGGAGTGGTAGGTGCACTAGTTCCACTGCACAGAGTACCAGAGTAGGTACGTGGGTCTGGGTTGGGGACTGACTGTGCGGGTTGGGAGGAGGGAGCACACAGCTCAAAAAAAAAAACACTGGCACCACCACCGAGTACAGCAGCAGTGGCTGCCAGAGCCATGGAGCCACCCAATAACAGCTACCAAATCATCACCTGAAACCTGACCGAATGGGCAACAGGCTACTACAGTGAGCAAGGTACTGTATGGGATGTGTATGTAAGACCCACCAGGACTGGGCAGTGGGAAGGAGGAGGATGGTCTCTCACAGACTACTCAGTCTGTCTGTGTGCTGGGCTGGCTTGTCTGACTGGTTGAGGGCTTGGGGGCTGTGGGGCTCAGGGGGGCCGAACTTGAAAAGCCAAGATGATCAATCATTATCTTTCTACTGCTGGTGGCCCAGCTGAGCTCTCTCTGACTGTGGTGGCAGTGTTAGTAAGTCAGACTCCCCACAAGGTCGTGGAGCAGGCCAGGCACAGGTGGTCAGTTGGTGAGTTCCTGGGCCCATAGGAGGCCAGAGCTTGGAGCATGCCCGGTTGGGTCCAATGGACAAAATGTTTGTTGTCTGCCACTGTAGGAATTGGAGAGACTAAATATTAAAGTCCTCACGGCAAGATGAATACAGTTTTAAAAAACACATTAGTGTACATGCTGAAAGCCAAAACAAGTTCAGAAACTGTCAGAAAATGTTTTTTTAATATGTGTGGGTTATTTTTTAGCTTTAAATTTAAACTATGGATACTTCTCAGTTCTGGTATACCATACAGGAAGTATTGCTAGGGGTCCTCCCTTAAACTGTTTTTAGTCTCAAAGATTCTACGACTACTAGTAAACTAACATATATTGATGGTTAGCTCTGTTTGCAAAAAGGTACCTTCTAGCTTCTGTGGGGTGTTTAAGAGGCTCTACCTATACTGTATTTTATATTCACAGTTCTTTTTCTAAGTAACTAGTATTGCTGTTGCTTATTTTTCTATACCATATACTGTTTTACTGCCCTGCTTCAACTTGTTACTTTCAGGGACTTCGTATATTTTGTTGTTGTTTTGACTGGTTATTGTGCTTTAGTGGGTCCCTACTGTGTGTAGATTTGTTTCACTGCACTTTATATTTGCATTTTAAAGAATAGCGAGCTTCTTAGCTGCTGCTGACTAGTTGCTGCTCCTGCCAACATATGCAATACCTCACCTGCCCCAGAGTTGAGGGACATAAATAATTCCTTTTTTTTCTACCCATTTATGAAGTTATAATGCTGCTAAATCCCAATTGCTAAAAATGGATCTGCTTCCTGATCTCACCCCACCAACATGCCCCCACATAGGCACATACAGCCCCATTTTGTGATGTCAAAAGGTGAAGGCTGTGTGTGCGTGTGCCCCATTGATTTCAAGGGGGGGGACTTTTTCATACATTTTATTAACTTTTATAGTCAAAATTTTAGTAAAAAAATGAAGTTAAAAAAGTACGATAAACTACTACATAATAAAATTCAACGATGGTGAAAGTTGGTAAAACTAGTTGGATTTTCTTCAGTTAGCTGAAGTCAGAAATTTCAAACTAGTTGAAAAAATCAGTCATAATATGTGGTAAGTCAGTCATAATTGTTTTTTCAACTGACTCCGGGGTCTAGCTCTTCAAGCCGGCAGGGGGATGCAACCATGGTTCCTGTATAGGGCCCCTAGTTTAGGGTGTAGGTTTATGTGGATGGCATCCACATGTCCAGAAAAGTGGAGGTGTCGGTTGAGCCAGACCCCAAGGTACTTAAAGGAGGGAACATTGTTGATCATGGCCCCATCAAGAGTGTGGAAGGAAGGGAGGGCTGCAAGCCTGGAGAGTTTCTACCTTGAGCCAAAAGTTGAGACCATTTTTTTGGTGTGGAGGGACAAATGATTTGAATGGAACCAGTGTTGAATTGTGTCAAAGTCTGGCTGGAGCTAGGCCATCAGATCAGAAGGGGAGGAACCAGAGGCAAAAAGAACTGTATCATACATAGAATTTGTCGAGAGATAAGGATTGACTACCCCAACTAGTCTGCCCATTTTTCCTGCCTTTCACTTTCGGTCTGCGACATCCTTTTTCCCCATCTCTAGAGTTTCCTTATGTCTGTCCCACATATTTTCGAATTCTTCCACCGTTTTTGCCCCCACCACTTCTGCAGTGAGGATGTTCCTGGAATCCACCACCCTTTTGTAAAGAAGTACTTCTTCACATTACCCCTGGCTCTACCTCCCTTCTGATGCTGTACCCTCTGTATTATTGTACATATGGATGGACGCAGAGGTACAGGCAGCAGGGAGATCATTCAGGAAAGCTGAAAAGAGTATAGGGCTAAGGACATAATCTTGGGGGACACCAGTGTTGATAGAGAGTGGAGGGGATAAGGAATCTCTGATTTTAACTGATTGAATCCTACCCTCAAGGTAGGAGCAGAACTAGTTGGTAGCAGAAATGGAAAGCCCCACTGGTGTAAGTTTGTCAAGGAGAAGAGGGTGGGTTACTGTGTCGAACACTTTGGCCAAGTTGACAAAGATGGCAGAGGTGGTAAGGCCTTGATCCTTGTCTAAGAGAATGTAGTCATTAAGCTAGAGGAGGAAGGAGGATGTTGAGTGGGATTTACGTAAACCAGACTGGAAAGGGGTGAAGGAGGAGGATGAAACAAAGAAGGAGGACTGTTGAGAAATTACTAGGTGCTTCTTCAGTTTAGCAAGGGTGGGGAGCAGGGAGATAGGGTAGTAATTGCCAGGACAGGAGGAGTTGCCACCTTTGGGAAGGGGTACGACAGTAACATGTTTCCAAATGTTAGGGATAGAGGCAAGGGAGAAAGAAAGATTGAGAAGAGAGGTGATTGGAAGAGTTATGGCTTGGGAAGATGGATGGAGGAGTTTAGGGTTGAGCCCAACAAGGCTCGTGCACTTAAGGTTCAGATCTGGGAGATTATCTTCAGGAGAAATAGAAGAGAAGGAGAAGGGGGCGTGGTCAGGCAGGGGGAAGGGAGGGGTGGATGGAGGAGAGAAAGGAGGAGGCACAGGAGGAAAAAAAACATTGAACTCGGAGCAAACACAGAGAGGGTCTGAAACGGTGACATTAACATTGAGGATCAGGGTGGGGGACTGGATTGGGTGGGAGAAGAGGGTATCAGTGTCCTTCCAGAACTTAGAGAGGTGGTTAATGTTGTTCTGGAAGGTGGAGGCAAAGTATATGGCCTTGTCAATAATGACCATTTGTAACCCAGATTGTAGTGTCCTGATTGTGTTATCAGTAATCCAGATCATTAACCTGTTAAACTATCCAAGAATGTCTTGTCAAATTATTTGTTATCTATCCACCTGAATATGGATACTGATACCATCTGTTGGCACTAATCCAGATTGGAGAAAGCACTATCTGAGCATCTCTAGTTTTCTCCTACTGTAGACCTCTTAGTCATTAGGAACCATTACTTTTTTTCAGAATTAATTGTAGAGATAGGGCTGTTATTTTGTATGTTGTATGATGTCTATATCCATGTAAATCTGCATTTTCTCTTCCTGTCTGTACTGTTGATGGTTGTAACCTATAACACTTAATAAAAATATTACACACATGCACAAGGAACTGTCACATCTTGGCCCAGACATGAAAAAGTCTTAGGACATAAGTGAGTACCAACAGCTAGTGGTAGGCAGGTGCCTTATTGAAATGGGTTGTCAGTGGGTTCTTGTGGAAATGCATAGGGCAGGTCGGAACCTCATTAGCCAGTGGGGCAGAAAGTTTTGTCTGCCAAGGGACATGGACTCTGAGACAGGGCTGAATAATGCTCTGCCCCATTAGTTATGCAGAAAGAGTTTAAGGGCAAGGGTCTGGTTTTTCCTGTCCTTTTCTGTCTCTTCTCTGTCTGGTTACGCAACAAAATTTTCTCTGAGACCTAGGAACTGATCACTCCGACGTTTTTGCATTTCTTTCCCTCTCACTAGCTGTTTACCTTCACTTGCTGTTTCTGTCTTTTCTTCCCCTTGCATATCTGCAGTTGTAAACATATATGTGAATCTTTATGTGGAAATGTCACTGATACTGGGATCCCTTTGTGTACTGTTGAAATGATTGCACAAAGCTATTTGGAACTCAAGGGGTTAACCTGAGATGCAGTTTTCAAACCCTTTATAGAGTTGTCAACAAGAGGTCAGTTCTGGGACACCATGTAATGTTTGCTGCACCTGCAAAGAAAGAAACTGTCAAGAACATTCTGTAAACTTACAAGAACATTCTGTGAGAAGCAGGATGTCTTAACGAGTTCCCAGACAAAGACTTATAAAAATGGCAGCAATGATTTTGCTAGAGAGATAGGGAGAGTGAGAGACTGAAGAAGGACTTTTTTTTCTCTGTTTGTACTGCCTTTGTAAATAGTTATACGGAATAACTTTTATTCTTTATTTTGCTGTTACTGAGAAAAATAAAACACTATTTGTGAATTTTGAAACTGCTCCTGGTTTTCCTGTTCTTCATGATCGGTGCCTTGATGACAGACCCCAAAAAGCCAGTAGCTGTCAAAAAGGTACGATGGCTAGTTAGCACCAATGATGGACCAGCATGTTTATGGGGAATAGGAATTTATGATCTGCAACAATGGTTATTAATAAGATTAGAAATCATAATCAGCGCTAAGCTGTACTTTCATCTGATGACATCTTTTAAAAAAAATACAACAGATCCTCATGAGAAACTTTTAAAAAAGGCGATTGTTCCACTTTTTCAAGTGGGGGGAGTATTTTATTTTTTTTATCTAAATTTGTTTTGTGATTTCTGTTAGTTTATAAATTCACAGTTTGTAACACATTAAAATGGATGTGAGGGCATATTTTCTTCCTTCAGTAGTACCGCCTGTTGTGTCCTTTGGTACCCGGTCAGAAGAGTGCAACATTAGTAGTGCCAGTCAAGGGAGCGCTAGTCCATATAGAGCTACCAGGGACAGTGAGCAGAGATTTACAGCACTAACTGTAAGTGCTCCACTGGTCACTGTCCTTGGTACCGCTACAAGGACAGCAGAATCCAGGAGCTTGGCCGAGCTGCTCCCATGGCATGGAGGGCTAGGGCACAGAGTAGCTCAGCCAGCAGCAGTGGAGACCAGGGCTCTAATCCTGGTCTCCAAAATCATGTTGGGACTCTGATTTTGTTTACATGGGACCACGGAAACAGTATTCCATGGCCCCATGAATTTTAACTCTCCCCGGGATCCGCTCCCCCTTGGAGTGAGAATCTTATAGACAGGGGGTGGGGGGTGGAGTCCCCCCCAAAAAATTGATGCCATTTTTACCAAGTGCTCCTAGCCAATGCTATTCTTGTCGGCACTCTTTGTGCCCAGTGCCATGTTCTTTAGATGCCAAAACCACCTACCTTGGGTTTAGGGTCCTGTCATCAAATGGATATGCCAGACATCACCAGTATTAGCTCTAGACCCCAAAAATAATTAGCCATTTGGCTAAACCTCCTATTTTGCTTCTAACCACAACCTCTTATTTGTTTTAGCCATTTACTGTATATACTCATGTGTAAGTCTAGTTTTTGATGCTAAAAATAGTCCCCAAGAATGGGGACTCGACTTATCTGCGAGGTCAGCCTGTCTGGTGGGTTTAAAATCATGAACATGTTTTGCAACTGAGTGACTGACCCAATTTTGTGCCCAGTTCTAGCCACAAAGACAGAATCTTTGTCTGATGTTGGTCACAAAAGAGATTTTTTTCAGTCTAATTTGGGCAGCAAATAGTCAAGTCAAGTCAAGTCAAGTCAAATTTATTTAAAAGACGCCCAATCCCGGAGGCTCTGGGCACCGTACAAATTTTAAAAAGAGCATAATACATAAAATAAATGAAATAACAGATAATAAATACATTATGGTCTCATGTAGTCTAAACATCAAAAGCCTGAGAGAATAAAAAAGTTTTCAGGCAGATCTTAAAGATATTTACAGTTGAGGCCTCTCTGACCGTAGCTGGTAGTAGGTTCCGTCGGGCGGGAGCCGTAACGCTAAAAGCTCGGTCACGGCTGACTTCAGCCTCGCCCTAAGGCGGTCAGGAGGCCACTACTGGAGGATCGCAGAAGGCGGACCGATGGAACAGGTGTCAGGAGGACTGACAGGTAACCAGGCCCCTGCCCGTGTAGGGCCTTAAGGTGAGAAGACCCACCTTAAAGAGGACTCTCCACCTGACCGGCAGCCAGTGCAATTCACGCAGTACCGGTGTAATATGGCAAAATTTATACTGCCCAGTCAGTAACCGGGCAGCTGCGTTCTGCACCAACTGCAGTCTGCGGAGAAGCCCTCCTGTGACCCCAAGATAGAGCGCATTACAGTAGTCCAGCCTAGATGTTGCCTGTAATGTTGTTAAAATTCGCCAGATGGGTGGGTGTGTGTGGGTGGGGGTGCTCAAATTATATATGAGGTCAACTTATAGGTGAGTTTATGTGGTAGCTACTTCTTAAGTCAGCACCTGCTAATATGGCAGGGGAATAGGGGTGTGCACAGGTTTTTAGATTCTGATTTGGATTTTAATGTGGAGCCCCTGAAGATCAAGACAGTTGTGCACACACCCCTTTCACTGTCAGTGTGGCTCAGTTGGTAGCACATCCACCTCTGGACCAGAAGGCTGTGGGTTCTCACCCCACACTGAGATTGAACTCACACCTAAAAACGCTATCATCCAAGTGCAGTATTAGGGGGGTGCTGTACTGCTGGGGTGTGCCATCCTTCAGACGAGACATTGAACCGAGGTCCCTTTTACCCATCCCGGTGCTGTCCTGGTGGGTGTCCAACTGGAAGTAAAAGAACCCAGAGTCCTCTTCATGAAGGGTAGTGGGCATTCCCATTGTCCTGGCCAACATTCCCCTTCCCATAAATAGGATCATGCAATTGTCCAGGCTATGTGTGGGTTTGATGTGCGATATGGCTGCTACTACACATTCAGTCACTTCACTACAAGTCTAGCATTGCTTGTAAAGTGCTTTGGGATACACTGTGTATGAAAAGCATTATATAAATGCTGATTCTTCTTCTTTCCCCATTACTATTAAAAGAAAGGAAATAAATGTGGTTAATACCACCTTTCCTACAAACTGTACCGTCTGAGTACTTTACAATCCAAGAGGGCAAGTGTTGCTACCTTTGTACACTGGGAGATTTGAATGGTACAGAAATAATTGAGAAAGAGGCAGTACCACAGCACATAGTGAGGTTAAGAACAGGGCGGTTAAATGGCTTGCTCACTGCCACACTGTAAGTGGCAGTTTTGGCATCCAGAGGACACAAGAACTTTAAACTCATTTTCCCATATAGTGTCCCTTATTTGGGTGACAAGAAATTGAGAGGCGTGGTCCAGTCCTCTTTTTTTTTTCAGCATCCTCGTCACCATTGAATTATATATCAGGCTTTGAAGAAGTTACCTCGGAGCAACATTTTCCTTAGGAAGTCCAGAAATAAAGGAACTTGACTTTAATTCAGATGTAGCATACAATGGAGAGAGTCTGCATAAAGAGCAGCGTGAAGGAAGAAAACAAAGGTCTGCATTGTTTGATTTCACTGTCTGTCTCGCAGCCCAACATACTATACAGTATACCCTCAATAGTCCCAACCCCAGGAAAGCATCATGTCAGGCAGACCCACACTTCACAGTAGAACATGCACCAAAAATGCACACATACTGCCTGTGGTCTTGCTCCTTGATTTCACTGCCACCTCTTCTGGCTTTTTGTCTCAGAGCATGTGGGAGTATTTGCAGCTCCTGTTTCCTGGCAACAGCTACAACATGCCAGTTACTCATGTCCCTAAGTTTAGAGAAATTCTGTTGCTGACTTTTCCAGTCCTCTTGTTACTTGGTTTTTGTGTGTGGAATAGAGTTTAGGTCTTGGATGATCACAGTTTCTTTTTGCTCAAACCAACCTACCAAAACTACATGCTGTCTGTAATTCCCTTCTTAGCTTGCTGCTGCACTACTGTGTGAAGTGTCCATAAAATATATAGGAATGAGATAGTCCAAGAATTAAGTTTTCAAAATTAATGCATACATTTTTAATTGATTTTGGAAGAACAAATATTAAGTTTATATTGTAGGAAAAAACAGCTGAACAGCACAGTGAACACAGGCAATACTGATCAATCTGATCAATGGAAGCCTAAGATATTTCTAGAAGTAACTTTTTGAAATTCATGCATATATTTTATATGATTTTGGAAGACAAAAAAGAATAGTTTTATTGTAGGGAAAAAACAGCAAAACAGCAAAGCAAACACAGAAAACAATGTCAGTGGATTGGTAAGATGTGATCACGTGACTGTGTGTTATTCCAAATCAACAACACAGCTTAGAAATACTTAATGTTCTGAACCTCAGTACTCTGTTTTTTAAAATAAAAATCATGGAACCATTATATAATTGCAATAAGGCATGACAGGATATGCATTATTGTGTAATAACTGCACCTTTTGGGGGGTATAAGGCACTCAGTGTTGCCCCATGCATAAATACCCAATTCATTGTGCAGTCCCACATTAATGCACACCCTGTCATGCCTTTTAATTATAATAATAATAATAATTCTTTATTTATAATGCACCTTTCAAGATACCAAAGCACCTTACAAAACAATAAGATAAATACCAATACAATAATACGAACATTATAAATATGATAAAAACGCTGGCAAAAAAACACAATTTAGTCACTCAGTGTTGCCCCAATATGTCTTATAAAATAGGCCATGAAAATCCTATAAACTTATTGGTCAATACACATTACATGACAGTTGATTATTTCCTGGCAACTGTACACCTCACCTTAATTAGATATTTTTAACAAATAAAAGCTTATTTTACAAGTGGAATAACACAATCCAGGCTGTGCGTTCATAACAGAATAATGCACTTCTTGGGTGGTTGCGGCACTCGGCTATGCCTTGTACCTAACAACTACCTGACCCATGCATTATTCCCTTTAAACTGCACACTGTGTCATGTGCTTTCTGTTCCACATTCTGGGTGCTCTTATCATGTAAGAGGTTGTCTTATGCAAACAATTCTAAAATTATGAAGTTCTAATTTCAGTTGACCTAGTCCATTTCTTACACAGGGGTTTTTCTAGCTGTTTATAAAGTACAACACTGTGATTTTTAATTCACATTCCCTTTTTTAAAAGATAAGAATCTCCATCATGATTTATAATATGTTTATACTGTATGTGTAGTCAATGTGCATCTTATGGTTGCAAGTTTTTCTTCTTATGTCCTTTGTGTGGCAGAATGGCGCAGCTTCTCTTCACAGTTCTCTGATCCAAAGAATTTGACAATGCACTCTTATAACCATAAAAGACAAAGCAACTGTACATGTGAAAAGTTAAAGGAAGGAGACGTGGTGAGATGTTGGCTCAGATACTGTGCAACAGTTACTGTATCTAGCAAATTGGAGAAAGGCTGCACAGTCACCCAGATATAGGTTTAAAGAAATATTTTCTTCTGTATACATTGCAAGCTGCCAAAAGGTAACTATTAATGTTTCAAAGCCTTGCACTTAATCAAAGTGGGTGGTCCTTGATATCTGAAGTTCTACAAGCATCTCCGTTTCTTGTTTTATAGTTCAAGAAAGTAGTCTTAATATTTATTGCAAAGTATGCGTATCATTTTTGTGGTTTGTAATCCAGGACGCATCCTTGTACTATTTGTCATGGATTTATCCAAAGACCCAAATAGCTGGGCAATCAAGTATGCCAACGATACAAGACTCGGTGGACCATGCTGGAGACAGGAAAAATGCTTCAAATGACATAATTACAAATTTGGGCACAGGAATGGGAAATGGTTCTTAGTATGGATGGATGTTGCATTATGCATCTTAGAACAACAAATACATGCAATAAGTACACTTTTAACAATAGTGTACTAAAAGCAAAAACAGCAGAAAAAGATTTGGGTATAATCATAACCGACGATTTAAAACATGCAAAACAGATGAATGAAGCGATATCCCGTGCAAATAAAGTGTTGTGGGCAATTAGGTGGAATATTAAATCTCAGGACAGAAATGCAATATTACCATTGTACATTGGAACACACCTCGATTATGCGTTCTAGTTTTGATGCCCATATAAGAAACAAGATGTGCAACAAATTGAGAAAGTTCAGATAAGGGCAACCAAAATAATTTTTGGCCTTAATGACAAATCATACTACTCTCATCCTATTGAACATTAATGTCTCCTGAGCTCCATTGTCTCTGCAGAGACCTATTGTTAATGTTTGACATTGCAAGGGACCCTTACTTATTTAACGAATAAAACCTAAGGGGGCAACCACTATAATGTATACCCAATGTGTAGTGAACCCTAACAGTTCATTATCAGTTGTGGCAAAGGATAAAAAAAGACTTCAAAAACAGACCTGATTAGTTCATTCTTGAGAATGGGAAACTTTTTTTAATTTTAGAATGATTAAGCAAACATGGACTCATGCCTAAGTAGCTCCTGCCTTTCCTTAGTATGATCCTTTGTATAAGTTCCTAATATGTTCAGCTTTGACACTTCTGTAAACTCAGGTCCCTATGGCTGCCAGTCCATGCTCAGACTGTGGGTGACTGTGCATGACCAGGCAAATGTAAACATTAGACATTGGCATCCAGCAACTTGGATGAAGTACTGCAGCTAGGCTACATAATGTTAGTAGCAGCCTGGCTTAAAGTATTTACAAAATAATGAGCTTTATTTAAAGGAGAGCATTCATGACCCATGCCCCATCATAGTCTGAAAGACCATGAAAAGCTTTTTAAATGAGTTATTGGGTTTGCCTGTACTGTAGCTGGAAGCAGCCCAGAGATATAACCAAGCATGCCGTATATTTATACTTCATTTTACCCATCTTAAGGACCAGTGTGGTGTCATGGAGGAACCAGCTGTGCCTGGCTACATGTAGTCAAGCACAGTTTGCTACTCCATGACATCATAAGATTCCATATAATGGTGACAGCGTAGTATCAATATACAACAGACGTAGCCAGCTATATGCCTGGACTGCTTCCAGCTGCAAGTAAGCCCAATATCTCATTTAAAAGAACTTTTCATGAGCTTGTAGACTATGTGGGCCACTGTATATGAATGTTGCTCTTTAAAACTCCACCTGAGTGATCAGCTTTGCTACAATTTGCTAGCCTTAAAGCAGCAGTGCAATGAAAAATGTTTTTCCGAAAAGCTAGTTTTGGTTACTGTTAATAAAAATGTTAGCACAACGTGCTAACTCTACCTGTTTTAGGTACCTCTTATGCTGTGCACCAAGATTTTTATTTTTATTTTCAAGCTGCTAACCCTTCCCAGACCTACAAAGGTATTTCTAAGCCAAATGTGGAAGCCATCTTTTTTCTAGAGAAAAACTAAAACTGTTTCTAAAATACTAAAAATTTTGTGAAACATGTTTTTTTTTTACTACTAAATGAAACAAGAAGATGCACAGAATCTTTTGCTATAAAAAAAAGACAGGGTCAAATCTCTTGCCCCATTTTGTTGTACTGCTGCTTTATCAATAAGTCAAACCTCCGGTGTATGTGAGAATGGTCTGCATCTCTTCTGTACATATTCACATCCCAGTGTTACTGGGTTAGAGGGTTATTATGGTCCCTGTGGCATCGCTGTAGCTGACTTTGGATAGGTTCTGCCAAGAGACAATGTTGTAGTCCTGGTGCCATGATTTGATGCAGCTGTGAATGGCACACAAAAGCAGTGGGTAAAAGAGGAGGTGCCACATAGTGGGGAGTTGTTGGAAATCAGAAAAGGTCACATACGAACATACGAAATTTGCCAGCAGATAAAGGCCTAGAGGTCTATCAAGTCTGCTCGAATGTGCAGCTATCACCCCTTATTCTGCAGCTGCCCCTCCCTTCCACCCTTCCCCCTCATTAACCCTCCCCCTTGTCCTGTCCCATCCTCGTTTGAAGCAGTCCACTGTTCTACTGCATACCACTTCAGCAGGTAACGCATTCCACCCAGCCATCACCCTCTCTGTAAAAAAGTGTCTCCTCATCTCCCTCCTGAACCTTCCTTGCTCCAGTCTCGTATCATGGCCCCTGGTGGCCCTTCCCTCCCTTATTTTGAACTTACTTTGAACAGCCCCTCTGTACCCATGCTGCAGACAACAGTGAACAGTGGCAAACATATATTATTGTAAACCATGGCGATAGTTAAAAGGCTTCATTTGACCTAATCAGCATTTCCCAAGGTTAATTCAAGACAGAACCCCTCCCCCCCAAAAAAAAACAAAAAACAAAAGAAGGGATATTTCAGGAATGGCTAACGTTGGGTCATCCCTGGGTTATTTTGAGTTGTTTGTGTCTGGCTCCTTATTGCCATCATAGCAGACACTATTTAGTATCGCTATCCAGCAGGCAAAATATTCTTATCTTCTCAAGTAACAAAAAAAAAAAAAATATTTTAATCCAGATACCTGTTATCTTGGTGGGATATTGACTGTCTGGTTCTATCTGGTTAATACATCCATGCCATTGGGCAAACAGATAGTGATGAATAACTTAAAATGGAGAGGATAAGTAAGTAGTAACAGGACAGGGTTTGTACACAGGAGTTTCCTCCATTGGTCTGTCAGAAGCTTCTCTCAGTAGCACTATCCACCTCTTTCTCTCTCTCTCTCTCGGCCTACTGCTAGCCACTTTGATGCTCACCTCCTAGCCACTTCTAGGGAATACTAAGTTGTAAACATCTATGGAAATATGGAGGAACCCAGGAGAACATCTAATTGCAAACAGTTAAGGGGCCAGAAATAAGACATGATTAGAGTGGTGCAGTGCAGTGGCTGTGGAGCAGCAGTCTTCTGGGAGACGTTCTGGAGGATGCGGTGTTGTCCCATCTGCAGGCACCTCTCTGGGCTGAGGGAGGAGGTTGCTCATCTCCAGGCTGAGTTGGCCAGGATTTGTGGGACCTCCTCTTCCATCCAGGGACCACCAGTGCCACTGCTGCCTCGGAGGTTGCCAAGAAAGAGAGGCGGTTGGACCACAGTGGGCTCAGGGAGGGTGAGGGTGGTGGAACAGAGGCGCATCCCTCCAGTTGTACCTCTACACAATTCCTATGCCATTCTGGCAAAGTGTGATTCCTCTGTGGAGGCACCCGCAGTGGAGACCAAGGAGGATGCTGGGAACCTCCACAAAGGAGACCCACAGGAGGGTGGCAGGGGACCCTGCAGGGGAAGGAAACAACTCCTGGTGGGGGACTCCATTGTTAGGAAGGTAGAACTGGGGGAGGAAGGGGAGAGGAGGTAAGGTGCCTGCCTGGCGCCATGGCTTGGAGGGACAGGGCCGAATCCTCAGGATTGCGGAGCAGCTGCACAGGGAGGGAGCTGGATGTTATTGTCCACCTAGGGACAAATGATCTGGCTAAGAAAGGGATTAGAGAAGTGCAGGAAGAGTTTGTGGAATTGGGGAGGGGCCTTAGTCAAGTAGCATGCACGGTAACCTTCTCGGAGGTGCTGCCCATCTATGGCATAGGAGAGGCTAGGGTGTTCTGCACCATGGAATTCAATCAGTGGTTGAAAAACTGGTGTGGAGCCCTGGGATTTGGCTTCATTGGGGACTGGGGGTCCACCTGGAGTGATGCAAGCCTATACTGGCATGATGGGCTGTATCTGTCCAGGAGGGGAACCAGGATCCTAGGTGATAGGTTTAAATGCTTCATTGGCAAGCTTTTAAACTAGCCAAGGAGGGAGGCACTGGAAAGGAGCAGGGAAATCCTGCCCCCCCCAAATAATCATGGATAAGTGCGGCAAACACCAACATAGAGGTGTCGATAGGGAGAAGGGCAGGGGTAAATGGAGAAAGTGACAAAGGCAAGAAGGACAGGGATGGGGCAAAAAGGAGTAAGGCCATCAGGAAATGGAGGGTAATGAGTACCAATGCCCACAGTCTGGGCAACAAGCTCCCTGAGCTGGTGGCCTTGATGGAAGAGGGATGCCTGGATATTGTAGCAGTCACAGAAACATGGTACACAGAGAACCATGACTGGGATGTTAACATACCAGGGTACATAACCTACAGGAGAGACAGGCAGGGGAGAAGAGGGGGAAGAGTAGCTCTCTATTTAAAGGAAGGGATAAAAGCAACTGAACACAAGAGTAAACAGGGAGGAGAGGAGGCACTGTGGGTCACCTTGGAGACTGGAAAGGGCACCACAATCCGCTCAAGGGTCGTGTATAGACCCCCATGTCAGGGGAGGGAATGGACAAGGATATGATAGAAGGCATTCTTAGAATGGCAGAGAAAGGAGATACTGTTGATGGGAGACCTGAATATGCCAGATGTTAACTGGAGCACATTTGCTGCAGCCACATCCAAGAGCAGGGCCATTCTTGATGCCCTACAGGTGGCAGGCATTAGACAGCTAGTTTCTGAACCCACTCGTGAGGGAGCAATCTTAGACCTTGTACTCTCAAATAGGGGCAGTGAGAGGATCTCAGATCTAGAAGTGGGTAGCCATCTGGGGACAAGTGACCATCAAACAGTGTGGTTCAAGTTAAACTCAGCTATAGAGTCAAGCCATACAAAAGTGAGGGTACTGGACTTTAGGAGGGCTGACTTTGGCAAGATGGGAGAGTGCCTCAGAAAAGCACTAGCAAACAGGCTAGAAGGAGGTGTGGAGCAACAATGGGGAATCATCAAAACTGCCATCACAGAGGCAACAAGCCTTTGTGTGAAGCAAATAAACAAACCAAAATGAAAGAAAAAGCCACTATGGTTCTCAAAAGAGGTGGTTGTGAAAGTCAGGAAGAAAAAGATAGCATTCCGGGAGTGTAAGGAAACACAGAAGGAGCAGGACAGAGAGCTGTACCAGTTAAGGCTGAAGGAAGCAGGGAGGGAAGTCAGAATAGCAAAGGCCCAAACTGAGGAAAAGATAGCCAACTCAGTTAAGAAGGGGGATAAAACCTTTTATAGGTACATCAGCGAGCATAGAAAGACAAAGGGAGGGATAGTGAGGCTGAATAGAATGAACGGTGGGTGGGCAGAGGGGGACAGTGAAAAAGCAGGGATACTGAATGAATATTTCTGCTCAGTATTCACAAAAGAGGAGGGGGAAGTGCCTAATCCAATGAACAGAAAAAGCACTCTTGATAGGGGGGTCGATCCCAGTCCTTTCACAGAAGAAAGGATTCTGCAAGAACTCCTAAAACTGAAGGTGGACAAAGCAATGGGTCCTGATGGAATTCACCCCAGAATTCTAAAAGAATTAAGGGAGGAGCTAGTGAAACCACTGGCTACTCTTTTTAATAAATCATGGGAGGATGGTGTGGTACCCAAGGACTGGAGGAAGGTGGATGTGATTCCCCTTCACAAAAGTGGGACCAAGACAGAGGCAGGAAACTATAGACCTGTCAGTCTGACCTCTGTGGTAGGGAAAGTGATGGAGTCACTTCTGAAGGAAAGAATAGTTGAGTACCTAGAGGCCAGTGGAGCACAGGACCCAAAGCAGCATGGGTTCACAGCAGGAAGGTCATGTCAAACGAATCTAATAGATTTCTTTGACTGCGTGACCAAAGTAGTAGACCAGGGAGGGGCTGTGGACATGGCCTACCTAGACTTTAGCAAGGCATTTGACACAGTTCCACACAAAAGATTAATAGTCAAATTAACCAGCCTGGGAGTGGGTTCCAGGGTGGTAGCCTGGGTGAAACATTGGCTGCACAACAGGACACAGAAGGTAATTGTAAATGGAGTCCACTCTGAAGAAAGAGGGGTTACTAGTGGGGTACCGCAGGGTTCAGTATTGGGTCCAGTCCTTTTTAATGTCTTCATCAGTGACATTGCAGAGGGACTGGAAGGAAAAGTATGCCTTTTTGCAGATGACACAAAGATCTGCAACAGGGTTGATACACAAGGAGGCGTGGAAAGGATGAAAAGGGACTTGGCAAGGTTGGAGGAATGGTCAGAAGTATGGCAGCTAGGATTCAATGCAAAGAAGTGCAAAATAATGCACCTGGGAAACAAGAACCCAGGGGAAGAATACACAATGGGTGGGGAGGTAGTAACAAAAACAAAAAAGGAAAGGGACCTGGGGGTAATCATATCAGACGACCTTAAGGTTGGCAAGCAATGTGAGAAGGCAGTAGGGAGGGCTGGGGGTATACTGGGATGTATAGGGAGAGGCATCATCAGCAGAAAACAGGAAGTTGTTATCCCTCTGTACAGACAGTTGGTGAGACCCCATCTGGAGTACTGTGTCCAGTTCTGGAGACCCCATCTCCACAAGGACATAGACAGGATAGAGGTAGCCCAGAAGAGGGCAACTAAAATGGTGCAGGGTCTGCAAGAAAAGCCGTATGAGGAGAGACTAAAGGAGCTTAATATATATACCCTTGAGGAAAGAAGGGAGAGGGGGGACATGATAGAAACTTTAAAGTACCTCAGTGGAATCAACAAAGTCCAAGAGGGTAGCATCTTTCAGAAAAAGAGACTTGCAAGAACAAGGGGACACAATTTAAAGATAGAAGGAGGGCAGTTCAGGGGCAATGTGAGGAAGTATTATTTCACAGAGAAGGTAGTGGATGCATGGAACAGCCTTCCTGAGGAGGTTGTGGGGTCTAAAACTGTGGGAGAATTCAAGAATGCATGGGACAGACATAAGGCAATTCTTGTGGGGAGTAGGAAGAAATAGGCTGTTGGTTAACTAGGATCTGCGGCCTATCCTGTAGGTGGGGAAATGGGCAGACTAGATGGGCCAAGTGGTCCTTATCTGCCATCAAAGTCTATGTTTCTGTGTTTCTATGTTAATTCAGTTTCTGAAGCAAAACAGGGAAAGACAGCTCCTCTGTAAAAATATACCACCTAAAGGCATAAAACTAACTAAATATAGTAAAGTACAAAATTGCAACAAATGAGAAAATGTATCCTCAGACCTCTGTCAGGTATATTCGAGCCCACATCAAAGTGTTGGGTTACACCCATGAACTGTTTCCATAGCTAATAGATCCGGTACCCAACAATACCCACTATGTTTCCATGCTCCAGTAGTCCGACTTAGCTTGGCCACATCAATAATATATGTATATAATCCTTATTTTCTGACTGTTTCTTTGATTAGATTAGATTTGATTGTACAGAACAACTGATGTGTTTTCTATAGGGACGCACAGATATCCGACCCGATATCCGGATCCGATCGGATAGTTGATATTTCTGAGATATCCAACCCGGCAGGATATCTTTAAAAAAAAATGGGTCAAATAGTGTCCTGCATGCAATGCGGAAGAATTATAAAATTGCTGACAACCCTTATCTTACAGTCCTTTCTGCTGACATGCTGAAAAAAAAAAGTTATAAATAAAGACAGGAGACAGCACTGGTTGACAAAATAAGCTCTTTACGGCTGTAGTAAGGCCAAAGTAGTTATAATTCATGGGCAGCCATAATGAATCATTGCCATTGATCTTTCCTTGCTGTGTTCTTTTTTCTAATTATCCGACCTGCTAATATCCGACCTGATCCAGTTGGCAGAGAGAAATATCCGAAATCCGATATACGGAAGAAATCTAGTATCTGTGCATCCCTACTTTGTAGCAAGTATATTTTGTAATAATTTTAGTACTGAAATGACCTTTACCCCATGCCTGCAAAACTTCAGACCTTCCCTGAGGGTTTGCCAAATGAACCAATCTCAACCTCACTCTGAACTGACCTAAAGAAAGCAGTAGTCATAAATGTGTGCTTTGTTCTTTCTTTATTTTTTACAACTCCCAGCATTCGAAATTTCCTGAATAACTTTTAAATCAAACTCCAGTATCTGAGACAAATATGTTGACTTTCCTGAAAGCATTTTGAAATCAAGCAAGCAATAATAAAATCACAGGGTATGGAGTTACAGGGGATTAATCAACATCCCTTGTGTGTTGTGAGGCATAAGGCCACAGGCTGAGTGTCCTCACAGTACTCGGGGTGTTGATTAATCCCCAATAACCCTATACCCTGGAGTAGCTTATTGCACTTATAGCATGGGTTCTGTGCAAAACCCTCGAAAAAGCACTGAATGGGATTTTCCCACAGCTTAAACTGCAAGACAGGTAGTATATTCTGTGACCTTGCAAAATAGTCCCCAACAAATGATGTGTATGTTACTTTTGTTGTGCACATAGAAATGTCACAAATACAGTACACAGAGGATTTGTGGCATTTCTGGCACATAATATACTTGCTGACAGTTGTATTACCTGTTCTGTCCCCCCTTCTCGCTGTCACTCTCTCGCTATCTCTATCTCTATCTCCACCCCCCCCACCCCCCCGTGCAGCACTGTAACACGCTGACAGCGGGTTGGAGCTCTCTCCCACATTATATAGGACCCACTGTCATTACCTTGCCTGTACCTGCCACTTCCCTACAACTGCCAGCCACTAGCACATGCTGAAACAGAGAGACACATACACTGCCTGTCACACGCTCCTCTTGCATGTGTGTGTCTCTCTCTCTCTCTCTCTCTCTCTCTCTTACTCCTTTGCTTTGCCACTCCCTCCCATCCACGTTCCTTGGAGCTGATTGCAGAACTTGGTATGAAACAATGAGAGTGGCTCAGCTGTCTCCCGAGGAGCTCACCCTCACCAAAACAGATTGTGCATGTATGAAGACAGAGAGCGGACACTGCAGGATATTGTAATTATATGTCCTGGTCTTCTGTCTCTCTCTCTATCTCACTGACCCAGGATGAGGATGTGACCATGAGCAGCTGCGTGTGTCTCAGACACTGTCTCTCTCAGTTTTGGCTGTGTGCTATGAGAGGGAATGGGAAGGGAAGCACCAATGGACTGTCTCTCTCGCTCTCTCTCTCTCTCTACTCAAACTCTCACTCTCACTATCTGTCTCTCTAGAAGTCATTGGCTCACGATACAGACAGCACCTTGGTCTGTGACCATTGCACTGGAGAGGGAGATGAAGCAAGAGGTAGGGAAAGAGCACTTCATTTTTGCTTGATGGACAGAGAGCCAGAGGTGGGAACAGAAAACCAGAGTCATGGTCCTGCTTTTAATATCTTTAAGATGATGAAGAATTGTACAGTATTTTGACAGCTGGGGCTCTCTCGCTTCCCCACATTTTTCATGGCTGCTGTTCTCATTTGGCTGTCTGAAGCAGGGAACGAGTGCCTAATGGCACTTTCCTGGAGTCAATCCATGGAACTGTACATTAAATGGGTATTTAATGCATGGCAATGCAGGGGCTCTACACCAATCACCTTCCACATTCCTGACAATCCATGTTATAATAATCTTTACTGTCTCCTTCAGACAATATTAGCAAGGATTTGGAGAATAGGGTCTATTTAAATTGTAGGTTTACAACTACATTAACTGAGCTTTTGGGTTAAGGACACACATTCACAAACCTACCCTGTGGGTCACTTTCACCCACTTAAAATTCATAGGGTTCAATTCTCAAAATGGGCTTTGATCAGCACAGGCTGCGGCAAACAGCAGCTTGTGCCCATGCCTGGTGCGTCAGAGACCCTGCACCCGATTCTCTATCTGGCAGGGTCCCGGTGGCAAAGTCCCATGACTTACAGCAACCCTGGCAGTGTGCCAAACAGATTGCATGCTGGGAGGGTTTGCCACAAGTCGCAGGTGGTGGTGTACTGCTCTATACCCAGGTAGTCTAGTGTTCCCCCCTCCCTGATCCCCGATGTCACCCGGTACAGATAAATCACTTTTTCCCGGTGATCTAGTGGCCCCCCAGGATCCCTGTTGTCACCGCTTACAGAAATATGTAACAAATCTCTTTTTCTTGGTGATCGAGTGGCCCCTCTCCCCAATCCCCGATGATGCCCTGTACAGTAATATTGATTAAAAGTTTTTATCTTAGTGCTCTAGTGGCCTCCCTCCTTGATCCCCGATGTTGCCCCTTACAGTAATATTGAATGAAACACTTTTTCTTGGTGGTCTAGTGGCCCCCTTCCCAATCCCTGATGTCACCTCGTACATTACTATTTAATAACCTCCCTTTCCTGGTGGACTAGTGGCCCCCAACCCCCACCCTCACCCCAGCAGGTAGTGCTCACTATCCTGCTCCCATCCAAATCCCAAAACACAGCGGCGACCAACAGAGCCCACCTCTCATCTCCGACTGGCGCCAACTGAACTGTTACTGAGCACAGACTGTAACGTGTACACACTGTACAAATTACAGTCTGCTCTCAGTGACAGTTCAGTCGGCGGCTGGTCACGGAGGTGAGAGGTAGGCTCTGCTGGTTGCCGGCTGTGTTCGGGATTGGGGAAGGAGCGGGGTGGTGAGCACTACCTGCTAGGGTGGGGGGTGGAGGGCCACTAGTTCACCAGGAAAGGGAGTTTATTAAATAGTAATGTATGGTGCAACATCAGGAATTAGGGAGTGGATCCACTAGATCTCCAGGAGAAAGAGTTTAATTCAATATTACTGTTAAAGGGCAATATCAAGGATTGGGGGGGGCACTAAATCAACAGGAAAAAGAGATTTATTCAATATTACTGTAAGCAGCAACATCGGGGATCAGGAGGGTCACTTGCCCACCCACGAATGGGGAATTATGTAATGTAATAATGACTTGGACCTCAGGGATCCAATAGTGGGGACCATGGCACATTGCCACAAACAGGCTACTCTCCCAGAGGAGAAATTTCTAAGTACCCTTAGACCAGCCCTGGCTGGTCTGAGGGGACAGAATTCTCCTCTGGGAGAGTTCTGTGTCAACATTAGGGATGTGGCAGCTTTCATCTGCCACATGCCCCCATAGCGCCAGGTCACAGTCCATATTTTGGTGCAGGGTGGAGCAAGTCCCATTTGGGGCGTGTAGCCTGCACTTGAGACAGGCTGCCTTTTGTGAATAGCTCAGGGGGTAGTGTTTGATGCAAGGTGCCACTTACACCATTTATGTTTGGCGCAGGCACCTTTGTGTCAATCACAGTGCTTTGAGAATCGAGCCCTTAATGTTAACTTAGACTCTGAGCTGAAAACTTGGGTAAGTGTTAGTTAGCCACTTACATTTTCAGTTTCAAGGAGTAGCCAGTCTGTGCTGTAAAACTGAAGAGTTGTGCTCAAGGGGCGAAGCTGACCACAGAAAAGGTGAGGAAGCAGTAAGCTTGCTTGCCTTATGAAAGGGCTGCAGAGTCATTCTTGCTGGGAATGACTTGCACGGAGAGCAGCTGTGAAGTTGCACTGATCCCCAGAGTAGAAGGCGGAGCATAAGTGAATCTAAAACTGAGACAGAGCACTGCTCAAAGGAGAGATGATATAGAAAACACTAGAGTAACATGGCAGCTAAGCACTGTGGAAATATTAGATGGAAACCAGTGGCATTGTGGTACCAGTAACACAGACGTAATTCATCAGCAACCTTGAAACAGCTCGGAAGGCTATAAATTAGAATATACAAGAGAATGACTTCTATCTCAAGGTACAGTCATATGAACTACACTCTAACTAGGCAGGGTTAAAACATTATTCCATAGAGGGTATAACTCCAGTCTGCGTGATACATAGTTATAATTGTTTAAGGTACTAACCATCGCTTTTGCCTTTTAAATATATTGTGCTTGGTTTAGGAATCTGGGTGTAATTGTTTTTCTTTCTACTGATTAAAGGTTAACTGAGCTGATGTCTTATGAGATGGCTAGATATCAGAGTGTTTATAAAGAGTGGGGCAGGAAGAGACAGACATTAGAAACAGAACAGTTTGGAATACTATCCAGGAATCTTAACAATTAATAAAGAAATGGGATCCAGTTAAAACATATCTTGTTCTTTGCAGGCACGAGAACAGGTAATGGGGCAGTCTGCTTTTGTTTAACATGTCATTATCAGGTCTCCTTTTTATCTCCTACATCCTCCAGTGGTGGATAAAAGCAAAGAGGAATCAGTTCAACATGATTTAAAACATTTTTCCTCTGTCCTTATGTTGGAAGGGGCTTATGCACATTTTACATTTCCCACACATGTTTCTTCAGCATTTCACATCATGAAGTAATTTATATAGTAAGTGTTCAAGGTATTCCAAAACATAAGTTTACCATTTAAAGCCTTCTGATGTCCTGCAGTAATACAGCAGAATAGAACTGGGATTGGTGTAGTGCCTTTCATGTGCAGAGCATCTCAAAGTGTATTATTGATAAGATAGTAGTAGTGCCGGCCCAGTGGAGTGGAGGAGTGGTTGCGCTTTTGCCCCCCATGCCGGTGACCTGGGTTCGGGAATGGACAGGGTCACTCAGTGCGAAAGCAGGGTGAGGGAGGATCGAGCACCCGATGGCAGCTCTGCTTGGTGAGGGGGGACACCAGTTCACACTGCAGAAGCTGCCACCTGGTGGAGGCCCAACAGAAGTGAAGAAGGACATCATGCAGAGGGGAGGAGATGGAGCATGACGTGGTGGCGCACACATCCTTAAGTTCCAGCTCAGAGGATAAATTCAGGAGGAGAATATCGGGCTGCTGGATGCCAGCCCCCGTACCTCCACAGGCTCTTATATTGCCGACACAGCTGGCCACCCACCAAATAAAACGGTCCTGTGCAAGTGGTGGATAACTGTTAAGTCCATGAGAAGATTGATTATTTGGGGGGGCCTCAGGCAGACCCCAGGGGACAGGAGGATAAGAGACTGAAAGAAAAAAAAAGATACTAGTAGTGCAGTGACTGCCTGCAGTGCAACACTGCAGCCCGTCTGTGTGAAGCTAGCAATGTCCCTCAAACACATAGTCTTCAGCAATGTATTAGAACCTATTTAATTCAAAGAGGTGGATTTTGGACAGAACATCTGCATAATCTTTTATCTTTTTCGAAACATGCCATGGAAGTCTTCAGTTTTAACTCAGACATCCAATACTGCAGTTCATATTACAATGAAAATTATAACCTATACGTTTTTATTCCATTTTAGATCATTGTTTTTGCCTGTCTTATAAGATACTCCTTTTCCCATTTTGAATCTACATTAGTATTTTGTTTAATCTGAAATAATTAAAAGGCCTTTAAATATGGCAGTCAGACAGTATGAGTTTGTGTAACCGTGGAGTAGGTAATCATTAATTACATGCAACATAGATTAATTGCACTGTAGTTACACATTTGTTGCATTTATCGACATTGCAGTTGCAATGCAGTTATAGTGTTCCCAGCTCATTTTGAACACCCATTGTTCTGTAAGATCAGAGAGCAGTGTCTGTTGCATGCTAGCTCATCCTAGTCATACTAAAAGGGATAAACAATGGATGTTTAAAGCAGCTGAGAACATTTATGAAATCCTGGGGGATAGCAGCTCCTTTTAATTATTTCCAGTGTAAAAAATGCTTGCGCAGATTCAAAGCAGAGAAAAGGATCATCTTACAAGGCAGTAGAAAAAGAGCCCTCTAAATGGAATAAAATGTTATAGGCCAAACAGTGTTCTTTGCAACATGCCCTGCTGCTTTGATAACACAACCTACTGGGTACTGCAGTCTCACCACTGCTGGGTATGAGCCCACCTCACCACTCTTAGGCCTGAACTCATTGACTTTCAGCCCAAAGGTAGCTGCTACCAACTAAGGTATACTGGCACCGATCCATGAATGACCACCCTTTCATGTTATGTTTTGCATCATTTTCCTTGAGTATCATCTTTTATGGCTTTCGAGGTCCAGTATAAAGTGGCATGTTGTTAATTACATCATGCAGATAAAATATAAATGTTACAGAAGGAGCTTAGTAAGGTAATGCTAACCTGATGACATAACTGTAATATTGTGTGGAACTACTTCATAGCTGAAAGTCAAGTAAGTCACATGTAGAATAATGAATGACTAACCATATAGCAGGGCTGTGTTTGCAGCAAGGGATTTTGATGACATCATCGACCATGAGAGCAAAGCTTGAATGCTTACGTAAGTCATCAGAAATAATTCCGAGATGAAAACCCATGTCTTGTTGTACATTGTTTCAGCATCCATAATGTTTCTTAGTGTTTGTTGTTTTCTAAGGGCTAGCAAACACTAACTTTTCCCTCAAAGCACAACCCTGCTGTTGTTTTTATAAATTAATCTACCCAGTTGCTTTGCATCCATCTGTCTAGTCACAACCTAAATATCCTAAGCAAGTCATATATATTCATTTTTTGCTTCCTGAAGAGGTCCAACACTGAGCAATGACTTTGAACTGTGTACATCTTTATGTCTGAACTTGGCATCACCAATGCTGCAGTGTGACTCGGTGATGAGACTACAGTCAAGTGCCGGACTTGGGCACGTGCGCCCATATGTCATTGCACACCACACCTCCTATCACTAAGGGGGACAAAAATGGATGCTGGAATCCAGTAGCCTAACCTCATGAAGCCGAGCCTGGAAATCCACACCGTCGGACTAATAACGGGGCACCGTTCAGAGGGGTACTTGGGGAGGCCCTGCCTTGGGGGGTAATCTGGGGTGAACGCAGTGGAGGTGACTATGGTCCTAGGGGATGGGGAGAGGTGAGCAGGAGGAAGGTGAGTCCAAAAAAAAAAGATGGAAACAGTGAGAAGTTGTTTCTCGGCATTAGATTTGTTCTGCATGTAAAAAAACGTAATGCACAGTGATGGAAAACTACCAGCTTTTACTAGCTGTTGTGAAAACACCAGGTTAGCATTTTTAGCCAGTATGGGAATTTTTTTACAGTACCTGTATATGTTGTTTTTAATCCTCAAAACAGCGCGCTGCAACTTCTGCTTTCCATTGCTGGCAAGCACCATCTCATGAGCAGCGACATGCTTTCCTGGCTTACTTTATGCTGATCTGCCCTGCCAACTTCAACTATTGGTCTGCATGACATATTGGCACAAAGTAAGTGAGGGAAGCGCACGGTTGCTCATGAGCTGGTGCTTGTCAGCAGTGGAAAGTGGAAGTAGTGGCGTGCTGTTTTAAGGATTAAAAGAACATATACATGTAACCCCCTACAAATGGGGGTTCCTAAAAGTCTTCCTTGGGCTTGCCTAAATGCCCAATGCCCGGCTGGTGTTATGTGTCCTGGCAAGTTAAAAGTGTTTGCATGTGAGTGCTCTGTTAGCCTCCGTGCCTGTCTCTTTAAGAACTGCCTATTTTGTGGTGTATAATTGATCTGGGTAGGGACCAAGTAGTTTCAGGCTCGAGTCCCGCCCTGGCTGCTGTATTATTGCTCCATTCTGCCATTGCTATTTGCGCAGAGGGAGCCCTATAAGAATCTATAACTGTTTGCTGGTTATCTGCTTTAATGGATATTGCAGTTTGTCTAACCCGCCTTCCTTTGCAGCATGGACATTTCTGTATTGCACCACCATCTTGGTTCTAGATTGCCTATTGGGACCAATCAGTACCTTTGGGGACCCTAAAATGGAGTCTGTCCCCAGGGGTCTTGTGGGAGTGAATTTCTGTAGGAGTTGTAGTTTTTACTGTTTGGCACCTAAATGAACCTGGAGGGGGGAGCCCTAGATGTGACAGACAGATGAATCAGCCAGCCAAACCTTTTGGATCACTGGAAAAGTCCCAAGCTGCCTGCAGCAGTGAGTCAATATGGAGGTAGAGTTGAAAGAGTGAACAGCTCGAGAGATTCGAGTAGCTGCTCCTGCATGTGCACAGGTGAAATCGGCGGGAAGACTGAGTTTGGCCTGCCTGCTACCATCTTCCAAAGTGGAGAGACCTTGAGCCTGAGATAATGGACTTCTTCCGAATTTGCAGCTTTTGCGATCAGATCCTGATGTGTGACAAAGAGAATACTCCAAAAGTGTACCGAAGATTTGCCTCGGTGCAATCGGCCCGTTAGGACTTGAGACTGTCGCAGAGCGTATGGTTTGCGCAGAGACACTGTGAATTGCAACCAGACTGTCATCAGAACTGTGGTATTTACCTTGCTTTTACTGTAAGTGTGCTGAATGCTGATAGTGGGCTGCGATTTGGTTCCCCACTGCTTGAATGTGTCACGCTTGCTGGAAGCTGTATCCAGCACTTACCAGACTGTCTCTGAACTGTTCACCCGGTCTGAACCTTGCCACCTTGGCCCAGACAGCCACTCACACTGCAGAGAAACAACCGAGAGATCCACCTGGGGATTTGACTCCCTGCTCAACACCAATGAACAGGATCGGCACCACAGTGCTTCGTGTGGGCCCTTCGTCTCCTGTCAATCCAGCATTTCATCCTGAGGTCTCCAGTTCATCCATGCTGTATCCTGTACTGGGTAGCGTGAGTAAACACCAGGGTAACTCCCTGCGACAAAGCTCAAATCAGTGTGTCAACTGATTTCATTGCTGCTAATCATTCTGGGACTGAATCTGGCTCCGGATTACAAATTGTGGGTTAAAGTGCATGCATGTTTTCTTTCCATCACAGGGCCCCAACCAGCTGCAACGTCGGCCTACCCCGGGTAATGCTTCAGGCTAGCCATAGTTCCAACTGGATACCCAGAGTGTGTGTGACTGTGTTACAGGGACCTTTAAGTGCATGCCTTATAGCCTGAATTATTCAGATCTCGCATCAATCACCTGATTCTGCCCCCTTCCTTGTTACTGCCCCTTAAATAAATCAGATCTAAATCTTTTTGCACTGAAACTGGTTGTGGTGTACCTCTGTATGAGCAGCATTGAAATACTGTTGGTTGTTGTACTAAATCTTATTTTACAGGGGGTCTCCAGGGCCAAGCCAGCTGAACCAGCCCTGGTGGTCAGTGCAACAAGTGTGGGGTTAAAACTGTTGTCAGGTGTAAACTGCAATTGTGTATTCTGTGAATCATTTAGGCCACTAGGGGAAAAAAGGGGGGGGTAACAGTGTCCTGGAGGGCTATACCCAGGTCAGCTACGCTACCACTAACCCTGTCCTGGAGGCACCCGTTTTCAGTACCCAGGCCCCTCAACCTGCACCTGGTCATGCAAGCAGGGGTAGTATTCCTTGGGGTAGTGCCACCTAGGGGTTACATACAGGTACTATAAAGGAAATTCCTGTACTGGCTAAAAGTGTTAAAACAGCTATTTTGGCACCCTGGTGAAAGCTAGTTGTTTTTCATTGTTGTCCTTTAAAATGTATTATTTGTTTGGGATATTTGTTGGATGGGTACCAAGCAACTTGGGGTGAGTTGTTGTTTTCTTTAATTTACAAAATAACAGCATAGTTTTGTTGGGGGCAGCAGAGTAGGGCTGTAATGAAAGTCTGGTACCAAAACGTTGTACCACAGTAGTGGTATCACTTTTGTGGTACAACAACCTTTTCATGTCAGAACTATATAGTATAACATTCTTTATGAGTGTATGTATTCCATACATAACATTTAATCATAAACAACAGTAATTATATTGAAGTTATAAGGATATTTTAAATGTAACACAACATCCTCTAAGGCTAATGAGACTGAACTTGTAATAAGGAGTTCAAATGCAGATAAACGTTTAGTTTGTGGGGCTGTTCTACATTTTTTTTTATAAAGAAGTCCTACAGTACATTTCAACATCCATTTTGCACTGAAAAAGGCTCCTCTTGCAATAGCTATTAATGTATTGTCAGGCCTCCAAGTCAGAAGTTAAAACCTTGGCTGCAAAATCTGGAGTTCATATTTTTCTCACAAAAAAAAACCCTCAAGAATATGGTCCACTAATGGATGACAAAACATTTGAGCATCTGTGGGAAAGTGGCTGCAGTCCAATGTCTGGAATCATTTATCTTCTGGTAGACTCTTGAAGATGACTGCTTTATGTATTGGGCAAAAACATTCTACTGATGGATTTCTTATACATTTGGGGCTCTGGACATAGCAACGTGACTTCTGGGACTGTGAAAAAACTATTATTATTTTTCTTGCACTTGAGACATGAGGCCTGGGTAGTTTATGATACATCAAATGGGATAATGTCAGCACTCTGACTGTCAGCTAGCACCTGGACAGGTTAGCCTGTTGTTTTGTTAATGGATGTCCCATGTGCTTGTCAGTTTCTTTTTGTCTTAGCCAATGACGTGACTAATCAGGAATGCACCTGTACTGGAGCTGCGTTTGCTCGGTCAAAGGTAGTGTATTTTTTATGGCTATATCTACTACTGGAATCTGCTTAGCACCCTTTTCCAAAGCAAGCCAACCACTTGCTGCCACAATGCTTGTTGTCCACTGTGCTTGCTATTAGTTTTACTGGATTTAGATTAGCCCTGTCTAGTCTGCCGCTGCATATCCCATCTGGCCTTCGACAACCCTCCCTTCTCCCTGCCTATTTACTAGTGTTTTCCTATGTCTGTCCCATGCATGTGTGAAGCCCCCTATGTGTTTGCCAGCACCACTACCGCGGGCAGTCTGTCCCAGGTGCCCATCCCATTTTCAGTGAAGTAGCACTCCCTTACATCCCTTTAAAACTCCCCCCTCTAGCTTCATTGCACGTCCTCTGGTTCTGGTGCTCTTTCATATTTGAAGGAGACTCCCCTTCTACACCCTGTTCACCCCCGTCAGGTACTTGTAGGTCTCTATCATGTCCCCTCTCGCTCTCTTCTCTTCCAAGGTGTACATGCTGAGATCCCTCAGTCTGTCTTCATAGGGATTTTGATTGTGCACCCCTGCATCATTATAGTTGCCCTCCTCTGGACTGTATCCACCCTGTCTATGTCCTTTATGAGGTGTGGCCCGAAGAACTGGACACAATACTCCTAGTGGAGTGTCACAAGCGAGCAATACAGTGGCAATCCCACCTCACTCCTCCTGCTGGTAATACCTTTCCCTACGCATCCCAGTATAACACTGGCCCTACCCACTGCTTTATCACACTGTCCTGCCACTTTAAAGTCATCAGATATTATAATGATAATGCCACGGTCCTGTCTAGTGACTGTCAGTACCTCTCCTATACTCGGCTCCTGGGATCCTATGCCCTATGTGCATGCTTTTGTAGTTCTAAGAATTGAACTCTAACTGCCATTCTCTTGAAACATAGAAACATAGAGGTTGACGGCAGATAAGGACCGCAAGGCCCATCCAGTCTGCTCATTTCTTTTTCTACCTTATAAATGTACCATTGGCCTTTGCTCTGTCAGTGGCCTATCTATTCATACTCATCTGTATTGCTCTCTTATGCTTATCCCATGCCTGTTTGAAGCTCTGCACTGTATTCATAGCCACCACTTCCTGAGGTAGGCTGTTCCATGCATCCACCACTCTTTCTGTGAAAAAGAATTTCCTCACAATCCCCCTTAATTGGCCTCCCTCTAATCTCACGCTGTGTCCTCTTGTCCTGCTATTTTTCTTATATTTAAACATGTTAGACTCTTTCACTTTGTTAATACCCTTAAGGTGTTTGAAGATTTCGATCATATCACCTCTCTCCCTCCTTTGCTCGAGGGTATACATATTGAGTTCCATTAATCTGTCCTCATATGTCTTCTGATGCAGTCCTTGCACCATTTTGGTTGTCCTTCTCTGGACTGCCTCAATTTGGTTAATGTCCTTGTGAAGGTGTGGCCTCCAGTACTGCATGCAGTACTCCAGATGGGGCCTAACCAGTGTCTTGTAAAGAGGGATTATTACCTCCCTCTTCCAACTTGTGATACCCCTACTAATACACCCTAACATCCCCTAGCCTTACCTACTGCTTTAGAGGTCTGCTTGGATGATTTCAGATCATCGGTGATGATGATGCCCAAGTCTCTTTCTTCCTTTGTGACTGCCAGCAACTCCCCTTCCAGCCTATAGGTGGCTTCAGGGTTTCTCTTCCCTATGTGCATGATCTTGCACTTCTTTGCATTAAATCTCAGTTGCCACTCTTCTGATCATTTTGCTAGTTTATCCAGATCTCGTCTCATTCTGCCCAGCCCATCTGGATCATCTACTCTGTTGCAGATCTTGGTGTCATCTGCAAACAGACAAGCCTTACCCTCTAGTCCATCTGCAATGTCACTAATGAAGATATTGAAGAGGACTGGCCCCAGGACTGAACCCTGAGGTACCCCACTTGTGACTTACATCTCTTCTGACTGTATACCATTTACCACCACTCTCTGTTTTCTGCCCGTCAACCAGTTTGCCACCCAGTTGACCAACTTTTGACCCACCCCAAACCTACCCAGCTTATTTATCAATCTTCTATGTGGAACAGTGTCGAAAGCTTTGCTGAAGTCAAGGTAGGCGACATCAGCTGCTCCCCCTTGGTCCACCACTCTGGTTACCCAGTCAAAGAAATCTATGAGATTAGTTTGACAGGACCTTCCTTTTGTGAACCCATGCTGTCTTGGATCCTGTGCCCCTATGGATTCCAGGTGTTGCACTATCCTTTCCTTAAGGAGTGCCTCCATAATCTTGCCCACTGCTGAGGTAAGACTGACTGGTCTGTAGTTCCCTGCCTCCCCTGCTACCACTTGTGGAACAGGATCACATGAGCCCTTCTCCAGTCTTCTGGGACCTCTCCTGTGCTCAGAGACTCACTAAACAGTTCTGCTAATGGCTGTGCTAGTTCCACCCTTAGCTCCTTAAGTACCCTGGGATGTATGCCATCAGGTCCCATTGCCTTGTCCACCATGAGCTTAGCGAGCTCTTATAGGACCCTTTCTTTTGTGAAGGGAGTAGTGCTCACCTCCCTCCATCCTGTGTCCATGGTGCTGAGCTGTGGGCCCTGCCCTACCTTCTCTTCAGTAAATACTGAGCAAAAGTATCTATTTAGGATAAATGCTTTTATAGGGTCCTCCTCCTCACATGCCCCCTTTTCTCCTTTGAGCTTAGCAATACCCCCTCTGGACTTTCTCCTTTCACTAATGTATCTATAGAAAGTCTTGTCACCTTCTTTTACTGTTCGTGCTAGTGTTTCCTCAGTTTGGGACTTTGCCTGCCTTACTGCCTTCCCTGCTTCCCTTAGGGCAGTTTGGTATGCCTCCCAATCTTCATCCCGCTGTGTTCCCTTATATTTCCTGAAGGCCAGCTTTTTGGCTCTGACCTTTTCTGCTGCTGTATTTGAGACCCAAAGTGGTTTCCTTCTTCTTTTGCACTTCCTTTTCTGTCTAACACAATTGGATGTTGCTTCAAGTATTGCATCCTTAATGCTTGCCCACTCTGCCTGTACCACCTCACCTGTGTTTCTTTTTGCCAGGGTTAGCTTAACTCTGTTGGCCATCTTATCAAAGTCAGCTCCTCTGAAGTCCCATATTTTTGCCTTTCAATGGGATGATTTAGATGTAGTGGCCAAATTGAACCATACCATGTGATGGTCACTGGCCCCCCAGGTGACCTTCTACCTGGACATCTGTGATCCCTTCCCTGTTATTCAGTACTAGATCTAGGATAGCCCTGTCTCTTGTGGGTTGTTGTACCAGTTGTTTGAGGCCTCCCCTGCAGGGAATCCACCATGTGTCTAATTCTGGCAGATGTTCCTGCTGGTATTGACCAATCTGTATCCGGCATGTTGAAGTCTCCCATTATCAGAACCTCCCCTTTAGCTGTCATGTTTTGTATATCTTCTAACAGTAATGTGTCTATGTCCTTCCCCTGGTCTGGGGGCCTGTAGACAACCCCAGTTCTTATGGCTGTCCCATTTCCTGTTTCTAGGGTGACCCACAGTTCTTCTGGCTCCTTGTGTGTATTCTGAATTTCTGTAGCTTTGATATTTTCATTGACATACAGGGCCACTCAACCCTCCCCCTTTTTGCACCTCGGTCTCTTCTGAACTGTACATAGCCAGGTACTGAAGTCTCCCAAGTGTGGTTACTGGTAAACCACATCTTACTAATTGCTACTATGTCCAGTTTAGCCTCTGACATTATTGCCTGCAGGTCTGGAATCTTATTTCCCAGGCTGTGAGCATTTGTGTACATGATTTTCCATTGGCCAGATTTCGGTGTGTTAGTTGTTGGGTGAGGGTTGGCATTTCCCCTGTGCGTCGTATGGGGAGACGGACCTTTTTGCTTACCTGGTGATGCAAATGAACTGCAAACATGCTGAATCCCTGTTTGACCACTAGCTGAGGGGGGAGAGGTGTTCTTCCCATTCGACGTAAGGGGTGCTGCACCCCTCTCCCCATTTGCTAGTTTAAATATTCTACAAAGACATCAAACTTCTGCCCCAGTGCACTGACTCCCTCCTTAGTCAGATGCAGTCCATCAAATTTAAAGAACTTTTCGCCTCCCAGAACTGTTGCCAGTTCTCTACAAATCTGTGTCCTTTTTCCTGGCACCAGCCCTTGAGCCACATGTTTAGCTCCCTTATCTCCCCTTCTCTGACCTTCCGTCCATCTGCCCCCCTCTGCCAGACTGGCAGGATCTCAGAGAAGTAGATGTCGGACGAAATGGATGATAGTTTGTCACCCAGCCTGGTCAGGTGTTCCTTGGTCTCCACAACTGACTAGCTGGCGAGATCATTAGTCCCTATGTGTACCAGGATGTCAATGTTTTCTCCTGCTTTCTGAACAATTTTAGCAATGCGGTCAGTGTCTCTCCATGCTGATGTACCTGGGAGACATCTGACCATTACCCCTGGCTGGAGATGGGTATCAACTCCCCGAATCATGGAGTCTCCTATGATCAGAAGTTTTTTGGATTTCCTTTTTGCTTTTTTTGTTTTGGCTCCTGATTTGGGTGAGTTTTGTTGTGCTAGCTCCTGCGCTGCAGTGTCGTGCTCTGCAGTGTCCTCTGCCCCTTTGTTTGATTTTGGAGATAGAGGCAGATACCTGTTAGTAGTGTTTATATGTTTTTTGGAGGTAATATGTTGGAGAGCACAGAGTGATGGGGCACCCGATTTGCCCCTCCTAACCACCTGCCAACCTCCTGGACCAATTACCCTCTGCGGTCGAGGTTCTCCTGTTGGATGTTGGGGAAATGGCGGGTGGTTCTTATAATGTATTTCCTCTTGAATATGAAATTTGAGGCATGCAATCTCTGCCCATGCTGCCCGGAGCTGAGCCCTAAGATCTCCAATGGCCCAGCATGTAGGACAGTGTCCTAAATACTGTAAGACTGTCCTTCTGAAAAGTGTTCCACAATACCTGCAGTTAATGATATCCATTCCAGATAAGTTGCTGGGTTTATAACCTGGTCAGAGTAATTAGAAGGAAGAAAATGCAAGTAATGGCTTGATTTTGTGTTTTGTTTTCGTATAACTTGTTATAACAAGTTAAATTACTAGTGCCCCTGTAAATTAGCTCACCTTGTGGATGCCTCACTGATCCACCCCTTCCTGCTTTGCCACAGAAAATGTCACAAGTGTGGTACCCTATAAAAGGAGTGCAGTGTGGGGTGGTTGGGGATGAGGGTGGGTGGCTGGGCCCTTCCCCTGCCTAAAAAGAAGAACGATGGATGAAAGAACAAGGAGGTAAGAGCAGAAACAATCAGTCAACAACAAATGTAGTAACACTGAAAGCTTATCCTAATGTTAGATAAAACTGCAAAACCTGTAAAGCACCACCTGTAATAATTTCAGAGAAGATATACCCTGTAAGAAACACTTTGCTACAGAGGAAAAATAAAGCAGTAACAGAAGATATACCTTGCAAAAGACAATTTGAATCAAAAGATTACAGCAGTAATCTTTTAGCACATACCTGTAGGCACACCTTGTAATAATGCAGAAGAAGGTATACCAGCAACAACAATTTGAATCAGAGAAAAATAAAGCAATGAAATGTCAGCAACAAACAGTAGCAATCCCTGTGAGTACAAAATAAAAATAACAACACACAGTAAATCTGCTTAGCCAAAATGAGTCTTAATCCGTTTCCCTTGCTCTGGTAAGGTTCTCTGCTCTGTCTTTTCAAGCAATCTTAGAAGAAAAGAGCTCAGGTGAAGCTAGGTGCTTTGGCCAGCAAACCAAGTCTTCTATCTTGAGTTTCCCAAGGCCCCCATGTATTCTCTCCACCCCTTGCTGAGTGTCCACCCTATTACAGATTTTGGTGCCATCTATAAAAAAGCATACCTTCCCTTCTAGTTCTTCTGCAATGTTACTTATGAAGACGTTGAAGAGAACCAGTCCTAGTACTGAGCCCTGCGGCACTCTACTGGTCACTCTACCTTCATTAGAGTGACTGCCATTAACCACCACTCTCTGTTGCCTATCCATTAACCAGTTCCTTACCCAATTCACCACTTTGGATCCCAGCCCTAGGCTGCTTAATTACTTTATTAATTTCCCGTGTGGCACAGTGAAGGCCTTGCTAAAGTCCAGATAGGCTATATCCACTGCCCTCCTTGGCCTCTTTACCTGGTCACCCAGTCAAAGAAATCAATTAGATTTCTCTGGCATGACCTCCTCCCCATGAATCCATGTTGCCTTTGGTCTTGTAGCCCACTGGATTCAAGATATTTTACCAACCTTTCCTTTAACAGGGTTTCCATTAACTTCCCCACTACTAATGTGAAACTGACTGGCCAATAGTTGCTAGTCTCCTTCTCCCTGCTGCTCTAATAGAGAGGGACCAAGTCTGCTCTCCTCCAATCCTGCAGAACCATGCCTGCTTCCAGTGAGCTGTTAAATAAGGCCTTCACTGGAGCAGCTAGCACCTGTGTGAGTTTGTTTAGTACCCTTGGGTGATTCTGCCCTATCCAATAGCCTTGTTCTCTTGTAGAGTGGCATGTCCTTTCAGGACTCTTTCCTCTGAAAATGGATTTGTGTCCACCTCCTCTATCTTTGTTCCTGCTGCTCCCTGGTGGTCTGTCCACCTTCCTCCACTGTGAAGACTGGGCAGAAGTATCTGTTCAGGATTTCTGGTTTTTCTTGATCATCTTCTTGCAGTCTCCCCCTGCCACCCTCCTTATCCTCACTGCCCCTTCCCTAGCTTACCTCTTCTCACTTGCATACCAGTAGAAAGTCTTATCCCCTTTAGCTACCCCTTTGGCTGTTCTTTCCTCTGTCTATGCCTTTGCTCCATTCATTGTCTTTCCTGCTTCCCTCTCTTTTACTTGGTATACCGCCCTGTCTTCTTCCCTCTTCTTCTCCTTATACCTGCTGAATGCCACCCATCTTCCCACATCACCTTGACCATGCTCCTAAATCTATATTCAGCGTACATTCAGTTTGTAACTACATTGCAAAACAACTTCATTTTAGATTTAGTATAGGTATATATTTATGTAGTTGAGAGAGAGTGTGAGAGAGAAACACTATTGCTGACTCTGTACTGCACAGAGATATTCAAATAGCTCAGTGATTGATCATAGATTATTTAAGGCAGTTTGGCCTAGTGGTTACAGAATGCGCTTTTATAAACCTGGAAACCCAGGTTTGATTCTGGCAGCTGTCACATAGTCACTGCTGTGAGTAAAGCATACATCCCTGTGCCTAACCTCGATGAGCTACAGTATCCCTGTTTCCATCTCCCTGCATACCTAAATGGTAGCAACATTCTCTTCCTTCCTTTTGGGATGCAGTTTGTATGAAAAGTTGCTCAAAAACAATTTTTTTTCCTAGGAGCAAGAGAGAGAGAGACTGTACAGAGGCAGGATATGTGACTTGCTCGGGTTCACACGATGAGTCAAGTGGTGGTTGTGGGCTTCAAATCTGGGACTTCAGATTTAGAGCTCTGTGCCCTAGCCAGCAGGCTGAACTTTCCCCATCACCATACCAAAATGAATTCTTTATGATGTATCCCCTCTCACTTTTCTGGGGGTCTAATCAATGACTCTCTTATTTTCTGGGCCACCCATGCAAGGGCGCTTGAAAATTTAAACCATGAATATACCTTAAATAAAAAAATTAATTTCTTAGTTTGATCTCCCCAAACCCTGCTCCACTGTGCACATACAGATGTATGTAGAGCACAGTGCTGTATAGTTTCATGCATATTGTAGCCATTAATTTTTGTAATCTGATCTTTATAGTGTCTTAACAGGAAAGTCAACATTCATGGTTGCGGGGTGGGGGGGGCTCTTGATAAAATAGTAGTGTTTTCACAAAACATCCGTGTTCCTTTTACTGTGCCTTCCTGCTTTGATGGGATAAGTTGAGTCTGTTTTTGCATTGTGTCTCTCAATCAATTTGCGAATATGAACAAACTTTGCTCTTAGCATCTGTAAGGTTTCCAGTGTTCTCTCTACCATTTTTATTTGTGTGTAGTTGTTCCTACTGCATTAAGATGGGTCCTTAGGGTTGGCTAATGTCCTGGCAGTAAACCCTGCATGGAGGATTTATGCCTCCTTTCTCATGGCGTACATGTCTTTTTTTTGTGTTGCTTACATGTATGTGCAAGAAACACATTGCATCAGCTTCCTGTAAAAGTGAGTTATGGAGGCATTGAATGGCAGCAGTCTGTTCTAGGGCTGGTCTCTGCCACAGCCAATAGAGGAGCATGCTGTCGATCACAGCAGTTAATGAGCATGCCATAATGCATAAAGAAATTCGGCCACGTCACCACACAATCAGCTGTTTTGGAGCATTACAAGCTACCAAAACAGCTTATTACATGGTATCCCCATGGTGACGGCTTCTCTGTCGGCCTCTCACAGTCCCCACGAAGCCGACGGAAAGCCACCACCTGCCGTTCAGTGTGCCTTCCTGGTGAAACATTTCAATAAATAAAAAAAAAAGCAGATGGGGTGCCCAAGCCCCTTGTCAGTATGACCCCCTTCCCAGTTCATTTTACGACAGGGTAGCCCAATCCCCATCGGTATAAGGCACCTCCCCCCATTTGTTGTTTACTGAGGGTGGTGCCCAATCCTCCCTCGGCTCATGTGTCACCCCCCAGCACACTGTATGGCCAACAGGGGTGCCCAATCCCCCATTGGCTCCACTGCCCACCCAGCAAACTTCTATGTGCCATGCTGAGAGCCCACCACAGTGTAGCAAAAGTCTCCTTGGCCCACGGGGGTGCACAATCCCCCTTCGGCTGCACTGCCCCCCCTCCAAACAAACTTCCTGGTGCCATGCTGAGCCCACTCCATGACAAAAGTCCTCGTCATCTTTTAAAAAAAAACCTAGGGAAAAAAAGGTCCTCATTGATTCTCTTGCCCCCCTTCCCCTACCCATAACCACCCTCTGCATATTTCACCTCCCACACCCCTGCCTCACCCCATACTTACCTCTGGAGCCTGGCGGGATGATCTTCTGTGGACCTGGAACACGTCTGCACTCTTCAAAGCCGACCGCGAACTGAACAAAAAGCTGGTAAGCTGTATAATGGTATAAATAGGGTTTTTTCAACTTTGGTGCATGTCTTGGCCATTTTTGGGATTTAGTTCACAAATTTTCAACATGGGGTTCTTGGGACCTCACCCATGAACTCCATCACTGTCATTTTGTTATTCGGTTCCGAAAGGTGATTTCATGGTCACTGCGTGGAACCACCTTCGGACTGATTAAAATGCGACAGTGTCACAGTTCATGAGGTAGTCCCCAAAACCCTAAGTTGAAAATTTGGTGAAAAAGTCCCCCAAAATTACTGTTTTATGAGCGTGCCTTGTGCAATTTCTATGCACGCTTTTAACTTCCAACATTTTTAATATTTTCACTCCAGATTTTCAACATTGCCATTTTAACACATCTCCTTATGAACAGTACAGCTGTCATTTTTCACATCTCCCCAGAAATGTGTTTTCACACCTGTAGCGCACAATGGTGTGGTCCGTATGTGAAATCAATGTTTGGGACAGATTAAGAAAATCACAGTGATACCGTTCATGAGGTAGGCCCCAAAAACCCTATGTTGAAAATTTGGTGAAAAAATTCCCAAAAATGACTGTTTTGCGAGCATGCAAGGTGCAGTTCCTACGCACGCTCATAACTTCAAGCATTTTGAATATTTTCACTCCAGATTTTCAACATTGCCATTTTACCACACCTCCTTATGAACAGTTCAGCTGTTATTTTTCACATCTTGCCCAAAATGTGTTTTCACACACGTAGCACACAGTGGCGCGGTCGGTGTGCAAAATCAATATTCAGGACAGATTAAGAAAATCACAGTGACACTGTTCATGAGCAGAGGTCTTAAACTGGCAATATTGAAAATTTGGTGACAAACGTCCATAAAGTGAGTGCGTTAAGAGCGCGCATTGTGCAATTTCCACGCACCCTTGTAAGTTCACAAATTCGTAATATTTTCAGTCCAGATTTTCAACATTGGCATTTTTCCACATCTCCTTATGAACAGTACAGCTGTCATTTTTCACACCCTGGCCAAAATATGTTTCACACCTCCGGCGCAGAATAGCGCGGTCGCTGTGGGAAATCAGTGTCCGGGACAGATTAAGAAAATCACAGTGACACTGTTCATGAGCAGAGGTCTCAAAATGCCTATGTTGAAAATCTGCTGTAAAATATTCCCAAACTAATTACATTACGGGTGTGCATTGCACAGTTTCTATGCACACTCGTGACTTCTCCAGCTTTTTTATATTTTCACTCCAGATTTTCAACATTGCCATTTTTTACACCTCTTCATGAATAGTACAGGTGTCATTTTTCACATCCTGTTCGAAATGTCTTTTTGCACCTGTGGAGCCAAGTGGCGCAGTCGCTGCGCAAAATCACCTTTCGACTAACATACTGATAGTGTCACTGTTCATGCGGTGGGGTCACAAAAAGCCCATGTTGAAAACTTGGAGTAAAAATACCAAGAAATGCCCAGGGTGTTAGGGTTTTCGACCATAATGCCCAACCCTGTAGGGACTGACAGGCATCAGAGGTGTGACTTGGGATTGGCGACAGTAATGTTCATGCCATTCCACCCCCACCCTGCAGCCAGTGGCAGGCATCGAGGTGCGTCTCGGACCCTTTAGCCCCAGAGTTCACCCCATTCTCCTATACTGTATCGATTTCAGTGTATTTCCTTATGGAATGAGGTGAGTGTAAAGCCCGAACACTCCATAGCACACCTCGACACTTGTAAGTGTCTGCAGGGTAGGGTGAGGTGAAATGTCGTGACCATTATGGGCAACGACCCAAAGGCACACCCCAGTGCCTGTCCATCTCTGCAGGGTGGGGGTGGAGTTGGCGTCAGTTCAATACTTCACTGCCATTCCTATACTGCATCTGTCTAACTCCTGCACTTCCATTGCTGATGACAACAAGCAACACTTGGCATTGACAAATGCTTGTTATTGTATTGGTACTGTATGTTTTCCTGAGAGGATTTCTGATTTTCATGCACCCAGAAGATGGGCTGAAATATTTAAAGCACATGTGTGCCTCCCAAATGGAAATTCTGTATGCAGTTCAATATCAGCTTAGCTTTGCAGCTCCCCAGTCCCACTATAGGATTACAGGATCAGGCAGTGTCAAAAAGCAGTGCCACTCAGGTGCAGGGGGTGGTGGGGGACAAGAAAGGGCATGCAGCTGGAAGTTCAAAGAAAACAACACTCTTGCACTCTGTAGTCAAAAGTCAGGCACACAAAAGCTATTCTAAGCTGTTTTTCAGGGTTTGTTCCTCCAATGGAAGACAGGACCTCTGTCCAGAGCTTCAGCCAGAAATTGGTCTCCGTCAGTGGGCGGTGATCAGGCATGTGCATTTTGGTGCGCTCCATACTTGGGTTGGTAGTGCCATTTTGAGGAAATCTGTTATGCTTGCCATGATACCACTGTTTCACCAGCTTCAGTTCCTATAATTGCAGGAACAGGAACTAGTGAGGTGACGCTGCTGACATCACAGGCATCATTCACTCATTGATTTTATTTTACAATTTTTGGCCAGAAAAGACACACTAAGCCAAGGATTGTTTCTAGGTGTCTCCTGGGGGCACAGAAAATGTAAATGACTTTCTCATTGTCACACAGTAGGCAAGTGGTGGCTGTGGGATTCAAACTTAGTTCATACTACTAAGGTTGATACTAAGGTGTTTAGGAGCTAAGGAGGCTAAGGACCCTTCACATGCTCCTGTCCACTTTACCCATAATACTGAGTAGTGTTACCATTCATGATGTGTTTATCCAATCTTTGTTTAAAAACGTGTTTATTATTGCTTAGTATTATTTCCAGGAGCAACCTATTCCAGGGGGTGACCACCTTATGTGCATAGAATGCCTTCCTTCTATTTGTGTTAAAGCTCTTTGGTTGCAATTTCAAGGGATGTCCCCTGGTGCTAACCAAATCATTTCTAAATTCCAAATTCAATTCATTCAGTAAGTAACTATCCTGCATGATAACATAGCACATTAAGAGATACCCTCTTATTCTTCTTGTCTCCAGTGACATTAGGTTCAATTCTTGAAGCCTCTCTCCACAAGGCCTGTGTCTCAAGTCATAAATCATCTTCATGGTCCTCCTCTGCACTCCCTCCACTGCGCCTGCGCCTCCCCTCGAAATGAATCCCCACACCTGGCTTCCATAGTCCCATAGTGGCCTCACGTATGCCCTATACAGTGGCATAATGGCCTCCCTACTCCTACTTTTGAAGCTCTTTTTTAGTAACCATAGTAATTTATTAGCTTTGCCTACTTGATTTACATATTGTGCTTTGAACGTCAGCTTATTATCAGTTATTATACCTAAATCCCTTTCTTCTTCTGAGTGTCATGACAATTTACCATTTAGGGTATAATCTGCCATTTTGTTATGCTTACCCAGATCTATAATGCAGCATTTGTCTGTGTTAAAGCTCATACCTCTCAGAGTGGCCCAGCTACTTATTTTTATGAGATCTCTCTGTACTGATCTTCTATCCTCCTCCTCTGAGACAATTCCGACTAATTTAGTATCATCTGCATATTTGCTCACCCAATTTGTTACTCCTTTCCCTATACTAGCTCTAAATACCCAGAAGAGCACAGGTCCCAGGACCGACCCCTGTGGGACTTCACTGTCCACTGGCACTGTAGAGGAGTAATATCCATTTATACACACCTTCTGGGTCCTTCCCATTAGCCATGCTTGTATCCACCTAATTATCACCATATTAAGCCCTATGTCTATTAAGCTACTTATTACCTCTGAGTGGGGAACCTTATCAATTGCTTTCACAAAATCCAAATATATAAAATCAACCGGTTTTCCTTCATCCAAGGCAGCCGATATTTTTTCATAGAAACAGAGCAAGTTTGTAACACAAGACCTCCCAGCCTGGAACCTGCTCTGCTCCAGGTCTACTTGTTCTCCAGGTCTGCAGCTCAGTGCTCTTAACCAATATGCTATACTGCCTCTCTTTGCTGCTTTGTTTTTCCCCTTGTCTCCTCCTGTCCCACACCTTCACCAATTGAGTTGTGTTGTAACACCATGCCTTAGTGCCAGTTAGCAGTGTTTACTAGCCCCTCTGACAGAAGATACACCACCTTTGTAATGTGCCTGCTTTCCATCTGCCGAAGAGTAAGTCATGGAAGGCCACTCCCAAAACCAGGACTCTCATGCTACCGGAGACACAATAGACCACCACAATCCCACAAGCTAGCCAACATCTATTTCCTTAAAAATAATGACTATTTACCTTGGACATTGTTTTTTTTTTTAATGTCTGAGTGATTCAGTTACTGTTTATAAAAGATAAGGGATAGGAGTATCTACAAACTGAAGTCCACTTTTAATCTGCAGTCAGAAAGAGTCCAGGTGGGGGTGAGGGTAGTCATGGGATTTATTAGTGTGCAGACATTCCCATATTGTTCTGTCAGTGCATCCCTGCATGAACCTGTACATGCCACCTCTCATGGATTAGAACATTTCAGGGGTCCAGTCTCCTAGTTGAGTCATTCAGAAGCAAGAACACTCCACTCATATTGCCACTGTGCCCAAGTACAAGAATGAGCAGCAAACAGGAAAACTTGGCACCAGTAAAAGTATTTATTGTATAAAAACATATAAACATAAACAAGAACTCACAGAAAAACAGCAGCAGCAATCAGAGGAAGCCCTTTGGTGAATCCAGTTAGGGGAAAACTCCCTCTGCACTGCTGCTGCTATTTTTCAGTGAGTTCTCGTTCATGTTTATATGTTTCATACATGTGATATATGTGATAGAAATTATATGTTAAATGTCTGTATGTTTGCATTATTGGAAAGGCTTTGCCTGTAGTTCAGTGGCCAAGCAGCCAGCCACTCCCACTTCTTGAGCTATATAAGCTGTTCCTCTCGGCCTCACTGTGAAGCATTTTTTCTTTGCAACCGAAGGCTCTGTTGGTTTGTCCTCTGAGCTGGTTGGGCCCCTGGCTGGCTGGGGCCTGCCTCCCCCTGCCTTGCTACTCCTGCTTGTCTCTGCTGGACTTCTGTGTTTGTTTTACTGCTTCTGGTTTGTATTTTGCCTTCTGCTGTGTGTGTGCGTTCTTCCTTTTTTGGGGGGGGGCTTTGCTAAGCTCCAAGTATACTGCTACTTCGGGGCTCTTACTGCTTGCTTTCAGTTACTTGCAACTCTCAAATTACTTGCACTGCAACTGCAAACCTGAGCAGTGTGTTTCAGCTCAACTATAGCTGTTTCATGTGGCATACTCTATTACTTTCCCCTGACTCAGATTTACTTGAACCAAGCTATACAGCTCATTCATGCTTGTCATAATTACCTAATTGCAGCAGTCTCATTGCACTGCCTGTTGACAGTACTTTAAGAGCATTATGCCTCCTTTTATTTATTGCAGTTACAACTCTGTGTACTCCTTTGTTTTTACTACTGCTGCATAGACCTACTTGCTTCCTGCTACTGCTTTGTTTACTCCCATTGCTACTGTACATTGTTTTACTCTGAGGTTAGCTAAAGCTCCTGCTGAAGCTATAAATTAGCTTTTATATCTACACATGGTTCTTGGCCCTTCCGTCACTTCCTTATTTGTCCTACGGCCGGGACTGGGAGGTGTTTGGGGGGATGTGGGCTAATTAATTCTGTTTTAAATCCTGTCTCCGCCACCAAAAATCCTCAGAGTTTGTCACCTTGATTTGGCTTTGAACTGCCTGGCTGGCTTGCCCCACTATTCAGTTCTATTTGCCCAATGTTATGCACACCTACGTGCAGGTCCAATTATTACTGCTCTGTTTACTGACCTACGTGGAGGTCTACACTTGATTATGCAACCATTGCTCCTTGCTTATGCAAACCATTGCTTCTTGCCTACTGCTATCCCCTAGGCTTCAGCCTGCAATTCTGCTGCACTCAATCTGCATTCAACCTTGCAAGGTCTCAGCACTCAATGCTCATTACAATCTCAGCACGTCGTGCTCATTCAGCTCACCAGCTTTTCTGCTCTCAATCAATTTCTGGGGCATGCCAGCCACTCTATTCTGGCAAAAGGGTCCTGCAGCCGATGGTCTCGCTCTGCATTTAGTCCGCATCTCGAGCGTGTCCAGCTTGGGGTGGGATCCTTTTCACCTGGCCCATAGCTGAGAATGTCCTCGCCCTGGGCTTTGCTTTAGCTGCCTGCTACGCAACAGCAGCTCCTGGTGTAGAATTCAAGTCTAGCAGTGAAGGGTGGTTAAAATGATCTCCTTTGGCTCTAGTGTTCCACTATAATGTTTAGCCATTGATTTTGGTGGTTCCCCAGCAAAACACCTTCACCGCATTCTCCCTACGACTGCCTCTGGTTCACCTGGTTTGATTTAGGGCGGGTAGGCCAGGTGAGTGCCTCAGCAGTTGTTGCTCTCCTCCTGCGCCTTGGATGCACATATTGTTGCAGAGTTTTCTCACAACCTTCCACGGTGTTCCCGCTAGAGGGTTTGAGTAAGAGCACTCCTCCAAATTGGAGTATTTTCCACCTTCCTTTAATTGGGTTTTCCAAATTGCAGCTGCAGAGCCATCACTAATTAAACTATCCCAAGCCTGGAGGGAAGGCGACCTAGGCCTTGGATCCCCAGAGACTTCCTCCTCATAGGGTTTTTTTTCTCTCCTCCATTGCCTCAGGTCATAACACTTAGCTTAGTTGTTTCTTCTAGTTTCTTTACGTAGGTTCCATTGTTGGATGGAGGATGTTTTGCCATTCTCTCTCTCCTTAGGGAATCCCCTAATCTCAACACAAATCATCAGTATCATGCTACGCTAGCTTGGGTATTCATTACATTATCCAACTAAGCATCTCATTGCATTATCAAACTGCCTATGCTTCTGCACTACTACGTTACAGTTATTGCTCCTATGTCACAATTACTGCTTGCTCTTATGCTTCGTTGCCTCCTTTTTGGGGATAATAATACATTTCTTTTGGGGAATCCTAAGGTACCTTTAGCCACAGGATTTGTCCTGTGGCACCTCTAGGGGTGGAACCCTCTCTGAGAGTTCCTTGCCTTCGTACCCCTACAGGGTGGTAATTTCTCTGGAATAGAGAGAGCGAATGGCCAAAACCAAACTAACACAGTTGCATAATCTTAATACTATACTGGCTGCATCGGTCAGTGAATTGGAAAGGCTTTGCCTGTAGTTCAGTGGCCAATCAGCCAGCCACTCCCACTTCCTGAGCTATATCCGCTGTTCCTCTCAGCCTCACTGTGAAGCATTTTTCTTTGCCCCATCATCCTCCCCTCCTCCTCCTCCACTCTCTCTCTTTAGGGGGATTCCTAAGGTACCTTTAGCCACGGGAATCATCCCGTGGCATCTCTAGGGGTAGAACCCTCTCTGAGAGTTCCTTGCCTTCGTAGCCCTACAGGGTGGTAACTCCTCTGGAATAAAGTGCGAACGGCCAAAACCAAACTAACACAGTTGCACAATCATAACACTATACTGGCTGCTTAGGTCAGTGAATTAATATATGTTTTGTACAGGAGATTGTTGTAAACAGGATGATACCCTAAGAATTTTATTACCTGTATAAAAATAAATTTTATTCATTCATTCATTCAAATGATTTTTGCAGCAACACTGGTGCCAAGTTTTCTTGTTTGCTCCTTGTTGAGTCAGTAGTGACCATCTACTGCAAGGAGCCTGCCAAATGTGTGCCACGTCGTGCCAGACGTTTGGTAGTACAGGGATGAGGGCTGTAGTGAGTAAATTATGGGCCTTATTCCACTGTTGGTAATCAATTTCTGAAACCTTTATTGATCACCAACCACATACTATGTAGGTTGGCAATGTTTCGTAACCAGTTGCACCACTTTGTTCCAGCAAAAATGCTGTGTTCACTTTCCTGTGTTTCTTATTGTAAGCATACTGCTCCAGAGATTTTATTAAGTTCCAACTAGTTACTTCTCCACCTTTAATGAGTATTCAGTTATAGAAACATGGAAACATAGAATTTGATGGCAGATAAGAAGTGAACCACCCAGTCTGCCCATATTGCCCTACCTACATTATCATCTCAGACCCTACTTAATCTTAATCTACTTAATTTCTCCCTTCCCCCATCCTTTCAATTATGATTCCCTTGTTCCTAGCCCACGTATTCTTGAATTCCACCACTGTTTTTGCCCCCTATACCTTCACTGGAAGGCTGTTCTAGACATCCACCACTCTTTCTGTGAAGAAGTACATCCTCACATCTCTCCTGAACCTACCCCCTCCAGCTTCATAGCTTGTCCCCTTGTCCTTAGGTACCTTTTTTTCTGAAAAATACTTCCTCCTGTAACTTATTTACCCCCATGAGGTATTTAAAGGTCTCTATCATATCATTCCCACTTCCAGGGTGTACCTATTGAGGTCATTTAATCTCTCCTAATATGGTTTTTGATGAGGACCCTGCACTATTTTCGTTGCCCTCCTCTGGACTGCCTCCACTCTGTCTATGTTCTTCTGGAGATGCAGTCTCCAGCACAGTAATCTAGGTGGGGTCTTACCAGCAATCTATACAGAGGCAACACCGCCTCCCTCTTTCTGCTGGTGATACTCCCCATGCACCCTAGAATCCCACTAGCCCTCCCAACTGCCTTTTCGCACTGCCTTGCCAACTTTAGGTAATCAAATATTATTGCCTCGGGTCTCTTTGCTGCTTGTAAGTCATCAATATCACTCTGCCCATTTTGCACTCTGACCCTGGGTTTCTGTGCCCTAAATGCATTATTTTAAGTAGTTAGTTAACTGAACTGTGCTCATATTTATTAGTGCAGTGTCCCTGCTCTGCCTCTTGGCTGGTTTAGCTTTTCCTGGCTGTCAGAGATCCTGGGTTTTTTTATTATTTTGTTAGTACGGTCTTTTTCCCATCTCTCTGCAGTTCAGACAATGACATAACAGCTAACACCATAAGCCACCGTGTACAATAAGAAACACAAGAAAGTGAATGCAGCATTTTGGCCAGGAGGAAGTGATGATATAGGCCACAACTTTAACATTACCTACCTACTGTATATAGTATGTGACTGGTGATTAATAAAGGTTTTGGAAATTGATTACCAACAGTGGAGTGAGAAGAGGAGATTTTACTGTTTGGAATTGTTAGCAGGGAAGTCTTCAAGGTGAATATGATGTTCTTGAGCCATTAATAGAATCAGGGCATCCTGTATGCCAGTACTGCTGCATGGGGGCTCTAGAAACTGAACTGAGACCATGAAACACATTTTATTTGTGACCCAAGCTGAGCTGGAACTGGATCCCTGGTCTTCAGCAATAAATGACTAATTCCAAATATTAACCACTGAGCTGCACAGTCCCCCAGAGATTTCTGTTTTTAATTAGATAATGACTTTCTCACAAGAGCAGCAGGCCCTCACAGTACTGAGCTTTTCAATCTCATCAATGCAGATGGGGGGGGTGGGGTTCGGCTGCTCTTGGCAGAGTGGACTTTCTTGGGAAATGGGAAAAGTCAGAGGGTGGGAAATTAAGAGCAACCTAAAATACGATTCAGCAGGCAGTCCTGTTGCAGGATCCTGCCCAGCATGGGCAGGACATTGTTGTAACACAGAATGCAGTGGGACTGTGTTCCATTACTGATGAAGGGTACTGACCGGGGAAATGTGGGCAAGAAAGAAAGCTGTGCACAAGTTGTCACCTTTTTGGCCATCTACTGTACAAATGTCAAGTTGTTCAGCTTTCCAGAATGATTTGAAAGCATGACTCAGTTTGCATATCCTGTTATTCTCTTCAAAACAGGTTGTAATGTAATTGCCCTTGTCTGTGTGCAGGATGCCAAGCACCGAAGGACTGCAAATGACTGCACTGAGCCCTTACAGGAGTTCAGTGCCTTGTAAAGGGCTTTGAATTATGTAGCACATGAAATGCTCCTGATACAGTAGGAAACCAAAACTCGCACAGTTGTTTTTTTAATTAGTTAAAGCAGCAGTATTTGTTTGCTGAAAGAAAATGTCATCATAAAAGTGTTTAGTAATACAGTACTGTATTTCTGCCAAACCCATCAGTGTCTCCATTTTTCCTTTCATCGTATTTCATTCCTGAACTGGGATAGGGGGTTAAGATACTTTTATACGTACTTGTTCTTTGGCTATGTCAGCTATAAATAAATGAAACACTTCAGAATGTTTCTGCACTGTTACCACTAGAAATGTGAAATGTGTACTAGCACCCTCCTAATTCCTCCTAATTTATTAATTTATTTCAGAAGTTTCACCAGGAAAGGTATACTGAACATTAAAACAGCTCGTTTCAAGATGCATCCTGGGGAGAGAGGAAGGGGTAGTAACATTTTAGAATAATAGCTCGAACAAAAAAATACATCATTAGCAATAAAATTAAACAATTCAAATGTACATCCAGTATAATGCAGTACATTACACATTATTTATTTATTTAATGTTGGTGACCTGGGGGAGACACATTGAGCCTAGACTTGTTTCCAGGTACAACCCAGGGGATGGGGAGAAGGGAGCAATAACAAGCATGAAGCATTTTTAAGTATTACACAAATAATTGATACAATTGTTCAGATAAAATTATACGTGCAGTATATTTAGTGAGGGCACCAGGAGAGTGAGGCATTCAAGGGAGGAGCTCAGGAAGAAGGAGGGAGGTGAAGGTGAAGAACACGTGCAGAGTAAAGGGGAGGAATAGAGAGGGAGGAGGAATAGGTGAGGTAGAAGGGGAGGAGCAAAAGGAGGAGTAGAATGAGGGAAGATGCTAGGTATGAAATGGGGGGTATGATCAAGGGCTAGTGCAAGAGGAAGCTGTGTGACTGTGCAGCAGGGAGGAGAGAGGAAGAGGCAGAGTGAATGACAAGGGGATCAGAGCTCCAAAGTTTAGGAAAGTGTTGGGAGAAGGCAGTTGACCAGTGAAGGATTTACAGTACGGAAGCAAGAAGGAGTATACATACATCTACAGCATGAGCCCAGCATGTAAAGTCAGAAAGTAACCTCGAGGGAAGGGAGTTTTAAAAATTGATAGTGTAGGACATCTTTAATGGCTTGAGTCATTAATTATAAGTTAGTAATCAAAGTTGTTTCGAAAACATCAGAAAGAAAGAAAAATATGCTACTGCTGAATCTAATTGTCAAAAACATGTTACTGGTAAAAACAAAAATTACATTTTTTTACAACTAACAAATATTGTGATTTTAGTATGTTCAAAGGAATATGTACCATTTACTTAATGATCAGTTTAGTCTGTTTCTTCTTTTGATCCAACTCTATCTTGCTGTGGGGGTTGGGGGAGTATATTGGCAGCAAATGGAGGTGGCCAAAGAAAGGGGTAGTCCTGCAGCAAAGGAAAGGGGGTCAGTGGATGGGTACTCTACGAAGTGGAGAACGGGTCCATGGAGAATCAAATGAATAAAGAGGATAATATAAACTAAATCAAAATTGTATTTATTTTTTTTATTTGTAATTTTTTACCAGGAAAAACATACTAAGCTGTGATAGCTTGTTTCCCAGTGTGCCCTGGGAGGTGGGGTGCATGGACCTGTTTTTTATTGACAGGGGGAATGTTGGCCATGACACCAGGGAAACTACTCTACTCTCCTTTCCTGAATATGTTGACAGATGAAGATACTTCAGCTGGGGAGGAGGGTAACTAAAATGGTGCAGGGTATGCAACAGAGACCCTAGGAGGAGAGACTACAGGACCTCAATATGTACACCCTGGAAGAAAGAAGGGAAAGAGGGGATATGATAGAGACTTTCAAATACCTCACAGGTATAAGTAAGGTACAGGAAGGGAGCATTTTTCAGGAAAAAAGATGCTCCAGAACAAGAGGGCATGCTATGAAGCTGGAGGGGGAGGACTTGGGGGACACATGAGGAAGTACTTCTTCACAGAAAGAGTAGTGAATGCCTAGAACAGCCTCCTAGTGGAGGTGGTGGGGGCAAAAACAGTAATGGGATTCAAGAAAGCATGGTATAGGCAAAAGGAAACCTTACTGGTTAGGGAAGGGATGGCTTTACTGGAGATTGAGTAGGGTCTGCTGTATTAGAGTCGGTAGGAAAAATGGGCAGACTAGGTGGGCCAAGTGGTCCTTATCTGACATCAAATTCTATGTTTCTATGAGGGGCAAAGTAAACAAGGACAAGACAACTCACATAAGGAGCATGGTACTACCCCTCCAGAGCCTGAGAACCCCAGCAATTCTGAAAATCAGCAACCAACACAGAGAAATTTTCGCATGTTCTGGGTTGGGTGAACCTGCCCAGAGAAATAATGCAGTGCTTCAGAAATATAAAGGGGCACCAAAAAATACTTCCGATAGGCAGTATATGTTATTCAAGAATTGCTGAAAGGCTTCACTGGGGTTTGGGCCAGCAGAGTTGTATGCAGTTATACATGTTGGGGGTGAATCAATATACGACATGAGTTTTAAAATAGTCCAGGTTTTAGAAAGATACTGGCTAAACTATGAGCAGGTAAATAATTCTGCTTCATGGTCTCCCTTTATTTCAAGCCCACTTGTTAAATGCATGGTTAAAACAATCTCCCTTTTAATCAGAAATGAAAGTCCTAATATATCAGATGTGCTTTACTGGTTGTGGTAATGGTGTATGGTCTTAGAGCACCCTGCTTCAGTTTTGGATGAAGATTATATCTGGACCGGGAGTTGGTTTGTGAAAGTCAAATTGCAACAGAATAACACAGACATTTGTTATCTGCTGGGAAGTTTTTCTATTGGGAGGGATAGAGGATTATGTTTCTACCCAGGGCAGCCCAGAACATGTTATAAATGTGGTGCAAGAACTCATTTGAGTAACAGTTTGCGACTGACGAAAGTGTAACCTATGCTTGACTATGACTATGTTAACCTACAATGCCCCATCCCCTTAAAGTGTAATCTTTGGGATGAGGTTGGGCATTCATATAGACAGTGCCATTGCCACTGGACAGTGGTGCATAATCTTTTGTACCATATTGTGCATGACCAGGAACAACTAATTACTGAGTCCCAGGTGAAGGCACAAGGCCCAATGGAACCTCTTCTTCTAAAGAATGATGAGAGGCCTCTATGCCCTAGCATCACAAACCAGTCCAAACTAGTCTTCCTGATCCTGCATCTCTGGGACCACAACAACCAGAAAAAGTAATCCAAAGTAATCTCTATGCCTCCTCACCCCCCCCCCCCCCAAGATTTCGGGGAAGATTCTGAGGAGCTCCATGTACCAGGTGCACTTGACCCAGGAAAAAAGGAATAACAAAATATAGTTAGGCCTGAGGACCTAATATTTTTTTATTTACTTATTTATTAATCGGATTAAAATACCTTCAAGCTAGCAGCTCGTTTACAGAGGTTCCACATCATTTGTGTACAGACATACAGGTCAGCTTGAATTAATTACAATACATAGGAATGACACATTCCACGTCAGTGATACACAAGTGGAAAAAAGAAGAAAAATCCAGTATATAAAAGGATACAGCAAAATGATAAGGTCATATAGTGAATTACATTTAATTGGAATAGCACATACCATGACACTCTGAAGGATAATAGTATAAACAGGTTTATAGAGATGTGTTCACTCTAGTAATCTGTAAATCAGATATGTGATGCTAATGCAATACTGCTAGTGTAAAAACTTGCAACTGGTAGAAAGGTTGAAAAAGACTTATTACAGTAAACAACTTTAGGAAGGCAGAGGGTGCATAGAATGGAGAGAGGCCAGAATAAGGGGAAATATAAGTGCAGGAGGAAAGGAAAGATAGGGGAAGCCTGTCCACCAAGTTGGCCATTGTCAAATAGGGGGTGGGACTGGCTTGGGGGGAGAGGTGAAAGGTTAGGAGGGTAGTTTGGGTAGGGGGAGAGGAGGGAGAGGAGGGGAGAGTGGGGGAAGTTAGGGAAGGGAAGGGAGTGGCAGGGAGACAATGAAGAAAGTAGGGGAAGGAGTAGGGCTCAGGGTTGACAGCAAACAGTCATGTGCACAGTTGTATTAAGTACAAATCTCACCTGAAATTAACTTAGAAGGGGCAGTCACAAATGCTAAGTGCTACAAGGTGGGAACGTAGCTTACTTTTGAATGCTGCAAGCTTTCTTTCTGTCAGGATGTCACTAGAAAGGGAGTTGAGCCCAGTGGGGGGCATAGTAAACAAAGGACCTCCTGTGGGTGAAAAATTGTAACCTTTGCTTACACTCTACCCTATGAGTCCCAAATGATGAAAGTTCCTAAACTAAGAAAGGGTAGATCACTGAGACAGCTACCAAAGACTGCTAAACACGTCCCCATCCCCACTAAAAACAAATTCAGTACCCTCAGCAAGTGCAAGCAGTGGGGTGACATGGAAGAGGAAGATGAAGATGAGGACTCTGATGTATCCATAGCTTCTTCTGCATCATGGATTATTCATCAGATTCACAGTCTGAGGCCTCTAAGGCCAAGCGTTAAAAGGGACAAACAACAGCTTAGTCAAGAGTCACATGAGTATCATTCGACACTCCCCCACGTGTAGAGTGCCCATTTTGAACCCTTTAACCCTAAATGTTAGTAGCAGTACAGGCCATGAAAAAAAAAAGAATAGTTACATTAAGCATTTTAAAAGATCTGCCTAGGAATATAATTTTTCTTCTAGATATGAGAATAAAATCCTTGCATGAAATAGCACAGGCAAAATGGATTTGGATGGGGGGAAATGTTCTTTTTGATGCAAAGGGGAAGAGACATTTGATGGTGTTGCTATTTTTGTTAAAATGTATGTAACTGTCACTCCAGGGTCGCCCCTGAAAAAGGGACCTCCGGGGCCCAGTGGGCCTACCCGGTCATCAAAATTCAATAAATAAATAAATAAATAAAAGGGATTGATGTGTCTGTGACTTACATGGTGAAAATCCAGCAGGGTGGGGCTTTAATGTTGGATACTATACACGCCAACTTAAGGTATCATTTTATAAATATCTATGTACCACGGGCAATAACGACTAGAGTAGAGTTATTTAAGAAAATTCAACCTTTTCTTCACATGAACAGGATAATTGTTTTGGGGGGTGATTTCAACTGTGAGTTGGCTTTCGATGACAGGGGAGGCCACACTACCAACATGTATTGTAATTCATGTTTCATTTTAGATATAGTATCTATGGCTAAATTGCAAGATGAGTATAAGATGATGGACTTGATTCTCAAAGATCGGGCAAGCCACTACAACAGTGGCTTGTGCTGATCTCCGATGCACCAGGGACCCTGCATCCAATTCACTATTGGGTAGGGTCCCACCACCAAAGACTCACAGCTTGCAGCAAATGTGGCTGTGCAGCACTGAGATGGTGCATCCGAGTAGTTTGCCGCAAGCTGCCAGGTGGTCAGGCAGCACCTTTGCCCAGACTGCTGGGGTCATGGGGGATGGGGCAGAGCATGGTGAAGGCTGGTGGGACACAAATGGGTGACAGAAGGGGTGGTACCAGTACCCCAGTGGGGCTGTAGAAGGGCCACTGCCATGCCAGTGCTTTGGGAGGATGTGAGCATGCTGGGCACCATGGGGGACCACTGTGGGCACAGCACTGCAAAGGGCTCCAGATTTATTTCTTTAGTTTGTTTTTGTTTTCCTGGTTGATGCACTAGACAAAGACAATACCAGCCCACATACCATGCTGTCATGGGGGCGTGGGATACCTCAGGTGGGTAGTGGGACATGTTCCTTCCTGTCCAAGGAAGGCTCTGGGGTGGTGCACAGATCATTGGACCAGCCCTGGTTAGTCTAACGGTACTTGAACATGTGCCCTCTGGGAGGGTTTTCTGAATTCCATAATGCAGCATGCATCTGCCGCAAGCCCCCTAGCACCCTGGTGCACCCAACAGTTTGGCACAGACCTGGCACAAGGCCTGTCAGGTGCATCATGTCCTGGTTTGGTGCAGGGGGCCTTCCAAATTGGGAACTCCACTAGTTTTGATGCAAGGTGCCTCTTGCGTCACTGTTGCGTGATGCAGACACCTTGCGTTAACTTTGGAATTTTGAGAATCGAGCCCAATGCATTCAGTTCATGCAAAAACATATGTACAGAGGTGTCATGCACACCTGCATTGATTTTTTTTTTTTTTGCTTCTGTCTCAAAACATCAACATACATGGAGCATGTACAGTAGCCACTGAGTCATCAGATCATATTGCAGTTTATTGCAGTTATTCTCCTGGGAGTCAGAGGAAGAAACCTCGTTACTATTGGTATAGGTTAAACAAAAAATTGTTGCAGGATGAAAACATTTGCAAAAAGTGGGTGGAACTATTCAGAGCAAGGGTTTATATCCCTTATGACTCTTGCCTTGAATAGTGGCTTGAGTCAAAACAAGGTTTGAAGGATTTTTTTATGAAGCAGGCAGTTAAGAAATTATAGAACACATATTTACAATACTAAAACTTATGGTCACATCTCCACAAATTACTTTCATGGGCACATGAAGAAAAATGTAATATTTCTGACCAAATCAAAAACATGAAATCGGAAATGTTTAAGTACCTATACAATAGGGCAGAGTCACTTAAACAAGAACTGAAGTCTGGGACACATGGTAAAAAACAAGATCGGGATATTTTTAAGGGGTCTGCAGCCCAGGCAGATGAGAAATGAATGTTTGTACTTGTAGAACATGAGTATGGTCCAGTATTTACAGAACTGCAAACCAAGACCGTCCCCACTCCCCCATGGCTGGGTGTGCAAAATGAGACACAATGTATGCAAACCAGCGCTCCAGTACCACCCACCACCAAATAATCACCATAAAGCATCAATTTACTTAAAAAAGCAGAAAGTTTTATTCATCAAAAAGTGTGCTGACCTCTTTCCATGGGCACACGAAACCAGAGAAATGCCAACAGGGCTCCCACCAACTCCTGTTGGTTTCTCTATGGAGTATGTAGTAGCTGACTCAACCCTTTGAAAAGGTAATACACACATCCTGGCTACTGTAAGGGGGGGGGGTTAGGATGATAAATCCTACAGGTTTTTTTATACACTTTCTTTAGTCTTTAATTTTTGCCCTGTTCTTCTTAACAAGTCAAAAATGTAGGTACCATTCATACAAGATTGGCTTAATGCTGTTAAGGAGAAATGGGATGGGGGTGTTTAAGGATAAAAAAAGGTTTGGGGACCGCCAAATTTCTGGAACATTCTACTGAGGGTCTGGAATGATATCTCTTTCTACCTGATTACATATGAAATTGTTTTTTAGGACTTAATCCACTGAGAGTTCAAAAGTATGACCAAAGTACTATACATTTGATTTTCTCCACATTTAAATAGAAACATAGAAACATAGAAGTTGATGGCAGATAAGGACCACAAGGCCCATCCAGTCTGCCCATTTCTTTTTCTACCTTATGAATGTGCCATTGGCCTTTGCTCTGTCAATGACCTATCTATTCATACTCATCTGTATTGCTCCCTTATGCCTACGCCATGCCTGTTTGAAGCCCTGCACTGTATTCATATCCATCACTTCCTGAGGTAGGCCATTCCATGCATGCACCACCCTTTCTGTGAAAAAGAACTTCCTCACATTACCCCTTAATCGGCCTCCCTCTAATCTCATGCTATGTCCTCTTGTCGTGCTATTTTTCTTATATTGAAACATGTTAGACTCTTTCACCTTGTTAATGCCCTTAAGGTGTTTGAATGTTTCTATCATATCACCTCTCTCCCTCCTTTGCTTTAGGGTATACATATTGAACTCTGTTAATCTGTCCTCATATGTATTCTGATGCAGTCCCTGCACCATTTTGGTTGCCCTTCTCTGGACTGCCTCAATTTGATTAAAGTCCTTGTGAAGGTGTGGCCTCCAGTACTACAGGCAGTACTCCAGATGGGGCCTAACCAGTAAATATTTTTTTATGGCAGGCAAGGTGTGCTTTTACATTACAGAAACAGGTGACTCCAGCTAGTGATGTTGTTGCAACCATTCATACTTTTTTAAACATAATTTGTCAGGCTAAATTTAACTCCTTTCCTTTAATGCACAATTTCTGTATTGTTGAGGCCACTGTACATAGATCACCAATTCAGGATAAAAATGTTAGTTTCTCAATGTGAAATTCCATAGCTGTTGCTGTTTGTTAAGGAGTTTATTTCTGTTTTCTAAGTATAATATACATTCTGTGTATAACACTATGACAATGAGATTTATGTAAGAAAGTGAAGGGTATATTCATGGAAAGGGGAATAGATATTAATGTTGTATTTTTTTTTTGTTTACCTTATTTTGTGATGTACATTATCTGTATTTTATGTGTATGTACTTTTGAATGTACTGTATGAATTATTTTCTTTAAATAAAATTCCCCTACTCTTCTAGTAGGGGGAACTTCTGGTATCTTGCTAGCCAGCAAGATGGCTGACACTGAAGGTGGTAGTGGAGGAGGAAGTGTATTCATTACCAATGATGTGTGGACAATCTACAGTTCACTGAAGCTATGGAGGAAGAAGTTTCAGAGCCCTTACCTGTTGTTGCTAGACAGGAGGTCTCCTCTGCACCTATACCTGTTAGGCATGTTGCTATGGAAGTTGAAGTTTCTGAGAATGTCAGTCCAGCAGCCCAAGACACTGAAGCTGTACTCCTTGAAAAATGCAAGAAAAGCACATCTCCTAGAACTATTTGCAGAAGAAGAACAAAAATTGAGCAGGGCTGAATGAAGCCTCAAGCCTGAGCCTGCTGTCTCGCTGATGACACTGTCAGATGGGAAACTGACAGCATCACCGCTTTAAAGAACTGCCACTGCTGCGCAGCTGGGCTTACAAAAAGGTAGACCTGATCCAACTCTGCCAGACAGCACAGATGGCACTGACTGGTCTGTGGAAATAATAATCTGGGCAGCTGTTCTGGAACAAAAGCCTGATGGCTGTAGCTAGCTCTCTGGAAAAGCCCCAAGTGCTGGGGGAATAACAGAGGTTGCAAAAACTGAGTTAAAAACACAGTCCTCACAGAAACACTCAGGCCTGACCTCACAAGCTGACTCTCAAATGCAGCCACCACACAAAATGGTAGAAGAGGACTTGAAGAATGCACAGTGTGCAGCTGTCATAGCAGTGGGGCTAGTAAGTACAGTTTTCTCTCCTGTACTTAATCTTTTGCAGTCAGCTGCTTATCCCTGGGGACTGCATCGAGGGAAGAGATGCATACCAGAGTATGCAGCACCTTACCCCACCGGGACACCACAACTGTTTTCCCAGATCCCCCCCAACCCCCAACCCTCTAATACTAACCAGGAGGATAAACTTTGTACTGCTAAGAGCTCTTCCTTCCTGATGTAACCCCATTGACACTGGTAATATTCCTACTCAGCAACCCTCTGATCTCAGAGGGCTTGGGAAACAATCACCACATAAGTGGTTGCCAAGAGGCTGTCCAAAAAGTTTGCAATTTTACAAATATATAAATTCATTTTAGAGAGGTTTTATTTAACAAAAAGGTGGACTGTGTATGCTTTCATTAAGGACTGGGAGCTCAAAACTTAAAAAAGATTTTGTTAGCAAGATAGACGTTGAACATAGTTGAACCATGTCTACGGTATCTGGCTTCAAGGCTAGTGTTCTGTCACACACTGGACTTGAGAAACATAGTAGCTCACAGGTGCTGTGACACACATTTGCATAAAGAAAAGCTACATGTTTTAAAGACCATGAAAAATATACAAAACAGCAAAACGGTAAATGACATCAAAATGTAGCTGCTGTTAAAATAGACATTGCACTGCACAGCTTCCCTTCCTTTCATTCACTGGATTGATGATGATGATGATGATGATGTATGTGCTCCATGGTCTTCCTCTTAAGTCAGTGTCATAAGAAGGACATACACATGTCAGCTCACCTCCTTAACTACCATATGCTGTTTCTTCTGGGAGCCTTTCCACCTGAAAGAGCCCTGCCGGGGGGGGGGGGCCTTACAGGCAGTGAGAAGCATGTAGCCCTGTTCAGATGCAGCTTGCAGCAGAGATACAAGAGAGCACAGGAAGGGGGAAACAATGAGGGTGGAGTGTTTGGACTCTGGGATTAAAAGGTAGGAGAAATGAAGAATAGAACAATAAAAAATGTATTTACCAGTACTCAGGATTGCGCAAATATAAAGCAATATCTCATTTACAGAGGAGTCCTTCATCTAACCATTTTTTACAGCTGGCAGGACTAAAGACCTTAGAGGCCAACTGACTTATCCAGTGTTACACTTGTAGCTAGTGGCATTCTTGAGACTCAAAGCAGACTTTCCCACTTGCAGTCATGGGCTATAAATTTATTTATTTGGTTTTTGTTTACCGGGTAAGGTGCACTAGCCATAGCAATGACTATTTTCAGGCACAACCCGGGAGGTTACAGAACAAAACATTGGAGGCAGTGACAGTACAATGAATACAGTACATAATTTGACAATTGTTGAGGAGCAAAAATACAGTACAGGTATGAGAAATACACTAAAGGTTGGGTAAAATACAGTACAGTTACAAAATAGGTATATAGGAAGGCAAGATAATAAGTAAGTTCAATAAGAGCAACAATCCAGAAACAATTGGAGTAGGTTTAATACAGAGGTGACTGTACACATTCTAATAGTCATACCAGGTGGGTAGATATAGGAGAGCTAGGAATAGAATAGGAGTAGGGGTGCCAGATAAAGTAGGGCAGGATTGAGTAGAGAAATAGAGGGAGCAGTAGGAGGAGTGGACCAAAATGAAATAGAAGGTAGGACAATCATGGAGGAAAAGTGCAGAGCATATTTATTGGGGCAAGTTCTGAGAGATACCACAATAACTTTCCGGGTAGGATCCTGGAATGCTGGGGCAATGCCCACAGATACAGATCTGATTATGGACTCAGGAACTTGTTGTACACCTAGTCCACTTGATCTACCTGTGCCTGATTCTCAAGCACTGGTCAATTTTGTGGCTCGTTGGAATTCTTTCTGGCAATTTGCGTCTATGTGTAGAGGCAAGCAACCTGTAGAGGCATGCAAGTGACCCCAAACTTCAGCTCACAGTAGGCTATTGAGATGTGCTCCAGCAGGCATCCCTTTGATGTACTGAAGGAAAATCCCAATTGTTTGCGTCAAGCCACGAGTATCAGAATTCTGATGCTCTGGGGACTTGCAGCAAATAAAACTCTTTGAAAATCCTGTCCTCTGAGTTACAGTAAGTTTGTTATATCAGGCTAAAGGATTACTTTGTAATATAGACAACCCAACAGGGTCAGCCTTATTTCCTGTAGTGCCCCTAGGTGAACTTGCTATTGGTGCCCCTTCCCAGCAAACATGTTACCCCCCATCTCCCCTGATTATTAAAAACTGTCTGACTCTGCTCAGCTATGTTGCCAACTACTGTTCCTGTGAATCAGTAGAACATGGTAGGGGAATGGTTCCTAGATGGGGTCCTGCAGAACATATGATGTCTTACTTGTCCACTCTTTCTGACTTTGTTCCTTAGTACTTGTTTCCACGACTGTGGCTCTGGAGTTGTAGAAGTATCTCCTAGCTCCAGATGGCAGAATGCCAAGCCTGGGTTGTCATTTTGACTGAAAAGGGGAGTAACAGGGAGTCATGAGATGGCAGCCTTGGAGGAAGGAGTCCTCTCCATGGTACCTGCTAGGATGGGGCAAGGAATTTTACAGCAGCTGAGCAATGTTTTGCATTGATTGCAACAAATGCAGGGTGTTTTCTGCTTGTCCATCCATAAGCCCTTGTCTACCAGTTCATGACGTTTCTAGTTTTGTTCTGTGCTCCCAAGAGACTTTAATTATTCAACTTTAAAACATCTTACTGTTGCAAAGAATCATCAGCTTGTCCACAACAGTAAAATTAGAGGGCATAATCTATGCTCTGTGCTAGGCTGGGGGGCTCTGGGTTGAACTGGGGCAATGTAAAGTAGCATGTCTGTCACCCACAGAGCAGTAAACCTATGGAACAAACTCCCAAATGAAGAAGTGGAGGTGTTTAATTTTTTTCTTAAACTGAAGTTGGATTAGTTTCTCATGGAGAATAGGATTACTGAGTACAGTATTTAATTAATTGGGGAAGGGAAGGTCACAAGGAGAGTATCGCATAAAACAGTTAGTGTGTGTAAGGGGTACAGGTGGCTCACTTGGTCTCAGATTCCCTAACGTTTCCATGACAGACGCTGTTCTCCCATATCATAGTTAGGGTTGGGCAGACTGGATGTGTCATGAGGCCCTTTTCTGTCTATGTTTCTCTGTTTCTTGACCTTATGGAGCACTGGGGGCAACAGCACTAACTCCAGCCCACTGTAGCATAGTGAGCATAAACCAAAATATGGCAGCATACAAATGGATTTATAGCAGGTATCAACATCTGGGAGTGCAAAGAAGTGCATATATTTTTAAAATGGAATGTGAAGTGTTTATTTAATGATTGAGTTTTTGTTAACTGAGTAAACCACACTAGGCCGAGGGCCTATTTTCAGGTGTAACACGGACAAAAAACACAATACAAATATACAAGGTACAATAAAATTATATACATGTAACCACCACCCCCCGGTACTTTACACAGGTAGCTACCCCTGGCACCCTTAACTGGGTGAAGACTTCAGGAAACACATTTAGAAATTGTACCATCCCTAGCTTTGGGAATGTATACCTGGCTCATTATTCTAGAGATCAAGGAGTGGGGGTGTACAAAAGCAAATACAACCTATTATGTATTTACAAAACCAGGTCCTGGAGAGAGAACTTTTTGCTAGAGCTACACTAGATCTATACTTCCGGAGGGATATCCAGTAAATTCACACACAAGAAGCAATAGCATAACTGTCCAGACCAAAATTGGGAATCTAGAGTGTGGCTTTATTCCAAAAGATGTTCTCTAAAGCAAGGGTGGATCTCCAAGGTTTACATATCATGGCACTAGGAACTTGCAAAACAACCAAATGACTGTATTGGACAGAAAACTCTTTGCATTCCCACACTGTAGGACATTGAACCTCTTGGACCGGTATCCCCTTATAGCATAGAACATTTAACATTTCTTAGTGGCACTGGCCACAACTAAGCTTACATTCACTGATAGAACTCTTTCACCTAGTATTCCCATATTTCATAGGACATTTAACATTTCTTCAGTGGCACTGGCCACAACTGAACATTTCTTCTAGTAGCACTGGCCACAACTGAACATACATTTGGCTAGTAACTAGCACAACCCACTTTGGGGGTAAAATCCTCTTCAGACATTGTCCCTATGTCTGAAGTAACCAGGCACCCTTACTGAACCTGTAGTCCTGAACTGTTTACTCCAGATGGGGGTCTGCCCACCCTTTGCTTCCAAATCCATACCCAGCTATTCTTCAGAGTTACACCTTAACATCTTTAACACACTTGGGTAAATGCATAATTGAATGAACTTTTGCATCCAGCATTTAAAACACTGCATTGGTAGTGGAAGAACTAAAGTCCTGAACAATGTGGTATAGTCAACCCTCTGGACATCACACACCTCAGCCAACTTTAAATGAGAACAGTCACAAACTTCTGAATTCACAGAAGAGCTGTGCATTACCCTCTTAGTCAGAGAACACAACAGCACATGTACTTGCTTTCTGCAGCCAAAGTCAGATCCTACTCACTGTTAAACATTTCAGGCAGCTTCAACATTCTGGATCAAAAAGGGGATTGCTCCTAGGAGCCATCCACTAGCAGCCTTTTCACCCCTCTGGGGATGAAAATCAGGAGATCCTGCTGTAGACAACAGTTTTCACCACTTCTGTTGGTAAACTGGAGAATATCAGAACTAGGGTGAGAAAACAGGGCTCTCCTCAGAGCCCTCAAGCTGAACAGTTCTCACTCCTCACACTTCAAGCTGCTGACACACACTGACTGACTGATCACCATCACAAAGATTCTAAAATCCCTCCTCACAGCTGCTATGGCTTATGCTGCTGCCAGAGTTCCAGATGAGCTCACCTCTCTCAACTCAGCTGAGGCCAAGTAAACAAAAGAGTGAGTAGGTGAAAATCGCACTTAACCAGTTAATCACCAGCTGCCTCTCCATGCCTAGCACTGATGCTGAGGGGATTCTAGTAACCCCAGGGGACTGGGTGGTTACATACACATATGCAACATATGCATACTATTAAAACAATGATGATAATAAAAGAGGCCAAGTCAAAAACAATGACATCTAGAATGTGCAATTAAATGTTGTTTCAACAACTGCCCATCAGTTATACCAGACATGAAACTTCTAGCACTCCTGGTTTTCTTTTTTAAAGCAATTCCATTTGGAAGTCTGTTTTTCCAGTGCAATAATTTTAAGTAGTGCTGGGTGGAAACCATGAATTTTGATTTTGCAGACATTTTGCAACATTTCACAACATTTTCCAAAATTCTGACTTTGAAATCTGAATTCCCCAAATGTGTTCTGCAAAAAATTCACCCTGTTCCACTGTCTGAATTACAGAATGATACACATGAACTGCAGAATGACAGTGTTGCAGAATTTCATTCTGCAATTTAATGCATCGATCCATGATACGTGCAATAATTCTACTGTTTTATAGATAAGAGTGATCAGTTCTGCAGAATTTCATTCTACAATGTAATACATATATCCGCAATATGTACACTTGTTTTATTCTTTTGGTAACTGGGTAAGGCCCACTAGGCACAAGTGCTTGTTTTCAGGGGTGACCTGGGAGCACTGGGGAGATTAAGTGACTTGCTCAGAGTCACACAGTATGCAAGTGAAGGTTGTAGGAATCAAACCCAGATCTGCTGAATGGACCAAGCTTATTCACAGCGTATTATTCTAACCTCTAGGCTATACTGCCAGCCCCATTATTATATCCCCAATATTATTGTTTATTCCATTATTCCACAATTCTAACTCAGAATTTTGTGAAAGTTGCCAAAGTGCTTTCCAGAGTTTCTTAAAAGCAAAATTCTGACTTTTGCCATAATTCAGATGGCAGGATTTTATTTTCACACTGCACTAGTTTCAAGTTCCAAATATTAGTAAAACAATCTTTGGGGTTTCCTTTTGATTCATAGAAGTCTGTATCACCCATTAGCATTATTCATTGTGTTGAAATGGCAACTGAAAGGCAAAAACCAAAAACAAGAAAGGGCTTCCTCTTAGATGACAAGCAAAGACAAAGATAGCACAGACTGAGGTTTGCTTTGGCAGTGTGCTATCAGTAGCCAGAGACCACAATATGAAATCATCATTGTCTGTATTTCTTATGTGTTTAAAGTTGTCAACAACAAGGTCTCCTAGCAATAGGATTATATATATATATATATATATATATATATATATATATATATACAGATTCATCAGTTAAGAAAACAAAACACTGAATGGGAAATATTGTTACCATATTAAAAAATGGACATGTGTGGGCTGCTACTTTGTACTTTTAATAACCTGGTCATGGACCACCAACTGGAGTCATCGAGACTTTTTCCCATATATTTTTGTGTATAATATGTTTACTGATTGTGAAAAAGGACATATACAGACAATATATAATAATAGGTTACACAACTTGGTAGACATACAGGTTAACAAGACAGTTCAGTCTGCATGTCATTTCGCAAATAGTACAATTTCAGGAGGTTAGTAAACATAATGAATCAAGTATTTGTTTTCAGGGGTACAAAGACATTCCCAGGGATCCTAGATTAGACCTCTGTGGATGATTACTGCCTCTGCCTGAGGCAAGGAGTCTAAGTATGTGCCTCAACATCTAATGAATAGTTCCTCCCGGCCCTTCAGAGTGGAAGTTAGCTGCCCTAGTGCCAGATTCTGCAGAACAAGGGTCTTCCATTGCGAGAGGATTGAAGTGACACATAAGACCCATGAATTTTGAATGCAGTGGTATGCTAGTGTGTGAAACACCCTGAGCCACCTTGGATAGGGTTCCCATCCTTCCTCTTTCAGATCCTCCATACCCTCCATACCCAACAACAGAGAGAGGATCACACAGGCCTAATCATGTAGCGAGGTCCAAAGCCTCCCTTGCTCAAAACTGTTTTAGTGTACCACATTCCTAAAAGTAGTGTTTATAAGTACCTAAGGCCGTCTTGCACCTTCCACAATTTGGGGAGATAGATAGGTTGAACTTGTGCACTACACTGGGTGAACAGTACAGCCTTTGGAGAAACTTGTATTGGGACTCTTTAGGCCTGTTACAAATGAATAGGCCCATAAACACCTTCAGGATAGCACCCCACTGTTCTTCCAGGATGGGGGTTCCCAGGTCCCTCTCTCACTGCCCTTTAACCCTACCCGAGAGATCAGGCAGAAAAGTTGTATTGTTTTACCTAATATTGTTTTATGGGTTTTATCTAATATTGTTTTGTGGGTTTTATCTAATATTGTTTTGTGGGTTTTATCTAACATTGTTTTGTAGCTATGTCTTGCCTTAAGTTGCAGTGCATATATACTGGGTGTAACATTTCCTTTGTCCTTTGTATCTTTGATCTCTGTTTTTGGTCTCTTACTGTGGAACTTATGTTTTCATGTTTGCAGCTTTAAAACTAGTAAAAATCGTTATGGCAAAAAAAAAAAGTTCTATACTGCTTGGCCAGCTTGGCAATATGGCCTTTGGTCAATGTTCTGGAGCAGCAGGAAGTGTGTTTTAAAACCACTAGTGGTGAAGCGCCTCAGGGTCCCTACTTATATAGGTACCTATATATACCTGTATTGGAGGCAGTATAGCACAGTGGTTTAAGGCTCCGAGCTGGAGACCTGGACATCTGGGTTTGAATCCCACAGCCCCCACTTGCATACTGTGTGACCCGGAGCAAGTCACTTAACTTCCTTGTGCTCCAAGGTCACACCTGGAAACAAGCTTTGGCTTAGTATGCTTCTCCTGGTTAAATCATTTCCCTTTTTCTTTTCCACCTATACTTCTGCCATATGCCTTTACCTCGAAGTATTGGTGGGAGTGGGGAAGACCCATTCATTCTTGCAAACTTGCAAAGGTCCAGATGCCCTCCCTCGTATGTAAGTCCCCCAAGCACCTATGCCCCATTCCTCCCAATCATTAAATCCCCAGCCTTGCAAGCCAGAAAGGAATTCAGGATTGCCTGCCGCTGAGATCAATAAACCTTTATCTACCACCACCCCATGTCTCTTTTTAGACATCTCCTATGACTCCAAGGTGTATTGCACTAGGGAATTGGGAGAGGCCCCTTGATTATAGGGACATCTACCCCAAGATACCAGCTATACTGAGAGTCTCCCTGTACAACCTTCCTCCTTTGTCTAGTCAACTGGCAGCTTCACCTTTTTTCACCTAGTCTTGAATATATCTATGCTGAATCGTGACATGGTACCCTCTCAGGTCAGGAAAGCTTAGACCCCCCACACTCCACCCCACTTAGAGCTATGGAGGCTCAATCTGGGCTACTTGCCTTGCCAGATAAGAGTGGTAAACCCCCATTCCAGTCTTTTGTGATCTGTGTTGATTGGTCCCATCGGCAGCATCTGGTTTACCTATAGCGGTGTGACAGCCACCTCACCGACATCCCCAACAGTGACAACTGCAATGCCGAGTGTCAGCATTGCACTGTCGGGGATGTCACAGTGGTTTTGTCAGGGGACTGTGCCCCTGAACCCACCATGTGTGAGGCTATGCCCCCCACTGCCCCGGTCTCTAGGATCTATGAGTCAGAATTGTCTCAGGGGAGAGGACGACACATCGGTGAGGCAGTTCTGCTGCCAGCAGAAACCATCACAGCGACCCGAGATATTTGCTTGATTCCTGTTGCTGGGATGGTCTTCACACTAGCGGTTTTGATCTACCATCAGTATATGCAGCTGGTGTAGTACACACAGCAGCTGAGGCAAAATATTAACTTTTAAAAGGTTGATGCGGCCTAACCAGGAAATGGGCAGCACCCTCCACCTCTCCAAGTCTGCCAGTACTGTGACACAAGGGCTTGAAGTTAAGGCCATAAAAGCTGACCAGCTCCTTGCCTACTTTAATTCCAAGGTACGTCAGGGATCTCCCCACTGCCATTAGGCCCCATATCTCCCTAGCCCAGCCATCTGGAGTCTTCCCAGTCATCAATAATTCCAATTTATGTAAATTTAACTTATATCCAGAGAACACTGCAAAGTCTCGGATAACCTGTAGGAGAGCCGACGTGGATTCTCTGGGGTTAGTAATAAACAGCAACAGGTCATCAACATACAATGTAAGTTTATGCTGATGTCTGGATGTTCCCTGAGCCCTCCTGATCTCCATACTGGTTCTAATTTTAATAGCTAGCAGCTCTATGACCAGAGAGTGCGGGAAGAGGGGCAGCCTTGCCCCCAGCCTCAGAAAATCCAGAAATTCTCAGAAAAGCCCCCATTCACCAGTATTTGTGCCCTTGGACCCTTCCCTTGTACATAATCTTTACCATATCTTCACACTCATCCCCCAGCCCAAATTTCTGTAACATCCCAAACAGGTACTCCCATTGAGTACAGTCAGAAGCTTTTTCAGTGTCCATCAACAGCATGAGTGCTGTGCCCAGACACCATGAACCCCTCCATAAATTCAGCATTTTTACTGAACACTTTATCCCAGACTGCCTAATTTAAGTAATATAAATTTGGCTCTTCTCCATTAAACAGTTAATAGTGCCAACAACAGCAGAAAGGAAATGTTATTTATATTTGAAAGCAGTCAGTTGCATTTTACTTCTGAAGTACGATTTATTTTCCTTGTGCTAAGAAACAGAGCTTCTATTTGAAACTATTAAGTGTGATACACAGAACTGCACTTTCCCTCGATACTGGCCTCACTTGTGGGATTTTATGGTCAATATGGTATGCATCCGCATCTATGAATTCAAGGAAAATGGCTGTTTTTTATGGGCCAATCACAGATGCTTGCTTCTATGCTTTTATTGACTGGTATTTTTTTTTCTTTAGGCATTCTTATTGCTTCTCAGTTTGTGATAATAAGGGATGGCAGTGGGGGGGGCTTTCTATACCACTGTCTCCCCTCATCCTCCCTACCGCTTCGCAGTTGGGTCCTGCTACTTTTTTTTTTGTTTCAGCTTTTAGCATGTATGGCTGTGGCATGATTTCATTGGTGGTCCTCCTTTCAATCACCCACTCACCCCCAATCAGTGCCTGCACCTTACAGATGTCACAACTGCAAAATCTGCTCCACTGCTACTATGTGCCCAGTAAAAAGCGGAGGGCAAGCACAACAAGACTGGAATCACACAACTACTAATATCCAAAAAGACTTTATTGTAATGCAAAAAAGTTAAACTTTCTTTTTTTTATTTATTATTTATTTATTTGATTTTGGTGACCAGGTAGGCCTACTGGGACCATTACAATACCTTTTTCAGAAATGACCCAGAAAGTAACAGGAGGTAATTGTTCATATAATAACATACACTATACGATAAATTGTTCACATTACAACGTTCAGCAATATTCAACAGTTGTTAATGCATACAAAAAGCATACAGATAGCAGAATTGGATTGAACCAAGGCCCTGACTGGATTCGCAACAAGAGTATCATGGGGGTGGTGGGGGTGGTGAGTATAAGATAGTATGCTTAAAAACACCAGCATTAAAATGAGAGTATTTATTAAGTGCAAACACTACAAAAAAAAATGATTTACAAAAAATCTACTAAAACATCATATTTGCAAATCTATGAATGTATAGTCAAATGAATACATAAACAGATAGCAGGGTTGCTGATCCCAGTAAGGCGCTGGTTCAAGAGGCCTTCAAAAGTCCATGTGTGCATATTTACTCTGGTGCAAGAGGTGTGTTATTTCTTCAGTCCTCCACACAATATAGAGAAAAAGAAAATACAAACAAGTTAATCATGCAGCCCATATGCATAAGAGTAAAAACTACACTATAAGAGACATATTATTTTATTTATAAAGAGCACAATGTCTATACAATCATTTAAACCAGGGCTTGTCAAATCTACCAATGCATAGCTTCAAAATAAATCTCTTTGAAATAATTTATGTTCAAGATTCCCCCCTTGGGGTCCAACACCCACTTTTTCAACTCCACAGAACTTGAAAGTGTGAGCTATCATCATCCCTCGTCTTTGCAACAATTAGTCCTTTTGGACTCTTGCGCCTCTGGGAAAGGAGGAAAAGAAGAAGAGAGGGAAGGGAGAGTCTAGAAACAGGCAGGAAAAGATGAGGCTCCTTCAAGTCCCCTTTAAGTGAGAGAGACAAATGGAAGGAGTGGATAGGGAGGAGGAGGAGGTTGCTCCAGAGACGGGGTGAGACGAGGAAGAAAGCCTGATTGTCCAGCAGTCTTATGCAGGGGGAATGCAGGGGCATTGAATAAGTGAAAGGGTGAAGATGAGGAAAGGGAAGGGGAGAAGAGTGAGAGGTAGCAGGAAAAGGAGAAGACCAGGGACAGGATTTTCTGCACTACTTGTAACATGATAGACCACAGAATGCACGATGTAACTATGGCACAAGTGCCACAAGCTGCATGCCAAACATTACGCATACATCATTGTCTTACTGTAAAGGGAGGAAAGTGTAGTAAATATGGCAAAACATTTGCAAATAGCATGAAATATTTTGCCACATTTGCCATGATGCAAGCTGTTCCCAAACCCAGGATTTGCACTAGATTTGTGTGCTTTAAAAAAGATATCTCCAGTGTTTGGAGAGGAAAGTGAAGCAGTGAAGGGTGTGCCACATCTCAAGGGAGGGGAAGTTAGCACCAAGACCCAGTAAGGTAGGGAATATTGGTGGATACCTGCCTGCCCAGGACTGTGATGTGGCCCGACTCCACAGCCTGAAGAGTCCTATTGAGCTTAGATAATGGGTTGGACAAATTAAAAACAATTTCTCTGATAAAAAAAGATAAATAAATATAATAAAAAAGCCATACAAAAATAATAATATAATGCTTTGAAAAAATGTCAAGCAGTCCCTCCGCAGATGCTTTTTGCCTGCCAATCATCTACCTTTCTACACATTCATAGAAATGTAGAAACATGGAAACACAGAATTTGATGGCAGATAAGGACTGCTTGGCTCAACCAGTCTGTTCATTTTTCCCTACCTGTATTATTGCCACAGATCATACTTGATCTACAGCACTTTCTCCCTCACCCCTTATTTTCCACTATGATTCCCTTGTGCATATCCCATGCATTCTTGAACTCCACCACTGTTTTACCCCCACCACATCTGCTGGAGGACTCAGGAATCCACCATTCTTTTTGTGAAGAAGTACTTTTTCACATCTTTCCTGAATCAATCAATCAATCAATCAAAATCTTTATTTATCTAGGTGGGCACCATTGAGCAAGGCTCATTTGCAAGGTGGACCTGGTCATGAATACATCAAAGTACAGCACAGAAGCAGGTATACAAAAAGCAATAATATACAAGGAAGAAAAAGTATATACAGTGTATACAGTACAATACAAGGTTGAAATAAATAAAAAAAAACAGCATTATTTTACAACTGAGGTCAGCAGATGTACAATCAACCATAGGCATACAGGAGTTATAAGCAGAGATCTTTTGAGTGAGGCAGCTGGCAACTACACATATAGAGGAAAGAGGCTGTGTTTGTGGTGGCAGGTTAGAGAGGTAAAGAAGAGGAGGGATATATTACCGATGACTGGGGGAAAAATTGAGTTAAAACCACAGAAAGTGACGATGGCTGTCATTTACTTGTTTATTATGATAATGACGGAGATAGGGTAGATAATTGGGACACTACTATGGATGGGGTGGGATTTTAGCAAGGCTGGAGTGGACAGAGAAAGGCGGGTGCAGCAGGAAGAATTAATAGGGAAAGAGTGAGAGCCAGGGGTAGAAACATGGTGGCGTCAGGATGGAAAGGGGGAGTTGTGGAATTAGTGGGCTAGCAGAGAGGAAAACATTTGCAAGGTGCTTTCATGTAGCGATTGTAGAGCACCTTGAAGATATTCAGGCTAACAGGGCAGCTCAGCTTCAAGTTCCTTTGCAAACCGTTCCACAATGTGGGTAAAGAGAAGCTTAGAGCAGCTTTGCCAAAATGAATTTTGACCCTTGGAACTTGGAGGGCAATTAGGGAATAGCTTCTTAGAGCGTAGGTGCCTAATGCACTCCGAGGAATACAGTCTGAGACATATGAGGGGAGCTTGTTGGTCACCACTCTGAAGGCCCATAGGGCGGCATTTCTATTCCTTCTATAGTGAAGGGAAGTCCAGCCTAACAATGAGTACAGGGAGCAGTGGTGTGTGGAAAGTGGAAGGCCAGTAATGAACCTGATAGCTCTGTGGTAGAGGGTGTCCAGCTTAGCCAGTACAGAGGCAGGGCAGTTGCTGTAGAGCAGGTCCACGTAATCTATTAAAGATAGGAAGGTAGCTTGAACCAGTTGAATCTTGGCCTCCTTTGTGAGCAGGTGGTTAATTCTGTAGAATAGTCCTAATCTTTGCCTTAGATTCTTCTGTATTTCTTCGAGATGGTCAGCGAAGGAAAGTTTATGATTGAGACAAACTCCTAGATATTTGAATTTAGCTACATACTCTAGTGTTTCTCCAAGAACAGTGGTAATTTGTGGGATAGCTCCCTTCCCAGCAGGAATTGCCGCATGCAAGGAGGGGGAGAAGAGCATGGCTGTTGTCGTTTTCACATTGAGCAAAAGCTTTTTGTTTATGAGCTGGTATTGTAGAAGGTTAAATTCAGCTTGGAGGTCTTCACAGGCAGCTTCCGGCATGGGGTGACTCAAGTACAGTACAGTGTCGTCCGCGAATAAGTGGATGTTGGCTTTTTTGTTGGGGTCATTGATGTTGTTAATGTAAACTGCAAAGAAGAGGGGACCAAGGATAGAGCCCTGGGGCACGCCCGTCAGCATAGGTTTTAATGGAGAAAGATCACCTTCAGCTTTAACCTGCTGCTTCCATTCTCCGAGGTAGCCTGCAAACCAGCACATGGATTTATGGTCCAGGCCTTAGATGCTTAGGGAGGAAAGAAGCAGGTGGTGATTGACTGTGTTGAATGCCTTACTAAGATCCAAGAAAATAGCACAGACATGCTTCTTGTCAAGGTCTAGGAACCAATCATTGGTCTCCTTAGCTAAGGCTGTTATGGTGCTGTGCTTTGCTTTGAATCCAGGCTGAACCGGGTTTAATAGGCTTCTGGATTCTAAGTATACCCCTAGCTGGGCACACACTATTTTTTCTTGTAATTTAGACAGGATGGGGATGAGGGGAATTGATCTGTAATTATTTAGATCACAGGGGTCACCTGCTTTTACTAGAGGGATGACTAGCTATTTTCCATTGAGGGGGGAGGCTACCCTGGGAGAGTGACATGTTGAATAGGCGGGTGATTGGCACTGCAAGCACTTGGTAGGCACATTTCAGATAGTATGGCTCTATGAAGTCGGAGCCTGCTCCCTTCCTGGTGTCCAGTTGCAGAAGTAGGTCTTCCACCTGTTTTAGAGAGACAGGCAGGAGGGAGAATGCCTCCTCAGTAGAATCTACCCACCTCCAGCTTTATAGCATATCCCTCTGTTCTTGAGCACCCTTTTTCTGATAAATACTTCCCTTCTTTACATTATTTACCCTTATAAGGTATTTAAAAGTCTCTATCATATCCCCCCCCCTTTCAGAGTGTGCATATTGAGGTCCTTTAGTCTCTCCTTGCAGGACATTTGATGCAGACCCTGCACCATTTTGACTGCCCTCCTCTAGGCTGCCTCCACTCTGTCTATGCCCTTCTAGAGATGTGGTCTCCAGGACTAGACACTGTACTCTAGGTGGGATCTTACCAGTAATCTATACAGAGGTAGCATCACCTCCCTCTTTCTGCTGCTGATATTAGAGGTGGGCGAAATTAGCAAATTCCAAAGTCATGGAATTTTCACAAAATTCTGTGACATTTTTGTGGAATGTTCTGAAATGTTGTAATTTGACAGAACTTGATCAATATGAAAGCTATGGGCGTGCTGTTTGGCATGCATATTGTCTGGTACATGCCCTAAAGGCTTGCCATGTTTCATGATATTTGGATGAAGGGTGGGGCTGTTATAGGGGCTCAGTGTCTAGCAATTTAATATTCATGTGAAAATTTCTGAAAATACTTCTATGCTTACAACTTAGCCACCTTTAAAGCTAGATAATTGAAAACTTAGATACATGCTTTCTTGGAAGATTCATAGAAATTGCTAAATAGAGATTGTAAGGTTTAGTTATGGCCTGCTTTCCAACATGACTTCCAGGGTCTCGCTTCCAAACCCAGGTCGTCAGCATGACGTTCTGATGCTGGACCATGGTGGTTGCCTTAAAGCCTAGTATTTAGGGTCAATGAACCTAATAACACTGGTGATATTCTGTTGTCTAGCTTTAAAATTATACGGCTTAAAATTCAGTAGTTAACATAATTGTGAAATATAATTTTAAAATGCCTGAAAGTTCGGAGGCTTATAACTCAGTTACCTTTAAGGCTATAGATCTGAAACTTGGCACACATATTTATGAGTATGGGTAATGTCACCATACCAAATGTGGTGCAATTTGCTTCAACTCTTTTAGTTTATGTACAGTAGTTGTTAACTGTAATTTTAACATTTTCAAAAATTTGGAGGCTTATAGCTCAGTCATTTTTACAGATACACGCTGAAAGAATGCTATTGGTTACAGATGTACGAAATGCATAATTAACTAAAAATACACCACTCGAATGCATGGTCCAAGAATTCATTGTCACTTGCACTTGTCATTGCAGTTATGTACTGTGATTCCTCTATGCAACCATGTGTTTATACCATAAGTAAGTGTAAATCGGTACCGCCACTTCTGATCCTCCCCGCATAGCTGAGTGCCTCAATATGGCTTTCTCAGATCTGAGCTCTGTCTTCTCCAGCTACTTTTTCAACCCTATCCCTGCCTCCACCCCCCCACCTCAGATTTCCCCCCTTTTTACCTGAGTGCCATATCACCCCTTGAAGCCAGGCCTTATCTGCAAAAAACCTTAGCTAGCAACAACCCCAGCTGTGATCCCCTGGACTCAAGGATTCTCCGATTAGTCCTAGATACTGTACTAGCCCCTCTCACCAACCTTTTAAACCAGTCACTATGTCTTGGTCAATTTCCCTGTGCCTGGAAAATTGCAGAAATCACCCCTATCCATAAGAGTGGAGATCGAACCTCCCCTAACAATTTCAGGCCCATCTCCATTCTTCCCCCTCTTTCCAAAGCACTAGAAAAAATAATGGCCATTCAGATCTCCGAGCATCTGGCCAAATACGACTGGCTGTGTCCAGAACAACATGGATTCTGCCCTGGACACAGCACCACTATAGACCTCCTTTAGTTCTCCCAGCACCTCCACTCTGCTCTCAACCCTAGTCATGTTGTTGGTGCAGTGTTCATTGACTTTTCCAAGGCCTTTGACAGTGTCTGTCACCCCCTCCTACTTGACTCCGTCCACCAACTGGGCTTCTCCCCTGGCCCACTGGCTTGGTTCACCAGTTAACCCTCTGCCAGATCACAGCGTGTAAAGGTAAACTGCACCCTGTCCAATACCCTGTCCATTTGCTCGGGGGTCCTTCAGGGTTCCATCCTGGACCCTGTTCTATTCAGCCTATTTCTCAATACCCTCCTCAGCTCCTGCTCAGGCAATATGATATTCTATGCCGATGATGCAGTTCTCCTTGCCTCCCACCCTGACCCTGCATCTCTTCAGGAATCCCTGCAGCACACATTCAACCAAGACAAAAAGTGGTTCCTTGACCACTGACTGGTCATTAACTTCAAAAAAACAAATCTCTGCTTTTGTTCACATCACCAGAATAAGGCCAAAAATGCCCCCCTCTGCATTCTCCCAAGTAATGCTCACCCTCTTGAGCAGGTGTCATCCTACAAGTACCTGGGCATCACCTTCAACTCGGCTGTTACATTCCACACCCACATCAATACCCTGTCCTCAGCCATAAACTCTTGGATTGGTCTTCTCTATTGCCACAGAGATTGTGTCTCCCAAACTGCTCTCTGAATGGCCATCAACTCCTCCATCCTGTCCCTAGTGGACTACGGCCTACCTATCTATGCTGTAGCCAACAATACCACCCTCACCAGAATCCAGACCTTGATAAACAAGGAATGCAGGCTCCTGACCGGTGCATCCCTCTGCATCCATACTTGCCTGCTCTATTCCACTGCCAAACTGCTCACCTTGGAGGAGCGCCTGTACTACCAAACCTGCTTACTTGCCAAAAAATCCCTGCTAGGACTCTCCCCCCCAAGGGTCACCATGTCCCTGAGGCTTGCATCCCCATCCATTGCCACCCATAGCTCAGTTAAGGCTACCTTTCTGGTGCCTCATACCAAGACCTCTCTAGCTCAGAGGTCCTTCCACAACCTGCACCCACATGGTTCAACTCCCTCCCGCTCTCTGTCACTAAGTGTACCAAAATTGGTCCCTTTAAAGTTGCTCTACGTAACCACCTCTTTGGTGCCCTAAGCTGTAGTTGCCCTTAATCAACCTAATGTTGGGGTCCCTCCCCGTTTCTTGCCCATAGCCTTGACAATGTCCATTGGCCTGCTTCCACCCTTTTTTTTTGTACGATTGCTATTTATTGCATGTAACTTTATCCCATGAACCACTGTTATATTGTGTTCTTTTTGTTACCTGTATTGCACCTGTATGTTACCACTGTTGTATCTCACACTGTAATCATGTCTACCCTCCCTGCAATGAGGTACCTTTGTAAATGAGTCCCTGACTCAAAGGTTGTAAATCCGACTTTCAAAATAAATAAATAAAATAAGTGTGAGCTATTTCAAGAATACTTAAAAATATTAACAGCTAAAAAAGATTGAGATATGACAATTGGTACACTTCTGTATGGCACTGGAACAGTCAATGTACTGAATTTGGTGCAAGTTGGACAAATACTTTTTAAATTAGATGGAAATAACCAAAATCACAATTTTGGTGAAATCTCACAAACTTTTCATGGAAATTTCACGAACTTTCATGGAAGCAAAATTAGCTTTTCACCAGAATTTTGCTGGCAGAATATAACATTTGCCCATCCCTAGTCGATACCTCTTTCTATTCATCCCAGCATCCCACTAGTCCTTCTGACTGCCTTGTCACAGTGCGTGACCACCTTTAGGTCATCAGATATGATTCCCCAGTTCTCTTTCCTGTTTGGTAGTCATCAGTACCACTTCACCCATTTTGTACGCTACCCTTGGTTTCTGTGCCCTAAGTTCATCATTTTGCACTTTTTTGCACTAAAACCCAGCTTCCATACCCTTGGTCACTCCTCTAGTTTTCTCAGGTCTCTCCTCATCCTTTCCACCCTCTTTGAAGTGTCCATCCTATTGCAGATTTTGGTGTAATCCACAAAGATGGTAGATCTTTCCTTCCAGCTCCTCTGCATTGTCACTTGTAAAGACATTAGGGAGGACCAGTCCCAGCACTGATCCCTGAGGCACCCCTCTGGTTACCCTCCCTCCCTCAGAGTGAACTCTGTTTACCACCACTATCTGTTTCCTATCCCCTAACCAATTTCTTAACTTGTTTCCCACTTTTGCATCCGCTCTTAAGCTACCCATTACTTAGTAGTCTCCTATGTGTCACTAGAAGGTTTGATTGTTTACAATGGAATTTAAAAGGACACTGTTAGCTATTGACTGTTGTTTTTCATTCCATTATAACAAAAGTGGTCGCACTCCCTGTAGCCCTCTAAATGGTGCTATAATGATTATACCTGCTTGGGATATCAGAACATTAAATATATTTTTTTTAACTTTTAATGTAAATTGAAATCCTCGCAGACCACTCTTATCTGTGACCACCCGAGACTGATGCATGATCACATATGAAAATAGAGCTGAAGTGTCGGCAGGCTCATCCATGGTTGAATTTTATCAGTTTCACTCGCCATGAGATAAACACTGAATTAGGTAACATAAGTTAAGCTGAGCTTATTCTTATAGTTCTTTTGCAGAAACGTGGGGTGTATTATAAGTAAATCTGTATTTGAAAGGCAAGCTGTGACTCTGGGTATATACATCAACGCTCCTTCTGATGCACATGCCCAGTGTCACGGCTTGACTTTCAGGTGCGGATTTACCTGTAAAACGCCCCTTGTTTCTGCAAAAAAGTCACAAGAGTAAGTTCAGCTTGTGTTATATTGCTTAATTCAGTGTTTATACCATGTGGCTTAAAAACTGATAAAACTCATCCATGGATGAGCCTGTTGGTGCTTTGGCACCATTTCCATATGTGAGCGCACACCAATGTCGAGCGGCTGCAGATAACAGTGGTCCGCAAGGATTTTAATCCACTTTAAAAATGAAAAAAAAAGAATAATAATTTTCTGACATCTTGAGCAGGTATATACATTTCAGGGCAATTTAGAAGGCTGCAGGAAGTGCGAGCAATTCTGCCATAGTGGGATAAAAAATATCAGTCAAAAGCTGACAGTGTCCCTTTAAGAATTCTAAATTCTGCAGTATTCCTCTAGCAGAATGCTGACTCCCCACACAAACAGAAAAATATGGAATGCTAATATGGCATACATGAATTAAAAATTCTGCAGTATTCCACTGGCATACAGTCACACAATCACTCACAGGCCTCATATGGAGCCAGAGCCTCAATTTTTTTCTGGGGCAGGGTTAACAGCAGAGATTTTTCTTTCATGATGGTTGGGATATGAAGGTGCTTTTTCATGGTCATCAATGAAATACCAGAAATGAAAACTTTAATAGTGTTTGATTTTTTAAATTTGTTTACATGTGTTTTTTTTTTTAATTTAAGAAAATGTTATTTTTAGGGCCTAGCTGAAAGCTTGTATGTAAAAGTAAAGGTGGCAGCTGTGTTGATGGTGGAAATCAGAAATAAGTGAAGTGGCTTATTAATTTTATATGTGATTTGCCAGAATTCCAGGTAATGTGGCTGTACCTTTTCTTCACAGTGTGGTATTGGCAAATAATCTTGGAATGACAATGGCCAGTCAAAATGGTGTATCTTAGTTGCCCATTGTTTTAGAGAGATTAAGTTAAAGAGCAGCTGACACCTTCAGGAGAACTTTACCAAAACATAATATTTAGGTGCAGTCCAGCTTGTATTTCACATTAGTTCTGTATTCCTCCTCCCCATTATTTATTACTGGTGTAATGTGCATGAAAACCGGGGCTTTGCTACTGAAGAGTTAATCTATTCCTGTTGCTGTCTGCATATCTGAGGTCATAATGTACTGCTTGTGACATTACAGTAACTCCTATGGCAACAAACGGTGATGTCACAACAGAGAATTATGACTTGAAGTAGGGAGTTAGCTGTAGAGGTAAATAAACCCTGACGGATAGAGATTATGTATTCATGCAAATGTCCTTAGTAAGGAATACTGGGGAGGAGGACTCTTTAGAATATATATGAAATGGAAGCTGAATTGTACATTATTATTATGTTTTTCAAAGTTTTTTAAAAGGCTTCAGCAGCTCTTTAAATGAAGTAGCCAAATGACAAATGAGTGGATGGGGGGTCCGGTCTGTTAAGTATGGATTTGGGGATGGCACTATAAACCACATCTGTTTAGTCAACAACTAGCAGGATCATCGTGAGGATACCATTACAGTAGACCAAGAGTGGCAGGCAGGTAGGATCTGTTGAGTACAGAGTGCCAAGCTCAAGATGGATCTTTTTGTGCATGGTTTTAATGTGAGAGGAGAAATCCAAGTTTTGATACAACTGCATATTGAGCTACTTCAAGTGGGGCATTTCTTTAAAGGGGGCATTATCAACAGTCATAAAGACTGGGGTAGGGGGAAGCCTAGATTGCCACTGCCTGATGCCAAAGGTCGTGGAGTACATCCTGTTGACATTTATAGAGAACTGATTTGAGCAGAACCACCATCAACATTAATTACCACATTTAAAACATTTGGATGTTGCAAGGGAAATATCAGTGCCAAACACCATTGCCACAACTCTGCATGGTCTGTTACTGTTGTTTTTGAGATTTATGTATCGATGTACATCACATCTACTTTACAGGGAGCTCTTGGACTTGCCTCTATGCATCTTGTACTTGAGTAAAGGAAATCACAAGAAGCGACACCCTCTCATCACCTTTTGTCCTAGTCATTTTATAAGGTGTAATTGTCTGAATCTTTTGACTCAGAGTATTTTGCCCAGCTCTGTGAGTAGATTCAGAGGCCTTCTAGAATATTTTGTATAGTACTCTTTGTGTCCTATGTGGTCATGTAGAGCTCGGGTACAAAAGAAATTGATCCAGTCATGCCTTTGGTACCAAGGCTTTGCTGGCATCACTGTCCTCCTGCCTTCTACTTAAGACTGTGATGGCTCTTTCTGGACCATATTTGGATATTTGTTGGAAGTCAGAAGGATCAACACATTTATTTAGTGTGATCTTTCTACTCTGATGTGGTTAATTTTAATACTATAGTTTAAACCCTTTCTGTATGTGCCTTTGGTGGTGTCTGATATTGAGAACCTAAGTGTCATTTGTGGGTATCCTGTCTGTTTTGGTAGGTACTTTATTTTCTTTGTTAAACAGCTGAGTATACCTATTGCCTAATACTTTATAGTACAATGTATCTTTTGCTCAGTCTCTGATTTTTCTTCTTTCTCCAATGTTTTAGAACTGTTTAGTTATTGTGGCAGAGGTGTGGTACTGTGTTCTTCTTGTAGTTCAAGGTGCTTTTGAACTGCTGATTTCTATTGGTTTAAATGACTACATTTTTTTTTCTATTTTAAAAAGCTACATCAACTTGGTTTGTTGTCACCTGTTTGTTGTTGCTAAGTAGCAGATGTTTTGCATTGTGCTCTGATTCTGTGATAGAAACTGTATTAGTAGAAGGTAGATTATTGTGATTGTAGTTACCTTTTGATGGTAAGGATAAAGAGGTGAGATAGAAGTGTATGTATTTCAAATATTATAGAGGAACAGTGGCAGGATTTTAGGACAGTAAATTAATAAAAAGGAACTAGGAGAGCTTCAGTAGCAGACAAGTAGTGGAATAGCAGTATAACTGCAGTATAATGTGGGAGTGGTGCAATGCAGTGGCTGTGGGGCAGCCATATTCAGGCAGATCTTCTGGACACTGAGGTGCTGCCCTATCTGCATGCATCTTTCTGGACTGCGGGATGAGGTAGCCAGACTCAGAGCGGAAGTAAACTGGGTCAGGAGTACCATCACCCCTATCCAGAGACCACTCAGTCCAATGCAGCTGCTTCAAAGGATGCAGAGAACAGGAGTACTTGGATGACAGTGGGCTCAGGAAGGGTTAGACCAGTCAGGCAGAGGCATCCCAGATCCTATTCCACTAAGAACTCATATGCCACACTGCCAAACAGGGACAACCAAATAGAGGTACCCAGAGAAATGGAAGGAAAGGATGTGAAGTTAGCCAGTGCAAAAGATGGAGATTAGTGCCCAGGAGGTGGATAGGCAGAATAGGGGCAAAATTCAGCAGAAAGGCAGACAGCAAGGTGAACCAGGATAAAGGACAACCAAGGAAGGGGCTGGGTAGAACAGCGAAACAGTCTAGGGAGGTCAAATCATGGAAAGTCATGTGTCAAATGCCAGGAGCCTTAGCAACAAGATGGAAGATCTGGAGGCTGTCATGGTGCAGTCAGACCTGGACATTGTGGCCATCACTGAAACCTGGTGTAATGATATACGACTGGGAGTTGGCCATACCTGGCTACAACATATTCAGAAGAGACAGGGCAGGCAGGAAGGGAGAAGGAGGAGCACTGTATGTGAAAATGACATAAGGGCCACAGAGATCCAGGAGGAACAAAATGGGGGAGAGATACTGTGGGTTAAGCTGGAAAGGAAAATGGGGCCAGCCATCCACACAGGTGTGGTCTATAGACCACCAGCCCAGGAGGAAGAAACAGATAGGGAGCTGATGCTAGCCATCCAGAGGATGACAGACAAGGGTGAGGTAGTACTGGTTGGAGACTTCAATATTCCAGACGTGGACTGGAGCATCCCAGCAGCAGCATCAACTAGGAGCAGATTTATCCTGGACTCCCTTCAGGGTGCCTTCCTCAAGCAACTGGTCATGGAACCAACTCGCAGAAGGCAATACTGGACCTTGTGCTCACAAACAGGGACAGTGTGATGGGGGTAAGAGTGGGGAGCACCTGGGAACAGTGACCACCAGTCACTGTGGTTTGAAATCACAGAAAGAGCAGAACCAAACCACAGAAAACACGTATCCTGGATTTTAGGGGCAAACTTTGGGAAAATGGGAGATACTTGAAAGAGGCACTAAGGGAATGGGGCAGGAATCAGGAGTTGAGGAACAGTGGGAAGTATTTAAATGGGGATTACAAGAGCAACAGAATTATGTATTAAGCAGGTTAGCAAGAGGAAAAGGAAGAGGAGACCATTATGGTTTTCCAAAGAGGTAGCAAAGAAAGTGAAAGCCAAAAAGATTGCATTCAGGCAATACAAAAAGACACAGGCAGAAGGGGATAGGGAGAAGTACCAGGAGAAGCAAAGGGAGGCAGGGAGGTCAGTAAGGAAGCGAGCTCAGACAGAAGAACACATTGCAAAATCAGTGGGTAGAGGGGACAAAACCTTTTGCAGGTACATAAGTGAAAAAAGAAAGGCAAAGGGAGGGATAGTGAGACTGAAGGGGGAGGATGGGGCTGTGTGGAGGATGACAACAGTAAAGCTGACATATTGAACAGGTATTTCTGCTCAGTCTTTACTGAGGAAGAGGAGGGTAATGGGTCTGAATGGAGTACAAGGGGTGAGAATGGTGCAGAAATGGACACAAGTCCCTTTACACGAGAAAGGGTCCTGAAGGAACTGGAAGTAATAAGAGTTGATAAAGCAATAGAGCCAGATGGGGTGCACCCCAGGGTCCTTAAAGAACTAAGAGAGGTGGTGGCTGAACCTCTTGCTATCCTGTTTAGCCATCACTAGAAACAGGGAGGTACCCAAAGACTGAGGATAGCAGATATAGTCCCCTGTACAAAAGTGGGAACAAAGAGGAAGGGAACTACAGACCAGTCAGCCTCACCTCGGTAGTGGGAAGATCATGGAAGCACTACTGAAGGAGAGATTGGTGGAACATCTGGTTGTCAATGGACTACAGGACCCAAGGCAGCATGGTTTCACCAGGGAAGGTCATGTCAGACCAACCTCATTGAATTTTTGACTGGGTGACTAGGGAGGTGGATCAGGGAGGGCAGTGGACATGGCCTATCTGGACTTCAGCAAGGCCTTTGACACTGTGCCACATAGAAGACTATTGCACAAACTGGGGAATATGGTGTGGGCAGGACAGTAGTGCGGTGGGTAGGTAACTGGCTGGGCAGCAGGACACAGAGGTGGTGGTAAATGGCTGTCACTCCACAGAGGGAAGAGTGACCAGTGGGGTACCACAGGGATCAGTGCTGGGACCGGTACTATTCAATATCTTCATCAGTGACATTTGGGACCTAGAAGGCAGAATTTCACTGTTCGTTGATGACACAAAGCTCTGTAACAGAGTAGACACACCAGAGGGTGTAGACAGAATGAGAAGGACCTGCAGAAACTTGAAGAATGGTCAGGGGTTTGGCAGTTGAAATTCAATGCAAGAAGTGCAAGATAATGCATATAGGGGCACAAAAACCCTGGCACAATATATCAGTTGGGGGGTGAGGATATAGCATGCACCAAGCAGGAAAGGATCTTGGGTTATCATCTCTGATGACCTCAAGGCAGGAAACAGTGTGACAAGGCAGCAGGTAAAGCAAATAGGATGCTGGGATGTATAGGCAGGGGCATCACCAGCAGGAAAAGGGAGGTCATAATTCCACTACACAAGACACTAGTGAGGCCGCACCTGGAGTACACTGTGCAGTTCTGGAGACCTTACCTACGTAAGGACATAGACAGGGTAGAGAAGGTTCAGAGGAGGGCAACAAAGATGGTGCATGGATTGCATCACAAGTCCTATGAGGACAGGTTGAAGGCACTGAACATGTACTCCCTGGAGGAGAAGAGGGAGAGAGGGGATATGATAGAAACATACAAGTATTTTACAGGGAGGAACAGGGTGCAGGAATGCACTATTTTTAAGCCGAAAAGATGTTCCAGGACTAGAGGGCATGGGATGAAGTTGGAGGGAGGACGATTCAGAGAAGCGTGAGGAAGAATTTCTTCACAGAGCGGGTGGTGGACAAGTGGAACACCCTGCCAGAGGAAGTGGTGGGGGCTGAAACAATCACGAGATTTAAGAATGCATGGGATAGACATAAAGGAATTCTGGAGGTCAGGGGTAAGGGGCAACAGACTTCCTGGAGAACATAAACTTAAATGGGCAGACTGGGTGGGCCATAGGCCCTTATCTGCCGACACTGTCTATGTATCTATGTATCTTTCAGATACCTAGGTGTGTGACTAGAACAGTCATTGGACTTCTCTAACCACATTTATGCCATCTCCTCTGAGATCCTCCTTACGCTTGGTGTCCTCCGCTGAGCAAAGCTTGTCTTCTTAATGCAGCCAGATATGAGATTTGTCAGAAAAGGATCCTTTCTGTCTTTGACTAAGGTGATGTTGTTTATGGTACTGCCTCCAAGGCTGTGTTAGTAATATTGGACCACTACTACCCATTATAAATCATGTACACAATGTTAATCAGCATTCAAAACCACAGGGCCTCTTATCCTGTGTACAATCGTCATCTCATGTGGGAACATTAAAGTGGAACATTTCATTATAGAGACTGGGGAAGGAGTGTTCTACTTTTTTTTTAAATAAATAAATCAAACGTTATATATCTCACTAGCTAACGAGTGATTTATAATAGGTTTGAAGGTGTTGTGACAGATTTATCTTATGGCATACCTCCTCTCACACAGTTTGGGTAGACAGATCGCTCAGTTTTATTTCACGGTCATCTCGTCTAAACTGTACTTTAAGAGACATTTTGCACAGCACATACATGTAAACTTATATCCATGTCTGCGTCCTTAAATTATTGTGTACATATCTGAGAGCTCGATTATGTAACTTATTGTTTAACTTATCTGCCACCATCTCAAAGAAGTATTGGAAAGAAGACATGTCTTAATTGTGAGTCTCTGTATCAAATACGTTGTTAATAAAGAATAATAAATTGACTCTCTAGGCATTCAACCTGGTGGGTAACGTGCTCCCTGGCATTTGCCTTGTCTAGAGCACTACTGATAACTAACTGATGCTGGTGTTCTTATGTAGAGTTCCGCCCTGTAATGGACAGCAGATGTTTCTGAAGGTCATAAAAACTACTGATATTAGCTACAGGAGTACTCTTGTCAGCACACTCTCCTGTACTTGTAAAGATAATTTCCTTTGCAGGTGTCAGATTTCCTCTGCCTTGTTTATGGCCTGCACTTGAACTACTCTGTTTTCCATTCCTAGCCACACAAACTTCACAGCTCCACATTTCTGTGGGATGTCTTATTTTGTTGTGTGATAAATATGGGCTGGGAAGACAGTATAAGAGAACTGCAAGATCACAAGACAGTACCTTTATAGCCTCATAAGGAGAGTGCCTAAGTTTTCTGTTTGCTGCTACCTCTCTGCCCAATGGAATGGATCATTTAAGCAGACAATTTTTGACCCAGCTACATGACAGATGGGTTACTGTTTGACCAGGGCAGTAACTATTTAGAAAACTTGTAAAACTAAGCAGACCCATTTATTCAGATATTAATTAAAAAAATACCCTGCTGAAGAATGTCAAGAGAGAATGCAATGTTTCTAAAAAGTAATCTGATGGCTGTTTACTGTTAAAACTGTAAGGATTTCATGATAATTGTCATTTTTCATTTCATGCATTGCATAAGGTTTGACAAGACGTACCCAGCCAAGAACTGGGACTCACACGGAATTAGCATTATGGGGAGAGCTGCACTGTCACACTGTCCCCATGGGTTCACTGCCTGTCGATCCATCCCACGAAATGTTACAAATTTGATGCTTTTCTTTCAGATCTTGTGACACGCAGTGTGAGCTGAGAGCAGCAGGGGAGCCACCAATGAGTATCCAAGGCACAGCTTAACCCCACTGTCAGGGATTCCCCACAATAACAGCAGCACAGGCAGGCCTTCCCTAGGCAGTATGCATGGTGGCAAACCGGCAAAGAGAACTTTATGAGCTCTAATACACAGTTGGTACCTATACAAGGTATAGAAACAGCCTACGTCTAACCCCAGACTGACATCACAGTTGGTCTCCTGAGTTTATGACTGCCGCACTGGGTCCATTTCACTCCAGCAAGTGCCTCCCTAGGAGTAGCAACACCTCATGGGTGAGATGGAAAGGTCTGTTGGTGTTCAGGCTGCAAGGGGAGTTTTCTGGGCTTAGAGTGTAAGAGGAAATATTAATGGTAAGTACAGATGGCCACTAATTTTCAACATAGGCAGTTTAGGGCATCTGCTAATGAACAGTGTCACTGTCATTTTCATCATGTGTCTCGAACACGGACATTCCACAGCGACCATGCTATTGTGCGCCGAACTGCGAAAACAGATTTTGGTCAGGATGTGAAAAATTACAGCTGTACTGTTCATTAGGAAGTGCAGAACGATGGCACTGTTGAAAATTTGGAGTGAAAATATTAGAAGTTTGTGAACGTACGAGCATGCGTGCAAACTCTGCAGCGCACTCTCGTAACACAGTCATGTTATGGAGTATTGTCACCAAATTGTCAACACAGGCATTTTAGGACCTCTGCTCATGAACAGTGTCACTGTCATTTTCGTAATGTGTCCCGAACACTGATTTTCGCACAGCGAACGCGCTATTCTGAGCCAAAAGGCGAAAACACATTTTGGCCAGAATGTGAAATGATAGCTGTCGCGGTTCACAAGAAGGTGTAGTAAAATGCCAATGTTGAGAATCTGGCATGAAAATATTGCCAATGCGCTAACTTATGAGCGTGCATTGCGCAGTTGCTACGCACACTTGTAAAACAGTCATTTTATGGAGTATTGTCACCAAATTTTAAACACAGGCATTTTAAGACCTCTGCTTATGAACAGTATCACTGTCATTTTTGTAATTTGTCCAAACACTGATTTCACACAGCGACTGCGCTATTCTGCGCCAGAAGTGTGAAAACACATTTTGGCCAGGATGTGAAAAATGACAACTGTACGGTTCACAAGAAGGTTTGGTAAAATGCCAATGTTGAGATTCTGGCTTACAAATATTGCGAATTTGCTAACTTACGAGAGTGCGTTGCACAGTTGCTATGCACACTCGTAAAACAGTCATGTTTTTTCCCACCAAATTTGCACCATAGGGTTTTTGAGAGCCCCCCTCATGAGCAGTGGCACTGTCATTTTGTTATGTGGTCCCAAAAGGTGATTCTGCGCAGTGACTGTGAAATCACCTTTTGGGACCAAATAATGCCATGACAATGCAAAAATTCATGAGAAAGGGTCCCAAAAACCTCATGTTGAAAATTTGGGGCCAAAAATTGCAAAAATGCCTGAGATATGTACCAAAGTTGAAAAAAAACTATTTATTACATTATACAGCTTACCGGCATTTCCTTAGTTCGCGGTCGGCTTTGAAGAGTGCAGAAGTGTTCCATGTCCACCAAAGATCGTCATGCCAGCATCTGGAGTAAGTATGGGGTGTGGGGTGTGGGAGGCAGGGTGCGCAGTGGGTGGAGTCTGGGTGGGAGGGGGCATCGACTACAAGGGACCGTTTTCCTTTACAGGTTCAAAAAGAAAAAACAAAACATTGTGGGACAGTTTTTTTTTCCAGGGGAATTGGCACACTGGGGTGGATTCTCAGCATGCCACCTAACTGTTTGGGGGGGTGTCTGTAGCTGATGGGGGATTGGGAACCCCCGTCGGCAAACAACATGGGGGGCGGAATTTATGCCGATGAGGATTGGGCACCCCTGAAGTCGGCAGTCCAGCGGCCAATGTGCTGCCATGTACGTAATGGCGGTGAGCATGGCAAGAAAAGGACCACTGCATCTCACGAGCTTTGCTCAGATTGCAACTGACCTTTTTTTTTAGATGTGCTCACCACATTATGTATGCATGGTGTGGTGCCGGCATGCAGGCTGATTGGGGAATGCGGGACGCACCTACTGATGCGTGCCCTGCATTCGCCCAACAGCGACCGCGCCTCCAAAGCTGCACTGTCCCAAGATGTTGGCTGCGCAAGCGCGCCAACATAAAAAGTATTATGGAGTCTCACCATTGCAGCACAGAAGTACTGCAGGGAACAGGTGAGTCAGTTGCAATCTGAGCAAAGCTTGTGAGATGCAGTGGTCCTTTTCTTGCCATGCTCGCCGCCATTACGTACATGGCAGCACACTGGCCGCTGGACTGCCGACTTCAGGGATGCCCAATCCTTGTCGGCATAAATTCCGCCCCCCATGTTGTTTGCCGATGGGGGTGCCCAATCCCCCATCAGCTACAGACACAAACGCTCCCTCCTGGAGCCGAACGGAATGCGACTGCTAGAGGTAATTAAATCTACCTCTTGAACAGCTCCCTTGTGTGGGGGGTGTTAGCCCATCAACGCACTACACACGTTGACTGCCCCACACGCCCCAGCCACCCTCCCACCCAGGGCCATCCCTTCATTTATTGATATCCCTGCCTGACGTCACTTCCTGTCTGTTGTATTTACCAAGTCCCCATTTTTCCATTTGCAGGTTATACCTGCTGGCCACTAGAGGGACTGACCCTCCCCCACCTCAAGCTCTGCTATCTGACTTCCTCCCCCAACACTTCCTAGAACCTCCCCCACTGCCTGTACCACTTCCCCTTCTAGAACTCATACCTACCTCTGCCCATACCTCTCCCAGCACCCAGCCCCACAGCTTGCCCAGCATCCTACTCCTAACTACACCCCAAACCTACAGCCAGTGACCACTAGGAGTCACTATTTAGCACCTGTTTTCAGCCATAACCCTGACTGCATCAGACCCACTAGAACGTGGATCTCTGCTCCCACCCAGGCACTCCTCTAGCTGCCCTGAGTGAGACTTGAACTTGGTACCCTGTCCACCAGAGTCCGTGACACTACCACTAATCCAAAGTGGTATCCACGCTAGCTGGAACTCAACCAAAATACTTCTACCTTCCTACCCTATGGCTACTAGAGCCATGTTAGTCCACCTCCTCCTAAAATGCCTCCCTTCATCCTCCTGCTAGTACCCTTGTCCCACCAGCCAGTCACCCCTCCTGGCTCACTGGTACCCGCGCCAACAATTCATGTTGAATTAGTTAGATCTCACCCCACACTGTGCATGTTCACTAGCCTACAGCACCCATCCCCTTGGTACCTCCCCGCTGCCTCCCCAGGCACCCCCTGCCATTTAATCATTCTTGCCCTTCCCACCTGGCAAACCCTTCCCATCCCCTTTTCCCTTAGGGTCCTCTCCCCATCCACTCACACCCGTCGGAAGCCCACACATCATCACCCCCTGGCTAGAGCAGTTATCCTCCTTCTACTCCTTACAGGCAATATACATCCCAACCCAGGCCCCACCCATACCAACCCACCAGTTGGGCCCCTGGCTCACCATTACTCCATGAACATATGCAGCATATTGAAAAATATGATACCCTCCAATGCTGGGTCATGTTGCATAAACCGGATGTCATTGCACTGGTGGAAACCTGGCTTTCAAAGTCCACCCCTGACTCCTCTGTCTCTCTCCCTGGCTACACCTTATACCGGGAGGATCGTGCGGGCAAACGTGGGGGTGGCTGTGCAATCTATGCCAAGGATACACTCATCAGCCAAGCACTCCCTGCTCCAGCCCTTGTTAGCAGGGCACAGGCCCTTACCCTTAAACTTATTCCAGACACCTCCAAGGCCCCCCTTTATCTCACCTCTGCCTACATTCCCCCTAAGAACCAAAACCCGGCATTGTTATCCTTAACGGATTATCTTGCCACCCTCCCTCACAAGGCAGAACAAGTCCTTGTGGGGGACCTTAACATGAACTGGCTCAATGCCACCTCAGCCTCCGCCCGGGACTCCTTCGCAGCTATTGATTTGACACAGCTCATTTCCCAACCCACTAGAGTAAACCCTAAGAATGGCACCAGCACCCTCCCAGATGTAATCATCACCAACCACCCCAAAAAGATCCTGGACATCCAAGTCCTCCCCGACTCACTCAGCGACCTCCCTATCCTATTCCGCTGGGTAACTCTCACCCAGACCCACAGCTCGCCCCCACACAGCTCGGCATTTCAGACCAGGTGGGCTGAGAAACCTCAAGGAACTTCTTACTCAGATAAACTGGTCCCCATCGCCATGCCCCTGACATAGATACTGCCCTTGCCCTCTTTTCCCAAACCTTTAACCGAGCCTGTGACCTCTTCGCACCCATCACGGCTGCTCGGACCAAAAAACACAATGTGCCCTGGATTACTTCTGCCCTATTACAACAGCTCAAGCATAGGGATAACCTATGGCACCGTGCCTTAGAATCAGGCCGGATGGCTGACAGACTGGCCTATAATGCTGCACGGAATAAGTGCACCTGGGCCATCCGTAAAGCCAAAGCTGATCATTACCAGGCCACTCTCACCTCCTCCTGGGGATGTACCCATACTTTCTGGGACAATGTCAAACAATTAAATGGGACTGCACGCTCCCCTCCCCCATCCCAGATCACCATGGATGGCACATCCATTACGGACCCAGTAAACATCGCAAACTACCTCAACACAGCCTTTACGGACCTGAGCTCCGTCCTCCCCAGTAATTTCTTTGACCCGCCACCCTCCCTACCTGCTCCAGCCCTCCTGTGCCCCTGCTTCCACCTGCGTAGGGTAACTGCCCAGGAAGCCAGACCCCATCTGGTCAGAGCACTAAAAAGCAATAATCCAGATGCAGACTCGCTTGACCCCAGAATTCTCCGTCTGGTTCTGGATCAGGTTCTTGCCCCACTTACTAGCCTTCTTAACAAATCCCTCTGTCTAGGGCAATTCCCAACTGCATGGAAGGCTGCCATTGTCACCCCCATTCACAAAGGTGGTGACAGGTCCGCTGCAAGGAACTACCATCCAATCTCCAGACCCCCCCTTTCCAAAGCACTAGAGAAGCTGGTTGCCACACAAATCTCTGAATACCTGACCAAATACAACATCCTAAGCCCAGAACAGCATGGTTTCTGTGCTGGCCACAGCACCGGCACTGCACTACTTGAATTCTCAACCTTCCTACACTCCTCTCTGGACTCTGGCTCCCTAGCCGGAGCAGTGTTCATCGACCTCTCAAAGGCATTCGACACTGTCTCCCACCCCCTCCTGCTGGATGCCCTCTGCCGCATTGGCTTCGCCACTGGGCCTCTGGCATGGTGCACCAGCTACCTATCTGCCCGCTCCCAATGTGTCAGAATTAATGGGGCACTTTCCAATACTAGTCCCATCCGTTCAGGAGTTCCTCAGGGATCCATCCTGGGACCTCTACTCTTCTCTCTCTATCTTAATACCCTGCCCAGTGCTTGCGCCGGGAAAATTCTGCTGTATGCAGATGATGCCGTCGTAGTTGCCACTCACCGTAACCCTATCTCCCTCCAGGACTCTCTACAACTATCCTTTAATGATGTTGAAACCTGGTTTGAAGAGCACAGACTGGTCATTAATCTCAAAAACAAAGACAATGCTCTTAGCCACCCCCAAAACAAAAGCCAGCAACTTCCCCCCATATCCTCCCGGGTCAAAGCAGCCTCTTGAGCAGGTCCACTCCTATAAGTACCTTGGGGTCTCCTTTATTCAGCACTCACCTATCACACCCACATTGATGCACTTGCCTCAGCCACTAATGTGCGACTTGGCATCTTATACCGACATAAAATCTGTCTCCCCTGACTGCCCTCCATTATAGCGGTCACTTCCTCTATATATCCCTGAGTCATTATGGCCTCCCAGTATATGGTGCTGCTGACACAACCAGCCCTCAATAAAATTAGCCTCATCTTAAATAAAGCATGCAGGCTAATCACTGGGAGCCCCAGGATGGCACTCTTGTCAGCTCTATGACATGGCGAATCTGTTGAATCTGGACGACGTCTGCTACCAAACTTGCCTAATAACAAAAAACCCTTCTAGGACTTTCCCCACTTGGGCTGACAGCCTTGCTCGACAAGTCCAACCCTTGGTCTGCACACGGTCCTCCTCCAAGGCCACTCTTCTGGTCCCAAGATCCAGAACATCCCATGGACAGAGATCCTTTTGCTTTAGAGTCCGTCCTGGTATAACACTCCCCTGCCCCATCTCAGATGCCCCACAATTTCAAATTCAAACTACGCCATGGCAACTATTTAACAGCATGAGAAGCTGCACCTGTATATAACTGAGTTGCTCGCGCATTACCCTGACAATGCCCACTGGGCAGCATCCACTCCACATTGCACTAATCCTCAGCCATTGCTGTTTATACTGCTTGACCTTGCTACATCTTGCAAACTTGCTTATCTGCTGACGGATGTAGTCACTGGTGCTTGCTACCATTAATCCAAATGCTGTAACCTAAATTCAGTTGTCTCCTGTGCTTGCTACCATTAATCCAAATGCTGTAACCAAAATTCAGTTGTTTTTTCTACATCATATGTAAGTCTGTTATGTATTGTCCTCACTGTGACGAGGTACCTTTGGAAATGAGCCTCTGGCTCAAAGGTTGTAAACCGATTTCTCAAATAAATAAATAAAAATTCCAGATTCAAACCCAACGGCCACAGCTGCAAAGTCACTGTGCGACTGTAAGCAAGTCCCTTTAAAGATGAGCGGCTGCATGACACCACTAATAATGAGTTGTTGAACTATGGAAATCATACTATATGACACTGTGTCTTCCCCAGTAATCCATTAATTCCTTCGCAGAGCATTTTTGGAATAGAGAGATACAGTAGGTTTGAAAATGATTAGTGCAATAGTTTGCTTGTGATAGCAGAGTAATTCTGTAGCACTGGCCTATTATTTACTTTCTTGTTTCTCCAGCTGTTTGGCTAAAAGCTAATATAACTTGCTAACTGAGTTTTTGAGCCTGTTTCTGTGTGTTTCAGTTAGTTGATGAAGCATCCAGTCCCAACAAGTTTGTGGTCCTTTTCATATATTTCCAGTCTAAACAAGATGGGCACCTCCAAAATAATAGTTTACATTTTTTCCCCATGTTTAGTAATCATTTCTCGATTGAATCCATAGAAATGTCAGGTTTTAAGTCTATCAAATACCATTTTCTGATTAAATCCTAAAAAAGAGAAGTAGGCAGCACTTCCAGTCAAGTCACCCTGTTATCTGGTAAAAATATGTAACTAACCATGATCTCTGCTTGTAGTTCAAGGACAATAACAGAAACCAAATGGTGTAAGGTTCTAATCTTAGCGTTCTCGTAATGCCCTTGTAGCCAGGTGTGGGAATTCCCATTTCATGATGTAATGTGAGTGCCCCCTACAGATAAGAGTATTTGAGTAGGCTTGTAATTACAGTAATTAACAATGTCTTTCTGGTGGCAGCCTTCATTGCTTTTAGAAGTACTAACCACAAAATGGTGCCTAGGATTTGTTGTGGGTGTTTTTTTGTTGTTGTTTTTTGGTTTTGTATGTGTACACTGGATTTGTTGTGGGTGTTTTTTTGTTGTTGTTTTTTATTTTTGTATGTGTACACTGGATTTGTTGTGGGTGTTTTTTTGTTTTTTGTTTTTGTACATGCACACTGGATTTGTTGTGGGTGTTTTTTTTGTTGTTTTTTGTATTTGTATGTGTATATTGTTGAGTATCTAGAGGCCAGAGGGGCACAGGACCCAAGGCAGCATGGATTCACAGTGGGAACGTCATGCCAGATGAATCTGATAGATTTCTTTGACTGGGTGACCAAAGTTATAGATCAGGGAGGGGCTGTGGGCATGGCCTACCTAGACTTTAGCAAGGCATTTGACACAGTCCCACACAAAAGATTAATATACAAGTTAGCCAACCTGGGAGTGGGTCCCAAGATGCCAGCCTGGGTAAAGAATTGGCTGGAGAATAGCGCACAGAGAGTAATAGTAAATGGAGTCCACTCTGAAGAAAGGGGGGTTACTAGTGGGGTACCGCAGGGTTCAGTATTAGGACCGGTCCTTTTCAATGTCTTTATAAGCGACATTGCAGAGGGACTGGAAGGAAAAGTATGTCTCTTTGCAGATGACACAAAGATCTGCAACAGAGTTGATGCACAAGGTGGGGTGAAAAGGATGAGAAGGGACTTGGCAAGGTTAGAGGAATGGTCAAATGTATGGCAGCTTAGATTCACTGCTAAGAAGTGCAAGGTAATGCACCTGGGAAACAAAAACCCAGGGGAAGAGTACACAATGGGGGGTGAGATACTAACAACAACAAAAATGGAAAGGGACCTGGGGGTAGTCATATCAGATGACCTAAAGGTGGGCAAGCAATGTGAGAGGGCAGCAAGGAGGGCTGGGGGGATACTGGAATGCATAGGAGAGGTATCACCAGTAGAAAACAGGAAGTTATTATCCTCTGTACAGACAGCTGGTGAGACCCCATCTGGAGTACTGAGTGCAGTTCTGGAGACCCAATCTCCGCAAAGACATAGACAGGATGGAAGCTGTCCAGAGGAGGGCAACTAAAATGGTGCAGGGTCTGCACGGAAGACATATGAAGAGACTTAAGGAACTTAATATGTATAGCCCTCGAGGAAAGGAGGAGAGGGGACATGATAGAAACTTTCAAGTACCTCAAGGGAATCAACAAAGTCCAAGAGGGTAGCATCTTTCAAAAAAAAAGGTGTGCACAAGGGGGCACAATTTGAAGATAGAGGGGGGCGGCTCAGAGGTAATTTAAGGTAGTATTTTTTCACACAGAGGGTTGTGGATGCATGGAACGGCCTTCCGGAGGAGGTTGTGGAGTCAAAAACAGTGGCGGAATTCAAGCATGCATGGGACAGTCATAAGGCAATTCTAGGGGGTTGGGATAGGAAGAAGTAGGCTGCTGGTTAACTAGGATCTGCAGCTTATCCATTAGGTAGGGAAATGGGCAGACTGGGTGGGCCAAGCGGTCTTTATCTGCCGTCAAATTCTATGTTTCTATGTTACACTGGATTTGCTGTGGGTGTTTATTTTTTTGTTGTTTTTTGGTTTTGTACATGTACACTGGATTTGTTTTAGATTGTGAGACCTTTTATTGGACCAACAAAAAAATGTACATTGATGTTACACACAGATCCCTTTTTCAGTTATTCAAACACCTAAAGAAGGGACCTATGGGGCCCCAGAAGCTTGTGTATTGTAACATCTATGTACAGTTTCCTTTTTTTAGTCGAACAAAGGGTCTGACAGTCTGAAAAATACAGTACTGCAAGAACTAACACAGCTGCAACCATTCTGTCTTAAAAGTGTACACTGCAAATTCAGTTTGGGCACAGGCTCCCTACTTGCATTTATAGCTTCTGAGTAACTGGACTTGCCCTTTCTCTCTGAGATACATTTAATTGGGGTCTTGGAATGTCCCAGCCACTTAGTCCAATGTCAGCATATTTTATTATCCCAAGATAATTAAAGCTAAAAGCAGAATAGAAATAAGGAAGTTAGTACTTGAAAAATGGTATGTGATTACAGCGCTCCAGCTGTTGGTAATTCACATACTATAAGAAGTTTCTATATGCCCAACTAGCTGCTGGAGTAGCTTGACACATTTGTTAGTTAGAGTGAAGCTGCTCACATAACTCCACCGGAGGTCTTCTAAAGGTGGGAACTGAGAGTCCAAATTTAGGAGCGCACCTTATAGCTTACAGTCTGGTCACACCCTTTCACTTAGAGTGGCTGGTTGCTCCACCTGAACTGGTCAACCAGCCTCCTCTTACTCAGCTCCTAGATTCTGGAATTGGCTTCATTATTAGGCCATGCACTATAATCACACCAGCAGTTAAAATCATTGTAACTTTGTCACTCTGCCTGTACCTGCATTTACACAGTGACAGGGCTCTGACCCTTGTGCTGCTCCAGTCCTGATGCAATCTCTGTAGCAGGCTCAGTTCTGTCTTTACACAGCCCTCCCTTGCGCCAATGCAGATTGTACTGGAGATGGGCTGGGGAGCCGGGTTGGGAGCAGTGAGAGAGTTAAAATCCTTCCTTGCCAAATGCCAATCCACTAGCTAAAGAACAAAATGCATAATGCATAATGCATGGTGACAAGATGCTTATTTTTCACTCCTTGCTGTCACCCTTAGCAACAGCATCATCCGCGCACCCTCACTACAGAAAGCATCTAGCAACAAAAGTTATCCAGTATCAAGGAGGCAGGCCAAGTTGTTCTCTTACAGTTGGCTTGTAGGTAGAGCTGGTGTTGTGATGAAAGCCATACTATATGCGAATGGGACTTTAGTTTCAGAAAACTTTAAAAAAGTGTGGGTGGGTGTATGTGAGGGAGGGGTGTCAATAAAAGATTTTTTTTTTATCTTGGAGGAACCCTCAAAAAAATGTATACTGTGTGTGCTGCAACCTGATACTTTTTTTTGTCAGAGCGAGCATCGCAGTGCAATTACACCGCCACATAACACCCTCACTCCGATAAACATGCCCTGTCCTGTGCTGGTGCAGAAAATGTATCCAAAGCAGTTCTAGCATGGTCTGGTGGGTGTCCATATTGCCGACTTTGCAGTGCATCAACCTGTGCGCAAGGGCTGATGTGCGTCAAAGGTGGCAGTGTAAACATGCCTGTAGTTTCTTCCTGATTCCCAGAACCAGGCATGTCTGGTTGTCTTTTGGGTCTCTTTATACATTGGTCTCAGCCTTGCACTACAAGGGAATGTTTCTAAAGAAGGAGTCAGATTGCTTCCTGTCATTCAAATGGCAGAAAGCTGAGGTGGTGAACAGAGGGGCTGTGTTTGCCCATTGTCTCATGGGCACATCATTACTAGACTGGGTTGGAGGGCTGTGTTTGTCATTGTCTCAGGGGCACGTCATTACTAGGCTGGGTTGGGGACTGTGTTTGTCATTGTCTCAGGGGCACATCATTACTAGACTGGGTTGGGGGGCTGTGTTTGTCATTGTCTCAGGGGCACATCATTACTATACTGGGTTGGGGGCTGTGTTTGTCATTGTCTCAGGGGCACATCATTACTGTACTGGGTTGGGGGGCTGTGTTTGTCATTGTCTCATGGGCACATCATTACTATACTGGGTTGGGGGCTGTGTTTATCATTGTCTCAGGGTCACGTCATTACTAGGCTGGGTTGGGGGCTGTGTTTGTCATTGTCTCAGGGGCACATCATTACTATACTGGTTTGGAGGGCTGTGTTTGTCATTGTCTCAGGGGCACGTCATTACTAGGCTGGGTTGTGGGCTGTGTTTGTCATTGTCTCAGGGGCACATCATTACTAGACTGGGTTGGGGGAGCTGTGTTTGTCATTGTCTCAGGGGCACATCATTACTGTCCTGGGTTGGGGGGCTGTGTTTGTCATTGTCTCAGGAGCACATCATTACTATACTGGGTAGGGGCTGGGGGGATGATGTAAATGGTTCTGAGAGAGCAAGATTGGAGGGGTTGAACTGTCCCTCAAGGGGATGGAGATCAGGGGATGGGGACCACTGGATACCAGTGAGTGTGTATACTACATGGAGGAGCAGTGATTGCAGTAGGGGGTTAACACTAGACACCGGGGAATGTTTATACTACACAGGGGAGCAGCGATCAGGGGGTGCAGGACCCCTGGACACCAGCAATTGTATTTGAAGGGGCAGCGATCAGGTGGGGATGCACAGCTCCACACAATGCCTCCACAAAGCAGCATTGTGCAACAAGCCCATAATAAACATACAAATAACCCTGAGGGCCGTGCATGCTCAATGAGTATCTTAGCATTCCAGAGTTCAATATGGCTCACAGGAGCACTGGTGCTATCCCATTTGGGATGGGCTTTCACCATTTGGCTCTTGTGGGCCATATTCCAGTAAGGAGCTGTGCCAACATAGCTCATAGTCACTGTAGGCTGTGGTGACCCAGCCCCATACTCAGACAGCCCACTCTGGTTGGAACATGCTGTCTGAATATTTCCCCAAGCAGGCTATGTGCTCTCTGATGCACAGTGCTACTGTGTGCAAGATGCACACTGCAGATTCTGAATATAGAAGCCATATAACCCTGTACCTCCTGATTGTGTCAAATATGTTAGCTGATGCTTTTCATGTTGAGTGTTCAGTGAATGTTTATTATTGTACTCAACTGTTAACATACTACTGCCATTCTACTGTGTATTCTGCATTGTCCATGTCATTACTGACAATAGGAATGTATTGCTTAGTGTACCATATCTGGTTACAAAAACTAAATATAAATAAATGTCTGATATTGTTGGAGCAGACCACTGGAGTGGGAATGCTAACGTATCCTTTTTATAAAAAATATTTACTGGGCAAGATGGACACTGAAAATCTGGCAATGCATTTCTGACATCCTTAGGTTCATAATCAGTAAAGTTTTTAATTCCCTTACATTTTTTTAAATAGATTTTATTACCAGTTTTGTAATGAATGACTGAGGTCAAAAACTATGGCTTCCATTGCCAATTTTTAAAAATCTCTTCCACTACAGTTACTTTTTGAGGTATGCCTCCTATATGGTTACACTATTACGGTGAACACATCGATGCTGACAACATCGACATTTTTGCTGTAGTAGTCTGCCCGAGACCCCGGCACTCTGTCTCCCAGCCCTATACACCCTTCCTGATCCAACTCTGACTTGGAGTTAGAATCCTATAGATTGAGGGGTGCAGGGGCAGAGCCTCCTGCATGGGAGTTTTGGGGGCTGAAGCCCCCTGATGAAAAAACAGCCGGGGTCTCCAGTTGGATTTATGTGAACCGCAAGTTGCAGTCGGCAAAAATCTGTTGCTGCGATGACGATCGACAACATAATTGTCGAACCACCATCACAGAGCCACTTTTTGACTGTACCCACTGTAGGATGGGGCTGTACACTGCACAGTATTACACCAATATATTTAGGGTTGCAAACATAGTCCTGGTCACTGGCAGTGCAAATTCAGGCTGCAGAGGGGTCACCCTGTTGTGCCACCACTGAAAATTTCCAAAACAAAGCTTGGACATGTACGCCAGAGTGGAGTATCCCCCAGTGACTATGTTGCAGTGCAGACATGGCCACTAGATGTTCATGGATACAGACAAGGTTTTCACTCTGTAGCATGCTGGTGTGTGCAACACACACAGGTTCGGACATGGCACAGCATCAGTCGCTTGGCATTATGGTATAGCCAGAGGCTCTAAGCAGAAGTGGTACCACCTCAGTAATCCCCTGCCCCCACCTACACAAGCCTCATCTTTAGGCCCCCTTTCTGAGCTATGCAGCCAAGTCACTTTCTAGTTCGCATCTTTCACTGACAGTTCAGTGCCCCCCATCCACTCCAGAAAATGACAAATTCCCTAGTGTGCTGTGGTTTCCCTGTCTCTTCTTTCCAATGATCGGCTATGAACCACCTAACATCATCCCTGATGAAACATTCTTGCTAATTCTCAAGCCTGCAGCTCCCCGTCTTCATAGAACAGTCTGTAATAGTGTGCTGCCGTGACTTTCAGCAGGGGTACAGGGGCCTACAAGCAGCTAAGGCTTGGTCAGCTGCTCATTACCATGCCAGACCCGCCCCTTTCCCCATGCAGTTGCACATCACTCATTGTCAAGTGACCATGCAGTGATAGGCTTATTAGCCTGTTGCGCATGGCACAGCAGGATGCAAAACAAGAGACTGTCACAGAGTGGTCATTGCAACCATTTAGTGCCTTTACTCTGCAACTCTTTAAGGTGCCTTCATTTTTTCATACTTGGGGCTACAAGAGAATCAATAGTTATAAAAGAAAACTTTAAAAACTCTTATCTCAGTTCAGAAATAAAAAAAAAATAGTTATTTTTATGCTTTTACCTGAAATACATTACTGATAAAAAAAAATACATGATGATTTTTTTTTGCAGACTAAATGCAGCAGCTTTAAATCATCTTATTTCTTTTACCCAACTTTTTATCCCTGAGCTGGCAATCTGCTTTGTCTATTTAAGTCTCGGCCCACCTTCCAACCACGTACTTCACTCCCCTTGCTGTTGTGATCAGTGGCGATCCACACCAGGCAGGGTTCAAGATAATGCCACTGACCATTATTTAGATGGCCCATGGTACGCTGGTCATTATCTTGTGTTGCGTTTTTTTTATCCCATACACCATGTTCATGGTGCAGGGCAATGCTCCAACATGCCTCACATGCATACATGTCCCCCTGCAGAGGAGGCAAGCTCCCTGGACCACTGCAAGGGCTGAGCAGTGGTTGAACCTGTCACCAGCCCTCACCAGCTGGAGCGCTGTTGCACAGCAGCACCTCCTCAACCTCCACAGTGCACCACCTAGCCAGCTCCCGAGTCCCCTCCCAAACCTGGTTTGCTCGGGTAGGAGCACAATGTGTTACCCACTGGCCCATTAGGTGGCCCCCTAAGTGTTTTTATTATCTTCCAACACTTTCACAACCAAAACCTGGGAACGCGTGGGAGAGTAGGTACTGCTTGAGGGGAGACTGAAAAGTCTGCAATGCAATTAAGAGCATAAGGTGAATGGAAATTAAGTTGTTAACTACACAGTTTCTAATTGAATAATACATAGCATTACCAAAATTCAGAAAAAGTACACTTTTTTTTTTTTTTTTATAAAAACAGTATTGACACAACTAATTCTTAACAGCTGGACTCCCAAGTTTTCAGTTTTAAAAAATTAAGTTTCTAGCTCCAGTCAGTTCTAAAGTTAGACCTTTTCAAAAATAATTTCTTTAAACATAGAAGCAGAATTTGCTGGCAGATAAGAACTGCTTGGCCCACCAAGTCTGCCCATTTTTCCCTACCTACAGTATCACCTCAGACCTTACTCAATCTCCTGCTCTTTCTCCCTCCCCCCCTTCCTTTCCACTAAGATACCTATATGCCTATCCCATGCATTTTGAACCCCCCACTGTCTTTGCCTCTACCACCTCCGCTGGAAGGCTGTTCCAGGAATCCACTACTCTTTCTGTGAAGAAGTACTTTATCACATCTCTTCTGAACCTACCCCCCCAGCATATCTCCTTGTTCTTGACCTCTTTTTCTCTAAAAAAATACTTCTGTCCTATACCTTATTAACCCCTGAGGTATTTAAAGATCTCTACCATGTCCTACCTCTCCATCCTCTCTTCCAGGGTGTACATATTGAGGTCTCTTAGTGTCTCCTTGTAAGGCGTTTGATACCTTTGATGCCTGATAACTTTAGAACCATTAGGATGAGATGTTTATTTTTTTTTTAAATAAAAGCTTAGAATAAGCTGAGCTGATACTGATATAAAATATTGCTTCAGCTACCATATATCTATATATAAAAACATAAAATGTTTAATTAAATCTTTGAAGTCCTAATATTTTTAACATATTATATTATCATGTATAGACAGTTAGTGAGTGACACATGAGAACTATATTGTTAGTGTAACCCCTAGGTGGGGCTATTCCAAAGGCTAGTACCCCTGCCTGTCTTCCTAACAACAGGTTGAGGGGCCTGGGTTCCAAATTAGCAAGTACTGGGGTACACCTACCCTCAGTAAACACAAAGGATTGGTGCCTCCACCCAGAGTACGGTTTGCGTGGGTATCTATCTAAACTGGTACAGCCCTCTGGGAAGCTATAACCACCCACAGTCCCACCTAGTGACCAAGTACCTGTGAATTAACAATAACCATTAGCAGCATTCAAAAGACAGTTTGCAACAGGCATTAATACTATGCTCACCCATCTTGCACTTACCACCAGGGTTTGGTCTTCTGACAAAACACGCTGGAACCCCCTGTAAAATAATATGAAATGCAAGCACACACTTTCCAATGCATTTACCCAGGTCACAGTAAGTTTAACCCAAACAATGATATGGTCACGAGCCAGCTTAACAGTAAACAGCAAGTCTGGTTTATTAAGGGGACATGTACAAGGAGGGGGCATGAATTTAAGCACATGATTACTGTTCTGGTTTGTACCAGGTTACTTTGCATGCAATCAATTTAATCCCTTTGTTAAATAGCCTCGCAACTACTGGATACCCAGAATGTAATGCTGGCTGTCCAGAATCAGTGCCTGGGGTTGCTGGCATTGCAACGGTTGTTGTGGCCCTTGATGAAAAGAAAATAATTAAACACAGGCAAGCAAAGACTTTGGACTAGTTGTATCCATGGACGGCTGGCCTAGTCCATTGAAACACTTGTAATTTAACTGAAGACAATCAGATGGCACCACAAGACAATTGAAATACTTGTTGCAGGGAGCTACCCTGGAATTGCTCACTGTGTCAGAAGATGGATGAAGGCCTGGCAAAATGAAGACCTCTGGCTTGAAGTTGCTACACATGGGGAAACTGGGCCAACACAACTCACATCCGCTGCATGGCCTTTCCCATAGGTGGCTGCAGCCTCTGATGATTTGCTGCACAGGGGCTGGATCCCTGAAGCTGATCTCTGACTGGAAAGCTGTAGCTGGCACAGAAACAAGTGGCGTGGGCCAAGATGGACATGGGCCCAAAGCAAAGAGTATCTCGCAAAAAGTTCAGCTTACTTTATTTTTTATTTATTTTATTTTATTTTGTTTATTCAGAAAAATACCTTTGAGTCAAAGACTCCTTTTCAAAGGTTCCACGTCAGACACAGATACAACCTGGAGAACCCTACAAAGTGGTTCAACAGGGGGACACAGGTAACAATGTAACAAAGAATGGTACCTGAAATACAGTAAAAGGCTAACATTTGGATACTAGTAGATTCAGTGTATTAGGTTCAGGAACCATTACACAAGTTGTTGCACATATAATCTCCACTAATTAGCAATTTGGGGGGTACAGGTGGGGGGGAGGTCAAGAAACAGCCAGAGGCTTTAGTCAGACTAGGAAGGTAGTTGGGCTGGGCTAGGATCCATCTGGATACCAGCTGGAGGTAGACAAAGTGGTTACTGAAGAGAATGGGTTCCTCTCTGGCAAACAGCAGTCCCTGGAGTATATGCCCGGTGCACACAGTAAGCATTCAGCACATGTATTGCAGAAGCTCTAGTCTTTCCATTTAACTTTCAGCTTCTGGCTGGCTTGCAAGTTAAGCCAACTCGCTGAGCAAACCCCTCAGGCTGCAGAAAGGTAGTTCTGAAGATCGATCCCCAATTGGGATCACAGGCTGACCACCGGAGGCAAATTTAGGCCTCTCATGGGACAGACTCCCTTGTGGGTGCCTTCCTCAAGCAACTGGTCATGGAACCAACTCAGCAGAAGGCAATACTGGACCTTGTGCTCACAAACAGGGACAGTGTGATGGGGGTAACAGTGGGGGAGCACCTGGGGAACGGTGACCATTAGTCATTGTAGTTTGAAATCACAGAAGGAGCAGAACCAAACCACACAAAAACATGTATCCTGGATTTTAGGGGGGCAGACTTTGGGAAAATGGGGAGATACTTGAAAGAAGCATTAAGGGGAATGGGGCAGGAATCAGGGGTTGAGGAACAGTGGGCAGTATTTAAAACGGAGATTACAAGAGCAACAGAATTATGCATTAAGCAGGTTAGCAAGAGGAAAAGGAAGAGGAGGCCATTATGGTTTTCCAAAGAGGTAGCTAAGAAAGTGAAAGCCAAAAAGATTGCATTCAGGCAATACAAAAAGACACAGGCAGAAAGGGATAGGGAGAAGTACCAGGAGAAGCAAAGGTAGGCAGGGAGGTCAGTAAGGGAAGCCAAAGCTCAGACAGAAGAGCACATTGCAAAATCAGTGGGTAGAGGGGACAAAATCTTTTACAGGTACATAAGTGAAAAAAGAAAGGCAAAGGAAGGTATAGTGAGAATGAAGGGGGAGGATCGGGGCCACGTGGAAGATGACAGCAGTAAAGCTGACATACTGAACAGGTATTTCTGCTCAGTCTTTAATGAGGAAGAGGAGGGTAATGGGTCTGAAGGGAGTACAAGGGGTGAGAATGGTGCAGAAATGGACACAAGTCCCTTTACATGAGAAAGGGTCCTGAAGGAACTGGAAGTAATAAGAGTTGATAAAGCAATGAGGCCAGGTGGAGTGCACCCCAGGGTCCTTAAAGAACTCACAGAGGTGGTGGCTGAACCTCTGGCTATCCTGTTTAGCCAATCACTGGAAACAGGGGAGGTACCCAAAGACTGGAGAACAGCAGATGTAGTCCCCTTATACAAAAGTGGGAACAAAGAAGAAGCGGGGAACTACAGACCAGTCAGCCTCACCTCGTTATGGGGAAAACCATGGAAGCACTACTGAAGGAGATATTGGTGGAACACCTGGTTGTCAATGGACTGCAGGATCCAAGGCAGCATGGTTTCACCAGGGGGAGGTCATGTCAGACCAACTTCATTGAATTTTTCGACTGGGTGATGAGGGAGATGGATCAGGGGAGGGCAGTGGACATGGCCTATCTGGACTTCAGCAAGGCCTTTGACACTGTGCCACATAGAAGACTATTACACAAACTAGGGAATATTGGTGTGGGCAGGACAGCAGTGTGGTGGGTAGGTAACTGGCTGGGCGGCAGGACACAGAAGGTGGTGGTAAATGGCTGTCACTCCACAGAGGGAAGAGTGACCTGTGGGGTACCACAGGGATCAGTGCTGGGACCGGTCCTATTCAACATCTTCATCAGTGACATTGCACAGGACCTAGAAGGCAGAATTTCACTGTTCGCTGATGACACAAAACTCTGTAACAGAGTAGACACAACAGAGGGTGTAGACTGAATGAGAAGGACCTGCAGAAACTTGAAGAATGGTCAGGATTTGGCAGTTGAAATTCAATGCAAAGAAGTGCAAGATAATGCATATGGGGCACAAAAACCCTGGCAAAATATATCAGTTGGGGGTGAGGATATAGCATGCACCAAGCAGGAAAGGATCTTGGGGTTATCATCTCTGATGACCTCAAGGTAGGAAACAGTGTGACAAGGCAGCAGGTAAAGCAAATAGGATGCTGGGATGCATAGGCAGGGGCATCACCAGCAGGAAAAGGGAGGTCATGGTTCCACTATACAAGACACTAGTGAGGCCCCACCTTGAGTACAGTGTACAGTTCTGGAGACCTTACCTACGTTAGGACATAGACAGGGTAGAGAAGGTTCAGAGGAGGGCAACAGAGATGGTACATGGATTGCATCACAAGTCCTATGAGGACAGGTTGAAGGAATTGAATATGTACTCCCTGGAGGAGAGGAGGGGGAGAGAGGGAACATGATAGAGACATACAAGTATCTTACAGGGAGGAACAGTGTGCAAGAATATACTATTTTTAAGCGAAAAAGATGTTCCAGGACTAGAGGGCATGGGATGAAGTTGGAGGGAGGACGATTCAGAGGAAATGTGAGGAAGAATTTTTTCATAGAACGGGTGGTGGACAAGTGGAACACCCTGTCTGAGGAAGTGGTGAGGGCTGAAACAATCATGGGATTTAAGAATGCATGGGATAGACATAAAGGAATTCTGGAGGTCAGGGGTAAGGGGCAACAGAGTTCTAGGAAAACATAAACTGAAGTTACAAACTCAAATGGGCAGACTAGGTGGGCCATAGACCCTTATCTGCCGACACTGTCTATGTATCTATGTAGAGCCTACAAGCTCTTCACTCCATGGAGTCTCGAGCTGAACTGCCACACTTGTTTCAGAATTTCCTATTCTCTGAGTTTAGTCAGTTTAAGTCTCTCCAGCCAGCAGGGAGGGCAAGACAGGCCCTTTTCCCTACCTTTTCCTTAGCTCACACAGGGGCTCCTTTCAGTTCAAGAGCTCGAACTATACTCCTCCACTGTTTGAAAACAGTTCTTGGACTTGTCTGATTTTCCTGCAATCTGGTTGGCTAAGGGAGCTGTCAGTCACAATCTTATGTTCCCATTGTTTCCTTTAGGCACCAAAGACTAGAGTTCACAGTTTCTCCCACAAGGCACCTGAGGTAAGGACCCCTTGAAGTCCCCTGTGTCCCAACTGGCCCAAACTGGGAAGTCCCAGACCAAAACATGGTGGCTCCCATTGGGAAATGCATGCCACAAAGAAGGCAGGTTAAATAATAGTCTCTATTTTAAATATTGCAATGAATTAAAAGTAAATATTTACAGTACCATGTAAGGATCCCTCTGCTTTGTTAGTGACAGCAGAGTGGAGCAGATTAGGGAAATGCCTGGCTGGTCACGAACTCCAGTACACTCGGACCCAGGCCATTTACAGTATGCACACTGGGTGTATCACTTAAAGGGATAGCACGGAGACACATTATGGCACTCTCACTCAGCTCAACAGAAGGACACCAACAACCATGGATTCATCATCTCTGCAGGAAGTCTACCTGGCAGTGGGCATCAGCGGAGCCCAGGGAGACACCCAAGGTATGCCCTCCAATTTAGGCTATTTAGACATTAGGCTCTAGTCATGTTGATCATACTCCAAGCTTTCATTTAAAAAAATAAGTTTCTATGCCTGTCAGTGTAAATGTTACAGCTTTTGAAATATGATTTCAAGCATTTTAAAATCTCATGAAAGATTATTTTTGGAAATGGTTGGAAGATAATAGTGGTTATTCTTTCTATGAATAAACACATTCTTTTCTATTTTTAATGGAAATGGGACCAGGGTTACTACTGATTTTGTTTACTGTGGTAATCTAAATTCTTTTCAGGAGACATTGGTCTCATGGCTACAACTATTTGATTCAGACTGAATCCATTAGGCGACAAGACTCCAGAAATGACATTCATACTGCTTTTGTGGGTTAACACGATACAGTGCTTCTCTTGTTTTGACTTACTCCAGCGTTATTCTAGCAGATGTAAACTGTTAGAATTGGAAAGCATTCAATATGTAAAATGACTGCTCTGAGAATTGTCTCTTCAAAAGCCTTCAAATTTAGCAATTTTTTACAGTTCCACAAAGAGCACAAGTCATAAGAATTCAGTAAGAATGTCAGAAAACTCCTTGAAATTCTGTGAACTTTTCTGCTGGAAAGTACTTCTTATTTCTTGGGAATAGCACAGGGAAGAAAAACAGTGTTTGTTTTCACTGGCAAAAGCTGCACCTTCCTTAAGGCAAAAATTGATGGCAGAGAGGGATTTTCCTTTCTGCCTGTATCTGAAGCCCTCAGATGTACAAACTGTAAAATGGATTCCCCCAGGCAAGTCAGCCTTGCTCCAGTGAACTTACCTGGTTATCAAATTTTAAATGCAAAAAACAATTAAAGAACTAAAAGGCAACATTGCCCTTTGTGTCAGACATAAAAAAGAAAAACATTACAATGATCTATTTGGAACCTTTACAGCTATTATTTACTATCCCTGTTCTGTTGTATTAAGTACTTTTACCAGTAGTCAAGGAAATGAGATCTCTGTTACAGCTTAGCACTTGTGGAAAACTTCCTAAATAAAAATTTGTTCATTTAAAGCTGTGGCTTCATTTATTGTGACGTAGAGAGCAGAAGAGATCAAAACTGGGGCTCCTGTTTGATTGTGATTTAAAAAATATTAACAATTAGAGGAGTATTTCTGATGCAGAAAGAGTAGCTTGAAATCCTGCTTTATGGCCTTGGCCAAGATCATGATTGTTACCGTAGCGACACCAAACCCCATGATGAGTGGGCCCTATGGCGGGAGGAGGACAGACTAGAGCCACTTAAGGACCACTTTCTTTTTCTCATTGAAATCCTGCATTTTTATGTTCCGGCTGTAGAAGGAACTAATTAGAATGTTAAGCTCCAGTCAACCTCATTTTTATTTCCTTTGAACTGGGTCTGAAAACAATAAGGATGATTTACATTTTCGGTTGTTTCAGATGCTGTAATAATTTACTACAAACTCAGCCATTATGTCTTCTCTCAGCTGTCTTAGTGGGTGAAACAAAAACCACATTTTCTGCTCCCTATTTGGCAAATACACAACCACTGAGATCTGATCTAAGATCAGAGTTCTAGTTTACTCAGCATCCCGTTGAATGTTTATGAATGAAGTGACTTGTTTTTGATTTTGCATTCTAATTAGAAAGTTTTTCTAAGAACAGGACTTCCTCTGCTGTTGACACAATACCCTCAATTATGACAAATGAAGCCTTTTGATGGGAGGTTGGCAGAGGGCAGGGTCCTTTCTTGTTATTCAGAAGGGTCTGGCCTATGCCAAAGGCTAACTGCTCCTATTACATTCCAAACACTGAAGCAGTAGTTTGCCTCTTACTATATTACTATAGTTACTTAAAGTTGTTGTTTGGTGGAGTCGCAAATGGCAGACATTTTTTAACAGCAAACAGCATGGAATTCAGCCCCCAAAAAATACTGTTTGTCTGATTACAAAGCAATTGTATCAGTGATCTGGCAACCATGTTTCTGTTTATTTTGGCTAACTGGAAAGCCATCACATGTTTTGGTATACATATGATAACAACATGGAACTTCAGGTTGCTCAAGTATTCTCCCTGCCTGCTTAGCACCAGGCAATCATAGTGGAAAGGAAGAAGCTATAGATCAGGTATGGTCTGTGGTAATAGCATAGGTAGGGAGAAATAGGCAGACTAGCTGGGCCAAGTGATCCTTATCTGCTGTCAGATTTTGTGTTTCCACTTAATCAAATGACTAGGGTGACGTTCCTTGTAGTTTAGAACAGGTTTTTATTAAACAAAATAAAAAATTAAAAAAAAAGAAAGAACATTTAAAGCACCAGTACTACCAAATCAGAAAGTGATCTATCAAAATTTGGCTTTTTGGCTGTGAGCATGCAGTCAAAGTTCCAGTTTCCATACCTGTAAATATTTTTTTTCAGTCATCTTTAGTTTTTTAGATATTTGCAATTTATTTGAATTGTTGTTGTGCTACAATAAATGTGGTGGATGACTAATTATCAGCTGCACTTTTCCTTCAGGTCACATCATGTCTTTTGACTACAGCAGTGGGACCCTCTGCTGACCACTCCCGATGTCCCTGCAAGTTGTGCACATGTGCAGATGGCAGCAGAGGGGGTTCCAGTGCAATATGTTTGGTGGCAGAAATGTAAAAAAAAGCAGAGGATAACTGAGCAAATTACTCGGTGATAGTACAGTGCCGGTTGGAAAGAGTACCAGATATATGATCAGCAGAGCACAGGGAATAAACTGTCAAAAAAGTGCACATTTTGTTGCTGCATTATAGTGCTGTTTGGCATTAACAGCAGCCCATTGGCCTGAAACCAGCAGTACACTGTAATACTAAGATTGTAATCATACTCTTTCTCAGTCCCTCTGCACTAACATTGTAGATTTTCAGACAAAGATAATACCATGGCCATTTGCTGTATTTCCTCAGCCGTGAAGCAAAAGGGCACTTTTCATTGCACAGATCAATGTGGATTTGTATTTTGTTCACCAAGGGGGAATGGGTTCACCAATGCTGGTGCAACAGTTACTGTGCCAGCGTCAATCACAGTGACAGCAACATGCCGCATGGCATTAAACTGCCAGGCATTGTGCCTCCTGGGACTTAAGAGTGCCAAAGCGCCATCCTGGGAAGCAGGTTTTGTGGGATAATTCATCCCCCACACTCCCCACAAATTTATATAACTATCTCCATGGTGGGCATGCCATGAAGGGTACAGAAATTGTGTAGATGGCCAACACGGCATAAGTACAGGGTGATCTAAAGTCAAGATAACTCATGCCACTCTCGCCCTTTTTGCGGTGACATTACCATGCTGTAATGCTGTTGCTGCGTGAACAGTATACTGGGAGAATGCAAATGCTTCTCATTTGATTTCTTGTTTGAAAAGAAAAAGTGGAAAGCTAAAGAGAAGGAGCTAATATGGCTAAAAAACTAAAATAAATAAAAAGAGGAAGCACACATGCTCACTACCAGAAAGTTAAGAGGAGGAGCTAATACCCACTACCAGGAAATGAAGAGAATGGGCTAATTGTCACTGTTAGAAAATGAATAGGGAGGAGACGCATTTACTAGAGGATAATGAAGAGGAGGGAGTAACAGTCACTAACAATGAGCAGATTCCTGTCCATCATGACCTCATCTCACAATGGAGGGCATCAACACGGGCAGCCATCCTCTATAATAATCTCACAGGAGGTTGCTACCCCTAACAAGACAGGACGATGCTATGGTGTTGGGTATTTGTGCAATGTTTTGTAGCAAGTATTTCTCAAGGTGTAAAGATTTTAGGGTCACTCTTGTAGGTTCCTTTCATTAATAATCTTTTCCTTTTTTTTTTTTTCATTTTTTTTTTAATTTTCCACTTGTACGCCCCAACCCAGTCAGTTCCCCATTCAGCCTGCACCCCCAGCCCTGTCAGTCCACCATCTTCAGGACTCACCTTCCGCTCCTGTAACCCAGTGGCCTCGCATGGTAAGCCATGGGGGACCCACCATCCCACAGTGACCAAATCCATGATCAGAGCAGGAGTCTGATCAGCAGGAATGTAGCCTGTGGGGTGCATGTTTCTTCTTGTTGCTAACCAGCATTTTCCCCCATTCTCCCTCCCTTGAGTTGGCAGTGTGAACATGTAGTGGCGTGCACACAACAGGTATGCCCAGGCATAAAGCCAGTAGACTCCTACTCCCACTGCTGTTTTGAAGTGCAGCCCTGCGTGTGTAACCACAAGAGGTATTTGCATGGCAGAACATTCAACATCCCTCCCCAGAGAAGATGAGTATCCACTGGGATGCTTGAACCCTCTAACCCCTTGCTAGGCTCATTTCCAAACCATTGTTGCAGGCATTATGAATGGTAATGTTACTGCTGAACTGAGGGGCCAGCCCAACATTTCTTGTTCTTAAAGAAAACTACATTCATCAAGGTTTTTGTACTGCTATCATTAGCCTCTTCAAGTTGTGACCATAGTCTGCTAGTCATTCCTTGCATTCAGCTGAAAATATTTATTTCCATGCCTTAACTTTTTACTTACCCGGTCAATTATCAGCCCTTTCCCTAAATGCACCTCACCTAAACAAGTCTTATATAATTAATTTGAACAAGAACCTACCTCCTCTGCGCAGACTGCCAGAGTAACTTAGAAAGGGACTTAATGTACTATATGTGTCTCCACTGGTGCAATAAATTGAGCCACCTCTCCAGTCACTCTCTTAGTCTAGTTAGATCAGACAGTGAGTCTACAGCATGCTAAAGCCCTGCTGCACATACAGTGAACATCCATGACAGAAAACTATTACATAACACAATAACAAAACAACTGCCTTTCAAGCCATCCTGATAGCTGGATAGTGCTTGTAATGGAAGGACTTTCCAAGACCCTCAGGCAGTGCTGATCCTTGTAATAACCTTCAGGAAACAGAGATGTAAGCACTTTGTATGGATTACTGGCAGTGTCAGTGCTGGAATGCAGCAATCCCTCCCATTTATTTATTTATTAATTTATTTATTTTATTTTTACCGAGTAGGTGCACTAGACATACATCTGCCTATTTTCAGGCACGACCCAGGAGAGTACAATTTGTGGAATATTACAATACTCAGGGAGTGACATGAAACATTAAACATAAGAACCAGAAGTGTACAATATACGAGTTAGATAATACAAGCATTAACATAAGAACCAGAGGTATACAATACACATGTTGGAGATTCATTGGAATACAACACATCACAGTTCCATACATTGAGTAGTGGATTTTGCTAAAACTGTAAATAGAGGGTGGAGAAGACATAAAACATAACAAGGCACTTTCCAGATGAGCAGCAAAGCACAGAGGGAGTAAGTAGAAGGAAGCAGAAAATGCAGATAGTGGAGTACTGTAGCTAAGTGCGACGAACTGACAAGTGTAGGCTGGAGCAGCAGCAGTCAGGTAAGAATTAGGGACAAGCACATACTGAACACTGAAGCAGGTAAAACCAGAATTGATGATGGAAAGTGCTGGCAACTGGAATTGATGTATATGATGTGGGATGCTGTTCCATAGTTTGGGAGCAGTAACAGGAAAGGCCATCTCACCATGCTTAGTTGTTCTCTTGGGGATGGATAGTTTGACATGATCAGAGTATCTGAGGGAGTAGGTGTTTTTACAAGGCACCAGGAGAGAGGCTAAGGAATAGGGTTCTTGGTTCTGCAGTGTACTGTGAATAAGTCTTCAAAGTGAGAGGTCCGGGAGAGCAAAAAGGGAGGGGGGGGCAGCTTAGTTTGACATACAGTGTATCAAGATGAGTGAGTCAGTTGCATGCAAGAGCAAATCAACAGATATTGTTGTATACCACATCCTACTTATGTGGTATGAAACTTGGGGCATGGGCAAAGACAGGCAGGCCATTGGTTAATTTGAGGAGTAGTAATCGTTGCGCCACTGTTATACAAGCTGAAGAGGGAAGATTTGGACTGGCTCAATAGGCAAGGCCAAGACTGATGTTAACAGCCTTACCGGCAGCACATATGTGTAATGAAAAGTCAAGGGAAGGGTCAAGTGTCACACCAAGATATGTGAGGGAGTTAACGGTGTCCAGAGGAGCCGTTATCATACACCACTCGTAATGGGGTGCGAGTGTTTTTTAGTTGGAGGTGATTTCTGAAGAGCATGGCTTGAAGTTTAGTGGGGTTCATTAATTGTCCTCGCAACAAGTTTGGACAGCCTTCAGATCCACTGACAGAAACAAATTGCAGATAAATACTCTTTTACAAGGGTGTCCCAGCAAGAAGGGGCATATGCCAATCTGTTTTTAAAGCCAGTCATGTAGGGTACACAGCAAATAAAACAAATATATATATTGATTAGCTTAATTGAGCCAAATGTGATGAACACTGCTTCCTGAATTGTTTCATACTGTAAGTCTTGACTGAAGTGAACTAACTGAATCTTGAACAGCTACTGAAACAGCTGTCCTTCATAGAGTGTTGGGTATTCCATGATGTAAACTGAAGAAGGAGATGCTGTAAAACTTCAAAGACACTAAAGCACTTAGACTACAATGTGTATGAAAGTTGCTATATAGAACAAAATTCTATTCTGTTCTACATTTAACTTTGAATATAGCAATGAATATACATTTCTTTATAACAACAAGCAGTCGACTGAAAGACAAATGTGCTAGGCCTGATTTGGTAATAACACTGAACCACTCATGTCTGGTAGAGTACAGGGTGCAGCATCTGTGACTGTTTTCATTTTACTTGGTAGGATTCCTAACAGCAATACTGTTGTGAACACACTGCCATTCTGCAGCTGCAGAGCTGCCGCCAGTGCTGGGTCTCAGATGCATGTGCTCATGCTCCCTACACTCCTGAAAAATATCCCTTTATCTTTGCACACCCACAATCAGCTAGTGCCCTGACCTTTGACCTCACGTGATCTCTTTCACATGGAGTAAACAATCCAGACAAGCAAGAGATCCTCAGTCTGTGCAATTATCCATTTCCAGCACGCATTTCCACAAATCCCAGTGAGGAGGGTCATGCAGATGGGATGGGAGAATGGGACTGAGTTTTTTTTAATGTGCGCTTAAAATGAGCAGAGTGCAGATAGTGTGAGATTGAGAGAATGTGTTCTGCAGAACAGGCAGTGTTCATATGGGTGGGGTTATGGGAATGTATTCTGGGGAGCAAAAACTGTACAGATAGGTTGGGAGATTCATGAAAATAGATACTGGGGAGGGGGATTTGGAAGATGGTTCAAGTTGTTAGAAAATGTTTGGAGGAGAGGCAGTTGTACTGTGGAGTTGTTTGGAATATTTATTTATTTGCTTATTTATGAGCAGGAGAGCCACATTGAGCTGTGCCAGCATGTTTCCAGCGGTATCCTGGGGGGTGGGAGTGGATTACATGGACCTGTTTTACTGACAGAGGGAAAGCTTTCTAAGACATTAGGAAAAATCCCCTTCTTTTATAAGTGCTATGGGATTTTTAACTTCTACCTGAACAGTCGAGGTGGGCAGAAAGGACCTCAATTTAATGTCTTTTCCAAAGGATGGCACCTAAAGTCTGCACTACCCCCCCCCCCCGCTGCATTTCAGTGTCATTACTGGGTATTAGCCCAATTTGTACTGAACACAGTGGTTAAATAGGAAATATTTAGTTGGGGAAACTCTTGGGTCTAGATTTTCTAAGTGGTGAAACTCATTTTTTAGGTGGTAGAACCTTCCTATAGTAGTCAATAGAGAAAGATGACAAAGGTGGTGGCACTGTCATATGTTTTTTAAGAGGTAGTGGAACTGAGTTCCTAAGGGATTCTGCCCTGTTTAACCCATGCTGAGGAGAGAGTTTGAGTATATACTGTAAGTTGTGGACTGTGGGAATGTGTACTGGAGAAACTGTGTAGATTCCAGGGAACATTAAAAAGGGAAGGGGGTGGACTGTGCAGAGAGGGACCTGCAAAAGGCAGACACCCTGAATAAATACTTTTGTTCAGTATTCACAGACGAAGAAGATGGGGAGGGGCCACAAAAATAATAAATACTTTTGAGGGAGTCCTTTTTTGGAGGTGAAAGTCTTAAAGGGACTTTTTTATTTATTTAAAAGTTTCACCAGGAAAGACATACTGAACTAACAAGGGCTTGTTTCCAGATGTGTCCTAGGGGAAGGGTAAGGTTAGTACACTTGAAAATACATAGTGTTGAAAACAACATGCTACAGCCATGAACAGCAGAGAAATAAATACGAAAGCAACTCTGTGCAGTAAATTCTGTATATGGATTTAACCCATGCAAATGAATAAATAAACAGTGTGAGAACTCATAAACCATGCACCACTACATTGAAAATTATTGCTGCTAAAGCCGAATGTGTGCCAGCACCAGCTAATAGTAGAACAATCCATATTACAATGGGGGGAGAGAAAGCAGGCTTGAGGGGGAACATAGAAACAGAGTTACAGTCAAGGACTAAGAGAGGTGGGTTTGGTGTGGGAAGGGAGAGATAGATGAGCAGAAGGATTAGGAGTAAGGAAAGGGTTATGAGAGGAGGTGGAGGAGGAAAGGAGAGGAGAAGGGGTGGAGTAGGGAAAGGTGGGCAGAGAGGAGGGAGGGTAGGGTTTGATAATAGAAGGAATGGGATAGGGCTGTGAGAGGTGGAGGAGGACGAGGAACAGAGAAGAGGGGGTGGTATAGAGAAAGGAAGGAGAGCAAGAGATGGGGGGAGGAGATAGATTGGATATTGGGGAGAAATTAGGTGGGGTTGCAGGTTGCAGTTGCAGGTATGGGAGTAAAGGCTATGCAGGTGGAAAGACAGAGAGTAGGGAGAGGTGGCTGAATGGATTGGAAGAGGGAAGGAGTTCCAGAGCTTAGGGAAGCAGTAGGAGAAGGAGACTGGCTGGCAGTGGAGGATCTGGGGGAGTGCAAGGGAGCGGGAGTGGAAGTTTTGGAGGTCATTGGAGTTGGGGTGAGGCAGGGAGAGGGGCAGAAGACAGGTAGGAAGGGAGGGAGCCAAACCAATATTTGGCAATAAATGAGGAGCAGTGTGCCATATGCCTAGCTTCAAGGAGGGAAAAGGAGAGGGACATATAAAGGGTATAGTGATGAGTACGTGTAGGGCTGTCCAAAGCAAAGCAATAGAATGAATTAATAAAGTCCAGTCTGGAAAGGGTAGATTTGGGGGCAGAGCTGTAGACTATGTCGCCATAGATTAACATGAGGAGTATAATTTTCTATACAACAGCTCTACGGAATGGGAGCGGGAAGCAGCTGTGGGTGGCGGTACAATGCTCCCAATTTAGGGTGGAGTTTTTTACATATGGCATTAATATGTTCGGAGAAGCCGAGGTGGTTGTCAAGCAACTGTAGGTGAACAAAGCAGTATGGCTAGATGGGGTGCATTCATGGGTACTGAGAGAGCTCAAGGAAATATTGGCTGCACCTCTGACAAGATTGCAGATGACTGGTGGAGGGGGATGTAGATCCACTACACAAAAGTGGTAGCAGGGACAAGGCTGGTAATTATAAGCCAGTCAGTCTGACATGAGTGGTGGGAAAGTTAATGGAATCACTGCTTAAGGAAAGGATTGTGGAATATCTTGAATCCAGTGGTTACAAGATCCAAGGCAACATGGTTGGGGAGGTCAGGTCAAAAGAATCTGATAGATTTCTTTGACTGGGTGACCAAGGAACTAGATCAGGGTGGAGTGGTAGTTGTTGTGATCTACCTAGATTTCAGTAAGGTATTCAACACCATTCCACAAAGGAAACTAGTAAGCAATCTGGGTAGCTTAGGAGTGGCTCCAAAGGTGGTCAACTGGATAAGAAATTGGTTAGGGGATAGGTGACAGATGGTGGTGGTAAACAGAGTTTACTCCAAGAAAGGGAGGGTTACCAGTGGGGGCCTCAGGAATCAGTGCTGGGACCGGTCTTCTTTAGTGTCTTTATAAGTGACATTGCAGAGGAACTGGAAGGGAAGGTCTGCCTCTTTGTGGATGACACCAAAATCTGAAATAGGGTGGACACTCCAGGGGCAACAGAAAGGATGAGCAGAGACCTGAGAAAACTGGAGGGGTAGTTAAGGGTATAGCAGCTGGGTTTCAATGTGAAGAAGTGCAAAATAAGGCACTTATGACATAGAAACCAAAGGGCAGAGTACAAATTTGGGGGAGTGGTATTGACGATCACCAAGCAAGAAAGAGACCTGGGGGTAATCATATTAGATGACCTAAAGGTGGCCAGGCAGTGTGATAATGCAGTAGAGAGGGCTAGTGCGATGCTAGGGTGCATAGGGAGGGGTAACACCAGCAGAAAGAGGGAGGTGATGTTGTCTCTGTATGGACTGCTGGTGAGACCCAAGCTAGAGCACTGTGTCCAGTTCTGGAGACCACATCTCTGGGAGGACATAGAGTGGAGGCAGTCTAGAGGAGGGCATCTAAAATGGTACAGGTTCTGTAACAAATGCCGTATGTGGAGAGACTAAAGAACCTCAATATGTATACCTCAGAACAGAGTAGGGAGAGGAGGGATATGACAGAGACCTTTAAATACCTCACAGTGGTAAATAAGGTACAGGAGGTGGGTATTATTAAGAAGAATATGTGCTCTAAAAGAAGGGGACATGCTGTGAAGCTGGAGGGGAGTAGATTCAGGAGAGATGTGAGGAAGTACCTATTCACAGAAAGAGTGGTGGATTCCTGGAACAGCCTTCCAGTGGATGTGGTGAGGGCAAACATTGGTGGGTTCAAGAATGCCTGGGATAGGCATAAGGTAATAACAGTGGAAAGGAGGCGGGAAGCGGAAAGAGCTGTAGATTGGGCACAGTCTACAGTTATAGTATAGGTAGGGAGGAATGGGCAGACTGGATGGGCCAAGCAGTCCTTATCTGCCATCAAATTCTATGGTTCTGTGTTTCGTGTTGAATTAAGTACAGGGAAGTTGGGAACTATGATTGCACAGATGGGTGGAGGTTGGGAATGTGTAGCTGAGAAGAGAATTGTGTTGATGCTGAAATTGTTGGACCATAAACTGGGAGGGAAGATTGTGCCAATGGATTGGAGGTTTGAGGGAAAGTATACTAGAAGAATTTTACAGTTTCTTGAGGTTTGCTGGAATAAGTATCACAGAGGGGGTGGCACAGATCATGAGAGCTTGTTGGAATGTGCACTGGGTAGATACACTATACAAATACAGGAGCTGGGGCCTATAAGTATGTGTGCTGAGAAAACTATACAGATGCTAGGGGGTTGTTAGAACATGTACTGGGGAGAGACTTAGGGTTTGTACAGTTTATTGGGGGTTTGTAGGAACATGTAATGGGGAGACAGATTGTGCAAATGTGATGAGACTTTTAAAATATGTATTGCAGAGGGGGTATCATGAAAGATCAGAAGTTAGAGCACTTCTCGGCTGATCGTGAGTATGCCTAAACATGAACCCAGTAGACTGGAGACAGAATTTCTGTCTTGTATTGCAAACTGCAGTGAGAAAGAAATAATGTGACGTACTGGGAATTGAACAAAGACCAAGGCACCCCCCCCCCACCGAATACTGTGACAGTGCTCTAATCACTGAGCTACAGGGTCACACAGTTGGTCCTGGGATTCTCATGTACACGTCCAAATAACCTAACCATGTGAGCCAGTAGCTCAGTGGATAGTGCACCAGGACAGTATTCTTGGGGCCTGGGTTCAATTCCCAGTAGGTCACATTATTTCTTTCTCTGTACAATGTGCAGTTTAGTTGCCGAGCGATAGATGATACTGCACAACATCTAACTGTCATCCGTCTTGTACTGGGGAGACCTAACCATTACAGTAGCAGTAGTGTAACACTGCTAGACATTTACCTTTTTTTGTATAAAATTAAATCTAAGAAAAAAAGCCTGCACAGTTTAAGAGTGTGCCTGTCTTTCCTGGATGTAGTACAGACTAGAAAACTGCAGTACAGTTTGCTACTTGGAGCTGCTGAAGTCCCCCACTGTTTAGGTCATGTTTTCCCGACACAGCTGTCATTAATTTCCATTAGCCAGAAACCTGTAGGAGTAACATCTGGAGTTTCAAATCCCCTCTTAGCAAATGTATCAGTGGGACTGTACTATTGTGAAGCAGGGGAGGGGGCTCTGTGTTTTACAGACAATTTTGAAATACGTTGTTTAACCAAAATATGGCAACTTCTTTGCCATACAGCATTACACTTACTGTTCTGTGCACGGCAAATATTTACTAGTTAATAAATCTCTTTATACCTGATCTGCATTGGTGCTAAAGTTGTGATCACCCCTTTCATTGAACTTAGACTGGCATTGTCTGTTTTATATTAAATCTGCTTACCCGGCATCACAGCCAGATGGCAGTGTTAAGTATCAGAGTGTATAAACTTGCATCTGGAATTTCCTTGTTGGGAGGGTTATAGAGGGCTTTTAAATCAGAGCCAGATGAGTTTTCACTGTTACATGAGCAGAAGAATGTAAAAACAGCGTGGGAAATGTCTCAACAAAGGCACTCTTAAAATTCATCAAGAAGACAAAATATTTTCCATTGTCTGGCTTGAAGATGATCCTTCCAAGTAAGTAACTGCTTGCATCACTGCTGTTCTAATAACTTTACTTGTTTCAGCTTAAGTTTGAAAAGTAGGCAAGGCATTTTTATAGTACATGATAGTATGTTAACATCCTGAATACTGCCTTTTATATATTTCCATGCCTGACAACCTGAATGTGCTTGAAAGGGCGAAGTATAGACAGATTAGGATTTTAATTTTATATAGTGTTATTGCGAGTTTTGAAATGGCATTACCTAAAACTGAAGCCATTCCTAGAAGGCAGAAGAGCTTCTGTGTTCAGACTGTCCCAGCTATAAAAATATGTATTCAGTTCAATTCAATTTTATACTGGAAAGTATGTGAGCAAAAATGCCCGTATTCACAATATATCACATATATTATATATATGTGTGTATATATATATATATATATATATATATATATATATATAGTGGTTTTTTTTGTTATTTTCTTTTTTGTTGTTGATTTCTTTCTTCTCCTGACCGGTCCCCTCCCACCGATCTCCCTAGCCCCGTCACCCCGGTGTCTACTGGGTCTACCTCTGCTTCACGAGATGCCAGCTAGTCAGGTGCGGCGCCTGTGGGAGGTCGGCATCATATTGCCAGTTGGGATTCCTTTCTCACTGTTGCTTCCCATCCTCAAGTGTGGAGAGAAGGTGTGCAATGATGCCAATGGCTGAGCTGCACATGCTGTGTGTCTGCCCCACATCCACTCCCTACGTTATGGGTCCATTGCGCCAGCTCTCAGCCACCGCCAGGGGTCAGTCAAGCAGTAGACTCCATCCCATGCCTTCTGGATGCTTGATACTCTCCCTTCCTGGCTGAACCCAGGCGACTCGCTCGCACCGTGAACACAGGTCGGCATGGCAGGAGGTAAGGCATTGATGCCTCAGCCCTCCACGCCACTGGCAGTATATATATATATATATATATATATATATTAATTTTAAAATGACCATGTGACCGATGATGCTAGAACATTTACATGTGTTTTTGTTTCTCCCAGGAAGACAAATTGTTTCTTTTTCTCTGCCCATTCATTTACTACTTGTGAAGCTCTGCTTCTTTTTCTGAAGGAGCGTAAAGAGCAGTGAGGAGTTTCTTTGTTGAAACTGAAGTCAAACTGAGCAAAGTAACTCTTGAAATAAGTGAGGTTTGGCAGGACCCCTGTGCTCTATGAAACAAAACCTAGGGTCAGGGACTTCTGGAAATAGTTATGTCTAATAAATAAATATTCAGCAACATATTCATCAGTTGCTTTGTGACTAATGTGTGGGCAGGTCCAGGATTTGTGTTAATGGAGTGGCACCCCCCCAAAACCCTTCCCCAAAAAATAGATTATGAAAGGATCCTGTTTAGAATTCTGGTTAGGATGCTGCAGCTCCTGATGGCTGCCTCAAGGGAGCAATGGGTGCCACTTTGGTTTTTTTTGTTTTTTTCCAAATTGTTTCCCTCCCGACACCTCTCACAGGGGCCCCATCGGTCACCCCACCGTATCCTGCCCTGCTGTAATCTCCTCTACCAGAGATACCATTCCTCCAATCCACCTGCAGCATGTCTGCCTGGTACCCCTCGGTCTTCCCCTCCTCCCGAGGCGGGGTTGACTTCTGTGCCACAGCGATCTTACTTCTTATCTAGTGCCAAGGTGGGCGGAGGTGAAGGAAGGAGGTGGTCAGGACCCGGAATGGAGGATCCATTGTGGGTGTGGTAGCAGGAGTGACGTCTTCCTTCCAGCAAGAGGGGTGTTTCCTCTTTATGTGTCCCCCCCAGAGGTGCGGATGTGCAATGACATCCAGCACAGGCACAAGCACGCTCCTGCACTCATCCCACAGATATCCACTGTCACCTCTCCCAATACCTTATGTGGTCCTGGCTGTTGGATTGCATGCCTCCGCATGGTGTCACTGCTGCCAGGGATCCACAACCCAGCCCTCTCCAAGATAGGAGAGCTGTCCATTGGATGCACGATCCTCTCTTCCCCCCGGCTGACCCCCGGCAACCTGAGCTTGTTCCTGACCCTGGGTCATCAGCGTGGTAAGAGGTAAGGTGCCAGTGCCTCAGCCCTCTACACCACTGGGCCGGCTTTTCAGTGCCACTTTGTTGTATTTCTAGATGTTAGCATAGTAGCTATTATGAAAGCATGAGGGCCTGATTTTTAAAACTGCAGCACCACACAAACAGGCTTAGCTATGTGATAGGTGCTAATAACAAGGCCAACAGCCTGATAGCATAGTTGCTGCTATTTTCAAACTGGCAATTAGGGCATCGCTAAGTTGCTAGCATGTCAGCACTAAAGACAGTAGTGCCCCCATGCAAATAAGGGGATCATCCATGCACACAGAGGTGCACTGATTTTTTTAATGGTTCCTGGAAGTGCATATAAGCTTCCAGCTGCGTGCTGCTTAATGCTTCCATGAACCATGTATAAAAAATGCACAACTTATAGTGTGTTGTAGAAACACTGGCACCACCAAGCATGTCCTTTCCTCCTCCTAAATCCAGTACAAATCTTTAATGTCAAAACCATCCCTGGTAGTCTAGTGGCACCCCCCTCGGTACTGCCTTCTGTGACGTACTCCCCCTGCCCTATGACAGCTTCTGGTACTTACTCTTCACTCCATGCTGCCAGACATTGTCTGAATCATGAAAGTACCATCATTTTCATATTTAATTAATTTTAATGATATCTTACAATATTGGTAAAGTGACTTAGATAACAAAATGACAGTACTTGCTATATTCAGATGGTGGCCAGCAGCAGAGGGGAGCAGAGGGTAAGCACTGGTTGGCATTGTGGGGTTGGGTGGTGACAGAGAACAGCACCATGAGGTGGTGGTGGGCCACTAGACTACCAGGGAGAGTTCTGACATTTCAGAGAGCATAGGGAGCCTGGTTACACAGCCTCCAGGCTGGGGCTGCCTTCTTGGTGTATGGCACGAATGTTTGTGAGTAAAACTTTTTAATATAAACTGAGTCCACAATGATTTCTTTACAAAGGGATATCTCACAGTATGTGTAGCTGGGCTCCCTGTGCACTCTGAAGTGATTGTGTAGAATGCCCTTGGCTCCATAAAAGTGCTTCCTGATGCCTTCTTTCTTTTCTTGAGGGTTTTGACATTAAAATGATCACTGTGTTAGGAAGGTGGCCACTAGACTATCCTGGAGGGTTTTGACATTACAAATGGGCACGGTGTTAGGGAGCGGGCCACTAGACTACCCTGGAGGGTTTTGATATTATAAATGGGCAGTGTGTTAGGGAGGGGGCCACTAGACTATCCTGGAGGGTTTTGACATTACAAATGGTCACTGTGTTAGGGAGGGGGCCACTAGATTATCTTGGAGGGTTTTGCCATTACAAATGGTCACGGTGTTAGGGAGGAGGCCACTGGACTACTCTGGAAGGTTTTGACATTATAAATGGGCACTATGTTAGGGAGGGGGCCACTAGACTATCCTGGAGGATTTTGACATTACAAATGGTTACGGTGTTAAAGAGTGGGGCCACTAGACTACCCTGGAGGGTTTTGACATTATAAATGGTCACTGTGTTAGGGAGGGGGCCACTAGACTACCCTGGAGGGTTTTGACATTATAAATGGTCCCTGTGTTAGGGAGGGGGCTGCTAAACTATTCTGGAGGGTTTTGATATTACAGATAGTCACTGTGTTAGGGAGGATGCCACTAGACTATCCTGGAGGATTTTGACATTACAAATGGTCACTGTGTTAGGGAGAGGGCAACTAGACTATCCTGGAGGGATATGACATAACAAATTGGCACTGTTAGGGAGGGGGCCACTAGACTACCGTGGAGGGTTTTTGACATTATAAATGGGCACTGTGTTAGGGATGGGGCCACTAGACTATCTTAGAGGGATGTGACATAACAAATGGACACTGTGTTAGGGAGGGTTTTGACATAAGACATGGGTACTAGGCTAGGGAGGGGCCACTAGACTACAGGGGAAGGCTTTGAAGATGCATCTGGACACTGAGTTAAGGAGGGAGGCATTAGACTACCAGGGAGGGGGGCAGAAGTACAAATGGGCACTGGGTTATGGAAGGGGCCACAACACTACTAGGGAGGGTTTTGACATAAGAAACAGGCACTGGGCTAGGGAGGAGCCACTAAACCACCTTGGAGAGTTTTCAAAGTACAAACAGAGAGGTTGTAGAGGTAGTACCGCTTACACCAGGGAATGGGGTTCTAGGTTGTAATGTTTATTACTGGAACTGGGGTGTGGGAGGGGGGAGGGTATCACTGGACTACCAGGGACAAGGAGGGGTAAAATGCCCAGGAAATCCAAACAATCAAAGTGTCACCACTTCACTTGGCCTCTCAGGTCTCCAATCCACACAGCTGTGGAACTGGGTAAAGTCACGACACCGCAGGATACGACATGTTACTTTTCAGATGGGCTTCACTGGATAAATCTGTTGCAGAACTGCTTCACAAACAACATTTACATAATCTTCAGAACTTGGCTGTAGGGGTTCCAACAGAGTGCCCAGCTTCCACGCAATGCAAGGAGCATCCTATTGCTCCGCAGCTGAAATGAACCCAATAACAAGATACTTATTTTACTGCTAGGGCCTTCCATATCGGACTGAGATCATTGTCACGTGTAACGTAGTGCAATAGCTGGAGCAGTTTTTGAGATGCTGTAACTGCTACTTTGCTGCTTGGGAACACTGTTGATTCTATCAAATGTGATACACTCCTATGGCCAGCAAGGGTTTTATTTACTTTTTGCATCAAGCATGTGTACCTGTTAGCACTTGGGTTTGCGCTGCTCTCTAGGGGCAATTTTTAAACATGCTGTAGGCACTATAAGTTTGTTCTAAGTTGTTTTAAAAGTAGCACAATTTGTGCATTGTCCAAATTGGTGTTTGGATAGGGATATTGTGTGTCACAAACCTTGACTTTTAAAAACTGGGCCCTGAATTATTTAAAGTTGTGCCTGGTTCAGAGGGAACTCCAGAAAAGCTGAATCTGTTTGAATCTGGTTAAAATTAGGGTGGGGTGAGGCATCCAAATTCAGTTTACTTCACATATCTCTGGGAATTTGACCTAGATCCGGGTCGCGCCTGTAAAAGGGACTGTAATGTTTCAGCTGGCTCACCCAGCTACCAAAATTCAAATAAATAAATTGTTGATCTGAGCCAATCTTATGCAGCTTGCCTCCCGGAGGGGGAGGGGGGACCTCAGAAATGTATCTGAGAGAGTGTAGCTCAGCTTGCCTTTGGGGTTGGTGGGATGATATATATATATATATATATATATATATATATATATATACACCCACACACAAGCTGGGCCAAATGTTACGATATTGGCAACCCCTCAGTACCTGGCATGGATTCCAGCTCTAGATCTGTGGGAATTTGACCTGGTTGATCTGAAGCAAATGGAGGCAGCCTGTCTTAGGCTGTGGGATCCATATCTAAAGCAGAAGCGGTTCACATTTCTTTCATTAACATAAGTTGGAAACTGAATCACCTTTGATGAAATGTTTGTTATTTGGGAGCAAACATTGGTTCAGAGCTTAACATTTAAATTAGATGGACTGATTCACGAGGTTCAAACTGATTCAAACTTGGTTTCATTCTCATAGAAACATAGAAATTGTCAGCAGATAAGGACCCCTAGGCCCATCTAGTCTGCCCGTAAACCCTATACTTGTTTACAGCCTCTGACCCTATCTGGTCAGTGGCTTCCTCTCCCTCCACCCTACCTCCAGTGTTCCCTTATGCCTGTCCCAGGCTTACTTAAATCCTTCCTCTGTGCTCGCTCCCACCACCTCCTGTGACAGTTCTCTGCAGGCCAAAAGCAGTAACTAGAACCCTTGAATATCCAAGGATTCTTTCTCTTTGGGTTTACATATTCACTACTAATGTATTACATAATTAGCCCAAGGCATCTGCATTTGGGGTTGCAGTTACATTATGTCAATCTTCATTACCCTGAAGAGGGAACTACTTCTAGGAAGTAATAAAAACAGGTAAAGGTAAGGCTGGAGTGGGCAGAGGCAGTCAATTATGTGATTGTGTATTATTTAGCAATGCCAGGAATAGTTGCCCGAAATCAATAAATGTTTGACATTGCAGACAGGTGAGTGGCCAAGTGGCACCGATGGTAGATGACAAAAATTATGTCTACTGTCTCTCTCCTTATTTTCCTTAATTATTTGTTTATTCCCTTGCTGACCTGCTCGTATCAGCTCAGCCCCCTCGCCCGTGTCACCCACCTTCTCCAGATTCTTACCCCGTCCACCATCCTTCATGACTTGCCCCCCATTATGAGGCCTTTAGTGATGTACCACTCCGGATGTCCGGATCTGCTGGAGGAGGGGGCCTGGTGTGTGGTGCAGGGCCTGTGAGAGGCTGCCCTCACCCTGCTTCTGACTCTGTCACAGAGTGCGCCTGTTACCAAAAGTAATTGATTGTTATATGTCTTAATGTATGTATTTATATGTTTTACTTGTTTATACATTGTATTTTTAATTATTAAGTATGTCCTGTTTGACAAAATGTTTTAAATGTTAATTTGTCACTTGTAAAAATGGTCTTTTGGCTTGTCTTACTTATAAGTATAAAAAATGAAAATGAAATGAAATGCTTCAGCCAGCTCCAGGTTTTTCTGTTTTTTTTCCTTATCCCTCCCTTCCCAGTCAGTGCGCGTGTTGTGATGAGGGCATGTGACATTGAAGATTCTGCATGCACTTAAATGCTTGTGCCAGACCCTGTAAAAGGTGGTTGTGTGCTGCTCCACCTAGCCTTTGCTAGGTGGTGGACAAGCAGTGAAACGCACTGTCCACCCTCCCCCGTGAAGGAGAGCTTTCGTTGGACACTCAGTGCTCCTTATCCAGGCTTCCCTGAGTGACCCTGGTCTAATCCCCAACCCCAGTCACTGGTGTGGCAAACAGTGCCTCAGCCCACCCTTCCACTGGCCTGGCTTGCTGCCTTATGATTTTAAAAGCAGAACTGTGGCATGAAGTATTCCTGTGGTTAGACATTCCACAGTTAACACCTCACGTGGAAACTTCCCTTCCAGACCTGAGTCCCTTACTGTTTGGTTTTGTGCAGAACTAGTGGATGGTTCACAATCCATCTCTATTGTATAGGCCTGTGTTCGGTGTCAGAATGAAGAGGTGCTCCAGGAACCAGGGCACTCTCGTTTAGCTCGAGCAGGGACTTTTACAAATTACTTATTTCAATCCATGTGAAGTAAAGAATCATTTTTGGTTTTATTGTTTTTTTTTTTAAAGATTTTAGTGGATGGCCCAGCTGTGCTACCTTTCAGTACCTGATGAGCCTGGTTAACGAAAGGACTCAGTCATTCGGGGGCAGGCGAGGGAGGGAGGACTGAGCATTCTAAGGACAGTTCTACTCCCTCGGAAGAGGGGATATTTTGTCTTGGTGTTTGTCTGCCACTCAGTAGAAGCTGGAAGGTGGTGCAGTAGGGATGCACATGCTTGGGGAGGGCCCTCCTTGTTGTTGATGCATGTGTGCATACCTCTGCATGTAAGTGTGGTGCACCATTGCATGCTGGTTACTCTCATGGGTAAAAAAATCTAAAGTGGAAAAACTCTGACCACACTGAGATAATGTCCAGTTTCCACACAGGTCCTGCCCCACCCACTATGGCAGCTCTGCATCTGGACTGTGCTCCAGAGGGGCAAGGCTGCTCCGTCTGATCCCACCATGGGGTGTTATCCAAGGAGGACCCTGTAGAAAGGTAATCCCAAGAGATGGTGGGTGACGAGACTGACAAGACCAGAAGCTGAAGGGGGCAGGTCAGAGAAAAGGGGGCATAAAGAAATGATTTAAAAAAAAAAAAGATATGAATGTGCCTGTCAAGTAGCAGCATGTAATGGTACTTACTAGGAGACTTGGATTCATGTGCCTTCTCTGGAATTCCTTTCTGGAGACAGATGTGGGCTGAGTGCATTATGGGGCAAATCTCTTTGCTCTCAGGGAGGAAGGAAACACCCACCCCTTCTGACCAACCAAGGAGTAGAATTGACTTAACTTGTGAAGGCAGTTACTCACCTGCCCACTTCCTTGCTGGCAGAATGGGGCAGTCTAGCAATCCCAATTCCTTTGTGGAGAACAGGGAAAAAAGGAACCCAACAGGAGAAATAATGAGAGTAGAAAGAGTCCCGAGACACTGATGACCTACCAGTCAAATTGGTATGCCTGAATGAACAGGGGCTGGACCCTGGTCTCTCCAGCATGTCAACAGTGGCAGTCTGCCCGTTTTTCAATTAAATGTCTGTAAATAATAAACACTGAACATGATTCTGTGTGTAACAGGGCATGAAAACTCAAGGAAGATTAGAAGAGGTCATTCATACTCAAGAGGGGCTGGCCTTTTCATCTTAACTGAATCTCAGCAACAGGGCTGCAAAGAGCTCATCTGGACTTTGGTTGTAGGGAAATAAGTCTAAATTATTGACACTGGGTCACAATCTTTGAGGATGATCGTAGTCTTAGTTTTATGTTCTGTTAAGATCCTCTTTGGTTATTTGTAGGGTTGGTTGGACAGTGAATGTTTTTTATTCATGTAATAGCCAAAGCTGATCAATAAAATAATCAATCTCGGGTAAAACATTTTCAGTGTTGCTCATGGTGTCCAGCTTTTACATTTCCAGTCTGATGTAAGACAGTCTCCAGAAGTTGTTAGTATTTTTCTCAGGATCAGCAGTACATGGTATAATTAATCAGGAGTGAGTTAGACTGAAGTAACATAGTACTACAGTAACATAAGATTGGAAGGAATTCTAGGCCCATCATGGCCACTCTCTGCTTCATAAACACGTATGAATATGCATGCTGTGTAAACGTACTAATATATAGGCGTTCCCTACTCACTCTACTACCCTGGGTATAATTCCCTTGGTAAGCAGAAATTTGTCCTTGAAGGCTTTCATTCTGAACACCGTCTACCATAAGCGGGAAACTACTCATGGTGGGTGTTTGTAATGGAGGGTAAAATGATATTTGATCATGTGCCTTAGTCTCACACACACACACACACAGAGACACACCCACACACACGCATGCACATGCACATGAAAACAGTGGGGGGGGTCAAGACTACATGGGATAAGCACAAGGGAATTATAGTAGAAAGAAAGGTGGGGAGGTAGAAAGAGCTTTAGATTGGGCACGGTCTGCAGTACTAGTGTAGGTAGGGAGAAATGGGCAGATTGGATGGGCCAAGTTGTCCTTATCTGCCTGTCAGATTCTCTGTCTCTATGTTTCTCACGCACACACTTTTAAGAGTCAGAAATAACCTATATAAGCTTAAACAAATATTAAGTACCTAGTAAGTAACTAACCATATAAAACATGCAGTATTTTCTTAGCTTAGCCTAGGGTATGCCATGCCTCTCACTTCTATAATAGTCCTTTAGTAGAGTTTGTTTGCTTTCTGTTATTTCTTTCTTACATGGTGGACCTATCTGACTGGGCTTCCCTGTGTGGTGGCCCATTCTTCCCTCAGGGTCTTTGGTGGCTCCTTCTTCTCTCCTGTCCTTTTCTTTGCTTTGTTCATAGGGCTGGCATGGGTTCGGGCAGCAAACAGCCTAGGGCTCTGGTTAATTATACATGATATGGTGCCGTTGCCTGATTTAGTGATAGCAGGAACCTGGGATGCACTCAGCCCTACACTCCCCAGGCAGTAATATGGCTGCCCATCTTCAGCACAACCTCCCCCTCAGTATTAGAGTACACAGAAACAGAAGCAACACAGATTTATATAGAACAACAACAATATCTTTATTAAAAGGTAGGGGTGGAAAGGATGTGGGAAATTTAAGGGAAATATAAAAAAGGGGTTTATACTGTATACAATTAAGGTATTCATTTTGTTTTCGATAACCAGGTAAGTGCACTAGACATAAAAATACCTGTTTTCAGGAATGACCCAGAAGGGTACATGTCATATACAATACAACAACAGTGGATACAATACATCAATAGTGGGCAGTAGGTACAGGTCAAAATATAGTACATCAACAGTATACATCAGTAGTGGACAGTAAATACAGGGTGGCATAAGACAAATATGAATTACAAGCACATTTCACATAAGAGCGTTATTAACAACAACAGCCCATAGGACCCTTCACCTGAAACTCTGTTGTGTTATGTTGCACCAGCAGGACTCAAATCTTGTAACATCCCCCAAAAAATGGAATTTCAGGACACACTCTTCTTTATTACTGAAGCCACATATGTGGAAAAGTAAGTTTGCCCCTTAGACTTCCTCTTTTCTTTCTACTTGTCTTGCCCCAAAGTTATAACATAAGAATAATGTCTATGTCAGCTTGTGAAGTCAATAGCAGAGGATTATGGTTGCACCACAAAAATAAGCAAGAGGAAAAGACAAAGACTAAGGGAAAATGTATTAGTTTAATGAAAATGTCTTAGAAACAGAATTTTTGTGCAGAAAAGGCCTACTTGGGCCACCCAGTCTGCCCAGTTGTTCCATTCCTATTCTGTCCCAGCAGACCCTAACTGGTCTCTGACGACCCTCCCCTTTTTATTTAGCAGTATTCTCCTTTGCCTATCCCTTGCATACTTGATCCCACTATGTTGACCATATCACTTTTGGTGTCAGACTCTTCCAGGAATCCACCACTCATTCAGTGAAGTAGTATTTCCTCACATCCCTACTAAATTCCCTCATCTAGCTTTGTTGTATGCCTTCTCGTTCTATTGCACTTCGTTACTAATTAATTGTTGTCTTCATTATAAAAAAAAAAAATGGAAGCTCCTGAAATGAAAATTTTGGGAAGATTTGTATGAGTTCTGCTGATGGCCAGCTGTGAACTTATTGCTGGAAACCAGTGACTGTCTTATGTCCTCTGCAGTTGCCTTCACTGTGCTTCATTTTCAGATATGGCAAACTGGTGAAGGTAAGTGCCAGACCCATAGACAAGAATAATCTGAAACCTTGAAGGGCATTATCGGAGAGATGAGTCCTTCTATAGAGAGGCTTACTCCTATTAACCAGCTATTTCCTAACAGTTAAAACAACTCACAGAAACTTAAACAAAACAATCTGTTGGTAACTAATGGCACGTCAGACAGATGATCCTCAAGATTCCACTGGGCTGCACTGGCTTACTCAGTCTACTGATATGACACGCTGGCTTGATCACAATCTAAGGTTTCTAAACAGTAACTGTTATGACTGTAAAGTGTTGTGGGTAATTGGCTTTCCCCACTTGCTGTGTTACAGGAAGGCTGAGGAAATTGAAAAAGGCACACAGCTACTGTACCTAGGCCCCAGGGCAGCAACATCTTTTTTTGTGACAGTTTACAGATGCTGCAGATTGCAGAGTGAAGCTAGACAGGGCAGGAAAGGAGTTTAGTTCCAGTCTGAGAAAGAGCAGTGATATGTTAATCAACAGGATGAGTGCACATCCCTGGGCTGGTACCTGTCTCATGATTGGCTTACCCATCCAACTCAAAGATATTTGCCTGTGCAGAGTATTACCTTGTCTGGGCTAAAATGTGTCTGAGCCCAAAATGATAGCTGGCCAGTCATATACTTAAGAAAGTGTTTGGGACCCTCCATAGACCTCCAGTCACAGGACTCAAGAGACAGAATTGCAAATCTCCTTTATAAGTTAAACCAGTCCCCCGACAGGACATAGCATGCCCTGTAGCCCATGGCACACCTGGGCCAGTTGATTATAACATAAAGGAACAATGTCAACTACCTCACACCGCATACACATCAATTACAATTGTCAGCCTGAAGAAAGTATTGTAAAAAAAAAAAAAAAATTAGCAGGTTGAAGCAGACTTCGTTTCTAGTCCCTCTATCACAATGCTGCTCAGATGTGTTTTTGTTTAATTAGATAAGTTGGTAGGAGTAAGCTTCAACAAAAATTACAAAAGGCTGTTTGTTCTTTAATGGAACAACCACTAGTATCTGCTGACTTCTTAACACTCACATCATAAATGCACTCAGCAAGTATTGTTGCTTCCTTTGGGACCAGTTCCATAGGTTTTGACTTTGCACTATGGGGGATATAAAATGCATGGAAGGCCACTGTCTTGTCTCCCTCAGTTCACAATAGCCGAGGTTAAAACAGTTTCTGCTGCCAAACTGAGTTCACTGTTTAAAACAATGGCCAGTCAACATACATCACTATATCATATTCCACTTATATTGATATATCGATATATAAATTTTAACTTTGTTGCCATATAAATATATAATTTTTAAATTTTCAAATATTGATACATCTTTTTCGTTATTCATACAGTTGATATAGTATATAGCAAAACTGCTTAATCACCATATATTGATATATATTTTATATATGAATATATAGCATTAATATGTGTTTTGTATATAGCTATTTTTAAAATGTATGACAGTTAAATAAATTCCCATATAGTGTACTTTCTGTTTCATTATGATGTGCCATCTTTATGGCTCAGGTCATGCCTGAAAACGGTCCCTGGGATCAGTGCACCTACCCAGTTAACAAATGAATAAATAAATAAAACAAAAAATTTCAAATTGTTTTGTACTTTTTTTTGTCTGAATTTCAGTTCCACATCAGCCTATTTCATAAGGAAGTATGCCATTTTTAGCTTTCTATAATGTTGTTTTATACCATTAATCACATCACAACTACTGCACTCATTCCTTTAGCAACCCTGTACCTTCCTTACATTTGCAGATTTCACCTGTGAAAGTGTTGGACAGTAATAATCAATTGTAACTAAAGTGACATACAAACAGTGGGACAAGGTGTCAGTCCCCACTTGATTAACCCAGATAAAATCATCATTAACATTTGATTCTTCAAAGAGATTGTCACCTGTATTAAGGTGGGAGTTTTCTTTTCTTTTTTCTTTTTTTTTGATTTTTATCCCTGTTTTTTCAGAGCTGGCAGGCAAGGCTCTTCCCAGACCCTTTGGGAGGCTTGCATCCATCCCCGACCAGTGTTCCAATCACCAGGATCACAGCCGGGACCATCATGGAGCTGCCACTTCCATTTTTCTCCCCTTCCCAGTTGTGGAGGTACACAAACAGGGCATTCCTTGCAACACCCTCCCTGTGTGCCGCCCTCCATCTGACACTGCCCCCAGGCCTCCACCTGGTGGCAGTCACATGGCAGGAGTGACATCATCCCTCCCTGGGAGAGGAGGGCTGCCTCCCGGCTGCTCAATCCAGCTCCCACCCTCTGCCTCAGCCAACCTCTGACAACCCAGGCTTGTTCCCAAACCCAGGTCGTCAGTGTGGCATGAGGTGTGGTGTCCAGCAACTCAACCCTCAGTGCCACTGGGCCAACCTCAAAGGTGGGAGTTTTCTCAGTCAGTTATTTGCAATTCAGTGTTGGCTCTACGCAATAGACACTGTACCATTTAGCTTTTTGTAATCATTTTGCTAGACAAATTATTTTTAATTAGCCACAGTTGGCTAGTACTTTTTCTGCTATGTTAATAGGTATTCATTTGAAAAGAAATGGTTAAAATTTGTGGTGGGGGGGTAGGGACTGCTTGCCTCACTCATCACTGCATTTTCTTCTCCTCCCTCGGTTGGCGTTCCCGTTACTCCGAGTGCTGCTTTATTGTGGGCTGCTTATTGATCAATTGATTGGGTTTGGTACTCTTAACTGTTTGTTCTTCATGTGCTGGTTTCCTGCCACATCCTACAACCTTTGTTATAGTGATACTGTGCTATTTTATGAACCTGGTGTAAGTACTTCACTAGAAATGGTCAAGTTGCCTTTTGCCACTCAGGTATTGGAATTGTCTCCCATTTCTGGTAAGGTGCTCAGATTCCCATCATCATTTTAAATTGACACTACTTAAGTACTGTCCTAACTACCTGTGCATGTACCTTAGTTATGTGTTCTCTGCTCTTAAATGGAATTCTTTTTAGTGATGCCCTGCTATTTCATGAACCCGAGTACGCTACCGTAATGGTTCAAGTTGTCTTTCCCCACTCAGCTCCTAGGTTCTGAAATTGTCCCCCTCCTCTGGTAAGGTGCTTGGATTCCCATCATCATTAGGTCTGCAGTGGGTGTAGCTCTGCAGTCCTTTTGCTTTGAGAAAAAGACAGCACATTTCTTCTGACTGAACAACATGTTGGATTTACGCCACAGTCGCCTCAGCATCCATGAAGCACACCGCTCGTTGTCTCCAATGAAAGGAGCACTGCACTATTTTTACAGTGTCAGAGGTCATGGAAGAACATGGGACACTCTGCCATGTCCAAGATGGCTGCCAGACCGCATAGCACATGTGCAGTGGCGCTCAGCTGCCATCTTTCTTGAGGCAGAATGTGCCGTGTTCTGCTGTGACAACCAAAAAAATAGTTTAAATTATAGATATCCGCCCACCAGTGTTGGGTAAGCTACTTTTTGTATTACTTTCTATTACTTTTGGAAACTTGTTCCAGAAAGCTCTGTGCAGTCACTAGCAAGGATGGAGAAGTACTGGAAAAAGTAATACACCTTACAGTTACAATTACTTATGTCTTTTTATACAAAAGTAATACGTAACTGTAACCGATCACATTTATTTGAAAATAACTAGTAACTAACCTATTACTTTCAAATAAATGTCATCTGTTATAGTTTTTATTATTATTGCATTGTTTTGTATAAAAGAAATAAGTAACTATAATGTAAGTAGTATTACTTTTTCTAGTACTTCCATCCTTGCTAGTGACTGTACAGAGCTTCCTGATCAAGTTTCTAAAAGAAATAGAAAGTAATAGAAAAGTAATTTACCAACACTGCCCCCCACCCGACCCTCCCTCTCAGCACCCACCACGCCATACCTCCCCCAAAACATATGAGTGACACTTGGGGTGCTCAATTTCCCAGTGTTGGGAAACATATGAGTGACACTGGGGGTGCCCAATCCCCCAGTGTCGGGATCAGACATCCTCGTTTGTTTATTTTTTTAATTAAAGATATTCCCCCACCTGATCCTCCCTCTCAGCATCCACCACTCCACACACCCCTAGAAGCATATGAGTGGCACTGGTGGTGCCCAATCCCCCTGTATTGGGAAACATAAAAGTGATACTGGGGGCGCCCAGTCCCCCAGTGTCGGGATCAGCATCCTCGTGTTTTTTTTGTTTGTTTGTTTTTTAATATAAGATACCTCCCTCTCAGCACCCACCACCCCACTCCCCTCCCCTCCCTTCAAAAAATGTAACAGTTATGCTGGGGGTGCACAATTCCCCAGTGCAGGAATCCTCACTCATTTTTAGTTGTAAACCTGTAAAAAGGAAACCGTCCATCAATGTCTTTTGTGCTGTTACCATCCCCCACCCGACCCTCTCACTCAGCACCCCGCCTCCCCCACCTCTAACAAGCCCTTACTTACCTATCAGGAGTCCAACACCATGATCCTCTCTGGACCACAGACACATCTTCACTCTTCAAAGCTGGACCACAAACTGAAGAAATGGGTATGCAGTTCAGTATATTTCAATGGGGTTTTGAACTTAGTGCCATAACTTGGGCATTTCTGTATATTTTTGGCCCAAATTTTTAACATGCCTTCTTTGGGATCCTACCTCATGAACAGTTGAATTATTATTAAGCAGATCTGTCCCAAAAGGTGATTTCATGGTCCCTGTGCAAAATCACCTTTCAGGCAGAAGTTAAAAATGTTCTCTGCCCTTATTCATGAGGTGGGGTCATAAGAAGGCTATATTGAAAATTTAGTGTAAAAATATTAAACACAATAAAGTTATTAGCCTACATTTAATTTTGTGAACTCAGGCTCATAACTTTGTTAATTTTCAATATTTGTTCCCCCAAATTCACAACATTTATTTATTTATTAATTTATTTATTTAAAATTGGTGACCAGGAAAGGATCACTGAGCCGAGGCTCATTTCCAGGTGCAACAACATAGTCATATCTGTACAGTACCTCATGAGTGTGACAGCTGCCATTTTTCAAATCCTGGCCAAAATGTTTTCTTTTGTTTTGTTTTTTTTTTCATCCCGAAAGATGATTTTGCTGTCCCTGCATGAAATCACCTTTTAGGCAGGAGTTTAAATCTGCCCTTGTTCATGAGGTGTGGTCATAAGAAGGTTATGTTGAAAATTTGGTGTAAAAATATTAAAAAACAACAAAGGAATGAGCCTATGTTGAATTTGCGAACGCAGGCTCATAACGTTGGTCATTTTCAATATTTTTTCCCCAAATTCACAACATAGCCATATCTTTGCAGCACATCATGAGTATGACCGTGGTCAGTTTTTAAATCTTGGTTTTAAATAGACAGTACTTAAGCATTTTTGTAACTTAACTGCCTGTACTTGGACCTAAGCTATTTGCTACTTGCTACTTGCTCCTAAATGGAGTTCTGGTGTAGTGTTTAATGTATGAAGACTTTGTAGACAGTATTATTGTACTGATTATGTCACCAGCTTTCTTATGTACTAATGCTGGTCAGTTTTTGCTGTGAGGGTGCTGCCAATGTTGCGTGTATTTGTGGAAACAGTAACTGCTTGCTGCTTGAATTTTGGAAAGTTTTTCCTGCACTGAGATTTTGTACTGCACATTGCCTAAAGTGAATAACACTATTTAATTCCAGAAGTAAAAAAACACTTTTATACTTCAATAAATGTCTGGAGTGATGTTTTTTATTTATCATTGTTCTTATGTACTAGTACGTGTTATTTACTCTGTACCTCCTGGGTCATTCCTGAAAATAGGCATTATATTTGCCTAGTGTACTGTACTTACCTGGTCCAAAAATCTAAAGAAAATGGCTAAAACGAAATAGGCAGTGACTAATAAATTGGGGGCTTAACCAAATGTTAATTATTTTTGATTCCTAGAGCCAGCACTGCTGCAGTGGGCAAGTTTCCTATAACAAGATGGCTTTTTGATACTTTGGTCAGCTGTGGCATGCATGCTGTCCTTGGGCTAGCTCTGACTGGTGCAGGAGTCATCCTGAAATTGTAATACCACAAGTGTATAGTCTGACTGAGGCTCTGGTGTCAGAGCCTGTCATCAGGAACAACCTCATAACTGCATGTTGCCGTAACGGTGCCTCCCACTCAGGTCGCTAGCATGTCACTTTTACTTATTGGGGAGGGGTGGTGAGGTGACTCCAGCCTTTGAAATCAGTCACTAGAAGGCAGGAAATGAGAGAGGTGTGGAAAGTGGCAGTCTCTTTTTCTAGTTTTTCAGCCAAGGGAAAAAAAGCAGGAGCCTCTGTCCTCAGTGGGTAAAACGCTTGGAGGTTACTGCTTTCTGTTTATCATTAGAGCACTTCCTGCCAACTAGCAGTCAAGACTGCAGGAATCCTTTGACTCACCCAATGCACTTTATTCTGGATCGGACTGCTTCATTCATCTGCCCTCTTCTATTAGATGGACTGTACCACAACTAGAGTAAATAACCTGCTTCATCCAGTGGAGATACTACAGAGGAATATAATTAAGTCATTGAATAATGTGTGACTCAGAAGGGAATCATACTTTGTATCATGAAAAGACTCTTATCTATGGAGTGTAAGTTCAGTTGTTATTTATTTAATTTATATGACTATTTTAGTTCAATCCCTGGGAAGATACAAGCAGACTAGCATATTAACAGCAGTAAAAGCACATTAGTTGTACAAATGGTAGGTTACAGAGTGAGGAGTACTATACTGGTAAAAAATTGCAGGGTAAACTAACACATTTGCAAAGTAACATTTGAGACAGTTGAAAAAAACATATCATAGTAATTAATATCTGTACTTAATCCAATGGAAATATCATATACTAGGCATCAATTACAGCTGTAAACATGCTTCAAATGCGTGTGAGAAGGAGACAGGTGATGGGACACCGGAAGGTTGTTCCAAAATTTGGGAGCAAAGTAGGAGAAGCCTTGTTTGCCCACGTTGGTGGAGCATTTAAGGGCATATACTAGAGACTGGTCACCAGCTGTGAAAGGGTAGGCCTGCAGCTGATACTTTAAAGAGCAATTCTTCATTATAATAAAAAGCTTAAAAACACTAGATTTACAGCAATTATGGTTTAACTTTATTGTTTTCTAGTTTTTCTTTGTTTTATTTTTACTCATCCCTGCTGTTGACCTACTAAGTATTGCAGGAAATGCAGCAATTATTTCATGGAGTCTTTTTAAAATGTGTCTGACTTTCCTAGCTGTTTGTGACAGCACAGTCTATTGTCATGGTGAACACTACGATGTCATAAACAAAGGCATTGTGAGGTTAACCAGGAAAAGGAAAATGTTTTCTGTACAGATTTGTTAGATGGACTACCAAGATGTGCTGCAAATCTTAGAAAGGAACGTTAAAGATGAAAACAATGTATTCTCTAGTAAATTAACAATTGAAACATCTCATTTATGAAAGCACATGCTAAAGTACGGAGTTGCTCTTTAAGAGGGCAAATAGTTAAGTCGCAGTAGCAGACCCAAGGATTTCATCAGTGAGGCAGCCCAATGAATAGCAGCTTCTAGCAGCTGAAGTTAGCCAACCCTAGCCTGAATAGAGCAAACAATGATTGGTGAGACGAGATGCGACCAAAGCAAAACAAATCTTTTGATTATTCACTGGAAAGCTTTTCACTGTAATTGTAGTCTAAAAAAATACTTTCTGCTGTGCAAAAAGTTACAGTACTCTGGTGCAGCTACAGGGTTCCTGCTCACAGTACCAGTTATCCAGGATAAGGACTACACCTGGTACATTGAGGGCCAGCAGGAAGGAGATGAATTGAGAGTTTTACAGGATGCTCTCCTTTCCTAGGAAAAGGAGCTGCAGCACTGCCACCAACTGAGTGACCACATGTGGTGGCGCCATCAGAACTGCTTGTGGGCAGGCAGCTGTCAACTAATGCCAGAGCGCTAGCAAGTTTTGTGTGCCCACATGCTCCTTGGTGTGCTTGCTGTTGACATCATAGGGGTGGGGGTGATTCTAGTGAGAAAAAAACCTGCAGCATGAAAGAGCACACAAGGGGTTACACTTGGTCTATAAATAAATGAGCCAAACAATGCTTAAGTGGAACAAAGAATCTGCAACTTACTAGTATAGTATAGTATAGTATAGTATAGTATAGTATAGTATAGTATAGTATGCTACAGATTCTTTGTTCCACTTAAACATTGTCTGGCTCATTGATTTATTTATTTATTGGACCGAGTGTAACCCTTTGAGTGATTTTTCGATATTTTTGGGGGTCTGCACCCATTTGATCCGGTTGAACATGGGTCCATTTGTGTATTAGCATGCAGCATGAAGCCTGCACTCTGAGGTCACTCTGGCAAACTGGCCTTTCACCTTCATAGGTACTACAGAGCATATGGAGTGGAGTGAACAGCTGCGCAACTCCCAATGGAATCCACCATGGAGCAGAAGCTACTCTGTGGACCCGCTGGAAAATGATAGGTAAGTGTCAAAGAAGGCAAGAACTTGGCTGGGAGAAGGTTGATTTGAGGAGGGCAGCATCAGGGATGGGAGATTAACAAAACAAAAAGAATTTTTATGATACTCTATGATTGCAAATGATATGCAATGAGCTGTTACCCAGAACTCACTGCTTAGAAGCAGTAATGTGGTTTTAAGGGTGTGATACTTTTTATCTCATGTTCTTCACTGGTATATCTGATCAGATACAATATTTGCAGTTGCACATTATGTTGTTACATAGTTTCTGTTGCCTTCATGTGTATTTCAGGAACAAATTATCTGCTGAGTAAAATACTTTTGTAACACGGCTCACTCTCGGCCCCTGTAATACAGAGCCAGGATTCGCCGAATAGCCACAGGTAACTGAAACTGAGCGGGTATTAAGCCACAGGTAACGCCCGCTCAGTCAGTACCAGCTGTGGCCATGGAGGCTCCCGAGGGTAGCAGCCCAGTGGGTCAGTGCCCAGATTCGCCATGAGGCAGAGGGTGCAGTAGTGAGATGGGAAACGGGACCGCATAGAGGAGAGCTGATATCGGGGACGCGCATAGAAACAGTGTAGAGCACAGCAGGGGGTGCGAGCAGGCAGTGCTGGAAGCGGTCGGGAGGTAGGTGCAGGACTCGGAAGCAGTAAAACGTGTATCGGATGGAGAGTCGACGTAAGTCTACAGAACGAAAGTCATAGCGGTAGCACTGTATGAGGCATGTATGTAGGACAGTGAGTGAAACAGAAGCAGCAGTATGAGAAGTGGTGCATATCCGGGAAAAAAAGCAGTATTGAGAGAAGCAATCCATAACAAATATTGAGTCCCATAATGCAGTACTCCATGTCTGTCGGCGTGGAGAAAATGACCGTCCAACCACGCAAAGTACCGGGTAGAATGTAACCGCAAACGGCAAGCTGATCGTGTGTCACATTCTGAACCTATGTCATCAGCTCACAGAAATCTCCCCCAGTAGGTAACTGTGTGTTAGTGCTATGACATGCTCACGCACGGCGCCTCATCGTAAGTGAAAGCAAGTCAGAGAACGCGGACAGCAGTATTTCTCGACCGATTGGCAATCGCTACAAAGTGTAAGTTAATCTGTATGTGATAGCAGCGCTACACTAGTTCCTTGCCAGTTGCCGTGTTACAAGCGCATTAATCACCTTCAGCCTCGGGCTCTACCGGTGATTAATGCCAGCTGAGGGGTGCCCTCAGGCTGCGCCCTCATGCACGAACCCCCCCAGCGGGCATTAATCCACCGGTAGAGCCCTCAGCTGGCAGTGATTAATGCTTACTTAATGCACTCTTGTAAATACTATGCTAAAATGTCACCAAAAATATAATTCATGTCTCAAAGTAGCTTTCACACCAAGGGATGAGGTATATACTGTGCATGGTTGCTACCTGCTATACGTACAGTATGGAACACAAGGTACAGTATGAAAACTCATTCTATGCTTGGCAGTATACCTTTGTAAATGAACAGTTCTCTCAATGGCTTCGGACAACTTCTGGTGCAAATAAATAAAAAAGTAAAAAGGATCAGTTAGCCTTTAATTGCAGAGCTAATACTGCCGCAGATAGCAGATGGAAACTGTTATTTATTTTTAGAAGTAGCCAGTTGATGCTTTTTATTTCTGAAATAATTTTTCTTCGTCTTACGTCAATAAGATTTTTTTAGCTGGCAGTATGACGTGATGCATAGAATAGTACTGTGCATGAAGGTTAACATATTTAGGTATCTGCTGTATATTAATATCACTGCTGAGAATTAAAAATTGGAGGTCCTGTACAATCGCCTTGCTAGGCTTATTCTCTCTTGTCCCAGGGATACCCAGCTCTGTGACCCTTATAGAAGGCTTGGTTGGATGTTGCTGCCTAATAGAAGTAAGCTAGATAAAGACATTTATCCTACAGAAGTGCTTTAGGACAAGTGTCTACTTATTTGGGAGCTAGACTTACCACAAATAAAGCTAACCCTTCTTCGAGGAATTCTCATATTAAGGAACTAATGGTTCATAGGACTGAGACACAAAGGTCTTTTTTTGTTTCAGTCAGTACATCCCTACCCTGTGGAACCAACTTCCTGCTAGTTTCTGCCCACTGAATGTGAAGCCTCATTCTATTACTCTCTGAAACAGTAGTTTCTGAACTGTCTCCAGTATGGGAGAATGTTGTAGATTGGATTGTCTGTTCTGTTTTGTGTTTTGAGTAGTTAGTTGATATTGTAACTTCTAATGTTAATGTATATCTGGAATTCTGATGTTTTATATATTTGTACACTGTCCATGGGCCACCATTGTAGATGAACACATGCTCAGTGGTTATAACTGTAAATAAACGAAATGAAATGAGACCACTCTTATGGCTTTAAGAGTGGGGTCACATACATGCTTAGGGTATAATAACAGCAGACTAAAAGTGACTGGTTCTGATACCCTACAAATGTAAGTGAGACCACTTTCACAATCATTAAGAGTGATCTTAGTGGCAGTATTAATTGATTGAGAGCTATCAGTAATATGATAACATTTTTAAATACTTTCCTCAAACGTGCCCATTCCCAGAGCAGGTGCATGTGAGACACTCTTTACAGAATAAGAGAGTCTCATGCACAGGGGAAAGGTGTGCTCCAATTGGTTGGGGGTGCTTCCTTGATCTACAATGTGACATCTCAAGGGATCTGTCTGACAGATGAAGAGCGGTTCTTCTTGGTTAATTGTGATGTCACCCTCAGTGAAGTTACAGTAGTAATGAGGCACAAAGAGGAGTAGAACTAGATATGCCAACTTCTAGTGACATACTGAGTTCTACACATGACATCTAGTACTCAGTGGTTGAAAACTATCAACAAAACTTTAGCAAAATGAAAAAGACAATGTGCTTCAGATGTCAAAAATAATGCTAAGCTACTTTTAGAAATGAATGCCGTTTTCATGGGGTGTACAAGATTGCTTATACCAACCTTTCTAGTGCAAAAGTTCTTGATGATGGCTATCTCATTTTATTATTGGTTCCCAGGACTAGCTACCAGAAACTAATGTCAATTTAACAGAGGTGCTCAAGGCCTTGAAAGGTGACTCAAGGTTATGTAAAAGTAGGCTGTTAAATATTTGACACATGCATCATTTTTCTGTCATAAACTGTGCAAAATCTTGTAAGTGCATCAGAATGTTTGAAAATCACTTGCAAGCATTCTGGCACATTCACATGGGTGAAGCCACAGCAGTACAACTGGCACAAGTGCTGTGACCAGACCTTTGAAAAGCTGGGCCATTAAATATATGTGTGACCCCCAAATTTTGTTTCTGTCACTGTTGTATCTCCCCCAAGTTCTCAGAGCCACAACATTCTGTAAGGAATGGGATGGTGTAATTGTAGTCTCCGCATAGTTTCCATCTACTTAAAACAGGTTGGAACAGACTAGATTAACTGTTCCGGTTTTCTTGGGATGGACCTGGTGATCTGTTCAGATTTTCATGGAGCAGACTAGAAGTTCTGTTCAGGTTTTCATGGAACAAACTAGATGATCTGTTCAGCTTTTCTTGGGATGGACTAGGCGAACCGTTCTTGTTTTCTTGGGACAGACTAGAAGATCTGCTCAGGTTTTCATGGAACAGACTAGATGATCTGTTCAGGTTTTCTTGGAGTGGACTGGATGAACTTTTCAGGTTTTCTTGGGATGGACTAGGTGATCTGTTCAGGTTTTCATGGAACAAACTAGAAGTTCTGTTCTTCTTTTCTTGGGACAGACTAGATGATCTGTTCTGGTTTTCTTGGGGCAGACTAAATGAACTGTTCAGGTTTTCTTGGGACAGACTAGCAAATCTGTTCAGGTTTTCCTGGAACAGACTAGATGATCGGTTCAGGTTTTCTTGGAGTGGACTAGATGAACTGTTCAGGTTTTCTTGGAGTGGACTAGATGAACTGTTCAAGTTTTCATGGAACAAACTAGATGATCTGTTCAGGTTTTCATGGAACAGACTAGATGATCTGTTCTTGTGTTCTTGGGACAGACTAGATGAACTGTTCAGATTTTCGTGGGACAGACCAGATGGACCATTTAGGTTTTTTTCTGTCAGTCATGTTTCTATGTTTTTTTGTGTCTAAATTGAATGCCTTCATACCTAATAAAGCCTTTCATTATAAACTTGTATCTTTTTTTTAAAAGAAAAACCTTTTGTAAAGGGCTAGAGTAGAAAAAAGTAGCTATTATGGACTAAAATGACATTATCAAGTATTGTAGGCCAGAGACATTGACAGAGGAGCAGGCATCAAAAGACACATTGTTACAACCACATGGTAAGTCTGATGAGTTTTTCTAATACTTAATGGGATTCTTCAGATTTCTGCAAAAAAGGTACTGTTTGCATCAGCTGGACTCTAATTTCATGCAATCCCCCCCCCAAAATGAAATTTCTGGTCATTCCAATCATTAGTAATGAAGATGTTTGCATGGTGACAGGCTAGTTGCCATTCAGACGTCAACTACTTCTCCTACTTTAAGTCTTAATCTTCTACTTGACAATTAATCAATCAATCAGTCAATCAATCAAAATCTTTATTTATCCAGGCAGACACCATTGAGCAAGCTCATTTACAAGGTGGACCTGCAACATACTATACATGCAGTAATACATTTAAGAAATTGGTACATTCAAGGAGCACAGATTAATTACAGTAATACAATTAAACAATGGATACATTTAAGGGATCACAGGTTAATTACAGTAATTGGAAATGTATCATATGACAGAATAGGAACTCTAGACCTTACAAAATCAATGGGGGCCAGTCCGCTAGTAAGGGATAGCGGTCAGCCAAAATAGTGCAAGTGCATAGTTTAGTATCAAAGCAAGCAGGTCCCTGCTGGGAATAATCAATCTTGGTGATGGACAGGAGTGGGAATTAGAGTTGAAGTCACTGGAGGAAAATGGAAGTGCTAAGAAAAAAATAAAATAATAATTTTAGTGGTAAGGGCTAATTAGGTACGTGCGTAGCAGCTGCATTTTTCAGTGATGACATTACGATATAGCTTTTTAAATGTGACAAGATGAATAGGGGATCTTAGTTTTAAGGATTTCTGGAGCTTGTTCCAGAGCGAAGGGTGCGTGAAACTTATAGCGGCTCTCCCGAAGTGAGCGTGTGCCCTAGGTGTTCACAGGGAAATTATGGAACAGCTTCTAAGGGCATAGCTTCCAGCAACGATAGGGGTTAGGCAATCAGCAGTATATTGGGGGAGTTTGCCTACAATAGATCTAAACATTCAGAGGGCCACGTTCATGTCGCGCCTATATTGTAATGTGGTCCAGCCTACAGCTGCATATAGGGAGCAATGATGAGTGGTACGAGGAAGGTCTGAGATGAAGCATAAGGCTCTGTGGTACAGTGTATCCAGTTTCCCGAGGTAGGAGGCAGAGCAGCTGCTATATATGAGGTCAGCATAGTCAATTATTGAGAGGAATGTTGATTGGACTAGTAGCCTTTTAGGTTCAGTGGTTAGTAGCCATCTTATCCTATAGAAAAGGCCAAGCCTTTGTGTTAGCTTCCTCAGCAGGTCATCCAGATGGTCCATAAAGGAGAGTCTGTGGTCAATCCAGACCCCCAAATATTTGAATTTCATGACATATTCGAGGTTTTCTCCCAGAATCGTGGAGATGGGGGGGGGTGTACCAGTTGCTGCTGGATAGGAGAGGTGACATACAGGTGAGAGTAACATGGCTTTGGTTTTCTTTGCATTGAGAAGTAACTTTCCTCTCAGGAGTTGCAGTTGCAGGAAGTTGAAGTCTTTTTGAAGGTCTGCGCTTGCAGATTCTGGAGTAGGGTGGCTTAGGTAGAGCACAGTGTCATCTGCAAACAGATGGATGCTTGCTTCTTTAACGTCAGTGTCTATATTATTGATATAGATGGCAAATAGTAGTGGTCCCAGGATGGAGCCCTGGGGGAGCCCCCTTAATAGCAGAGTGGGTGAGAAAAGCTCACCTTCAGCCTTTACCGTACCTGTTGATACCTGTCGGACAGGTAGTTGTGAAACCAGCTTAAGGAGGTGGGGTCCAATCCTAGCGATTCTAGTGAGGAGAGGAGAATACAGTGGTCTACTGTGTCAAATGCTTTACTTAGATCAAGGAATACAAAACAGATGTACTTTTTGCAGTCTAAATCTTGTTGCCAGTCATTTGTTACCTTGGCTAGTGCTGAGATTTCACTATGCTTTGATGTGAACCCAGATTGGAGAGGGTTTAAAAATTTAGTATTGTCAATAAAAGATCTCAGCTGGGAGTTCACGTTTTTTTCCAAGAGTTTCGAGAGGGAGGGGAGAAGGGAGAGCGGCCTATAATTGTTTAGGTCACAGGGATCTTCAGATCTGAATAATGGGATAACATGAGCAGTTTTCCATATTTGGGGTAGGGTTCCTTGAGATAGTGACAAGTTAAATAGGTGCGTAATTGGAGGTGCAAGAATGTGGTAAGCTTCTTTTAGAAAATAGGGCTCTACGTTGTCTGCGCCGGCGCCTTTCTTAGAGTCCAACTGTAGAAGCAGATCTTCCTCCTCCTTATGGGAGACAGGGAGGAAGGAAAAAGTCTGGCATGTGGGACCAGATTTAGTAGGTTGAACACCGGGGTTGGGGTACAGTTTACTTGCAGGAGAATAGTCGAAAACTGAATCTGCCGTGGCAAAATGAGAGTTAAATGCTTGCAGTATCTCAGTTTTACCATTTAGTACTGTATTGCCTGAAAGGACCTTGGGGGGAAGTGTGGTTTGCAGCATGTGCCCAGACACTTCTTTTAGTGTGGCCCAGAATTTGGAGGGCTGATATGAGGTTTTGTTAAGTTCAGTACGGAAGAAGCTAGCTTTGGTCACTCTGATCATCTTGGTGCAGCTGTTCCTGGCTATTCTGAATAAGCACCAGTCTTCTTCCTTTTGAGATTTATGAGCCTTTTTCCATAATATCTCTAGAAAGAAGGGCAGCCTGATGTTCCGACGAGAACCATCAACATCTTTTGGCTTTTAAGTGCACTTTTGTCAGTGGCGCATGTACGTTCAGAGCACTAAGTATGATCTCATGGAGAAAGGCATAAGTTGCTTCCACTGATTTAGCCAAGTAGAAGCTCGGCCATAGCGAGTAGCTTTTTAGGTCCTGAGAAAATGCCTTCCAGTCAAAGGACCTTTTTGACCTCCTGGTGGAAAATTGTGAGGTAGAAGACACTTTGGTAGCAGCCCAGACTCCTACGACTAGGCGATGGTCACTGACATCCACGTCAAACGTCCCGGCATGAGAGAAGGAGTAGGGTTTACTTGTTAAAATTATATCCAGAAGTGAACTTTTTGTGAGATTCTTCTTGTTTATACGGGTGGGCTCATTGTTAAGTAGAAAAAGCCCATGGGAGTCAAAGAAGGCTTTCAGGGGAAGTGAGGCTTCAGACAGCCAGTCATAATTGAGGTCCTCTAATATAATTGTTTCTAGGGGGCTGGAAGAGAGATGAGACAGAAGCTGTGAACCAGCTGAGGGGGATCTGTAGCATCCTATGATTCGGCGAGCTAGGGATGAGGAAAGTATTATTTTTATAGCAAATCATTCGAACCCATTTGCTATCATGGTGGCATCAAGGGTGGAGACAGAGAACTTATCTTTGACATAAATGGCAACCCCACCACCTCTAGTTAGTCTGTCTGCTCTGAATAATAGGTAGTATGGGATGTTTATCTCCCTGTCAGGTGTGGCGGGTCTAAGCCAGGACTCAGAGACTACAAGCACATCAGGCTCCATGTGGATAACCCATGCGTGAATTAGAGTAAGTTTTTTCAGAAGACTGCATACGTTGATATGCATGAAGCTGATTCCTTTAAAATTTTTAATTTCAGATGGGGAGGAGAGAGCATGCATAGGGCCAGGATTGAGCTCAACATTTCCAGAGCAAAGAAGAAGTAAGAGTACAAGTTTCCTTAAGATTACAATAGAGGGCATGAGAGCATGAGCCCTTTTCCGGCTACTTATTAATCCAGTCTTGCAGTGCCAGGGTTTACATTTTAGATTGTGCAGTCCCAGGGTTACATAGGCTAGAACTCTAGCCAAATGACTCCAAACGGTGCATTTGCCAGGGGGACCGGTTAATATCGCTTGCATGGGAAGCAGAGTGATGGTTGCTCCTCGGGGAGGATATATCGCTTGATGCAGCCAGTGGAGTAGAGGCATAATGCAAGAATTAAATTCGATCATGAAGGGTAGACAAGCTTGGGGTAGTAGATGCGGTGCCTCTCATGACTCGTAATTTGCCGGGATGTAGCCTATGAGTGGCAGAGTAAGAAGAGCGAAGAGGAATGCAAGCTGCTAAATGTAAGCCATATTGATATATGGAGCAGTGGAAGGCAGCTACTGCTTATGGCAGTGCTGATTATGAACAGGCTAAAATAATTATTCAGGGGGGTTTGGAAGAGGTATGGGGAGAGGGGATTGAGACGAAGGTAGCGTACCAGATGCCTAATTGAATATGCCAGTGGTACGTTTTAAAACAGGTGGATATATGTTTAAGGCATCAAGGGATAAGGCAGGGATGCATCAGGAACCATCGAGGGCAGGGCTAGGAGGCCTATAAACTTAGTGACAGGGTGGGGAAGGGCGGGTGGGCGAAAATTCGCGGCTTTGTCATACCTCTCTGTCTTCGGAGTCCGAACAAGTGGTCTCGGCTTCCGAAGCGCCGTCCGCCCAGTGGCCGTGGTCCTCCTGGGTGGCTGAGCTGGAATCCTAGTCGGGTTCATGGCTGACATCAAAATAATTTCCATGGCAACAGGTTGTAATGTCACAAGTAGAGGATTATGATTTCACTGCAGGAATGAACAACTGGAACAGGTGAAGACCTGAGGGAAAAAGATGAAAATGTGTTTTGTAATAGAAAATGGAATATCCTGAAATTCAAAGTTGTGTGGAATTTTGTGTAGCTGAGTTCTACATATGGCAAGTGAAAATTTTTGCTGGTAAAAAATTAGAGCATATATTTTAACATAGATTCCATTGTTAAACCTCAGAACATGAGGTTATCGTCTTGTCGCAAGAGCTTTAGGTACTGCACAAAGATTGGCGCATGCATCATGTTTCTGTTGCAAACTGTGCAGTTTATTGTAAATGCATCAGAATGTTTGGAAATCGCCTGCAAACATTCTGGCATATTTAAAAGGGTGTAGCTGTGGCAGTACAACTGCTGCAAGTACTGCATCCAGACTACAGGTACCTCATAATCTGACCGAGTTAAGATAATCAGATATTAGGATAATTTGTATCAGGATCTGACATCCAATCCTAGCATCAGATGTCCTCAGATTAGGGTTTGGACATCCTCGTATCCCACTATCTGAATAATGGTACTCCCTACCCTGCATTTAATAACCCCCCACCCCCCAGTGCCCCACCCAAACCATCAAGTAACCCACAACCTCCCTTGTCCCCCAAGCCCACTGACAGTGTTATTTTATTTATTTATTTATTGAAAGGTTTCACCAGGAAAGGCACACTGAACAATATAAAATTGCTCATCTCATGGAGCACCCTGGGGAAGGGGAAGTAGTAGTACATAGTCACGTCACAAAAAACAGCATTAATGAAATACATGAGACATTGGTGCTGTGCTCCACAGGCCTTGGTGAAACACAACAACATGTAGAACATACAGGTAAAGTCTTATTGTAAAATAAAATAAGTACATGTAGTACAAATTGAGTTGAACCATTGAGTGGCCTGACGTGGAGCAAGTACTAGGAAGCACTTACAGTATCTAGAAATGGTACAAAATACCATCAACAACTTGATGGTTATATACTTAAGTGCACGTAGCCTATATCCTTTGGTGTCAGCGTGGCTCAGTTGGTAGCACATCCGCCTCTAGACCAGAAGGTCATGGGTTCTCGTCCCACACTGGGATTGGACTTACACCTAAAAATCGCTGGCATCCGAATGCAGTATTGGGGGGTGCTGTACTGCTGGGGTGTGCCGTCCTTCGGATGAGATGTTAAACCGAGGTTCCTTCTGCCCGTCCAGGTGGAAGTAAAAGAACCCAGGGCACTCTTCGAAAAGAGTAGGGAACATTCCCGGTGTCCTGGCCAACATTCTCCTTCCCATAAAACTGGTTCATGCAATTATCCAGGCTGTGTGTGGGTGATGATGTGCGATATGGCCGCCACCACACATTCAGTCACTTCACTACCAGTCTAGCATTGCTTGTAAAGCGCTTTGGATGTATGAAAAGCGCTATATAAATGCTGATTCTTCTTCTTCATCCTTAATGTTCAGAAAAACAACTTATAGTACCTGTAAACTAGCTTGGAGCTATGATTTGTCAAGAGCCAAATGCTAAAATGTCACGTGGAGAGTGAGTGGGGGGCTAGGAGCAGTTGCAGGTAGGATAGAGGAAATTATTGAGGGAGGTCAAGATAGACCAGGGGAAGGAGGAGTGCCTGATTTGATATGACAGAGAGTTCCATAATTTCGGAAATCTATGCCAGAAGGTGGATTGGCCTATGGAAGTGGAGCGACGTGGGATAGCCAAGGTGCATGAGTTATTGAATAGTTATTGTACAAGTAGTCTGACTTCCTTATAAACATTACTGACACTAATAAAGTTTAATAAACCGTACCCCCTGCTAAATGATAGCAGGGGAAGGGAGGTTGTGAGTTACAGGTGGGTTTGGAGGGGTTACTAATATTGGCGGGGTGAGGAGGGTTTGTACATGGTTGGGTTAGCTTTTTTAATATAGAGTTTCGGATTCGGATTTTCAGCAGCTTTCTCCAAAAATCCAAAATTCAAAATTTGTGCTGTTGTCTGAGGTATCCATTTTTTGAAATAGATATCTGAGCAACCCTAGTCAAGACCTTTGAAAATCCAGGCCATTGTGCCTAAGCAGATGCTACCAGCTAGAATAAATAACCTTTATTTTAACCTCCCAATGATCTTTAAGGGACAAAAATATTTCCTGTGCTACTGTTAGAATGACAGAGTCAAACTGTATGCCAGTGGTCTTACCCCATGTCATGACACGTATACCTGCATAGTGGCCTTGTAAGCACTTCGCCATAGAGGATTTGTAAGGGCCACTGAATTTGTTACTGACATACTGCACACCAGTATTCCACTGATAGCGATTAGAAGACAGGTTATGCCAAGTCTGGGGAAAGAATGCATTGTTTGTAACATTTTGTATCACCAGCTCATTGCCCCCCATAAAAACTCAGCATCAAATGTGCTCCTAGAAATGGATCAGAATTCAGAACCTTTGTGTGTTGAACTGCACTGCTTAACATTGATGTATATAACTCCTTCAAAGGCAGCAGGAATCTGGAAGAGTGTGAGTACTCTTGAATCATCATTCTGCCTTGTAAAAGGTTAACTGGGAACCATGAAACCTACTGTATCAAGTCTGAACAGAGAAAAGGGAGTTACCAGTACAGCCATGCAGCCTTTTGCCAAGGTGGGAGTGTAGTGGTGCCGACAATGGTGGGGGGGACAAGATTCTATATTCTATAAGTAAAGGCCCAACATAATCCACGTGGCTGATTCTGATGACAAATTACATTGAGCATGAAAAATGACATCCTCCCTGAAAAGGAATGCAGTTTATATTTTTAAACATTAAAACAGTCCGATCGCTATCTGATGCAGCATTATGTGCAGCTGTACTAAGTCAATTATCAGGGAATTGACTAGGATCAGGAAAGGTCTGCTATCCAATGAATGGTTCTTGAACAGAAAAATCACTCTATATACCTAAAGAGTTAGACGCTGCACATTTTTTCAGTAACACATAATTCAATCCTGTTGAATCCCCAGTCTTCAAAGTTCTTGGAATAATGCTAAGCGTTGTAGACAGTACCTGACAGAGCATGACCTGATTCCCAGCTGGCTGGAAATCCCTCAGGAAATGCCAGAAAACTCCATCTCAGCACAGCAATCCTAGGCATGCCCTGCACTGTGGAACAGTCAGGTATAATTTTACAAAGAAAGGAAGCTATATTCTTTGACCTATTTGCACCGGTCTGTAATAGCAATAAAAAATGGTAAGCCTTCCAGATCTTGTCATTACTTCTGTTAATAGTCTGTGTGTTATAGTACTATTGGTGTCAGTGTGGCTCAGTTGGTAGCACATCCGCCTCTGAGATAGAAAGTTTTGGGTTCTCGTCCCACACCATGATTGGGCTCATACCTAAATGCTGGCACCTGAATGCAGTATTAGGGGGTGATGTACTGTTGGTGTGTGCTGTCCTTTGGATAATATGTTAAACCGAAGTCCCTTCTACCCATCCTGGTGGGTGTCTAGGTGGAAGTTAAAGAACCCAAGGCACTCTTTGCAAAGAGTAGGGGACATTCCTGGTGTCCTGGCCAATATTTCCCTTTCCATAAAACCAGTGCATGCAACTGTCCCAAGGCTGTGTATGGGTGTTGATGTGCAATATGGCTGCCACTACACATTCAGTCACTTCTCTACCAGTCTAGCATTGCTTGTAAAGCGCTTTGGGATACAATGTGTATGAAAAGCGCTATATACATTCTTCTTCTTCTTGCTCTCAACCTTGACTTGCGCTGCTCACCAACAAATTATTTGTTAAAGAGCAAGTACAGTACTTACTTCAGTGTACAATTTTGTACAGAACACTCAGTGTTACACTTTAAATGCAGAGAGTTGCTAACTCATTGTTTAATTGTTTCTTTTTTTGGTTTTAAGTTTGTTGTTGACTGTGCTATGTAAGCATACTCTGTTTGTCTATTATAATTTATTATTTATTTAAAATATTTTTACCAGCTATACATACAGAGTTCAACGGTAATCATGTTTACAGATATGACCTTGAGAACAGCAATAAGAAAGGGGAGATAAAACAGCTACAGGCATAGCAAATAAATAATTACAAGAGAATGCTTTTTTTATTTTAAATCAATATCTTTATCCTCTGGAACCTGCCTCCTCATCCCAGAGTTGGGCCTACTGGCAGACTGGTGACCTTCAAGGCCCATCAGATCCCACCCCCACCATCCTTCCACCTGAAGTCCCTGCAGAGCATGGCTCAAGAGTGGCTAAGCCCGTCATCGCAGTAATCCATGGGTTTCTTTGTTTGCTGGTCCTGCTGTCCTCATGGGGCTAAGTACAGTCATAGAGGACTATACTTAGCTCCCAGGAGAAAAGCAGAACCAGAAAACAACTGACTGGAGCTTATAAAAGCTCTGACATGCCCTGCAGGCTATTACAAGCAGTACTGCGCAGTGGGTTAAGGCTCTGAGCTACCAACCCAGAGACCTGCGTTTGAATCCCACAGTCCCCTCTTGCATATTGTGTGACCCTGAGCAAGTTATTTAACTTCCGTGTGCTTCCAGGTCGCACCTGGAATCAAGCTTCTGCTTAGTGTACCTCTCTTAGTTAAACAATTTCCCCCTTACCCACTACTTCAGTCCTCCTCTGATGTCAGCTGCAGGGAGTTCTGGGATTTGTAGTTCCAGAATGTGTTAGGCTAGAAGTAAGCAAAATGTGTCTGATATCTACTATACTACAATAAACAGTAAGTAAAACAAAATGTTTTTGCACACAAAGTGCACATTGGGACCAGCCCCACACTTGGGTGTGAGGCCCTGTGTGCTGACTGTTACCCTTTAAGCATTTTATTTTAGTACATGCCTGGTGCAATATTTTCAAATTCCTGTATCTGTGGACAGCTAGCCATGATTTCCAAATGTAACTGCTTCGTCCGTGTCTGCCTGGAAATGCTAAATCGTCTTTTAGGTGGGCCAGTGTTTATACTTATCTGTGTGCTAAAAGTTACACCTCAGATATGACCCTAACTGCAGTTACATCTGTTTTTTGACACAAATGATCACATGCTCACTGTGGGCTGACAGTATAGCCTAGAGATTAGAGTAACACGCTGTGAATGAGCTTAGTACATCCAGCAGACCTGGGTTTGATTCCCATAACCTCTACATACACACTGTGTGACTCAGAGCAAGTCACTTACTTGCCCCAGTGCTCCTGGGTGGGCATTACCCGGTTATCACAAAAAATAATTAAAAAAAGCTGTTGTATTCTAAACAGGCTCAAACTTAAGAAAACAGAGCAGCTGAACAGCAGCCACATGTTAGTGGATGTCGTAGAGCATGCATACACTCATTTATTTATTTATTTAAAATTTGGAGACCAGGCAAGGAACACTCAGCCAGGGATCATTTCTAGGTGTGAACCGGGGGTGGGGTAAAAGGTACAAGTCAGAAAAAAACAAAATACAACGTAACCCAATAAGGGACTGGCATAACCAACCAGGGTGCTACATGAGAGGCAGATGGAGGGGGAGCAACTTGGCTTGTAGCAAGCATGACAGTTGTATCTATATTCATTCATTTAAAATATTTATTTATTTAGAATTTTGTGCATAGGGACATACCCATTTAGACTCATGTCAAGTTTTCAAGAGGGTTCCAGCGGGACAGATACAGCAGCAGACATTCCTAGCAGCTACAAGTGTGACCTACCATAAAGTTAATTAACCAAATGTAGACAGTTACAAGAGTTACAGTACAATATGTACACATCTACAATTTTATATGACAGAGAAGGGAGGGTATATAGAGGTCAGATATAGGTGGCTAGATGAAAACATCTGGACCCTGATGTTTAACTGCTGGTAATAATAGATCTGGGTGGATTGTGCTGAAGTCACAGAATAATATTTGTTAGTCTGGGGCATCTAAATGGAATTTCTGAATTAAATTAAAACTTTTGTTTATGAGGTGCCCCTGAAACTACTACTGGATGTGGGATTGCAGTCAAAAAAAATCATGACCTTCATGGAGAAGCAGCTGTTCTGCTGCATGCTGTCAGCTGTTACAAAAGAAACAACCCAAAAACGGTGTATTTGAGATGGTTCTCCATGTCCTCATATGGTCCTTTGTGGAGCATTTGACTCTATGGACAGCCAAAGGTGGACACAGATGGGCAATGTAAAGCCACACAAATCTGTGTAATTCCCAAGACTGGTGCTCACTGAAATGTTGTCACCATTTTGGTTACATTTCATTTCACACCAGTATTGAGGCTTCTAAAACTTAGACTGTGGTGCTTCTGCTTTTCTTATTAATTTTCTTCCTCATTGATGGTCTTACTAAAAAAAATTGACAATGACGTGAATTGTTTGCAGTTATAAGCTACAGTACCCACCCAAACAGTTCAGGGAATTTCACTACCCGAACAAGTGATTTAATTTTCAAATAGCTGGTTGCAGTTTAAAAAAGAAATTACGGTTGATTTGTTAAGTCTCGTTACTTGAACAGTACAACTCCTGTTTGTGTCTGTGAGCTCATTTTGTTTTGTTGATTGTGACACAGTGGCAGCTTCCAATCTACTGAGGCATGATAGACATGCTGGGAAATTTAAAGGAGACACTGATTATTCGGTGAGCCAGAGTTGCAGAAATAACTTTGGGCTATGTAGAAACTGGGGGCCGTATACAAATGCTGTTATAACAGTTCAGATTGCTGTGCTTTCATCAACTATATTCATGAATGTGTGCTACTGTGGGATTTGAAGACTCTTTCCATAGGTTAGAAAGAAACCAGTTGTGAATGCAACATTCATAGCTCCTTACATACAAACTGGAGATTTTACAAAGAAAGAAATTGGGCACTTTTCATAAAAACATAGAAACATTGAAGTTGCCAGCAGCAAAAGACCCAGGGTCCATCCAGTCTGCCTAAAAAGTTATTCTACCTATCCCCTAGACCCATTGTTTCAGAGTGGTATTTAGCCCTAATGACTTCTCCAGGCCACCCCTCACCACCACCACCTAGCTCCCTAATTCCTCCTCCTTTTGGTACTGCTGTCCCCTGTAGCTGTTCCACCCATTCACTTTTAAACCCGTTTATGGACCCTTCCCCTACTGCCTCCTTGGATAATCTGTTCTATAGTTCTTCCACTCTCTCAGTGAAGTCGAATTTCCTTACTTCCCTCTTGAAACTCCCGCCTACAAGCCATCCATGCCTGCTCATCAGTTTGCTTCCATTCCTGATGAACAAACAGGTCCCCATTGCTTTCTTTGTTTATCATCTTCAGGAAATTGTATGTTTCTATCACGTCACCCATCTCTCTCTTGGACTCCAGTATGTACATGTTATGGGTCGCCACTCCATTCCTCATATGGTCTGCCCTCTAGGCCTTGAATTATCTTGGTGGCCTGACGCTGCACAGTCTCCATTCAATCTATGTCCTTTCTCAGGTGTGGGCCCCACTAGAGACCTGTACAAGGTGAATATCACTTTCTTCCTCCCACAATCAAATCCTCTCCCAATGCATCCCGGCATCCTAGTTACTTTTCTGTATGCTTTGTTGCACTGATAAGATGATTTGAGGGCGTTTCTAACAATAACACACAGGCCACTTTCCTCATTTGTTGTAGCCAACCAACCCCCAAATCCACTATTCTGTTCATGGGTTCTTTTTTCCAGTGTACATCACTTTGCATGTTGTTTGGCACAGAGTCTCATTTGCCATACTTTAGACCGGTACCCCATTAAGTGAGCACTACCAGAATAGCACCACACTATACGGTGCTAGTCTGGTAAGCACTCACATGGACAGCAAGTGGGGATTTACAGCACTTGCTGTGAGTGCTCCCTTGGTCGCTGTCCATGGTGCTGGTACACCACAAGTGCACCAGAATCTGGGAAGCTGGCTGAGTTGCTCCTGTGGTGTGGAGGGCTGGGGCATAAAACAGCTCAGACAGTGGTATTGGAGACCAGGGTTCTAATCCTGGTCTCCAGCCATTTTACACACATCGGGACTTTGTTTTTTTTTTACAAGGGGCCATGGAAATAGCATTCCATGGCCCCAGATATTTAACTTGCCCCATGATCCACTCCTACCCCAGAGTAGGAATCCTTTAGCATCAGGGGGTGTGGGGCAGAGCCCCCCATGAAAGAAAAATCAGTGCCATTATTGATATGCACACCATGCCAATGTTATTCTTGTCGGCACTCTTTGAACCCAGTACCATCTCTTCAACTTTTCCATTTTCTTCCTCAACTCCATCACCCCTTTTTTGTTGTCCACTCTGCCACATAGTTTTATGACATCCTCAAAGAGACGCATCTGGCCCGGGACATATTGAACAGGACCTGTCCCAGGACCAACCCCAGCTGCACTCTGCTTGTGACATCACTGTCTTCTGACTTGATTCCATTTACTACTAACCTCTGTTTTCTTCCCCCAAGCAGTTCTCTATCAATCTTACTAGTTCTTTCCCCACTCCCAGATCTCCCAGCTGCTTTAGCAGCCTCCTGTGTGATACAGAACCAAAGGCCTTACTGAAGTCGCAGTAGAATATGTCTACTGCTTGCATCTGTCTACCACCGTTGAGACCCAGTCAAAGAATAATAATAGTTTGGTCTAGTATGATCTACCTACCATAGAGTCATGGTGTTTACAGTCCTGCAACCCATTCATTACCCATTAGGTGTTCTACTAAGTTTTCCTGGATCAGGGTCACTATCGGCTTATCTGCAATAGAAGTAAGACTGATGGGTCTGTAGTTTTCCTGGTCACCCTTGTCTCCTCCTTATGTAACAGAACTGCATTCATACACTTCCAGTCCCTTGGCACCTCACTTGTTTCCAGTGAACATCTGAACAGCTCAATCAGTGGTCGTGCCAGTTCTGGTCATAAATACTTGAGCACCCCATGAGTGTAAATCATCCAGTTCCGGTGCCTTTTCCACCTTAAGGCCCACAGCCCTTTCATCTCTCTGTCAACCGTGACTTCTTTCTATCCCATTTCTTGTACTCCCTTATGGATGCCATTATACCACTATCTGGTGGTGGCCACTCATCCTCCACTGTGAATACAGAGCAGAAGTATCGTGTCTGTATCTTCTGTTGGCACCCTTTGCAGACTGTGTGAGAGGCCTTTTGGCACCATGCATTTCTGCTTAAAGTTGAACCAGCATAATATTTTCTGATGATTTGCATATATAGCCCATGATGCTTTGCATTATGTGGGTATGTGTGATTTTATATTTCTTCAGAGCTGAAGTAACTGTTTAATATATTTGCTTTCAGAGCATCATCCTCTAACCCACCCAGACAATCAACGTTCCTCCTTTTTGTCTTTTTTTTCCTCACATACCTAAAAACTCCTTGTACCCCTTTCACGTCCTTGGTATATGCAGTTCTGTGTCTGCTCCTGCCTTACTAACCAGTCCCCTAGTCTCTTTTAATGTACCCTGATATTCCTCCCTCTCCTTTTCCCCTGCCTTTCTTTGTAGCACATTGACTCTGTGCCAGCAAATGTGAAAGTTATTGTGCGCTGCTATCATCCCGCAAACAGTTGTGGTAATCACTTTAGTATTCATGCATTGCCAGGTAGAGTTAATATGGGCTGGGATATTGGGATATTAGGATATAACCGGCTGGGATATTGGGGTTGAATCCTTCTGTTTTTGAAAAATTGACATGAGATTTCACTTCCACCAGACAACCACTAGTAGGGACTTGGGTTTAATGCTTCACCCAAAGAATGACACCTCCTGAAGACAGCCCCTCCCCCCCCGAATGGCACTGCAGAGTTAGCATTGGGTATGAGCCACAATTAAGAGTGCATTGCAGGTTGGCTATGAAGGCCTTACCCTTATGTTTAATATTATCCACTATGTGTTCCATTTATACCACAGAATATTAAAAACACAGCCCCAGGCCACTCTTGTGAATGGATACTTTCTGGCAATAGTCCATCTGGTTAGGAAAATACATACATAAATAAAAAAGATACACACACATACACATTTGATTTGGATTCTAAAAATCTTTTAAAAGCAGTAGTATTTAAGGCCAATGAGAGTGAACTGTCTCACTCCAAAGATGATGTAAGCTGTGATGGAAATAACCTGGTTATTTCCACATGTGGTTTTAAATCCATTTCTGTTCTCTAAATGTTTGTGTCTGTGTGTGGAATATAAATTGTTTCTGGAGAAAAACATTGAACAACAGAAGCTACGCCGACTGGCTCTGAAGTATTTGCCTACTGCCAAGTGAGCTATTCTTTTTCTTCCATGTAAATTCCCAGTTAGGATGCATCAGAGGTGACAGCAATGTTGTGTCTCACTAAGCAGAACTGAAACACATTTAAAAAGGGACTTTTTTATTTTAGAAAACATGACACTCAAACCAGACCCAATCTACTTTCCCTGTTTTGTTTCATTACCGTCACTACTAATTATTGAAACATGACCTAAGTAATCCAATTGCTTGCTTGGGCATGTAGTAGCAGTCACAGTGCTGTGAAAGCTACTGAGTATATCAAAGGATGGAACTGGAGGGCAATGAACTGTTTTGTTGCCTTTTGATGTGTGCCTGTATGGCAAGGAATTGCACCTGTATGGCCTAAAGTTGTCCAGCACGCATCATTGTCTTTCTGCTGACCTGGAAATTAAATCATCTAAGCAGATTTCACTTTTAGCTTTGGGCTTGCAAGAGAAGACTGGTGTTGCAATACAGTGGTGTCTGGGGCAGATCACATAAAGTGACTGGGGACACCTGACACAAGTCTGACCCCAAATAGTGAGCATCCACTAAACACCAGGGAGGTCTGCGCGTAAAGTGGCACAGGCCAGAAAACGATGGCTCAGGGCAGCAGTTTATTTCATTCATAACCTTGTTGTTGACTAGGGGTACCAGATTTTGGGATGCCAAAAAGAGGACACTTAGTCCCTCCCCCAATAAGCCCTTGTGCCAGATACCAAGTAAATATCTATCTGTCTGATCGTTCCCAAAATGTTAACTGGGATAGCTCCCTGTCTGGACAAAAAAACAGTTTCCCATGGTGTCCCGCAAGGCTCAATATTGGGCCCCATGTTATTTTCGCTCTATATCAATGACCTTCCCACCTTCTGCGGGGGTGCCACAGTCCACCTATATGCAGACGATACCATCATCTACCGGTCCTCACCAGATATTGACCAAATCAATTGGAACCTTACCTCAGACTTCGCCTCCCTGGAAGCCTGGTTCTAATGTAGTCAGTCATCTTGTTCTCAACTCAAAGAAAACAAAATGCATGGTCTTAACCCATTGGCCTGAGAAAAGCCTAACCTACCTACCCTTAGTATTTCCACTAACAAGGGTGACCCGTTAGAGGTAGTTTACTCCTTCAAATACCTGGGCGTGACCTTGGATCCTGCACTATCGTTCAACTCCCATGTCTCTAACACTATCACAAATCTCAGTCAGAAACCTGGACTCCTATATCGTGTGCGCCCGCACCTCACACTTGCCTCTTGCCAAAAAATTGTTTCTGCATCCCTCCTTCCCCTACTATCCTATGCTGCACCCCTCCTCCTCTTCATTAATTCCTCCTCCATGTCCCTCCTCTCTCAGGCATACCACAGGATTGGTCGCTTTGCCATGGGGGCACCTACCTTCTCACCATTGTGATGTTCTTGCCTCACTGGGGTGGCCCTCCTATGGGGCAAAACTGAGATACTCCACCTTGAGCCTCATGTTCAAGCTTGTCCACAGATTCACTCCTCCCTGCCTCAGGAAACTTTTATGCCTCAAACCAGCACCACGCACACTTCGCTGTACCTCTCTCACCCTTCTCATTATCCCCCAAATACATCTTGCTGTATCTAGACACTCCTTTTCATATGCTGCTGTAACTGACTGGAACTCCCTTCCTCCATTCTCTCCTGCTCCTCCCTTTCACAATTTCAGTCCCATATGTCTGCCTTTCTGTCCTCTACTACCTGCTCCTGCTTTTGCTAAAGGGTGCCTACCCATGCACCTAGCATAACAGGAGACTAATGTGTGTGGGATTCTCTGGTCCCAGCCACTCCCATGTATATTACTAGTATGTTTACTATGAAGTTTTGTACTATAACTGCTCTGTATATAACCCAACAGGCACTCAGTTTCATGAATCGCTTGTCAAATCTGTTGTCAATTGTTTGTGTACTTGCAACATTTTGTCTTGACATGTACTCTGCCTAATGACATCCCTGTAACATGTGAACTGAATTGCTTGTTGCACTTATACCTTTGTGGTTGATTCTCGACCCTGGGTCGACCCTGAAAAAGGGACTGTAATTGTCTCAGTGGACTTACCCGGTTACCAAAACTCAAATAAATAAATAAATAGGTTTCAAGTCTCCACCACCTTCACAGCTCATTTACAAGGAGGTCCTGGGTAGGAGAAGTAAAAAATTATAAAAATAATACTAATACATCAGGACAGAGAAGGTACATGGAGATTATTTGGCCGCTGGAAAAGAGGACATGTCCTCGTAAAAAGAGGACATCTGGTAACCGTATTGTGGACAAAAAGCATTGTTTTCAAGGCAATTTAGCCCTTACACAGCAACATCTGTGATTTGATTAAAAAAGACATGATCTTTTGTCAGTTTCCGCACAAGTTTGTAAATTCCTTGAAACATACTAGTAAGATAATTGGCCCTAAAAAAGCTTGGGCTTAGTGGTCAATAACCATGAGTGTTGATATGTTTCCTCAAGGGGTACAACTAGATTGTTTTTCACATTTTAAACAACTGAGATCATTCATTAAAGAAATGACTGGGACTAAAATAGTAAACACCCCCTGCAGTTAAAATGTTAAAGAATGAAGATTAAGAAAGAAGCTTTGTATAGTATTTTATAGAGAGAGGAGTATATTTCTAGCATAGATAACTGTCCAAGGTTATACTGGCTGAAACAGTCTATAGGCCCTCTCCTTGAAGCCTGTGCAACACTTTTATGTGGCAGATAGGCTTCTATTCAGTTATTCAGATTCACTATGAATTGTGGACCAAAGCAGCTCTCACTGCATTAACTAATCTCTACCTGCTTGCCTTGCAGTCAATCTGTGACCCAATTCCAGCCTTTCTGTGGAGCGACACAAGTGGCTGTGTTCTGTTCATGTCTGTGTGTGGGGGGGGGGAGTGTGTGCTGAGGGTATGGCCATGGGCCCCATCATGCTGGAAACCACTTTTGCGTGGCTGTCAGACTCTGGAGGTGCAGAGGATGGAGGAACAAACCTTCTGAACAACCTGGGTGGGCATTATTTAGGACCTTAAGTGCAATGGCAAAAGTTAACCTGTGCCCTACCCAGTTCCTTGCTAAGGCAGGCTGGAGGTCACTAATCTGGTGCCATAACTTTAAAAATAAAACATTTTCAGCCCTTAATGGGGGTATTGCAATCCTGTCTGTGGACTGACATATCCCTTGTTTTCTCTACTGCCACTGAGCAAGGGATCCATTTTGTGGCTTGACTTGACTTTCAGTTGGAAGCCCACTGCTGGGCAGAGCTCCATGCCACAGCCACACCAGCCCACCTCTCAGTGATCTGCCTACAAGCACGAGGGTGGGCATGGTGGATGAATGCTGCAAGGCACACAGTGCAGGCAAAGCAACATCATATTGCAGAATTGTGTGGGCTAGCATTGCAAGACTCATCCAAATGTGGGCCCCATCGTGAGTAAAGCTCTGTGTCTTTAAATAAAGGATACGAAAGGTACATAACTAGAGAAATAAAAGAATAATGTGTCATGCTCATTGAGTTGGTGGGGTTCAGAACTTGCTCAACTAAAGTTCATTCTTTCCCAGCATTGTCTGTTTGTATGTTGCTGTGGAAAAGATAATGCTACCACAAACCTGGGCTTGTGATGTCACTGCAGACAGACACCATGGGCATAGATGGACTGCGTGGGAAGAAACCCATAGAGGAAGCGAAGGCCAGCCCATTTGCTTCATGACAGCACATTGTATTGCTATGGGAAACACCCTGGTTCGGAAGTGACTTCAGGAGTCTTGCTCACTGCACCAATGGAAGTTACGAACATCTCAGAGGCATCAGCTTTGACTTGGCGTACTGTAGCAAAAAAAAACTACAGAAGTTCCATTGTCTGCTACACAATATCATTTACGTATAGCGCTCCCTTGCTAGATATCTGCTCATCCTAAAGCAGCTGCAAACTGAGGGGCTAGCTGCACAATCGAGCAGAGTCGATAGTCCGTGAGGCCTGTTTCTGCTGGCATTTTTATATGTTCATACGTACATTAGCTTCATACAAGGTTACTTTCAAAATGTTACACACATTTTCCATCCTTTGCCAGTTGAATTTTATATTGCAACAGATGCTATGTAAACATTTTTGCAGAAAATTCATATTCTGTGTCTCCAAGGAAGTAAGGGAAGGGAGGCACAGCAGTGCCTCCTGTGGCTGAGTAATGACTTGGACTGGGCAGTTTCTTGGAGGAGACACTGCCTGTTATCCTAAAGGCAGTGGATGGATATGTGAAGAGCTGCAGGAGCACTGGAGAGGTGTATGGGGAGGGGATGGGGTGTCCAATCCCAGCAAAGCAAGAGAATAATAATAGAAAAATACCCTAAAGGCATTTGGATTGTGTTTCAGTCACAAAAAATTTGTTTAGGATTGCCTCATAATGAGAACCCATTTGAAAACAGATGTCATCGCCCTTCCTACCACCTTAAACTTGCATTTAAAAAAAAAATCAGAAGACAGAACTGTTGAATACCCATTGAAAGCAAATGCTATTGTTTACAGCTCATTTCAAATTAAGACTGCTAGGGACTCCAAATGGAGGGCTTACAAATCCTCACCTTCTCCACAACTCTGGGAGACTTACAGGCATCTGCAAAACACTTGTAAAATAACAGTCAAGATGTCGAAATGCACCTACTTTACTAACATACAAAAAAGCTCCCTCAGGAACTCCCAAAGTTTCTGGACCTCTATTGGCTCCATTATGAATCCCAAGTCAAATAAGAGAATTACGCAGCTTGCAAACCTCACTGGCCTAATCGATGACCCCATCAAGATCGCCAATTCTTTTAACTCCATGTTTACTGACCGAAGTGCATACCTAAGCAAGCCCCCCCCCCCAGTCCTCTACTGGACCTTGCAATGGGACCCACGGTGCCAACCCCAGCTCCTCAGCAACTGACACCTCCACTCCTCACCTTCTATTTTAAGACCATTGGTCAGAAGGTCACCACTAAGCTGTTGAATGCACTTCCTAATGGGGGAGCCCGAGCAGTGATGGGCTATACCCCTCCTTCCTGAAGATCATCTCCCTAGCTCTTGTCAGACCTCTAACATACATGTTCAACCTTGCACTCTCATCAGCAATGGTTCCCGACTTCTAGAAACATGCACTTGTCATGCCGATTCACAAATCTGGTGACCCCTTTGCACCAGAAAACTACAGGCCCATCTCCCTCCTTCCATACCTTAGCAAGCTGTTGGAAATAATCGTGCACTACCAATTGCCAGAACACCTACACAAATACAATCTCTTTTGTCCCCTGCAGCATGGTTTATGCAAATACCACAACACTTCCTTGGCCTTGGTGCTCTTCACTGACCATGTCCTCAGGAATACAGACTCAGGCAAGGCAACAGGTGCAGTGTTTGTGGACTTGTCAAAGGCTCCTCCACAACACCCTGTCTCACTTTGGCTGCTCCCCTAATGCTGCTGGTTGGTTTTGCAACTACCTTCCCAATAGGTCCCAGTCCATGCTAATTGGGAAAGACCCCTCTGCCTCACTGCTCATTCACACTGAGGTACCCAAGGCTCCATCCTTGGCCCTCTACTGTTCTCTGTGTTTATCAATGCTCTCCCAGCATCTAGTCTGACCTGCAATGCTCTATTATACGCAGATGACCTTATTCTATATTACAGTGACAAGTCCCTGTAATCCATCTCCTCCACTCTCACACCCACATACAGCACCGCACACAATTGACTCCTCTCTAGCAAACTACTTGTAAATGAGAGAAAAATGAAGGCTATGCTCTTCGGTTCCAAACCATTTATTGCCAGCTACAAAGGTTGTCAAATCAATATGCCACTCACTGTGCTCACTCTCGCAGGCTCTCCCCATAAAACTGTCTCCATGTTTAAATACCTGCAGGTGATGCTCGATCCCTCTCTTACCTTAAGTGAGCACGTAAATCTCACAGTCAGGAAAATTCACCACAAACTAGGTGCTGCCTACCACATTAAACATCTCCTGTCCTCTGAAGCTCATCTGGCAATTGCACAAGGTAATCGCCTGCCCCTTCTGGATTACTGTTCCCCTATTTACTCTGTCATGCCCATTTCTCTTCGCTCCCGACTTAACACCACTTATAACTCCATATGTCACTTTATCCTCCTAGCTCCTCATAACACCCACCACTGTGTTCTCTGTCAGTCTCTTGGCTGGCTCCCTCTCCAAGGCCGATTTGACTATGCTATGGGTTGCCTGGTCGACTGCATTCTCAGGAATTATCTGCAGTCCCCCTACGCTCCACTCCTGGCTGAAAGAACAACCTCTAGAAATCTCAGGGACTCCTCTATCACCCTTCTGGAAGTACTACATATCTCGATAAAGATGGGCAGTAAGGCCTTCTCTGCCTCAGCCCCTCCCTCTGGAACCGTCTCCCATCGTCAACTCGCTCATCACCCACCCACCTGTCCTTCAAAACAAACTTGAAGGACTGGCTTCTCACTGAATGTATGTGTAAATGCTTCTCTGACAACCCTCAAGCACTACAACCACTCTAGCTCCCACGATGAATATAAATTAATGTTTTGCTATTTCTGTTTTCTGTACTATTTTATTGCTCTGTACTAATCAACCAACCATATCTTAGTCAGCTTATTGTATGTTGGGTATCCTGCTCTCCTGTAACAATTACTGACTGTTTTACCTGTATTTGATCATGAAATATGCTGTTTTGAGTTCCTGTCCTCATGGCATAGTGATGCTCTTTAATGTATTCTCATGTACTTCTAAGCTGTCCCATTGGAACTATATTGTATCTTAAATACCCATGTTATGTATTTTGTTCTTGACTCCTGTTGCCACCTTGTGGTCCGGGTTGTGGCTGAAAATGGTCCATTGGATCAGTTCACGTACCCGGTTATCACAAACATAAATAAATAAATAAATAAATAAGATGTTTATATTAAAAATTGTGACCTGCAAACTGCATATCAAAAATGATTCATTCAAACGACAAACAGCTTAATCTGATTCTATTTCAGTTGTTCTACATCTGTAACCACCCCCACCACCACCACCCATGGACAAGGCTGAAAATAAGCAGAAATGCCTAACCTTCCTTTTCTGGTCAACACAAATGAAATACAAATATGTGTCAGAATTAAACAAGTGAATGTTTGTGATGACCATAAAGCAGCAGACCTCATCTCTTCTATAAATATCTAAATGAGAAAATAGGTTCATAAACATCCCAGGTAAACAATTATTGGACATGATTTAAAATTGCGTTCATGATCAGTCTTTGCTCGCATCCAGCTCAGTGGAGTTATAACTGCTTCCTGGACACCCACAAAATGGTTTGCAAGCAGCCAGAAACTAGTTTGGGACTGCAGCACTAATGGCAAACAACACATTGCACTGTCACACTAGGGGTCACAAGAGAGAAGCGAAAACTTGTTATTGCAGAAATTGTAAACCACCAGGAGGGGACATGCTTAAAACCTACAGGGAGCTCTAAGTACCCGCATTCCATATAATTTTGTAAAAGAAGAGTTTTTTTTGGTTTTTATGTACATTTTTTTTTGTTCTGAGATCTGAGAAGCTACTTTTGGGGTATTTTTTTTATTTACAGAATAGATTTTGTTCCTAGTGTCATTAATATTTTCACCAGTGTAAATGCCGCTGAACTGAGCCATAGCTGCAGCTTGTGAACATTGCAGCAAGTCAGCTGGAGGCATTATTCTACTGACAGCAGCATTAATTGTGAAAAGCATCAAGGTTGTCATAAAATGTTAGACAAGAATATTAAACCAGAATCAGGGGTGCCTTCATTCAGACTCGTTCCACTGCTGTTATTCACTCTTGCAGTAAAATGTATTAGGCATTTATTTTGTAACATTTTTAAAATGGGAGGATATGATTTATCAATTTGTATTTTTAGTTGAGCAAAAGATTGGCAAGATGTTAAAACGACAGTAATCTCATAGTCTGGCCCATTGACACCACTGCAGCACTGCCATTTGTGATGGCAGTGACCTGCATTGAGGAACGAGTAAGATCATTAGTGGGTCAGCCGGGGGAGGAGGACTGATCATCCCAGAAGAGGCTGTTCTCTTCTGAGGAGGCTGGGCACTTGACTGTGTCACACCACTGCAAGCTGGGTGACCACTGGTGGCATTGCAGACTGGAGCAGCTGGAGAGGAAAGACGTCAGCTAGCTCCATGCCTTGGCACACATCTACATGCATGTGCATGCTCTAAAGTCCCTATGGACTGCATCCTAGGCGCAGGCTCTAAAAAGTCCCTCAGCCTTTGATGATGTAACTGGTATTATAGTAGTATCATAGTAAAAAGGATAAAAACTGTTAGGACCACTATGGTCCTATTTTCAAAGTTGTCCTGTGTTGAGGTATAGTACATTAGTTACAATAGTCCGAATAGCAATACTGCACCCCACACTTGTGGCTGTACACTGGTGGAGTACCTGACTGTGGCCTTCCAAGGGGTTTGGGGGAACCCGCTGCAAGGCATAGGTCATGGGAGAATAACTACTCCCTGCTGTTTGGATTGACTGGGTTGCAAGGTAGCCATGGGCTCAGTGGGTGAGTGGGTGTGAGTAGGGGAGAATTAAGGACTCTCCTGAAAAATAGATGTCTAAGCTCATTGAGGCTATTTTAACATGTGAAACCCTAGATAAATAATTAATAATAAATAAAAGAAAATTAAAAAAATTATAGTGATCTCCACAAAGTAAAACTGTAGAAAATAGCTACAAGGGTAGCATACTGTTTTAAAAATAACTAGAAAATAATGGATCGGTAGGCGGTTATGATGAGGATTTTACACCCCCCCCCACTCGAAGTGTGGGATTCTATACAAACCCCGAGAGTGAAGCCTGAAGGATTTATTAAGGCATCCCACATCCTGGGTGTGTGTAAAATCCAAGTTTTGACCACCTATCCATCATTTATTTTATATAATTGCTGGGGATCTTTTTTTGCCATAGCAGTTATATAAAATAAAGAGATCCCTATGGAGCCACGGACTTGGCCAGGTTTCAGCACGGTCCTTGGCTTGTGTTAACAACTTTTACTTTTTTTCTTTAGGCAGTTGAAGCAGCATTTTGTGGTACAGTTGTCTGTTTTTTTTAAATTAACTTCCGCCGATTCCAAGTGACAGCAAACTGTGCAGGTAGTGGTGGGGAATGTCACCCGGCATCGCCGAATGGTGGTGGGGACAACACAGAGAAGAGGAAGATCATGGTTGACGTATATGCCGAGCTAGGGAAACCAGGCTCGCGTTTGCAATTATAACCAGCTGGTTATAATGGGGGAATTACAACCCGGTTTCCCTATGGGAAAAAACGACATCCAGTAATTATAGATATTTATTATCAGCACCATTAAAGAGGTATTGAACATAATATCATAAAATGAGGTCCAGTAAGTAATTTATTCTTATTTTGCCTTACTTGCTTTATCAAGCTAGTCATTTGGCAAATATGGTACTTTCTCACAGACCAATGTGTCTTGATAGCAGCAGTCCTACAGATGAATAGAACATTTTTGCAATGAGAGCCTCTACTGTCGAAAACATGTCTCAGTCCCAAAGTGACAGTGAGACTTTCACAAACTCAGTTATCCTTCCGTATGGTTTTCATTCGGGGGCTCCAGTGAACATGCTAATAACAGCAATAATCCCTTGCCAGTGGGCAGATGTTTGAGAAACTCTATCTCACCGCAAGCCTAATGCTTGTCGCAGTCAACCCTAAGAACTCCATGTATCTGACATCCTTCCTAGCTGCTGTATTCAGCTAATATACAGTATAAGCACATGTTACGTAAGATTTTGGCAGTTCCCCACTCTGTCAAAGACAATAGTGATTCCCAGACACAGTTCAGAGGCAGCATTTCCACCGAAGTCTCTAAAGGGAAACCATTCCATGAGCTGCGATCCAGTGAATGGACTTACAATTTTTCTGTAGCTCAGGATTCATGTGAACAAGCCCCTGGAAGTTGCACCTCTTGTGCTTTGGATTCGTTTATACATTAACATTGAATCACACTTTTCCTTGCAGCATACTGCAGCATTTTGTGGTATACAGAACTGTAGCATTACTGTGTTTGCACCTGTGGCTGGCACTGCTGTAAGTTTATTTGTTAATGTGATCGAGAGATGAACAGGCCAGCTGAGCTAAAGCTCACCATGGTTACATAATTACAGCTATGCAGAATGCAGAATTCTGCTGGTAGAGTTCTGCCGAAATCAGAATTCTGACAAAATCAGAATTCTGCTTCCAAAAAGCTTGCTGAAATTTCACAGTGGATTCTGCAGAATTTTGCCAAGGGAACTGTATTTTTTTTAAAATAAATTGTGTTTTTTTAATGTGAACTACAGTTTAGTTTGTTAAATTGTAGAAATCTGTCCTGCACAAAAACTGCGGACACTATGGAAATTTATTATATTCTGTGGAATTTTGCATCAGTTGTTGCAGTTCTGCAATTGTCTGGATTTTTTCACAGCAGAAAAGACCCATTCTACCTCGGGTGGATTTTCCAGAATTCCATGGAATTTTGGAAATTCTGCTAAATTCCAGTGTAAATGGAATTTGTTAATTCTGCATAGTTCTGTGTAACAAAGTTAAGAAAGATTTTACAATACCAAATAAGAGTACAGAATTCAAAGAAATACCAACATAAATAATTAAAACCCATTTGCAGACCTGATACCAGTCTAAAGTTGTGTGACTAACACGGTTAAGATATAGCTAGGAGCTTCGCTGTTGATACATTTCTGTGTATATGTCAGGGTATAAAATGTTCTTCTATCATGAAGAGAAAAACAGGTAACTTGCCTATGGAGAAAAAATGACAGAAATTCCAGGAAACAGAACAAAAACGTCCATTCTATTTAAAATAGCATCCAGTTTTGGATTTTTGAATGGACAGAGACAGCCTTACCAAATATAAGATCACCACAGACAATCAGAGGGCATGCATGGTGTTAATGCTGCAGCTTCATATTTTGTGACAGCAAGATAAGGTGTCAGATGAGGCATCCTAGCCTGGCTCCATTCTCTTTGTGGAATTTAGAATATGAATGTCCTATTTAAACAAGGAATTCGAGCCATACATCCAGGTATTCTTAGGATGGAGCCACGAGTAAAATAACTCCACCCAGAGTTTGGGGGGGTTAAAGTGTCACAAACAGGTGAATCACAGGTCTTAACATTCACTCAAAACAACTTCCCCTGCTTTTTACTTGTATCAAGGCCCAGTTTGCTTTATAGGAAGAACTTCTGCACCTGGTCAAAACCAAGCTGCAGTGAAACTTGTTTTTTGTTAAATTATTTTCTAGAAAAAAAATATAAAACAGTATCCTTAGCATATAGGCGGGTCTGAACCCGCTACAGTCAATGATCCCTGTTATCGATATAAAGTTTATATTGGAGTGGACCCAACACAGAACCTTTTGGGACACCCTTCAGCACAAATTCTACACTAACACTGATCCCTGAAAAGAAACTATTTGCCTACAATTTGCGAATAAAATCTGAAGCCATTTCAGTGCAATATAATATAATCAAAACCTAATGAGCTGAGTGTTTACATAGGGGACATGAAATGGGCTGAGTTAAGATATATTTTTATCCTCATGAGAGGGTGTTGGTCTGCTGATATTTCACAAGTAGCAAAGCAATAAGGTCTGTTGATGTTGACCAGATTGGGGGGACCAAGTGGCCCTTATCTGCTGACAAATTCTATGATATCTCATGAGTGGTGAAGCCACTCCTGAGATAACAATAGACCAATAATACACTTAAAGGAAGATAAAAGTGATGTCTTATGTCAGCCCATGATATATTTAATTTATACAGCAGGTGTTTAGGTGTTTTTTTTACAGGAATGACAAAAATCTACAAAAGTAAAAAGTAAAAAAATGTAAGCTACAGAGAATACTGTACAGTGCCTTGCAGACATCAAGGTGGGAGGCCACCTAGGGACCAGTGATCACCGTACAGTGTAGTTCAACATAAGGATGGCTGCAGAATTGAACCACACAAGGACAAGGATCCTGAACTTCAAGAGTGCAGATTTTAAAAAGATGGGTAAATGCCTCAGGGATGACCTGGTTGGGGGGGGTGTCAGTGGGGAAGCTACAGTAAAGGAAGGCATAGTGAAGGCAACAAAACTCTCCACCAAGTAAGTGAGCAAAAGAAAGAGGAAAAATAGACTTCTGTGGTTCTTTGAAGAGGTGGCTGAAAAGGTAAAGGCTAAAAATGTAGAATTCAGAAGGTATAAGGAGACACAGAGGGAGGAGGATAGAGAGGTATAATCATGGGAAACAGAGAGAAGCAGGGAAAGCACTAAGAAGTGCAAAGGCACAAACTGAGGAGAGAATAGCCCAGGTGGTAAAGAAAAGGGACAAGACATTTTTTAGGTATGTAAGTGAAAAAAAGAAGCCCAGGGGAGGGACTGTAAGGTTTAGAAGGGAAATGGGGGAGGAGGTGGTACTGTGCAGAGGCGGACCAGGAAAAGGAAGATATCCTAGAAACATAGAAACATAGAGCACCCACTCAATATTCAAATTGTGTCCCCTTGTTCTTGTACATCTCTTTTTCTGAAATATGCTACCCTCTTGGACTTTGTTGATTCCACTGAGGCATTTAAAAGTTTCTATCATGCCCCCCCCATCCCTTTCCTCAAGGGTATACATATTAAGCTCCTTTAGTCTCTCCTTGTATGTCATCCTTTGCAGACCCTGTACCATTTTAATTGCCTTCCTCTGGACTGCCCCCATCCTGTCTATGTCCTTGTGGAGATGCGGTCTGCAGAACTGGATGCAGTACTCCAGATGGGGTCTCACCAACTGTCTGTACAGAGGGATAACAACTTTCTGTTTTCTGCTGGTGATGTCTCTCCCTATACATCCCAGTATCCCCCAGCCCTCCCTACTACCTTCTCACATTGCTTGCCAACCTTAAGGTCATCTGATATGATTACCCCCAGGTCCCTTTCCATTTTTGTTGTTGTTACTACCTCCCCCTCCCATTGTGTACTCTTCCCCGGGGTTTTGGTTTCCCAGGTGCATTATTTTGCACTTCTTTGCACTGAATCCAAGCTGCCATACTTCTGGCCATTCCTCCAATCTTGCCAAGTCCTGTCTCATACTTTCCACGCCTCCTTGTGTATCAACCCTGTTGCAGATCTTTGTGTCATCGGCAAAGAGGCATACTTTTCCTTCCAGTAGGGACTGGACCCAGTACTGAGCCCTGCAGTACCCCACTAGAAACCCCCCTTTTGTTCAGATTGGACTCCATTTACTATTATCTTCTGTGTCCTGTTGTCCATCCAATGTTTTACCCAGGCTACCACACTGGGACCCACTCCCAGGCTGGCTAATTTGTTTATTTATCTTTTGTGTGGGACTATGTCAAATGCCTTGCTAAAGTCTAGGTAGGCCATGTCCACAGCCCATCCCTGGTCTACTACTTTGGTCACCCAGTCAAAGAAATCAATTAGATTTGTCTGACATGAACTTGCTGCTGTGAACCCATGCTGCCTTGGGTCCTGTGCCCCACTGGCCTCTAGGTACTCAACAATTCTTTCCTTCAGAAGTGATTCCATCACTTTCCCTACCACAGAGGTCAGACTGACAGGTCTGTAGTTTCCTGCCTCTGTCATGCTCCCACTTTTGTGAAGAGGAATCACATCTGCCCTCCCCCAGTCCTCAGGTACCACACCATCCTTCCATGATTTATTAAAAAGGGTAGTCAGTGGTGTCACTAGTTCTCCCTTAATTCTTTTAGAATTCTAGGGTGAATCCCGTCAAGCCCCATTGCTTTGTCCATCTTCAGTTTTAGGAGTTCTTTCAGAACCCTTTCTTCTGTGAAAGGACTGGGATCAACCACCCCCCTCCCAATTCAGAGTGCTTCTGTTAATTGGATATGGTACCTCATTCTCCTCCTCTTTTGTGAATACTGAGCAGAAGTATTCATTCAGTATCACTGCTTTTTCACTGTCCTTCTCTGCCCACCCACCGTCCATTCTATTCAGCCTTACTATCCCTCCTTTTGTCTTTCTGTGCTCCCTAATGTACCTATAAAAGGTTTTATCCCCCTTCTTAACTGAGTAGGCTATCTTTTCCTCAGTTTGGGCCTTTGCTATTCTGACTGCCCTCCCTGCTTCCTTCTGCCATAACTGGTACATTTTTCTGTCCTGCTCCTTCTGTGTTTCCTTATACTTCCTAAACGCTATCTTTTTCTCCCTAACCTTCCCCGCCACCTCTTTTGAGAACCATAGTGGATTTTTCTTTCATTTTGATTTGTTTATTTGCTTCACACCAAGGCTTGTTGCTTCTGTGATGGCAGTTTTGATATTTCCCCATTGCTGCTCCACCCCTCCTTCTTGCCGGTTTGCTAGTGCTTTTCTAAGGCACTCTCCCATCTTGCCAAAGTCAGCCCTCCTGAAGTCCAGTACCCTCACTTTTGTATGGCTTGATTCTGCAGCTGAGTTTATCATGTACCACACTTTTGTTCAGTGTTCACAGAGGAAGGAGAAGGGGCCACAAAAACTTGACAGGATCTTTGGAGGGAGGGAAGTGGACTCTAGTCCTTTTTAAGAAGAGAGAGTCCTGAAGAGACTCATGAATCTGAAAGTGGACAAAGTGATGGGGCCAGACAGGGTGCATCCAAGCGTATTGAATGAGCTCAGGGAGGTACTGGCTGCACTTCTGATAGCCCTTTTTAACAAAATCATGGTCCTGGAGGACTGGAAGAGGGCACATGAAGTCCAGCTTCACAAACTTGGTAGCAGGGAAGAGGCTGGCAACAATGGCTCCTATGTACTAAGAGGTGTAAAGTATATGCCAAAGGCATGAATCCTGCCCATGACGCTCCACACCTGTGGACAGGTGCACACCTGGTGGCATGCATGACCACTGGCCACCTGTCCATGGCTCTGCCTCCCCAGTGCACAGGTTCATGCAGGGTAGACAGGGGCAGTGCTGCAGACCCCGGGCAGGCATCCAATTGGATGCCTGTCCTGGGTTCCTCAGTGAATCCCGTACGCGGCAGGGCATGCATCTGCTGTGCGCCCCTGAGGATGTCAGCTGGCCGGCAGTCATGGAGGTGTGAGGAGGGCAGTGCTGTTGGCTGTCCCAAGCTGCGGCACCAATGGTATGGTACGGGGGCAGGTGGGGGGGTCAGTGCCTTGGGAGTGGGGGTCCACGGGATACCCCAGTTTGCCTGGTGGGGCCAGGATCGGGGGACTGCAGACATGGGCACCTGAGGGGATTGGGGAGTATCCTGCAAACCAACATGGTTACAAGAGTGGGCAGGTGGCGGGGATATGGCTGCCCTGTACCATACCGCGTAGTGCGGACATGTGGGATGTGTGCACCTGCCATATGGGTACGGGGCTCAGATGTGTGGTGGGAGGGTGGTCTGGCAGTATTCAAGGTCAGGGCACTGCTGGGGGTGGCACATACAGGGACAGGGACAGGGCACACATGTTGGGGGGTCCGTGACACTAACAGGGTTAGAGCACACCTGTGTTTGGGGGGGTCTGAGTGCTACTGATGGGGCGGGGTAGACATGTGTTTGGGAGGGGGGATTCCTGGTGCTATAGGACACACTGTATCCCAGTACGAGCACTCACCCGATCAGCTGCCCCAGCCCTGGCCATTTGCCTAGTGGGCTGGGGTGACACAGTGATTGGCTTTCTGGTTCCACTGCAACCGGTGGGGCATGTCTGTGGGGGTGCATAGTGTGCTATGGCAGGTTTCCCCCTGGCATAACCTGTGCCCTCCTCTGCACCCCTATGTGCTGCACTACACACCTTTGTGAATGGCGCATAGTGCAGGCCCGCCCACCACCGCCCTCTATCCACCCCCAGCATGTAGCTCTCTGCAAGGTTGTGGAATCGGGTGCATACCAGTCTTGTTCCCCCTTCGTGAGTGCTGGAGGTCCACTGCTCTGTGGCATTCATGCTTAGCAAGGTCTACTGCCCAGTTTCCGCGGCGCATAGGTTTTGTACATAGGGCCCAATAGGTCAGTCATTCTGACACTGGTGGTGGGAAAGTTAATGGAATCACTGCTGAAGGAAAGGATTGTGAAATATTTTGAATCCAATAGATTACAAGATCTGAGTCAGCATGGATTCACAGGGGGGAAGCAATGTCAAATGAATCTGATAGATTTCTTTGACTGAGTGACCAGGGAAATAGATCAGGTTGGAATGGTGGACATGGTCTATCTAGATTTCAGTAAGGCTTTCAACACAGTTCCACACACAAGACTTGAAAGGAAACTGGGCAGCATAGGGGTGGGTCAAAAGGTGGTAAACTGGGTAAGAAATTGGTTAGGAAAAGGCGACAGAGGGTGGTATTAAACAGAGTTCACTCCAGAGAAGGGAGGGTAACAAGCAGGATGCCTCAGGGTTCAGTACTTGGACCAGTCCACTTTAGTGTGTTTGTAAGTAGCATTGCAGAGGAGCTAGAAGGGAAGGTCTCTTTCTTCGTGGATGACACCAAAATCTGCAATAGAGTGGACATGCCAGGAGGTGTGGAAAGAATGAGCAGAGACATGAGAATAACTGAAGAGTGCTCAAGGGTATGGCAGCTGGACTTCAGTGTAAAAAAAGTGGAAAATCATGTACTTAGGGCACAAAAACCCAGGGCCGCATTAAAAAATGGGTGAAGAAGAAGTGATAACCACCAAGCAGGAAAGACACCTGGGGTAACATATCTGATAACCTGAAAGTGGACAGACAGTGTGACAAGACAGTTGAGAGGGCTAGTGGGATGTGGGGGTACACTGGGATGGGTATCACCAGCAGAAAGAGGAAGGTGGTGTTGCCTTTGTACGGATCACTGGTGAGACCCTTCCTTGAGTACTGTATCCAGTTTTGGGAGATCACATCTACGGAAGCACATAGACAGAATGGAGGCTGCCCAGAAGAAGGCAACTGAAATGATGCAGGGTCTGCATCAGAAGCCCTATGAGAAGAGACTAAGGGACCTTAATATATAATCCTAGAAGAGATGAGGGAGAGGTTGGGTATGAGAGAGACCTTTACAGTAAATACCTCACAGGAGTAAATAAGGTACAGGCCAGGAGTATTTTTCAGGGAAAATGTGCTTGAGAACAAGGGGACATGCAATGAAGCTGGATGGGGATAGATTCAGGAGCGATGTTAGGAAGCAGTTCTTCACAGAAAGAGTGGTAAATGCCTGGAACAGTCTTCCAGTGGAGGTGGTGAGGGTGAAAATAGTGGTGGGACTCAAGAATGCATGAGATAGGCATAAGGGAATCATAGTGGAAAGGAAGTGTGGGGTGGCCGGAGATCAAGCAGGATCTGTGGTGACACTGTAAGTAGAGAAAATGGGCAGACTGGGTGGGCCAAGCAGTCCTTGTCTGTCATCAAACTTTATGTTTCTATGTATTAAATAAAAAAGACATTTCACATTTTATGTATGTTTGTATTGAAAGCATTTTACGAGTAAAGGCCTACTGAGCCATAATAGTGTGCTTTCATAGGTGTCCTGGGGGAAAATAAATGCAGCTGGTCACTGAGCATGCACAGAAATGTAACTTCACATGTGAGAATACATTTCTGAGCATGCTCAGTGTGGCAATAATGAGTGAGATCAATTTCAGTGCATGCTCAGCGACCAGCTTCATTTATTTTGCTCATGTTGCCCAATATAGTAGGATATGCAGTAGGCTGACTCAAAATATGCAACTTATCTTCACGAGCAAGGGAGCAAGATCATAACTCATGAGTGGTGGAGCCATGAGTGAGTTATAGAAGTCATAACCCCTCACAACTGCCACATTATGCACCTGTGTATGGACTAACTACAGGAACCCATTATTGTGCCCTGTTTTTTATGGTGTGACAACGGTGCCCAGTATGTAATAAAATGCTGCGCAAACTCTCACAGTATACAGCAATATCTGCTATTAAGGACATCACAGCATAAAGGGCCCAACCCACAAAAATGGCTTGAGCCTCTGAGTTCTACATTCCAGGACTCAGCCATACTTAACTTAATTCACAGCCCTCAGCCTTCCTGGGTCAAGTGTAAAGAGGAGTGCGCAGAGGCCACAGAGTTCCAGGTGGCAGAGTGTGGGGTTAGACATTATGCATCCAACTAGATGCATGGGTTGACTCCTGAGAGGACTCCCTGATCTACATGGATCAGGGAACTGTGGAACACAACAATCCATGTATGGGACATCGCTTTGTTACATCAAAAAAAAAAAAAATTAAGATATGCCCCCAGGCCCCCAGCCCTCCATACCAGAGTTAGGGCAATGGGGTGTTGGGTTGGTGCGCAAGTGGGTCTGCTGCACCAGGAGGGTGCACAGATGCTACTGCTAAGTACCAACTTGTGTAGTATGGCTGCAGAACAGTGCTCGTGGTTTGCACAGAGTGCAACCATGCGCTGTTCCAGCCATGCCCCAGCCACCTACTTTAACATGTGGGCGAAGCCAGCCCGGTGGCACTGAGGGTTAATGCACTGGACAACATACTTCATGCCACACTGACGACCTGGGTTCAGGACCGAGCTTAGGTGCCAGGGGTTGGTAGGCATGGGGCGAGGATCGTGAGCCCGCAGGGCTGCTCTCCTCCCCCGGGGGGGAGAGTTGGGGTTTGTCCCATGTACCAGCAGCTCCTGGTGGAGATCAGGGGAGCTGCAGTACGCAAGACAGCACATTAAGCAGCTTGGCTGACATTGGTATGGTTGCCATGTGCCGTAGCATCAGGGGTGCCCACACAAGGGGGCTGGGGAAAGCACCACAACATGGAAAAAGCCTGGCTCTGCAGGGTAGGTGATGGCACCTGATTCCCATGCCCACCGTTGGATTTGTCTCACCCTGCCTCCCAGTTCCGCCACCCGGACTCTCACCTACAGCCAGGGTCTGACTTGTAAGAGTGCCCAAAGAGAAGGGGCAGCCCCACTCCGGAGGGGTTAAGCTGAGTGTACTGGCTGTGGGGGAGGAGTGGAGGCTTAGGGCTGAGAGAACCTCAGGTGGGCAGGAACAGACAGGATGGCTGAGAGAGGCTCTGCAGGCCTTGACAGAAGGGAAAGAGAATTGTAAAAACACATGTGGGTGAAACGGGGTCAAGTATGGAGGACTGGTGCAGTAGCTATAGTGTATGCTGCTGTGTGCCCTGTATGCTTTTGCCAGCCTTCCACATTTGAATAGGTGAACTCTGCCTGTCTGTGGATCAGGCCCTTAGGACATTTTATGTGGTTTCAACAGCAGTTGTTTTACGTACCATGCAACCTGTACATTAAGAAAATAACTTGGTCCCAATGGTGTCTTTAATAGGCAGTTTCATTATATTTATAAATACTGCAGTTAAGAGTCCTACCCAGCAATCGGTTGTATGCCATTTTCATTTACCTGCTTGTTTCCCTCTTATGTTCTAGAGGGAAACTGGTAAGTAAAGTGTTATGAAGAGGTGCTTGACAGATCGCTAACCTTTTACAGGTTTAATCACATGGAATGTGAACAAGTTACTGTGTCATCACATAATGGTTAGTTTTTAACTCTTATCTCTGTTATGCACCTAGTTTGCACCTGTCACAGAAATGCAGAAGTCTAACCTTGCCTCTTGTTTTTTCTAGAAATCGAAGCAAAGGAGGCCTGTGATTGGTTGCGAGCTGCAGGATTTCCTCAGTATGCCCAGTTGTATGAAGGTAAGCTCAACTTTTCAACACAGAACTAAAAAAAAAGAATAGGGAATGTTTTCCAATGGCACAGTTTGAAGATCTGCTATCTGAAAGCAGAGCTTTACTCTGCAGAGGTTCCCAGGTCACTTGTATCCTACAGTATGTTTAATTACTAGTGCAAGTGATAATACAGATTTTGAGCACTGCTTCTAGGATAACCTTTTTATGAGGCTGACTATCAGCCTGGCATTAGCATTATGTAGATGTCATGTTATAACAGGGATAACACATTTTAGTAACCCTGTAGTGGTTTACAATTTGTGGTAGAAACTTATTTTCAAACACCATGAAGTCTTGCTATATTATGACTAATGCAGTTAGCCACTGCACTTGAACTGCCCTGGAGAGGAAAGAGTTAACTCCAGGGAGTCTGGAGTTCTACGGCGCGAGAGCGCTTATGCCAAAGCTCTATCTGGGCAGTTTCAAATGAAACTGTCAGATTCTTTACTCCGCTTCACTGAACAGTCGCTCCGGAGATCAGCTCCTTCAGCTCGGTTCATTTCTCGGTTTAAGCGAGTATTTTCGGTTCATTTGAACCGGCCAAAAGTATTTATTTTACCGCATTTTGGTTAAAAGCTCTATCTGGTAAACCGTAAGTACAAAAATTAAAGTCTGTGTGGAAATTCAATTATCGGTTCGGTTTTGAACCGATCGGTTTGCTGAAATTAACGTTTTAAAGTGTTGGTTGGGCTTTTAGAGTGCGGTTCCCAGTTCTTATCGGTTCTAAAAAAACCTTGCTTTAAAATTAGTTTTTTTCAAATACCCGTGACAATGTTAGGAACCGATAAGGGTGTCTTGCCTGCACTGCCATCAAAAGGGCAAGTTTTGGTTAGGCTGGCATTATGTCTGAGAAACCCAAAAGAAAAACCGGGCCACTGGGTTTCAACACTGTGATGTCTGTTGGGAAGCCTTTTGCCAGCTGACCCACACACCACTTGTGTTTATTGTCTGGGGGCTGACCACCTCCTGTCAGACTGCCAGGTGTGTAAAAATTTCCCTGCAGCCACCCTGGAAAAGAGATTGGGCCGGCTCAGGGAACGAGAGGCCAAAAAGTCCGCTGACCCGGATGGCCAGCCCGGTCCAGCACCCACTGGACCAGAGGGAGTGTCCTCTGACCAGGGCGAGACTTCCTCGGGCAAAAGGAAGGCTGGTTCAGAGGAACCAGTCCCAGTGAAAAAGACAAAGAAATCAGTAGGTTTGGAGTCCAAAATTGTCTCTCCAACTGCTGCAGAAATAGCTAAAGCCATACAGATTGTCCAGTCACTGTCTCAGGGTCCTGTCGAACCACCAACAGTTGGTAAAGGGTTGGTTCGTTCAGTTCCAGTGGTTTAGGAGTATGATGTTGAGGAATTTTATGAACCACAGGAGGGGGAGGAGGAATTTGATCAATATATATGTGGCTGGGAGGGTCTGGACGTGCCCATTGAACCGGACATTTCTCCAGACAGACCTTTAGAATCTCCTCCTATTTTGTCTGAGTCCCCTTTTCATTTTATGTTTTACAAAAAGGTTGCAGAAACCCTCCAGCTTCCTTTAGAGGAGGCTGTGGATGAGCAAGAGGAGCCCGATTACGCAGAAATGATGGATATGCCAGAGTCTAGGAGGTTGTCTATTCCTTTGCATAAGTCATTTAGGAAGCAAACAACAAAGATTTTAAAAAATCCTCATTCTGTCCCTCCTGTAGATAAAAAAATGGACAGAAGGTATGCTTTGTCAGGCTCTGATACAGACTTCCTCACTGAGTAGTGTAGTCATGTAGGTGTGGTTCAAGCTGCAGCCTGTGACAAGGCTAATATTCCCCTGGCCTCACAGCCTCCTGATAAGGATTCCAGGAGGATTGATGCCATGGCAAAAAAACAGTATATGGCAGCTTCTTTGGGACTCAGGCAGGCAAATTATATGGCTTTTGTAGCTAGATATCAAAAATCTAGATGGGACACAGTATTGCAGTTAGCCAAGCAGGCACATGGCCAGCTGGCTAGTGAGTTGGAACAGGTGGCTGCTGATGGCATTGAAGCCTCTAAAGTTCAATTTCATACTGCTGTTGATGTTAATGATGTTTCCTCTAGGGTCATGGCCACTTCTGTAGCTTTCCGTAGGTTGGCATGGCTCAGATGCACTAATCTGTCCCAAGATACTCAGTCAAAGGCTATGGATTTTCCTGTAGTGGTAATTCTCTGTTTGGGAACAAACAGAAAACTATATGAAAAGATGGATGAATACAGAACTACCTACAAAAGTGCCCAGGCTAAGGAGAGGCATGCCACTCCACAGAGGCACGCTCCCAGAGGTAGGGGCAGGCCTTTCCACAGGCCTTTTTACCAATCTCAGGCCTCCTCTGCGTTTGCACAGAGGGGTTTCTTCAGAGGCAGAGGTAGACGGGGCACAAGTAAACTGTCCCCCTCCCCTCAGCCTAAGGCTACTGCCAAGCAGGCACCCTGATGGGGTGCCCAGGGCCGATTCTCCTGTACCAGTGGGGGGCAGGTTGGTTTATTTCAGCCAGAACTGGGTGTCCCTAACTTCGGACAGATGGGTTCTGGAGGTAATAAGCCAGGGTCTGGTTCTCAGCTTCAAACAGTTTCCAAAGATGAGAGCCAGACATTTTCCACCTGCAAATCCTACAGAAGCCCTTGCTTTGGAAGCAGAGGTTTCTTCTTCTGGACTGCAAAGCAGTAGAAAGGGTCCCTCCTTGCCATCAGGGCAAGGGCTGTACTCAAGATACTTTCTTACCCAAAAGACAGGAGAATGGTGGCCCATCCTAGATTTAAGGTACCTGAACAAGCATCTCGAAACCAAAGTTCAAAATGTTAACTCTGGCAATGATTTTGCCTTCCCTGAGGCCAGGGGACTGGCTGGCTTCCCTGGACCTCAAGGATGCCTATTTTCATGTTCTGATCAGGCCTTCTCACCGAAAGTACCTCAGGTTCGAACTGCCCTCAGGCCACTACCAGTTCAGGGCAATGCCCTTCGGCCTTACCTCTGCGCCAAGGGTATTCACAAAATGTCTAGCTGTGGTAGTGGCTCATTTAAGAAGGCAAGAGATTGCTGTGTTTCCCTACCTGGACTACTGGCTCATAGTGGGTCAGTCCCCAGATCAGGTAAAATCCCACTTGCAAGTCACCCAGCAGGTTCTCACTTCCCTGGGATTCCTGCTGAATTTACCAAAGTCAGTTCTGGAACCAGTTCAGGTACTAACTTTCATAGGTGCAGAATTGAACACAAAGTTAGCCAGGGCATTTCTTCCCTTGGAAAGGGTAGATAGGCTCATTGCCCTGGCATCCTCCTTTACCCTGCGGGTTTCTCGACCAGCAAGGCATTTTCTGCAACTCCTAGGGCACATGGCTGCTTCCACAGCGGTAGTGCAAGGAGCAAGATTCCAGATGAGGGACATTCAGTTCCATTTGAGGGCCTATTGGTCTCAAAGGAGGACCCCTTTCCAAATTGGTTCCAGTGACTCCAAACTCTGATCCTGGCTCTACACTGGTGGCAGGATCAAAGCAATCTAAAACAAGGGGTTCCTTTCATTCCCGTCTCCCACTCCCTCACCCTCACCACGGATGCCTCCCTGTTAGGGTGGGGAGCTCAATTGGGCGACCTGTCCACTCAGGGAGTGTGGTCTCCTAAGGAATCTCTGCTCCACATCAACCTTTTGGAACTCAGAGCTGTCTTTCTAGCTCTTCAGGCGTTTTCAGCGTCTGTCCAGAACAAAGTAGTTCAAGTCAGGACAGATAACACCACAACAATGTGGTACATCAACAAGCAAGGGGGCACTCGGTCATCAGCCTTGTGCACCGAAGCAATGAAGTTGTGGTCTCTGGCACTCCTGAACACCTCCTGATAGCAGTTCACCTTCCAGGAAGGACAATGTCCTGGCGGATGCCCTCAGCAGGATTTCTCAGGGCCATCACGAATGGGCTCTGAATCCTCAGGTGCTGGGGTCAGTCTTTGCCAGATGGGGCACCCTCAGATAGATCTTTCGCAGCCCCAGACAACCACCAACTTCCTCTGTTTTGTTGCAGGCCTCCAGTGCTGGGCTCAGTCCCCTGGACGCTTTCAGTTGGATTGGAAAGGAAGTTCCTGTATGCCTTTCCCCTTTCCTCTTCTTTTCAGGGTACTAGTAAAATCAGATCTCAGCCCTGCAAAGTGATTCTGATTGCCCCAGATTGGGCCAGACAGCCTGGTACCCACTGCTTCTGTCCTTGACAGTTCACCCTGCCCTGAGCTTGCCCAGAGTCCACGACTTGCTGGCCTGTGCACAGGGAGAGTGTGGTATCCGACCTCAATCCTCCATCTCAAGGCATGGCTCTTGAGGAGTTAGAATTTGCTGACTTACACCTTTCTCAAGGTGTTCTGGATATTTTAAGGCTTCAAGGAAACCTTCCACTAGGGCCACTTACAATTCTAAGTGGAAAGGTTTTCCATCTGGTGCTCTGAGAAGCAGATTATCCCAGAATCTGCTGATCTGCCCATTTACTGGACTATTTGGTCCATTTAAATTCCTTAGGCCTTAGGCCAGCTACCTTAAAGGTTCATCTGGCAGCTGTCTCTGTTTTTGTGTCAGCAGGGAAGCCTGCTTCCCTTTCTTCTTACCCTGTGTTTTCCAAGTTTTTTAAGGGGTTACTTCACACTAACCCTCCTTTTCGAGAACCAGCTCCCACCTGGGACCTGAATGTTTGCATTGCTCAGTTAATGCAACCTCCCTTTGAGCCTCTGTCCTCAGCAGAGCTCAAGTTTCTAACTTGGAAAACTGTTTTCCTAGTGGATATCACTTCTGCCAGACGCATAAGTGAACTACAGGCCCTGTCAGTGGAAGAAGATTTTATCTCTTTCCACAGAGATAAGGTAGTCCTCAGGACTAACAGAAAGTTTTTGCCTAAAGTGGTTTCAGATTTCCACCTGAACCAATCCATATCTCTTCCAGTATTTTTCACTGAGCATTCTTCCTCAGGTGAGAGGAGACTGCACAGCTTGGACGTCAAAAGAACCTTAAGCTACTATTTGGAACGCACCAAGGGTCACAGGTTCGAATCCCTCCAACTCTTCCTTACCTATGGCGAGGTTGGCAAAGGGAAACCTGCCACTAAGAGGACAATTGCAAGGTGGATTGTCCCTTGTATCCAATTTTGTTATCAAAAACTAGGTAGAGAACCCCCCTCAGGACTGAGGGCTCACTCCACCAGGGTACAGCTGTATCTCTAGCGGCTGCTAGAGATATTCCCATTCTGAAATCTGTCAAGCTGCTACTTGGAAAACAGTTCACACTTTTACAAGCATTATTCCCTGGATATTCAGTCCAGGAGAGATGCTCGCTTTGGCACAGCTGTGCTTCAGAGCCTATTTCCTAAGTAGGTTCTGACCTCCTCCATGGAGGTACTGCTGTGTAATCTGCATTAGTCATAATATAGCAAGACTTCATGGTGTTTGAAGAAAAAATTACTCACCTTAGTAATTGCTTTTCTTCTCATGGAGTCTTGCTATATTATGACCACCCTCCCTCCTGCCCCTCTCAGAACTTCTACTTGGGTAGGGGTGGCAAATTAGTGCAAGCACTGTGTCATGCCATTGTAGTTTTTTTTCCTTACCTTCTTTTATTTAGGGTTAGGGAACTAGGTTATTTTATTTAGGTATATATTGGCCCCCTTCCTGGACTTGAGTCTTTGGGGGAAGGGGGGGTCCTAATGGTGCTTGTCAGGGGGTAACTAATAATACTATTATTCATTGTTATTATTGTTATTGTTGTTTATATTGTTGTTATTTCTACTAGTAGGTAGCCATTTGGCTAGTGTAGAGCTTTCCACACAGACTTGTTGCTTAGTATTAGCTTCGAAAAGATCTGACAGTTTCATTTGAAACTGCCCAGATAGAGCTTTGGCATAAGCGCTCTCGCGCTGTAGAACTCCAGACTCCCTGGAGTTAACTCTTTCCTCTCCAGGGCAGTTCAAGTGCAGTGGCTAACTGCATTAGTCATAATATAGCAAGACTCCATGAGAAGAAAAGCAATTACTAAGGTGAGTCATTTTTTCTTCGAGTTTCTTGTATCAAAGGGACTCAAATCTCATAACATTAACTCAAAAATGCAGAATACATGACATTCCATTCTATATTCCTGAAGACATTTCCTGCCTCTTTCCTGGTGTTCCCTGAACTCCTGGTCCTCAGCCTCCTCTCTCTTGAGAGGTGAACTCACCCTTTCTCATCTACTGGAATTTGTATTGCATACCCTTGTACAGTGTGAGCATCTTAGCTCGTTTGCTATCCTTGTATATTCACTGGTCTATATTGTTGCCTGCTGTGTATTTGCCCTTCTTGCACTTCTGATTAGTGGCATTGCCAGTATGCTTACTCTCATGCCCCCCTTCCCCAGGTCACACCTGCAAATGAGCCTCAGCTCAGTATGGCTTTCCTGGTCATCAGACTTTTAAATAAGTAAATACATGTGCATAAAAAGCAGACTGTTTGCCACCTTAGGCTTCCACTGTCCCTGCTGCTTCCCCTGCCTTGAAGTCATACTCCTTGGCTTGTGACATCCACATAATTTCTGTAGCAACAGTTCACAAGTACAGAAGGATGATTTTAGTCTGGGAATAAGAAGGAAGAACAGAAGAAGCAGATGGTGAAAGACCCTGTTTTGAAGAAAGATCTTCAGTAATGATACATGACAGGTCACGAAATTCACATGGCAGGGGAATTTTGTGGAGTTTTGCTGTTGCCATCTGTGTATGTTTTGCTGGAAACCGGAAAATCCCTTTAATAAAGACTAGCCTGCACCAGATTATCACTGCAGACTGTACGATGTCACAAACTAATCAGATAAATTTGTAATCTGTAATTATGGTGCAAAACATTCCAGTGAAAATGATAAAAGTGCCTCAGTCTTGACTGGTATAAATATTGTGGGATATTAGCTACTGTAGTAATTCAACCTAATTAGCTATTGGCAGTACTTTCTTTTTAATCCTCACGACCCCTGAGAGGTACAGTACAATTTGTATTCAAATGTAATGCCAATGATTTGGTTTTGCAATGTTCACATGTGTTGTATTTTCACACTTATCCAGCTTGAGAGCAAGCATTTAAATACCCACCACAACTGGAATGCTTCTGCAGTGCTGTCACAATGCAGCTGCAAAACTGATTTGAAAGTCTTGTGCAACAGTTTTTGTACATCTTAGTGCAGCATCCAGCAACATTTATGCAACTCACTGAGAAACGCTAAAGTAACTCAGTGTGGCAGTATAAAAATCTAATTCTGATGAGGATGAGGAAGGCAGAAATCCCTTCTTTAGGAGACAGAACACTTTGCTGTTTTTAACTCCAACCATCATCTCTCCCTGTGAGCACAAGAACAAGGGGAACATTGGTTTGTGATGTGACATACCTGTGTGATGCAACAAGTCAAGTCTCCTCAACAACCACACTTCTATCGACCTGTCCTGGACCACCAGAAAATGATCGAGCACCTAGTTGATCCCTTTGCCCCATCCTTGTCAGAGATAGAGGGTATTTCTTCTCCCCTGCCCACTTAACAAGAATTCAATAATCCCTCTAAACTGATAAAGGAAAGAACGAGATGGACTAAAGGTCTTCGTCCTTCCCATTTTTGGCATGCTTGTATGAGACAGAAGTGCAGCCCCAGGTCACTGACTTTGTTAGAGGCAGCACTGTTGCTCAGAGAGCAAGCCTGCCTCCCAGTATACTTTCCTGTGAGAGCCACTAAATGGAACTTATATCTGTCCTTACTCTTCCAGCACTTGCTGAGACCCTGAGTCCCAAATTCAGCAATTTTACAATTAAGATAACAGGAAATCCCTTCTAGCTTGGAGGTTACAGTGTTCCATTGACATTCATACTTGCTGTCTCATGGACTACCACTAGAGGCCTCTATTTACCATTACACATGCTATCATTGTTTTGATTATTATTATTCACTGCCTTTTTACATATACACCATAACTTATTTTGGGCATGAAACAAGAGCTTGGGTTCCAGCACAGTGAACGGGGTATCTGCAGAAACAGTGGTTGCAGGTAGTGACTTGGTGACATTACACTAATAAGAAGTTGCAGAAGTGGCAACTATGAGCAGCTGCAAGATGAATGCCATGGAGCCATGGACATTTCACAGCTGGTTTGGGGGGGGGGGGGGGATGCTGTGCAGTGATTCTCCACTGAAACATTGGCATAGGAGGTATCTCATTTATTGACCTCCTTACTGGTATCTACTTTCTGTGATGGGGATGATGATACAGTATTTCTCATGCTAAATATGAAGAGACTTATTGCAACAGTAAATGTTTTATAAAGTCTTGGGGCCTGATTCACAAAGCCCTGAAAATGATGCAAGGTGCCTGCGACAAGCATATATGATGCAAGAAGCACCTTGCGTCAAACATACTGCCATGAGCTATTCTGTAAAGCAGCCTGCGTCAAATGCAGGCTGCATGCACCAAAGAGGGCTTGCACCAGCCTTGTGCCACTAAACAAAACAAGCTGCAGCATGGCGCAAGGAGGCATGCAGCAGGCACAAGCTGCCACATCCCCTATAATGTAATTCACAAAACTGTCCCAAGGGAGAATTTCTAAACACCTGTAGACCAGCCAGGGCTGGTCTAACGGTACTTAGAATATGTTCCTCTGGGACAGTTGTACAATGTGTGGCAAAGTGCTGCTTCCTGATCCCCTGCTAAATCAATGCAAGTCCCTCCCTGGTGGTAGAGTGCCCTCCTCCCCGATCCCTGATGCTGCCTCATCATTTACATGATAAAATGCCCCCATCCCCGACGCTGCCATGTATTTCATTAATAAAAAGTTCCCCCACCCAATCCCCAAAGCTGTCCAGGTAATTAAATAATACAATGCCCACCTCCCTGATGCTGCTGTGTATTTATTTAATAACATGTTCCCCACCCAATCCTTGAAGCTCCCCTGTCATTTACATAATAACATGCCCCCCATCTCTGATCCTGGATGCTGCCGTCTATTTCATTAATAAAAAGTTCCCCCGTCTGATCTCCGAAGCTGTCCAGTTTGTTAAATAATAAAATGCCCCCCTTCCTCATGCTGCCCGTGATAATTAATAACCAACATAACCCCTCCTTTGCAGTAGTCTAGTGCCCCCCAAGCCCCGATCACCCATAATACAAATTGGCATAGTCCTGGTGGTCTAGTGGACCCCCCCCTTCCCTGCAGTGCCCATCCTATAGAAACATAGAATGTGATGGCAGATAAGGACCGCTTCAACCACCTAGTCTGCCCATTTTCCTACTTAATGGATAACCTGCAGATCCTATTTAACCAACTGCCTACTTCCTCCTACCCCCCCCACTAGAATTGCCTTATGTCTGCCCAATGCATTCTTGAATTCCCCCACTGTTTTTGACTCTACGACCTCCTCAGGAAGGCTGTTCCATGTATCCACAACCCTCTCTGTGAAGAAATACTTCCTCACCTTACTCCTGAGCCGTCCCCCCTCTATCTTCAAATTGTGCCCCATTCTTCTTTTTGCACATCTATTTTTCTGAAAGATGCTACCCTCTTAGACTTTGTTGATTCCCTTGAGGTATTTGAAAGTTTCTATCATGTCCTCCCTCTCCCTCCTTTCCTCGAGGCTATACATCTTTAGTTCCTTTAGTCTTTCTTCATATGTCTTCTGATGCAGAACTTGCACCATTTTGGTTGCCCTGCTCTGGACAGCCTCCACCCTGTCTATGTCTTTGTGGGGATGGGGTCTCCAGAACTGTACACAGTACTCCACATGTGGTCTTACCAACTGTCGGTACAGAGGACCAACAACTTCCTGTTTTCTACTAGTGATGCCTCTCCCTATGCATCCCAGTATCCCCCCAGCCCTCCTTACTGCCTTCTCACATTGCTGACCCACCTTTAGGTCATCTGATATGACTACCCTCAGGTCCCTTTCCATTTTTGTTGTTGTCAGTATCTCACCCCCATTGTGTACTCTTCCCCTGGGTTTTTGTTTCCCAGGTGCATTACTTTGCACTTCTTTGCATTGAATCTAAGCTGCCATACATTTGACCATTCCTCCAACCTTGCCAAGTCCCTTTTCATCCTTTCCACCCCACCTTGTGTATCAACCCTGTTGCAGATCTTTGTGTCATCTGCAAAGAGACATACTTTCCCCTTCCAGTCCCTCTGCAATGTCACTTATAAAGACATTAAAAAGGACCGACCCCAGTACTGAACCTTGCGGTACCCCACTAGTAACCCTCCTTTCTTCACTGTGGACTTCATTTACTATTACCCGCTGTGTCCTGTTGTCCAACCAGTGTTTTACCCAGGCTACCACCCTAGGACCCACTTCCAGGCTGGCTAATTTGTTTATTAATCTTTTGTGTGGGACTGTGTCAAATGCCTTGCTAAAGTCTGGGTATGCCATGTCCACAGCCCCTCCATGGTCTATTGCTTTGGTCACCCAGTCAAATAAATCAATTAGATTTTTCTGATATGACCTTCCCGCTGTGAATCTGTGCTGCCTTGGGTCCTGTGCCCCACTGGCCTCTAGGTACTCAACAATTCTTTCCTTGAGAAGTGGTTCCATCATTTTCCCTACCACTGAGGTCAAACTGACAGGTCTATAGTTTCCTGCCTCTGTCTTGCTCCCACTTTTGTGAAGAGGAATCACATCCACCCTCCTCCAGTCCTCAGGTACCGCCCCATCCTCCCATGATTTACTAAAAAGGGTAGTCAGTGGTGTTACTAGTTCTTCCCTTAGTTCTTTTAAAATTCTGGGGTGAATCCCATAAGACCCCATTGCTTTATCCACCTTCAGTTTTAACAGTTCTTTCAGAACCCTTTCTTCTGTGAAAGGGCTAACATCAACCCCCCTATCCAGAGTGCTTCTATTGACTGGATTAGTTATTTCCCTGTGTTTTTCTATTGTGAATACCGAGCAGAAGTATTCGTTCAATATCCCTGCTTTTTCACTGTTGCTCTCTGCCCAACCACCTTCCTCTTTGTTCAGCCTCAGTATCCCTGCCTTAGTCTTTCTTTGCTCCATAATGTACCTATAAAAGGTGTTATCCCCTTCTTAACTGAGTTGGCTATCTTTTCCTCAGTTTGGGCCTTTGTTATTCTGACTGCCTTACCCACTTTCTTCTGCTTTAACTGTTACAGTTATCTGACCTGTTCCTTCTGTGTTTCCTTATACTTCCTGAATGCTATCTTTTTTTCCCTTACCTTCCCCGCCACTTCTTTTGAGAATCATAGTGGTTTTGTCTTTCGTTTTGATTTGTTTATTTGCTTCACACAAAAACTTGTTGCCTCTGTGATGGCAGTTTTGATGTTTCTCCATTGTTGCTCCACCCTACCTTCTTGCCTGTTTGCTAGTGCTTTTCTGAGGCACTCTTCCATTTTGACAAAACCAGCCCTCCTGAAGTCCAGTGCCTTCACTTTTGTGTGGCTTGACTCTACAGCTAAGTTTATCATGAACCACACTGTTTGATGGTCGCTTGTTCTTAGATGGCTACCCACTTCAAGATCAGAGATCCTCTCTCCATCCCCATTTGAGAGTACTAGGTCTAAGATTGCTCTCTGCCGAGTGGATTCCAAAACTAGCTGTCTGAGGCATGCCCCCTGTAGGGCATCAAGAATGGCCCTGCTCTTGGATGTGGCTGCAGCAAAGGTGCTCCAGTCAACATCTGGCATATTCAGGTCCCCCATCAGCAATATCTCCCCTTTCTCTACCATCCCAAGGATGCCTTCTATCATTTCCTTGTCCATTTCCTCCCCCTGAGACAGGGGTCTGTATACAACCCCTGTATGGATTGTGGAGCCATTTCCAGTCTCCAGGGTGACCCACAGTGCCTCCTCTCCTCCCTGTTTACCCTTTAGTTCTGTTGGTTTTATCCCTTCCCTTACATAGAGAGCTACTCCTTCTCCTCCTCTTCTTCCCTCCCTGTCCCTCCTGTAGACTGTGTACCCTGGTATGTTGACATCCCAGTCATGGTTCTCTGTGTACCATGTTTCCGTGACTGCCACAATATCCATTCATCCCTCTTCCATCAAGGCCACCATTTCAGGGAGCTTTTTACCTAGACTACAGGCATTGGTACTCATTACCCTCCATTTTCTTATGGCTTTATTTCTTTTTGCCCCATCCTTGTCCCTGCTGCCTTTGTCTTTTTCTCCATTTACCCCTGCCCATTTCTCTATTAACTGCTCTATTTTGGTGTTTACCTCACTATTTACCCTAATTTTTTGGGGGGGGGGCTAGGATTTCCCTTTCTCCTCTTCAGTGCCTCCCCCCTTGGCTAGTTTAAATGCTTGCCACTGAATCATTTAAACCTATCACCTAGGATCCTGGTTCCCCTCCCGGATAGATGCAGACCATTGCGCCTGTATAGGCCTGCATCCCTCCAAGTGGAGCCCCATTCCCCAATGAAACCAAGTCCCTGAGCTCTGCACCAGCTTTTCAACCAATTATTGAATCCCATGGTGCAGAGTGCCCTAGCCTCATCCATGCCATAGACAGGCAGCACTTCTGAGAAAGTTACCGTGTGTGCTACTTGTCTAAGACCCCTTCCCAACTCCACAAACTCTTGTTGCACTGCTCTGATCCCATTCTCAGCCATGTCATTCATCCCTAGGTGGATAATAACATCCAGCTCCCTCCCCCTTGCCGCTGCTCCCACAATCCTGAGGATTCATTTCCTGTCCCTCCAAGCCTTGGCACCGGGCAGGCACCTTACCTCCCTTTCCCCTCCCTCCCCCAGTTCTACCCCCCTAACAATTGAGTCCCCCACCAGGAGTTGTTTCCTTCCCCTGTGGGGTCCTGGGCCACCCTTTTGTGGGTCTCCATTGTGGAGGTTATCAGCATCCTCCTTGGTCTCCACTGCAGGTGCCTCCATAGAGGAACCATGCTTTGCCAGAATGGCGAATAAATTGTGGAGAGGCACAACTGGAGGGATGTGTCTCTGTTCCACCACCCTCACCCTCCCAGAGCCCACCGTGGTCCAACCACTCCTCTTTCTTGGCAACCTCTAAGGTAGTGGCAGTGGCCTGGGTGGTCTCTGGGTAAGGGAGCAGGTTTCCCGAATCCTTGCCAGGTCAGCATGGAGCCAACAACTGGCTCTGCCCACCGCTCACCTCCATAGCCAGCCACCAACTGAGCTCTGACTAAGTGCATTCTGTATATAGTATGTGCTCAGTGAATGACAGCAGCTGTCATTCACTGAGCATGTACTATAAACACTATGCACTCAGTCAGAGCTCAGTCAGCAGCTGGCCACAGAGGTGAGTGGTGGGCAGAGCCAGTCACCAGCTCCTACTGGATGGGCACTGTGGGGTAGGAGGTGGGAACCCACTAGACTACCAGGACTAAGTCAAAACATATTATGGGTGATTGGGGCTTGGGGGGGCACTAGACTACCACGACGGGGGTCATGTTGGTTATTAATTAGTTACGGGTAGCATCAGGGAGGGGGGCATTTTATTATTTAACAAACTGGACAGCTTCGGGGATCAGGTGGGGGAACATGTTATTAAATAAATACATGGCAGCATAGGAGAGGGGGCACTTTATTATTTACATAACAGGGGAGCTTTGGCTGGGGGAACATTTTATTAGTTACAAACGTGGCAGCATTGGGATGGGGGGAACAATTTGTCACAAGGATCCTGTGGCAGACCCTTCCACTGTGCCAGAAGTTTGCCAGATGGGAGGGGTTGCTGCATGTGTGGGGACTTAGATGCTAGGACCCCTGCTGTACTAGAATCTGGTGCAGGGTCCCTGGCGCATCAGGCTTCGGTGCAAGCTGCTGTTACTGCAGCCTGTGCCCATCCTGTTCGTGTTTGAGAATCGAGCCGTTGGTTTTATATCTGCTTTTATTTATTTAAGTGGTTCAATAATTTTTATGTTGGAATCTCCGTGAACTTTGGACTCTGATAATAACCTGCATTGCAACATTTTGTGGGACACCAACAGAGACATGGAAGTTCAGGTGCTTTGCTGTACAGCAACATGCAGGAGCATGCAATACACCCTTGTTAGGTAAATATATTTTGTAGACAGTCTCCCATGGGATAAAAAAAAAGTATATAATTTTGCCTTTAGGAAAATCTCCTTGGAAGACAGTACATGTTCTAATCCTTGAATTACAGCGTCCAAGTTATGTCGACAGCTCTTGTTTTGTGTTTCACTATGGCTTTCCTCAAGTCCTTAATGTAAGAAAAAAAAGGTTACTGGATTAATTTAGATCTTGTGTGTGTGCATAAGGTAAAGACTGAAAACCTCATTGTTTAACATTCTAGTTCAGCATTTGTTAGATGGCCTTTTGCAGCACCTAGAGCACCCTCTCACTGAAAATCAGTTGCCTCAGGCCTGGCAAATAAACAGAACAGTGGACCGGGAGTCATGGGAACTGACATTCTAGCTTTGCAGAGAGCTATGAATTTTCACTTAAAATAAGGGCAGAGAGCTTCAGTATTTACATATGCAATGCAGTTGGTTTGAAAATCTGAAAGAAATAAAAAGCAAAATGTTTTCATTCACTTGGTCTCAGTCAATCTTTGTTTTATGTAATGCTTTATAGGAGTTTTCAATCATGACACCAGAAAAGATACAAAACAATTACACAATTCGTGTCAGAGAACGGAGGTATAAAACCCTGCAATGCCTGATTAGAAGTAGCAAGATGTTAAAGTAAACACAGAAACATAGAACTTGTTGGCAGAAAAGGACCACTCAGACAATCCAGACTGCCCATATGCTCCCTGCCTATTCTGCTTCGGCAGACCCTATCTGGTCTTCAGCTACCCTCCCGCCTCCCTGCCTCATTTCTAAGTTACCCCTATATTTATCCCAGGCATGCTTGAAGCCCCCACTGTTCTAGCCTCCACCACTTCATGTAGCAGTCTGTTCCTGGTGTCTGTCACCCTTTTGGTGAAGAAATATTTGCTTATATCTCTCTTGAATCCCACCCCACTCAGCTTTATCACTTGCACCTTGTTCCTGGTGCTCATTCTCATGTGAAATATGCACCCCACCTGCACCCTAGTCTTTTCTGTGAGGTACCTGTAGGCCTCAATCATGTCACCTCTCTGTCTCTCCTCTCTTCCAGGGTGTACATGTTGCAATCTTTTTTTTAAGTCTCCCCTCATAGGGATTCTCATGCAAATTCTGCACCATTTTAGCTGCCCTCATTTGGATCATCTCCACACTATCTTTGTCCTTCTGAGGTGCGGTCTCCAAAACTGGACAGAATACTCCAGGTGGGTTGCAACAGTGAGTGACACAGCAGCAACACCTACTTTCTCCTACTGAAGCTATCCCACCCAATGCACCACAGCGTCCCACTAGCCCTACCCACTGCCTTGCAACACTGTTCTGCCACCTTGTGTTCCTTCGAATATGAGAACTCCAAGCTCCTTTCCTGTCTACTGACTGTCACTACCTCCTCCAGTCTGTTCTCAGTAACTGGGTCACGATGCCCCAGGTGAATGATTTTGCACTTTTTGGTATTGAACCCCAGTTGCCATATTTGTGACCACTGTTTAAGTTTCACAAGATCCCTGTACATTTTCTCCATCCCTTCCTGAGTGTCCACCCTATTGCAGATTTTGATGTCATCTGCACAAAGACACACCTTCCCTTCCAGTTGTTCTACAAATCCCCTATGAACACATCAAAAAGGACTGGTCCCAGTACTGAGCCCTGTGGTACCCCACAGATTACTCCCCTAACCAGATAATGAGTGCCATTAACCACGCCCTTGTCCCTATCTGTCAACCTGTTTCTAACCCATTTCAGCACTTTATGTCCTACTCCTAGGCCGGTCAACTTCTTAATCAGCCTACTGTGTGACACAAATGAACATACAAAACTGCCAACGGAAACAGGCTGTGTCAATCTAGCAAGTCCGCTCGAGTATGCAGCTTAGAGCCATACCATGAAGCTTCCACAGTGTTGAAGGCCTTGCTAAAGTCCAAATTGTCCATGTCCACTGCCCAACCCTAATCTATTTCTCTGTTCATCCAGTCAAAGAAATCTACCACATTTGTTTGGCATAACCTTCCCTCTGTGAATCCATGCTACCTGTTGTCTTGCAGCCCATTAGATTCAAGATAATATACCAGTCTTTCTTTCAGTAGGGTTTCTGTCAATTTCCCCACCAGTGAAGTAAGACTCACCAGCCTATAGTTGCTACCCTCCTCCCAGCTGCCGCTGTTATGTAGAGAGACCACATCAGCCCTTCTCCAGTCCTGCAGAATCACACCTGTTTCCAGTGAGCTATTGAACAAGGCTGTCAGTTGAGCAGCTAGCTCCGCCCTTAATTTTTTTAGTACCCTAGGGTAAAAACTATAAATAAGGTGTTTTGCAGCCTGCATCCTTACACTCAATATTGTGTCTAGTCGTATCAGTAGGATGTATAGTTACATAGTAATTTATATGGCATCAATATTGAAACCAACCATCAGTTAGTGTGAGCAGTAATCGTGTTATCATATTCTCCTGGGTATTCAACCACAAACTGCTGCTGCTTATTTTACACCCTCCCCAAACTACAACCCAGTGTTCTGCTTTACCCTGGCTTTCTACAGCTCTTAAACAGAAAAGCATGTTCATGCAGTAGACATGACCATGCGATAATGGCATGGTATGGTTCCCCGGTGCTGGATGCTGCATAAAAGAGGATCAGCTGTGTGTTTTCAAGAGGTTCGACACTCACTCATTGGCTCCACCATGCATGTGCTAAAAGCAGTTGTAAGTGTCACAAAGTGTAAGCAACAGTAGCAACAACCAATAGCATGCGATACCACTCTCCTTGACATAATAAAAATCCATCATGTCCCAGACCCCGATGCAGTCCTATGGCTTAGGGTTATCACCTTTTAAGAAGCCCAAAGTGGGACATTTCTTACTGAAACTGGATTTTTCGCAGGACAATATGGGATCTCGACCAATGCAATAGACATGTTTTCTCTAAATAATCAGAATTAAGACTACGTGTTGTAGTTTTTCAGTTGTTTCTTGTGTTAGTTTATTATTTTAAGGTATTTTAGTTAAGGTATTGTAGTTTTTTGCAACATTTAGAGGAAAATCAGAAAATATTTTTTCTACTATAATGTCAGGACATTTAGCATTTTTCATGTTTTTCTGCAGGACACAGCTGCCCAAATCAGGACTTTCCTGAGAAAATAGGGACAGGTGGTAATCCTACTATGGCTGAGCTCAAAATCACTTCCCGACTTTTTTTTTTTGCTCCCCTCCTCCTCGAAGCCCCCATCTCTTCGGGAGTCACCTACAGCCTTTTCAGCCCTCGCTCACCTACCTGGTGACCAGTGCAGTCCATCCCCCATTGAGCCATGGTTATACCTCCCAGGCGGGGTACAGGGTGGGGGCCCATGCACCCCGAGACGTCTGTCTTTTTTCATTGGGATGCTGTCTCTGGGCAGGTAGGGGCATTGAGGGTCGGGGCCTGGTGCTCCATCTACTAGGAGGTTGCGAGGTGTTTTTCCGTGTTCTCGCGATGTACCATGTCCCTGATGTCAAAGGCGCTTTGCCGCTGGCGATTCGAGGCATATTGCCCCTCTGTTAGGCATCGGACTTGTTATACTGGTCTCCACCGAGTCAGACAAGAGCCGTAGCTCTGTTCTCTCGAGGGAGGGAGCAGTCCCTGGGACGCTTCAAGCCCTCTTCCCCTGCCGCCCTACAGCTTCCCAGGCTTGTTCCCGAACCCGGGTCGCTGGCGTTGCAAGCAGAAATCCAACCGCTGCGCCGGTGGCTGGCACATTTCCTGACTTTGACTGCAATAGGAGCTGGTCTGCTATGCCAACCAGCCCTATAAACTGTTATCCTGGATTAAAAGCCTGCTCAAACAATAAGTCATTAGTTTTATCTTAAATGAGCTTCAGAGTAGGAGTGAACAGAATTACACAATTTAAGGCCTTCAGTACAAAAATCTCACTTACACCATGACTTTAATTTTAATTGAGATACATCAGGGAGGCCTTGTATGTTGGACCATGTGGCCCCAGATGATGCGACTTGGGGTGCCAAAAAGTCTGCAGTAACACCAGGGAAATTTGCATGTTTTTGTTCAAATGCAAAGAGTTTGGTTATTTCTTTTTAATCTATTTCAAGAATTTCACTTAACTTTTTTTGCAGCAGTATTATCAATGATGAATTGATTAAATATGTATTTATTTTTAACTTTTACATGGAACCAGACTTATAGCTTCAGGGCTAGACAATCTTTCCAGATGCTTTACCTAAACCAGTAGGCAATAAAAAAAAAAACTTTTGATCCCTGGAGGAAAGATTGCAATTACGTCCGGAATGTATTTAGAGAAGCAGGCTCTAAAAGTCAGATGAAGTGCTAATTAAAAAATATGAAAAGGAAATGCTGATTCTGTGGACATTATTACGACCTTAGGCTTTCACCAGCCTGCCATTCTGTTTTTGTATGGTGTCAAATATAAGCCTTGCAGAGAAACTGCTCAGTCACATCCTGTTCAGCTTATGAATTTCTCATTTCATACTGGCCCCCTGTGGATTTAGTATTTGTTCTAGCCACTCAGAGAACACATTACTCTATACTTAGATGGAGTAGAGCTTCACATGCTAATAACCTTTGTATATGATGGTTTATTTTTTTTATCGCACTCTGCCATGCAGTCTGATTGGGTAAGAAAGTTTTGAATGCAAGATATTATCTTAGTTCAAAGCCCAGGCTTCCTTCCCACGTTAAACATTCAAAGCTGATAAACCCACGGATTTTTGGGTTTACTTTTACACAGTGTTTTTTTCCTTATGTTGTCTCTTCAATGTGGGCACGATCATCATCTTGCAGTGTCTACCTCAGGTAGTGAAGGCTTGATTAAACATTTTATGTTGCCAAGCAAATCTGTAAAATAGCTTTTTATCCTGTTGTTATGACTGGAATAGAAAAATCACTGGAGTATAAGCCACTCATACAGTGCAAGATAGGTTTTTTGATAGCCAGATGTTTTCCTTCCTTCCTTCCTTCCTTTCTTCCTTCCTTCCTTCCTTCCTTCCTTCCCTCCCCATCCAGATAATACAGTGGCACAAGATAAATACACAGATACATAAACATTGATGACAGAAAAAGGCTCTTGGCCCATCCAGTTTGCCCACCCTACTTAATTATTCTTCATTGCCTAGTGGTAAACCTCCCCTTGTTACTATTCCCTTTTTTCTAACAAAATCCACCTGCCTTACCCATCCCTGCTTGCCCTGCTGATCGATTTGGCCTGTACCACTTCTTTTGGTAGCTTATTCCACTTATCCCCCACTCTTTCTGTGAAGAAGTGCTCCTGGATTTCCTTTTTGAATCCCCCCCCCACACACACACACTAACTTTAGTGAATTCTCACTTGTCCCTGTGTTTGAACTCAAGGAGAATAGTTCCTTGGCATCTACTCTGTTTATCTCATGAAAGTTCTTGTATTTTCAGTCATGTCATGCCTTTTCCTCCTTTCTATAGGCTGTACATGTTTAAGCACTGCAGCTTCTCCTTGTACGTCAAATCCCTAAGGCCATGAACCATCTTAGTTGCCCTGTGCTTTACTGCTTCCACCTTGTCACAGTCTCTCCTCAAGTCTGGGCTCCAGTACCTTGCACAGTATTCCAGGTGCAGTCGCACCAGTGACCTTTACAGAGGGAAGATCATCTCTCGCTTTCTACTGCTTGTCCCAATTCCTGTTCATCCCAACATTCTGTTTGCTTTGCTCAGTGCCCTGTTGCAGTGTGCAGACGTTTTTAGAGCCTTCGATATTATTACCCCTAAATTCTTTTCTTCCAGAGTACTACCATTACCACCCCTCTCATTTTATATTGCACCCTTTGGTTCTTTTTTTCCCATTGTGCATTACTTAACATCTTTTAGCAATTCAGTTCAGTTACTAAACCTTTGACCAGCTCTCCAACCCATCCAGATCCTCCCTTAGTTCCTTTCCCCCTTCCTCCGTGTCTACTCTTGCACAGATCTTTATGTGAATTGCAAAGAGCAGATCTTATCCTTGATACCTTCATCTGTGTTACAAATGAAGGTATTGAAGAGGACCGATCCTAGTATCATCCCCTGAGGCAAGCTATTGGTCACTTCCTCCACCTATGAAAACGCCCTATTGACCAATCTCCTTTATGTTTTACCCCCCCCAAATTAGTTCTCTAATCAGTTCACCATCTTTTCCTCTACCCCCAAGGTCCCTAACATTTTTGACCAGCCCTAGTGAGGGACTGAGGCAAGGGCCTTGCTGAAGTACAGGTATAATATATCAGTTGCCTACCCCTTGTCTGCTGCTGTGTTAACCCAGTTGATTAACTTAACCAGATTCATCTGGCAAGACCTTTCCCTCGTGAAGCCATGCTGTCTGAGGTCCTGCAGCCCATTCCCATCTAGGTTGTTGACCAGGTCCTCCCTCAGTAGACACTCCATGATATTCTCTACTATAGATGTCATGCTGACTAGTGTATAGTCCCTGGTTCATTCATCTTCCCATGCTTGGGTAGCAGAACCACATCCACTGTCCTCCAGTTCCTAGGGACTACCCCCATGGCTAGTGAGCTAATAAACATGTCTGCTGGTGGCCCTTCTATAACCCCTGGGAAGGGGAATTTTTCCAATGCTTTGAAATGGGAGATGGTGAGGCCTCTTCCTAAGAAACCATTTTTGGACCCTGATGTTCTCAAAACGTACAGGTCTGTATCAAACCTTCCCTTTCTGGGGAGGTTGAGTGAAAAGGAGGTGATGGTGCAGCTGGAGCAGCACCTGTAGACATATGACATCTGTGAGCCTTTCCAGTCCGGATTCTGGCCTCGTAATAGTACAGAAACTGCACTGAGGAAAGTGCACCATGATCTACTCCTTGCAAGGGATAGCAGATGTAGTTCCATCTTGGCTCTGCTTGACCTTACTACAGCCTTTGACATGGTGGACCATGGGGTGATGTTGGCCCATTTGGTATACTATGTAGGACTTGCAGCAGTAGTGCAGTGGTTTGAGTCCTACTTATCCAGCAGAGAGCAACAGGTGGCACTTGGCTTTTTCATCCTCATCGGTACTACACTCTGCTCTGTTGTGCCTCAGGGATCACTCTTGGCTCTCATGTTGTTTGCTGTGTACATTTTCCCATTGCAGGAGATTATTAGACAGCATGGTCTTGATTTTCATTGTTATGCGAATGATACTCAGATGTATGTATCTTGTGCCCCTGATGACAGGACAGCTGTTTTGAAACTGACTGAGTGCTTTAGGGAAATTCAGGACTGGATAGTGGCCATCTGGCTTAGACTGAATCCTTCAAAGATGGAGGTGCTACTGAAAGAGCCGGGGAGGCTTGGTTCATCAGCTTTGAGTTGTGATACCACTTTATCATCTTTGGATGATGTTACTTTTGATGCTATTAATAGGGTGAGGAATCTAAGTGTCATTATGGACTCCAAGCTGGCATTAGAATATCAAGTGTTGGCTGTTGTACACAGTGGCTTTTATCATCTTCAGAACATGACCTGGATCAAGTCCTTTCTTGAGTCATCTTACTTAGCAACACTGGAGCACACACTTCTCTTGTCAACACTGGATTACACTTGCTGTATCTGGGGTTATCTGCGAAGTTGTTGTGTCACCTACAGTTGGTCCAGAATGCAGCAACTGGCTGGTTGTTGGTTCTTCCTAGTTCAAGCGTATTACACCAGTTCTCTGAATTCTGCACTGGCTGTAGGTGCAGTGGTGCATCAACTTCAAGGTGTGCTTGTTAACTTACAAGGTCCTGCACGGTCTGGGTCCTGGCCACCTGAAGGACCTCCTGACCCCATATGCTCCTGACCAGTCCTTTTGGTTAGTGGATTAGGGACTTCTTTCTGTTCCAAGATCTTGTTTAAAATCCTCAGGAGATAGGGTGTTTGGAGTAGTGACCTCCCTTCTTCTGTGGAACGCCCTTCCTCTGGAGGTAAGAGGTGCCCTTCTCTGACCATTTTTGAATCCAGACTCAAGACTTACTTGTTTACCATGTGTTTTGGGGCATGATGTTATTGTAAACCCCCCATTTGGGCTTACCTGGTCTGGCTACGGCCCCTGCTCCTATGCTGGCATCCTTCAGGGTGGGCTCTGGACCTGTGACACCCTGTATGTCCCCATGGCTGTGGCTGCCATGTTTCTGGTGTCTCGGCCCCATGGTTACAGGCATCTGAGCTCTGAACACTGTTTTGGCATCTCCAGGTGCTGGGGAGGCAGAATTTCTGTCCTGGGGAGCAATGAGAAAGGGGACCACAAAAATAAATAAAGAAAATGACCGCCATGTGTCTGCTGCGCATGCATGGCTGCTGGGAGTTGAAAATGTAAAGGAGTCACTGCTCCATTTCTGAAAGCTCCTTAAAAGGGTACCGAACGAGGAGAACTATTTTGTTGTCCCTAGTGGGCATCAAGTGCTCCTACAAATAAAATAAATGGCGTCCTGGCTCTATTAGGCAAATCTGAGCCAGGGCAAATAACTTTCAGCCCCTGCAAGGGCTTAAATCACAAGTACTGGGGCTATGTTTGCTGGGAGGAAAAATGAAAACTAACATGGCAGCACCCAAGGGATTATTGCAGGCAAGGGGGGCTGCTGCAAAAGTTCAGAGGACATGGAAAAAACCCGGGAACAGTGCAGCCAATCAGAAGGGGCCGCTCTGAAATCTATAAAAGGGACCAAAAGCCCACTGAAAGGGAGATTTCTCAGGAGTGGAAACATAGAAACATAGAAACATAGACTTTGATGGCAGATAAGGACCGCTTGGTGCATCTAGTCTGCCGATTTCCCTACCTACAGGATAGGCCGCAGATCCTAGTTAACCAACAGCCTATTTCTTCCTACCCCCCACAAGAACTGCCTTATGTCTGTCCCATGCATTCTTGAATTCTCCCACAGTTTTAGACCCCACAACCTCCTCAGGAAGGCTGTTCCATGGATCCACTACCCTCTCTGTGAAATAATACTTCCTCACACTGCCCCTGAACCGCCTCTTCTATCTTTTAAATTGTGTCCCTTTGTTCTTGCACGCTCTTTTTCTGAAAGATGCTACCCTCTTGGACTTTGTTAATTCCACTGAGGTACTTAAAGTTTCTATCATGTCCCCCTCTCCCTTCTTTCCTCAAGGGTATACATGTTAAGCTCCTTTAGTCTCTCCTCATCGACTTCTTTTGCAGACCCTGTACCATTTTAGTTGCCCTCCTCTGGACTGCCTCTATCCTGTCTATGTCCTTGCGGAGATGGGGTCTCCAGAACTGGACGCAGTACTCAGATGGGTCTTACCAACTGTCTGTACAGAGGGATAACAACTTCCTGTTTTCTGCTGCTGATGCCTCTCCCTATGCATCCCAGTATACCCCAGCCCTCCCTACTGCCTTCTCACATTGCTTGCTAACCTTAAGGTCATCTGATATGATTACCCCAGGTCCCTTTCCTTTTTGTTGTTGTTACTACCCTCCATTGTGTATTCTTCCCTGGGTTCTTGTTTCCCAGGTGCATTATTTTACACTTCTTTGCATTGAATCCTAGCTGCCATACTTCTGACCATTCCTCCAACCTTACCAAGTCCCTTCTCATCCTTTCCACGCCTCTTGTGTATCAATCCTGTTGCAGATCTTTGTGTTATCTGCAAAAAGGCATACTTTTCCTTCCAGTCCCTCTGCAATGTCACTGATGAAGACATTAAAAAAGACTGGACCCAATACTGAACCTGCGGTACCTCACTAGTAATCCCTCCTTCTTCAGAGTGGACTCCATTTACAATTACCTTCTGTGTCCTGTTGTGCAGCCAATGTTTTACCCAGGCTATCACCCTGGGACCCACTGCCAGGCTGGTTAATTTGACTATTAATCTTTTGTGTGGGATTGTGTCAGATGCCTTGCTAAAGTCTAGGTAGGCCATGTCCACAGCCCCTCCCTGGTCTACTACTTTGGTCACCCAGTCAAAGAAATCTATTAGATTCGTCTGACATTACCTTCCCGCTGTGAACCCATGCTGCCTTGGGTCCTGTGCCCCACTGGCCTCTAGGTACTCAACTATTCTTTCCTTCAGAAGTGACTCCATCACTTTCCCTACCACAGAGGTCAGACTGACAGGTCTGTAGTTTCCAGCCTCTGTCTTGGTCCCACTTTTGTGAAGGGGAATCACATTCGCCTTCCTCCAGTCCTCGGGTACCCACACCATCCTCCCATGATTTTTTAAAAAGAGTAGCCAGTGGTTTCACTAGTTCCTCCCTTAATTCTTTTAGAATTCTGGGGTGAATTCCAAGAGAGAAACATATGTGCAGGGGAGACTACTGTGGACTTACCAGTCCAAAGCCTGCACTTCTAATCCAACAGCCTGTGCGGCCACAGCAGAATTAAAGTATTCATGATGCCAGAGAGAAAGCTAGAGTTTGCTGCAGAAGGAGAAAGTGGGAGTTGGCTGCAGAAAGAGAAACCTGGAGCTTGCTGCAAGAGAGAAAGAATTGAGAGGTGTTCTGTTGAGAAATAGATGTGAAGTCTTAAGCCAGAAAGATCCTGAAGCTGCAGTGTGATGAGCAGGGACTGTAAGTTTTGCAGTTTGAAAATAAAAGTTCTGCAGACTGAGAATTTGTAGTTTGAGAGTTTGCAGCTTTAGAGTATGCAGCCTGTGTGGAGATAAGTTGCAGTCTGGAGTAAAAGACTAATTTGCAGCCTGGAGCTCAAGAGAATCGCAGCAGAGAAAGTGAGAGGCTGGATCACCATGTTTCCCCCTTGAAGGGGCAAGAAGTACTGCTGTTGTTCTCATAGGCAAAGTAACTGTTTGTACTGGGGTTAGAGACTGAGCCAGACTCCCAGCTGAAAGTGCTTCTGTGCAGAAAATCCAAGCTGCGCAGAGAAGTCTAGGGGGCCAAGCTTTCCCATCCCCCAGACCACCAGAAAAGAAGACCAGCGAGGAAGACATTGAGAGGCTGCTTTGTGAACACTATCCACAAAGGCCTCAGAGGCGAGGTTGGCAAGGCCAGGCAGGTAAAGACCAGCGTTCTTTAACCTCTTGCGTCTGCCCTGCTGTTCCTGTGGTGTACCACCAACTAGATACCGCCACAGTACCGTGAACCGAGTTTCTGCTACCCCTGCTTAAACTTCTGAACTGTAAGTACCCCTGAGCTGTGACTTTGGGGAGTCTTTATTAGCTAGCCAACTAGGTTGAAATTAAGGGGATAGGTCCTGGGCAGGACTCTGCCAGAAAACTATGCCCGCATCTGAAGTTTCATTGTTTCTACTTAAAGTTATTTGGGCCCCAACAAAAGATCTCCAGCGATGTCCACAATGAGGTGTGGTACCGTCCAAAGGATGGTAGAGACATTTTGGGCAGCTGTCATTGGGAAGCCGAATGCACCCATAGGTGGGAGGCGGGGATTGTGTGGGGTGAAATTGTTTCAGCTAGTGGACAATGTTGTGGTGCTACTTTCCTCCTTTTTTCCCTCCCCCAAAATAAATACTGTTAATTGTTTACATAATATGCTGGTATGGTGAATTATTGTAAAAAAGTGGAAGTTGTTGTGTGGGGAGGTGTCTCAGAGGGCAGCATATGTATTTTCTTGGGGGGTGGTAACCTGCAATCTGTTCACAGGTATTCCCTACCATTACCTCAGGTGGAGGCACTGCATCCTTTCATCTCACCACTTCAGAACCCAGGCCAGCCCCCTCAGAGGTGTGTGCAATGTGGACACCTGAGGGCCCCGGAACAGCCAAGGTGAGTCAAAGGGGCTGATACACTGTTATTTATCTTTTGCACCCATTTTGATAATTTGGTGGCCATAGTTAACAGAAGACTGGGTGCCTTGTATTGTAACAGGAACAGTCTTACTGGGGATGCTAGACACCTTATTGTGCCCAGCTCCATTCTGTCACTTATAGATTATGGGCTCCCTGTCTATGCAGCTGCCTGTGACATGGTGCTAAATAGAGTAAAGCTGATATGAACATATGAACATACGAACATACGAACACTTGCCAGCAGAAAAAGATCTTTCGGTCTATCAAGTCTGCTCATATGTGCAGCTAGCACTCCTATATTGCAGCTGCCCCAACCTCCACCCCCACTCACCTCCTGGAACTGCTCAGTGTCCTTTACTCAGTCCCTCTTCTATGCCCTGTCCCATGCCCTTTTGATACTCACCACCAACCTGCATGCCACCACCCCCTCTGGCAGAGCATTCCATTTTGACACAACCACCTCTGTGAAATAATGCCTTCTCATTTCCCTCCTGAACCTGCCCCCTCCAGTCTCAGCCTGTGCCCCCTCGTATGCACCCAGATCTGTAATAAGGTGTTCCAATTTGTATTTGCTGTAGGTAACTCCACTTATAGTTGTAAAGTTCCAGACCTGTTTACTAGCCAAAAAGGTGCTCTTGGGCCTAACACCCCACTGCTTTAGCAAATTGCTTCTGCACTATCAAACCAGTACAACACCAGGAACATGGCTAGGAATACCCTTAAGCCTCCTTTCCAGCCTACTCGGCTGGGCAAGCAGTCATTTGCTGCCAGGGCCACTATCCGGTTAAATTGATTTTCTATTTATTTATTTATTTTTTATTTTGCCAGGAGCAGCTCCATTGAGCAAGCTCATTTTCAAGGAGATCCTGGATGGATAGGATTATACAGACTGACAGTTTACAACAAATAAGTTTACAGAGTCGTACTAAGTACATAGAGAGCATTGTACAATAAGTGCAACATTCAGAGGAGCACAACACAGGTAGCAGTACATTACACAATAAGTCAGTTGCATATTTGGTAGGTGAGGCTAGAGTTTTAGGAAAGAAGGTTTAGAAGGGGAAAAAGGGGCTGAGTTAAGGAGAGGAGGTGAAGAAGATGGACAGAGGCAGGGTTAGGAGTGGCAGTTGCATTTTTCTTGCATAGCTGTGTCTAAGAGAGATTTGAAGGACCCTATACTGATGGTAGAGACTAGCGTAAACGAGTGCTGAAAGTTATTCCATAGCAAAAGGAGGGAATGTCCGATAGCGGCTTCACCATAATGTGAAATGACCCTAGGTGTCTTCAACTGAAGGTAAGAATGCCTCCTCAGTAAGTAGGTACTGGAAGACTGGTTAAATACTGTAGATCTGTAATGTAATGAGGGAGTTTGCCCATGTTGGCTCTGTAGGTCCATAGCAGAATATTTTTCAGTCTTCTGTTGAAAAGCGAGAACCAGCCAGTTTGCACATAGAGCATGCAGTGGTGGGTTCTGGCTGGGACATTCGTTATGACCCATATAACTCTACGATAGAGCACATCCAGTCTTTTAAGAGCAGAAACCATGCTGTGGCAATATCTGATACAGTGCTGAATCTCCTCAAGTTTAATCAGTTTAGGAGATCTTTGCGGTCTGCCTTTGCAGTTCAGTACAGTTGTAACCCTTAAGCAGTTTTGTTTGGTTTTCTCACTGTACATAACATGTCACTTTTTATGCAATGATCTGTATTGATTTTCTCAGAACTGTATGCCTGGAGCCTGACTTAACTGCATTTCTGCAGAAATTGCTTATTGGGGTCTATTCTCCAAGGGGTGGAATGCCTATGCACTGCGTATCTGCAGCACGAAGACACTCCATGGCTGCTATGCCCCCTATGCCCAATTCACCACAGTGGCACAGGGCTGTCATGCACCATATCCCCTGGCAGGCTGGGGAGCTCCATGTGGGGGCAGTCTGGGGGGTGTGCAGGGGGTGTTCCTGAGCTCTGTGCTATTCTCAGCACGGTGCACTGGGTGAGGGGGTGCAGGCTGAATGAACCAGAGGCAGCCATAGCCGCTGCACCCCCCTGACATTATGCCTCCAACAGTGGCAAACACTGTAGGGCACCCCCGCCAAGCTGCCCCAGCCCTCCTGGGCCACTGCGAGGGCTGAGGGTGGCTGCTCAGGTGTTCACTGGGTGTCAGTGTGTGTGGCCAGCCACACTTCCCTACACCCATTGTCATGCAGCACAGGGGATTCACTAGCAGACTGGGACTGGGCATCCCATTGGAAGCCCGACCATGTCCACCTATCTGCCCCCACGCCCATGCGTCCTGGGGGGGCGGAGCTGCAGACAGGTGCCCTGCGGATGTGTCATGGTCATGAATCTGTGCACCCTGTTCCCATCCATGGCCGCATAGGGGACATGCAGTGTACATGCAGATCATGTGCACATTGTGCCCCTTGGAGAATAGCCCCCATTGTACTTGTATTGTTTTTTTTTGTGACTATGTATTTGACGTGGAACCTTTGTAAATTAGCATCTGTGTTCAAAGATCATTTCCAAAGTTTCAGTAATAAATAGATATACCTAAGTATTCCTGCTGCAGGTCCCTCTGTCCACTCCCAAGGTCACACTCACTCACGGGTGAGAGTTTTATTGTCTGGGACCCCCTCCGGTGCCTACCCCAACCAAGGTGCTGGAGATCACTTTGAGGGCTCCATTACTTTCTTCCCTGGGCTCCAACTCCCACAGACAGACACCAGAGAACCACATTATGCTCTTATGGTTCCATCTGACTCTCTGCAGCCCCGGACCACCGCGTTTCATTGGTCTTCAAGGGAGGGTGGTCCAACCTGGTGCCACCATGTCCCTCACTGCTGAACTAATAGGCTGACCCTGACACACTCTCTCTGGCTCACTCCCAAAAAGTCTTCATCCTTTTGGTGCCAAAAACCCCCTATTTATACCTCTCTGGGATGGATCCCCCTGCTGTTAGCAGGCAGGCCCACATCCCAGACCTACCGACACCACAGCTTTTCCTGCCTTACTACACTTAGCTACAGAAAATTTAACTAGCAACCTCCCACAGAGTGCTTACATATATAATATCTGAACATGAACTGCACTTTTTAGGGAACGTTCTTTTCGGTTCTAAATGCTAGAACTAGACAGGTTCATGGGAATGGGAAGGTGGAGGGCCTGTTTGTAAAAACTGATTCTCTCCATACCTAATTGGAACCTGTATTACTGAGTGAGGGAATATTTGCTAGGACATTGGGGTGATCCCCCACTCTTTTTAAAAAAAGTGGTACTTGGCTGACTCTGTGGCACTGAGCAATTTTTTTTTTTTTTACCAGGAGAGACACAGTAAGCTAAAAGCTTGTTTATAGGTGCGACCTAGGAGCACAAGGAAGTTAAATGACTTACTCAAGGTCACACAGTATGCAAGTGGGGGGCTGTGGGATTCAAACTCAGGTCTCTAGGTTTGCAACTCAGAGCTTTAAACCACTGCACTATACTGCCTGCTATGGTGTATGGAACTATGGTATATCACTTTGGCACACAGGCACCCGGGTTCATTCCCTGAGCTTGGGATATCAGGAGTGAAGGCCGTCAGGGAAGGACTCAAAGCATCCACTGGAAACTTCACTCCCACAGGGTGAGTGGCTGCATTCTGCTTCAACAGCAGCTCCTGTGCTGGCTTTGCAGAGGTGCTCTTGGCACCATCTGTAACCACCCACTGCTGAGCATCTCTCCTCAGGATGCTGCTGTGGTAGCATATACACTGGTGGTGGTTGGGCCCATGAACACAAAAAAGGGTTGCATGGAGCACCCTAGATGATGGCGTCCTTGGCAGACCCTCCCACACTACCGGCCCCAAAAGCAGGCTAGCCTTTCCACCTCTGGCCATCGCAGACAGAACAAGGCACTTCCTGTACAACTGTCAACCTCTAGAGACGAACAGAAGGGACACGGTTTGATAACTCATCTAAAAGCTTGCACTTCTGATGGTGCAGCACTTCCCCAAGCACTGCGTTTCAGTGTCAGCTTTGAGTATGAGAACTTGTCTGCAGTGTAGGACTTGAAGAGCTACTGGCATCCTTGGGGACACTTTGAAAACATAATATTTATGCACAGTTCTGCTTATGTTTCACATATTTTCAGCATTTCTCATCCTCTCTTTATTAATGACAACTACTTCAAAATTGAATCTTTGTCCTTTGGACTTAATCTACATTGGCTATGTGTTCACACGTAATGTCATAATTTTCTGTTTATGAATTGCAATGGATTGTCATAGAAATGATTATGTATGTTTTACTGTGCCTTTAAGACTCTTGTTTTCTTGGACTTCAAAAAGCGTTTGCCACTGACAATGAAGCTGGCACTGCTGTGTCAGTGACTGGATTGGATGTTGCCCAATCTGTCTATTGCTATCACCGGCCATGAGTTTGCACCCATATGGGGCTGGCTAGGGCTGCCAAGGATTGGATTTTTTGCATCTTGGGAAATAGGACTTTTGTGATAGTGCCCACGTGGACTACAAATTGGTTGATATGTTCAGCAACCTTTGACCCGCCTCACCATGGCTATGAGGTTGGAGGGCACTGCTGAGCCAGTCAGTAATGTTTACCAGCTTTAGTGATCCACAGGAACTAATAGGCTGTATGTGGATCTACTTAATTGAGGCACCTTTTCTCCTACCTATTGCCATCTAAAAGCAGACCTTTAGAATTGCCCATCAAGATGGGTTTTAGCTGTCACCTCCAAAAGTGTAGGAACTGAGTGGCCCTCAAGACAATTCTAGGAAGATCTTGTTGTGGGATTGCTGTCCATTTGAGCATGAGCTGTGCTGCAGTGGACTGCACATCTGCCATTGATGAACTGTGTGAGAAAGTATACACTGAGAGGGAAAAGGAAGGCGTTTTCATTTTCATGCTAGCTGACACATTCCTTTATGTTGAGCATTGTCAGCATGGAGAACAGGTGAGAAAGGGAGAGGAGTGATCTACTGCTCAAGAGTGCCATGGAGTCTGTTAGTGGGTACCATAACCAGGTACCAGGCTATTCCACCCTGAGGATTTAGAGGCCTTGATATCTGGGACAGTACAGAGATGCCATAGCTTGATTGACTGGAAGACAGCCATGCCATCACCTGTGTTGCCACTGTAGACACCAGTGAGAGTGTGGCAGTGGGAGAAAAGAGAGCCTGCCAAGCTGATCAAGCAAGATTACTGAGACCTGCAATGCAGAGCCCTGCATAGTGAGGGGAGATCTTGTGTGCATCAGGACTATGAGTAAGCGCAGGGCTTGATCTGCAGTTAACACCTTGTGTAACATTTGTTGGCAGTTGTTTAACTGGATTTGTACCCTGGCCAGGGATTTCTAAATAGCTCTGTCTGAGGTTCAGTTTGCCATTTTAGCAATTACATGGCCTTTGGGATTGGAGTTGACTAAGTCATTTGGCTTTGCTGACATTTAATTTAAGGTACCCCACCGCTGGCCACCCAGCTGCAACATCTGAGGGTCTACATCAATTCAGCCTCTGGGTAACCAGTAACTTCTTTGAGAGCTCCCTTAAAAGGCTTAAAATGAAAAACACTGGCACCAGCAGGAAAGGGTAGCACTTCCGGTACTGGAGTGTGAGAGATCATTACTTTACTGCACATTATGTTGAGGGTGGGCTAAGTGTCAAAGCTGTGCCTAGCGGGGCTTTTGTTACAGACAGCCCAAGAAGATCTTTCATTAGGCTTCACCTTTATAGGGTAAGTAAAGTGCAGTCACCATTGCTCATCCAGATGTACTGGCACAACAAAAGACCAATCAAGCAGGCACTACTGCTTCATATTACTGTAACCCCTTCTTTTCCCCTGCTTAGGGTTTCTGCCTAAAAAATATAGAGTGTTTGTTTGAAGTATCTAGTCATCATTGGCTTTATAAAGTATAAGTACATGCTAACTGGTGGAGACAGGAACTGTGTGGTGTCCACAGGAGTGGGGACCACAGTGAGGTAGTGGGCAAATATAGCATCCCTGGGGGTTGTACTGACCACTCACCAGGCCCACTTAAATCTTTGTCTGGTTGGAGGCACCCCACTATTTATACTATCTGGATAAGAAATGCCCTCTCTCTTGAAGGAGATAATGAACCCAGGAGCTACTGTAATATCGGCAGTAACCAAGTGACATTGTAAGATATGGATGCCCTTCTCACTAAGAGACTATTGGGAGGTTGCACATCTACAGGGGCCATACAATTATGATGTCACAAACAGGAGATTATGACATCAGCAAGCAGCAGGAACATTTGAAGTGCAGAGCGCAAGGTTCCTGTTTCCAAACATATTTCCTTAGTAATATAGAATAAGGTGAACCTCAAAACAGGAAATAAAGCAAAAACACTACTAAAATCAGGTACAATTTCCAAGGTTTACTAAGAGGCACAGCATGCTCTTTCAACCCATTAAAAAAGCAGCAAAAAAAAAGCAGTGCACACATGGATGTAACACAAGTGACTATTAATACTGCAGTGTTAAAGATCCACTGAAGATGTTTTTACTTCAATATGTTGGGAGCATCTGGTGTCTTATGGTCAGTAGGACAGCACTACTGTGGTGAGGTGAGCCATCATGCCTTCATGCACTTTAGCATGCTATATCACTTGCAAACATGAATCTCCATGTGTGTGCCTCTTTTTGTTTGCAGCTCTGTTATTTTGGAGCTAGGGTACCATGGAACCGAGTGCTATGGCCTTTGGTTGTTTGCATTCTTTCAACACGTTACCTTCTGATCAGAAGTGACAGTAATACCCAATGAGCCCCACTGATGCAGATGCTAACTTAATGGGGAAGTAACGTTTGCAGTACCTTCCTAAGTCTGAAGGCCGATGAAAAAAATCTTTCAAATAGGGCATTGTGCTCACCTGAGGTCTAAGCAGGCCAAAGATTTTATCTAATTTTTATTCACCAGGTAAGAATATTAGACAAATTCATGCCTATTTTCAGGTATGACCCAGGAGATTACACGGTAAGCAGATTATTAGGAAGTTATATAATGGGAAATAAAAGAAATGAGCAATATAATAGCAAGGAGATGTGTCAATAGGTAGTGCAATAGCCCAAGCCTGGGAAGTACAAAGACACATCAACACAACAGTGTCCACATTTGTAGGATAAAAAGTACAGTCAAACAATGCAATCAAGTGCAATTACAGGTAGAGGTATCTTTTAGGTAGTTCCATTGAAACCTCATGAATTGAAAGTGTGAGGAGGAGCCATGAACAAACAGTGGGAGTGAGTTCCTTAGCCTAGGAGCAGTAGCAATGAAGGCCTGATTACCTATCGCGGTATATAGTCTATAGGGACAACCAACGAAGACCTGAGGGAGTATGATAGGTAGAAGAATTTAAGCAAGCCCGTTAGAGGAGCAAAGGGGCCATGCCTAAATAGACATGTGTAAAGTTGCCTAACTTCGCATCAGGGATTAATTTGCAAATTCCTCACAATTCCTGAAGTTAATCTGTCTTGCGAAGTTCCAGTTCACAATATAGGACTAAAATCACGAATGGTGAATTTGATAACTTCACCGACAAAGTTGGGCCTACAGTCAAAGTTTGCAATGTACCGTGGGATTGAAAGTCACATGGTAATAAAATGAGCTATATGCCATGTGTTCAGTGTAGTCTTATGAAGAGAGAGAGTTGGAGGGAAGTCTGTCCCAGCTTGGCTGAGCAAACAACTTTTAAAACTACTCCAAAAGTGGAATATGTTGAGCCAAATCACTCACAATATCTGGAGTGCTTTGTGCAGCTACATTACCATTGTTTGTTCGTAGTTCTGCAGATTTATTTAGTTGAAAGTAGTGGTATTGTTTGGTCTAGTGAAGCAGTGCTGTGTGGGGGAGAGCAGGTTTTTCAGCTAGTAAGCAAGGCAGCCCTGTGAGCACTAGTCTGATATTTTATTTATTTATTTATTTATTACTAGGATTACAAATACCTTTGAACCAAGGGTTCTTTTACAAAGGTTCCGTGTCAGCAATGGGTGCGAGCAAAACAATGGTAAGATACAGTACAATGTCAGGAGGTTAACATAGAAGCAAGCAGAAGTAAGATACAATACAGGTCAGGAGGTTAACTTAGTAGCAAAAGACAGTACATGTGTATAGGCTAGCACAGTAGCAAACAGTCAGTGGCAAATAACAATGCACAATTCATAATAATAATAATAAATTTTATTTATTAAGCGCCTTATCAAAAGCCAAGGTGCCTTACAATTCATAAAGAAACACACCTTTAAATACTAACAACGAGCTATAAAATAACAATTAAAAAGAGCATGAATGAATAAAATCAGCTACTTCAGACTCCAAAGGCCTTTAGCCATAAATATGTTTTTAGGGATTGTTTAAATCCTTCCACAGTCATGCGCTCTCGAAGCCGGCAGGGTAGAGAATTCCAAAGGGTAGAGGCGGCATACTCAAAAGCTCTTGCCCCCGATCTTTTCAAACATACCCTTGGAATCTCTAGCAACCCCTTGTTGGCCGAGCGGAGAGATCGTCCGGGGCGGTAAGGGACCAGGAGCTCTTTCAGGTAGTCAGGGCCCTGTTCGTGTAGGGCTTTAAAAGTCAGTAAACCGACTTTAAAAGTGATCCGCCACTGAACAGGCAGCCAGTGCAGTTCACGCAGAACCGGCAAAATATGGCAGGATCGGGAAGACTCCATCAATAGCTGGGCTACTGCGTTCTGCACTAGCTGCAGGCAGCGGATTTCAACCCCAGGCAATCCTAGGTAAAGGGAGTTGCAATAGTCCAAGCGTGAGGACACAAAGGCATGGATCAAAGTAGGAAGATCTCCAGACGGAACTAGGTGCCTAATTCTGGCGATATTCCTAAGATGGTAAAAGGAAGATTTGACAACAGCCGACACCTGTGAATGCAGGGTCAACCCCTCATCAAAAATTACCCCCAGATTACGCACCTGTTCAGAGGCCGGGAGTGAGACACTACCAAGAAAAATTCCTGAGGGTGAACCTATCCCCAACCCCCCTATCTGGTGACCGGGATCCACAACCAATACCTCTGTCTTTCCTGAGTTCAACTGCAGCCAGCTGGCATCCATCCACTCCTGGATTTCCCCAAGACAGTTGTTAAAGACTGAGACCGCTCCAATCTGGTCAGGTGTAAAAGACAGGTAGAGCTGGGTATCATCAGCATAGCAATGAAACCTCAGCCCATACCTTCTTATAATGTCTCCGATGGGAAGCATGTACACCGTGAACAACATGAGGGAAAGCACTGAGCCCTGAGAAACTCCACACGACAGAGAGAATAGGTCAGAGGAATAAACTCCAGACACCACTCTCTGTGTTCTACCTGTGAGAAATGAAGTAAACCACCTGAGGACCGTCCCTGACAGTCCACAGATGTACTTCAGGTGCCTGAGCAGTACCCCATGGTGTCAAATGCTGATGAGACATCCAGAAGGACTAGAATAGAATGACTCTTCCAATCTCTCGCCATCAGGAGATCATTAAACACCTGAACCAGCGCTGTCTCAGTACTGTGTCTCTTACAAAAACCAGACTGGAGTGGTTCATAGACGTCATGGATGGCCAAATCGTCTTCCAATTGTGCTGTCACTACTTTCTCGATCACCTTCCCCACAAAGGGAAGGTTCAAGATAGGTCTGTAGTTGGCATGGCAGTCTGGGTCCAAGGTAGCTTTCTTCAAGAAGGGTGTCACCACCACCACCACCTCCTTCAGAGAGCTAGGAAACTCTCCGGATTCCAGGGAGCACCAGACTATCCATGCAAGGACCGGGCCGATGACATCAATACAGCCCAAAATTAGGGATGTAGGCCCAGGATCCAAACTATAGCATGTAGGGTGCACAGCTTGGATAATCCGCATGACGTCCATGAACTCCGGTCGGCTGAAGGTACTCCATGAAAACCGAGGTGTAGTGACCTCAGACTGAACCAAAGCAATGCCCATAATGTGTCAGCTGAAGTGTTGCTCTGATGTCAACCACTTTATTAGTAAAGAATTGAGCAAGCTCATCACACTCCAATTGCGAAAAAGCTTTCCACACCTGCAGATAGGCTGGGTTGCAAGGTCTGTCCACAGTGCAGAAAAGCTGAGCTGGTCGATTCTGAGCAGCTGCAATCTCCCCGGACAGGAATTCTGCCTTCTTATGGGAGACTGCAGATTGATAGGCTTGATAATGGCCCATCAATCTAAGGTGGTCGGCATCTAGAGCAGACTTGCGCCAGCAATGCTCTAACCTTCGTCCCTGTCTCCACATCTCCCTCAGAGCCCCATCAAACTAAAGGGATCGAGGGCAAAGGGAGAAAGGATGAACTCGAATGGGAGCAATGATATCCAGAGCTGTCGAGATGGCCAAATTATAGGCCGTCAGGAGATTCTCTGTATCACTGCTTGCTAACGGAAGGGACAAGAGGTCAAGCACCATCAGTAGGCTATAAGAATTAACATCTCGTAAGGGACGGTACCTGATCATCTCCATCGGGGTAGGCCTACAAAGGGGGGTATTAAAACTAAACCCCACGGTGTAATGATCGGACCACCTGAATGGTTCCACCCTCAAGTCGGAAGTTTCAATCCCTAGGAGAAAGACCAAGTCCAGGGTGTGTCCATGTTTGTGAGTAGCAGTGGTAACTACCTGTGTAAGGCCCAAAGAAATCATCAATTGGAGGAAGTGCTAACCAAACTGCGAAAATTCATCGTCAACCCAGGCGTTGAAGTCACCCAGAACCATCAGTCTGGGTGACTCACATGCCATGTCAACGACGAAGGCCACCACTTCCTGAAGGAATTGCTTCTCTTCACCAAGTGGATGATAGATGAGAGCAATCCGACAACCTACACCTGCTACTACAACACACTCGAATGACCTAGTCTCCTCAACTAGTACACTCGTGAGGTTGAGTTCAGTCTTAAAACAGACAGCAACCCCCCCCCCCCTTACAGTCCAATCCCGGGCGATGTATCACCGAGTACCCAGCTGGTGTAAGGGCCTCCAAAATGGGGCCAGAGTTCTCATCCAGCCAGGTCTCAGTGATGCATGCCAGGTCCACTGTCTCAACAAGATCTGCAATAATTCAATAATGCAAGATCTTCAATAATTGCAGTCTTGTTTTTAATAGACCTGGCATTGCATAACACCACCTGAGTTGGACGAACCTCCAGAGCTGCCCGGACCACCTGCCCACCATAATCGGTGGTGCCCTTGGGTATTGAAGCCAGACATGTAGAACCACGTTCTGAGCTCCATTTCGCCCCAGGGCATCTCCTGGATTTCATCACCCTGATATGATGGCCCATTCATTCCCCCTCCACTGTTCGAACCCTCCCCCATCTCCAAAATGCAATACCAAGTGCCCTACAGCGCTGGTAAACTGCAGAATCAAGAGGAGGAGTAAAAAAGGGGTGGAGGGCCTGGAGAGCGGAGGGGGAATAGTGCACAACTGTGGAGGCCAACATCCATCACTATTCTCACAGCTGAGTTTGAGTGCTCAGTTTTATTAAATCCACAAAACGATCTCCCAAAATAAAACCTTACATAAATAAAAGTAAAATAAATTAATCCTTAACAGCAGTCCACAATTTGAACATTTGAGTCCAAGAAGATATGTCCATATGGAAACCCGGGAAGCTCCCAGCCCCCCTTCCCCAAATAATACAGCCAATATCTTCCCACTCCAAGCGCTGCTCTCACCAGAGCTGAGTGGTAATGACAGAGCTTAAAAATAAACTATAAATAAATCCAGTAAGCTGCTTCAACAGCAGTCCTCAAAAACATATGAATCCAAAAGGAAATATGTCCATATGTAGGCCAGGGAAGCTCCCACCTTCCCTGGACAATGTGATCAATACCTTCCCACTCCAGGCTCTTCTCTCACCAGAACTGGATGGAAATAACAAAACTTAAAAATACACTGTAAATAAAGTCTCCACCCTGAAGAGCAGTACCAAACCTTCTAGATCCCGCTTCCAGATTCTTCTCTCACCACAACTAGATAGCAATGTCACAACTCGTAAATCCAGAAAGTCAAAAGAAAATCAAATGAAATACTTGACAAATAAACCGGGGAAGCTCCCACCTCCCAAGGACAGTGACGTAAAAACTCAGTCCCAGAGTCTGAAGTTAATCATCAGATTATAAATGGTCCGTATCCAGAGAAGGATATCCAGAAATAATGTCCAGCATAGATGCACCACACTGCTAGCTTCTTTCTAGTGTCCAACTACAGCAAGGCAAGGATCGACCAAGGAAGGAAACTAAAAAGGGAGGGCTCCCTCAGATGAACAACGTCCACAGACCTCACCAGCCAACTCCCAATGACCCACAGCTAAGACCTCCCAGGGGCTAAGCCGCAAGACCTAACCCATGGGAGGCCTAGGGGAGACTCGATCAGCCCTCCGATTCCCGAAGAATCGCAGAGACCCCCCTGCCTGGTCGCAAGCGGTGGCAAAGCGTAAATGGCCCCAGCACACAAGAGGAGCCCCCCCCCTCCTATCCCTCGCAGTCTCAAATCCTCAACGCAGAAAGTATCTGCACTTGCCACAGTATTTCAAGGAAAACAGCTATTTCCTCCCACATCCTACTTGCAGTATTCCCAGCAATGCTGATTATGGAGCCCGACCTCCTCCCGCATACTGCTTGCAGTGTTCCCAGCGATGCTGACTGCGGAGCCCGACCTGAATATCCCTTAGAACAGTCCAGGGCCCCGAGGCTTACTCACAGACTCAGCTCCTTCTCTCATTCAATCGAGTCAGTCCACCCAAACCTACCCTCTCACTGCAGGATGAGTGCAATGTTCACTGAAGCTGGATAGCGAGTCTCAGCTTCACCTCAAGGCCACCTCGGGGTTACAAGATCAATCATTCTCAGTAGCCGTATCACGATCTCCAGGAATCGGCTACATAAAACACAGACTCGCTCACTAATAAAACTAATAAATAAAACAAAAACAGACAAGCGCATAAAGCAAACGAACAAATAAAAGTGCACAAAAAACGAGCACTAAACAGCACAGCCCTCAGGCAGCACGTACACTGCCACCATCTTGGATCCAGCTTCTTGTCCTGTAAGATGCAATATGGGTGTATATATAGCAAGACACAGATACAAATGAAAGCCATCCTGGGGTGACATAAGTGGAGCAAGGGGTGGGAGATAAGAGGGGGAGGGGTGGGGAAAAGGGAAGTAGGCAGTCAAGGAGTTGACATTGTCATAAGTGCAAGAACAGAAAGAAAAGTGCTAGGTAGTCTGGGGTGGAGCAACAAGAAATAGACTGATAGGGAGGGGGAGACAGGAGGAGAGGAGCGGGAGAGGGGTGGAATGGTAGGTGGGAGGTGAGGGGTAGAAATGGTAGGTGGGGTGGGAGAGATGGGGAGAGCAGGGGATGGAGGGGTGGAGAGAAGTGGGGGGGGTGGCAAGGGAGGAGAGAAGAGGAGGGAGAGGTGAAACAAAGCCGCAAGCCTAGGCAGAACAGTCACAACTGCTGAGGTCAGTGAGGTGCTAACAGAGTTTACGTTTGAATGGGCCAAGCTTGTTTTCAGCTGCAATTTCAGAGGGAAGGTTGTTTAGCAGCAGGAGGCCCTGGTGTGGAAAGCACATTGAGCCTGGTTGGTGTGGCAGAATAGAACTATAAACGTTGGTTTGAGGGAACTGCGCGTAAAATGTGCAGTGACTGCGGGCAACATTAAGGCATGAGTTGCAGGGGGTGTGAGGTTAAGACAAATTTTCTTAGCTAGTGGGCAGGTCTGGTAGGCAAGTCTACTATTTAGATTGAGCCAGTTGGATTGCTTGTAGAGATCACAGGTATGCGTATGCTTCCCTGCACCAATGAGAAGTCTACAGCATTTTTTAAGGGCTTTCTTGACCCATTTTAGGGTGGTATCAATGGTAGCCCCATAGAAGACAAGCCTGTGATCAATGACGGGTAGGACTGAGGCAGTTATGGCTGCGTGCATAGCTTCTTTGGTAAGACAGCGACGGTGGCAGTAGATGACCCCAGTTCTTGAGTTGACTGATTTTGAGATGTGTTGAACATGTGAGCTGAAAGACATCGTGCAATCAAGGGTAATACCAAGGTATTTAAACTCCTGCACTTGCTCAAGTGTCTGTTCAAGTTCATTATGTATGGTGAAGTTTATGGATCTGTGTTTGCTGTGAGAGCTATGGGACCGCATGGACTTTGTTTTTTTGTAATTCATCAACAGCTTATGTTGGAGAAGCCAGGTTTCAACTAGGCTGAAGTTCATCTGTAACACCTTGCAGAGCGAGACAGGGTCAGTATGGAGGGAAAAGAGGACTGCATCATCGGCATAGAGTATTAAGTTATTATTGCAAGCTGCAGGAAGAGTATTGATGAAAAGGCTGAAAAGTAGAGGGCCAAGGATGGAACTCTGGGGTACACCAGAGGGGACAGGAAGGGCACTTGAGAGAGAGTCAACGATTTTGACTTTTTGGCTCCTTGCCAAGAGGTAGCTTTCAAACCATTTGGTTACATCATTAGATAGTCCAAGGGAGGAGAGAGTGTGAAGCAGGAGCTGGTGGTGCACGGTGTCAAATGCCTTGATCAAATTAATGAACACCACACCCAGTAGGTGGCCAGTGTCAATCGCCTTATGAATATGGCTGATATGGCTGGTGAAGTCAAGCAGGGCGGTGGTGTACTATGGGCTTTTCTAAAGCCATGTTGTTGCGGGCAGAGTAAGTTATATTTGTTGAGGTGTTCAGACAACTGGTCAGCTACAATTCGTTCCAACACCTTGGAGAGTGGTGGGAGCATAGAGATAGGGCGGTAGTTAGAGAGAAGAAACCAGTCGCCGCTTTTATGAACAGGTGTGACCACTACTGATTTCCAGAGCTGGGGGAATTGTTTATGAAAGAGTGAGAATTCAGAAGTTTAGTGAGAGGTTGTAGGACGTCAAGGGAGAGAGAAAGGAGTTTGAGGTCAAGGGTATCGCTACTGAAACTGGCTTTGCTTAGCACTTTGTTAAGATATCTTTTAGCTTCAGACATGGATACCCTCTTAAAGTCGAACGGGGGGGTATTATTGTGGAGATTGATTTTATTATTGAGGCAGTGCCGGGCAGAGTTGTCAAAGAAGTTGGGGGGAAGGACACTGCTAAGATCAGTGAATGCAAGATTAAAGGAGTCTGCTATTTCTTTGGGGTCCTATAAAGTGGAGCTGTTAACTTCAATCATAGTGGGGGAGGATTTGCTTGGTTTACCCTTGAGGCTCTTCCAGAAGGGTTTGCTATTTCTCCAGGAGTTAGTAAGTTCCTGGTTGTAGAAGACTTGCTTGGCTCTGCGTATAGCTATTGTGCACTGGTTCCTTGCTGCCTTATAGAACTGCATATTGTGTGGTTTCCCTGAATCCATGGCTTGGTGCCAGAGGTTATCTCGGTTTCGCATCATGGAGATGAGTTTGGAATTAATCCAGTGATTAGTGGTTGAATGAGTTTTGCATTTACGTGGGGGGGGGGAAACTGTTACAAACTTTGTTAAACTGGGCAATGAAGAAGTCAAGTGCTTGACTGACACTGCACATGGAGTCAAGGGGTGTCCAGTCAACCATTGACAGGGCAGCAAGGAATTGTGGAAGCTTTCTTTTTGTTAGGATTCTTTTATAGGAGAAAGAGGACTTAGGTTTAGGTGCCTTGTTTGACCAGTGGCAAATAACTGGGGAGTGACCACTGAGGGCATCTAGGAGAACTTCTATATTAGTGATTCTGCTGGGATGAGAGGTGAGGATCAGGTCAAGTAAGGAGCTACTACCAGACTTATAACTAAACCTAGTGGGAGAGGCTGCCATTTGAGTAATGTCTAGGGCAGCAATGGCATCCTTATATGGGTCGGCTTCTGGAGCTAGCCAGTTAACATTTAGGTCACCCATTACAATTGTCTCACCATGGGAGGTGCAGTTGTCCATGAAGTCTGTGATCATTTGGAAGCCTGTAACATGTCCACGTGGGGGGATGTATACTGATGTAACGGTGAGGGATTTTCCCTGCTGGTCCAGGATTATTTTAGCTGCTAGGATTTGAGAGTTGTTTGCAGAGGGAGGTAATGGAATGACTAGCCCTTTAAGAGTGTCCCTCAAATAAATGGCGCAGCCACCCCCTCTTTTGGCAATTCTGTCGAGTCGGAACAGGGCATAGCCTGGAATGGATACAGCATTGTCTGGGACCTTAGGAGAGAGCCAAGTTTCGTTGAGGGCTATAACGTCCAGCCTATGTTGTAACACCCAGACCTGGAGTGCATCAAGCTTAGCTGGCAGGCTGCAGATGTTAAGAGTCGCCAGCTTGATGAAGCCTTGTTTCTTCAGTCGTTCGTATGCCGAGGTGGGAGGACCGGGGTTTGAGTGTATGTTCCCAGCTAGGAGCAGGAGGAGAAGTGGAATCCTAGCAAGACAGTGAGCAAAGAGCTTGTGAGCTGAACGCTGTCTACTTCTGATGGATTTTTTAGCAGGTGTGTTACTGCAGGGCATGAGTAATTGAAGGAGAAGGGGTACTCAGGGATGGGGAGGAGATTATCTTGGTTATTATTGAGGGAGGCTAGCATGGGAGCACAGTACTATGTTTTGGATGGCGTTAGGGTACACTAAGGGATATATCCCAACATAGAGTGGCGATACTAGTAAATTTTTTTTTTTTTTTTTTAGTCTTTGGTAATGGGTAAGGCCCACTAGGCACAAGTGCCTGTTTTCAGGGGCTACCTGGGAGCACTGGGTGGTTAAGTGACTTGCTCAGAGTCACACAGCATGCAAGTTGAGGTTGTGAGAATCAAACTCGGGTCTGGTCTGCTGGATGCATCAAACTCGTTCACACCTCGTTCCTCTAACCTCTAGGCTATACTGCCAACCCAAATAAGGGGGATACCAGTACTAATGGAGTTGAGGGGTATGAAAAACAGAAGTAGAGGCAGTGTTAGAAAGGTGTTTATGGACATAGTGAAAAGAGGTACAGGTGTCCAGGACCAAAGCAGATGGTAAGGAGAGAGTGCAGAGCTTATGAAGTTAGGGTGGTGGAGGGAGGTAGAGCAGGGCTGAATGTTAGCAACAGGGGGTGATCCTAAAAGTACAGGCCTTGACAGAAGTAGAAGAGGGAGGGGGCAAAGACTGATGAATAGTGATAGACTGACCACACAATAAGTGAAATGAGACAGGAATTGGATTGGATTGCATTGGATTGGGCAAGTGTGCTTATAACTGGGCCCTCTAGTGGCTGAACGATATAATCTGCTAATGGAAAAGTCAGTAAAATAAAAATTAGGCAGCAGAGAGATGAGCTCCAGGAGCCAGGCAGTTCAGATCTCCAGGAGCTCAGTCTTTCTTCTTAGTAATTTTTGTCTGTGGTCTGTGATTTGTCACTTTATTTCTGTAGTACAGTTTTGTGTGGGTAAATAAATTCTTTGTCAGTCTGTTTCTATACTGATTGTGGTTATTTGATTTAGTTCTTGAAGTGATTGTATTACTTACAGTAACTTGTTTTTAATTACCCCTGGCATATGTGTCTTGTTAATCCCTGAAGTGTTAAAAAGTACTAAAAAGACAAAAAAACTTTTTGGGGTGGTTTTACTGTAGTTACTGTTAGCTCAGCGAACTGTTCAGGTTCAGATCACACTGCTAATCCCTCTGGAGAGGTGTTGTCTACTGCTGTTAGTATTTAATTTTAGTGTAGTGTTATTTTTTCTTAGCAATATTAAAAATCTAAGTACATAAAATGTCTGATACTTGAGTAAAGGGTAAGGTTCCACAGAGGTGGCCAAGAAGTGCATAGGTTCTGTGTGGCGAAAGGTTGTTGCACCTAAAAAAAAACTACCTCTGCAGCAGCTTTATCCATCAATCAATCAATCAAATCTTTATTTATATAGTGTCTTTCAAAACCAAGGCACTGCACAATTAAAACACAATGTACAGCACAAAAATTTAATCTAAAATAAATACATCAATAAATTAAATTTTGTCTGGGAAGGCTAGATTGAACAAATATGTTTTTAAATCAATTTTGAATCTATCAATGGTCAGGCATTCTGTTAACCGACAAGGTAGAGAATTACACAGGTAGAATCCATGGGTTCAGGGGTCAGCAGTAGTAGCAAAGGAGTAGCTGGTGAAAGTGGCAGTGGCATTAGTGCTGCAAAATTATTCTCTGCCACATCTGTGGCATCCATGCTGGTGGGTGCTGGGGAAGGTGGTAACAAGAGGATCAGTCTGAGAGGTAGCAAAATCTCTGGCTCAGGAACAGTGGTTGATGAAGAGGTTGCTGGTGTCCCCATGAATGATGATGGTGGCGGTGGTGGTGGCAGCATTGAGCCTGATCTGGATGATAGTTTTCCATTCATTAAGCTGGAGATCAAGTATGGTCTGTGGTGTTACAATGGGTGGGGAGGGTGGGTGGACTGCATGGGACCAGGCAGTCCTTATCTTCCATCAGATTCTGTGTTTCCCAAAGGGAGTGTTGAGCTTGATGGAAAGTTATATCAGGTCTTTTGTACCAATGGAATGATTTTTCCTCATAGCGAGGCTATGAAGTTAATAGATGACTGCTTTATACTAATTCATGTGTAACCACCCAGTCCCCTGGGGTTACCGAAATCCTATCAGTATTATTGTTAGGAAGGTAGCAGACAGCTGGTAGGGAGTTCATTAGGGGCTCCTTACATAATGACATAATTGTTTACTCAGCTAGCCTGAGGGAAGAATGATTAGGTCATTTAGAACTCTCGCAGCAGCATAAGCCACACTCTGTGGACAGCTGCTCTGGGGAGCTTAGAATGCTCAGTGTTGTTCAGCCAGATGTGGAGTGAGGAGGTGAGAGTGGCAGAAGGACTGCCAGTGGGCTCTGAGGAGAGGGCCCAGGATTTCTCTCCCTAGTGGAGTGTCATTTCCAGCTTCCAGTGTTGTGGTGGAGACAAGGGTTACAGCAGGATTTCCTATTGTCTACTCTCTGTGAAGTGGAAGAAACTGCTTGTTCTCAGTAGAATCAAAGGACAATCCCCTGAATGTTCTGTGGTGTTTTCAGCTACCTTGGATAGGATCTGAAAAGAGACTGTTTTCATTGGCTACCAAGGAAAGTGCCTTTTTTTTCTTTTCATTGTTCCATGCCCTGTGGATGGGATAACTTCTGTGAGTACTGTTCTAGGAGACCAGATCTCCACATTTCTTAGGGGATTCCATAGTCTGGGTGCTTGTGCCCATGGATAAGGCTGGATCGCACCAGTCAGTGCCCCTAGTTTCACCGAAGTGAGTGAAGTACTGTTAAACTGTAGACCCAAGTGAGTGCAGTGTATTTTCTGGTCATCCCAGTGAGTGATGAAGTTAGTGTGGGACCTTTAGTATTTCAGTGGGGAATGGGGGTTTCAGTGGTGTAACCCTGAAGAATGGCAGAGGCTGTCGGTTGTGGCCAAGGGTGGGAGGAATACCATCTAAGTGCTTACAAGGCAGGGCTTCCTGGTTCATAAAGGGCACCAGTATTTTTGCCTGAGCAAGTGGCCAAGCTGCAGGTTGAGGTGTGTGACTGAGTTTCACTAAAATGCACCTGATATGTGAAGAAGAGTTCAGAACGTGTGGCTTTCGTTCCACTAATTAACACTCTTGGGAGAAAATGGTAATGTGCGTGGCCAAGTGTCCACTAATGCACCTTTGGAGAAATTGGAAGGAAAATGTTCATGTGCATGGCCATGTGACCACTAATGCACCTTTTGAGAATTTGGGAAGAAGATGTTCTGTTGTTGTTCATGAATTGTACTGCACGCAAGGAGAGTTCATGAACTGTACCTGTCCAGCCTAGACCAACCCTTGGGGGTCCACTTCTGCTTTTACTTTCCATCTGTTTAATAAAGCCATACTGCACAATCCCAGTCACTTTTATGGACATTCCGATTATTGCTTCTGGTTGTGTGGATTTACTGGTGCCCACTCAGCAGGTTAGATCTGGCATATGTCTAGCAGCCTCCTTCCAGGACCTGGGTTGTGTCATTTACACAATGTTCATGTTGTTTTGTTTCTGTACCCCCACCCATCTCTTCCTCTAGAAAATGAGCCAGGTATGTATTCTAATGCCAAGGGTGGTACCTACCTGTTTATAAAGTAAATTGGTATGCCAGTATATGGGCACCAGTGTTTTCAGATGTTACTGGGGGGTGTGCCCACTAGGTAAAAAGTGGCCTGGGGGTTACACATGGAATGCAATTGTATAACTGTATGTTGTACACAAAAATTAATAAACTTTAAGTGATTTAAAGAAAACACCCCAAATCACTGCTTTCTTTGGAGCAACATCCGTGAATCCCCCTGAGTTAAATGCTATCTAACTGGCTATGCCACCACACCAAGTCCAGCTGTTTGGTAGCCCAACACCCAGAAAGGTCCAGCCTACACTGCATAGCATGTTCTGTGTGTGTCATGCCAAATACCCACCCAGTTATGCTACTGCATTAGCAGTGAATGCAGCAACCACTGAAATGCTGCCAAATAATCTACTGCTATTCTTTTTTTGTGGAGAACATGGGATTTAGTGCGTGCCTGTACTAAATGGCAAATTCCCTCACAAACATTCTTCTTCACCCGTGTCATTCCTGAACTTTTTGGGACTGTGTCACGCAAAGTAATCCATACCCTGCTGCATTCAGCATCCCCACAGGTACATCTCAGTATGGATATGTTGACCAGTGGCTAAACAGCTGGTAGCTCCTATCTGAGCAATACAGCACATTTGGCACAGGTACTTGGGGTAGTATTTGTCTCTGGCTGGTGGAAAAATTGTACTAAGCTCAATTGCAGTGGTAGCAGCACTCCGGGTATTTGCCAGCATGCCACACTGGCAATAAAGAGCATAACCGGATCAGACATGTATCAGAAAATGTTAGAATAGCTCCTGGCTGAGACTGATGAGTGAATGCAGCCTGTGATGGTGGTACCATGGAGGGGTGGCACAGGGACTTCAAGCTACTGTGGAGTAGGGCGGGTGGGACAGGGGACTGCTGACTTTGAGACATTTGTATATCACTAGCTTCATTTTGACACAGCTTCATCTTGGTGTACCCCAAGGGTGAAGTTGCAGTTGAAGTTTCCAGGCAAAGTTGCCAAAGGTGAATTTACTAGTTAATAGAACAAATCTGCCAATTTATTCGTGAAGGCGAATTTGGTGACTTCACCTTACCTTCACTGGTGAATTAAAATTTTGCAATATCTCTATACCTAATAAGTTTATCCGTGAATATTTACATGTAAAGCAGGCAAAAATTAAAGCAAGGCATCTGCCAGGTATTATGAAGCTAAAAAAGGACGTGATGTCTTTGAGAAACCCACTTGTGAGTGGCAGAGTTTTTTCCTTTTTGTAAATTTCATTTGTTCTCTGAGTACAGCCATGGTCTTGTAATAGCTGATTTTGTTAGTTTTACTATTACAATAATTTAAGAGCTGTAGTGTGTTATTATTTCTTTTATTCAGAATGTTTTGGGGGCCAGAAAAGGCACACCGAGCCACAATTCATTTCTAGGTGTATACTGGAAGCACAGGAATATTAAGTGACTCGCTCTGGGTCTTATAGTGGTGGATAGTGGGTTTTAGACCCAAGTCTGCTGGGTCTTCAAATTTTCAGCTTGGTGCTTTAACCCTCTAGATTATATTGCCTTCTGTGAGAAAAAAAGTGTACATTTCTTCAGAAAAAGAATAAATCTATAGTTTATCTTGTAGCCTTGTAGCCGGCGCAGCCCTCGGGTTCAGGGAGGCGGAGGACTCGAGCCGCCATGGGGCAGCGGGCGTCGCCCCTCAGCTGACCGGGGTTCCAGGAGGCCGGGTGAAGAAGGCAGAAAGCCGCGCAGCCCTCGGGTTCCAGGGAGCGGAGGCTCTGAGCCACTAGCGGACGGGCGCATCTGCCTAGCCGACCGGGGTTCAGGAGGCTGGGTGAAGAAGGCTGAAAGCCGAGCGCAGCCCGAGTTCCAGGGAGGCGGGAGGCTCCGAGCCGCCAGAGGCAGGCGGCGTCCGCCCTAGCCGACCGGGTTCCAGGAGGCCGGTGAAGAAGGCAGAAAGCCGGGCGTAGCCCTCGGGTTCCAGGGAGCGGAGGGGCTCGAGCCGCCTAGCGGGACGGCGGCATCCGCCTAGCCGACCGGGGTTCCAGGAGGCCGGGTGAAGAAGGCAGAAAGGTACGGGCAAAGCCGCAAACCAATCGGAAAGAGACCACTGTCTCTGCCTTGCTTCCGATTGGTGCGCCTTTCCCATTGACTTTAGCTGGACTTGTACAACAGTATTCTGGCCGGGATTTCTGCTGTTTGTTAAATGTTTTGTAATTCCTCCTAAAAAGAGCTGTTTTACCTCTTGTAAAGTGCCCGATTTAAGGGTTGTATTGTAGTTTCTAGTTAGTGATTACAGCCTTTTTGAAATTCTGTGCAGGCTAGACGCTTAGGCGCCTAACCCCCCTTACCCTCCCAGTCTTTTGTTGTGTAAATCCGTAATTTTAGCACCTTATTGCAGATTACTGCAATAAAAGTACCTTACTCACTGCCTTCTCCTCTGTCCCCCACCTTGTAGCCAGCGCAGCCCTCGGGTTCCAGGGAGCGGAGGGGCTCCAAGCGCCAGCAGATGGTGGTGTCCGCCCTAGCTGACTGGGGTTCCAGGAGGCCGGTGAAGAAGGCAGAAAGGTACAGGCAAAGCCGCAAAATTTTTGCCCGCCTCGCCTCCTCCTCGTTGATTCTTTTATACATTTTCTCCCGCCATTTCTCTAATCCACGCCCACATCTATTTCCCTTCCTCTCTTAACCCATACCTAACCTCCACAATGCTACTTTGCTTCCTTTTGCTCCTGAGCCTCTCTTCTCCCCCAATCCCTTATGATAATTATGATATACCCCCTGTCATGATGAATAAGTTAGTGAATACGATCTGCCCACCCCTGCCATCCACACTGGACAACCACCTATTCCTTATTCATTTTGAACCACTTTTACACTGCAATCCCTGGGGTATCCCACATAAAGCCTCTCTAACAATTCAACACTCCCCTAGCACCTTACATGTATCCTGGCTTTATATTAACCCACTATGCCTGTCCATCAGATTATTATGTTATGATAAAATTCACACCTATATAACAGGACCTTCTCCCATCACACAGCGGGCACCCAGGAAGAAGAGGAAACGCTCTGACCACTCACTATCCCTGTCCCTTGGTGCCCTCCTCAAATTAATCTTCTTCCTTCTGATCTGCATTGGTACTATTGAAATAAATCCTGGCCCTATTGAAAGTTTCTTTTCCCTGCTGATCTATCCTCCATAAATGGCCTAAGCTTCTACATTTCAATGCTTGCAGCCTCTTAAAAAGTTCTCCTTAATACAGGCTTGGGTGGCACATACTCTACCTGACTTCCTGGTCATCTCTGAATCTTGGCTCAGACCTACAACAAAAGACAGTGTTGTAAACCTTCCCAACTATCAGCTCTTCAGAGCAGATCGCCCTTCCAGGGGTGGTGGGGTGGCCATATACATTAAGACACCATCTCTGCAACCTGCCTCATCAATACATCCAGACAAAGGAATTTGAATGTTTGTCAATCAAAATATCCCTTCCTAACTTGTCTTCATTTAAATTGATTGGCTACTATAGGCCCCCTCTGCAGGCCTCAAACTACTATCTCACCTAGGGTCAATACTCAATCTAGGCCCTGAAGATACCATCATCCTTGGTGATTTGAATTTAAACTGGCTATCTAATGTATCTGCACCATTGGTAACCTTTGTGACACCTATGGATTTACACAACTAATTAAAAGACCCAACCAGGGTTAACCTGAAAAACTCTAGCAGCAGCTCACTCCTGGATATTATGTTGGTAAACAAGCCTCACTTATATTCACATGCAGGAGTACTACCGAGTGATGTAAGTGATCATTGTCCTATAGCTGGCATAAGATCTACATTCAAACCACCCAATCCTGCAGAATTTGTCCTCAAAAGGTCAAAAAAGAAATTCAACATCTCAGGATACCTCCATGACATGAGTAATACAATATATTGGCAAGATTTCTACCTTACAACCTCAGTTGAAACAGCTCTCCAGACCTTAAAGGACATTATCACTAATGCTCTCAATATTCATGCACCAATCACCAGTATCAGAACTAAAGCAAGATCCTGCCCTTGGTTCACTACTGATCTTAAGCAGCCTTGTTAACCAGAGACAAACTGTGGAAAAAGGCAAGAAAACAAAGGATACCAGAGACTGGCTAAATTTCAGAAAAGCAAGGAATTCATGTACAAAACAAATAAGAACATGCCAAAGCTGCCTACTACAGAGCTGAATTAGATCCCCCTACAAACTCCAACCAGACTCTGGGGTACTATAAAAGGAATTCTGGGCCAAAACTCTACTCCTGCCTTAACCTCCAAACTGCTACTAAATGATACAGAAATTACGAGCAAACAAGAAACCTAAATACCTTCAATGACCACTTCACCACAGCTGGCCTAGCATTTGACTCATCACCTGCAAATCTCCTGAGATCTTCCTTGAACCTTCAATCACTGTGGGACAAAGGCTACTTCAACTTTTTCCTTCAACCCAATATCCTTGAAAGAAGTAGAAGACCTCCTCTCTAATTTAGATACTTCTAAGAGTGCAGGTACAGACTCCCTGGATCCCTACTTCCTTAAAATTGCATCACACGTCTTATCTGCCCCCCTCACTCATCTCTTCAATCTTTCCCTAACTACTGGATCCATTCCCTCCACTTGGAAAATAGCTCAAGTAGTTCCACTACTTAAATCTGGTGATCCCATGGACCTCAACAATTACAGGCCCATTTCCATCTATCAGTACTATCCAAGATGCTCGAAAAATTAGTAAACTCACAATTAAGGGACTATCTGAATAACAATAACCTCCTAAATTCAGCACAATCGGGATTTAGATCAAGGCATAGCACCATTTCTGCCCTAGCCAAAGTAACTAACGATTGGCAGATTGCCTTGGATAAGAAGAACAGTACCTGTGCTGTGTTCCTGGATTTGAGTAAAGCATTTGCACAGTGGATCATGAATCATTAATCACCTCCCTTAGCTCACTAGGACTGGATTCTCTCTCACTCAACTGGTTTAAGTGCTACCTATCAGATAGGTCACAACTTGGTAAAAATGGAAATTACCTATCCACCTTAAAACCACTGCTAAGAGGTGTACCATGAGGCTCTATTCTTGGCCCCATCCTCTTTGCCATTTTATATTAATAATATCGATGCCAACCTCACTCAATCTAACATTCATCTGTTTGCTGATGATACTGTATATATGTCAGCAATCCCTCATTACCTAAAGCCTGTGAGCTGTTACAATCTGAATTCTCCATCCTGCAACACAATCTACTGGAAAAAAACTACTTCTAAATGCCAAAAACAAAAGCTATGTTCTTTTGCCACGAAGAGTTGCTCTGCCACTACCCCATCACCCACCACCCTACAATTATCCACCCTACTTGGAGAAGCTGGAATTTGTTGATAACTTCAAATACCTTGAGTCTGGATTGATAATAGGGCTTGACTATTCTGTCCATATTGAAGAGCTACTAAAAAACTGAGACAAAGGCTTGGTCTATTTTTTAGAATAAAACACTACCTTAACAGAGACTCCAAAAAAAGATTAATCCAGGCATCATTCCTATCCCTCATTGATTATGCTGACTTTCTCTATGGCCATTGTTCACTCCCCCTCTTAAATAAGCTGGACACCCTGTATCATAGATCCATCAGATTTATTACTGACCTTCCCTCCAGCACCCATCATTGCTCTCTTTATATGGCAGTCAACTGGACATCACTACAACACAGAAGAAATAGGAATGCTGCAATCTGGATATTCAAAGCTTATCAGGCAAACTACCCACCTATATCACAGACTGTTTACCCGAATTACTTCTAGGCCATACACCTTAGGATCAGTAAACTCATCATACTAAAGGTCCCCAATGCCTGCACCCGGTTTGGGAGGGCCGCTATTAGCCACTCACTAGCAGTTGCATGGAACTCACTCCAAAAATCCATGAAGCTAAATAGCCTCTTACCTTTAACATTCTTCAAAAGATTATTCTCCACCCTATTTCCAGAGCTCTGAAATTGCTTTTATAAGGCCTAATCCCTACCCTACCTACCTCCCACCCCTTTTCCGTGTTCCATTATGTTAGTTCTACTTCTATTTTCCAGTCACCTGATATACTCTCATAAAAGCCAATTAGGCCCTATAATTTATATATTATGCCTGCTATACCCATTGTCTCCTTTTTCTTACAGGTTAACATAGAAACATAGAAACATAGACTTTGACGGCAGATAAGGACCGCTAGGCCCATCTAGTCTGCCCATTTCCCTACCTACAGGATAGGCTGCAGATCCTATTTAACCAACAGCCTATATCTTCCTGCCCCCCCACAAGAATTGCCTTATGTCTGTCCCATGCATTCTTGAAATCTCCCACAGTTTTAGACTCCACAACTTCCTCAGGAAGGCTGTTCCGCCATCCACTACCCTCTCTGTGATATAATACTTCCTCACATTGCCCTAGACAGCCTCCTTCTATCTTTAAATTGTGTCCCTTGTTCTTGCAAGTCTCTTTTTCTGAAAGATGCTACCCTCTTGGACTTTGTTGATTCCCTTGAGGGTACTTGAAAGTTTCTATCATGTCCCCTCTCCCTTCTTTCCTCAAGGGTATACATATTAGCTCCTTTAGTCTCTCCTCATCCGGCTTCTCTTGCAGACCCTGCACTATTTTAGTTCCCTCTTCTGGAATGCCTCTATCCTATGTCCTTGAGGAGATGGGGTCTCAGAACTGGACACAGTATTCCAGATGGTCTCACCAACTGTCTGTACAGAGGGATAACAACTTCCCTGTTTTCTGCTGCTGATGCCTCTCCCAATACATCCCAGTATACCCCGGCCCTCCCTACTGCCTTCTCACATTGCTTGCTAACCTAAGGTCATCTGATATGATTACCCCCAGGTCCCTTTCCTGTTTGTTGTTGTTACTACCTCCCCACCATTGTGTATTCTTCCCCTGGGTTCTTGTTTCCCAGGTGCATTATTTTGCACTTTTGCATTGAATCCTAGCTGCCATCGTCAGACCATTCCTCCAACCTTGCCAGTCCTTTTCATCCTTTCCGCCTCCTTGTGTATCAACCCTGTTGCAGATCTTTGTGTCATCTGCAAAAGGTATACTTTTCCTTCAGTCCCTCTGCAATGCCACTGATGAAGACATTAAAAGGACTGGACCAATACTGAACCCTGCGGTACCCACTAGTAACAGCCCTTTCTTCAAGTGGACTCCATTTACAATTACCTTCTGTGTCCTGTTGTCCAGCCAATGTTTTACCTAGGCTACCACCCTGGGACCCACTCCCAGGCTGGTTAATTTGACTAATAATCTTTTGTGTGGGACTGTGTCAAATGCCTTGCTAAAGTCTAGGTAGGCCATGTCCACAGCCCCTCCTGGTCTACTACTTTGGTCACCCAGTCAAAGAAATCTATTAGATTAGTCTGACATGACCTTCCGCTGTGAACCCATGCTGCCTTGGATCCTGTGCTCCACTGACCTCTAGGTACTCAACTATTCTTTCCTTCAGAGTGACTCCATCACTTTCCCTACCACAGAGGTCAGACTGACAGGTCTGTAGTTTCCTGCCTCTGTCTTGGTCCCACTTTTGTGAAGGGAATCCATCCGCCTTCCTCCAGTCTCGGGTACCACCATCCTCCCATGATTTATTAAAAAGAGTAGCCAGTGGTTTCACTAGTTCCTTCCTTAATTCTTTTAGAATTCTGGGGTGAATTCATCAGGACCCATTGCTTTGTCCACCTTCAGTTTTGGGTTCTTGCAGAACCCTTTCTTCTGTGAAAGGACTGGGATCGACCCCCTATCAAGAGTGCTTCTGTTAATTGGATTAGGCACTTCCTCCTCCTCTTTTGTGAATACTGAGCAGAAATATTGCGTTCGTATTCCTGCTTTCACTGTCCCCCTGCCCACCCACCGTTTATTCTATTCAGCCTCACTATCCTCCCTTTGTTCTTTCTATGCTCGCTGATGTACCTATAAAAGGTTTTATCCCCTTCTTAACTGAGTTGGCTATCTTTTTCCTCAGTTTGGGCCTTGCTATTCTGACCTCCCTCCTGCTTCTTTCTGCCTTAACTGGTACAGCTCTCTGTCCTGCTCCTTCTGTGTTTCCTTATACTTCTGGAATGCTATCTTTTCTTCCTGACTTTCACAGCCACCTCTCTTGAGAACCATAGTGGCTTTTCTTTCATTTGATTTGTTTTTTTACACAAAGGCTTGTTGCCTCTGTGATGGCAGTTTGATAATTCCCAATGTTGCTCCACACCTCCTTCTAGCCTGTTTGCTGAGTGCTTTTCTGAGGCACTCTCCCATCTTGCCAAAGTCAGCCTCCTCAAAGTCCAGTACCCTCACTTTTGTATCGCTTGACTCTGTAGCTGAGTTTAATGAACCACACTGCTTGATGGTCACTTGTCCCCAGATGGCAACCCACTTCTAGATCTGAGATCCTCTCACTGCCCCCGTTTGAGTATGAGGTCTAAGATTGCTCCCTCCAGTGGGTTCAGACTACTGTCTAATGCCTGCCACCTGTAGGCGTCAAGAATGGCCCTGCTCTTGGATGTCGCTGCAGCAAATGTGCTCCAGTTAACATCTGGCATATTCAGGTCTCCATCAACAGTATCTCCCTTTCTCTGCCATTCTAAGAATGCCTTCCATCATATCCTTGTCCATTCCTTCCCCTGACATGGGGGTCTGTACACAACCCTATCAGATTGTGGTGCCCTTCCAGTCTCAAGGTGACCCACAGTGCCTCCTCTCCTCCTGTTTACTCTTTTGTTCAGTTGCTTTATCCCTTCCTTTACATAGAAGCTACTCCTCCCCTCTTTTCCCCTGCCTGTCTCTCCTGTAGGTTGTACCTGGTATGTTAACATCCCAGTCATGGTTCTCTGTGTACCATGTTTCTGTGACTGCTTTCGATATCCAGGCATCCCTCTTCCATTAAGGCCACCAGCTCAGGGAGCTTGTTGCCCAGACTACAGGCATTGGTACTCATTACCCTCCATTTCCTGATGGCCTTACCCTTTTGCCCCATCCCTGTCCTTCTTGCCTTTGTCACTTTCTCCATTTACCCTGCCCTTCTCCCTATCGACACCTCCATGTTGGTGTTTGCCACACTTACTACCATGATTGTTTGGGGGCTAGGTTTTCCTGCTCCTTTCAGTGCCTCCCCTTGGCTGGTTAAAAGCTGCCAATGAAGCATTTAAACCCTATCACCTAGGATCCTGGTTCCCCTCCGGACAGATGCAGCCCATCATGCCAGTAGGCTTGCATCACTCCAGTGACCCCAGTCCCCAATGAAGCCAAATCCTGAGCTTCACACCAGTTTTTCAACCACTGATTGAACTCATGGTACGGGAACACCCTAGCCTCTCCTATGCCATAGATGGGTAGCACCTCCGAGAAGGTTACCGTGCGTGCTACTTGACTAAGGCCCCTCCCCAATTCCACAAACTCTTCCTGCACTTCTCTAATCCCTTTCTTAGCCAGGTCATTTGTCCCTAAGTGGACAATGATATCCAGCTCCCTCTCCTGTGCAGCTGCTCCAGCAATCCTGAGGATTCGCTCCCTGTCCCGCCAAGCCATGGCGCCAGGCAGGCACCTTACCTCCCTCTCCCCTTCCTTGCCCAGTTCTACCTTCCTAACAATGGAGTCCCCACCAGGAGTTGTTTTCTTCCCTGCAGGGTCCCTGCCACCCTCCTGTGGGTCTCCTTTGTGGAGGTTCCCAGCATCCTCCTTGGTCTCCACTGTAGGTGCCTCCATAGAGGAACCACACTTTGCCAGAATGGCATAGGAATTGTGGAGGGTACAACTGGAGGGCTGTGCCTCAGTTACACCACCCTCACCCTCTCTGAGCCCACTGTGGTCCAACCGCTCCTCTTTCTTGGCAACCTCTGAGGCAACGGCAGTGGCACTGGTGGTCCCTGGATGGAAGAGGAGGTCCCACAAATCCTGGCCAACTCAGCCTGGAGATGAGCAACCTCCTCCCTCAGCCCAGAGGTGCCTGCAGATGGGACAACAATGCATCCTCCAGAACATCTCCCGGAAGACTGCTGCTCCACAGCCACTGCACTGCACCACTCCAATCATGTCTTATTTCTGGCCCTTAACTGTTTGCAATCCTTACTCTTTCCTCTGTTTTTTTCTCTCTCCTTACTTTCTGCCTGTGTGTCCCTTTAAGCTCCTGATTGTCCTGTTCTGAGACAAGAATATCCTATATTTCTCAGTAGACCGCTTACTTGTTCAGAGGCAGACCTCCAGCAACTAGGGGGGCCGGAGGCTACTCTTGCCCTTCTAGGATGGTGGGTCCTTGGTGGTTCTGTGATCACTACTTCCTGCCCCTAAACAGGAAGTTCCTGTTGTCAGTCAAATCCTGTGCCTATAAAAATAGAACTAGCTTTGGGTGGGAAGGAAGGCAATATAGTCCCAGTAGAGAAGTTCAGTCACACAGCAGTCCTTTCTCCTGGAGTCTTCTGCCAAGCTATTAGCAGAATCTTTCTAAGGCAGTCTTTAAATGTGGCTTCCTTCTAGCTAAGCCACTCCCCCTACTTACCAGATCTTTCTACAAGTAATTTAAACCTCACAACAGTTAAGTCCTTTCAGTCACCTGAGATTTACACCTAGATGACTTTTCAGTTAAGTTAACCCAAACACACCCTTTTTTTTGTTTTGTATGTTAGTTTTTTTACCCTAAATTAAAGGTCTAAATACAAAAGTTCTTCTACTTTAGTCCCAGCAGAGAAGTTCAGTCACACAGCAGTCCTTTCTCCTGGAGTCTTCTGCCAAGCTATTAGCAGAATCTTTCTAAGGCAGTCTTTAAATGTAGCTTCCTTCTAGCTAAGCCACTCCCCCTACTTACCAGATCTTTCTACAAGTAATTTAAACCTCACAACAGTTAAGTCCTTTCAGTCACCTGAGATTTACACCTAGATGACTTTTCAGTTACCCATTCAGTTCAGTTAACCCAAACACACCCTTTTTTTTGTTTTGTATGTTAGTTTTTTTACCCTAAATTAAAGGTCTAAATACAAAAGATCTTCTACTTTAGTCCCAGCAGAAGTTCAGTCACACAGCAGTCCTTTCTCCTGGTGTCTTCTGCCAAGCTATTAGCAGAATCTTTCTAAGGCAGTCTTTAAATGTAGCTTCCTTCTAGCTAAGCCACTCCCCCTACTTACCAGATCTTTCTACAAGTAATTTAAACCTCACAACAGTTAAGTCCTTTCAGTCACCTGAGATTTACACCTAGATGACTTTTCAGTTACCCATTCAGTTCAGTTAACCCAAAACACACTTTTTTTGTTTTGTATGTTAGTTTTTACCCTAAATTAAAGGTCTAAATACAAAAGTTCTTCTACTTTAGTCCCAGCAGAGAAGTTCAGTCACACAGCAGTCCTTTCTCCTGGAGTCTTCTGCCAAGCTATTAGCAGAATCTTTCTAAGGCAGACTTTAAATGTAGCTTCCTTCTAGCTAAGCCACTCCCCCTACTTACCAGATCTTTCTACAAGTAATTTAAACCTCACAACAGTTAAGTCCTTTCAATCACCTGAGATTTACACCTAGTTGACTTTTCAGTTACCCATTCAGTTCAGTTAACCCAAACACACACTTTTTTTTGTTTTGTTTTGTATGTTAGGTTTTTTACCCTAAATTAAAGGTCTAAATACAAAAGTTCTTCTACTTTAGTCCCAGCAGAGAAGTTCAGTCACACAGCAGTCCTTTCTCCTGGAGTCTTCTGCCAAGCTATGCCAAGTTAAATGGTTTTACTGTGCCTTGTATATATGTAAATTGTTGTATATTATCACTTTATGTCATTGTACTACTGTTTATGTTATTCGTGTCTATGTAAAAATACTTGTACTCTTATTTGTATGACCACTCAGGTCCATCTTGCAAATGAGCTACGCTCAATGATGTTCGCCTGACTAAATAAAGATTTTGATTGATTGATTGATTGATTATCATTGAAATACCTTGGAATCCTTAAGAAATTAGATTTTCTAATATCACAGTACCGGAATTTTATTGAATTTTGTTAGTGGCAGTCTGAAAAGCAATGGTGAAAACTTACTAGATGAATAAACAAAGCAAATGTTATACACGCAGCATGTCTTTTTGTAACACATTAAACACAGTGGCCCAGATATTCAAAAGGGTTGTACCATGCACAACCCACTGATGTGCCCCGGCGTGATATTCAAAAGGGAAAAGTGCGCTGCACAAATCCGATGCGCCCGGAGCGCATCAGTAATGTATCTGAGCACAGGTGTAGGGGGTGCTCATGCATAACCTACACAGCCCGATATTCAGCCTGGGATGTGCAGAGTTATGCATGCGCAACCTCTACCTGGGCCTGCACAAAGTTACGCCCCCAAAAAAAGGAACAAGTGATGGCCACCCACAGGTGAGCTGCCACATTGCAGGGCACAACACAGCAGCTGCCACCTGTGGGTGGCCACCCGAGTTCCTGCCGCATCTGGCGGCACCCCCCCATGCCCCATTGCGGGCATCCATGTAGCGAACTTCCCCCAAGTCCAATATCCCTGGTGGCCCAGTGGACTGATTGTTGCCTGATCGTGGGCATCTGTACCTCATCAAATACCCTAAGACCCTGGTGGTCTAGTGTACCCCACCCACCCACCCACTGGCCCCCCGCCCGCTCCCCCTGTCAGCTGGCGGGCGGTAGCACCCACCCGCCTGCTGCCCGCCACCCCACCAACTGACAGCTCGGTGAGGGCTGCCGCCCCGTGGTTCCGCCGTGAGCAATGGGCGTGCAACTTCTATTCTCTCAGTCAGATATGTGAATGAATTAATTCACATATCTGGACAAGCAAGTCTGATATGGCTACTGCAGCCTTTAGCTCATGCTGAACCAATGGAAATGCAACCCTACCGGCTATCAGTCGATGAAGCGACAGATGGTGAGTGCTGCAGCCTGCTGGCTGGCGGGGGTGGGCGGTGGGGAGGCTCCAGTGGGCGGGTGGGGTGAGGGGGTACATTAGACCCCAGGGTCTTAGGGTATGTGATGAGGTACAGATGCCCATGATCGGGCAGCAGTCAGTCCACTGGACCACCAGGGATATTGGACTTGGGAGGGTTCTATTACTGATGTCCACAATCGGGCACATAGAGGTCCAGTGGACCACCAGGGATATTGGACTTTTTTTGTTTTACACGGATGCCCGCGATCGGGCTGCAGGGGGTGTCGGTCCCCGACGGCTGCTGCCTGGCAGGGCGCCAGGCACAAGTCCTCAGGGATTGGCGCACCTGCATGCTAATGGCATGCAAATGGGGCCATAATAAGATGCAAATGGCCCCCTGTGTGCCTTGCATAAATTATGGCCCCATTTGCATGTCTCCTTTTGAATATCGCAGGTGCTGTGCATGGCACAATGACACTTGCGCCAGCGCATCTCCATGCTCCACTCTGGCCACTTGTGCTGGCGCAATACCACTGCTCCATGCACAGTGGGGGTAGCCAGGGTGCGATATTCAAAGCTGCTGTGCCATAGCGCAGCTCCGTTGAACATCGCCCAGGCCACACCCCTGCGCAACAAAGCTGAGCTGCGCCCAGGCTTGCACTACAGCCTGGCGCAGTTTGAATATCCGGGCCAGTAACTAAAATAATCAATTGCCAATTTAGTTGATGTGAACACCTCCATATTAATTGCAGCTAGTCTTCCCATGACATCACTTGGTATTGCTGTTTAAAATTATATGGCAGGAGCCTTGTTTTAATGCATGGCCAATGTACATATGAAAATCCCTGGACTGCTAAGATCTACAGGAAAGCGCCATGGGCCATGCCTTGTTCAAAAGAGTTTTTCATGGGCTTTGACACTTACAAAGGTCCTGCACACATTACTTCCTCTAAAAAGCATCACAAGTAACACCGCTCCATACAATAGACTGTGCATTATATTTATTGCCCAGATCCTCGACAGAATAAAAATAATCTTTAAACTCTGACCATTCCTAGCAAATGCATGGTATGTATTTCTGAAGGTAGTGAGCTACATAGAAGAGCTGAATGATAGGGGAAAATGCCACAGTATCAAGTGACTGAAAGAGTTACTGATGCATCAGAAAAAAATACATTGTAGGATGGAATTTCAAAGAGTAGCCCTGTGTCAATCCCATTTTTTTGCACAGCTGCACCAAACACTTGTGTCGCAACTGCTCCCGATTTTAGTACATTGGGCGCAGTTACGACAGTTTTCCCACTTTGCAGCTGCTTGCGCCACATTTGGCTCAAGCCCTGTGAAAAGGATACGCGGGACTGATGCAAGCTAGACCAGCAAATAGCTGGTCTAACTTGTGGCCGTTGGTGCACAAGATAGAAAAACCCGATTGCCGGCTGGAAAAATGGTGTAAGCCCCATGAGCCAAATGATCGGCACAGCAGGGGTTTGCAATATTCTCGGGGCTTTAAAAATCCAGCCCCATATGTTATTTAAAGCAATATTTGATTGATATTTCTGTATTAGCTAGGCCCATATTCTGTGCTATGCGTGGCTTTTCCGTAAATGGTAACAGGATGATAACAAGATCACTGTCCTTTAGACTTCATCTGTTCTTGCTGCTGATCTTCATGAGATGTCATTGTAATTCTGTTTGTGACATCACAATCTGTTGCCATGAAAATACCTATCGTGCCACAGGTGGAGGCTCATGGCTTCATGTATGCAGAAGCAGACAAAGCAGATGTCAAAGGAACAAATATCCTGCTGTCATGGGTAGCCCCCCAAAATGTGGGGTCTACCTGTATGGGCTGTCGGACACCTGCAACAACCTCTGCAGACCTTGATCTCTGCTTCACCCTACAGGTCCCTTATTCATGAACTGCAACTCCTGGGGACCAGAACGGCACTTCAGAAGCATGCCAGCAGGAGTCTATGGCAGGAGTCAAGTCACAGCTCCCTTGGACCTTGTAGCTGCCACCGCACAGCACTGACCCAAAATCTCAGCCCAGACTGATCACAGAAAAGCACCATCAGCACACAGCTGTACCCTGATGCCCAAGGAGGCAGCAGGTCAGGCATGAAAATCTTCAGCACCAGAGCACCCTCCACACTCACAGTTTGGAGCAGAGACAGAGAAAGGGTGAGTGGCTCTACTGCCGATTCTTCACTCTGTGGCCCCAACTACACCACGTGCAATTTGTTCATAATGCAGGGCAGTCTCCTGACTCCAGGGTAGCTGACAAGTCCAGGACATATGAGCCACAGGCCCTCGGAGTACTATATAAAGCAACAGGAGGCTCCTCACATAGACTGAATGAAATGTCAGTCATTCTACACAAAGCCCTCTGACACTGTAGGACTGCTGGAAGATATCAGAGGCCCACAGTTTTTGCCCAAGAGTTTGGACCAATCATCAGCTTAGGTTTGCAAACAATACATTCAAAACATGGCTCAGGCTCTCAATACATGGCTTACCTGGGTACTTTCTGACCAATTAGCGATCAGCATCTGAACTCTATGAAAAGGAGTGGAGCCAAGGATCTGGTCTTAGTTTTGCTCCCCCAGCCTGAGAGGAAGACTGAGAGACAGAGACTGACTCACTACTAGTGAACTGTAGTTCTGGTAGACCACAAAGTGTGTGCACACTTAGATCATTTGGAGAAAGCATTTCCAAGTTGGAGTGGAGCAGGAAAATAAGAGTTTATATGGAGCCAGGCAGCCTTGTGCTGAAAGAACTTTTCCCAAATGGTGAGTGACTGCAGCTTCACCAGTTGGGATTGACTGAGGGCCAGTGCCTGATTGACAGGTTTTGTGGAGCCACATCAGAAGCATCATCTAATTATGTCCTGCTGCAGTGATCCAGCTAGTGACTGTGCTGAGAGTAAAAGTAAGATTGTCCCCATGTTATTGAAGGGTAGTGCACCTGAGGATCGGAGAGCTGATGAGAATTAGGTAGACAGTTTCAGAGAAGATGGCTACTTCTTCCAAGTGCAGCTTCCCATGCAACCCTACTACTGAAACAGGAAAGAACTGGTATCCATTTTGTAATCCTAAGGGGTTACAGATGTACACACTGAAGCTGTAAAACTGTGAGTAATGAGCAGAGTTTAGGTCCTGCAATCAGAGGTTTAGACAGTTGGGGGGGGGGGGGGGGGATATTACTGGTCTGGCCTAAGCCATCCATTTGATAGGCCCAGGTAGAAGACCTGTGGATGCCAATGGACCCATCCCATGGATTACAAATAGAGAGCCCTTTAATTTGTTTGCGTGTTTGTTGTGTCGACATTTAAAAATCTTGCCATGTCAACCAGCCATGCTAGCAGCAACTTCAGCCCAGTGAAGTATTCACTGCAACAGTGACGGAGCTCTCAAGGCTTTTGGGTGGGAAAAGCCAGGTACACCCATTCTAATGTTGTTGGACTGGCGGCATGGGCATGTGTGTGGGAGTTCTTAAAGTATAAGACTGATTACTGCTACCCCTTTTATGATCATTTTGCTTGTTGTCCTTTGTCTTTTCCTCCCCTTCCTTTAAGAAAAGTGTTATTTGGTTTGTATCATTCCTCCTTTTGGGGGATATTAGTGTAGTACTGTACTTGCTGCATGGAGGGATTGAATGTGCCTTGGAAAAACAGTACTTATTGGGGGACAATAGCCTTGTCAGCCTTTAGGTATTACTTACTGCTACCCAAGGTGTAGGCATCTTATCAACAAAAGACCAACACCAACTAAAAATCCAGGCTGGCTCCCTCAAAAAAGGGAGAGGAGGACCCCAAGGCCTCCATGCAGAGTCTACATATGCAAGATAGCCCTAAAAATGAAGGCAATACCATTACAAAAAGAAATGTGAAAATTGTCTCTCAATGCAAAACATATTCAGTAAGTATCAGTAGCTCACAAAATATGGTTCTGTATCTGTTTCCTGGGTTTGCTGGAAAATTAATAAAATATATTTGCTGGTAGTTAACATACCATTTGCTGGTTCAGTGGGAAACTTGGTATGGAGTGCTTGTGCAACATAAGTTGAGAAGTAGCAGGTAAGAGCTTGGAAGTGTAAGTTACATTGTGACAGGATGCTTATTACTACAGTATTTGTTGCACTTCAGCAGTAAGTAGTTTGGATGCTTATGCAGCATAATCTTGGCCATTCATAATCTCTGTCCCCATAACTAGGATTATCACACTTTTGAGGAACTGTGAGGGCACAAAAACCTTCTCAAGAGAATTCGAACCACAGAGGTACTGCAGTAAAAAGTTCCCTTGGGCTAAATGTATCTTAGGGAAGATGCCTCTAAGAAAAGAGAGGTGCTGCTGGAAGAGTAGCAGATGGTAGGGCGAAGAAGAGAAGAGATAAAATAATTCTTGGGACATATGCTTTAGTGCCTGGTGAGGATATATAAGAATTGCTACTGCCTCACCAAACCCCAGGCATAGCCTGCTCAAGAATTATTGTTCTTATGGCAGGAGACAGAGAATACAGGGACGGTAACGTCCTACAGAAGCCCGCCTTAAAAAATACATTTATATCTTTCATTTATTATCAGTTATTCTTTCAGCTCTCCTGCTCCACATTCCTTTTGGTAGGTAGGTTGCCCCCCTTTCACTCCTCATTCCTTTTGACAGGTTGTCCCCCTCCCACTCCTTATTGCTTTTGATAGGTTGCCCCCTCACACTCTTTGTCCCACTCCCACTCCTTATTCATTTTGATAGGTTATTTCCCTCCCACTCCTCATTCCTTTTGATAGGTTGTCCCCTCCCACTCATTGCCCCACTCCCACTTCTCATTCATTTTGATAGGTTGTTTCCTTCCCACTCCTCATTTCCTTTACTAGGTAGTTCCTTATTTTGGTTTAGTATCCCAGATTTTATAAGCAGTTACCATGATTGGCCATTTGGGGCATTGATGGCTATGTCTATAAGATTTTACTGGTGCCAGTCTGGAATAGCTTGGGAAGAGAAAAAGTTTAATATTTTTTTTCTAGTAAATATTTATGGAATCACTGATTTGTTAGGTAACATGATTTTTTTCTTATTGGAACAGGTCCAACATAGACATCTCACATAATTTTCTTAGTATACATGTTTAGGATTACACAAACCCCAGTGTCAATTGCCTCTGTTCTGAATTAACAGGGGATTCATGACTTTCAGCTCTAAGTAGAAATCATCAGTTTTAAAGCAAAATTCGGTTTCTTTGCAGACAGAGCAGGTCCACTCATGCCAAGCAAATAATGAACATGTTTTTACAAAGCATCCTTTTTTTCATTAAATGAGACTTGTCTGATCTCTGCAGGTTAATACAGACTGCAGACATAGAAACAGTATTCCAGATTGGAGTGGTACACCGATATGAGTGTGCCACACCTGAGGCCCCGCTACCAAATTTTCATGTGGGCCCCTTACACCACAGTCTAATCCTAGGATAAGCCCAGGAACAATAATGGTCTGAGATGACCTGCCTAGATATGTTCATGGCCAACCACATCATCCCTCAGTACACCTTTTGAACTGGCTGGGGAACAAACTTGACATGTCCCATGACTCATATTCATTCCAAAAAGGCATGTGTTTACATGTTTGTATGAGTTCAGTCAAGGCTTTCTGGGACATTTTAGGCTTCTAAGACTCTACAGTAGCCCATATAGCAATTTACTGGAGAATGGCCGCACCAAATGTCTTTGCTCTCTACCATGGATCCTGCTGTGTGCTGCCTATGCAATGATGTTACTCTTCAATACAAGTCTCGGAAAGGGGGCAGCTCCAGCATTTCTGTCATACTGTCATGAATTTCTCGTGAACACTTCGAGTGAAAAAGTATATCCAGGGTCCAGTCTTATCATCAGGAACCTGAATAAGCATTTGTTTAAATTCATTATTGCAACTGAAAAATAAACTATTTATTGATTTATTGAAAACTTTGGTAATTCATTTGAGCACAGGTGCTCATTTTTAAAGGTTCCATGTCAAATACATAGCCACAAAAAAAAAAACATTACAAGTACAAGAAGCAGTTTTGGGAAAAAAAATCCAAACAGATCGTTGCATAAAAAGCCACAGGTAATGTACCAAAAACCAAAGTTGTTTGCCAGTTACATCTGCATTGGACTGTAAAGGCAGATTAAAAGAGTTCTTCAGCTGGTTAACCTCGGGGAGATCAGTGGTGCATCAGGCAATTTGTTTAACTAGTCACCCTGATAGCGAAGGGCCACTTGCCCAGCTGAGTACACCTGAAAGCAGGCTAAAGAGCATTCCTGGCTATGTTTCCGGTGTAATATTGGTTGGAGCCAGTGTGAAAGCAGTTTGTTAAAGGAGGGGATGTTAGGCACAAGAGTACCTTTTTAGCTAGTAAAACAGGCCTGGAGCTGATAGCCAGTTAGTGAGTGTGTAAAGGGTACAATATGAGTGTGGTTTTCTGCACCAAGTACAAAGCGGCACATCTTATTACAGATCAGCTTTACTCTGTCTAGTACCGTGTCACAGGAAGCTGCCTAGACAGGGAACCCATAATCTATAAGTAATAGAATAGAGTTGGCTACCGTAAGGCATCTAGCATCCCCAGTGAGATTGTTCCTGTTCTGGTACAGGGCACATGGTCTTCTGTTAACTGTGGCCACCAGATTAACAACATGAGATGCAAAAGATAAGGTGTCATGCAATGTTACTCCAATGTATTTGAAGTCTCCACCTGTTCAAGGTGATCTCCTTGACCATTACTGATGACAAAGGGTAGAACTTTACTCTTCCATGAGACATTAGAGAAGAGCATGGTCTTTTTTTGTAATTGAGGACCACTTTGTTGTTGGAGAAGCAGTTTTCAAGTGACCTAAAGTTATTTTGGAGAGTAGCAGTAAGACTGTGAAGGTCAGGGTTTTTGGAGTAGATGACTGCATCATCAGCATAGAGGGGAGTGTTGGCTGTCTGGTAAGCATCAGACAGTTGAATTATGAAGAGGCCAAATAGGAATAGGTCCATCATGGAGCTCTGGGGGGCACCAGTAGATACTCCCCTAATGTCAGACAAAGATTTGTTGATCTTCACCTGCTTGGTGAGATAACTGTGAAACCAGTCAACTGTGTTCTATGACAAACCAAGGCAAAGGAGTTTGCTAAGTAGCAGCTTATGGTTGAGCAGATCAAAGGCTTTAGTAAGGTCAGTGTATATATAGCTCCAACTAGGTCACAATTGTCAAGGGCCTGATGAACAAAGTTTGTGTATTCCAACAGTGCTGTGTTGGTGCTGTGGAGTTTCCAGAAACTAAACAGATGTACACAGTGCACACTGTATTGTTTGAGGTACAGTATGCAACAAGTTGGTCAGAGATTATTCTCTTGAGGGCCTTGGACGGGAGGGATGGAAATGGATTTGTAACTGGCAAGGCCAGTGCGATCTCCACTTTTGAAAACTGGTGTCACCAGTGTGAATTTCCACTTCTCTAGGAACGGCAAGTAGCAGGGAACTGTGAAAAATTCTAGAGATGGGGTAGGAAAGTTCTTCTATTGCCAGGGCAAGAAGTTTCATATCAACCAAGTCACTACCATACCTAGTTTTGCCGAGTACCCTACTGATGTATTTTAAGGTGTCTTTAAGTGGAACAGCCTTAAAATAAAATTTGGGGTACCTTGGTTCAGAGCCCAACATCTGGGAGGCTTCAAGACCTGGTTCCCTTCAGGGAAGGTTTAGGCGGGCTCAGTGAATGTGTCAGAACTGAGGTCAGTAAAAGCTATGTTGAAGTAACTGGCAATTTTGGTGGCATCAGAGGCCTCTGGATCCTCCACCATAAGCATTTGAGGAGTGGAGTTGCCAAGGAGCTCTGAGTCATTGCCCAAAATCTTTTGCCATTGCTCCAGTTCTGGGTCTGCTAGTACTTACAGAAATCAGATTTGGCCTTTCTAATCATACTAGAGCACTTATTGTGAGCTTCCTTGTACATTTGCTGGTGGACAGTGGACTCTGTTTCCCTAGCCAGTGCCCATAGAGTGTCCCTCTCCTTCATGTACAGTAGGCAAGGAGTTCAGAGATGATCCATAGATGGTGTTCCTTTTGCCTTGCATTTTTTAAAGGGTGCAAATTTATCACAGACAACTGTAAACTCAGATGGAGAATTCTACGGCTATCAGGACTGACATCTAAGACGCTCCAGTAAATTTTAAGCAAATAAGATTTGAATTCTGGCACCTTCATTTTATTTAGGATTCAGCTGGCGATCCAGGTGGTTAAATATGCATCAAAACATTTTCTTTTAATGAGATGCTTTGCTGAGCTAGACTTTCACATTGTATACAATGGTAAAACATTGTCTTATTGCATGCTTTAATTTGAAAAAAGAAAAAAAAATGCAGAGTTCTCCTATGTCCTGATTTGGCATTCCACTGTGATGAGGACCAGATGTGAAAGGCAGCTCTTTGGCCAGTTGCATACAGAAGGTCAAGCACAAAGCTCACCCTTCACTGCAGATAAGACCCAGATAAGTTTCTGCAACAGCAGCGCCAGGCATTAGACATCAAAGACCTTTTGCTGCTTCAACAAAACACATTTTTTTCCTCCAGGTAGCTGTTTATAGTCTACAAAATCCAGCACCAGAATATGTCAACTCTGGTTATTCGGCCCCTAAATTTTTTTTTGAAACTCAAGTTTATTGTGATTCAGATAAGCATAAAGCAATACAGTAAAACATGGCCAAGATGTAACAATATAATAGTGAGCACTCAGGATAGGTAAAGATAAATACTTCCGGAAATTAAATATCTCCTGGCTAACAATAAAACACTGACTAAGCTGGAAATATCAAGAAGCAATAAGCATACAAACACATATGATTAAATAATGAAAGAAAGGAAGAATAAACCTTAAATGAGATAACACAGAACACATGGACCTGCCCTCCATGACTGGTTTTATCAAGATAAGTTAAGTCTATGACAGATTGCAGTATAATGAAAAACAATCAAGAGTCTCTAAAAAAAAAGGAGAAAGATGAAACTAATATTAAGTTGAGTGTGCACACCACAAAATTAGCAAAAGGGTAGGAAATACATTGGAAGAGTACAAATAGGACAGAGTGTCAGCAAGGGAATCCACCCACTATCCCATTCAGCAATGGAAGGATAATTCCAAAAGCGAAACGGAAGCGCTGTGGCATAGAAGTACTAGACATACCTAACTGATGCCAAGGTTGCCAAAGATCCAGAAACTGAGGCAGCCTAAGTCTGAGGACTGCTGTTATACATTTTGTTGCCTCGATCTCGGAGACCTTCTCTTTCCACTGGTCCAGTGTGGTGGGCTGAGAGGACAACCTGCCAAAAAAGTGTTTTAAAAAATTTGCTAGAGCTACCAAATTGCATGTGCAAAGCTGAGAAAATCTGGCCCGGAATTTATTGACAGTGGCTGGCTAAAGCACGTTAAAGAATTTCAAATTGTACCTGACAGATTATCTGCAGCTCAATGCCACAGATCACATGCAAATGTAAAATCTCTATTAAAAGTGGTGTTCATTGGCTGGCCCAGTGGCACAAAGAGCTGAGGCACTTAGCTCCTTACCTCTCCCATGCCAGTGACTCATGTTCGGAAATGAGCAAGGGTTGCCGGGGGTCAGCTGCGGGGGAGGGGAGGTGAGAGTAGGTTAGAGTGGCAGACAGGCAGCTCTTCTCTCCCAGGTAGGGGAGGTTGGTCTTCCCAGCACTTAGATGCCACGAGTGTAGGCTTGGTGATGGTGCCACGCAGATGGGGGACCAGGCACTAGGCCATGGTTGATGAAGCAGGAACCACTGCATCCAGCATGCATACACGCCTCCATGCATGTGTGCAACCATGTTGCTGTGGCCCCTGGAGAATTAAGGGAGAAATCTGGAGGAAAAAAGAAGAGCACTGCAAGGACATATGACACCCGCTGGCCACAACTCCAATGGCTGCATCATCAGGAAGCCCGGCGTGAGGAGCTGGATAATGTGTCTTGGGGGGAGGTCGAACTGCCCTTTTCTGACCCCGCCACAGAGATGGGGGGGGATTGTGGGGGTGCCCTCATTACCAGCGACTGGGGAGATGTAGGAAGGGGTGACTGCAGCTGGCAGAAGAAAGCCTCCCTTGCTGTGGCCCCCAGGCCCACAAACAGAATAGGGGAGAAAAGTGATGGTCATTTTAGTATGTATCCATGTAGGATAGCCCAACTCTGATGCAACATCTCGCTTTCAATGGTGTCCTACTTCTGCCCTGTTTAATAGCTGGGAAGGACTGAAACCCAGTGTGGACAGGCGCCGCACTAAGCGTAGCACAGAAGAGCAAGTAGCTATGCTGGAATTTGAACATGGAATCTCCTGCGTCCCATTTCTGTGTTCTTAACAGTTGAATCATACTGTCTTCCAATGGAACTTGTATGTGGTATCATGTAGCAAATAGCAATACTATTTTCAACCGCTGCTCAAAATGTGGATACATACAGTAGGTCACAATGTACTGCATGTACCTAACTTCACTCCAAAGGGGTTGTACAATTGCTTTGCACAAGGTCACATGCAATGTACAGCACTCCACATATTTTATCCTTCCTAGTGCTGCTAAAATTTGCATCACAGTGATTGCTATGCAATCATTTTTTTAAAAATGGGTTCTCTGTGCATTTTACTACACACTTCCTCTATTGGTGCTCCCTCCTCCTATTTGCCCTGGTGCAGCAGGGAGATTACCCAGAAACTCTCAGAAAAATCATCCAGATAAAAGCCTTGATTCTGCCTATAGACCTGCCATCCCTGGTACTTGCGTTTGTCATGTTCAGGCTTGACTACTGTAACGCTCTGTACCTCAGGGTGAGTGGAGGTGTCCTACAATGTCTGCAGTTGGTGCAGAATGCAGTGGCCAGGTTACTGATGAACCTTCTCAGATCCTGTCACATGACCCCGGTCCCTCATGAATTTCACAGGCTCCTGGTGAAGGGATGTGTCAACTTCAGGGTTGGCTTGCTGATCTACAAGGCCCTATATAGACTAGGTCCTGACTACCTGAGAGACATACTAACATACTAACATACTATTTGCCAGCAGATTAGGCCTTATGGTCTATCAAGTCTGCTCGAACCTAAATCCTTAGTTGGGTGCCGAGACCTCCATCCCTTGTGCTCCAGAAACCCTATCATCCATCCCCACCCCCGGACAGGCCATCATCTGATACATCCACTTTCTGTGTCTGTCCCACCCTTTCTAAAGCTCTCCACTGTGGATCTCTGAACCAGCTCACCAGGCAGAGCATTCCAAGGGTCCACCACCCTCTCAGTGAAAAACCTCCTCCTCTTTTCCCCCTCACCCTTCCACCTTCCAACTTCAAACCATGCCCTCTGGTGATGCCTCCTGCTTTAGTCTAAAGATCCCTCCATGTTTACCCTATTTATTCCCTTGAGGTACTTGAAGACCTCAATCATGTCCCCTGTCTCCTCCTCCTCCAATGAAAACAGGCAGAGCTCCTCAAGTCTGTCCTCGTAAGTCAAATCCCCTAGCCTCGTATCATCTTTGTTGCCCTCCTCTGTACCCTCTCCAGGAGCTGTATGTCCCTCTTCAAGTGTGGTCTCCAGTACTGTACACAGTACTCAAGGTGTGGTCTAACCAGTCCATTGTACAGTGGCAGAATCACTTCCTTGCTCCTAGAGGTGATCCCCTCTGGATGCATCCCAACATCCTGTTTGCCTTGCTAGCTGCTCTCCTGCACTGCTCAGTGTTATTCATACATGTATCCACCATGACCCCTAGGTCTTTTCCCCTGTTGAGGCTTCAGCACCTCCTCCCAGGGTGTACCTGTGTTTAGGGTTTCCCCGACCAAGATGCAACACCTTGCACTTGGTGATATTGAAATTAATTTCCATGTGTGAGCCCAGCTTTCCAGGTGTCCAGGTCCCTTGCAGGGCCAACCTCCCTCTTCTCCTCACTTCTGCTCCCATCTTGGGTCATCCGCTAAGAGACTCATTTCACACCCTACTACCATCCCTGATGTCTGATATGTATGCATTAAACAGGATTGGACCCAGGACCGAGCCCTGTGGTACCCCACTACCAACCTCTGTAGGGTTCGAGAGCTCCCCACAGACCACTACTCTCTGAGTCGTCCAGCTATCCAGTTTCAATCCATCTGACCATCAAAGGGCCTACTCCTAACCCCATCAGTTTCTCCACCAGACCATTGTGGGGACAGAGTCAACGCCTTGGTTGAAGTCCAAGAATAATACATCCACAGGCTTACCCCTATCCAGTTCTGATGTGCACCATTCATAGAACTCTACAAGGTTGGTTTGACATGATCTACCTGGCACAAACCCATGCTGCCGACTATCCAGACCTCCCACCTCCTCCAAGTAAACCCCAATCGTTCCTTTAGTATACTCTCCATTAATTTTCCCACCACCGAGGTTAAACTGATGGGTCTATAGTTTCTGGTACTTCCTTCGACCCCTTTATGGATTGGTACCACATGTGCTCTCGCCAATCCCTAGGTACCCTCCCTGTCTCAAGTGACCTGTTGAAAAGCTCCGCCCAGGGTACGCCAGTATGTCCGCCAATTCCCATAGTACTCTCGGATGAATGCCATCCATTGGGAAGATTTGTCTTTCTTTAGGGCCTTGAGAGACAATGTCACCCTTTGGTGGGATGGCATCATCCGTCCCCTCCACCTTACTGGTCTTTTTTATCCTTATCCAGATGCCACACCCCTGGGGTACCTTTCCTCCCTTTTCTTTGCCTCCATTTCTGCTGCTCCTCTGATCCCACTCCCGCCGCTTCTATCCCCTTGTGCCTTGCTTTGTAGATATCCCATCCCCTTCTAGTGACACAGAGGCAAAGTACTCGTTAAATACCTCTGCCTGGTCCCTTGCCTCTTCCACCCACCCTCCTTCTGATCTCAATCTGCTGAGATGGCCTTAGTTTTTCTCCCGCTCCCAATGTGCCGAAGAACCCTTTTCCCTCCATGTATCCCCTGTGCCAGCCGATGCTCTTTACTGGACTTTGCTCCCCTCACCATACGGGTGACTTTTCTAGATGCAAGCTGGTACATTTCCTTATCCCTATCCCCTCTTGTTGTTTTATATTTTTTGTAAGGCGCCTTCTTTTCTCTGACTGCTACCTGGACCTCACTGGACCACTAGCATGGTTTATGTGACCTTGCTCCCTTACGTTTCAACTTAGCGCAGAGACCTTCTGACTCCTTCCCCTCCTGCCCCTTCAGTGGGCCATTCCCGGGTAAGAGTCAAAACTTTGGGTGATTGAGCATTTGTGCTGGCTGGGCCTACCCTGTGGAACAGGCTGCCTCGATCTCTGTAGGAGGCACCCTTGGTGAAGTCTTTTAAGAGGGGCCTAAAGTCCTTTCTGCTTCAGGAGTCTTTGGGTCACTAATAATCACTGTCCTCCTGTGTTTTGCTGCCACCTTCTTGTACTGCTATGAACTGACTGCATTATTAATTGATTTGCTCTGCCTGAACATTTGGAACAGTTTTGACTGTTGCATATGCTATGCTTACATACTGCTTCTCCTGTCAGGCACTCAGATTCCATGGGATTGGGCATCAAAGAAATAAACATTACTATTATCCCTCTCTTGGCCACCATCTTCAGCCCTCTGTGATTTAGCTCCTGCTGCAGGGCCTCTGAAAGCTGGTTGGGAGAAGACTAGATATAGCATATTGCATGACAGGGAAAGTCCCCCTTCTCCAGGGTAATGTCAGCAGGAGGCAGGATGTTGGATGCTGTTGGATGCTGTTGTGAGGATGAGGATAAGTGGCACTACCAGTGTGACTTCCTTTCTCTAGGCCACCAGAGGGCAATCATTTAGCCATATAGAGGGTGCAGTCCCTCCCAGATTCCTAGATATGTCTTGCATCCTCTGAGACCACATCGGGCATCTAACTGGCTTCCTGTGTCCAAGAAAATGAGAAACCCAGATGCCCTCAAACATCTGTGTACAATTGTAATGAAAAAGTACAAGTGGAGGAGTCTGCCTCTAGAAGCTCAGCAATAGAAGTTCAAGCGAGCAAATAAGGGGGAACAACAAGTCCTTAATATAAAAGAAGTATGTTTTACATAATTGCCACAATTTTAAATGCTAATATTTTATGACCCTGGGACCACTTCCTCGGGCCCTGTGGTGGTTTTCAAGAATACACCGTTCAAGTTTAATATATTTTTATTTATTTGGATTTTTTGACCAGGAAAGGCTCGCTAAGCTGTCATACTGTAGCTTGTTTCCAGGAACATCCTGGAGATGGGTTACATGGACTTGGTTTATTGATGGAGGAATATTGGCCATAACACAGTAGCTACCAGCCACTACATGGGACCCTCATCAGATTTTTATCAGTAGTCATGGGTGGCAGCTGACATCTGTCAGTCCCTGTCTGTCCTTTGTTAATAGTAGTGGGTGCTGGCAGGCATCTATGGGCACCAGTTGGGATTTTACTAGTAACCTGGTAGCAGCTCTTATCTGGGAACCCTGGTTAGGGCTTAATCAGTAGAAACAGATGGAGGCTTTTATTAACAGCTTGAGGAGGCAGCTATTGACCAATATCAGGGTTTAGTAATTACCATGGGTGGCAACTCACATCTGGGGACTCTGGTTATGCTTTCATTAACAGCCTTGGGTGGTGACTTCCCTTCCATCTGTGAGCCCAGTGGAGGTTTTACTGGTAGCCAGGGGTGTCACTGTAAACTACCACCTCTGTGTGCGTCATGGGATTTGATAAACAGCTCAGGATAAAGTAAATTTTGAGTGAGTACCACAGATAAAAACACTTGAGAACCCAGTCAGGATTTAACTACTGCCCAGCACCGGAGAGGGTCTGGTTTTGGTTTAGCGAAGTCACCTCTGGTTTTGATTTTAAGCTAGCTGCTCCTCATTCTTCCCCACATCAACTTTAAGAATAGAATAATTTCCACTCACTAACTTTAACCAAGCCCCTTCCTGTATGGGACAAAAGCCTCTTGTCAATGGTCTCCATTGAACCCTGCCATAACAAGTCACGCATCCTGCCTTTCCACTCCACCGGGGCGTGTTTAATAATTTGTCTTAATAACCCCACTAAAGAAAAGTAATTTGGTTGTCTAGCACCTTTACACATTATTGCAAAGTGCTTGACAAAGCAACAAGTCTTTGACGGCAGATAAGGACTGCTTATCCCACCTAGTCTGCTCATTTCCCTACCTATTGGATAAGCTGTAGATTCTGGTTAACCAACAGCCTACTTCCTCCTTGCCCCCATTGCAATTGCCTTATGTCTGTCCCATGCATTCTTGAATTCCCTCACTGTTTTTAAATTTTTTTTTATTTAGTGTACTTTTTCCACCACTGGCCGCCTGGTACCTCTGCCAGGTCATGGACCCCTGCTTTTACCCCATATTGGCTGCACCTCTTCAATACCCCCTGGCTTACCCTCCAGGGCGGGGTTGCAGCACTGGCTCCTTTAGTGCCACAGATGACAGGATAGGTTGAAGGGCTTGCCTGGGAGCATATTGAAGCTGAGGGTGGGCTTCATCTAGGGTGGCCGGCAGCATTTTTTCCCTGGGCGAGGACGTGCAATGATGACCAGAGTTCCACCCCCCCCCCGAACTACTGGTGTCGGCTTGCTCAGTACACCCAGCCTCCACTAGGTGTCTGTGTTGCACCAAACACTCTACCCCCTCCTCAGCAGTCATCTGATGCTCAATTCTTCTCCCCCAGCTGTCCTGCCGACGTCCCGGGTCCGTACCTGAACCTGGGTCGCCAGCTTCGCAGGTAGGCAAACTGTGCCAGTGGGCCGGCACTTCCACCACTGTTTTTGACCCCATGACCTTCTCAAGAAGGTGGTTCCATGTGTCCACCACCCTCTCTGTGAAAAAATACTTCCTCACGTTGACCCTGAGCTGTACCCCTTCTATCTTCAAATTGTGCACCCCTTATTCCACACATCTCTTTTTCTGAAAGATGCTTCCCTCTATTCCCTTACAGTACTTGAAAGTTTCTATCTTGTCCTCACTCTCCCCTCTTCCTCCTTTCCTCAAGGGTATACATAGTAAGCTGTTTTAGTCTCTTCATATGGCTTCTGGTGCAGACCCTGCACCATTTTAGTTGCCCTCCTCTGAGCTGCCTCCATCCTTTCTATGTCCTTGCAAAGATGGGGTCTCCAGAACTGCCCGCTGTACTCCAGATGGAGTCTCACCAATTGTCTGTACAGAGGAATAACAACTTCCTGTTTTCTACTGGCGATGCCTCTCCCTATGCATCCCAGTATCCCCCAGCCTCTCCCTATGCATCCCAATATCCCCCAGCCCGCCTTACTGCCTTCTCACATTTCTGGCCTACCTTAAGGTCATCTGATATGACTAACCCCAGGTCCCTTTCCATTTTTGTTGTTGTTGTCCCCCATTGTGTACTCTTCCCCTGGGTTTTTGTTTCCCAGGTGCATTACTTTACACTTCTTTGCATTAATGTAAGCTGCCATACCATTCTTCCAACCTTGACAAGTCTCATTCTTTATACATACACACACACACACACACCCTTGTGCATCAACCCTGTTGCAGATCTTTGTGGATACAGGTCAGACACTTAATCTGTTAAATAGCATAGAAGAAAAGTTTAAAAAAAACAGCTTGCCCACAGTATATGACTATGATGTGTGAACCGTATGTTGGGAGATGAACCTCAAACTGCAGCAACAGTCTCTGCTCGCTCTCTTTCTCTGATTGTATAGCACTTTAGGATACAGCGTATATGTAGAGCACTATATAAAAAACAAGATCTATGGTGTTCTACTGATTCAGTCATTGCACTACTAGTACCTATCTAGCTGCTGTGTAAACCACTGATAGTGTTTGCATGCAAGGCAGTAAATAGAAACAAGTTATGGGCTAGGCACTGTATTAATTAAACGGTACAGCTTTTCCTTGTTTTCTACTGTTGCCTGCAGCTACAGAGTGAGCAGCTTGAACTGGCCACGTGACTAGGGAGGGCAAAGTGGTGCACATAGCCCGGAGTCACATAAAATATGGATGGGGGAGTACACGCTCAACAAAATACTCTGCAGTCATAGAAATATGCAAAACCAAGTGGTTTAGTTAGACCCAATGCACAACGTTAACAAAGCCTCAATCTAAGACATCAGTTCCAATTAATGTTGTAAACCACTTGGTTTTGCATGCTTTATTTTGGGAATCTAGCGTACACTGTTCATTGCGTACGCCCTGTATTTCTATGATTCTTTTCTTGCAGGTGAGTGTTATAATTTCTGGGATACTCACAGCACAGCTACACTTTTTTGTTTTAGCCAAGCAAACAAACAAAAATAACAGAGCCTAATCTTAGCTGAGCTGGCAAACTTCAGCACAGGGTGTCTCTGTTTTGCCCTCAGAGAATAAATATGTATACCTCAGTGCCCTTCAGACCTGCTGCCTGCCTATTACAAATTCCCCTGTCTCCCCCTCAGCCTGCCTTACCTGCCTATTTAGTCTTTAAAATGACTATTTTTTTAATTCTTATAAAATGTGTTTGTAAAAGATCATTTTGTGATCATCTATCTCGCTTTCTCCTTCCTGCAGCACTCTTCTCTCTGCAGCGTACCTTTATTTCACTGACACTGAGTCATAACGCAGTGCGTTGCAGAGAGAGCTTCATGTAATCCTGTTGCTGGGAGAGGTGGGTGCTTTTGGCCTGGCATTGCGATTGAATGCCTTTTACTCTGCTCCCACCTCCTTTCATCCTCTTTTTCTGCTTGACCCTGAATGATGTAATTAGCGTTATGATGAGATGATCTACATTACCGTTCTCAATCAGGCATGGGGTGTGTTGAGAGTCTGGATGTCAGCTGCATCAGAGCTATACAGGCAAAGTTCAGCTTTGGTTTCATTAAACTGAGCTGCCTAAGTTCAGGGAGACTCATTTTTGCCACCAAAGGTTCTGCACACCACTAGTTTTATCAGTAGCTACAGGCTATGGCAGCCATCTGTGAACCACAGTCTGGGCTTTATATGTAGCTGTGGGTAGAGGCTGCCCTCTGTAGGCCTCAGTCAGGCATTTATTATTAGCTACAGGGTGGCGGCTAGCAGCACTGAGCCTTAGTCAGGGTTTAAGTAATGATTGTTGATGTCGGTTTGCATCTGTAGGTTCCGGTCAGGTTTTCATTAATAGCCTTGGATAGGCACTTGCATCTGTGGCCGAGTAACAGCACTGTCCTTGGTATACAGGGACCTACAAAAGGATACCGGACACATGAGTCACACTGCTTCAAATGCAAGTTTCTTCTTCCTAAATAGGATCCAGTGACATAAAACACCCAATGCCTACTAAATCTTACTGAATACAACAACAGGATACACGAAAAGATGTCAAACTGCTTAAAATGAACATTTGCTTTCCCTGCACCCCTTATTAGGAAATAAAACACACAGCACCTAGTAAACCTCACTGAATACAACCAAACAATGCATGAAAATGGGTTAAATTGCTTCAAATGCCTGTTTGCTTTCCATGCATGCCACAATATGAAATAAAACATATAGCACCTAGTTAACCTTACATATACAATGTATATAGGGATTCCACTATTTACATATTTATTTATTTATTTATTACAGTCTCGGAATTTGACATACCTTTGAGTCAGAGATTCATTTACACAGGTTCCACGTCCAAAAGAAATCATTACAATTAGCTAAATACAACAATGTAACAAAAACATGACATGGCTATAACAAAAAAAAAAAAATGCATTATTTTCACAAGACCCTAACCCAAGTGAAAGATAAACGATGTTATTCACCCAATGGGTAAATAACACTGTTTATTTTTCAGTTGCCTATATCACAATCAACTTGATTGACAGCCGAGTCTGCCAATCCCGCAGTGAATCTGCCCTTAATTAATTATCACACAGAACACAGACATTGTATACACAGAACATACAATGGACTGTGTTCAAATATGCCATTAATTTCCATTCATGAGGTGGCAGGAGTTTCATAACTCACTCATGGCTTTGTCACTTGTGAGTCATGGTCCCACCCCCTAACTCATGGAAATAAATGGCATATTTAAACACAGGCCATTGTATATTCTCTATTGACTACAACAAAACAATACATGTAATGTGTCAGACTGCTTTAAGTGCCCATTTGCCTCTCTCTCTCTCTCTCTCTCTCTCTGTATGCCATATTATGAAAGCACACGGCACATAGTAAACCTCACTGAATACAACAAAGGAACACATGAAAAGGTGTTGAACTGCTTCAAGAATCCATTTGCTCTCCTTGCACGTCACACTATGCAATAAAACTTACTGTATCTAGCAAACCTTACTGAACACAACAACAAAAATGCATGAAAGGTGTAAAACAGCTCCAAGTGCACGTTTGTTTTCCTGCATACCGCACTATAAAATAAACACACAGTGGTGGATTCCTGGAACAGCCTTCCAGCGGCAGTGGTGGGGGCGAAAATAGTGGTGGAGTTCAAGAATGCATGGGATAAGCACAAGGGAATGATGATGGAAAGGAAGTTGGGGGAAGAAAGAGCTGTAGATCGGTCTGAAGTAATAGTGTAGGCAGGGAGAAATGGGCAGACTGGATGGACCAAGCAATCATTATCTGCCGTCACATTCTATGGTTCTATGTTTCTATGTAACACCTAGTAAACCTCACTGAATACAAGATAAAGAATGCATGAAAAGGTGCCAAGCTGCTTCAGGTGCACTGTTGCTCTCCCTGCATACCACACTACGAAACAAAATACACAGCACCTAGTAAACCTTACAGAATACAATAAAAGAATACATGGAAAGGTGTTGAATCTTTTCATGTGCACATTTGCTGTCCCTGCATACTAGGGCTGGGCAGACTGTTACACTTGAAATCCAACCCCCCCACCCTGCCACTGGATCCAACCCTGATGGGCTCAGATGAATAAGGACTCATCCACCTGAGTCTAGTTCCAAGTCCATAAGTGTAATATCTGGGGACCCGTTACTGTCAGAGACAGAGAACAGTGTTCCTCCTGTGTAATGCAAGTCTGTGCAGCTATGTAATATGCCGCTAGAGCTTTGGCACCTGTCTGTGTCCCACTGAATCAGCAGCAGCCAATGCTCAAGGAGGTCACTGGGCTATTGGCATGCAGGAAATCAGTTTATGAGGGGCCTGGTAGTTGCAGTCAGGAGGACAGCACCTTGTGGTCAGCAGGACGTGGAGCCTGAGCTGGGACAATTTTGTGGTGGAGTAGTTGCCTGACAACCAGGTAGGAAGGCAGATTATTACTTTGTGCAGGTCATGCTTCCATCCTGTAACCTCCATTTTTGCAGAGCCTTTGCAAAACCCCATTACTTCGAGAGTCAGATTAACAGGGAGAGACATGTTAGCCTGGAAGCAGTTGGGATTTGCAGCAGTTATGCAGCAACAGTGATTTCTATTTTTGTTTAATAAAAATTTTCTTTTGGAGTAAATCTTCTTTTCAGGTACAGAGGCACCAGTCAGGTGGTAGTTGGACCTTGGTGGCACCAGGCAGTGGCAAGTGTGACGAACCGGGAGGGCAGGGACCACTGGAAACCAGGGTATGGTTTCCTATGGGATCAGGTGAGGGAGGGGGACCACTGGACACCAGGGAATTTAAATGTATGAGCAAGAATGGCTGTAGCACTGGAGGCAGGTGACAGTATGAGAGATTATGTCTCTGTCGGCCCTGGCCTTAATTATTGAATTAAATTAGAAAACAAAGCTTGGTATTAGTTAGCAGTCTTGTTAGGCAGAGTAAGGTAAGTCACTGGGAACAAAACAAAAAAAACCTTCAGATTTGTTTGTTCCTTTGATAATTGCACCTGTTTAGGAAAATTGAGATTGAACAAAGCAAAAGAATGTATTTGCCAGTGGGCCCACTTATGAAAAAAATGCTTATATGTCATGAAGACAGGAAAGAAACAAGTGCTTGTGACATTTCACCTGTAGGTGGTAGCCTCATACTTTGTATTGAATACTACAGATTTGGCACCATAATCTACATTTTCCATGTTTAATCACTTGTTTATAAATAATCAGAACCTCCCCGTGTTCTGGTTCTCATTTAATAAGGGTCAGAACGTTTCTGCATTCTGCCAGCCCTACTGCATACTACACCACAAAACAAAACACACTGTAGAAGATAAAACTTGCTGAATACAATAAAGTTACATGTGAAAATGTCAATTTGCTTCATGTGCACATTTACTTTCCCTGAGTGCCACACTGAAGTAAACACAGTGCACATGGGAAACCTAACCTAATGCAACAAAACGATACATGTAATGGTGTCAAACTGCTGTCCCTGCTTACCACCCTATGAAATAAAACACATTGTAACATGCTAATTTATGAAATTGACAAAAGAAGAGCACTCATTGGACAGAAACTGACACGTGACACAAGTTTTAGATGGCGTTAATTTCTTAGTAATGCCTGCTTCAACTTGAAGTACTGCTGTCAACCACACAGAAATCGGAAGCGGGCAAGGTATCACCAAGTAGTTATTTTAAACAACGCATTTTGTTCTTCACACACACACACACACACACACACCCAGGGGCCTGTCACTATCCTCTGGAAAACTGTAGCGTCTTGCAAAAGAGCAATCCTAAGAAAGAGACGTTCACTGTGCACGGAACTGTAAACTTCAATTATTACAGTCCTAAAGACAAGTGAGATAAAGAGAGTGGCATGTTTATCCAGTAGTGTCCATTGCCATGTTACTTGTTGTGCCGTGACTGACATTGTGTCACACCTGTGCATTGTTGTGTTGCAAGCAAGCCTCAGCCCCTACAAGGGACAACAGTTGCTGTTTCCAGATATGCAAAGTAGCATGGAAGCAAGCACCACAGGACAACACGGTAGGTGTTGAAATAAATGCTGTGGTCCTCCTGATCGGTCTACAACCAAATGTGCTGCCTAGAATGGGAAAAAAACAAGTTACATGTCTTAGAATAGTATTCACTGTTAAATATATGCACCGTTGTTTTTGCACCATAAGTGTATTAATAAATGTTGCCTATGTCATGATGTGCTGTGCTAAAATACAGTAAAAAAACTTAACTTTCTCAAGCGTTGTTTGTGCTTTTTGTCTATAATACAATGACTAGGGGAAAAATCTGTTTTTATCGCCACTTCCCATGTTACAAGCGCATTGAGCCACTATGAAGGAGGCTTGTACTGGGGAATTAATGCATGATTGGGTGGTCACAACCCCTCCCCCAAAAAAATAAACATGCATTCATTTCCCAGTAGAAGCCTCCTTGGTGGTGGCTTAATGTTTACCTGTACATATTGAAATGAAGTGAAAACAACAAAAAGCTACATGAAAAGGTGTCAAACTTCTATAAATGCATGTTTGCTCTCCCCTCACACCAAGCTGCAACAGTAAAATGGAAGTCTCCTTCTTTACTACTAAATAAATAAACAAACGAATAAGTAAATAAATGACAGTGAAGAGCACAACATCATTGCACACATCACAACACCCTTTTAACACTCTTGCTAGGATGTCAGTGCCTGTGGAATAGGTAAATGTGCAAAAGCATTTCCTTCCTTATTCCTTCCTATTTTAGTGATACAAAGTTGTTAGCTTGACAAAAAATATTACGTCTGTTTTTTTTTTTCTAAAAAAAAAAATCACAAAGTAGTTACAAGATATGAGCTTGGGACAGCAAATCGTATGAAAAGACAAACTGAACATTATTTAGTTTGTTCACATCTAGTAAAAGAAAGCAGATATAAACATGTCTTGTTTTCAGTTGTGACCTGGGGGGGTATGGATTTATTTATTTATTTAGTTTTTGTTTACTGGGTAGGTGCACTAGCCATAGACATGAATATTTTCAGGCACTACTCGGGAGGTTCAGAGGAAAACATTTCAGGTGTAACAGACAGCAAATGTCATCAGGATACAAAAAAACAGGGTATAATACATAGAATATGCAACAATAAGACTAAACAATTCAGGTCAAAGCATTAACAACAGACAAGGAAAAGCAAAACAGGTAGTAGAGAACATCAGGATACAAAACAAGGGATTGTACACTGGATGTGCAGCATTCAGTTACATACAGTTCTGGTCAAAACATTTTCAACAATCAATTCAAGTCGAAACATTAGTACAGCAATACTACAGTCAGGAGGACAAAAGCAAAGCAGTGCAGACTGAAAGACATGAAGAATTCAATAGAAAATTGAGCAAATTGAGGGAGGATGAGATAAAAGACTACAGCGAGTATAATCATGAGAGAACACAGCAGACAGATCAAAAAGAAAGAGAACAAATAACTGATAAGTGCAGGAGGGAGGAGGAGCAAGGATGGGGAGCTGCTGACAGCCTGGGTACAAGAGCGTGTTAAGTTCAGATGTAGGGCAGAGATACTGGATAAGGGCTGGCAGCATGGAAGGAAGGAGGGAATAAGAGTAAAAAGTGAGTGTGGGGGGGGTTAGAGGCTGGGAACAGGGCAGGGGAGTGGTGACATGAAGTAGGGTTATAATGGAAGACTGTGACAGGACACCTAAGGAGCAGGAGGGGTCAGTGGGACATCTAATAGGTGGGGGGAAGGGGTATTGGGTAAGATTAGGAGAGCTGTAAAAGAGAAACTGCAAGGAGCAGAGATGATGGCTAGTGAAGAAGAGTGGCAGGAAACCCAAACAGGTTAGCAGGGTTCTGGGGGCAGTAAGTCTAAGGTGGGTTGAAACAGGTGTAGCCGACAAGGTCAGTAAGTAGGGTGCGATGTCTCTTTAGAAAGATGTGATGGCTGGGAGCCTCACGGATCTTAAGCGGTAGAGAGTTCCAGTACTTGGGAGCAGCATGGGAAAGGCACTGGAGCCTTTGGCAGATTTGCTTCCTGGGACTTGTAACAGAAATAAGTTCGAGGACCGCAGGCCATACTGGGAGGACTGGGGGTGAGCTGGGAAGCAAGTGACAGAGGAGTATTAGATCTTATGATACCATCCATTAGGGATCCTAGAGCCATAAGCCGATAAGAGTGGGGAGAGGCCCAATTGAGATCTGCATAAAGCCGACAGTGATGTATCAGTCTAGGAGATGCAGAGGCGTAGTGACATATATTATTATATATATATTAAGTAATGTCCCACTTATGGAGAGAGGTATTGGAAGCATTCGTGTAGATAATAGATCCATAGGTCAGGGATGGAAGAAGAATGCCATGGGCAATCATGAGTCTGGCAGAGGGTGTGAGAGCATAACAGGTTTTGTAGACCACTCCCAGTTTGCTATTAACCGATTTACAAATGGTCTGAATATACAGGTCAAAGCTGAGTGTGGCATCGAGAAGAACTCCCAGGTATTTGAAAGAGGTGATGGCCGTAAGAGGAACGCCATTCGCACAGGTTATGGTAAAGAGCTTGCAGCAGTCTTTCAGTTTGGCAGTAGAGCCAAATAGCATTGCCTGTGTCTTGGCCACATTTAGAACTAACTTATTTCTGGTTAGCCAGGATTGGATTTTCTGAAAGGCAGTGGAGAAGTTATGGTTAATATCAGTTACTCAGCTGGCACTATTGTATAGGACCAGATCATCCGTGTAGAGGATAGAGTTGCAGGGGATAGTGCTAGGGGATATGTGATTAACAAAGATAGTGAAAAGGAGCGGGCCCAGGATAGAGCCCTGGGGGACTCCAGTATCAATATAGGATTGTTCAGATAGAGCATTATTGAATTTGACCATTTGTGTTCTATTGGATAGGTAGTTTTGGAACCATGCCACGAGATTTTCCAGGAAGAGAGGGTAATCAACGAGATCGAAAGCTTTGGTCAAATCTATAAAGACGGCATCCATGAGTAGGCTGTTGTCCATGGTGAATAGTATGTCATTTGTAAGTTAAACAAGGGAAGTGGAGATGCTGTGGCCCTTCCGGAAACCGTCTTGGTTAGGTGACAGTAGATTATATTTGGTGAGGAAGTCAGTCACTTGCAAAGAAACAAGTTTCTCAAGTATCTTACTCAGGACAGAAAGTATTGCAATGGGCCAATAGTTAGCAATGTCTTTTTTGTCCCCTTTCTTAAAGACAGGTGTAACCCTAGCAATCTTCCATATGTCAGGTGTGTGGCCTAGGCATAGTAATACAATGAATATTCTGGCCAGTGGAGAAGCAATGATGGGGGCAGCCAATTTTAGGAGCCTTGGTTCTAGGCAATCGGAGCCTACACTGGTATTATCCGATATATATTCCCAAGTAACTTAAGGACTTCCGATCTAGTGACAGCCTTAAAGTAAAAAGGGGGATGACTAGATGGAGAGTAGGGGGGTTTCGGAAGAGGCTGGCTGTCCGGAAAGGAAGCAGTATATTCAGAGAAGTCAGAGAAAAGTTTGTTAAAGGAGTTGGCAATAATGTTTGGGTCATTACAGTGGGCACCATCAATTACCATGTTGTTTGTGGTGTGGGACTGGGTAACACCCAGGAAAGTTTTTATATGGGACCAACATTTTTTGGTGTCTCCGGCAGCATCCAGGAATAGGTCTTTGCAATAGGAACTTTTTGTCAGCCTAATCTGATGTTTACAGAGGTTTCCCAGGGCTCTGTAATTTTCATAATCTGATACGAGGCCTGACTTTCTATATTTTCTCCAGCACTTGTCCTGATGGCGGAGTTGATCGAGCAAGTCCTTACTTATGTAGCCATCTAGTCTATTTGGATGAGCTGATGGCAAATTTATGTCAGACCCCTGGTCACCAGCTGCATAGATTGTGGCCTAACCTCTGCACTGCAGGAGCTGCAATCTGCTTCTGTGCAGCTCAGTATCACATACCACTCTAGAAGACGCTGGTCGAAGCGCAGGGGGTGTTTGTGTGTTTTGCACAGCTTGTTTAAGTACTTTTGAACAACGCAACGCAGAAAATGCTCAATTTGGAGTCAGTCATGCATTATTTGTGGTGATTATGCCTGCATCTGGTGAGTGCATGACTATTTTGGAGTATAGGTGTCACACCAGAGAGGTACACTGTCGGTACAGCGAACTCCCTAGTGCAAAGACCATCACAGCGACGGGAATCATGTGGAAACTGCACATCGCTGTGATGGTTTCTGCTGGCCCCGGTTCTGCCTCCCCCCGGTGTATTGCCCCCTCCCCTGGGACAACTCTGACTAGGAGTTGTATCCCTAGAGACCAAGCGGTGTGGGGGGTCGGGGGGCACATCCCCCCCCGATAGAAACACAGAGGCATCCCTGACAGTGCAATGCTGATACTCAGCATTGCGGCTGTCACTGTTGAGGATGTCAATGAGCAGGATGTTGCAGCGGCATAGTAAAACCCACTGGATGCATGTTCAGGTAGCAATCAAAGGATCTACAGTTTGAATACAGGTAGGTGTGCGGATATTTTGCATTTTGAGCAAGAGACCATGACTTGAATTCTCTTTTTCAGTTGGAATTTCAGTTGAGTAGTGCATAGCAATCCATGGTGATATGAAGCTGGAATAGTAAATTATATTAAAAACAAACTTAGTTAAGAGTAATGATTGTGCAGGTAGAAAGTTGTCTGTAGGCTTCCTGCCCCTCCCCCCCAAGCCTAATCTCATCAGATCACTGAAACTAAGCAGGGTTGGGCTGGTCAGTAGTTGAATATGAAACCTCCATGAACACCAGGTCCTGCAGGAAGTGGTGCTGGCAGATCTGCAGGAGCACGCTCCCCATGGTTAGAGGTAACCATACCAATACCAGAGCAGGGTGTTGGGGGGAGACTGCACTGTCAAAAGGTGCTGTCATTCAGATGATACATTAAAGGAACACTGTCAACCCCATTTAGGCCTCAGAGTGTCCCTAGTTTAAAACACACATTTTATGATTTCTCAGATTCTTTAGAATATGTTGATGTAGCTGACAGTTTGATTCCTTTTTTTTTTCATTTTAAAAGTGAAAAACAGGCCGGCCCGGTGGCGCTGAGGGTTGAGACACTGGACACCACACCTCGTGCAATGTCGGCGACGCGGGTTCAGGAATGAGCTCAAGTCACCGGGGGTCAGCAGGGGAGGACTAGGATCGAGCATTGGGAGACAGCTCTCTTAGTCCTGGGGTGGGCTGGGGAAATTACACTGTGCTGCAGCAGCCCCTGGGAATGCCCGGAGGCACTGCATGCACTGGTGTGACTGGGGAGGGGGAGCGCGGCAGACATCTGCACGTATGTGCGTGGACATCATTGCACATCCACACTCCCAATGGGGAGAAAACCTGGAGGAAAAAGTGGTTGGGTGTGACTTAGCAGCCTGATAGCTGTGCCCTGTGGTGCCAAGATGTCTGTCGTGGAATCGCACAGGGGGGTCCGGGGCTGGCCTGATGTGATAGGGTAAGGGGAGCCCTCCAGCAGGTCGGCAACAGCCTTACCGGTACCCCCCATCATCCGAGTGAACCTGCAGCTCTCCCAATGGGCAGGGCCAGTGGCTGAATGCCCCCGCCGGTTAGAAGCCTCAGCAGGCATAAATAGTGATATGTTAAAAATGAAAGTGAAAAACAGACTGCCCACCACGCTGGTGTTACCACACAAAAACATGTTTGATTACATTCCCTGATCAGTTACCACTGCATCTTTTCTGGACCTGGGAGCATTCCCCAACACCGCCAAGCCACTCATGATGCAATGGGAGGTGAGGAGTCTATTTTATTCCATCATGAGTGGCTTCACTGTTTGGGGGTGTTCCTAATGTTCAGGAGGTAAGCAAGAAGAGCAAATCAGGGATTTGAAACAAAATAAGGTTGGGTATAATTACACCAGTAGCTTGCATTTCAGTTCTACAGAAAAAAGAAACAGATAAAACAGTTAGCAACATTACTGAATTTTAGAGATGGTAAGCAATCATAAAATGTGAGTTTTCAACTAGAAATAGTATGATGCAAAAAAGGTTGACAGTGTCCCTTTAAACCGAGATCCTGTCTGCCAGTTCTGATGGTGTTCAGGTGGGTTTTTAAAGATCCTTTGGCACTGTTTAAAAAGAGAAGGGTAATTTTCCTTGGTGTTCTGGCTACATTTCCACCACACACTAACCCACGGACAGAGTAACCTGGTTCAATATCAGTAGGTTTACGTCTGGTCATGGAGCATTGGAGAGCCGCTGTGCAGTGCACAGATGCAGAATGGCTTCCGTTTTCCATCCAAGTGGTGGCTGCATGTTTGGTGTGAGTTGTGTGTTGGTCATAATGCGCTTTGAAATGCTTGCATGAAAGGTGCTATTTAAATACTAAATGTTAGTGTCCTGTCTGGGCAGGAGATTTCTGACGGGACTGTTTCATGGTACCTTCACTACAAGAACAGGCTAGCCCCATGGCCATCCCCTCCCTTATGCCACACACTTCCCACCCTCCTCACCCATCCCCAGGACATTTTTTTTTTAATTAAAAACATACTGTTTCCTGGCATGGTACCAGGTGCTGACTGAATCTTTAAAAATCAAACAAAAAAATGGACTGAAGAAACAAGGTGGAGGGAATTGACTGGTGTGGGCGAGGTGTAGTGGCACTAGAGAGGTGTCACTCCTATTTCTAGCTTGATTAACCTCCATACCAAGAATGTGGCTTCTGCTGAAGTGTCGAAGCTGAACCAAAGACTGGGTCTAAATCAAAGCCAAACTGAGTCTGCCAATTTCCAGGTTGTCACCCTTACCTGGGGAAGTTTAAGAAAGCATGCATAAGCAAAGGAAGAGGAGGAGGAGGAGGAGGTGGAGAAGAGGAAGCAAGTGAAGAAGAAGATGATGAAGAAGAAGAAAAGAAAAATCTGAATTTATATAGCACTTTTCATATAAACTGTATCCCAAAGTCTTTTACAGGCAATGAAAGATTGACAGTGAAGTCACTGTATAAAAGGGGTTTGTTAAAACAAATGCACCAGAATGCATAATATACATAATAAGGTAATTCATAAAAATAAAAGAAATGCTACTAGCATTAAGAAGAATAATCCACTACTCTAGTGTCTGATGCCATTGTACTGTTTGTTTTTGGTAAACTGTTTGGTGTTAATGACTCCATCTTATCTCTCTCTTACAGACTCTCAATTTCCTATTGACATTGTGGCTGTGAAGAAAGATCATGATTTTCTTGACAAAGACCTTGTAGAACCTCTTTTCAGGTAACCATACCTTATTACATGCAGTTTGAGGTCAGACAGTACATTTTGAATATATCACTCTGCTAAAAACGTGAAGTGCTGAGTCAGCATGTTAACTGGCAGTCCAACTGAAGGGTTAAATGAAATGCATGCTGAAATAAAAAATAAATTGGAATGATCATTTCCACTATATCATCCTTCTTCTCGAAGTATCTGCAAAGGGAAAAAGTTATATAACATGCTTCCTTTCCCTTTCTAGATAATTCCCATGAAAGACTTGTGGGCGAAATGATGATTCTCAACTTTGTTTTCTATCATCATAATCATTTCTTATCTCTATGTAGTCCTCATATCTCAAATTATGTTTTGATGTGTATATATTTTACTTATGTACTGCACCCTTACCCCCTGCACCGGGTCGCACCTGGAAATGAGCCTCGGCTCAGTGTGCCTTTCCCGGTTACCAACTTTTAAATAAATAAATACAAATAAAAATGTAACATTACTCCTTCCTTCCTTTTCTTTTCTTTTCTTTTCTTTTCTTTCTCTCTCCTTCTTTCCTTCCTTCCTTACAAAATATTTACACAGGACAGCCCAACTGAGCTGCAACTTGTCATTTTAGACTTGCACTCTCCCTATGAATCCTATGAATTTCCAGTGAGATCCTGCTTCTACGCATTTCCACAACTGGGAGGACTGGAGCACTGAAAGGTTACAGACCTGCCCATCATCCCCCACTGAATATTTCACTCTACCGGACTCTGAACCAGGGATTCCCCAGTTCCAAAATTGGTGGCATAACCACTAGACCACAGTGCCTTCAATATTTTGGTTTTTTGTTTTAACCTTTGTTTGCTGAATATGTTTGGAATGTATTTAGATTCATGCCATTCATGCCAAACTCTGCCCAAAACATGGTGCCTTGTTCCATAACAGGGATTGCCTCTCCTTCCAGATCTTCTGGGAGCTGGTAACCAAAATGATCCTCCCGATCTTTGATTATGCTGACGTAGTCTATGGTACTTTCCCTTCCTCCTCCCTTGCCAAACTGGATACCCTCTGTAACACCTTCTGCCATTTCGCCACCTGGGTTTAAATCACATCACCTCCCATTTCCATACTGTGTGACCCTGAGCAAGTCACTTAACTTCCTTCTGCTCCCAGGTCACACCTGGAAACATGCTCTGTCTTAGTGTGCCATTCCTGGTTAAACAATTTTCTCTTCCCCCTTTCCCCTCCCTTAGCTCCCCTGTTCCCTTCTCTTCCTACTCCTTCCAGTCTATGGATTCCTCTACCTTCTCCATTCCCCACTCTCACTCATCTGCTGGCCAAGCAGCTTTCTCCTACTGCCACCCCTATCTCTTGAATCTGCTCCCCTTCCTCCTCTACCTCCCCGCACTCACTCTTTGCCTTTAGATATCAATTAAGACAACTCCTTGCACCCTCCTATTCCTGTAAATCCCTTTCCTAATCGTATATCCTCTTCCTTGACCATCTCCTGTAAGCTCCCCTTCACTTGAGGCTCTTTAGAATAGTTCCTGCCCCCACAGGTACTATGTACTATGCACTTTGCTTCACTTATGTCTAGCCACCATATCATTGCTGTATTTATTCTGCTATTTGCCGCTATCATTGTATGTTTTGTGCCTATATCCATATTTTTGATATGTAATTTGTATCCATGTTTTGCTGTGTAAGTTGTTCCTCCTTATTTCCCTTCCCCCGGGTCACAACTGGAAACTAGCCTTGGTGCAGTGTGCATTTCCCAGTTACCAGCTTTTAAATAAATAGATTCTGTGCTTATATAGATGCCTGCAACATTTTAAGGGTTTTTAAGGTTTTGTAGGAGACCATAGACCTTATAACGTTATGGAACTTGTGGATGGGTTACAAAGGGAATAGGAGTGGGAAGACAGAAGCAGATCTTATTTAGTTATTTTAAAGTTTCACCAGGAAAAGCATACTGAGCGGTAATTGCTCACTTCCAGATGTGTCCTGGGAGGTAAGGGAAGGGGACAGAGCAAGAGTACATGGAACAGTTGACATAATATGTACAGAATCCAAGAGCAACATATGAATACAATATACAATACGCAATACAATATACAGTAACAATTTATTTATTTATTGTGATCTCAGATTAGCACCTTTGAGAACAAGCTCATTACAATAGGTTCCTTGTCAGGTAAAACAATAACAGTGACAACAGTTGGTTTTACAGGTAAAAAGGTAATTCAAAGACTAGACATACAATGCTATACATTATAGAACTACAGAACAATAGAAAGAATAACAACAATGCAGGCAATGTACAATATATGCCAATATTTCAAGGAATGGACAGGGTGAAAAGTAAGGGGTATGTGTGCAGGGTGAGAGATACTTTGGCACAGAGCCTTGTCAATAGAGAGTCAGGGAAGTGAACAGGTATGTGTGCAGGGTGAAGAGATACTTTGGCTCAAGGGGCCTCATCAATAGAGGGTCAGGGGAGTGAGACTATCTGAGAAATTGTCACTGATCAAATAATGTAGGTACAAGAACAGGCATCAAGGGCAAATACAAGGCGGTCATCAGATGTAGTGATGAACCTAGCAAATAGTAGCATTAAAAAGTGAATGTGGGGTGCCAGAGATAGTAGGCAGGGGACTGTTAAAATTAATTTGGGGGAGGAGGGGAGGGGAGTAGGTGCATGTAGACAGCTGCAGGAGGGGGAAATGTGGTTGAAGAGGAGCAAGGAGATGGCACAAAGGGAAGGGGCATTACAAATTTTGGTGGGGAAGGAATTCCAGAGATTGGGAAAGTGATGGGAGAAGGCAACTTGGCCAACAGAGGTGGCCCTGGAGGGGACATCCAGAGTACAGGGGTTTAGTGTTACGAAGAGAGTAGGTGGAAGTGAGAGGGAGGGAGAGAGAAGATGATGGGTAAGGGAGGAGGAAACTGAACCAGAATTTCACTACGAGGTTAGCACAATGTGAGAGGCATTGGTCTGAAAGTGAGGGAAAGGTGAGACACTGGTAGAGGGAGCAGTGGTGTGTGCGAGGGGGACAGTTGAGAGCAAAATGGCAGAAAGCATGGAAGATGGTGTCCAGTCTGACTACAGAAGTTCTGGAAGTGGCACTGTAGACTACATCACTGTAGTCAAATATTGGGAGGATCATTTTCTGGACAAGTGCCCAGTGGGCAGGCAGGGGGATACATCCACGATTTCTATACATGGCAACAAACTTGGGGTGCAGTGTTTTGTGGATGGTATTTATGTGTCCAGAAATGTCAAGGCATTGGTCCAGTCAAACCTTGAGATACCTAAATGAGGTGACATCCTCAAGCATAGTCCCATTGAGGGTGTGGAAAGTGTGTGTGTGTGTGTTGGGGGGGGGGCTAGCAAGTCTCTGCCTTGTGCCAAGGTCATGGAAACTGTCTTCTTGGTGTTCAGGAATAGTTGATTTGAGTGGAGCCAGAGCTAGACATCACTGCAGTCTAGACTCCACGTCAGAGGGGAGAGCCCAAGTGCTTGGAGTAATCTGTGTGTGTGGGGGGAGGGGGAATGTTTCCTTAATTTAACTTTAAAAGTTTGATGATTTATGTTACCAGAAAATAACCTAGGAAGCTCATTCCAATTTGAGGCAGCACTAAAAGAGAATGATTGATTTCCCATTTTAGTTTATGGATTTGTAGTGACACATGAACAATGTTTTGATATAGCTAATTTATATTGAACTGGCTTCAAGTTTTCATTAAAAAGTTTATAGCAATAACTGTTCCAAAGTTAGCTCTTTTGAAAGATAATTTACTTAAACGGAGCTACCTTTGAAACTGTTCGGACCAGAAAACATTATTTTTTCCAGTGAAACCTTGGAGTTAGATGTTGTGTATTGATATATTAATATATCAAGTTGTTGCAATGTCCATATCTTGATAAAAGAAAAACTAGCTGGTTTTGAAAAATGAAAATGTTTAAATATAAATTCAATCTTTAATGTGTATTGATGAGCCAGCTCTGTGGTGTCAAGCACTTGATGGGGACAGCTGTTGCCTGGTGGTAACTCCTGTGTATGCCCTGAGCTTAGGACAGAGGGAGTTGAAGCCAGGAGGGAGGATGAAGGAAGTTCATGTGGACCCTCTCCTCCCAGGGGGTGGCAGGCTCAATGCACAACTCACTGAATGACACTTCTGGCAGGGTGAGTATGTGCCACCAGGCACCTCATAGGGCAGTAGTGAGCATGCAACACAAGGAAGCGGGTGGCCATTAAGAGGTAAAATATCCTTTTTGTCTGGCATAGAATGATTGATGGCTTCCGTTGGGAGCCATGTTCTGAAGACACATGAACATGCTATCTCCATCTCCATGAACAGTGATGGAAATGGGGGGAGGGAACTCAGTTCCAGGAGTAAAATTACAAGCCTGACTCAGTTCCAGGAGCAAAATGAGGAAGGACTGCTCCTATGTAACACTTACCCACAAAAATATATAAAACTGAATAAATAACATGTTAAAGTGTAACGTATAATAATGAAATGAATCCTTAGACGCCTGTCAAGTGTGTTGGATCCTACATGAAAGGTGTTGGGTTCTCCCAGTGAATTTTGTCCATTTACAGCACTGCCCATAACCACCCTGCCACTGAATCCTACAACCTCCTCCCAACTGCAGGGACCACAAAACAGGTGGTAATCTCAGTGAGCTTGGCAGTGCAGTGATGATATTGATGGTAAAATAGAGAATATTAAGTGGATTGGAGTGTGTAACCAGAATGTTATACACATCCGAGGTTTAGGATGCTATATAAAGCCAGAAAGTGAAGCTTGGGGGTTATAGAAGCATCCCACACTGAGGGTGTGTATGAAATTCTTTGCAATGCACACTTACCCATGTTTTGTTTTCAAAATTAGTGTCCAGCATTTTTAATAAGGGAGAGGTTTATAACGAGATGATTCAGTTATATATATTCACTGTGGAACTCATAGTTCAGTTATGTAATTTTAACTTGTTTGTTTGTTAACTGTAAAAATTCAGCTGCTTTTCTGTAAATATATGAAAACGCCTGCTGAAACAGGCCATTTAGATTTATCAAGTCTGCTCAAGTGTGCAGCTCTGATTTTACTGGATCTGCCCCCTTCCCCATGGAGTTTTCATCCCTCATGCTCTTTTCCCCCTACCCATCATCCCTCCTGTTATGACTCTCCCTTTCACTCTGACCCACCCCCTTTTAAAGCTGCCCACTATTTTCAATGAAACCACCTCCTCTGGCAGATCGTTCTACTTGGAAACCACTCTTTCTGTGAAAAAGTGCCTCCTCATTTCCTTTTTGAATCTTCCCTCTACTAATTTCAGACTATGCCCCATAGTGGACACGTTTCCCCTTAAATTGAAAATGCCCTTTGTTCTAACCTTCTTCATATCCTTAAGGTACTTGAAGGTTTCAATCATGTCCCCCCTCTCCCTTCTGTCCTCCAGTAAATACTGTACATATTGAGCTCCCGCAGACTATCTTCATAGGATTTGTCCCCCAGACCCTGTACCCCCTCCAATAATCTGATGCCTTTTTTCAGATAAGGGTGCTAGAAGTGCACACAGTACTCCAAGTGTGGCCTCACCAATGACCAATATAAGGGCAAAATGACTTCCCCTTTCTTGGAGGTGATTCCTCTGGCGATGCATTCCAGCATTTTGTTTGCTTTGGCTGCCACTTTATGGTGCTGCACAGAGTGTCTAAGGTCTTTCTTGATGATCACCCCTAGATCTTTTCCTCCTCAGAACTGGTAACTTGTGCACCTCCTAACCAGTAACTGGCTCCTGGGTTCTTAGCTCTGAAGCGCATGACCTTGCACTTCTTGGCATTCAACCCCAACTACCAGACACCAGACCATATCCCAAGTCTAGCCAGGTCCTCCCCTGAGCTCCTGTCTCCCCTACTCTATGTCCACTATCCCACAGAGTTTAGTGTCATCTGCATATATATAGATTTTACTTTTGACCCCATCCACTATGTCACCAACAAGGATGTTAAACAACACTGGTCTGAGTACTGAATCCTGTGGGACCCCACCGGTCACAGGCCTAGGCTTCGATAGCCCCCCCCCCACTATCTCCCTCTGGTTTCTGTCCTGTAGTGAGCTCTTGACCCACCCTGCCAGCTTTTCACACAACTCCCAGGTTCCTCAAGTTTACTGATCAACCTCTCATGTGGTACGGAGTCAAAGACCTTATTAAAGTCCAGATACAGGACATCTACTGCCTGGCCCCTGTCCAATGACCCTGTGACCCAGTCGAAGAAATCAACCAGGTTGATCTGGCAGGATCTCCCCCAAGACAAACCAATAATGTTGCCTTTCATCCTGGAGACCATTTACCTCCAGAAAGTTCACTAGTCTCTCCTTTAGTATGGTCTACAGTAGCTTGCCAACAATGGAGGTAAAGCTGACTGGTCTATAATTACCAGGTTCATCCTTGGGTCCAGTCTTGTGGAGAAGCACCACATGTGCCATTCCCCAGTCCTGAGGTACTGTGCTTTGGAACAGAAGCCAGTTTTGCTACCAGAGTGCACAGTATGAGCAGTACAAATTTGATTGATAGCTTGCAGTTACATATGCCTGACTGTAGCCAAAAATTACAACACAGTAAAGTAGCTATTAAAAATGCTGGCCAGTAATTATAAATGCATACTGATACACAAGTGATAAGAGTATAGTTGGCATATATTGATAAGAAATGTATTGGTAGTTGAAAAAATGCAAAAATGACATCCCCGTATTATTAACAATTTTAGCTATATAACATTTATAGTCAGCAGGCATTAGTTATTCTTCAAACTCACACATTTCTAGTTAAGTTTTTATAGAAAGTTACCAGGTTCTTACCTTTGTGACATAATGAACTACGTAGGAAAGTCATAGAGTATTGAATCATTAAGTCCTGTGTGTAATCTAAGATTAAGCACTATGAACTGATCCATCATTGGGAATCCCAATGTTTTACAAAGAGCAGACTGTGCTTGGTAATATACAAACTGTGACTAATAGATTCTTTAGGGGTCAAGAGGTAGAGGAAATCTGTCCCGGCCCTCTGGAGCCTTTGCTATGAAACATGGTGCCCTTTTTTTCTGCCTTTTAGGTCCAAAACTAGTATTTAAGTACCTAATGCATAGTTCAGCCTGTAACATTTTCTGGACCTGATGTCTCACCCTTTATTGTACTCATTCTGTACCTGCTGTTTGCACCATTGTCTTACTTCAATTGTATTGTATATATGTAACTCCCAGGTCACATCTGGAAACGAGTGGATTCCGCTCAATATGCTTATCTGGTAAATCTCCTAAATAAATAAATAAATGTTAAATGGGGTTAGAACTGAAAAAGAAAAAAAACATTATTACTGCAATAAGGTGAAGGCAATGGGTTGTCTGGTGGTTGGAGCACAGAACTGTGAACCAGGGCCAGATTTTCAGAGCCCTTGAAAATCCTGCAGCAGCAGAGAAGAACCTGATGCAGGTTGGTTACCACTTGCAGAGCTGCAGTTTTTCTCCGCACATGCGATATTTTCAAAGATGGCACCAGTTTATGACCAGCTCCATGATTTCCAGCAGCTTGTGGCTGTTCTTCCCCACAGCAGTGGGAAAATGCTACACTCGTTGGACCAGGTATAACATCTTCTGCAGCTGTAGTGGACTGAAAATATAAATCTCTGCAGCTGCAGAGATTTTGGACCGCAACTGCAGTTGCAGTGTGGGAGTTAGTCCCACTTCCTTTTGAAAATCCAGCCCCAGGTTCAAAATCTTCCACAGCTACTGTCCCACAGGGTAACTTTGACTGACTGACTGTACTTATAAGGAGGCCTAAAAGGTTGAATTAAAATTGATTTGAAAAAAGGAACTGCATTTAAAAAACATGCCACACCAGAACTGTGTGTGTCATGTACAAATACTCTGAACAAGTTACTCCCCCCCCTGTGTTTCAGTATGCCTAGCTGTAAAAATGGGTGTAAACTGGCCCCCACTGAAATCAAGGTGTAGTTAAGGAAGGTGTTATTATGGGCTGGTCTGATAGCGCTTGGTAGAGCTACTGCTGTGCTGTGCTGCCAACCCGGGTTCGGGAGTGGACTCAGGTCAGTCAGAGGACAGCTGGGGAAGGGAGGCTTGAGTGTCTCAAGGACTGCCCTCCACCCTCAGGGGGGTGAGTGGATGCTGCCTACTGCTTGTGGATTGTCACCTGGTAGAGACCAGGTGGCAGCTCAGTGGGAGCACATAGATGGAGAGAGAGGCTGGATGCCAGGCATGCGTGTCTATGCAACACTGAACACTGGCACCCGTGGGGTGGAAACCAAAAGCTAGAGGAAAAAGACCTGGTCTGCCATCACACTGGCACCCCCTGCAGGCCCACACATAACCGACATGGCAGGTCACCTAGTGCTATCATAGTCCTGGCAAATGGTGGCTAACAGTAAGCCCATGAGAAGGTCGGGGATGGGCTAAGGGTGCCCTCTGGTAAGCCAGGGGTTAGTAAAGGCATACTTAAAAAAAAACAACTTGAAAACAATTCAAATACAAATTTACGGTCAAATGAGGGCAAATAAATCACAGAACTAAACTCACTGGAGAAATGATCCACTTAACCGGTTCATTTATTATTTATTTGGATATTCAGTATTCATCAAGCACAATGCTGACATATTGTTCCATACATGCCTAAATAAATTTCATTGACACATCTGGCTTCATCTATGGCCTGCACTCCCTGTAGTGGTTCAAGCCTCTATTAGTTATCAGGGCACATGGGGGGGGGGCAGAACAGCTACCAGCCAGGGCACCAATACAAATTGCACATATTGCCCATATGGTGTAGGTCTGCATTACGTGGGGCACCACCTGTAGCACAGTATTTATTTATTGTTTTTTACCAGGGCACATGCCCTGGTCTACCCTGGTGCAGAGCTGTCACTGCATGCACTCTCTGTCTTCTGGCATCTTCTAGTTACAGTGGGGCCCCACTGTAACTAGAAGACACCAGGAGGCAGGCACTGCAAGCCATAAAAGAAGTCAGAGGCACTTGGTCACAGGGCTATATAGGGCCCAGTGGGAAGACGTGATGGACTTTTGGTCTTTTTATGTTATCACTGTCAGTGTTTCTATGTTTTGCACAAGGGCGAGGGTCCTGGACTTGAGGAGGGAGGATTTTATAAAGACTGGTGAATGCCTCAACTGATGATATGACAGGAGGAAATGACCTTGGTGGGGTGGAGGAACAGTGGGCAAAGTTTAAGAGGGCCATATTGAAGGCTACAAACCTCTGTGTCAAGCAACTGAGTAAAAGTAAGGGGTAAAGGGACCGCTGTGGTTCTCAAAAGAGACGGCTAAAAAGGTAAGGGCTAAAAGGGTAGCATTCAGAAGATATCAGGAGACACAGAGGGAGAAGGATAGGGGGTGTATCTGGAGAAACAGAGAGAAGCAGGGAAAGCAGTAAGAAGTGCAAAGGCACAAACTGAGGAGAGAATAGCCCAGGCAGTAATGTAAGAGGACAAGACATTTTTTAGGTATGTAAATGAAAAAGAGGAGAACCAGGGGAGGGATTGTAAGGCTAAAAAGGGATGGGGGACTGTACAGAGGGTGACCAGGAAAAAGCAGATGTACTGAACATACGAATATACATACGAGCATATGAAGACGCCAGCAGAAACAAGCCATAATGGTCTATCAAGTCTGCTCCAGTGTGCAGCTCACAATAAATTGTACTGGAGCTGCCGCCCCTCCACTTCCCCCCAATGTATTCTTCTCCTATTCTTTCTACCCCACCCCCTCCTACCACCAGTTGTGACTCTCCCTTTTACCTTGTCCCACCCTGCCTTAAAACTATCCATCATTCTCAATGAGACCACCTCCTCTGGTAGTTCATTCCACTTTGACACCACCTTTTCAGTGAAAAAGTGCCTCCTCATTTCCTTTTTATGTTATCTTGCATGCAAGCGCAAAAAACATATTGTGGTAGCTTGGGGTAGCAGGTTTTGGAGGTGCGGTTGTGTTGTGGCCAGTGGTGCCACTGCTTTTTTGGGCTGGGCTCTGTGACATGAATGAAATAGCATGCTGTGCAAAAGCATGCCACCAACTTGAAACAATTTCACCCCTGCAATGAGGGAGCTCCCCTTCATTGCAGGACGTGCCTTGCCTGGTGTAACATTTCAGTAAACATGGCGTCTGTCACTGTACACCTCTCACAGTCCCCATGAAAGCCAACATCGGGGGTGCCCAATCCCCCTGTCGGCATGCCCCCTTCCCAGTTCATTTGCCAATGGGGGGAGCCCAATCCCTATCGGCATAATGTCCCCCGTATAAGAATTTGTCTGCCGGGGGGGTGCCTAATACCCCTCGGCATCATGCCTTCCTCCCCAAATATAGACCCTTTTTTCTTTTTTTTGCTGACAGGGTGCCCAAGCCCCGTTGGCTCCAGTCCCCCCCAAAACACCCAGGTGGCACGCTGGGAGCCCACCCCAGCGTTTCAAATGTCCCTTTAAAAAAGAAAACCTTCCCGTGAAGTTATTTTTTTTTCTTAACCTGTAAACAAAAAAAGGTCCCTCATTGTCACGGTGCCCCTCCCCAACCATCCCCACCCTCTGCACCGACTCTCCCCACACACCACTCCATACTTACCTCCAGAGCCCGCGCTATGATCTTTGGTGGAGCGGGAACACGCCTGGACTCTTCAAAGCTGACCGAGAACTGAAAAAATGCTGATAAGCTGTATAATGGCATCAGTGTGTGTGTGTAGAGGGGGTGTTCAATGTAGCTGGATATCTTGGCCATTTTTGTGACTTTTGGCACCAAATTTTCTACATGAGGTTCTTGGGACCCCACCTTATGAATTCAGTCACTGTCATGTCACTATTCTGTCCCAAAAAGGTGACTTCGAGGTCACTGCGAGGAATCACCTTTTGGGACCGAGTAATGAAATGACAGTGTTACTGTTCATGAGTTGGGCTCCCAAAAAGCCTATGTTGAAAATTTGGTGAAAAAATTCCAAAAAATGACTGTTACGAGTGTGCATTGTGCAGTTTCCACACACACTCGTAAGTTCGAATATTTTTAATCCAGATTTTCAACATTGCCATTTTTTCACACCTCCTTATGAACAGTACAGCTGTCATTTTTCATATCCTGCCCAAAATGTGTTTTCGCACATCCAGCACAGAATGGCATGGTTGCTGTGAGGAAATCAATGTTTGGGACAGATTAAGAAAATCACAGGGACACTGTTCATGAGCGGAGGTCCCAAAATGCCTATGTTGAAAATTTGGTGACGAAATTCCACAAAATGACTATGTTACGAGCATGCATTGTACAGTTTCCATGCACACTCGTAGCTTCAAGAATTTTTAATATTTTCACTCCAGATTTTCAATATTGTAATTTTTGCATGCCTCCTTATGAACAGTACAGCTGACATTTTTCACATCCTGCCCAAAATGTGGTTTCACACATCTGGCGGAGAATGGTATGGACGCTGTGGGAAATCAACGTTCTGGACAGATTAACAAAATCACACTGCCACTGTTCATGAGCAGAGGTCCCAAATGCTTTCATAAGGTGGAGTCACAAAAAGGCCATGTTGAAAATGTGGAGTGCAAATACCAACAAATGCCCAGGGCATTAGGGTTTCTAACCATAACGTCCCACCCTGTACAAACTGACAGGTGTCAGGGGTGTGTCTTTGGATTGTCGGCTGTAATGCTTACGCCATTCCACACCCACTCCCACCCTGTAGACACTGACAGGCATCAAGGTGTGCCTTGGACTCTTCAACCCCAAAGTTCACCCCATTCTCCTATACTACACCCATCTCAATGTACTTCCTTATGGAATGGGGTGAGCATAAGGCCCGATGACCCCAAGGCAAAAAGTGAAACTTGTCAGAGTCTTCAGGGTAGCATGAGGTGAGATGGTATGAGCAATATGGCCAACACCCCAAAGGCACACCTCAATGCCTGTCGGTCTCTGCAGGGTGGGGTTGGGTTGACGTCGGTTCCATGCTTTCACTGCCATTCCTATTATGCATCTCTCTGACTCCATCACTACCAATGCCAATGCCAGCAAGACAACATTCAGCATTGACAAATGCTTGTTAAATCTTCCCCCTGCTAATTTCAGACTATGGCCCCTCGTGGCCCTTTCACTTTGTAGATTGAATAAGCCCTCTGTTCCAACCATATCTATATCTTTTAGGTACTTGAAGATTTCTATCATATACCCCCTTTCCCTTCTGCCCTCCAGGAAATACATATTGAGCTCCTGTAGTCTCTCCTCATAGGATTTGCCCCCCAGGCCCTGTATCATTTTAATCACCCTAAGCTGTACCCCTTCCACTAGCCTTCTAATGTCCATTTTCAAATAAGTGGACCAGAACTGCACTCAGTACTCCAAGAGTGGTCTCACCAATAACTTGTACAAGGGTAAAATACTTTCATACTAAAATGCCAGCAGAACAGGCCTAACGGTGTTTCATGTCTGCTCATTTGGTCAGCCCCCCCACCCTGGGAGCTGACCTTGCTGCCCCCCTCGCCTTCTCTGGCTTCTTCCTTCCCAGTTCCAGATATTCTCGCTGCATTGTATTTTGCTTCCAGAACCCTTCCCCTGTACCTGTCCCACACCCTCTTGAACCCCTCCACCATCTCTGCCTCCACCAGCCCCCTAGGCAGTGCATTCCATGGCTCCACCACCCTTTTAGTGAAGTAGCACCTCCTCCTTTCTCCCCTGAATCTTTCCCCCTCCAGCTTCCACCCATGCCCTCTAGTGGCCCTCTCCTCCTTCCTTCGAAGCACCTGACTGCTCCTCCCTATTTACCTTCTTCATGTACCTGAAGACCTCTATCATGTCCCCTGGTCCCTTCTCTTCCAATGTGTACATATTTAGCTCTTCGAGCCTCTCATCATAGGTCCTGTCCCCCAAGCCCCAAATCATTTTGGTTGCCCTCCTCTGGACCCTCTCCAGGAGTTTAATGTCCCTCTTTAAGTGTGGCCTCCAAAACTGCATGCAGTACTCGAGGTGCGGCCTCACCAAGAAGTTATACAGAGGGAGTATCACTTCCCTCTTTCTGGAGGTGATCCCCCTAGCGATGCATCCCAGCATCCTGTTGGCCTTGGCTTCACTTCCGCTTTCCTGGAGGTGATTCCCCTGGTGATGTATCCCAGCATTTTGTTCACCTTGGCTGTCGCCTTACTTTAGAAAGACTGGGGTTATGGTTGTGGACCCGGGTCGCAGGGTAGAGGGATTGAGGACTGGTGTCCCCTCTGAATTAATCCTGGGGGTGGACCAGATCCTCACCTCTGAACGGGTGCGTTACCTGGGAGTGGAGCTTGACGCTGGTTTGACCCTCCATCATCAGGTGTCTGCAGTTGTCAAGCTGGCCTTTTTCCATCTTAGGAACATTGCCAGAATTAGACATCTTGTTCCACCCAGTGACCTGCCAGTCTTGGTCCATGCCTTTGTGACATCTTGCCTTGATTACTGTAACTCCCTTTACCTAGGACTTCCTGGGGTTGATATCCACCACTTGCAGCTAGTGCAGAACGCGGCAGCACGTTTGTTGACTGGGGCTTCTAGAAGTTCTCATATTACCCCTGTGCTGCGCGCTCTGCACTGGCTGCCAAAACAGTGGCGGATCAGCTTTAAAGTGGGTCTTTTGACCTACAAAGCCCTACACAGTCTGGGTCCTGATTACTTGAAAGAGCTCCTGATGCCTTACACCCCTCTGCCACAGCTCTGCTCGGCTGACGAGGGGTTGCTGGCAATTTCGAGGGTAAATTTGAAGTCATCTTGTGCCTGTGCATTTGGATTTGCTGCACCTACCCTATGGAATTCTCTGCCCCGTCAGCTCCAGGAGTGTAGGACGGTGAGAAGTTTTAAGCAGGCACTAAAGACTTTCTTATGGGAAAAGGCGTTTCCTTCTTTGTCCTGATTTTTTACTGTTGTATTGGAATATATGTTTATATTAGATTTTATTGAATGTATTGAATATGTTTTTATGTTTGTTCTTGCTGTACAGCGCCTTGAAATCTTGTAAGGCGCTCAGTTAAATAAATATTATTATTATTACTATACTGTGCAGAGTGTTTTATATCTCCCCAAAATATGACCCCTAGATCGCTTTCTTCCTCAACACTGGATACCTGTTACCCCCCCCCCCAGCCAGGGTTCCTAGCTCCCGGGTACATGACCTAGCACTTCTTTGCATTGAACCCCAGCTGCCAGATGCCTGACCAGGTTTCAAACAATTACTTTCATTTAATGTTCACAGGAGAAGGGGAGGGGCCACAAAAAAGTAACAGGCACTCTGAAAGGAGAAAGGTGGACACTATTTCTTTCTCAGAGGAGACAGCCCTAAAGGGACTCACCAATCTGAAAGTGGACAAACAAATGGGACCAGTTGGGGTACACACAAAGGAATTGAAAGAGCTCAGGGAAGTACTTGCTGCACGTATGACAATCCTGTATAACAGCTCACTGGTAACAGGAGTTGTTCTGGAGTACTGGAGGAGGGCATATGTAGTCCCTTCTTCACAAAAGTAGTAGCAGGGAGGAAGTTGGCAGTTATAGGCCAGTCAGCCTGACATCGGTGGTGGGAAAGTTACTGGAATCATTGCTGAAGGAGAGGCTAGTGGAACATCTTGAATCAAATGGATTCAGATGGAATCAAAAGACCCGTGACAGAATGAATTCACAGGAGGGAGGGCATGTCAGATGAATCTGATAGATTTCATAGACTGGATGACTAAGAAGTTAGATCAAGGTGGCATGGTGGATGTGGCCTACCTAGAGCTCAGTAAATCATCTACACCATTCAACACAGGATACTAATAAAAAGCTGGGGAACTGAGGAGTGGGTCCAAAAGTGATAAACTGGGTACAAAATTGGTTAGGTGATAGGAGACAGAGGATGGTGGTAAAAAGAGTTCACTCCGAGAAGGGGAGAGTGACTAGTGGGGTGCCTCAGGGGTCAGTGTTGGAACCAATCCTCTATAATGTCTTTATAAGTGACATTGCAAAAGAACTGGAGGGGAAGGTCTGCCTCTTGGTGGATGACACCAAAATCTGCAGTAGAGTGGACATTCTGGGGGGTAGGGTGGAAAAGATGAACAGATACCTGAGAAAACTTGAGGGGTGGTCAAGGGTATGGCAGCTGAGCTTCAATGTGAAAAAGCAAAATAATGCACTTGGGACACAGAAACCCAAGGATGGAGTACAAAATGGAGAGAGTGCTACTGATGACCACTAAGCAGGAGAGAGTCCTGGGGTAATCATCTCTGATTAACTAAAGGTCTCCAGGCAGTGTGACAAAGCAGTAGGGAAGGCTAGTGGGATGCTATGGTGCATAGGGAGATGAATCACTAGCAGAAGGAGGGAGGTGGTGATGCCTCTGTATAGATCACTGGTGAAACCTCTCCATGAACACACATCTCTGGAAGGACATAGACAGAGTGGAGGTGGTCTAGAGGAGGATAACTAAAAAGGTGTGTGGTCTTCATGAAAAGCCCTACAAGGAGAAAGTAAAGGAAGTCAATATGTACACCCTGGAAGAGAGGAGGGACAGGGGGTATATGGTAGAGACCTTTAAATACTTCAAGGGGATAAATAAGGTGCAGGAGGAAAGTATTTTTCAGAAAAAAAGATGCACAATAACAAGGGGTCTTGCTATGAAGTTTAAGTAGGGTAGCTTCAGGAGCATTGTAAGGAAGTACTTCTTCACAGAAAGAGAGGTAGATTCCTGGAACAGTTTACCAGCCAATGTGGTGGATGCAAAAACAGTGGTGGGGTTCAAGAATGCATGGGATGGGCATAAGGGAATCTTAGGGGAAAGGAATGCAGGAAGGGGGAAAAAGAGCTGGAGATCAAGTAGGGTTTGCAGTTACACTGTAGGTAGGGAAAATGGGCAGACTAGGTGGGCCAAGCTGCCTTTATCTGCTGCAGATTATATGTTTCTATGTCTCTCCTTGTTACCAATGATCTGATGTACTGGCCTGTGGAGACAGTGAAGGGGGACTTCCAGAGCCTGTGGAAGAGACTGAAGAAGCACTCAGCTTCCTTGGCTTTTTCTTAAGTCCTCCCTGTCTGGGGTAAGGAGAAGTGGGAGAAGTTCAGTTGGTTTAGAGTGGTGTCAGGAATATGGTTATCACTTTGTTGGGGGCTGGAGGGCTTCTGGGACAGGAAGCTCTTCAAATGTGATGGCCTTCATCAGACAAGAGAGAAGACTAGTGTGTTAGAGCAGAAGTTTGATGTCTACATTGACAGACAGTTAAACCAAGTGCAGGGAGACTGGGGCTAGGGATTCCACAGTTGAGATAGTGAAGTGGGGAGCAACCTAGCCAGGACACCCCTTGGGGATTGGGGCAAGGTTTGCAAAAAGTAGTATCAGAGTGGAACGAGTTCAGGGGGACCAGGAAGTGTAGACCAGATAGATCAGCAAAAGAGGAAAATAAAATACAAAACACCTAGGATATCAGGGATTGTGATGGGGGAAGTCATACAAGAACCAAAAAGCGTGGGAGCATAAGTTGGGGGGGGGGCCTTCCTCAATACCAGGAGTCTGGGTAAAAAAACTAATGAAGTCCAGGCACGGGTGGCAGACTCTGGGACAGATCTAGTGTCTGTTACAAAAACATGGGCCAATGAGAACAATGACTAGGACCTGACAATCCATGGATACAACTTAAAAAGGCACACAGAGGGATGGGTAGAGGTATGGGGTGGCCATTTACATCAAGGAAGGGATATAAGCAGTAGAGGAGGTGTCTATTGGAGGGAAAGGGAAGGCAGAATCACTGTGGGTACAGCTCAGTCATCAGGTAGAACACTTTGCTTGGGGATAGTTTACAGACCACCAGGGCAGGGAGAAAAGAGTGATAAGGAACTAGGAGAAGAAGTAGAAAAGGGGTCAGCAAAAGGTGAGGTTGTAGTAGTAGGAAATCTCAACCTGTTAGACAGTGACTGGACCATCCCAGCATCCAGGAGTGCCAGAAGCTGGTGCAGCAGGTCTGGAACCCACTAGTCAAGCAGCCATTCTCAATGTGATATGCACCAGCTTAGAAAGAGTAGATGGAGTGCAGGTTGGGGAATCACTGGGGTCTGGTGACTACAATACTATATGGTTCGAGTTGGCCCTGTGCACATTTAAGCCCTTGTCTAGGGTTGAGATGCTGTACTTCAGAAGGGCAGATTTCAAGCATATAAGGGAACAAGACCTTGGCAGGTTAGCTCAGGTAGGCAGCATCGGGGAGTAGAAAAATTATGGGGGGTCATAAGAGGAGCCTACAAAAAGATGCACTAGAACAGTTATGAAGAAAAACAAGTATAAGAGACCAATTTGGTTCTCTAAAAAGTTCAGGGAGGCAGTGATGGCACAAAAGAAGGGTTTTATAAGGTACAAAGGGAAACAGAGAGATGCAGAATGGGACTAGTATAAAGGAAAAAACTAAAAAGGCCAAGAGGACAGTCAAAATCACAAAACAGACACATAACTGCATATTGTGGAGGAAGGGAGGGAAAAACAGTTGTTTTAAATATGTAATGGAATAAGAAAGATGGAGGGGATTGTCAGGCTAAAGAAGTGGGGCAGGGTAATAGAGGAAGATGGCAGAAAGCAGCCAGGTGAATGACTACTTCTGTTCAGTATTCACCAGGGAGAACAGGTGGCTTTTGCCAGAGAGTGGCATAAAGGCAGCCGATAGAGGAGTTCAGAAATGAGGCTGCAGAAGTATACTAGAGAAAGAGTCAGAAAGGGGTTAGCAGCCCTGAAGATAAACCAGTTCCCCAGGTCCAGATGGGCTGCATCAGAGGGTACCAAGGGAACTGGTATTTGTGTTAGCCAAACCCCTTGTGTGGCTACTCAGTAGCTTTTTGCAGCAAGGGGTGGTTCCCAAGGACTAGAGGACAGTAGATGTAGTTCCGCTACACAAGGGAGGGGACCAGGTGCAGGTGGGAAACAATAGACCCATCCACCTTACCTTCATGGTAGGAAAACAGATGGAGACACTAGTCAAACAGGACCTAGTGGAATACCTGGAGATCACTGGGCTTCAGGATAGTACGCACCACGGGTTTGTTGCAGGGAGGACTTGTCAGACCAACCTGATAGTATTTCTTAACTGGGTAAACACTGTAGTTGACAAGTGACATGCAGAAGATTTATACTGCAAATTCAGCAAGGCATTCAACTTGGTGTCAGACCAAAGGCTGCTGAAGAAGATGAGGGATCTGGGTACAGCTTAGGAAATAGTAGAGCGGTTAGGGAGTTGGATGGAGGGGAGGCAGCAGAGAGTTGTGGTGAATGGGGACAGATCAGTGGAAAAAGAGGTCACCAGTGGAGTACCACAAGGATCTGTCCTGGGCCCAGTCTTCAATATGTTCATCAGAAACATGGGAGAGAGTCAAGGGCAGGTTGTGTCTATTCGCAGATGGGACTAAACTCTGCGGTAGAGTTGATAGCATGGAGAGAATAATGATAAGGGAATTGCCAAGAGTCTTGCAAAGGTTGAAAAATTAGTCCAAAGTCTGGCCACTGAAATTAAATTCCAAGGAGTGCAAAGTGACGCACTTAGGGAACAAAATTCCCCAAACAAAGTACATAGGGAAGAAAATTCCCCAAACAAAGTACTGGATGGGAGGGGTTCAGCTGGGCACAGCACCATAGGCAGGGGACCTAGGAATCATCATCAGTGACTCCCTTAAACCAACTAGTGTAACAATGCCTTCAGCAAGGTTAACAGGGTGCTAAGGTGCATTGAAGAGGGTTTGACAGCAGGAAGCAGGAGGTACAGTACTTTTAACTCTGTACAGATCACTGTTAAGGCAACACCTGGAGCAATGTGTCCAGTTCTGGAGTCCCCACCTAAACAAAGGATAGGGACAGGCTAGGGACCATACAACACAAGGTGACCAAGATGATACAAGGATGGGAAGGCAGATCTTATGAGGACTGGCTAAAGGCACTGAACATGTACAGTATTAAGTCAAAACCAGATGAGAGTAGTAATATGATAGAGACCTTCAAGTGCACAGAAGGAATAAATAAGGTGAATTGTGAAGAGCTATTTACCAAGAACAGAGAGGCTAGGACATGAGGTCATGAGTGGAGGTTGATGGGGGAAAGGTTTATCAAGGATGCGAGGAAGTATTATTTTACCGAAAGAGTAGCTGAACCATTGGTCTGCCGGCAGAGGTGGTGGGTACCAGAACCATAAATGGCTTCAAACATGGCTGGGAGAGAGCTAAGGGTATAATAGTTATTCAGAATGATGAAGAAGGTGGAAACATGGAGCACAAAAATGGGAATAGGGTGAGCCTAGACCCCACAGACACTATAGGTTCTGGGGCTTGACAGGGTAATATGGGCAGACTAGATGGACTGTCGATCTTTTTCTGCTATCATTGTCTGTGTTTCTATGTTTCTGTGTTGAAGTGGTGGAGTCACACCACGAAATGTTGATTTTGGGTGGTTCATCCATTAAAAAGTAGCTGACACGTTAGGGGCAGGCAACTCATGGCAAGGAGTTGCCTACCCCAGGACATAACTGAGCTCACAAAATACTTTTTTTAGCCAGGCATTATTTTTATTTTTACCTTAGACAAGCCACAATCTCAGTTACACACTGAAAGCCTGGTGCCAAGCACCCACCACAGCCTCCCCCTGTAAAACGTGTTTTGATGATGTGAATTGGGGAAGGGGCTGGAGTGCAATAGATACCATTGTAATGCTATAATGTAGGGGGAGCCCTTATTACCACTAAAAAGTGGCAAGATTATCTCCTTGTAATCCCATCACTATGATGTGAGGGGTTGTTAATCCCTCTTGAGTATGTCATAGCAATGGGATTACTACCGGATCCGATCTGCACATGTGCGCATGATTTTAGCATCTCTAAATGAATGGCCCCTGCAGTGAGTGCTGGCCCTAATGGAGATCGGCGCCATGGGTAAAAAAGGAAAACAGGATCCACCAAGGCAAGTAAATCTTTAAAATATGCTGTTCCGGGTCAAGCAGTCAGGATGGACTGTGTCATGCTTGGCTTCGTAAGGTATGAAACAAATGTGATTGTGGGAGTGGTGTGGAAACATTATTAAGGATAGTGGTTACTGATATTGTTTTTATTCCTCAGACACTATAAAAGACAATGCCTGACTTTCAGTGGTTAACCATGGGCATACAGTAATCAGCTCTCGCGGTTGCCAAGACAACTGTAAACCTCTCAAGCTGTGCTCTTGAGGTTTACTTGGCTGCCTGGCAACCACTTAAGCTGATTACTTCATGGTTAACCACTGAAACTCAGGCATTATCCTCTAAATTGGGGGCAGTGGCAGCCTTTACATTTAACTTTTGCTTATTACATGCACCAATACATGTTAAGGAGTATACGCTCTTAACATGTATAAGTGTGTCTAATAAGTAGATATAACACATAAAGGCCACTGCTGCCCCTGATAGGATTATAATGCTAACTGTAGTCCTACAGCCCCTTCCCTACTTTGCATCATCAAAACTTAGTTTACTGGGTGGGGCTGCGGCAGGAGCTTGGCATCTGGCTTTTAATGTGGAACTAATATCACAGTTTTTCTAAGGTAAAAATAAAAATATTGCTTTGCTAAAAATTTTTTTTTTGGACTCAGATCCTGGGGCAGTCAGCTTCTTGCCAGGAGTTGCCTGTCCCAATGAAACATACGTGTCAGCAGCAGTTTGCATGTTGGCATTGTGCTTGATGAATATTGAATACCAGAATAAATACTTATAACAAAAGAATCAGTGAGTGGGTTATTTCTCCACTGAGCTTGGTTTTGTAATTTAGGGTGTATGGAGTAGATCCCTCCCAGTGGTTTTCTCTACATTTCAGGTGCTTGGTGAGCCACACTACTACTGAGTGTTTGCCGGCATATAAATCACACTGCACAGTTAGTAACTACAGCCTGATTTATAGAAGCATAAACTAAAGTGTGAGAGCCCTTTATGGGCCATTTTTTAGATACACTGTGATCCTCACCATTTATTATATTAGATGGAATTTAATTAAACATTATCAGGAGGTCTGATTTTCTCCTCTTAGTGTTGTACAGTTAAAGCAATAATGGAGACCTTTTTTTATTGTTCATTCTTCTGGCTGACATTTGCATTCAGACGGGCACATTTATATGAATTGCACCCTTCCTATTCTCCAGGTGGAGATTGGTTATACAAACCTAATTAAGTCAAACAAGATCAATTCCCTTTTGTGGACACAGAAAAGAAAATCACTCAGGTTGCTGAGAGTTCCTTAATTGCATTTAAATCCTAATAAGTTAAGAGCATTAGAACAAGGCAAACCTCTGATCTTTATCCAGTCACAGCTTTTTTCCAGTGTGATTGCCGGCCTACTAATCAATTGAGCTGGATGACATATGATTAGAAGAGCTAAACACAACTATGATCTTATTCCATATGTAAATCTATCTGGTACAGCAAAACTGCCTGCTTTATCTACTGTTCTAATACAAAGGGATAACAAATGTCATCCAAACAGTGCCATGTGTTAGCTGTGGGACTTCTGGAGCTTTTGGTCTTTTTTTATCATTTTAGTTATGCTCCTGACTCTTCACAGGGCCCTTGCCTCCAATGACACTCACTTCTTGAGCTACTTGCTACTTGGCCTGTTCTTTGGTGCCTTGCCACCCAAAGTGGGGACAGCTCCCAAGGACTAGATTAAAAAACACTTATGAGTTTGATGGCAAGCCAGTTAGCCCACTGGGCTGCTAAAGGGCCACAATGAAACTCAGGCCCCCAAAGGGTACCCTTTTACCAATATTTATCCCACTGCAAGGCACTGGGATATATGAATGGGCACCAGGATCTACATCCTGTTATGAATCTCTCTCAGCTGACCTCCCACTGCTCTCACACTTGCTTCGGTGTATCTTGGTTACTTGCCCCTCTCATAAATGGATACCAGTGGCCCAAGTCATGAGGGGTTGCTGCAGCATGAGGCACAGTCCACCTATGTCTCCAAACCAAGTGACACTTAGCAACCACCCCATGTGAGGCTACCCAGATGCTGAATTGAATATGGGTCAATGGCATGGTAGCATGTAACTCTACCTCTGGGCCATCTCGCAGCGACTTGTGATCTTTCCCTGCCTGTGCTCCCAGCATGGAAGTGGATATGGCTTATTATGCACTGGGGCTTAAGAATAAAGAGATCTGATTGGCTGTCAACAATCACTGGTGACAATATCACACCATAACACACTAATACTGTAAGAATAAGTCCCCCCGACCAGACCCTGTTTACAATTATTAACGCACTGTGCACTAGAAATCAATACACACATTTTTAGCCTGCATGCTGAGTTTCCCTACTACCCACCTGTCACACCACACTATTCAAACAATGCTCACTCACACCCCTTTCCTGCAACACAGCTAAAATGAAAGCTGACATGCAGCTAATGTCTGGAAACTACCTGACAGACAAAAACAAAATGTCAGTCCAATCCCTCGCCAAGCCACTACATACCCTAAATGAACACCATTACGTGGCCTAAAGAAAGTATCTGTTTGACTGCGCACCATACACAAATACAATTACTCCCTACCTGAAGCCAGGTCTAGGCTGCTTAGAACGGAGATGGTGGAGAGGGAACATGGCAGAACTGACAATATTTAAAATTTCCCGACCTTTCAATAATAAAATGCAGTTTCACTTTACTTTCTTTTCACCAGCATCCTCATCACTTGCTGGGGAAGGGGGTGGAATCATAATCAGTCTCTCATGAAAATGCACACCACACCACAACCTATGGGCCAACATAAGAATGGCAGCAATCTGTTATTCATACAAAAAAAATGCAAACCTTATTTTGTTAATTTTTAATTAATGGATAACCCAGTGCTTAACAGAAATAATACTGTCCAAGATGTAGGATACAGTGGGATATCGCCACTTCTCAGGTGCTAAAGTCACTCAACTTGTGACTTCATGAATTACTACACTCCTGCAGTGTACCAATATCCCACCATATCCTACACCATGTTGTGTATCATTCCTTAATTATAAAGCACTGGCTGGAAATGGAGAATTCTGATTGACTGACAGCATTCTAAGAGAGCAATGTTAATGGCTGTAAACCCTTACGTACAATAGAACAGTTAGAATTTCACATTTTAAAAAAATCATTTGAGAAAAAAAAATTAGATTATTAAATATCATAAAGGCATGCCGGGGTTGGGATACTTTTGTTCATTTAACCATAGAGGTATTACACACTCAACTATGCCTTGTGGCTCATGACCTTACTCCCTAGGGGTTAGATTAACAGACAGTAACCCAACCCCTGGTCATGCCTTATGGCTTAATTAAACCAATTTCTCTGAAACCATGGCCAGCCCATCCCCAGTTAACTGAAGTACCTAGAACTCTATGTTTTATACTGTGCTTGTGTTGAAGGATACCATTGCAAATTACATCTGGCTCAATGGTTTGAAAGCATATATGCCTTGATTTTAAAACACAGTTTTTATGATCATGATAGTCATTTTAAGTGTTTGCACAGCACTGAGAAATGGGATAAAATAAGTAAGCATTAGGAGTGCAAGTCTATGTGGCCAGCCACCGCTTCAGTGCTTTCGATTGTGACACTGGCAACCTGGCTTAGGGAATGAGCCTGTGTTGCCAGAAGTTCTGCAGAGAGAGGAGGCTTGAGCATCACAGTGGATGCTCAGCTCCTCTTATGTTGGTGGATGTCTGTGGTCCATTGCACAAGCCACTGCATCTGACCCCAGGAGGCCAGATGTGATGCTGCATGGCAAATGGAGTTGTGATGAGCAGGCCATTTCTGTGCATGACCATTGCATGCACACTAGTGACACATTGTGCCTCTGCCCCAGGGGAGAAAGGAATATGAAGGAGAAAATGCCAGCACCTTGAAAGATGATGCCCATCAACATCAAGCCTCACTTCACCAACTGGGATCTCCACTGGATGACCTCTGGAGGGGCAAGCCCCATGACCGATGGCTCTGCCATGGGTATCAGTCCATGGGAGGCAGGAGATAAGTCCAAGAGAAAGTGAGGAAAGTGCTTGGGGAGTTTGGCTGAAGGGGGCATCAGGCACCTGGGGAGGATAAATAGTAAGTCAAAAAAACAGGAATGCAATTTAATTTTGCTTTCTATGAGAACCGACCATTAAGGAACAGTGTAAACCCCTGATGGACCAATTGTGAATTTATTTTGTTCTGTTTCTGCTTTTGCTTCCTTATCTAGGCAAGGCAAAGCAATTTTATATTTAAAGCTTCCTATCCCAGCAACTCTGGGTGCTGTACTATAAAATGTGTAATAAATACAGACATAAATATCAGAAGAACATGACACAACTATAAATATAATTCATTGCAAAAAAACTTTGTTAATGCACTAGTTAGGGTTAAACTGCCAAAAGTAGGGAAATGTGGTGTGAGGCTTGCAACCCTAGCACCCCACCCCCTCCCCTCCAAACAGCATCAGGAAAAAAACATTATGGTTTCACCTTTCCTGCATCTTCGCAAATCAGGTGTGGGGTGTGCCTTGGGGTTGTTAACCCTAATGCTCACACCATTCCATTGCTAAAATGCTGAGATGTGTAGAGTATATGAGAACAGGTGAGTGTTAGGGTTGACAACCCCAAGGAACACTCCATGCCTGATTTGCAAAGACACAGAAGAAGTGAAACTGTAATGGATTTTCCTGTTGCTGACTGAAGGGTGGGGGTGGATTGTTAGGGCTGTAAACCCTAATGCCACATTTCCCTATTTTTGTTTGTTTAACCTTAGTCAGTGCATTAGCAAAGTTTTTTTTGCAGTGAATTTCCTTACTTTTTTGAGATAGCACAATCATACCCTCATTTGCCTGTTGGTATGCAGGACCCAGAGAGGGACCTGCACTTCCATTTCTCCATAGATGAAACAGAACGTCTATGTTCCTGCGAAAGCACGGGGCCCTCTGGGCCTTGTGCTTCCATTTGTGCCAAAACAGCCACTTCTCTCCTTCATTGTATGGCTTGTTAAAGTTCCAATGTTATCCTGTGGGAATCTGCATTTTTTTAATTTTTATGCTTTTATTATATTGTCCCTAAATGATGGGGACTATGTGGAGGACTATATATAACCCCAGTAATACTCAGGTATTCATAACTTCTGCAATATCCCTTTAAGACTGAACTGCCCAGAGAGTTGGAATGCTATGCAAATGATGGAATCTTTGTGTGTGCTATTTTTCAAATGCTGCCTTGAACTAACTGCACTGGTTCTAAACCCCTAGATTTCCTTGGAGCCTGGAAAGACAGGCCTCAAAAACTTCACATATATATGTAAAAACTGTAATAACTGGAATTATAATGATTAATAAAATAACACCCAAAATCCCCCAAGAGGAGGACAAAACCCCCCAAACTGGGAGTCATAAAATGCAAAAACACCCCTGAATGTCAGAAATCACCTGAAGGGGAAGAAAACAAGAAGAACCCAATTTACAAACAATAGTGCTTGATTGTGGCACCTATATAGTAAGTCAGAAAAACATTCCCAGGAATGCAATGGCTACTGGTTCTTGAAGGGGAGGCAGGGTGGGAAGTTATGAATACCTGAGTATCACTGGGAAGAAATGAGACTTCTGTAAGTAATTTTATCTTCTAACCCCAGTAATACTCAGGTATTCATAACTTATGTAGACTACAAAGCAGTACCTTTGGAGGTGGGCATAGAACCTACTTTGGAAACAGACTCTGCAGGACTGCTGTGCCAAACCTGGCATCACTCCTGGACAGGATGTCCAAACTGTAATGCTTTGTAAAGGTGCGTACTGTTTTCCAGGTAATTGCTTTACAGATGTCGACTAATGGAACATTTCTGGCAGCTGCTAAGGTAGCAGTTGTGCCCCTTCTGGAATGGGTCCTCAACCATGTTGGGGGTTCCCTTCCAGCTTTACAGTAGCAAAACTGGATGCACTGTACTATCCAGTAAAAAATGGACCTTTTAGATGCTGGGTTACCCTTTCCCACATCCCTATATGTCAGGAACAGTTGTTTTCTGTCCTGCCTATGGTCCTTAGTGGCTGATATGTAGTAACTAAGTGCTTTCTTAACATCCAAACTGTGGAGCCTTCTTTCACCAGAAGTGGAGTGCTCAGTGAAAAAGACAGGTAAGGTAATGGTTTGGTTCAAGTGGAAATCAGAAACCACTTTAGGGAGAAATTTCGTGTTTGTTCTCAGGACCACTTTGTATTTGTGGAAGGAGATATAGTCCTGATCTATGCAAAGAGCCTGGAGCTTGCTAATCCTTCTAGTTGAAGTCATTGCCACTAGGAAAACTGTTTTCCTTGTGACATATTTCAGAAGAGCTGAAGACATGGGCTCGAAAGGGGACCCCATGAGTTTGGCTATACACACATTGTATAGCATACATATTACTGTAGTAGTAATTAAGACCTTTGTTTTGATATAAAGATTGTCCCTAAAGTCATTTTTGATTTTTTTTTATGTGGGATAAAAATTGTGGGGGGAGGATTATTTGTATTATTTTTATAGTACTCATTAAGACCTTTGTTCTAATATATAGATTGTCTCTTAAGTCCAAATATTGATGGAGTTATGGATTGTTGAAGTTCAAATGCAGGGAAAAAGTCTAAAATTATTTTTTTTGTATGAAGAAATCCTTTTCTGTATGCAATGATAAACCTATATGAAAAAGAATGCCTTCATATAAAAAAATAATCAGGAAAATCTAGGTCCAAATTCTTTCTTCATATAAGGGAATCATTTTTTGTATGAACAAAAAAAAACATGAAAAAATAATGTGGAAAAAAAAACTAAATCCAAATTCTTTTTTTGGTATGAAGGGAACCTTTTTCGTATGAATGAAAAAGTATACTTCACATGAAAAAGAATTGTGACTTATTTTTTTTCCTATTCTTTTTTTCGTATGAAGGGATCCTTTTTTGTGAGCTTTTTCATTCATACGAAAAAGGATGCTCTCATACGAAAAATAATCTGGACTTTGGGGGTCAGTTTTCAAACAGTTAAGTGCAGAATCAGCCTAATGGGGTCTCAATGACCAAGATAAATGTGTTGGTGTTTCAGCAGGATGTCATTTTTGTGGGATTTGAAACTTAAAAAATGGAAACAAGATGGAGGCCATACGAAAAACAATTTTTTCGTTCCAAGCAGCTAACCAAATGACTGTATTGAGCATGCTCAGAACCAAAATTGTAAAATGTAATAACTTTGGAACAGATTAATATTTTTTCAACAAACCAGTGAAAGGCACATCGGTGGACCAAGCCCTTTCTACTCTGAAAAATGTAGACCAAAATTCCAAATTGTCTGGGCACAAAGTGATGACAAAAAAAACCAGCAAAAAACAGTGATTTTGTAAGTATTTTTGCTATCCACATCTCAGAATCCACACATCTGACAACTTGGCATGGCAAGAGATCCCCCCCCCCCCGACTGTGCATGCAACATTTTGTGCTAATTCGTTGAATGGTTGTGAGGATATTAAAGTGCAGATTTTGAGGTTTAACATAGAAACCCCTGCTCAGTCCTAACTATGTGGCACTGCTGCACTACTATAATAAATAACACTAGTCTGTGCCACAAGCTTGTATAAACAGATAATACTGTCACACTTTCTTAAATACCCCCACAGAGGGGAACTCCTAGTGGGTAGCTCTCTTCATCATTCCGTACACCTTGATCCCACATCTACTGGACTGGTTACAACTGCACCCCAGATATCCACCACATGTAACCTCACACACACTATACTGTCCCAGGCTAGTCCTTCAGATAGGGCTGATGGCTGGGAACAGAGCCATCCTGAACTTTTCCAACATGGGGAGGGTATGGGTGGAAGGACAGGGGATCCAGATGACTGTGCACCACAGCAGAGTAAGGAGGGCATGTCAGCATTGTTAATCTGAGCTCTGCTTTGGTTTCAACCTGTCTAAAGATGACAGACATTTCAGGACAGTAAGAAGCAAGCTGGGACCAGCCCACCAACCACACTCCAACTGACACTTACTGCCTTTGCTGGCACAGGACTGAACATATAAAGGCCCCACATCACATGTCAGCATCCTAATTCATTAGGCTCACTGCCATCACAGGCACAGGACTTAACATATGATGTCACCATCCTGGCTCATTAGGCTTACTGCCATTGCTAGCACAGGACTGAACGTAAAATGGCCCCATGTCATATGTCAGCGTCCTGGTCCATTAGGTACCTAACGAACCAGGATGCTGACATATGATGTGGCGCCATCATATTTTCAGTTCTGTGCCAGCGATGGTAGTGAGTATCAGTTGGAGTGTGGTGGGTGGAGTGGTCCCAGCCTACTTCTGCAGTGGAGAGGGGGAACTTTATAAGTACATAATTCAATTTCAAGCTGTCATGGACTGCTCCCATACAGGAACAGTCAGCGGTAAAAGCCCACACCCAAGTATAGGCTGGTCTTACATTTCGTGTGCAAGACATTTTCTTTCCTTACTGTTTACTGCACTGTAGTAGATTGTATCAGGCATATTTTGATTACTTCTAAGCTGATATTTTCTCTAACAATAATTCCCAGAATCTCCTGCAGCTGACATCAGTGGAGGGCTGCAGCAGTGGGAGAGTCAATAGCCTATAAAAACTCTGATCTGCCTTTTTTTTTTTGCTGGTCCCACTGTCTACCTGGGGCTAACTACAGCCACAGTGGACTGTTCCTAGCCCTAGGAGAACAGAGGGATTGGCAATCATCTGATCTGAGCTTATAAAATCTCTAACATGCCCTGCAAGCTATTGAATCTCCCACTGCTGCAGCCCTCCTCTGTAGACAGCTGCAAGGGATTCTAGGATCTGTAGTTCTAGAAAATGTCAGCTTAGAAGTCAGCAAAATAACTCTGAAAAATCTGTACTGCAGTCAACAAACCATATAAAGAAATGTTTTTGTACTTAAAGTGTATCTTGGACAAGCCCCACACTTGGGTATGAAGCTGTTTGTGCTGACCACTCCCCTTTATAGAAAAACTTTTAAAAACTATTAAAAGGCTGGTCCCATGGCACTGAGTGACAGTGATCACTTTGGCATGCTGGCAACCCAGGTTCATGCCCCGAACCTGGAAAGTGAGAAATGGAGCCTGGCAGGGAGGGCTCAAGAGCATCTCTCAGACACTCTCCTCCCAGGGAAGGAGGGGGATGATGTTATGTCACTCATTCGGGCACGGGATCATGTTGAGTAAACAAAAACAGTGCAGCAATGTACTGCGCTGTAAATGCAGCGGATACATTGCCAGCGCTGCAAAAGAATACCGAAAGCAAAATTGGCGAAGAACGCAAAGGACTTCTTTGTTTTCTGTGGGGACTCGCCCCTGCACCTCATTATGGGGGCTGTGCCTAATCCCCCATTAATATAATCAACTCTGGGGGGGTCAACACAGGGATGAGGAAAAGCATCGGCAGAGGGGGCAAACAAAAACAGAGAATGCGGTTTGCAAAAGTCTGGGACCGGGATTCAAGCCCGATCCACAGACATACAGCTGCCCTGCACTGCCATGGCTCATCCCTCTGAGCTATGGTGGCTGCTTGGTGGACCACCTCCCCAGCAGAGGTCTTGACCTGTGCATCACTCCTCCCCTCCAGCCATAAGTGACAGGTATAAAACCTCGCTGGCTACATTTGTGTCTCACGGGGTTTTGCACCCTGTTGCTGTAGTTTCCCGTGCTGTATATGGTGCATGGTTTTGACTTCGCCATTATACATACGTTAGATTGACCTGGTACCCTCATTTGTGGCTCCTGGTGGTGACAGGTGGTAGTGATGATGACGATGTGGGTGACCACACACTGTTGGACACTCCCCCCAAAGCCAGCCATGAGTATGCACGGCTAATGGGGGGGGGGTGGGACCAGGAAAAACAGGAAGAATGGCTGCCACAGCCCCAGGCGATGGCCTTGAGTCAGCTTGTCTATGCAGCCCCAGGTTGCACAGCACAGCACAGACCGTTCCTGCCCCTCCTGCCGATGTGTCTGGTTATGCCCCCACCAGGGATCAGGTCAGAAGCAACAGACATGCCTGACAATTCTGACTTAAGGATCTGATGGGTGGTAAGTGGCAGAAGCTGTCACCACCCCCTCATGGCACTTGGAGCACCGTCGTTATGGTGCTGGGCAATCAGGGCACCAAATGCAGGATGTGCCCCCATCCCAGAGGTCTGCCCATCTCGGTAGGAATCTATCAGTAAGGGGTGTTCCCCACAAGGGTGCAGGAGGCAGCCCCCCTGCAAAAAACGTGATCGACGACATTGCCTATTGGTGCTCTAATTACCCAGCGCTGGATCACAGGGCGCAATACGATGGTGGAAGTGTCACCACCTGGATTAACTGGGGGAAGGTCAGGCATGACAGCCTGAAGGAGTGGGACCGTGGTGATCACAGGAAAAAAAACTATTTAAAAAAGGGAATTCTGTGTAAGGTTGCTTAGAATCTGACAAAATTGGATACATTGGATTCTGGGATATTCTGAGATATTTCAGAATTCAAATTTTTGGTATTGAGGGAAAAAGCTCAAATTCAAAAAAATAGTTGGAAATGTATTTGGTATTGGAATCCGATTCTGAATCTGAATCAGACATCCCTACAAAAACAAACATAAAACCCAGTCTAGTCATCCCCCAAGTCTTTCCAGCCCACCACCCTTTGCTCTTACCTTTTGTGTGCCAACGCCATACCTGTCCAACTCATCTTCTCTGTCCTTCTCCTTGTCCAATTGGCTGGCCACTCCATCCAGTAGATGCCAGGTTTGTCGAGCCTTGTGTTTCCCACTGAGATTTCCCCCCAGCAGTGCTACTAATGTTCCCTGATCTCCATTCAGTGACTCCGTTCCCTGCACAGTTCTGCAGCTGTACACACTAGTAAGTCCAGCAGAAAAAACAAACATTTATTTTTCCCCTACCTAGTTCATGCATCTGATGTCCACTTGGGAATGATCACACCCTGCCACCCACCTCAGTCCAACTCCCACTAACATGTACAGCAACAACATTCACATGGTTAGAGGACAATGGTGAACAGCATCTTTCCTGGAAACACAGAGTGACTATCAGAGAACCCTGAGTTACAAGCAGGTGGCCACCCCCCCATCCCATTATAGAGCACCTTGCGGCTGGGCTTGGCAGGTCAGGAGGGATGTCAAAGGTTGAAGGGTTGGATGGAAAGGAAAGGACAGTCATCAATGGAAGAAGAGGATGCTTGTGGTCATAGTCATGGATGGGTGCTGCCGGACAATTTGTAATTTGTGTATGACTGGGTCACCGTCAGGTGGGGGATTAGTCCAGTTGGGTCAGGTCTTTCACTCATCAAGGATCTGCTGCTTCACGGACCAGGCTGCTCACTACCACTTGCCTAGAATAGAATCCAGGGTCACCATCAGACAAGACAGGATGCTGCCTGGCTTCCTGCCCAGTTACTTCCCACTAGTGCCCAGGAAGAAAGAGGGGGAATCCACTGCAGGCACCAACCCCATCCAGCCCAGAAACTACTGTAAGGGGAGTTCGGAGATGGGAAATGTTGTTGTGGGGTTAAAAGGAAGATGTGGGAACTTACTATGCACTCACTGTGTGCTTGTTTTGTATTTTGCCTGCTGGGTTGGAAGCGGAATCAGAAATTTTGTTTTGTTCCTGATTCCATTCTGATTCCATAAACAGAACAGAATTGGAATCAGTATCAGAAATGGAATCACCAGAATTCTGACTTCCTGCTGTCAGAACGGATTCTGGGAAATCTGGGCACCCATCATTCTGTGTTTTGAGCACTATAAATCCCCATTTTGCTGAAAAGGGATGAAAATTGACCTCTCTGGGGTTTGCAGGGGACTATATTAATGAAAATGTATTTCAGAGTTAACCCCACTTAATACTGCCTTTACTAACCTGATTCAGCAGTATGCCAGTGAACAGTAAGGGGAGATGGCGGAGTCATGCTAAAAGGAAAAACTAAGATGGGGACAAAACTAGAGTTATGTTCTTAAAAAAGACATATCCATTGAGTCCAAAACCAGACTGCAAATCATTTAGAAGTCACTAATACTGCCCAAAAGTGTTTCAACATGTAGACAGGCATTGCTCTCATGTTTGCAATTTTATTTCCTTTGAGTGGTCAGGGAGGTGGAACCCAATAAACTAAAACTGTTCCGGACATGGCTCTCTTCTTTCAGATGCTGACTTTGATGAGTTTGTGCACCCCCTTCCCCACCCATAATGATAACACTGTCCTGGGGAGCAAAGTGTTTTGTTTTTATACAGAATGTGTAATATAGTGACAGAGACATGACTATAATGAGGCAAACTGATCAGTTACCTTGTCCTAGGATGAAAACAAGGCTCACATGATGTGCTGTGGACTCTTAATGTCCAAGCCTAGACTCCAGGGCAGGATGGACCCTTTTTAGTTGCCTGGGGCCCCATACTAAGAGATGGATCAGAGGGGAAGTTATCTGAAGGACAGTGGAGTGTATTAGGTTAGAAATGTGCACCACTGTCATGTGTTGCAAGAAAGAAACATGAAAGTGCCCAGCAGCTCCACTGTCACCTTTCCTTTTGATCTGTTCTTCAGTTACCATCTGGGGATATTCAAAGGCTTTCCTTCCTTTGAGTGTTAGAGTCAGGGTTGTCAGTCTACAAACAGATGGAAGTAGATCAAGAAAGCTGCCCACTGCCACTGGTACATGCAGTGTTTGTGTGCGTGTGTGTGTGTGGGGGGGAGTTCAAGCAGAATGGATTTCGTAGAGATGGGATAGTATTTAGGCCATTAAGCCAGGTAATTAACCAATTAACCCTCTGAGGATTGAACCTCCTTTGCAGATTACACACATACTGCACAGGCGCTCAGACAAAATAATTGTGATGGATAGTGACATGCAGACAGTTTCAGTGATGTAATCAACTCGTTTTGCTTATCACAAGGAACTATAATTACTGTAGATTTTATGGCCAGATACCAAACCAGGCAAATTTCAGTTTTGCTTCATTGTTAATTCTGTGGTTGGTTAATTTACAATTGCCTTGTTATGTAGTAGTGAATTCCAAGTTTATTGAATTTTAATTTAAAATGTTCCTCACCAGGATAGCTCCATCGGATGCAACATGTTGTTTTCATGAAGCTCTATAGGAACAGCAGTTAATATGTTCATGTTACAATGCTCATACTCACCTGGGATTAGTGCTCAAAGGTGCAATAACATACAGTGATAAGCAAGTACAGTACGTAGATAATACTGGTTTTAGAAGGTTATTTATTTAAAATGGTGCACCCTAGCAAAAGCAAACAGACATATACAAAGTCTCTGTTGCGACCTGACAGAAGGGAAAGGATGCATTCAAGAGCAATGAGAACAAAAACCAAAAGGGAACTCTATAATGCCATGAGCAGTAGCAAACACTGTAATATACATTATGCAGTGGATGGTCAAAATCTTCAAATCTGATTGGCTGAGACCACATTCAGTTGGATGATATCTCAGTACATAATCCTGATCTGAAAGTAGGGTATGCCATCAGTCAACATAATCAAAATGGATCCATTTCATAATTGTAACAATATACTCAAGGTGTTTAATACTATGGCATATCATCCCTTCTCAGGTGGTTGAAGTCACTTGGCTGATTGCCTCATGCCTCACAAATTTACCTGAGGCAGGACAATATTCCCTCATATTGCACAATAATGTAGTCTGCAAGTGCAGTATCAGATGATGAGTAGTAATATAACGTGCAAGTAGAAAAAAATGTAAATAATGCAATTTCCAGTAACAGATAATATGCAATAATGATGTGTGCTAGTAACAAATAATGTATAATAATGTAATGTACTGAATCAAATAATATACCGTATCGCAATGTCTAAATACCGTAGCAGATTATATGCAATAATGCAATGTACAGGTAGCATATAACACACAGTAAAGCACTGTGCAGTAGCAAATAATACACGGTAATATATGCTAGTACCAGATAACATGCAACAGATAGAATAATGCATAGAGTACTGTGCAGGCAACCATACAGTACGCAAAGTTTGGTTTCCATGGAGTGTTTGTTTATAGTTCGTAGAGACCTTGAGAGTAAAACTCGAGAGGTTCCAGATCATTTCAACCCTGATATGGAAGCACATGCCTAGTTGGAGATGGCTGTCCATCTATTTTATAGTGCATGATTTTTAACAAAAAATGTAAAATACTGTTGTTGCCCCTCCCACACATACACAAGAGAAACTTTGTTATTATTTTTAAGCAACAAAAACCCATCCTGCATACAGCTGCTAAAAAATCCATCCAGTACCAACAGTACTATTTTTGTTTTGAAACAAAGAATAATGCCCCTGGAGGGCATGCCCTTCCTCATAGGGCAGACTAGATAGACCAAAGACCTTTTCTGCTGGCAGATTTCTGTTTCGTAAAGCTGTAGTGCCTGGCGATGAGCAGTGATCCTCACTGGAAATGCTTCTGCTTCAAGTAGCAGTGACTGAAACGGAAGAGCTAACAGTTGCGATCAGCCTCTAGGGAGACAGGGTACCCTGAAACAGAGAAACATAGACTCTGTCAGCAGAAAGAAACCAATGGTCCATCGAGTCTGCCCATATTATACTACCTCACCCCTCACCTAATGTCCTGGAGGGTTGCACCCCTATGCCCCCCACCTACAACTGTTCCCCTGGTATTCCCTAGTTGTGTTTGAACCCACTAAGTGTACCTGCCCCCACCACTTCCACTAGAAATTTCTTCCATGGCTCCACCACCCTCTCAGTGAAATAGAACTCCCTCACATCCCTCCTGAATTTACCCCTCCCCCCCGCTAACCTCCATTCGTGCCCTCTTGTGACAACATCCCTATTTCTAACAAACAGGTCTTTGCTGTTCACCCTACTTATACTGTTCAGAAACTTACATGTCACTAGCATGTCCCCCTCATGTGTCTGGCCTCCAGCGAGTATATGTTCAGGGCCTCCAGGTGTTCCTCTTAGGATCTGACTAGCTGGCTCTGGATCATTTGCGTGACCCTCCTCTGTACTGACTGCAGCCTGTCTATGTCATTTCCTAGGTGAGGGCTGCAAACCTGGCACGTCAGGCCTCACCAGAGATATTTATAGGGGCAGAATCACTTGGTTTCTCCTGCTATCAAAATCCCTCCCAATACACCCCAGCATTCTCAAAACCTTACTGCAGGCCTTATTGTGCTGGCTGGTTTGTTTGGGGGAGTCACTTGTGATGAGATACAAATCCTTTTCCTCTGATGTAGTTGCCAGCCTAACCCCTCCCATCCAATACTCCATTTCTGGGTTCCTTTTCCGTAAGGCCATTATCTTGTACTTCACAGTGTTGAATCTCCACTGACTGTTCTTTTTTTTTTTGTAAATTTAATTTTTATTAAAACTATTACAGGTCTACAACAATCATTCTTGCAGCTTGACCGTGGTACAGATAGTTCAGCAAGTAATCACATCTATATCAGTATAGTTGTAGGAGTCCAGTGTAGAGACCGTGTCATTACACTGCCAGTTCTTTGATCACCTTTTTTGGTTTTTCAGGTCTTTCCTAAGTCCCCTCACCCCTTCCTCAGTGTGCCCTTTTCACAAAGCTCTTGTCTGCAAAGAGACACATCTTACCTTGGATACCTTCCCCGGTGCCACTAATGAGCACATTGCATATGACGGTTCCAGAACTGATCCTTGTGGCACCCTGATCGTGACCCCAGATTTGACACTGTTTACTAACACACTCTGCTGCCCCCAACAGTCTGTTCCCCACACACGCATATGACTAAACCCTTCTCTATTCCTAAGTCATCCACCTTTTTCAGGAGCCTCTTGTGTGGCACTTAAACCAAGGCTTTACTGATGCCAAAGTAGAACAAATCTGCCACCTGTTCTGTATCTACTAGTGACCCCACTGAAAAACAGTATCAGGTTGGTTGGCACAACCTCCCTGACACACACCCATGCCATTTGCCATTCTACCATCTGTTGTCTACTAAGTAGGCCACCAGACCTTCCTTTACTATGGTCTCCATCAGTTTCCCTACTATGGAAGTAAGACTGACCAGCCTGTAGTTACCCGGGTCCTCCCTGCCCCCCCCACCCCGTGGAGTGGGACTACATGTGCAGATCACCAATCTTCTGGCCCTGCTCCAGGCTCCAGTGAGCCATTAAATAGCTGGCTAAAGGGTTCTGCCAGTTTTTTAAGTACCCTGGGGTGAAAGCCATCCAGGTCTGGCACTTTAACCACCCTAATGGCCTCCTGCCTTTCTTCACCCATTCAACCATGATCACCCCCACCCCTGTCATTGCCTTGATCCCACTTTCCTGTGTAGGCCCATCATCCTCAACCATAAATGCCAAGCAGAAATAATTCTTTAGGATATTGACCTTCTGCTAATCATCTTCCATTCTTCCCCAGTTAGCCTGATAATTCCCCCGCAGATTTCCTTTTTTCTGAATATATTTAAAGAATTCTTTCCCCATACCTTCACACCCTCAGCAATCCACAGCTCTGCATCTGCCTTTGCCCTCCTGACCAACACCATTGCCTCTTTTAGCTTTATCTCCTATTTATGCTTCCCCTTATTCCCCTTGTACCTTATGATGGCCCTTTGTTGCCCTCACAGCCTTCATTACCTGCTTTTAGGACTTTAGTGCTAGTTGCTTTTGTTGGCCTTTCTTGCACAAGAGTTGATCACCACTAGAATTGCCCCTTGACCATTCCCCACCATTCCTCTTGTCCCTAGATCTGGTCTAAACCCACCAAGTTTTCCCTAACCTTTTCCTGCATCTGCCAAAATTCTGCTAGTTTGAGATCCTGAACCACTGCTCTTGAGGAGGGACCACTGTTCCCTATCGCCAGTTCAAACCACATAGAATTGTGATCACTGGACCTATTTGTTCCCTGGCTACCAGACCACCTACTACCTTCAAGCTGGTAAGTACCAAATCAAGAATTGTGCCCTATGTGGGATTTCTAACCAGCTGCATCAGTAATCAGTCTTGTATCGTGTCCAGAACTGCCTGACTCCTGGTGCCCTTAGCTGCTGGGGTATCCTAGTCTATGCATGGCAGGTTCAGGTCCCTCCACTAACCTAGATCCCTTTTGCTAACCCCTCCTAGTTTCTTCACCCAGTTCTACATCCCCTTTTTCTAAACTGACCATGCAGATCATCTGACCATTGCACATATTATCATATTGCATACACAACTGTAAATAAAGTTGTTATTGTTTCCTTGCAACTTCAAGTTTGTGTGGCCTGTAATCACATAGCCTGATGCTAGTGACCAGAGATTTAATAGTGCTCAGGGATTCACTGAAGGTTTGAAGGTAAATGGGGAGCTACTGTATATGTTACATGAAATATTGAAGCTAGCAGTCAAGCAGCTTTGAGAATGACAGTCCATATACCACATTTTAGCTGCTGACTTTGCCAAAGTACCTCCCCATCCCCTCAGAAAAAATAATGTCAGACCATTTGTATTTAGCGGTCGATGTCCTGAGGGGCAGCACTGCTAGGTCCACTCTAAGAAAGAACCCACCTCAGCTGAAGGCGCCATATGCTGATCGAACCAGTAAGTTCTACCATCATGAATCCAAGGCCATCAGTCCATAGGAGAGACCCATCCAGTTCCTTCTAATGTGTCTCTGGCCAAGACATAGACTGTTCTTGTTAGTAGGCAAAGCATACACTCGAATGGGTTGCCACTGGTTTTGTTATGGACTGGAGAGCATGTCAAATCAGCAATCCAGCTGTCTATGCCAGAATGAAATGTCTCTGCCCTTGCACTGCAATACAGTATGTTCCACACTCACCTGTGGCACGGCGGGGGGGGGGGGGCCTGCTAGTGTTAAACATGATCTAGAGGAACTTTTCTTGGATATTTTACATGGCTGTTTTGGTGCAGAGAAACCACTGCCACTATATCATCTGCTCTAGTGCCAGTTTTAACAGAACAGCTTTGGTTTTGGTCTCCTCTACCTGCAGTGATCAGCCTGTTATATTCCAGTTTTGCCATGCATGCCCTTTAAAAAAAATGCAGTCACTTACACAGATTCATTATAATTGCTTCCATTTATAGCAGTGCCTCACTGTAACATGCCAACTCATTGGCACCCATGAAGAGCATTATAAAGGGTGTCCAGTATATTGAAGGAGGACTATAAAAAAGCACTTTCTGGTACCTATCTAGTCAATGGCAGTTGTTGGTTAAACAATTAATAAGCTGCACATTTTTTAAATTTACTAATTATACTCCCTTCTCTCATGTTGTGCCCTCTTTTGGTGGGTACCATCCAGCCCCATGCCTGACCTTCTCCAGCACTTACCCCTTTCCAACTCCCCTGGCCTACCCTCTGGGGTGGGGCTTATTTGACTGACCACACTTGGCAGGGTGCTGGCTTTCTGATGAGGACCTCCAGGTTCAGGTGACTGGTCCCTCAGGCCAAAGCCCGAGTGTGCCCCATCATCCTGCTGCATGCTGGATTGTTTTTCTATTTTCAATCCTCTCAGCCCCTGAGGATGCCAGCATGCTTGGGAGTCCAAGTGTATTCACATGCTGAGCATTGCCGTGCAGATTCCAGCTGGCATCCACCCCTCTTGCAGCTCTACCTCTGTTGCATTACAACCTGTGCCTACACAGGTGCCAGTACTGCAGTGGAGTGAGTGACCTTCCCTCTCTGAAGGAGGAAAGCATTCTCTGAGACACTTGATTGTCCTCCCACGGGCTGGCTTCAAAAAGACCTCGGCTCATTCTTGAACCCAGATTGTTAGCATTCTGTGCAGTAGCACCTACTGCTACACTGACAGGCCAGCCTGAGAGTTTGCACTTTAGTAAATGATGAGAAAATCTGGGCGCAGCTTGAAATATTCCTGGGGTCACCCAAGGTCCATTTGTAAGGTGACTGACAACTGACAGAGAAAAAAGAAAGATGTTGTTTTGAAATTGGCTGGCTTTTCATCATTGAGTAATACACACCATAATAATGCAGAACTGATAAGTGACCCCATGGTAGGCTTCAGTAAAGGGATAGAAATTTACTTTCTTTAGTACTTGGACAGTGGTGCATGTGGACACAGTGTTACATGCATCAGAGCCAGGTTACCTGCAATGGTAAAAGGAAAAAAATAAAAAGATAAAAATAACTCATGTGAGTTTTAGAGCTACTTTCCGAGTTGGACTATGATCATGCAATCTATCCCATTGAGGGACCCCTCCCACCCCACACACACACAAATAACCTGGTGCAGTGCCAGTGCCCAACATTGACTCCCTGAACATGATGGTCAGTGAAGTGACTGACAGCTTCCAAATCCTTCCCCTGCCTCAGCCCCATTGCCATGATTGGATAGTGCACGGCTTAAGCTCCATCTCTGTTCTCCCTGTTAGACACACACTATCACATGCACAAACTGTCTTAAAAAGAAATACCACTTGCTCCCAGCTCAGCCCTGCCCCTTGCCCCAGTGCAAACTGCTGCTCACTTACTAATAGTACAGAGGCATGCCAAGTCTTTTGAGTGATTCTGTGTGATTTACAAAAAAAAGACTCCACTCCCTTCTCAGGCAGTGCTTCAAAGTCTCCATTCCAGGGTTGATTTGCATGCACTGCAGAGTCTGGAAGGGCCAAACTTATACCTACCAGTCTGTCCCACTTGCAAATTAAACAGATTTTGTATGGTGACCTGAGGTTGTTTGACCCCTGATTCAGTATCCACCGTAACTGTTAGATAAAGAATTCTTGGCAAAGACCAGCTATACATCTCTCCTTTAATGTTTCTTTGCTCCATAATGTGGTGGCAAGTGCCACGGTGTAAATTTTGCTTAATCATTTCAGTGCATTTATTTTAATGTGGCAGATGACAAACATAGAAACGTAGAAGATGACAGCAGAAGGGGATCGCAAGGTCCATCTAGTCTGCCCAAGGTTTATCGGTTTCTACCCCCCCCCATATGCTCCTCTGGAGAATGATACCTTTGTGTCTGTCCCAAGCTCTGTTGAACCCCCCCCCCTTGACCATTTTGGCACCCATGGCCTCTGGAGGTAGGCTGTTCTAGGCATCCACCAATCTCTCAGTGAAGAAGAACTTCCTACTATTGGTCCCGAATTTTCCCCCTTTCAGTCTCAGATCATGCCCTCTTGTTCTACTCCCTTCCTTAACATGATAGAGTCCCTGCATCTGTACCTTATTTATACCCTTGATGTACTTGAAGGTCTCGATCGTGTCTCCCCTCTCCCGCCTCTGAACAAGGGAGTACATGTTTAATTCCCTCAACCTATTCTCATATGTCATCTGATGTAACCCCTGTATCATTTTTGCTGCCCTCCTGTGTACCGTCTCTATCCTATCAATGTCCTTTCTGAGGTGTGGTCTCCAAAGCTGCATGCAGTATTTCAGGTGGGGGCGGACAAGTGTCCTGTACAGTGGAAATATCACCTCCCTCTTTCTGCTCATGATTCTCCTCCCAGTGCATCCCAGCATGCCACTAGCCTTTACTGCTGCTTTCTTGCACTATCCATCCACTTTCAAGTCGTCTGATATCATGATCCCTACGTCACGTTCTTGATTGGTTGCAGCTAGTCTTTCTTCAACCACGTAGTACTCCCTTTTTGGGTTGCTTCTACCTAGGTGCACAATTTTGCACTTTTTGGTGTTGAATTTCAACTGCCACACTCTGGACCTTTCCTCCAGTTTCTTTAGGTCTGATTCCATTTTCTTTATTTCCTCTGGGGAGTTCACCCTGTTGCATGTCTTGGTGTCATCTGTGAACAGACACACCTTCCCTTCGAGCCCATTTACAGTGTCGGCTATGAATACATTGAATAATAGAAGCCCCAACACCGAGCCCTGGGGTACCCAGCTGTTACCTCCCCCACTTTTGATAATGTGAAAACTTGAAGAGACCTCTGTTATTTTGAGCCCACTGAACAAGAGGTCCTGGAGGGCTGTGTGGTTTTGCAGTGAAAGCGCTGTTGCGGGCATTCCAGCACCAAAGTCACAGAAGTCATCTAAGCACATATTCACAGTTCACAGTAAGTATAGTGCAGAAGTGATCTGTGTGCACATGTTCTCACATTGTATGTACATATTGTCACCAGGGTATCATTACTGGACATTTACACTATTAGCTACTGCAGCCCCCCTGGTAGCATAATTTCATGTTCCAAAATCCACATGTGCAAATACCTGTCTTCTACTGTGGATTAGAGTTCACATGTGTAGATCTTGAGCCCTGCAAATATACCACAAGGGGGCTAGAGTAGCAATGGCACATCCTCTTAAATTGCCAAATCCTGCGCATGCCCTGTAGTAAAGGTGCCAACGAACACCTGGCCATCACATACCCTAGCAATGTAGAGGAGCTACAAATCATACTTTGGAACATGGCAGCATAAGCAATACCACACACAAGTACAATCACACCACAGTGCCAGTCACACACACTGCTTTTGTAAGCGCATGTTCCATGCAGCACATGTCATGGCACACAGCACATGTGCTGGAATACGAATTATCAGTGAGACACTGACACAGTACACAGTGTGCAATGTAATGACACCATTATTGGCAAGGTGCCATTTATGTCATGGCACCTGCCAACAGTGGTATATTCAAAAATAGGGACTGTCACATCAGGAAACTGCTTTCAAGGCAGCCCTTGGAACCTTCTCAGCCAGTTCTCGAATGGATCATCAATGCAGACATACAGCATCCTGGCCCCTTTGTTCTTGGGCTGTATCCCGGCCCCACAGCTGGCCCTCTTGGAGGGGCCTTGTGATCAGAACTCAGTGCCCTCAGGTCACCATACAAAGGGGACCCTGGTGTATCCACCTCCTCTCACTTGCAACACCCCCTCCACTGCCTGATACTCCTCATCCTCCCTCTGCTGCTGGCTTCTGGCCCTTCCTCAATGCAACACTGGAGATTCTAGTCTGTAATGACACATGGAGATAGCCATCAGTCACAATGCCCATTACTGGCACAAACGGTATGGTTTAATGTGAGAACAGTGGAGGAATCAAACCACACCAAGGCAAGGGACCTGGATTTCAGATGGGATGACTTTGCAAAATGGGGAAATGTTTCAAGGAAGCCTTTGCAGGGGAAGAAGAATGGGGGTTGTAGAGAAACAATGGGCTAACCGTAAGGGAGCCATAGCAGAGGCAACAAGCCTTTGTGTTCGGCAACTAAGCTAAACAAAGAAAAAGAAAAAAACACTATGGTTCTCTAAGGACATGGCCAGGAAGGTAAGAGAGAAAAGGCTAGCTTTCAGGAGATACAAGGAAACACAGAGGGAGGGAGGAAGAAAGGGAACTGTATCTGGAAAAGCAGAGGGAAGCTGGAAAAGCAGTCAGGAGTACAAAGGCCCAAACTAAGGAAAAATAGCCCAGGCAAGTAAGAAAGGAGACAAGACCTTTTTCAGGTACATTAATGATAGAAAGAAGGCCAGGGGTGGGATTGTGAAGTTAAAAAGGGAGGAAGGGGGTCTATGGAGAAGGACCTAGAAAAAGGAACAATCCTGAACAAATATTTTTGTTCAGTATTCTCAGAAGAAGAGGAAGGAAGAGGACCACTTTTGAGGGATAGGAGCACCAGTGGGATAGAGGTGGACACCAGCCCATATGCAGAGGAAAGAGTCCTAAATGAACTTGAGAATTTTAAAGGGAACAAGGCTATGGGGACAGATGGGATACATCCCAGAATATTAAAAGAACTTAGAGAGGTGCTGGCAGCACCACTAACAGACCTATTCAACAAATCGATAGAGACAGGGATGGTTCAAGGGGACTGGATGAGGGCAAATGTAGTCCCTCTCAACAAAAGTGGGAACGGAGGAGGATGGCAACTACAGGCCAGTCAGCCTGACCTCAGTGGTAGGGAAATTAATGGAGTCACTGCTAAAGGAAGGGACTGTGATATTTATTGACTCCAGTGGAGCACAGGATCTAAGGCAGCATGGATTCACAGCGGTAAGGTCTTGTCAAACAAATCTGATAGATTTCTTTGACTGGGTGACCAGGGAGCCGGATAAGGGAGGGGCGGTGGATGTAGCCTACCTAGAGTTCAGCAAGGTCTTCGACAGCATCCCACATAGGAGGTTGGTAAATAAGTTGGGCAGCCTGGGAGTGGACCCAAAGGTGGTAAATTGGGTCAGAAACTGGTTGAGTGACAGGACACAGAAGGTGGTGGTAAACAGTGTTCAGCCCAAGGAGATGGGAGTGACCAGCGGGGTGCCACAGGATCCACGCTAGCCAGTCCCTTTAATGTCACCATAGCAACATTGCAGAGGGGCGGGGAGATATGCCTCTTGCAGATAACACTAAGATCTGCAACAGGTTCTACCTCAGGAGGGGAAGTTGTAAAAAATGAGAAAGGACCTAAACATGCTTGAGGAGTGGTCGAGAGTGTGGCAGCTAAGATTAAATGCAAAGAAGTGCAAAATCATGCCCTGGAGCACAGAAATCCAAGGGAGGAGTACAAGATGGGGGGGGCGAGGTACTGATGGCCACCAGTCAAGAAAGGGACCTGTGGGTATTCATATCTGATTACCTAAATGTAACCAAACAATGCAAGAAGACTGTGGTGAGAGCCAGTGAGATGCTAGGATGCATAGGCAGAGGTATCACCAGCAGAAAAAAGGAGGTGGTTATGCCACTGTACAGATCACCAGTGAGACCTCATCTGGAATACTGTGTCCAGTTCTGGAGGCTGCATCTCTGGAAGGACATAGACAAAATAGAGGCAGCCCAGAGAAGGGCAACACAAACGGTGCAAGGACTGCACCAAACGTCATATGAGGAAAGATTAGAGGACCTCAATATGTATTCCCTGGAGGAGACGAGAGAGAGTGGGGATATGATAGAGACATTCAAGTACATCAAATGTATAAACAAGGTACAGGAGGGTAGCATCTTTCAGAAAATAATGTGTACAAGAATAAGGGGGTATGATATGAGGCTGGGGGGTAGGCTCAGGGGCAACATGATGAAGTACTTTTTCACAGAAAGAGTAGTGGATGATTGGAACGGCCTCCCTGTGGTGGGGGTGGTGAAAAAAACAGTAGGGGAACTCAAGAATGCATGGGAGAGACATAAGAGTACTCTAGCAACAGGGAAGAGAGGGTAAGCCACAGATCAACTAGGGTCTGCGGTAATGATTAGGTAGGGAAAAGGGCAGACTAGGTGGGCCACACAGTCCTTATCTGCTGTCACCTTCTGTGTATCTGTGTAAACTGCATATGAGATGTGTGGTTAAACAATGTGTACTTACAGCAGTAGTATTTGGTAGTTTGCAACAATTTTTATCATTTAGTTTCTTAGCAAAACTGTATTTCTAACATCCTTGGATTCATCCTCAGTGTATTTTTTATTTGCTCTGATAGTTTTAAAACCATTTTTATAGCTAATTGTATGTTTAATTGCTCACCTGATTAAAGATGGCTGCTACTCACAGTTTTTAAAAAAGCTCTCCCACTGAGGCTACCTGTTCAATATACTTACTAGATCCTTACTGTAGATGAATTCGGATGGTTTTAGCATATGTTTCTGATAGTAAACATCACAGCACTGTACCAAGATGTTTAATTTTTGCAGGGTTGGCATGTCACGGGGGCAGGAGTTTTTAAAAACTACAGAATCCTATGTCTTAGTGCAGGAATGAAAGAAAGAAAAGAGAGAAATGGGTATAGTAATGTTTTTGCCAGAAAATCATTCTTACTAATTACAAATTACATGGTAGCTAACAAATACTGCTGCTTTAAACAATATATATTCTTATGCTGAGCAGTTCCACCGCCCGCCAGCACCTACGCAGCTCATTCCATTACACATTATCCACCTGGTAAAGGTATCTGGAATGAACTGGATGGGGTCAGTGGCTTGGGTTTCAATTTTCAACCCTTCCTATCTAGCTGATGTGGCAGAGTGCATAGTGTGACCACAGCTTAGTGCCCCTTCACAGGTCTCCCCAGGGGGCCCTTTTAGATGACATGGCCAGCCCTTAAAGGGCCATAGAAACATAGAATTTGTCAGAAGAAATGTCCAGGCATATTACAGACAATTGTTGGTGTGGACCACATGTTAGCCAAGATGGGCTGTATGTCAATAGATGTACACCTGTACTGCCACGCCACAGTCTACCAGCTCTGAGTGTCACTGTAGTGTAAAATGTGCCCTGGGTTGATGGTCACTGTCATCACCAATGGGGCAGAGATTGGTGGTGGGGAGGAATAGCAATAGTGACCATGCATGTGCATACTGCACCCTTGTCTAATCCCTGAAGGACATGTACCCATTGCTTGAATGGATGCCACCTCGCCAGGGTCAACACATGATTGATATCCTGTACCAGTCACAGCTGCTGTCAAGGTTACATGCACAGTTGCCTGGCTAGGTGTGGCTGCATGGTGTGTACACTTGCAGCACTGTGTTATTACTAGTGCACACCATTCCACATGACTGGCATAGTTGTGATAGTGTAACGCAACAGTGACAACGTGTGTCAACCAGTAATGTGATGACATAGGATCAGATAGGCTGTTATGTAGTGTATATGCAGTACTGCATTCCATACTAACATGCACATACTGTGGGATTGATGTAGACTGTGTTGCACTGCTAGGGTGGGTAGAAGTGGGTATACATGTTATTTTGCACTCAAGGTGATGCACACTCCTGTACTGGGTGTCCATATTGGCGTGTATGGTGCCATGTGCACCGGGACTAGGTGTAGCACCCAGTTGTAACTGAGCCTAGCAATGGCTTATGGTACAGTCCATATTCACCCTTTCAACGCTTGCTGTTTGATTTTAGTTGACATGCCCACATTGATCCGCTTAGGTGCTGCATCTTCTTATATGATGGGGGTCAAGAGACCCCCATAGGTGTGTCAAACATTCCACAACAATTTTACTACAGCCTTTTAGATACCACTGTTCAAACTAACCAAAAAGTGGGTGTGCTTTGGCAGCACACAAGCAAAAAGTAGGTGTACTCTGGTTGTGCTTTATATTGTGAGACAGACAAAAAGTAGTTATACAGTACTCTGGCTATACAGTACTTTATGTTGTGAAACATGCAAAAAGTAGATAAACATTGGGTATGCTTTGTTAAGCACATTATCCACTAGTGTGCCATACATTACAGCATTCCTTTTCTGATATGAAAAAACTTCAGAAAGTTATACCAAAAAAGTCCTGAGAGAGACCAGCGTGGAAATGGGGGGAGGGGGGGGTAACCCAGGGGGACTCAATTTCTGTAGTAAAATTAAAAGCCTGACTAAGGTCAAAATTGCTTTATGAAATGCCATGAAGTGATTAGCATAGGCATAAGGTCTGCAATCCGTGCCTCACATTTGCCTATCTTCACATCTGTTGATGGTCCTTTTCAACAGTGACTGGCTTATGCTAATGGTGTGATTGACAAGGGGTTATGATGACATCAGGAGGTGAAAAAACTAGAAGGGAAGGTGCCTTTTAGTTCATCAGTCCTGATGTTTATTACACTCTGGAAAACACAATTGTTACCCCATCAGCTAAATGGGCTTCTTAGTGGATGGGAGGGACCTGAAGTGCCATTGACTAAAGGAAGCAATAATAATAATTAGAGAGAGTTTCTGTAATTGAGCTCTCCTGACTTCAAAGGAACTAAGCCCTCCCTATTGACAGCATGGGGGAGCAAAGCTTAAGCAGATTGGTTAGAATTAACAAAAAAAACAGGACTTCTTGCACTCCTTTTAAACCTGCTACATCTATCAAAGCAGCATTTTGTGAAATCACTGAGTTGTGGATTAGTGTTGGAGTTTGGCATACAAACTAGGGACAGTCCTCCAGCAGTGGGTATTCTGGTATTCAGGAAGAGAAGGGCAAAAGCAAATGCTTTCCTTCAGACTCATCTGTGTGGGAGTTCCAGTGGCAACACAAGAAAGGGCAGGCGAGTGCTGTAAGGCTGAAACACTGCAGAGGGTCTTCCAAACTGCCCAACAGTTTCTTTCCACCTCTGGAATTTTACTTTATTGGATTTTGTTTAATTTCCAGGCGACTGAACACACTGAACAAGTGCGCCTCTATGAAACTCGACGTGAACCTCCCCAGGAAGAAAGTAAGTGCCGATTGTTTAATTAACTTCTATTTTAGAGTTTTCTTTTGATGGGCTTTGCCTAAAAGTAACTTCATTTAACAAAGGTGGTTTTCGAAAAAGTACGTTTGCAGTTTCAGTAAATGTACCAGAACTGCCAGTATTTTGAACATAATTTTTTTTGGGGGGGTGGGGCAGGGGCTTGTACAGGGGAATTTTTTTTTTTTTTGCAGTTCTTAAAATGAAATTACTTTTACCATTTTCTTTCTGAGCAGTTTCCTGAGAACTGTTTATTTCATGTTATAGACTTATAGTTTTAGAAATTAAAACAACAAGTAGACACCCGAATATCTAATCAACGGGAAGATAAACCTTCTTTTTTATATTTTATACATAGTTGGAAAGTGTAATGCCTGTTTACTATCCTCCATGTACTGTGTTATGTGTTTATTTTGAAATAGTCATATTTTCTTCCTCATTTAGGTCCCCTTGTTAAAGCTGACAGTCTCCCTTCTGCCCTTCATTTTAAAATTACTTATCAGGTACAGAAACTGGTGACGCCAGCTGAGTAGAAACCAGCATGAAAAGGTTCATTGCAGACTTCTGCTCAACCGGCGTCATAGGATTACAGAGCACTAATTATTCAAAAAATGAAGACTGAGACAGGGAAAAGGCAGCATTAACAGTGGACCCCAAATTAAAGAAAATAAGCTCATGAACAGTGCCCTGATGATGTTAAACAGACTGCACACATGCCCACATTTCCACTGGTATTACAAGACTGGTATCAGCTTCCTGGTTGGCCAGGACTCATGTGGACGCAACACGATATTCCCATGGGTCATAGACTGCCTCTACTGTTGTGTGAAGCATGGCACTGGCCCACAGGAGGCTTTGGATGAGATTTGAAAATGTTTGAAAATGTTTTTTCTATTTGTAACAGGTAAGCAAATAAAAATGCCATAATGCACTTTATAATGGTGGTAAGATGAAACTGGCATGGGTTACAGATTGGTAATTCCACCCCATGCACTTGCTTTCATCTCATGCTGTTTGATGTGCAGGGGTGGGATCATGTAATGATACCCCCACCCCATGGTGCATTACTACTTAACAACAAAATGCAAAAAACACAGTTTATTATATAGAGGATATCACATGGCTGCCATTGTTATATGGTATTTATCTAGAAGTGAGGGACAGTAAGTAACTTATGAGCGGCAAAGCTAGGAGTGATTTATGCAAGTTTCTCTCACGAATGGGTTAATAATCATATGACAGTGACAGCCTTATGATCTTCATACTGAATGATTGTATGAGGGGTTTATTTTAATTTTCCAAGCTCTAATGGGTGACTATGTTTGCGTTGAGTCCTTTTCTACTGGTGATATCTTTTTACAATTTGCTTTGGAAAGTCTATTTTAGAATACTGTTGGAATACAGTTAATATAATTTGTTGACACTATCAGTAGTGTCTTGGATTATAACATAGATAAGATAAACCTAGAAATGTGATAGGTAAAATGTGAACATGTTTCTTTAAGCTATTCCAGCTTAGCTGTACAGGTCAGAAATATTTAACTTTCTGAATCTTATTGTTCAGTTTGAAAATTCAAAATTAGGGTAGCCATTTTATAACGCCATTTTGGCACTCCACTCCATGGGTGTGCATAACTGTGGGAGATAATGCACTGTTGAATGGATAGTCCTCGGCTGAATAAGATGTTTGGCTTTATCTCATGTCTCACTCCCTGAGTAGTGCCAATATCCCGAAAGCAAAAACCCAGTCACTCCTTGTAGTTTCCTGCCTTTGTAGATTATTGATGAGGCCTTATGGCACCTTGCAGTTCTGCAGAAAGCATATCCAGTCTTAATTCATTTGTGGTGATTTGTATATCCTACTCATGATGTCTTGTGTTAGGGAAGATCCAGAAACAAATAGTTTGATACCTTTTATCGGACCAACACAGCTGTAACAAAAGAAAACAGTGTCTAAGCTTTCGGACCAACAGAGTCCTTCATCAGAAGCTTATGTGTTAGGGAAGTATTTGTAGTTGTGTGGTTCTTTAAAACTTGGCTATACTGACAATGTGCTTTTTGTGTAACCTTTGCATTGCGGTCCTCGGGCCTGATATTCAAAGCTCCCAGTTTGCGCCACACAAAGTTTCTAGCCCTAATGCAAATAATCACATTAGTGTCCTAAAGTTGGCGTATTCAAGCCTGTTTGGAGCATAGTGTGAGTGACTAAACTTTTTTGAATCTAGCCATAGAGCAAACCCCTAACAAAGGTATTAAAAGTGCACTCGACACTAAGCACCCCCCCCCCCTTTGCTGGCCACACAGAAGTATGTGCCCATGCTTACCATTGGCTAGCAAGGAGCAAAAGCAGTTAGGGCATCCCAACCTTTGCAATATTCATAGGTTCCCATGCAAATGACCCCTTAGCCCATACAAAGGGCAATGTGGTCATTTGCACCTATGGTGGCTTCATTAACCTGTGAGGTGTGTGTGGAGCACTGCCCCCCTTCCCCACACACACACACTGCCTAGCATCTGTGGTCCCAAATGTAACCCTATCTGTAGCAAAACCATTCTCAGTCTGTGTACTATATGCCCACCCCCTTGCACCCCCCCCGGCGATGTGACAGGAGTATTGCATTGTTGTAGCAATCTGTTGTATAGCGATGCAATACTTGCGGAGCATATGACACATGCCAAAAGCTCTACGTCTGTGCATGTGCGTAGTACACATTTAGTCAGATGCATCTGTCAGATGTCCCACAAGTACCACACCACTATAGAACAGAGGACTTTAATGATACAGTATTTGCATGAGGCAGACAGCAGTTGGCCATGAAGGTGAGAATTGGGTCTGTGCCAGTCACTGTCATGGGGGTAGGCATACAGTACATGGACTGGGAGGGGGTCCACTAGACTGCCAGGCAATGATTATAATGCAGACAGGGTTGCAACACAGATCAAGTTGAGGGATGGTTACCACTAGATTACCAGGAAAAGATTTTAGCACAGATAGTGTTAAAATGCAGATCGTGTGAAGAAGGGAGGATGGGAACTACCACGGAATGATTTCAAGACAGATAGGACTACAACAGAAATCCAGTGAGTAGTGATGACAGCACACAGCTGTGCGCATTGTAAAAGGTTTTCAACAGATCAGTTGGGGGGGGGGGGTTACCACTAGACTGCTAGGAAAAGATTTTAACACAGATAGTGTTAAAATGCTGATCCTGTGAGAAAGGGGGGACCACCTGGCCACCAGGAAATATTTTGAGACAGATAGGCTACCACAGAAATCTGGTGAGTAGTGATGACTGCACACCACTCAGCGTATTATAAAAGGTTTTAAGCAGTGTTAACTATCATGGCGCTGCTAGCCTTTTCACACTGCCAAAAACATTTCAGTACCAAAATCCCCCAATACCTACAAGCAAAACCATCTGCCTGGAACTAGAGGAGGGCAGACTATACTAGCAACCCCTAAATGCACATGGTAATTACATTTGCAGATGGCTTATTCGTTCATTAATGGTATCTATATAAAAACAGTCCAGTAACACTTTATGCATCTTTAAACAAAAGGTAAATCCTACTGTGTTTATCACTTTTCCCCTTAATGAACCTACCCTTATTACCAGAAACTAGGATACCACATATGCAGGTGGAGACCTCAGTTAAACTAAACAGTATTGATGTCACCTCTGTTTTGGTCACCATATAATAGACAATTAGCAAAACTTCTGACAAATTCTATCACACACATCTATATGCCCTTGTTGTTGGCCTACAGCCTAACAGGCAGAGCTTAATTATTACTGAAGCCCTACAGTGCAAATTCAGTACTAGACGTAACAAGCATGCGCTCAGTAATGCTGTCTTTTTAAATAAACAAATCCATATGCTTTTGTTACGATGCTCTGGAAACATAGAATTAAACTCTGGCCATACATACCCATTCTTAACATCCTCTGAGTTTGCAAATTCAAGTGGAATAAAACTTATGAGTATTAACATCTGAAGCATGTTAGGCAAATTGGATAATCTGAAGATCTGGATCACACTGAAATCTAGGCGTACTTGTTTTGACTGAAACATCGCTCAATAACTCTATAGATTCCAATGTGATTTCCTTCCCTGGAACTAAAATGACATATAATGAGCCCCCTTTCATTTACAAATGCTCCCTCGCTCATTTTACGGCACAGAAATACCTCCAACATTTGAGAGCTATAAACTGGTAAGAGTTTTACCTTGTACCCTCCACATATATAGCCCATGACATTTTTATTAATCAAGTGCTAAAAGTCATAAACCAATTTGTTTCTATTACCAAACATAGGGTGAGAAAGAAAAGCTCCCCCTTGGTTTTCCAGTGAATTAAAATATGCTTTGAGAGACCGAGAGCAGCACTGGACTAAAGCAAGAATGATCAAGACTAAGCAAGACTGGGAACTTTTTAGACCAAAGAGAAACCATTGTACCAAGCTGATCCACTTAGCTAAGGCTGACTACTGTCTAACACTGTTGGATGAAAACAAGTCTGATCCCTCCAAATTTCGGAAAACCATAAAAGGTATGGATGGTGGGGTTGCCATGTCAGGTCTACCTAAGCAACTTAGTGTTGATAACAAACTAATTACAGATAAGCAAATTATAATGGAGGAACTAAATACACACTTTATATCTGCTGGGATGGCTTTTGATAACTCTCCACTAGCCAGCATCCTGATATCTGACAAAATGCAAGCAGCTCGACAATTGTCAGCTCCAGCCTATTTCATTTCCAGCCATTCTCCTTTTCGCAGGTGGAACCGCTTCTCCAGAATTTGGATCCTAAAAAATGCCCTGGTGCTGATAACATTGAACCTGTATTTCTAAAAAGCTGTTATCCCATCCTAACAGCTCCCTTAACTCATTTACTTAATTTATCAGTAGTAAACTGTGAACTCCCACACCTGTGGAGAACTGCACACATTATTCCTCTATTTAAATCTGAAGATAAGGCCTCAGTAAGTAACTATCATCCTAGCTCCATTCTCTCAGTTATGGCTAAAATGTTTTAAAATCTGGTGAATTTTCAGATAAGAGACTATCCTTATAAATTCAATGTTATTTGTCCCATTCAATCAGGTTTTTACACTAAACATAGTACCTCAACTGCCTTAGTTAAAGTTACTAATACTGGTATTGATCGAAAACTCGCTAACATGGCAGTTGTCTGGACCTCACTAAAGCATTTGATACCTTGGATCATGATATTCTTCTGAACAAACTTAAGAATATTGGCTTGGGTTCAAATGCAGTAGCATGGTTTAAAGAGTGTCTCACTGGCAGACAACAACAATTGAAGTTGGAAAGGTTATTATCATCATCCTGTGTCTGCATTTGTAAAGGAGTGCCACAAGGGTCCATATTAGGCTCGTTTTTATTCACAATTTATATCAGTGATCTTGGTTCTAACATTGAAAAGTCAAAACTACATCTTTATGCTGATGATATAGTTGCGTATGTCTCTGATTCTGCCCCTGCCTTAGTTATATTATAAATGTATTGCAGGAGTTTGATAAACTTCAGCTTAGCCTGTGCACATCTAAGCTCCTATTAAATGCTTCAGAAACCAAGTATGTGGTTTTCTCACCAAAATCCCTCCTGCCTATTTCAACAGCGGGCATTACAACTCTAAGCAGATAGAACTGGTAGCCTTTTTCAAATACCTAGGTATGTGGCTAGAGTGTAGAAGGGGCATGGGTGCGGGAAAGTGGTAAAAGTGGGGGGGGCTATAGTAATTACAAAAGAAACAATGATTGCTTCCCTTTTGACCTTTTATGTATTAATGGGACACTTTGAATCTCATGGGCAAAAGTGTAAGGGGAGAGGGTCTATTGCCCCCAGCAGCTATAAGTTCCAGCATGTATGAGAAGGGGAAGTAGTCCTGCCACTTTACAAGGCCCTGGTTAGGTCGCACCTGGAGTAAAGCACACACCTGAAGTACAGCATGCAGTTCTGGGCTGTTCAGTACACAAAGGACTTGAGGCAGTTAAAAGGTGGGACACATGACCACCAAAATGATCAGCGATAGAGGGGAAAGCTATAAGGGGAAGCTGGAGGCCCTTATTCAAACACAGTAACAAAAGGGACACCTCTGAGCCGGTGGTGCACTCAGCAATGGTAGTACCACAAGGAAACAGAAAAGCTGAGCTACAAACACGTATCGATGACACCATCAAGTGATACAGGTTAAATATTCATTTTACTCAGTGCAAAAAAAGAACAGCAGCCTCCTCAGGTAACCCAAGCAAGCCCTTGCTGTGTTCACCCTGGAGAAGAGAAGGCTAAGGGTATGTGATCTCACTCTTCTGCATATTCAAGGGTGTCAACAATGTTAAACAATGATGTTTGATGGCGTGTTCTCCAGCAGAACACAAGGACACACCTTAAAACTTAGAGGTGGCAAACTGAGTGGTAATGTTAGGAGGCACTTCTTTCCAGAGGGTGGCAGAGACCCATGGGACAGCCTACCAGTGAGGCATTGGACATGAAGAAAATACAGGACTTCAAGTTTAGCTTTTTTTTTTTTTATCACGACAGTATTTCTGCCACCGCTGTGGACCCAACAGGTGTTGCGACACCCCCACCTTGGAAGGGTGCATCCTCCAGCCCATCAAGGCCATCATGGGTCCTACCAGGTTCCAGTACCTTTTTCCTCTGTTTTTTTCTCCCTCACCCATGCCTGTGCAATGGGCACAGCAGCCGTCTCCACCTCTGCGGAGGCAGTCAAGCACCCTGGGTGCAGGCCGACCCCTCCTGTTGTGCGGATGCATGCAGCATAAATCCCCCTCCCCAAGAAAGGAGAGCAGCCCTCCAGATGCTCAATCCCTACCTCCCACGGCCGACCCCTGAGCGACCCGAGTCTGTTCCCAAACCCAGGTCACTGGTATAGTGTGAGGTGTGGCGTCCAGAACTTCAACCCTCAGCACCGCCAGGCTGGGTCTCCAAGTTAAGTCTTGACAAAATTCTGCTTGGTATACCCTGGGTAGTACAGAGGATGAGGAATCCCTATAAATTAGTACATGATTGCACAACATACAGTACTTTAGACAGACACTAGAGGGAGGTAGATCTATTATTGCTAAGAGGGAGGGATTGGTCTCTAAAGGCTCAAGGGCTTCTTCCATCTTACTCTGTAGTGTAACATACTTTGTATTGTATTATATTTTACTACAGTATTGTTCTTTCATTCTGTCATTCTTGTGCTTGGTACTTCCTCCCCCCACTCCCCACCCACCACCACCTGGATGCATTTGGAAATGAGTTGCTAGTAGCTTGGTATGTCTTTTCTTGCAAAACATTTGAAATAAAAAAATATATATATTCCTTATGTCATAATGCAACTATCCCTGTTTAAGAAGTGAGTAGGAGAGATGGACTGGTTCTACATCATAACGACGATTGCCATTAGGGCGCGTGTCCATCGCTGAAAATAAAAACGGTGATGCACACTCTCAGCGATGACAATAGGCTAAAAAGAAATCTATTTGTTATGCTGGGGGCTCACATTCCAGGTGCTGAGACTGAGTTGCTCATATTTGAGTCGCTCAATCTCAGTCTCAATTTTAACAGTATACCAGATGGAATTATTGGAGTTAGAGTCTTTTCTAAATTTAAATTAATGTTGCTATGAAAGTTACTATGTAATAGACTCTGAGATTAGAGGGTGCCAGCTGACACCATTGCTTCATTTACATTTAGTCAATAAGTTTTTCTTTGGGTTTTTTTAAGGGGTGGTGGAATTCCACTGAGCTGATCAGGGAAAGAACCTGATGGACTAGTGTTCTTCTTTATTTCTTCTTAAAGTGCAGATGTTTTGTAACCATAGGTGGTGGAGCCAATGAGTCAGGGTGTGAGGTCTACAGACCCCTAACTTTTGTAGGTGGGGGGGTCAGCCAATGCATTTTGACCCACTACTTTACAATCAGTGTAGCAGCATTAAAATAAGGCTGATGGAAATTCTCTTGTGAGAGCATGGAAGCTGCATTTACACATTTTGGTACTCAGTATACTGGATTCATAGGATTATTCAGAGCTAATAGACTTTAGTCCTTATTGCTCGCCTCTCATTGGTGTTAATGAGTTCCCTGGTTATAAATGTCCAGACTGTGTTGAAAAGCATTTGTTGTTTTACTTGCCACTACCTCAGGTGGCAGTTTATTCCAGTTCTGGACCACCCATTGGTTGAACCAGTTACTGGCACGCACCAGTCGTGTATACCTCACTTCCAATTGTAGCGGGTGGGACCGAGTGATGTATATGTTTTTACTAGCTTCTAGTCCTATGCTTTGCCAGAGGTCATCATCTCTCCAGGCCTCATGGACCATACACAAGTCTCCCCTCCTCCTCTTCTGCCCTTCAAGGAGAAAAAACCCAGTTCTTTTAATCGTGTGTCATAGTTTTTTCCGGACATAATTGCTTACTGACTTGGCAGACTGTACCCTGAAAATGCAGCCAACAGAAAGTATGTTTCTGTAAGAAGACACAGTTTGGAATTTTTGGTTTCACTGTTTCGCAAGCTGCACTGTATAGTTATTTGGGCTTCCTTATTCTTCTTTCAAAACTTTCCAAAAGCTCGACTTCCTGACCTGGTTTCATTTTGACTGTCCTGAAAAATCCATGCATTTCTGTTACTAAATCATGCCTCTTCATGAAAATGTGTGGATCATTTGGAACTATAAAAAGCTAAGTGCAGTATACAGTGGGTTGACTGAAGTATATTCAAGAAGCCAATTATTTTCCCAGTGCCCTGGGTTAAGGTATTTTATGTAATTTTGACCTCCCCACCTTTCGGTACACTTCTCTACCTCTGTCTGTGACCTGTCAGTTATCTCCAGGGAAATTACCACACCCCAATATTCTTGTGACTTTCAGTGGGTATAACTGCATATCTGTACGTGACTGGATGCTGCAAGCCATAATAGTAGGGTACTCTGGGTACGGCCAGGCACATTGAAAACTCCAGTATTGTTGATATTGATTAACAAGTGGCATAGATAATTTGCCACTGAAAATGAGCAAACTTGGCACCTCCACTAGACTACAATGGCACAGTCATTAGAGCCGACTGAGTCAACTGCCAAAAATGCACGGTTTTATACATCCTCAGTTAGCAGAGAAAGAAAAAATATAATTAGTTTCAAAATGCAGCCAGTTGTTACATTGCATTTTTCAAGTACTTAATCTTCGTAGTTGTTACATTTTATTTCTGATATACTAATGCAATCTTTTTCTTGTTAATTGTGATGTGATAACATTGTCTTTTGTCTTGTTATTTGTGATGTTACAGTTAACAAGGTGACAGTGCTGGTGAGGTATGAAGGAGGACAGCGTTAGATATGTCAGCCTCTGGGTACAGTGGTGCAGTGCACATTTATCTAGCTCTGAAAGAATAGCTATCTAAGCCCAGATACTGAAAAGAGGCTACAAGACTCGATGCCCATATGCCTACTGTCTGATTGTTGTGATATCACGGTGAAATCATTATGGTGATGAATACTAATGAATAAGAGGAGATATGCCCCTTTCAAGGTTCAAAATGTGTATCCTTCACATCTTCTAGCGTGCGCAGATGCCCTTTTAGTTAGCAAAAGTACTCTCCAGCAATGGATGCCATGATCCTGGGTCCCTAAGCTCGCCCCTGATTTTACATCGCTGCTAAGAAATCACAGTATCTTTCCGCTAGGCCATCAGCTGACTGAGTCCATTACATTCAGACAGGAAGAGTAACAGATGCTTATTCTTTGCAGAATTATTGTTTTATAATTTTATTTATTGAACTAATTTAATTGGGATAATTATGAACTGAGAAAGAGTTTCATTTGCAGTGTGGTGCCAGGGCAGGAGGTGGCTTAATATTACATACATACATCGCACAGTAAATTTAAAAATTGCATTCAGTGTCAAAAAAAAAAAATTAAAATTAATGACCTATTGAAGACTGCAAAGTTTGCAAAAAGGCAAATGACACTTCACAGCACATTTGACCAACAGGGCAATGTAAACTAAGGGTGTGTGAGTAGTGAACAGTATTTCCTGAGTGCCATGAATAATGCACTATTCGTTATTGGGATACGAATATTGAACAATAGCACCATTCATGACTACTGGTATTTGAGAAATACTACAGATAAAGAAAAAAAGACAGACACAGCCCCATCCTGCTCCCTTGCCCAATCATATTAAAACAACCCTATCCCTCACCCTCTGTAACAAGCCCACCCCACCCTTCTCTTCCCAGCACCCACAATTGAAACACTGTCCCATGATGGATGATGGCAGCACAACCATACCTCCAGCTGGCAGCCACTATCTCTTCTTGCAATTTATTTATTGAAAAAATCATCCTCCCCCACCCCCACCCTGGCAGTGGCACCTAAGTCCCATCCTCCTCCCCAAGAACCTAAATTTCATAACATGAAGTCCCCACAGGCATTGAAAGGTAAGTGGCACAACCCGCCCTCCTTCACAGCTGGACAACCTTCTTCTAAATGGAAATGTTCCCAGTGCTTGCTCACCATTCAGAAGAAAACAGGCAGCCATGGAGGGAGGGCAGGTTGTGCTGGTCACCCTCCCATGCCAGGGAGAAATTCATGTTGAAATGTGGGTGCTGGGGGGAGGAGGTTGGGACTGGGGTGCTGCTGCTAAGTGGGGGGAATGATTTTTGTACAATAAGTAAATCACAAGAGGAGACAGGGCCGGCTGTGGAGGTGCAAAGGTTGTGCTGGTCATCCATCGTGGGAGTTTTTTTATTAAAGCTTCAATTGTGAGTGCTGGTGGGAGAGAGATGGGAGTGGGCATGATGCAGAGGGTGGGAGTTGGGGGTCATTGTTTATAATATGATTGGGCTAGGGAGGAGGTGGGAGCTGGTTTTCTACTCCCCCCCAACAGGTACATGAATAATGAATACAAATACTGAATTTTCGAATATTTGGGGCCTCAAATATAAATATTCATCCAAATATTCAAAATAAGGTATATGCCCACCCCTAGTGTAAACTCCCAAAGCAATTGTGATTACACCGGACATTTGGAACTTGGTGCCCAGCTCTTCTCTAACCAAGAATCACAAAAGTTGATTAGGTGTCATTTTGACATCTGTTGTTTTGTTTTTGTTTTTGTTTGTGTTTTTAATTTTTGTCTCCAGTTGCATTACAATAAGTTCAAACATTTGAATTAACTAGAGACAGTAACAACTGGGATGGGGGGAAGCACATTGATATCTATAGTGATCTGTCCATTCAGTAGAGATGTTAAACCAATGCCCCTTCTTCATGGGCACAGATTGGGGGGGGGGCCAGAACTCCCTTTCCTATGTTGCCTCCATTATATTTTCATGACATTTTTTATACACTGGGACTAAATAATGGGAGTTCTTTGGTGGAAACCCCCATCCTAGCTATGCACTTGTTTCACCCCTCTGTGGTCACTGTCCTGGTGGAGGTTAAAGACCCCATGGCACTTCATCAGTGAAAAGTAGGGAAATTTCCCCACTGTCATGGCCAACATTCACCCTATCTATACGAACATATGAATTTGCCAGCAGATAAAGGCGTTATGATCTATCAAGTCTGCTTCAGTGTGCAGCTAGCAACCCTTATATTGCAGCTGTCCCTCCCCTTCCCTCCCCTCACCCTCCCTCTTACCCTATCCCATCCCCTTTTGAAGCAGTCCACTGTTCTACAGGATATCACTTCTGCAGGCAATGCATTCCACTCAGACACCACTCTCTCCATAAAAAAAGTGTCTTCTCATTTCCCTCCTGAACCTTCCCTCTCCAATCTGAGATCATGACCTTGAGTGTCCCTACCCCCCTTAACTTGAATAGTTCCACTGTGCCTGTCTTGTTTGTTCCCTTCATGTACTTGAAGGTTTCAATCCTATCCCCCCGGCTCTCCTCTCCTCTAGTGAGTACTTGTTTAACTCTCTCAGCCTGCTCACGTAGGGTATTTCTCCTAGACACTGGATCATCTTTGTTGCCCTGCGCTGCACCCCCTCCAGTACCTTAATGTCCCTCTTCAGGTGTGGGCACCAGTACTGCACACAGTACTCCAGCTGTGGCCTAACCAGTGATCTATACAACAGCAGAATAACCTCCCCTCTCCTTGAAGATATACCCCTGACAATAGAACCTAGCATTTTGTTGGCCTTTGCAGCTGCCTTCCTGCATTGTGCTGAGTTGTTCATGAACCTGTTATGATCACCCCCAGATCCTTCTCCTCCTCCTCCTCTGTCATGGCTAGCTGCACTCCCCCTCCCAGCTGGGAGCTCCTTCTTGTTTTTACCCGAAATGTAGCACCTTGCACTTTTTGGCATTGAACCCCAACTGCCAGATGTCCGACCAGGTCTCCAATTTTGACAGATCATCCTGCAACCCATGCTACCCTCCTAGGTCATCCACTTCCTCTTCCATCTTGGTGTCATCTACAAACAAACTGATCTTGCTGATGATGCCCATTGAGGTAAAACAGATCCATGTAACCTACCCCTCAGGGCATACCTGGAAAGGAGCTTTTACAGCTCAGTGTGCCTTTCCTGGTCAAAAACTACAAATAAATTGACATCTTTTGTTGTACATGTAGGCAGTAAGACATGTCACAGTGGATTTATGCTCAGATTACCACATGCCCGGGGGCGTAATGAGGCCTGACCTCTGGCAGAGGGCCTTAGAGCACCTGGAAGTGCAATTATCTCAGCATAAATCCCACCCTGGAGGGTCTTATTGCACTTATAAAATGAATTTTGTGTAGGAATTTAAGAAAATAAAAAAGTCATCTTTTTTAAATGTTTTGTTTTGGGGTTGAACAGGCTTTCCGCTGGTAGGTTTTCACAAGGGGAGCTCATGTGTGCTGTACTGTGGTCTGCATTGTAGTAAATTGTATGTGCGTACTTTACGTGTTTGTAGTTTGCTGTCATATTGTTTACATCCTACTGTGGATCTTCAAGTGATTTTTGGCAGTACTTATTTTTATACTTGAAACTGTATGCCTCGTTGTAGCTTGAGACTGCTTTTTTGTGTTGTTTTGCTGTTCCTGCTGCTAGTTCTGGGCACCAGGAGTGGTTGGGTGGGTTTTCAAGTGGGTCAGAGCTAAGCTTGTCTGGGGCAGTCTCTACCTATGTAAGAGATAATATACTTAGGAGAGTGCAGTTTTGTGCTAAAAAAAGGGAGATTGAGAGCACCTGAGTAAATAGTAAGCTGCACTAGGTATTATTAGTTTACAAGATGAAAGTGTGGTAGGGACTGGGAGCTCGAACTGAAATACGACTACAGTGATTGACAAAAAAACACTATGCAGAAAAATCACACTAAGTAAGCAAACCAGTTTTGGTGAACAGATTACAATTAATGCTGTGGATGGGTGGGTTTGTGTGTGTGAGGGTGGAGGTTGGTAAACAATGGAAACAATTGCAGTCTTTTTTTAAAGTTTAACAGTCTAATTTTGCACATGAATGTGTTTGGCATATAGGCATAGTGGCCCTGGTAATTTGTTTTACATGCTGAGATTGTGGAGTGGGTGCCAGCCTGTCTTAGCCAATCAGCACCCAGGACTCTACATACCGATTTTCTAAAGATTACTTGAACTCCTTGGTGCACAATGGTATTTGCAAATTATTTAAATTAAGTTTGCTGACAAGGTATACAAAATAATGTTGGGTCATTTATCTTGGGATTTGTAATTAGGTCCCATTTGAATGTATAATTTGCATTGAACACAGTAGTATTGAGCTAGATGCATGTTCATTTAGTCATTCATTCATTTAACTGGGGTGGGTGGTGCCATGATCCAATGAGCTTATTTTAAACCTTTTTCTTGTCAGTACAGATCCCTCTTACTAAACACTATATATTGTAGGTGATCTCAGAAACCCCTAGTGGCTCCCCACTGCAGAGGAACTACTTTAGATTAATTGTAACTACAGTCTGTGATTTTTTTTTCTTTTTTAATTTTAGTCTTACATTTGCTTTCCATAAAGTTGCATAAATGCCCATTTCATAAGTGCAGCAAGATCCTCTCGGGTGTACACTGCAGAGATAAATTGTTTTCAAGAAGTTGAAGGCACTCGGCCTGCAGCCTTGTACCTTATCATGCCCCTTGGCATGCGTTTATTTCAGCACAATACGTACCCTATTATGTCTTATTGTTTGCATAAATACATTAATAAATACACATATTTCCTCTTATGAGCCCCTCCTTACACACAAGGAAATTAAAAAGAAAAAAAAAAGGAATTACTGTTCACATTTCTAAGTCCTGGTGTGTTTTTGGTGACCATGAAAAATTCCACTCCTGTCCTTACCCGCTTGTTAAGGCAATCTCTGCTGCTTACTCTGCCACACATAAAATTGAGACTTTGGCTTCATAAAAGGCCTTCTGTTGTCTGTGAGGGGGTAAACATTCTGCCAGAGGAATTTTGCAGATTGAATTCTTTTATTCCACAATAAACATTCCATCTACTGAATGAAGGGAAAGACAGATAATTGACAGGTGGGGAGGGACTACTTTATACTAGTAACTTTTAGCAGAATAAAATACATATTTTCAATAAAAACATTGAACATTTTTTAACAGCACTTCAGTTTACCTGTTTTATACGTGCAATACAACATTCCAGGTTATTGGCTGTCTGGGCTGAATGCACTTCTAGGCACTTAAGGCACTCGGCACCCATTACACATATGTGTAAGCATGAACCCTAGACAACCAATGCTCTGCTGTGTCTTATTGCTTACTTATTTTCACTGATGTGGCTCCTTCACATAAGGAGCATCATAATGGATTATTAAAAGGATCTCAGAAATGCTGCAACCTGATTGGTTGTCGACATTCTAGGAGCCCTATTTTAATCTTTTAATTAATGTACCTGTACAGCCTAATCACCAGAATATAAATTTGTTTGGTACTATGTTTTTTAAAAATTCCATTATCAGAATTCAGAGCTGTCATTATTTTTACCTTCAGATCTGGCAGCAAATGCAAATGGGAATATTAAATAAACATTCTAGAAAACCACTTATTAAATGTTTTAAAGAGACCCATCTCTTTTATGTGTGTCTCTGTTAAAATACCACACCTTGTTTATAATTTTGTAACCTTCTAAAAGCCGGGGCGGGGGGGAACTTAAAACACACATGGCAGCTGTAACCTGAAGAAGTAAACCGATGATTTTTCGAAACAACCGTGGTTCCAGACTTTCACTTCTAAATCTCTAATCAGTAGTGTGGGGTACAAAGTTCTTCCATAGTGTGTAAGTTTTCTTTTTTAAAGCACATCTCTATCACCAATTGTTGCCACAGCAACACAGTGAGCACCATGACAAAGCGTGTGCATCCTCTGCAAATCTTGAGCACGTGCATCATGCAACTTTTCAATGAAATGTATGAACATTAGGAAAATATTAGGAAAAAAATCTTGTGAGTAGTGGCACTCATCACTAGACTGTGGCTCATATCCAGTGTGACAGTGTTCTGGCTGGAGCTTCTCACCACCTGCTAAAGTTCAATGGATTTGTACTATAATTAATTTTTTGGGAAATCACTGCCATACTGACACTGCTCAAAGCACCAAGCAAGTCCACATTCTTCAGTTAGTATTAGCAGGCTGTAGCTGGCCCAGTGGCATAGGAGGCTGAGGCACTGCAAAGTGCCCTACCTCTCCCATGCTGGCATCCTGAGTTCAGGGATGAGCTTGGGGCAGCAGGCATTGGCTGGGGGGGGCAGGAGAAGGATGAGGGTCCGTCTGGCAGCTGTCCTCTCCCAGATCGGGAAGGCAAGCAGTGTCAGCTCTTGGCTGCCACTGGGTGGAGGTCTGGTGTTAGCACTGATGCCTAGGAGGCTGGCATTATGCTGGGTGGATGGAGTGGGGCTGTTGGTTCCGGCATGCATGTGTGCCCTCACTCGTATGCGTGACCACATTTGTCATAGCCTCAGGGGCAAAACCCCTCGTGAAAAATGGATGGTAGGACCCGGCTCTAATGATATCCTGACAGTGATGCTGGGACCCGACCTACTGGAACATCAGCAGCAGGAGGAGGAAGGACTGAGGTAGGTGGCCGGTCAGTGGCTGACAGGAACAGGGGTGATAACCCACTTGCTCCCAGTCAAGGAGGATAAACATCTTTATTAAGAAAAAAAAAAAAAGACTGAGCAGGTTCTATAAACTGGATGGACTATTTTAATGTAACTCTATCTTAAAATAAAACACAGTGAAAAGTGTGTTTTAACACATTTTTTTATGTAATAATAGCAATAAGGCACTCCCAGAGGGAACCACTCAGCTGTGCCTCGTGCCACATTACACCCCCAGGAAGTGATTAACAAGATCATTAACATAACCCCTAGTCATCCGTTATTGCTTAATAATTTCACTCCTAGAGCACAATGTCATATTCCAGAACACCCGTCATAATTCTTAAAGATATATCTCCTTATCAGGATTTGTTTGGATTGCTTTTTTCATTTGATTGTGTTCATTAGAATAATCTTAAATGCTTTTGAATGTGCGTGACAAAACAGAATGTATCCATGGGGGAGGTCAGATTCAAGCTCTTCAAAGTTATTTTTTTAAATAATAAACAAGAATGTAAACACTAGGATCCATCTTGCTAGAGAGATGCTGTCACTGTATGCACAACACTTGGCATCGGCTGGCTAAAACAAATAGCACATTTATTTGTGTCCACAGAATTTGATCTCTTTAGACCTCACAGTGGACTGTCTTGAGGTGGGGGCCCCATCACAGAGGGGAAGCTGTTGGGATAACTGGTGGCTTACCAGGGCCTGGGTGGAGTCAGAGGACACAGGCCAGAGCAGGGTAGATCTCTCGGATCATGATATATACCGGAAATCTTGAGAGCAGCCAGGGAGAAAAACTGGTGTAAAAAAAATAACTACTGATAAAAGTAAGTGTGATTTGTTTAGCTAACCCATGGCATAACCTATATATATATATATATATATACCTGTATATATATGTAACTAGCCCATGATGTAGCCTGTGTGTGTGTGTGTGTGTGTGTGTGTGTGTGTGTGTGTGTATATGTGTGTGTATATATATATATATACAGTGTATATATATATATATAGGGCCTGCCCACTGATGCACTGGCAGTATTTTGCCTTGTCACCAAGGAGACCTGAATTGGCATGCAACTGAGAGTGACCCCTGATGGCAGCTGCATACCTGGACCTTCTAGCAGGAGGAAGGATATAGCTGGTGTGACCCCAGACAGTAGCCAGATGCCTGGGTCTCCCATTAGGAAGGATACAGCCGGTGTGACTCACTGATGGCAACTGGACACCTGAGCCTTCCAGCAAAAGGAAGGATGCAGGTGGTGTGACCCCCCCCCAGATATTCAGGGTGGGGGACAAGTGGGTAATGGGGTGGTCTTTTTAAAATTGTTACGTATGGAACCTATATGAATACTGATAATCCTTTCATATCTACTGTTAGATATGGCAAACAAGTTACGCTTCTTACTTGCTCTCCCAATGATAGATCTGCACACCCCTCCCCCAAACATACAACATAAATTATTCTGCAAACAGACATTATGAGGTCTTCTTTTGGTGCACAGCCCAGTTACGTGACATTTATTCTCACTGAGGCTTGGCGGGAAGAGCCTGAGCTGTCGGCTGCTTTAAACTTGGTCACAGGGTCGTGTTATGTAACAGCTGCCATCGGGTCACTTTAGATCTGAAGAGCAGCTAATGAAGTGGAAGCTGAGTTTAACAGGAAGCCTGTGAGCCTGGAGTTATTATTGGAAATCATTACAGTACTCTGTGTCAGGAGGGGTTTACCAAGTGGGAGAGTGTATTGTTGATAAAAGACATGGACCCCACCAGGCCTAAACTACTGGGTTTGTTTATCATTTGAGCCTCATTAAACTGTTCAAACTGGCAACAGCAGGAATCTAAATAATGATGAGGCTTCTTTATGAATTAGATACAGTAGCCAAAAAAAAAAAAAACTTCCTCACATAAAAAGCATCTATTCTAAAAACGTCAGTGATGTACAGAGAGCCTTGAGATCATTTCAAAGAGATCGCGGGAACGGAGTGACTATATAGTGTCCCTTGTGCTTTTGAAGAAGTTGGAAGTGGCATGGAAGTGGCAGTCTATAAAAAGAGATGGCACTCAGCCCATTTTTATTTTCCATAGGGAACTCTTATTTGATTGTCTCCTCATGTCCTCCATTTGCCAGGAAAACAAGTGGAACTGTGAGGTAGAAAACTGAAAGGTGCGCTGTGCTCTCTTTAACAAGGCCGGTGCACAACAAGGCTGACAGCCCCAAAATATTTGAGTTCCTACAAAATGACATGTACTCACCAAGAGGGAAAGGATTCACACCAGAGCCACTGGGAAAAGGCAAGAATTCAGTACACACAATTTGCCAGCTTCTCAGCCTTTTAGTTGATAGCTTCCAGGTGAGTCCAAGGATACACAAATCAATGATGCAGGTATCCAAAAATAGACATTTTTGTGAAAAAGGAACAAAAAGCTATAAAGCTGCCATAACCCTAAATGCCTTTTTGTACCTTTTTCACATGAATCTCTATTTTTTGGATACCTGCATTGTTTATTTCTATATCCTTGAACTCTCCGGGAAGCTATCAATTAAAACTGAGAAGCTACCACATTGTGTGGATTGGGTGGACTGTATTCTTGCATTTTCCAGAAAAGAGAAAAAAAGATAGCCGTCACATTTGGCTTAGAAATTGCACTATAGACCTGGCAAAGGTTATGATCGAGAAAATAAAGACTGACAGCGTGCAGGATATGAGGTACCTAAAAAAAAGTAGATTTAACAGAAATGCTAATATTTTTGTTAATTGTAGTTATAAATTGTAGCTAAAAAAATAGTTTTATTGAAAAACGTTTTTCATTGCACTGCTGCTTTAAAGTAGATGCCAAAGTGAATACTAGCTCTTTAAGCCTAGTTTGTAATGGGCCCCTATGATTCACAAGTGATCACTGTTTTTCTGAGACTTGGACATGAGATTACCTATTACACTGTGCTCTCGTGCAGTATTTGGCAGCCTCAAAATGCTTCAAAGATTAAAAAGTAATTTAGTAACCCTATATATTCCCAAGAGTATGTTCCACCTTTAGATAGGTAGTTAGTTACTTACGCATCATCTTCCTCTACTTTGTCTGGTTAGGAAGCGGAAAGAAAACAGGCGCCAAACAGAGTTTACCCACAGTGGTTTTTATAGGCGGTACAGCACTAGTAGGAAATTCTGGTGTGGAGCTCACAGCTGTTCTAGTCCAAGTACACCCATCAAAGTTATCTGACCTGTCCTTCTTTCATGATAAAAAGCAGCAACCAAGGAGAGGCTTTTTAAAAGAAAAACCAAAAGAACAAGCATTTGTCAATGCTGAATGTTGTCGCACTGGCATTGGCTTTGGTAGTGCAGTGCGGGAAAACATTTTGGGCAGGATGTGAAAAATGACAGCTGTACAGTTCATAAGGAGGTGTAAAAAAATGCCAGTGTTGAAAATGTGGCATGTAAATATTGCAAATTTGCGAAGTTACAAGAGTGCGTGGAAAATGCGCAATGCATGCTTGTAACACAGTCATTTTATGGATGTTCGGCAACAATTTTTAAACATAGGCATTTTTGCACCTCTGCTCATGTACAGTGTCACTGTTATTTCCTCAAACCATTCCAAAAAGTGATTTTGCACAGCGACCGCGCTATTCTGCGCCGGACGTGCGCAAACACATTTTGGGCAGGATATGTGAAATGATAGCTGTACTGTTCATCAAGAGGTGTGGAAAAATGCCAATGGTGAAAATCCAGAGTGAAAATATTACAAATGCACGACGTTATGAGCGTGTGTGCAATCTGCCAACGCACGCTCATAACACAGTCACTTTATGGAGTATCGTCACCAAATTTTCAGCATAGGCATTTTAGGACCTCTGCTCATGAACAATGTCACTGTCATTTTCATAATCTGGCCCAAACACTGATTTCCCACAGTAACCACGCTATTGTGCACCGGAAGTGTGGAAACACATTTCGGCCAGGATGTGAAAAATGACAGCTGTATTGTTCACAAGGAGGAGTACAAAATTGACAGTGTTGAAAATCTGGCATGAAAATATTGTGAATTCGTGAAGTTATGAGCCTGCATAGCAGCTGTGCAACATACACTCGTAAAACAGCAATTCTTTGGATTTTTCCCACCAAATTTGCAACATAGGCTTTTTGAGAGCCCACCTCATGAACAGTGGCACTGTCATCTTATTAATCGGTGCAGTGACTGCGAAATCACCTTTTGGGACCAATTAACGATATGACAGTGCCAGAATTCATGAGGAGGGATCCCAAAAACCCAATGTAGAAGATTTGGTGTAAAAATTCCCAAAAATGACCGAGATATGCATTAAAGTTGAAAAAAAACAATTTATTCCATTATACAGCTTACCGGCATTTCCACAGTTCGCAGTCGGCTTTGAAGAGTGCAGATGTGTTCCAGTCCACGAAGATCATCACGCCGGACTCTGGGGGTAAGTTTGGGGTGGGGGGTGTGGGAGGCAGGGTGTGCAGTGGGTGGGTGTGGGTTGTGGTAGGGGGTTGGAAGAGTACGAGGACCGTTTTGCTTTACAGGTTAAAAAATAAATAAAGACATCGAGGACCATTTCGTTTTAATAGGTGCTTTGGCACACTGGGGTGGAGTTCCCAGCATGCCACCTGAGTGTGTGTGTGTGGTGCTGTGCCAATGGGGACTGGGCACCCCATTGGCAAACAAGAAAAGGGGACACATTATGCCCGACAGGGGAGGTGGCTCCCGTCAGCAAAAGTCAAGGGAAGGGAGGGATACATGCCGACTGGGATTGGGTCCCTGTCTGCAAATAAAACTGTTGGGGGTGCAATGATGTCAAGAGATTGGCACCCCTTGAGCAATCATAAAAAGGGGTTTACATGATGTCGATGGGGATTGGGCACTCCCGATGGCAAACAATAAATGGGGGTGTTGACAGGCAACAGCGGCAGTCACTGCTGAAATGTTGCCTACACGTATGGGGAGGCGTGTTGTGGTCATGCTGCATGAGAGCTTTGCTCTCATTGCGCAGACCTTTCTCTCATGTCTTCACCTCATTAGCTAGGCAGGGTGTTGGCCCCTGCTGCTGGCTGATTGGAGAATGTGGGAGCGCACCTACTAGTGCATGCCCTGTATCTCGCCTAACAGTATTCCAAGGCCTCCAAATCTGCACTAACCTAAGATGTTGGCTGTGCAAGCGTGCCAACATAAAAAAAGGCCACAAAAGTGAAGTAAAATATTATCAAATTCACAATCTGCTTGCTAGCAATGAGGCCACTGGATATAAACTGTGAAGTAATTAAGTACATTTGATCACCTAATGCCACCTCATTTGCACAGAGAAAGGATAGTCACATAAAGGACATTGTCAGAGTTTAGTCACTGGCTCAATCCATATCAACACGTCAAAGGCTTGACTGGTTTTGGAACTCAATAATAGCTCTGCAAGATGCCCTTTAATTAATGCCATAGGGTCCTATGTTTAAAACAGGTCATTCAGTGGAGGCCTTTTGTAGACGATCTTGAAAGATTCCCACCCCCACCCCCAACTCCTGTGGCTCCCAAAACAGATCATTAAAGTACATCACCCTCTAGCATGCTAGCAGAAGGCATGTAAAGTTGGAGGGGCCAGGCTGGAGGCAGAGCAGGGCTGGAAATGAAGCTTCCAATCAGAAGCCTGAATCCCATACTCATGCAATTGCTACCATGCAGAAATGGAGGCATTGTTTTCTGCTAGCTACCCAGGAGTGATGGAGAGTGACGGTAGTTGGCCACCATATCTGTATTTCCCTATTAAATATTTTTTATGAAAAACATATGTTTTGCAAATAGACTAAATAGTCAGTCAGTCTGTCTGTCTGTCTATCTATCTATCTATCTATCTATCTATCTATCTATTTCTAGTTAATAAAATACAAAACAACTCAAGAGCCTCTTTTAAAACATAGAAACATAGAATTTGAGGGCAGATAAGGACTGCTTGGCCCACCTAGTCTGCCCATTTCCCTACCTAACAGATAAGCTGCAGATCCTAGTTAACCAACAGCCTACTTCCTCCTACCCCCCACTAGAATTGCCTTATGTATGTCCCATGCATTCTTGAATTCCCCCATTGTTTTTGACTCTACGACCTCCTCAGGAAGGCTGTTCCATGTATCCACAACCCTCTCTGTGAAGAAATACTTCCTCACATTACCTCTGAGCCGTCCCCCCCTTTATCTTCAAATTGTGCCCCTTGTTTTTGCACATCTCTTTTTCTGAAAGATGCTACCCTCTTGGACTTTGTTGATTCACTTGAGGTATTTGAAAGTTTCTATCATGTCCCCCCTCTCCCTCCTTTTCCCAAGGCTATACATCTTTAGTTCCTTTAGTCTTTCTTCATATGTCTTCTGATGCAGATCCTGCATCATTTTGGTTGCTCTCCTCTGGACAGCCTCCACCCTGTCTATGTCTTTGCGGAGATGGGGTCTCCAGAACTGTACACAGTACTCCAGATGTGGTCTTACCTACTGTCTGTACAGAGGGCCAACAACTTCCTGTTTTCTACTGGTGATGCCTCTCCCTATGCATGTCAGTATCCCCCCAGCCCTCCTTACTGCCTTCTCACATTGCTGGCCCACCTTTAGGTCAGCTGATATGACTACCCCCAAGTCCCTTTCCATTTTTGTTGTTGTCAGTATCTCACCCCCCCAATGTGTACTCTTCCCCTGGGTTTTTGTTTCCCAGGTGCATTATTTTGCACTTCTTTGCATTGAATCTGAGCTGCCATACATTTGACCATTCCTCCAACCTTGCCAAGTCCCATTTCATCCTTTCAACCCCACCTTGTGTATCAACCCTGTTGCAGATATTTGTGTCATCTGCAAAGAGACATACTTTCCCTTCCAGTCCCTCTGCAATGTCACTTATAAAGACATATTAAAAAGGACCGGCCCTAGTACTGAACCCTGTGGTACCCCTCTAGTAACCCTCCTTTCTTCACTGTGGACTTCATTTACTATTACCCGCTGTGTCCTGTTGTCCAACCAGTGTTTTACCCAGGCTACCACCCTAGATTAGATTTGTCTGACATGACCTTCCCGCTGTGAATCCATGCTGTCTTGGGTCCTGTGCCCCACTGGCCTCTAGGTACTCAACGATTCTTTCCTTCAGAAGTGATTCCATCATTTTCCCTACCACTGAGGTCAAACTGACAGGTCTGTAGTTTCCTGCCTCTGTCTTGCTCCCACTTTTGTGAAGGGGAATCACATCCGCCCTCCTCCAGTCCTCAGGTACCGCCCCATCCTCCCATGATTTATTAAAAAGGGTAGTCAGTGGTGTTACTAGTTCTTCCCTTAGTTCTTTTAAAATTCTGGGGTGAATCCCATCAGGCCCTATTGCTTTATCCACCTTCACTTTTAAGAGTTCTTTCAGAACCCTTTCTTCTGTGAAAGGACTAATATCAACCACTCTATCCAGAGTGCTTCTATTGACCGGATTAGGTATTTCCCCCTGCTTTTCCATTGTGAATACTGAGCAGAAGTATTCATTCAGTATCCCTGCTTTTTCACTGCTGCTGTCTGCCCAACCACCTTCCTCTTTGTTCAGCCTCAGTATCCCTGCCTTAGTCTTTCTTTGCTCCCTAATGTACCTAGAAAAGGTTTTATCCCCCTTCTTAAACAAGTTGGCTATCTTTTCCTCAGTTTGGGCCTTTGCTATTCTGACTGGCTTACTCACTTCCTTCTGCTTTAACTGATACAGTTCTCTGTCCTGCTCCTTCTGTGTTTCCTTATACTTCCTGAATGCTATCTTTTTTTCCCTTACCTTCCCCGCCACTTCTTTTGAGAATCATAGTGGGGTTTTTTTTGTTTGGATTTGTGTATTTGCTTCACACAAAGACTTGTTGCCTCTGTGATGGCGGTTTTGATGTTTCCCCATTGTTGCTCCACCCCACCTTCTTGCCTGTTTGCTAGTGCTTTTCTGAGGCACTCTCCCATTTTGTCAAAATCATTCCACCTGAAGTCCAGTACCTTCATATTTATGTGGCTTCACTCTACAGCTAAGTTTATTGTGAACCACACTGTTTGGTGGTCGCTTGTTCCCGGATGGCTACCCACTTCAAGATCAGAGATCCTCTCTCCATCCCCATTTGAGAGTACCAGGTCTAAGATTGCTCTCTCCCGACTGGGTTCCAAAACTAGCTGTCTGAGGCATGCCACCTGTAGGGCATCGGGAATAGTTCTGCTCTTGGATGTGGCTGCAGCAAAGGTGCTCCAGTCAACATCTGGCATATTCAGGTCCCCCATCAGCAATATCTCCCCTTTCTCTGCCATTCCAAGGATGCCTTCTATCATTTTCTTGTCCATTTCCTCCCCCTGAGATGGGGGTCTTTATACAACCCCTGTGTGGATTGTGGAGCCATTTTCAGTCTCCAGGGTGACCCACAGTGCCTTCTCTCCTTCTTGTTTACCCTTTAGTTCTGTTGCTTTTATCTCTTCCCTTCCCTTACATAGAGAGCTACTCTTCCTCCTCTTCTTCCCTCCCTGTCCCTCCTGTAGATTGTGTACCCTGGTATGTTGACATCCCAGTCATGGTTCTATGTGTACCATGTTTCTGTGACTGCCACAATATCCAGGCATCCCTGTTTCATCAAGGCCACCATTTCAGGGAGCTTTTTACCTAGACTACTGGCATTGGTACTCATTACCCTCCATTTTTTTAAGGCTTTATTTCTTTTTGCCCTATCCCTGTCCATACTGCCTTTGTCTTTTTCTCCATTTACCCCTGCCCTTCTCCCTATTGACTGCTCTGTTTCGGTGTTTACCTCACTAATTACCCTGATTTTGTTTTTGGGGAGGGGCTAGGATTTCCCTTCTCCTTTTCAGTGCCTCCCCATTGGCTAGTTTAAATGCTTGCCACTGAAGCATTTAAACCTATCACCTAGGATCCTGGTTCCCCTCCAGGATAGATGCAGACCATCGTGCCTGTTTAGGCCTGCATCCCTCCAGGTGAAGCCCCAGTCCACAATGAAGCCAAATCCCTGAGCTCTGCACCAGCTTTTCAAACAGTCATTGAATCCCATGGTGTGGAGTGCCTTAGCCTCATCCATGCCATAGACAGGTAGCACTTCCGAGAAAGTTACCATGTATACTACTTGTCTAAGGCCCCTCCCCAACTCCACAAACTCCTGTTGCACTGCTCTGATCCCATTCTCAGCCAGGTAATTCATCCCTAAGTGGATAATGACATCCAGCTCCCTTCCCCTTGCTGCTGCTCCCATGATCCTGAGGATTCTTTTCCTGTCCATGCAAGCCTTGGCGCCGGGCAGGCACCTTACCTCTCTTTCTCCCTCCCTCCCCCAGTTCTACCCCTCTAACAATTGAGTCCCCCACCAGGAGTTGTTTCTGTCTCCTGTGGGGTCCTGGGCCACTCTCCTGTGGGTCTCCATTGTGGAGGTTCCCAATGTCCTCCTTGGTCTCCACTGCAGGTGCCTCCATAGAGGAACCATGCTTCACCAGAGTGGCGAAAGAATTGTGGAGAGGCACAACTGGAGGTATGTGCCTCTGTTCCACCACCCTCACCCTCCCTGAGCCCACCGTGATCCAACCACTCTTCTTCTTGGCAACCTCTGAGGTAGTGGCAGTGGCCTGGGTGGTCCCTGGGTGGGGGAGCAGGTTTCCTGAATCCTTGCCAGGTCAGCATGGAGATGAACAACCTCCTCCCTCAGACCAGAGAGGTGCCTGCAAATAGGGCAGCAAAGAAGTTTCCAGAATGTATCCTGGAAGACTGCTGCTCCACAGCCAGTGCATTGCACCACTCCTCACATGTCTGTGTCCCTTCCAGTTACAGATGCTTTTTTGGTTTTTGTTCTTGTTTTAGTCTGTGCAAGCTTGTGTGCCTCTCTACCCCCTATTCAGTGTGCTGTGCCTTTAAGGATATGAACAGGTGTATGTTGTTAGCAGTTTTAAGGAAGTAATGTCAGACCCCCTGCTATAAAGGAAGCTATGCGCTTGGTGTGGGTGGGGTGAGGGAAGGGAGGGTGGGTGGGAGTAAACCTGTCCAGAAACAATCACCTACAACTCGTACCCTCCACCCCGGGAAGCGCCTTCCTTCCTTTCAGAAACCTATTTCACAAAGGCTAAGTAACAGGTCTAGTCACAACTGACTGCAAATATCTCCCAGCTACAGTTCCTCCCAGGCAAATTAAAGTTAAAACTAAGAAAAGTCCACCCCAAAAACAGAATCAATACTAGTTACTTACACAGGTCCAAAATGTAATAATTCAGTTCAGTGTAGTCTAGAAAATAACCTCCTTGATTCAAAGAAGCTGAGGCTGCTTTCTCACTCTTCCTGTCTTCAATGTGAGAAGGAGACTGCAGCACCTCTGAGACAAAAAAACCTTTTCAGCAAAAAAGAAATAAATAAAATAGGGGCAAACAGTAATTTGGCTTAGCCTAATGATAAAAAGTCACAAATATTTAAGCACCACAATGTTACATGAGGTCCCTGCACCCTCATTGGTACCCTCAGAGGTACACCATAGACAACTAGTGCTTAGGCATATGTTATACTAACATATAGGGCTAAGGGCATCTACTGTATAAGAGTAGATGTCCCGGATATGTATGCATATTGTTGCAATACACTTTGCTTGCTATTACATATATATTCTTCTATGTATTTTCTGTGTATTTATTACTTGTAAGATGCCAGGACACCTGTGTCCTTGAAATAATGATGATATGTAAGTCGGCATTGCCACCTTTTGGTGATTTGTACTACTACACTGAGTTTTGTAGTTACAACCTGTAATAATTTCACAGAAGATATACCCTGTAAGAAACACTTTGCTACAGAGAAAAATAAAGCAGTAACAGAAGATATACCTTGCAAAAGACAATTTGAATCAGAAGATTACAGCAGTAATCTGTTAGCACACACCTGTAGGCATACCTTGTAATAATGCAGCAGAAGGTATACCCAGCAACAGCAATGTGAATCAGAGAAAAATAAAGCAATAAAATGTTAGCAACAAACAGTAACAATCCCTGTGAGTACAAAATAAAAACAACAGCACACAGTAAATCTGACTAGCCAAAAGTCATCCTTTCCCTTACTCTGGTAAGGTTCTTAGTTCTGTCCTTTCAAGCAAGCTAGAAGGAAAGAGCTCAGGTGAAGCTAGGTGCCTTAGCCAGCAAACCTAGCCTTCCACCTCTTGTTGGTAGATGCATGACAATACTCCTGTCCACAGACACCAATAGCTTCTACTTCCCTCAAAGATCCTCTGAGGCCATTTTGGGCCTGTAGGAATTGACATATTGTACCTACTGCAGTGCCTGCCTTGTTCTCATTTGCTCCAACTCCCAGCCCAGCAGCTCTGAAACAAGTGCTTTATTTGTTTTTCCAAACCTGTGTACAGAGCACTTCTCGTGAATACATGAAGTACTATACAGAGAGTATTTCCACCTTTGTCACTTTAGGGATAAGTAGCATTTTCAGCATGGCCATAAGTGGAAACAAAATCCATAGCAACCCCTTGGTTTAGCACAGTTGGTCTAGATAAGGTGTTTCATCATCTTTATCATTTAACAACCGAATCAGCTCCAAGTAGCAGTCCATATCAAAGAATGTAATGGAACTATAGATTGTTCTGGAGCTTTTTCAGTTCTTTAGTCTAAGCCTTAACTTCAGCAGGCTGTATAGAGTTTGGCTTTCAACTGCTAGAGAATTTAAGAAAAAAAACGTGCTGGTCACTAGCACTGGGAAAGCCTGGTATGATCTGTATACAGCCCTGAAAGAAATCCCTGAAAGCACATCTGTTTGCACAAGCGTTTGACGATTATTGCTGATCCACTGGACATTTGATATATTATAGCTGCCACATTGTGGGTGTGAACAGTTTTTAGCAAAGTTTATTTTATTTTTAAGATGCCATTTTATGTATTGAGTTTTAAAATCTGTATGGTATTTTTTTTGTAAAGGTGCCCTGAGCTTTGGAAGGGTGCCTTATATAAATAAAGTTTGATTTGCTTTGCAGCCTGATCAGACTCCACTATTCCAAGAGCACCTTCAAGCTTAACATTTGCAGATCATTAATTTGCTAAATCACGTCTTTACTCTGGAAAGGGTTTTGAAACCATAATTAGTTCTGCCATTTGCTCCAGTCTTTCCTTTCACCTTCTCTACTGTTCCTGGTGATCTACCTCTGTTGTTAGAATGACATTTACATTGTTTGCAGAAATACTCCATATGTATTCTTTTCTAAAGCTTCTTATTTCGGTACTGTGACTGTGGAGGCAAAATTTAGAAGGAGGAGTCTCATGCTGTTTCTATGTGCTATCTGGACCTTTCTCACCACATTAGAACCTGTGAAATCAGTCAGAGTTTTAATAAGGCCACAAGACAATGCCACAAGAAAGCTTTAGAAAACGTTCAGTTCCTTAAAACATTAAAAGTCATGGATGAGGAGCATCTGTGTCACTTACACTGTTGCCATTAAAAAGGTCACTGAAATCTAAAGACTGGGCCAAGGAGTGGCCACTGTCATGGCCCTCCTGATCATCAGGCCATATCATAAACAAAAAGACAAAGAAACGTCTTCTTTGCTAGCAAGGTCCTTGTTGCTGTTGCATCCTGCATGTAGCACGATTGTGTCATTTGCTCTCCAGCGGCACTGATGACAGCCCCGCTAACTGTCAATGAGACACCAAGGTCGGGGCTTGACTCAGGCACTGTTGTACCTACTATAGACAGTACAATGCCATTGCCATTGGGTCAAGACCCTTCATTGATGAATACAGTCATGACGCCTGTCCAGGGTATTGTTGACACTCAGTTTGTGCTGGTGTCATTTTCAGATGTTACAACATGTTCTGCCAGGCTTGCCTGTGCAGCCTATTATTCTGCTGACGGGGCTAACTGGATCACAGCTCCAATCGATAATATCTTCCAGCACACTGCTAATACCGACTTCTCAGACATCACTGGTATCCCCAGCATGCTCAGGGCCTCTGTCACTGACAGCAACATCAGCAATGAGGATGAATACACTCCAGACTTCATGATGGAGGAGGATTTTGAGGAGTAAGGATATGAAGAAGAACAGTATGTACAAAGATCCAGTTCTACCCTCTCCTACTGCAGTGATGATTCAGTGGCGAATACCTCAGGTCTCCCCCTGAGGATCCTGCCTTTCAGTTCGCGATGCAACAAATGTAGACTGTATTGGGCTTTGCTGTGGAGGAAGACTCCACAAAATGGAACCGTATTGAGTTTTTGGAGGTCCCTTGTACTCCCTCTATTATAATTCCGTCAATATACCCTGCATTGGAGGAAGCTACATTTGCAGCATGATACAGATCTAACTCCCTATCTACAATACTAGGAAAGGCTGATAAGCAATATCCTGCTCCATTTGTTAAGCCTTACTATGCAAACCAGCCAGAAACGATAAGCAATATCCTGCTCCATTTGTTAAGCCTTACTATGCAAACCAGACAGAAACTGATTCATTTGTCATTATGCCTGCACGTGATAGGTCCAGAGCACCTAAACAACTGAGTGCTTTGCCTCCTGACATGGAATCTAAGAGGCTGAATGTGATAGGCAAGTGCACATATGCCTCTGCCTCACTAGGCCTTAGAATTGCAAATTACCAGGCCCATATGATTAAATATCAGAATAGTTTGTGGAAAGCTGCTAAAACTGCAGCCGAAGATTTGCTGAAAGGTTCTGCCAAGACTGAGTTTATTAAAACTTTAACTTCTGGGGCTGAGGTTGGCAAGCATTTGCTCTGCTCGGCATATGATGTATCTAATGCCTCTGCCAGGGCAGCTGCCTCTGGCTTTTGCAAGAGAAGGTATTCTTGGCTGAGAGTTGTTAGATTTGCAAATGATGCAATTCTTGTGGGGGGTAGGAAGAAATAGGCTGTTGGTTAACTAGGATCTGCGGCCTATCCTGTAGGTAGGGAAATAGGCAGACTAGATGGGCCTAGCGGTCCTTATCTGCCATCAAAGTCTATGCACAGCAAGCAGTTTTAAATTCCATTTTTAAGGGGATCAAGCTGTTTAGTTATGATGTATAAGAGGCACTCGGAGACCTTCAGACATCCAAAATTGCTTTAAAGTCTGTGAAATCCTTCTGTTTCATTCCTGCTTATGGATATGGGATGGGATCCTCTCTTCAGCCTGCTGCCAGAGGTGGTCACCCATACCATCAGCAAGGCCGAGGTGAGGGGAGTGGCTCCCTGCCAGGTGTCCATTCAAAAGCACCCAAAGGAATCAGTGCTGGTAACTGTCCCTACAGGCTCCACATGATGCATTGCAGGAACTATTCCCCTACCTCCACTGTTGCCTCCAGGGGTGGTTGTACAGCGCAGAATCTCCTTGCACCTCAATTAATGGAGAGGCATTACAACAGTCAAACGGGTACTGGAGATAATTGCAAGGGGGCATGCTCTAAAGCTGTTGGACACCCCTCCAGATCATACTCCATCTCCTTCCAGTTATCTTCCAGGCCATTTATCCCTTCTGAAGGGTGAAGGGCAGTCATTACTCCAAAAACGTGCTATAGAACCTGCTCCTCCTTGCCAGAGAAACAAAAGGTTGTATTCCAGATACTTCCTGGCCTGTATTGGAGCTCAGGAATCTCAACTTCTACATAGAGTAGAAGTTTTGTATGGTCTCCTTGCTGCAAACAGGGTTCTGGATTTGCTTCCTAGACATTTATTTATTTATTTGATGAGAATCAGAATTACAATCCTTTGAGTCATAGACTCCTTTGCAAAGGCTCCACGTCAGTACAAAGAACACACAAACATTTTAAATACACATTGGTCATACAGAATTACATTAAACATTATATACATTGGTCACACAAAAAAGTGTATTTACATTAGTTGGTTACCACAGCTAGGATCATAGAGGACCCTGGGTCATTGTAGTGAGACGAGACAGGTACAGATTCAAGGGGTTGTTTACAGAACCCTGAGTTGAGATTTATATGCAGCTAGATTGTAGGACCTGAGGGAGTTGTCAGGAGATAGGCTAGTCATTGGGTGTATTCGGCCGAGAGGAATGTTGGGAACAGCCACAGGCTTCTGAGTCAAGAAGGAGGCTCTTGATACCAGTTTTGAATTGGCCGAGACTAGTGGCCAGGGAGATTGAGGGAGGTAGGGTGTTAAGCCAAAGGGGAGAACGATAACAGAAGGACCTTTGCCCTAAAGAGGTCCTACAGTAGGGGACTAGTAGGGAAGTGTTTGTAGGGCATCTAGGGGCCCTCCTGTGAGTGGCTGGCTGGATGAGGGGGTGTAGGCTCTTGGGTGTAAGTTTCATAAGTATTTTTTTGGCTTGGAGGCAAGTATGGTACTTGAGTCTCCCTTCGAAGGACAGCCAGTCTGTAAGCTTGTAGAGTTCACACATGTGGGTTAGTCTATCACAGCCTGTGACCAGACAGCAGGTTTTGTTGAGAGCTAGGCTAATGCAGTGTAGGGCTGTTTGGTCTGCGGAGCCATAAATTACAATACCATAGTCAACCAGTGAAAGGACTGAGCAGGTTACAGCAAGACGCAAGGCCTGGGGGGTAGGCAGTGCTTATGTCTGTAGAGAATCCCTATCCGGGTATTAACAGAGGAGGAGAGGTGTTTAATGTGTGTATGGTAGGTGAGGGATGTGTTCAAGGTGACACCCAGATATTTAAAGTCTGAGACCTGTTCAGTGTGGAGGCCCTAAGAGTTTGAGATGGTTAGAGGGGCATTACTATATGGGCTTTGTCGGTGGGCAAAGATCATTGATTTTATTTTGTTGTAGTTTAGTATTAAGCGATGGTCAGTGAACCAGTTTTCTATTTCTCTAAAAAAGCCTTGTAGGGCACTTTGGAGGGAGTTAGGATTGGAATGTTTCCAGAAAACTACAGTGTCATCTGTATAGAGTAAGAGCTTACCACTGTAGGACTGAAGGAGGGAGTTTAGGAAGAGAGTGAAAAGTAGGGGCTGTAGAATAGACCCTTGAGGGTCACCCATTAGGACAGGTTGCATGGAGGAGAGGGTGGAGTTAATTTTGACTTGTTGCATCCAGCCAGAGAGAGATAGTTTTTGAACCAGGATATAGCCTCAGTGGTGAAATGGTAGGATGGGAGAGAGTGGAAAAGAAGTGCGTGACTGACGGTGTCAAACGCTTTGGTCAGAACGACATATATTGCTCCAGCTATTGACCCCTGTTCCAGAGCCTTGTGTATGTATGATGTAAATTCGAGTAAGGCTGTGGTTGTGCTGTGTCCCTTCCTAAATCCATGTTGCTCACAGCAGAGCAGTTTGTGTTTGGTCAGGTAATCAGTGAGCTGGTCCAATACAATTTTCTTGAGAGCTTTTGAGAGGAGGGAAGGATAGAAATGGGTCGGCAGTTACCAGGGGAAGTGGGGTCACCATTCTTGAGGATTGGAATTATAATACCTTTTTTCCAAAGAGATGGGAATTGGCCTAGTTGCAGTGAGCAGTTTAGTATTTTGGTGATGTGAGGCAGGGTTTCATCAAGTGTTAGTCTGAGGATTTTGAGGTCAAGGGAGTCACTGCTGTAGTGGGAGTTGTGCAGGGCTTTGGAGAGGTAGTTTTTAGCTTCCCGACAGGAGATGATTCGCAGCTGGAAGGGCGGAGGGGCTGGTGAGGCAGAGGTGTCCAAGGGGTGACTGGTGATAGGGTCAAAGAAGTTTTTTGGGAGAATGTGACTGAGGTCAGAGAAGGTGGAATTAAGGTATTGGATATGGTTGTGGGGTCCTGGGACAGGGCTCCTTTGACTTGAAGCTGTGCCGTGGCAGGGGAGATGATTTTCACACATAGCTCTTTAATGTTGTTCCAGAAGATTTTCCCCGAACCCCAGGTGGTTGTGAGAGCTTGATTATAGTAGGTTGCCTTGGCTAGCCTGATGGCCCAGGTGCATTTGTTTCTTGCCTCTCTGTAGAGTTGTCTGTCCTGGGGTAGCTGAGAGTCCAGGGCCCTGTGCCAGAGGTTATCTCTGAGGTGCATCTGGTCAAGGAGGGACTGTGTGATCCATGGGGTATTCCTGTTTTTTATGATCTGCTTTGAGAAGGCGGCGAAGATGTCGCAGGCAGTGCTGAAGGTGGTAATAAAGGAGTTGAGGGCTGCGTCTACAGTCTGGGCAGTGTGGATGGGTGACCAGTCGCAGGAAGAGAGGTACCTTTTGAGGCATGCAAGGGCACCTTTTTTGAGGCGCCTTTGGATGACAATGTTAGGGTAGCTGGGGGGGGGTTTATTAGACCACCAGCAGAAGACAGGGGAGTGGTCACTTATTGAATCAGGGAGCACTTTTATCTTGGAGAGGTAGTTAGGAAGGTTAGTAAAGATGAGGTCGACAAGCAAGGAGGACTCTGATCTTGGGTCATGCCTGGTGGGGGACTGAACTACCTGGGTAGGGTCATAAGCTCGGACAGCATCCTTGAAGGTGGCAGATGTGTTGGATAGCCAATTCACATTAAAATCTCCCATAATAATGAGTTCGCATTTGGGAGGGAGATGGGAGATGCTGGCTAGTATAGATTCAAAGGCGGGCTTTTGATTCGAGGGGGGTATGTAAACCAATGTAATGTATAGCGGTTTACCAGGAATGCCGAGGGTGACCTTGATGGTTATAGATTGGGCACCATAGGCAGGCGGGAGTAGGGGGACTGTGAGGGCTTGCAGGGATGTTTTGGCGTAGATGGCACAGCCACCTCACCTTTTGCCTGTCCTGTCAGCTCAGAAAATGGAGTAGTCGGTAAGGGTGACAGAAGCATCAGGGATGTTTTTAGATAGCCAGGTCTCAGATAAGGACAGGATGTCAGGGGTGTGTTGGGCGATCCAGCCCAGGAGAGGAATGAACTTTCTAGGTAGGCTGCAGATATTAAGGGTGGCCAGAAGTAGGCCACCATGCCTGCCCTCCTTGGTGGCTCTAGGTGAAGGAGGTCCTGGGTTTGGATGTACATTCCCTGACAGAAGAAGGAGGAAGAGGAGAGCATGCCGACAGATTGCTTTCCGGTGCAATTTGCGTTCAGAGCAGGGGAGGTTGGGAGTAGCATTGATACTGGTGGATGCAGCAGGTATAGGGAGTGTACGACGAGTTGTACTAACAGTGCTGCAGACAAGGTGTGATGAGGGCTACATAAGGGGTGCCTGCGTGGGAATAGGGGAGGTAGTTCCGACAAGGTCCAGACTGTAGTGTAGCTTAGGTTGGGGGCGTAGTTGCTGCTGAGTGGAACTGATGAGATGGAAATTTGGGGGAACAGAGGGGGGGACATAAATACTGTAGTGGCAATTAGGGGAGCAGTCTTGGGGATCCCTTATGTGAGGCATTGTTACTGGGAGAGTAGGTGGGGGAGAAAAAAAAACTCACTAGTGTGAAGGCTTGGAAAAGTATGCAAAGGTAGCTATTCATGTTGTAGTGGGATTGTGATTACAAAGGCAGTTAAAAGACAGGTGGCCTCTAGTGGTGAGCTAGTATAGGCTGCTGATGGAAAAGTGGGCTAACTGGTTTTAGATGACCACGTGATTTAAGATATATATCTCGATGTCAACCAAGGGTGGTGGTGGGGGTGGTGGGGAGCAGGTGCGGAGCGCCGGTGGGGACAACACTGCAGAGAGTTCCTAGGCAGTGAGCAACCAGTGATTGAGGCAGGCTCCTGAGAGGCTTGGATCCCTCGTTCCGTACCTGTTCTCTGCAATTTGGCATCTGGGAGGACAGTTCTGAGACCCTCACAACCTCAGGTGTCCCAGCTGTTCTCTGCAATTCAGCTTGTGGGAGGGCAGTTCCCGAGACCCTCATGATCTCAGGTGTCCCAGCTGTTCTCTGCAATTCGGCATGTGGGAGGGCAGTTCTGAGACCCTCATGACCTCAGGTGTCCCAGCTTTTCTCTGCAATTCGGCATGTGGGAGGGCAGTTCTGAGACCCTCAAGACCTCAGGTGTCCCAGCTTTTCTCTGCAATTCGGCGTGTGGGAGGGCAGTTCCGAGACCCTCATGACCTCAGGTGTCCCAGCTGTAGACATGAAAGATGTATGCCTTCATGTCAAGATCAGAAAATTTCACAAACAGTACCTCTGCTTTATGATGGAGGGGGGGAGTACCACCAGATCAGAGCACAGTAGAAGCCACTTAATTAGAACACAGATAATAGAGATGTTCTCTTTATTGGGATGTACTGCCAGGCATCGATTAATTGGCTGTTGGGGCTGTAGCTATTTAAATGGGACATCCCAGTCACCTAAATGGGATGATTTCTGGCCCAGACTTGCCCAGACTTGTCCTCCTGCTGTGCTGCTAATCCCTTTTCAAACCTATTACTATATGTGTGAATGTCAGTTTGCGACTACTGTTCCTTGCTCCCAACTTGTCATCTCCACAGCACTGCTCAACCTAAACCCCTGTTCTGTGCTTGTTTTCTCTGGTTTTGCTGTCTGCTCCTCATGCTGAACTTGTCCTCCCACAGCACTGCTGAACTTGAACCAAAGTAAACAAGGGCCCCATTAGCTATTTTTTTTAAATGTCTGCTTGTTCCTGACTGAGGGTGTTAGCGGGAGGAGAGAATGTGCCAACATCAGTCGGGACTCACTACATTTTCTGGCTGTCTGTTTTGATATTCTTATCTTTCTCCAATTTTGCCATCTGTTCCTTACTACTTGACTTGTCCCCCTCCATGGCAGATCTGTATGACAGAATGTTCCTCAGTATGCTGTCTCTCACACTCACATACAAAGCTGCTCCATGCTGCAACAGAGTGATTTCTGTGATTTTTTTTTAAGTAGGGTTAGGAACAACTAAGTCAGAAGGTAGTATAGCGCAGTGGTTTAAGGCTCTGAGCAGCAAATCTGGTGACATCCAGCAGACCAGACATGGGTTTGAATCCCACAGCTTCCACTTGCATACTGTGTGACCCTGAGCAAGTCACTTAACTTCCCTGTGCTCCCAGTTCGCTCCTGTAAAAAAGCTTTCAGCTTAGTGTGCTACTCCTGGTTAAACAACTAAAATAAAAATTAAAAAAAACACCCAGTGTAAACGGGGGCACTATAATGGATTTCAGTTGCCTTCTGCTAAATGGGACGGCAGCTTAATTGCGACAAAAAGCCTGCCACCAGGGTATCCCAGTTAAGCAGCTTCTACTGTATTGACTTTTGACTTATCTTCTGCACCACAGGTCTTTACCAAATGCTTGGCAGCAGTGGCAGCAGCCCTTCACAGAGAAGGCCTGTACGTTTTCTCTTATCTGGATGGCTAGCTCTTGAAAGCCAGCTCCAGGGAAACTTTGTTATATACGCTGTCTCAGACAAGACAATTGTTTGACAACTTGGGGGTCATTGTGAATGTGTCAGAGTGTTTCATGACTCCTGACAGAGGCTGCTATGCACAGGAGCAGTCTTGGACACAGAGAAGTGGTGTTTTCCTGTCAGTAGACAGAGCAGAAAACCTGATTGCACAAGCACTACTGGTATACAGAAGCCATTATATTCCAGTGAGGACTGTGTTAAGTCTGCTGGGACTCATGGCTGTGGCCATTGTAGACGTGCCACTGGCCCTTTTACAAATGAGGATCCCCCAGTGGCCACTCAGAGTCCCGTGGGATCAGCTGACAGATGAACTGAACCAAATGGTGCTCATCATGACACCATCACAAAAAGCATTATTATGATGAATGGACTGCAACAATCTATTAAAGGATGTTCCTTTCCTGGTCCCAGCTCCTCTACAGTTCCTAACCACAGATGCTTCTGGATCCAGCTGGGGTGCACATCTTGGCCCTTACCAGAAGCAGAGTTCTGGGCCAAGGTGGAGGCCAAGTTACACATGAATGTTCTGGAGATCAGAGCTGTCCTGGACAGCCTCCATGCATTTCAGGACTATCTGGGTCTGGGTCCTCTATTAGTACAGATGGCCAATGCCTGTGTGATGCATTACATCAACAAACAAGAGGGAACTCATTTCTATTCTCTATGCAGAGAAGCAATGAATGTGTGGTACTGGGCTGTCACACAGCCTACAACTGTCAGCTGTGCATCTCCCAGGCCTCCAAAACATCTTAGCAGACAGGCCAAGTAGGTCACAGTCCAAGATGCACAAATGGGAACTGCTGACCTATGTGGTAGACAACCTCTTTGCAAGATGGGGTCATCCAGAGCTGGACCTTTTTGCAGCCACACAAAATGCAAAACTGCCATGTTTCTGCTCGCTCACTCAGGACCTACAGTTTTCTGGTAAGTTACATTGTCCCACACGTAGAAAGGGAAATTCCTGTACACATTTCTCCCAGTTCCTCTTATACAGAGAGTACTAATCAAACTGATGATGGAGGGTGCCACTGCCATCCTCATTGTTCTGCTATGGCCTCATCACATTTGGTTTCCTCTTTTTCAACAAATGGCAGTGGAGCCTCTGGTACCTCTCCCTCTTTGTCGGGGTCTGTTGTCATAGGAGGCAACCTGTGTTTTGGGTGAATGCATAACAGTGAGCCCAAATCACGGCGAATACATAACGGCGAGTATTGGAACAGTAAAACCAGTATTCCCTTTCTCCAAGGTGTTACGATCTTGGAGTTAGATAATAAATAAAGGGGGTGTGGGGGACTAAGCTCCCCCCTCCCAGAAAAAACACGGTCTCTGTTCCGATCCTCACTGCTTTACCTTCGCTAATATTGAATCGCTCTTTTGTGTTCACTCATATCACATGACACCGTCATAGGACAAGGGGTCCCTAGTCCATCTGGACCTGAAGTGCCTACATCTACATGCATGGCACCTGAAGACATAGCCACTGCACATTTTGGAGTATCCTCCAAGGTTACTGATGTACTGATAGTGGCTAGAAAGCCTTCTACAAGACATACTTTTTCCTTGAAATGAATGTGATCCACTTTGTGCGCTGCTTCCAGGAATTTGGACCCATGTACATGTCTAGTAAAAGAGCTGCTGGAATACTTGCTATCACTGTCAGACTGTGGTCTACAGTATTCCTCACTTACAGTGCATTTGGCCACTATCTTAGCTTTCCATGTCCTTATCGATGGTCATACAGTCTCACAATTAGAAATGTACCATACTTTCCTGAGACGTATCCCACATATGAAACCTTCTATCCACCATCCAGTCCTGCCTTGGGACTTGAATTATATCCTTGAGAAATGGAAATTGGCTCCTTTGAAGCAGCTCCAAGTTGTGGCTTACGATCCCTATCATGGAAAACATTACTTCTGGTTGCAGTCACTTCTGCTTGAAGAATTTCAGAGCTGCACACAAGCCTCCTTATTTGATTTTCCACAAAGACAAGGTTACTTTGTGCACAAACCCTAAGTTTTTGCCTAAGGTCGTATCCAAATTTATGTTGAATCAAACAATACACCTTCCTGTTTACTACACTATACATTCAGATCAGGGTGAGACATTGCCCCATACTTTGGATGTTCACAGAATACTGAGATGCTATATGAGTTGCACCAAGGACTGTAGAAAGGCCTACAGAAAAAGAAGATATTTGTTTCCTTTGCCCATTGGAAAGAGGGCACACTGATGACTAAACAATGCCTGTCCTAATGGCTGGCACATTGTATAATGTTTTGTTATAGGAAGTATGATAAGGAACTTCCGGGTGCTGTTCGTGGTCACTCCCCTAGGGGAATGGTCACTTCTGTTGCTTGTTTCTGAAATGTTTCTGCTGCTGATATTTGTGCTGCAGCCACATGGAGCACTGTCCACACCTTCACTAAGCATTACAGTCTGAACATGTCCTCTCAGGGACATGCTGGATTTGGGTTTGCTGTGTTGCAAGGCCTGCTGTCTTGAATGTCCATATCAGACTATACCAGCCTCTCACTGGCTTTTGAGACTGCTTGGGTCTCATTTCAAAGGTGTGGCCTAATGGAGGAGGTATCCTCGAAGAAGATAGGACAGTTATGTACTTACCATAACATCAGATCTTGGAGAGAATCTCCTCCATTAGGCTATGTTGTCCCTCCCTCCATCCTCCTTCTGCTTCAGTGAGGGTTGCATCAAATATTGAACCTATGCCTCATCTATGGCTTTTACATCCAGCGCCATATCTCAACTTGTATGTCTGGTGCTGGTTTGATCACCTGGTTCCACACAGTTGGAGGTCTTCTGAGTCTAATCTCTGGCAGAGAAGTAAGGAGTGATGGGGCTGCCCACATTTATGTAGGTGCTGACACATGACAACATCATCATCTGCATCATGGGCAGCCCCCAACTATCAAAAGTTTCTATGTGATCCTAGTTCCTGTTGGCTCTAGTTCCAAAGGTGTGTCTTAATGGAGGAAATTCTCTCAATGATCTACTGTTACAGTAAGTATGGAACTGTTCTTTCTTAGCCTTAACAATTCATAATTTTGCCATTTTTAAAGATAGTGGACATAATTCCATCTGCAGGATTTGCATCATGATTTTGCCACATTCCCACTGTTTGAGATTGAAGATTTAACCACCTAAAAGGTGATTTAACTTTGGGGCACAAGTGCTGCAATTTTCAACATTTTTGGTCCAGTTTACATCAAAAATGTGATGCATACATCACTTTTTTGATACAAGCTGTTGTACAGCTAAGACTGTCACACATGTCAAAACATTTTTAAAATATATCTTATTAACTTGTTATAAATCATCCAAGTTAGCTAGAGTGATTCATAATAATTGTTAACACAGGATGCTAGGGTGAATAGCAAGGGGGATTACTTCTAGGAGTGGGGAGATCATCTTGGCCCTATATGGGTCCCTGGTAAGCCCGCACCTAGAGTACTGCATGCAGTTCTGGTGCCCCTACTTGAAAAGGGACATCAAACTACTGGAAGGGGTACAGCATAGGGCAACAAAAATTATCCTGGAGTTGAGGGACAGATCATTTGAGGAGAGACTGAGAGAGCTCAATATGTATACCCTGGAGGAAAGAAGGGAGAGAGGGGGATAGGATTGAGACCTTCAAGCACCTGAAGGGTTTGAACAGAGTAGACACCAGGTGTATGTTCAATCTGAAGGGCAGAAGGGAAACCAGGAGACACTATGAAGTTGGAAGGGGGCAGGTTCAAGAGGGAACTGAGGAGACACTATTTCACAGAAAGGATGGTGGCAGGATGGAACACTCTGCCAGAAGAAGTCATATCACTGAAGAGTGTTGGGGGCTTCAAGAGGGGGTGGGACAGATTCAAGGGAGGGTACAAACCAGGAGGGGGCAGGAGATGGATGGGGGAGGGCATATGAGGGGGGGCAGCTGCAGTCTAATGGACTGAAGTGTTACACACTCAAGCAGACAAGATAGACCAAATTGCCTATATCTATTGGCAATTTCCTGTGTTCGTATGTTAAATATATTTTTATTTCAAAGATTAGATGAAGCTGCCCTCCCCTGACAATGAAGTAGAATGCTTTACTCATAATGTTTCTGCCCCAAGAGAGGTCACTGTATGCATGATAAGAGGTACAGTGGCTCTGTGCTCTGATTGGCTGAAATCACGGAAGAGATTTATAATAGGAATAACTATTTCCAGATGCAGCATGGGGGAGGGGTTACAGAGGGTTGCACAATACAAAACGGCATATAGACGTCCCATGAAAAAATAAGGGCTCTGCATCTACTGTATATTGACCTAACTAGCCCTAACACTTTCAAAGTTAGCCCTTTCTAAAGATAATTTTTTTCAAAATGTCTAATGTTGGAGTCATCAGTAGGGTTAGGAACCTATTTCTTAAAATGTTTTATGTTTATTAGAAAGATGAAAACATTAAAAATGATTTCATGGATAACATATTCTAATCTGCAATAAAAGGGTGAAGGAAATACAATGAAAAATGATTATGTCTTATATTTATTCATTACATACTTCATGCAAAATTCCACAAACAAAATTAAAATAAATTCAGTTCCAAGAACTGATTTGAAAAGTTTCAATATGGTACCAGTTATTTATTTCACAAAACTTATTAGAATCAAAAGATTCTATCATAGACAATGAAGTACATGTGACAAGACAATTGATTTACAATAAAATTACAGTAAAGATTAAGAATAGGACCATAATGCTTCGGAAGATTTTGGTTGTTTGCTATAAAGAAGAACCAACTCATTTTTCTGGTTTATTTATTGATTAATAACCAGGTGAAAAATGATTGTACTGCAACAACTGTATTGTGTTCATACTTGGCCCTGGGCGAGATACAAAGTATCACAAATTATAGAGTGCAGTTTACAAACGTTCACAGAGTGCTAGTGCTTGAAATTGCTAGGCTGAATGCTAAGTGCCACTTTAGTAGGTCAAAAGAACCATGGGTTTTGCTTTATAATAACTGAATTCTATTCTCAGCCTTGCATGTTCCAGTTTTTGTCTTAGATCTAGGTATAAGTCCATAAAAATGATTTAGTTTTGTTGGAAATTCAGGGTTCCAGGAAGTCAGATGGTGCTGTAGTGTAAAAGACAGTGACCGTGGAACTACTTGGCCTGTTCAGTTTTCAATAGAGCTGGGCTAGAGAGTATTGAGCTAGGCAAAATTTGCATGTTTTACTCTGCACAGTTTTGCCAAATAGTTTCTAAATACTGTGCTCACATAAAATAGACTCCATTTAAACATGTGATAAATTGTGCTATATAAATAGTGCAGATATTGCATACACTGGATACTGTGGGTGCATCCTTTGTGAAACTGAATTTTAATAATGAAAAAATGGGTACCTTCAACATTATGAAAGGTAAAAGTGCAAATGTTGTTCTTTTTGGCCAATTTCAGAGAATCTTTCATTAAACAATGCATTTTCAACAAGATGAAGTACATAGAAAAGTTGACTTTCAACAGAATGCAAAAATGAGACAAAGTATAACTACTGTACGCAATTTTTGCTGCAAATTTCACAAAATTGTGCACAAGTGAATTGAGCAATTTTGTGCATTTTTTTGTGACATTAAACAAACTTTCACTAATGTCACTAATGTTTTTAGAAGCAGAAAGGGCAGTATGCCCTCAAGTAGTTCTTCAAACTTTCCAGCCTTACTTTTTAACAAAGAACACAAAAGTGAGAGCACATGGAACTGTAATACAGGCAAGTTGCCAGAAACATTTATTCACACCAGTTGGACACGGAGCAGTAAGAGTGCCACATTCTTTCTGTATTACTCAAAGGAAAAGAAATCACTATAATTATAACACATTTAACTCTCAGAATCAGCACTGAGATCATGGGGATTAAAACACTGTGACCTGTATTATGTCACTCTCCCATCATTTCCTACTTGTTAAAAACAAGTCAGATTTATCCATTAATCATATCACACAGAACATCTTGATGGAACATAAAGCAGGCAGTTATAATACCTTGACTCTGTAGTCCTTTTGTAGATGGAATTCCTTATTTTACTTGTTTAATGAACATATCACAAACCCGTCCTTTATGATACTCATCATCTGAAATATTTAATTCAGGCTCAGACCAAGATCAAGAGTCCATTGTGTTGTTCACCTCCTTCCATCCAGACAGTTGCAGCATTCAAAATTATGAGAGTTAGTGGTAGACTTTTTTCAGTGAGAAAGGATACCGGTAAAGTTTATGGACTTTGCACAATGAAAAGAAAATCCAGAAGTGTTGTACTAAGTCTGATACAAGGTACACATCTAATCATCACCCTCCCTTTCCCAGTGATGTAAATTTCCTGCCTAGCAATGGTGTTCTCTGTTAGAAACTGATCTAGCTTAAATTTATAATATTGAACACTTCCCACTTTCACGTCCTCTTCTGGAAATGTGTTCCATAGCGCTACCACTTGCAGGGTGAAAACAAATGCTTCCTCATCCACCCAAAATGAGGTCCCTTCTGCCTATCATTGGTAGTTGTCCAAAAAGAGACCACCCCATGACTCTTTGTAAGAGAAGAGAATCCCCCACAGTGTCCTGGCTAACAGTTCCCATTCATAAAACATTCTGCAGTGTGGTTGTCTTTAACTATGCGGATATCAATCACTGCATGGCAACAAAACACTGCCACTGCACTGCCAGTATCTATTTATTATTACCTGCTTTAAGATGCTAACCAGGACATTCCGTTGACTGTCAAGCAAGGTGCAGTATTGCGTCCAGCAGTCACCAGCTTATAGCCTCTGTGGATGCCTTTGATACTACACCTCGCTCAGCTGCTGCAGGTATTTGCATCAGATGGCATTCCTGGCTGCAGACTTCTGGCTTTACCCAAGATGTCCAACAACAAGTTATGAATATTCCCTTTGATAGAACATACCACTTCGGACAGCAGGTAGAGAAATATCTTAAAGCATCCAGTGAAACAAGAATGACCCTTAAGACATTCAGATGGCTCCTCCCAGAATAAGTAGTCGTTTTGTGGCAAGGACAGGGGAGCCCAGAACAACTCTCAGTCCTCCAAGCCTCAAAACAAGGCACAGCTGAAGGCACAGGCATAAAAAACTTTTAGCACCAATATCCAAATTTCCGGCCTCCATCCTGCTCCTGCTACTCTTCTCCAGTGGTGGTGGTGGTGGGGGGGGGGTATCTGACCCAGTTTTACCATTCGTGGGAGTCCATTATGATAGACAAATGGGCCCTCAAGATCATCTGAGAGGGATACTCCACAGAAATCCCTCTGAACTATCCACTCAGAAGGTAGCCCCTCTTATCAGCTCATACTGTACAGTATGTCAGAGCTTCTGGTGAGGGAGATTGTGGGCTTTCTGAGCAACTCACAGTTGAAATTGTGCCAGAGACACAATGGAACACAGTCTTCAACCCTCGCTACTTTCTGGTACCAAAGAAATCAGGAGACATGCACCCAATTCTGAACTTCAGAAATCTGAACAAATTCATGGATAGAGAAAAATTCAAAATGATTTATCTGGGTTCTTTGCTTCCCATCCTGAAGCCTTGGGATTGGCTAGCATCCCTGGATATGCAAAAGCATATCAGCACATACTGGCACACCCCAGCCACCACAAACACCTCTGTTTTGTCATGCTGGTGCAGTATTACCAGTTCAGAGTCCTGCCCTTTGGGCTTTCCTTGGTGCCATGAGTCTTTACAAAGTGCTTTGCAGTACTTGTGGCACACTTGCAAAAGTTAGGACTCCAAGTCTTTCCATATCTGGATGAATAGCTGATTGCCAGCCCATCCAGGAAGGAGACGAATCAGGTTGCTTCTCATTTCCTCACTATGATGGGGGTTCTGCTGAATCTCAAGAAGTCTGAGCTCCAACCCTCACAGCAGCTGCTGGTCATAGGAGCTCTTCTGGATATGACCAAGGCCTGGGCCTTTCTTCCACAGAGCAAGCTGCAGGCTGTTCTGCAGATGGCATGCTACATCATGGAGCACAAGACTGTGCTAGCCCACTCTATGCAGTGCATGCTGGTCTTAATAGCTTACTCAGTGTTCACACTGCCCCTAGCACAGTTACACATGAGAATGGCCCAGTGGATGCTCAGTGCACAGTGGTCACACATCACACCCTCAGACTCACCTCACTGAGGTGACGAAACCCCTGGTTCAGTCACTCACATGGTGGTCAGTGGAAGACAGTCTTCTCCAGGGTTTCCCCTTCTGCCAAATGCAGCCTCAGGTGATTCTCATCACAGATGCCTCCCTGTTGGGGTGGGGTCCCACTGTCTGGGCCTCTGAACACAAGGGGCAGGATTATCAAAATGTCAAGAATGCTGCAAGCCCCAAGTGCACCAAACATGATGCATGGGGTATGCTGCATTCTCCTGGCCAGCAACAGGGAGTTTCTATTTCGTGCACTGATTGCTGCATGTTAGACTGACTTTTTGTGGTCTAGCTTGCAACAGTCCGAGGGCCTTTTTTACAGAGCTTGAGCCAGATATTTGGTGCAAGCTGCCGTAAATAGTGGAAACTGTTGCAACTGCACCTGAGATCATAAAATAAGGTGCAGTTGTGGCAAATGGGTGTGGCGCACCACTAGAACCCAAGTGCCATGGTGCAGAGCTTGTCGCAAGCCCTGTGCCATGCTTTGAAAATCCTGCCCAAGGTGTCTGGGACCTCACAGGTACTCATCTCCACATCAATGTGTTGGAAATGCTAGCTGTTTTGTACAACCTGAGAGACCTAGTCAGCCACAAAACAGTCTTCCTTCAGATAGACTACAAGTCTGTCATGTACTGCATCAGCATGCAGTGTTGAGCAGACTCTTACCATCACTGCAGGCAGGCAATGAGAGTGCAGGAATGGTGCCTGGAACAGTGGATCCTGATCCAAGCAGTCTACCTGCCAGGAGTCTAGAACACTGTAACGGACAAACTCAGTCAGACAGAGGCCGATCCCCATGAGTGGACACTAACTCCAGGCATCGTGAGATCACTATTCGATGATGGGAGTACCCCAAATATGGACCTTTTTGTGTCCCCACTCAATGCTGAATTGTCTTGATTCTACTCCAGAAATCCAGGGCATGCCATTTTTTGCCAGGATGCATTCACACTGTAATGGCAAAATCCATTTCTGCATGCATTTCCAACAATCCCTTTCATGCAGAGAGTGTTGCTCAAATTGGAGGCACACAGGGACAAGATGATACTGATGGCACCCTGCTGGTCTCAACAGTTATGGTTTCTTCAGTTGAGCAGACTGTCAGTCATGATAACCGAGAATTCTTTCACTCAGAATGGACTTACTGACTCAGAATCATCTGGCTGATACCAAGTGATGCTCCCTTCATCTTCAGGTCTGGCTCCTGAGGAGCTGCAAGTAAACAGGTACAAGGTATCTCAGAGGGCATCTGAAATAGTTTGTAAGCCTTCTATTAAAAAAAACTACACAGCCAAATAAATAGAGAATAATGCATACTGTATGTAGGTGTGGGATATGATTTTTACACACCTAAGGTGTGTGATAATATATAAACCTCGAGACTGAAGGTCAAGAGGTTTATATATTGTCACACACCAAGGATATGTAAAACAAACTGCAGCTCACACACCTTCATATGTGTTATTTTTTATAATAGCTGGTGCTGGCTGGTGAGTGTTTTCACAAGCTAGCATGGAACACACAACCCAGTGCGAGACAGTAAAAGCCGTATCGACTCAAGGGTTGATATGACTTTGCCGTATCAACTCGCAGGTTGATATGACATTTTACAGGTCTCAAAAACAGATTGATATCAGGGGTCACCAGTTATTATAAAGAGTTTCCATCTGGAGGTCCAAAACTCACTTGGACTCCTACGGGTACCCACCTGATAAGGTTCTGGAGTACTTTGCTAGACCTTTCTGATTCTGGCCTATAGTAATCCACAGTAAAGGCCCACCTGTGTGTTATGTCTGTATACCGTGAACCCATAGGTTCCCAAAACGTGGCACAGTTACTACTGTTCAAGAGGTTTCCTAAGGGCATTCTGCACACAAGGTCTCCCATCAGGAATCCAGTGGCTACCTGGGATATCAACCTTGTGCTGGATATGTTCACTAGCAAGCCGTTTGAATGCCTTGTGTTGTGTGACCTTAAGTTTTTAACTTGGAAAGCAGCATTTCTAGTGGCCATTACCTCTGCTTGCAGAGTGTCTGAAATCCACATCTGGTCACAGATCCTCCAAGTACGGTTTTCCTTAAGGACAAGGTAGTTCCCCGCACACACCACAAGTTTCTACCGAAAGTGGCATTGGAGTTCCATCTTAATCAGCCACTTGTACTGCCTACCTGCTTTGCCAGCTTCGAGAATGAAGGAGAATGGGAACATTAGTCCAAGGCCCATATAAGCTCCTATCGTTCGGCCATAATAGGATAGCCTCTTACTTGAAACAACAGCTTATGTAGCCTATTTTTGAAAGTGATATTTGTCTCACTAATGACAACCTCTAATGGCAACGAGTTCCAAGGATTAACAACCATCTGTGAGAAAAAAATACACCCTCTTTACAGAAATAAATCTATGATATGTTAATTGTTATGGGTGTCCCCTGGTACCCACAACTGTTTACTGAAAATTCAGACCCACTTCTGACATTAAGTATTGATCCTGCAAAACTTCCCATGTCAACAGTGGGTCTCCACACAACCTTCTTTTCTCAAGAGACTTGAGACCCAGTTTACCCAATCCATTTTCATAACTCAAACTTCTCAACTAAGGTCTTCAGACAGTCCTAACAGCTCTTTGTCTCATTTGATTCTAATCGTAAGGGACAAACTGTTACAATCAAGTTCACTTCTGCTGGGATTGTGAATTGCCTGTGTCACTGCTGTATTAGTGCCCAGGTCAAGCTGGAGGCCGAGGTACATGCCCACTCCACCAGAGTGGTTACCACATCCTTTGCAGAGATTCGCTCTGTGCCTATTGGAGATATTTTCAGAGCTGCAACCTGGAGCACAGCGCACATTTTTACTATACCCTGGATGTCTATGCCAGGCAGCATGCCACCTTTGGCAGGACAGTCCTAAATGGATTACTGTTCTATGTGAGTCCTTGGTTGGAAGATGCAATGCTTTCTCAGGTATGTCAGCTAGACTGTTTATAGTTTATCTTCCAAATTATCTCTGCATTTGGCAATATTTTTTCTGCTTTCAGGGTCACTTGTTTGAGTTTCTTTACCAGCCGCTGTTTGGGGGAGCATGGCAATCTCTGGTCAGCAGGGGTTAAACTGGGCACAGACTCACAGGAGCTCAGTTCCCGCTCTTCTGACACCGTTCTTCATTGAATGCTATTGGAGAGTTTCACCTCCTAGGGATGACAGTTCTACTTTCTACAAATGTAGAGATTACAGTTCTGCCTCCTAAACAATTCCAGTTAAACCACTGCTGGTCAGACATGGAGGCAAGCAGGCAGCAGATCAGTAATCTGTAGGGTGTTTCAGTATGCAGTAAGCAGAAGCACAAGATGCATTTTTTTATATTGACATGCTGCTAGTAACATTTCCACGTGGGACTGGAAAGTGTGTCCCCAGCTGTAACTTCATACGAACTTCAGACTTCCATTTTAATTTTACCCACAGCTTAAATATCTTTCATGTTTCTTTTGCTGTGTTGCTATTTAAAATATTTGTTCTTGAAATGTAGGAATATCACTAATTTTAAGGGTTTTTCAAGGTTGCCTCATGAACAGTAACACACCTCACTGCCTCCGTCACCATCTTGTCTTGGCCCAGGGTGCCATCTGACAAATTAGTAACTACGTATAATCATTTTCATGAAGGATAAAAAGGGTCCTTTTTAATTTTTTCAGGGTTTAGAAACAGAAAATTCAGTTCTGAAGAAATCTAATAAAAGCTTAAAAAACTAGAAAGGAATGAGCTGATTGCAGTTTTTTCTCTCTTCCCCCAGAGTGAAGACTCAGATGAAGAAGATCTATGTGCCATTAGTAACAAATGGACTTTTCAGAGGAGCAGTAGAAGATGGTCTCGTTTGGAGGACATTGACTCATTATTGCATCGCTGTGATACTCAAGGTCCTGCAGGGGGCATGCAACTGAAAAGCACAACGAGTACAGAGAGTGTGCTCACTGACCTCAGTGAGCCTGAGGTCTCCTCCATTCACAGTGAAAGCAGTGGAGGAAGTGACTGTAGAAGTGTTGCTGGCACAAACAGCATAACTCCAGAACGTGTCAACAGCTCAGTACGAAACTGTGTAGAAACTTCTGTAATGCCTGACTCTGCCTTGGTAAGCAGCAACACCATTCCCCTGGCATCCAAAGATATCATAAACCACAGTCTCAGTGTCAGTCTCAAATATGAAAAACCAAGGTCCCGGGCAAAAAGTTTCATGCAGCGTGTGGAAACGCTACGAGCTAAAGGTAATCAAGGGAAGTTAAAGAGTTCTGGAAAGACTGGCACTTTAATAATTAGCGGGCCTGTATTACAACAAGAGCCCATGTCCCTGAAGACCATGCAGTGTGTGGACATAGTTGATGGAGATCTCAGTAGTTTAGCACATGACTCCAACAAGGGTGTAGTGTCTGTATGTGTGAAATCCAATAGTGATAGTAGTCATTCGGAAACCAGCAGCAGTGAGGTAAGTACACCCTGCCTAAAGGAAAGAATACATCACCATGTCAACAAGCGAGGTGGCATGTACCTAGAAGACCTGGATGTCCTTACAGGAACAGTGTTGAGGCAAGTGGCAGAGCAGAACAGCAGAAATGAATCCCGGTCCCATGAGAACCTTGTTGTTCATATTCCCAAGGACCACAAACCTGGGACCTTCCCAAAGGCACTTTCGATTGAAAGCCTCTCCCCAACAGGTAACAGCAGCACTTCTGTAAACTGGAGGACTGGAAGTTTTTCGCTGAGCAAGCAGAAATGTGACAATGCCAAAGAACCCAGGTTTACTTCTTGCTGCCCCAGAGGCAGTAGGATTAGCATTTATGACAATGTACCCAGCTCACATTTATATGCCAGTACTGGAGACTTGTTAGACATAGAAAAAGACGACCTCTTTCCTCAATTGGATGACATCCTGCAGCATGTTAATGGACTGCAACAGATAGTAGATCACTGGTCTAAGAACATATTGCCAGAGTTGCAGGATGATGACCTGTCAATGGAAGAGTCGGGATTATTAGCATTCCAGTCATCCAATCAGATCACACTGGACTTTGAAGGGAATTCTGTCTCTGATGGTCGGACTACTCCCAGTGATATGGAAAGGGATGGAGCATCCCTTAATGAATCCGAGGCAACAGGAACAAGAGAAAGAAGAGACTCTGGTGTGGGTGCATCTCTTACAAGACCAAACAGGTTTGTAGCATGAAAATATATTGCAGCAAGGTTTGGTAATTTCTAATATCTCTATGCCAGGGTGATCATGTTAATGTAAGCAGTATAGTGAGCAACGTTTATTCATTTTTAAGTATTCTATTTCTCTGTTTTGTCCCTCTGGTTCCTTCAGTCCTCCATCTCAGCATTAGGGTCACTGCAGCTGCACCTGTTCTCCAACTTGGATGGTGTGCAAACATCTTCCTTCACAGTGGATGCCAATGTCTATCTCGGGTCAACTGGGGGCAGAGGGGAGCATGAATGGTGAGTGGTTGTCTATTACCATCCCTGGCAACAGAGTGTCCCATCTCCTTGATGCATTCTCCCTCCTACCTCCTCCAGTGTGGGATAACTGGGTTTGCACAAGAACCCTGGTCTCATCTGGCTCATCAGTGAAGCAGTAGTGCTACTGCTTGTGATCTTGGTCACCCAGGATTTGAAGCTACCCCAGATTGTCAGGGGTGGCTAGGGAGAGGAAGATCGAGCATGCCAGAGAATGGTCTCCTCCAGGGAGGGAAGGTCACTACCTGATCTATAATGCTGCCACCTTGGTAACCATGGGTGGCAGTTCAGTGGAGGCAGGGAGGTTAGGATTGTCATTGGCTGGGCTTGCAGTCCATATGCTGCTATGTATGTGTATGCTCAAGCCCCATGTGCATTTATTTATGTATTTATTTAAAAGTTTCTACAGGAGGCCAGACCACTAGCACAGGGACAGAGTGCCACCCTGTAGTGCTGACAGTCCAGGTTCGGGAACAGATCCTGGGACTTTGGAGGGCCGGCCAAGAGAGAAGAATCTACCATCCCATGACTGTTCTCCTTCTTCAGGGGGGAGGTGGGTAGAGTGTCCAATGCACTACAGACACCCAGCAGAGGCTGGGTGTACCACAAGTGCCGGTGCCAATACATCGGGGGCAGGTCGGATGCTGGCCATCTTTGCCCATCCCTGTATGGGGGGAAAAAATCCAGCCTGCCTGCTGCATTCATGAAGCCAGCCCCTAAAGCCTTAATCAGCCTCCAATGCTGGCTCCCCTTCTGATTACAGTGCTCGCGGCACTTAGGGACAGTGCTGTGGCCCCACCCTGGGGGTAAGCCAGGGGGCTTCGGGGAAGTCATGTCAGCTGGAGGCGAAGGTTAGAGGAGTCTGTGACTGGGCTGCTACAGGACGGCAAGGTAGGCTACAAAAATACAAAAAAAAAAGTTTCTCCAGAAAGAGCATACTGAGCATCAAGTGCTCATTTCCAGATTCATCCCAGGGGTAGGGGGAACAGCTGGAGTGAGTTGAGACAAAAGTACATGTATACAGGATAGCAGTTAAGAATGCAATACTGATGTAGCAGTGAGCAGTTAAAGAAGAGAGTACTGCACAAATATGAAATATGAATACAACCAAACAGTACAGCAGAAATTCACAGAATTTAACATTTACAAAATTTTATAAGCTATGTACAGAGTTTACAGTAATATATTTTACAAGATTTTTACAGGACTAGTGCAGGATGCAAGCAGGGGCAACCAAGCAGGGCAGGATGCACAAGGATAAAATAAAGTGACAAGCAAGAGGGCAGGTCAGATGGGGAGGAGGAGGTGCCGGGGAATTTGAAACAGGTGCAGAAGTATGTATGTACATTACATGTATACAGAAGACAAAGGGGAAACCAGGAAAAGTGGTAACCCCAGCTCCTGAAGTGAAGGAGTCTGCATACATCTTGGCCCTCACATGTCCATCATGCTTTCATCTGATGAGACTGGACAATTTGGTAGTGCATCCCCGGTCCCCAACCCCACCAAGGGGGCAGGTAGAGGCTCTGTGGAGGGGGTTAAGTGGCATCATAGACGAGGGGTGAGTCAGCTTGTGTAGTTAAATATCATAAACCATTGGTATTTGTTAGTCACCATAAAATTTTTTCCAGCAATACTAGTTTCCCGGACACAGTGTCATTATACCCATTTTTCTTTTCATTTTTGTTTTCACTACTAAAATAAGATACAGGATTTTGAAATCAAGTTCCTGCTCTTTTGCCATACTCAACATGAAAAAAATTAAAATATTGTGGTGTTGTTCTATGCTGTTTGCCATCAGAAACATACAGCAGCACCATACTAGTACAACCACAGTAGGAATCGAGTGTGCATGCTCAAATAATGAGTTGTGACCATTTGTACTGACTTAAATCATTAACTACAACATTTGTTCTAACAGCTGTTTTAAAACTGTCTGAGAAAATTAAAAGCACACTGAGGACAAATCTAAGCATGTCATTTAAATGTTTGCTAAAAACACTATATGATGAAAATTCTTGCTAACAAATACTGCTGCTTTAAAGCCTGCGGAAAACTTGTCATAATCTGGTACTGATTAGGTCTGTGTCTGAACTATTACAAATCTTGAAACCTGTGTTGCCCCAATGGCCCAGTCTGCTGACATGCAGCTGACCCAGTTTTGAGAGCAAACTTGTGTCACTCATGTCAGGCGGCAAGCTGGACTTGGGCAGCATTCGCCAACAGTGCACGTCAGCCTTGGAGGGTTGGTGGCAGATTTTGTCATTACAGTGACCCCTATGGAGAGCCAGACATCTAGCTCCCCTACAGGGATGTGCTGTATGCATATGCACAAGACCAGTATAAGCAGCTTGCCCATGCCTGGGGAGGTGGAAGGCTCTGAAGGGACAACAAAAATTCTGATTTCCATCAGGGTAATGGCTGTTGGTAAAAACAGGCCCCCTCATGTGCTTCCCTTCCACCCACTTCCAATTCTTGTTGGGTCGAGGGGTTGGATGGTCCTAACACAGAGCCCCCATGGCGGGGGAAAAATGTGGGGGAATTATAGTAGTGGCAGTGTTAGTGGTCATTGTGGTAGAATGGTTGCCAGTGACAGCCTGAGAAGCAGACATGAGCTAAGAAGGGAGAAAAAGCTCCATACAATTGAACCATTACATGGATATTAAATGGGCACCATCATCTTTTTTAGCCAAATTCAATTTTTGTTTCCAAACACTGAAAAAAAATTCTTGTTTTTAAAGCAGCGGTACTAGATAAATAAAATCGGATCTTTTGCAACATTTTATTTTGTGTGCTCTGTTGAGCACTTACCTGGTAATCTTTCTGTTTTCGCTGTACTATCACCCTGAAATTTGCTCCATTTTTCTTTGTTTTTGTTTACATTTCTCCTGACCGCCATTTTGAATTGGAACCCTCTGCTGCCAACTGCATGTGCGCATGACTCACAGCACTAAACAGGGACAATGGGAACATGTAGCACAGAGTACCACGGAAGAAAACAAAAGATGAATTTGGCTGCAGCTATGTTTACTGTAGATCCACAGCAATGGAAATAAATTTTAAATATCTAAAAAACTAAAGATTGATAGAAAAAAATATTTACAGAAACCTGAACTATGGCCGCATGCTTCCAGCCAAAAAACAGAATTTTAATAATCACTTCCTGATTATCTAGTACTACTGATTTTAAATATGCATTATTTTTCTGTGGTGTGTTGATTTCACAGTTGCCTGTATTGGGGCTTCACTAGCTGCACACTTGTTCACTTAATTTTATTTGCTAGAATGCTGTCTAATACATAAAATAAAAATATTCTGGGTTGGATTTTCAAAGCCCTGCATCCTGCCTGTGGTGATCAAACTTTTCAGATATATTCCCATGTGGATGCTGTAGTAGTCTGTGTCTAAACCCTATTCTAAAAGCATATAGAACCAGCAGCCTTCACCGCTCCACCCCCCCCAAGCACACACACACACACCAGCAGTCTGAGCAATAATACATGTTGACGTGTACAGCAGGAACACTACACCCACCCACTGGCAATGACTGTCTGCAAGGGACCTCATTCCTGAGCATCACATCTGCGTGCAGCTACTTCTACCCTATTCTCTTGTACCCTCTCACCTCTGCTGCACTTGGTTCCTGGAACCAGGCTCAGGGAATGCTTTGGAATGCAGCACACAAGCTGTGGCAGATATGCATGTCGTTTACCATCAGCGGACCTACATAATCTCCCTTAATACATTGACAAGAGAGAAGAACAGAGGATCCCTCCATCACATAGCAAGTTCCTATCCGTAATCTTATGTGCAGGATGGCAAGATCCTTGGTGGGAATTTAATCAACGGCTCCACAGTGACTACCTAAAGAAACCTAACAAACCACCAAATCAGAACATATCAAATTAATTAAACCACTGAAAATAGGCAAAACATTGGTAATTTTAACAAAAAAGACTATTTCCAAGCCAATATCCATCAAAGACTGGCTAGATGCACAGGCACAAATAGGACTCCCTACAAAGGCACCATTAACCCCACAGAAAATACATAATTATTTTGTTTACTAGAATGATATCTAATTCATAATTTGTGCTCCCTTGCACAACTAACTTTCTTCTTAATTCTTGTAGAGATAGTCCCATTATTGCCAGCCCACCTTAACTGGAACATAATTTTTATGCAACTATCATTGATTATTTTTGCACATGTATTCTTCTTACACCAAGTCACACTGTAAATAGTTGCATTTTACATGTACTTTTTGTCTCATTCACTAAATTGTGTCTTAATTTCAGTATTTTCTCTATTGTCCACTTCCCTCACAACCTTAAAAAAAGTTTTACGATTGACTTGAAAAATTATCAAGATGGACTTTCATGAACTCAGTGCATGCACATAACATATAACTCATTTGGTTGGTAGCACATGATGAACTGGGAAAAACTGATGAGAAAAAGTCCTGCATGAACAAAATTGTTAAAGACAAGAAACCCAGAAAACAGTTGAGAGCACAACTGAAAAAAGAAAACCCATCTCCTGCATTTTACATTACAATTAAAGTCATTCATGAACAAAATAGAAAAAAACAAAACAATTATATCTCATCTGATACACAGAGTCTGAATAGCCCAGCACATCCTACTTTGTGCAGGGCCCAAAGGGCCCTAAGCAAAGCAAGTTAGGACTCTCCTTCTGGTTTATACATGCACACGTTCTGCTCCACTTTGCTCCACCAATTATTGCTAGGCAGCATTGCTGGAAACACTCCAAAGTAAATCAAAGTTTATTCCTCTAGCCCTAAGTAATATTCCCTCTATGCAGTAGACAATCCAACACTAGTGGAATGAAAAGTGCACAAATAAATGAGTTATTTGAGATGATGACATATGCAACCTCTAAAATAAACATTTTAAAGGTTGCATATATGACTGTCATTTATTTTAGAGGATGCATATGTCATTAACAAGCATTCTACAGCTGGAGTTTTTTTTCAGAACTAATAAGATAGCAGCTTTCACATTGCTGATGACATCACAATGGCCTGTCCTGCCCTGAAGCCAGTTACTAAACTCAAGGAAAAACAGTTAAATGTTCAAACAGGAGTTTTAAAAGTTGTAACCTGTAAACTGATGTTGTATAAACTGAATACTGTATATAAAAATAGAAACATAGACAATGACAGTGGAAAGAGACTATTGTTCCATCCAGTCTGCCCAGTTTTACCCTACTCTACCCAACGACCTATTGTCCAGATGGTTTTTTTGGCCCCTCATTCCCAGCCTTACTGCTAGCCCTCTGAGAAACTATTGACACCTTCACTGTGTCCCAGTCATATCTGAATGCATTAATGACTTTTGCACCCACTGCCTTTGTTGGTAGGCTGTTCCATGGCTCAGCCACTCCCTCAGTAAAGTAAAACTGTCCAGCATCCCTCTTGCATCTCCCCCCTCCACCAGCTTACCTTCATGTCCCCTTGTTTTTGACCCACCATTCCTGCTAAGTAATTCCTCACAGTTTACCTTGTATATTCCTTTCAGGAATGTAAAGGTCTCTATCATATTCCTCTCTCCATTATGGCCTCTAGCGAGTACATGTTCAGTGCCCTGAGCTGATCCTCATAGGATCTGCCCTGTTGGCCTGAATCATTTTGGTTATTGTATGCTGCACTGTCTCCAGTCTGTCTCAGTCTTTCCTCAGGTGAGGACTCTAGAACTGGTTACAATGGTTACTGGTTTCACCAGTGTTCTACAGAGAGGTAGTATTACATCTTTCCTCCTGCTATTGAAGCCCCTTGCAATACACCCCAACATCCTGGTTGGCTTGCTGTAAGCCTTGTTACATAGGAAAGTTTATTTTAGGGAGACACTTATCATCACCCCCTGGTCCCTTCCTTCTGTAGTAGTTGCCAGGTTATCAACTTGTATCCAGTATTCTTTCCTTGGGTTCTTGTTCCCTATGTGTATCATGTTGCACTTTTTGGCATTGAATTTCAACAGCCAGACCTTGGACCACCTTTCTAACTTTTGCACATCCCTTTGCAACTCCCTAGCCCCCTTCGCACCATCTAGCACACCACGATGCTTAGTGTCCTCTGCGAAGAGACACATTTTGCCCTGCATTCATAGAAACATAGAAGTTATTGGCAAATAAGGACCTCAAGGCCCATCCAGTCTGCCCATTTCTTTTTCTACCTTATGAATGTGCCATCGACCTTTGCTCTGTCAATGGCCTATCTATTCATATTCATCTGTATTGCTCCCTTATGCCTATCCCCATGCCTGTTTGAAGCCCTACACTGTATTCATATCCATTAGTTCCTGAGGTAGGCCGTTCCATGCATCCACCACCCTTTATGTGAAAAAGTAATTTCTCACATTAACCCTTAATTGGCCTCCCTCTAATCTCATGCTGTGTCCTCTTGTCCTGCTATTTTTCTTATATTGAAACATGTTAGACTCTCTCACCTTGTTAATGCCCTTAAGGTGTTTGAATGTTTTGATCATACCACCTTTCTTCCTCCTTTGCTCTAGGGTATACATATTGAGCTCCAATAATCTGTCCTCATATGTTTTCTGATGCAGTCCCTGCACCATTTTGGTTGCCCTTCTCTGGACTGCCTCAATTTGGTTAATGTCCTTGTGAAAGTGTGGCCTCCAGTACTGCACACAGTACTCCAGATGGGGCCTAACCAGTGTCTTGTAAAGAGGGATTATTACCTCCCTCTTCTGACTTGTGATACCCCTACTAATACACCCCAACATCCACCTAGCCTTACCTACTGCTTTAGTGGACTGCTTGGATGATTTCAGGTCATCAGTGATGATGATGCCCAAGTCTCTTTCTTCCCTTGTGACTGCCAGCAACTCCCCTCCCAGCCTATAGGTGGCTTCAGGTTTTCTCTTCCCTATGTGCATAATCTTGCACTTCTTTGCATTAAACCCCAGTTGCCACTCTTCCGACCATTTTGCTAGTTTATCCAGATCTCTTCTCATTCTGTCTACACCATCTGGATCATCTACTCTGTTGCAGATCTTGGTGTCATCTGCAAACAGACAAACCTTACCCTTCAGTGCATCTGCAATGTCACTGATGAAGATATTGAAGAGGACTGGCCCCAGAACTGATCGCTGAGGTACCCCACTTGTGACTTGCATCTTGTCTGACTGTATACCATTTACCACCACTCTCTGTCTTCTGCCTGTCAACCAGTTTGCCACCCAGTTACCCAACTTCTGACCCACCCTGAGCCTTCCCAGCTTATTAATCAATCTTCTATGTGGAACAGTATCAAAAGCTTTGCTGAAGTCACGGTAGGTGACATCAACTGCTCCCCCTTGGTTGCACTATCCATTCCTTAAGGAGTGTCTCAATAATCTTGCCCACCACTGAGGTAAGACTGACTGGTCTGTAGTTCCCTGCCTCCTCCCTGCTACCACTCTTGTGAAGCAGGATCACATGAGCCCTTCTCCAGTATTCTGGGACCTCTCCTGTGCTCAGAGACTCACTAAACAGTTCTGATAATGGCTCTGCTAGTTACACCCTTAGCTCTTTTAGTACCCTGGAATGTATGCCATCAGGTCCCATTGCCTTGTCCACCCTGAGCTTATCGAGCTCTTGTAGGACCCTTTCTTTTGTGAAGGGACTAATGCACACCTCCCTTCCCCCTGTATCCATGGTGCTGAGCTGTGGGCCCTGCCCTACCTTCTCTTCAGTAAATACTGGGCAGAAATATCTATTTAGGATAGATGTTTTTACATGGTCCTCCTCCTCCTCACATACCTTCTTATCCCCTTTGATCTTAGCAATACCCCTTATGGACTTTCTTATTTCACTAATGTATCTATAAAAAGTCTTGTCACCTTCTTTTACTGTTTGTGCTAGCGTTTTCTCAGTTTGGGCCTTTGCCTGCCTTACTGCCTTCCCTGCTTCCCTTAGGGAAGTTTGGTATGCCTCCCTATCTTTATCCTGCTGCATTCCCTTATATTTCCTGAAGGCCACTCTTTTGGCTCTGACCTTTTCTGCTACTGTTTTTGAGAACCAAAGTGGTGTCTTTCTTTTGCACTTCCCTTTCTCTCTAACACAATGAGATGTTGCTTCAAGTATTGCATCCTTAATGCTTGCCCACTTTGCCTGTACCCCCTCACCTGTATTTCTTTTTTCCAGGGCTAGCTTAACTCTGTTGGCCATCTTATCAAAGTCAGCTCCTCTGAAGTCCCATATTTTTCCCTTGGAATGGGATGGTTTAGTTCTAGTGGCCAAATTGAACTATACCATGTGATGATCACTGGCCCCCAGGTGGCCTTCTACCTGGAGATCTGAGATTTCTTCTAATGAACATATTAAAAAGGAGTGGTCTGAGGACTGACCCCTGTAGTACCCTACTTGTGACCTCCCTTTCCCTCAATTTGTCCCTGTTTACTACGACCCTCTGTTGTCTCACCCTAACCAAATTCCTGCCCCCCCACCCAACTTAACTAGGTGTTTTGCTGCTCCTGGATCCTCAAATTTGTTTCAACAACCTTGTGTGTGGCACCAAGTCAAATGTCTTCATGAAGTTGAAATAGAGTCTATCTACTGCTTGTACCTTATCTGCCACCCTTGTTACTCAGTCACAGAATACTATTAGGTTGGTCTGACATGACCTCCCCTGCCTTGTACCCATGCTGCTTACTTTTCTGGAGCCCATTTCTCTTCAGGTAGTCCACTGGGTCCTCTCTGACTCCTGCCTCCATCAGTTTACCTACAATGGAGGTAAGACTGATGGGCCTGTGATTTCCAGGTTCCTCCCTGTCCCCTCCCTTGTGGAGCAGTACCACATCCACTATCCTCCAATTGTCAGATTGTCAGATAGCGGCCAAGGAGGTGAGCATTAGGCTGTGCTAGTCACCAATCTGTCTCCACCTGCAGTGGTGAGTGATGACTGTGGTGAGGGGTGTGGGTTCTCAGTGGATGGGCAGGAAGAGGTGTCAATTGGGAAGGGGGGAGGATCTTTGGCACCTGGTGTGAGGAGGAGAGTGCTAGTCTACTGGGGAACTATGCCTTTGTATAGACGAGAAGTGGGTGATTGAGGGGAAGGAGTCCACTAGACTCTCGGGAGGGCTATATGTATGATAAGTATGATGTATAAATGAGAAGTTGGTGATCAAGGGGAGGAGAGGGTGATAGGGCACCAGTAGACTACAAGCAATGTGGTCTAAAACATATGACAGGGGTAATCGGGGGAAAGGGGTCCACTGGACACCAGGGAAGTGTTACTACTGCCACCCTGAATTGATATTAGGGGTCCACTGTACCCATGCAAATGAGCTTATAATGGGCATGCAGATGGATCCTTAGCACCCTGCATGCCCAATGAGCACATTTGCATGCTTGGGCTGAATATGGTCCACAAGAGCCCTGGCACTATCCCATTTCAGGCAGCGTATCTCCTGTGGATGATATGCAGCCTTGGGCCATGTTGGCACAGCAAATACCACTGAGCTCTATGCCAACATGGCCCAATATTCAGTCTGTTATCATACTCTATTAGTGCATGATGTCTAAATATTGCTTAAAGCCAGCAATGGGCTATTTTTGGCACAGCACTGCTAACTGTGCAGTGATTGTGGATGGCTTTGAATACAGGGGCCACCATGTTTTACACCGGGTCACTAAAAGAGGAAAAGCAAAGCAAATACTTTTGTTTTTTTTGTCATCAAAATGTTATTGATTATTTAATAAATATAGTACAAGAAAATTATTCATAACAGAATCATCATAGAAAAAACTGATACAATGAGATTTGAAATATCTTTCCAATCTACCCTATGCCCATGCATAGGACTATTTACACAACTAAATATTCTATATGCAGACAAATACACATACTTGTATAGCATATAAGTATTTAAGGATTAATGTTATCTTACATCTAAGCCACTATCTTATCACAAAATTCCATAAAAGGGTCCCAGACATTTTCAAACATTTCATTCTGCCCCATCATTGTGTGACTGATTATTTCATTGTTAACCACCCCACTTAGTGATTCTAACCACTGTTGTATAGAGGAGCGTTGGGGTCTTTCCATAACTGAAGAACTAATCTTATAAAAGCCAAAGCCATTGCACAAATCCATAACCTCCTGGCTTTAGGAATGAATGTGATAACAGATATATCCCCAAGAATATACAGTGAAGGCGAAAAGGGATAGTTTATCCTTAATATGGATTGGCAAATGCCATGTATCTGCTTCCATCTTTCACTTATTTCTCTGCATGACCACAATAGATGAACCAGCCCTGCACCTGATTGTCCACATCTCCAACAACAGTCATTTGACATTATACCCAACCTATAAAGAGTTTATGGGGAGTAATAGAAATAATGCAACATTTTAAATTGAACCAATCTACCTTGTGTTTCCTTATATGTCTTGATAGCATTGTCCCATAACTTGTCCCAAGATCCTTTAGAAATACATATTCCCAAATCTTTCTGCCATTTTTCCTTTAGCAGAGTCTGTTAGATTTCAATCTTATTCATGTAAAGATTTATAAATAAGGCTAAAACCTTTTGGAAGGAAAGCTATTTTAAAAAGGTTTGACCATGCAGTTGACAAAAGGATAGTAAGATTGCTATCAAGTATTTTTTTGGATAAAATACTTCTTAACTGTAAATACAGCCAGAAAGTCCATTTGTTCAATTTAAATTTTTGGTGGATTGTCTCAAAGGACATAAGCCTGTTCTACACATTCAATATATTTCCAATGTTGTTTATCCCTTTTTTCTTCCAACCTATATCTGGGATACCTTTTCTATCTCCAGTGAGCAGAGGATTGTCCCAAATCGGCATAAGTGTTAAAGGCCCCAATTCAGCTTTTTTAAGCTGATTGAACTTTTACCTGTCATTACTGACACCTGTATTGCTGGAGGATTTACTAGTTTTGATGGAACATGTACAAAAAACAAATCTGACAGTTTTTGAGGTGTTACAAGTTCTCTTTCTATTTTCAACCATAGTGGAGCATTTGTATTATCCTGAGACAAGAACCAAGTGGCCAACTGTTTTAGTTTGTAGGCTAAAAATATCCTTGCCACCAAGGGAGAGCAAAACTACCCAATCTGACTGGGGCCCGTAATTTGAGTTTAGATAATCTAGGATGCTTGCCTTCCCACAGGAATGTAGAGAAGATTCTATCCGTTTTAAGAAACCAATGTATTGGTATGTTGGCAGTGAAGTTATTCATAAAATAGAAAATCTTAGGTGCTATTACCATTTTTATGGAATTAATTTTCCCCCAAAGGGATAAATGTAAATGTGCCCACCTATCTAAGTCCAGTCTAATATCATTAATAATTTTAATTAAATTACAACTCAATATTTTTTCAGTGGAGTCAAATATTTTAATTCCTAGATAGGTTAACCCCTCTGTAGGCGATGTGATGTTAGGGAATTCTTTTAATTTCTTAACTTCAGTATCTGAATGGTTAAGCATCAGGCACTCTGTTTTGGACCAGTTGATGCATAAGCCTGATATCTCTCCAAACTCTTGCAGCAATATTTTGACATTTTGTAAAGAGAGTGAAAGATGCGAAAGAGTCAGAAGAATATCATCTGCAAATGCTAAAACTTTATCATTGTAATTTCCCGTAGTTACTCCATGAATCTTGTTTGAGTATAAAATTCTTTTGATTAGGGATTCTATAGATAAAACAAAAAGTAAAGGGGAAAGAGGACACCCTTGCCTAGATCCCCTATTTAATGCAAAAGGGGAAGATCTAAGTCCATTAGTTATTACACTAGCTTTAGGACATGCATACAATGTTTGCATCCATCTCAATATACCAGGGCCAAAGTTATATATGGCAAGCACGCTGTATAAATAATTCCATTCTAAGGAATCAAATGCCTTCCCTATATCTAAGGAAATAGCCACAGTTGGCATTCTTTTGTTTTTTGCTGAATTGACAGCCATATGACACAGAATAGTCTCCTAAAATTGTCTGCCACTTGTTTACCCTGTATGAACCCTATATTTTCCTTACCTATAAGTTTATTTAGGACAGTCAAAATTCTTACAGCCAAGACTTTTGCAATAATTTTGTAATCACAATTCAATAATGAAATAGGTCTGTAATTACTACATTCTAATGGGACTTTATCTTTTTTATTTAATAAACATATATAAGCTTGAGTCATGGAGTCTGGTAAGGATCCTTCTTCAAAAGAATTTTGGAAGGCTTTCATCAAATGAGGAGAACTAATACTATTTAAGGATTTATAGACTTCCCCTGTTAATCCATCCTGTCCAGAAGACTTCCCCTTTGCTAGCTTAGCAATAACACTAGATATTTCTTGTAGGGTAAAAGGATAATCAAGCTGTTTTTTTTTTCCGAGACTGATATACTCAGTAAATTAGCCTTACTTAGAAAATTGTCTATAGTGTCAGCCTTAAAGGAACCTTAGATTTATACAACTCTTCATAAAATGTTTTAAAGGATTAATTTATCTCTTTGATGTTATAAGTTATCTTCCCATCTTTAGTTTTGACCCACTTGATAGTATTCTGGTTTTGTAACTTCCTAAGATGGTGTGAAAATAGTTTACTAGCCTTTTCCCCCCGATTCTCAATAAGACTGCCTAGTTCTGAAAGGTGAATATTCAATTTTAGTTGAGTGTATTTCATTGATTTCATATTTAAGGTTAAGCACTTTATAAAGTAGTTCTTTTTTATTAGGTGGGTTATTTTTTAATTGCAGTAGGAGAGCTCCCAGATTCTCCTCTTTTTGTTTTAAATCCTTTTGCCTTTCTCATTTCCACCTGGATGCAACACTAATTAAACCCCTCTTTTATATATGCTTTGTTTGCATCCCACACTGATTTTGCTGATACTTCCCCATTATCATTAATTTGAAAGTAAGATTGTGTCTCCTTTTGTAACCACTCTTAAAAATTAATATCTTGTAATAGTGAATTATTAAACCTCCAGCTTCCAGAATTGTCAGATTTGTTCTCAAACATAACTGAACACTTTAGCAGGCAATGGTCAGAGATAAAAATATTTTCATACACCATCTGACTTGTGTTATTACAGAATTGCAAATTCATAGAAAAGTAATCAATTCTACTAAAGGTTCCATGCCTAGCTGAGAGAAAATAATAGTCTCTACCTGTTGGGTATAACATCCTCCAAGCGTCTAATATCCCTAATTCTTCTAGCATCCTATGTAAGGACTTCTGAGCAGATGATAAATTACAGGGGGATTGGGGAGCCGAATTATCCAGAGAGGGATCCATCACAATATTAAAATCTCCATCTATAATAATCTCATATGGCCCTATATTAGCAATTGCATAAATTAGCTTATGGAAAAAATCCTTTTGTTTTGTATTAGGAGCATAAATGTTGCATATTGCAACATCCCTACCATACAATTGCCCAAGAAGAATTTGAAATATCCCTTCTGGATCTGTAAGGTGGGAATGTTTAATAAAGCTCACCCCCTTCCTAATTAGAATAGCCACACGCCCTTTTTTGAGGAAACACAACAGTGGTCAACAGAATCCACCCATCCCTGAGCCAATTTATCAGCCTCAGTAGGAATCAGATGGGTTTCCTGCAGCATTGCTATATCTATTTTATGCTTATTTAAATGTCTCAAGATTTAAAATATTTTTACAGGAGACCCTAATCCTTGTATGTTCCATAAACAGAAATTAACATTACTCATCTTAAAAGAACAACAGAGCTACTTAGTTACAGATACTTGTAAAAAAAAACACAACGAGTTTGTTACAATAAATAAGCTATTCCTTATATATAACTCTTAACTAAACAGATACCCCAAGGAGTTTGCATGGAAGCTTCACTGAGGATATTCCCTCAAAGTGATTCGCACACAAACAAAACAATGGTTTACTGAGTGTGAAAATGAACCCACTTTATTTAGATAACCACTCTTTAAAGATAGTTACATAAGTACACTTATACTTAAATCTGACTGCAAAAGAATAAGAAAAGGTATTATACCTCACCTTCCCCTTTAACTACATGCGTACTAAAAAACCTTTATCTATTGAATATTGATGCGTTAGAACAGCAAAAAGATGAATAGCATGCTTCCTAATGGTATTGGGAAAACCTAATTTCCTTATGTAAATATTCGAACCCAAGCATATTCATAATCAGAAAACCAAAATATAATTTTTCCATGAATATCCATCCTAAGCCATAGCCAACTTACCCCAATTACTTGTGTTTCATTTCACCCTGATCCTCCATATGTTATCAAACCATGCATATTACTCTTCTATAGATCACCTGCAACAATAATAGGCATATTTGAAAATATAGCCAAAATCACATCTGGCAATTGGCCAGGCAGCCTAAACCACTTTCAGGTGAAATATGCATGCCTAGCCTGGCCATATAATGTTTGCTATGCAAAATGACTTTATGCACAGGGATCTGCCTCAAGGGAAAGCTCAGACAGATCATAATTTGCTATTAAAGCACACAAGCTTCATCATTATATAACTAATGATCCGATCTTAGCAAAGTCTACCAATTAGGAGAATCTAAAACTATGAGACACGACAGACGTAAGGGCATGTATTCATGATAAAAAGAGTTCTTGTATTATTTCTTATTTAGAGAATCATAAGGAAGCTTAGTGAACTACATTTGCTGTTCCAGCACCTCAAAGTCAAAAGTTCCCTTAACCCTAAAACACGATTATTCTATTTCCTTAAATTAAATTCCCCCCCTCCAATAAGGGTAAATGAGATAAAGTACTTAAAATAATGCCATTGTTTTGCCAGTGAATTAGTTGCTTACCGTACTAACAGAATATAATTTCACTCATCCTAGAACCTGACTATATGAAACGTTTCTAACACAAGGAGCACTTTTTGACCTTTAACATCAGGATACATCTTTTCCTTCCAGTCCATTGTTGTATACTAAAACGTTTAAATTGACAATAAACATAACTTTAAATTTGCTCAAGTGCTCTTAGATATAGTGGTAACCAGCTAGGATAGCAACACATTGTAAATAAGATGCTAACATAGTGACATTTAGAACATTCATGTGACTGGCTACAGACGCTCCCACAGCGACATCTAAGTTCAGCGTATCCTACTTAATAACCAAAGGGCACCCTGCTCCTTCAAGTGCCCAGAGCCTCCATATCTGATGCAGAATAACCAGGAGACGATGGCTCCTCAAACATATCAGCGACAGGGCTCCCTGGATTTTTCAGTATATCAAGTATTCCATAGGAAACTGAACAGGGTGCATTGAGTAGATGTTCCTTTGTTTGTGTATTGGGCCATATTTTATTAGATATATGCTTTGGGTTGTGCTTAGTAGAAACAGATGCCAGGATGGCATTTTTTTATAAAATTTCTGTGATTTCCTTGTTATTGTAGATACCCGTGGTCCTGATTTCAGTAATGAAGCCTTGGTGTTGGGATGCCTTACATTATGTTTTAGCACAGGGATGTGAGTTTGTACAGGAATAAATTCATTCGGGGCTTGAGGAGGCGTAAGAGCTCGAGGGCTATTCTGAGGTGTTGCAGCACAAGCCTGACGCTCTGGAGTTTTTGACTTCTTACAATTCTCAGAATTCTCTTTGACAGTTGAGGCCTGAGAAAATGTTGAATGTCTTTGAGGCCTTTCATGTAAAATATGCTCTGCATCCTGCCAATGCCTACATATGAATCCCCAAGCCTTCTCAGGTGTCTTAAAGTTATGGGACCCTCCTCCTCTTGTTAATACTAGTACAGCAGGGTATTTGATATAGTAGGGAACATTTAAAACCTGAAGCACATATCTAATGTCCCCATATGCCTTACGTTTTTCTACAATTTCAGTGGAATAATCCTGAAATATGTACACTCTATCTTTGCCCCAATACAATGCTTTCCTCTGCCTAGCAATAGCCAGAATTTCTTCTTTGTTGGTGAATCTTAAAAAATGCACAATAATAGGTCTTGAGTTTTGACCTTTTTTAGGGAGAGCTCTTAGAGATCTGTAGTCTCTCTCTATTTCCAGTGGCCAGTTCCAATTAAAATTTAATACAGAAGGAAGAAAGTCTTGTAGAAATCTTACCATATCTGTTCCTTCTGACATTTCTGGCACCCCCACTATCCACAGCTTATTTCTCCTGGATCTGTTTTCTAAGTCATCAACCTTAGTACCCAAATATTCTATTTTTGACAGGCTTTTTTCTGCCAGATCTTCAACCACACAAAGCGATTCCTCAAGCAGTTCCAATCTTTCTTCCAGTGTATTCAACCTTTCTTCTGTAATGATTGGTTTAATCTTTTCATCCCCTGCCTGCTGTTTTAGTGACACTATATCTAAATGCATTGACTGGAGTTTTTCTTTAATAAATTCCATGTCATTAGCACTATTAGTAGTCGTTTTGTGATTGTGTTTTGTAAGAAAGTTTTTGTGCCTGCTTGATTTCCCTGTACCATGATAGAACCAGGAGGGGATCCCCTGGATTGACCTGCTGTTCCAGCCATCCCAAATCTCTCTTTTAACAGCATGCTGTGGACTATGTAAGCGCCGCTGACAACAGATTCAATAAATAATGATAAAAGCGCCTGATTAACTTCGTATCTCAACAAATTGTAGAAAAACAGTAGATCTATATGTATTTGTCAAATTTTATCATTGAGGTACTATTTTAAACAGTTAAATTTACTGTTGGATTTTTAAACATGGGAGAGTTTTCTCTCAGGCTGCCATCTCTTCCTAGCTCCAGCGCGCGACCCAGCAAATACTTTTGGAAAGCAAAGCTTCTCTATGCTGCCACCTGGGAGGTACAGATTTGTAAGTCACAGACCTCTGAACTTCTCAGCACAAAAATATGTAGACATTGGTCTTTAACATGCAGAGTAGATGGCCAGAAATCATAGCACATTTTAAGTTTAAAAAGAATAAGAATTGCGGTCACCATATGGTTAGTGTTAAGGACTGTTTCTATCAAGTTAGTTTAAATTTTTAATAATTTGGTGCCCATAAATAGCTTTAACTTTATGAGGAACATCAGTAAATCTTTGTGAAACAAGAATATATTTGGGTGTAAAATTCACATCTCTATGCAACATGCATAGCAGTTGTGAGCTATGGTAAGCCGGCTCAGTTCTGGATACATGGAGGAACCATGGATAAATAGGCTCTGTCCACAGTGGAAATAAAAACTTGGTAATGGGTTTTGAACTGTTACCACTCTTACCATTTTATTGCATCCATACCTAGTCAGAACCATGTGTTTAACATGGATAGCATCTGTCCACATTCTCTATAAGGAAAGTGTGTTAAAACCTGGGGGTGGTGGTGGATGTCAAGATGAACAACTCGGAGACTTGTAGGAGGGCAGCAGCCAAGGCCAACAGGATGCTGGGATACATCGCTAAGGGGATCACCTCCAGAAGGAGGGAAGTGATACTCCCTCTGTATAACTGCTTGGTGAGGCCACACCTCGAGTACTGCATGCAGTTTTGGAGGCCACACTTAAAGAAGGACATTAAACTCCTAGAGAGGGTCCAGAGGAGGGCAACCAAAATGATTTGGGGCTTGGGGGACAGGACCTATGAGGAGAGGCTCGAAGAGCTAAATATGTACACACTGGAAGAGAGAAGGGACCGGGGTGACATGATAGAGGTCTTCAGGTACATGAAGAGGGTAAATAGGGGAGGAACAGTCAGGGTGCTTCGAAGGAAGGAGGAGGGGGCCACTAGAGGGCATGGGTGGAAGCTGGAGGGGGGAAGATTCAGGGGAGAAAGGAGGAAGTGCTACTTCATTGAGAGGGTGGTGGCGCCATGGAATGCGCTGCCTAGGGAGCTGGTGGAGGCAGAGATGGTGGAGGGGTTCAAGAGGGGGGTGGGACAGGTATAGCGGAAGGGTTCTGGAAGCAAAATCCAATGCAGCGAGAATATCCAGAACTGGGAAGGGAGAAGCCAGAGAAGACGAAGGGGGCAGCAAGGTCAGCACCCAGGGTGGGGGCTGACCAAACTAGCAGGCACGAAAGACCATTAGACCTATTCTGCTGGCATTTTAGTATGTTAGTATGCTTTGTGGGATGGCTGATCAGTGAATTGTAGGCACCAGGAAGAACAACAGTGGGAAACACAGATCATACACCCGTACACGCAGGTAACGTAAAACATTTTTCTCTTAAAAACATTTTCAAAACCATGCTTTAACCTTGATTGTATCAGGGTTTAAACACGGTTTTGAAACACGGTTCAGTACCATTACCAGAGTGGACATGAACCGTGTTTCCCGATTTTAAAATGTTATAAGTTGTCTGTAACATTTTAGAATCTCCTGTGTGGATAGAGCAATAGAGGGCTGGGTACAACACAGAGGCATAGCACTCAGCTCCCAGAAAGGAATGGGGACCCATTTACCCATCATTCACACACACTCTGCTGGCACAGTAGCACAGAACGATTTCAACTCTAAAGGAAACTGTGTGCCCAGCCTCCCAGTTGAAGGGCAAAAGGGTTGCTGCAAACCCAGTGTTGAGGTTAGGGACAAGGGAAAAGACTCATGGGGAGGGTGATGGATGGATGTTTGACATTTAAAAGACAATAAAATGCCTGTTCTACTATCTACATCAGAGATGAGAATTAACCATTCAGTTTTCTGTTTATTACTGAAAGTTTTTTTTTTTATCTGAACTATTCAAACACTATACTATGGATTATAGATTGAGGAAGAACTTCTGACAAAGCAGAGCACTCCATGCCTTTGCCTGATTCTGTAAAGAGTATCTCATGTTTGGGTGCCATGGAAAAGGGCACATTCAGGAAAGATTTTTTTAAAATGTTTAGACCTGTGTATTGGAGAGGCAGGACAGCTTAGAGTACTGAGCTGTGAACTTGGAGACCCAGCAGACCTGAGTTTGAATCCCACATCTACCACCTGCATACTGTGTGACCCCTAGCAACTCATGTAACCTCCCTGTGCTCCCAAGATGCACCTGGAAATGAGCTTTGGATTAGTGTGTCGTTCTCAGCAAAGAAAGTCAAAAATATGTATATCATTGATCAACCTCCAGGATATTAAATAAGTCAAAAAAATTGATTAGCAGTTTTACACGTGAACATGCTAATCAGCTGTAAAAATGTATGGCACTTGGCACAGAATGGTTAGCAAAATGTAAAAATATCAATCATTTTATTAATTTTGTCTACTGTGCCATAGATTTGCTGAAAAAAAATGGTTAGTAGTCTACTGCTATGTATTTTTGGAAGTGGTTAGTATTACCTCCTGTTTTGCATAGCTTTTTGCTATGCTATACCAGCTATTTAAAACCCCTGACCTCTATCATGGGGTCTCACATTCTTAGGGTGTCAGGACCACTCATGCACAGTTTGAAGTTTTCACAGCCAAAGAATGTGCCCGGGTCCACTCTTACAACTGTAAGAGTGGTCTCTCTGGCCATATTAAAATACAAGAGGGACCCAGTTGTTTTCAAGCACTGAAATGGATTTCCTTTATAAAAACATTAAAAAAACTAAAGTTGTTTAGAAGGCAGCAGAACAAGTAAAAAAAAATTAATAGTTTATCGTCAAGCAGATTGCTCAATTATTTTTTTATTACGTAACAGTTGTGGTTCTGTTGCAACAAGTGTTTTAATAGTTATTACAGTAGGAATGGAATTTGGTTATAAACATCATATTTTAAACAAACTGTGTCCTAAAGCACTGTACAGTCCAGGAGATGGAGATTGTTGCTGCCATTTTAGTTATACAGAATGATTCAAACAGCACAGAGATAGGATGGAGAGAGTGGGAGATTACGGGGAGACTACTTAATTTGCTCATTGTCATAAAGTGAGTAAGTGGCAGCTGTGGGATTCAAACCTGCATCTCCATGGAGATTTGCAGCTCTGTGCTCTAACCACTAGGCCAAAGTGCTTCTCTCAAGGTCATATGTTTTAGGTAGTTATAATAACTGTCTTACCATTATGTTATACCCCAGAGATTCCAAACATTTATACATGCAGGTGAAGTTTGGTTGCTACACTTAATTGTAACTTTGTGGGAATGGGGCGACTGCCTGTTCTGACTTACTTCCTAGGGACAGCCACAGAATGTAAAACAATTGTAGATTCTGGGGATGTCATTAGAAATTCTGGCAGATGGTTTTCACCCCTCACCCTTCAGAAAAGGTTTTGCAATTTTCTGGAACAAAGACACTGTACATATAAATGTTTTTGTGTTCAGGTGCTGTGTGACCCTAATATTTGTGAAGAAAGCAACCTTAATGCAGGGCAGGAGAAACCTTTTCAGTCCTGAATAATAATCAACTGAGTAATGCTGGGTTTTCTAAAATACCAATATTGTCTTTATGTCCAGAGAACTAGGAAAACTCATTTTTGACCATGCAAAGACAGGCAAACCAAATGTACAATCTGAAAAGTTAGATTACAAAGTGAACAACATAATCTCAGTTGATTCCCTATATTCTGAAGGGCTTTTCTGGCACTGAAGTGTACAGGAGTGGACTCATTGTCTCTCCGTGCCTACTCCCCACCTACAGCACACACACAGACACACAAACACACACACACACAAAACACACACACACACACATATAAATGCATACTGTATATAGACAGCTGCAATGAAATAAAACAAAAACATTATAGTATATGGAAGAATGCTGTTCCGCTTGGAAATCCATTCCTGGAACAGTGTTGTGCTGCCCTGACTATGTCATGATCTTGTTGTGTTGCACTAAGAATGTCACTAGTGCAACACAATAAGATTGAATGTCGTCACACATGCTCATTGAAGCAACCAAAGTGGTGAGGGTTGATATGGCAATTACTGGTGCTGAAGACATTGCGCCACAGAAAGTCAAAATAAAGTGATTTTGGGGTGTATTCCACATTGTGGTTCAATAATGAGTGCCCATACGCTATAAAAGATTGTACATGAGCACTCATACACAGACAAGGTTATTTTGGGATCTAGTGGTTTCTGTGGTAATGAGACCTCTCGAGCTGCGCTCTTGAGGTTTCTTGTCACCACAGAAACCACTCGCTCGAAAAATAACCTTGTTGTATATGAGTGCTCTGTGTTGTAGTACAAATCCAAATGTTGTACCTTGAAAACACAGTGACCTTACCAGAAATACAGTATAAAAAGAATCCTACTGGGGGGGGGGGGACTTTTATGTCCTTTGTAATCACCCATTCCTCCCAAATCTGATGGCATAGTGGTAAGGCAGATCCTTACCTTTCCCATAGTCAAAGAATCTGTGGTTGTGTCGCAGCTCCTAAGATGGGAGATGTGCCAAAAGGGGAAACATGCAAACAGAAAAACAATACTCGATAAAGATAATAAAAACAGTCATTGCCAGACATGTCGGTCAGAATGCAAAATGCCTTGCATGGTTTTATAACAACTGGCATGCAACAGTATAAAAAACAATTGCTCTGAATATTGGATGGCCATGATAAAATGAGTCAGAATAGTTCCACAACCTGCACAGTCCAATAGTAAGTAACTAGATGGCTAACTAATTGTTTTCTGCTTAAGTTTAATCAGTTTGCTAAGTGAATCAAACAAGTCATTGGTCATCAGGTTTTTCTATTGTTACTGTATTAAAGGAGTACTACAGGAAGAATTCGCAAAAACATGTTATGCAGAGTGTTTTGATTTATGTGTGCTGTCCTACTGTATCCTTCCTTTGTTTGCTATTAGGAGTTTTTTTCCTAAATTAGCCTGCTAGTTTCATAGTAGTTTTATGCCCCCTGGGCATCTCCATGTTAGCATGGTTTACCGCTATTCTTTTTCCTACAATGCATCCTGTCCTATGTGACAATGATGTATCAGGGACGATAAATTCAGCATTTACTGGTTTACAGTCTATTTTACAACAATAGAGCTGTGATTGTAAGTAACATTCCTTATCTAGTGAGCACTGAAAGCTATATTTAGTTTAGTAAATACTTGAGTGCTAAATGAGTGGGTTATTCTGTAAGAAAACTTACGAACATTCGAACATACAAAGAAGCCAGCAAAATAAAGGCATTTGGTCTATCTAGTCTGCTCATATTGCAGGGTCCACAGCTTGCGCTACTGTGCCTGCCTCCCCTCCCCACACCTCCCATCCTCCCTACCCATGATCCTTACCTTCCCCTTTTTAGGTGGAAGGAACAGCTAGAGTATTTACTAATTATAGCATCAATGGTCTGGGGTGAATCGCGTGTTTCTTACAGCTGTGTGCAGTTTGATGAAATGAAACGTTTTAAACAGCACCAGTTCCAATGCTTTCCATAAGCCCTTCCCACTGGTAGTTTACCAACACCGGAGTTTAATTCTTCATAGATGAAACTTTTTCGTTTGGTATTCTACGAAGGGGAAGAGATTGCCAATTTGAGTTGGCTGTCCAAACCTTTCCCCTTCCTGGTCTTAATCTAGTCCAGTGCATCCCTGTACTACCCCCATGCTCCTGTGTTTTGTGATGTAGGAGTTTGTAGGGTGTGGGGTCGAACTCCTTTGATAGCAATGGGACCGTGATTTAAAACATCTATTTTTAAATATTAGAGATCTACTGAGGGCAAATCAAAGCCACAACTCAAGTAACAAGGCTCTTGTCAGTTGAACCGTGGCTTTGATTTGCCCTCAGTGGACCCTCTAAAATATAAAAATAGATGTTTTTAACAATGCTCCCATTACTATCAATGAGGTACGACCCGGTGCTCTACAAACTCTTACACCACAAAATGTAGGAATGCATGGACAGCATGGGGATGGCACTGCACCAGCTTGGGACCAAGAAGGGGAGGGGAAGGAGTCAGGCAGCCAGATCAAATTTACTATCCCTTCCCCTTCACAGAGATATCAGATGCAAAAGTTTCAAATATGAAGAACTAAACTCCAGTGCTGGTAAGCTACCGGAGGGGGGGGGCTTATGGAATTAAACCGAAATAAGCACAATTGGTGCTCTTTAAAAGGAAAAACATCTACCCTTGCTGGCAAGACCTGACACACACGTCAGAAGCAAAGATATTGGATTAGAGTTATTTAGTGTAGGCCAGAACATCAGGCTCCTATCTCCAGTACTTGCTGAATCAGTGGTCCCAAACACATCACTGCCACATGAGACAGGAGGCATGGTAGGAAAAAGAAGAGCAATAAACCATACTAACATGGAGATCCCCAGGGGCCACAAAGCTAGTAGGCAATTTTAGAAAAAAACTCCCAATAGCAAACAAAGGGATGGATACACCTGGACTACACACACAAATCGAAACACTCTGCACAACATGTGTTTTTGCAAATTTTGACTGTAGTACTCCTTTAACACGGATAAATTTCTTACACAGTAGTTAATCATTTACATTTCTTTTATTTTAAAGGCGGTTACGGTGGCATAGTTTCCAGATCTCCCATCAACTCAGCCATTCACTGGCCTCCCTACAGATCAGCAACCAGTCTACAGGACAGCTGAACCTTCTGCAAAAGTTCTCCCTCCTTCGCCTCACTGCCATCATGGAGAAGTACTCTATGTCCAACAAGCATGGCTGGACATGGTAAGTAGTAGTAGTAGAAATAAATGGTCTGAAGTAGAAAAGAAAACCAGCATTTGGAAGTGTTGGTAGGTTGCAGATTTCATGCACAGGTTTTTACTCTGAGAAATAGTACTGCCTGGTATAAACCAGGTATAACCAACCCCAGAAATCAGGTACCGTATGACTCTTCAACACAGAAGGGGTCTGACCAGGATTCTTTTGGGTCTCAGGGGGACCACAGGCTACTAACATGCTTGTGCAAAGTTAATGGGATTGCAATGCAATATCAATAAATTTGTTGTCCACACTAAAGATCTTCACTAAAGCAGTAGGGTTTGATATGATCTTCATGGCACATGCCTTCTCAAGTTATCTTTACACACTAAACCTTCCTCCAAGGGGGTGGCATTTTCACATTTTGGGCTTCAAATCACACTTCCTGAGTTATTTTACTCTTATGAAGGCTAGATGAAAATAACATTCCTGAATTTATCTTATACTTTGATGCTCCGCCCTCAGTCACCAGCTCACCAGTAAGCAGACAAGCTTAATATGTGCTCCCTGGGCAACAGAAGACAGTCTCTCTGTGTGACTCTCCACACTAGTTTGTGTGACCCCCACTGGAGCATGTGGCATCAGTGATATGATGGAAGATTTTTCCTGGACTCCGCCCCCCAATTGTATTTCTCTTATAGAATATCCCTTCCATCTACCTGGATTTTTATCCTCTGGGCATATATTGTTTCACCCAGTCTGGGAGAATCCTTAGGGAGGCCTTCACAATGAATTCTCTCTCTCTCTCTCTTTCTTCTGTCGGTACAGGCTGTATTTGTGCCAGCTCCATTTCAGTTCTTCAGTTGAAACATTCTTTACTGGTCCCTAGGTAAGGGCACCTATCTTCTGGATCTGTATCGCTCATCTTACAGTCTCTCTCTCTCTGTCTGTCTTTTTAATAAGAACAAATATGCTTCATCTCCATCTTCTCTAACTCGTGTCCATGTTAGGCTTTGCCACTCTTGCATACTTCTTTCCCTTGGTATGGGCAGTAACTCGAAAACCTGTCATTAAGACAGTCCAGTACTGCAGTCCTCTCGGAGTCTCTCTGCTCTGTTGTTCTGTGTCTGGATCTTACTCACTACTATACTGCTTGATTCTTCTGACCATCTAGAGTCTGAACTCAACAGGCCACCAGGTCTCAGTCCAAAGGCAACTGTTCTCAGCTTCACTCTCTTTTTGGTCTACCTCTTGTCTCACATTCCAGATTTGAGTAAACTAGAACTTTCCAGTTCTCTCTCCCTACTGTTCTGCTAACTCCTTCCCTGAGTCCAGCCTATTACAGGGGTATGTCTAACAGCTATACTCTCAATACTTTTTACTATGACATCTGTTTTGTTACCTGCCCCAATTTTGTATAGGTGCTACACAAGGTTAACAAAAGGCTGTGCATACACTTACCTTGATTTTGGGGGTGATGGCTAGTGGCAGTCAAGCACGGCTAGTCTGGTGGCCCCCATCCACTACATGCCCTCAATCAGTCCACTGTGTATACTGCCTTATATGTATTTCTGTAGTTCTATCTATTGAAGTGAGTGACCAGAACTGCAACCACAAAGGAGGGGCAGGGAAGTACCCTCATTAGTGATGCTATGCAGCTTATCAGGCTGCATGACATTACTAATGATGCTAATGCCCCACCCCTTCCTCTTGATCACATGTCAACTCACTCACTCCCTTGCATGCTCGCTTCAACAGATAGAACTAAAGAAATACACATAACACAAAGGCAGCATATGGAGTGGGCTGCTTTAGGGAATGTAGACAGGGAGGGCAACTCACTAGCAGAAATTGATTACCACTAGCTCCCCACCCCCAAACTCAAGATCAGGGGTCGGGAGGGGGCTGAAATATGACTTTAACATTTGGAAGAACGGGGGGTCAGACTATGGTGGGGTAGTAAGTGATAAGGCATTGCCAGCTCCTGGATTAGTTCCAGTTTGAAAGCTAGATGATTTTAAGTCTCTGAAGCACCAGAAAAAGAGAAGTGGGTGGGAGTCAAGAAAAATGTTAAAAGTTTTTTGAAAACCTCCAGGCCAAATACCATGATGAGTGGGCTATTTGGGCATTATTTTTGGTAAGCCCATTTTTCGTCACATTCTTGAAATACTGTTCAGGCCATGCACAGCAGTTGACTCGTCTGTCTTCCATTGATTCAGAGTTTTGTCAAGTATCTTGTAATTTTAATTAAAAGTTTAAAAACATTTAGTTGAGCCAGCCCAGTGACATGGAGGGCTGAGGCATCCATGCCTTACCTCCTGCCACACCGGCGACCCAAGTTTGTGGTGCGAGTAGGCTGCCAGGGGTCCGCCATTGATGAAGAGGACTGAGTGCCTGGAGGACAGCTTTCCTCTCCTAGAGAGGGATGGGATTGGTGTCTGCTGCTTGTCTGGCCCTTTAGTGGTGGTTGGGGGGCTGGCACAGTGGACCCATAGCCAGAGGGGCAGATGTGGGGCAGACACCCAGCGTGCTACATGCAGAAGCATGCACAGCTTGGCCATTGGCATCACTGCAGGCTGCCATGCTGCACTCAGGAGTTGGGCCCAAAATGTGGAAAAATCCTGACTGACAGGATGATGCTGGCCCCTCGCAGGCACTGCAGCCGGCCAGCTGGCACCTCCAAGAAAGAGCCAGGGGGTAAGTCCAGTATACACCGGGGTAATGGAGCTAGGGGGGCTGGAGGAAGGCAGACAGTCAGGAGGGGGAGAAACAAATGAAGAAGAAAAAAGTTACATTGGCCTCTCAAATAGAAGTTCAATTCTTCATAACTGAGAGCCATAATAAAGAGGCATGTGATGATTCATCTTAGTCAAGGGAACCTTGGAGAGGCAGATCCTGCCTTCCTTCCTTCCATCCTTTTTTTTTATTAGTAGTTATTCAGTTTTAGTCTCCATTTTCTCCCTGTACCCAGGATCCCGGCACGTGAATGCGTGGAGGCGCTGCCAAGTACCGTCTCTGCCCCTTCCACCCCACCCCACCCCTAGCTATCGCTGCCACCCCCCTCCTGCCCATGCTTCCCAGCAGACCTCCACCTGGTAGGAATGGAACTACGGGAGGAGAGCGGGCAACCACCCCGGGAGGGGAGGGCTGGCTAGTGGCTGCTCAATCCTGCCCCCCCCCCCGTGCCTGCTCCCCAATGACCCGAGGTCATTCCCAAACCCAGGTCACTGGCATAGCGCAAGGTAAGGCATCCAGCACCTCAGCACCACTGGGACAGCTATACTTCCTTCCATTCTTATGAAACAAAGCCCTATAAGGAGATTCTAGCCAAATGCCTGATTCTTTATAATTAAGATGAATTTAGCTGCAGGAATAAGATATTTTAAATAACTACCGAAGAACAGAGAGAGTTCTTCTTTTGAAAGATTTCTTTATCAAAGGTGTCATGTATAAACAGATGTAATATGTCCACCCTGATGATGGCTCAGTGGGCACTCCAGAATGTTGGTGGTTATCAGGCATGTTTTAGAATTTTATCACACCTAATAAACAAAGCAAAATATTTTCAGAATCTGGTGAGTTTGTCTAAATATTTCAGCATTTAAAAAACTGATTGAAAAAAACAAAAGTCACAAAATATATGAGCTCCGCATACACTGGGGCTTTGTTTGTTTCACTGTTTTTTCCTGTCACTGATATCTACAACATTTTTTAACATTTGAAGCCCAAATTTTAAGGATGTGCTCATTACCCCTCCCATGACCACACAAGTGGCAGATTTCAGACCTGTCCAACAGGTTTTCTGCTTTGCACAGGACCTCCAATCTGTTACTTCTACTGGGGATTCTAGAGCTCCATGTGAAGCAACCTAGAGGTCAGGCGCCATGCCCATTGGGTCTGCCACTTTGCATAAGGTCCACAAAACCTGTGCAAAACAAGCTACAGGTATTGTACCCTGTTTAATGGGTCTGCTGCTTTGTGTAGGACCCTCTCTGTGCCAGGAGCTGACAATGTCTTTTGATGTCTTCCTCTCTCCATAGCCTGATTTCCTCAATCCCCAAAGATATAGTGTATCAAGGCTGAGCATCCACACCCCTGATCCTCACTTTAGTGGAGGTAGGGGTTGGTAAGAATCCCTACTAGCCCAGTGGCCACCCCTCCCCATCCATCCATCAGCAACTCTTTCAGTCTATTGTATGACTGAAAGAGCAAACGGAGTGCATGGCTGAGAGGAAGGGTTTGTGGAGCAGTGTGCGTCATTAATGACACTAGGGAGGCTGATTGGTCAGTCGCTGTTTTATACAGGGACATTCTGTTTGGTTGGAAACTTTAAAATTGGGTTTTGTGATTTTAGCTGGTTGCACCCATCAGTAGTAGTAAAGGTGCTGTATTTAATCATCTATAGTGTATTTCACTACCCTACAGGAGATCCAGGTTTGTAGGCAAGCCAAAATCCCTCACCAGGTTGAGCCCACAGGCAGTGCATTGTGACTCCAGGGTAAGAACTGTCCACCTCCCACAATGAAAGCACCTTCCATTGACTGGCCTGCCAGTGATGTAATGGATTACCTGATGGTATCAGCAAGGCCCCACAGATAGAAAGTTGTACTAATGGGAGTCACCTATCATGGGATCTTGAATGGGACTTGGGAGGTTAGAAGAAACTGCAAGACTGGTGCATGAGTTAATGGTTACTAGACCCCCCAAATCAATGATCTTTGATGAGCTAAATTCTCCCCTCCTAGCCACCATCAGAGATATGGTCTCTCCCCCCCACCCCCGTGGCAGCAGGTCCCTTCTCCTGCAATTGGATAAATTGGACTTCTGACAGTGGACACCATGGGGTGTCTGGAAAGCAGATACCAGATGGCAGCAGAGTAAGTCTGGTAGGCATTGAGGCACAGGCTGGCCTGAAAGCTACCAAAGGCCATTGGTGCCAAAAGATTTTTAGATTGTATGTCATGATACACATATCACACATCGAATTCCATGCCACACTGAGAAATTATTAAGATCTGGTTTTCCCATATTACTAGTTTGCTCACTTGAATACTGCATATATCTGACAGTGAACAATTGTTTAAAAATTATCAGAAATCCCATAAATCTGGCTCTAGGACTTTCCCAACTGTTCCTCTAACTGAACCACCAAGGAGATCCAAGATGCTTTGTTTCACTACAGAGCTGAACTTCTTTGCTTGTTCTTCAGGTCTGTTCCAAAATTCATGAAGAGGATGAAAGTGCCTGACTACAAGGATAAGAGTGTCTTTGGTGTTCCTTTGATAGTTCATGTCCAGAGGACAGGGCAGCCCCTTCCTCAGAGCATCCAGCAAGCATTGCGGTACCTGCGAAGCCAGTGCCTTGATCAGGTAGGTCATGTCATAAGCCACATAGACATCTTAACTAGTTGAGGTGCATTTTTAATGAGTGTTGTTCTTGTCAAAGAATCAATGATAATGTCATTAAACACCATATAAAATGGTGTCTGCTTTTAAACCATTTATTATCATTTCAAAATATTAGATTGCCACTATATTCTCTACAGATGTTTGGTACAGATTACATTCACGTACTAATGATATCAATAAATTATATTTATGGAAGTGAAAAGTGTGTGTGTGAGTATGTGTGTGCATGTGCGTACATGCAAGTGTGCATGTGTACATGCATGTGCGTGCGTGTGCATGCACGTGTGTGTGTGTGCATGTGCCTGTGTGTGTACATGCATGTGAGTGCATGTGCACGCACGTGTGTGTGTGTGTGTGTGCATGCATGCATGTGTGCATGTGCCTGTGTGTGTACATGCATGTGTGTGCGTGTGCACGCACGTGCGTGTGTGTGCATGCATGCATGTGTGCATGTGCCTGTATGTGTACATGCACGTGTGTGTGTGTGCATGCATGCATGTGTGCATGTGTCTGTGTGTGTACATGCATGAGTGTGTGTCTGTGCATTACTGGATAAAATACTTGATGGAGACCTGGGTCCAGATCTTGGAGTGCTTCACCAATTAACTGAGGCTGATGGTCCCACTTTAGCTGGAGTGATGATCCACAGCCAGCATCAAAGCATCAGACTCCTTACAGCTGGTAGATTTTGCTCAAATGAGACCCAGGGCAAAATTAAGCAAGGAAGCTGAATTGCAATTTGATGCATGCACTGGAGATGATGCCTCCAGGTCAGAAACTGGAGGAACATAGTAGCAGGCTTTTGTGGACTGTGCCTAACTATAGAAATAGAACCAAAATACAGGCGAGACCTCTTTATGTTTCCCTGACTGTCCTACAATCCCAGGGTCCCTGGTTTATAGTAACTAAAATGGCACTGTATCTTTAAAAAATGGGATTCAAGGATTTGCTTTTTGCCAGTTTTGTCTGCACTTCAGTGTATAATTAACCAGATGGGATTTTGCACTTCTGGTGATTTGAACAACTTTTGTTTTCCACAGTTTCATTTCATTGGCAAACCTCTGCAAACCACAGTCACTGGGTATTCTTCTAGCCTAGAACATCAACAGGAATGATTTTTCATGTTATTTTGTGTGGACTAGAAAGTGATAATAAATGGAAAAAAGGTCCACGTACAGCACTGTCTGTGTTTCATGACGTAAGAAAAAACACAGCCTCTGCAGAATGCTCCAACTTAACAAAAGCTCTGAGAGAATGACTGACCTGTTTAATTATTAATACAGGTCTGCGAAGGAAAGGAAGTGCAAAATGTGTTTAATGTCAAGAAGTAATGACAGCCTTAGCATAAACAGGATGGCGTGGGAATATGATTCGTAACCATTCTGTTGAAAGTAGTTGTCAAGATCAAAACAGGCAATCTATAAACTCAGCTGTAACCTGAAAACACCAGGAAAAAAGATGTTTCCAGGGATGTAGGGCCAAAATGTGTAACAAAAGATGTCTAGGGCATCTAGAGCACTGACACAGCAAGATCTGTTTATGCTGAATTCATGCCAAACAAGTCTTTCTGTAGAGAGCATGAATCATGCTTATTTGGGAAACAGTCCCCAAACTCCTTGGAGGTACCACACCTCACATGGAGTCCAGCCATTAATGTTCCAGAATTTCTTATTCTCTGTTTAAAGGAAGTAAAGGAAATCATAATTTGACTCAGAGGAGCTAGATGCCTAATCGCTTCCCCTTTCAGGTGTGAGCGACCCCCCTCCCCCGTGCTCAGATGTTTTGTGATTCCTTATGGAGAGCACTGGAACATGCTCCATAGGAGTGAATGAAAACATCTTTTGAATTACCTATTGTTATATTATAGAGTTCAATTTGGTTCAGATCAGACACTGCTCACTTAACAAGGTGCATCCATGTGTTTTTTGCATGGCAGAAATCAGTGTTCTATAAAGATCTGGAGACTTGGGCTTGCAGCGTTGGAAATAGGGAGGTAGTGGTGGTGGTGTGGTTGCTGTTGTCAGTTTCAGCCTCAGTAAGAGTTATTTAGAAGAAAAGTTGATGGTAGGGTGAGAGAGGGTATAGAAACCCAACTCTTCGTCTGCTGCAATCTCTTTATTAACCTTAGATTAATCTGCTACACTGCGGCAGATGGAAAAAGAGTCAGCTATATGATGTAGTACTCTTACACAGCAGCACAGAAGCCCTGCTGTTTTTTTTTTTGTTAATTGGGTTTAGAAATGCAGCGAAGTTTTAATTTGCTGTCAAATTTTCCGTGAATTTACCAACTTTGCATTCATTAGCTCCTTCTCAGAATTTTCCCATTTACGTTAAAATTCTCCATTTGTAACTTTGCCTTGCTTTATTGTGTTTTTTTTTAGGTGCAAATTGCACTTAAAAAAAACCAAAGCAAGGAGAAGTTGGAAATGGCATGGATGGAACCCCTCCACCATTTTATTCCCTGGTGTCCAGTGCCCTCCTGCCGATAGCCCCCCACATGTAAAATTTAATTTCCCCCTTGCCCATCGCTGGGCCCTGTAATATTAAATTAATTCCACCCCCGCCAATTGCTCGCCTGACTGTCAAATACATTTTAACATCCCTGGTGTTTAGTGGTCCCCCACCCCCACCAATCACCCACCCATTGTGAAATTATGAAGGTACCCCATTGATTACCAGGTGCCACAGAAAAGAGACACATTTCCCTGCTGTCTAGTGGAACCCCCTTCCTAGCTCCATCATCAAATGCCCACTCCCTGGTGTCTAGTGGACCCCCACCCCTGCATGTACTGCCCCCCACCCTGCTCACCCACCACCCACCACCCAGACCCTGAGCAGGCCACTGGCACAGTCCTCCAATCTTCTTCACGACTGAGCATGCACTCTTTCATTGTCAGCTCACAGTCATTTTCTGATGTTATTGGGATGCAGAGAAGTACGCTGCATTGGTGGCTGGCAGATGGTGCAGGATGAGGGAATGGGGTCCACAATGCTGTTCCTCCCATCCTGCCCCCCACTGGGGACCAGAGCAGCCCTCTTCCCTTTTCTGCACCCCAATAACATCAGAGAATGACCACAAGTTGGCAGTAAATGAGCATGTGCTTGTACATGCATTCATTCATTCACTGAGTGCTCAGTCGGGCCGCCGGCCGTGGAGGAGAGTGGAGTGCTGTGTCGGTGGCCTGCACAGGGTCTGGGTGAGGGTGGAGCAGGGGGGCAGTAGATGCAGGGGTGGGTGGTCCACTAGGCACCATGGAGTAGGTATTTGATGGTGGGGATAGGGATGGGAGTCCACTAGACACCAAGGAAATGTGTCTCTTCTCTATTGCACCTGGCAATGGAGGGGTTACTATCATAATTTCCCAACAGGCGATCACCCGGGGTGGGGGGACCACTAGACACCAGGGATGTTGCCATTTATTTGACAGTTGGGCTGGCGATTGGTGGGGGTGGTGGGGATTTCATTTAATATTACACAGCCCATGATGGGTGTGGGGGTCATTTTACATGTGGGGGTGGTTATCAGTGGTGAGTGGAGGCCACCAGACACCAGGGAAGTTCTTTTTGGTGTTGGGCATGAAATTGATGTGGGGGAAGGTGCACAACCAATTTAAAAAAAAAAAAATTTGTTGGTTGAGTTGCCAAACTCCACCACCAGTGTTTCCATACTCGCCATTTTGTGGAGTTTTTGGGGGGCGAATGTGGGCTTCATCTCCCGGACCTACTACATGGAGTGAGGGAAATTTGTGGATTATTTCAGGGAGTGAATTTCCCCCACTTCACACATCTCTAATTGGGTTGTGGCAAAAGAAATCTGGAAGCGTGGAAATTTCTGCTGAAATGGAACCTTGCCAGATCATTGGACTGTACTTGATATTGTAGTAACAAAGATGTTTTTCCCCCAAATCATCCGTAAATAGTTGCTATGTAGATGATTAGGATAGACCAAAGGATGCTGACAGGATAGGTTATGCAACGATGGATAAAACTGCCAGAACACTGGATTTCTGTATATTGTTCCTTAAGTTTACCATGATGCGGGTGATGTGCCAGTCGTTTAACCAGTTATTTAGAATTAAAGTTGGGAGTGGGGTATAGAGTCCCAGAAACTATAGTGTTGAATGTTTTAAACTGAAGTTGGATCAGTTTTTCATGGAAAATAGTATAAACAGGTCCAGTATTGAACTCCTTCAGTACATGGTGGCCGTTTTGAATAAGGTTGAGCACAGAGTGTTTCAACTCATATATGCACTCCAGGTGGGAATGGGTTTTAACTCTCTGTGGATGGGTGGATCATAATGATCATACCTCCCAGAATGAGCATTTGTGAGCATAACAGGCAGAGTGATTGGTCTTGTATTTCCAGAGGTTGCCACCACTAGTGTTTTGTTTCTCTCCAAAAGGAGTAGAGTGGTCAGTAAACGTTCCTGTTGTTATGTCCCACTAAACAATAGCTCCAGCTATTTCTCAGGAGAACGGTGCTGCTGCCTGGATGGTTGGAGGTGAATATGGGGGACCCTTGGTCTTTTTTCCATGTAGAAGTTCCTATGTTGCTAAATGCAAAGCTGTAACTCTTAGGCACTTGGCACTGTGACACAATGGCTGCTAGCATGGCTTCACTGGCAGCACATCCACCTCTGGGCCAGAAGGCCATGGGCCAGTCCCACACCGAGATTAGGCTCATGCCTTAAACCCTGGCACCTGTGTACAGTACTGTACTAAGGGGATGCTGTACTGCCATGGGGTGACATCCTTTGCATGCAAAGTTAAAACTGAGGTCCCACTGGAAAATCTCAAAAAAACTGATTTATAAAAAAAAATGAAGCCCTGTCTGCCTTTTCTGGTGATTGTTCATGTGAACATAAAGATCCCAAGGCACTTTTCAAAAATGAGAAGGAGAATTTCCCCCATTTCTTTTTACCAAATTTCCCCAATTGACAAAAAAAAATACCACCAAAAACTTAATCTGGTTTGATTTCACTAGATTTTAATTAACACCCCCCACACACACACACACACACACACACACACACACACACACGACTAGGCTGAAAATAGGCAGTATTGTCTAACCCTTCTTTCCTAGTCAACAAAAACTAAAAAAACACACAAAAAAATGGTACAGTAAAAGTATTTGGCTGAAAAATGTAAGGGGTTCTCTCCTTCAAGCTACTGCTGGGTAACTCTGACCCCAGAAATATGCAAGATACAGTAAATAAATAAATAGCTAGCTCTCAACCTGCTGGCTAAAAAAGAGGAGACGGTAGCCTGCAATAAACGAAAACCTGCTTCACCTAAATGCTATACATTCTTGGCCTTTTAGCTACTGAAACCAATGGAAGAAATTAAGATAGTACTTTTCCGCTGGAGTAATTAAAGTCCCTCTGTTAGCTATTTATTGTTGTTTGTGCAGACGAATTCACCTTGAGGGAACTCCGCAAAGAGACATCTGTATTCAGGCAGCCTTTCTTCTTTTAAGTTGGTTAATAGCTATGCCCTGGAATAAATTTGTTCTTCTCGGAATTAAAGCCCCTGAGAATGTCAGTAGTTTAAAAAATTTAGGGCACTTTCGTTTCCTGTGTTTTCTTTTGCTTGATTCTGTGATGTGAGGTTATATGTGGATGTCCTACTCTCACATCTCTAGACAGGGCTGTCCTTAATGATAGGCTAACTAGGCAGCCACCTAGGGGTGTTGTTTGCAAGAAAGAACCAATTCAAGGAGGGGTTTCCATAGAGTGATAACTGATTGCCTACTTATGACTGGATATCCTTCAAGAATAGAGGGTTAAATTTCCTTCTTCCCTCTCCTTTCTAGAAAATTCCTCATAAAACAAGCCCTTCCCCTCCCTTACCTAACACTGAAGTAAAAATAAACATTGTTTTTAAAAATGATTCCTTTGTCACAATGTCAATAATCCTACTCACTCAAGCTTCTTGAATGTTGCTCTGGGGCACTCAAATTTATACCTGTGCCGTTCTGCAGTATTGGCCATCTTAGTTTTTTTCAAACAAACTCATTGTATTCATTCACTTCACTTTTTTGAAACATACTCACTGGATGGCAAAAAAATTCAATTTTATAACTACAGTATTTCTACATGGCACAGTGTTATAACTTTATATTTAATATAATAAGACTATGCACAAGTTTCTAAGTGATAGGGGTGATTTATCACATGGTATGCTAATGTATTTCTAATTATTCATTGCAAAAAATGTAAATAATGCATCAGTTAGGATTTCAGTGACAGAAGCTGGGAAATGTGGTGTTAGTGTTTCCAACTAACACCCACCCCACCCTGCACATATGAGCATGCGGGGGTGCCTTGGGAATTGTCAGCCTAATGCTCACCCCATTCAATCAGTTAATAAGCTGACATGGGTACAATACAGGAGAATGGGGTGAACGTTAGGCTTGACAACCCCAAGGGATACACCCCCATGCCTGTTGCTGCATGCAGGGTGGGGATGGGGTGTTAGGGTTGGAAGGGTGACAGTGACAAAGCAGAGATACTGAATGAATACTTCTGCTCAGTATTCACAAAAGAAGATGAGGGGAGGTCTTAAACCAAATAATAGAAGCATACTGCATGGGGGGGGGGTGGATACCAATCCATTCACAGAAAAAATTGTTCTGAAAGAACTCCTAAAACTGAAGGTGGGCAAAGCAATGGTGCCTGACAGGATTCACCCTAGAATTCTAAAAGAACTAAGGGGAGAACTAGTGGCACCACTGACTACCCTTTTTAACAAATCATGGGAGGAGGGTGTGGTACTTGAGGGCTGGAGGAGGGCAGTTGTGTTTTCCCTTCACAAAAGTGGGAGCAAGGCAGAGGCAGGAAACTACTGACCTGTTAGTCTGACCTCAGTGGTAGGGAAAATAATGGAATTACTTCTGAAAGAAGGAATTGTTGAGTACCTAGAGGCCAGTGGGGCACATAGGACCCAAGGCAACATGGATTTACAGCAGGAAGGTCATGTTAGATGAATCTAATAGATTTCTTTGATTGGGTGACCAAAGTAGTAGAGCGGGAGGGTCTGTGGACATGGCCTACCTAGACTTTAGCAAGGCATTTGGCACAGTCCCCCACAAATGATTAATAAACAAGTTAGCCAGCCTGGGAGTGGGTCCCAGGATGGTAACCTGGGTTAAATAGTGAATGGACAACACAACACAGAGGGTAATAGTAAATGGAGTCCACTCTGAAGAAAGGGGGGTTACTAGTGGGGTACCGCAGGGTTCAGTACTGGGACCAGTCATCTTTGCAGAGGGACTGGAAGGAAAAGCATGCCTCTTTGCAGATAACACAAAGATCTGCAACAGGGTTGATACTTGAGGGATGAGAAAGGACTTTGCAAGGTTGGAGGAATGGTCAAAAGTATGGCAGCTTAGATTCAATGCAAGGAAGTGCAAAGTAATGCACCTGGGAAATAAAAACCCAAGGGAAGAATATACAATGGGAGGGGTATTAACAACAAAAATGGAAATGGACCTGGGAGTCATCATATTAGATGACCTAAAGGTAGGCAAGCAATGTGAGAAAGCAGTAATGGCTGGGGGGATTCTGATATGCATAGGGAGAGGCATCACCAGTAGAAAACTGGAGGTTGTTATCCTTATGTATAGACAGTTGGTGAGACCTCATCTGGATTACTGCATGCAGTTCTGAAGAACCCATCTCCACAAGGACATGGACAGGGAGGAGGCAGTCCAGAGGAGGGCAACTAAAATGGTGCAGGGTCTGCACCAGAAGCTATACAAAGAGACTAAAAGAGCTTAATATGTATACCATTGATGAAAGGAGGGAGAGGGGGTCATGACAGAAACTTTCAAGTACCTCAAGGCAATCAAGAAAGTACAAGAGGGTGGCATCTTTCAGAAAAAGAGATGTGCAAGAACAAGGGGGCACAATTTGAAAATGGAGGGAGGGATGGCTCAGGGGCAATGTGAGGAAGTATTTTTTCATGGAGAGGATGGTGGACACATGGAATGGCCTTTCTGAGGAGATCATGGGGTCAAAAACAGTGGGAGAATTTAAGAATGCATGGGACAGACATAAGGAAATTCTAGTGGGAGGAAGGAGGAAGTAGGCTGTTGGTAAAACTAGGATCTGCAGCTTATCCGATAGGTAGGGAAATGGGCAGACTGGGTGGTCCAAGCGGTCCTTATCTGCTGTCAAAATCTATGTTTCTATGTTTCTAGGACCATCACTAGTTTTTTGTGAGCACCACTCCATGACTAAGTTTTTTGGTGAATGTGCAGGGGGAATCTTTTGCCTTGCTATTTTTTTAATTAAAAACCATTTCGACTCTGCCACCTGTTGTGTGTGGCCATTTGGACTTATTCTCTCAGTTGGGTGCTTTGCACTTTTACAGTCAGCACCTTTAGGGTGACCAATTTCTGTGCACCACCGTTTGCTTGTAGGGGACCCTAGGAATGCCTGGGGTAGTTGTGGCATGACATCAGAGAGGGGAAGTGTGCCTTAATCAGTTTCTTGTGCATGTAGAATGTAGGGGATGTGGTGATGGTGGCAGGGAGACTGTTGCATATGCCAAGGAGCCTGTATCTGATGTTGGCTTGCCACAGGCAGCACCTGCAGCATGGGATCTGCAGTCGACTGCCATCCTCCCAGTGGAGTAAGTAAGTAGGCTTTGATGAGAGGGAGAAAAGTTCAGAGAGGTAACATGGCAGCTTTCCTGCCCAGTATTTGGCACCCACTAGGGAAGTATGCATCGATTATCTCACAGTTGGAGGAACCCATCTTTGATCCCTCTACCATTCTCCCACCTGCTCTCCCTGCCTCTCAGTCTCTTAGCTCCTCAACCTCCTATCCTTTCTTCATCCTTCACTGTAAGACCTCTGCTGGTCAGGCTTCCTTCTCCTCCTGCCCCCCCCCCCTTTATCTGGAATAACCTCCCCCACTCATTTTACTCTGCCTACCCTTTTCGTCAAGTCTCTGCTACAAGAATTTTCTTCTCATACCTGCTCTTGTAAATTTGCCCACCATCTCCCCTTAGCACTTGCCTCCCTATATTATTTATATAGTACTGTTTGCCCCTGGTATAGCTGGCACTGCTTGTGTTGTGATTTACCACTTGTACCACAGTCAGTTTACTGCATATCAAATTGTAAATATATTTTATTATATTGTATTCCACATTGTATTAGCTTGCATTTTTTCATTTTATTTTATTTCTTGTAACTTCCCTTCCACCCTTCCAGGTCACACATGGATACCATGTTCTCCTCAATGTGACCTTCCTGGCAAAAACTAATCAATCACCCAATCAATCAGCAAATCAATCAATACTTAGCTGTATTATTAGTCAAAAGGATCTACATCTTCATCTACATTTTGGGATTGAAGGGTGGTTATTGTCCACTGAGCCCCCCAATCTCAAAATACGTTTTAAAATGGTATGATTGATTGACTAGTTCAAACATAATTTATCTGAGAAAACCTGCTCTGGTGCCATAACCCATTTATGAGTATGAGAGGTTTACTAGGGAGATACCAGTAAAGAAAGAACTGTTACACAAAGCGATGTTTCAAAACAATTTCAAAAGTACAGTCATCAATAAACTCTAAAGAAACTTTATTGCTATTGTATTGATAATCCAGTGTCAAAACTAAATACAATGGTTCATTTTAAACAGAAGTCCAGAGATTTACCATCCCAGGAGGCATGGAATTATCAACCATTTTGCATCTATTTCTTTCTACAATATAGAGGATAATGAATGGACACATATCGGTAACCGGTTTGTTAACCAGCGAGAGATTGCTATGGCGACCATGTAAACCTCGAGAGATTTATGCCACCATGGCAACCTCGAGACAGTTATACAAACTAGTTGCCAATGAATGACCATACATTATCTTTTATAGTGTATGGTCACACAGAGAGTGAAAAAACAAAGAAGTTGGTGCCTTACTTTTAATTTTTTGCTGACACCACCATCAAGTTCTCACCATCGCAGCCAGCTGTCGCATTGTGAAGCATGCATGCACAGAAAGACCCATGTTGCTATACCATTGATGTGACGTACAGTACCATTGATGAGTTAACAACAAAGTGACGTCACATCGATAGTATAACAACCTTGGGAAAAGATGGATTTTGGCCCATAACAACGTTCCACCATACATTATACAATTAATAGATTCACTTTTATAGGCAGCATTTGTATTTATATTCAGCCCTTAAAAACTCATGATTAAAAAAATCACCAAAAACAAACTAATTAAACAATAAGCTACAAACTCACTGCAATAAAAGTTAATATTGACTTTACTGTAGTTAGCAATACCTAAAGTATGTTGGTGTGGTCCTCATAACATGTCTTATATAGCCTGCTAAACACACCCTTGGTAAGAAAAGCAAATTACTTTGACAGAAAAAGCAAGTAAACATAAGTAAACATTTTTTAGATCTTGGTTTAGGCAAACACTTCACTATGAGTGAGCTGCTGCCTGTGGAAATCACTAGATGAAACCAAACAGCATCAAAACCTGTAATCTGCAGTTTATGTTGGTAAACCCAATCTTTCTCTTCTAGGTTGGTCTGTTTAGAAAATCTGGAGTCAAGTCTCGGATACAGGCCCTGCGACAGATGAATGAGAGTTCTCCTGATAATGTTAACTATGAAGATCAGTCTGCATATGATGTGGCTGATATGGTGAAGCAGTTCTTCAGAGACCTTCCAGAACCTCTTCTCACCAGCAAGCTGGGGGAGACCTTCCTTCATATTTACCAATGTAAGTAGAAATGTGATACTTGTTCTCTGGAAAGGCATTTCTTTGGCGGCTTTGAGGAATAGGTCATTAAGTAGGGCCTAGCAGACTCATAGGAATCTCCATCCTATTCCTAGTTTGATTGGGATATTTAGAAAGTTGTTTATTTAAAGTGTAAAGTAATTAATTCTTTAAAAGATAAAAAAAGCTTAATATTGTATTGTGCTAGAAAGTCTGGGAAACTGAACATGAGGATTTGGACAAGGTGTATGCACCAGTTCTCTGACACTTTTTTTCACTGTCCCAAATAATTTTCATCCTTTTTTTCAGTTGCCCTTTTCCCATCAGAACAGGACGATGGTGCAGTTTAATCAATCAATCAATCATGATATATTCGGCTGTCCAGACAACTATACTTGTGTTTGGTTTAGGTCATCCCTATTAATGAATAGGATAATAATTTACACTTGTGTGCAAATTGAATTTTGTGACCCTTGAGTATATGATGTTGGCACAATCACACCATGTGCATTCATGTGTAGAGTAGGAAAATGCACCGAAACGCATCACTTAAATTCATCACCACAATGAAATAGTGATTTACATACATAACTACAGAAATCGAGTTACTGTGTTTTTACTTACTTGTTTAATTCCTTGATGGTAGCAGTAAGCAGTTGAACTGCTTAAACTCTTTGAACACTTTTTAATTCTCTGTCTGCCAGATGTTACTCCCTGGTTCTCCCTGTCTGCTATAATGGCCATAGAGTCACCAAAGTTGCATGCTTCCTCTAGTTAGAGGATGGGTGAGTGACTGCCTTCTCAGCTGATGCCAATCTGTGCATACATATCAAGCAGCCAGCTCAGTCTATTCCCTGAAGAAAGTGTTTCACCCCCACAGCTGCACTTGGCCTCCAGCCAGCCTTAGAATGGGATCTTTTAAACATTCATGAATTGAGACATGCACAACATATAGAAGAATTTATGGATAACCATACACAAGACTGCGTTTCCACTGAGGAATTGTGATGACATCATAGAGACCTCGAGAGTGAAACTTGAGAGGTACTTGATGTCGTCACAATCTCTGAAGACTGGAAATGCAGGCTGGGTTTGCATTGTTGATCTAATATTATTTTTTATTATAACATGGGTTACCTTTTGTAAGTACTATAATTGGACAGGATCTGTCAGGTGGCCATGGATTAAATTCCTTATTTAATCCATGGTTCACCTGCCAGATCCTGTTCCTTAGGTCTCAGAAATCCTGTTTACTGAGTGGAGGGATCTGTGGAGTCTGCTCTTTTCGATTTGCAAAGTAGTCATGATTTTTACCTTGTTAGCGAGGGCAACACAGTGTCGTATGTCAGCAAGAAATGGAAATTCGGTTTTGCTTGTTTGCAGAAAAAAAATGTAGATGTGTGGCTGACAGAGAAGTTCCCAAATGGTGAAGCCTTGTCCCCAAAAGTAGTACAAACGGAAATATCAGAGAGCCAATTCCCATCGCCAGTCCTGCAAATAGTGAAACCGATCTAGTAGAAGAACATGAGGGGCCAGTGTCATGGCAAGAGAAAGTCTTGGGAGCTTAGGCAGTGAGTTTGTACCCAAATCAGTGGTTGTTAGTGGAGCGGGCAATACGGTATAGCACTACAGTCAGTGTGAGCTGTCATCAGACCACATGTGTGAGGTATTTGTGATGTCCACACCACGATCAGATATGGAAAGATTCCATGGAACTCCCATGCAAATGTATCATTGCCAGAGAAACGGAGTAGATGATCTTACCAAGAGTATAGTAGCAGTGTGATGAGGAAATATTGTCACATGTCTCAAGACTCCACCCCCCCCAGTCTGCCAGTGTACAAGACAACAGTCGTGTTAACAGTTTGCCATCTAAAGGCGAAACATCCCGTCGTGTCCTTGTGATGTCTTGAACACTACCTGGCAGCTCAGTTAACACAAACACATACTACAAATGTTGCCAGATGTCCTGAAATGTGAAGAAGAGCACTATTCCCTCCACAGCTAAGAAGTGGTTGATTTCAGTGTACTTAAGCATTGTACATGCCATTTTGAGTGATGACACTTGAAGTATGCAGCATACAGCAAGCATACAGTGTAGTAGCAGTTTAATCTATGGCTCTCACATAGACAAATAGTAACCAATCGTAGAGGTACAGAAAGTCATAACATGGCTTTGTGCTGAGCAATAATAGTCTGTAATTCAACAGAAAGGTCAAGAAACATATTCATACACACCTACTTGATATTTACCATCCATAAAAAACAAACATAACACATATTTTGTAAGGGACTACTTGACACATCAGAAGGATAATATGCCTTTTAGAGAGCAAAAGAAGGGAAACATCTCATTTTTGGAGGGTTCTGTGTGATGGGTGAGGTAACTCATGTTATAAGCGCAATCACCCACTCCAGGATGTGGGGTTATAGGCATTTAATCCACACCTGGGGTGCTGTGAGGACACTCGGCCTGTGGCCTTATGCCTCACAATGCACCCCAGGCATGGATTAAATATCTATAACCCCTCACCCTGTCATGGGCTATTGCTTGCTTATTTATTTGTAATTTTTGACCATGAAATGCACACTAAGTTATTATAGTTTATTTCCAGGTGCATCGTGGGGGTGGGTGCATGGACCTGTTTTATTGACAGAGGGAATGTTGGCCTTGGCACCAGGGAAACTACCCTCCTCTTCTTTGATAAGTGATGTGGGATCCTTTACTTCCACCTGGTTAGTGACCAGAGATGGGCAATTGGGACCTCAGTTATCTTAGTCAGTCTTATCTCAGTCTTATCTGAAGGACAGATCCTATCCAGTTTGTGGTATCAAGTTACTGTTGCTGCCTATTGAGGCACATTGACAGAGATACTGTGCCACACAAATTCACACTGCCCACTACAGTTCTCTCTTTTAGCTGTGCTATGGCCCTTACACTCTGCTGCAAGTGTGTTCCTCTGTGGCATTGCTATCGTTATACAACAAGTCATCTTACTACAGTACTTATGTCACTACTGGGGTACAGCAATGCCTGTGAATATATTACACTCCATACACAACAAATGCTGACCATATTCTATATCCTTTTTGATGGAAATTAGTCCTGTTGTGGGTCTGCATTTGCTAGCAACACCCCTCCTCCCCCAACAAGGCTGTTGGCTGATGAAACCTAAGCAAGAGTCATATAAGAAGAGGATTCCATTAGACTGTGAATTCATCTTAAACCATGGAAAGCTCATAAAATAAATGAGACTTGCTGCCTATCCGAAAGAAAGAAAGAAAGAAAGAAAGAAAGAAAGAAAGAAAGAAAGAAAGAAAGAAAGAAAGAAAGAAAGAAAGAAAGAAAGAAAGAAAGAAAGCATGCATCACACATTGTTTATTGAAAATTTTCGGAATTACAAACCTTTGAGTCATAGACTCCTTTGCAAAGGCTCCACGTCGGTACAAAGCAGAAACATTACAATAGACATATTATACATAGTTCACAAATTACATTTAGACATAGTTCACAGTACAGTGTATTTACATAGGTTGATTACTATCTCAAGGGTCCTTAGAGGACCCTGGGTCATCAAGGTGGGATGGGTCAGGTTACCGATTTGGAGGGACTTTTCTGAGCCCAGAGTTGTAGGCATAGGGCGAAGTCATGGAATAAGTTTGGTTATCTATCACCTTTAGACAAGGGGAGGACTGCTGGGAATAGCCACATGCCACCATGTCAAGAAGAAGGCTGTTGATACCAATTTTAAATTGGCCAAGACTAGGGGCCAGGTAAATGGAGGATGGAAGGTCATTGAGCCAGAGGGGAGCACAATAACGGAAAGATCTTTGCCCTAGTGCGGTCCTGCAGAGGGGGACTATGAGGGAGGTGATAGCCAGGCATCTAGGGGTACTCCTGTATGAGGGTGTGGAGGCCCTTAGGTGTCAGATTCATAAGTATTTTTTGACTTGTAGGCAAGTGTGGTACTTAAGTCTCCCTTCAAAGGTCAGCCAGTCTGCTAGCTTGTAGAGCACACACATGTGGATTAATCTATCACAACCTGTGACCAGTCGGCAAGCTTTGTTGAGGGCTAGATTGATGCAATGCAGAGCTGTTTGGTCAGCAGTGCCATAATTATTATCCCATAATCGACCAATGAAAGGACTGAGCAGGTTATAGCTACACTTAGGGCCTGGGGAGGTAGGCAGTGTTTATGTCTGTAAAGAATCCCTAATCAGGAGTTAACAGAAGAGGAGAGGTGTTTGATGTGTGTGTGGTAGGTGAGAGATGTGTCCAGCGTGACACCCAGATATTTGAAATTTGGTACCTGTTCAATGTGGAGGCCCTGTGCGTTTGAGATGGATAGCAGGGCATCAAGGTAAGGGCTTTGACGGTGAGCAAAGATCATGGATTTCGTCTTGCTGTACTTTAGTATTAACTGATGGTCAGTGAACCAGGTTTCCAGTTCTCTAAAAAAGCCTTGTAGGGCATTTTGAAGAGAGTTAGGATTGGTGTGTTTACAGTATACTATGGCATCATCTGCGTAGAGCAGTAGCTTTCCACTGCAGGACTGTGGGAGGGTGTTTAGGAAGAGCGTGAAAAATAGAGGGCCTAAAATCGACCCTTGAGGGACACCCGCTAGCACTGGTTGCTTGGAGAAGTAGGTGGTGCTAATTTTGACCTATTGTGTCTGGTCTGTGAGATAGTTTTTGAACCAGGCGATAGCCTTGGGGAGAAGTGAAGGGAGGGGGGAGAGAGTGGAGAAGTAGTGCGTGACTAAAGGTGTCAACTGCTTTAGTAAGATCAACATAGATTGCTCCTGCTATAGACCCCTGTTCAAGCACCTCGTGTATGTAAGATGCAAATTCGAGTAGGGCTGTGGTACTGCTTTGTCCCACTCTGAAACCGTGTTGTTCGTGGCAAAGCAGATTGTGTTTGGCCGGGTTGTTGGTGAACTGGTCCGACACAATTTTCTCGAGAGCTTTTGAGAGGGGGGGGGGAGGATAGTAATGGGCCTGTAGTTACCAGGGGAGGTGGGATCACCATTCTTTAGGATTGTAGTGATAATACCTCTTTTCCAGAGAGCAGAGAATTGACCTAGGTGCAGTAAACAGTTTAGGAGGTTGGTGAGGTGAGGCAGGGTCTCATCCAGTGTTAGTCGGATAATTTTGAGGTCTAGGGAGTCGCTGCTGTAGAGTGAGTTGCGCAAAGCTTTGGAGAGGTAGGGTTTGGTCTCCTTGCAGGAGATGATACGCAGTCGGAAGGGAGGGGGGATTGTTGTGGGAGGGGTGACAGAGGGGCAGCTGGAGATAGTGCCAAAGAAGTTTTGCAGGAGGATGTGACTGAGGTCGGAGAAGGAGGTGTTCAGGGCATTAGATATGGTGTAGGGATCCTGGGAGAGGGCTCCATTGACTTGCAGTTGTGTCGGGGCTGGGGAGATGGTTTTCCCACAGAGTTACTTAACATTGTTCCAGAAGTTTTTCCCAGAGCCCCATGATGGGGTGACTGCTTGCTTATAGTAGGTTGCCTCAGCTAGCCGAATGGCCCAGGTGCATTTGTTTCTCGCCTCTCTGTAGAGTTGCCTGTCATGGGGAAGCTGGGAGTTCAGAGCCCTATGCCAGAGGTTGTCTTTGTGGTGCATCTGTTCAAAGAGGGTATGTGAGATCCACGGAGTATCCCTGTTTTTTATGACCTGCTTTGTGGCAGGGGCTAGATGTCGCAGGCAGTGCTGAAGGTGATAATAAAGGAGGTGAGGCAGCATCTACAGTCTGGGCAGTGTGGACGGATGACCAGTCACAGGAAGAGAGATACATTTTGAGGCGAGAGAGGGCACCTTTTTTGACTCATCTAAGGATGGCAACTTTAGGGTGGCTGGGAGCGATTTTATTTGACCACCAGCAGGAGACGGGAGAGTGATCACTTAGAATGTCATGCCACTAGTATGCCAATAAATGCTGACAGTGGTGCATTCTTGCTATAGACCTTGCATGCAGTCTATGACACTAAAAAAGCAGTAACTTAGAAAGGGGTGGGTTCTTTACAAAACAAGAAACATGAAATGAGAACAAGATGCTTCATTCCTTGAAACATCTCAGGGGGAACAGTTTGCTTTTATCATGCTTTCCGTTTTGATAGGACTGCAGTAAGGATATATAAAACTGATCAGGAACTGCAAGCAACATGTTCTTTTAAGACATGAGACTGAATAACAGGAAGCACTTGAGATAATACATACAGATGTCAGCAGATATGGCTTTCAAAGACAAGGGGAGAAGCATGCTGGAAAAATGAAGATTTGTGCTTTGCATGCTATGCATGTTCAAAGCTGGTGCCTACCTTTGACATTCCTTTTCTAAAGAACCATTCTTCATGCTAATCAGCATAGGCAGCATAGCCAGAGTGTCAGGGGGGTCAGAAGACCACTCACTTTTGTAGCTGAAGGGTCAGACATTGAATTTTGGATTTGAATTTTCATGGGTTATGCATTAAAATATGTGGATTATTCATGATTAGAAAAAGCTAGGTAAGTTGACTAAAGTATATTCAAGAAGGCAGTTATTTTCTCAGTGCCTAAGGTGTTCTATGCAGTTCTGACACCCCCCCCCAACACACTTTTTGGTATGCTCCCCCGCTACTGTCAGCACTTCATACAGTCAACCTTAGATCTACACAACCCCTTGAAGCTTTGTTTGTGGCCTAGTGCTCTAAGCCAGCTGCAGTGGCATTCAGTAAAGACCCCAAACCTGAGCACATGGTGCCCCATGAACACTGAAAAGAAGAGGTGTGTTGTGCTTGACATGCACTGTATATATCAGCATGCATATCTTGCAAATCCTTAAGGGCCGAAGACCAAAGAAGACATTTCAGCTTGCACCTTCTGAAGGGCTGGTGTAAGTATTACACACCCCTGTGTTCTAAAGTAGGAGTTGCTGTTGGGGGCGGGGGGCTGAATTTCTAGTTTTTATTTATGCTGGAAATTCAACCTTAAATCTGATTGGTACAGAGGGAATGTTTTTCCAACTTTTTTCCCCAATTGTCTGGTTTCACTGGAAAATACACTGCCTCAGTTGAGGGGTTCCTTGTTTTCATTTTATTAATTTTTGGTTTTACAGATTATTTGCCCAAGATAGCCCATCTGAGACATAGCATCTTGTTTACTGTGGGGTCCTGCATTTGTGTCAGTTGCTAAATAGACTGAAGCACAGTGGGGATACTGTAAGTGTCTTGCTGAACTCCACAAGTTCCACACAGTTAGGAAAGTTACAAAAGGTTGACACCACATTATGTTACAGCATGCTGCATTACAGAGTTTAAACTGCCACAGCACAAAATTGTAAACTTGTATTTCAGAAAAGCTTTAAACTGGATTTAATTTTGCACTTTTATTTTTATCATACTATATTCATACAGTTTTATGAGCAGAATTACATTGAAAGTACCTTAAAGTAAGCAATAACACATACCAGGGTGTGAAATAATGCTAAATTACTGCTTGCCCCAGGTGGATTGTGAGGCATGAGGCATAGCTGAATGCCTTCAACCACCTGGAAAGTGTGGTAACTTATGGCATTACTGCATGCCCTGGAGTGTGTTATTGCTCTTATAAAATAGTTTTAATCTTTAAAAAAGCAGAAAAAAGTAAAATTTGAGCTGGGCAGTAATTGAAATTAATGCACGGTCATGTGACTAGTTTTGACCAATCAGATTGCTTGTTTGATTCAAGCCATTTAATAAGCACACTTTGTTATTCAGAAAATATTAATCCCAGTTAATACTGAGCATTACAACATACACCACTAATACCTAAAATTAATGTTTTAGTCTTAGAAAAGTGAAGAAAACTTATAAAAATTGTAAATGTAATTGCACTTGTAAAGGAGTATGAATATGAATAACATAAAGATAGGACTGAAGTTTTTCTGAAAAAAAAAAAGAAGAGAGAGTTTGTACTTTTTGTTACAACTATCCACTACAGATGAGCTCTGTATTGTAGCATGGTGTTGCACAGATAGTCACCTTCATGTATTCTCCTCAGTGACCAGTGGCTGTGATGGAAATGGATCTCCTGTTTCACCATTCAGTGCTTCTCTAACCACAGGATCTCATGGTCTTTAGACTATTCAATTTCGGTAGTTATTTTTCTTGAGCAGAGCAGTATGAGAGGATGGCACTTGCACCAATAAGAAAGAGAGACAGGAAAGCACTTCGGTTCAGCTGCAGCCCTGTTGGAAGCTTTGAAGAACTTGTTTTATTCATTTTGCTATTTGATTAATTCCACCTTGATCCCATTTTGTTCTACAGATGTTCCAAAAGAGCAGCGTCTCCAGGCAGTGCAGGCTGCTGTCATGCTAATGTCTGATGAGAACCGAGAGGCTCTGCAGACACTGTTGTGTTTCCTTAGTGATGTCACTTCCGTTGAGGAGAATCAGATGACCCCCACAAACATTGCCGTGTGTCTGGCACCCTCACTTTTCCACCTCAACTTACTGAAGAAAGAAAACTGTTCCCCAAGGTTGGCATTTCCTTTTCCCAAGATGCTTGGCTGCTTGTATGTATAATTCTTGTTGTGCATTCCTGACCCTATGTGCCCTTCGCTGCTATATTTTTGCTTCCACCGTTGCTTACATAAGAACAGTGATATGGTCAAGCTGATTTTTTTTTCTAAATTTGGTAGACCTAGCTTTTGGGATAAGGGTTCCAGTATACCAGGTCCACCTTGGGCTGGGGTACAGGGAGCCCACCAGGAAAGTAGATATGGGGCCTACCTGCAGAATCAATAGGGGAGGGCCCAAAGTGACACACTCCTGTCAGCATTCCACTTAAATCCGATACAGTAGCTCTGTGTTTGTATCTTACATTTACCTGCAGTGCCCCAATATACCTCATTTAATTAGAAAATAAATGATAAATGCAAAGATTTTCGGAGTTTAGAAAGTGGCAAGGTAACCACTGGGGAGTGGGGGACACCTGGAAATTTTTATGTATTCTGTTGGGACAGTCTAATTTTCTAGATCACACCAAACACAGTGTTTCTATTCTGTGTGGGAAAGGGAAGCAGGGACAACCAGATGTGTGCTCTGGTAATTTTTCACTCTACCTGCAGTGTTTCATGACTACAAAGGTACAGTACCCATCTGCACTGCATCAGTAGCTGCACAAAGTCATGAAGATCAGCTGGTGAAATTTGCGCCAGATGCCACTTTACTGCCAGCATGATGAATGATATCATTGTTCATAATTCTTCAAGGGCGTTTCTACATGCTGATGTTCAGAACTTCAGAGTGCATAGAAAAATGTATGTATGTTTTAATGCAGCAGTGTGCATTATGGTGAACATACTGGCCACCTTTTTATTTGCTATTTAAAATTTTTCTCCTGTCTTGTAAGATTACATTTTACTCCTGTTTTGAGTCTGTTTATGCATTTTTAATTAGGTTTGGAATAATGCTTCAGTATTTTATTTTAAATAAATAACGGAGCACTGGATTTCATTAGTATTCGCAGCTGGTTTTGAACTCCCATTGTCCCACAAGGCAGGGATCAGTTTCTGCTACAGGCTAGCTCGCTGTAGTTGTGTATCGTTAAACAACGGATGATGAAAACCAGCTAATAACAGTGGTGAATACCAAGGAATACCCACATTAAATGGAGCTCTCCTTTTATTTATTTCAAATACAATACTTCTTATACTTCTTACATCTGAAGTATATTTTCTTTTTGCTTTTGCCAATTAGAAAAATTTCTAACTGAAGTGTGTATGGAGCAGTACTCTACCCTAAGGCTGACATAACTAGTTCTGTTTCTGCTCATACATCATCAGCTCTTTGACCCCCTCTATCAGTGACATCAAAACAGACCAAAAAGAACCAATCACTTGCAGCAAGATCAGTTACTAGTGATCTCACAATAAATGAGATCACAATGTTGATAAGGTATGAAGTCCAGAACTAGATATGTCAGACTCTAGGTAAAGTACTACTGTTTACATCATGCCTAGTATTATTCCAAACTAGATATGTCAGACTACGGATAAAGTACTGCTGTTTACATCACACCTAGTACTATTCCGAACTAGATATATCAGACTAGAAACATAGACGCTGACGGCAGATAAGGACCGCAAGGCCCATCCATTCTGCCCATTTCTTTTTCTACCTTTTGAATGTGCCACCGACCTTTGCTCTGTCAATTGCCTATCTATTTATACTCATCTGTATTGCTTCCTTATGCCTATCCCATGCTTGTTTGAAGCCCTGCTCTGTATTCATATCCACCACTTCCTGAGCTAGGCCGTTCCATGCATCCACCACCCTTTCTGTGAAAAAGAACTTCCTCACATTGCCCCTTAATCGGCCTCCCTCTAATCTCATGCTATGTCCTCTTGTCCTACTATTTTTCTTATATTGAAACATGTTAGACTCTTTCACCTTGTTAATGCCCTTAAGGTGTTTGAATGTTTCGATCATATCACCTCTCTCCCTCCTTTGCTCTAGGGTATACATATTGAGCTCCATTAATCTGTCCTCATATGCTTTCTGATGCAGTCCCTGCACCATTTTGGTTACCCTTCTCTGGACTGCCTCAGTTGGATTAATGTCCTTGTGAAGGTGTGGCCTCCAGTACTGCATGCAGTACTCCAGATGGGGTCAAACCAGTGTCTTGTAAAGAGGGATTATTACCTCACTCTTCCAACTTGTGATACCCTTACTAATGCACTCTAACATCCCCCTAGCCTTACCTACTGCTTTAGTGGTCTGCTTGGATGATTTCAGGTCGTCGGTGATGATGATGTCAAAGTCTCTTTCTTCCCTTGTGACTGCCAGCAACTCCCCTCTCAGCCTATAGGTGGCTTCAGGGTTTCTCTTCCCTATATGCATGATTTTGCACTTCTTTGCATTAAACCTCAGTTACCACTCTTCCGACCATTTTGCTAGTTTATCCAGCTCTCTTCTCATTCTGCCCATCCCCTCTGGATCATCTACTCTGTTGCAGATCTTGGTGTCATCTGCAAACCGACAAACCTTATCCTCTAGACCATCTGCAATGTCACTGATAAAGATATTGAAGATGACTGGCCCCAGGACTGATCCCTGAGGTACCTCACTTGTGACTTGCATCTCTTCTGACTGTATACCATTTACCACCACTCTGTTTTCTGCCCGTCAACCAGTTTGCCACCCAGTTGACCAACTTCTGACCTACCCCAAGCCTACCCAGCTTATTAATCAATCTTCTATATGGAACAGTATCAAAAGATTTGCTGAAGTCAACTGCTCCCCCTTGGTCCACCACTCTGGTTACCCAGTCAAAGAAATCTATGAGATTAGTTTGGCAGGACCTTTCTTTTCTAAACCCATGCTGTCTTGGATCCTGTGCTCCTATGGATTCCAGGTGTTGCATTATCCTTTCCTTAAGGAGTGTCTCCATAATCTTGCCCACTACTAAGGTAAGACTGACCAGTCTGTAGTTCCCTGCCTCCTTCCTGCTATCACTCTTGTAGAGCACAATCACATGAGCCCTTCTTCAGTCTTCTGGGACTCTTCTGTGCTCAGAGACTCACTAAACAGTTCTGATAATGGCTCTGCTAGTTCCACCCTTAGCTACTTTAATACTCTGGGATGTATACCATCAGGTCCCATTGCCTTGTCTACCCTGAGCTTACCGAGCTCTTGTAGGACTCTTTCTTTTGTGAAGGGACTAGTGCTCACCTCCCTCCCTCCCCCCCTGTGTCCATGGTGCTGAGCTGTGGGCCTTGCCCTACCTTCTCTTCAGTAAATACTGAGCAGAAGTATCTATTTAGGATAGATGCTTTTACATGGTCCTCCTCCTAACACGCCCCCTTATCCCCTTTGATCTTAGCAATACACCCTCTGGACTTTCTCCTTTCACTAATGTATCTATAGAAAGTCTTGTCACCTTCTTTTACTGTCTGTGCTAGTGTTTCCTCAGTTTGGGCCTTTGCCTGCCTTACTGCCTTCCCTGCATCCCTTATTGAAGGTTGGTATGCCTCCCTATCTTCTTCCCACTGTGTTTCCTTATATTTCCTGAAGGCCAGCCTTTTGGCTCTGACCTTTTCTGCTACTGTTTTTGAGAACCAAAGTGGTTTCCTTCTTCTTATGCACTTCCTTTTCTCTCTCTAACACAATGGGATGTTGCTTCAAGTATTATATCCTTAATGCTTGCCCACTTTGCCTGTACCCCCTCACTTGTATTTCTTTTTTGCCAGGGCTAGCTTAACCCTGTTGGCCATCTTATCAAAGTTGGCTCCTCTGAAGTCCCATATTTTTGCCTTGGAATGAGATGATTTAGTTGTAGTGGCCAAACTGAACCATACCATGTGATGGTAACTGGCCCCCAGGTGACCTTCTACCTGGAGATCTGTAATCCTGTCCCTGTTAGTCAGTACTAGAGCTAGGATAGCCCCGTCTCTTGTGGGTTGTTGTACCAGTTGTTTGAGGCCCTCCCCCAGCAGGGAATCCACCATATGTCTAGTTCTGGCAGATGTTCCTGCTGGTATTGACCAATCTGTATCTGGCATGTTGAAGTCTCCCATTATCAGAACCTCCCCTTTAGCTGTCATATTTTGTATATCTTCTAACATTAATGTGTCTATGTCCTCCCCCTGGTCTGGGGGCCTGTAGACAACCCCAGTTCTTATGGCTGTCCCATTTCCTGTTTCCAGGGTGACCCACAGTTCTTCTGGCTCCGTATGTGTATTCTGAATTTCTGTAGCTTTGATATTTTCATTGACATACAGGGCCACTCCACCCCCCCGGCCTCCTTTTTGCACCTCAGTCTCTTCTCAACAGTACATAACCAGGTACTGAAGTGTCCCAAGTGTGGTTACTGGTAAACCACATCTCACTAATTGCTACTATGTCCGGTTTAGCCTCTGTCATTATTGTCTGCAGGTCTGGGATCTTGTTTCCCAAACTGTGAGCATTTGTGTACATGATTTTCCATTGGCCGGATTTCGGTGTGTTAGTTGCTGGGTGAGGTCTGGCATTTCCCCTGTGCATCCAGGTAAAGTACTACTATTTACATCACACCTAGTACTACCAGTTAGAAAATGTTCTAATGAGTAAGTGGAAAAAAAAAGTGCTTCAAAAATAAAAGTGCTATCTGACTATCTGGACTTCAGCAAGGCTTTTGACACCATCCCTCACAGAAGGCTGGTGAACAAACTGAGCAGTCTGGGAGTGGGTCCTAAAATAGTAAGATGGGTGGAAAATTGGCTTAGTGGTAGAAGCCAGAGGATGGTGGTAAATGGGGTTCACTTGGGGGAGGACAGGATGGTAAGTGGGGTGCCACAGGGGTCAGTATTGGGCATGGTCCTCTTTAATATCTACACTGGTGACATTATGGTAGGATTGGAAAGGAATGTGTGCCTATTTGTGCGATGATACAAAAATTTGCAATAGGGTAGACACACCAGATGGGGTGGAAAGGATGAGGGATGACATGGAGAAGTTGGAGGACTGGTCGAGAACTTGGCAATTGAGGTGCAATGCAAATAAATTCAGGATCATGTACTTATGGCATAAAAACCCATGGGCCACATATGAACTGTTGGGGGGAGTAGTCACAGTAACAGGGCAGGAGAGGGACCTGGGGGTTATCATAATAGATGACCTAAAGCAATGCTTCCAGTCTAGCACTGCTTGTAAAGTGCTTTGGAGTACTGTGTATGAAAAGCGCTATATAAACGCTGATTCTTCTCTCCTCTTCTTCTAAAGGTGGTGAAGCAATGCCATAAGGCAGTGGGAAAGGCAAATCATATGTTGGGTTGTATAGGGAGGGGTATTACCAGTAGGCAGAGGGAGGCAATACTGCCCCTTTATACATTACTGGTGAGACTCCACCTCAAGTACAGTGTATAGTTCTGGAGGCCTCATCTATGTAAGGATATAAACAGGATGGAGGGAGTACAAAGGAGGACAACCAAATGGTTCAGGGTCTACATCAGAAGCCCTACGAGGAAAGGCTAAGGAATCTAGATCTGTACTCCTTGGAGATCAGGAGAGAGAGTGGTGCCATAATTGAGACATTCAGATACATAAAGGGAATAAACAAGATACAGGAAGGGAGCATCTTTCAAAGAAAAAGATATCCAAAGACTAGAGGTCACAATATGAAGTTGGAGAGGGGAAGGAGCAGAGGGAACAGGAGAAAGTATTTCTTCACAAAAAAGTTGTAGACCCCTGGAACAGCCTCCCAGTGGAAGTGGTAGAGGCAAAAACAGTAACAGGATTTAAGAAAGCATGGAATAGATGCATGGGTATCATAAAAACTGGTAGGGAACGAAATCTGGAGTCCGAACATCAGCTGGAGACACCATTGGTAGGGGAAGAGGCAGGAGGGTAGAGGCTGGAGACCATGTAGGGTCTGCAGATTTATATTAGGCAGGGAAAAATTGGAAGACTGGATGGCCAGGTTGTTCTTTTCTGCCATCAACCTCTATGTTTCTTTGTTTGTTCCTTAGACTATTTAAGGAAATTAATAACATTTACTGCCTGCTTTTCTTGGTGCTACTAGCACTTTAAATATTTTTATTGTTTTGTTTATCCCAGTTTTCTGCCCCTTTCTTCTCCTCACCCCACCCCAGCAATTGTGGTTGCTATAGCCAAATTCTTCCTATGACCAGGAGAGTGGGTGAGCAGCAGCCTTCAGGGCCCCTCAAACCAATGCTGCTGGCATGCAGGGTGGTGCCAATGCTGGGAAACCACACTATCCCCTGCAGGAACTGAGTGTCTTACCTCCATGAAGTGCTCAGCCCCCGGCTGGCCCCAGTAAGGTGTTCTGGGGCTTGCATGCAAACTCTGCCACCTGATAGACTAAATAATATTATGCTCAGTTCAGCTGTTGTACCAAAAGCACCTAGCTAAACTTTTAAAGAACCAATCATTGTTACTTGCAGCTGACCCACTACCAAATCCAAACAAATCCTATATATAAAGCAACACGTTTCCCTGCTGACCATACCTTTGGCATCAATGTACTGTGCTGGTGACTACTGGGATATTCCATCTCTGTCTCAGAAGATATAGGAGCAACCAGACAGTAGGAAGTGCATGCTTTGTAGCATGCGCTCAAGCCATTAGTTCTTGTCCCCTGGCTAGTCCAATAACAGTTCACATTGCATGCACTCTGCACCAATGACATGTAATTATGCTTCAGGATGGGCTATCTAGCATTCCAATTCTAGGTCACGATGCATCCCTGACCTTCTCCCACCTAGCCTCCTCCTCCTCCACCAGCCAGCACTAAAGAAAGCCATACACTATATGTAAAGAGTGGTTTGAATATCACAAAAGAAATCAGTTACAGTGTATCTGGTTTAGGGTATGCAGGGTATATATTTGTGTTTGCCTGCCTGTGAATCTGATTTACAGAATTCTTGAGAGAAGACAATTGACTGCCCTCATTTTAGGTTTTGGTAACCAAGCAATATTTTAGTAACCAGGGCTGGTGCTGATTCCTCGCCCCTTGTATGAGCTGCTAGAGTGCTTATTTTTTCAGTGTCTCAAAAAGGAGACCCCTGATGTTATGAGGTAGAGTTCTGTCAATCAGCATCAGTCCTCTATTCCCCTTGATATCTCGTAGCATCCTGAAGGAACACAATATAATCAAATGGCTGTTGCTTAAGAATTGTAAAATGGGTAAATAAATCCTGTACTGTGATTGGCAAAATCTGGGCATGTGACTGTGGTTATTGCTGTATAACCACATGTATAGTAAAAACATCATTTCTTTGAGCATTGGAGGCAACTGTCACCATTTTATAGGTGCAGTGACACACTTTGTGGTATGCAGTTATGCTGTAGTAACTGCACATCCCAGGTGATTGAGGGCAGTCAACTTTGCCTCATGCCTCACCATCTACTCTGGGCATGTGGTTATTACAGCATACATCCTGTTGTGTGGTGTCCCTTACATAAGGCATGATAGCTTTGTGTTGTTGTGGGGATAATGGCATGCTTCAGGATGTTTACCTTGCGCCTTATGTACATGACAAGTACCATTATCCCACTTTCATACACATGCTGGAGTGCCTTATTGTGATTATAAAATGATTTCACTGATTTTTTTCATCAAGTACAGAAAGTTAAGTACTTTCAACCTAAAGTACTTTCAATCTGTGCTGTTGTGCTGGAATGACGCACTGTCATTTGATCACATTTGGCCAGTTACCTTTCTTGGTTTATTTTGCCCAAGTTAAGGGCTATGACATATTGTTCTCCAATTACTAACCCGGGGAAGAGGGACCCAGGGGCAAGTTGACCAGCAGCACTGACCGTGGGGCAGTTGACCAGCAGTACTGACCCAGGGCAGTACTTGTGTCTCAACATGTCTTCAGAACCAAGTGAATTAGCAGCCAGCATAGCCTAGTCAACGGTCAGAGTACAGGATTGCAAATCAGGAGATCTGGGTGTGAATCCTGAGTCTTTCCATTTTTTCATTACCTTCAGATGTCACCAAATTGGTGATCTGGGGCAGTGCGGCACTGGAGTAGTAAGTCTACAGTACACTAAAGAGAATTAAGTGCTGGAAAGAATGTGTTGTAGTATACTATAGTGTATAATGGAGTGTTGTTCTGTATAGCATTCCATCCCCTTCAAAATGCTGTTGTACCACAGTTCAAAGGTCATGGAATGTGATTCTACCCTACTGTGGTAGAACAGCATTCTAGAATCTCTAGAGCCTGCATGAGTCAGTTTCATTCTGAAAGCAAAAGAACCCGCAAACATATATTTCACACAGTATTATACACTATAAAAAATACAGGATGAGCAACTCTATGTACAACCAGTGTGTTTTGCCACTTCGGGGTTCTGATTCCCGCGGGCCGCTCGAGCTTTGCTCTCAAGGTCAGAGGGAATCGGAACCCCTCTGTGGCAGAACACATTGGTTGTGCATAGTTACCCATCCAGTATTCTCTATATTCTCACAGGGCACCAACCCTCAGATCAGTGCTGGCAGTAAACTGGCTCTGTGTCAGCTCAGGGAAACAGTCAGGTAGGGACCAGTTTATGGCTTGTTTTATCCTGCAGGATGTTCTGAGATTTCACAAGATGAGGGGTTTATTCTGGTCAATGGCACTGCAAGCACATGAGCCCTATTTCCCTCCCATCTGCTACAGAATGCAGTTGGGGGGACGAGGGGAAGAAGAGGAGCTTTACATGACATTACTTAGGGTGACAATAAAATGATTAATCCTTGGTTAAACAACAAAATTACTGTTTCTCAATAAAAAAAAAAACTATAAATCCAGTCATGCAAGAGCTCAGGAAACGAGCGCATTCCATTCTCAGGGAAAAATTTTACACGTGACATAGATTTTAGGGCTCACCCTAAATTTGAAACTTCTAATTTTTGTTGAAGCTAAAAACAATTCAAATAACAGGTTATAGAATGAAATGCTTTTAGCCTGGCATATAGTAAATGTGACTGGAATCTGATTACAGGGTAATTCAAAAGAAGTATGCAACAGGCAAGCCAGATCAGAAGGACCTCAATGAAAACCTGGCAGCTACTCAGGGACTGACCCACATGATCGTGGAATGTAACAAACTCTTTGAGGTGAGTGAAACTTTAGGAGGGAGCCCTTCTACATTCCTCAGTATGTTAATGTTGCCCAGGCGCACACCTCTCAGCCTCACAGTGCAGTACTAAAATGCATAGCAATGGCCTGGAAACGATGAAGCAAATGGTCAGAATTAGTAGCACTTTCTTATTGTGAAAAATAAGTTTAAAAAAAGTGGGCGCCATATGTTTAGTGTTAAAGAATGCTTTTGTCAAGTTAGTTTAAAACGTTAATAGATTGTATGTCCAGAAATAGCTCCAACATTATGTGGCACACCACCATAGGTTCGTGGAGCAAGAGTAAATGTAAAATATGTCATACTATGAGAAATTCATAGCAGTATGCACAGGCCTCCACTAACCTGTTAGAAACTTGGTGCCCATTTATTCTTGTATTATTCCTTATCGTTATCGGCTATTGCCTAAAATCCTATATGTTCTCCCTGGCCTTTAAATTCTGTTTTTTTTCCTTCTTGATTCTCTCAGTACTGTAACTTCTTTTTGTCATACTATTTTGACTTTCTGGCCAGGGGCATAGCTACAAGGGTGCAGGGGGTGCAGTGGCACCCAGGCCCACGAGGTTTGAGGGGTCAAAATCATAATTTTGATGTTTATTCAAAACTGGGGAGGGGCCCTGTAACATTGCCTTGCACCCAGGCCCTCTGGGAATTTGCTACGCTACTGTTTCTGGCAACCTGTCTACTCCAGCTAGTGCTGTTTGTACTTGCAGTTATCATAGTATGTCAAGTCTTTGGTACTGTGCCTACAGTACAGTAAATGAACTCCTGCTGTATGTGTTATATATTAGAAAATAGCATATAGACAATCATATGCAATAAGATTATGTTCCCATTGAGGAGTTGAAAGAACATCATATGGACTTTTAGAGTGAAGCACGAGAGGTCCTTGATGTTTTTTCAGCCCTGAGATGGAAACTCATGCTGAGCTGTTTATAGTTGTTGGTATGCTGTTTTTTATAGTATATGGCCATTCATACTGAAAAGAGGTTTTAAAAAAGGCAACAGGGCCACTTAAGTGAAAAAGAATGCTTTACCTGTGTCAGAATGCAAACTACAGAACTAGGGAAACACGGCACCAGACTACCCCCAATCACACTACATGCTATGTGCAAAGCATTCCGACATGAGATATGAGTGATATAAAGAATATATATACTTTATTGCTTACATAGTGTAGTAAGATGCAAACAATTGGACACACCCAGGACACCCTAAACAAATCATAATTCTTTGGGGTGTCTCCAGGCCCGATGAGTTCGCTTGTTTGCATCTTGCTATGTAAGCAATAAAGTACATCTCTTTTTACATTACTCATCTTATTTTGTGATGCTTTGGATATTGAATATTGTGCATATTGAGGATTGTCTGGTCTTGCGTTTCTCTAATTCTCTGTACTGAAACGATGCCCTTCTTACTCATCGTGGCGCTGTTGCCCAACGGAGTTAAAAAGCAGCTTCTTAGTATATTAATAGCTACTCCCCCAGCATAGTTGATAACTGACCTGGCCAGGAGTTGTTTGCAACAATCAGTCCATGAAATTCTCCAGTTTTAAAAATAGTTATATTCCTCATAATTTTAGTCTTGTAGCACGCTAAGAAAAACAGACCTACTTCCCAATACCAAAGCCACGCCCCCATGCCGGCCCATGCAGCCCCATTTTTTGGTGTCACAAAATGAATGCTGCATGTGTGCACTCCATTGAGTTCTATTGGGGGTGCTATTTCTACACATTTTTATACCACTTACAGTTGTGATTTTAATAACTCAGAACAACTGATCGACTAATAGGTACTCTATCAGTCGATCAGTTGCTTTGATTTATTAAAATCCCAACTGTAAGTGGTTTTAAAAATATATAGAAATATCACCCCATAGAACTCAATGAGTGTTACGCACACACTAGCTCTCATTTTGTGACTTCACAAATGGATCTCGCGTGGCAGGCGGGGGGCGTGGCTTTGATATCAGGAAGTAGGTCTGCTTTTCTCAGCGCGGTACAAAACTGAAATTACGAGGGATATAACTTTTTTAAAACTGGAGCATTTCTTGGATTGATTGCTGCAAACAACTCCTGGCCAGGTCAGTTATCAACTATGGTGGGAGGAGTAGCTACTACGAAGCTGCTCTTTAATGCACTGTGTGAACCGTCATGGTTTTGGTTTTGACTGGAACATGCAGAGCAAGATTTTAGAACATGCACAGCCATTTTGAATCTGCACAATAAGGACTGTGAACTGCACAATTTCCATGCACAGCAAGGGATACCCTGTACTGTAATATATTTTTTCTGTTGAATTCTATATTCCCTAAATTCTATTTTTATTTATTTATGGGTTTTATTGTTTCTTCAGTAATGCATTTTGAAAAAAGCCCTGTATGGCAGATGCCATACAAAATTAAATTGTATGTTATTCCCAGATGGCTGCTTTATGTATTTGTGTGTACTTGTTCCCTTGGAGCAACTGTGCTTATTAGTTTAAATTTGGGAAATACTATTCATTGTAGATATGTAGAGAACATCCTAGATTAATAGTATGATGAGATGAAACGTGTTCTTGTGACCTGCTATGTCAGCTAATGCTGCTCTGCTGACATACAGTGTTCAGAAACAGTTAAACACTGAAGATACTTGAATTACCTACAGTACTTGCCTTCCAGTGGCTGGATTCAGACATGGGACCCATCAGAGCTAACACTGGGCACTCTGTCTGTCGTGCTTAAAGAGTAGCTCTGCCATCTTAGCTAGCAGGTGTCTTTGTTTCATACAGTTACGTTCAGTGCAGCAACAGAACTTCACAACTCTGTTAGGAGGCATAAGTTGACAATATGAAGCCAGCTGTTGTTCCCAGAAACCCTGTCCTGGTTTTTGTAGCCAGTATAGAAACATAGAAACATAGAATTTGACGGCAGATAAGGACCGCTTGGCCCACCCAGTCTGCCCATTTCCCTACCTGATGGATAAGTTGCAGATCCTAGTTAACCAGCAGCCTACTTCTTCCTACCCCCACCCCCTAGAATTGCCTTATGACTGTCCCATGCATTCTTGAATTCCACCACTGTTTTTGACTCCACAACCTCCTCTGGAAGGCTGTCTCCATACATCCACAACCTCTCTGTGAAAAAATACTTCCTTAAATTACCTCTGAGCTGCCCCCCTTCTATCTTCAAATTGTGCCCCTTGTTCTTGCACACCTCTTTTGAAAGATGCTACCTCTTGACTTTGTTGATTCCCTTGAGGTACTTGAAAGTTTCTATCATGTCCCCCTCCCTCCTTTCTCGAGGCTATACATATTAAGCTCCTTAAGTCTCTCTTCATATGTCTTCCGGTGCAGACCCTGCACCATTGTAGTTGCCCTCCTCTGGACAGCTTCCATCTTGTCTATGTCCTTGCGGAGATTGGGTCTCCAGAACTGCATGCAGTACTCCAGATGGGGTCTCACCAGCTGTCTGTACAGAGGGATAATAACTTCCTGTTGTCTACTGATGATGCCTCTCCCTATGCATCCCAGTATCCCCCCAGCCCTCCTTACTGCCCTCTCACATTGCTTGCCCACCTTTAGGTCATCTGATATGACTACCCCCAGGTCCCTTTCCATTTTTGTTGTTGTTAGTATCTCACCCCCATTGTGTACTCTTCCCCTGGGTTTTTGTTTCCCAGGTGCATTACCTTGCACTTCTTAGCATTGAATCTAAGCTGCCATACATTTGACCATTCCTCTAACCTTGACAAGTCCCTTCTCATCCTTTCCACCCCACCTTGTGCATCAACTCTGTTGCAGATCTTTGTGTCATCTGCAAAGAGACATACTTTTCCTTCCAGTCCCTGGACATTTGTCATTTAAATTACTTGCAGTATTTTTTAACTACAGATTTGCATTGTATAGTGTGGGATCCAGAGTGATTTTGCTCCATCTCCCCCAGTTTTCAGCCACTACCCCCACCCGACTTATTTAAGCAACAAGGTGCAACAAGGTGTGTGTGTTATTGTGTAATAACATCCTGCCTTGGGTGGTTTAAGCATGAGGCAGACAAGGTTCTAGTGGAAGCCATTCATAAGATGGCAATTGAAGGGAAAGTACTGCTAGTAAGTGACTTAAATCTGCCAGATGCTGATGGGAGCATCCCAGCCGCAGCCTCAACCAGGAGCAGGGACAAACTGGACTCCCTGTAAGGGGCTTGCCTCAGACAGCTAGTGCTAGAGCCCACCAATGAGGGTGCGATTTTTGACCTGGTACTCACCAATGGGGACAGAATTACAGATGTCATGGTGGGAGGACACCTGAGGTTCAGTGATCATTGTGCTGTGTGGTTCAATATGAGTACAGTGGCAGAGTCAAGCCACACAAAAACGAGGGTCCTGGACTTCAGGAGGGCAGGCTTTGCAAAGTTGGGGGAATGTCTCAGGAAAGCCCTAGCAGGGAGGGAGGACTGGGGGGGGGTGAGGAACAGTGGGCCCATCTAAAAGGAGCCATAGTGGAGGCAACAAACCTTTGTGTTAGGCAAATCAACAAAGGCAAGAGAAAAAGGAAACCACTATGGTTCTCAAAGGAAGTGGCTGGGAATATAAGAGCGAAAAAGTTGGATTTCAGGAAGTACAAGGAAACACAGAAGGAGTAGGACAGGATAGTGTATTGGGATAAGCAGAGGGAGGCAGGTAAGGCAGTCAGGAGCATAAAGGTGCAAACGGAGGAAAAAATAGTCCAGGCAGCAAAGAAAGGGGACATTTTACATGTATATTAGTGAAAGGAGAAAGACAAGGGGTGGAATTGTAAGGCTTAAGGGGGAAGAAGGGGAGTGTGCAGAGGGGACTTCGAAGAAGCAACAATCCTTAAATATTTTTGTTCAGTACTCACAGAAGAGGGAGGAGGTGAGGGACCATAATTAAGTGGCAAGAACAATAAGGGGAGGAAGGTGGACACCAGTCCATTTAGAGAGGAGAAATTTCTAAAGGAACTCGTAAAGCTAAAAGTGGGCAAGGCAATGGGACCAGATGGGATACATCCTAGAATATTAAAGGAGCTTAGGAACATGCTGGCAGCACCACTGGCAGCCCTGTCAATGAATCACTGGAAACGCAAGTGGTTCCAGAGGACTGGAGGAGAGCAGATGTAGTTCCTCTACATAAAAGGGGGAGCAGGAAGGAGGCTAGAAACTATAGACCAGTTAGCCTGACCTCAGTGGTGGCGAAAATAATGAAATCACTGCTAAAAGAAAGGATTGTGGACCGTCTTGAATCCAGCAGAGCATAGGATCCAAGGCAGCATGCATTCACAGCAAGAAGGTCATGTCAAACAAATATGATATATTTCTGTGACTGGGTGACCTGGGAAGTAAATTGGGGGGAGCGGTGAATGTGGCCTACCTGTATTTTAGCAAGGTCTTTGACATCGTTCCACATAAGAGGCTTGTAAGCAAGCTAGGCATCCTGGGAATGGGCCCCAAGGTGGCAAACTGTGTTAGGAACTGCTTGAGAGATAGAACACAGAGGGTGGTGGTAAATGGAGTTCAATCCAAGGAAAGGAGGGTGACCAGCCCCAGGGATCAGTTCTGGGGCCAGTTCTATTCAATGCCTTCATAACTGACATTGCAGAGGGCCTGGAAGGAAAGGTATACCTCTTTGCAGATGACACTAAGATCTGTAACAGGGTAGACACACTGGGAGGGGTGGAAAAAATGAGGAGGGACCTAGGTAAACTAGAGGAATGGTCAAGAGTGTGGCAGCTAAGATTCAATGCAAAAAAGTGCAAAATCATGCATTTGGGGCATGGGAACTCAGGGGAGGCTTACATAATGAGGAGAGAGATACTGACAGCCACCAAAAAGGAAAGAGATTTGGGGGTGATCATATCAGATGACCTAAAGGTGGCCAAACAATGTGCCAAGGCTGTGGAGAGAGCCAGTGGGGTACTGTGGTGCATAGGGAGAGGTATCACCAGCAGAAGGAAGGAGGTGGTGATGCCTATGTACAAATCATCAGTGAGACCACATCTGGAGTACTGTGTCCAGTTCTGGAGGCCATACCTCTGTAAGGTCATAGGCAGGGTACAGGCAGTTCAGAGAAGTGCAACAAAAATGGTTCAGGGCCTGCACCCTAAGTCATATGAGGAGAGACTGGAAGATCTCAATATGTACACCCTGGAGGAGAGAAGAGAAGGGAAGGGGGGATATGATAGAGGCCTTCAGATATCTCAAGGGCATAAATAAGGTACAGGAGGGTAGCTTCTTTCAGAAAAAGAGATGTTCTAGAACAAGGGGATATGACATGAGGCTGGAAGGGGGTAGACTAAGTGGTAACATGAGGAAGTATTTCTTCACAGAAAGGGTGGTGGATGTATGAAACAGCCTTCCAGCAGAGGTGGTGGGGGCAAATTCAGTAGGGTTTCAAAAATACATGGGATGGCCATAGGGGAACCCTAGTGATAGGAAAGAGATCAATGACAGAGATCAAGTAGGATCTGTGGTTTCTGCAGCAGGTAGATAAAATGAGCAGACTGAATGGGCCTAGCAGTCTTTATCTGGCATCAGTTTCTATGCTTCTATGAGGCCACAGGTTGAGTGTGTTCAACACCTGAGAAGTGACATTATCACACATTAACACACACCCTGGAGTGCCTTATTGCTATTACACAATGGCTCATTTGTTAATAAAAAAAGAAAACAAAATAATTTGTTTATGCATATTCTCACCTGATTTTTATGTGTGTAGGTATATGTTTTAAAAAAGTACAGAATATTTTTTCCATCACTAGGTGGAACTGCTGGCTGAATGATCTTGCCTGCCTAGTACCCCAAGCTTTTTCCTTGTTTCACTGCTAAGTGCTGTGATGCTTGATATCATCCCATCCCCCCCCATGGACATTCACCTGCCGATTGAAGCAGGCTGTATTTCATGTTCCTTTATTTTTTTCTTTTTGTTTAAATAATCTCCATTTCTTTCTGAGGTTGCTGAGCTGCTTGGCATTTGTAGAGTGCAGCGCTAAAGTGTGCACACGCTGACATGATCTGGGTGCTGAGATGGAAACAGAAAAGCTGTTTGGTGTTACAGCTTCATTTTCTTTTTACATAGATAATTTTGCTGGTGAGTGCAGGAAGAGCAGGGAAGGGACAGAGAATGTGTGACAGTGGTCAGGACTCAGGAGCTGTAGTCATGTGATTGGCATTTAAGGTTTTTGTGGTTCAGCGAAGCTACTTTATTTGGGGGAAAAAACTAGCGCGATAATTACATTTATTTTCTATGCCGAAATATAGTTTTTGCTGTGGCTGGAAGAGTGAAGATCGGAACTGGTGTTTGGGGGCATGATGACTTACTCATATCTAAATAGTTAGTCTCTGTGTTTTTGTGCAGGGAGTTGTTTCTATGGTTATGATGTCATCTTGTAAGTTTGCCTTTAGATATAGTGGACAGTTACTTCGGTAACTTCTACTGTCTCTAGGGCATGGCAGCCAATCAGATTGATGGGATTATCACTGGCACTGTATAATATTTAATTGCTGCTTACTGCATATTGTTTTATTATTATTCTACTGCAATTATATTATATAGCATACTTCCTACTCAGAAGCATTTGCATGTAATTGCTCATTCTGTTATGTCTATTTCCATATTACTGCAATTTTTTAACAATGTACTTTGTATTTGCTCTGTTACCTCCTCTTCTCCCTTCCCCGAGGATGCATCTGGAAATGAGCTGTTACCAGCTCAATATGTGTTACCTGGCAAAACTTTTGAAACAACTACATAAATAAGCAAATAAATAAATAAATCCAGGATCTGTTTTTTACCAGCACTGATTTGGGATTAACATACTTTGAGGGTATTCTTGTATCAGGATCTAGAAATTCTTGCACATATCTCCTTTTAGCGTCGCGTTACTATTCCAGTTCCACAGTGTTGTGGATCAACACTTTGGGGAACTCTGAAAGCAAGTTTGGGCAGGATTCCAGCCTAGATCTCCTGGTTTGTATCCTAGCGATCTAATCCTTAGACAACTCTGTTGCTATTTTACACAGTTGTGGGGATATTTCTTAGACATATTGAGGATGCAAATACTGATCCAAGATCAGTGCTAACAGTATGCTGATCCCAGATCAGTAGGGTAGGAAATCCATATTCATACAAGCAGGACATCCAATCAGAAGAACTAAAACTTGAGCTAAGAAAGTGCCAAGCAGCAAAGCCATGCAAATAAGAAACACTGCTGAACGGCTGAACTTCTAAAAATCAGCGTTTACAGTACAGTATAAAGCACCTTGATGTGTTTCCATTGCAGCATGTATAAATCTTCTTGATTTACATTGTCTAAGTAGGAGGAAACCCACTTTTGATCTGTAGCCACTTGAAGTGATAAGGGGAATTTATGTATAATGTAACAGACTAGCGCGTAATACTGCGAGTTATTAAATGCGTGTAAAAAAACAAATATTTAGCATCTGCTTACTGTTTTGAGGATTGGGCACTTCCGTATTGTTAACAAACACCAGTGTAGATTAAGCAAGCACCTCTCCTACTAGCAATTGTACAGTTTGGCAGTATGACGCAAGTGCAGGAGTGCCATTACAGCAGCATGTGGCAGGTTATTGAGCCGGTCAAATTTGGCAAACTTTGTAATGCACACAGCTAGTGTACCAGTAATGGACTGATCTTAGTGATAATAATCTGAGAATGTTTAATGCCTATAGAACAGGAAATATTGTTGTATTAGTGACATGTTGTCAGTCTGTAATGTCATAGAACAGGTGTATTTAAAAAAGGTCAAGTTCACTGGTCCAGCCACGCTCCCTGAAGAAGAAGGTTATCCCTCGAAGCATTGGGGTACCTTGGGACTGGTTACTGGTGTATGCATTTGGTTGCTAAGGTGGATATTCTGTTTCTCTACCTGCACTTTAATATAGCCATTGCCATGTGGAAATGTGAATACTTTGTTATGTACTTTCCAGGCACCTGCAAGAAGAGCCATTTGGCAGATTCAGTCAGTTTTTGTACAGAATTCAGCACTTTAAGAAGACCTTTGTATAGCACTTTTTATGTTGTCTTGCGCGCGCAGCGCAGACAACATATTGGGGTTGCTTGAAGTGGAGGAGCAGGTTTTGGAAGCACGGTCATGTTGTGGCCAGTGGCACCACTGCTTTTTAGGGCTGGGCTCCATGGTATGAATTAGATTGCACGCTGTCTATGACAGCAGTTACAAAACATGCCACCAACTTGAAACATTTTAGCCACTGCAATGAGGGAGTGACCCCTCATTGCAGGGTGTGCCTTGCCTGGTGTAACATTTCAAGAAACATGGCAGGAGGCGGCTCGCTACCTGCTGCCTGCCACTCACAGTCCCTAGGAAGCCGATGTGGGGGGGGTGCCCAATCCCCCCCCTGTCAGCATATGTGACCCCTTTACTGATGTGGTCTGCTGAGTGGGTGCCCAATCCCCCTCAGCATCATGCCTCTGAGCACAGATATGCTTACTGACGGGGGGGTGCCCAACCCCCCTGTCGGCATGTTAACTCCCTCCCCATTTTTCTGCCGCTGTTCCACCCCAATTGTGTTCCACACTGGGAGCCCACTCCAGTGTGGCTAACATGCCCCCCCCCAAAGAAATGTGCCACACTGGAAGCCCATCCCAGTGTGGCCAAACATGTAAAAAAAAAAAAAAGAAAATGGTCTGCGGTGAATTTTTTTATTTTTGTTACCCGAAACAAAGGAAACGGTCCCTCACTGTCCTGTCCCTTCCCCCAGCCTGCAGCAACCCTCTGTGCACCCCACCTCCCTCACCCCATACTTACCTCCGGAGCCTGGCGCGACGACCTTCGGTGGACCGGGAACACGTTTGCACTCTTTTAAGCTGACCGCGAACTGAAGAAATGCTGGAAAGCTGTATAATGGCATAAATGTTTTTTTTTTCAACTTTGGTGCATATTGCGGCCATTTTTGTGAATTTTGGCACCAAGTTTTCAACATGGGGTTCTTGGGACTCCACCTCATGAATTCAGTCACTGTCATCTTGTTATTCGGTCCTGAAAGGTGATTTTGCAGTTACTGCACGGAATCACCTTTTGAGACTGAGTAATGAAACAACAGTGTGACTGTTCATGAGGTGGGCTCCCAAAAAGCCTATGTTGCAAATTTGGTGAAACAATTCCAAAAAATTACCATGTTACGAGCATGTGTTGCACAGTTTCCACACACGATTGTAACTTTGAGAATTTTTTATATTTTTACTCCAGATTTTCAACATTGCCATATTTTTACACCTCCTTATGAACAGTATAGCTGTCATTTTCCTCATCCTGACAAAAATGTGTTTTTGCACATCTGGCGCACTGTGACGCAGTCGCTGTAGGAAAACAATGTTCGGGACAAAGTAAGAAAATCACAGTAACATTGTTTATGAGCAGATATTCCAAAAAGCCTATGTTGCAAATTTGGTGAAAAATTCAAAAAAATGACCGTGTTACGAGTGTGCGTTGCGCAGTTTCCACGCACGCTTGTAACTTTGAGAATTTTTAATATTTTTACTCCAGATTTTCAACATCACCATTTTTTCACACCTCCTTATGAACAGTATAGCTGTCAGTTTCCACATCCTGCCCAAAATATGTTTTCGTACATCCAGCGCACAGTGGCACTGTCGCTGTAGGAAAATAATGTCCAGGACACAGTAAGACAATCACAGTAGCACTGTTCATGAGCAGAGGTCCTGAAATGCCTGTGTTGAAAATTTGGTGAAAAAATTCCACAAAATTACCATGTTACAAATGTGCATTGCGCAGTTTCCATGCATGCTTGTAACTTCGAGAGTTTTTAATATTTTTACTCCAGATTTTCAACATTGCCATTTTTCCACACCTCCTTATGAATAGTACAGCTGTCATTTTTCACATCCTGCCCAAAATGTGTTTTAGCACATCTGGTGCACAGTGAAGCAATCGCAGTAGGAAAACAATGTTCTGGACAGAGTAAGAAAATCATAGTAACACTGTTCATAAGCAGAGGTCCCAAAATGCCTATATTAAACATTTGGTGAAAAAATTCCACAAAATGACTATGTTACAAGCGTGTGTTGTGCAGTGTCCACATACAGTCATACGTTAGAGAATTTTTAATATTTTCACTCCAGATGTTCAACATTGCCATTTTTGTACACCTTCTTATGAACAGTATAGCTGTCATTTTTCACATCTTGTCCGAAATGTGGTTTCGCACATCTGGCGCACAAGGGTGCAGTCACTGTGGGAAATCAACGTTTGGGACAGATTAAGAAAATCATACTGCCACTGTTCATGAGCAGAGGTCCCAAAATGCCTATGCTAAAAATCTGGTGAAAGAATTCCAAGAAAAGACTGTTATGAGCATGTGTTGCACAGTTTTCATGTACGCTCGTAACTTCGAGAAATTTTTATATTTTCACTCCAGATTTTCAACATTGCCATCTCTTCACAGCTCCTTATGAATGGTGCAGCTGACATTTTTATGTGATGCAGAATGGTGCGGTCACTGTGGGAAATCAACATTCAGGACACATTAACAAAATCACAGCAACACTGCTCATGAGCAGTGGTCCCACATGCTTTCATAAGGTGGGGTCACAAAAAAGCCATGTTGAAAATTTGGAGTGCAGATATCAATAAATGCCCAGGGTGTTAGGGTTTCTAACCATAACATCCCACCCTGTACAGACTATCAGGCATCAGGGTGTGCCTTTGGATTCTCAGCTGTAATGCTCATGCCATTGCACCCCCACCCCACCCTGCAGCCACTGACAGCCATCCAGGTGTGCCTTGGACTCTTCGGCACCGAGGTTCACCCCATTCTCCTGTGCTGCATCCAGCTCAACATACTTCCTTATAAAATGGGGTGAGCGTAAGGCCCGATGACCCCAAGGCACAAGGCGACACTTGTCAGAGTCTGCATGGTAGGGTTAGGTGAAATGACATGAGCGTTATGGCCAGTGACCCAAAGACACACCCCAATGCCTGTCACTCTCTGCAGGGTGGGGTGGAGTTGATGTTGGTTCTATACTTCACTGCCATTTCTATTATGCGTCTCTCAAATGCCTGCACTACCAATGCCAATGCCAGCAAGACAACATTCGGCATTGACAAATGCTCATTATGTATAGCAACTAGCTAATTTTGGGCAAAAATACTGAATCAAATTCTGGAATTACACTTAGAAGAGTGCTTGGCTTTCTTGTAATTTTGGGCAGGAAACTGATAGTGGATCAAAAATCAGAGACACAATCTACCTGTGTCCTATGGCTTTGAAAAGGTGGTTCTTAGGTACAGTATTGGGGAGACTGAGCACTGCCTGTGACAGCTATACCACAAACCTGCTGCTGGATTAACAATGGGAGTAACTGAATGTTCGTGGCTCTGTTGTATGACTGGCACAGGAAACTCACTATCAGACTGGAGGTGTTCATTTTAACATATTAATTACTATCTATTGTGAGTAAGGTATTTCTTCTTGCACACAGCAGTGACCTGGTAAAGAGGCAGAGTTGTAACATGTGCAAGATCTCCTGACGCACAATGAATTAAGTACCAGGCGTAAAATTACATTTCCCATTCATGCAATGAATAGAATACTTAGCCCATTTCTAAACACAGTGAATGCTGAAGAATAAAACTACTAGGACATTATAAAACAAGGCAGACAGCCTTTTTGTCACATTCCTATCAAGGAAAAGCAGCTATAGATTTGTGTGACTGAGAGCTTTCCAACAAAGTTATTCCTCCTTCAAAGAAACTTGACCATAAATCATTTTCATTGTTGGCTGTCTGGGAATTCATTTAGCTACGGAATTTTATGATTGGAATTCAGGTCTTTAGGATTCTCAGTGTTTTGCCTGTTAACTATTTTGTTTCCTTTTAAACAGATCCCACACGAGATGGTAAATCAGTCACGGAACTCATACGTGGATGCAGATGTGCACCCCCTGACCCTCGAAGAACTGGGGAAACAGCTGGAAGAAGAAGAAGGAGGCGGCAACTATCAGACATACCTTGAGAACCTCATTCAGAACCTGCTGAAGGAGGCAAAGGAAAAGTTCAAGGGATGGAGTACATGTCCCAGTGCATACAACACAGAGTTAGCATACAAGAAGGTAGTTACCACATTTTTCAGTCCAGTGATTCTGAAAGGGAGAATTTGAAATTCATATCATACTTTTTTAACAGCTGAGACATCCAAAATGGGTGACTGGCTTAATTACTCAAAGGATTCACAACATTTGCAATGCAATCTTCCATTTTTAAGCCCATAACTTGACCTCGGTGGTGAAAAAGGCTTTTTCAGAAATATCCATGCCATTTCCTGCTGGTACAACCTCTTTATTTATTCCTGCCTAGTCTGTTCATATCTACGGGCAGACAAGATGGTCTATGTGTCTTTTTCTGTCTGTAAACATTTACTATGTTTCATGCATTATTCTAACATTTCATGTTTTGAACAAAGGGGATGTGGTTTATAGTGCTGCCTCCATAACCATCCTGGCCAGACTGGACACCCTCTTTCACTTTTTCTGCCAGTTTACCCTGAACTGCCCCCCCACCCGGTACCCACCACTGCTTCCTATACTCTGAACTTGATCTCCTCCCTAAAGAGCAAGCATCTTTCCCACTGTCTCTTTCTATTTCCAAATTCTGGCTTGGCTCCTTCCTCCTGATACTCTTCACTTCTTCTCCCCTACCTAATCTCTCAGATCCCAAAAAACGGTTCCTTCTTCACCCACCCCTTCCCCAAATCTTGGTGGAGTGAGCTGCCTTCTTTTTTATACTCCCCCTCCAATGGACTAACTTACCCCTCGCCCTCTATTCATTCCTCTCACCTGCTCCTGCAAATAAGCTCATCTCTCTCATCCCACTTTCTGGGCCACCTCCCCACCCCCACCCTTCTTAACCCTTTTCTATTCTCTCATTCCCCCCCTCAAATTAGCCTCTGCTCCCTGTGAGCTAATTGAAGTTTGCTAGTGCATAAATGCACCTGCTTGCTAGGTTTCTTCATGGTAATCTGCAGTGTATTTTCTGTTCAGCCCTGTAGTGCTCCTATCTTATTCCTCACAATGTATTAACTTCCTGTATTTTATTTTAACATATTTATTTGTAATCATGCTTAATACTATATGTAGTATGCCAGTGTCCCTGTATTGCATCTTTTTATTCGCTGCCATTTGACATCCCCTATATTTTTATTTCTAGGTTTAGTTTTGAACCATGCATCTTATCGTGTATCTCACTATGATCTTATTTTTTGATTGTCCCTTCTGAGGACACATCTGGAAATGAATTAACCACAGCTCAGAGTTTCTTCCAAGTCAGATATGTTAACTAAGCAACCTTTCTTTGGTTTTGAAACCTTAGGTTGGTGATGGAAATCCATTACGTTTGTGGAAGGTCTCGGTGGAAGTGGAGGCTCCACCTTCTGTTGTGCTAAACCGAGTACTGAGGGAGCGCCATCTTTGGGATGAGGATCTGTTGCAGTGGAAGGTTGTAGAGACACTGGATAAGCAGACTGAAATATTTCAGTTAGTCCTGAACAGCATGGCACCCCATCCCAGCAGGGATTTTGTCATCTTGAGGTAAGATGAGGACCTTTTTCAGGCATTTGTTGTAAATAAGGAGTTGGTAGGTAGCATTTGGGGGTGGGAAGGGGGAGCTAACTTGCAAAGTGAATGATTTGTTAGCCTTTAGCACTGCACATTGGGATCTGAATGTTGTCTCGGGGTCCTCCATGAAATGATTTTGGAAGGTATTGGTAATTTAGTGGACAGTAGTAGACTCAACACAGCCACTGTCTGTGGATTACACTGAACTGCTGATAATAAGAAATAGTTCAACCACCAGTGGTCTTCAGTCTCAGACTGGCAGGGCAGAAGTTAAGAAGGACATTAGGAAACATTTTCATCGAGCAGGTGGTGGACAAGAGGAACAGCCTGCACAGCACTGTGGTTAATGCAGAGGCCATAACTGGTTTGAAATCATGGTGGGACAACCTCAAGAGGACGCTAAGCAGAGGGAGGGTAAACACTGGTAGGACAGTATTGGAGAAGAGGTGGGGAAGGCTTAGAATAGGTAATAAGAGTTAGGGCTGAAAGACAGTCCACACTAGACTTAACGTCTTCTTCTGTGCTTGTGTTCTGTGTTTCTGTACCGTAATCTGCGAAGAGATAATGTGGTCTAAAAGAACAAAGAACTGTGAACTGGGAGATTCAGGCCAACAGCCCAGTTCTATCGTAGACTGACCTTGTGAATTTAGGCAAGCCACTTGACAGTGGTAACTACAGTAGTTACTATAAATGTATTTCTTTTTAGTACATAGTAATAGTTTACTAGTAACAGTAACAGATTACTTCCATGAAAAAGTAATAAGCCTCTTGTCCACTTTATGCTTTGGCCCTCTCAGCTGTAAACAGTAGAACCTCCTTTGTATCTCAGTTGGGCTATCGTAGGGAAAGGAATTATTTAGAAAGGGGATTTAGGTGATTGCTTTTCCTCAACAGGCCAAAGTAAAATGAGCATGAACGACAAATAACCCATTTGCCCTCAAAACGATGGGTCCCTTCAGGTCTGCAGTACTAGGGTACATTTGAGAACAGTTAAGGCAAAACAACACCATTCTCACCTGCAGCGATTAATGGAGAGTTTTGCCTTCCAGTCCCATCTACTCTTCACCACTAGCAAGTAGGAACAATGTAAAGAAGGAAAATACTGTACATTTTAATATCTGCAGTACATGGAAATACTGTGTAAATTTAAAGGACATACTGTAATAAAAATGTTGAGTTTCAGCCTGCCTAGTTGAAAAACATATCAGTTTCCTATTTACTTTTGTTTGGATCCAAGTGTTGTCATCATGTTACTGCCTTCAGCTTTGTGTAATTTCTTTATAGAATATTGGTTTTAAAATTATAATGATCATCACCTCTCATTTGAAAGTTGAAGATTTCAAGAATCTAGCTGGTGAGCATTAAAGTGACTCCCCAAATGCAGCAGTAATACAGCTGACTCTACATTTAATGTGCTTGTTAAAGTGTCCCTCACTGCAGCATATCTCATTATAGCAAATAAAGCAGTTGACTTCCATAGGCAGTGGTCAGAGGTGGGCCAGCTGTTTATTGGTAAAAAAGTAACAGACTATGAAAACTTTTTCACACATTCATATATACTGTACATGCATATCAGGGATGATTGGATATCTCAAAATCCCATCTATCAGCCCATTTTCAGATTCAGAGTATCCGAGCCCAAAATAAGGTTCTGATCTGAGTACTTCAACTTCCAATTTCAACCACAAATTTCAGATTTTGGAATCCAGATCTGGCCAGATCCGATCAGAATGTGATTGATTAGAATTTAGGATTTCCCAAAAGTAACTCAAAATCCTAATTTCTAACTTTTGGACTGGATTTCAATGTATCCAAACCCAAAAATGCGCTTAGTTTCTTTTTGTGCACAACCGGAATTCCTGTAGGAAATAAAATCTTGCCTCTAAAATTGAGACAATTGTGTTTAAGGAATAAGCCACAAGCAGATAAATATACCCTTGAAATCGATCGGGTACGGCAAACATTTACCTCACCAGCTCTATAGGTCTGTAGAGTGATTGTTTACATTTCCATATAGATTTTCATCCCCTCTATCTTCATGTTGGAATACCTTTCTCCAGCCATGCAACTACCCAACTGCATCTGCTGCTGACCTTGCTCCACTGCTGATACCCCACAATGTTGCCCCCGCAGTGGGTTCCTCAAATGAGGACTGTCCCCATGAGTCATGTTCCAGATTTGTGAAGCAAAGAGTTACTCTAATCAATACAGTCTTAAAACTGAACTCAGTCTGAGAAGGCAACATGGTGAAGTGACTAAAGCACTCATTTGCAGCTCCCCTGATAGCAAAATGGCAGTGCAACACAATGCTGTACAGGCGACCCAGGTTCAGAAGTGACCTTCAGTCCCGAGGCTGGCCAGCTTTGGATAGCTGCTGTACAGCACTGTGCCTTGGTCATGGAGGGTTGACAGCCTGTTCTGCCACTACAGTGACCCCTGTTGTTATGTGTAGGGATGTGATGTGCATGCACAAGGCCACCAAGCAGGCAATAATCATGTCAGGGGAAGAGAGAGACAACCCCCCCAAAAAAGGGAGAAAATCCCATGTCCATCTATGTGACAGTGTGGGTCCCTGGACTTACTTGAGTCCCAGTGCCTATGAACACTTATCTTAGTCCATGGAGTGGACTGCTGTGGGGGTCAGTCTGCCCTAGAGCTTCTGTCACTGAGGGGAAGCTGTGTAGGTAGTTGTAGGAGTGCTGGACTGGGGGGGGACTAGGGTCACCAGGGTCACTAGGGTCACCAGGTTTGGATTTCACCACTCCCTCTTCCTGACTGGTCATGTGACATTGAGCATATGAATAAACATCCCCTTGCTTTAGTCCTCCCAACTGTAAAATTGAATAGTAGCAGGATCCGGCTGAAAGCAACATATTGCATCTTACCATGGCTAACCTAGGAACATATGCTGTTAAAAAAAAAAGTTAGTAATTTTGTTTTATTTATCTTTCTGCTGCTGAACAGAACATGGAGGACAGACCTGCCAAAGGGAACTTGTGCTCTAGTGTCTGTTTCTGTGGAACATGAGGACACCCCACTGATTGGAGGAGTGAGAGCAGTCATACTGGACTCTCAGTATTTAATCGAACCATGTGGCTCCGGGAAATCCAGGTTGACAAACATCTGTAGGATAGACCTTAAGTAAGTACCGGCATGAGTTTTCCTATGCTGTATATACAACATGGTTACCAACATCAGCACAGTTTAGGTGAGATAAGCAAAATTACAGTAGTGAGATTAGAATGTGTATGACTACATTAATGAAAGTAATACATCATACAGTTTGTTGTTTTATTGAATCAGTTATTGTTGTTTAGTTAAAGTGAATCTTTTAATATACAACAAGAGTGGGGTAAAAATGACAAGATAAAAAAGATCTTAGCTAATGACATCAGTAACAGCAACAAAGCAAAAAACTGTTGTTGTCACTGTTGTCAAAATGGCTGTTTTTAAAGCTGCTGTCAACACAGCAGGATACTGAACCAATCAGACAGCAGCTTTCACAATGCTGATGACAGTGTGCCTAGTACAGCACTGAAGTAAGCTGTTAAAAAGTGTAGTACAATCATCAAACAAACTGCAGATTGAAAAGCTATAATAAATTGTAAACTACTGTTGTATATGTCAAATATACAATAGCCTGACTCAAAATAAGCAATTTATCATCACTTATGAGTGGGTAGGACTTTCATAACTCACTAGTGGCTCTGTCATTCGATGGTTATGGTAATGCCCCTTCACAAGTGAAAATAGACTGTATATTTTAAATCGGCCTGTTGTATATTCCCTATCTATTAAGCTTAAAAACTGAAATGAAAGCCTTTGCGATCACTGCATTCTCTACAACTGTTGCATAATGCATTGGCAAGCAGGAGATAGAAAGATATAGCAAAATTTTAGGTACTTGTGGAGTTTTTCTGCAGGCATTGAAGAGGTATACTAACCTATACTTCTACACATTTGGATTTACAACTTTTTGCAAGTCCTTTAAACAGGTGGCTAAGGCCAAATGCTGGTGCCCAATGCAAGAAAAAGACAAAGTTACCTACAAAAGTATTGGCTCACAGTCAGGAAACCACATTCAAACACCACAGTTTGTTGCAAGATAATTTATTCTCAATCTTGATCAGCAGCTGTACAGTACTACTACTACTGATCAAGATCAAGAATAAATTATCCTGCAACACACCTGTGGTGTTCGAGCATGGTCTGCTGACTGTGAGATAATACTTGTGTGAACTGTGACCATAGTGCTAACTTTCAGTTTTCATTAAAGTACAAAGGAGGCCCCTTCCACTTCCGTCCCAACATAATTGCCAAAGGAAACCAATAGTTGGATGCAGAAGCAAGGGATCAGCTTCAGTGATCGGTATCTTACTCAATGGACTCCTTCTCCTCCTTCTGCTCAGTCGTCCAGTCAGCAGATCACAGATCACAGTTGATCACAGAGGAGAGGTGTGGCCTCAGCTCTTTTGGTTCTCCCAACTCACAAGTGGCCCTCTGCACTGCAGGCCATAGCATTAAGGGCAGGAGCACAAAGGGTTTCACACTGTGGGTGTCAGCTGTGGAGTCAGCTGTCTGCTGGCCACACTGTCCAAGAATGTCCAATCTTGCCTCAGTACCTGAACCTGTTGCAACTGCATAAGGACTCTTGGACTCTTACACCTAGAAACATAGAAGTTGATGGCAGATAAGGACTGCAAGGCCCATCCAGTCTGCCCATTTTTTCTACCTTATGAATGTGCCATAGGCCTTTACTCTGTCAATGGACTATCTATTCATACTCATCTGTATTGCTTCCTTATCTCATGCCTGTTTAAAGCCCTGCACTGTATTCATATCCACCACTTCCTGAGGAAGGTCATTCCATGCATCCACCACCCTTTCTGTGAAAAAGAACTTCCTCGCAGTACTCCTTAATTGGCCTCCCTTTAATCTCACGCTGTGTCCTCTTGTCCTGCTATTTTTCTTATATTGAACCATGTTAGACTCTTTCACCTTGTTAATGACCTTAAGATGTTTGAACGTTTTGATCATATCACCTTTCTCCCTCCTTTACTCTAGGGTATACATATTCAGTTCCGTTAATCTGTCCTCATATGTTTTCTGATGCGGTCCCTGCACCACTTTGGTTGCCCTTCTCTGGACTGCCTCCATTTTGTTAATGTCCTTGTGCAGGTGCGGCCTCCCATACTGCATGCAGTACTCCAGATGGCGCCTAAACAGTGTCTTGTAAAGAGGGATTATTACCTCCCTCTTATGACTCTTGATACTCCTACTAATTTTATTTTATTTATTTATTTAGTTGTTTTTTTTTTGTTTTGTTTTTTTTGTTTACCAGGTAAATGCACTAGCCATAGCAATGACTATTTTCAGGCACGACCCGGGAGGGTATGGTACAAACAGAGCAGGTACACATAGCAAATACAAGTTTTGACATAACTGAAACACTTGAATTACAAGTTTTGACATAATTGAAACACTTGAATTACAAGTTTTGACATAATTGAAACACTTGAAATACAGTGTAAGTATAAACAAAATAGACAATTTGATAACAGAGTAAAAGTAGCTAAAGATACTGTAACAGTGTTATTATACACCTCAATATCCCTCTAGCCTTACCTACTGCTTTAGTGGTCTGCTTGGATGATTTCAGGTCATCTGTGATGATGATGCTCAAGTCTTTTTCTTCCCTTGTGATTGCCAGCAACTTCCCTCCCAACCTATAGGTAGCTTCAGAGTTTCTCTTCCCTATGTGCATGATCTTGCACTTCTTTGCGTTAAATCCCAAATTGCCACTCTTCTGACCATTTTTCCAGTTTTTCAGATCTCTTCTCATTCTGCCCACCCCATCTGGATCATCCACTCTTTTGCAAATCTTGGTGTAATCTGCAAACAGGCAAAACTTACCTTCCAGTCCATTTGCAATGTCACTGATGAAGATATTGAAGAGGACTGGTCCCAGGACTGATCCCTGAGGTATTCCACTTGTGACTTGCATCTCTTCTGACTGTATACAGATTTACCACTACTCTCTGTCAACTGCCCGCCAACCAGTTTGCCACCAAGTTGACCAATCTCTGACTCTCCCCGAGCCTACCCAGCTTATTAATCAATCTTCTGTGTGAAACAGTATCGAAAGCTTTGCTGAAGTCAAGGTAGGAGACATCAACTGCACACCCTTGGTCCACCACTCTGGTTACCCAGTCAAAGAAATCTATGAGATTAGTTTGACAGGACCTTCCTGTTGTAAATCCATGCTGTCTTGGATACTGTGCCCCTGTGGATTCCAGGTGTTGCACTGTCCTTTCCTTAAGGAGTGCCTCCATAATCTTGTCCACTACTGAGGTAAGACTGACTTGCCTGTAGTTCCCTGCCTCCTCCCTGCTGCCATTCTTGTGAAGCAGGATCACATGAGCCCTTCTCCAGTCTTCTGAGACCTCTCCTGTGCTTAGAGACTCACTAAACAGTTTTGCTAATGGCTCTGCTGGTTCCACCCTTAGCTCCTTTAGTACCCTGGGATGTTTGCCATCAGGCCCCATTGCCTTGTCCACAGTGAGCTTAGCGAACTCTTGTAGGACCCTTTCTTTTGTGAAGGGACTTGTGCACACCTCCCTTCCCCTTGTGTCCATGGTTGTAAGCTGTGGGCCCTGCCCACCTTCTCCTCAGTAAATACTGAGCAGAAGTATCTATTTAGGATAGATGCTTTTCCTTTGTCCTAGTCCACACACTCCCCCTTATCCCCTTCGATCTTAGCAATACACCCTCTGGACTTTCTCCTTTCACTAATGTGTCTATAGAAAGTCTTGTGTCCTTCTTTTACTGTTTGCACTAGTGTTTCCTCTGTTTAGGCCTTTGCCTGCCTTACTGCCTTCCCTGCTTCCCTTAGGGAGTTTGGTATGCCTCCCTATCTTCGTCCTGCTGCGTTCCCTTATATTTCTGAAGGCCAACCTTTTGGTTCTGATCTTTTCTGATACTATTTTTGAGAAAGTGGTTTCCTCCTTCTTTTGCTCTTGCTTTTCTTTCTCCCTAACACAATGGGATGTTGCTTCAAGTATTGCATCCTTGATGCTTGCTCACTTTGCCTGTACCTCCTCACCTGTATTCATCTTGCCAAGGATAGCTTAACTCTGTTGGCCATTTTGTCAAAGTCAGCTCCTCTGAAGTCCCATATTTTTGCTTTAGAATGGGATGATTTAGTTATAGTGGCCAAATTGAACCATACCATGTGATGGTCATTGTCCTCCAGGTGACCTTCTACCTGGAGATCTGTGATCCTTTCCCCATTAGTCAGTACTAGATCCAGGATAGCCTTGTCTCTTGTGGGTTGTTGTACCAATTGTTTGAGGCCCTCCCCCAGCAGGGAATCCACTATGTGTCTAGTTCTGGCTGATGTTCCTGCTGGTATTGACCAATCTGTATCTGGCATGTTGAATTCTCCCATTATCAGAACCTCCTCTTTAGCTGTCATGATTTGAGTAACTTCTAACAGTACTATGTCTGTGTCCTCCCCCTGGTCTGGAGGCCTGTGGACAACCCCAGTTCGTATAGTAGTCCCATTTCCTGTTTCCAGGGTGATCCACAGTTCTTCTGGCTCCTTAAGTGTATTCTGAATTTCTGTTGCTTTAATATTTTACATAGAAACATAGAAACATAGAAGTTGATGGCAGATAAGGACCGCAAGGCCCATCCAGTCTGCCCATTTCTTTTTCTACCTTATAAATGTGCCATCGGCCTTTGCTCTGTCAGTGACCTATCTATTCATAGTCATTTGTATTGCTCCCTTATGCCTATCCCATGCCTGTTTGAAGCCCTGCACTGTATTCATAGCACCACTTCTTGTGGTAAGCCATTCCATGCATCTACCACCCTTTCTGTGAAAACAATTTCTCACATTCCCCTTAATCGGCCTCCTCTAATCTCATGCTGTGTCCTCTTGTCCTGCTATTTTTCTTATATTTAAACATGTTAGACTCTTTCACCTTGTTTATGCCCTTAGGTGTTTAAATGTCTCGATCATATCACCCTCTCCCTCCTTTGCTCAAGGGTATAGATATTGAGCTCCGTTAATCTGTCCTCATATGTCTTCTGATGCAGTCCCTGCACCATTTGGTTGCCTTCTCTGGACTGCCTCAATTTGGTTAATGTCCTTGGCAGATGTGGCCTCCAATACTGCGAGTACTCCAGATGGGCTAACCAATGTCTTGTACAGAGGATTATTACCTCCCTCTTCGACTTGTGATACCCTACTAATACACCCTAACACCCCCTAGCCTTACCTACTGCTTTAGAGGTCTGCTTGATGATTTTAGGTCATCAGTGATGATGATGCCCAAGTCTCTTTCTTCCTTTGTGACTGCTAGCAACTCCTCCCAGCCTATAAGTGGCTTCAGGGTTTCTCTTCCCTATGTGCATGATTTTGCACTTCTTTGCATTAAATCCCAGTTGCCACTCTTCTGACCATTCTGCTAGTTTATCCAGATCTCTTCTCATTCTGCCCACCCATCTGGATCATCTACTCTGTTGCAGATCTTGGTGTCATCTGCAAACAGACAAGCCCTTACCCTCTAGTCCATCTGTGAGGTCACTAATGAAGATGTTGAATAGGACTGGCCCAGGACTGATCCCTGAGGTACCCCACTTGTGACTTGCATCTCTTCTGACTGTATACCATTTACCACCACTCTGTTTTCTGCCAGTCAACCAGTTTGCCACCCAGTTGACCAACTTCTGACCCACCCTGAGCCTTACCTAGCTTATTTATCAATCTTCTAGTGGAACAGTGTCAAAAGCTTTGCTGAAGTCAAGGTAGGCGACATCAACTGCTCCCCTGGTCCACCACTTGGTTATCCAGTCAAAGAAATCTATGAGATTAGTTTGACAGGACCTTCCTTTGTAAACCCATGCTGTCTTGGATCCCAGCCCTATGGATTCCAGGTGTTGCACTATCCTTTCCTTAAGGGTGCCTCCATAATCTGCCCACTACTGAGGTAAGACTGACCGTTCTGTAGTTCCCCGCCTCCTCCCTGCTACCACTCTTGTGGAGTGGGATCACATGAGCCCTTCTCCAGTCTTCTGGAACGTCTCTGTGCTCAGAGACTCACTAAACAATTCTGCTAATGGCTCTGCTAGTTCCTCCTTTAGCTCCTTAAGTACCCTGGGATGTATGCCATCAGGTCCCATTGCCTTATCCACCCTGAGCTTAGCAAGCTCTTGTAGGACCCTTTCTTTGTGAAGGAGTAGTGCTCACCTCCCTCCCCTGTGTCCATGATGCTGAGCTGTGGGCCCTGCCCTACCTTCTCTTCAGTAAATACTGAGCAAAAGTATCTATTTAGGATAGATGCCTTTACAGGGTCCTCCTCCTACATGCTCCTTTTCTCCATTAAGCTTAGCAATACCTCTCTGGACTTTCTCCTTTCACTAATGTATCTATAGAAAGTCTTGTCACCTTCTTTACTGTTCGTCTAGTGTTTCCTCAGTTTGGGACTTTGCCTGCCTTACTGCCTTACCTGCTTCCTTAGGCAGTTTGGTATGCCTCCCTATCTTCATCCCGCTGTGTTCCCTTATATTTTCTGAAGGCCAGCCTTTTGGCTCTGACCTTTTCTGCTACTGTATTTGAGAACCAAAGTGGTTTCCTTCTTCTTTGCACTTCCTTTTCTGTCTAACACAATGGGATGTTGCTTCAAGTATTGTATCCTTAATGCTTGCCCACTTTGCCTGTACCTCCTCACCTGTGTTTCTTTTGCCAGGGCTAGCTTAACTCTGTTAGCCATCTTATCAAAGTCAGCCCTCTGAAGTCCCATATTTTTGCCTTGGAATGGGATGATTTAGATGTAGTAGCCAAATTGAACCATACCATGTGATGGTCACTGGCTCCCAGGTGACCTTCTACCTGGAGATCTGTGATCCCTTCTTTGTTAGTCAGTACTAGATCTAGGATAGCCCTGTCTCTTGTGGGTTGCTGTACCAGTTGTTTGAGGCCCCTCCCCTGCAGGGAATCCACTATGAGTCTAGTTCTGGCAGATGTTCCTGCTGGTATTGACCAATCTGTATCTGGCATGTTGAAGTCTCCATTATCAGAACCTCCCTTTAGCTGTCATGTTTTGTATATCTTCTAACAGTAATGTGTCTATGTCCTCCCTCTGGTCTGGGGCCTGTAGACAACCCCAGTTCTTATGGCTGTCCCATTTCCTGTTTCCAGGGTGACCTACAGTTCTTCTGGCTCTTTATGTGTATTCTGAATTTCTGTAGCTTTGATATTTTCATTAACATACAGGGCCACTCCTCCCCTTTTGCACCTCGGTCTCTTCTGAACAATACATAGCCAGGTACTGAAGTCTCCCAAGTGTGGTTACTGGTAAACCACGTCTCGCTAATTGCTACTATGTCCAGTTTAGCCTCTGACATTATTGCCTGCAGGTCTGGGATCTTATTTCCCAGGCTGTGAGCATTTGTGTACATGATTTTCCATTGGCCAGATTTTGGTGTGTTAGTTGTTGGGTGAAGTTTGGCATTACCCTGTGCATCGTATGGGAGACAAACCTTTTTCTTACCTGGTGATGCAAATGAGCGGCAAACACGCTGAATTCCTGTTTGACCACTAGCTGAGGGAGGGTGTTCTTCCCATTCGACGTATGGGGTGCTGCACCCTCCCCATTTGCTAGTTTAAATTATTCTGCAAAGACGCCAAACTTCTGCCCCAATGCACTGACTCTCTTTAGTCAGATGCAGTCCATCAAATTTAAAGAACTTTCGCTCCCAGAACTGTTGCCAGTTCCTCACAAATCTGTGTCCTTTTCCTGGCACCAGTCCTTGAGCCACGTGTTTAGCTCCCCTATCTCCCCTTCTCTGACCTTCCGTCCATCTGCTCCTTCTTCCAGACTGGCAGGATCTCAGAGAAGGAGATGCCGACGAAATAGATGATAGTTTGTCACCCAGCCTAGTCAGGTGTCCTTGGTCTCCACAACTGACCGGCTGGCAAGATCATTAGTCCCTGTGTGTAGTAGGACATCAATGTTTTCTCCTGCTTTGTGAACAATTTTAGTAATCGTCAGTGTCTCTCCATGCTGATATACCTGGGAGACATCTGACCATCACCCTGGCTGGAGATGGGTATCAACTCCCGAATCATGGAGTCTCCTATGATCAGAAGTTTTTGGATTTCCTTTGTGCTTGTTTAGTTTTGGTTCCTGATTTGGGTGAGTATTGTTGTGCTAGCTCCTGTGCCGCAGTGTCCTGCTCTGCAGTGTCTTCTGCCTCTTTATTTGATTTCAGAGATAGAGGCAGATACCTGTTTGTAGTGTTTATATGTTTTTTGGAGGTAATGTGTTGGAGAGCAGAGAGTGATGGGGCACCTGATTTGCTCCTCCTAACCACCTGCCAACCTCCTGGACCAACTACCCTCTGCGGTCGAGGTTTTTCTGTTGGATGCTGGGGAAATGGCGGGTGGTTCTTATAATGTATTTCCTCTTCAATATGAAATTTGAGGCGTGCAATCTCTGCCCATGCTGCCCGGAGCTGAGACCTAAGATCTCCAAAGGCCCAGCATGTAGGACAGTGTCCTAAATCCTGTAAGACTGTCCTTCTGAAAATTGTTCCACAGTACCTGCAGTTAATGAAATCCATTCCAAATAAGTTGCTGGGTTTGTAACCTAGTCAGAGTAATTAGAAGGAAAAAAATGCAAGTAATGGTTTAATTGTGCTTTGTTTAACTTGTTATAACAAGTTAAATTACTAGTGCCCTGTAAATGAGATCACCTTGTGGAGGCCCACTGATCTGCCCCTTCCTGCTCTGCCACAGGAAATGTCACAACTGTGGTACCCTATAAAAGGAGTGTAGCGTGGGGTGGTTGGGGATGGGGGTTGGTGGCTGGGCCCTTCCCCTGCCTAAAAAGAAGAACCACGGACTAAAGAACAAGGAGGTAAGAGCAGAAACAATCAGTCAACAACAAATGCAGTAACCCTGAAAGCTTATCCTAATGTTAGATAAAACTGTAAAACCTGTAAAGCACCACCTGTAATAATTTCAGAGAAGATATACCCTGTAAGAAACACTTTGCTCCAGAGAAAATAAAGCAGTAACAGAAGATATACCTTGCAAAAGACAATTTGAATCAGAAGATTACAGCAGTAATCTGTTAGCACACACCTGTAGGCACATCTTGTAATAATGCAGAAGAAGGTATACCAGCAACAAATAATTTGAATCAGAGAAAAATAAAGCAATGAAATGTTAGCAACAAACAGTAGCAATCCCTGTGAGTAAAAAAATAAAAACACCACCACACAGTAAATCTGCTTAGCCAAACTAAGTCTTAATCCTTCTCCCTTGCTCTGGTAAGTTTCTCTACTCTGCCTTTCAAGCAGTCTTAGAAGGAAAGAGCTCAGGTGAAGCTAGGTGCCTTGGCCAGCAAACCAAGTCTTCTACCTCAGTGGTCATTTTTATTGACATAAATGGCCACTCCGCCCCACCCTCCCTTTTTGCAACTCAGTCTCTTCTGAACAGTACATAGCCGGGTACTGAAATCTCCCAAGTGTGGTTACTGGTGAACCATGTCTCACTAATGGCTACTGTGTCCAGTTTAGCCTCTGCCATTGTTGTCTCCAGGTCTGGGATCTTGTTTCCCAGACTGCGGGCATTTGTGTACATGATTTTCCATTGGCCAGATTTTGGTATGTTAGTTGTTGGGTGAGGTCTGGTGTTTCCCCTGCACATCGTAGGAGGAGCCAGACATTCATTCTTACCTGGTGATGCAAATGAACTACAAACATGCTGAACTCCTGTTTGATCACTAATTGGGGGGGGGAAGGGCATTTTTCCTGTTCGAAAGTATCGGGTGCCGCACCCCTCTCCCCTGTTGCTAGTTGAAACATTCTGCAAAGACATCAAACTTCTGCCCCAATGCACTGACTCCCTCCTACCCATATGTAAGTTGCTCATCTATCACCACTACTGATTATGATGCATTTATATCTGCCTGTTTTACTTTTGCATTGCTAGATGTCCCTTGCTGCTGCCTATGAGCCTGGGACTGTTTTCTCTTAATAATTAACCACTGGTTATACATGCTGTCTTGTGATGCAACTCATAGAAGCACTAGGGCTTACTTGTTAGTTTAATAAGGGCATATAAACAGTTTACCCAGGTTGCTGTCTTGCAATTATCCTGCTGCCTGTTAACCTTTTACATTGCATCTCCCTAGCTGAGGGTTTCTTAACATGCTAAGGAACTAGTTTTACCTATCCAAACAAATAACTAATCTTCAAGTTATGATATATGTTGAGCGCTGTCTTGCATATCATTTTTGCTGCCTACTATCTGCTACACTACAGCTCCCTATGTGGGGTCTGCTGACGTGACAATGGGCTAGTTGCTACCTATCTCAACAAATCTGAAGGGACTGATCTCCCTGCTACCCTGTGGAACTGTTACTATGGAACTTGTACTTGGTCCCTCTCTGGGTGCCCTATGTGTCTCAGTTTTTAATCTCAAGGTTTTTGTGCAGTGCATTATTACATCTCATTTCACAGTGTTTCTGTTTTTGGGTATGCAACCACACTACTCATATGGCAGGCCCTTTGATCTTTACCCAACCTCATGGTCCAGCAGTCTCCCTCATCAGCCCACACCCATGGCAACCAATTCATCATTTCCAGCATGTTGTGCAACAATGTAAATAAACTTCTCACACCTGGGCCACTTCACCATCACCTTGTTTCACCGCTGGTTCAGCACAATATGGACAAGCTGTACCTTCCTTGTAATGCTGTACATTGTGCCCTATACATGTTTTCCCTGTTGCCGGCATTCCTTCATTTTGCACTTACTGGTGACATTGCCCCAAACCACCAGTCTATGCCCATACTCACCTTAACCTTGGACCTCTTTATTTATTTTATTTAAAGAGATTAACCAAGAAAGACATACTGAGCTGTAAAGCTCGTTTCTAGATGCACCCTGGGGTAGGGAGTAAGGGATGAATGCAAACATATCGAAGCATAGTGATACAAAAATACACTACATGTACAATAATATACAATAATAATTAGTCAAGTGATAATAATGCAGGATTAAAACAATCAGAAGAAAAATATACCTGGCACTCACAAGGCTGTAACATCCGTAATACTGGGTAGAGTAGGTGGGTGAAGCAAGAAAAGGAGAGGGAGAGACAGAGGGAGGGCAAAGGGTGAAGTAGAGGAGGAGAAGTAGAGAGATGAAGGGATGCAAAATAGGGTTACAAAGTAAGGGAGTGATGGAAGGGAGTGGAGTGTGGTATAAGAGAAGGGGAGTGGAATGGGTGGAAGGGAATTAAAGGAAATAGGAGTGAGTGAGAAAAAGGGTGGAAGTGGGAGTTGAAGGAAGTGGAGGGAGAAGAGAGATGAAGGGGATGAAGGGGGATGAAGGGGGGTTAGGTGTAGGGTGGTGAAAAGAGTAAAAAAAAAACAGATTTAAAGGTTGCCCATTTAAATATCCATAGCCTACTTACTAACAAAGTGGAATTAATGGTCTGGGCCAACAACTACCAACCTGTCATCCTCAGCCTAACTGAGACATGGCTTAAACTCACTACAGATGACTTGGTTTACTCCCTTCTGGGTTACAACAGTATTAGGCTAGATGGCCCAGGTAAAATATGTGTTGGTGACTTACTTGTCTATTATAAATCCCACCTGAATGTCTCTTTGCTTCTGGCCGCCTGTCCAGCTGAATCACCTACTAAGTGCTTACACACTATGCTTCTCCTGGGGAACACCACGAAAATCCACCTCATGCGGGTGTATAGTCCTCCCATTTTGGCCTTAACAGCCTGACCAACCCCTTACTCATGCTAGAAGATCAGTGAGGTCAAATGAGGCTCTTATCATGGGAGAACCTAGTGTAAATTGGCTTGGGTCAAACTGCAGCCTCTTTGAGAACATGCTATCTGAGCTTGACCTCACTCAAATCCTATCTAACCTGACCTGTCCAGACTGTCCTGGGGGGGCTCCCACATACTTATTGACTAGACCATGTCAAACAGGCCTAGTAGAATCCTGCAAGCTAGTGTGCTTCCTGACACCATCTCAGACCACTCCCCAGTCTACTGCGTCTGGAAAATTACCCTGCCTAAAATGTCACCCAAAGTTATAAGCCTCTGAGACTAATTGAAGTTTGACCCAAAGCTCTTCCTTTCAGACTTTGTGAACACCGATTAGTCCTCTGTCTACTCCTTCCCCTTTGTAACCCCTTCCCTGGCTGCTTTCACCCAGGCCTTTGTCTCTTGTCAGAAGTCTCATGCCCCCTTTATCAGAAGGAGGGTAAAAAGAGCAGCAGCAAAATGACTCCATGGCAACCTTCTTAAACATTTCAAGCAGAGAAACAGAAAGTGGTACTGTTATAAGACATCCCAACCACTCTCTGACCTACATTAGTTACAGAAGGTTGTGAAACATTTGCAAGCATAAAATCCACACTGCCAAATGTTTTTTTCTGCCATGAAGCCCTGCATGCTTCTACAAAATATTGTAGGTCTTTCTGAAGAAATATCAGGGGCCTGGTAAGAAGCTCCTCTAAGCAGCATCCTTGTGACATACTGGTAGGCAGAGTACACCGCAACAATGCAAAGACAATTGCTGATGCTTTCAATTGAGAATTCATGGACCTTACAGTTTTCACCTCCCAGTTCCCAGGTGGACTCCACTGGCAGCTCTCACCCCCTGATCCCTCCTCATGCCACCCTCCTTTTACCTCAAGGTGGTGACGATCAATGTCATCCTCAAGCTAACTAGCATCTCTCCATATATGAGTGCTGGTTTTGCTGGCCTTGAACCTAAACTACTGAGAGTTGGTGCCCCCATCACAGACCCTGAGGTCAAGCACATTTTTAACCTCTCGTTAATGTCTGTCACTGTTCCTGACAGCTAGAATATTGCCAGGGTTGTCTCTGTCTCAAAGGCTGGGGACATGAGATGTCTTGAAATCATCAACCTACTGTTATACGCCCTGTTCTTTGCAAGCTACTTGAGCATGCTTTGGCTGGCCGACTTACTGAACACCTCTACACCCATGATATCTTAACATCTGAGCAGTGTGGTTTCCACAAGGGCCATAGCACCACCACTGATCTCACAATTGTGGCCACCAACATTAAATTGGCCATTGATCAGGGACAGCTCACTGGGGGCATTTTTTGTTGATCTGTCTAAGGCCTTTGATTTGGTTGACCACAGTCTCATGTGTGCCAAATTGCATGGCATGGGCTTTTCCACACATGCTGTCACATGGTTCAGGAACTAACTGTCAGATCAACAAGTGGTCAAGTTCAATGGCTCCATCTTTGAGTTAGTCCCTGTTAAACTTGCCCCCCCCTCCATAATTCTTGGGCCTATTCTCTTTTCCCTGTTTCTATTCTCTTTTCACTGTTTACAAACAGCTTCCATACCATCACCGCTTCTTGCAGCACCACATTGTGTGCAGATGACCTGATGCTCCTCTACAGGTCAAAGAATGTAAATGTTATCAGCTCCCATCTTACAGAGGACTTCTACAAACTGCAAGTTTTGCATATCAAAAACAAGTTAGTAATGAACACTTAAAAGACTCAAACCATGTTTCTCGGGATGGAGTGATCAGACTGAAAGAAATGTCGTCCCACAGATTTTTCAGTCTTTTTCATTTTAATAGCATGTCTGTGTGAGTTCAAACGGGTTTGAAGAGGTTGTCCAGTCTACCACACATAAACTGTTTGAATGTAATAAACAACATTCTGAGATGCTCATGTATAATTCCCCAGCATGTTGAATTGCTTGTTTTGGGGGCGGTGCTGATAAAATGTGAAAGGGATATGTGCCCACGTCTTATATCCGGAATGATTGCAGGGTCTCATGCCACCTAGTGTTCTGTTGTTTATGTCTGGTATAAGTTTGCTCCTGACAATCAGGTTAGATAGATTAGGTGGTTGTAAAAAGACAGGAAAGGTAGTTCTTGGAAGATACATTTCAAGGTGTCATCCTCACTAAATATTGGTTGGAAGTCCATAATAATTATACGTAGTGGGTCCAGATCAGGCTTGCGTGTGACAACCAAGGGTATTCTGGTGGTAGTAGCCTGTTCTTTGTATTGTAGTAGTTGTTCTCTTGGTTATCTGTGTAGCGTGCTTCTTTTATAATTACGTCATTGGTCTGTGGCATTCATGTGTAAAATGTGTCAGTACTGTTTTTTTTTAAAGAAAGCTTTTCTAAGATAACTGCCATTTCTCTTTTGAAAAAGGACATTGTAGGTTTGAAAACTTAAGGATTTTCTGTAAATCTTTGTTGGTCTATTAAAATGTATCAAATCACCTAGTTTATGCTACTTGAAATGTGGGACAAATCTTCCAACATGGAGATATAAATTTAAAACAAAGTGAAGACCAGTGCCTTTATTTCTATAAAAAAAAAACTGAGGGAACAGGGAAGACATTAACTGTGTTAGTGTGTGAATTATTGTCCAAAGACATGTGTGCATGTTTGAGGGTATGTGCATGCCTGTCTGAGGATATGTATGTATCTAATGGTGTGTGCATGTACTTGGCTGAAAGTGTGTGTACAATATGTGGATCTCTGAGTGTATGTGTTGTGTTGAAGCCACACATTATTTTTATATTCTTTATCATGTTAATGCATTAACAGCCATTTTGACTCTGACCAGAGTTTGTTACCATTACACAGTAGCTTCCTTTGGATACTGTACTGCACCATACAGTGAGCACTGCCACCTAGTGGCTCCTTTATAGTACAGTCGTCCAATGGCATCCCAGATTACTCTCTACTCTGTATACTATAGCCCCATCTCTTGTTATTTCCCTTATATGTTGTATACAGTAGCAGTCACTTATAACTTCCAAATATCTTTTATCATATGATGTAGTTGCTACGTGTGCCTCCCATTTAATATCACTGTAAAGTCACATCTCCCATAACTCTTTCCTTAGTAAGCTCTTTATTTATTTCTTTGTCCCTTGCCACATCCTGGTCTGGTGGCCAATAGCAAAACACTAGTAAAAAGCCTTTAACCTTTTTGCTGTTACCAAGATTGATTCAGTATTGTTTTCTTGCATCTTTATCCCATCTGTCACCAATATCTTGTAGTCATCTTTGAAATTAGGGAGACAATATAGCCAAGAAGTTAAAGCACCAAGCTATGAGTTTGGAGACCCAGTAGACAATGTTTTGAAACCTACAACCAACACTTGTACGACCCTGAGCAAGTTACCTCCCTGTGCTCCTGTAACACACCTGGAAATGACCTTTGGCTCAGTGTGCCTTATCTAGCCAAGAATTCTAAACGAAAAATACTGAAAAAAAAATGTCCACCCAATCCCTCTCTTCTCCCTATTCTATCTTCCCTGAAAAGTCTGTCTCTCTCAGTTTCCACCAACCAGTTATCATTCTGTATCCACCATGCAGGACAGGCCTGAGGTACCTTCAGTCCCAGCGATTGCTAGAGGGTCATAGGAGCCCCTAGACAAAAAATGTGCAGGTCACAGTCTTTCAGATTTCTTGTTCATTTTAATTCATGCATGTAATTCCCTGTTTACTACTGAAAAATCACACAAGGGACATCATTTGGCTGGGCAGATCCTTCAAACTGTGCATTATAATGCCATAAGATACTGACTAAGGTACATTAAAGGGCCCCAATGACTAACCCTGCTGGGGGCCCACAGAAAGATAAGGCCTGCTCTGCCACCATGCCTCAGTTATCCCCCACAACAGCTGCACTGCCTGAGCAATCACTGCCTCAGACTGTGCCATTTTGATATTTAGGCATCTAGCTTTAAACTTCCAAAGCATTTCCAGTGTTTGTATTATTTGTGATCCCTCCACAGCTACTGGCTGCACAGCTTTTTGCAGTTGTGGCATAAGCTTGGAGATGTCATACGTGCACTACAAGGTTAAACAATCCACATTAGAGTTTGTTTGCAGATTCCTTTGATAATTTCACAACAATTTATTGTTAACCCTAGCAACAGCCGTTAAACATGTATTTTTTTGAACTGCATCAGTTGGCTGCAATAAAGTCTGTTTACATACATACATAATAAAGTATAAGCAATCAGATACATAAAACATGTGCACTTGAGATATTGGTACTCCAGCACCCTAGTAAAGCCTCTTTTTGACGGGGGGGGGGATAAAATGGCTGTCTGGTCAGAGCTGCTGTGACATAACTAGAATTGTAACTCGTCTAAATTCTGGTGATGTCCCTAGAAAGTCTGAGAAAGCATGCATCTCCCCAGAAAAGTTTCTAAACTTCGCAAGAGCAACTAATTTGCTTTTGCAAATGGTTTGACCATCTGGCCCTGGTTCTGTAAACAGAAAGTAAGGTGTAGGTAAGGATAAAGGCAATGTTTTTTATGACTTCCTCTTTAAAATGCAGGCCTAATGTGAATTCTTATTTAGCAGTATGATTCTATCATTCTGCTAAACAATCTTGTGGGGGGCATACCTCTCCCTTGTTCTCACTGAGAGGGACAGCTCTCATTTTACTGCATGAGGAATGTGTTGCCTACTGAGATTCTGAACAGTAATTCACATTAATTGTTCATTCTGTATTAGAAGCAAACAAGATTAAAACCACAGACCAAATCTTTTCAAATGGTATGGCAAGATATTGGTAACAGAATCATGATGTTGTAAAATTCATATTACATAGTTTACTGAGTTTTAAGCTATACAATAAAGTAAAATATACATAATGGTGAAGGGGATAGGGCATGGCTTGTCATTTGGAGAGAGGAGAAAGAAGGCTAGCTACAGGAGCTTGCTTTTGAGAAGTGGGAGAGTAAAAGTGGTTTTAGAGAATGTAGGGTAGAAGAAAGATGGATGCACTCTTTCAAACCAATTTTACTCTCACACTTCTCAAAATCATGCTCCTGCGGCTAGCCTTCTTTCTCATCTCTCCACATTATAACCCATGCCCTATCACCTTCACCATTATATATGACCGACTAACATTATAACATACCAAAAGCATGGGTGAAAAGTAGGTTTTAGAAGAGGTTTTTTTTTTTTTTTTGTAATTAAGAAACTGCTTGACTCTCTATCAATAAAACATTCTAAAATCTGGATACCATAGCTGAAAATGATTTTAATTTTGAAGGGGGAAGGCCTGCAAACTCAATACCCCAGAATACAATTGCAAGTGGTAGTATAGGGGCTCAGAAGTTCACAAACATAGATGAGACCCAGCCTGTGCAGGGTTTGAAATGCCAGCTAACTGATAGCCTGTCACCAATGTGCTCCTGAAGGCACGTATCTGGGCATGCAGCTCCGAACCCTAGGGAGATCCACATGGGGGCCGCACTCACAAACACTGGCCCCCGCCTGGCTTTCATATGCAGCCCTGCACCCCTGGTGCACAGGTCCACAGGGGGCAGGTAGGTGCAGAGCAGCAGATCTGGGTTGGCAGCCAATCGACACCCTGGGCAGGGTCCCACAGTGGATCCCTTGTGCCCGTGGGGCACCATGATGTTGGCTATTGCACAGAGCAATGACCATGATGTTGAGGGGGGGGTTTGCCAGAAGACTGCCCCTGAACACCTGGTGTGCCCCGACAGCAGGGGCATCCCTATATTGGAGGGGCAATGCGCCCTGCTGTGACTGCAGTGGCTGGTGGCTTCTTCCCCAGGGGCATGTTATCAGCTGCTTGGGGTTATGGCTGCCCCGAGGATGCATTGCTGCTGTCCGCCATGTGAAGCACTCCGCGGCTTTGAGAATCATGTGGAGTGCTGGCACAGCCTTTGCCCCACCACTCAGCCCATCCTGGCATGAAGCTGTGCACTCGGCTGGGGAATCAGGTGCATAAGGGGCTCGTACTTCACTTGTGAATGCAAGAGGCTAGCAGGTGTAGAGTGGGCTATGCGCTGGGGATGTGCAGCGTGTATCCCACTCTGCACCTTTGTGAATAGGCCCCGTAGTTTGCTGAGCGCTGGAATAATGTGCTCCGACATCCCAGCAGATGTCAGAAGCCTGGCCACTGTTTTCTGCACTAGCTGCAAGCTGCTGAGTTAAACTTGACTTTTTATTCATATTGGTATATAGGGCCTCAAAGTTCGGCCTCAGTGCTCCATCTCTCACCCACCACAGCTCTCTCTCTCTCTCTGTATGCTAATATCACTTTCCCCTCCCTAGAGGTCTGGTGTCTGTCACACTGTCCCACTTTCCTGGCCAAATAGTGGCTTGCCACTGTTCCCACTTATTGTAGCTCTCCTTAACCCTGCCATTTCTTCCTCCTATTCCCGTGTTTCTTCCACACCTCTCACATTAAATCTGTAGCAGGCCAGTCTGCTTTCTCTATCCACCTTTCAACACTGTGGAACAACCTTGCGGGTGCACATCGGTGAATAGGCCCCGATATTGGCTATCAATTAACTGCCATTTCAAACCCTGCACAGGCTGGGTCTCATCTATGTCTGTGAACTTCTGAGCCCCTATACTACCACTTACAGTTGTGTTCTGGGGTATTGATATTGCAGGCCTTCCCCCTTCAAGATTAAAATCATCAGGCAACCACTCATTTTCAGCTATGGTATCCAGATTTTGGAATGTTTTATTGATAGAGATTCAAGCAGTTTCCTTAATTACAAAAAAAACAAACAAAAAAAAAAGACTTCTAAAACCTACTTTTCACCCATGCTTTTGGGGTGTTATAATGTTAGTCAGGTATTCAGAGTGCTATATTTTCCAAGTATTTTGCAGATGAATTGGTTTATATACTGTAATTTATTTAAATTTTTAGATGTTATTGTTTATGTGCAATTGGGATGGGCATGGTATAAATTAAATGAATGATTAAAAAAAAGTGAATCACTCCACAGTTGAGGTAATGACCCATCTTAAAGTGACTCACTCTGTTTGGTAGATCAGTGATATTCTGTATGAAGCAGGGAACATTAATAGTAGTCTTTAGAATATTATTTTAGAAATGGTAACATTGTATGTATTTTTTTATTTATTATCTTTACTTTATGTGGATTAGAAATGGAATTACTTGGCTTCTCCCATAGCCCAATGACAGCATGTTGTGCTGCTGTGCCAAGGACGGGAGTTCAGAAGTGGACTTCTGTCATCGAGTGAGAAGGAAGGCCAAGCTGCAGACAGCTGCTGGAGGGCAGTGCACCTCATCTTTGGAGGGCTGGCAGACAGATCTGGTAGTACAGACACCACTGTAGGAGGGCCAGGGAGCTTATTTCTTGCAGAGGGACATTATGTACAGCTGAGGCTGTAAGGCCTTCCCTAGTCTGCCTCAAATTCATTTGGCCCCACTTGGACAAGTATACAGATGGTATTAGGATGTCATTTTGGGTGTGTTTCTGGCCAGTCCAAGGTTACACCTTGTGTACTGCTTCATGTCAACAGAGCTGGTGAAAAAAATACATTAATAAAAAAATAAAAATGAGTTACAAAAATTAAAAATTAAAAGTGATAGTGCTAACGTATGCAGGCCAGGGCCCCCAGTGGTTGCAAAAATTTAAAGAGCAGGATTTTCCAAGGGGAGGACATGGATTCATGGGATAATTTTCCACTCTGTCAGCATTCTCTCATTTTCTTTAAAACATGAGTGTTCTGTTTTCAAAGGTGCTCAGGTTTTTCCAACAATTATTCTGATTTACATCACCTTGCATTGCAAGCATCACCATGCTTGGTGCAACTGTGCCAAATTGCAGAAGAGGTCTGGATAACATTATTTCTTTTACAATTTTGTGCAGTTGCATGAAAGCTGGGGTACATTTCTTTTTAAATCCTGTCCAAGGTTTTTAAGGCCAACTAGTATGTCACTGGTTTCCTCATAACCTTTGTTTTCTGTTTCTTGTTTAGAGGCCGGACCCCAGACTGGTATAACAAGGCTTTTGGACAACTTTGTGCAGGTGAAGCTGCCAGGATAAGGAACTCATTTCAGCCTTTGACTTCTGAGGGACCAGAAACCAAAATCTAAAGGAATGCTTAAACTGGTGTCAGCAAGGTTATTCAACTGTATGTTGCAGCTCGGAAACAAAACATACCAGAAACCTTGGTGGGACCATATGATTTTGCTATGTTTGGGGTGCCCTCTTCACTAGCTGTATCAGAATTTTATCCAATAATAGGGATGAGAGACTTTATCAATACATAACAAAGCTTTTTGGATCTATCAAAGCTTTATCAGAATTATGCTACAATGTCTGGGACATTACCTGTGCTTTGCATATTGTAATAACTAAGTGCTTCTAAGAAGCATATATATTTTAATAAGTGTAAATACAAAGTATAAAGTAAATATATCTATGTGTGTATATATTATGTACAGTATATGAAGTAAATAGACTGTAAATATTTGAACACTTTGATCAGGTTCTTCTTGATTGGTTGGATGATATGTACTAAGTTTTTTTTTTGTATGTGTGTGTCATTGGGCCCTGTATCACCTCATTAATTTCTGAACAGTTTTCTTGTCACAGAACAATGCGTTGTACAATCAGTGTATCTTCAAAATGACCTCTAACTAGTTTATAGATCATTCTCTGTTGACTCAGGTGTGCACTCCACATACCTGTGTAGAATGTACTATGAAAGTCTGTTTGTAAATAGGAGTAGAGGCCGTACTGTAGTAATGGACTCCATGGGAATGGTTCTTCTCTACAAGAGGCAGAGACAGTCACTACATGGCAAGATTGCCAAGTTAATGCATCATAGAACTGCACTAGAATCACCCACTCTGGTATTTTAAATATCCAGTAGAAGAGAAAACACAGCAGCATTTTCTCAGAAGGTCTGATAAACTGTATTTTCAAATGCCACATTTAGTACTAGCCCCTAAAAAATGCATTTCAGTTGAGTGTACAGCAAGAATCAAGGTGCTACTGTAACAATCTAATTACAGTGTAAAATTCTCATTACAGCAACAGCTTTACCTAGATTTCTCATTGGGCTGTAGAGAATAATCAGGACATGTATACCAGCCTTTAGCACAGCATAAAATGCAAAAGCTGCCCTAAATAATAGAAAGTACAACACCATTAGCCTTGCTGAGACAACAAAGGAATTAAACTAACAAAAAAGCATCACTTGTACTGCTTTTGAGGTGCCAGATGAACTTACTGAAATGCTTTTGAAAGAGCTTGAAAAACATCCTGCTCTGCTGCTGATGGGATTTCACTTTTTTGCTCATCCTCAGGCAGCTCAGCTCTGTGCAAATAGATAAAGCACACCTGGCAATACAGTATAGTCTCACTGACCATAGGTGGAGGAATATGGCTGTGTAAGTGTGTGGGGGTATAATTGTAGTCCTGAGTCCCCACCTACATATCTACTTTTAAACTGATACAACATGGACTGCCATAAGAATGGGTCTTTCCATCTGCCTCCGGGGAAAGTCTCATCATGGTACATTGAAGCTGGCACATAAGCTGGCTATAGACCTTGCTCACAGGTAATAAAACACAAGGCTGGAAACACAAACAAAAGTAGAGATAGGTTAACGAAACAGGAAGTACTCTGAAAGCTGCATATTAAAGAGCTAATAGCACCAGAAATATCTGGCCTTTTTTTTTTGAAATTTTCAAAGGTGGTCTCTTATTACTTTTTATTTCTCAAGTGTTTTTTTCTTTTTCTAGGTGCTCATTAGATGGGTTTCCACCTAATACAATTGGGTGTGAAGTGAAAAGCAGTGCTTTACCTGGAGGCAGACATATTCAGTTCTGTTCCTCCCCACTACATCATCATCATGTGACCTCACTCATGGTTACATCACAAGCCCTGCTACTTGATTAATAACATGTCACAAGTTGCCAGTCAAGAAGCAAGAGACTGGCTCTTCTTGGTTACTAGTGATGTCACAGTCAGTGAGGTCACAAGATCGATGATGTATAGATAGGAATAGAACTGACTGTGTCAGCCTTCATGTAGAGTGCTGTTTCACACATCGCACCAAGCACTATTGGGAGGAAAATGTTCTAATTAGCAAAACAGAAAAGAAAAAAGTACTTAAGATGTAAGAAGGGATAGTTAACTTCTTCTGAAAGTTACTTATTCTAGGAAGTACACTAGCTCTTTGTGTGCACTGTGATATTAAGAGCATTTCTTGTGATTCCAACCTACAACAGTTTCAGTACTGTTCCATTTACATATACAGGATTTGTTGATACAAAGGACAAATTCTTTAGTCCCAGTGGAGTCCTTAAAGCAGCAGTATCTGTTAGCAAAATAATTCATTATACATTTTTTTTTTTCACTAATAATGCATTTCTGGCATTTTTAGATTCATCATCAGTATATTTTTAATTTCTGTATATATTTTTAAAGCAACTTTATTAATAATTAAGTAATTAATGACTCAAGTCAATAAAAATGGCTGGCACTATCATTTGTTAAAAAATGTCTTCCTTTGGAAATTACTTTTTGATTGTGTATGCTGAATTTATACTGTAGGTGTATTTGGATGATGCTAGAACACACTTCTGATTGTAAACATCTCCACACCACACCACACCAAGATATTTTCTCACAGTGAGCATGACCAGAGCGCAGGAACTTTAAAAAATGTCAGTACTACATATCTCAGTTCAGGAATTAAATATACTGAAAAAAAAATGATATAGTGATGTTTGGTAGAAATAAATTGTTACTTAAAAATCCATAGTATGACATTTTTTTTTCCACTAACCAATACTGTTGCTTTAAAGAGCAGCTGACATGATACGAGATCTAGGGCAGGCCACTCATATTAAGTACTGTAGTTGCCTGCCCAAGTAGCTGACTGAGCCTATTTTGAAATGTTTCTGTTCCACAATAAAAAAGAAACTTACAAGGGTCCTCTGAACATGCATGCAGTTTCTTTGCTTCCAGTTACACATGTATGGGACTAATATGTGATATATAATGCAGCCCCATGCATGTGTAACTGGTAGCAAAAAACTATGTGCATGTCCACAGGACACCCCCCACCCCCTGATTTCATGATATATATAGCATGCCTGCCACCCTGTCCCCTACTTCACATCATCAAAATGCTATTTTTGGGGGAGGGGCTGCAGTACTCAGTGGCCACTTGGCTTGTACTCAGAAGTCACAAGACGAGCACATAGCAATAAGTTTCCTTTTTATTTACTGAATGTAAACATTTCAAAATAGGCTTAATTAGCTCCTCGGGCAAGCATGTACCTAGTATGATTTGCCTGCCCGGAAAGTGTCAGTTGTTCTTTAATAGACTGGTTGCATTGTATGGAATACTGTTCTATCAAAGCTTTTATCTGTGTTCCAAGCCTCATTTTCAAACCACCTGCAACTAAGGTCTTGTGAGCAAGGCTCTTGATGTTCAGTAGAACTGCAAGGAAACCAGCTTTCTCCACATAACATTCGTCTACCTTAAAGCAGCAGTATAATGTAAAACAAAATCTGTGCTTTTTGGACAGTTTATTCCCTGTGCTCTGCTGATCATATAACTGGTACTCTTTCCCACTGGCATTGTACTGTCACCCTGTAATTTGCTCAGTTACCCTTTGTTTTTGTTTTCATTTTGTTTACATTTTTTGCTGCCAGCTTCATTGTTAGCAGCAGTACTACACACAGCTGCCATATTTTTTGTGGTGCTACAACAGTTGTAACAGATCACTTCCTGATAAGGTAGTACTGATGCTTTAAGGAATAAAGTACACTTGTAGGTGTATAATAAGGTTATATATTTTTGAATGTTCATTTTTGTATAAACTCTAGTTATTCACATTGATATTTTCATCAGAATTCCTGTCACAATATTGTGGCATAGTTACTCACAGATAATAGGGCTGTAAACAATGAGTTCCTACATCACTTCAGCCTCAGGCACCTGGAGCAGGAACAGGTAGATGATAATTTAAAAAAAGTAAAAATTAAATGCACCCTAATTGTACAAATGAAGCTGTAATGGTGTCTCGGGGTTCTGCCGATAAAAATAACCCACACTCGTGCTTTGCACTTGCGATTTAAAAATGTCAGCAGAACTCCTTTATGTCATTACAGCCTTATCATACATGCTTAGGTGTACTGTATTACGTATGTAATGGTGTCGAGGTCTTCTGTTGGCATTTATAAATTGGTTTCTGTTTCTCACCGGAACCCTAAGATATAACTGTAGCCTTATTGATGTCCTTATGGTACATTTTATATGTCATCATTTTGTTTTCAGTTGCTGTCTACCTGTGCCAGTTGTAGCGATTGTTTGCTGTCTTTTTGGTACTTGAGGTTGGAGAGACATAGGAACTCACCATTGTAAGTAGGAACTTGCCAGTAATAAGGCTGCAAATACCTGAAGTTTATACAGAAATTAACATTAAAAAAATGATAATCCTGCATGAGCCTGCAGCTAATTGCAACTCAGAATAGCTGATACATTTATTTATTGGTGTAAGGGAATTGGCTTCACGTGCTGTACAACAAACATTCATACCCAGGTGTTTCGTATTGCATGTATAGTAACGAAAGACATTTTGAGGTAAATAAAATAATCAGCATGTAATCACCCTGAACCCAACCTTGTGATCATTTGCTTCCCATCAAATACAACTGGAATTTTTTCAGTGAATTCTGAATTCTGATTTGCTAACTATGTTCAGCTCAAGCTGCATTTATTCATCTAACCCTAAACTCTGAGTGACAGTTTGCCAGACAATCACAGTCAGAAGGGAGGGAACAAATGTCATTTTTTTCTTTCAGTCCGTCAGCTGTTCGCTTCACTGAGATTCAGACAGCAAATACACACTCATTGATTTCCATATCTGGGCAAGAAAATGATCATCACCAGTAATGAGAGACAAAACATCAACAGAAAGAACAGAGATGAAAATGAAAAAGCAAACTGTTTTGTGTTCTTTAGTAAAAGTGAAAGCAATATTCTGATTTTTGACAAAAAATTCACAGATGGTATTAGCAGAACCTAATTACATACAATGCCACTAAAATTTCTTTCTGGAATTTCTAGGTGTTCCATTTCTTGTTATGGAATACGTTTAGTGAGAAAAAAAGGCAATTTAGACTTTATCTGTTCCTTCTTTTCCTGCCTTGAAGGCGCAGCCCTCTGCTTATGACATCATTATAATTTCTGTGACCGCAGGTCGTGATGTCGCAGCAGAGGATTATGACGTCAAGGCAGGAACAGCTGCAGAGGCTGATCAAGTCTAAAGGACAAAGCCTAATTTCCTGCAACTGCCTTCAGAGAATGTCTTCAAATTGCAACTGTTGAGATCTGCTGGTGTTGCAGAGAACTGGAAAATCACTGAACAAAGATGAAATATTTCATTAACATTTTGCCAAGCATGGCCCCCTAGAATTGATTTGTGCAGCTTATTTCTGTATTTATATCTATTTACTATATTTACTGTAATAATAACCTGCTGAGAAGCCAGGTTTACATCTCAAAACTAGCTTACCTGCGAATGCCTTGGTCTGTCTCTGTCTTTGTGCTGGTTAGAGTATTTATTGTCAGGGCAACAGGAGGCTGCAGGACACGTGAGTCAGATCCATGTAAGGTAATCTGTTTGGTTCTCTGATGTTATTTTCCCCATCACTGTATAAATCCCCTCCCCAAATATTTATTTCCTTCATAACTGCCCAAGTGTTCCTTTACAAGCCACAAGCATAATGAGGAATGCCCAACTGTCATACTTTTTACATAGTTAACTGTCCATTATTATACGTAAACCAGAGCTCATTTTAGTGGGGATTTGTTCCACTTTATTACTGTGTTATACCTGCTCGGTACTCTTATTTCTACAGTTAGTTTTCTGGGGATAGCCCAGCTGAAATGCAACATTTTTTGCATCAGTGGGGGTACTGTTTCTTTCCATTTTTTGAGCTAAGTGGACTATGACATAGGAACACAAAAAAGCAGCAATATATGTGTCAGCAAACCATTTCATCATATAGTTTCTTTAAACAATATTGTATTTCTGGCATCCCTGAATTTATTATCAAAGTATTTTTAATTTCATTAGGTATTTCAAAAACAATGTTTGTTACTAGGTTTCAAATTATGATTCAAGTTATTCTGTCTGGCCACCACTAGCATTTTTCAAGAAGCTCATCCAATTAGGTTACTTTCTGGTGGTACTCACGAGATTCATACTGTGGATGTATTGTTATAGTGCTGGCATGAGGTTCTGATGGTAAATAGCACAAGCACCACACCAAGAGGTTTAGCTTAATCATGGTTGCCATAGTAAGAGGGTAGGAATTTTTAAAAGATTCAGAATCACACGTCTCAGTTTAGAAAGAAAAGGTAAAGGATAGCTGGGTACATTGTTGTTTTAACAGTAACTAAATTATTGTTTAAAATAACCTATATGATGAAATTGTTTGCTAGCAAATACTGTACTACTGGTTGAAGTAACCCTCGTAAGGCCACAGAGGGGGCAAATGTCTCTAGTGTATTTGAACCAGGATCTTCTGGTTCCCAAGACAGTGCATTAACTGGCAGCTCACACCATATTTAAAGTCAACCCTGTCCTCTGCCATCAAAGTCTGTTTCTGTCAGAGAGCCACATTTACATTTACTGTAAAACTTCTTCCTGCTGGAGCCCCGACAACCAGTTTAAAGAAAAACTGGTTCTTCCCATATCATACTTGCCAATGTTCTAAATACTTATGCTACAGATCACAGTGTTATTTTCCTTTGTAAACTATGTGCAATTATTCTATGCGCAGTTAATAGACTTTATGATCGAGCAACACAAATGTGTTATTTAAGCGTATGGTAACCAGGCAAACAGTACAATTGATCATTCACTTAGTATTATGCTGCCATTGGGAATTCAGAATGATAAGAAATGTATTTAATGATGTAACTATATTTATACCTCATATTTTTACCTCAGTGGATGGTAACATTTGTTGACTGTAAATATATTTACCTAATGTATGCAGAATAGAAAACATTTGCATACATTAAATATTTGTTAAAGTTTCATTGTTACTTGTAAACAGTGTTTATTTTCCATATATTATGAGATGCACTAATAAAGATTATATCATGCTGTAATCACTTTTTCTGCTTTCTATTTGTTCAAAATTAGCAGTATCACAAATATGTGGCCTATGTGGTAGACATTTAGTTTCCCCTGTGTATTCCTGTATTATGCTTATACAAATTGAAACCATATTAAGAGAGACATAGTAGATTTTAAGGCAATAAAATACTTTAATGGGAACCTGTACAGAATGGTTTAACAAGCTAACTCAATCTATATTAAAGAGTACCTTCAATAGTCCTTTTGACTTTCATGCATAAATTACCCCTTCTTGCATTGATTCTGGAATTGTATTTCATTACTGTCCGCTGCAGTTAGTTTTTGCATTCTGAGCTGCTAAAAACTGCAGGGTGTACCAGAGCTTCTATAGCAAGCCTGGTGTTGCTGTGGACCCAGGGTTGTACTACTGACATTACTGTAGGGCAGAGTCAATTTCACAAAAAAAAGCATAGTGACAAGGCATTTGGATTTTGGCATAATACATTGCTAACAGGGTGTATTGGGGAAGGGGGAACACAGTTATGTACACTGAGTACTGGTAAGTTTCCCTTGCAACATTGTTGCAACTGCATGGTACTGCTCAGTGTGAGTCACTGCTCTACCCTACAGTGATGTCATCAGGAGTTAGCAGCCCAGCAACTGAACAGCAATGGCAAGTGCAGCAGTGCTTCAAAACAAATCCAAATGATGGAAGGCAGAGTAAACCTTGAGCAAAAGTAACAAATGAGCACACCTTTTCAGGTCTAGTACTGCATATAATGGCTACAAGCTGTGACTTTTTGGACTATCATGAAAGTTCCTCTTTAAGGGTGTCCACCTGATAACAGCTGATTAGCTTCGTTATTGTTAGCTTTTCAAATAGAAAGCCTGGCTACTGGCTTCAAAATGTATCAACAGCAGGAGGATAGGAGAGATCTCTGTAACACAAAGAGTAACACCCAACATGGGGTGGGCTTATTGAGTAGGAACAGTATACCCTGGGTGGTTTATGACTGAAGTACAAGGCATAGTTGGGGGCATTAAATCCCCCTGGATCTACATTATTGCAGCACACATCACAGCCTAGAGAATGTTGTTCCACTTACAGTGGTGCTCAGTGTTGGGTTCCTTCTTGTCTAGTCAAGTTGTGACACTGTTGTCACAATGCCCTGAATGATGACTAAACATAATGAAGGGAATCACCTTAGCAATCAAACCATTAGCAATGAGGGCTCTCTCCAGTCTAGCCAGTTTGTGTCTGAAGGTGCTGCCTGGTATGGCTAGTTAATAAGGAACCTGACACTGAGCACCAGTGTCAAGTATGCTTACAAAGCCCAAACAGGTTATCAATTACTTTATAAGTAAGTATATGTAAGTATGTGAAACTGAATAAAGGGTCCTGTCAGAGTTTAGAAAGCTTGCTTCAGATACATCCTCTAGGCATTGCCAAGTTTTTAGCCATAGGTCCTAAGATTTACATTACAGTCCTAAGACATTACAGTGTTAGTGGCTCAGTAGGTAGCACACTCGCCTCTGAGGCCGGGAGATCAGAGGGCTGTGGGTTCAGTTCCCACATCTGGCACTTGGGTTAATATCCCAGTACTGACACTGTAATGCAGCATGAGAGGGGTGCTGCATTTCTGAGGTGCCGTCCTTCGGATGAGACGTTAAACCGAGGTCCCATCTGCCTGGATTGGTGGTAGTTCAGGTGGATGTTAAAGATCCCATGGCACTTGTCGAAAAGAGTAGAAATTTCCCGGTGTCCTGGCCAAATTTCATTCACTCAAAATACCACCAACAACTTAATCTGTTCAAGGTCAGTTGGCATTCATCTGTGTGTCCCCGGGTCATGCCTGAAAATAGGCAGGATTTGTCTAGTGCACTTACCCGGTCAACAAAAGCTAAATAAAATAAAATAATAAAAAATAAGATTGACCGGCTGCATATACATGTCCCCTGCTTGTGCAGCATGTTACTATATTACATAGCCATCTACCAGCAGCACTCCTGTAAAATTTAAGTATAAGAATTATCAAGTGTATATTGAAAACTGAATGAGTTAGCCTGGACTGAGCATGTTACCTTGAAATTTGAGTATATGGTTAGAATTTTCAAAATGAAGGAGACACAGAATGCTGGTGGTTTGGTCAAACACAATGTATTGTGTTTATTTCATGAAAAACACTGGCCACCATGATAATTTCCCAATGTTTCACTATATTCCATGTAGTTTTTTCAAAGGATAGTGGTCCTGTATTTAATTAAAATGTATATAAACCAGTTTTGAAATGGGAACTCCATTTCTTACACTGCATTTCTTTTTTTTTGTTTGTTTTTGTTTACTTCTGTTTATGCCCCCTCCTCTGAAACTCTCTCAGACAGCTCCTTCCGGCCCTATATCGTTCTACCGCCCACCTGATCCCCCAGTTCTGCCTGCCCTCCACCTACCTCCAGCCGGCAGACTCCTCAGCTCTGAGCCCTCTGGGGTAGGGCTGCCTACACACTGTTGCTCTATCTACTAATTGAGTGTGCTAGCCGAGGAGATGGAGGGCAGCCCAGGCAGCAGAGATGGGGCCCGGTGTTGGGTGTGTGGTGGTGCGGCATGGAGGAGAGCTGTTGCCTATCTGGAGTGAGGTGTTTTCCTGGCTTTGTTCCCCACAGCGTGGCAGTGCAATGATGCCTGCACAGCAATGCCATAAGCAGCCACCATGCTCCTCCTCCTCCCCTCATTAGCTCCAGAAAAGAAGGTGCCTCAGTCTCCACCTGAGGGCACCACACCGGAGTACCCCTTGATTCCTCCACAGGGAGAGGAGAGCAATCCATCGGATGCTCGATCCTACTCCCTCTCTTGCTGAACCCCAGTGCCCGAACTCGGGTTGCTGATGTGGCATGAGGTGTGGCATCCAGTGCCTTAACCCTCAGCTCCACCGGGCCAGCTACAGTGAATTACTTTCTGTTAAATGCAACCAGGTTTGCTAAACATCAACTTCTAAGCTTTTTAATTTATTTATATTATTTTGGCAAGGCTTTTTACCTGCCAGAATCTAAATTCTGGCTCCAGAATAGCATGGCTGCATTGCCACACAAGCAGGGTTTCTTTCCTGTAAAAGCCATCATGAACTCCTGACCACACTGGTTGGTGTCCTGTATTGTGTTTCCTCTTTAATGCTGAAGCTAGGTGAGGTCATGCTGGCAGGTCATTGGGTGTCCATTTTTGGGGTGCTGTCAATCACACACTAATGACATGTGTGTGCTTCCCTTCTCTCTGGAATGCATTTCATTAGCATGTTCACAATCTCAAACACCTTGCCTGACAACATCCAAACCATTTTGTTATATATTAATGGAATACACTGTGGTCAAATTAGTTATAAAATCATGAAAATGTCTTATTGTAATGTGCAATATTACCTCATTAGCTATATGCTAACTTTATTAAATGAGCAGACACTGCAGATTACAATAAGATATGGTCACAATTTTATAACTAATTTGGACACAGTGTACTTCTTGAGAAGAACACATACACCTACATTCCGGCATGACATCACCCAACTTCTGCACTAAAGAGGAAGCACGAAGCTCCTCAGGTGGTGCACTGCATGCGTCTTGGCTTTACAATCAAAGGGTCAGGGGTCTGATCCTAGATGAGGGCACTTGTGTACTGTCTTATCAAGGATGCTCAAGAATTATGCAGTCACTATTATCATGGTTTCAGCATGCCCTTCTTGTTTAAACCCTGGAATAACATATCAGTTGGAGGGTAAGGATATAGCATGCACCAAGCAGGAAAGGGATCTTGGGGTTATCATCTCTGATGACCTCCAGGTAGGGAAACAGTGCGACAAGGCAGCAGATAAAGCAAATAGGATGCTGAGATTCATATGGGGCATCACCAGCAGCAAAAGGGAGTTCATAATTCCACTATACAAGAAACTAGTGAGGCCCCACCTGGAGTACAGTATACAGTTCTGGAGACGTTACCGACATAAGGACATAGACAGGGTAGAGAAGGTTCAGAGGAGGGCAACAAAGATGGTACAGGGATTGCATCACAAGTCCTATGAGGACAGGTTGAAGGACTTGAATATGTACTCTCTGGAGAAGAGGATGGAGAGAGGGGATATGATAGAGACATACAAAGTGAACAGCTGAATCCTTTTTAGAGTTAATTTCTGTGTAAAGCTGTAGTTTTAAATTGACCAGACTTTCCAGTGTACTGCCTAGCTTTCAAAATTTAAAGCCCAGTCCTTGCCTCTCGCTTTGCCACCTGTCTGCCCTCTAACCCACTTACGTCTCCTCCCTGTTTCTATTACCCACTTTGTAGTTTAGCCTCCTCCTTCCAAATAGCGACCACCCTGTTTCTCTGTTTGAGTTAACCACACCTCCCCTACCTGCCCCTACTTAATCCATCTCCTTTCCTCTCCCCCTCAGATGTGCCGTGCCCTCCTGGGGCTCGCACCTCGCCGCCAGAGGAAAAGCTACAAGACTGTCCTGGGAAGCAACCCACAATTCTGCTACTGCAAATTAGCAGACCTTGAGGCTTTTTTCCCCTGTTGAAACTGCCGCCCGGGATCCTCCAAACTCCGGTTCATTGCAGGGCCCAGAAATCTACAGAAACAGCAAAAAGCTGTATACCCCCTCAGGTACGTTGGTATTTGGCACCTTTGGACATTCTGAATTTTCAGCGCCAGCACTCTGATTGGAGGATCTCAGCCTCACTGACTTCTTCCTGCAGGTCTCCATTTTACCTTGCTTCATTAGAGACGTTTATCAGTGCTGCTGACCCTGGGAGACTATTCTTTTTTGTAAAGCAAGAATTTCATTTTTTTTGTCTACTTTCTCATTTGCAAGTTATACTACATAGCCACTAGAGGGCTACAACAGCTATCTTTTCTGTTAAAGAGGAAACACATTATATTTTCTACTTCCTCCTCTGCTCTAGTGGACCTGGGATACTTCTCTTTCTGAGGCCCATCCCCGGGGGAACCATGCTCATCCACTAAGGCTACAAGACTTGAAAGCCTGCCCCCACTCCCATTCTGCACTGGCAGAGCAGGGCCAGAAACAGAAACAAAAGCTACAGACCAATCTTGCCTCACACCGGATTGCAGCCTTGAACCACCTCACTAGCTCAGCTGCAAAGAGTTGCTCCACAGGTACGTTCAGCGCCAAAACCACCTCTCAGCCAACAAAAGGATTTTGAACTTATGACACCTGATTACTGATTGGTCTAGGCTTCTAGTGCCGTTTACTGCCGGCTGTTGTGGCGTTTAGCTCTACCATGGGAAATCACAGCTGGTTCCTTGGTGTGTCACTAGCTTTACTAGTGCTCAGCTCAATTCTTCGGAACTCTTATCCTTCCTTAAAGGGGAATGACCCTTGGCGCTTCTCCCTGTCCTGCGTCCAACAGCTCCTTTTCAGGTAGCCATACTGGACTATTGGGCTTCTCAGCTGTCTCTGCCAGGGAGTGGGACATCTCCCAAGCTGCCTCTGCAGATTACTCTCCCATCCAGACTTGAGACTTCCTACTCATGGCAAATTTCTGCCAGGACACTAGTGGCTGCAACACTAGGCCAGTATAACACCAGGAGTGGGTACAAGCCTACCCATCAACACCACCTCACCTATCGCCCAAAAAATAGTGTTTACAAATTACAGTTCGCTGCCTTAAAAAGAATCCTGCTTCTTTTACTATTGTGCTCAGGCAATGTCGAACTCAACCCAGGAACATTAGACACCCTTGCTTCTCCAACAGACCTGGCAGGTATCAAAGCAATGTCTTTTATGCATCTTTAATGCCTGTAGTTCGCTGAAAAAGTTCACCCTTATCCAGGCTTGGGTGAGCCACACCCTGTCTGATGTGTTAGTGATCACTGAGACCTGGCTTAGGCCAGCCACCCCAGACAATGAAATCAATATCCCAAATTATTTACTCTTCCGAGCAGATAGGTAATCAAGAGGAGGTGGGGTGGCAATTTATGTAAGGGACAAATACTCAGCCACATGCTGAGTCAAGCCACATGGAACCTTTGTAAAAGAGCCTTGGCTCAAAGGTATTAATTCCTAGAACAATAAACTTCAAACTTCAGCATGCATAGATGCATCATTCTCCCCCAAAGAATTTGAGTGCTTGACCCTAAATATCAAACTTTCTCCTTCCAGTGCACCCTGTGTAATAGGCTGCTACAGGCCCCCTTCTGCCGGGCCTCATCTCCTGTCTCACCTCAGTTCTGTACTGGGGCTCAGTTCCTTGGAAACCATTATTCTTGGTGACCTGAACTACAATTGGCTATCAAGTGCATCAGCTCCCTTGAAATCCTTTTGTGACACTCTAGGGCTGGTGCAACTCATTGGCAAGCCTACTCGCCCAAATAAAAAGAACCTTAACAACAGCTCCCTCTTAGATGTAATTTTTGTTAGCAAGCCACACCTGTTCTCTCATGTCAGAACATTTTTCTCAGACATTAGCGATCATTGTATACTCACCACCATTAGATCCATGCACAACCCACAGTTTGTGGCAAAGTTCTCTATCAAGAGGTGCAAATGCAACTTTGATTTGTTTGCTTATGTCCACGACTTGAAACATTCACTACGATGGCGGGAATTCTTCCTAGCCAAAACAGTTAACAGGGCATATACTATTTTTTATGATATTTTAAGTGAGGCTTTAAATAAGCATGCACCCTTGGTTAAGATGCGGGTCAGGAGCAGCACCTGCCGTTGGTTCTTGCCTAAGCTCAAAGCTTCCCTGTTAGAAAGGGATACTTTATGGAAAAAAGCCCTAAGAAGCAAGAACGACTTGGATTGGTGTCTTTTTAAGAGAGCATGTAACAAGTGCACCAAGTTGGTCAGAGCAGCCAAGGCCGCCTACTATCGTTCAGAGCTAGCCTCTGCCTCAAGAAATCCTACAAAGCTCTGGAAAACATTAAAAGACATGTCTGGACACGCACCTGATAATTCCATTCCAGCAAAAATTAAGTCCGGGAGCAGCGTTATCGCTAACCGATTGGAGATATTAGAAGCCCTCAATAACCATTTTGCAACGGCAGGGCTAGCATTTGATATTTCTCCTGCCAATGACCACCGCACAGCTCAGGGCCCACCAACCCATGAGTCCCTCTCTACCCAGGAGGCCTTCTCCCTCCTGCCTGTCTCTCTAAAACAGGTGGAAGACCTACTGCTGCAACTGGACACTAGGAAGGGATCAGGCTCCGACTTCATAGAGCCATACTATCTGAAATGTGCCTACCATGTGCTTGCGGTGCCAATCACCCAGCTATTCAACATGTCACTCTCCCAGGGTAGCCTCCCACCTCAATGGAAAATAGCCCATGTCATCCCTCTAATAAAAGCAGGTGACCCCTGCAATCTAAATAATTACAGACCGATATCCCTCCTCCCCATCCTGTCTAAATTACTAGAAAAAATAATGTGTGGCCAGCTAGGGGTATACTTAGAATCATCCAGAAGCCTATTAAACCTGGTTCAGTCTGGATTCAGAGCAAAGCACAGCACCATAACAGCCTTAGTTAAGGTGACCGATGATTGGCTCCTAGACCTTGATAAGAAGAAGCATGTCTGTGCTGTTTTCTTGGATCTTAGTAAGGCATTCAACACAGTCGATCACAACCTGCTTCTTTCCTCCCTAAGCACCTTATGCCTGGACCATAAATCTATGTGCTGGTTTGCAGACTACCTCGGAGAAAGGAAACAGCAGGTTAAAGCTCCATTAAAACCTATGCTGAGGAGCATGCCCCAGGGCTCTATCCTTGGTCCCCTCCTCTTTGCAGTCTACATTAACAACATTAATGACCCCATCAAAAAAGCCAGCATCCACTTATTCATGGACAACACTGTACTGTACTTGAGTCTTCCCACGCTGGAAGCAGCCTGTGAAGACCTCCAAGCTGAATTTAACCTTCTACAATACCAGCTCATAAACAAAAAGCTTTTGTTCAATGTGAAAAAGACAAAAGCCATGCTCTTCTCCCCCTCCTTGCATGTGGCAATTCCTGCTGGGGGGGAGCTATCCCACAAATTACCACTGTTCTTGGAGAAACACTAGCGTATGTAGCTAAATTCAAATATCTAGGAGTTTAGCTCGATCATAAACTTTTCGCCGACCATCTTGAAGAACTACAGAAGAAACTAAGGCAAAGATTAAGACTATTCTACAGAATTAACCACCTGCTCACAAAGGAGGCCAAGATTCAACTGGTTCAAGCTACCTTCCTATCTTTAATAGATTACGTGGACCTGCTCTACAGCCACTGCATTGCCTCTGCACTGGCTAAGTTGGACACCCTCTACCACAGAGCTATCAGGTTCATTACTGGCCTTCCACTTTCCACACCCCACTGCTCCCTGTACTCATCGTTAGGCTGGACTTCCCTTCACTATAAAAGGAATGGAAACGCTGCCCTATGGCCCTTCAGAGCGGTGACCAACAAGCTCCCCTCATATGTCTCGGATTGTATTCCCTGGAGTATGTTAGGCACCTACACTCTAAGGAGCTATTCCCTAATTGCCCTCCAAGTTCCAAGGGTCAAAACTCATTTCGGCAAAGCTGCTCTAAGCTTCTCTTTACCCACATTGTGGAATGGTTTACAAAGGAACTTGCAGCTGAGCTGCCCTGTTTGCCTGAATATCTTCAAGGTGCTCTACGATCACTACATGAAAGCACCTTGCAAATGTTTTCCTCACTGCTAGCCCACTAATTCCACAACTCCTCCTTTCCATCCTGACACTCGCCATGTTTCTACCCCTGGCTCTCACTCTTTCCCTATTAACTCTTCTTGCTGCACCCACCCTTCCCTGTCCACTCCAGCCTGGCTAAAGTCCCACCCCATCCATAGTAGTGTCCCAATTATCTACCCTCCTCCGTCATTATCATAATAAACAAGTACACGACAGCCATCGTCACTTTCTGTTGTTTTCCCCCAGTCGTTGGTAATATATCCCTCCTCTTCTTTACCTCTGTAACCTGCCACCCCATACATGGCCTCTTTCCCTTATATGTGTAGCTGCTGGCTGCCTCACTCAAAAGATCTCTGCTTATAACCCCTGTATGCCTATGGTTGATTGTACATCTGCTGACTTCTTCAATTGTAAAATAATGCTGTTTTTTTATTTATTTCAACCTTGTATTGTACTGTATGCACTGTATATCCTTTTTCTTCCTTGTATATTATTGCTTTTTGTATACCTGCTTCTGTACTGTACTTTGATGTATTCATAACCAGGTCCACCTTGCAAATGAGCCTTGCTCAATGGTGCCTGCCAGGATAAATAAAGATTTTGACTGATTGATTGATTGATTGACAAGTATCTTACAGGGAGGAGCAGAGTGCAGGAATACACTAGTTTTCAGTGAAAAAGATGTTCCAGGACTAGAGGGAATGGGATGAAGTTGGAGGGAGGGTGATTCGTGAGGAAGAATTTCGTCACAGAACGGGTGGTGGACAAGTGGAACACCCTGCCAAAGGAAGTAGTGGGGGCTAAAACAATCACGGGATTTAACAATGGATGGGATAGGCATAAGGGAATTCTGGAGGTCAGGGGTAAGGGGCAACAGACTTCTAGGAAAACATAAAGTGAATTTACAAGCTCAAATGGGCAGACTGGGTGGGCCGTAGGCCCTTATCTGCCAACAGTGTCTATGTATCTATGTATAAATAATATTTGGCCCCTGCACAGCCATATAAAGTAGCCCATCCAGATGACTAAAGTAACAACTCTAGAAGGTTAAATAAACTTCCCGCTGGTTTTATTCCAGCTCCAAGTGTGCACAGTCCATTTTCATGTAGTCTCTCCATTATTGGTGCCCTGAAATCTTTGATGTTCTTGGTTCCGATTTTCCTAATCCAGGATGGTAAGTAAGATAGAAACAGAGAAACAGAATTTGATGGCAGATAAAAACCACTTGGCCCATCCCATCTGCCCATTCCTCCCTACCTACACTATTACTACAGATGGTACCCTATCTACTGCTCTTTCTCTCTCCCCCTTCCTTTTCACTATAATTCTCTTGTGCCTTTCCTATGCATTCTTGAACCCACCACTGTTTTCACCACCACAACTTCTGCTGGAAGTCTGTTCCAAGAATCCACAACTCTTACTATGAAGAATTAGTTCCACACATCCCTCCTGAATCTTTTTATTTATTTATTTCTGATCTCAGATTAACCATTTGAGCTCAAAGCTCTTTACATGGGTTCCACGTTAGTACATTTAGAACAAGTAGGTGATTATACAGAGGATTGAGACAAACAAGGCAATAGAATTAGAATGAGAACATTTAGGTACATTCAGTCTTTAAACAAAGGAATGCAAAAAATACAGCGAAAACTAAAACTGGAATAAGTAAACACAGTCAGATACATACAGGAGCAGACTAAATAACTGTGTCCAACAGGGAGCCTGTTAGTTGTCAGCAACACAAGGGGGTTAGCGCATAGAAGTGCTGGAGAGGCGGGGTGGGGGGGTTGAGCCCCAAGTGCAGGGTGTCATAGACAGAGAGAGAGAGAGAGAGAGAGATCTGTTGGGCAGAAGGGTAGATGGTAGGAGATGCCTTTGCTAGGTGCTAGCGATGGCAGACACATTGAGGTTCCTGTATTAAATGGTTCTTTAGGTTCTTTTTGAAGGTCCACAGAGTGGGAAGGCTAATAATGTTCTCATGGAGGGAGTTGAACCACAACGGTGCCCGATAGGCAAAGGACCTTTGTCCTTGAGATATCCGACATTTTGGAGTAAGGAAGGACTGCAGTTCCAAATTTCAGGTGGGCCTGGGATTAGTGCTGGGAACTAGGAGTTGTTGGACCCCAGTCGGGAACTGACCAAGGCAGATCTTTTTGGCCAGGAGGCAAGACTGATATTTTAAGCAACCAAAGAGCGTTAGCCAGTGAGCCTCTGCATAGAGATCGCAGGTGTGGGTTAGTCGATGTGCCCCTAAGGTGAGCCTGCAGACATTAAGTGCAGTTTTTATACATTTTGAGGGCAGTATCTGTGGCAGAGCCATATATCGGCAGTATGTAGTCCACTTGGAAACCCACAGAACTGTGGACCAATATGCTGAGGGCTTCAGGGGTCAGGCTTTGCCTATGGTGATAAAGTAGCCCTAATCGTTTGTTGATTGCTTTAGCTGTGATGTCGATGTGGAGGGCGTAGGAGAGTGAGCTGTCAAGAGTGATTCCAAGATATCTGAAGTGATGAACATGTTCAAGAAGAACACCACCCCTATCACATATTGATAGTGGGTAGTTTTTGTGCTTGTTCTTAAGGCTGGTGAACAACATGGTTTTTGTTTTTTTGTAACATAGAAACATAGAAGTTGACGGCAGATAAGGACCGCAAGGCCCATCCAGTCTGCCCATTTCTTTTTCTATCTTATAAATGTGCCATCGGCCTTTGCTATGTCAGTGACCTATCTATTCATAGTCATTTGTATTGCCCCTATGCCTATCCCATGCCTGTTTGAAGCCCTGCACTGTATTCATAGCCACTACTTCTTGTGTTAAGCCATTCCATGCATCTACCACCCTTTCTGTGAAAAAGAATTTCCTCACATTCCCCTTAATCGGCCTCCCTCTAATCTCATGCTGTGTCCTCTTGTCCTGCTATTTTCTTATATTTAAACATGTTAGACTCTTTCACCTTGTTTATGCCCTTAAGGTGTTTAAATGTCTCGATCATATCACCTCTCCTCCTTTGCTCAAGGGTATACATATTGAGCTCCATTAATCTGTCCTCATATGTCTTCTGATGCAGTCCCTGCACCATTTGAGTTGCCCTTCTCTGGACTGCCTCAATTTGGTTAATGTCCTTGTGAAGGTGTGGCCTCCAATACTGCACGCAGTACTCAGATGGGGCCTAACCAATGTCTTGTACAGAGGGATTATTACCTCCCTCTTACGACTTGTGATACCCTACTAATACACCCTAACACCTCCCTAGCCTTACCTACTGCTTTAGAGGTCTGCTTTGATGATTTCAGGTCATCAGTGATGATGATGCCCAAGTCTCTTTCTTCCTTGTGACTGCTAGCAACTCCCTCCCAGCCTATAAGTGGCTTCAGGGTTTCTCTTCCTATGTGCATGATTTTGCATCTTTGCATTAAATCCCAGTTGCCACTCTTCTGACCATTCTGCTAGTTTATCCAGATCTCTTCTCATTCTGCCCACTCCATCTGGATCATCTACTCTGTTGCAGATCTTGGTGTCATCTGCAAACAGACAAGCCTTACCCTCTAGTCCATCTGCTAGGTCACTAATGAAGATGTTGAATAGGACTGGCCCCAGGACTGATCCTAGGAGTACCCACTTGTGACTTGCATCTCTTCTGACTGTATACCATTTTACCACCACTCTCTGTTTCTGCCAGTCAACCAGTTTGCCACCCAGTTGACCAACTTCTGACCACCCAGGCCTACCTAGCTTATTTATCAATCTTCTATGGAACACTGTCAAAAGCTTTGCTGAAGTCAAGGTAGGCGACATCAACTGCTCCCCTTGGTCCACCACTCTGGTTACCCAGTCAAAGAAATCTATGAGATTAGTTTGACAGGACCTTCCTTTGTAAACCCATGCTGTCTTGGATCCTGTCCCTATGGATTCCAGGTGTTGCACTATCCTTTCCTAAGGAGTGCTTCCATAATCTTGCCCACTACTGAGGTATAAGACTGACCGGTCTGTAGTTCCCCGCCTCCTCCCTGCTACCACTCTTGTGGAGTGGGATCACATGAGCCCTTCTCCAGTCTTCTGGGACCTCTCCTGTGCTCAGAGACTCACTAAACAATTCTGCTAATGGCTCTGCTAGTTCCTCCTTTAGCTCCTTAAGTACCCTGGATGTATGCCATCAGGTCCCATTGCCTTATCCACCCTGAGCTTTAGCAAGCTCTTGTAGGACCTTTCTTTTGTGAAGGGAGTAGTGCTCACCTCCTCCCCTGTGTCCATGATGCTGAGCTGTGGGCCCTGCCCTACCTTCTCTTCAGTGAATACTGAGCAAAAGTATCTATTTAGGATAGATGCCTTTACAGGGTCCTCCTCTCACATGCTCCTTTTCTCCATTAAGCTTAGCAATACCTCTCTGGACTTTCTCCTTTCACTAATGTATCTATAGAAAGTCTTGTCACCTTCTTTACTGTTTGTACTAGTGTTTCCTCAGTTTGGGACTTTGCCTGCCTTACTGCCTTACCTGCTTCCCTTAGGGCAGTTTGGTATGCCCCTATCTTCATCCCGCTGTGTTCCCTTATATTTTCTGAAGGCCAGCATTTTGGCTCTGACCTTTTCTGCTACTGTATTTGAGAACCAAAGTGGTTTCCTTCTTCTTTTGCACTTCCTTTTCTGTCTAACACAATGGGATGTTGCTTCAAGTATTGTATCCTTAATGCTTGTCCACTTTGCCTGTACCTCCTCACCTGTGTTTCTTTTTGCCAGGGTTAGCTTAACTCTGTTGGCCATCTTATCAAAGTCAGCTCCTCTGAAGTCCCATATTTTTGCCTTGGAATGGGATGATTTAGATGTAGTAGCCAAATTGAACCATACCATGTGATGGTCACTGGCCCCAGGTGACCTTCTACCTGGAGATCTGTGATCCCTTCTTTGTTAGTCAGTACTAGATCTAGGATAGCCCTGTCTCTTGTGGGTTGCTGTACCAGTTGTTTGAGGCCCTCCCCTGCAGGAATCCACTATGAGTCTAGTTCTGGCAGATGTTCCTGCTGGTATTGACCAATCTGTATCTGGCATGTTGAAGTCTCCCATTATCAGAACCTCCCTTTAGCTGTCATGTTTGTATATCTTCTAACAGTAATGTGTCTATGTCCTCCCTCTGGTCTGGGGCCTGTAGACAACCCCAGTTCTTATGGCTGTCCCATTTCCTGTTTCCAGGGTGACCCACAGTTCTTCTGGCTCCTTATGTGTATTCTGAATTTCTGTAGCTTTGATATTTTCTACATACAGGGCCACTCCTCCCCTTTTTGCACCTCGGTCTCTTCTGAACAATACATAGCCAGGTACTGAAGTCTCCTAAGTGTGGTTACTGGTAAACCACGTCTCACTAATTGCTACTATGTCCAGTTTAGCCTCTGACATTATTGCCTGCAGGTCTGGGATCTTATTTCCCAGGCTGTGAGCATTTGTGTACATGATTTTCCATTGGCCAGATTTTGGTGTGTTAGTTGTTGGGTGAGGTTTGGCATTACCCCTGTGCATCGTATGGGGAGACATGGGGTAGTTCATTATCAATTTATGATTTTTGAACCATGACTCAATGCTGGTGAAGTCACATTGTAGCTGTTGCTCAAGAGCAGTGGGGTCAGAGCCATTAGAAAAGATAACCGCATCATCTGCATAGAGGAGGATACGGTACTGACTGGCTGGGGGAGGCAATTCAGAAATAGGCTAAAGAGGAGGGGACCCAGTATTGACCCCCTGTGGAACACCTGAGTACCCAGGCTTGGTGTCAAAGGGAAAGGTATCTATCCTGACTTGCTGTGAATGGCAGTGTAGGTAGCTGCGGAACCATGCAGCTGCCTCAGGGGCAAGGCCTATGGCAGTGAATTGGTCAATTAGGAGGGCATGGTTGACCATGTCAAAGGCCTTTGCTAGGTCAATATAGATAGCCCTGATGAGCTGGTCAAGATCGAGGGATTTGTGGATGAATCTACCGCCCTCTAGCTTCATAGCATGTCCTCTTGTTCTTCAGCACCTTTTCTTCTGAAAAATACTTACCTCCTGTACCTTACTTACACCTGTGGGGTATTTAAATGTCTCTATAATATCCCCCCTCCCTCCTCTGTTCTAGGGTGCACATATTGATGTCCTTTAGTCTCTCTTTGTAGGACTTTTGATGCAGACCCTACACCATTTTAGTTGCCCTCCTCTGACTGCCTCTACTTTGTATATGTCATTCTGGAGATGTGGTCTCCAGACCTGAGCACAGTACTCTAGGTGGGGTCTTACCAGTGACCTTTACAGAGGCAACACCACCTTCCTCTTTCTGCTGGAGGTACCCCTCCTTAATCACCACAGCATCCCACTAGCCCTCCCCGACTGCCTTGTCACACTGCCTGGTCACCTTTAGGTCATCTGATAAGATTATCCCCAGCTCTCTTTCCTGCTTGGTAGTCACCAATACTATACCATCCATTTTGTACTCCACCTCAGGTTTCTGTGCCCTAAGTGAATTATTTTGCATTCTTTTGCATTGCGACCTAGCTGCCATACCCTTGACCACTCCTCTAGTTTTCTCAGGTCTCTGCTCATCCTTTCCATCGTCCCCACTCCAGAATGTCCATTCTATTGCAGATGTTGGTGTCATCTGCAAAGAGGCAGATGTTCCTTTCCAGCTTCTCTGCAATATAACTTATAATGACATTAAAGAGGACTGGTCCCAGCACTGTTCCCAGAGGCACCCTGCTGGTCAGTGAAGATGTGAAATACTTGTCTGCAGTGTGCCCTACCCTGCACTAGACACAGGGTGGGGGACCTCTAGACAGACAGACAGATATATATATATATATATATATATATATATGGGGAGAGAGACAAAGTTACAGGAGTCTTTCCTAAATCTGGCATAGGAGGGGCAAGAAGAAGTGGCATTTCCCTCTGGGCCTACAGTACTTCTTTTTCCTTTCTCTCTGCTCTTGTCAAAGGGGCATGAAGCTCCCAAGGCCTTCTGGCTGCAAAGCATAATTTATTACATGACATAAACCAGGAGCATTCCTTAATAAAAGTATGTTTTGAACTTTGTGAATTAAATAAGGGAAGAGCTTGACAGATCTGGCATTTGATAAGTGTTTGGGAGGTGTGTGGCACTCCTGTGACATGCTCCCCCTGAGGCGCCTGCACTTCTGTAAACAGAAGTAGTGTTGCTATTTGGATTAACATGGGTTTTGTGGGGCCTGTGCTTTTACAATCAGAGCTCAGTGTGTATGTCTTACAGTATGCGTAAGAGCCTGTGGCTGCAGAAGGGCTGGCCCTGTAGGGGCATGTGCTTTTGTAACATAGAAACATAGAAACGTAGAATTTGATGGCAGGTAAGGACCGCTTGGCCCACCCAGTCTGCCCATTTCCCTACCTAATGGATAAGCTGCAGATCCTAGTTAACCAGCAGCCTACTTCTTCCTACCCCCACCCCCTAGTATTGCCTTATGACTGTCCCATGCATGCTTGAATTCCACCACTGTTTTTGACTCCACAACCTCCTCCGGAAGGCCGTTCCATGCATCCACAACCCTCTCTGTGAAAAAATACTTCCTTAAATTACCTCTGAGCTGCCCCCCTCTATCTTCAAATTGTGCCCCCTTGTTCTTGCACACCTCTTTTTTTGAAAGATGCTACCCTCTTGGACTTTGTTGATTCCCTTGAGGTACTTGAAAGTTTCTATCATGTCCCCCCTCTCCCTCCTTTCCTCGAGGCTATACATATTAAGCTCCTTAGTCTCTCTTCATATGCCTTCCAGTGCAGACCCTGCACCATTTTAGTTGCCCTCCTCTGGACAGCCTCCATCCTGTCTATGTCTTTATGAATGGGTCTCCAGAACTGCACGCTAGTACTCCAGATGGGTCTCACCAGCTGTCTGTAGAGAGGGATAATAACTTCCTGTTTTCTACTTGTGATGCCTCTCCATGCATCCCAGTATCCCCCAGCCCTCCTTGCTGCCCTCTCACATTGCTTGCCCACCTTTAGGTCATCTGATATGACTACCCCAGGTCCCTTTCCATTTTTGTTGTTGTTAGTATCTCACCCCCCATTGTGTACTCTTCCCCTGGGTTTTTGTTTCCCAGGTGCATTACCTTGCACTTCTTAGCACTGAATCTAAGCTGCCATACATTTGACCATTCCTCTAACCTTGCCAAGTCACTTCTCATCCTTTCCACCCCACCTTGTGCATCAACTCTGTTGCAGATCTTTGTGTCATCTGCAAAGAGACATACTTTTCCTTCCAGTCCCTCTGCAATGTCACTTATAAAGACATTGAAGAGGACCGGTCCTAATACTGAACCCTGCAGTACCCCACTAGTAACCCCCCTTTCTTCAGAGTGACCTCCATTTACTATTACTCTCTATGTCCTATTCTCCAGCCAATTCTTTACCCAGGCTGTCATCTTGGGACCCACTCCCAGGCTGGCTAACTTGTATATTAATCTTTTGTGTGGGACTGTGTCAAATGCCTTGCTAAAGTCTAGGTAGGCCATGTCCACAGCCCCTCCCTGATCTACTACTTTGGTCACCCAGTCAAAGAAATCTATCAGATTTGTCTGGCATGACCTTCCCGCTGTGAATCCATGCTGCCTTGGGTCCTGTGCCCCTCTGGCCTCTAGATACTCGACAATTCTTTCCTTCAGAAGTGATTCCATCATTTTCCCTACTACTGAGGTTAAACTAACAGGTCTGTAGTTTCCTGCTTCTGCCTTGCTCCCACTTTTGTGAAGGGGAATCACATCTGCCCTCCTCCAGTCCTTGGCTACAACCCCATCCTCCCATGATTTGTTAAAAAGGGTAGTCAGTGGTGTCACTAGTTCTACCTTTAGTTCTTTTAGAATTCTGGGATGAATCCCATTAGGCCCCATTGCTTTGTCCACCTTCAGTTTTAAGAGTTCTTTCAGAACCCTTTCTTCTGTAAATGGGCTGGTATCAACTTCTGTATCCAGACTGTTTCTACTGTTTGTTTTAGGTACCTCCCCCTCTTCCTTCGTAAATACTGAGCAAACATATTTGTTTAGTATATCTGCCTTTTCACAGTCACCCCTCATCCCTCCCTTCCCTTTATTAAGCCTCACTGTCCTCCCTTGGTCTTCCTTCGCTCCTGATGTACCTATAAAGGTTTTATCCCCCTTCTTAACTGAGTTGGCTATCTTTTCCTCAGTTTTGGCCTTTGCTGTTCTGAGTGCCTTCCCAGCTTCCTTTTGTTTTAACTGATACAGTTCTCTGTCCTGCTCCTTCTGTGATTCCTTGTACTTCCTGAATGCTTTCTTTTTCTCTTGAACCTTCACTGCCACTTCCTTTGAGAACCATAGTGGTTTCTTACATCATTTCATTATGTTTATTTGCTTCACACAAAGGCTTGTTACCTCTGTGATGGCAGTTTTTATTATTCCCCATTGTTCTTCCACCCCTCCTTCCTGCCCATTTGCTAGTGCATTCCTTAGGCACTCACCCATTTTGGCAAAGTCAGCCTTCCTAAAGTCCAGTACTTTTGCCTTTGTATGGCTTGACTCTATTGCTGTTTATTAGAACCATACTGTTCGATGGTCGCTAGTTCCCAGATGGCTACCCACTTACATCTGTGATCCTCTCTTCATCTCCATTTGAGAGAACCAGGTCTAAGATTGCTCCCTCTCGAGTGGGCTCCAATACTAGTTGTCTAGGCATGCCCCTGTAGGGCATCTAGAATAACCCCACTCTTTAAAGTGGCTGCTGCAACTGCACTCCAGTTAACATCTGGCATATTCAGGTCACCCATCACAATATCTCCCTTTTTCTGCCATTCTAAGTATACTTTCTATCATTTCCTTGTCCATTTCCTCCCCCTGAGAAGGGTCTGTATACAACCCCTGTCTGGATTGTGGTGCCATTGCCGGTCTCCAAATTTACCCACAGTGCTTCTTCTCCTCCCTGTTTTCCCTTTTGTTCTGTTGCTTTGATTCCTTCCCTTATGTAAAGAGCTTCCTCCTCCTCTTTTACCCTCCCTGTCCCTCCTGTAGATAGTGTATCCTGGTATGTTTACGTCCCAGTCATGGTTTTGTGTGTACCATGTTTCTGTGACTGCCATGATATCCAGATGTTCCTCCTCCATCAAGGCCACTAATTCAGGAAGCTTGTTACTCAGACTACGGGCATTGGTACTCATTGCTCTCCATTTTTTGATGGCTTTACCTTCTTTTGCAGCATCCCCCACTGACCTTTCTACCTCAGTCTTTTTCTCATTTAGTATCCTGTTTTGCAGGGAGAGGCTGGGATTTTCCTGCTGCTTATCAGTGCCTCCCCCCTTGACTAGTTTAAAAGCTTGCCAATGAAGCATTTAAACCTCAAACTAGTGTATTCCTGCTCAAAAGACTTCTTCCCTTCCTGGACAGATGCAGACCATCCTGCCAGTATAGGCTGGTGTCCCTCCAGGTGGAACCCCAGTCCCAAATGAAGCCAAACCCCTGTGCTCCACACCATTTTTTCAACCATTCATTAAACTGCATGGTGCAAAGTACCCTCGCCTCACTCATGCCATTGACAGGCAGCACTTCAGAGAAGGATGCTGTGTGTGCTACTTGTCTTAGGCCCCTCCCCAATTCTACGAAGTCCTTCCGCACTGCTCTAATCTCATGATGAGCCAAGTCATTTGTCCCTAGCTGGACAATGACGTCCATCTCAGACTCCCGTGCAGCTGTTCTTGTGATCCTGAGGATGCGCTTCCTTTCCCTCCAAGCCATGGCACCAGGCAGGCACCTTACTTCAGTTTTCCCTGCTCCCCCCAGTTCTAGCCCCCTAATAATTGAGTCCCACACCAGGAGCTGCTTCCTTTCCTTGTGGTGTCCTCTGCCTCCTTCCTGTGGGCCTCCCTTGTGACAGTTGTCCTCAGCTCCTTAGTCTCCTCTGTGGGTGCATCCATAGGGGAGCTATGCTCCTTCAGAATGGTGTATGGATTGTGGAGTGGAACAACTGACTGGGTGTGCCTCTGTTCCACCATCCTCACCCTCCCTGAGCCCACTGTGGTCCAACTGCTGTGCTTTCTTCGCAACCTCTGAGGTAGTGGTGGTGGCTCTGGTGCTCCCTGGATGGGGGAGGTTTCCTTCCTACTGTCCAGTGTGGCCTGGGGGAAGGTCCCCTTACTATTGTCCAGTGTGGCCTGAAGATGGCCAACTTCCTCCCTCAGGGCAGAGAGTTCTCTGCAAATAGGGCAGCATCTCAGCCTCCAGAAAGACTCCCGGAAGACTGCTGCCCCACAACCATTACATTGCACTACTCCCCACATGTTTGTCTACTTTTTTTTGTGTGTGTGTTTGTGTGTGTGATTGGTTTGTTATATAGAAATATATGTATATTATACAATGTGTATGCTTATATTGTCAGTGCAGTGTGCTAGAGAGGATATGATAGTGATATGCACCTTGTGCTCTTGAGGAAATTATATTAGAACCCCAGGTATAAAGGAACTATTTCCAGGGGGGTGGGGTGAGGGGTGGGAAGGGGTTGGGCCTAAACTGTGCCCTCACAAAACAATCAGCTAAAAGCTCTGACCCACTGCTGCGATGAGTGCCTTCCTGTCAGCAAGATGCCCTACACAACAATCTGACAGAGAAAATACCCTGCTAATCAAACAGAGAAAAATCCAGACATCCAAGTCAGACACAGGTAAACCTCCCCAGCCCCAAAACAGCCTGGTGGTTTGTGCTCTGAAAGCAGTCAGCCCCAAAATAAGTCAGCTGTGCTTCAAACTCTTCCTGCACTGAAAATCTTAAGAATTGTAACAAACGTAAAGCTAGAACCGCCTCCCTCTGTTGCTTGAAAGACTGTCTTTTCCTGATAATTCTAAGTTCCTTATTTCACCTTTCAGTTAGAAGTAGCCTCCATCTGCAGAATATCTGCTACAAATCAAAGACAATTGTAAGGTTCACCTCCCTCTGTTGAGAGCACAAAGTGCAATATAGTATTTGCAAGTGCAGTATAGAATTTCTCACACAGCTGACAGCTGAATAAAGAAATAGTGTCCTTCCAGGTCAAGAAGATGTGCTTTGTGTCTCTAAATATTGCAGCCACCAGTAACTTATAGTAATCTGATCTAGTCTGGATATCTCCAGCCAGGGCAATTTGTTGACAATGGTTGTGATGCAACCTTTCCTGTTCCAATACAACACTTTGTGGTCTGAAAACAATGAGGTGAACAATTTCCTTCACCTGAGGCTGTCTGTGCTTCAATTCACACTGCAGGTTTTGCTATGACAACTCCTTAACCACAGTAACTTATTTAAAAATAGTTTAACTATCACAAACTCCTACGCACCAGTAAATTATTTAAAAATAGTTTCTGTCCCAAAATCCTAGTAGTCAACCCAGCTACCCCCAAGGGACAACCAACATGCAACATTCAAACACTTGTGAAGTTACTTCCAAGATAAGCAGTTTACAAGCTCCTTTTACAACTCCTCAGCCACCTGTAAATTTAAAAATAGTTTAACTGTCAGAAAATCCTAGTAGACAATCTAGCTACCTCCAAGGGTCTACCTAAATGCAGTATTTAAATCCTTCTGAAGTTACTCACAAGATAAACAGAGTTTGCAAGCCCCTTCTTGGTTAAACACTAAATAAATATGTAAATAAAAAGCAATTACCAAGGGTAGTTAATTTCACTTCCCACAGAATTGAGCAAAAGTGCACGTTGTTGCAGATATCAAGTGCAATATAGAATTTCTCACACAGCTCACAGCTGAATAAAGAAGTAGTGTCCTTCCAGGTCAAGAAGATGTGCTTTGTACACAAAATAATTCTTATAATTTGGGTATCATGCATTTGTATCCGCGGCTGCAGGGGCCTATTTTTCTGCAAACAGAAGTAGTGTTTTGATTTCAGCATTATGGATTTCTATCTGCAGCCAGAAATGAGTGCACATGTGTTGCAATGTGCATGCCACAGTTGCAAATCCATGAAGGTAGCATGAGTGCCTACTGCATGTGTGTCATCTGGAAACAGTTGTATGGTGTTTGTCATGCTTAATGATGGCTGTCTGTGGTTGTTTGTGTGGTTTTGTCCTTGCTGCTTGGGAGGGGTGGGGACATAGGATTTGAAACCTAACACTACATTTCCCTACGTTTGTGGTGTAAGTTGAACCCTAACTGGCGCATCAATTTTTGCAATGGATTTCCATTCTTTTGGAGATAGTGGATCATATCCTGAACAGATGCTCAGGGGCCCACCATCAAGGGAATAGTTAAGCTGCATTTAAGTGCAACCCAATAATTCAATTTTTGGAGTGCATGGAAAATTTTAATGTTGCAAATTCTTGTGTTACACTTTATTGTTGCAGTTAAATATGCAGCAGAAAATTATTTTGAGCTTATGTCATAAAGATGGTCTCTAGAATGTATGAAATCCCACCCAAAGGGTACCTTATAGAGTGACTGAGAAATCACCCTTTGACCTGTACTTGAAACTTTCCACCATCATTGTTCATGAGGTAGGGTCATGTAAACAGTATATTCAGAATTTGGGATTAAAATATTGTAAAATGGCCAACTTATGAATAAAAGTATGTGAGATATAAAAATGGAATTCTAGTGTGGCACATTTTAGTGTCACACATTTAAGTGCAACACTAAAATGTGCAACACTAAAATTTAAGTTTTTAGTGTTGCACTTAAATGCATTTGAAAATTCCTGCCATCCTTTTTCATGAGTTAGGGTCATGTAAACAGTTTGTTCAAAATGTGGGAGTTAAATACTGTAAAATGGCCAAGTGATGAGTAAAAGAATTTGAGACACAAAAAAATGGAATTTCTGCTGTGTATTTAAGTGCAACACTAAAAATCTGCAACACTAACACTTATGAGTCACAAATTTTAGTGTCACGATTAAATGTACTTAAACATTCCTATCATCCTTGTTCAGGAGGTAGGGTACCGTAAATAGTATATTTAACATTTTGGGAGTAAAATATGGTAAAACAGCCACGTTATGAGTAAAAGTATGTGAGACACACAACTGGAATTTTAGTGTTGCATATTTAAGGGTAACAGTAAAATGTGCAACACTAAAATTTATGTGTCACACTTCAAAGCACTTGAAAATTCATACCATCCTTGTTCATGAGGTGGGGTCATGTAAATTGTATATTCAAATTTTGGGAATGTAATATTGGAAAACATAGAGGATAATGTATAATCTTTGGTTAAATAAATAAATAATAACCACGCTGTAAACACTTTGAGAGGTTGCCATGACATCATTGTAAACTTCGAGAGCGCAGCTCAAGAGGTTTTCAGATTCCATGGTAACCTCGAGAAGTATTTTCAGCATGGTTGTTAACCAAAGACCATACATTATATTTTATAGTGTATGGGCTACCAAGATTGTGCAATCACAGATTGAATTACTTTATTGAATTACATTACAGAACATTGGTTTGTTTTTTTTTTTTTTTAGTTGTTTAACCAGGAGTAGCACACTAAGCTGAAAGCTTTTTTACAGGAGTATCCTGGGAGCACAGGGAAGTTAAGTGACTTGCTCAGGGTCACAGTATGTAAGTGGAAGCTGTGGGATTCAAACCCAGGTCTGGTCTGCTGGATGTCACCAGATTTGCAGTTTAGAGCCTTAAACCACTGCACTATACTGCCTCCTTTGTTGTTTGATGATTGTTCCATGATTGTTGTGAGCATTCCATTTTGTTAGAACACTGATTGTTGTGAGCATTCCGTTTTGTTAAAACATTGATTGCTGTGAGCATTCCATTTTGTTATACCATTGATATGACATACTCAAGAAGGATTAACAACAGAGTGATGTCATAATGATGGCATAACAAGGTTGTAATCTGCTTGATTTCAGTTAATAATAAGGGCTCCTCATACATTATAGTCAAGTTTCTTCTGACTCGCTCTCCCTGTCATATGGGGTCATCAGAGCTCAGTGTTGTCCCCCATGTTGATTGCAACGTATATGCAGTGTATATGCTACCCCTCGGAGACATTGTAAGATGGTATGGGCTGAGGTTTCACTGCTATACTGATGATACCCAGCTCTCCCTGTCTTTTGCTCCCGACCAAGTTAATTCTCTCTCAGTATTTAATAACTGCCTCGCTGAAATCCAAGACTGGATGAATTTGAGCTGGTTAAAGTTGAATGCAGGAAAGACTGAGGTTATGGTTGTGGACCCGGGTTGCAGGATAGAGGGGTTGAGGACTGATCAGCCCTCTGGATTATTTCTGGGGGGCACACAGATCCTTACCTCTGAATGGGTGCGTGACCTAGGAGTGGTGCTTGATGATGGGCTGACCCTTTGTTATCAGGTGTCAGCAGTTGTTAAATCTGCCTTTTATCATCTTAGGAACATTGCCAGGGTCAAACACCTTGTTCTGTCTGGCGATCTGCCTGTGTTGGTCCATGCCTTTGTGACCTCACACCTTGACTACTGCAACTCCCTTTACTTGGGTCTTCCTGGGGTTGATATCCACCACTTGCAGCTAGTGCAGAACGCTGCTGCCCGATTGTTGACAGGGGTGTCTTGGAGGTCGCATATCACCTCTGTGCTGACCAATCTGCACTGGCTGCCGATTCAGTGGTGGATCACCTTTAAGGTAGGTTTATTGACCTACAAAGCCCTACACAGACTTGGTCCTGACTAACTGAAAGAGCTTCTGATTCCCTACACCCCTGTGTGACAGCTCCGCTTGGCTGATGGGGGGGTTGCTGGAGATTCTCAGGGTTACCTTGAAATCTTCTGGGGCCCATGCATTTATGTTTGCGGCACCTACCCTCTGGAATTCTCTGCCCCATCAGCTCCGGGAACGTGTGACCATGGGGGGTTTTAAACAGGCACTTAAAACTTTTTTGTGGGGTCAGGCTTCCCAGTGAACTGTTATTATTTGATATTGTTGTTTTATTTATTAATTGCAATAGTTTTTATGGAATCATGTTTTAACACTGTGAAGCACCTTGATATTTGAAAGACGCTTAAAAATAAAGTTATTATTATTAAGTTATGAGTAAAAGTGTGTGAGAAACAAAAATGGAATTTTAGTGTTGTATATTCAACTGCAACACTAAAATGAGTGATACGTTAATGTATTGCAGATTTTGTATCACATTTTATTTTTGTATCTAAATGCTCTTGAAAATTCTTACCATCCTTATTCATGAGGTAGAATCATGTAAAAAGTATGTTCAAAATTTGGGACTAAAATATTGTAAAATTGTCAAGTTATGAGTAAAAGTATCTGAGGCACAAAAATGGAATTTTAGTGTTGCACATTTAAGTGCGACACTAAAATGTGAAACACTAAAATTTATGTGTTGCATTTAAATGTGCAACAGGAACATTATTTTAACCCTAAATTATATACATGGTTGCCCCCTCTAGATTACCCCTTGCAATGCCTCCTGCACCCCATTCTCTACCTCCTGCCTCCTCAACTCCCCCTCCCCCTTGACTTCCCTTCCGACCCCCCTCTCTCTTCCTCCTTTTCTGCCAGGTCTCATCCCCTTGCAGGGTTCTCAGCATCGTGAAGGGGAAAAGTTCTTGGCCTACCCCCTCCTCTCCTACCTTCTCCTTTTCTGTCAGGTCCTGTTCCCCTTGCAGAGTTCCCAGCATCCTGAAGGGAAATCGTTCTTGCTTGTCCCCCCACCTCCCCTCTCTTCTCCTTCTCTGCCAAGTCCGATCCCCTTGCAGGGTTCTCAGCATCCTGAGGGGAACTAGTTCTTGGCTTGCCCCTACCTGCTCCCTCCTACCCTTCCTCCCTCTCTTTCTCTCTCTCTCTTTTCCCCTTCTTCTGCCTGGTCCTGTCTCCTTGCAGGGTTGTTAGTGTGACCCCTAGTTGGCGCTATCCCAAGGGCTACTGCCCCTGCCTGTTTGACTATGGACAGGTTGAGGGGCCTAGGTCCCAGAGGTCAGGGTTTGTAGTGGTTAGACTAATTTTGTCACAGCCCTCTGGGACACTGAGACCCCCTTTTATCCCCTCTAGTGGCTCACACAGTACACCGGAGTTACAGCCCCCAATGCCGCACGCTTACACACTGTTCACTCATATAGATACCACTTACCTTTGAGACTGATTCAGAAGCATGTCTCTGAGGACCCTCTGTAAACTATGGTTAATCAATATACACAGCAAAACACAATACTGTTTCCATAAGTACCACCACCACCACAGACAGTATATAGTATAAGAACAATACATCTGATTTATTTACGGGACAGCAACATGGGAGGGGGAAATCAGGTTAATTAGTGGCATTAAATCACAGTACTGTGCACAATACAGGGTCTGAAAAGTCACACTCTGGGTACCCAGGTTGGTGGGGGCTAGCCAGGTCTGTTGCCCCAGGGTTGGCCAGCAGGTGCAGATGGATAGGGCCTGTAGAAGAAAATATATGCACAACACCCAATTGTAATCTGGAGCTGGAGGGCTTAGTCCATGAAACAGTGAAACAATGAGAATTAGATGACACACTTGTGATTGAAAAACAAGCTGCCTGGGAATACCCTGATTTGTATTCACAACACCCAAGCTGAGGATTGGATGGAGAATGTCCCTCTGGATTGCCAAAAGAGCAGGGCATGAGGACAAGGTCCTTGAGACTGGACCCACTGCAGTTGATAGCAAATGGATGTAGTCCGAAATAAGCTGGGGTTTACTTCCAGCTTCAGCACACAATTCACTGTACAGCGGATTTGAAATAGCAATTCCCCACAAGCACTACGCACATTTATACATAAAAGGAAAGTACTATACCAGGCAGGCTGCTCCTCGATCCCAATTGCAATTACTGCAAAATACCCGGGAGCACACACAGCAGCTTCAGCTCCTGACAGACCGAGCGCGATTCAACAATTTCTCCAGTCTTCTACAGGGTGAGCCTGGTTTCCACACTTCTAGTGCTTCTTTCTCCTCACAACTCGGATTCAGTCCAAACTGGCACTCACAAAGGCTGCAGACTGAAACTCAGGGCCTCACACACGCTTCCTGCGTGAAACTATACACTGCAGAAGCACACAGCTCCTTCTCTCTTCACTGCCACAACTGATCTGATCTTTCCAGTCACAGAGCAGGGCATTTCCTTTAGCTCCACGCTATTCTGTTGGCTGATTCAGCTGTCACTCACAATAAGACTCCCTCTGTTAGTAGAAAAAGGCGCCAAGGTCAAAACTACTTTTCCCAGAGTCACTGCCCATACAATAACCTTGTGGCTGGCTCAAATTAAGAGTCCAAGTTCTGATTCGTCCACAGGCTCCATTTTAGGGCTCCCTTAACCCAATTGGCCCAGCACAGCAGTTTAGGTCCAAAATGGAGAGGTAACACACACAGAGTCTCAGCTGCAATAAAGGCAGGTTAGACAAACTACAATTTTGCTAATGCTTTAAATGATTACAGGCAAACAGTTACAGCTTTCAGATGGGCTCCCTTTGCAACTTCCGCGACCTCAAAATGTAGCAATTACTCCGCAGCTCGGGCGGGATTTGAGCATTAAATACACAGTCCCCCCATACAAACTAATTAAGTCTGGAAGTAGAAAGCTTTTAAAGAGACAGTACGTAGAGGCTCAAATAGCACTCACTTGCAACCACAGTTAAGCAGCTCAGACGCCGAACACCACCCCAGCTTGGAGCATTCAGGCAAGCTCCTGGAAGACTTTTGGGAACCCCTATTTGCAGGGGTTTTACCTCCTTCCTGGCCTGGAAAAATTTGGCGTCCACAACAAGTAAGTACCCCCATAAGTTTCAATATAACCACATACATTTACATCAATATCACATTAGGCTTATACATGTAAGTATCATTCAACATATCACCTTACCAGAAACACATTTCTGAAACTTTTCAGTACATCACTTTTTCACAGAATTATACACACATTGTACCATAACTCAGGTTATTACCTCCTGCACATGAAACCTGAAGAGAGGGGGCCCTTCCCTATCAGCTACCTTGGGGCTGGATGGGGCAGGGGCACCATACCTAGAGGGCAACACAAGTAACTTGAAGTTAGCACTGATGTTCAGTTTGGGCAATGACTGATCTCAGGGACACATACACTCCTTTATGAACAACATTAAGAGGCAAGTCCACAGGCCTCACAGGGGAATCATAACTGAGGTGCACCACAGACTTTACAGCTCAACCAGTCTTTCTAGGAGGAACTGTTACAGTCTCTGCACTCTGAGCCGCATTTTCAGCATTGTCCTCACTTGTCAGGGGAGTCTCCATTGGGGTAGATAGGCTAGAACTTGGAGCACTTTCAGCTCCAGGAGTTACAATCTCTGAGTCCACAACACTTGGCTCACATGGAGAGCTTTCAGACACTGGCAGTGGACCGTCAGGGCACTCAGAATACTCTTCTTGTTCTGGTATATCACCAGTCTGTCCCAGTCCATCATTTTCCTCCTCTGAAGGCTCAAACAGTTCAACCATACACAATGATTCCATATCATCTGACTTGATGCTTTACACTTCACCTTCAGGAAGCATTGGCTCCAGGGACAAAGCTGGGGGCTTAGACAGTCCAGAAGGCCCAGCTTCATCTCCAGGATTGACTAGGGGGTTGCCCCGAAACAATTGACTCAGTTCGTAAGAAGGGTAGTATTCAAAGCCACACTCACTTTTCTCTGACATAGACTGGCAGTCATGTTCAACTGGGGCTTGTGGAGGGGAACACTTTAACTTAGCTTCTGTAGCTGCAGACTTTCTTGATTTTTCTTAGCAGCAGCTCTTGTCACTGGTCCAGAGGGAGCATTTTCTGGGGGCTCGGACTCAATCAAGATTTGTCCAATGGGCAGTAAATGATTTCTATGCATTGTTTTAACATCTTTTGAATTATTCTCAGGCCTTACTTTGTACACAGGCAGATCATCTAGTTTGCCCACTACAATGTGAAGGAGATGGTGCCATCTGTCAGCAATCTTATGTTTGCCATGCAGTCCCAGATTTCTTAGCAATACCCGATCTCCCGCCTGGAGTTCCTGTGCTTTCACCTTTTTATCATACCTTTCTTTGTTGGCCAGATTTCTTTTGGCAGCCATGGTTTGAGCCAGTTGGTACACATGATTTATCTGGGCCTTTAACTTTTGTACATACTGTAAATAGTTGTCACCTCGAACCCCATCAGGAGAAACTCCAAAATATACATCTACCGGCAGTCGAGCTTCTCTTCCAAACATCAGGCGGTTGGGGGAGAACCCAGTGGCATCACGTTTGGTGCAGTTGTAGGCATGTAACAGGGTGCTAGTTTGTTGGCTCCATCTAGGCTTGTCCTTTGGGTGTAGGCTACCTAGCATATTTAGCAAAGTGCGGTTGAAACTTTGAGGCTGTGGGTCCCCCTGGGGGTGGTAAGGGGTGGTTCTAGACTTTTGCACTCCCCACAGAGAAAGCGTCTTTTTGATCAGACAACTCTCAAAGTCCCTTCCTTGATCAGAATGGATTCTTTGTGGAGCCCCATAGTGAACAATAAAGTTTTCTACAAGTACTTTGGCCACAGTGGATGCCTTCTGGTCCTTGGTGGGGAAAGCTTGGGCATATCTCATAAAATGGTCAGTGACCACCAGCACATTACTAATATTTCTTTGATCTGACTCCAAACTCATAAAATCAATACTGACCAGCTCCATGGGTGCACTGGTGGTGATGTTAACAAGGGGTGCAGCCCTCTGGGGCAAAGCTTTCCTCTGTAAGCAGTGGCTACAAGTTTGAATGTGTTGCTCAACATCAGCCCCCATCTTAGGCCAACAGAATCTGGATCTCACCAAGTCAAGTGTTCTGTCTATACCAAGGTGCCACATATGGTTGTGTAAGGACCTCAGTACTGAGTCTCAAAAGGCAGTGGGCAGCACTAGTTGTTGTTTGTCTATTTGTCCCCCTCTGTCTACTGTTTCTCTGTATAACAGTCTATTGATCAGTTTCAACTTAGGACCTTCCTTGTATAACAATGCAGTTCTCAAATCAGTGGAGCGTAATTTGGACACATCTTTCCCTGCATAGAGGGTTTCTAAAGCTGATTTGATCATGGGATCTCGGGATTCAGCCCGCTGAATACTGTCATTGTCCAGCTGAGGCAGTGCACCGATGTCTATTGCAAAAAGTGGCATTAAGCTGCAGGTATGCAATTCTCAGAGGGTCCCAAACAATCCACCTTACAGTCCACTGCATCCGTGGACATTTGTTCCTCCCTGTCAAACTTCTGACAGAGTGCTCAAATATCAGGTTCTGATAGTTTGACTCAGTCATTCCGGGGAACAGACCTCCGGGAGAGAGCATCAGCATCTATGTGGTTCAGGTCTGCTCTGTATTCAACAGCATAGTCATAAGTAGATAATGCAGAAAGCCACCTATGACCAGTGGCATCCAACTTAGCTGAAGTCTGCACATAGGTCAAAGGATTATTGTCAATTTTTACTAGTATCTTAGCCCCATACAAGTACTCATGGAACTGGTCAACGATAGCCCACTTCAAAGCTAGGAACTCTAACTTATGTACAGGATAGTTCTTTTTGGATGGGGTCAGGCTTCTACTGGCAAAGGCCACTGGTCTCAGGCCATTCTTATGCTCTTGGTACAATACAGCCCCCAAGTCTTGCAGGCTAGCATCAGTGTGCAAGACAGGGCTTTGCTGGATCTGCATAGGCAAGGACAGAAGCGTGGGTAAGCTGATAAATAATCTTATGAAAAGCAGCTTCACACTCAGGTGTCCATCTGGCTCCAAATACTTCATTGGGATGGAAATACACTCTCTTAGGCTCAGAAGAAACTGACCTCTTGTATTTTCTGTGGGTAGGAGGGTAATCTTGAGTAAGATTAAGTAAAGGATGGCTCACTCTTGAATAGTCCTTGATGAAATGGTGATAGTAGCCACAGAATCCCAGGAATCTTTGCAGTTCTTTTAGATTGTGGGGCTGTGGCCAGGTGGTTAAGGCCTCAACTTTACTTGGGTCGGTCTCTATTCCCTCGGTGGATACTATGTGTCCCACATACTTTACAGAGGTTTGGAGGAACTGACATTTATCGATGGATAGTTTAAGGCCAAAGTCTTCCAGTCAGTCCAGCACCTTGAATAATCTGCTCTCATGTTCCTCCAGTGAGCTGCCAAACACAATAACATAATCTAGGTATACCAGGCACTCTAATAAGTTCATGTCCCCCACTGCACGCTCCATCAATCATTGAAAAGTGGCTGGGGCACCTGAAATCCCTTGAGGCATCCTCATGAATTCATAGAAGCCAAACAGACAGATAAAGGCTGTCTTCTCAAGGCCTTCTGGGGCCATCGGGATCTGGTAGTACCAACTGCGAAGATCCAGCACAGAGAACCACTTGCTACCGTTCAGGCAGTCCAAAACATCCTGAATGCGAGGCATTGTATACTGATCAGGGGTAGTCCGCCGGTTTAAAGTGCGATAATCCACACACATCCTTACTGTCCCATTCTTTTTTCTCATTACCACGATGCGGGAAGCATAGGGGCTTCTGGATTCTTGTATTACACCAGCAGCTATCATCTCTTGCAGATGCCATCTCACATCATCTATGTCAGCAGGAGCCAGGCGTCGAGACCTCTCACGAAATGTCCTTTCATCATGCAGTCGGATGTGGTGCTCAGCTCCTTGCACACATCCTACATCCCATTCTTTTAAAGAAAACACCTGGTCTTTCTGGGCAAGCTTTCTACTGATTCTCATCTTCCATTCAGCTGGCAACGGGGAGTCCCCAAAATCAAACAAGTCAGGCATCACTCTGTCATCCTCCCCCTAACACTTGTTACTGGGTAGCACTGCAGTATCTGCACAATGTACATTAGCCAGGGCACAACCTCTATTTACTTGACTCTCTCTATCAGACACATTATGAACTTGAACCATTACCCTTCTGGCATAAGCATGGGCTCTGGCAGGCAAAATACTTGGCTTGACCAGCAGTCCTTCTGGCAATTTCCCATCGCATGGCTCATCCAGCATGAGGATTTTATTCTTGACATCCTTTCTAATACAGACTTCCCACTGTAAGGTACACTGGGCATTTGGCACCAGAATCAGAGACTCAGGATCTTTCTTCCAGACAATTCCAACTGGTTCCTCTGGGTCCATTTTTTCAGCATCTCTCTGTGCCTCATAGGCCTTCTTGATCAAGGCCAGGATTCTCAAAGCTCTACCAGTCCTTGACCCTTGTATCTTATAACACAGCTGCACCAACCGTCCAAACATATGCGCATTTGTCCCAATTAGTAGAGGAATCCCATCATACAGTCCAGTAGGGGGACACACTATGGCTAGGGTCTCTACTTGCTCTGCTACTCCAGCCACGGAGGTAGGGAAAGATAGCCAAACTCAGATATACTTGGAGTAGGGGTAGGCCTTCTCACTTAACCCCCATACATGCAGTCCTTCCAATGGTTGTAAGGGTACATCTGACAAATGCTTCTGATACCAATCCTGGAACATAATTGTCACTTGTGAGCCACTGTCCAACACAGCTCTGGTGGGCACACCATTCACTTTTACTGTAGCTTCCATTGAAGGGCCCACTATTTTGGACCAGTCTGGAAAGGCGGTAGCAAGGGCCTGGGTAGATGATCTAGCCACATAAGGACATGAGTTAGCATTTTTGAGACCTTCACTACAATCATTTCATGCACCTCTTAACCACTGTTTTGTGCTCCAAAGCTCTCCATGTAGCTGGCTCACCACTCTCTCTAAGTCTTTCCGAGACCGGCAGTCCCTCTTCATGCACCCATCCTTCCTACAATTATGGCAAAATATGTTTGCTGAAGTTTGGGGTGACCGAGGCATCACATTGGGGGCTGCGGCATTGGTACTATCAATAGAAAACCTTGGTGCCACCTCAGCCAGCGGTGGGTTGGACATTTGGAGACATCTCTTCAGTTCCCTCACTTCCATAGTCAAGGCATCAAGGTTCGAACTGTTCTCAACATGAGGTGCCTGGGTAGGCACCTCCACCCTCATAGCAGAAGCAGTCGGGCAAGTGTCAATGCCCATACTGTTAGGAGCGGCCTTCATGATGAGACTGTCTGTTACTTTCCTAATCTCCCTCAGCAGTTCACCCCATGGTGGCACACCCTTTTCCTTCTCAGAGCACTCATTAACTGCCAGCCTCTGCCCCTGAACTTCACTTAATGGGTCACCCTCAGTCACTCGGGTCGTAGCAGCAGCTATTGGTGCAAGTACCTCATGGGGTCACCTTTTCTCAACTCCTCGAATTTCTCTCATTAGCTCATCATAGGAGGGTGGGGGATTCCAGTCGATTGGCCAGGTGTAACTGAAGCAAAAGCAGTTCTGAGAAGGGGGCAGACTTAAGGATCCTGTCCAGCCTGGTTCAGTCCAATTCAATCGCTGACAAACTACCCTTTCTGAGGCATTCTTGCAACAATTTTTTCCAGCCGAGATACATACACAGACAACAACTCCCCTTGGAACTGTTGTGCATTTCTTACTCTCCACCACAGGTCCTCATCGGAATCTGGGCTCTCATACACATTCTCCAAGGCCTCAAGATAGTTCTGTGCAGTCGCTTCAGGGTTACTGGCCCATTTGGCATGGATGGTAGCCAGGGTGGGACCTCGGAGGCTCTCACTTACCCTCTTTCACTTTTCTGCTTCCGAGCATTGCCATTCTAGCACTTGAGGGGCAACATAGTCTATCCAGGTCTCCCAGTCACCCTCCCCTTGTGGGGTGGGGAAGGTGCCAGAGAAAATTTTCAACATGCGGTAAGAGTCGTGACTATTGGCAGGTACAGACATAGGGGCTAGCACTGGCACAGAAGGGGGGCAATAACAGGGGCTGGAGGGGGAGAGGGTGTTGGGGGAGGAATGTTCTCAGGTGGCAATAATAGTTTCTTTAAATCCTCCACAGTTTTCCCTTTCTCCAACAACAACTTAGCAATTTCTCCTCAAAAGTTTCAGATAGTGGGGAGGCTCGTTCTCCCTGGGGTCTTTACTGTCTTTGGTTATCACGCTCCAGACAGTGAGGGCTTCCCCTGGGGTAATAGTCTGTGGCACTTTAGAACTGTCTACAGGGTCCTTACACTCTACTAGGGCCATGAAAGTTTGGATGAGCAAATCAGCCTGTCACCCCACCACCACAGGGTCTCGTAAACATTCAACCTTGGAAAGTACTCCCTCTACAGTGTCCATACTGGTACCCAGCAGAATATCCAAGATAAGTATAGTATTTTGGGGGTCGATCTCCTGCCCAGTACACCACTTCACCAACTGGTGTACAGCCACTTCTGTTGGGGTATCCATTTATTTTTAACAGTAATTCGTAAATGTGGCCACTAGAGGATGCTAATCCCAGCAGGGCCTCCAAGATGTATCCTCTAGGTGGCACTATCCCAAGGGCTACTACCCCTGCCTGTTTGACTACAGACAGGTTGAGGGGCCTAGGTCCTATGGCGGGTGCCTCCACCCAGAGGTCAGGGTTTGTAGTGGTTAGACTAACTTGGTCATAGCCCTCTGGGACACTGAGACCCCCTTTTATCCCCTCTAGTGGCTCACACAGTACACCGGAGTTACAGCCCCAATACCACACATTTACACACTGTTCACTCATATAGATACCACTTACCCTCGAGACTGATTCAGCAGCATGTCTCTGTGGACCCCCTGTAAAGTAAGGTTGATCAACATACACAGCAAAACACAATACTGTTTCCATAAGTACCACCACCACAGACAGTATATAGTATAACAACAACAAATCTGATTTATTTAGGGGACAGTAACATGGGAGAGGGAAATCAGGTTAATTAGTGGTACTAAATCACAGTACTGTGCACACATACAGGGTCTGAAAAGTCACACTCTGGGTACCCAGGTTGGGGGGGGGCTAGCCAGGTCCATTGCCCGGGGTTGGCCGGCAGGTGCAGATGGATAGGGCCCAGTAGAAGAAAATATATGCACAACATCCAATTGTAATCCGGAGCCGGAGGGCTCAGTCCATGAAACGGTGAAACAACAAGAATTAGATGACACACTTGTGATTGAAAAGCAAGCTGCAGGAGAATACCCTGATTTGTACTCACAACACCCAAGCTGAGGATAGGATGGAGAATGTCCTCTGGATTGCCAGAAGAGCAGGGCATGAGGACAAGGTCCTAAGACTGGACCCACTGCAGCTGTAAGCGGATGTAGTCGAATTAAGCTGAGGTTTGCTTCCAGCTTCAACACACAATTCACTGTACAGGGGATTTGAAATAGCGATTCCCCCACAAGCACTATGCACATTTTATATATAAAGAAAGTACTACACCAGGCAGGCTGCTCTCGATCACGATCGCTAATTACTGCAAAATACCGGGAGCACACACAGCAGCTTCAGTTCCGGCAGACGAAGCAGTTCCCAGCGAATTTCTCCAGTCTTCTACAGGGTGAGCCTGGTTTCACACTTCTAGTGCTTCTTTCTCCCTCACAACTCGGATTCAGTCTAAGCTGGCACTCACAAAGGCTGCAGACCGAACTCAGGGCCTCACACACGCCCATTTAAACTATAACACAGAAGCACACAGCTCTTCTTCACTGCTACAACTGATCTGATCTTTCCAGTCACAGAGTAGGGCATTTCCTTTAGCTCCACACTATTCTGTTGGCAGATTCAGCTGTCACTCACAATAAGACTCCCACTGTTGGTAGAAAAAGGCGCCAAGGTCAAAATTACTTTTCCCAGACTCACTGCCCATACAATCCCCTTGTGGCTGGCTCAAATTAAGAGTCCAAGTTCTGATTCATCCACAGGTTCCATTTTAGGGCTCCCTTAACCCAATTGGCCCAGCATAGCAGTTTAGGTCCAAAATGGAGAGGTAACACACACAGAGTCCCAGCTGGAATAAAGGCAAGTTAGACAAACTACAATTTTGCTAATGCTTTAAATGATTACAGGCAAACAGTTACAGCTTTCAGATGGGCTCCCTTTGCACCTTCAGTGATCGCAAAATGGAGTGATTACTCCACAGCTTGGGCGGGATTTGAGCATTAAATACACAGTCCCCCCATACAAACTAATTAAGTCTGCAAGCAGACAGCTCTTAAAGAGACAGTACGTGGAGGCTCAAATAGCACTCACTTGCAACAACAGTTAAGTAGCTCAGATGCCGAACACCACCCAGGCTTGGAGCATTCAGGCAAGCTCCTGGAAGACTTTTGGGAAACCCCATTTGCAGGGGGTTACATTAGCATCCTGGAGGTGTACAGTTCTTGGCTTGCACCTCCTTGCTCTCTCTTACCCCTCGCTTGCCCCTCTCCTACCCTTCACTTGCCCCGCCTAACTCCTCTTCCCATCTTCCGGGTCCTGTCCCCTTGCAGGGTCCCCTACATTCTGTATGGATCTAGCTCTTGTATTGCCCCCGCTTCCCTTTCTCCCCCTTGCTCTACTCTTTTCTACCAGGTTATTTCACCGCAGGTGGGTTCTCTACATCCTGAGAGTGATTAATTTCTGGCTTACCCCACTTACGCCTCCGCCCTTCCCCAATCCCTCCTCCACCTGTGTTATTTCTCCCCTTTCTTCTAAAACAAGATAGCACTTACTATTCTCTTAGACCTAACTTGCACTTTCAATCACTGTGCTCAGCCTGCTACTTTCTGTTCCCACTTGTCCTATCTTATGGGCTATCCTGTTCCTGGATTCCTGCTATTTATACCTGTAAATTGCTCTGCTTTACCCGGTATGTCACATCTTTTGTCTCTGACTTCTACTTTGTTGTCTGACACCTTCTTTTATACATTACTGCCTGTTTTCTAGGATTGAAATGCATTGCATTAGCACTTCTGTTTATGTTTATGAACTGCGCTGTATGCATTTTATTTTATTATGTCTTTGCTTGATCCCCCCCATTATGCATGTAACCCCTCCCCCCGGGACGCTTCTGGAAACAAACTGTTTACAGCTCTTGTTGTCTTTCCTGGTGAAAACTGTTCAAGTAATAAATAAATAAATAAACTCGAATGTGTTAAATCCCACCCAAAAGGTGATGCTGCAGAGTGACTGCGATATCTTTTTTAACCTGTACTTGAAAATTCCCACCATCCTTGTTCATGAGGTAAGTTCATGTAAACAGCATAATCAAAATTTGGAAATGAAATATTGTAAAATGACTAAGTTATGAGTAAACATATGTGAGACACAAGCTGACCCAGCGGTATGGAGGGCTGAGGTGCTGCACCTTATCTCCTGCCACATCAGCGACCCATGTTCGGTGAGGAGAATGAATCACCTGGGGGAGGACAGGGTGACACTCGAGCGGATGTCAGCCAGCTCTCCTCTCCTGAATTTGGAGGTTGGCTCTCCTGGCCATTGACCATCACCATGTGGAGGCGTGGTGGTGGTGGTGGTGCGGGTGTCGGGGGGGGCTAGGCGCTAGGTCAGGGTGGGAGGAGCAGAGTCATTTGGGGCCAAGGTGTGCATGCTCACTTTCACGTGCACTCTTGATCTTGTCTGGGGCTTTGGGAATAAGGGAGAAAATCGGTGAAAAAACTGATGGTTACATAGATACATAGAAATTGTTGGCAGATAATGACCGCCAGGCCCATTCACTTTGCCCATAGGCCCTATACATTGTATGTAGCCACTAACCCTATGTGATCAATGGCTTTTCATCACTCCCTCCCCTCTAAAGGTTCCCTTGTGCCTGTCCTAGGCATGCTTAAACTCCTCCACTATGCTTGTCCCCACTACCTCCTGTGGCAGACTTCTTCGTGTCAACTACCCTTTTGCTGTAGAAAAACATTCTCACATTATCTCTTAATCTACACCCCTCAAATTTCATATCGTGCCCCCTTGTTCTAGTACTCTTTCTACATTGGAAAAGGTCCTCCACCTGCACCTTGTTTATGGCCTTGAGGTACTTGAACATTTCAATCATGTCCCCCCAGTCTCTCCTCTCCTCCAGTGAGTACATATTGAGGTCCATTAGTCTCTCCTCATATGTTTTGTGGTGCAAGCCCTGCACCGTCTTTATTGCCCTTCTCTGGATAGTCTCCACCTTGTTTATGTCTTTGCACAGGTGTGGCCTCCAGAACTGCACGCTGTACTCCAGGTGAGGTCTTACCAGTGTTTTATACAATGGCATCACCACCTCCTGCCTCCTGCTAGTGATACCCCTGCCTATGCACTCCAGCATGCCACTGGACCTCCCCACTGCCTTTGCACACTGCTTTGATACCTTAAGGTCAGGGGAGTAATTTTATGGTGGGATGAGGGGGGGACAGGTCCCCCAACATTTCATCATTGCAGTCTTGAATAAATATATATTGTTTCTACTCTACACTTGTGTACCAAATTGTAACTACTGTAAATAATAGTTGAGTCTGTACTGTGAATCCTTACTTTACCCCTGTATACTGTTGCTAATGTATTCTGCTGCTAATGTCTAGTTGTGCAACATATGTAACTACTGTAAAAAAAAAATCATTGTTTCTAAATGTCATTTCTGTAACTAATTCTAGGTCGCCCCTGAAAAAGGGACCTCTGGTCTCAGTGGGTTTACCCGGTTATCAAAATCTAAATAAATAAATAAACTTACTGTACAATCCCTTTATAGTTGTGCCCCAAATATTACACCAAAGTTACTCCTCTGCTTAAGGTTATCAGAGATGATAATCCCAGGTCCCTTTCCTCTTTGGTGACAGTCAGACTTCCACCCCCAACCTATAGCTCTCCCCAGGGTTCAATCTACCCAGGTGCATTATTTTGCACTGAACCTCAGTTGCCACATCTCAGACCATCTTTCAAGCTTTTCCAGGTCCCTCTTCATTTTCTGCACCCCTTCTGGAGTATCCACCCTGTTGCAGATCTTGGTGTCATCTGCAAACAAGCAGAGCATTCCTTCCAGACCCTCTGCAATGTCACTAATGAAGACATTGAACAGGACTGGTCCCAGTACTGATCCCTGTGGTACCCCACTGGTCATGCCCTTTCCAGATTGTACCCCATTTACCACCACCGGCTGTCTCCTGTCTGTTAACCAGTTTCATAATGCAGTTTGCCACCTTGTCTCCTATGCCCAGGCTACCCATCTTGTTAACCAGCCTTCTATGTGGGATGGTGTTGAAGGCTTTGCGGAAATCTAGGTAGGTGACGTCTACTGTCCCTCCCTGATTTACTTCCCTAGTCACCAAATCAGAAAAATCTATTAGATTCATTTGACATGACCTTCCTGCTGTGAATCCATGTTGCCTCAGATCCTAGTCACCCCTGGATTCCAGGTGTGCCAATATCCTTTCTTTCAGCAGTGTCTCCATAATCTTTCCCACCACTGAGGTGAGGCTGACTGGCCTGTAGTTCCCCTCCTCCTCCTCCCTACTGCCACTTTCGCATAGTGGGACCACATGTGCCCTCCTCCAGTCTTCTGGAACTATGCCCATGTTAAATGACTCCATGAATAGGGCTGCCAGAGGTGCTGCCATCTCCCTTTACAGTGGACGCCTTCAGGTGGATGCCATCTGGCCTCATGGCATCATCCACCTTCAGCTTTGTGAGTTCTTCCAGAACTCTCTCCACTGTGAATGGGACTGGTGACAACTTCCCCCCATAGTCTCTGCTACCCATCTGTGGTCCTTGACCCTCCTCCTCCCTAGTGAATACTGAGCAGAAGTATTTGTTCAGTATTTCTGCCTTGTCCAGATCCTCCTCCTTACACTGTCCCTCCTCCCCTTTGAGCCTTACAATCCCCGGTTTTTCTTCTTTCGCTGATGTACCTATAAAATGCCTTGTCCCCTTTTTTCACAGACTGTGCTAAACCCTCCTCTGTCTGTGCTTTAGCTCTCCTAACAGCCTTCCCTGCTTCCCTTTGACATTCAAAGTACATCTCCCTGTCCTCCTCCCTTTGGGTCCCCTTATATTTCCTGAAACTCAGTCTTTTAGCCCTGACTTTGTCCCCCACCTCCTTAGAGAACCATAGTGGTTTCCTTCTTCTTTTCTCTTTGGCCATTATCCTAATGCATTGGTTTGTTATCCCCACTATGGCTCCTTTCAGTTTCTCCCATTGCTCCTCCACCCCCTCTATTAAATCTTCCTTCCCCAGGACAGCTTGTATACATCTACCCATTTCAATGAAATCCGTCGTCCTAAAATCTAATACTTTTGCCCTTGTGTGGCATACTTGAGTCCATGTTGCCATGCTGAACTACACCATGCAGTGGTCACTGGACCCCAGCTGCCCTTCAACCTGTATTTCTAGGACTCTGTTCCTATTGGTCCATAACAGGTCCAGAATCGACTTGTCCCTGGTTGGTTCATGCACCTGCTGCCTGAGTCCAACCCCCTGCAGGGATTCTAGGATGGCTGTGCTTCTGGCTGAAGCAGCCACCTGCGTGGTCCAATCCATGTCCAGCTTATTGAAATCCCCCAGTAGCAGGATTTCGCCTTTAGCTGCCATGTTGTGTATGTCCTCCACTAGTCAACTTCCTCCCTCTGTGTTGGAAAACTGTAGATCACCCCTGTGCATATTGCTGTTCCATTCCCTGGCTCCAGGGTGACCCATATGGCCTCGGCCTCACCTTGTCTTCCTTGAACTTCTGTAGCCTTTGTACCATCTCTGATGTACAGGGCCACCCCCCCCCCACCCTTTGTACCTTCCCTGTCACTCCTGAACAGTGTATAGCCTGGTACAATGACTTCCCAGCCATATTGTTACTATGTCAAGGTCTGCATCCACCGACAAGGCTTCCAGGTCTGGAACCATATTTCCTAGGCTATGGGCATTTGTTAACATGACCTTCCATGTTTTACAGTCTGCCCTCCCTCTGTACCTGTCCTCCCTCTCTAACGTCTTCCCCTTTCCGGTTTCCTTTCTTACCTGCTCTCCATGTATCACTTGTTATACACTCTTTGTCTACCTGCCCCTTCCTGCCTGCTTCAGCTGTATCTATTGGCAACTTACGTTCCTGCTTGTTCCCATGGGGGGATCCTAAGCCTCTTGTCCCTTCTGGCTCTCCCCACTTGGCCAGTTTAAATACTCGCAGCTAAAGTATTTCAACTTCTCACTAAGGGCCAAAGTACCCTTCTCAGACAGATGCAGGCCACCCTTTTATATAAGCTTGCATCTGTCCAGGTCAGGCCCCAGTCCCCAATGAAGCAAAAACCTTCCCTTTCACATCAATCCTTCAACCAGGAGTTGAAGGTACGGATGTGGAGTGCCCTATTCTCCCCTGTGACCTGAATGGGTAGCACCTCTGAGAATGAGACAGAGCATGCTGTCTGTTGCAGGTTGCCCCCCAGCTTCCTAAAATCCTCCTGGACTCTGGCTAACTCCACCCTTCTCACTGCCAGGTCATTGTTCCCTCCTAGCTATTGCCCTAATGATCCTATGGATCCACTCCCCATTCCTCCATGCAGTGCTTTCTTGGATGCACCTGACCTGCCTTCTCCCGCCAGGTCTCCCTACATCCACTCTCCAGACAATAGAGTCCCCCACTAGAAGAAGCTTTCCCCTCCACCAGGGTCCCCTGCCTCCCTTCCCAGGGGCTCCATCCTGGGGACCCACCCATCCTCCCGGATCTCAGCCTCGGGTTCTTGAGTGGGGCTTTCCTGTTCCTCCAAAACAGTGTAGGAGTTACTAAGCGGGACCGGTTGGGGCATGTGCTTTTGACCACCCCCTTCCCCTTCCCAAGCCCACCGTGGTCCAATCACTCTTCTTCCTGGACATCCTTTGAGGTTCAGGCTGTGGACCCAGTGATCTATGGGTGGGGGTGGATGCTGCCTGCAGCCTGCCCAACTCTGCTCGGAGACAGGCAAGCTCCTCCCTCAGCCCAGGGAGGTGCCTGCAGATAGGGCAACATCACAGCCTCCAGAACTTCTCCCTGAAGACTGCTGCTCCACAACCACTGCACTGCACCACTCCCATCATGTCTGTTTCCCTCCTCAATCTACTGCCTGCTTAAGATGCCTATTTGTTATCTCCCAAAGAGTTTTTTTTTCCTGAGTTTGCTACTTCCTGTATGGGTGCAGGATGTTGCAAGGCCGTATGGGAACTACCCTATAACTGTAGGATGAGCTCTGGGGTGGGTTGGTTGTGGGGTGAGGGGTGGGATTACACCACAGGCTGTGTCCAAAAACCATTAGCCAAGGAGTCCTCTGGCAGTGACTCCTCACTCCACTCACTGTGGTCCAGACACAGCCAATTATAAACAGAAAGTCACCAACTTACCATCTAGAATCCCTCAATCCTGCCCCAACTAAATGGAGAAGCACACTGAAATGGTAGTTAAGAAAAGACTTGAAATTCAAACTACACTAATGCTTGTAATATGATGTCTGCACTTAAGGTTCAGACACATTCAATTACAAATACACAGTCACCAACTTACGAGCTAGAATCCCTCAATCCTCCCCAAACGAACTGGAAAAGCTTAATGAAGCCCACCCAAGCTGGGGCTGATGGATCACCCAGGGGCTCAGTGGATCAAGGAATCGGAAGGTCTGGGACAGCAACGGTGCTTAAGGGATGGTCTGATACAGCTGCCCAGCCTGCCAGAAAGAGCATAAAGGAAAGGATGAATCCCATCCTTTGTTTTGAAAAACAAGCAACATAATCTTGCTTAACAGTTTCTGTTTAGAAAGATTCATCTGTGTGCATTTTTCTAATTATTCATTTTTATCGATTTTCAATTTTTTTAACCAAGTAGAAAACATGATGGTGGCCCATCACAATCTGTATTTTTATCTCACGTAAGAAAAATTTGTAATTTTGCTAAAGATAAATGCCTGCAAAAGGTAAAACCTTACTGAGCATGCTCAGCAAAAAAGTTACAATTATCATAACTCTGAAACTGGTTAATATTTTTTCACAAAACCTTTGAAAGGCACCACCTTGGCAGAGACTGCTTCTACCCTAATGGTTTTGGAAAATAAATACTGTACCTACCATCTAGGCCACTAGTTCTCAGACTTTGTCACAGTGAGCCTCCCCAAATCCATGGAAAAGATTTTGAGCCTCCCCCCAAAAATTGAAATAATCTTGGGCCTCCCCAAAGAAAAATAACATACTGTACTTTGCGCAGTACACCATGAATAAATTGAAACCCCTTTTGAGTACTTGGCTCACATTCAGTTCTTTGTCTTACACTGACGTGGAACCTTTGAAAAAGAGCTCCAGTGCTCAAAGGTGTTATTTGAATAACAAATAAATAAAATAAACAAATATTATTATTCAGCTTATTGTAACCCCCCCATAGGCCAACCTACCTACTCTGCTATTTTCATTCTTTTTTAATTTTACTTTATTTCACTCCCGTCATGGCCCTGTGGTCTTCTCTCAGGCATCCTGTCCTTGTCCTGCCCGTCTGAGGATCCTTGAACTGTGCCTCCTCTCTCCCCCCTCTCTCCGCAGCCAGCACCCCTGGTTTAACCCATACGAGGTGGGTTGCCCCTCCTCTTTGGGTGCACTTAGTAAGGCAGTCTCCAGCTGTGGATGAGGGGCCACGGGAGGAACTGTAAGGCCAGTCGAGGGAACCCGGTGTAGGGCATGGAGGACAGGTACCATTGCCTGATCCATGGCGCTGGTTTTTCCTTGTTCTGTGTGTCCTCCCCCTTGCGTGGACACCGCTGATGAAATGGCGCATGGCAACCTTGCCTGCATTAGTCACGCAGACTTTGTGTAGCCCAACACAGTCCCGATCTCCACCTGGAGTCGCTGGTGCACCGGGCTATCCCATACCCTCCCCCTAGGGAGGAGAGCTGCCTGATGGCTGCTCAATCCTGACTCAACCCTGCCGACCCCCAGCACCCAAGCTCGCTCCCGAACTCTGGTTGCCAGCATGGTGCGATGTGTGGTGTCCAGTGCCACAACCCTCAGCGGCACCGGGCCCACCGCTATTTTCATTCTTGAACCATTGTTACCCCTTGTTGCAGTACCTTCCTGGGTCAGACTACTTTCTGTTTCCTTTCTATATGAAATAACCATCCTACATACTTTGCCTCTCCATAGCCTTCCCTGCTCCTAAGCAACTTCTCAGGAATTACTTTGCTCCTTTCTGCTATTGCTTTTAGCACTTCTATGCTCAACACTTCTGCTATTGCTTTTAGCACTTCTATGCTCAACACTTGTATTTGGGCTGTTCTGCCATCAGGCTGCAAATTAATCAATTATCATCACTCATTATTAGTTTATTGTTCATATTTGTTTGCACTATTGTTCATTGTGTATTTCTTGATTGTTTTGCAATTACCTTTTAAAATGTATTCACTCCCTACCTTTCCCCGGGTACACCTGAAATGAGCCTTGGCTCATTCACCTTCCCATGTCACCTATTAGTAAATAAATACATTAAATTCACCTATTATTGTCCTCTTTCAGTTTGCATCATCTCTTCACACAAAGGTCCAGATATTCAAAAGGGTTGCGCCATGCGCAATAGGGTTGCTCCAGTGCAAGTCTGAAAATGCACCATTCTGCGATATTCAGCAGGAGGCAGATGCGCCCCCCAAATCATGCTGAGCAATAACACAATGATAATGAATGTATGCGCAACTGAAGGGGGAGGAACCATGCATAAATGATGCAGTGCGATATTCAACAACATGCGCCATGCGCAATAGGGGAGCAAGCGGAAGTTGCACGATAGCGGAAATGAGCCAAAATAAAATGGAACAAGGGAGAGGTGCAAGAACGCTACAGGGAAGGCACATGAGGCTGAACCATAGCAAGTCAAACTGGGCAGGAGGGACACACAGAGAAGGCCAGGGAAAGGGCACCCTGAACAGATAGGCACAGAGAAGGTGTGGGGAGACACAGCCAGTGCAGAAGGGGGAAGTGCCACACAGCACAGAGGCCACCACATTTAGGTGTTCCAGGTGCAGGGGAAGTGGCAGCCAGGACACCAGGGGGAACACAGAAACAGCTGTCGGGGGGGTGAACACAAGCCAGGGACATGGCCAGTGCCACCATCCAGATGGAGGCAGTAATGAGGGGGGGGTGAGAAGGCAGGCAGCAGGGGGGCACGGTCGTGGAAGGGCCCGTTTGGCGGTATGCTCCCAACGGGCAGTACCGAGCCCACACCAGCTTCGAGCTGTACAACGATACTGAGATTGTGGGCCGGTACCGCTTGAATCGGGCAATTCTGAGGTGGCTCTGTGAGCTGTGCAGTGATGTGATGCAGGCACCCACACGACGGAGCCATGCTCTGTCAGTGGAGACTAAAGTGACAGCTTGCATGTGCTTGCTCGCCACGGGTACCTTCCAGAGACCAACAGGGGACACCAAAGGCATAACCCAGTCGGCCACATCATGCCACCTCACCCAATTCCTCAGCGCACTGCTGCCACATGCTGCAGAGTACATCCATTTCCCCAGCACACCGGCGGAGCGCACAGCAAACATACAGGAGTTCCACAGGGTAGCACGTATGCCTGGCATGCTAGGGGCAATAGACTGCACCCATGTGGCCATCCGCACACCACCTGGCCCCGAGGGGGCCACATATATTAATCAGAAGGGCTATGCTAGCATCAACTGCCAGGTGGTGTGCGATGCCAGGGGGCGCATAATCAATGTCTGTGCCACACACCCTGGGGGAGCACACGATGCCTTCATCTGGCACCAGTCGGCACTGTGCCACAGATTCAAGAGTGGGGACATCCCCACTGGCCACTTAGTGGGTGAGTATGCAAACCACATGGACAAACATAGGGCTTGGGAGGGGCATAGTCAGAGGTGACATAGGTAGTGGCCTACATGGCCCGGGGCAGGGCGATGCTGATCACCAAACTAACCCCCACCCTCTACACACAGGTGACAGTGGATACCCACTCCGTCCCTGGCTGCTCACACCATACCGGTGACCTGCGACCCCATCGCAGCAAGCTACAATGAGGCACATGCCACCACACGTAATGTCATTGAGTGGGTGTTCAGTATGCTGAAGGCACATTTCTGTTGCCTGGACACCTCCGGCGGTGCCCTACAGTACAGCCCCTCAAAGGCCTGCGGCTATTCCTGGCCTGTTGCATCCTGCACAACATGGCCAATGAATGTGGGATAGCTGTACAGGTCGAGGAGGGAGACAGCGATGGGGACAATGAGGACGCCGGTGACAATGGTGATGGGCAGCCCCCCCTTGGGCGACGGGACCCCCTACTGCTCCAGCTGGCACAGCTGCACTGGGACACCATCACAGAGGAGCACTTCAGCCAACCTAGGTAAGTCATGGGGCCATGTGCAACCACCAGTGGCAAAGGCACAACCCACAAACATGCATGGACACACACCAGGGGTGCATGCCATCAAGGGAAGTGGCTGGGCATGGAACCGCACACACCACCAGGGATGGGCGAGGTCTAACATGGCACGCAATCAGACACACACACACACACACACACACACACCCCTCACCAGACATGCACAAAGGGTAGGAGGCACGCCGACCCAGAACGTCACCCCTAGCCACACACATGTCCACAGACCACCACGTCCACTGCCTGTCATTGTGCGTGTGTCAGACGCTGGGCACCATTGCACAGTGGCGTACAGTGCAATGCAGGCATCATCATGCACACACAACTGCAGACAGCAGCCGGGAGGGTGTGCAGATGGACTGTGTGTGTGCGTGCAGGGCCGGGTACCCACCCGTGCATTGCCCGCTGAGTGACACAATGCACACAGGGCAGCACCAGACAGTAGCCATGCTGGGAGACAGGCCAGTCACACGCCACAGTGCCACAGCCACCACGGATACGTGGGTGGCTCCGCCGAGACCTGCCAGCAGTGACAGGCTGACCACTGGCCTCATGGGGTGGCACCGACGGTCCCCCAGGGGTTCCACTGCATGAACACGACCGTGCTCACGCAGGGGTCTGGAACACACCGAACATGCCTGTGCCAGGCGTGCTCAGGGTGCCCATAGCTGAACCCGGTGTCGACAAGGATGGTATCGCACGACACCGGGAACGGGGGGTGGACAGTGCACTGTGTGGTGTCTGCAACACATGGGCAAATAATTGTGTGCCCATTGTGGCCATGACAGCAGTGAATGCCTGTGTCTGCCTGTCAATGGCAGTGGTCACATCCTCCCCGCAACTGGTCCATCCCTGCCAGGAGCAGAGCGGTGTCTCTGCTGCGACACTCCTCTGCCTGGTGCAGAGCCGCACTCAGTGCATCCACCGCCATCACAAGCCGCATCTGCTGATTGACTAATGCTTGCAGTATGCGGGTGTGCTCATCCAAGAGGTCATCTGCCTGATCGGCATGCTGTCCCTCAGGGTGTTCACGGCTCTGATGCTCATCACCCCTTGAGGGTGGGCACTGCATACCAGGGCCAGGCCTGGGCATGTCCACAGGTGGTGCACTGACACCGCCCCCTGACACTGTACCCCCATGGCCATTGGCTGACTGCTGATGCTGCCCCTCCGGCTGCCGCTCCCCAGGGCTCAATGGTGCCGCCGCAGTGGCCGCAACAGTCTCACTGTCCTGTACACACACCAGTGCTGCCCCACCGGTGCTGCCAGGCACAGGCTGGGACTGTGATGACACGTGGGCCTCCACGGCAGCACCACCCACAGCCATGGCCGCGATGTAACCTGCTGTGTGGCCATCCTGTGGCACACACGTGTCACTGCCCATGACGTTAGTGACATCATCATCGGTGACGGATCCGGCACCAGCCCAAGTCTCAGCATGCTGGCATCCATGTTCGCTGGCATGCTGGGACACGAGCAGGGCCTCCTCCGCACCTGCTCCACCAACATCAGTCTGGACGTCCAGGTGGGCCCACTGTTGCCCTGACCCGCGTATTCCTGTGGAGGTGGATGTGCCCTCCTCCATCTCCATGTGACTGGCCTCAGTGGAGAATCCCCCCACACCTGACCCATGCAGATGCTCAGGAGCTGTAAGGGAAAACAAAGTTGTGTTACTGCATGTGACCTACCATGTTCCCCCCCAATAGACAGACCATGACCTACCATGCAGTGACGGGCTACCACCCATCTGGAATCCACCGCCCGGAACACCCTCAATGGCGCAACGCTGCATGCTGCCAGCAACCTGCTCCTCCTGTGGGGTCAGCCATAGCACCTCTGGCTGTCCCCCACCTGTTGCAGACCGTGCTGCTCTGATGGCAGCCACCTTCTCCTTATTCCTCCACCTGTCTGTGCCCATCTTCTTCTTGCACTCCTGCATGGAGCGCTGGTGGCTGCCATGCAGGTTTACAGCACATGCCACCTCCTCCCATGCAGCAGCACGGGCCTGTGGTGTTCCCTGGCGTCTGCTGAGAAGTGGCTCCTGGTCTAGGTAGGCCTCGAACAAGGCATCTGTCTCGGCCTTAGTGAAATTCGGCCTCCTCTTCCTCCCACGACTCTGTTCCTCTTCCTCCATAACGCGCTCGGTCATGATTCAGCCTGTGAGAATGACAGGTGTTACCTGTGACTGTGCAGTCCATACATGTCCCAAAATCCACAGTCCACACTCCCAAACAGCATGCAACTCACCGCAATAGACTGCAGTAACCGACTATGGCCAGTGCAGCCCAATGTCGCACTTTTATAGTGCAACCCATGCAAATGAGGCGAGGCGCATCTTTAAGTGGATGCAAATGCAGTGACTGCACCATTGAATGGCTGATTAGCTGATTTGCATATGCCGGCTGTATATCATGCTGTTGCGCTTTGTGCAATTGTGTTGAATGTGCTGAGCCAAGGGAGCAGTTCTGTGACATGCACAGTACACACCTAACTGCGCATGCCTGGGTTGATGACACAGGTGCCTGCCATGCTGCTGATATTCTGTGCACGGGAGGCAATGCAGGGCACGGCCACCATTGTGCCAGTGGTGCTACAGCGCTGTTCACCTATATGGCACTGTGGCACTGGGGCGTTGTAGGCACACTGGGGGAACAGCGCAGTAGGCTGCTACAGGAGATGGCACACAGGCACCCAATCACGCTACACGCATTGGGTTCCAATCGCGCTGTGGGTGTCCATGTGCCAGAGACCCTTGACCCTGTGCCCGACCTTTGCCCCCTAGGCACCATGCATCAGGCATGGGTGCACCACTATTGCGCTGTTTGGTCACAGCGCAATAGGGAATGGCAGCGCTGTACCGTGCAGCATCTGCACATGGCAGGACCACACTGCAGAGTGCCATTTTGACTGAACTGAGCAGCAGAGATGGTGCGGAGGCATGCTGTGCAGTGGAGCCAGGTCGAGCTGGCAAACCTTATGGCCATAGTGGAGCCACATGTTGGGCCTTTGTTTGGGGATGCATCCCTGGACAGGGCCAGGAGTCAGGGGTGGCAGGAGGTGGCCGACGCCCTGGAGGAGGCCACCAGTATGGGACTGATGGCAGAGCAGTGCCACCACCAATATGGGGACCTGAGATGCAGGGACCCAGACCTGCTTGCCCACCTGTGGGCACATGCCAGGAGGGGCATGGTGCCACGGCCAGGTAGGTGCAACATCCATACACGTTTATCGTCCATACGGGTATCACGGTTGCATGTGTCTGGCACATGGGGCTGTCTGGTGTTGGCCGTGGTGGTGGTATCGGGTGTGGGGTGGGTGGGTCTGGCTGTGTGAGATTGCACACACATGGGGGTGGGGGGAAATTGCTACAGGATTGTACTGATGTTCCTCTCTCCATGTTTTGCACCTTAGGGCCTGCAAAACGCCAGCAGGCCAGAGACCAGAGGTGCCACTTGGAGGAGCAGCAGGCCAGGAGGGGTAATGGTGGTCAGGGGTGCATGGACCGCCCTGATGATGGTGAGTGCCTTACATCCATGATTACTATTGCATGCTGTATAACTGGGCGGGCAGCGGGGCATGGCCACCATCCATTAACACCACTGCCATGCATGCAACTTGTTACAGTCAGCACTGTCAAGTGGCACTGCATGTCCGGGAGTGCATCAATGGTGGTCCATGCGTGCACCGGGCACATAACTGTGGCACTGCCTTCACACCGCATAGCCAAGTCACTGTACGGCCATGATGGTGCTGTGCAGGACATGGGCGGTGGGTGTGTGCAGTGGTCCACATGGCTGTGGCTGCCTGGGTAGGCAGGTCTTGTGGATACGGTCACTGTGGGTGGTCGCACACCATCACAGGGGCGTGGCACATGGCTGTATGCCATGCACAATGGGTGGGCTGCAGGGGGCTGGACAGTCACGCTTATTGACTCTGCTCCCTCGTCCTAGGTGGACGACAACTCCAGGTGCTGGAGAGGAATGTGAGGGACCTGCTCCAGGTGGCAAGGGCAACACTGGAGCTGTTAGAGCACATCCACCGCCATGGGGTGAGGAGGAGGAGGAGGAGCGGCAGACATAGGCAACATGTGGAGGAGGACCAGGGCACACACTGAGCACTCCATCCCCCTAATACCACCTTCCTCCCTTTGACCCACCCTCACACCCCTTCTTCCCTCTCCCATATGTTCACCCCTGCCCCTTACCCGCTCCCACCTGTTATGTGTCCCTTCCCCCCCTTGTAAATATTTGTATATATGTTTTGTTACTTCTTTTAAATATAAGCATTTTGTTATGACAACTCTGGTGGTCTCTGATTTGCAGTGGGCTACAAGTGCTCAGCTGCAGTGGTGTGCATGGCATCAGGGGTGGTTCACGCATGGGCGTGTGTGTGCAGAGGTGAACCGCCTATGGTGTGGGCAGGGGGTTCAGTCACTGTCTGTGGTTTGTGTGTCGTACTCTGTGCACTGGATGCCTGTGTGCAGTGGTCCATGGGGCCTGCACTGTGTGAATGGCACCCCGTCAGACCGTCCATGGCCTGTGCAGCTGACACCTTTGCATGTCTGTGATATGCATGGTCTGCTGGTGTGTCAGTGGTGGCTGTCCATGCTGGATAACAACTGTACCCGGTACAATGCCAGATTGCCTTCCATCACCGATATGGTGCACTTCTGTCTCCAGTGGCACTGTGGCCTCCGCTGTTGTTGTCCCCCCTCCATGCTGTCGCTTGTGTCTGTTGCAGGGGATGTGCTCCAGTGTCTGTCACCTGTGCTCCGGTGGCATGCTGGTGGCACACAGCTTCATGGTGCCTGCGCAGGGTGGCTGGCACACCTGTGCAATGTAGGGGTGCTGGCTGTGTGTACACTTCAGCTGTGGCTATACGCCAGTGGCTTGGTTGACCTGCTACTGTGTCCCTGTGTTGGTGTGCCCTTGGGTATGGGTGGGTGTTTGTCCATGCACTGTGTTGCATCCTGTGTGGTGCATGCCTCCATGCTACACTGTGCATGTCCGTGCTGGCTGTTGTGGCCAGTGCTGGGACTGGATGTGTCCTTGGGAGGGTGTGCAGGGTGCTGTACTGCTGGAGGTGGGGTCCGGGGCATGCCCTGTCACATGTGGGGTACCTCGTGTGCTTACACATGGTCGGTCTCTCAGCTGTACCTCGGGGGGGACGTACAGGATGGCACTGTGTATGCATCTGTTGCATCACTGTCTGCTGCCCCCCACTGCAGGGTGCCCATGGTGGGGCTGCCTTGCATGGCTCCATGGTGCACAGGGTTGCATTGTCACAGTGGGGGTGGTGGCATGTATGGGGTGTCCTGCACTTTTGGATGCTACTCCTGGTCAGGGTGTATGGGGATCATGGTGCAGGGTGTGCTCTGCATTTATGGGATGGTGTGGTATGGGGTGGTCGGCCATCCTTGTGTGCCGGTTACAGCTTGCCAGGGGGTGTGATGGGGCACCATGGCCCGACTGTGGGTTGGTTGCTGGTATTCATGGGCTGGTGGTTATTCCAGCTCTCCCCCAGTTGTGCAGTGCATGGGATGTGAGGGGACGATGTCTGTTCTGCTGTGTGTTCCACTGCCCATCTGTGGCATGGGTGGTGGGCCCCTGCATCCCTGGTTGTGCTGTTGCATTGCTGCCCTGCTGCTGGGGGCGTCCCTGGTTGCGCTATGGCGCATCTGGACTGCTCAGCTGAACATCCCTTGTTGCGCTACAGCGCCTTAGATATGCTCAGCTTCACCTCCCTAGTTGCGCTATGGCACAGGTGGTGCGATATTCAGTCGTCGGCCATAGGCGCATCTTGGCCTGCGCAGTTTTTGAATATCGCTCTTCTTGCGCATGGGCACAGTGGAGCTGCGCTTGCTCCTACTGTTGAGCACTTTTTGGGCGCAGTTTGAATACCTGGGCCCAAATATATAAAACTCAAAATTTGAATACAGTACTTTTTCAGACTTGCTTGAGCCTCCCCTTGAACAGGTTGGGGCCTCCCCAGGGAGGCTGGCCTCACCATTTGAGAACCCCTGCTTTAGGGCTTGGCCACATATCTTTTGTTCCTGCACTTTGTCCTTAATTATCCCTAGATTGTTCACTTTAATGGCTTTGTTAACCTGTTTCTGTATTATTGTGGGGAGGGGGATGGGAATGCCTGTATGCGGGCAGTTAGAAAGAACAATCATCTGATGTGGTGTATAAGGAGTGCGGTTTTTAGAACCAGGGGTAGGCTATGCAGTGTAAATAGTTGCATGTTGTTTAGCTTCTGGGGGATGGAGGGGGAGGGCTCAATTGTTTGTTGTTTGTTTTTTGAGGGCTTTTGGGAGGGGTGGGAGTGCGATCTATGACCCAACAGCACCTAGTTTTTTTGTGTTTTTTTTTGTGGGAAGAGCAAATATCCTGGAGACTTGTATCATTTTTTTCTCTTCCCTATTCCCCAAGCCTCTCCTTGCAATGATCGTACCTTTTCAATTTATTAGCTGAAATATCAGGGGGGTCCAGGATAAATATAAGCGTACTATGATTCTGCATCACTTACAGTAGCTTCGGGCTAGCATTGTCTGCCTTCAAGAGACCCACTTGCACCAGGAAGAGATTCTTTTCCTCAGGCACAACTGGGTGGGGCAGGTTTTTGGCTCAGGTATCTCTTCAAAGCGAGGGGGCATGGAAATCCTGATTGTGAAGACTGTCCCCTTTAGTCTGATTTGAGAATGCTGGGACCCATCAGGACATTACCACTATACTCCAGGGCACTCTGGCCTCCATCCCTATTATTATAGCCTCCATATATGTTCAAATGTCAGTTCCCCAAAATTCTCTTCCCAACTTATCCCGTTATTGACCTCCGATCCTCCCTTAGTAACCATAGTGGGGGGAGATTGGAACTTAGCCCTGCAGCCTGATCTAGACGCACAGATGCTAGGAAGCTCGGGTTGTCTCCCACACAGGGCCCTCTGAGACTTAATGAATGGGATGGGTACAGTAGATGTTTGGCGAATCCTCAACCCCTCTACTCGTCAGTACACCTTCTATTCCCCACCTCACAATTCCCTCTCCAGGATTGATTACTTTCTTATACGTGCCTTCTTCTCACTGGGGATTACAGGGGCAGATATTCATCCCAGAGTCCTCTCTGATTACTCACCAGTCAGCATTTCCTATCTGTTGGGCCCAGGGATCCAGTGGGACTCCCTTTGGTACCTCAATATGTTATTGCAGACCCCCGATTCCCAGTCATCCACCCAGAAGTTTATTTCCTCCTTTTTGGAAGTCAATATGGGGTCAGTCAAGGAGGTGAGTGTCCTCTGGGCAGCACTCAAATATGCTATAAGGGGTGAATTTATCCATCTTTCCGTGGTTCAGGCTCGTAGGTGTAGGGTGCAACTTGGAACCCTGCTGGGGGGAAATTAGCCATCTGGAACACTCCATTAGTCGCTCCTCCCCCAACTCAGACTGGGCCAAACTGCACCTATTGAGTTCCCAGTATGCCAATGTTTTGGCGCAAAAACCTGAGCTTGCCCTGCAATGTACTAAGCTAAAGTACTTTGAATCCGGGGAGAGAGCAGGCAAGCTCCTTGCCGCCCATTTATGCCAAGCCGAGATGACTAAGTTTATCCTGGGGCTGCGACTGGATCCAGGATCTACAGTGGTAACCACCCCTAAAGAGATGGCCTCCATTTTTGAATCCTTCTTCCAAAAGCTGTACTTAGTTGACCACTACACTAATCCCTCGGTAGCCTCCATCTCAGCATACCTAGATTCCATAGTGCTCTCCACATTGCCCCCTCCCTCTGTCGTCCACCTTGGGGTCCCAATCTCTCAATCGGAAGTAGAGAGAGCAATAGGTCAACTTTCCCTAAGCAAAGCCCCCAGTCCAGACGGGTTACCCAATAATTTGTACAAGGCCTGTCTTCCCCAGTTGGTCCCTCTACTGGTAGAAGTTTATAACTCATGGTTTGAGGATGGAATTAGAGACCCTACCTTTTTAAAGGCATTGATCACATTGATCCCAAAACCTGATAAAGACCCCCTTTTACCCGAAAGCTACTGGCTGATTTCCCTGCTAAATTCCAATGTGAAAATCCTTGCCAAAATTCTGGCCACCCATCTGGCCCCAGTTATGGGAGCGGTCATTGGTCAGGAACAAGTTGGTTTCATGTCAGGTCATCTCTCTAGGGACCATCTTTGGAAGCTTCTTCACTTGCTCTATGCGTCCGGGGAGTCCAGGACCCCCTATGGCCTTGCTATCACTCGATGCTGAGAAAGCATTTGACCGGATATCCTGGGATTTCCTGTTTGTGGCCATGCAGTGCTTTGGTATTCCCACTTCATTCATTAAATGGGTGCAACTGTTATACTCTCACCCCACAGCGTGAGTATGATGCAATGGCTGCCTTTCCAACCCCTTCCCAACACAACAGGGCACCAGACAGGGCTGTTCGCTTTACCCTCTTCTTTTCAACCTTTACTTAGAGCCACTAATTTGTAAGTTGGTGCAGACACCCTCCCTTCAAGGAATCCAAATCGGAGACCGAAGGTATACTATCTCTGCACATGCAGATGGCCTCCTTCTCCACTTGGAATACCCACAATCTTCTATTCCCACTTTTCTTCGAGAACTTGAAGCCTTCTCTAGAGTATCTTTTTACAAATTAAATCCCTCCAAGACTAAAATATTCCCACTCAACAGTGGCCTTGTCAAAGCTGACATCCTCGAGCTGGGGCTACCTTGGGAACCCAGAAACCTGTTGTATTTGGGTATTTATATTTCCCATTCTCCCTCTTCCATGATCAAAGACAATATAACTAAGTTAATACATACTGTGAAGGCCAATCTGGAAAGATGGTCAGCACTCCCAATATCATTGTGGGGCCGCATTAATATACTAAAGATGAACATCCTACCACATTTGTTGCACCCTATTAATATGCTGGGCTTCTTTCTCCCTAAGAACAGGTTTATCTGCCTTCAGAAAATCTTTAACATGTTTCTCTGGAAAAATGCTTGTGTTCACAGTGCCTATAATAAACTTACTGCTCCCAAACTCCATGGAGGTTTAGTCCTCCCATCATTATTTTTGTATTATGGAGCCCAGCATATTAGAAAATTGTCTCTTTGGACAAAAAGGAACACCAGCAATAGTTCTGGCACATACACCCCCCCTCTGGCTGAATATTGAATGGGTTTTAAATGCTAGATGGGGCTATGGGTTGTCTTCCTTATTATACCTCTGGCCCTCTCACCTCCCCTAACCACTGCGTAATATCTTACTTGGATGGTCCCTCAAGGCCTGGTGTCAAATCCAGATGTATCTCTCTATGTATTTGCATAGATCCCCTACTCAACCGCTATTTAACAACCCCCACTTCCAAATAGATCACTGCCCCATTTCTCACACCTTTTGCCCCATATAAAGGATTGTATTCTTGCTGATTTTATTGATCGGGGTGACATCATCTCCTTTCAGTGCTTACAATCTCATTTTCCACTACACAGTCATTCTCTTTTTAAATATCTCCAATTGAAACAGGCAATTTTATATTTTCTAGGGTCCAGACCTTGGGTTTTCCTAGCCTCAGAGGGCCTCTCCTCCTTGCTGAAGGCATCTAACCAGCCACATGCAGTTTCTATGGTTTGCAAACAACTCCAGTCTATATATCCTCTCCTCCCCTCGGGGATCTGCTACTACTGGGTTCAGGAGCTCTCTATACCTGCGAACGCAGACCTATGGAAGACCACCTGGCAAACTAACTACAAGTTCATTAAGCAAGACAGACTCCGCTTAGTTCAGTTCAATATAATGCATAACCTCTGCTTTACACCAATAAAGTTGCACAAATTGGGTAAGCTCATCTCCCCGACTTGTCCCAGTTGTTCCAACACCCCTGGATCCCTTTTTCACCTGTTGTGGGATTGTCCCAAAACCCAGGCATTTTGGAATTTCATCAAACAGAACCTAGACCCTCTTCTTGGTTTAGAGTCCCTTTTCACACCTGAGAATTGTCTGCTGGCCCTTTTCCCACCTGGCACACCCCCCATACTAGAAAAACCCACCTGACTCTTATCACTGCTACAGCAAAATTGACCTTGATCCGACACTGGAAGGAGGACTCCCTGCCAGCTGTCGTAGAATGGTACCATGAGATCCTCTTCGCTATTCAACTGGAGAAACACATTGCAACTATGCGAAGTAGATTATCCTCCTTCCAAACTACCTGTGAACCTTTGCACACCCTGCTCTCCCTCTGGAGTCCCTAATTTATACAGTTGCCTAGCTTGATCTAGAATTCTCTCTTTCTCTTGAGGTCGTAGACTTGGGGGTTGGATGAGGGCGGGTGGTGGTTTTGCTGTCTTTTTCTTTTGTTAAATGTTTCTTCCTTTGGCTATGTGTAGGGCTTTGTCCATTCATTCCCTAACTGTGTTGTGAATTGCCCCTTTTCTGGTTTTGTACTGTATTTGTTTCAATTTATTAATAAAAACTTAATAAAGTATATTAAATGAAAAAAAAAGAATATGTGGGTCTGTCTAGTAAGCTGAGGAAGCACAGGGTCCTCTGGCCACACACTTCCATGTGGATAAAGATACAGACATGCATGGAAAACAGTCCATCTATCAGCCGAAGCACAGGGCCCTGTAGCATTAGCAGGTACAGAGGTGCAGGGCCCTATGCCAAGAGAAGATTTCTCCTCACTGTATGATAATTGGAATCATACAGGCAATTCTGCACATTCCCTTCACAGGCTGGGGGTAGTGATGCATGACAGCATAGTCCCCCAGCCTCGGCTCATCCAGCTGACTTACTGAGCTTGCCCCTGAACTCAGCTCACTGGCACAGGATCACAAAGCACTACCTGCTGGGTTAAAGGTTGGCAGTACACACAATGGGACAGATTTTCAAAGCCCTAAGATGGACACAAGGTGTTTGCTTCAAACAGTTGTGACGCAGCCTGCACCTTGCATCAAAAGATGTAGCATTCCCAATTCAGAAATGCAGTCTGCATCTGAATTTGGAGCCACTACATCCATGTGGTGCTGCACCACCCTTGTGGCCAAAGACAGGGTGCGCCATGCCACATGGGGGCTTGCACCATGGTGGGGCTGCAACATCCCCTTTTCTGGAATGCAAGAAGCCCCACCATGGCTGCAGCAAGGGGTTGGAAAGAGAGATCAGCAAAAATCTGGTCTAAGCCCTTTGAACCACTGCAGGTATTGTAGCAAAGTGTGTTTAGGGGGCCATAACAGGCATGTACAGGGGTGGCATGGGCACGGGGTGGCACATTGGTGACTGAGTAAGGGGTTGGCAATCAAATGAGTGCATTTGCACCCGGCATGGGTGCCGATTATGGCACATTACTTGCATGGACACAGAACGGTGAATGATGGAGTGGAGTGAGACACAGTGCCATGGCCCCACATGGGCATGTCCCTGGGGACTGCTTCCAGGGCTGTGCCAACATGGGGCCATGGCACTGTGAGTCACTCTATTCCCTCATTCATTGTTCTGTGTCCATGCAAGTAATGTGGCATAATCAGCACCCCACCAGGTGCAACTGCACTGATTTGATTGCTCACCCCTTACCCAATCACCAATGTGCCACCCCATGCCCATGCCACTCCTGTACCCCACTTGCCAGGCATGTGTGTGCTTCCCCCAGCCATCCTGGCACTTCTTCAGTTGTACCAACAAGGTGGAGGCAGCCAGATCACTGCAGCATTACCCACAGGTGAGCCACTTGCTTTGGTGCATGCCTGCGGGTGCAGAAAATCCTGGATTTCTGGTGTAGGGGCCCTGCTCTTTCTGAATACTGCACAGGGTCCCTGGCACAGCTGGGATGCAGTGAAGCCCCTAGATCACTGCAAATTGTGGCGATCTAGCAGGTCTTTGAAAATCTGTCCCTTTGTTTCTTAACAAATTTTTTTTTTTTTTTATTCTGACCCTAGGTTTTCAAGATAGTCATCTTGTGACTCACACTTATAAACATGACATGTGGCATTTATAAACTGCTGGCCAAAATGTCATTTCACACCACAAGTGTGAAAACACGTCTTGTTCAGAGTTTGAAAAATGACACCTGTCACCTGATGCCTTATGAGGTGGTGTAAAATGGTTATGTTGAAAATTTGGAGTCAAAATATTGAAAATGAATGAAGTTATGAGAAACTATTGAAATATTTCAATGTTTACTCGTAACGCGGTCATTTTATTATATTTTCCCCCTAATTTTGAATAGAGTGTTCTTATGACCCCATGTTATGAACCCAGTAGGTGAAAATTTCCAAATCTTGCCCGAATTTTGCAGAGCTTCTATAAAATCAGCTTTTGGCCAGGATTTGAAAATTTCAACCGCCCTCTTCATGAGGTAAGGTCCCAAAAGGCCATGTTGAAGGTTTGGTTCAAAAATATTGAAAATTAGTGAAGTTATGAGTAAACATTGAAATGTTTCAATGTTCACTCATAACTTGGTCATTTTACTATATTTTTCCACCAGATGTTCAACATTGTCTTCTTATGACACCACCTCATAAACCCGAGCGGTGAAAATGTTCAAATCTCGCTTGATGGGTGATTTCACACAGTGACTGAGAAATAACCTTTTGGGATGGATTTGAAAAATGTTGCCTACCTTGTTCATGAGGTGTGGTCCTAAAAACACCATGTTGAAAATTTGGTGTAAAAATATTGAAAAATGACAAAGTTATGAGTAAATGTTTAAAAAGCATTGAAATACATTAAACTGGGCTTACCTAATTTTCTCATATTGCAGTCAACAGTTCTAGTAGCATGGCATGTTTAGTACCAGAGAGTGGATCTACATCATGGGACAGTATTACGTGAGCAAGGGTGTGTGATGGGTGGATAGTGGGGGGTGGGGGAGTCAGATCAGCGAGAGACCATTTTCTTCCTTGCAAGTTTCTTAAAGAAAAAAAAAACATCAGTGAGGGATGGTTTTCTTTTTTTTTACAGATGGACCCTAGTGACACTTGAGATTGGGCATCCCAGTGTCAGGATACTTTTAGACAGCACCAGGGGTGGGTACCCTGGTGCTGCCACCTATACATTGAGGCAGATGCTCCGGTGGGGAGGGAGTATTATTAAACAGTACCAATGGTGGGCACACCAGTCTGCTTACAAATTAATATAGGCATGTAACCCCCCCTACAAATGGGGGTTCCTGAAAAGTCTTCCTTGAGCTTTTCTAAGTGCTCACTGCCAGGCGGGTGTTCTGCGTTTAGCAGTTTAAATGTTATTGTCAAAGAGTGACTGCATAGCCTCTATGTACTGTCGCTTTAAGAGCTGCGCAGTTGCAGTAATAGTAATCTGGAAGGGGGGGGCTGAGTTTTGTCATGCTCTAGTCCTGCCCGGTCTGCCAGAAAATAGCTCCTTTTCTGCCATTGCTAATTGTGCAGAGGGAGCTCTCTTGACAGAGGTAACTATTTGCTGAAGATAATTCAGAGTGTTAATGATAATGTAGTTTGTTCTAACCTGCCTTCTTTGCAGCAAGGACTGTTCCGATTGTCTCCACCATTTTGGTCCCAAACTGCCAAATTGGACCAACCAATAATAGGGGACTCTAAAATGGAGCCTGCTCATAGGGACTGTATGGACCCAAACCTGTGGGAATTGTAGTTTTGGGCTGTTGACGCCTTTTGCTACTGAACGGGGAGCCCTTGTCATGATTGAAAGTTGTGCTGACCAACCAAACCATTTGGATCTGAGAGAAATGCTGGGAGCTGTTTGCTGGCAAGCCAGATCGAAGTGGAAAGTTGAGAGAGAAACAGCGCGTGAGAACTGAGCAAGCGTCTGCGCAGTTTTCAAGGGGGAGAGCTGTGGGAAGGCCTGATTTCTGGTCTGCATGCCTATTTCACTACTCTGAGAAGGAGAGAAAGAGAGTCGTATTCAGACAAAATCCGAGTCTAGTGAGCCAAGTAAGCTACTGGAGAGTGATCAGGCTTTACCTGAGGAGGACCGAAGATTGTGCTGGATGCGATCGGCCTGCCTGAAATCCCTTTTCCCTTCCATGTTTCTGTGGGGTGCAGAGAACTTAGCAATTTTGACCAGAGAGTGCTGTGCCTGGTTCAGTAAGTTTCCTCTTACAAATAAATGTGCTGTGAACTGGGAGGGTGTCACAATTTGGTTCCCTACGTTGAGAACAGTGTTCAGCTTGCTGGAAGTTGTATCCAGCGCAGATGGACTAAATCCACTGTAGCTCCATGTGGCTGGGCCTTGCCACGAGGGCCACGTCATCCTACCCTGCTGCACTGAGAAGAGCCATTGACGGGAGACCTGCCCGGGGATCAGCCCCCTGCTCCACGCCTGAACAGTAACGATGCTGCGATGAATCGTGTAGGCCCAGCTTCTCCTGGCAATCCAGAGAATTCATCTGTCTCATTCTTAGTCCCTCCTGTGTCCAGTCTTGGGTATCATGAGTAACCATCAGGGTAGCTCACTGCAACTATCTTTTAATCTAAGTGTGTCATCTGATTGTTGTGTTGTTTCTTTCTTTCTTGAACTGAGCCCTCTGGCTCCGGATTACAAAAGTGTGTTGTGCAAGTTGTTTTTCCATCACAGGGCCCCAACCAGCTGCAACGCTGGCCTACCCCAGGCAACAGTCCTGGATAGCCCACCTTCCCACTCACCTGGATACCCAGAAGTGTGACTGTGTTAGGGACTCTGACTGCATGCACAACTGTGTGACTGATAGAGAAATTAAACTGATAAACCTGATTGAACCCCTTCCTTGTTCAACCCCCCCCGAATAAATCAGATCTACTGTTGTCTGTATTCCAACCAGTCTGTGGATCCTGTTTATGCCCAAAATATTGTACTATTGCCATTTGCTCTGTCTAACCTTGTTTTACAGGGGGTCCCCAGGGTCGAACTGGAGAAACCAGCCCTGGTGGTAAATGCATCCCATTTGAGTATCGGCAAAGCATATCAGGGGTATTGTAAAAGCAATTATTGTGTATTGTGTTGGTCTCTAGCATGGAAGGGGGGGGTTACAGTGTCCCGGAAGGCTGTGCCCAGGCTAGTTTGACTACTACCATCCCTGACCTCTGGGTGGAGGCACCCATTTCAGAAATCAGGCCCCTTAACCTACTGGTTGCCCAGCAGGCAGGGGTAGTAGCCCTTGGGGTAGCGCCACCTAAAGGTTACAGGCAGATAGATAGATAGATAGATAGATAGATAGATAGATAGATAGACAGACAGAAAGACAGATGGATGGATGGATGTAGAGGATCAGTATAGTGAGATTTGAACTGGGGGTTTCTTCAAGTCACAAGTTTGACTTGACCTCTGCTAATATTATGCTTGCTATGAAGGGGACAGTGAAAATGATAACTGAGTTGCAGGCAAATCAAACTATGCCATCAAAGTCAGTGGTCTCCAGAGGAAATGGGAAATTGGAGAAAATGTTTAACCAGGAGAGGTACACTAAGCCAGATCTTGTTTATTTATTTAGTTTTTGATTACCAAGTAAGTGCTCTAGACAGTGGAAATGCCTATTTTCACTCACGACCTGGAAGAGTTACAGATATAGGGAAAAGCCCATCACAAAGGTACAATGGTGACAGGTACATAATGCAGACCAGGGTCAAACATATTACAAACACATTACATTACAGTAGAGACAGGCACAGTGATACCTACATTCAGAAGAAATTAGTCTACACTAGACATTTCATCAATCCAGGGTAACACAAAATACAGATCCATATAGGAGAAATTAGTCTACACTAGGCATTTCATCAATCCAGGGTAACACAAAATACAGATTCCATATAGGAGAAATTTGTCTACACTAGGCATTACATTGATACATGGTAACACAAAAAACAGATTCCAAGCAGGAGAAATTAGTCTGCACTAGGCATTTCATCGATAGAAATTAGTCTACACTAGGCATTTCATTGATATGCAAAATGCAGATTCAAGGAGCTAGACTGGACAGTACAAAGTAAATGGTGAACTATACCAGACATTCTCTCCATGTGAGACCTCACAGACTGCCCTTGCTGTCTATTAAGTTAAGCTGCCTACTGGAAGGCAAATGAGGGGTGCCTAAATTAGGTGATGTAGTGACATGCGACATCCCCAGGGGTATGGTCGCTTGTTCCCAGGTGTGATCAGGGAGCACAATGAAATTATATGACTTGCACAGGGTCACAAAGTATGCAGGTGGGGGCTGATGAAATTCACCAGGCCTCCAGATTTGCAGCTCAGTGCCCTTAACCACTATGATATACTGCCTCCTAACATGTTCTACCTTGGGATTTGAACTCGGGTCCCTTCAACTACTGACTTGGTGCTCTACTAAAGTGTGCTATTAGCCAACACAGAGTCATAGAATTAATAAACTTGGCTTTCTTACCATTTCATAATGGAACAGGTATGCCCATGAACACATCAGAGAGTATAGCAAATCATTGCTATACTGATCCTCTACATCAAGTACTGAAAAGGAGGAAAATAAATCAGTTACATTGCTATGTTATGGAAAAGGAGAGTTTCTGCACTCATGACTACATGGACAAACAGCACTAAAAGTGTATGTAGTCTGGGGGAAGGGAGGGTATGCAGTCTGCCCAGCCATTCTAATATGACACCAGCACACACATGAATGTGAATTCTTTCTTCAGATATGAAGTACTTCACATGTCAGCCAAATTATATTTTATGAAAAAAATAAAATGTGAGCAAGCATGAACCCAGCTGCTATCAACAGAACAATACTGGAAAAGGGATGCAGCATGTAATTAATCATAACATCCATGTACATATATAACCTTTATGTTCAGTATAATGTGAGTATCGGTATTATCAAAACTCTAGGATGCTGTCTCCACATGGAACAAAGTGTCTTATCACCAACAGAAAGCACAGTCTAATAGTATTGTAGCCATGGCTGAAATACATACATCAGTTGTGCTATAACATAGTAAGACCCATGTCACCTACAAAAAGGTAAATAAACAGACTGCAGCATTACAATAAATTAGAAGAAGTGATGTGCTGCTGATAACACAAATGCAGTGTAAATCTGACTGCAGAAAATAAATGTAGAAAAGAAACACTGGCACCACTTGGGCTATCATACTATAGCTCGAAGTCTAGGCAACAAGATTGCTGACCTAGAGGCCACCATGGCAGGACAGGACCTGGACCTAGTCACCATCACAGAGTCCTGGTACAATGAAAACCAGGACTGGGATATGGCAGCACCAGGATTTACTCTGTTCAGAAGAGACAGGGTCGGAAAAAAGGGGGGAGGAGTAGCCCTTTATGTAAGGAACAGCATAAAGGCTACAGAAATACAAGGGGAACGGGGGAGCAGAGGTACCGTGGGTCACTCTGGAGAGAAGGAATGGGGCTGTTACCCAGACAGGAGTGATATACAGACCTCCAACACAAATAGTGGAGGTGGATGGGGAATTGCTGGAAGTAATACAAAGGCAGGAGTGTGAGGGAGAGTTGCTGCTGATGGGAAACTTCAACCTACTTGACGTGGATTGGAGACTCTCAGCAGTGGCAACTCCCAGGAGCAGGGACATCCTGGATTCTTTGCGGGGGAAGGGGTGTTCCTCCGGCAACTGGTAATGGAACCCACTCATGGAGGAGCATTGCTGGACCTAGTGTTGATGAATGGGGATAGTGTTGCTGACAACACAGTGGAGGACCACCTTGGGACCAGTGATCATCGTACACTGTGATTTACTATAAACAAGCATTTGTCAATGCCGAATGTTGCTTGCTTGTATGTGCTGTTTCGGTATTTGGAAGTGATAGCTCCATGCCTTCCTCCGAAGATATCCACTGTGTCTTTCTGTTCAGTATTCACAGAAGAGTTGGAAGGGCAAGGGGCAAAGTAGTACAGCAGTTGCCAAGGTGGTGAAGAGGTGGACAATAGTCCATTCAAAGGCAAAAGAGTCCTGCAGGACCTCACTAAATTGAAGGTGGACAAAGTGATGGAACCAGATGGCATACGCCCAAGGATATAAAGAGAACTGCGAAGGGAGATAGCAGTACCTCTGGCAGCCATGTTCACTGAGTCATTCGACACAAGTGAATTGGAGGAGGGCACATGTGGTCCCTCTACACAAGTCCGGCAGCAGGGAGGAGGCAGGGAACAATAGGCCGTTCAGCCTCACCTCAGTAGTGGGGAAGATCATGGAGACATTGCTTAAAGAAAGGATAGTGGGGCATCTAGAAACCATCGGAGCCCAGGACCATAGACAACAAGGATTCACAGTGGGGACATCATGTCAGACAAATCTGGTTGATTTCTTTGGCTGGGTGACAAAGTAAGTGGATCAGGGTGGGGCAGTGGACAACGCTTACCTTGATTTCAGCAAAGCCTTTGACACCATCCCATATAGGAGGCTGATAAACTAGCTGGGTAGTCTGGGCATGGGGGAAAAGGTGGTAAACTGGGTTAGAAACTGGTTAACAGACAGGAGGCAGAGAGTGGTGGTAAATGGTGTGCAGTCTAGGGAGAGGGGGTCACCAGTGGGGTGCTGCAGGGATCAGTCCTGGGGCCAGTCCTGTTCAATGTCTTCATTAGTAACATTGCAGAATGTCTGAAGGGAATATTTTCACCAAATTTCAACACAGCCATTTTAAGACCTCTGCTCATGAACAGTGTCACTGTGATTTTCTTAATCTGTCCCAAACATTGACTGCGCACACTGAATGCGCCATTGTGCGCTACATGCACGGAAACACATTTTGGGCAACATGTGAAAAATGACAGCTGTACTGCTCATAAGGAGGTGTGGTAAAATGGCAATGTTGAAAATTTGGAGTGCAAATATTAAAAATTTGCGAACTTACGAGCGTGCATAGGAACTGCGTAACGTACGCTCGTAAAACAAGTCATTTTTAGGAATTTTTTCACCAAATTTTCAAACTAGCCATTTTAAGACCTCTGCTCATGAATGGTGTCACTGTGATTTTCTTAATGAGTCCCATACAATGATTTTGCACACCGACTGAGCCATTGTGTGCTACTTGGGCGGAAACATGTTTTGGGCAACATGTGAAAAATGACAGATGTACTGCTTATAAGGAGGTGTGGTAAAATGGCAATGTTGAAAATCTGGAGCGAAAATATTGAAAATCAGTGAACTTACGAATGCATGAGGAACTGTGCAACCTATGTCGAAACAGTAATTTTAGGAATTCTTTTCACCAAATTTTAACATAGCCATTTTAAGACTCTTAACTCATGAGCAGTGTCACTGTGATTTTCTTAATCTGTCCCACATATTGATTGCGCACACCAACTGCGCCATTGTGCGCTACTTGTGTGGAAACACATTTTGGGCACGATGTGAAAAATGACAGCTGTACTGCTCATAAGGAGGTGTGGTAAAATGGCAATGTTGAAAATCTGGAGTGCAAATATTAAAAATTTGCGAACTTACGAGAGTGCGTAGGAACTGCGCAACGCACACTCATAAAACAGTCATTTTTAAGAATTTTTTCACCAAATTTGCAACACAGGCTTTTTGAGAGCCCACCTTATGAACACTGGCACTGTCATTTCATTAATCAGTCCTGAAAGGTGATTTTGGGCAGTGATTGCAAAATCACCCTTCGGGCCCGATTAAAGCCATGACAGTGACAGGATTCATGAGGAGGGGTCCCCAAAACCCCATGTTGAAAATTTGGTGCCAAAATTCCAAAAAATGCCTGAGATATGCAGCAAAGTTGAAAAAAACCTATCTATCCCATTATACAGCTTACCGGCATTTCCTCAGTTCGCGGTCGGCTTTGAAAATTGCAGGCGTGTTCCCGGTCACGAAGTCGTCGTGCCGAAGGTCTAGAAGTGAAGTATGGGGTGAGGGGGTGTGGGAGGCAGGTGTGCAGGTGGGTGCAGGTTGTGGGAGGAGCAGGAGAAGCGCCAAGGGACAGTTTTTGTATTTACAGTTTTTTTTAATAAGACGACGAGGGACATTTCCACGCTGGAGGCCCCAGTGTGGCAGCTGGAAGACTGTTTGGGGGCTGGAGCCGACGGGGATTGGGCAACCCTTGGCCACATAACAAATTTTGCCACACTGGGGTGGGCTTCCAGCATGGCACCTGGAAGCTTTGGGGGGCATGGAGCCGCGGGGATTGGGCACCCCGTCGCCGCATACAGTGTGTGCATGGGGAGGATATGAGCACGCAGTATGCGTGCATGTGTGTGTGTGTGTGTGTGTGGAGGGGAGCCTGCTCACTGCGCGTAGCTCCTTTCAACTGCACGACCACCGCATTTTCAACTGCTGTCATAGACAGCTGCAGCAGTGATTGGGAAACTGGGGCCGCACCTGCAAACACACTGACTGAATTGAAAGACGGGTGCCACACCTCCGAAAACTCAGATGATGGCACTATGTTTCTTGCACATGCGTGCAAGCAACATAAAAATGGGTTTGAACCAAGGATGAGGGTAATGGACTACAGGAGGGCCAGTTTCAAGACAATGGGAGAATGCCTCAGGGATGCCGTGGTGGGGATAGGGATACTAGGAGGAGTAGAAGAGCAGTGGGCAAAAATAAAAGAGGGCATAGAAAGAGCAATGAACCTCTGTATCAGGCAGGTCTGCAAGAAGAAAAGGAGACTGCTATGGTTCTCCAGGGAGCTAGTGGAAATAGTAAGGGCCAAAAAAAATTACCATTTAGGAAGTACAAAAGGACACAGAGGGAGAAGGATAAAAAAAACTACCAGGAGAGGCAGAGGGAGGCAGGGGAAATCAGTGTGAAGAGTGAAGGCATGAACATACAAGAATATTGTACAGTCAATAAAGAAGGGAGATAAAACCTTTTTTAGATATATTAGCAAGAAAAGGTGGAACAGAGTGGGAATAACAAGGATAAAAGGAAAAGGGGGGGTCTGTGTGAGGATGGGGACCAAGGGAAGACGGTCATATTGAGCAGATACTTTTGTTCAGTATTTACAGTGGAAGGAGTAGACGATGGGCCACAGATAAAAAACAGGGGCACAAGTGATAGACAGCTGTTCCCTGGTGGTCTAATGGTTAGGATTCGGCGCTCTCACTGCCGCGGCCCGGGTTCGATTCCCGGTCAGGGAAAGTGCTGTGCCTCTCTCTTTTTTCCTGGATTTTAGAGGGGCAGACTTTGGGAAAATGGGGAGATACTTGAAAGAGGCATTAAGGGGAATGGGACAGGAATCAGGGGTTGAGGAACAGTGGGCAGTATTTAAAATGGGGATTACAAGAACAACAGAATTATGCATTAAGCAGGTTAGCAAGAGGAAAAGGAAGAGGAGACCATTATGGTTTTCCAAAGAGGTAGCAAAGAAAATGAAAGCCAAAAAGATTGCATTCAGGCAATACAAAAAGACACAGACAGAAGGGGATAGGGAGAAGTACCAGGAGAAGCAAAGGGAGGCAGGGAGGTCAGTAAGGGAAGCCAAAACTCAGACAGAAGAACACATTGCAAAATCAGTGGGTAGAGGGGACAAAACCTTTTACAGGTACATAAGTGAAAAAAGAAAGACAAAGGGAGGGATAGTGAGACTGAAGGGGGAGGATGGGGGCCACGTGGAGGATGACAACAGTAAAGCTGACATATTGAACAGGTATTTCTGCTCAGTCTTTACTGAGGAAGAGGAGGGTAATGGGTCTGAAGGGAGTACAAGGGGTGAGAATGGTGCAGAAATGGACACAAGTCCCTTTACACGAGAAAGGGTCCTGAAGGAACTGGAAGTAATATGAGTTGATAAAGCAATGGGCCAGATGGGGTGCACCCAGGGTCCTTAAAGAACTAGAGAGGTGGTGGCTGAACCTCTGGCTATCCTGTTTAGCCGATCACTGGAAACAGGGAGGTACCCAAAGACTGGAGGACAGCAGATGTAGTCCCCTTATACAAAAGTGGGAACAAAGAGGAAGCAGGAACTACAGACCAGTCAGCCTCACCTCGGTAGTGGGGAAGATCATGGAAGCACTACTGAAGGAGAGATTGGTGGAACATCTGGTTGTCAGTGGACCACAGGACCCAATGCAGCATGGCTTCACCAGGGGAGGCTGCGCCAGACCAACCCTCTGAATTTTTGACTGGATGACTAGGAGGTGGATCAAGGGAGGGCAGTGGACATGACCCATCTGGACTTCAGCAAGGCCTTGACACTGTGCCACATAGAAGACTATTACACAAACTGAGGAATATGGGTGTGGGCAGGACAGTAGGTGGTGGGTAGGTAACTGGCTGGGTGGCAGGACACAGAGGGTGGTGGTAAATGACTGTCACTCCACAGAGGAAGAGTGACCAGTGGGTACCACAGGGATCAGTGCTGGGACCGGTCCTATTTAACATCTTCATCAGTGACATTGCGCAGGACCTAGAAGGCAGAATTTCACTGTTCGCTGATGACAGAAAGCTCTGTAACAGAGTAGACACACCAGAGGGTGTAGACAGAATGAGAAGGGACCTGCAGAAACTTGAAGAATGGTCAGGGGTTTGGCAGTTGAAATTCAATGCAAAGAAGTGCAAGATAATGCATATGGGGCACAAAAACCTGGCACAATATATCAGTTTGGGGGTGAGGATATAGCGCACCAAGCAGGAAAGGATCTTGGGGTTGTCATCTCTGATGACCTCAAGGTAGGGAAACAGTGTGACAAGGCAGCAGGTAAAGCAAATAGGATGCTGGGATGTATAGGCAGGGGCATCACCAGCAGGAAAAGGGAGGTCATAATCCGCTATACAAGACACTAGTGAGGCCCCACCTGGAGTACAGTGTACAGTTCTGGAGACCATACCACGTAAGGACATAGACAGGGTAGAGAAGGTTCAGAGGAGGGCAACAAAGATGGTGCATGGATTGCATCACAAGTCCTATGAAGACAGGTTGAAGGAACTGAACATGTACTCCCTGGAGGAGAGGAGGGAGAGAGGGGATATGATAGAGACATACAAGTATCTTACAGGGAGGAACATGGTGCAGGAAAACACTATTTTTAAGCGAAAAAGATGTTCCAGGACTAGAGGGCATGGGATGAAGTTGGAGGGAGGACGATTCAGAGGAAACATGAGAAAGAATTTCTTCACAGAACGGGTGGTGGACAAGTGGAACACCCTGCCAGAGGAAGTGGTGGGGCTGAAACAATCACAGGATTTAAGAATGCATGGATAGACATAAAGGAATTCTGGAGGTCAGGGGCAAGGGGCAACAGACTTCTAGGAAAACAAACTGAACTTACAAGCTCAAGGCAGACTGGGTGGGCCATAGGCCCTTATCTGCCGACACTGTCTATGTATCTATGTACCTATGTATCTATGATAAAGAGGTGGACTCTAGTCCTTTTACAGTGGAGGAAGTCCTCAGGGTGCTGGCAAAATCCAAGGCTGACAAGGCAATGGGACCAGATGGGGTTCACCCTAGGATACTGAAGGAGCTCAGAGAGGTGCTGGCTGCACCTCTGACAGCTTTGTTCAGGAGAGGTTCCAAGGGACTGGAGGAGGGTGGATGTGGTCTCACTTCATAAAAGTGGGAATAGGGAGGAGGCAGAAAATTACAAACCTGTCAGCCTGATCTCAGTGGTAGGCAATGTTATGGAAACACTGTTGAAGGGAAGAATAGTAGAATACCTCAAAATAAATGAATTGCAGTATCAAAGATATCATGGGTTCACAGTGTGAAGGTCTTGCCATGCAAACCTGATTGAGTTCTTTGTCTGGGTGACCAGGGTAGTTGATCAGGGTGGAGTGGTGGACGTGGCATACCTGGATTTCAGGAAGGCCTTCGACACCATACCACACAGAAGGCTGGTGAACAAACTGGTGAGCCTATGAGCGGGCCAGAATGTGATAAACTTGGTAAGAAGTTGGTTGAGAGGCAGGAGTCAGAAGGTGGTGTTTTTTTGAGTCCACTCAGGAGATGGAAGCGTGACCAGTGGGGTGCCTCAGGGATCTGTACTGGGCCAGGTCTTCTTCAATGTCTTTATCAGTTACATTGCAGAGGGGCTGGAAGTAAAAGTCTGCCTGTTTGTGGATTACGCTAAAATCTACAACAGGGTGGACACATTGGAGGGGTAGACAAAGTGAGGAATGATTTGCAGAAGTTGGAACAATGGTTAAGTGTTTGGTAGCTGGGTTTGAATGCTAAAAATGCAAAATCATGCACTAGGGGCACATAAATACAGGGGCTATGTACCTGTTGGCAGGGGAGGTATTGCAACCACCAAACAGGAAAGGGACTTGGGGGAAATCATCTCTGATGATCAGAAAGTGGCCAGGGAGAGTGAAATGGCTGTGGGAAGGGCTAGTAGAATGCTGGGGCGCATAGGGAGTGGTATCACCAGCAGGAAAAGAGAGGTAGTGTTACCCCTGTACAAGGCACTGATAAGACCACATCTCAAGTACTGTGTCCAGTACTGGACGCTCCGCCTCCGGAAGGATGTGGATAGTGTGGAGGTGGTACAGAGGCGGGCAACGAAAATGGTGCAGGGACTACATCTAAAGCCTTGAGGAAAGACTAAGAGAACTGACTATGTACTCACTGGAGGAAAGAAGGGAGAGGAGGATATGATAGAAACATTCAAGTACTTAACGGATGTTAATATGGTACAGGAAGGTGCAGTAGCATTCTCAGCAGAAAAACAGACTCAAGGACAAGGGGTCATGCTATGAGGCTGGAGGGGGCAGGCTCAGAGGTGGATGTGAGGAAATATTTCTTCACAGAGAGGGTGGTGGACGCTTGGAATGCCCTCCCACTGGAGGTGGTAGGTGCCAGAACAATCATAGGATTCAAGCATGCATGGGACAGTACAAGAGGACTTTGGAGGGAACACAAGGAGGGGAGGTCTGAGGATTGGGGTGGGCTGCAATGGTACAGTAAGCAGGAAAAATGGGCAGACTGGATGGGCCATTCAGTCTTTATCTGCTGACAACTTCTATGTTTCTCTATTTCTATAGCACTAACAGTAGGTACTGATTTACTGAACTGCAATCAGCAACCATCCACATTTCAGTCACCCTCATCATCTAACTGTGTATAAAGAACAAATGTATTTATTTTTACCTAACAATTTGTGTGGGGGCCAGAGAAGCATCAGGACTTGCAGAAGATGTATCAGTTCAAAAGCTGATCAAAGAGTCAGTGATCATAACAAGCTCCCATGTTTCAAATATGCCACGTGCCACATGGCAAGTAAACAGCTGGGTTGTAACTAAACTGTGTTTGCTTCTCTTTTTTTACAATTAAGTTGAACCTAACGTCTACAGTCACCAAAACATATAGACCAACTCATGAATTTTTTTTTTTGCTGGGAAACCTATTAAGTGTGAGGGAGACCATCGGTTCACTGCTGGCACTCAAACTGGCAGCACGTCTCCATCTGTGACTGCAGTACTGAGGAAAGTCCTGCTGTTCTCATACAGAGAGCATGGTTCCATCACTGCTGGCTAATGATACCTTGAGGGTGCCCAAGAAAGGTATTAAAAAAAAAAAAAAAATAAGGTGCTGTGTCAGCATGTGGTCTGAAAGCAAAACAAAGTGGTAATATTAAATGCACACTGAAAATAGAAAATAGAGTTAAAAATCAACGTTTTGACCTTAGATCTTCTTCAGGAAATATCTAAAATAGAAAAAAGCAAAGTTAGTGAAGAGGGGAGGTAAAATAAGAGATGGATATGTGGGGAAAGAAAAAAGGGGGAGGCTCTGGGAGAAGAGATACATTTATTTATTTATTTATTTGAATCTAGGATTACAAGTACCTTTGAGCCAAGGCTGTTTTACAAAGGTTCCACGTCGGATGGGGTACAATTCAAACAAGGCATTGAATAACAGTATAACAGTGGGTTACAGGCAGTTACATACAGTTTTATACATTCAATACAGTGGCAAAAATGCCAGAAGGAGGTCTGGTAACAGGGTTAACATGGTATGGAAGAGAGGCACACTAGTGGGGTGTGGCCATAGGCACTTGTCAAATGTCAATTAAAGCACTACAAGGGGTTAGGGAAGGTGGGTGAGAGGAGAGGAGGATGAGTGGGTGTATGGGAGAGGGAGTTGAGGGGGGAGACCATTAAGTGCTAGGTGGAAAGAGCAAAGAGAAGAACAATTAGAAAGGACAGTCACAGGAGCTAGATGCAGACAGGATGTGACGGAGACTGGATTTGAATGGACCAAGCTTTGGCATTGAGGCGATGTCAATGTTGAGACTATTGAACCAGCTGGGAGCTCTGTGCGCAAAGGATCTTTGCCCTTGTGTGGTGCAGAAACGCGGGATATGCAGTAGTTGGGATTCAGAGCCCCTGGCAATGTGAGTAGTCTGCGCTGGGCAGAGGAGAGCTTGGACACCTGGGGGAGGAAGGCCTAGTGTTATTTTCTTTGCCATAAGGAAGGTTTGGTACTTGATCTGGTTTGAGAGTTGAAGTCACCCAGTCTGTGTGTAGAGATCACACGTGTGGGTGAGGTGATGGGCACCGGTTATGAGATGGCAAGCTTTGTTTAGTTCAATGGATATGCGCCTGAGAGCAGTGGCAGAGGCAGAGCCGTAGATGATCAGGCCATAGTCAATTATTGAGATTACTGAGCTCTGTACTGCAATCCTTAAGGCATCTGAGGTAAGGCATTGCCTGTGCCTAAAGAGTAGGCCAATGCAAGTGTTGGCAGCCTTGGCAATGTTGTCAATGTGCATAGCATATGATAGGTTACATTTGATGGTAACTCCTAGATATTTAAAGGATTGAAAATGTTCGAGGGTTGCACCAAGGCAGTTTTTGATCATGATGGGATTGAGTCTATGTTTGTCGTGCGGGCCGCAGAAAAGCATGGACTTGTTTTTTTTATAGTTGAGAACTAATTTATGTGTACTAAACCAAGTTTCAATCGAGGTGAAGGCAAGCTGTAGATTCTTTTGAAGGTGGCCCAGATCATTGTGAGTGGAGAGAATGACAGCTTCATCAGCATAAAGGAGGATTTGTGCAGGACACAATTGTGGAAGATCGTTCAGAAAGAGGCTAAAAAGAAGTGACCCAAGAATGGAGCCTCGAGGAACTCCTGAGTGAACAGGACGTGCATCTGAGAGAACATCAGCTATTTTCACTCTTTGGGAGCGATTCTCCAAGTAGCACTTGAACCAGGTAGTGGACTCAGGTGAGAGCCCAGCAGAACATAGCTGTGTGATTAATAGTTTATGATGTACAGTGTCAAAAGCTTTGGTCAGGTCTATGAAGACCGATCCATTTAGGATGCTGTTGTCCAACGAGCTGTGGATAACACTGGTGAATTCAAGGAGGGCCGATGTAGTACTGTGACCTGTATGGAAGCCATGTTGATGGGGGCAGAGGATGTTACATTTATCCAGGTATTCTGTTAGCTGGTCAGATGCCATACATTCAAAGGTCTTGGGGGGGGGGGTATGGATACAGGCTGGTACTTCACATGCAGGTCCTTGTCCCCACTTTTGTGGACTGGGGTTACTGTGGCTGATTTCCATCTGTCGGGGAACTGGCTTGAGGGTGAGGGAGAGGTTGAAAATTTTTGTTAGTGGAAGTAGCACTTCATCAAGGGTGAGGGACACCAGCTTGAGGTCGAGTGAGTCCCCACTAGTTCTGGATTTGGCGATTGCATTAGAGATGTATTTACAGACCTCATGTGCCCTGACTTCCTTAAAGTAGAACAGTGGGTGGTAGGAGAAAGGGGGTTGTGGGCTGGGGGTAGGAGAATGAGGGTGATTGTCATTGAAGAAGTCCGAAGGAAGCACACTAGTGAGGTCAGAGAATGCAGTATTGAAAGTATTTGCAATTGTGGTAGGGTCGAGAGTTATACCACCATCAATGACCAACATAGTAGGTGAGGTTTTTGGCTGCTTCCCAGTTACTTCTTTAAGATTGTCCCAGAAGGATTTCCCTTTTCCCAAGGTGTTCGTGAGGGTATCTCTGAAGTATGCATTTTTCTTATGGCGGATTGATTTAGTGCAGTCGTTTCACACCCGTTTGTAGTTCTGAATATCGGCTTGATTGCCAGTGACCCGTGCCCGAAGCCAAAGGAGGTCCCTTGCTTTCAGATCTGCAAGTAGTTCAGCAGAGAGCCAAGGATTGCAAAGGCCTTTGATTGTATGCCTTCTGAAAGGGGCATAGGGATCTCAGGCAGCATTGAAGGAGTTGATGAAGAAATCCAAGGCCGAGTTGACATCAGAAGCACTGAATATAGGAGACCAGTCGAGCAATTGGAGTTGGAATTTGAGGTGTTTCAACTGACCACGTACTATTGATTAATTTAGGGAGGGGCTTGCAGAATTTATTTGACCATTCGCAGATGACTGACGAATGGTCACTTAGTGTATCAGGAAGGACAGAAACATACGAGATGCGGGAGGGATGGCTGGTCAGTATCCAGTCCAGGAGAGTGCTTGAACCAGTTTTATGATTATATCTGGTGGGGGAAGACTACCAGCTGTGTCAGGTTGGCTGCTGAGATGGCATCCTTGAGGCCCCCTGTGTCAGCGGCTAGCCACCTGATGTTAAAATCACCCATTAGGATCGACTCCAAGTCAGGGGGTTGGGCATGGATGAGGTCCAAGACTGAATTGAGGCCTTTACCTTGTTCTTTTGGAGGAATGTAAACAGCAGCAACAGTCAGTGCTTTGTTGTGCGCTCCCAACAGAATTTTAATAGGTAGGATCTGCATAGAAGAAACCAAGAGGGGGGAAGGTAAGCAGTGACCCAGGAGGCTGTCTTTGAGATATATAGCACAGCCTCCCCCTTTTTTTGTACTCCTGTCAAGTCTGAAGACATTGTACCCTGGCAGGGCAATAGATATGTCTGGAAATTTGGGTGATAGCCAGGTTTCAACGATTGCAAGGATATCAGGGTTGTGTTGGTTAGTGAATATTTGCAGGGCATCAAGTTTAGGCAGGAGGCTGCAGATGTTGAGAGATGCAAGGGTGAGAGTCCCAGGGTGCCTTGATTGACGGCCAGAGCAAGGAATTTTAAGACCAGGATTTGGGTGAACATTCCCAGATAGCAGCAGCAGAAGTAGCAGAAGCTTCAGAATGCACCATCTTAATTGTTTTAAGGCAGATTTGTTTACCTGTTTCATGCAGTCTGTTGCAGTGATTCTGCCTTAGGTCCCAAAGTGAAGAAATATGAGCCAGTGTTGAGAACGGCAACAGGCGAACATACACCACCTTATCAAGGTTCTTCAGGTGTTGCCAGCCATCCCCAGAGGAGAATGGGAGAGCATAGACAAGCTCAGTTGGAAGGGTACCAGAGTAGGTGTAGATAAGGTCAATCCTGTAGCCTAGAGGAAGAGAGGGGTATCTAGCTCCAGGCAGAAAAAACAGCGGTAGTAGGGAGCAAAATAGAATGAGATGAAGAGGCAGGAGGGGCAGAGCCATATTGCTTAGAGGATGTGTAGAGATAATCGAGAGGGTCTATAGGGCAAGAGCCACCCATGGAGGTGAAGCAAGGAGAGGGAGAGGGAGAGGGAGTGGCGAGGGGGGGAGGTCCCAAGTAAGTGAGCCCAATAAGGTTCAAGCAGGGTTGATACCAAGGTTGAGTGGGTGGGGCCAAAGCCTATTTAATAAAGGTAGGAGGTGGAGGTGGGGGGGGCCGGCGCAAATATTCGACAAAAGTCAATGCAAAGCAGTGGGCGCTGAAGCCCAGAGACTGAAAATCCAATAGGAAAAGGGCAGGGTCAATCAGTGGCCGAGCAGAACACAGCAGTCCAATTAGAGGAGGATGGCAGCAGGTGGTTGCCTAAAAGAGCCGCGCTGTGCTTTCCTGGAGCAGCCAGGACTCTTACCCGGCTTTGAAGGTGTCCTGGTCCGCCGGAGGATGGAGGTGCGGGCGGCTGGCACAATTAGATGTGGACTCTCGCTGGAAGCCTGATCAGGGTCAGTGGATCTAGTTTAAGATATAAAATGTAGGTTAAAATAGGGCATTTTAGCTAGGGCAAGGGGGGTACCAAGGCAACTTGAAGATTATTGGGGCTATGTAGAGGGTAGCAAGGGAGGAAGCTCAGGTATGGAACTGTAGAGTAGATAGCAGAACAGGAGCTAAACAAAGCTGATAGATGCAGATGGCGAAAATAGAAAGATGTAAATGGCAAGATAAAGAGAGAATCTGGAAAACAAAAAGGTGATGATGGGAATAACAAGGCAAAATAGCAGTGAATGAGCTACAGCAGTCCCTAGGGAGGACTAATTAACAGGGCCTAGTAAGAAGGCTGAAAGGTGTCAAATATGGGGGAAGGAGACAGAGATGGAGACATCTGGTGAAAATGAAAATAGATTAAAAAAATATAACAGAACCTAACCAAACAGGCCCCATCGGGTTAGGTTCAGGTGTTTGTTTTTTTTAAACACATCAGGCTTGATGCTCAGACATCGATGCAAGCTGCACCAAAAGTAGCTTGCACCAGTCACTGGTGTGCCAGGGACCCTGCACCTGATTCATGAATGGGGGGGTGCCGGCACCAAGGTCCCGCAGCTTGTGGCAAATTTTGCAGTGTGTTAGTGGCAGAAGCATCGGAGAGGTAAACTGTAAGCTGTGGAGTGGTCATGCAGCACCAACGCCATGTAATGGGGACCAGCCTAGAGGCTGGCAGTGTCGGGCATGACAGGACAGGGGTCAAGGAGGGCAGATAGGGCACAGATAGGAGCTGGGGGGTACCAATGTCCCTAACAGGGACACTGCATGGTGCTTCCATGCCTGTGCCCTCCTGGGGAGCAGCCGCCGCATGCCTGGCACCATGGAGGGAACCTGTGAGCAATGCATTATTGTGTGTGAGTGCTCCGGGTGCTGTGCTGTGAGACACCACAGAAGGGCAGTGGCACGGATTCCATCCCACCCTGCGGAGGCTCCAGGGGTGGCACAAGGGCTGTTAGACCACCTGTTGGGTGGTCTAAGTCCTGGTGAGTCCCGCTGGCTGTCGGAATCTCATTTTAGGGGATGTTGCAGCCAGCATCTACCACAAGCCCCCAAGTGCCCTGGAACACTCCCGACCATGGTGCAGGCCTGATGCATGGCTGGTCTGGCACAGGAGATCCCTGTTGTGCTGCAGCCAGCCTTCAAGGATCGCAAACTCTGCAAGTTGTGATGCAAGGTGGCCCTTGCATCACTTCTGTTTGATGCAGGCACCTTGCATCACAACTGGAGTTTTGAGAATCGACACCATCATCTTTAGGTATTTTCCACATTTTTTAGTTGGAAAAAAAAACCCAGGATGGCAGCCGTTATTTATTTTTATTTATTGATATCTCGGATTAACACCTGTGAGCTACAAGCTTTTTGCATAGGTTCCACCTCAATTAAAATACAGGTACAAAGCACAAACAAAAAGGACCAAGCAAACAGATATTACGGAGAAACATTTGGATTAAGAACGAAGCACAATTGTGGCTAACATGAGGAAGCTAAAGATTTGGTTAGAGTGGCAATTGTAAAATGTACGCCATGTTGCTAAGTGCATTAACAAAAAGAAGGACAGAATAGGGACAGACATGATCAAAAGGAAAAGTATAGGGAATCAGCCCAGGGGCCTCATCAGATAGGACAAACATAGGAATATGATCATTAATAAACAGACAGTTGCTTTGAATGGGAGAAGGGAGACTAAGCCCAGTAGCCCAGTCAAAAGTGGGGGTGGGGCGGCGAGGAAGATTGGGAAATATGGGAAAAAAATAGGGAAGGAGGGAGTGGGCAGAAGGGTGCATTGGGGAGGGAGAGGAGTCTAAGCCCCTAGGTGAGAGTGGAGTGGAGCTATAATATTGCATAACCATGTGGATAGGACATGGTTAGTGGTAGCACTCACAGATGGAATTTGAGACTAGGTGCTTTCTGAGAATCTGCTTGAATGAGTCCAAGGTGGGTGTTGAAGATATGTCATCAGGGAGGTAATTAAACCAGATAGGAGCCTGGTAGGCGAAAGACCTTTGGCCTTGGGAGGTGCGACAATGGGGAACCTTGAAATACTGGCAAGCTGAGCTTCTGGTATGACAAGGATTGATGCTATGGGTGAGGAGCTTCTGAATCCCTGGGAGCATCAGACCTAAGTGAACTTTTTTTGCCAGCAAACAGGTTTGGTATGAGAGTCTACCACTGAACTGTAGCCAATTGGCCTGGGCATAAGGTCACATGTGTGAATCAATCACAGTGAGCCTGTGAGGAGCCAACAGACCTTGTTTAGCGCTGTTTTAATTCACTTAAGGGATGTATCCATGGCCGAGCCATAGATAGCCAGCCTGTAGTCAACAAGTGAGACCGCCGAGCTTTGTATGGCTAAGCTGAGGGCTTCAGGGGTCAGATTCTGTTTATGCCTATGTAGCAGCTCAATACGCATATTGACTGCTTTGGCAATGTTATCAATACGCGTGGCATATGAAAGCGTCCTATCAACCGTGATCCCCAAGTATTTAAAATGTTGAACTAGCTCCGGACAAGAGCCCATGTCATTGACGACAGAGAGAGGGTAGTATCTATGCTTGCTTTGGGGGCTGGTGAACAACATTTTTTTTTTTTTTTTTATTTTATTTATTTGAACATATCGGAATTATAACCCTTTGAGTCAGAGACTCCTTTACAAAGGCTCCACAACAGATGAAACAGAAATACAGTTATACAATAAACAAAACAAGTAACAGGGCAAATAGTGATAAGCAAAGCAAATAACGGCATACGGTGATTACAAAGACAGGGATACTAGGCAATTGCTATATTACATTGACAACAAGAATCATGAACAGAATAGAGTAATCATAGGCCACTAGAGGAAACAAACATGGCCTAGGCCTTGAAGTCTAAGCAGTATATGCAGGTTTACAGAGCACGACTAACATTGGGGCACAAGTCCTTTGTCATGGGGATTGGGATAGTAGCTGGGGGGCCTAACTGAGTGGGAGGAGAGGGAGCAGTTAGTAGCAGTCACAGGCTCCTTTCTGTCGGATGTGTTCCCTAAGGAGGGATTTGAAGTGGCCAAGTTTGGTTTCAAAGAGTATGGTTTTGGGAAGTGTGTTCATCCAGAGAGGAGCCCTATAATGAAAGGTTCTTTGGCCCAGTGATGACTTGCAGAGTGGGACATGGTAGGGGGATTTCTCAGAGCTATGAGTGTGCTTGGTAACCTGAGCGGGTCAAAGTAGAGGTGAGAGATTGGGTGGGTGGTAAGGCCAGCAGAGATTTTTTTGGCAAAGAGGCAGGTTTGGTATCTCAGCCGCCTGTCGAAGTTGAGCCAGCTAGTAAGGGTGCAAAGAGAGCAGGTGTGGGTCAGTCAGTGGCAGCCAGTAGCCAATCGACAGGTCTTATTCAGGGAAATCCTGATCCTATTGACAGCTGTGTTGTCAGTTGCACCATAGATCAGAATTCCATAATCGATCAGGGATAAGATAGAAGAGGAGATTGCCAATTTCAGGGCATCGGGGGGAGATAGTGCTTATAGCGGTGCAGGAGGCCAAAGCATATATTGACAGCTGAGCTAAGGAGGCAGACGTGTTCATGGTAAGTAAGCGCTGAGTCCAGGGTGACCCTGAGGTATTTGAAAGAGCTAACCTGCTCCAAGGGGTCATGTTGGGAGTTATATATTAGTAAGGGGTGGTCACTGTGTTTATTCTAGGCGTGGGCAAAGAACATGTTTTTTTTTTTATATAGTTTAGGACAAGTCTATGGCTTCAGAACCAAGACTCAGCCTCACTGAAGGATTGTTGGAGGGCCTGCTGGAGAGTGGGGGGGGGGCCAGGGTGGGTGCTGAACAGTACCGCATCATCCGCGTAGAGTAGGAGTTTTCCAGAACAGGCATTGGGGAGTGAGCTGAGAAATAAATGAAATAGTAGAGGGCCCAGTATCAATCCCTGTGGAACCCCTGAGGTGACTGGGAGGGAGGAAGATAGGGTATGGGCTATGATCACTTGCTGAGATCTGCCAGATAGGTAATCGGCAAACCAGCCTATGATGTCTTGCGAGAGACCTAACTTGGTAAGGGTGGACAGTAACAGGGAGTGGTGGATGGTGTCAAAAGCTTTTGACAGGTCTACAAATACTTCCTCAGCGAGGTGCCCAGCGTCTAGTGACATGTGAATAGCATTAGTAAATTCCAGCAGGCAGTGGTGGTATTGTGACTTTTGCAAAAGCCATGTTGTTCATGACATAGCAGGTTGTATTTGGTTAGGTGGTCAGAGAGTTGGGTGGCGATGATTTTGTCTAGGGCTTTGGAGAGTGGCGGAAGTATTGAGATGGGCGGTAGTTCCCAGGTGTGGTACGGTCATCACTCTTGAGGATGGGTGTGATGAGGGCAGTTTTCCACTTTGTCGGGAATTGACCTAAACAGAGGGAGCAGTTCAGGAGAGCTGTGAGAGGGTAGAGTACCTCACTGAGTGTTAATCACAGTAACTTAAGGTCAAGGGAGTCATTGCTGAATCAGGACTTGCTTAGGGCTTTTAGCAAGTAGGGTGTGGCTTCTTGTTGGGTGATAGTTCTGAAGTGAAAGGGAGGTGCTTGTGTGGGGGCAGAGGGAGGGGTAGTGGGGCAAAGAAGTTGGGGGACACACACTGCTAAGATCAGAGAATGAGGAATTGAGTGTGTTAGCAATGAGCTTGGGGTCAGTAGTGACACATCCATTTAGGCACATTTGTGAGGGAGGGGCAGTTACAGTTTTGCCATTAAGTTCTTTCAGGTTCTCAGAACTTGCACCCTGAGCCCCAGGAGGAGGTGAGGGTGGTCCGGTAGTATTCAGCCTTAGCCTTGCAGATGCTCCAGGTGCATTTGTTCCTGGCTGCCTGGTATCGCTGTCTATCGGCTGGCTTGCCTGACTCCAGAACAGTGTGCCAGAGAATATCTCTGTCATACATTTGGTCCAGGAGGGATTGAGAGATCCGGGGATGTCAGGGCCTTTGATGACATGTTTGGTAGGGGGTGCAAAGAGGTCACAAGCTGAGTTAAAGGAATGGATGAAAAACTCCAAGGCTGAGTCTATATCCAGAGCAACAACTATCGGAGACCAGTCCTAGTTAGTTAGGTGTTGTCTGAGGTGTCTCAGTTTACCAGACTTGAGACGGTGCTGGAGAACAATTTTTTTTGTGGGGTTCGCCATGTAGGTCCAGTGACACAGTACAGGCGAGTGATTACTCAGGGTGTTAGGTAATACACTAACTTTTATGAATTTATTGGGGCGGTTGGTAAGTACAAGATCAAGAAGGGTGGAGGTGCCAGTTCTCGGACTGCAGTGGGTGGCAGTAGGTACTATCTGTGTGAGATCAATGGCAGCAATGGCATCTTTTAAGGGGCAGTAGTGGAAGAGGACCAACTTATGCTGAAATCACCCAGGGCAATGATCTTAGCCTTGTCTGGTAGTTGGGAGTGGTGGGCAAGGACAGACTGGAAGGCAGCTCTTTGGTTCCAGGGGGAATGTATACCGAGGTGATGAATAGAGGTGCCCTCGAAGTGGTGGTGATTACTTTCATTGATAGGGCTTGAGCACCATGCTCCAGGACTGGGGAGGGAGGATGTGGCCCTGCAGGGAGTCCCAGAGGTAGATAGTGCAATCCCCCTCTCGTTTATCTTGCCTGACCAGCTGACTGACATAGTTTTTGTCTTTTTGTAATTCATAATTAATTTGTGGTTGCTAAACCATCTTTCTACAGTAGCAAAGTTCTGTTGGAACTGGCTCTCAAGAACCTCAGGGTCAGTATGACTGGTGAAGAGAACAGTGTTGTCGGCATACAGAAGGATGTGTCTCTGGCAGAAGGAGGGGAGGCTATTCAGGAAGACACTGAACAAGAGGGGACCCAAGATGGACCTTTGTGGGATTCCTGAGTGGATGGGTTTACTATCAGAGAGGATATTACCTATCTTCACCTGCTGTGAATGGCAATGTAGGTAGCTTCTGAACCAAGCTACAGTATCAAGACAGAGACCTATGTCGGTCAGCTGGTCAGCCAGGAGAACATGATTAACTGTGTCAAAGGCTTTGGTTAAATCAATGAATGCCACACCAACAAGATGACCTTGGTTAAAGGATTTATGAATAAAGCCCATGAATTCAAGCAAGGCAGTGGAGGCGCTATGTCCATCCCTGAACCCATGTTGTTGGGGGCATTGTAATTGGTATTTGCCTAAGTATTCGACCATTTGGTCGGCAACTATTTTCTCCGGAGCTTTCGATAGTGGAGGGAGGATAGAAATGGGTCTGTAATTTCCGTATGGGGCACGATCCCCACTCTTGTGAACCGGTGTCACTACAGCAGATTTCCATCTATGCTGGAATTTAGAGTATCTAAGAGATAAGTTGAGTATGTGGGTTAGGGTGCAAGAGTTTTTTCTAGGGTAAGGAAGACAAACATTAGATCCAGGATGTCATCGCTGAATCTCCCTTTACCTAGCACCTTAAGGAGATACCTCCTAGCTTCACATACAGTGATGAGTCTGAAGTAGAAAGGTGGGTGAATTGTGGGCTGCTTAGGCATACCAAGGCAATCGGTTGGAGCAAATGGGCAGACTTTGGGGGGAGTACACCACTGAGGTCAGTAAATGCATTATTGAAAGTATTCATGATAGTTTTAGGGTCAAGGGAAGGGGCACCATAAGTGTTAAGCATGGAGGGGGCTGATTTAGGATCCTTACCCATGATTTCTTTAAGATTATTCCAAAACTGCCTGCCATCATTCCAGGAGCGAGAGAGGGCTTCTTTATAGTACTGGCATTTTGCTACATGGATGGTCCTAGTATAATCATTTCTGGTCTTTTTATAATTCTGGATGTCAGATTGTTTATCTGAGGCTTGAGCCCTATGCCACAGATGGTCCCTGGCTTTCAACAGCTCAAGAATGCCAGGAGAGAGCCATGGATTACAATTGCCTTTGGCTTTCTGCTTTTTAAAAGAAGCATGTTTTTCGCAGGCAGCATTGAAAAGGCAGATGAATTGGTCAAGTGCAAGATCAACATCACAGATCGAGTAGACTAGTGGCCAATCCATACAATGAAGGTCTGTTTTCAATAATTCAAGATGACCACAAATGAGGATCCTATTGGTTATTATTCTGGAAGGGGTGTTGAAGAATTTGTTTGACCACCTGAACAAGACAGGAGAGTGGTCACTAATAGCATCTGGGAAAACAGTAGTGCCCGATATGTGCTCAGGGTGGTTTGAAAGTACCCAATCTAATAGTGTACTTGTGCCAGTCCTATAGTTCATTTTTGTTCGAGACTCGATGAGCTGGGTGAAGTGGGCTGCTGATATAGCATCCTTGAAATGGTTTGCTTCATGAGAGAGCCAATTAATACTGAAGTCTCCAAACAGTGTGGCTTCAGAGTTCAGACTCAGACTACCTAAGCAATCCAGTACTGAGTCAAACCCAGGGGCTGTATGCTTGGGTGGAATATAAACTGACAGCATAGTAATTGCTTTGTTGTGCACCCCAAGGAGGACTTTAACAGCAGTAGCTTACATATTTTCCCCAGTGCTGGGCAGAGGCAGGGCAAAACCCTGTAGGTTGTCCCTGAGGTAGATTGCACAGCCACCACCACTCTTGGTTAGCCTATCCTGTCTGAAAACCATGTAACAAGGCAAGGAAATGGAGGCATCAGCTATTTTAAGAGAGAGAGCCAGGTTTCAACTATGGATAGCACATTAGGGTTATGCTGTGCTACCCAGGCACACAGGTTATTAAGTTTAGCGAGGAGGCTGCAGATGTTGACTGATGCAATAGTAAGCATCCCATTATTCTTTTGACACGTGTCTTGCTTGGATGGTGGGCCAGGGTTGGGATGTATGTTGCCTGAGAGCAGCAATAACAGTAGGGCTAATCTACGGAGATAATCCTTTAGCTGCTTGTTACTGATTTGTTCAACTTTCATTGTGAACTTTGCACATGGCATTTTTCCTGCCGGATAGAGAACCCAAGAGGGGATGACAAGGGGGGTTGCCAGGTGGGGTAGTTCCCCAGTAACTGCTATCAGCAGGGCGGTAGAAAATCCCTTATACAAATAAAGGACAACAAATATGTTACCGAGTATTGATGTAACAGTGCAATAGACACAGAAGAGGTTCTATCCCATGTAGTTAGGGAAGGTTTTAGCACCTGATCATGTGTAAGGACTGACAGGGGTTGGCCGCAGCAAGGCTTACTTTCGTCAATAAGTACCAGTTTCAGCCAAAGGCATTGTTTAAAACAGTTGGCGGAAAAGTAGCTGTGTGCAATTCAAAGAGGGAAGAATGAGCACAGGGAGTGTTGAGGGACAAGCATAAGAAAGCAGTAGAAATTATGTGCAATAGACCAACAATAAATTAAACTTTGCTAAGGTATGGCTCCCGGGGGAGAGCAGCTAGTTGGAGGGTGCACGTTCAAAAAAGAAAAAAAATTGTGACAGTCCCTTTAAGGGGATGCTCTACCAAAATCAAACACCATTCAGGAGAGAAAGAGGGTGGACTGTTGTGGGGGAGGCAGAGTATTTAATAGAGGCTGGGGTCAGGCTGGGTGGGCGGGACAAAATTTGAGCACAGGAGTTTGGCACCACACAGTGCTTAGAAAACTGCAGTCCCAGTACAGAGAGTGGAGGGAAGCCAATCGAGAGCCTGTTCAGGGATAGAGGAGCCAATGAAAACTGCGGTTTGTGAGCTGCAGCTTCTCTGGAGTAACAGTGCACCTGTATGGATTGCTAGGCTGGCGGGATGGTGTTGGAATGTGGCCAGCAGGTTCCAAGCCATAGCCGCAGGGCTGGGGCTGATGGCTTGTTCAGGGCAGGTCATCTGAAAGAGAGAGAGAGAGAGAAAAGGCAGAATCAGTCATAGATAAGGGGCCTGAGCTGGCACCTTGCTATATCGGTAGGAAGGACCAGGAGTTTAAACAAAAGATGGAGGAGTAGTTGAGAAAAGAAGGTGTCAGGGGAATGCAGGGTAGAGAAATTTCAGGTTGGGGGGGAAGCTGGGTATGGTGCCAAGGAGAGGAGTGGAGTGGAACAAAGACAGAAACAAAGAAGTTTAGTAGTTTTAGACTTAGAGTAGGAGAGATAGGAGTCAAGTAAGGCAGAAAAAATTAGGTGCCCAAGGCTGGAACTGGGAAAAATGGTCACAGAAGAGAAGGTGAAGAGATTAGAGAGCTGAGATGTGGTTCAGAGAAAAACAGAGCATGAGCAAAAAGCAATGTCATCAATGTCTGCTCTAAATCTCCTCAGAGATCCAGGGAGCCTTGACTAGGCCAGGACCCCTCAATTTCTTGAACCTAAACAGTGGTTCAGAAATCCTCCATGAGCTACAGCTCAGCTGATTCTGCAAGGGATCCAACGAGCCTTGACTAGGCCAGGGACTTCTCAATTTCTTTAACCTAAACAGTGGTTAAGAAATCCTCCATGAGCTACAGCTCAGCTGATTCTGCAACGTACTAGCCCAGACTTTTGGATTTGGTACCAGTGGAAGCTGATTTCCAAGTGGCCCACACTATCTCCTGCTGAACACATCTCTAACTACTGTATCTCTCTCTCTGTGTCTCTAGTTGAATTTATGCGACAGGGTTTAATAATTTGTTTAATCCTTACAGTCATTTTAAGTTCTGAGCTGATATTAGAAGTGAATTTTGAGTCTTGACTGTGAAAATCCTTCTTCTGCTCTCTGGCCTGCAACCTGTCTCCACCCCAACCCCCAAACAGTCTGCTGTGCTCTCTGACCCTACCCACTTCTTTTATTTTCTTTGTTCTGATGTAACAAGCCTCCTCTTCCAGCCTTTAAAAAGCCTGTTTTTCTACTTTATTTCAGGGATCCAGCGAGCCTTGACTAGGCCAGGGACCCCTCAATTTCTTGAACCTAAACAGTAGTTCAGAAACCCTCCATGAGCTACAGCTCAGCTGATTCTGCAAGGTACTAGCTCGGACTTTTGGATTTGGTACCAGTGGAAGCTGATTTCCAAGTGGCCCACACTATCTCCTGCTGAACACATCTCTAACTACTGTATCTCCCTCTGTGTCTCTAGTTGAATTTATATGCCAGGGTTTAATAATTTGTTTAATTCTTACAGTCATTTTAAGTTCTGAGTTGATATTAGAAGTGAATTTTTAGCTTTTTTTTTTCACTTTTCCATTAGCAGATTATATCCTCTCACCACTACAGGGCTGTATCTCTGGTAGCAGCTCCTATCCTATCTGGTACATCACACACTCTGTTCTTTTATCATCACAATGCTCCCTCCTCAGTGGGCTCTCCTTTTCCTCTCTCTCTCCCTTCTTAAAAACTAGATAAGCCTGCCATCCACTCTCACCTCTAACCACTTCTGCTTCTAGCTCCAGTCTACCTACAGGGGTTAAACACAGACGCTCTCTCCCACCATCTGTAAACACACCTAGGGAATTCTTTCCCTGCTGTAGCCCACAATATGTTCCTCCTTAGAACCCTCTTTCTATTTCTATCAGTTCTGTTACTGGCCCCCTCTACAGGACAGGACCACACAAAACACTTGCCAATATACGAATATGACTCCATCAAGGATGCATTGCAGAATATGAGGAGGACATTAATTCTCCACCTCCCAGACTGTAGTGCCACAATATCACCACTTGGATAACACAAAAACTACAAATGCACAGCGGTCAGTAACACGGAACATCATACCCTCTACTACATGAGTCTATATGAGCAGTGGACAGTCTGGCTATCCCCTCCCTCCAACTGGTAGTGATGTACCCCTAACCTACCTATGTATCATGCCAAACAAATCAAGTTGCATTACACAATTGCAGGCCCTAACATATTTAAAATGGCAAGCTATAAGGATCACATGGCTGCTCCTACTGATCTCAGGTAATATCCATCCCAACCCAGGCCTGATGACCTACACTGCAACAGGTCATAAAAAAAACAGAATGGACTAACAATAGTATCAATAGATATCTGCAGCCTGCTAGCAAAAATGGACACTCTCCAAGTCTGGGTCCAGCAGCACCAGCTCGACATTCTTGCAATAGTAGAGGCCTGGCTATCACCTTGGGTGCCAGACTCTGCTATACAACTCACTGGGTATGCTGTATTCAGACTAGACAGACTTGGTTAAAGAGGAGGTGGTTGTATTATATATGTTAAAGACCACATTCAGGGCCAAATACTTAACCCATATGACACCAAATGTGGGGCTCAACTGTTGGCCATAAAAATAGTGCTTGGCAAAAATGGGAAAACCCTAACAATAGTCTTGGCCTATAACCCTCCCAAGGAACAAGCGAATGGTTTCAAGTCTGTCATCAACTACCTCTCTGAAGGGGGACCAAACACAGAACTGATAATGGTTGGAGACTGTAATATCAACTGGGCCTCTGCTGAAGCTGTGCACTACAAGGACTCATTAGCCACTCTCAACCTTGTGCAATTGGTAGACTCTCCCACTCGGTATAACAGCAGAACAGGCACGGGGTCAGTAATTGACTGGGTGGTCACAAATCAGCCAGAAAGAATATCCTCTATCATGGTTCTCCCCGACTCCCTCAGTGACCACTCTCCGGTAATTTGTAAATGGTCAAATAAGGCCCCAAAGGCACCATCCAGGACTATTATTGCTAGGCATCTGAAGAAAGGCAAGTTGGGAGCTCTAAGAGCACACATCAGCCTCCAAGATTGGAGCTCTATTGACCACAAAACAGATGTCAACACTGCCCTACAATGTTTTATAAGCAAATTCAATGAAGTGCGCAATGTCTACGCCCCCTACACCAAAAGAAAGATCCGTGGCTATGACAGCCCCTGGATCACAACACTGCTACTAGCCTTCATGAAAAATAGAGATGACTTGTGGTACAAAGCAAGAAACTCCAGTACCCAGACAGACTACCAGAACTATATAGCTGCACAGAATAAATGCACCTGGGTTATTCGCAAGGCCAAAAACACTCACTTTAAAAATGAGCTGACAAACTCATGGGGTGACAGTAGACGGTTCTGGGAGAACATCAGGTCCCTAACCGGTAAACCTAATAAAACTCCCCCCACCTTCCTGAACATTGAGGGCCAACCTATGCAGGATCACAGTCGCATAGCAAATATCTTCAACAAAGCTTTTACTGACCTCAGTGGAGTGTTGCCCCTAGCTTCCTTCAACACCACTCAGATACTTGCACCGAACGAAACCCAGGGACCCAATCAAACTCCCATCTGCCTTTCTACTTCAGAGCGATCACCTTTATGGAAGCAAAAAAGTACATCCTAAAAGCACTAGGTAATTCCAGAACTAGCTCTGATCAACTGGACCTAAAACTAGTTAGGCTCACCCTCGACATAACTCTCAAACCCCTCACCAAAATCTTAAATCTCTCCTTGGTATCAGGTGAATTCCCACAGATCTGGAAGTTGGCAGTGGTTACCCCTGTTTACAAAAGTGGTGACAGGGCCAACTCTACAAATTACTGCCCAGTATCTATCTTTCCTCCACTCTCCAAGGCCCTGGAAGCGAATTGTGAGTGACCAACTGACAGAATATCTAGACAAGAATAATTTTCAATGTCAACAACAACATGGATTTCGAAAACAACACAGTACCACAACCGCTCTAGTGGAGTTTACCAGCTTTATCCATAATGCTCTAGATAGAGGGCTCTTGGTGGGGGCAGCATACATTGATCTCACCAAGGCCTTCGACACCGTCAATCACAATCTGCTCCTGGATCAGTTCTCCAATTCCGGCCTCTCCCCTGCAACAGTAGCATGGTTAAGAAGCTACCTCTCTGAGAGGGTTCAAAAAGTGAAAATCCTGGACACCTTCTCCGACATCCTTAGTGTTAACACAGGTGTTCCTCAAGGATCTATCCTTGGCCCTATACTGTTCAGTCTGTTCTTAAACAACCTCTCTCATTCGATAAATGACCAGCTACTGCTGTATGCAGACGATGCGGTCCTATATTCATGTATTTCTGACCCTTACAAACTGGAAAAGCAAATGCAAGCTAATTTCACTGTGGCTGAGCACTGGTTCCTTCAATCAAAGCTACTCCTCAATTATAAAAAAACTAAGACTATGTTATTCACATCATCACATAACAAACATCGCACTCACCAAGTTTGCATTCAGAACAATCAGAATACTTCCCTGGAGGTGGTTCAAACATTTAAATACCTAGGATTGACACTGGACTGCACCCTCTCATTTAACCAACACATAGACACAGTTGCAAAGTCGTCAAATGATAAACTAGGATTACTGTACAGACACCGAAAAGGCCTGACTTTTGAGGCACTCAAAACTGCTGTAAATAGCTCAGTCCTCTCAGTGATAGACTATGGTGTAGCAGTATATGGGGCTGCCTCCCAAAGTGCTTTGAAACATATCAAAACAGCACTAAATAAAGTGTGTCATTTAGTCCTAGGTGTACCCCATCTCACTCACACCTGCGAGTTGTACACTCAAACAAAATGGCTCAACCTTGACAGTCACCTCCAGTATCAAGTATGCATGCTCGCCAACAAGTCTATGTTAGGACGTACCACCCCAGGCCTGCAAAGCCTTCTTAGCCAACCTAATTCCATCAGATGCACTAGGGGTACAAACAACTCAGCTCTCTGCATCCCTTTCCATAGAACCACACAAGGCCAATGGTCCTACGAATACTGGGCAGCACTTTGGCTTAATGCACTTGACCTAGGCATCACAAAAGAGGACAAAATAGGCCCCTTTAAAAATAAGCTCCGAGTGGCCCTCGCCACAAACAGAAACTGTGACTGTGAGACCTGAACTCCCCCATACTCTCCTCTCCTCTTTCCTGCTACCCTCATTCTAACCTGCACCCTTGCCTCTCCTCTCTTCTTGCTAAATAACACTCCAGGTCCCCACCTCAGCACTTCCCCCCAGTGAGTCTAGCCCTCCTTTATGACTACACTCTTTAGCACTTATGACAAAAGAACTGCTGCCCATCAAGTTCTCACCTCCTTGCGTATAGTATTAGTTAATTATTTTACAGACTATATCATCCTCTGCTCCCTACCTGATTCACTCTATATCCTGTAGAATCTCAAGATGTTCACTTAACAACCTGTCAGCCTAGCCTGCTTTAAATTATGTGTCTGTATATTTTTACTTATGTACTCCCTGTTATTGTAATTATGTAACCTCTGTAACCTGATGTACTCATGTCTTTCTAGGCATAGAACCACCTTGTATCTGCTTATGTAATTGTAACCATTGTAAATGATGTAATGCCCATGTATTATTATGACATGGAACCTCCATAAAAGAGCATTTGGGTCAAAGGTACTTCCTAGAAATAAATAAATAAAATAAAAATAAATAAATAGTAAAAAAAAAAAAAACAGAAGTATTGCTAAGTTATGAACCAAAAAACAAAAATTGCTATTGTGAGAACCATTTTTGGTTCATGGCAACAAAGTGATGCAAACTGAAAATGCTCTTGGAAACTGAAAATGTTCAGGTCATATCAGAAGGTTGTCCAGAAACCCTACAGAGCATGCTAAGTAAAAAAAAAACTTTAAATCCTTATAACTTTGGAACTAAATAATATTTTTCTCATAAAAAACCTTTGAAAGGCACTACCTTGGCACAGGTCACTTCTACCCTAAAAGTCTCAGAAAAATAGTTCCTTGCCATCTAGGCTGTTCTTGAGAGCAAAAAAGACATATATTAAGTATAGGGAAAAAACACAGCACTTCATTAAAAATCATCATTCTGTGTCTTGGAAATCGCACAAGATGACATTACAAAACTTTTCACATCTTGATACCCTGCCAGTCAAATGACACATGACAAATATATGGATATTTCATAGAATGCCACCAGAGTTATTAACATGCAAAAATTGGAGGTTAACATTATTTAACAATAACAACTGGTCAGCAATTTTTTTTCTGTGGGCTGACCGAGTTGATATTTTCTGTAATAACCCACAGATTATTACAGAATTCATGTGCACTGTTCATCAAAATGTGCACTCTCTCATTAGGTCTGGTTCTGTACGTGAGCAGGCTTAATAGTTTAGCAAACATGGTGGCTCCCTCTCTCACTTACCAAGGAGCCACCACAACAACCTCAATGCAGATCTTTTTTTTTTTAACGTTTATCTAGTTGATCCCACCACAACAACCTCAACATGAATCTTTTTTGTAGCATCTATCTGGTTGATCCTACCTTTGATATTTAATAAAAATACTCTATCTGGTTGATTTTGTCTACATCTGCTTCGGGTTCGGGCCACAGCTTGACTGTCAATGATACCCAACAGTGATCAGTGCGTAAAAACCCCAAAAGTGTGTAAAAATAAAAATAAAATCCTCAAACTGGAAAGGGGAGAAGGAAAGGGAGACAGAGACTCTTTGTGTGTGTGTGTGTGTGTGTGTGTGTGTGTGTGTGTGTGTGTGTGCATGTGTGTGTCTGTGACACATGGTCACAAAAATTGGGTTGGAAAAATATTGCTGCCCAGTTATTATATCAAATAAAGAAGAGAAAATGTGCATATGTGAATTTAATGCATACCCTCAGTGTGGTTTGCTTTGATAAACCCCTTGGGCTTCGCCCTCAGGGTTTAAGTGGTATCCCACACCTTGGGTGTGCGTTAAATTCTAATATCACACAGTTCCCCACCTTTATTCTATATTTAAACACCTTACTCAATCCTAACTATTCTGGTACTACTGCAGCAATATAATACGTATAGTATTGCTTTTATATTTATGTTGAACACAAAAGATGAGAAACGACAGTTGTAGAGAGGTATGATGATGAAGAATAAGATAAAAAGATACAGTAAACGGACAAGTTAGGATGAAGAGCAGTGAGGTGTGGTGTCTTACTGATGATGATGTTGTGTGACTCACATTCATGATGAGCTAGTTGCTTTATGATGATGTAGTGTCCTCATGAGGATTTGTCTTGTGATCATGGTTTGTATCAGAGAAGTTCTCATGCTGCTGCTGCTGGGAGTGGTGATCTGGACTATATGAGAGGTGCCGGTGCCAGTAGGAGTCTAGAAAGACATTCCACCAGGAGGTGTGGGAATGGGAATAGTAGATGTCACTTGCTGAAAATGTGAATAATCGAATGCACAAGTAAAGTTCATCTATGGCAAGCTGAGTTTGAGAAAGAGAAAGAATTCAAGATTCTCTGGGTCTAGCCATGAACAATGTATTGAGGCAATATCCCCAGTTTTACTGAAACATCCTTCTGAAGTGACAGATGTTGGAGACATCCCTTAAAATACAAAACCACTTTAGCCAATGAAGGTCAAAAGACTTGTCTGTCTTGACAGAATTAGTTTATAAGTCATTTATTTAGAATTTTTCACACTGGAATATTCACACAGGTGAGTCTCCTTGTTTTCAAAAGGCTCCTGGTAACTTCCTCCTCCTCCTGAGATCTGTCCTTCTCCTCCTCCTCCTCCTCCTTACTTTCTCCACCCTCTCTTTCCTTCTCATCATCCTTGCATGCAACAGTCAGATCTCTCTCCTCAGAATCTAAGGCATGGTCAAGCTCAACACTCTCATTAGGAAATGGGAACCTATCATCCAGATCTGGCTCAGCACCACCACCAAAGGGTCCTTATCAAGATAAGTTGCTTAATAGCTCAGGATGCCCTTGTAGACCTAAATGTTCCATATGTCAGAGGATACAATCAAAGTCCAATACTGAAGTGAAGAAATACAGATCAACTCCTAGATTTGTTTCACTCTTTTTTTATTTGCAACTTCCACCTGTTTACAAGTTGACATTTCATGATTTATTCTGAACAGTGATGGTTAACGATTCATATCACTGATTCCTTGCTTAACAACATTCAGTGCCATTCCTTATGTTATCTGAGAGCTTACTTGGCCACTTCAGTGTCTCACTCTTCTAGTTTCCTTCTCAGGATGATTGCATAGTCTCGCTTGTGTGACTGGTCTCCATGTCACCTCTAGATACATCAAGATACAATTGGTATGGTACATGTACACAACTTTACAATTGTAAATGGATGCAGAATTGAATTGAATCAGTCTAAGTCTACTAGACAATGGCCAATTCCATGTCCGACTTAGTGAATTGTGAGAAGAAGTTGGTGTCTCCATTTTGTGTGAGCAGGAGTAGGAGAAACTGTTTGCTGGAAGGTGGGTGAGTGTTTGAAACTGGATGAGGTGTGTACCTTAACTGTAGGTATCACATTTCAACAGGGGATTAGTGAAGGTTGAAATTCAAGTGTGTGCCTAACAGATCTTCAGTTGGTGTCTCCATTTTCTGTGAGCAGGAGTAGGAGAAACTGTTTGCTGGTATGTTGAACTAGAGCTGTGTTTTTGCCCTGTAGTTCATGGAAGTATGTCTTTTTTACCTGATTGTTTTTGTAGACACTATGTACCACAGGAGCTTCCCCCCACCCCTTTCCCCAATCACCCCCTGGTGCACTGCCTTTATAGTAGATGGCCAAGCCACACCTACTTAAAGAGGCTGGGGCAGTTGGGCAGCACGAGCAGTAGCCTAGCTGACATATAGGCAGAATTACGAAGGGTGTAACCAGTAACTAGGTTCAAATGGCACATACAAGAGGAGAAGAGAGAAGCTGTAAGTCCCTACAGAAGGACAGAGAGTAAGAGTTTTGGGGCAGTGCTGCAGGTTTACAGTCCTTATAGAAATACGAATACAATTGTAATGAGCTGGGGAATATTTGGAGACTAAGACAGGGGGATGTGGAGGCCAGGGAAAGGAGGCAGGTGGGGGAATGGGGGGGAGGAATGTAGAGGTAGGGATGACTGGGGTTGGGAGCACAGGGAGGCTGGGAGGGTTGTGAGCTGCAATGGGTATGGGGCATCACTGTTTCTGGGAATCTGGTGGAAGGTAGGGGGGTTGTTCAGTGTGCAGGATGTTCAGACAACCTACGCTGGAGATAGAGAGCTTGAGACAGGAACTGGGGGGAGGGGACAGGTACAAGGGGTTGAGAAGAAGGTGGGGCAGAGGGGCAGGGAGGGTTCCATTTGAAGATAGACCAGGCTGCCATGGGCTGGAAGGGGGCGCTTAGCCAGGGGGGCCAAGTACACAGGGTCCCAGGAGCATCAAAAGGGGGTGTTAGCAGGTGGTAGGGAATGTGAGTAGACAGAGAGGAAGTAGGAAAGAGGTTCAGGATAAGCAGAGGCAGGAAGGGATTTCAGAGGAGGGCAGGGGCAGGAGGTTGGAGACAACAAACAGGTACGTAGTACTGGTTGAGGAAACAGAGCAGGAGGTTCTGTAAGCTCCAATAGAACAAGAGTCAGATGATAAAGAGGGAAGGAGGGACTATAGGATACAAGGAGAGAGGGGAGACAGTGGTGTAAAAGTGGGGAGGGGCAGGGAAGTAGTTCAAGTTGGCACAAACACACTAAACAAAGGGGGAGGAAGGTCAAAACATGTTGAGGGGGAGGAGGCACAATGCAGGGGCAGTGGGAGGATGTAAAAGTAGTGGAGGGGGAGTGGTTGGGGAAGGGAGCAAGCACAGAAAGAATGGAAGAGGAGGAGAGCAGGTACAGTTGCAATTGGAGGAGAAAAGAGGGGGGAAATGGGCAGGGTATGAACGCAGAGAACTCTGAGGAAGAGGGGCTCATAGGAGGGCAAACCATGGGGGAAGTGCAAGGGATGGGGGAGTGGGTACTTGTATTAGGGGATTCTATGCTCAGGGGGGTGAGACACGGAGGTAAGGGAGCAAGGAAGAGCCGAACCTGGGTGGAGTGTATGCCACTTATGACAGTGGGGAGAGTAGGGGAGTACATTCAGAAATGTGTGGAGAAGGTGGGAGGGAAGCCTTATATCATTGTGCACCTAGGAACAAATGACCTAGAGGGCAGTACAGTGGAAGGAGTGCAGGAGAGGTTCAGGGAAGTGGTGGTATCTGCAATCAGGTGGGAAGCTCAGTGACGTTCTACGAGGTACTCCCGGTACCTAGGGCAAGCACTGTGAGAAAGCTATGAATACAGGAGTTTAATGGGTGGCTGAAGGGTTGGTGTGCAGAAATGGGGTAGGGGGTAGTAGGGAGGGTGGGGCGAGACATGGAACAATAAGCGGCTTTATGCCAAGGATAGGCTGCATCTCAACATCGAGGGTACAAGGGCATTCACACAGGGGCTGGAGAAGTACATTAAAAACAACATAGATTTAAACTGAGAAGGGGGGAGGGGCTGAGTCAGATAGCAGGGAGGAGGCACCTTCAGGGGAGACCAGTAGGCCTCACCCCCCAGAGAGGGAGGAAAAGAATGAGGGGACATTATTAAGACAAAAGTGGAAAGGGGAGAGACAGGAAGAGGAGGGGCAGGACACAAAGTGGACTGTAGTATCCTTGAATGCAAGGAGCCTAGAAAACAAGATGGCAGAGTTCCAGGCAATGTTGGTGGAGGGGGAGGTAGATATTGCCGCCATCTCAGAAACCTGGACCACCCAATACCATGAATGGGATCTCACGATCCCGGGATACAAGGTGTTCCACAGGGACCAGGAAGGGGGAAGATGGGGAGGGGTGGCTATTTATGTCAGAGATGGAATACTGTGTACCATGGAGGAAGGGAATGAGGGGAGGCCAGAAGCCATATGGGTATTGCTCCAAAGCCCTAAAGGTAAGAAGCTCAGGATGGGGGGTGGTGTACAGGCCACCTTCACAGAGCGAGGAGGTGGATAAGGAGCTGGGGGAACAAATCAGGAAGGTCAATGGCAAAGGGAATACAGTTATAGTGGGAGATTTCAACCTACCTGGGGTTGACTGTCAGACAGTAATTACAGCACACACCAGGGAACAGGTGCTGCTGGAGGCTATCCAAGACAGTTACCTAGTGCAAGGGGTGATGGATCCTACTAGGGAAAGGAACATACTGGACTTGGTGCTAACAAATGGAGACCAGGTCCAGGATGTGGTAGTACAGGACCCTCTAGCAGGAAGCGACCACTGCTCAGTGTGGTTCCTTCTCAACACAGGGAGGGAGTTGGCTAAGACCAGGACAAAAGTGTTGGATTTCAGGAAGGTAGATTTTGCCAGAATGTGCAGCATCCTAGAGGTGTATTTAGCTGAAATTAATCCAGGAATAGATGTGAACAGAAGTGGGCAATCATTAGGAAGAGGATAAACGAGGCCACAAACACATGTGCCAAATCGCAGAGTAAGCAGTCCAGGTCAAAAAAACCTAGCTGGCTCAGCAAGGACGTGGAGGGGAAAGTGAGGGAAAAAAGATTGGCCTTCATTGAGTTCAAAAAATCTGGGCATGAGGAGGACAGAGAAGTGTTCTCAAAGGCATCTAGGGAGGTGACCAGGTCAGTCAGGGCAGCCAAGGCAGTAAAGGAGCTGAAGTTGGCTCAGGGGATCGGAGAGGGGGAAAAGGGGTTCTTTAAATACATAAGGGAGAAGAGGAGTTGTAGGGATGGCATTGTTAGAATCAAGAGAGAGGGAGGATGGGTGGAACAAGGGGAAGATCAGGCAAAGGCACTCAATGAGTATTTCTGCTAGATGTTCATAAAAGAAAGGGATGGCCCAATACCGCAGGGGAAAGGGGGCAATGGTGGAGTGGGGCAGAGATAACAGATGAGGTCATCCAAGAGGATAGAGTTCTGAAGGGCCTTAAAGCCTTGCAGGTAGGACAAGGTACCAGGACTGGACAGTGTACACCCAAGGGTCCTGAAGGAACTGGCAGAATTGTTGGCAGGCCCTCTGATGGACCTGTTCAACACCTCCTTGGAGATGGGGAATGTACCCAGGGACTGGAGGATGGCTCATGTGGTGACTCTTCACAAGAGTGGACCCACGGATCAACCAGGTAACTACAGACTGGTGAGCTTGACTTCCATAGTGGGGAAGTTGATGGACACCATTCTGAAGGAGAGGGTGATAACCTTTCTTGATAGCAATGGGCAGCAGGATGAGAGACAGCATGGGTTTGTAATGGGAAGATCTTGCCAAACTAACCTGATCGACTTCTTCAACTGGGTCACTAGGGCGGTTGACGAAGGCCACGCTGTGGATGTCCTGTACCTGGACTTCAGCAAGGCTTTTGACTCTGTGCTGCACAGGAGGTTAATCAGCAAGCTAAGAGACATGGGGGTAGGAGAAAAACTGGTGGAGTGGTTTGAGAGCTGGCTGCAGGGCAGACAACAGAGGATGGTTGTAAGGGGGAGACATCCAAGCCATGGCCAGTAACGAGTGGAGTACCGCAAGGTTCAGTGCTGGGCCCTGTTTTGTTCAATGTCTTCATTGCAGACATTGAAGAGGGGGTCAAGAGTAACATCTGCCTGTTGGTGGATGACACTAAGATTTGTGCAAAAGTGGACAATGAGGAAGAGAGGCAGGCACTCAGAGAGGATCTAGCTAAACTCGAACACTGGTCTAGGGAGTGGCAGTTGGGGTTTAATGTTAAGAAGTGCAAGGTCATGCACCTTGGAGCCAGAAATCCCAGGAACAGCTACTGGCTGGGGGAGTGCAGGTAATGGCTTCAGAGGAGAAAAGGGACCTGGGGGTAATAGTCGCAGGGGACATGAAGATATCAACACAGTGTAGGAGGGTGGCAGCAAGGGCAAATAGGATGCTGGGTGCATTGCCAGAGGGATCACCTCTCGAAAGGGGGAGGTCATCCTGCCATTGCATAGATCACTGGTGAGGCCACACTTGGAGTACTGTGTACAGTGCTGGTGTCCATACCTCAAAAAGGATGTGAGATTACTGGAGGGGGTGCAGCGTAGGGCTACAAAAATGATCATGGGACTAGGGGAGTTGCCATATAAGGAAAGGTTGAAGGAGCTCAACATGCACTCGCTGGAAGACAGAAGGGTAAGCGGGGACATGATAGAGACCTTTAAGTACTTGAAAGGCATAAACAAAGTCAGGGAGGGAGGATTGTTCTGCTTAAAGGGTGGAAGGGTCATTAGGGGGGCAAAGTCTGAAGTTGGAAGAGGGAAGATTTACGAGGGAGATGAAGAGGTACTACTTTACAGAAAGAGTGGTAGTGGGTTGGAATGCAGTGCCAGAGGAGTTAATCACTTAAAGGACAGTGGATAGCTTTAAGTGGGATTGGGATAGAGTCAAGGGTAGGGCTAGTACAGACAAAAACACATAAGGAGAAGGACCGGGAAAGAGGAGGAAGGAAGGGAGGGGTTTGGGTGGGGGTGTGGCAGCTGTAGTGATATGAAAGTAAGAGCTGTGCAATCGCGCAGACTTGATAGACCTGTGGGCCTTTCTCTGCCAGCAATTTTGTATGTTCGTATGTTCGTAAGTTGGCCGATTTCACTTCACTAAAAAGTTTCGCAAATGTTATCCATCCGGTGAATTTCCAATCTATAGTACAGTGCTAACTTTGCAGAAAGTGGATTTGGCAATTTCACCATCAGATTGGGGCCCACAGGTAAAATTTGCAATGTACCATGGGATTGATGGTCACATGGTACTGAAACTAGCAGTATGCCATGCAGAGGCTGTGCTCCATGCAGTCTTACGAAGAGAGAGTTTTAGAGAAATCTGTCCCTAATTGTCTGATCAAAAAGACCTTTAAAGGTACTTCTAACATGGAGTATTTAGAACCAAATCACTCACAAAAATATCTAGAGTGCCTTGTGCAGCTATTTCCACTGTTTGTAGTTTTGCAAAAGTATTTAGTTTAAAGTAGTGGTTTTGTCTTGGGTATTGGAGTAGTGCTGTATGGGGGAAGGGGGCTGTTTTAGCTGGCAGGCAAGACAGCCCTGTGAGCAATAGTCATTTATTTTTCGGACTCTTTCTTCTTTATTGTTTTTGTCTGTGGTCTGTAATTTATTTTATTTCTCTAATACCGTTTTGTGTGTTTAAATGAACTATTTTTGTCAGTCTGTTACTATATTGATCGCAGTCATTTTGTTTAGTTATTGAAGTGACTGTGTTACTTCAATACTTTTTGTTTAGCATTATCCCTGTCTTGTGTGTCTTGTTAATCCCGGTCATGTTAAAAAAATTTAAAAAAGTATTTTTGTGGCATTTTTGCTGTAGCTACTGTGTTAGTTCAGTAAATTGTTCTGTTTTGATTAAGATCACACTGCTCTTTAGATGTGTTGTATTGTCTCTGCTGCTGGTATTTACCTTTACTGCAGTGTTTAGAACTCTGCTTAAAAATAAAGTATAAAAAAATCAAAAATATCTGAAATGACAAGAAAAAGATGCTCAATTCATGAAGTGAGAGTTGCAAGTGATGTGGCCAAGAAAAGTGTAGGTTCTGTGGGTCAAAAGGATAAAGCGCCTAAGAAAACTACCTTTGCAGCAACTTCATCAGGGGTCAGTAGTAGTAGTAGCAGCAAAGGAGCAGTTGATAGAAGTAGCAGCAGCATTAGCGTGGCCACATTTTTCTCTGCCAGACCTGTGACATCCATACTGGTGGGTGCTGAGAGAGGGGGAGGTGGGAAGAAGAGGATCAGTCCAAGAAGTACAAAAATGTCTGCTTCTGGAGCAGTGGTCGAGGAAGTTGTTGCTGTTGTTCCTGTGACTTCTGGTGGTGGTGCTGAGCCTAATCTGGATGATAGGTTCCCATTTTCTAATGAGACTGTTGAGCTTGACTGTGACTCAGATTATCAGGAGAGAGATCTGACTGTTGCATGCAAGCATGGCGAGAAGGAAAGACTGTGGAAAAAGTAAAGAGGAGTAAGACAGATCTCAGGAAGAGGAGGTAGTTATTAGCCTGGGTGGGGATGGGGATGCTGATTTGAACCCCCGATGGGAACCTGAAGAGAAAAAAGTAAAGGTGATGCAGCTAAATGGTGGCAGCACAGGGACAGTGGTGGGCTGGCAACGGGTGTTTTGGGGGATGATGTCAGCACTGCAACAGTGGGTAACTCATGCAGTGCGATTGGCTCAACAGTCCTAACAGGAACAACAGTTGAAGGATGGGGGGATAGCTGAAAGCTTCGATATCTTGGCCTGGATACAGACCTTTTCAAAAGAATTCAAAAATGCATCCATATCCTCTCCCTCTTTAAATTCAGCTATTAATTTGGAATTTAACTTCTACCCTAGCCCTGGAGTCTCAGGTTCACCCCTGCCTCTTACCTCCTCTGGTGCTGGTCATTGGAGTCTTAGCCTCTCCAGTTCAAACTCCCTCTGGAGCTGCTTTTCCTTGGCCTCTCTCTGGTGCTGCTTTTCCTCCCTCTCAGCCTCTCGTTGGCACTGCTTTTCCTGCTTCTCCAGTTCAAACTTTCTTTGCTCAAATTCCCACTGCTGCTGGACTTCAAACTTTCTCTGCTCGAACTCCAGTTTCCTCAGCACAAATTGTAACTTGATTCCTTCCAGATCCAGTTCTGTGGTGGCCTTCACCAAGTGCTGTGGCTCTGGGTTCCCTCTGGTCTCATTTTCCTCCTCCCTGGGACTAGACACTGTGATGGCCCTTGGCACCCCCACACCCAATGTCTGGTCCCTTTCAGTTACTGGCTGTGACTTGGTGTCCCAGGCTGCCACCTGTTCATCAGCTGCCTCAAGGACTTCCATGAGGTGATTCTTACTGTGCCCTTCATACTGAATCCTTCTCTCCTGGCACAGCTGCTTCAGTGTAGTTGCTGTACTTGGAAGTCTTCTTTCTTCCCTACACTACCACTAGTCTATCTTTACTTGCAGCAAAAAAAAAAACAGGGTGGGGAACTATATCTTGTAACCAATTTTCCTTTTTTCAATTTTCTGCCCTCTTTGTGTGGCTGTTCAAACAGTTTGCAAATTGCACTGCTGCTCACCAAATCTGTCACAAGCCCACTCCCGTGGGGTGGGATTTTCTACATCCCAGTGAATCCCTCTTGTGATGGGGGGTTAGGGTTACCTGTCCTCTGTCCTTTTAGCACATTCACTGTCTCACAACTCAGTGTATGCCAGAGGATCCCAGGGCACCCTCTCTCAGTGCACGGGGGTACAAATACAGTCTCAAGTCTGTGTTCCTGGGATAGAACCCTCTCAGCCACTGCACCATGAACCAGAAAGCTACATGTGTGTATAGGCTTCGGGGAGCCCTATACATCCTATTATGTGTCTTTCCCCAGAAATGCAGAGCTTGGTTCAAACCCCCACAGACTCCTCCTGAGACCCTTTATAATTCCTCCTCTCCTTTCATCATGAAGTCCTTAGTGATACTTCAGTTTGGTAGTGTTTGGTCTTAGAAAAGTCACACACGTGTAGTATAGTTTGAACAACTCTTTCCAAGGCAACACACAAACAACACTGGCAGAATTATCTTAAAAGTAAGCCAAAAGCTTTACAATTAATTAATAAATGCAGTAAATAACATAAAGCCAAATAATTTAGACGTTGGTTACAGGGTACTGAAAATAAAATGGAAAATATACATAAAAATGTACACTTTAAAACTCTGAGATTAAGTTCTACCTCGAGTCCTTCCTTAGCTGCTGAATCATGAAGTGTAAAGTGTCCTTAGACGTGGTAGTTGAAATCTTAGCTCTGGTGGTCCAGGAGAATGTCTTGAACAGAAGTTGTCCCTGCTCTCCTAAGCAGAGAGGCAGGGTCCCCAAATGAAAAAAGGCTAAAGGCTAAAAGGCTAAAGGCTCAGATACAGTCTTTGTCCCTTGTTTTATGGGATTTCTCAAAGGGCAGGTCCAGTGAAGAGTGACTTGCCCTGTGATTGGTTAGCATTCTGTTTCTATGGCTACGCATCCAATCAGTTTACAGTATTTTATTGCAAAATACAAATATGCAGTTCTGAATATGAGAGGAAAAAAAACTCAGAGGTCAGTTAGTCTAAACTGGAATTCTTAGGAAAACCCTCCAGCCCTCCCTGTCTTTGAAATGGCTGTAATCAAGCTACAGTCAGTATAGCTATTTACTTAACCGGTAGTCCATTCAGCTGTAATTGGATTATCTCAGTACAGCCTTGCAGAGACAAAAGGAAGCCATACATCCAGGCTTCTCTGGATGCTGTGGCCCATTCAGACACACATGGATGTGCCTGCTGGCCAGATCTGCTTAATTATTATTTTGTCTCCTTTTAAATGATTTAATTAACTCTAGTCCCTGCCTAGCAGCTGTCAGATTCTCTGCCCAGTAACAAGAGTTACAACATCATTCTTGGGCCATAGCTTTTCTTTGTACCCATGATCCCTTGCAAGTTGCAATTTACAATGGCTACCATGGGCATCTCTGATGCATTATATACATAAAATTATATAAAAGATGACCAAAACAATAAGGTATGGTCTTATCTTGCCACACTACCAATCAAGGGACATGGACATCAATGTAATAATTCCAGAAACTCAAATGAAACCCAAGATAGAGGCAATAAATGTTAAAAATCAAATCATGAAACTTAAGGCTAAGAAATCCCAGAGTTCAGATCATCTCCACCCTTGTTTGTTGGGTAAACTGGGCAATGACATAGCTGGGCTATTAGCTGACATTTTTTGTAACTCTGTCACTATATGCAAAGTGCCAAATGAATGGAAAAAGGCAACATTAATCCCAATCTATATAAAGGGTCCTATAACAGATGTTACCAATTATAGACCAATCAGTCTGACATCAACTGTGAGTAAACTGTTGGAAGGGTATACAAAAGATCTGATACTGGAACACTTAAGTAGGGAAGGTTTGGAAGACATAAATCAGCATGGGTTTAGGTCAGGCAGGTCATGCTTAACACATTTATTGAATTTCTTTGAACCTGTCAGCAAGGCATTTGATGTGGGCCTTCTTGAAGGCATATTATTCTTGGACTTCTGAAAGGCCCTTGATAGTATGTCACATGCCCTGCCAATAAAGAAACTTCAGGAAATGAAAACTGGAAATAATATCGTAAGCTGGATAAGTCCATTGCTTCATGATAGGACACAGAGAGTGTGTGTAGCAGGCCATGAAGCTCCATGGGTTGAGATTACCAGTGGGGTATCCCATGGATCAATACTAGGACCTATTTTATTTGGTATATTAATTTCATCACTACAGACATCAGTGGGTTACTGGCACAGTAAATTCACTGACAACGTAAAACTGGGAGCCATCACTGAACTAATGCTGTTAAACTTTTTCAGGATGCTGTCAACTGAATTGAGGAATGGTCCAGGTTGAATAAACTTCTTTTTAACCTAGAAAAGTGCAAAATAATGCACATAGGGCAAAATAATTTGAAAGTAAACTACTACATGAATGGACATGAAATAAAAAAAGAACATCTAATGAAACAGACTTAGGAATAATAATAACAACAAACAGACTATCACAAGTTGAGCAGTGCTTGGAAACTGTGAAAAGATGTAATAAGGTCATGGGCTGCATATTAAGGAACATAAGCAGCAGAGCTAGCAATGTACTTGTTCCAGTGTACAGCACTCGGGCTAGACCCCACCTAGAATATCAAGTGCAGTACTGGGCACCATTTAAAAAGGGGAATATCAAATTGCTGGAGGGGACACAGAGAAGGGCCGCTAAGAAAATCAGTAAAATTACAAGGAAGGACTATGGAGCTAGACTTAGGGAGGTGAATCTATACTCACTCGACTATAGAAGATTAAGGGGTGACCTGTGTTTGGTGTTTAAAGCATTAAAGAATGATGGCCTAATGGAAAGTGTTGGACTGGAAAGGAAAAATGTGAGTAAAGCTAATAGGAGACAATCTACAACCTAAAGGAGCTCTTTATAAAACAGAAAGGAATGCCAACTGTTTTAGTCAGAGAGTAGTGTCAAGCTGGAACAACCTACCTAAGGCAGTGGTTATGCACAATACTTTGGTAGCTTTCAAGGCAGCTCTAGATAGCTACAGTATATGGGTGATAGGAAATGTGCACTACAATAAGTTCCTGGCAAATCACATGGCCATTAGGCCATTAGGCTTATGACTCATAAACTTCTATGATACTATGATGCTATGAATCAAACGCTACCCCACTAGCCATGCTGCCATGCAGAGTCCGGATGTTCTGTGACCTAGTCTGAAAGGTGCAGCCTAGACTGTATAATATGTTTGAGCATCATACAAAATACCCAGTCAGTCATGCTATTGCATGGTAACTGAATGCAGCAACCTTTGAAATTATGGCAATTGTCCTACCATTCTCCTTCTCCTTCTCTTTTGTAAAGAATGTCGGATTCCGAAGGTTGATGGTGTGTGCCTGTCCCAAATGGCAGATTCTGTTGCAAACCTACTCCTCCACATATGCCATTTCTGATTTTTATGGGACTGTGTCACACATGGTAATCCATGCTCTGCTGCATTCAGCATCCTCATACATACAGTATTAGTATGGATATTTGGACCAGTGACCAAACAGCTGGTAGCTCCTATCTGTGTATTACAGCCCATTGGGCACAGACACCTGGGGTAGTATTTGACTCTGGGCATGGGAAAAATTGTACTAAACCTAATTGCAGTGGTAGTAACACTCTGGGTATTCACCAGCATACCACACTGGCAACGAAGAATGTGCCTGGATCACACACAGGTCAAACAATGCTAGAATTGCTCCTGACTGAGACTGATGAGTGACTGCACCCCCATGCACTGAAAGCAGGTTTCACTGCAAGCAATAAGGGTTTGAATATAGTGAAATGTGTCAGTGATGGGTGGTTTCTCGGGGTAAAACAACAACTCAAGACTAACTCACCAACTATTTATTCATTATAGAGATGGCCTTTTCATTTATATGAATTTGACATTTCATGACTTAAAGTCACTTCTTCAGGAATAAATGGCTTTATACAGCTAATATTTTCTGTAAACTATATATATATATATATATATATATATATATATAAACCTTATGTGTTGGTATAAGAGAATAATAAGAGAATAATTAAAGAAAAGCAAATATTATAGTAATTCCTATTTAGACATAGAGAAAGATTACCCTGTTCTTCTAGTGTACACATACTTTTAACTTTATAAAATAGGTTGCCAGTCTGTCATTTCATTTAATGCTGACATTTATTAAGATGGATGAGGGGCATATTCCTCACAACACAATTATGCCTGCATTTCTACCACATGAAGGTGGTGGTGGTGGTGAGGATGAACCAGAAGAGCCTGATGTTGTTGGCACTGGCAAACTGAGGTCAAAGAAGCATAGATGGGGACAACTCCAGTCTGGAAGACTGTGAGGGCTGCTTCCTTGATGAGGATGATTGAAGCATAAAAACCTGTGTTCTGCCCATCAGTTGCTCCTCATCAGTTGAATCACTTCTGTAATGATTAAATTTTGTTTTCCTTTCATTTTTCCCCACGTTGTGATACTGTTCCTGACATAAATCCTATTATATGCGTCTGCCCTGCTATGTGGTGGCCACAGACAGAGTAGAAACTGAGTGGATACCACATCATTAAATGCAAGATTTGTCTTCAGTAATATCAGCCACCACTGCCCTAACTGCATGCATCTGGACTGAGAAACCTAGATTTTTAAGCAAGCATAAATGTCGCTGCCAGGCATGAAAAACACACATCCTCAATCAATCAAGACCTTACCTCCTCCTCCTATTTCTCCATCCTGCTTGTATCCTTCCCATACATCAACAATGTGTGTCACCATCACCTCCAATGCATGCTTCCAGACTGAGAAACTAGGACTGTTAACTTCAAGCCAGCATACATCCTGTTGCAAGGCAGACATCCAGTCACCCACCCATACCTGAATCTGAGCCTGTAGCCAACCAATGCAGCAGAGACCTGAAGACAAGCAAGGTCCACTTTTGTCTGCTGTGATGGTAAGTTACTTTTAATGTTGATCATACTCCATAAAATCATTCAGTGATGATGGCCCGTGCACAGAAAAGGAGGGGCTTCCACATTGCTTGCAAGACATTAAAATGCTTTTTTACCCTTTTGTCTCTCTTGCACTGCAGGTTTTACTATTCACAGTGACAACTAGCAAGTCAGTCACAAAGCAAGACAGCACACAAGGCACAGATTTAATTTGCGTCTGTATACCCCACTGTATGAACGCATTGTGCCTGCAAGTATCTAGGCATTGCACTAATTGACAGTAAGTATCATTACATGATTTATTTTTTACTGTGTTTTCCCTTTCACAGGTACTCAGACAGAGGCACAGTGGTCAAGTGATGTTAAATAATTTCTTTATATTTCTACAGGTGGGTGGCATGGTAAGTATTGGAGTGAGCTAGGGATATACTGTGCAGTTACCACAGTGGCCTAGTGATGCCGAATAATCTCTCTTTTTTTCTTCACAGATGACGTGCATAGTAAGTCAGGTACTGAAAAATAGATATACCACTCATGTGGTCACCCACAGTGGCTAATTAATTAGAGTCAAAATCACTTCTGTCTTGTATTTACAGATATCTTTCCATTCAAATGACTCCTCGTCCAGCAAGCAAGCCATCACCATTTTACCAGCTCACCGATGTGGTCAACGCTGCACCTCTTGCTTGAAAAAAAGCTGAAAAGTACTGGAAAAAAGAGAAACAGGATCAGAAGACTGAGAGAGAATGTGGCAGATATGAGACAAATAATTTTTAAGAATTTAAAAACAACAGTTGAAAAAAAGAAAACTTACTTTCCCTAGTCGGAAACATTGCAACATTCAAAAACCAGATCAGGACAGATCTATACAGCAACAGGATTTCATCACCCTAGTGATAATACCTGAAAAGGGAGAAACAGTAACAAAAGATGATTAGAAATACAATGGTGGTTTATATTCCCATCCCATCCCCCAGCCAAAAAAGTAAAAATAGATAGATAGATAGATAGATAGATAGATAGATAGATAGATAGATAGACAGAGAAATAGACAGACACAGACAGACAGATAGACAAACAGATATATAGATATTGTAGATAGAGCGATAGATAGACAGACAGACAGAAACAGACAGAGAGAGATAGATAAGATACTGTAGATAGACAGACAGACATATAGATAGATACTGTAGATAGATAGATACAGTAGACAGACAGACAGAGAGATAGATAGATACTGTAGATAGATAGACAGATAGATACGGCAGATAGATAGATAGATAGATACAGTAGACAGACATACAGACAGACAGATAGATAGGTAGATAGACAGACAGACAGACAGACAGACAGACAGACAGACAGACAGATAGATAGATAGATAGATAGATAGATAGATAGATAGATAGACAGACATGCATGCATACATATATACTTACCTTTGGTTGGTACTGTATGTCACAACAAAGTGCTACTCAAAGATCACCATGATCTGGTTCCAGGGCACAAAGCAGCCATATCATTTTGTTCATTCAGATGTTGCAGACGAGATTCACAAAGTGCAGCAGCAGCATATGAGTTCCTGTAGGAGGGTGTGGGAATAGACAACACTAGACACAGCGGCAAGAGTGTAAAACACACAAATTTCTTGTGTGATATTTATTTTCAAAAAGGATTTATTCTTAACTTCAGAATAAATAATATCCAAAATAATCCAAAACAAGAAAATAAACAAAATAAAGAAAGTAATAGCTCTCCCAAGCTCCAGCAATGTTCTTCCTTAACAAAGCTGCCACAGAGTGAAAATCAATTACCAAACAGTAATTTCCACAATCGTCTGTGCTTTCTTGTTGTACCTGCACTCAGTACAACTCTCCCAGCTCTACTTTCTATCTGCTTTCAAGAGATGTTTATATAGGAAGACCTGATGACATCATAAGGTCAGCTGGCCCACCCTAATTCTAATACAAATCACATCTATTCTAGTATAAGCATTTGGGGGTTCAGCTTAACCAAAAACATTATATCCTCATCTGATATATGGTTCCATCATCCTGCCACTATCTAGTGGCTTAAAAACCTTCGTATCAGCGGTAAAAAGTTTAAGGGCCTAAGTCCCTCCCTCGTTTTGGTGACATCATGCAGTACATTTTCCATAAATAGGGCTTTAGATTGGGCCTGCTGGCTCTAAAGAGCCTTCTAGCTTCAACTGTAAGACACAAGAAACAGGTAGAGTCCTGGGGTTGTTCTGTCCCCAACCATTTTATTTTCTTTGTGTCCTGTGGACTTTTGTTTCTTGTTTCAGTAATAAATAAAACCAGTGTGATAGATTTATCTTCTTTTTGTTTTACTGGGCACTTAGATATATTACATGCTTAAGTACAAATACAAAATCTGAAAAACCTTTCTCACAATCCTTTATTTAATTTCCAGGATTATCCTTCTTTCTTTATATACTACAATATTTGGCTTGAACAGCATAGTATAGCAAAGAAACACTGTGGCCCAGATATTCAGACTGCACCGGGCAGTTGGGCAAGCCTGGGCGCAGTGCAACTGGGATGTGCCAGGGCCAGGACCAGGTGATATTCAACGGTGATGTGCCATGGTGCAGCACCGCTCAATATGGCACACACTGCACATGGCGCAGGGGCACTGTGCCGGAGCAAGCCACAGATAGATAACACAGGGATGTGCCAGTGCAGTTGCACCAGGTGCAGCACACGTGATATTCAGCGGGGGGCATGCAAATGAGGCCATAATATATGCAAGGCACAAATGGGGCCATATGCATGACATTATGGCCCCATTTGCATGCCTTGCACAGGGCAGCCCGGCGACTTGCGCCTGGCACCCTGCACAGCATGACGTGTGCAGTGGGGATCCAGGGGCATTCCCCGTCCCAAAGCCGCGATCACAATAGAAGCACAACATGACAGCCCCTGGTAGTCTAATGGTCCCTCCACACTCCCAATCCCCTGATTCCCCGATCAATGTTAATGAAGACCTTTCCCTAGTGGTCAAGTGGTCCCCCCTCCCTCTGGAGTCCCTGATTCCTCGATATAGTAAAAGAAGACCGTCCCTGGTGGTCTAGTGGTCCCCCCCACCCGTCGCCGTGATCGTGGTACAGCACCATCAGAAATATCCCTGGTGATCCAGTGGCACCCCCCCACACAGAACCCCTTGCCCACCTTGCTCCTTCCCCCGGTCATCGGCTGGCAGCAACAACCCGCCCGCATACCGCCCAGACTCCTGCCAAATGACAGGTACAGCATGGGCTGTAAGTCCACTGGTCCCCAGTGTGGACCAATGGGCTTGCAGGGCATACTGTACTGGACAGACCGAAATATGTGAATGAAGTCATTCACTTATTTGGGACTGTCTAGTACAGTACAAGGTGCAGCAAACCAAACTTGCAGAAAGAAATATGAAGCAAGGTAAGGGAGGGAAAAATAGGATGGAGAAAGTGCTGCTATCCGGCAGCAAAGAGAAGAGTGTCTGAAGGATGCTTGTGGACACATACACTAAAGATCACTCAGTGGGGTTGGGGGTGGGGGTGGGGTCCTGAGTTGCCTACTGTCCCACTAAATCTCAGGCTTGCAGCCTTGCATTTCAAATAAATTGTGGTCACATACTCAAGAGGCTATGCACTGGACCTCATCTTCTCAGTGGGGTGGGAGATTAATAATATCTCATTGTATCTTGTTGTTTGGTTTGACCACTGCACCACACTGTTCGGTGTTGGGTCTTCTAAAATACCATGCAAATGTACAGCAACAAGTCCTTTAAAATGCCACCTCTGACTGTGGAGATTGTTCAGTGCCATGCAAAATGGGACCTGGATCTTGGGAGAGTTCTAACTCTTTTGGTCACCTTAAGCCTGAACAAAGCCCCTGCCAGGGAATGTAGTGCAGCAGTGTAAGCCTAAAATGGATCTTTGACTTCTGCACTGGCTATCCCGGCACCAGTTTGTCCTTGCCCAATTACCTCAATCTGACACACTTTGTTTCCTGAAGCACTTCAGTGATTAAAGTTCTGAGGCAGAAGATTAATGCACAAGTGGTGGAGATCGTGGGTGCATGCTGACAGACTTGTCTTGGAGGCTCATTATGCTTCTGCCATGAGGCAATCAGGTCAGCAAGAAAAAGCTGATTGTGGTGTACAATAACCATCTGTTTGCATTTTTTCACACAGTGCAGTCTTTTACACCCTATCTATAGTGTAAGGAGTGCAGCCCCCTTGGAAAGGTGCAACCAATTTAATAAGTTCTTGAAGGCCAAGATTGTCAGTATTGAGGATTACATCTCCACTGCTGCAAAAACTACCGGTGGTGAGAATAGAACCGGGGGAATATAGGCATGGTCAAACACTGGGATACGTTCTTCCAACTGGATGAAAAAGAAGTCTTCAAGGTAATTGCTGGTCTATTCTGCACCAGTTCTAAACTGGACCCTGATCCAACTCAGCTGTTCAAGGCTAAGTGGTTCTCATTGTTGCCAGTCTTTGGGAGTTCATCAATGCCTCTTTGCATGAGAGTCCTGTACCGCTGCCCCTGAAAGAGGTAGAGGGGAGAACCTTGCTCAGGAAGGTGTCTTTAGATCCTGATGACACCGGACATTAACATTCTGTGCCCAACCTCACATTTTTGGTGAAGGTTGTTGAGAAAACAGTATTGGCTCAGCTGGTAGATCACCTTGAGTATAATGACATCTTTGAGCCATTTCAGTCTGGTTTCTATAGTTGACATCACCCACCCCATAGTTAAAAAAAAATCCCTGTAATCCCTGTTGGTTAGCAGTCCCTCCCACCACACCTGATCACTCACTCGACCAGTACAGGACATCCTGCCCTGGTTTCTGACTCCAGTGTAACCCCCCCATCCTGATGCCCCACCATATAGTAAAAAAAAAATTCTCCCTGGTGTTCTAGTGACCCCCTCCCCTTGTAAGCACATGCTCATTCACCTAAGCAAGTTGCCCTCCCAGTCTCCCACTAGCCATGAAGACTTTCCGTGCTACCACCAGCAGAAGGTAGCACTCCTCCATTGTTCTACTTTAGGGCCATTGATCATGGTGCTACCATCAAACTGCTGAAGACTCTCCCAGCCAGAGGTAGCCCTGGGAGTGATGGGCTTTACCCTACATTCCTGAAACTCATCTCCCTGGCCATTGTCAAACCCTTGACCTTTATATTCAACCTTGCTCTCTCAACGTCCTCAGTGCCAGACTCGTGGAAGCATGCACATGTGGTACCTATCTACAAAGCTGGAGAGCCCCTTACCCTGGAAAACTATAGACCCATCACCCTCCTCTCTCACCTCAGTAAATTATTGGAAAGAATAATCCACTACCAGCTGTCTGAGCATCTGGAAAAATATAACCTCCTGTGTCCACTCCAGCATGGCTTCCACAAACATCACAGCATCTCCTCTGCCCTCACCCTTTTCTCCAACCATGTCCTCAGAAACAAGGATATAGGCAAGGACACAGGGGTGGTATTTGTAGACTTATCTAAGGCCTTCAACTTGGTTGACCATCACCTCCTTCATTCCACTTTGTGCCATTTCAGTTTCTCACCAGACACAGCCGCGTGGTTCCGCAGCTACCTGACAAATAGGTCCCAGTCTGTTCTGATTGGAAAAGTGCCCTCTGCCTCACTACCCACAGGCACTGGAATCCCACAGGTCTCTATACTAGGCCTTCTACTTTTCTCAGTGTTCATAAATGCTCTCCCCTCCGAAAGCCTAAACTGTAAGGTGTCACAAACCCACTCAGCAGATCAGGCCCTCTGCTCCCACAGTGCCAACCTCCGAGTGCAGTATTGTGAACAGTTAACAGAACAGGGTAACCCTCCTGTCTGTTTTGTGGGTTCAAACCAAACTTTGGTCTCAAGTTCTGGAGGGATTCAAACTATGAACCTCTTGCTAGAGCACCCAATGTACAGGCTCTGATAATTCTGCTCTTCGGGGGGGGGGGCAAATATCTTTTGCCTACGGGCATCTAACCAGGCGTACAAAATGAACCCATAAAACTCTATTAAAGACCTCAGAATAAACTCTTACCTTTTCCCAGTTTGGTAAAACCAGTAAGCTTTGTACAGTGTCAGCTTTAACCATATATGCTTCCCTTGTCAAAGAAACAATTTCAAAGGCACACCAGGTAGTCTGTAAAAATAGAGGTTTACTTAAAATAGATAAAAATGTAAAACGTAAAACATAGAACCGTATATCACAAAACATACAATCTTTTAAAACAATAAGGTTTAAAAAGTGCAAATTCCTACCAATAATACACTTAGACCTCTCTACCTAATGTATTCTTATCTTCTTATAGTGCTGTAGATGTTTCTTTTTTCAGAGTCCAAACATGTGTGTTAGTGGAAAACAGAATACTGTTTTAAAACTGGCTTTGCCAACCTCTTTGCATGAGGTCACCTAGCTCCTCTCTGTCAGAATATAAAAAATATACACCCAGGGTGTCTTATCAATCAGGATGTAAATTAATTAAGTAACATTTCAGCAAAACTCATTTCACAAATTATGACACCCTTTAAATAACATCCCCTCTTTGATCTCAAGTAGCTCTTCATCCCAGGACGCATCAAAGAATCTTTTATGACTTCACACTACAGCGTCATAACCTGCTCTCTTCCTCTAAACATTATAAAAGTGTATGATTTCCCATCCTAGCAGCTGGCAAGCTACAAATAAGCCAGATAAACAGGAGATCCTAATTTAGGTCTCTTCTAGCCTGTAATTATCTTCTGGCCTTCCAGGTAACACCTTGTAGCTAAAACCTGGGGGGGGGGTGTCATCCCACAGGCCGTCTCAGCATCTCTCATGAGAGACATTCAATAACACATTTTTATATTACAAAAATCAAACAGCGATCAGAACCAGCTGTCCAAGCATCACAATTCCTCCCCACCTAGACTGAATTTTGGGGCTCTATCCCCTGCATGGGATGAGCTTCCCAAATCAGTTCACTCCTCATAGACATGAGACAAGCTATCTGAGTTCTGATTTTTGGCTCCAGCCCTATGTATGATTGTCATGTCATGCCCTTGCAAAGCAAGACTCCATCTTAGCAATCTACCATTTGTCTTTCCCATTTGCATCAGCCAAGCGCGGGGGTTGTGGTCAGTCTGTACCACAAAATGCTGCCCATACAAGTATGGCTCTAACTTCTTTAGGGCCCACACTATGGCAAGACACTCCTTTTCCACAGTGGAGTATGCCTGCTCCCTGGGAAGTAACGTTTTACTCAGATATGCTACAGGGTGATCTTTCCCTTGGCTGGATGTCTGACTCAGTACTGCCCCAATACCCACATCTGAGGAGTCAGTCTGAACTATAAAGAGTCTGCTATAGTCAGGATTTGTCAAAACAGGAGCACTGCACAGTGCCTCCTTCAGTCTGGTAAAGGCTTATTCACAGGCTGGTCCCCAGGTAATTTTCTTTGGCATCCTTTTCTTTACCAGGTCAGATAGAGGAGCAACCAGGGCACTGTAATTGGGTACAAATTTTCTATAGTACCCTGCTGTCCCAAGAAAACTCCTGACCTGCTTCTGTGTTTCTGGTCTGGGCCATGCCTGGATTACCTCTATTTTTATTTGGTTAGGACGGAGCTGTCCTTGGCCTACCACATGCCCAAGGTATGCCACTTCTCCTATGGTCACCTGGCACTTCCTGGCTTTGACAGTGAGCCCAGCCCTCTGTATCCTGCCCAGCACTTCCCGAAGGTGGGACAGGTGTTCCTCCCAGCTGGCACTAAAGATGGCAATGTCATCCAGGTACGCCATGGCGCATGCCTCAGCACCATTTAACACCTGGTTCACCAACCTTTGGAAAGTGGCCGGGCATTCTTCATTCCAAAAGGCATTACTTTAAATTCAAATAAGCCTATCGGAGCGATGAAGGCCAACCTCTCCCTAGCTTTGTCCATTTACCCTAACTGCCAATACCCCTTGGTCAGGTCAATCGTCGTAAGGTAGGTTGCCCCTCCCAACTTGTCCAGCAGTTCATCCGTCCTGGGCATCAGGTGGGAGTCTGACTTTGTGACTGCATTCAGTCCAAGATAGTCCACACAGAAATGAGTAGAGCCATCTGGCTTAGGCACAAGAACTACAGGTGAGGTCCAGGGGCTGTGGGATCTCTGGATTACCCCTAAATCCAGCATCTCCTCCACTTCCCTCCTAATGTCCTTTTGGACAGCCTCTGACACCCAATATGCTGTCCACTGTATGGGCGTCTGTGTCCCTGTCTCCATATCGTGCACCGCTCAGGGGTTAGTCCAGGCTTGGTGCTAAACAATGGGGCAAAGTCTGCTAAAACCTCCCTTACTTCCTGGATCTGGTCCGGAGCCAGCTGGGGAGACAATTTTACTGCCTCCACAGAGGATTCCCACTTGCTTTCTTCCAGCTAGTCCAGAAGGGGGTCTCCTTCATCCGTCCCCCTCCCCAGGACTACACACTGCAAACACCATGTCAGCCCTATTTGCATATGGCCTTCATCATGTTGACATGGTACATCCTTTCTGTCTGTCCTCAGTCAGGTAACTCTACAATATAGTTCACGACATTTACATTCCTAACCACTTTGTATGGTCCTGCCTACTCAGCCTGCAGCTTGTCTTTCCAGACCGGAATAAGGACCATGACTTCCTGACCCACCATGTACGAGTGAGCTCTGGCTCTGCGGTCGTATGACACTTTTTGTTTCTGTTGGGCAGCTGCCAGGTTGCTCTGGGCTGTCCCCATAAGCTCCTTCAGCCTTTCCCTAAACTTAAGGATGTAATCCACTATGGGAGTTCCCTGGGTGGCGTGCTTGCCTTCCCAGTCCTCCTGGATCAAGTCTAGGAGCCCATGTACCCAGCGTCCATATAAAAGTTCGAATAGGGAAAATCCCATAGACTCTTGGGGCACCTCCCTGTATGCAAATAACAGATGGGGAAGGTATTTCTCCCAGTCTCTCCCATACTGTTCAGCAAACGCCCACAGCATTGACTTCAGGCTACCATTGAATCTTTCCACAAGCCCATTGGCTTGTGGGTGATACGGTGCCGTGCATCTCTGCACCACCCCACACTTCTCTCATAAACATTTCATCAGGTCCGACATGAAGGAACCCCCTCAATCGGTGATAATCCCCTGTGGAAACCCAACATGGGAGAAAATCCCAAGTAAGGCATCTGCCACTTTGTCTGTCCTCAGTGAGGATAGGGAGACTGCCTCCGGGTACCGGGTGGCATAATCCACCACAGTCAGGATGAATCTCTTCCCTGAGGAGCTGGGGGTATTTAAAGGCTCCACAATATCCATTCCAACACTCAGGAATGGCTCCTCCACTATGGGCAATGGAATCAGGGCAGCTTGGGTTTTCTTGCCCGCCTTCCCTATTTCTAGGCACCGGTGACAAGACCGGCAATACTCCTTCACCTGCTGGGTGAAGTTAGGCCAATAGAAATTCTGTGCCAACCACTGCATAGTGCATGTGATTCCCAGATGACCAGACCAGGGAATATCATGTGCAACCTTGAGCAACTGCTCACGATACCCCTGGGGAACGACAAGCTGCCTGCCTAGCACCCCTCCCTCTGTCTGCACAGCCTGAGTATACATCAGTCCATTTTACCAATAAACCTTATGTCTGCCGTCACCTCCCTGTGCCCCATCAGAGTCTTCCCAAGCCCTCAGCTTCTCTAGACTAGGGTCACTTCTCTGAGCAGCTGCAAACCCCTCACACATTCCCAAGGCATGAGACAGGTCCCCTTCAGTCGCTAAACTAGGGTTTCTAGCACTAGCATCAGGGCACTCAGGATCAGTGTCAATCCCAACCCTCTGACAATGGGTCACCCCTCCCTCTTCAGAGTAACCCTCTGTAGCTGTGTGGTTACTTGCTACTGGGGAAATTTCTACCCCCTTTTCGTTAGTCTCCGTACCAGGAGACACAGGCTGAGGAACCAGCCTTTCAGTGGATTCCACAATAGCTTCTGTGGGATTCAGGGAACTACCATTTTCCCTGGCCACTTGGCTATGGGTAACTGCACACACCATCCCCTGTTTGAGATTGTTGCCCAGGATCGCATCCATTGCTAAGGTTTGGGCTACAGCCACTTGTTGCACAGTTCCCCCTGTTTCACCCCAGTCTAGGAGAACACTAGCGAGGGGCAATGTTTTCTTTTCACCAGTAAAGTCCTGTACAGTGACATATTTATTGGGTATAAGCTGACCCAGCTCTACTAGATCCCCTTTACCGAGGTCAAGGATGCCCCTGTGTCCCTTAACCCTTGCGTCTGTACACCATTCACCATGACTGGGTGCAAGTGTTCCCTCATGTTCACTGGCATACTTCCAGGGACACACAAACAACCCACTTCCTTCCCAGCCCCCTGTTGTGTATTATTGCTCGTCCATTTGGGACACTGTCTGGCAATATGACCAGTTTCTTTACACAACCAACGTTCATTTCTTTTCTCAGAGAAATCTTTTCTCTGAAACCTGGGGCTAACTGGTTTTGGTGGAGGTAGTGAGGGTCTTAGCTGCCCTGAAGGTCCTAATTTAGGTCTCTTCTAGCCTGTAATTATCTTCTGGCCTTCCAGGTAACACCTTGTAGCTAAAACCTGGGGGGAAGGGGCATCCCACAGGCTGTCTCAGCATCTCTCATGAGAGACATTCAATAACACATTTTTATATTACAAAAATCATACAGCGATCAGAACCAGCTTTCCAAGTGTCACATAAGGCACTCCTCTATGCCGATGATTTGGTACTGTACCACAGCGACGAATCCCTTGAGTTAATCTCATCCACTCTTACTATTAACTATGGTGCTGCCCATGGCTGGTTCCAATCCAGAAAACTACTTGTTAATGAAAAAAAAAAAGCCATGCTATTTGGCTCAAAGCCTTTTCTAGCCAAGGTCACCAAGTCAAATACATCCCTATTCATACACTCCCCAGCTGGCCCACCGCTCGACATTGTCTCTTCTTTCAAATACTTAGAGGTAACTCTTGATCCCTTGCTTACATTCAATGAACACATAACAAACACGATAAATAAAATACACCAAAACCTTGGGGCAGCCTACGGAACCAAGCAATTTCTGTCCCCAGCTGCCTGCCTTGCCATAGCCCAAGGGAACCTCCTCCCTCTGCTTGACTATTGTTCCCTGTCTACTCCTTCACTGCCTCCCCTTCGCTTTGCTCTTACCTCAATATTACATGCAACTCCATCTACCACTTTGTTCTCCAGGCACCCTACTCTACTCACCACTGCACACTTTACAAAACTCTAGGGTGGGCAAACCTTTAGGGATGTTTCAGCTATGCCATGGGCAGCCTAATTGATAACTCACTTAGGAATCACCAGCTGTCCCCATTCTCCTCATTACTCTTAGATAAGGTAGCGCCCAGAACCCTCAGGTCTTCCTCCACTCCTCCTCTGTAAGTCCCACGCACCCATTCTGTCATGGGTAATAAAGCCTTCTCTGTGTCTGCCACCTCTCTCTGGAACAAGCTCCCACTGTCGATCTGCTCCTCCTCCTCTTCCCACATATCCCTCAAAAGGAATCTACGAGCCTGGCTCTTGATGGAATCTTCCTGTAACTGTTCTCTAGGCCATGCTTTGGCCCAGGACCCACCCCAGCCCCCATAGTATGCTGCTTTTCCACACTGCCTCTCTCTAGCTTCTGATCCTTACCTCTTTCAGCCTCCTCTCTCTAGTTCTGTCTGCACTCATGTATGTTTCTGGTGGTGTTCTCTCTTACCTTGCTGGGTTTCCAGGGCTGTACCTGACTGGAAACTACAGTATTTACTGTATAGAGTTCTAGTACCTTTCTGATGTGATCTTATACTTCAATTAAAACACTGTATATAAATGTATAGCTTGATGTTACTACTTAGCCCTTGTATAGATTCCTTTTCGTATATTTGTACAAAACCGTTGCTCTGTATAGCTATAACTATGTATTGTTACCCAGACTACTTCTCTGTAACCAGTTGTTCCCATGTGTTCACATGTACCTGTATTTACTGCTTGGATATGCACTATGTATTACTATTCTATTATCCTTTTTTTTTTGCCTTCCTGTTGGCCCAGGTTGTGGCTGAAATTGGTCCATTTGGATCAGTCCACCTACCCGTTTATCAAAGACATAAATAAATAAATTCATTGATAGAGCAGTGTGCTGATGGCCACGGAGGAGAGAGGAGGGCTGTGCCATTTGCCTGCTTGGGTTTGGGATGGGGGAGCGGGGTGCAACATTGCTCATGGGGGTGGGGCTTGCACTAGTTCACCAGAGAATAAAATATTAATTCACAGATTGGGGATGGGGGGGTCAATAAATCACCAGGGAGAAATTTATTTTGAACTATACGGTGGGGGATAGGGATGAGGGGGTTTAAACTGGAGTCGGACACCAGGGCAGGATGTCCTGGACTGGTTGAGTGGGTGATTGGATGGGGGAGGGACCACTAGCCACCAGGGATATTTTTTTAAATATGGGATGGGTGATTGGGTGGGTGGAGGGATTGCTAGCCAAACAGAAAATTAATTTAATTGTGTATTGAGCACTCGGGCAGTGATGCAGGGCAGGTGGAATTTCTGTGAAAGTTTGGAAATGGATTTCTGAACTTTCGCGTAAGCAAAAGTCTGACTTTTGCTTCAGTTCTGCCAGCGAACGTTTTTTTTTTCACACCTCTACTCCCTCTCTTTGATGTGGTCCAGCTGAAGGCTGAGAGGGAAGTTTGCAGTCTGGGAGTAGTTCTTGATGGATAACTTACATTTGTGCTCCAAGGCCCAGATATTCAAAAGAGTTGCGCCATGTGCAATAGGGTTGCGCCAGCGCAAGTCCAAAAATGCGCCATTCTGCAATATTCAGCAGGAGGCAGTTGCGCCCCCCAAATCATGCTGATCAACAATGCAATGATAATGAATGTATGCACAACTGAAGTGAGGAACCATGCATAAATGGTGCGGTGCGATATTCAACAACATGGGCCATGCACAATAGGGGAGCTAGCGGAAGTTGCGCCATAGCGGAACTGAGCCAAAATAAAAAGGAGCAAGGGAGAGGTGCAAGAACGCTACAGGGAAGGCACATGATGCTGAACTCTAGCCAGAGAAACTGGGCAGGAGGGACACACAGGGCTGGCCAGGGAAAGAGCACCTGGAACCCACAGGCTCAGGGGAAGGTGTGGGGAGCCACAGTGCAGAAGGGGAAGTACTTGCCACACAGCAGTGAGGCCAGCACAGTCAGATGTTCCTGGTGCAGGGGATATAGCAGCCAGGACAGCGGGGGGAACACAGAAACAGCTGCCAGGGGGGTGAACACAAGCCAGGGACATGGCCAGTGCCACCATCCAGATGGAGGCAGTAATAAGGGGGGTGAGAAGGTGGGCAGCAGGGGGGTGCGGCCGTGGAAGGGCCCGTCGGTGGTATGCCCCCAACAGGCAGTACCGAGCCCGCACCAGCTTCAACCTGTACAGTGATATGGAGATCGTGGGCCGGTACTGCCTGAATCAGGCAATTCTGAGGGGGCTCTGTGAGCTGTGCAGTGGTGATGCAGGCACCCACACGACGGAGCCATGCTCTGTCAGTGGAGATGAAAGTGACAGCTTGCATGTGCTTGCTCTCCACGGGTACCTTCCAGAGACCAACTGGGGACACCACAGGCATAACCCAGTTGGCCGCGTCACGCCACCTCACCCAATTCCTCAGCGCACTGCTGCCACATGCTGCAGAGTACATTCATTTCCCCAGCACACAGGCGGAGCGCACAGCAAACATACAGGAGTTCCACAGGGTAGCACGTATGCCTGGCATGCTGGGGCAATAGACTGCACCCATGTGGCCATCTGCACACTACCTGGCCCCGAGGGGGCTGCATATATTAATCGGAAGGGCTATGCTAGCATCAACTGCCAGGTGGTGTGCAATGCCAGGGGGCGCATAATAAATGTCTGTGCCACACACCCTGGGGGAGCACATGATGCCTTCATCTGGCACCAGTTGGCACTGTGCCACAGATTCAAGAGTGGGGATATCCCCACTGGCCACCTAGTGGGTGAGTATGCAAACCACACGGACAATCATAGGGCTTGGGGGGGCAGTGTCAGAGGTGACATGGGTAGTGGCCTACATGGCCCGGGGCAGGGCGATGCTGATCACCAAACTAACCTCCACCCTCCACACACAGGTGACAGTGGATACCCACTCCGTCCCTGGCTGCTCACACCCTACCGGCGGCCCGCGACCCCATCGCAGCAATGCTACAATGAGGCACATGCCACCACACGTAATGCCATCGAGAAGGTGTTCGGGATGCTGAAGGCACGTTTCCGTTGCCTGGACACCTCCGGCGGTGCCCTACAGTACAGCCCCTCAAAGGCCTGTGAGCTATTCCTGAGCTGTTGCATCCTGCACAACATGGCCAACGAATGTGGGATAGCTGTACAGGTCGAAGAGGGGGACAGCGATGGGGACGATGAGGACGCCGGTGACAATGGTGATGGGCAGCCCCCCTTGGGTGACTGAACCCCCGACTGCTCCAGCTGGCACAGCTGCACCTGGACACTATCACAGAGGAGCACTTCAGCCAACCCAGGTAAGTCATGGGGCCATGTTCAACCACCAGTGGCTACGGCACAACCCACAAACTTGCATGGACACACACCAGGGGTGCATGCCATCAAGGGAACTGGCCGGGCATGGAACAACACACCACCACCAGGGATGGGTGAGGTCTAACATGGCACGTGGACAGACACATACACACACACACACACACACACACACACACACACAATGCACCAGACATGCACAAAGGGTAGGAGGCACACCGACCCAGAATGCCACCCCTAGCCACACACACATGTCCACAGACCACCACGCCCAATGCCTGTCATTGTGCATGTGTCAGAAGCTGTGCACCATTGCACATTGGTGTACAGCACAATGCAGGCATCATCATACACACGCAACTGTGGACAGCAGCCGGAGGGTGTGCAGATGGACTGTGTGTTGCGTGCAGGGCAGGGTACCCAGGTGCACTGCCCGCTGAATGACACAATGCACACAGGGCAGCATTAGACAGTAGCCACATTGGGAGATAGGTCAGTCACGCCCACAGTGCCCTGGCTGCCACGGATGCATGGGCGGCCCGCGAGACCCGCCAGCACTGACAGGCTGATCACTGGCCTCATGGGGTGGCACCGATGGTCCCCCAGGGGTTCCACTACGTGAACATGACCATGCTCGTGCAGGGGTCTGCAGCACACCGAACATGCCTGCGCCAGGCATGCTCGGGATGCCCACAGCTGAACCCGGTGTCGACAAGGATGGTGTTGCACGATGCTGGGAACAGGGGTGGACAGTGCACTGTGTGATGTCTGCGACGCCTAGGCAAATAACTGTGTGCCCATTGTGGCCATGACAGCAGTGAATGCCTGTGCCTGCCTGTCAATGGCAGCGGTCACATCCTCCCGCAACTGGTCCACCCCTGCCAGGAGCAGAGCGGTGTCTCTGCTGCGACGCTCCTCTGCCTGCTCCAGAGCGCACGTAGTGCATCCACCGACGTCACAAGCCACTTCTGCTGGTTGACTGATGCTTGCAGTATGCGGGTGTGCTCATTCAAGAGGTCATCTGCCTGCTCGGCATCCTGTCCCTCAGGGTGTGTGCAGCCCTGATGCTCAGCACCCCTTTGAGGGTGGGCGCTGCACACCAGGACCAGGCCTGGGCATGTCCACAGGCAGTGCACTGACACCGCCTCCTGACACTGTACCCCCAAGCCCATTGGCCGACTGCTGATGCTGCCCCTCCGGCTGCCGCTCCCCAGGGCTCACTGGTGCCGCCGCAGTGGCCTCAACAGTCCCACTGTCCTGTACACACACCAGTGCTGCCCCACTGGTGCTGACAAGCACAGGCTGGGACTGTGATGACACACAGGCCTCCACAGCGGCACCACCCACAGCCATGGCCGAGATGTTACCTGCTGTGTGGCCATCCTGTGGCACACACGTGTCACTGCCCATGACGTTAGTGACATCATGATCGGTGACGGACCTGGCACCAGCGCGAATCACAGCATGCTGGCATCCATGGACACTGGCATGCTGGGATACAGGCAGGGCCTCCTCTGCACCTGTTCCAACAACATCAGTCTGGACACCCAGGCGGGCCCACTGTCACACTGAGCCGCGTATTCCTGTGGAGGTGGATGGGCCCTCCTCCATCTCCATCTGACTGGCCTCAGTGGAGAGGCCCACCACCGCTGACCCATGCAGATGCTCAGGATCTGTAAGGGAAAACAAAGTCAAGTTACTGCATGTGACCTACCCTCCCCCAATAGACAGACCATGACCTACCATGCAGTGACGGGCTACCACCCGTCTGGAAGCCACCACCTGGAACACCCTCAATGGCACAACACTGCATGCTGCCAGCAACCCTCTCCTCCTGTGGGGTCAGGCGTAGCACCTCCGGCTGTCCCCCACCTGTTGCAGATCGTGCTGCCCTGATGGCAGCCACCTTCTCCTTAATCCTCCTCCTCCTGTCTGTGCCCATCTTCTTCTTGCACTCCTGCACGGAGCGCTGGTGGCTGCCATGTAGGTTCACAGCACATGCCACCTCCTCCTATGCAGCAGCATGGGCCTGTGGTGTTCCCTGGCATCCTCTGAGAAGCAGCTCCTGGTCCAGGTAGGCCTCAAATAGGGCATCCGTCTCGGCCTTAGTGAAATTTGGCCTCCTCCTCCTCCCACAACTCTGTTCTTCTTCTCCCACAACTCACTCAGTCATGATTCAGCCTGTGAGAATGAAAGTTGTTACCTGTGACTGTGCAGTCCCATGCATGTCCCAAAATACACAGTCCACACTCCCAAACAGCATGCAACTCACCAATAGACTGCAGTACCGACTATGGCCAGTGCAGCCCAAAGTCGCACTTTTATAGTGCAACCGATGCAAATGAGGTGAGGCGCAACTTTAAGTGGATGCAAATTGCAGTGCTGCGCCATTGAATGGCTGATTAGCTGATTTGCATGTGACGGCTGAATATTGTGCTTTTGCACAATTGTGTTGAACGTGCTGAGCCAAGGGTGCAGTTCTGTGACATGCGCAGTACACACCTAACTGCGCATGGCCGGGTTGATGACGCAGGCACCTGCTGTGCTGCTGACATGCTGTGCGTGGGAGGCAATGCAGGGCACGGCCACCATTGTGCCAGTGGCGCTACAGCGATGTTCACCTATATGGTGCTGTGGCACTGGGGCATCGTAGACGCACTGGGGCAACACCGCGGTAGGCTGCTACTGGAGGTAGCACACAGGCACCCAGTCACACTACATGCATTGGGTTCCAATCGCGCTGTGGCTGTCCGTGTGCCAGAGTCCCTTGACCCTGTGCCCAACCTTTGCCTCCTAGGCGCCATGCATCAGGCATGGGTGCACCACTATCGCGCTGTTCGGTGACAGCGTGATAGGGAATGGCAGCGCTGTAACGTGCAGCATCTGCACATGGCGGAACCGCACTGCAGAGCGCCATTTTGACCCTACTGAGCAAGACAGATGGCGTGGAGGAGAGCTGCCCAGTGGAGCCAGATTGAAATGGCAAACCTGGTTGCCATTGTGGAGCCACTTATTGGCCCACTGTTTGGTGAGGCACCCCAGACAGGTCCAGGAGCCAGGTGTGGCAGGAGGTGGCCGACGCCCTGGAGAAGGCCACAGGAATGGGGCGGATGGTGGAGCAGTGCTGCCACAGGTATGGGGACCTGAGGTGGAGGGACCCGGACCTGCTCACCCACCTGCGGGCACATGCCAGGAGGGGCATGGTACCACAGCCAGGTAGGTGTAACGTCCATACACTTTTAACTTCCAAATGGGTATCACGGTTGCATGTGTCTGGAACATGGGGGGGGGACCATCCGGTGTTGGCTGTGGTGGTGTTATCAGGGTGTGGGTTTGGTGGGTCTGGCTGTGTGGGATTGCACACACATGGGGGCAGGGGGACTTTGCTACAGGATTTTACTGATGTTCCTCTCTTCATGTTTGCACCTTAGGTCCAGAAGAGAGACGGCTGGTGAGGGAGAGGAGGTGCCAGCTGGAGGACCGGAACACCAGGAGGGGTGAAGGTCCACAGCGGCAGAAGGACCAGCCCAATGATGGTGAGTGCCTTACATCCATGATTACCATTGCATGCTGTGTAACAGGTGGGCAGTGGGGCATGGCCACCATCCATTGACACCACTGCCATGTACGCAGCTTGTTACAGTCAGCACTATCCAGTGGCACTTCATGTCTGGGAGTGCATCAATGGTGGTCCATGCGTGCACCGGGTACATGGCTGTGCCACTGCCTTCGCACCACATAGCCATGTCACTAAACAGCCATGGTGGTGCTGTGCAGGACTTGGCCAGTGGGTGTGTGCAGCAGTCCGCATGGCTGGGTGCACCTGGGTGGGCAGATCTTGTGGACACGATCACTGTGGGTGGTCACACACCATCACAGAGGCATGTCCCATGGCCGTATGCCATACACAGTGGGTGGGCTGTATGGGGCTGTGAATTCACACCTATTGACTCTGCTCCCTTGTCCTAGGTGTCCGCCAGCTGTGCATGATCCGGGAGGTGCTGCAGGAACTCCTTACTGTTGCCAGGGCATCGCTGGACATCCTGCAGAGGATTGAGAGGCTGGGGGTCAGGCGGCGGCATGGAAGGAGGAGCAGCTGGAGTGGGGAGTGGGGCTCCCACTGATCATCACACTGCCCCTGATTTCCCCTACTCCCCTGGACGCACCCTCACACCCCTCCTTTCCTGTAGCATTTGTTCACCCCTGCCCCTTACCCACCCCCACCTTGTTTGTGGCCCTCCTCCCACACATTTGTAAATAATTGTACATAGTTTTGTTGGATGTTTTTGAATACAGTTTTTTTGATATGACTACTATGGTGGTCTCTGATTTGCAGTGGGCTATAGGTGCTCAGCTGCAGTGGTGTGCATTGCGTCATGGGTGGTGCAGTCATGGGTATGTGCGTGTGTCCTTGGGGAAGTGACTATGGTGTGGGAGTAGCTATCAGTCACTGTCTGTGGTGTGTGTGTTGTTCCCTGTGCACTGGATGACTGTGTGCAGTGGTCCATGGTGCATGCTCTGTGTCTATGGCACACCTGTCAGCCCGTCCATGGCCTGTGCAGCTGACACCCTTGCATGTCTGTGACCTGCACGGTCTGCTGGCATGTCAGTGGTGGCTGTCCATGCAGAGCAGCCACTGTACCCATCACAATGCTGGGTTGCCTCCTGTCACTGGTCTGGTGCATGTCTGCCTCGGGTGACACTGTGGCCTCCGCTGTTGTTGTCCCACCTCCGTGCTGTGGCTTGTGTGTGTTGCAGGGGATGTGCACCACTGTCTGTGACTTGTGCTCCGGGAAAATGCTGGTGGCGTACAGGTCCACAGTGCCTGCACAGGGTGGCTGGCACTCCTGTGCCATGGAGGACTGCTTGCCATGTGTACACAGTTTCCATGGCCCCACGCTGGGGGCTTGGTTGCCCTGCTACTGTGTCCCTGTGTTGGTGTGCCCTTGGGTATGGGTGGGTGTTTGTCCATGCACTGTGTTGCATCCGGTGTGGTGCATGCTTCCATGCACCACTGTGGGTGTCTGCGCTGGCTGTTGCGGCCAGTGCTGGGTAGGAGTGTATCCTTGGGAGGGTGTTCAGGGTGCTGTACCACTGGTGGTGGGGTCCGGGGCACGCCTTGTCACGTGTGGGGTACCTCGTGTGCCGACGTATGGTCGGTCTCTCAGCTGTACCTCGGGGGGGGCTGTGCATGGTGGCACTGTGTATGCCATCATTGCATTGCTGTGTGCTGCCACCCGCTGATGGTTGCTCCTGGTGGGGCTGCCTTGCATGGTTCTGTGGTGCACAAGGTTGCATTGTCACAGTGGGGGTGGTGGCATGCATGAGGTATCCTGCACTGGTGGACTCTGCTCCTGGGCAGGGTGTCTGGGGGTCATGGTGCAGGGTGTGCTCTGCATTGGTGGGATGGTGGGGCAGGGTGGTCGGCCCTCCTTGTGTGCCGTCACAGCTTGCCAGGGGGTGTGATGGGGCACCATGGCCCAGCTGTGGGTTGGTTGCTTGTCTCCATGGGCCAGTGGTTATTCCAGCCCTCCCCCAGTTGTGCAGTGCATGGGGTGTGGGGGGACGATGTCTGTTCTGCTGTGTGTTCCTCTGCCCATCTGTGGCATGGGTGGTGGGCCCCTGCATCCCTGGTTGTGCTGTTGCATTGCTGCTGTGCTGGTGGGGGCGTCCCTGGTTGCGCTATGGCGCATCAGATATACTCAGCTTCCCCTTCCTAGTTGCGCTATGGCGCAGGTGGTGCGATATTCAGTCGTCGGCTGTAGGCGCATCTTGGCCAGCGCAGTTTTTGAATATCACGCGCGACTTGAGCTTGCTCTTGCTGTTGCGCACTTTTTGGGCGCAATTTGAATATCCGGGCCCAAGTGTCTTTGGTAGTCAAAGTCTGCTTTATTCACCTAAAATGTACTGCCAGATTGTGCCCCTTTCTTGATACTGTGGCTCTCCATGCTTTATTACAGGCCTTTTTCTCCTCTTGACTTGACTAGGGATGGAACAACCAGCTTAGATAAGTTCAGAACCACCCAGAACTTATACCACTTTTTGTAAAGAAAACCTAATCAGAAACTTTTTTTTAGGCTCTGATAATTTTTAAAACATTCATTTTGTACATTAATATACTCCCACAGCAGGTCTTTATCTAGTAAGAAGGGTGATAGCAGTGGTAGAAAGACCCAAAGGGGCCCAGTAGTGTGAAGGGCTAAGGCTTTGAGCACCTTACCTCCTGCCATGCTGGTGACCCCTGTTAGAGAACAAACACAGGTTGCCCGGGTCAGAAGGAGGAGGCTGGGAGAGGATTGATTGGTGTCTGGCAGCTCTTCTCTTGGGTTGGTGTGCCATCTTGGCTCTTGGCTGCCAGCAGCTGCAGGCCTGGTGGTAGCCCAAGGGAGCTCAAATGATGGATGTTAGAAAAGGGGGGGGGGAGTGATCCACAGTCCCGGGAATCATGCATATTTCCACATGCATGCGCTAGCCCAAGTATGCCTTGGCTGGGGGATGGGGTGAAACACAATGATGAAAATATGGCCAGCAGGTATTAATGATGCTTGCACACTGTGCCTTCACCCACTCCATCACCAGGTGACCTGTTGGTGGGCTGGATTCAGTCTTCAGAGGGGAGGGAGGACAGCCCAACCCCTTCTTTCTCTGCCAAGGAGGGAAATCGGTTGGAGTGCTAGCCGAGCAGATAATCTTGGGGGAGAAAAGATGGATAGTGGGGGGGCAGTGGAGAAGGGAAGCCAAGAGCCAAGCCTGCCACGGTCATGGAGAATAAATAGAATATAGAAAAAAAAAGAAAGATCCAAACAAGAGTGGAGGTAGTGTAGCACCACTTCAGGTTGTTTCTAGATTCCATTTCCTTCACTGACAATAGCTTAGGAGTGGACAATGATGGTTTAAATAGTTTTTGTACTTTGGAAGCTTCTGAAAGTTCTGATATGGCTTGGATAACTATCAGAACCTTTTATGGTTTATCAGAACCTTTTAGAACCTCAGAACCTTGTCGTGGTTCTCCCATCCATAGAACTGAGTACTGCAATGTGCTCCATGAGGGCCTACCTGATTGTTAGGTGCTTCACCTGCAGCTAGTCCAGAATGCTGTGGTGAGGCTCCTGACTTCCATGTGGAAGTCAGATCATATTAGTCCCTTGCTCCGGGCTCTGGGCTGACTGACTATAAGGTGGTACATTGACTACAAGGCACTTATCGAAGGCCCTGTATGACCCGGGCCCCTAGCATTTCAACAAATTGATTACCACCCTACACCCATGCCAGAATTTTGCAGTCCATGGGGCAGGGGATTTAGTGAGAGACGCTCTCGTTTAAAATCGGCTGGAGATCATGCTTTTGTGGTGGAAGTACTTTCCCTATGGAACATGATTCCAGCTGAGGTACGTCTGTCTCACTCAATTACCCCCTTTAAACAGAACCTGAAGAAATTCTTATTTCAGCACGGCTTTTCAACTTTTCTGCAGCTTTATGTGCATGATCATGCAAATGTTTCATACGTTCTGCAGCTGCATCGTGTTGTTATTCATAATACTATATCCATTTCTCTCCCTCACCTCCTTTTTTTCTAGTTTTTATACATCTGTTATGTGTATTAAATTATGTAAAAGCACCCTGAGCCTTGGAAGGGTGCTTTCTACAACAAAAGGACTACTATTACTAGTACTGACCAGGCCAAAATAATACCCCATGTGAATGTACTGTACCAATATGGCAGCATAGGAGTGATTGAAGAGATGGAGGAGAAAATGAAGTCACTCTTTTCCACTGGTCTTCTTAGTGTAGCAGATCCAGAACTGCTGGTTTTTAGTTTTAGTTTTATTTAGTTATTGTTTTTTTATTGTTTTTTACCAGGAAGAGAACTGCGTGCAGGCCTTTTTTCAGTCATACCTGACATTTAACAATGAACAGTTACACACACAGTTAATAAATATAACAAATACAAAAAACAATTATTAAAAACAATTATATTGACATTTAGCACTCACACTATACAGCTTCTTTATCAGATGCTTAAAGTGCATTTCACTGTGTGCTGTTTTAACCAGGCCTGCCAAATAATTTAAGATTCTTGGGCTAAACCTAGAAAAAGATTTTTTACATAATGTTAGCTTTATGGGATTGATAGAAAAAAGCTTAGATGAATTACTCCTAGTGATGTAAGATCTTGAATACAGATTGAAGGAGGAAAATAAAATTATCTGGTCCAGAGTTTTTAAATATTTGCTGTATAAGTTAACATGACTATTTTTACTACACTGTATATACGAACATACATACACATATACGAAGGTGCCAGCAGAACAGACCTACTGGTAGATCAAAGTCTGCTCGATTGTGCAGCTAGCTCCCTAGCAGGTAGCTGCTCCTCCCAAACCTCCTTACCGCCATTGTTTCCTTCTCACCACCCTTACCCACCCCTGTACCCTGTCCCAAGCTGTTCTTAAAGCCAGCCACATTTTTACATGATATCACCCTTCTGGTAGTATCGCTCCACCTGCAATTACACTCTCTGCGCAGTAATTCCTCATCTCCCTCGGAATCTCCACCCTCTATTCTTAGCCTATGCCCCTAGTATCCCTCCCACTCCTTAGTTTCAACACCCCCTCCACCCCTCCCTTTGTTAACACCCTTCAGGTACTTGAATGTCTCGATCATGTCCCCCATCTCCCACGTCTCTTCTAGAGCATACATATTCAGTTCATTTAGCTTCATCTCATAATCCATTCTCTCCATTCCCTCAATCATCCTCATTGCCCTTTGCAGCACTCCTTCCAGCAGCTTGATGCCCCGGCTCAGGTACAGCCTCCAGAACTGCACACAGTACTCCAAGTGAGGCTTAACTAGTGCTCTGTAGAGGGGCAAAATCACCTCCTTGTGCCTGGATGTGAATCTGCATGCTATGCACCATAGCTCCCTGTTTGCTTTCATTGCCGCACTCCTGCATCGGACAGTATTGTTCATGCTTGCTGTTATGAATACCCCCAGTCCTTTTCCTCCTCAGTGCACCCCAGCTTCGATCCCTCTAGCTATATCTTCCTGATTCTCTTGCTCCAAAATGCAACACCTTTTGCATTTTCTTTTTGTATTGAACCCCAGCTGCCACCTCCTGACAATTCTTCCAACTTTGTCAAGTCCCTCTGTTGTTGCACCCATCCCTCTTCATCATCTACTACTGCACCCATTTTGGTGTCATTGGCGAACAGGCTAATCCTGCTCACCACCCCCTGCACAATGTCTGAGATGAATAACCCAAACAGCACCTGGCCCAGCACCGAGTCCTGTGGCATTATTGGTTCTGGTTCTGATTTTCCAGCCTGACCTGCCAAAACCAGAGTTCATCTCCATTAAGCAACTGTCACTATTAACACAAGTTGATTCATTTAGTGATAGAAGTGCAAAGTAATGCACCTGGGAAACAAAAACCCAGGGGAAGATTACACAATGGGCGGGGGGAGGTAGTAACAACAACAAAAATGGAAAGGGACCTGGGGGTAATCATATCATATGACCTTAAGGTTGGCAAGCAATGTGAGAAGGTGGTAGGGAGGGCTGGGGGATATTTTGATGTATGGGGAGAGGCATCACCAGCAGAAAACAGGAAGTTGTTATCCCCCTGTACAGACAGTTGGTGAGACCCCATCTGGAGTACTGTGTGCAGTTCTGGAGACCCCATCTCCGCAAGTACATAGACAGGATGGAGACAGTTCAGAGGATGGCAACTAAAATGGTGCAGGGTCTGCAAGAGAAGCCATATAAGGAGAGGTTAAAGGAGCTTAATATGTATACCCTTGAGGAAAGGAGGGAGAGGGGGGACATGATAGAAACATTTAAGTACCTCAGTGGAATCAACAAAGTCCAAGAGGGTAGCATCTTTCAGAAAAAGAGATGTGCAAGAACAAGGGGACAATATTTGAAGATAGAGGGGGGACAGCTCAGGGGCAATGTGAGGAAGGATTTTTTCACAGAGACGGTGGTAGACTTATGGAACAGCCTTCCTGAGGAGGTTGTGGGGTCTAAAACTGTGGGAGAATTCAAGAATGCATGGGACAAACATAAGGTAACTTCTGTGGGGGGTAGGAAGAAATAGGCTGTTGATTAAATAGGATCTGTAGCTTATCCTCTAGGTAGGGAAATGGGCAGACTAGGTGGGCCAAGTGGTCCTTATCTGCCGTCAAAGTCTATGTTTCTATGTTTCTATGTTTCTACGTCAGAACTGAATCAAAGTTGACTTGCTTTATTCTTTAATTGCATTTTCTTATCAATGCATTAAAGTAATAAACAATGCCTGTGTGTTTTCAAATAATTTTAGTACAGTAATTATCTTTGCAAATATTTGGTTAGACCTTTTTTTAACTTTTATATGATCAGCAAGAGAATGTTCATTTCATTTGGCTGGACTAGAAGTAGAAGCAATAGTTTTCAGCAGCTGACCTAAGGCAAGTAACTTAGCCTCCAAATAGCCTGTACAGATATTCCAAATCAGATGTGAATAGTTCCTGTTAAACAGAATCATAGTCCCAACACTGTGTTAATAGTTTCTAAAGCCCTGCAAAAAATAGTGGCAGACCAATTATCAGAATATCTTACCTCCCACAACCTACAATGTAAAAAGCAACACGGCTTCCGTCCGGGTCATAGTACAACCACTGCTCTGGTTGAGTTCTCTATCTTCCTCCATGAAACACTCAACAAAGGCCACCTTGCAGGGACTGTCTACATTGACCTCTCCAAGGCCTTTGATATGGTCTGTCACCCACTCCTACTTGACACCCTTCAACAGCTAGGTCTCTCCCAAGGCCAGCTGGACTGGTTCACTAGCTACCTCTCTGCAAGGTACCAGTGCATCAAAATAAACCACACCCTCTCCAGCACCCACCCAGCCCGCTCTGGGGTTCCACAGGGCTTCATCCTGGGCCCTCTTCTTTTTAGTCTCTACATAAATGCACTACCAATCTCCTGCCCTAGCAAGGTCCTTCTTTGTGCAGATGATGCTGCTCTCCTCTCAGCACACCCTGACCCCTCCTCTCTTCAGACCTCCCTGCAGCACTCATTTAGCCAAATTGAAAATTGGTTTAGCAACCACAGGCTAGTCATTAACATTAAAAAACTATAGCAATGTTATTTGCTCACCATCAAAACAAATCTAAATACGCACCCCTCCATATACTATCTAGCTCACTTTTCCACCTAGAGCAAGTTAACAGCTACAAATACCTGGGCATCACTTTCGATTCCATCCTCACTTTTCACTCTCATATCAACCTGCTCACCTCAGCAACTAACATGCATACAGGCCTCCTCCACCACCATAAGGACTGCTTTCCTCCTGAGGCCCTCAGACTGGCTTTCACCTCCTCTGTTTTGTCACTGATAGATTATGGCCTCCCAGTCTATGCTGCAGCTGATGCCACTGCCCGCAACAGAATCTAAGTGGCCTTAAACAAGGCCTGCAGGCTCCTCACTGGTGCAGACAGATGGACCCACACTTGCACACTATATTCCCTGGCCAACATACTCCATCTAGAAGAAAGAACTTACTATCAGACCTGCCTCCTGGCAAAGAAAATACTTCTAGGCCCTCCGGGTCTCCTCCTCCTTTCTCCCATCTCCCCTGCTGTTTCACTGAGCACCTCTGGACTGCTCTCAAGTACTGAGGGTGCGGACCTCACTAGCCCAGAGATCCTTTTATAACAGGGCACCTCACGGGTTCAATGCCCCCACCCCTGATCTCCTCACTCTCAAAAATAGGTCCTTTTAAGATAGCTCTTAAGAGCCACATTTTCTCCATGCTGCTGCATGAGCATGCAACCGGTATTGTCCTAGTCCTCCAGTGCCCTTTCTCCCTCTCGAGGTCCTTAACTAGACCCCTGATGACAATAGCCTCCTCCAGGCTGCACTGCCTTAATTCTGTATTTCTGCATTTGTCTTTAACTGAACTTAGCTACTTCCCTGTATAGGACCTCCTTACTATTATTGTATCTGCTTTATGACTAGGGACTGTATTACCCTGTGTTTCTGTGATGTCTGTACTGCCAACTGCAAAGACTGAATCCTAACACCATTATCCATCTGATTTGTTCTAAAACCTATGTACTCTGCCTGTTATGTTTTACTGCACTCTGTATATCTATGCCTGTGAATCTGTTTTTTATCCAACGTGGAGCCTTTGGAAATGAGTCTCTGACTCAAAGGTTTATAATTCCGAATAAGTAAATAAAAATAAATAGTGAGTGAAACCGTTCCAAGGGAGATATCCCCTTTAACCAAATGCCATAATTATCAGTGTCCCTATTAAGTGAATTCTACTGCACTAGCATAGAGAAGGGAGACAGACTCTTGCTTTGGGCTATGTTATCTGGGCCACAACGTGTAAATAGATACTGAATAAAACACTCTATAGTGGCATTTGGTGGTGGATATTAAACTTAAGTTAGTGAATTTAGATGAAGGCTGTTGTTTTTGTCATACTTAGGGTCATCATCTTTGGATGAAGTCAAAACCAGATGCTAAACCAGACCCCAAACTCCGCCTCTGGCTGCACCCCTCTTTTATGACTGACGAGTACATTGTTCCTTCTTCAAAGCCATTTGTAATGTCAGAATAGACATTAATAGTGATAGGAAATTATTTTTAGTCTTTGACAACCAGGTTAGCTCCCATAAGCTGCATAATCCATTTTACAGAAGTGACCCAGGAGCACAGGAAGTTTAAGTAACTTGCTCAGGGTCACACAGTATGCAAGTGGAGGCTGTGGGAATCAAACTCAGGTCTGCTGGATTTGTCACACTCAGTCACAGTTTATTGCTCAAACCTCTGTTAAACACTCTCCCATTTTCCTTTCCACATCAGCCATCTATTCTGATATGCTTTGACCAATTTTTGATAACTTAATTACTGATGCGTGTAGTACCTTCAATACTGCATTATGTTAGAGAATGGAGACAGACTCTTGCTTTGGGCTGTGTTATCTGTGCCACAACGTGTTAATAAATACTGAATAAAACACTCTAGAGTAGCATTTGGTGGTGGATATTAAACGTAGGTTAGTGAATTTAGACAAAGGCTGTTGTTTTTGTCATACTTCTTTCTGGTCCTATTTCAGAGAATCATGTTTGATTCACTAATGTGTGCAATTTTCATTTGTGTCTTTCATTTTCCCAGTCCAGGTCTTCCATATATAATGGGGGGGGGGGGGCAGTTGACTGATTCCCTTTCCCACAAGACATTTTTCCATCCTAGTGGCTGCTGCTCATCTGGTTCACTGAGTGCAACTACCCAGCCCTGTCACTAGCCAGATCTGGAGCAGCAAGGTTGGTGTATAGTGTGGGGAAAATAACTCACACAGCCTCCTCTGTATCCAAGCCACTTATACCACCAGTCTGTCCACAGGGTCGCACTGCTGCAGCAATTCATGCTGTGCATGTGTGCTGCAATTCATGCTGCGTATGTGGACTGTTGGCACAATTTGCATGTTGTTTACTTTGGTCACAGACAACACAGCCAACATTGTTAAATCAGTGAGCATTTGGCATTATGAGGGCATCAATTGGTCTGAACACATCTTTAAACTGGAGGTCAAAAGTGCCCCACATCACAGTGCTGAGTTTGGCAACACTGCAATTGCAGTGTACAGTACATCATCTTCAGTTCTTTCACTGCTCTCTTAGGGCCATCACCTGACTGGGAGAAAGCCAAGACTGCCTTGGTCTTGCCCAGCACAGATTGCTCCAGGACCCTGAAATATGCATGTGGAAAACCACTTACATTCTGCTGTCATACATGGAGCAGAATAGGGTCTGTAATTATGTGAGATGACACTGGGGTTGTACATTGTCAGGGCACTGCTATCAAGCCACCATGATTGGCTGGTCATGGTCTTACTGACCATAGAGAAGGTGCTGGCTGAATTTAAAAAAACAGTGTTGTCTCATGTCTATCCCTACACAGTATCTTTGAAACAATGAAGAACCCTCTTTCATGTACAAGGTACTGTGCCTAGCTATGGAGTACAACAAGGGAAATGGTTATAATCAACTGCTGTGTGTGGAGCTCAGCAGTACCATTCAGAAACTGGAGGAAACATTTGCAGAGAACCTGAAAAGGGAAAAAGGCAAGTTATAATGCCTAATTGTTTTTTTGGTGAGGCAAGGGACAAGAAACTTACTAGATAACCACATTTTCCAGCACTGATGTGAATGGGACAGAGCCCAGCTTGTGCCTCCTTGCTTAAAGGAGTTCTACTTAGTAAAAGTGAAGCCCTGACCACTTCACAGATTGAGGCATCACTGTTCAAATCCCCCTGCAGTCACCCTGTAAAATGTATTCATAAATTTCCTGCCCCTTCATGAAATTCGGGGAACCCCCAGTGCAGCCTGCATTTTTAAGCATGGTGCTAACGTCTGCTCCCGTTCTCGTTAGTATTAACATGAGATGATGACACGTCATTGTTTCAGCCTTATTGGTAGACCTATGTACAGAAGCATTATTAATAGTAAATATTAAATACTGATCATTATTTTTACACCAGGTGTCTAAATGCATGCACATGGCTGGGTGGATTTGAACAGTGAAACTCCGATCTGTGAAGTAGTCAAGGCTTCACTTTACCAAGTAGTTCTCCTTTAAAGAACAGTGCAAGAGGACACAGTGGCAGCCACTATCCACATAGAAACTACCGAATTGTTGCTTTTCTGAGGCAGTTAAGCATTTTCAGCAAATTCACTGTTTTACCAGTCGCAGAAAATTCATTCATCATCTTATGTTGGCACAACTGGCAATTTAGTACATCAGTTGCTCCAGTCCATGTCCCTACTAGTGTGCCTCAGAGGGGAGGTTTACCATGGCTCTTAACATTGTGAAGTCTCATTCACAGGACTCTCTTATAATATAGGTATTACATCTACAGTAAATGAGGTTATCCCGGTATGGAAAACAGCTGATTGTAAACCAAGACATTTTACTGGCCAAATCTGAGTATATGACTGAGAGTTGTGAGTCAGTCTGCCTTTGTAGTTAGGAAGCAGAGCTGTAAACCTGGTAACCAAGGCATGGATCCTACAACTGCCACATAGGTAAGTGGGCAAGTTTTATTTTCTGAGAGCCCTATTTAAAAGGCTTTGCCTGTGGTTCAGAGGGGCAGAGGTCAACATACGCCACTCCCCCTGCCATGCAGTTACAACTGCATATATCCAAGCGTCCCAGAGACACTTGGAATTTTTTTGGTTCCTGCCTGCAGTATGGCAGTCTGTTCATTCTATTCCCCTGGTACCTGTGCCGCCACATGGTCGGATGACTCTGTGCATCTCTTCTCCCCTTCCTTATACAGCCTGTGTGTGTGGCCTCCCACTGCTCCAGTCCACTTTTTGCTGGCCTTTGGATTTTGGTCAGGTTTGCAAAGCAGTCCCACATTGTACACTTCTGCTGGCTTCCACTTCCCTGTGCTCTAAGCGTCCATGTCTTACTATTTTTTATTTATATTCATAGTCACATTATATTCATATTATGCCCCTCTCCGACAATCCTTGTTCTGGAGGAGCTCCAGCCCCTTCCTCCAGATGTCTACCGCCAACACCGACCTTCTTCTTCCAGGGCTTGCCCTCCGGCAGGGTCAGTGGAGGTACCCCAGGCCCCCACCAGAGACCGGATCCAGTTCAGGTCGGTGCCGTGGCTGGTTGTGGAGTGGGACCTGTGAGCTCCTCCTTCATCCAGCTCACAGAGAATCCTGTTTTCCATTTTTCTTTTTGGAGGCGGGGCTTGCAATGATGCCAATGATGGGGCAGTGCACGTTCCTGGGCACATCCTGTTGGGCATCTGCCCTGACTCTCCCCACTGTTGGCAGCATTGGTGTGCCAGCCCCCAGCTTCTGCTAGGTGCCAGGCAAGTGCCGACCACTGCTCACCCCTCTCCCCAGAGAAGGAGAGCTATCCCTGGGGCATTCGATCCTTCTCCTCCCCAGTCGACCCCCAGCTACCCTCGTACACCACGAACACAAGTCACCAGTGTGGCAGGAGGTAAGGCATGATGCCTCAGCCATCCACACCACAGGGGCAGCCCTCATGTCTTACCATTTCGTTGGGCTTCATGCTACATCCTTTCTGGGCTGTCTCCAGTTCCTCTGCCGGGTTTCACTGTGACTCACTCCTGAGTCCAAGTACCCTCCACATTACTCTTCACTTTGTTCAGTGCAGAACATCTGCTGTTCCCAGCTGCTAAGCCTTATTCAAACATTGCATGACTGTTGTTTTCCTTCAGCCTGCAGACAGCAGCATACTGATCTCCAGTCTCCAGTGTAACCAGCAATGCTTCCTGTTCTCTTCAGCAGTTTTTTATTTTCAGTCTCCTCTGTCTCAGCCAGCTGTCCTACTACAATTGCAACCAGTAACTATCACCACTCCTTCCCTCATGGAATTGGTTGGTGTGTGTCTGCCATTCTTTTTAAATGCAGTATATGTTTCAGTTCAGGAAAGCATAATTCAGTCTTACTTTATTTCAGCCAGCATGCCATGCCTTCAGTCACTTGTTCAGTCTTGCCTTTGTTTCATTCATACCTTGTTCTTTGTGACCATCAGGCTTCACCATCTGTCTCCCATTACTCTCCTGCACTCAGAGGATTGCCAGCCATGACCATAGTATGACTTCCAGGGCTCCCTGCCTGCTAAGCTTACGGTCTCACTCCAGCCACTGAACGCCGCCTCTTGAGGGTGGGTCTCTTGACTCGGATGGGGTCCTTCTCTTTCTGCCTTTCAGGTGAGAATGTCCTACACTCTGGGGAAACTTTAACTGTGCAGACTGACTTGGCAGCACCTCTTGATGTAGCATTTAATACTTCAGCTACTGGAGGGTGGGGCCTCTAAGTCCTTGGGAGCCTTTTTTAGATGTGCAGACCACGTCAGCAGCACCTTTGAAAGCTATCCTTCCCTTTGGCTGCCTAAGGTTTACCTGGTTTCTGCCTACTTCTCTTCCTCTGCCCCTCATGGGTGAAGATCATACAGCTACTCAAAATCATAAGTGCTCAACTTCTATGCCTTGCCCCTCAAGTCTTTAGGCTTCCTCTCTAGGTTCCCACTGGTTGGAGGCCAGGTGAGTGCCTTTCCGCAGTCACTGCTCTCGTCATCCCCATTTTGGGAGGTTGGCCTCCTTTGTAGGAAACCTCTTTTAGCTGTTGAGATTGGTTCAAGACACCCTCATGGCATTCTAATTAGAGGGATGGAGTTAGAGACCTTCCTCTAAAATATTTACACTAAATTGTGTTTTAGTATTTACAGTAAATTGGGTTTCTAAATTGTAGTAGCTGAGCCATCACCAATTTTAACCCTAGCCTGAATGGAAGGCAGCCAAAGCCTTTGATTCCCAAAGGGATCCTTCTTTATAGTTTTTTTCACTCTTCTCTATGCAGAAGGTCATAAAAGTTATGTAGTTTTCACAGGAGTTATGTGGTGGCTGTCCAGGTCTGGGTCTCAGCCTGGCTACATCTCTCCTCTTCTCTGCTTGGGAAGGATGTGCTTGTCTGTTTTCCATTGTATTGTGGATCTTATTCCTTAAGGTGCCTTTGGTCCTGGGACCCCCATCCCTGTGACACCTCGAGTGGTTGGAACCCTTCATCAGGGTTCTGATTAACTGTGACACCCCAACAGTGTAATTGTAACAAGGACAGAGAGAGCATAAGACAAATTCACAGCTGCACAAGCAAAACACACTGCTCAGTCTCAATCAATCTTAACCTACTCAAGAGCCCTTTGACCCCATGAATTTGCAGTGTCGGTGGCTCAGTAGGTAGCACACTCGCCTCTGAGGCTGGGAGATCAGAGGGCTGTGGGTTCAGTTCCCACATCTAGCACTTGGGTTAATATCCCAGTACTGACACTGTAGTGCAGCATGAGAGGGATGCTGCACTTCTGAGGTGCCGTCTTTCGGATGAGATGTTAAACTGAGGTCCCATCTGCCTGGATTGGTGGTAGTTCAGGTGGATGTTAAAGATCCCATGGCACTTATCGAAAAGAGAAGGGGAGTCTATTGAAGAAAAAGATCATACAAAATGACAATGAAATAGCAATATAAGAACAAAATAAAGAAATACAATATACACAAAACCAAGGCATATATATACATTCAACAGAAAAAAAAACATAAGTGGGAAAAGAAAAACATAATCATGAAATAAAAAAGAAAAAGACCTCTAGGTGCTATATAAAACAAAATAAAACAAAATCACAAGCCCACAGCCCTCACATTCAAGTAATAGGAACATCCAAATTCGTTATCCAAGGCATGTTTCTCCACACAGCCCATAACGTTTTAGAATGTAAAATTTTTGAATCTTCCCCATATTGTAATCTCAAATCCTTAATAATTTTACCAAGGAGTTCATCATGAGAAACAAATTTCTGTTGCAAAGAAAATAAACATCTGCTATTCCAGATATGCCATTTAATAACCAACAGAATTTTAGTCAAAGTGCCCATACACCAATCCTCAGCCCCTACATAGTCACCCCACATCAAAGCCTCCATAGAAATAGAATTAAACCATGGAGCATTCCAAATAGAAGCTAAAAAAGACCAGAAGGGCATAATATACCCACAAGTCAAAAAAAGGTGGTCTGTAGCTTCCAACTGTTGAAAGCATCCTGGCCTAACACATACCCGTTCAGCCAGTTGTTTATGTTTTTGATTTGCCTTAATATTTATCCTATCATGGCAGCTCAGCCAGTGAAAGTCTTGAAATTTCTCTGGAATCCTAGGGGTGTTTAACAAACTTAAAAGTGCAGTTCTGTAAGGGGAAGGACAGTGGGGGAAAGTTTCTGCTTCAGTGAATTGAGTCTGTATAACCCAATTATAAAGCTCTTTACGTTGTTTTGATAATAAAAGAGGGCTAGTCAATTTCCAGCATTTAATATATATAAAGGTGTCTCTAATATAAGATGGGATATTCAAGGATCTGTACAGCACCCTTAAATTCCCCTGTCCCCATTGCCTGAGCCATTGACCACAGTTTGAATCTAACAAGGATACCCAAGGTTTGTCAGAAAAAATTAAAAAAGGATGAAAATTAGCATAAAGAAAAATAGAATAAAAAAATAAGATTGGGTTAACCATCCCTAAACTCCCCTGATTAGTCGGTAAATATAGAATATTTCTTTTTATCGGATTCAGCCGGCTACCCCAAACAGCTTGAAAAAAAAGACTATAAATAGTAACTAATAATTGACTAGGGGGAGGAAAAATATAACTCACATAAAGGAGTATTGGAATAAGAAAGGTGTTAATTAAATAAACACGTTTTCGTTTACTAAATTTCCACCGATTCCAATTCGCAACCAATAATTTTCCCCGAGAAATACAAGGGTCCCAATTCAGTAAACACATATCCCCTGGACCAAAAATGATCCCTAAAATAGTCAAATGGGTAGCTGAAAAATCAATACCAGAAATTGTCAGATTAGGTGAAACAACAGAACCAAGCTGTAAACCCATACATTTATTGAGATTTAAACCAGTACCTGAATAGGAACTATATGTGAAACAAATGTCAAGGGCATACTGAACAGAAACTTTGTCCTTTACTAAAATGCACAAATCATCAGCATAAGCTAAAACTTTATATGGTAAAGGGGTAGAAACTATAGTGATAGGTTTTAAAAGTGCTGAAGTATTAAGGAGTTTAAGTAAGGGATCTATACAAAAAGCATATAATAGAGGACTAAGAGGACATCCCTGATGAACCCCCCGCTTAACAGACAACATAGGTCCCTTCCAACCCCTAATGGCAGGAGTAACCGTTGCTGTATTATAGAGACATTTAACCCATTGTACAAATTGCAAAGGCAAACCATATCTTCGTAAAACTGCCCACAAGAAGGTATGACTGACTGAATCAAAAGCTTGTTTTTGATCTAGAGAGAGAGCACCAAACCAGCTGCTCTAGACTGAAAACTATGTTCAAAGAGCTCCCGTAATAAAATGAGATGTTCCGAAATATTTCTTCCAGGTAAAGAACATGTTTGGACTGGGGATAAAAGATGGGTTGCAACTAATAGGAGACGAGCATGACGAATTTTAGCTAAGATCTTAAAATCCGTGTTGAGAAGAGAAATTGGTCTCCAATTCTGTATGTACCTTTTGTCACCTTTTTGTTTAAAAAGATGAATCAGAATACCACCAGTCATGCGCAAGAAGGGGGCACCAGACGTAAGAATCGCTGTAAAAACAGCCACCAACTCCATCCAAATATATGGACCAATGAATTTATACAATTCACTAGTTAAGCCATCACCACCGGGGGCCTTATTAATCTTCAAAGCCACAACAGCTCGTTCAACTTCAGAAGGCAAAATGTTAACTATTAAAGGGGATAATAATTGATCTGTAAGTGGAGTAATAGGAACGGAGTCCAAAAAAATTGCTAAAGCATCAGGATTAATTGAAGGTGTAATAAAAGTCTGAGATGTAAAATCTGAAACAATATTAAGCATTTGTCTAGTATCAGTACAAAAATTACCCTGAGTATCAAATAAACCGTCCATAGTTCAGTTCACATTCCAGGCAGTGTATTCCTCATATGGGCAAACATAACCTTTTTTCCCTTGTGTACAATATAATTGCTGGTATTTTAAATGTTGTTCCTGTAACAAATGAAATTGAACCATTTGATGCTTAATTGCTTGAATTTGAACCGAAAAATCATGTTCCATCATAGAGGCTAGAGATAGAAGTTTTTGAAGGTGCAACCTGTTATTAAGGTAAATCCTATATTCGTCATCCCGAATCAGCTTACCATAGGATTTCAGAAAAGCCATTAAATCCCTCACCGTGTCTTCCCACCAATTGCAGGGGTCTGTATACATAACAAAAACTGATTTTCTGGCTTGAATAAAGTACTTCAAGTCCTGTTGAACAATCGTTTTAGCCAATAACAGAGAATTTAATTTCCAATAACCCGGACCAAAAGAAAGTGCACAGGAATTCCCTAATAACAAAAAAAGAATTTTATGATTGGAAAATTCCGCCGGAAGAGTTTTTGCCAATGCAATTTGTAAAAGAGGGGAAACAAAAAAATAATCTATCCTAGTAGCAGAGGTAGATCTAAAAAAAGTGGGATCTGCTTTACTCACCTTCTCAAAATAGGCATCCCTCAAATTCGCATTTCGAATCATGGTAGATAAGTAGGTCATATCACAAAATATTTTTTTGGTTGTTGTCTGTTTCCCTCTATCACGAATCTTAAGGCCACAATTAAAATCCCCCCCTAAAACAACATGGTGGGCAGAATGCAAAAAAGGCTGAATAGCTTGAAAAAGTTCAATACGTGCCACCTTTGTTTGACCCGAATATATATTAATAAAACGGAACAATATGCTAGATATCCTGACATCTAAGATTAAAGCACGACGAGGAATAAGGTCAATTAATTTAATTAAATGTACATCTAAATTATGAAACAGGATAGCTAGCTCAGAGCAAGTTTCTTCACCAAGAGACCAAAAAGAGGGGCCTGAATTCCAAAAAGAAGTGGCATGTTTTAATTCAGAAATGACATGTAACCTGGTATCCTGTAGGAAAAATATACCATCAGAAAAAGATCTTAAACAGGAAAATACAGCCTGTTTTTTCCGAATACTCTTAATACTATTCACATTAATAGAGTAAATAGATAAACAGGGCATCAGAGTCATATAAGAAGGGGAAAAACAACCATAGGCAGAGCTCAAATTCAAGGAGGCTTTTTAGAAGAAGCTCTGGTAGTCCGAGTATGTTTGGTTTTTCCAGTGCGTTTCCCAGAAAGAGGCGGGACCACATCAGAAGAGGGATCTTCCATTTCAGATCCTAAATCCAAAACTGATGAAATTACAGAGGACCCTTCAAAGTCATTCCCCGAAATGTCCCCTTTAATGGGTAGGGCCGAAAATCTATTTTTGACAGAGACATCAGATGTCTTAGGCATTTTAGCCATTGGCTGGACCCAATGCTGTCTTCGTCTTGAAGTCTTAGGTAGAGGTGTCAAGGGAGTTTGGGAAACTGCCGTAGAAGGCACAGGAGGAGGGAATTCAACCTCAGCCATAATGGGGTCAATTAAACCAGGGATGGAAACTGCCTGCTGAGTAACCATAGGGGTAGCCAGTATAGCACTAGGCCTTGGAGGGGGCATATCAGAAGGGTGCAAAGAACCCTCAACAGCAGTAGAAACAGTCACAGGAGGTTTCAGAATTTCATCACTAGGTTTCGAGGCCAAACGCTGAGTCTGAGCCCATTGAGCTAGGGCAATAGATACTTGTTGTTCATCCCAATCAGCTTGTTCACCCTGGGAGCGAGTAGCAGACGGACAAGAATGATAGGTATGACCTTTTACATCACATAAATTACACACCTGATCATTCCGACATGTAGCAGCGCTATGGCCAAATTCAGTGCAGGTTGTGCATTTAAGGCGGTCACACATACTGCTAAGGTGGCCTGTGGTTCCACAACGGTAACAGGCCTTGGGCTGACCCGCATAAAATAAAACCCCTCTATCTCTACCTAAGAAAAAACTGTTCAGTAAATGGATTAAACCTGAATCAGACGTATATAAAACAACCTGTACTTTCCAACCCCCATTCCAAATGTGGTCTTCATCAAAAATGGGCTCAGAATTACCCTGAACTGTACACCTCTGTTTAAGCCAAAATAAAAGATCTGTAACACACACCCCTTCATTACGAAACAGAACAGTAATCATGCAAGATGCCGGTTTGGTCAAAGGCACAACTTCAAAGGGAACCCATAATGCAGAGGTTTTTAAAAGCAGATATTGGGACCAAAATTTTTGTAACCCACTACCTTGTTTAAAGCTGATATCAAACACAGGTTCTCCAGAAACATGTATCAATGCATATATTTCAGGCGGAGAAAAAAACATAGAACCCATTAACAAATTCCTAGCTACATGTTTTCGGTCAGGAAATACATCCAAACCCCTTTATAAAGAAGCCTGATAGCGTTGTGCCATTTCGCAGAAAAAACAGGAGCTCTAAACAAAGATGCAAATGTTTTTACAGTTTCAGTTTGTCCAGAAGAGAGTTGTTCAGCAGGTGCTACCGAAGGAGCAGGCCCACACTGTTTCACGGCACTATCTTGGAAAAGAGGCAAAACCGGGTTCTGGGTAAGTTCTAAGCCTTCAGGTACCCGTAAAGGTGAAACCGCATCCATCACAGAACCTCAATCCTTAGAGTGATCAGAAACCATAGGGGAACAGTCTTGAGAATGTTCAATAATTTTGCTAGAGGATACTGAAATAGGAGAGGGGCCCAAGACCCACGCACCAGTGCTAGATTTTTCCCACCCAGCTGCTTGCAACGCAGTATTTACTGACCATTCAGTCGAGTCCATTGGACCGTCACATTGCAAAACTGAAGGAACCTCCGCATTACTGTGAGAAACAGTACTCGAAGTTGAAGGACTAGTCGATGTACCAACAGAGCCTGGAAATAGGTTCCCTTTGAAAACAAACAAGGGCGTTTGCCCAGTACCTGAAACGAAGGAGCAAGCCTCCGTAGCTGTGTCCGAACTCGTTGGTTGCTTCTGATCTAGACCATCTGATGTCTGCTGCATACAACTTTGTGAGGTAATCATCAGATCAGCCGCTAAGGTAGAGCCTTGCACAGATCTCACCGCAGGTTGCTCACACTCAGGACGCAAATCCGCAGCCACAATTGCAGCTCTCAATGCCGTTTGGCGAGACCGAAAATGAGCTTCTTCATCATGCAGCTGTTGCTGTAAAGTAGGCAAATCATAGGTAGAACCATGTTGTGAAGTTGAAAAGGGAGCAACATCCGCGATATCCAAAGGTGAGGCAGGCAAATCGGCTTTATTTCCAAAAGTTGCTGCAATAGATTCAGGCACCATATCCGTAGTAGGAGCGTCAAAGAAAACTTCTGAATCCAGAACATCAGACCGCGTAACAGCAGCCAGTCCCGCACCCAGCGAGACATCCATCTCCTTCTCCATCCTGAGTCGGAATGACAAATTCACCGACCAGCGGTCCCCCTACTGGCCAAGAGTAGGGGAATTTCCCCAGTGTCCTGGCCAAATTTCTCTCATTCACTAAAAAAAAAAATACCACCAACAGCTTAGTCTGGTTCAAGGTCAGTTGGCATTCATCTGTATCCCCCTCCCCCGGGTCGTGCCTGAAAATAGGCAGGATTTGTCTAGTGCACTTACCCGGTCAACAAAAACTAAATAAAAATAAAATAAATAAATAAATAAATAAAAAATAATTAAAAAGCTTTGTCTGTGGTTCAGAGGGGTAGTGAGTGACACACCACACCTCCCTCCACTCAGTTAAAACTGTTCATTTCCAAGTGTCCTTTGAGCGCTCAGAATTTTGCTGCCACCTTCCTCCCCTCCTCCCCCTGTGGCCCTCTCTCTCTCTCTCTCTCTGCTTGGGGTGGGCCTTTTTCCCCAAGGTGCCTTTGGTCCTGGGAACCTGTCCCTGTCATACCTCGAGGGGTTGTAATCCTTCAACGGGGATCCACATCCTTGTGACACCCCAACAGTGTGGTAGTCCTGTATCAAGGACAGAGCAAGGATAAGCCAAAGTTCAGGGTTGCACAAGCATCACATACTACTTAGGCTCAGTCAGTCCTAACCTATTCAAAAGCCTGATGACCATATGAACCACAAGGCTCACAGCGCGTCACGTTAAGCAGAAACATTTAAAACAAACACTGTAAAATAAATTAATAATTACAAATTAAACAATGATATTTTACTAGCGTTACAAACAGTCAGCTGTTCAAAGTTCCAGTAGTATGTTAACTCAAAATGATAGCTTTTTAGGCCCCTTTTAAACACCTGTTTTTTTAAACACCTTCCCTAATGAGGAATTCCTTGGGTAGAATGGCAAGGAGCTTCATATAATCAGGGTTATAACCAAGAACGCTTTGCTGCCACATTATTTTTAAGAGCATCTCAAGATGGCCAACAATGGTTCATGCATGAAGTGGAGAGAGAGTGGCTAGGAGTATACCAGGGCAAGAAGTATTTAAGATAGTCAGGGCCAAAACTATGCAGGGCTTTGATTGCTGAGAAAGCAATCTTGAAGGTGCTGCACCACCTAATGGAAGCTAATACAGCTGACGTAGCACAGGATTAATATGATCTGTATACAATGACCCAAAGATTAACTTGACTGAATCATTCTGCACCAGCTGTGGGCTATTTGCAAAATCTCCAGACAGCTCTAGGTATAAGACATTGCAGTGGTCAAGCTTCAAGGACACGAAAGCATCTACCAGGGTCACCAGATCTTCTTGCCTCTGATAATGATTAACCTGAAAGAGGTGGAAAGCAAGGTGGTATGCTTGGGTTTACCTATAGCACTGTGACATCCCCGACAGCAACATCCCAGACAGTGACAGACACAATGATGAGTGTTGGCATTGTACTGTTGGGGATGCTGGTTTGTTTTCTCCTGGGGGCTGCGCACCCCTAACCCCCTGTGTGGGGGGGCTGTGCCCTCCTACACCCTTGATCTCTATTTATACAACTTCAAGTCGGAGTTGTCTCAGGGAGGTAGCGAATCAGCAGGAGATGTACCACCAGTGACTGTGGGGACCATCACAGTGACCCGACTCTTTTCTGTGGATTCTGTTGCTATGATGGTATTTGCGGTGGCGGTGTCGACATGTGTTCGGCATACCATACACTTGGTATGTAATTGCTGATGGATAGGTAAAAGAGGGTGGTTCTTTAGGCACTCACTCAGGGGAAGGGAGAGTGACCAGTGGGATTCCTTTGGGCTCAATACTAGGTCCAGTCCTCTTTAATGCCTTTATAAGTGACATTGCAGAAGAACTGAAAGGGAAGGTGTTCATCTTTGCAGATGACACCAAGATCTGCAGTAGCATGGATGCTCCAGAGGGTGTGGAAAGAATTAACATAGATCAGAAAGTGTTTGAGGAATGGTCAAGGGCGGTCAGTGGCAGATTCATGCATTGGGACATGTGCACACACCACTCTCTTGGTTAAGCAGGGCATGCACCACCCCTGTGATTAGCTGTGAACTGCTCATTTTAAAACTGAAGCTGGTATTGTGTCTTCTAATCTTACCTCATGTAATTTAAAGACAAGCAACAGACACTTACACGAGGGTAGACACATACCAGCTGCATGTTGTAAAACTAGCAAGGGGTTGGCACCGGTGACTGTCGGTCTGGTGATGGATGTGAGGGAGCAGGACTGGTCCAGCACCAGATCTGAAAGGGGGCAGAGGCGGCCATGGTGGTGTTCCTCCTGCAGCAACAAGAAAGTAATTGGATGCCAGCTTGTGGGTGTGTGGAAAGGGGGGATGTGCACGCTTTATGAACCTAAATAAAGTGGGATATTTCAGTCCAGTTTCTTTTTTTTTACCATTTCTGAGTCCAGAGTCAGCATGGCAGATGGCAGCACTCCAGTATGCAATTCTGGCACAGGATCACATCAGTCAAAGGAACTTGAGTAGAAAATTGCACTGAAAATGGTGAGTTTCAGCTAGGGGTGTCTCTGGTTGCTATATCAGTGTGGTATAACCTCTGAAGTGAATGAAGGGGAGAGAGGGGGCTGGGGCTGCAGAAAGGGAGAAAAAGAGTGATCGCAGTTTGTGGGCAGGGAAGGAGGAAGCTGGATAGAGACGGAATGCGTAACATCGGGGTAAAGCTGTTTTTGAAAACCTGCTCAGTCAGAGAAGCCATGTGTTGTAGTAGAGACCCTGGTTATTCCCATCAGAAAACAATCCACAATTGAGTCAGAGCGCGCGTACTAGAGGCCGGTGCTCTCTGGTGGATTGCCACCCCAGTTCAGACAGATTCCAAAGCAAAGGGCATTCACAGGCAAAGAATTTATCAATCAAATATTGTTGTTTATTTTGGGATCACTGAGAGCACAAAATAAATGACAATATTTGATGATAACTTCTTTGCCTGCAAGTGCACTTTGCTTTGGAATATATCCCCATCAGAATATGATTTTAATGCTCTACTTGGAATACATAAATGCCAAAGTAGTCCAAAGACTGAGTTTTAAAAGAGAATACTAGCTGTAAAGGGCCTACCCAGAATTTTTTAAGGGTTATCCTTGTCCACCCCCCAACTATGTAACGTTGCCCTTATCTATTCTAAGCTTGACATGCTTACCGATTCATTTATAGTGTGTGTTTACATTAGGGGGGTATTTTGTTCCCAGAGGAGATTACTGCTCAAAATGTCTGCACACCAAAACACAGTTTTATCCAGTCTTCATTCAAAAATAGCTCTGCAGCCTACAAGAGGCAGTCTGTGTTGGAGCTGATCCCCTCTGGGTGCTAATTGCAGGGCAGACGTTTTGAACCCCTGTTGTTCCAGCAAGCCGTGCCTGCTGAAAGGAGAAAGCAGACTAAACTTGGTCACTTCAGTTTGGTTTATGTATCTGCAGACATCAGATTAATTGCACTTGCTATCTACTTTGCAGCAGTGGTGGGAGTCAAACCAGAATTACTGAGGGACACCTCCTCCTTCATTCTAGAACAGAAAATGACTTGGATGAGGGGTCAAGGCATTTCCCCATGAACAGTGTCCCCATGAACTATTTAAAAATATTACTCCTTATTTGATGCATATTTAGTTATGCATTTTACACAGCAATGATATTTTTCCTTATATTTGTCCTTAAATCAAGACTGAATCTGACCATTTCCCCTCGTCTCATATCTCTCAACCCTTTGTCACTGAAATGAGGGACACAGTCACACAAAATGAGGGACAATGTGGTACACTGGCTCTCAGAATGAGGAACATACTGTATCATCAAACATGCAAATGCAAGCTCAAAACTGTGTGGAAACTAGTGCTTTTATTTTCTCAAAGTTTAATTGTGCTTTAGCATCACAGAATGTCAAAATGTTCTGCTATTAAGTCTTAAGTTTACAGCATCTCCTATATCATGGCTGTACTTTACAACATGGAATGGATGTGGGCAGAGCACGTCTGTGGGGTAAATCAGGAACATCACGCATAATGAGGAATCTGGTAGGAATGCCTCCTCTATTTATACTTCTTGTATCTGATGGTTGTCCTCAGGCTTGTCTGTCCTTGGTGAACTCCTAGTCCCAAACATGAAGCCAGACCATAACGACCGATGTATGGCCCAGAAGCTTGCAGGCTCCTAGAATACTTGGAGAATATCATCCTAAAACTTGCAGGGAAATTTCCAGATGTATTTTTTGTATGGCCCCTTCTGAGCAGGCTCATTCTTGTCATGCTGTTGTCATACCTGGAAGGGCTGAAATCATGAAGGTACCCTCAAGGTCAGGCTGCACTCTTCCCCTACCCACAGAGATGCTGCTGTAACAGAACAAAACATTCCCCTTCTCCACCGCAGTCTCAGAGCACTACTTCCCAACATCCCTCTGACCCAGGGTGAAATGATTTGCCACATGGTAGTACAATAACCTACACACAGCTAAGGATGAGACGATGCCAAAGTTACATTCATTGGACCAGCTGAAAACTAGCCAGTTTGACTCTGGTGAGGTGGTTCTAAGTTTGCTTCCTTCCCTTTGGCTGTTTGGCACTTTAATGGCATGATATACAATGTTTTACAGAGATTACACACTAAGCTGCTTTTGCTAGCTTGTGCAAGCCACACGACATGGGATTACACACTAAGTTGCTTCTGCAAACTTGTGAAAGCCACACAACATGCAACAGCCTATCACGAATGCTAAAAAATCTTGACCTCTTCATGCTGCTGTGTCTTGGTACCATTTGTAGCCTCTGTCTTGGCTTAGACAGAAGATTGTGTCTGTGTGTGTGTGTGTGTGTGTGTGTGTGAGCGTGCATGCCCACAAGCACTGTGAGACACAGCTCTTTATTTCATTTGAAAATGTGTTTTTTGTTTAAAAAAGCTTCAAAATTGTCAAAAGACTCACTTGTCATAGTTTCTGTTGGCTAGTTAACAGCAGTTAACTATAGTTTATGTGTGGTGTAGGCCACTGATTTCTGCGCTGCTGCAGAGAGGAGCACAGCCTCTGCAGTGTATGCTTGCTGCAGCCTGCAGCAAGGCAGGAACTTAGGGTCAGCATAGCAGGGGACAGTGAAAGGGTACCTGCATCTATGGACCACATCTCTGGTGTGCATTGCTATCTGGACTGAAGGAAATTTGCTTAAATAAAAGCTGGAACTTCCGCCTTAAAAACACCACAGTGTATATATTTTTTCTGAATACCTGTTATCGCTTCACTGGAGGCAAGCAAACTCCTTGCTCGGGAGTGTGATTGAATTTGTTTTGACACTGTGGATTTGGGGTCATTACCCCTTCTCGCACTCTGCCTGGGACCGTGAGTGCAGCACCTTCTGTCAGGTGGACAGTGAAATGGGTGATGGGATTTTTGAAAGTTTTATTTTACATGTATTTTCTTAATGACTGCTGTTGTTGTAGAGCACAGAACCAATCATTTAAGCAATATACCCCGACAGGGTGTGGGTATACTGGTGGATTTACCACGGCTGGTGTGGTTTGGTCACGAGGCCGCAGGCCGGTGGCTGCCGCACCAGCCGTCACATCCACTCTGGATGGTATACATAATGGTAAGGAATAATTTTTTATTTGTTTTTATTTTTATTATTTGTTTTGTGAGTTATTTTGTGATAATGGTGGACATATTCTTCCGCTGATAAAAATAGTTCTTTTAGTATTGAATATAGAGACAGGTAAAATGTTTTGAATAGGTTTTATTTGTGTAAATAATAATTTTAATGATCATTTGAGAAGGTTTTATGTTATTAATAATTTTAATGAACATTTCAGAAGTGCAACATGTAATTAGTTATTTTTGTTAAACAGCATTAAATGTTTTATTTGTGAAACAACATTTATGAAATCAATTGTGTTGAAATAACGTTTTATAGTTTCTATGAACTTTTCAATGTGTCACATTTTCATTGAATTGCTCTCAGGTTTGATATTTGGTTCTTGTTTCTTTAAGAAGTTCGGTTGCGATTAGTTTGTGAGCATATGTTAGCTTCGTCCATCTGTAGAATGCCGGTATTGCAGTTGGAGGGAGAGGGGCTGCTGCTTCATTGCCGGGTAAGTTTGTGCTGTTGTGTCGCTAGTTTTGCAGGCCAAGCCGGGATATTGCGACAGCTTCTGTGGAGTTTTAACGCCCGCTTTCTTAAGTATGCTGTCGCTTTAGGGATCGGATGCCTCATTTTCTTGGTAAAGATATTTTGTAGGTGTTGGAAGTCTAACGGTGGAAACAGCGTTCATTTTTTTATTACCGTTTGATTTCGGTGCTGTATGCGATTACAAATGGCGCGGTTCCTTTGAAGTGTAACGGCGGTAGCGATATTCGTAATGTGGCACTAGTACTTGTTGGCTGGCACCTTTTCCAGTGGGTATATTGGAGGATTTATAACTGCTGGAAAGTGCCAGCCAACCAATGAAATTTCAGGGATTTGTGCTTGTTTTCGGGTCCATGGTATAATTTAAATTTTGACCTATGTGTCAGTCAGTAAGGTGACAGTCAGTCAATAAATTTAACAGGGAGAGAAAGTGAAGCACTGTAGGAGGCTGCTTTGAAACTTTAGTTTGAGTTGTAATTTTGGTGTTGTTATATCTGCTGTAATATTTCTCAGTTGTACTGGATGCAGCTGCAAATGAGACCTGTGTTCAACTTGCTTTCTAATAAATGACAGGTATAGACTTTGGTTCGATGTGCTGTAGCAACCAGCCACACCCCTTATCTGACCTGTTTAAACTCTGTCCTAACTGCTTCACTCTAAAGCATTTTTTTCTTTGCCCCACCATCCTCCCCTCCTCCCCCAATGGCTTGCCTCTCTCCTCAGGGATTCCTTCCAAAGATACCTATAGCCTAAGGGAATCCTTCCCGCGGCACTTCTAAGGGTGGAACCCTTCTTCAGGATTACTTGCCTTCAGCATCCCTACAGGGTGGCATTCCCCGAGGAATGAAAGGCAAATGGCATCCAAGGTTTATTCAGCAAGTTGCACAAGCACAACACTTCCTGTTGCCACTGCTTCCATGGGTAGCTCACTCACTTTCCGAACTACACACCATAAAGGAATGTGTATGTGTATTAGTTTAAGTGGGAATCAGTTAAGCTGGCCTGCTTGTGCTCTTGAGCTTTAATACCTATGTTTGTTAATCCTGCCTCCCACCCCTCTCTACTACACCTTCCCCTCCCCACCCCATACTTTGCTATGCCTTATCCTTCTTTTTACTTATACATAGACTCCCTTGTTTGTCTCCTATTGCAACTGTTACTGATATAACTGCATGTTTATGCATACCCTTAGTTATTGTAATGCCTAACTGAAGTATGGTTTATGGAATTATGCATTTTTTTCTTGCTCTTCTATTTGCTATTCCAATGCACTGTTGTAACCTTTATCTTGTTTTGTTTTTGTTTTGTTTTTGTCAATAGTTCCATGCTTTGTTGTTTGTTACATTAGTTCCTGTGCCACAGTATGTGGCCTGGGTCGTGCCTGAAAATGGTCCCTGGGATCAACGCACCTACCTGGTTACCAAAATCATAAATAAATAAATACTAAACCAAGTTGCGTAAGCACATTGGAATAAACTGAACATTGAATGAAGACTGACAGTACCTGTCAGTGGGGACATTTCAGGGACCCTGGGTGTGGTCTCACTATCACATGTCTCCTTCTCACCTTGTGTCACACTATATGTTGTCATCTAAGTTTCAATGTATGCATTATTGTAATGTCAGCATAGTTTATGGCATCATGCTGTGTTCTGCTGCAACCTCAGGTTCATAGTATCATTTGTTGTATTATGTAGAAAACATGAAGAAAAGAAGGGAGGAGAAAGAGATGCTGGAGGAGGAAGGTTGATGGGTGTAAGACTGGCACACATGTTGAAAAAAATTGTTCTGGACTCTAGTAATGGAAGATAGTGGGGGTGTCCAAGCCAACTGGCACAGCAGCATATGAGTTCCTTTTTCCCATCTCAGTTCAGGACGTCAAAAGAAAAATTCCAGCCATGAGAATGTACTATGATTTTCTGGCGCTAAAGTGCATCACAGCAGTTGTCATGGTTGTAGACTCTTACACATACGTCTCAACCTGTTGTCACTGACATGGAGATTAAAGCTCAGAACACTGAAGAATCTTCTGAACAGTTACAGTTTATTTTTATGTAGCATCTTAGAATGGTATGTAGTTCTGCTTTAATACCTGCATGTAGAGTACCTTCTCTGTGTTGGGTGCATTTTTTCCATGAGAGACAGCATCATTTTGATGGGTAAAATGAGGGATGTCCCACATAATGAGGAACAGTTGCGATGTACTGTATGCTCTTGCAGCCAAGCAGCTAGCAGCAGCAGCATACTATATATTTATTAGGGTAGCACATCTCATTTCAGGGCATCATAAGAAAAATTCCAGCCATGAGAATTTACTGTGATTTGTCAGGTACTAAAGTGCTTCACAACAGTTCCCTTCACAGTCATGATGTTGCAGTACACAGGCCCAATGGGAACACAAGGTGCAGCAAACCAAACCAAACTTTCAGAAAGAACTAGAAAGCGAGTAAGGGAGGGGAAAATAGGATGGAGAAAGTGCTGCTGTCCAGGCCGCAAAGACAAGAGTGTCTCAAGGATGCTTGTGGACATGCACACTTAAATAGCACTCAGAGGGGACTGGGGGGTGAGAAGGCCTGCATTACCTACTGCCCCACCAAATCTCAGGCTTGCAGCCTTGCATTTCAAAGAAATTGTGGCCCCATACACAAGAGGCTATGCACTGGACCTTGTTTTCTCAGTGGGGTGGGAGATTAATGGTATCTCAATGTATTTTTTTGTTTGGTTTGACCTCTGCACCACACTGTTCAGTGTTGGGTCTTTTAAAATACCATGCAAATGTACAGCAGCAAGTTCTTTAAAATGCCACCTCTGACTGTGGAGATTGTTCACTACCATGCAAAATGAGACCTGGATCTTGGGAGAGTTCTAACTTCTTTTGGTTACCTTAAGCCTGAACGAAACCCCTGCCAGGTAATGTAGGGCAGCAGTGTAAGCCTAATATCCTGACACCAGTTTGTCCTTGCCCAATTACTTCAATCCAACACACTTTGCTTCCTGAAGTGCTTCAGTGATTAAAGTTCTGAGGCAGAAGATTAATGCACAAGTGGTGGAGATCGTGGGTGCATGCTGACAGACTTGTCTTGGAGACTCATTATATTTCTGCCATAAGGCAATCAGGTCAGCAAGGAAAAACTGATTGTGATGTAGAATAACTATCTGTTTGCATTTTTTCACACAGTGCACAGTCTTTTACACCCTATCTATAGTGTAAGGAGTGCAGCCCCCTTAGAAAGGTGCAACCAATTTAATAAGTTGTTGAAGGCCCAGATTATCAGAATTGAAGATCACATCTCCGCTGCTGCAAAAACTACCGGTGGTGAGAATAGAACCAGGGGGAATATAGGCATGGTCAAACACTGGGATATGTTCTGCCAACTGGATGAAAAAGAGGTCTTCAAGGTAATTGCTAGTCTATTCTGCACCAGTTCTAAACTGGACCCTGGTTGAACTCAGCTGTTCAAGGCTAAGTGGTTTTCATTGTCCCCAGTCTTTGGAAGCTCATCAATGCCTCTTTGCATGACAGTCTTGTACCGCTGCCCCTGAAAGAGGTGGAGTGGAGAACCTTGCTCAGGAAGATTTCTTTAGATCCTGATGACATTGGAAATTAACATTCTGTGCCCAACCTCACATTTTTGGTGAAGGTTGTTGAGAAAGTAGTATTGGCTCAGCTGATAGATCACCTTGAGTATAATGACATCTTTGAGCCATTTCAGTCTGGTTTCTATAGATTACATCAAACATCCCATAGTTAAAAAAAAAATGGCAGTTCCTCCCCCCACCCGATCACCCACCCGAACAGTCCAAGACATCCTGCCCTGGTTTCCAACTCCAGTGTAAACCTCCAACCCCCATCTCCTTGCCCCACTGTATAGTAAAAAAAAAACATTTCTCTCTGGTGGTCTAGTGAACCCCCCCCCCTTTGTAAGCACACGCTCATTTATTGATAGAACAGTTGGCTGATGGTCATGGATGAGAGAGGAGTGCTGTGCCAGTTGCCTGCTTGGGTTTGGGATGGAGCAGTGGAGCAGGTTGGTGGAACATTGCCTGCAGGGGTGGGAGATGCACTAGATCACCAGGGAATAACATTTTAATTCACAGATAGGGGATGGGGGGGGTCAGAAGACTACCAGGGATAATTTTTTTTGTAACTATACTTTGGGGATCAGAATGGGGGCTTTACACTGGAGTTGGACACCAGGGCAGGATGTCCTGGACTAGTTGGGTGGGTGATTGGGTGGGGGAGGGACTGCTAGCTACCAGGGATTACAGGGATTTTTTCAAAATGGGATGGGTGATCAGGTGGGGGATGGACCACTAGCCACCAGGGATGTCAGGGATATTTTTTTAAATATGGAGTGGATGATTGGGTGGGGGGGAGAGACTGCTAGCCACCAGGGAATTCATTTTTGTATTGGGCACTCGGGCAGCGATGCAGGGCAGGTGGACTTTCTGTTAAAGTTCTAAAATGGATTTCTGAGCTTTCGCATTAACAAAAGTCTGACTTTTGCTTCAATTCCGCCAGCGAAAGTATTTTTTTTTTTCACACCTCTACTCCCTATCTTTGATGTGGTTCACTTGCAGGCTACAAGGGACGTTTGCAGTCTGGGAGTAGCTCTTGATGGATAGCTTACATTTGTGCCAGCTGTCTGGTAGTCAAAGTCTGCTTTTATCACCTAAAAAGTAGTGCCAGACTGTGCCCCTTTCTTGACACTGTGGATCTCCATACTTTATTACAGGCCTTTTTCTCCTCTTGACTTGACTAAGGATGGGACAATCAGCTTAGATAAGTTCAGAACTACCCAGAACCTATGCCAAGTTTTGTAAAGAAAACATAATCAGGACCTTTTTTGGGGAGTTCTGATAATTTTGAAACATTCATTTTGTACATTAATATACTCCCACAGCAGGGCTGTATCTAGTAAGATAAGCAATGGTGGTGGTAGAAAAACCCAAAGGGGCTCAGTGGTGTGAAGGGCTAAGGCTTTGAGCACCTTACCTCCTGCCATGCTAGTGACCCCATTAGGGAACAAACACAGGTTGCCGGGGGTTAGATGGGGGAGGCTGAGAGAGGATTGAGCGGTGTCTGGTAGCTCTTCTCTCCCAAATTGGGGTGGTGTGCCATCTTGGCTCTTGGCTGCTACCAGATGGAGACCTGTGTTAGCCCATGGGAGCACAAATGATGGATGTCAGGCAGGGGTGGGGAAGTGATCCGCAGTCCTGGGACCCATGCATACCTCCATACGCATGCGCCAGCCCAAGTATGCCACAGCTGGGGGGCAAGGTGAAACATAATGTCAGTGGCTCAGTAGGTAGCACACTTGCCTCTGAGATGGGGAGATCAGAGGGCTGTGGGTTCAGTTCCCGCAGCTGGCACTTGGGTTAATATCCCAGTACTGACACTGTAGTGCAGCATGAGGTGGGTGCTGAACTTCTGAGGTGCCGTCTTTTGGATGAGACGTTAAACTGAGGTCCCATCTGCCTGGATTGCTGGTAGTTCAGGTGGATGTTAAAGATCCAATGGCACTTATAGAAAAGAGTAGGGGAATATTTTATTCAAAACTTGAAAGGAAAATATATACATAAATGTGTTACATCACATAAAATCATAATGAAAAAGGAAAAGAAACATAAATAAGTATTCCATCATATCTTCAAATAAAAAAAGTCATATCTAGAGGATGTTGAAATCCCCCCCCCCCACTAAAAAGTAGGGGAACATTCTATTGAAAACTAGAAAATAAAATTATACGTAAAGAAATGGTACAGTCATAAAAAGGAAAGAAAACTAAGTAGGTAGTCTATCAGACTGATAAATACAAAATAACATATCTTAATGAATATGGTGATCCACCCCAACTAAAAGGGTAGGGAGATTAGTTAACAAACTCTAAAGTAAAAATCATACATAACAGTGTTCCTATATGCACATCATAATAATAAAGGAAACAAACATAAAACTAAGCATTTTATCACACTTACAATATACTTTCCCAAAAGGGAAAAAGAAAAGCTAACCCCCGCCCCGAGGATTGTGTAGAAATGTCACTGTACTAAAAAAATTATAATAATAATAATAGTAGGGAAAGTAAATGGAGTATTACATCATACCAACACTTAGTACACAAAGGGAATAAAAAGAGCAAAAGGTAAATGAAAAAGCAAAATACAAAAAAAACATACTCATGTCAGCATATCAATAAGTAAATAACCAAAGTCATATGGAATGCATCCTGAAATGCTTTCAAAAAACAAGGGGAATGCCTGTGATTCTCTCCAAGAACTATTGCTAATACAAGGAAAAAAAAGCATACAGCCCAGAGTATTTAATCTGTGTCCAACCAGGACATATTTTTCCACCACAATTTATATAAGTCAGGGAGAACTCTGCTTTGTTCCAAAACCTGCCACCTTGCTACGTCTTTCTGTAATAATAGTAATACCTGTTCACCAGATATCAGTTTCTTCCAGAGAGACCAACCACACCGAGCCAGCCAAAGTTGATAACTGACAAAACCCATCAAAATCCGGATTGTGATCACATCAAATCTAACCCATGCACCTGGAAACACTCCCTCAGTCCAGATTTGAGGAGACTGATGTTGGAAAGGGTTCGAGGGCCATTTCCTATGAAATCCTACCCAAAAGGACAAAGTAAAAGGACAGACCAGTAAAAAATGTGAGAAAGTCTCAACCATCCCTGCACATTCATTCCCTCATCGACAAGTTCGTTCCGTAAGGTCTTTATGTTTCAAGCTACCTCGAACTCCCAATTTTTTATGCACACATAGCCAAACGAAGTCCCTCATATAATGCAGGATTCTTTTACTGGATAAAAAGGAATGTATTGAGGATTGATGTTCAAAAGGCAACGCTGAGTACCAGGGAGAAACATAAAAAAAGGATCCCATTATCCAACTATATAGCGATTTCCGGGAGGAAGTGCAGAGAAGGTTTTTCATAACTCTCCACAATTTCAATTTACCCATAACCCCAATAAAATGACTTGGCAATTAAGCCACCTGAGTCTGGCGGGGGAGAAAGGTAGAAGGGTCCCAATTATCTAACAGGGGCCCAATTTCATCTTCAACCCTAGGGGTCCAAACTTTGAAACCATTCTTCTAAAGAAGTAATAAATTATAGTAGAGGAAAGTAACACAGAAAAAAACCACTGGATTTAACATTCCTAGACCACCCTCTTGTATAGGTAAGTAGGTAGTTCCTCTTTTAACTGGATTTAGTCTACTCCACCACAGACATTGGAAAAATACACTATACACCGACGCCTCCAGGGTCTGTGGGGGAGGTAAAACAGCCGCCGAAAACAAAAAATGTGACAGCAGGTAGGTATTAATCAAATAAATTCACTTAGCCTTTGTCATCTGCCATTTGTTCCATTGGGCTACCTTTTCTCTTGCCAGTTTCAAAAGTAATTCCCAATTATAGGTAGATGGTAGCCCATAGTTATGTAATGTCTCCCACAGATACACATATTCTACCCGGTCAAATGCTTTTGATTGATCCAAGCAGACCAAGTGCCCAAATAATTCCTGTGAAACTCCTTTGTGTAAGATCTCATGTATGAGAATAACAGCATCCTGGATCCGTCTTGTTGGGATGCCACTAAATTGAGACGGATGCACAATCTGCTCCATAACAAGCGCCAAACAATTACTTAAAATTTTCATTAATATTTTATAATCTGTATTAAGGAGCGATATTGGTCTCCAATTTTTTAACTCACCCTGACACCCTCCCTTAAAAATCAAAATCAAAAGCCCCTCCAGCATACTCTCAGGGAGTTGTTGCTGCATCAAAAAATTATTAAAACAAGTACTTAGTTCTGAGCCTAAAATTTCCCAAATTTCTTTATAAATTTCATGCGGCAGTCCATCTGACCCCGGGGTGGTTCCAGATTTAAGTGACCATGTTACTTACTTCCACTCTAGCTACATAATAGAAGTGGTCAAAAGAGCCCCCAAATCCGGCGGAATGTGTGGCAGACCGCTGCAGGCCAACCATTTCTGCATCTCCTCAACAGGTAGGGAATGACTAGCAAAAGTATGGGTAAAATATGAATGAATCTCCCCTGGGATGCCAATATTATCTGTCACCTGACCTCCTGTAGATGTAACAAGGAGCTCCATATTTCAGCGTTCCCGGAGGAGTTGTAGGGAATCAAAAGGCAAAGTATCTTTTGATTTCCCATTAATGCCATATTTTTGCTTTCGTTCCATAAGTCTCATGGCCTCCAATTATTTCTGAGCCAATTCGGCCTTCAACCCCTTAATCATCTGGTGTTCTTCCCTCCCCAAATTTGGTCTAAAAGAGGTCCAGAATGAAATACTTTCTCTTAGATAACAAAGCTCATCCCGCTGAACTCTCCCATTAATGCGCCCCATGGTGCAAAAGAAGGCCTTAATTTCATTTTTTGTATCTTCCCACCATGCAGTACTATCATCACACAAGAAAAAAATGGATTTACATGCCTGTAGAACTGAGAGAAACCCTTCTCTAACAGGAGGAATATTTAATAATGTAATATTTAATTTCCATATCCCCGGCCCCTGCTGCTCCTCCGGGAGATCACAAAGCACAAGATTTAAAAGCCTATGGTCTGAGGTAGCAACGTCCTGTAAAGCAACAGAGTGAACAATCAGAGATGGGGGGAAGAAAAAGTAATCAATCGTAGAGGCTCGAGGGCCACAAAAATAAGTGCGTTGGCTATCAGGAGGGAGAGAACCAAAAGCATCTACAAAACCCGCTTCATTAATAAGTTGAGCAAGGCACTGAGCATCACAGTAGATTTTTTTCCCGGAAGGAGTCGAATACTGTGAGGGCAAAGTAACATTAAAATCCCCACCCAAGATCACTGAATGATTAGTTGACAAAAAAGGGGAAAGAGATCGAAATAGGTTTACACGATCATGTTTAAGTTGAGGGGAATAAATGTTGAGGAGGCGAATAAACCTGTTACCCCATTTTATATTTAATAACAGTGCTCTGCCTTTCTGCAACTCTAACTGATGAATGACCTGTATTTGAAATAAAAAAAAACAGATTCCCACCCCTGAACACAAAGCGTCCTCTTGGGACCAAAAACAATCTCCCCATATCCACCCAGTTGTGGCTGCAGTTCTGTCCCCCAAAGAATGTAAACGCACATCTTGAAAAAACACACAATCTAGGTTACAGTTTAGGAAATGCACGACAAGACTACAATGTTTCATGAGGGATTGAATGCTATTCACATTCAAAGAGGCCACATGAAATTTATATGGAGCCAGAAGTCATAAAGACAGTGCAGGGATCTTTGTTTTACTTTACTTGAAGCTCTCATTACCCTTCCGCTTGTAGTGCCTTGAGTATTGTGATCAGTTTGAGCTGCTTATGTGTCCTGGGCAACAGACTGAGGGGACTCCTTACCTGGAATTGTGGCAGTGTCCAGGTCCATGGAATCGTCTATCAAAACAGTATACATATTCTGGGTTTCCAAAGGTGCCTCTGAAATATTTTTCTTTGGCTTGGCCCGCACTTCGGCAGGTTTCCCCTTTTTTCTTGAAACCAAAGTGAAATCTTCACCACCAGGAGGGGACTCAGAGGAAGGGGAAGGTGAAGAGTCAATAATGCGAGATATTACAGGAACAATCACATTCAGAGGGATTTCATGTACTGTATCCTGGGTACCTGGATCATGAGCTAAAGGATCCACAGGTATCTGCTTTGTTGTAACTTGAGTCTCTAACAAAAGAGGCGAGGGCAAGTTTCCCCCAGGAGGGATCCTGCCCCTGCTTCACAGCCAAACATATATAATGATCTTGGACCCCGAAATCTGCATCCTCCGGATTTTTTGCTGCCGAGGGGCAATCCTCAAACGTATGGCCTACGTCTTCACAGAGGTTGCATTTAGGCTGTTGGAAACAGTGAGCACTGGGATGTCCCATCTCCCCACAATGTGAGCATTTCAAAACATCACAGGAGGTGCTAATATGTTTAGAGGATCCACACTTGAAGCAGACTCTGGGCTACCCAGGGTAAAAAAGAAACCCTTAATCCCTCCCAATAAAGAAACAATTTGGTAAACGCAGTAAGTCATGTTCCGTATGGTGCAATTTAATGCGAAATTTCCAACCACCATTCCAAAACCCAGCAGCGTCCATAATAGGCATAGGATTTCCCTGTATATCACAACACTTCTCCAGCTAGTGTACAATGTCCACTATATTAACCCCTTCATTCCTGAAAAGGATTGTAATAACCCTAAAAGGTTGTTTGGTAAGGGGTAAAACAATGAAATCAGACCACAGGGGATTTGTTTTAAGATTAATATAACGACACCAAAAGGTCTCCAATAAAGCAGGAGTACGAAAACTGATATCGAAACTAAATTCCCCCTGCACATGAATCAAGGCATATACCTCCGAAGGTGAAAATCCCATACTTCTCTTAAGTAGGATTTTTCCTACATAAAATCTATCAGGGGGGTTTTCACGAGGGCCCACATATCTAAGGTGAATCGCATTCCTCCTTTTCGTCAGTTCCACAGGACGATGAAAATGACTAGCGTATGTTGGCTTCTCAGGTTCCCCAAGATTAGATCCTGATGTAGGGCCAGAAATGTCAACCACAATGGGGTTTATGTTATTTTCCACAGCTTGCTGACTCACCTGTACCTCAGGAGGGGCAAGGATAACTCCTGAAGGAGAAACACTAGGATCCACATCCCCCTTATTTACAGAAACAGGTAAAGTACTTATCTGAGCAGGCAACCGGCCGTCTGATGCAGGCATCTCAGAGTTGGGCCTCCAATGACCATCTGAAAGTGGAATCCATCCCGTGGCTAGTAAGGCCTTATCTGGAGACCATGATCCTTCTACTTCAGTGCTCCAGTCTCGCCTAAGCAGTGATTGAACTACTGTAGAGTTCACTCCCAGCCTCTCGTTGGCTGTAAAAAGCTTAGTAGAACCTTCAGACACTGCTGAGCCCGGTGAGTTTTCCGAGCACTTTCCTTTTCTGTCCTCCGCTTGTCGAAGCTGTTCAGTCATCAATTGCTCACTAACATGGAGCAACTCTGCTGCCAAACACTGCTGTTTTTGCTCCAAGCTGAGCTGATCACAGGATCCTTCCAACAAGGGACCGCTATCTTGGGTGATGTGCTGGCCACCCAAAGGGTGCATCCCAACCGCCTCTACAGCGGATCCCTCATCCTGAGATACCATTATAGGCTGCGGTTGATCCTGGGCTACCTCAGCCCTATCTATCCTTCCAGTTCCAAGACCAGCAGTGAAGTGAACCGTCTCACAGTACAAGGGTCCCCCTACTGGTAAGTAGGGTATTTCCCCGGTGTCCTGGCCAAATTTCCCCCATTCACTAAAAATACTACCAACAGCTTAATCTGGTTCAATTTCAGTCGCTTACCATCTGCATCCCCCCCCCCCTCCGGTCGCCCCTGAAAAAGGGACTTCTAGTTTCAGTGGGCCTACCAGGTCAATAAAATTCAATAAATAAATAATGATGAAAATATGGCCAGCAGGCATTAATGATGCTTGCACACTGTGTCTTCACCCACTCCATCACCAGATGACCTGTCTGTGGGCTGGATTCAGTCTTGTGGGGGGGAGGACAGCCCAACCCCTCCTTTCTCCACCAAGGAGGGAAATCGGTTGGGGTACTAGCCGAGCAGATAATCTTGGAGGAGAAAAGGTGGACAGTGGGGGAGAGTGGGGAAGGGCAGCCAAGAGCCAAGCCTGCCATGGTCATCGAGAATAAATAGAATATAGAAAAAAAAGAATGACCCAAACAAGAGTGGAGGTAGTGTAAGCACCACTTCAGGTTGTTTCTAGATTCCATTTCCTTCACTGACAGTAGCTTAGCAGTGGACAATGATGGTTTAAATAGTTTTTGTACTTTGGAAGCTTCTGAAAGTTCTGGTAAGGCTTGGATAACTATCAGAACCTTTTATGGCTTATCAGAACATTTTAGAACCTCAGAACCTTGTTGTGGTTCTTCCATCCCTAGAACTGACTACTGCAATGCACTCCATAGGGGCCTACCTGATTGTCAAGTGTTTCACCCTCAGCTAGTCCAGAATGCTGTAGTGAGGCTCCTGACTTCCATGCGAAAGTCAAATCATATAAGCCCCTTGCTCTGGGCTCTGGGCTGACAGACTATAAGGTGATACCTTGACTACAGTGCACTCACATTAGTATCGAAGGCCCTGTATGACCTGGGCCCCTAGCATTTCAATGAACTGCTTACCACCCTACACCCACACCAGAATTCTGTGGTCCATGGGCAGTGGATTTAGTGAGAGGCACTCTCTCATTTAAAATCGGCTGGAGATCGTGCTTTTGTGGTTGTAGTTCTTTCCCTATGGAACACGATTCCAGCTGAGGTACGTCTGTCTCACTTGATTACCCCCTTTAAACAGAACCTGAAGAAATACTTATTTCAACGCAGCTTTTAAACTTTTCTGTAGCTTTATATGTGTGATCATGCAAATGTTTCATATGTTCTGCAGCTGCATCGTGTTGTTATTCATAATACTGTACCCATTTCTCTACCTCAGCTCCCTTTTTTCTAGTTTTTATACATCTGTTATGTGTATTAAATTATGTAAAAGCACCCTGAGCCTTGGAAGGGTGCTTTGTACATCTAAAAGGCTACTACCACTACTACTGACCAGGCCAAAATATTACTCCTATGTGAATGTACTGTACCAATATGGCAGCATAGGAGTGACTGAAGTGATGGAGGAGAAAATGAAGTTACTCTTTTCCACTGGCCTTCTTAGTGTAGCAGATCCAGAACTGATGGTTTTTAGTTTTATTTTAATATTTTTTTTTTTTACCAGGAAGTGAACTACATGCAGCCCTTTTTCAGTCACGCCTGACATTTAACAATAAACAATTACACACACAATTAATAAATATAACAAATACAAAAAAAACAATTATTAAAAACAATTATATTGACATTTAGCACTCACAGTATACAGTTTCTTTAACAGATGCTTAAATTGCATTTCATTGTGTGCTGTTTTAAAAAGGCCTGCCAAATCATTTAAGATACTTGGGCTAAACCTAGAAAAAGATTTTTTACATAATGTTAGCTTTATGGGATTGATAGAAAAAAGCTCAGATGAATTACTCCTAGTGATGTAAGATCTTGAATACAGATTGAAGGAGGAAAGTAAAAATATCTGGTCCAGAGTTTTTAAATATTTGCGGTATAAGTTAACATGACTATTTTTACTACACTGTATATACGAACATACATAGACACATACGAAGGTGCCAGCTGAACAGACCAGACCCAAAATCTGCTCGATTGTGCAGCTAGCACCCTAGCAGGTAGCTGCTCCTCCCCAAACCTCCTTACCGCTCATTGTTCTCCTTCTCGCCCACCCATACCCACCCCTGTACCCCTGTCCCAAGCGTTCTTAAAGCCAGCCACATTTTTTCCATGATATCACCCCTTCTGGTAGTACGTTCCACCTCACAATTACACTCTCTGCGCAGTAATTCCTCATCTCCCTCCGGAATCTCCACCCCTCTATTCTTAGCCTATGCCCCCTAGTATCCCTCCCACTCCTTAGTTTCAGCACCCCCTCCACCCCTCCCTTTGTTAACACCCTTCAGGTACTTGAATGTCTCGGTCATGTCCCCCCTCTCCCACTTCTCTTCTAGTGCGTACATAATCAGTTCATTTAGCTTCATCTCATAATCCATTCTCTCCATCCCCTCAATCATCCTCATTGCCCGTTGCAGCACTCCTTCCAGCAGATTGATGTCCCAGCTCAGGTACAGCCTCCCAGAACTGCACACAGTACTCCAAGTGAGGCTTAACTAGTGCTCTGTAGAGGGGCAAAATCACCTCCTTGTGCGTGGATGTGAATCCACGTGCTATGCACCATAGCACCCTGTTTGCTTTCACTGCCGCTCTCCTGCATTGGACAGTATTGTTCATGCTTGTTGTTATGAATACCCCCAGTCCTTTTCCTCCTCAGTGCACCCCAGCTTGATCCCCTCTAGCCAGTATTCTCTCCTTGGATTCCTTGCTCCAAAATGCAACACCTTGCATTTTCTTTTGCATTGAACCCCAGCTGCCACCTCCCTGACAATTCTTCCAACTTTGTCAAGTCCCTCTGTTGTTGCACCACCCATCCCTCTTCATCATCTATCACTGCACCCATTTTGGTGTCATTGGCGAACAGGCTAATCCTGCTCACCACCCCTGCACAATGTCTGAGGTGAATAACTCAAACAGCACCTGGCCCAGCACCGAGTCCTGTGGCATTATTGGTTCTGGTTCTGATTTTCCCAGCCTGACCTGCCAAAACCAGAGTTCATCCCCATTAAGTAACTGTCACTATTAACAGAAGCTGATTCATTTAGTGATAGGTCAGAACTGAATCATAGTTGACTTGCTTTATTCTTTAATTGCATTTTCTTATCAATGCATTAAAGTAATAAACAATGCCTGTGTGTTTTCAAATAATTTTAGTACAGTATTTATCTCTGCAAATATTTGGTTAGACCTTTTTTTAACTTTTATATGATCAGCAAGAGAATGTTCATTTCATTTGGTTGGACTAGAAGTAGAAGCAATAGTTTTTCAGCAGCTGACCTAAGGCAAGTAACTTAGCCTCCAAATAGCCTGCACAGATATTCCAAATCAGATGTGAGTAGTTCCTATTAAACAGAATCACAGTCCCAACGCTGTGTTAATAGTTTCTAAAGCCCTGCAAAAAATAGTGGCAGACCAATCATCAGAATATCTTACCTCCCACAACCTACAATGTAAAGAGCAACACAGCTTCCATCCGGGTCATAGTACAACCACTGCTCTGGTTGAGTTCTCTATCTTCCTCCATGAAACACTCAACAAAGGCCACCTTGCAGGGACTGTCTACACTGACCTCTCCAAGGCCTTTGATACGGTCTGTCACCCACTCCTACTTGACACCCTTCAACAGCTAGGTCTCTCCCAAGGCCAGCTGGACTGGTTTACTAGCTACCTCTCTGCAAGGTACCAATGAATCAAAATAAACCACACACTCTACAGCAACCACCCAGCCTGCTCCGGGGTTCCACAGGGCTCCATCCTGGGCCCTCTTCTTTTTAGTCTCTACATAAAAGCACTACCAGTCACCTGCCTTAGCAAGGTCCTTCTTTGTGCAGATGATGCTGCTGTCCTGTCCGCACACCCTGACCCCTCCTCTCTTCAGACCTCCCTGCAGCACTCGTTTAGCCAAACTGAAAATTGGTTTAGCAACCACAGGCTAGTCATTAACATTAAAAAACTATAGCAATGTTATTTGCTCACCATCAAAACAAGTCTAAAAACGCACCCCTCCATATACTATCCAGCTCACTTTTCCACCTAGAGCAAGTTAACAGCTACAAATACCTGGGCATCACTTTCAATTCCACCCTCACTATTCACTCTCATATCAACCTGCTCACCTCAGCAACTAACATGCATACAGGTCTCCTCCACCACCATAAGGACTGCTCTCCTCCTGAGGCCCTCAGACTGGCTATCACCTCCTCTGTTTTGTCACTGATAGATTATGGCCTCCCAGTCTATGCTGCAGCTGATGCCACCGCCCTCAGCAGAATCCAAGTGGCCCTAAACAAGGCCTGCAGGCTCCTCACTGGTGCAGACAGATGGACCCACACTTGCACACTATACTCCCTGGCCAACATACTCCATCTAGAAGAAAGAATTCACTATCAGACCTGCCTCCTAGCAAAGAAAATACTTCTAGGCCCCCCCCCCGGGGTCTCCTCCTCCTTTCTCCTGGCATCTCCCGCTGCCTCTACTCGGAGCACCCTCAGGACTGCTCTCGAAGTACTGAGGGTGCAGACCTCACTAACCCAGAGATCCTTTTATTACAGAGCACCTCACGGGTTCAGTGCCCCCCACCCCTGATCTCCTCACTCTCAAAAATAGGTCCTTTTAAGATAGCTCTTAAAAGCCACATTTTCTCCACCCGCAGCTGCATGAGCATGCAACCGGTACTGTCCTAGTCCTCCAGTGCCCTTTCTCCCTCTCGAGGTCCTTAACTAGACCCCTGATGACAATAGCCTCCTCCCGGCTGCACTGCCTTAATTCTGTATTTCTGCATTTGTCTTTAACTGAACTTAGCTACTACCCTGTAAAGGACCTCCTTACTATTATTGTATCTGCTTTATGACTAGGGACTGTATTACCCTGTGTTTCTGTGATGTCTGTACTGCCGACTGCAAAGACTGAATCCTAACACCATTACCCATCTGATTTGTTCTAAAACCTATGTACTCTGCCTGTTATGTTTTACTGCACTCTGTATGTCTATGCCTGTGAATCTGTTTTTTATCCAATGTGGAGCCTTTGGAAATGAGTCTCTGACTCAAAGGTTTATAATTCCGAATAAATAAATAAAAATAAATAGTGAGTGAAACCGTTCCAACGGAAATATCCCCTTTAACCAAATGCCACAATTATCAGTGTCCCTATTAAGTGAATTCTACTGCACTAGCATAGAGAAGGGAGACAGACTCTTGCTTTGGGCTGTTATCTGGGCCATAACGTGTTAATAAATACTGAATAAAACACTCTAGAGTGGCATTTGGTGGTGGATATTAAACTTAAGTTAGTGAATTTAGATGAAGGCTGTTATTTTTGTCATACTTAGGGTCACCATCTTTGGATGAAGTAAAAACCAGATGCTAAACCACACCCCAAACTCTTCCTCTGGCTGCACCCCTCTTTTATGACTGACGAGTACATTGTTACTTCTCCAAAGCCATTTGTAATGTCAGAATAGACATTAATAGTGATAGGAAATCATTTTTATACTGTTATTTATTTTATTTATTTATTTTTAATCTTTGACAACCAGGTTAACTCCCATAGGCTGCATAGTCCATTTTACAGGAGCGACCCAGGAGCACAGGATGTTTAAGTAACTTGCTCAGGGTCACACGGTATGCAAGTGGAGGCTGTGGGAATCAAACTCAGGTCTGCTGGATGTGTCACGCTCATTCACAGTTAATTGCTCAAACCTCTATTAAACACTCTCCCATTTTCCTTTCCACGTCAGCCATCTATTCTGATATGCTTTGACCAATTTTTGATAACTTAATTATTGATGCTTGTAGTACCTTCAATACTGCATTTTGTTAGAGAATGGAGACAGACTCTTGCTTTGGCTTTGCTATGTGTGCCACAACGTGTTAATAAATACTGAATAAAACACTCTAGAGTGGCATTTGGTGGTGGCTATTAAACATAGGTTAGTGAATTTAGACAAAGGCTGTTGTTTTTGTCATACTTCTTTCTGGTCCCATTTCAGAGAATCATGTTTGATTCTCTAATGTGTGCAATTTTCATTTGTGTCTTTCATTTTCCCAGCCCAGGTCTTCCATATATAATGGGGAGGGGTGGCAGTTGACTGATTCCCTTCCCACAAGACATTTTTCCATGCTAGTGGTTGCTGCTCATCTGGTTCACTCAGTGCAACTACCCAGCCCTGTCACTGGCCAGATCTGGAGCAGCAAGGTTGGTGTATAGTGTGGGGAAAATAACTCACACAGCCTCCTCTGTATCCAAGCCACTTATACCACCAGTCTGTCCACAGGGTCGCACTGCTGCAGCAATTCATGCTGTGCATGTGTGCTGCAACCATGCCATGCATGTGGACTGTTGGCACAATTTGCATGTTGTTTACTTTGGTCACAGACAACACAGCCAACATTGTTAAATCAGTGAGCATTTGGCATTATGAGGGCATCAATTGGTCTGAACACATCTTTAAACTGGAGGTCAAAAGTGCCCCACATCACAGTGCTGAGTTTGGCAACACTGCAATTGCAGTGTACAGTACATCATCTTCAGTTCTTTCACTGCTCTCTTAGGGCCATCACCTGACTGGGAGAAAGCCAAGACTGCCTTGGTCTTGCCCAGCACAGATTGCTCCAGGACCCTGAAATATGCATGTGGAAAACCACTTACATTCTGCTGTCATACATGGAGCAGAATAGGGTCTGTAATTGTGTGAGATGACATTGGGGTTGTACATTGTCAGGGCACTGCTATCAAGCCACCATGATTGGCTGGTCATGGTCTTACTGACCATAGATAAGGTGCTGGCTGAATTTAAAAAAACTGTGTTGTCTCATGTCTGTCCCTACACAATATCTTTGAAACAATGAAGAACTCTTTTTCATGTACAAGATACTGTGCCTAGCTATGGAGTACAACAAGGGAAATGGTTATAATCAACTGCTGTGTGTGGAGCTCAGCAGTACCATTCAGAAACTGGAGGAAACATTTGCAGAGAACCTGAAAAAGGGAAAAAGGCAAGTTATAATGCCTAATTGTTTTTTTGGTGAGGCAAGGGACAAGAAACTTACTAGATAACTACATTTGCCAGCACTGATGTGAATGGGACACAGCCCAGCTTGTGCCTCCTTGCTTAAAGGAGTTCTACTTAGTAAAAGTGAAGCCCTGACCGCTTCACAGATTGGGGCATCACTGTTCAAATCCCCCTGCAGTCACCCTGCAAAATGTATTGATAAATTACCTGCCCCTTCGTAAAATTTGGGGAAGCCCCCAGTGCAGCCTGCATTTTTAAGCATGGTGCCAACGTCCGCTCCCGTTCTCGCTAGTATTAACATGAGATGATGACACGTCATTGCTTCAGCCTTATTGGTAGACCTATGTACAGAAGCATTATTAATAGTAAATAACAAATGCAGATCATTATTTTTACACCAGGTGTCTAAAGGCATGCACATGGCTGGATGGATTTGAACAGTGAAACTCCAATCTGTGAAGTAGTCAAGGTTTCACTTTACCAAGTAGTTCTCCTTTAAAGAACAATGCAAGAGGACACAGTGGCAGCCTTTATTCACATAGAAACTACTGAATTGTTACTTTTCTGAAGCACTTAAGCATTTTCAGCAGATTTACTGTTTTACCAGTCGCTGAAAATTCATTCATCTTCTTATGTTGGCACAACTGGCAATTTAGTACATCAGTTGCTCCAGTCCATGTCCCTACTAGTGTTCCTCAGAGGGGAGGTTTACTGTGGCTCTTGATATTGTGAAGTCTCATTCACAGGACTCTCTTATAATATAGGTGTTACATCTACAGTAAATGAGGTTATCCCAGTATGGAAAACAGATGATTGTAAACCAAGACATTTTACTGGCCAAATCTGATCATATGACTGAGTGTTGTGAGTCAGTCTGCCTTTGTAGTTAGAAAGCAGAGCTGTAAACCTGGTAACCAAGGCATGGATCCTACAACTGCCACATAGATAAGCGGGCAAGTTTTATTTTCTGAGAGCCCTGTTTAAAAGACTTTGCCTGTGGTTCAGAGGGGCAGAGGGCAACATACGCCACTCCCCCTGCCATGCAGTTACAACTGCATATATCCAAGCGTCCCTGAGACACTTGGGATTTTTTTGGTTCCTGCCTGCACTATGGCAATCTGTTCATTCTATTCCCCTGGTACCTGTGCTGCCACATGGTCAGATGCCTCTGTGCATCCCTTCTCTGCTTCCTTATACAGCCTGTGTGTGTGGTTTCCCACTGCTCCAGTCCACTTTTTGCTGGCCTTTGGATTTTGGTCAGGTTTGCAAAGCAGTCCCATACTGTACACTTCTGCTGGCTTCCACTTCCCTGTGCTCTAAGCGTCCATGTCTTACTATTTTTTATTTATATTCATAGTCACATTATATTCATATTATGCCCCCTCTCCGACAATCCTTGTTCTGGAGGAGCTCCAGCCCCTTCCTCCAGATGTCTACCGGCCAACACCGACCTTCTTCTTCCAGGGCTTGCCCCCCTTCCGGCAGGGTCAGTGGGGGTACCCCAGGCCCCCACCAGAGACCGGATCCAGTTCAGGTCGGTGCCACAGCTGGTTGGGGAGTGGGATCTGTAAGCTCCTCCTTCATCCAGCTGACAGAGAATCCTGTTTTTCATTTTTCCTTTTGGAGGCGGGGCTTGCAATGATGCCAATGATGGTGCAGGGCACGTACCCGGGCACATCCTGTCAGGCATCTGCCCCCACTCTCCCCACTATCAACAGCACTGGTGTGCCGGCCTCCAGCTTCTGCTAGGTGCCAGGCAAGTGCCGACCACTGCTCACCCCCCTTCCCAGAGAAGGAGAGCTATCCCTGGGGCATTCGATCCTTCTCCTCCCCAGTTGACCCCCAGCTACCCTCTTGCACCACGAACACAAGTCGCCGGTGTGGCAGGAGGTAAGGCATGATGCCTTAGCCATCCACGCCACAGGGACAGCTCTCATGTCTTACCATTTCTTTGGGCTTCATGCTTCATCCTTTCTGGGCTGTCTCCGGTTCCTCTGCCAGATTTCACTGTGGCTCACTCCTGAGTCCAAGTACCCTCCACATTACTCTTCACTTTGTTCAGTGCAGAACATCTGCTGTTCCCAGCTGCTAAGCCTTATTCAAACATTGCATGACTGTTGTTTTCCTTCAGCCTGCAGACAGCAGCATACTGATCTCCAGTCTGCAGTGTAACCAGCAATGCTTCCTGTTCTCTTCAGCAGTTTTTCATTTTCAGTCTCAGCCAGCAGTCCTACTACAATTGCAACCAGTAACTATCTCCACTCCTTCCCTCATGGAATTGGTTGGTGTGTGTCTGCCATTCTTTTTAAATACAGTATATATTTCAGTTCAGGAAAGCATAATTCAGCCTTACTTTATTTCAGCCAGCATGCTCAGTTCAGTCTTGCCTTTGTTTCATTCATACCTTGTTCTTTTTGACCATCAGACTTCACCATCAGTCTCCCACTACTCTACTGCACTCGGACGTATGTCAGCCATGACCATAGTATGACTTCCAGGGCTCCCTGCCTGCTAAGCTTATGGTCTCACTCCAGCTTCTGAACTCTGCATCTTGAGGGTGGGTCTCTTGACTTGGATGGGATCCTTGTCTTTCTGCCCTTTAGGAGAGAATGTCCTACACTCTGGGGAAACTTTAACTGTGCAGACTGACTTGGCAGCACCTCTTGATGTAGCATTTAAGACTTCAGCTACCAGAGGGTGGGGCCTCAAAGTCCTTGGGGGCCTTTTTTTAGATGTGTAGACCACGTCAGAAGCACCTTTGAAAGCTATCCTTCCCTATGGCTGCCTAAGGTTCATCTGGTTTCTGCCTACTTCTCTTCCTCTGCCCGTCATGGGTGAAGATCATACAACTACTCAAAATCGTAAGTGCTCAACTTCTATACCTTGACCCTCAAGTGTTAGGCTTCCTCTCTAGGCCTCCCGCTGGTTGGAGGCCAGGTGAGTGCCTTTCCGTGGTCACTGCTCTCATCCTACCCATTTGAGGGGGTCGGCCTCCTTTGCAGGAAACCTCTTTTAGCTGTTGAGATTGGTTCAAGACACCCTCATGGCATTCTAATTAGAGGGATGGAGTTAGAGACCTTCCTCTAAAATATTTACACTAAATTGTGTTTTAGTATTTACAGTAAATTGGGTTTCTAAATTGTAGTAGCTGAACCATCACCAATTTTAACCCATGCCTGAATGGAAGGCAGCCAAAGCCTTTGATTCCCAAAGGGATCCTTCTTTATAGTTTTTTTCACTCTTCTCTATGCAGAAGGTCATAAAAGTTATGTAGTTTTCACAGGAGTTAGGTGGTGGCTATCCAGGTCTGGGTCTCAGCCTGGCTACATCTCATCTCTTCTCTCCTTGGGAAGGATATGCTTGTCTGTTTTCCACTGTATTGTGGATCTTATTCCTTAAGGTGCCTTTGGTCCTGGGACCCCTGTCCCTGTGACACCTCGAGTGGTTGGAACCCTTCGTCAGGGTTCTGATTAACTGTGACACCCCAACAGTGTAATTGTAACAAGGACAGAGAGAGCATAAGACAAAGTCACAGCTGCACAAGAATAACACACTGCTCAGTCCCAATCAATCTTACATGTGAAAAATGACAGCTGTACTGCTCATAAGGAGGTGTGGTAAAATGGCAATGTTGAAAATCTGGAGTGCAAATATTAAAAATGTGCTAACTTACGAGCATACATAGGAACTGCGCAATGCACGCTTGTAAAACAGTCATTTTTAGGAATTTTTCACCAGATTTTCAACATAGCCATTTTAAGACCTCTGCTCACGAACAGTGTCACTGTGATTTTCTTAATGTGTCCCATACATTGATTTTGAACACCGACTGCACCATTGTGCGCTACATGGGCAGAAACACATTTTGGGTGAGATGTGAAAAATGACAACTGTACTGCTCAAAAGGAGGTGTGGTAAAATGGTAATGTTGAAAATATTGAAAATTTGCGAACTCATGAGCGTGCGTAGGAACTGCACAACGCACGCTCGTAAAACAGTCATTTTTAGGAATTTTTCACCAAATTTACAACATAGACTTTTTGAGAGCCCACTTTATGAACACTGGCAGTGTCATTTCGTTAATCGGTCCCGAAAGGTGATTTCATGCAGTGACCGCGAAATCACCCTTCAGGCCCGATTAACGCCATGACAGTAATAATTCATGAGGAGGGGTCCCAAAAACCCCATGTTGAAAATTTGGGGCCAAAATTCCCAAAAATGCCTGAGATATGCAACAAAGTTGAAAAAACCCTATCTATCCCATTATACAGCTTACCGGCATTTCCTCAGTTCGCGGTTGGCTTTGAAGAGTGCAGACGTGTTCCTGGTCCACCAAGATCATCGCACCGAGCTCGGAGGTAAGTATGGGGTGAGGGGTGTGGGGAGGCAGAGTGCGCAGTGGGTGGGTATGGGTTGCGGGAGGGGCAGGAAAAGCGCCGAGGACAGTTTTGTATTTACAGTTTTTTGTGGCAATAAGACAGCTGGAAGGCTGTTGGGGGGCTGGAGCCGACGGGGATTGGGCACCCCTCGGCCATAAACAATTTGCCATGCTGGGGTGGGCTCCCAGCGTGGCACCTGGATGCTTTTGGGGGTGGAGCCGACGGGAGATTGGGCACCTACCGGCTGTACAGTGTGGGGGAAGGCGCATGAGCATGCAGTGTGCGTGCGTGAGCATGTGTGTGGAGGGGGAGCTCTGCTCACTGAAGCGGAGCTCTCCCTTTCAACTGTACGACCACAGCATTTTCAACTGCTGTCATAGACAGCTGCAGCAATGATTGGGGAACTGGGACAGCGCCTGCAAACACACTGACTGCATTGGAAGACGGGTGCCACACCTCCGAAAACTCAGATGATGGCACTATGTTTCTTGCACATGCGTGCAAGCAACATAAAAACTAGGAAGCTTGGAGGTGGAAAGCAAGGTGGTATGCTTGGGTTTACCTATAACACTGTGACATCCCCGACAGCAACATCCCAGACAGCGACAGACACTATGATGAGTGTTGGCATTGTACTGTTGGGGATGCCTGTGTGTTTTCTCCTGGAGGTTGCGCATCCCAACCCCCCCCATGTGGGGGGGGCTCTGCCCCCCTACATCCTTGATCGCTATTTATACAACTTCAAGTTGGAGTTGTCTCAGGGAGGTAGCGAATCAGCAGGAGATGTACCACCAGTGACTGTGGGGACCATCACAGTGACCAACACTTTTCTGTGGATTCTGTTGCTATAATGATATTTGAGGTGGTGGTGTCGACATGTGTTCGGCATACCATACACTTGGTATGTAATTGGCTGATGGATAGGTAAAAGAGGGTGGTTCTTTTGGTACTCACTCAGGGGAAGGGAGAGTGACCAGTGGGATTCCTTTGGGCTCAATGCTAGGTCCAGTCCTCTTTAATGCCTTTATAAATGACATTGCAGAAGAACTGAAAGGGAAGGTGTTCATCTTTGCAGATGACACCAAGATCTGCAATAGCATGGATGCTCCAGAGGGTGTGGAAAGAATTAACATAGATCAGAAAGCATTTGAGGAATGGTCAAGGGCGGTCAGTGGCAGATTCATGCATTGGGACATGTGCACACACCACCCTCTTGGTTAAGCAGGGCATGCACCACCCCTGTGATTAGCTGTGAACTGCTCACTTTAAAATTGAAGCTGGTATGTGCCTTCTAATCTTACCCCATGTAATTTAAAGACAAGCAACAGACACTTACACTGGGGTAGACACATACCAGCTGCATGTTGTAAAACTAGCAAGGGGTCTGCACTGGTGATTGTCGGTCTGGTGATGGATGTGATGGAGCAGGGAGCAGGACTGGTCCAGCACCAGATCTGAAAGGGGGCAGAGGCGGCCTTGGTGGTGTTCCTCCTGGAGCAACAAGAAGGTAATTGGATGCCAGCTGGTGGGTGTGTGGGAAGGGGGGATGTGTATGCTTTATGAACATAAATAAAGTGGGACATTTCAGTCCAGTTTCTTTTTGTTTACCATTTCTGAGCCCAGAGTCAGCAGGGCGGATGACAGCACTGCAGTATGCAATTCTGGCACAGAATCATATCAATCAAAGGAACCTGAGTAGAAAATTGCACTGAAAATGGTGAGTTTCAGCTAAGGGTGTCTCCGGTTGCTATATCAACGCTGTATAACCTCTGAAGTGAATGAAGGGGAGAGAGGGGGCTGGGGCTCCAGAAAGGGAGAAAGAGAGTGATCGGGGTTTCTGGTCAGGGAGAGAGGAAGCTGGACAGAGATGGAATGCACAACATCAGTGTAAAGCTGTTTTTGAAAACCTGCTCAGTCAGAGAAGCCATGCATTGTAGTAGAGGCCCTGGTTATCCCCATCAGAAAACAATCCACAATCAAGTCAGAGGGAGCATACTAGAGGCCGGTGCTCTCTGGAGGGTTACTACCCCAGTTCAGACAGATTCCAAAGCAAAGGGCACTTGCAGGCAAATAATTTATCAATCAAATATTGTTGTTTATTTTGAGATCTCTCAGAGCACAAAATAAATGACAATATTTGATTGATAACTTCTTTGCCTGAGAGTGCACTTTGCTTTGGAATATATCCCCATCAGAATATAATTTTAATGCTCTACTTGGAATACATAAATGCCAAAGTAGTCCAAATGCTGAGTTTTAAAAGAGAATACTAGCTGTAAAGGGCCTACCCAGAATTTTTTAAGGGTTGTCCTTATCCACCCCCCGACTATGTAACGTTGCCCTTAACTAGTCTAAGCTTGACATGCTTACAGATTCATTTATAGTATGTGTTTACATTAGGGGGGGTATTTTGTTCCCAGAGGAGATTACTGCTCAAAATGTCTGCACACAAAAACACAGTTTTATCCAGTCTTCATTCAAATATAGCCTTGCAGCCTACAAGAGGCAGTCTGTGTTGGAGCTGATCCCCTCTGGGTGCTAATTGCAGGGGTTGTTCCAGCAAGCCGTGCCTGCTGAAAAGAGAAAGCAGACTAAACTTGGTCACTTCAGCTTAGTTTATGTATGTGCAGACATCAGATTAATTGCACTTGCTGTCTACTTTGCAGCAGTGGTGGAAGTCAAACCAGAATTACTGAGGGACACCACCTCCTTCATTCTAGAACAGAAAATGACTTGGATGAGGGGTCAAGGCATTTCTCCATGAACAGTGTCCCCATGAACTATTTAAAAATATTACTCTTTATTTGATGCATATTTAGTTATGCATTTTACACAGCAATGATATTTTTCATTATTTTTGTCCTTGAATCAAGAATGAACCTGCCTTTTCCCCTCCTCTCATATCTCTCAGCCCTTTGTCACTGAAATGAGGGACACAGTCACACAAAATGAGGGACAATGTGGTACACCAACACCGGCACTCAGAATGTGGTACACACTGTATCATCAAACATGCAAATGCAAGCTCAAAACAGTGTGGAAACTAGTGCTTTTATTTTCTCAAAGTTTAATTGTGCTTTAGCATCACAGAATGTCAAAATGTTCTGTTATTAAGTCTTAAGATAATAGCATCTCCTATATCATGCCTGTACTTTACAACATGGGATGGATGTGGGCAGAGCACGTCTGTGGGGTAAATCAGGGATATCACGCATAATGAGGAAACTGGTAGGAATGCCTCCTCTGTTTACACTTCTTGTATCTGATGGTTGTCCTCCTCAGGCTTGCCTGTCCTTGGTGAACTCCTAGTCCCAAACATGAAGCCAGACCATAATGACCGATGTATGGCCCTGAAGCTTGCAGGCTCCAAGAATACTTGGAGAATATCATCCTAAAACTGGCATGGTAATTTCCAGATGTATTTTTTATATAGCCCCTTCTGAGCAGGCTCATTCTTGTCATGCTGTTGTCATACCTGGAAGGGCTGACATCATGATGGTACCCTCAAGGTCAGGCTGCACTCTTCCCCTACCCACGGAGATGCTGCTGTAACAGAACAAAACATCCCCCTTCTCCACCGCAGTCTCAGAGCACTACTTCAGTGGCATTCCCAACATCCCTCTGACCCAGGGTGAAATGATTTGCCACATGGTAGTACAATAGCCTACACACAGCTAAGGATGAGACGGTGCCTAAGTTACAGTCATTGGACCAGCTGAAAACTATCCGGTTTGACTCTGGTAAGGTGGTTCTAAGTTTTCTTCCTTCCCTTTGGCTGTTTGACACTTTAATGGCATGATATACAATATTTTAAAGAGATTACAGACTAAGCTGCTTTTGCTAGCTTGTGCAAGCCACACGACATGGGATTACACACTAAGTTGCTTCTGCAAACTTGTGCAAGCCACACAACATGCAACAGCCTATCAGGAATGTTAAAAAATCTTGACCTCTTCATGCTGCTGTATGTTGGTACCATCTGTAGCCTCTGTCTTGGCTTAGAAAGAAGATTGTGTGTGTGTGTGTGTGTGTGTGTGTGTGTGTGTGTGTGTGCATGTCAGAGTGCATGCCCACAAGCACTGTGAGACACAGCTCTTCATTTCATTTGAAAATGTGTTTTTTGTTTAAAAAAGCTTCAAAATTGTCAAAAGACTCATTTGTCATAGTTTCTGTTGGCTAGTTAACAGCAGTTAACTATAGTTTGTGTGTGGTGTAGGCCACTGATTTCTGCACTGCTGCAGAGAGGAGCACAGCCTCTGCAGTGTATGCTTGCTGCAGCCTGCAGCAAGTCAGGAACTTAGAGTCAGCATAGCAGGGGACAGTGAAAGAGTACCTGCATCTACGAAACCACATCTCTGGTGTGCATTGCTATCTGGACTGAAGGAAATTTGCTTAACTAAAAGCTGGAACTTCCGCCTTGAAAACATCACAGTGTATATATTTTTTCTGAATACCTGTTATCTCTTCACTGGAGGCAAGCAAACTCCTTGCTCGGAAGTGTGATTGAATTTGTTTTGACACTGTGGATTTGGGGTCATAACCCCTTCTCGCACCCTGCCTGGGACTGTGAGCGCAGCACCTTCTGTCTGATGGACAGTGAAATGGGTGATGGGATTTTTGAAAGTTTTATTTTACATGTATTTTCTTAATGACTGCTGTTGTTGTAGAGCACAGAACCAGTCATTTTAAATTTTGACCTATGTGTCAGTCAGTAAGGTGACAGTCAGTCAATAAATTTAACAGGGAGAGAAAGTGAAGCACTGTAGTAGGCTGCTGTGAAACTTTACTTTGAGTTGTAATTTTGGTGTTGTTATACCTGCTTTAATATTTCTCAAGTGTACTGGATGCAGCTGCAAATGAGACCTGTCTTCAACTTGCTTTCTAATAATTGACAGGTATAGACTTTGGTTCGATGTGCTGTAGCAACCAGCCACACCCCTTATCTGACCTGTTTAAACTCTGTCCTAACTGCTTCACTCTAAAGCATTTTTTTCTTTGCCCCACCATCCTCCCCTCCTCCCCCAATGGCTTGCCTCTCTCCTCAGGGATTCCTTCCTAAGATACCTTTAGCCTAAGGGAATCCTTCCTGCTGCACCTCTAAGGGTGGAACCCTTCTCCAGGGTTACTTGCCTTCAGCATCCCTACAGGGTGGCATTCCCTGAGGAATGAAAGGCAAATGGCATCCAAGGTTTATTCAGCAAGTTGCACAAGCACAACACTTCCTGTTGCCACAGCTTCCATGGGTAGCTCACTCACTTCCCCGACTACACCCCATAAAGGAATGTGTATGTGTATTAGGTTAAGTGGGAATCAGTTAAGCTGGCCTGCTTGTGCTCTTGAGCTTTAATACCTATGTTTGTTAATCCTGCCTCCCACCCCTCTCTACTACACCTTCCCCTCCCCACCCCTATACTTTGCTATGCCTTATCCCTCTTTTTACTTATACATAGACTCCCTTGTTTGTCTCCTATTGTAACTGTTGCTGATAGAACTGTATGTTTATGAATACCCTTACTTATCGTAATGCCTAACTGATGTATGGTTTATGGAATCCTGTATTTTTTGTTGCTCTTCTATTTGCTAATCCAATGCACTATTGTAACCTTTATCTTGTTTTGTTTTTGTTTTGTTTTTGTCAATTGTTCCATGCTTTGTTCTTTGTTACATTAGTTCCTGTGCCACAGTAGGCCTGGGTCGTGCCTGAAAATGGTCCCTGGGATCAGCGCACTTACCCGGTTACCAAAGTCATAAATAAATAAATACTAAACCAAGTTGTGTAAGCACATTGGAATAAACTGAACATTGAATGAAGACTGACAGTACCTGTCAGTGGGGACATTTCAGGGACCCTGGGTGTGGTCTCACTTTCACATGTCTCCTTCTCACCTTGTGTCACACTATATGTGGTCATCTGAGTTTCAATGTATGCATTATTGTAATGTCAGCATAGTTTGTGGCATCATGCTGTGTTCTGCTGCAACCTCAGGGTCATAGTATCATCTGTTGTATTGTGTAGAAAACATGAAGAAAACAAGGGAGGAGAAAGAGATGCTGGAGGAGGAAGGTTGATGGGTGTAAGATTGGCACACATGTTGAAAAAAATTGTTCTGGACTCTAGTAATGGAAGATAGGGGGGTGTCCAAGCCAACTGGCACAGCAGCATATGAGTTCCTTTTTCCCATCTCAGTTCAGGGCGTAAAAAGAAAAATTCCAGCCATGAGAATGTACTATGATTTTCTGGGCGCTAAAGTGCATCACAGCAGTTGTCATGGTTGTAGACTCTCGCACATACGTCTCAACCTGTTGTCACTGACATGGAGATTAAAGCTCAGAACACTGCAGAATCTTCTGAACAGTTACAATTTATTTTTATGTAGCATCTTAGAATGGTATGTAGTTCTGCTTTAATACCTGCATGTAGAGTACCATCTCTGTGTTGGGTGTATTTTTTCCATGAGAGACAACATCATTTTGATGGGTAAAATGAGGGATGTCCCACATAATGAGGAACAGTTGCGATGTACTGTATGCTCTTGCAGCCAAGCAGCTAGCAGCAACAGCTTACTATATATTTATTTGGGTAGCACATCTCATTTCAGGGCATCATAAGAAAAATTCCAGCAATGAGAATTTACTGTGATTTGTCAGGCACTAAAGTGCTTCACAACAGTTCCCTTTACAGTCATGATGTTGCAGTGCACAGGCCCAATGGGAACACAAGGTGCAGCAAACCAAACCAAACTTTCAGAAAGAACTAGAAAGCAAGGTAAGGGAAGGGGAAAATAGGATGGAGAAAGTGCTGCCATCCAGGCAGCAAAGAGAAGAGTATCTGAAGGATGCTTGTGGACATGTACACTTAAATAGCACTCAGAGGGGACTGGGGGGTGAGGAGGCCTGCATTACCTACTGCCCCACCAAATCTCAGGCTTGCAGCCTTGCATTTCAGAGAAATTGTGGTCCTATACATAAGAGGCTATGCACTGGACCTTGTTTTCTCAGTGGGGTGGGAGATTAATAGTATCTCATTGTATTTTTTTGTTTGATTTGAGCGCTGCACCACACTGTTCGGTGTTGGGTCTTTTAAAATACCATGCAAGTGTACACAGCAAGTTCTTTAAAATGCCACCTCTGACTGTGGAGATTGTTCACTACCATGCAAAATGGGACCTGGATCTTGGGAGAGTTCTAACTTCTTTTGGTCACCTTGAGCCTGAACGAAACCCCTGCCAGGTAATGTAGGGCAGCAGTGTAAGCCTAATATCCTGACACCAGTTTGTCCTTGCCCAATTACTTCAATCCAACACACTTTGCTTCCTGAAGTGCTTCAGTGATTAAAGTTCTGAGGCAGAAGAATAATGCACAAGTGGTGGAGATCGTGGGTGCATGCTGACAGACTTGTCTTGGAGGCTCATTATATTTCTGCCATAAGGCAATCAGGTCAGCAAGGAAAAACTGATAGTGTTGTAGAATAACCATCTGTCTGCATTTTTTCACACAGTGCACAGTCTTTTACACCCTATCTATAGTGTAAGGAGTGCAGCCCCCTTAGAAAGGTGCAACCAATTTAATAAGTTGTTGAAGGCCCAGATTATCAGTATTGAGGATCACATCTCCGCTGCTGCAAAAACTACCGGTGGTGAGAGTAGAACCAGGGGGAATATAGGCATGGTCAAACACTGGGATATGTTCTGCCAACTGGATGAAAAAGAGGTCTTCAGGGTAATTGCTAGTCTATTCTGCACCAGTTCTAAACTGGTCCCTGGTTGAACTCAGCTGTTCAAGGCTAAGTGGTTCTCATTGTAGCCAGTCTTTGGAAGATCGTCAATGCCTCTTTGCATGACGGTCTTGTACAACTGCCCCTGAAAGTGATGGAGGGGAGAATCTTGCTCAGGAAGATGTCTTTAGATCCTGATGACGTTGGAAATTAACATTCTGTGCCCAACCTCACATTTTTTGTGAAGGTTGTTGAGAAAGTAGTATTGGCTCAGCTGATAGATCACCTTGAGTATAATGACATCTGAGCCATTTCAGTCTAGTTTCTATAGATTACATCAAACACCCCATAGTTAAAAAAAAAAAAATGGCAGTTCCTCCCCCCACCTGATCACCCACCCAACCAGTCCAAGACATCCTGCCCTGGTTTCCAACTCCAGTGTAACCCCCCCCCAACCCCCATCCCCATGCCCCACTGTATAGTAAAAAAAAAAATTTCTCCCTAGTGGTGTAGTGAACCCCCCCCTTTGTAAGCAGACGCTCATTTATTGATAGAACAGTGGTCTGATGGTCATGGATGAGAGAGGAGGGCTGTGCTGGTTGTCTGCTTGGGTTTGGGATGGAGCAGTGCAGCAGGTTGGTGGAACATTGCTTGCAGGGGTGGGGGGTGCACTAGATCACCAGGGAATAACATTTTAATTCACAGATTGGGGATAGAGAGGGGGGTCACTAGACCACCAGGGAGAACTTTTTTTGTAACTATATGGTTGGGATCAGAATGGGGGCTTTACACTGGAGTTGGACACCAGGGCAGGATGTCCTGGACTAGTTGGGTGGGTGATTGGGTGGGGGAGGGACTGCTAGCTACCAGGGATTACAGGGATTTTTTCAAAATGGGATGGGTGATCAGGTGGGGGATGGACCACTAGCCACCAGGGATGTCAGGGATATTTTTTTAAATATAGAGTGGATGATTGGGTGGGGGGGAGAGACTGCTAGCCACCAGGGAATTCATTTTTGTATTGGGCACTCGGGCAGCGATGCAGGGCAGGTGGACTTTCTGTGAAAGTTCTAAAATGGATTTCTGAGCTTTCGGATTAACAAAAGTCTGACTTTTGCTTCAATTCCGCCAGCGAAAGTGTTTTTTTTTTTACACACCTCTACTCCCTATCTTTGATGTGGTTCACTTGCAGGCTACAAGGGACGTTTGCAGTCTGGGAGTAGCTCTTGATGGATAGCTTACATTTGTGCCAGCTGTCTGGTAGTCAAAGTCTGCTTTTATCACCTAAAAAGTACTGCCAGACTGTGCCCCTTTCTTGACACTGTGGATCTCCATACTTTATTACAGGCCTTTTTCTCCTCTTGACTTGACTAAGGATGGGACAATCAGCTTAGATAAGTTCAGAACCACCCAGAACCTATGCCAAGTTTTGTAAAGAAAACATAATCAGGACCTTTTTTGGGGAGTTCTGATAATTTTGAAACATTCATTTTGTACATTAATATACTCCCACAGCAGGGCTGTATCTAGTAAGATGGGCAATGGTGGTGGTAGAAAAACCCAAAGGGGCTCAGTGGTGTGAAGGGCTAAGGCTTTGAGCACCTTACCTCCTGCCATGCTAGTGACCCCATTAGGGAACAAACACAGGTTGCCGGGGGTTAGATGGGGGAGGCTGGGAGAGGATTGAGCGGAGTCTAGCAGCTCTTCTCTCCCAAATTGGGGTGGTGTGCCATCTTGGCTCTTGGCTGCCACCAGCTGGAGACCAGTGTTAGCCCATGGGAGCACAAATGATGGATGTTAGGCAGGGGTGGGGAAGTGATCAGCAGTCCTGGGACCCATGCATACCTCCATACGCATACGCCAGCCCAAGTATGCCACAGCCTGGGGGCAAGGTGAAACATAATGTCAGTGGCTCAGTAGGTAGCACACTCACCTCTGAGACTGGGAGATCAGAGGGCTGTGGGTTCAGTTCCCACAGCTGGCACTTGGGTTAATATCCCAATACTGACACTGTAGTGCAGCATGAGGGGGGTGCTGCACTTCTGAGGTGCTGTCTTTTGGATGAGATGTTAAACCGAGGTCCCATCTGCCTGGATTGGTGGTAGTTCAGGTGGATGTTAAAGATCCCATGGCACTTATTGAAAAGAGTAGTGGAATATTTTATTCAAAACTGGAAAGCAAAATATATACATAAAAGTGTTACATCACACAAAATCATAATGAAAAAGGAAAAGAAACATAAATAAGTATTCCATCATACCTTCAAATAAAAAAAGTCATATCTATAGGATGTTGAAATCCCTCCCTCCCCCCACTAAAAAGTAGGGGAACATTCTATTGAAAACTAGAAAATAAAATTATACGTAAAGAAATGGTACAGTCATAAAAAGGAAAGAAAAACTAAGTAGGTAGTCTATCAGACTGATAAATACAAAATAACGTATCTTAATCGAATATGGTGATCCCACCCCACCCCAACTAAAAGGGTAGGGGAGATTAGTTATCCAAACTCTAAAAAGTAGAAAATCATACATAACAGTGTTCCTATACGCACATCATAATAATAAAGGAAACAAACGTAAAACTAAGCATTTTATCACACTTACAATACACTTTCCCAAAAGGTAAAAAGAAAAGCTAACCCCCCCCCCGAGGATTGTGTAGAAATGTCACTGTACTAAAAAAATGATGATAATAATAATAATAGTAGGGAAAGTAAATGGAGTATTACATCATACCAACACTTAGTACACAAAGGGAATAGAAAGAGCAAAAGGTAAATGAAAAAGCAAAATACAAAAAACATACTCATGTCAGCATATCAATCAGGAAATAACCAAAGTCATGTGGAATGCATCCTGAAATGCTTTCAAAAAACGAGGGGAATGCCTGGGATTCTCTCCGAGAACTACTGCTAATACAAGGAAAAAAAAGCATACAGGCCAGAGTATTTAACCTGTGTCCAACCAGGACATATTTTTCCACCACAATTTATATAAGTCAGGGAGAAGTCTGCTTTGTTCCAAAGCCTGCCACCTTGCTACGTCTTTCTGTAATAATAGTAATACCTGTTCACCAGATATCAGTTTCTTCCAGAGAGGCCAACCACACCGAGCCAGCCAAAGTTGATAACTGATAAAACCCATCAAAATCCGGATTGTGATCATATCAAATTTAACCCATGCACCTGGAAACACTCCCTCACTCCAGATTTGAGGAGACTGATGTTGGAAAGGGTTCGAGGGCCATTTCCTATGAAATCCTACCCAAAAGGACAAAGTAAAAGGACAGTTCAGTAAAAAATGTGAGAAAGTATCAACCGTCCCTGCACATTCATTCTCTCGTGGACAAGTTCGTTCCGTAAGGTCTTTATGTTTCAAGTTACCTCAAACTCCCAATTTTTTATGCACACATAGCCAAACAAAGTCCCTCATATAATGCGGGATTCCTTTTACTTGTTAAAAAGGAATGTATTGAGGATTGATGTTCAAAAGGCAACACTGAGTACCAGGGAGAAACATAAAAAAAGGATCCCATTATCCAACTATATAGCGATTTCCGGGAGGAAGTGCAGAGAAGGTTTTTCATAACTCTCCACAATTTCAATTTACCCATAACCCCAATAAAATGACTTGGCAATTGAGCCACCTGAGTCTGGCGGGGGAGAAAGGTAGAAGGGTCCCAATTATCTATCAGGGGCCCAATTTCATCTTCAACCCAAGGTTTCCAAACTTTGAAATCATTCTTCAAAAGGGGTAATACATTATAGTAGAGGAAAGTAACATAGGAAAAAAAACACTGGATTTAACATTCCTAGAGCACCCTCTTGTATAGGTAAGTAGGTAGTTCCTCTTTAACTGGATTTAGTATACTCCCCCACAGATATTGGAAAAAAACACTATACACTGACGCCTCCAGGGTGTGCGGGGAGGGAAAACAGGTGCCAAAAACAAAAAATGTGACAGCAGGTAGGTCTTAATCAAATAAATTCACTTAGCCTTTGTCATCTGCCATTTGTTCCAATGGGCTACCTTTTCTCTTGCCAGTTTCAAAAGTAATTTCCAATTATAGGTAGATGGTAACCCATAGTTACGTAATGTCTCCCACAGATACACGTATTCTACCCGGTCAAATGCTTTTGATTTATCCAAGCAGACCAAGTGCCCAAATAATTCCTGTGAAACTCCTTTATGTAAGATCTCATGTATGAGAATAAGAGCATCCTGGATCCGTCTTGTTGGGATGCCACTAAATTGAGACGGATGCACAATCTGCTTCATAAAAAGCACCAAACAATTACTTCAAATTTCCATTAACATTTTATAATCTCTATTAAGGAGCGATATTGGTCTCCAATTTTTTAACTCACCCCGACACCCTTCCTTAAAAATCAAAATCAAAAGCTCCTCCTGCATACTCTCAGGGAGTTGTCACTGCATCAAAAAATTATTAAAACAAGTACTTAGTTCTGAACCTAAAATTTCCCAAATTTGTTTATAGATTTCATGCGGGAATCCATCTGACCCCGGGGCGGTTCCAGATTTAAGTGACCATATTACTTCCTTCAACTCTAACTGCATAATAGAAGCAGTCAAAAGAGCCCCCAAATCCGGCGGAATGTGTGGCAGACCCCTGCAGGCCAACCATTTTTGCATCTCCTCAACAGGTAGGGACTGATTAGCAAAAGTATGGGTAAAATATGAATGAATCTCCCCTAGGATACCAATATTATCTGTCACCAGACCTCCTGTAGATGTAACAAGGAGCTCCATATTTCGGCGTTCCCGGAGGAGTTGTAGGGAATCAAAAGGCAAAGTATCTTTTGATTTCCCATTAATGCCATATCTTTGCTTTCATTCCATAAGTCTCATGGCCTCCAATTATTTATGAGCCAATTCGGCCTTCAACTCCTTAATCATCTGGTGGTCTTCCCTTCCCAAATTTGGTCTAAAAGACGTCCAGAATGAAATACTTTCTCTTAGATAACAAAGCTCATCCCACTGAAATCTCCCATTAATGTGCCCCATGGTGCAAAAGAAGGCCTTAATTTCATTTTTTGTATCTTCCCACCATGCAGTACTATCATCATACAAGAAAAAAATGGATTTACGTGCCTGTAGAACTGAGAGAACCCCTTCTCTAACAATAGGAATATTTAATAATGTAATATTTAATTTCCATATCCCCAGCCCCCGCTGCTCCTCTGGGAGATCACCAAGCACAAAATTTAAAAGCCTACGGTCCGAGGTAGCAATGTCCTGTAAAGCAACAGAGTGAACAATCAGAGATGGGGGGACGAAAAAATAATCAATCGTAGAGGCTCGAGGGACACAAAAATAAGTGCGCTGGCTATCAGGAGGGAGAGAACCAAAAGCATCTACAAACCCCGCTTCATTAATAAGTTGAACAAGGCACTAAGCATCACAGTAGATTTTTTTCCCGGAAGGAGTCGAATACTGTGAGGGCAAAGTAACATTAAAATCCCCACCCAAGATCACTGAATGATTAGTTGACAAAAAAGGGGAAAGAGATCGAAATAGGTTTACACGATCATGTTTAAGTTGAGGGGCATAAATGTTGAGGAGGCGAATAAGCCTGTTACCCCATTTTATATTTAATAACAGCACTCTGCCTTTCTGCAACTCTAACTGATGAATGACCTGTATTTGAAATGAAAAAATAAACAGATTCACACCCCTGAACACAAAGTGTCCCCTTGTGACCAAAAACAATCCCCCTATATCCACCCAGTTGTGGCTGCAGTTCTGTCCTCCAAAGAATGTAAATGCATGTCTTAGAAAAAACACACAATCTAGGTTACAGTTTAGGAAATGCATGAAAGTACTACAATGTTTCATGAGGGATTGAATGCTATTCATATTCAAAGAGGCCACATGAAATTTAAACAGAGCCAGAAGTCATAAAGACAGTGCAGGGCATCTTCATTTTACTTTACTTGAAGCTCTCGTTAACCTTCCGCTTGTAGTGCCTTGAGTATTGTGATCAGTTCGAGCTGGTAATGCATCCTGGGCAAAAAGACTGAGGGGACTCCTTATCTGGAATTGTGGCAGTGTCCAGGTCCATGGAATTGTCTATCAAAACAGTATACATATTCTGGGTTTCCAAAGATGCCTCTGAAATATTTTTCTTTGGCTTGGCCCACACTTTGGCAGGTTTCCCCTTTTTCCCTGAAACCAAAGTGAAATCTTCACCACCAGGAGGGGACTCAGAGGAAGGGGAAGGGGAAGAGTCAATAATGCGAGATATTACAGGAACAATCACATTCAGAGGGATTTCATGTACTGTATCCTGGGTACCTGGATCATGAGCTAAAGGATCCACAGGTATCTGCTTTGTTGTAACTTGAGTCTCTGACAAAAGAGGCGAGGGCAAGTTTCCCCCAAGGGGAGCCTGCCCCTGTTTCACAGCCAAATGTATATAATGATCTTGGACCCCGAAATCTGCATCCTCCATATTTTTTGCTGCTGAGGAGCAATCCTCAAAGGTATAGCCTATGTCTTCACAGAGGTTGCATTTAGGCTATTGGAAACAGTGAGCACTGGGATGTCCCATCTCCCCACAATGTGAGCATTTCAAAACATTACAGGAGGTGCTAATATGTTTAGAGGATCCACACTTGAAGCAGACTCTGGGCTGCCCAGGGTAAAAAAGAAACCTTATCCCTCCTAATAAAGAAACAATTTGGTAAATGCAGTTAAGTCGTGTTCCGTATGGTGCAATTTAATGCAAAATTTCCACCCACCATTCCAAAACCCCACAGCGTCCATAATAGGCATAGGATTTCCTTGTATATCACAACACTTCTCCAGCTAGTGTACTATGTCCACTATATTAACCCCTTCATTCCTGAAAAGGATTGTAATAACCCTAAAAGGTTGTTTGGTAAGGGGTAAAACAATGAAATCAGACCACAGGGGATTTGTTTTAAGATTACTGTAACAACACCAAAAGGTCTCCAATAAAGCAGGAGTACGAAAACTGATATCGAAAGTAAATTCCCCCAGCACATGAATCAAGGCCTATACCTCCGAAGGAGAAAATCCCATACTTCTCTTAAGTAGGCTTTTTCCTACATAAAATCTTTCAGGGGGGTTTTCATGAGGGCCCACATATCTAAGGTGAATCGCATTCCTCCTTTTCACCAGTTCCATAGGACGATGAAAATGACTAGCGTATGTTGGCTTCTCAGGTTCCCCAGGATTAGATCCTGATGTAGGGCCAGAAATGTCAACCACAATGGGGTTTAAGTTATTTTCCACAGCTTGCTGACTCATCTGTCCCCCAGGAGGGGCAAGGATAACTCCTGAAGGAGAAACACTAGGATCCACATCCCCCTTATTTACAGAAACAGGTAAAGTACTTATCTGAGCAGGCAACCGGCTGTCTGATGCAGGCATCTCAGAGTTGGGCCTCCAATGGCCATCCAAAAGTGGAATCCATCCCACGGCTAATAGGGCCTTATCTGGCGACTATGATCCTTCTACTTCAGCAGTCCAGTCTCGCCTAAGCAGCGATTCGACTACTGTAAGGTTGACTCCCAACCTCTCGTTGGCTGTAAAAAGCTTAGTAGAAGGGCCAGCTGGGGGGAGAAGGCTGAGCGTCTGTGGGACTGCTCGCCTTCTCCAGGGAGGGAGGGGGACAAGGTTTGGAGCTTGACTGACCCCAGGTGGAGGCCTGGGGTACAACAAGGGCTGGACCAATCCAGGAGGGTTGGGCATGCCAGACATCATCAGAGCTCTGCCTTGATGTCAGGGTGCATGGCACACCCAGAGAACAGAGAAAAACACCTCTGTTGCTCCGGGTAGACGGAGCGCCAGCACAGACCTCAATGGTCCCCTGCCTGTCCCATACGGTGGCCCCGACGAAGTACTGTTAGTTCGGGGTGCTTGGCCCCCATCTCATCCCTGCCTGGGGGGTAGATCCAAGACTACATGGGGGGACCACTGTGGGGCTCCAGACATGGAAGGAACCGAGGCAGATGCCAGGTGCTCCCGAAGAAGCGGAGCATAGGGGGTAGGGAAGGCGGAAAAAACAGCAAGTTCAAAAAAAAAGCTTAGTAGAACCTTCAGACACTGCTGAGCCCGGTGAGTTTTCCATGCATTTTTTCTTTCTGTCCCCCACCTGTCGAAGCTGTTTAGTCATCAATTGCTCACTAACGTGGAGGAATTCTGCTGCCAAACACTGCTGTTTTTGTTCCAAGTGGAGCTGATTACAGGATCCTTCCAACGAGGGACCGCTATCTTGGGCGATGTGCTGGCCACCCAAAGGGTGCATCCCAGCCGTCTCTATAGCGGATCCCTCAGCCTGAGATATCATTATAGGCTGTGGTTGATCCTGGGCTACCTCAGCCCTATCCATCATTACACTTCCAAGACCAGCAGTGAAGTGAACCGTCTCACAGCACAAGGGTCCCCCTACGGGTGAGTAGGGGATTTCCACTGTGTCCTGGCCAAATTTTCCCCAATCACTAAAAATATCACCAACAGCTTAATCTGGTTCAGTTTCAGTTGTTTACCATCTGCATCTCCCCACTCCCCTCGGTCGCCCCTGAAAAAGGGACTTCTAGTTCCAGTGGTCCTACCGGGTGAACAAAATTCAATAAATAAATAAATAATGATGAAAATATGGCCAGCAGGCATTAATGATGCTTGCACACTGTGCCTTCACCCACCCAATCACCAGGTGACCTGTCTGTGGGCTGGATTCAGTCTTGTGGTGGGAGAACAGTCCAACCCCTCCTTTCTCCACCAAGGAGGGAAATCGGTTGGGGTACTAGCCGAGCAGATAATCTTGGGGGAGAAAAGGTGGACAGTGAGGGGCAGTGGGGAAGGGCAGCTAAGAGCCAAGCCTGCCATGGTCATCGAGAATAAATAGAATATAGAAAAAAAGAAAGACCCAAACAAGAGTGGAGGTAGTGTAGCACCACTTCAGGTTGTTTCTAGATTCCATTTCCTTCACTGATAATAGCTTAGTAGTGGACAATGATGGTTTAAAAAGGTTTTGTACTTTGGATGCTTCTGAAAGTTCTGGTAAGGCTTGGATAACTATCAGAACCTTTTATGGCTTATCAGAACCTTTTAGAACCTTAAAACCTTGTTGTAGTTCTTCCATCCCTAGAACTGACTACTGCAATGCACTCCATAGGGGCCTACCTGATGGTCAAATGTTTAACCTGCAACTAGTCCAGAATGCTGTAGTGAGGCTCCTGACTTCCATGTGAAAGTCAAATCATATAAGCCCCTTGCTCTGGGCTCTGGTCTGACCTGACTGTAAGGTGATACATTGACTACAATGCACTCACATTAGTATCGAAGGTCCTGTATGACCTGGGCCCCTAGCATTTCAATGAACTGCTTACCACCCTACACCCACATCAGAATTTTGTGGTCCATGGGGCAGAGGATTTAGAGAGAGGCACTCTATCGTTTAAAATCAGCTGGAGAGCGTGCTTTTGTGTTTGTAGTTCTTTCCCTATGGAACACGATTCCAGCTGAGGTCTGTCTGTCTCACTAGATTACCCCCCTTTAAACAGAACCTGAAGAAATACTTATTTCAACGCAGCTTTTAAACTTTTCTGTAGCTTTATATGTGTGATCATGCAAATGTTTCATATGTTCTGCTGCTGCATCATGTTGTTATTCATAATACTGTACCCATTTCTCTCCCTCAGCTCCCTTTTTTCTAGTTTTTATACATCTGTTATGTGTATTAAATTATGTAAAAGCACCCTGAGCCTTGGAAGGGTGCTTTGTACAACTAAAAGGCTACTACCACTACTACTGACCAGGCCAAAATTTTACTCCTATGTGAATGTGCTGTACCAATATGGCAGCATAGGAGTGTGACTGAAGTGATGGAGGAGAAAATGAAGTTACTCTTTTCCACTGGCCTTCTTAGTGTAGCAGATCCAGAACTGCTGGTTTTTAGGTTTATTTTTATTTTTTTTTACCAGGAAGTGAACTGCGTGCAGCTCTTTTTCGGTCACACCTGACATTTAACAATAAACAATTACACACACAATTAATAAATGTAGCAAATACAAAAAAAATTATTAAAAACAATTATATTGACATTTAGCACTCACAATATACAGTTTCTTTAACAGATGCTTAAATTGCATTTAATTGTGTGCTGTTTTAAAAAGGCCTGCCAAATCATTTAGGATACTTGGGCTAAACCTAGAAAAAGATTTGTTACATAATGTTAGCTTTATGGGATTGATAGAAAAAAGCTTAGATGAATTACTCCTAGTGATGTAAGATCGTGAATACAGACTGAAGGAGGAAAATAAAAATATCTGGTCCAGAGTTTTTAAATATTTGCTGTATAAGTTAACATGATTATTTTTATTTTTACTACACTGTATACTGCATAATGTTATTGGTTCTAGTTCTGATTTTCCCAGCCTGACCTGCGAAAACCAGAAAAGCTGACCCTCATATCCCTAGTTTTTTTTTTTCCCCTTCAATTTTTTTTTCTGTTTCATGAGCCCAGGAACAGTCTGTTTGCATCTGAGGAGGCAGCTGGCTGGCTATCCCTCCTCCACCACCCAGCTCACCTGTAATGACCTGCCTGTGTGCATAACTGTGAACTACTTTGTGTGATGCTGCACCATGCATGAATTTGTTACTTTTACAGTAGAATCCTCAGGACAGCTGGGTTCACAGCAATTCATCCACAGTACACAGCCATTACACAACTGCCACTATTAACAGCAGCCAGTTCATTTAGTGATAGGTCAGAATTTAATCATAGTTGACTTGCTTTATTGTTTAATTGCATTTTCTTATCAATGCATTAAAGTAATAAACAATGCCTGTGTTTTCAAATCATTTTAGTACAGTACTTATCTTTGCAAATATTTGGTTAGACCTTTTTTAACTTTTATATGATCAGCAAGAGAAATTTCATTTCATTTGGTTGGACTAGAAGTAGAAGCAATAGTTTTCAGTAGGTGACCTAAGGCAAGTAACTTAGCCTCCAAATAGCCTGTACAGATATTCCAAATCAGATGTGAATAGTTCCTATTAAACAGAACCATAGTCCCAACAATGTGTTAACAGTGAGTGAAACCGTTCCAAGGGAAATGTCCCCTTTAACCAAATGCCACAATTATCAGTGTCCCTATTAAGTGAATTCTACTGCACTAGCATAGAGAGGGGAGACAGACTCTTGCTTTGGGCTATGTTATCTGTGCCACAACGTGTTAATAAATACTGAATAAAACACTCTAGAGTGGCATTTGGTGGTGGATATTAAACTTAAGTTAGTGAATTTAGACAAAGGCCGTTGTTTTTGTCATACTTCTTTCTGGTCCCATTTCAGAGAATCATATTTGATTCACTAATGTGTGCAATTTTCATTTGCGTCATTCATTTCCTCATTTCCTCTGCCCAGGTCTTCCATGTAGAATGGGGGGCAGTTGACTGATTCCCCTTCCCACAAGACATTTTTCCATGCTAGTGATGGCTGCTCATCTGGTTCACTCAATGCAACTACCCAGCCCTGTCACTAGCCAGATCTAGAGCAGCAAGGTTGGTGTATAGTGTGGGGAAAATAACTCACACAGCCTCCTCTGTATCCATGCTACTTATACCACCAGTCTGTCCACAGGGTTGCACAGCTGTAGTAATTCATGCTGTGTATGTACTGTAATTCATGCTGCATATGTGGACTGTTGGCACAATTTGCATGTTGTTTACTTTGGTCGCAGACAACACAGCCAACACTGTTAAATCAGTGAGCATTTGGCATTATGAGGGCATCTTTTGGTTTGAACACATCTTTAAACTGGAGGTCAAAAGTGCCCCACATCACAGTGCTGAGTTTTGTACAGTACATCATCTTTAGTTCTTTCACTGCTCTGTTAGGTCCATCACCTTCTTTTTTTTTTTTTTTAGTTGTTTAACCAAGAGTAGCATACTAAGCTGAAAGCTTTTTTATAGGTGTGACCTAGGAGCACAGGGAAGTTAACTGACTTGCTCAGGGTCAAACAGTATGTAAGTGGAAGCTGTGGGATTCAAACCCAGGTCTGGTCTGCTGGGTGTCACCAGGTTTGCAGCTCAGAGCCTTAAACCACTGCGCTATACTGCCTCCCACCTGACTGAAAGAAACCCCAAACTGCCTTGGTCTTGCCCAGCACATATTGCTCCAGGACCTTGAAATATGCATGTGGAAAACCACTTACATTCTGCTGCCACATATGGAGCAGAATAGGGTCTGTAATTGTGTAAGATGACACTGAGGTTGGACATTGTCAGGGCCCTGCTATCAGGCCACCATGATTGGATGGTCATGGTCTTACTGACCATAGAGAAGGTGCTGGCTGAATTAAAAAAAAAACAATGTTGTCTCATGTCTGACCCTACACAATATTTTTGAAACAATGAAAAATCCTCTTTCATGTACAAGGTACTCTGCCTAGCTATAGAGTACAACAAGGGGAAAAAGGCAAGCTATAATGTTTAACTGTTTTTTTGTTGAGGAAAGGGACAAGAATACATATGGCATCAAGGCACCTGGTGTAAAAATAATGATCGGCATTTAATATTTACTATTAATAATTCTTCCATACATAGGGCTACCAATAAGGCTGAGGCAATGAAACGTCATCATCAGCGCCATGCTTGAAAATGCTGGTGGCACCGGGGGCTTCCCCGAATTTTATGAAGGGGCAGGTAATTTATCAATACATTTTACAGGGTGACTGCAGGGGAGATTTGAACAGCGAAACCCTGATCTGTGAAGTGGTCAGGGCTTCATTTTACAAAGTAGTTCTCCTTTAAAGAACAATGCAAGAGGACACAGCGGCAGCCTCTATCCACATAGCAACTAGTGAACTGTTACTTGTCAGAGGCTCTTGAGCATTTTCAGCAGATTCAGTTTTATTGGTCACCGAAAATTCATTCATCTTCTTATGTTGGCACAACTGGCAATTTAGTACATCAGTTACTCCAACCCATGCCCCTACTAGTGTGCCACAGAGTGGCTGTTTACCATGGCTCTTGATGTTGTGGAGTCTCATTCACAGGTCTCTGTTATAATATCGGTGATACATCTACAGTAAATGAGGTTATCCCAGTATGGAAAACAGATGATTGTAAACCAAGAATTGTTACTGGCCAAATCTAATCATATGACTGAGTGTTGTGAGTCAGTTTGCCTTTGTAGTTAGAAAGTAGAGCTGTGAACATGGTAACCAAGGCATGATCCTACAACTGCCACATAGGGAAGCTGGCAAGTTTTATTTTCTGTGTGCGCTATTTTAAAGGTTTTGCCTGTGGTTCAGAGGGGCAGAGGGCAACATATGCCACACCTCCTGACATGCAGTTAAAACTGCACATATCCAAGCGTCCCTGGGACACTTGGAATTTTTTTGGTCCCTGCCTGCAATATGGCAGTCTGTTCATTCCATCCCCTGGTATCTGTGCTGCCACAATTGGTCAGATGCCTCTGTTCATCCCTTCTCTCCTTCCTTATCCAGCCTGTGTGTGTGGCCTCCCACTGCTCCAGTCTGCTTTTTGCTGGCCTTTGGATTTTGGTCAGGTTTGTAAAGAAGTCCCGCATTGTACCCTTCTGCTGGCTTCCACTTCCCTGTGCTCTAAGCGTCCAAGTCTTACCATTTGTTTTAATATTCATTGTATGCCCCCTGTCCATTGGCCGTTGTTCTGGAGCGAGCCCCAGCCCTGTCTTCCCGATGTCTACCGGCCAGCACTGACCTTCTTCTTCTTCTTCCAGGGCTTGCCTCCCCAAGGGGTCAGTGGGGGTACCCCAGGCCCCACCGGAGACTGGATCCAGCACAGGTTGGTGCCACAGCTGGTTGGGGAGCGCGACCTGCGAGTCCCTCCTTCATCCAGCTGTCAGAGAATCCTGTTTTCCATTTTTCCTTTTGGAGGCGGGGCATGCAATGACGCCAATGATGGTGCAGCGCACATTCCCATGCACTTCCCATCAGGCATCTGCCCTCTTCTCCCTTCTATCAGCAGTGTTGGTGTGCCAGCCTCCAGCCTCCACTATGGGCCAGGCAAGTGCCAAGCACTGCCCACCCACCTCACTGGAGAAGGAGACCTATCCCTGGGGCATTCATTCCTTCTCCTCCCAGTCTGACCCACGGCTACCCACTCACACCACGAACATGGATCGCCAGCGTTGCAGGAGGTAAGGCATGGTGCCTCAGCCCTCCATACCATTGGGCCAGCCCACATATCTTACCATTTCATTGGGCTTCCTGCTTCTTCCTTACTGAGCTCTCTGTGGTTCCTCTACCGGCTTTCACTGTGGCTCACTCCTAGGTCCAAGTAGCCTCCACATTACTCCTCACTTCTTTCAGTGCAGAAAATCTGCTGTCCCCAGCTGATAAGCCTTATTCAAACACTGCATAACTGTTGGTTTCCTTCAGCCAGCAGACAGCAGCATACTGATCTCAAGTCTTCAGTGAAACCAGCAATGCTTCCTGTTCTCTTCAGATGTTTTTCATTTTCAGTCTCTTCTGTCTCAGCCAGCTGTCCTACTACAATTGTAACCAATAACCATCACCACTCCTTCCCTCATGGAATTGGTTGGTGTGTGTCTGCCATTCCTTTTAAATATATATTTCAGTTCAGGAAAACATAATTAAGTCTTAATTCATTTCAGCCAACATGCCACGCCTTCAATCACTTCTTCAGTCTTGCCTTTGTTTCATTCATACCTTGTTCTCTGTGACCATCAGACTTCACCATCGGTCTCCCATTACTCTACTGCACTTGGACGTATGCTAGCCATGACCATAGTATGACTTCCAGGGCTCCCTGCCTGCTAAGCTTATGGTCTCAGTCTGGCCCCTGAACTCTGCATCTTGAGGGTGGGTCTCTTGACTCAGATGAGGTCCTTCTCTTTCTGCCCTTTAGGAGAGAATGTCCTACACTCTGGGGGAAACTTTAACTGTGCAGAGTGACTTGGCAGCACCTCTTGATGTAGCATTTAAGACTTCAGCTACCAGAGGGTGGGGCCTCTAAGTCCTTGGAGGCTTTTTTAGATTTGCAGACCACGTCAGAAGCACCTTTGAAAGCTATACTTCCTTATGGCTGCCAAAGGTTCACCTGATTTCTGCCTACCTCTCTTTTTCTGCCCCTCGTGGGTGAAGATTCTACACCTACTTAAAATTGTAAGTGTTCAACTTCTATGCCTTGCCCCTCAAGAGTTAGGCTTCCTCTCTAGGCCTTCCCCTGGTTGGATGCCAGGTGAGTGCCTTTCCGCAGTCACTGCTCTTGTCCTTCCCATTTTGGGGTGAGGGTGAGCCTCCTTTGTAGGAAATCTCTTTTAGCTGTTGGGATTGATTCAAGACACCCTCATGGCATTCCAATTAGAGGGCTAGAGTTAGAGCCCTTCCTCTAAAATATTTCCACTGATTTGAGTTTCACTATTTACAGTAAATTGGGTTTCTAAATTGTAGTAGCTGAGCCATCACCAATTTTAACCCATGCCTGAATGGAAGGCAGCCAAAGCCTTTGATTCCCAAAGGGATACTTCTTTATAGTTTTTTTCACTCTTCTCTATGCAGAAGGTCATAAAAGTTATGTAGTTTTCACAGGAGTTAGGTGGTGGCTGTCCAGGTCTGGATCTCAGCCTGGCTACATCTCTCCTCTTCTCTCCTTGAGAAGAATATGCTTGTCTGTTTTTCATTGTATTGTGGATCTTATTCCTTAAGGTGCCTTTGGTCCTGGGGCCCCTGTTCCTGTGACACCTCGACTGATTGGAATCCTTCATCAGAGTTTTGGTTAATTGTGACACCTCAACAGAGTAATTGTTCCTGTAACAAGGACAGAGAAAGCATAAGACAAAGTCACAGCTGCACAAGCAAAACACACTGCTCAGTCTCAATCAATCTTAACCTACTCAAGAGCCCTTTGACCCCATAAATTAAAAGGCTTTGTATGTGGTTCAGAGGGGTAGTGAGTGACACACCACGCCTCCCTCCACTCAGTTAAAACTGTGCATTTCCAAGTGTCCTTTGGGCGCTCAGAATTTTGCTGCCACCTTCCTCCCCTCCTCCACCTGTGGCACCTCTCTCTTTCTCTCTCTCTCTTTGGCATGGGCCTTCTTCCTCAAAGTGCCTTTTGTCCTGGAAATCTGTCCCTGTGATACCTCGAGGGGTTGTAAGCCTTCAACGGGGATCCACATCCTTGCGACACCCCAACAGTGTGGTAGTCCTGTAACAAGGACAGAGCAAGGATAAGCCAAAGTTCATGGTTGCACAAGCACCACATACTACTTAGCCTCAGTCAGTCCTAACATATTCAAAAGCCTGATGACCATATGAACCATAAGGCTCATACCGCTTCACGTTAAACAGAAACATTACAAATAAACACTGTAAAACAAATGAATAATTACAAATTAAACAATGAACTTTTACTGGAGTTACAAACAGTCAGCTGTTCAAAGTTCCAGTAGTATGTTAACTCAAAATAATAGCTTTTTAGGCCCCTTTTAAACACCTGTTTTTATAAATACCTTCCCCAACGAGGAATTCCTAGGGTAGAATGGCAAGGAGCTTCATATCATCAGGGTCATAACCAAGAAAGCTTTGTTGCCACATTATTTTTAAGAACATCTCAAGATGGCCAACAATGGTTCATGCATGGAGTGGAGAGAGAATGGCTGGGAGTATACCAGGACAAGAAGTGTTTAAGATAGTCAGGGCCAAAACCATGCAGGGCTTTGATTGTTAACAAAGCAATCTTGAAGGTGCTACACCACCTAATGCAGCTGCTAAGGCACAGGATTAATATGATCTCTATATGATGACCCCAAGATTAACCTGGTTGAATTATTCTGCACCAGCTGGGGGCTATGCACAAAATCTCCAGACAGCCCTAGGTATAAGACATTGCAGTGGTCAAGCGTCAAGGACACGAAAGCATCTACCAGGGTCACCAGATCCTCTTGCCTCTGATAGCGATTAACCTGATAGATATTTTAGAGTTGATAAAAAGCAACTGCAGACTACGGACAACACATGATATTCCAATGTCATCATCAAGTCCACATTAACTTCCAAATTTTCTTCCCTATCCATGGCTGTCAACAGAGTGCCATTTAAAGATGGTAACCTAATGGCCTTACGTCCTGCAGCTCAGCCTTGAGCTCCTGCTTCTACCAGCAGCAACTCCATTTTTTAAGATAGTCAGGGCCAAAACTGACTATCTCTCAGTTTGACTATCTGTAGAATGGAATCACTTCTAAAGGAAAGACTAGCAAATTACCTTGCATCTGGCAGATTGTAGGATCCAGGGCAATATGGATTCATGGGATGGAGATCATATCGGATAAACCCGATAGACTTTGTTGACCAGGTGACCAGAGAAATAGATTGGGGGTAGTGGTGGATATGGCCTACTTAGACTTCAGCAAGGCCTTCAACACCATGCCACATGGGAGGCTTTAAAAAAACTTGGAAGCTTGGGGTGGGAACTAAGGTGGTACACTGGGGTTTACCTATGGGGCTGAGACATCCCAAACGGTGACAGGCCCGACAGTGACAGACACAATGATGAGTGTCAGCATTATACTGTCAAGGATGTCAGTGTGTTTTCTTTGGGGGGCTGTGCACCCCAAAACCCCCATGTGGGGGCCTACACTCCCCTACACCTCCGGTCTCTTTTTATACAACTCTGAGTTAAAGTTGTCTTGGGGAGGGGGCAAAATACTGGGAGATGTACTGCCAGTGTCTGTGGGGTTCATCGCAGTGACCCAACACTTTTCGGTGGATTCTGTTGCTGTGATGGTCTTTGCAGTGGCAGTGTCGATCTGCAGTCGGCATACATAGACATAGATACATAGATACAGAGACAGTGTCAGCAGATAAGGGCCTACGGCCCACCCAGTCTGCCCATTTGAGCTTGTAAGTTCACTTTATGTTTTCCTAGAAGTCTGTTGTCCCTTACCCCTGACATCCAGTATTCCTTTATGTCTATCCCATGCATTCTTAAATCCCGTGATTGTTTCAGCCCCCACCACTTCCTCTGGCAGGGTGTTCCACTTGTCCACCACCCATTCTGTGAAGAAATTCCTCCTCACGTTTTCTCTGAATCATCCTCCCTCCAACTTCATCCCATGCCCTCTAGTCCTGTAACATCTTTTTCACTTAAAAACAGTGTATTCCTGCACCCTATTCCTCCCTGTAAGATACTTGTATGTCTCTATCACATCCCCTCTCTCTCCCTCCTCTCCCTCCTCTCCTCCAGGGAGTACATATTCAAGTCCTTCAACCTGTCCTCATAGGGCTTGTGATGCAATCCATGTACCATCTTTGTTGCCCTCCTCTGAACCTTCTGTACCCTATCTATGTCCTTAAGTAGGTAAGGTCTCCAGAACTGTACACTGTACTCCAGGTGGGGCCTCACTAGTGTCTTGTATAGTGGAATTATGACCTCCATTTTCCTGCTGGTGATGCCCCTGCCTATGCATCCCAGCAACCTATTTGCTTTACCTGCTGCCTTGTCACACTGTTTCCCCTAACTTGAGGTCATCAGAAATGATAAACCCCAAGATCCCTTTCCTGCTTGGTGCATGCTATATCTTCACCCCCCAACTGATATAGTGTGCCAGGGTTTTTGTGCCCCATATGCATTATCTTGCACTTCTTTGCATTGAATTTCAACTGCCAAACCCCTGACCATTCTTCAAGTTTCTGCAGGTCCCTTCTCATTCTGTCAAGAACAAATTAATACTTGGAACAAACCACAGGTATATTGCTACATCACCATGTGGCAGCACACTCTTCTAGTGCCTATGTGCTTTCTCTCTGCCTGAGTTTCGAGCAGTGTACCTTTTACACTGAAGTCAACAACACTACCACTGTACTAAGAGACCAGATCATTCTGCACCATACTCTTGGTACATAACTGGCTGATGGATAGGTAAAAGAGGGTGGTTCTTTAGGCACTCACTCAGGGGAAGGGAGAGTGACCAGTGGGATTCCTTTTGGCTCAATGCTAGGTCCAGTCCTCTTTAATGCCTTTATAAATGACATTGCAGAAGAACTGAAAGGGAAGGTGTTCATCTTTGCAGATGACACCAAGATCTGCAATAACATGGATGCTCCCGAGGGTGTGGAAAGAATTAACATAGAGCAGAAAAAGCTTGAGGAATGGTCAAGGGTGGTCAGCGGCAGATTCATGCATTGGCACATGTGCATGTCCCACCATCTTTGATAAGCAGGGCATGTGCCATCCCTGTGATTAGCCATGAACTGGTCACTTTGAAACTGAAGCTGGTACGTGTCTTCTAATCTTCCGCCATATAATTCAAAGACAAGCAACAGACACTTACATGGGGGAAGACGCATACCAGCTGCATGTTGTAAAACTAGCAAGGGGTCTGCACCGATGACTGTCGGTCTGGTGATGGATGTGATGGAGTAGGGAGCAGGACTGGGCCAGCACCAGATCTGAAAGCGGGCAGGGGCAGCCATGGTGGTGTTCCCCCTTGAGCAACAAGAAAGTAATTGGATGCCAGCTTGTGTGTGGGGGGGGGGGGGGCTTAGGAATGCACACACTTTTTGAACCTCAATAAAGTGGGATATTTCAATCCAGTTTCTTGTTGTATACCATTTCTGTGTTCAGAGTCAGCATGGTGGATTGCCGGTATGCAATTCTGGCACAGGATCACATCAGTCGAAATTGCACTGAAAATGGTGAGTTTCAGCTAGGGGTGTCTCCAGCTGCTATATCAGTGCAGTATAACCTCTGAAGTGAATGAAGGGGAGAGAGGGGGGATGGGGCTGCAGAAAGGGAGAAAGAGTGATCAGGGTTTGTGGACAGGATGGGAGGGAATTGGATAGAGATGGAATGCACAACATAGGGGGTAAAGCTGTTTTTGAAAACCTGCTCAGTCAGAGAAGCCATGCATTGTAGCAGAAGCACTGGTTATCCCCATCAGAAAATAATCCACAATTGAGTTGGAGCGAGCGTACTAGAGGCCGATGCTCTCTGGAGGGTTGCCACCCCAGTTCAGACAGATTCCAAAGCAAAGGGCACTTGCAGGCAAAAAATTGATCAATCAAATATTGTTGTTTATTTTGGGATCTCTGAGAGCATAAAATAAATGACAATATTTGATTGATAAATTATTTGCCTGTGAGTGCACTTTGCTTTGAAATATATCCCCATCAGAGTATGATTTTAATGCTCTGCTCAGAATACATAAATGCCAAAGTAGTCCACAGGCTGAGTTTTAAAAGAGAATATAGCTGCAAGGGCCTTCACAGAATTTTTTAAAGGGTGTCCTTGTCCACCCCCACTATGTAACGTTGCTCTTAACTGTTCTAAGCTTGGCATGCTTACACATTCATTTATGTGTTTACATGCAGGGGGGGAGAGTATTTTGTTCCCAGAGGAGATTACTGCTCAAAATGTCTTCACGCGAAAACACAGTTTTGTCCAGTCTTCATTCAAATATAGCCCTGCAGCCTCCATGAGGCAGTTTGTGTTGGAGCTGATCCCCTCTGGGTGCTAATGTCAGGGCAGACATTTTGAACCCCTGTTGTTCCAGCAACCTGTGCCTGCTGAAAGGAGAAAGCAGACTAAACTTGGTCACTTCAGTCTGGTTTATGTATGTGCAGACATCAGATTGATTGCACTTGCTATCTACTTTGCAGCAGTGGTGAGAGTGAAACCAGAAATTAATTACAGAGGGACACCACCTCCTTCATTCTAGAACATAAAATGACTTGGATGAGGGATCAAGGCATTTCTCCATGAACAGTGTCCCCATTAACTATTTAAAAATATTATTCTTTATTTGATGCATTGTCACAGGGTGTGGGAAATCATCAGATGAGGCAATGTGTCAGGATTTAAAACACACAGATATGCGATATTTATTTACAAATAGGAAAATAAATAATTGAACAACAAAAGAAATTGCAATCAGAATGACCCCTTGACAGCAATGGTTTCTTGGAATACAATCTCAGATCAATAACAACTCTGATCTTTTACCTTCTGTATCACTCTTGTCTACCTGCACTGCAGACCTTCTCACTCCACATCCAAGGCTCATCTGATAAGGCTCCCTTTAGCAGGGGTTTATATAGGAGAAGCAAGGGTCACCTGACTTGGTCATTAACTTATACAGACAATTTTCTACGGACTAACAACATCAAACAGGTGGGAGGATCCAAGTCCAGTACTATTATAATAAACAACATTGTATAAATGCACATTTACAGTTTTAGATCCCCTTGGAAGCTTTGAACACCATTTTCCATATTAAATTGGTCCCTAATGAGCTCTAAGATCCTCCCATTTATATTTGAATGACAGTATGATCCTATAAAACTAGACCAGACAGGGCGCTGATCTCCCTATACAACACAGTTTTCTAGCATCACAGATGGACAGAGGTCTGCCTAGGAGAATTGGTAGGACCTGGAAAAATGGACTGTCCCAGATAGAAAAGGAAAACACCTTTGTTTAACAACAGTTTTCAGTTTTACAAGAGCCCTTCTGTTTTACCAGTACCAAGGACTATGTACAGGTACTCCTTCATGAATTAGCTACAGATATTTATATTGGGGCTGCTTATTTATTTATTATGCGCTCTTCCTAACTGGCAGTACATTTATTCCTACTGTCAGCTATAGAAGAAGCTAGGAAAAAGTGTTTCACGCAGTACAAGGAGTGGCCGGCTGAAATGGTCAAAGTGCCTCCTCAGCCACTGACTCCTCTAACCTGCTGTACAAGCATTTCTACTTTTAAGTTTCCCAGGAGCTTACTACCTGCAGACATTACCTTAGGTAGTAGCTCTTTTGTACATTTAACAGCAACACGGTATTTCTCTTGCAGTCTTCTATTTTATTCTGAGGGTTGCTACCCATAAACTGCATACTGCTTCATAGACATTTCTGCATAGGGATATTCCTGTCTCTTTACATTTCTAGGGCTCTTTAGGTTGCAGCAGAGCAGTAGTCAGCAAGAAAAAGACAGACACTCGATGCTCTGCTTTGGGACTGAAAAACCCTCTGGTCAGCCCCTATATATTTCATTGAGGTTTTTAGGAACACCACTGTCCCTTGCACCGTAGCGAATGTATTACTTTGCCAGCAGCCGGGAAACATGAATAAACTTTAACAAAGTCAAAGGGGGGGGGGGGGGGAATCTGTTACATACTGAGTGGCGGCTGAAAGTAAAGAAATGCTGCCCAGTTTAACCATGAATCCTGCTTCGATGCAGGATGTGTTTAAACACTATACAACAGAGCGGTAGCTAAATTAAATAACTATATTCATACATGCCACTCTGTTTCACTCCTATAATTATTTGCTTTACTTAAATGCCCTACAATACCTTTTTGGCAGCTCAGCAACTTGTTTTTAAACCCCTCACATATTTATTTATTATGCTGCACTTTACTACATAGTTTCTATTGGCACTGCAGCACTTTAATCACACAATAATCACTGTATGTCATTTCATAAAAAAAATATTTAAATGCACTGTTGCACTTTGCTTCATTCTTCAAAGTATATTTAAAGGCACAGATGCACTTTATTGAAACCCAGGCATGAAATGCCATATAAGCACCTTCATTGTTTTCATTGCCAGCTTGCATGCTGGACTGAACATGATGCTAGCGGGGAATGGTGGTGAGGGACAGATGTAGGGAATAGGAGAAATAAGGCAGTAGGAAAGAGACATGTAGAGCGAGAAAAAAAAGGCTGATGTAGATGGCCAACCTACGCTAGGGCTAGAAAGAGGTAAACAATAGGGCAAAAAGATACTGTTGCGAAACATATTTAAAGTGAGAAGAAGATAGTACAGACATCCCTCTACCAGGGTCTAGGAACTAGTGGAATGCAAAACTATCACATGCATATTTAGTTATGCATTTTACACAGCAAATATATTTTTCCTTATTTTTGTCGTTGAATCAAGACTGAACTTGACCTTTTTCCCCGTCTCATATCTCTCAGCTCACTGTCACTGAAATGAGATACACAGTCACCCAAAATGAGGGACAATGCGGTACACTGGCTCTCAGAATGAGGTACATACTGCATCACTAAACATGCAAATGCAAGCTCAAAACAGCATGGAAAATAGTGCTTTTATTTTCTCAGAGTTTAATTGTGCTTTAGCATCACAGAATGTCAAAATGTTCTGCTATTAAGTCTTAAGTTTACAGCATCTCCTCTATCGTGGCTGTACTTTACAATGTGGGATGGATGTGGGCAGAGCACTTCTGTTGGGTAAATCAGGGACATCACGCATAATGAGGAATCTGGTAGGAATGCCTCCTCTGTTTATACTTCTTGTATCTGATGGTTGTCCTCCTCAGGCTTGCCTGTCCTTGGTGAACTCCTAGTCCCAATCATGATGCCAGACTATAATGACCAATATATGGCCCAGAAGCTTGCAGGGTCCTAGAGTACTTGGAGAGTATCATCCTAAAACTGGCAGGGTAATTTCCAGATGTATTTTTGCATGGCCCCTTCTGAGCAGGCTCATTCTTGTCATGCTGTTGTCATACCTGGAAGGGCTGACATCATGAGGGTGCCCTCAAGATCAGGCTGCACTCTTCCCCTACCCACGGAGATGCTGCTGCAACAGAACAAAACATCCTCCTTCTCCACCGCAGTCTCAGAGCACTACTTCAGTGGCATTCCCAACATTCCTCTGACACAGGGTGATATGATTTGCCACATGGTAGTACAATAACCTACACACAGCTAAGGATGAGACGATGCCAAAGTTACATTCGTTGGACCAGCTGAAAACTAGCCAGTTTGACTCTGGTGAGGTGGTTCAAAGTTTTCTTCCTTCCCTTTGGCTGTTTGGCACTTTAATGGCATGATGTAGATTTTTTTATAGGTTTTACACACTAAACTGCTTCTGCTAGCTGTGCAAGCCACACAACATGGGCTTACACACTAAACTGCTTCTGCTAGTTTGTGTAAGTCACACGACGTGGAATTATGCACTAAGATGCTTCTGCTAGCTTGTGCAAGCCACACAATGTGGGATTACACACTAAGATGCTTCTGCTAGCTTGTGCAACCCACACGCCATGGATTATACAATAAACTGCTTCTGCTAGCTTGCGAAAGCCACACAACATGGGATTATACACTAAACTGCTTGTGCTAGCTTGTGAAAGCCACACAATATGGGATTACATACTAAAATGCTTCTGCTATCTTGTGCAAGCCACATGACATGGGATTACACACTAAACTGCTTCTGCTAGTTTGTGCAAGTCACACAATATAGGATTACACACTAAATGGTTTCTGCAAGCTTGTGCAAGCCACACGACATGCAACAGCCTATCAGGAATGCTAAAAAATCTTGACCCCTTCATGCTGCTGTATCTTGATGCCACTTGTAGCCTCTCTCTTGGCATAGAAAGAAGAATGTGTGTGGGTGCACGTGTGCACATGTGCGCACATAGGCACTGTAAGACACAGCTCTTCATTTCTTTTGAAAATGTGTTGTTTTTGATTTTAAAAAATCTTCAAATTTGTCAAAAGACTAATTTGTCATTGTTTTTGTTGGCTAGCTAACAGCAGTTAATTTTAGTTTGTGTGTAGTGCAGGCAATTGATTTCTGCACTGCTGCAGAGAGAAGCACAGCTACTGCAGTTTATGCTTGCTGCAGCCTGCAGCAAGGCAGGAATTTAGGGTCAGCACAGCAGGGAACAGTGAAAGGGTACCTGCATCTACTGACCACATCTCTGGTGTGCATTTCTATCTGGATTGAAGGAAATTTACTTAAATAAAAGCTGGAACTTCCACCTTCAAAACACCACAGTGTGTGTATATATTTTTTTTGAATACCTGTTAGCTCTTCACTGGAGGTAAGTGAACACCTTGCTCTGGTGTGCGATTGAATTTGTTTTGACACTGTGGATTTGGGGTCGTAACCCCCACTCGCATCCTGCCTGGGACCGTGAGCGCAGCACCTTCTGTCTGCTGGACAGTGAAAGGGTAGATTGGATTTTTGAAGATTTTATTTTACAGTTATTTTCTTAATGACTGCTGCTGTTGCACAGAACAGAACCAATTATTTAAAATTTTTACCTGTGTGTCAGTCAGCAAGGTGTCAGTCAGTCAATAAATTTAACAGGGAGAGAAAGTGAAGCACTGTAGTAGGCTGCTGTGAAACTTTACTTTGAGTTGTAATTTTGGTGTTGTTATATCTGCTGTAATATTTCTCAGTTGTACTAGATGCAGCTGTAAATGAGACCTCTGCTCAACTTGTTTTCTAATAATTGACAGGTATAGCCTGTGGTTCAATGTGCTGTAGCAACCAGTCACACCCCTTATCTGACCTGTTTAAACTCCATCCTTCCTGCTTCACTCTGAAGCATTTTTATGTTTGCTTGCATGCATGTGCAAGAAACATAGTGCCATCATCCGAGTTTTCGGAGGTGTGGCAGCCCTCTTCCAATTCAGGCAGTGTGTTTGCAGGCACAGCCGCAGTTCTCCAATGCCTGCTTGAGCTGTCTATGACCAGTTCAAAATGCAGTGGCGTACAGTTGAAAGGGGGAGCTATGCTTCAGTGAGCAGCGATAAGCACACAATGGCACAGTCGGTGTGCGAAATCAATGTATGGGACACATTAAGAAAATAACAGTGACACTGTTAATGAGCAGAGGTCTTAAAATGGCTATGTTGAAAATTTGGTGAAAAAATTCCTAAAAATGACTGTTTTACGAGCGCGTGTTGCGCAGTTCCTATGCATGCTTGTAAGTTTGCGAATTTTCAATATTTTCACTCCAGATTTTCAATGTTGCCATTTTATTACACTTCCTTATGAGCAGTGCAGCTGTCATTTTCACATCTTGCCCAAAGCGATGTTTCCATGCATGTAGCACAATGGCGCGGTCGGTGTGAAATCAATGTATGGGACATTAAGAAAATCACAGTGACACTGTTCATGAGCAGAGGTCTTAAAATGGTTATGTTGAAAATTTGGTGAAAAATTCCTAAAATGACTGTTTTCTGAGCTCGCGTTGCATGAGTTCCTCATAGTTCGTAAGTTTGTGAATTTTCAATATTTTCACTCAGACTTTCAAAATTGCCATTTATTACACTTCCTTATGAGCAATGCAGCTGTCATTTTTCACATCATGCCCAAAATGTGCTTCCGCCCATGTAGCGCACAATGGCGCAGTCGGTGTGCGAAATCAATGTATGGGACACATTAAGAAAACCACAGTGACACTGTTCATGAGCAGAGGTCTTAAAATGGCTATGTTGAAAATTTGGTGAAAAAATTCCTAGAAATGACTGCTTTACGAGCGTGCGTTGCACAGTTCCTACACACTCTCATAAGTTTGCGAATTTTCAATATTTTCACTCCAGATTTTCCACATTGCCATTTTATTACACTTCCTTATGAACAGTACAGCTGCCATTTTTCACATGTCACCCAAAATGTGTTTCTGCACATGTAGCGCACAATGGTGCAGTCGGTGTGCGAAAGCAATGTTTGGGACAGATTAAGAAAATCACAGTTACACTGTTTATGAGCAGAGGTCTTAAAATGGCTATGTTGAAAATTTGGTGACAAAAGTCCATAAAATGACTGTGTTATGAGTGAGCATTGCGCAGTTTCCACGCACCATCGTAAGTTCATGACTTTGTTATATTTTCAGTCCAGATTTTCACCAGTGGCATTTTTCCGCACTTCCTTATGAACAGTACAGCTGTCATTTTTCACAACATGGCCTAAATGTGTTTTCACCTTTCAGCGCAGAGATGCGTGGTCGCTGTGGGAAATCATTGTTCAGGACAGATAAAGAAAATCACAGTGACACTGTTCATGATCGGAGGTCCCAAAATGCCTGTGTTGACAATCTGTTGTAAAAAAATCCCCAAACTAATTACATTACGAGTGTGCGTTGCACAGTTTCTATGCTCACTCGTGACTTCACCAGTTTTTTTTAATATTTTTACTGCAGATTTGCAACATTGCCATTTTTTACACCTCCCCATGAACAGTATAGGTGTCATTTTTCACATCCTGTTCGGAATGTGTTTTTGCACCTGTGGTGCTAAATGCCGTAGTCGCTGTGCATAAGCAGCTTTCGGCTAACAAACTGATATTGCCACTGTTCATGAGGTGGGGGTCACAAAAAAACCATGTTCAAAATTTTGAGTGAAAATACCAATGAATGCCTGAGGTGTTAGGGTTTCCAACCATAACACCCCTACCCTGTAGAGAATGACAGGCATCAGGGGTGTGACTTGGGATTCTTGCCTGTAATGCTCATACCATTCCACACCCTGCAGCCAGTGAGAGGCATCGAGGTATGCCTTGGACTCTTCGGCCCCAAAGTTCACTCATTCTCCTATACCACACCCATCTCACTGTATTTCCTGATGGAATGGGATGCGCATAAGGGCCAAAGACCCCAAGGCACACCGTGACACTTATCAGTGTCTGCAGGGTAGGGGTGTGGTGAAATGGCATGGCCGTTATGCCTGATGACCCAAAGGCACACCCCAATGCCTGTCACTCTCTGCAGGGTGGTGGTGGGGTTGGCTTCAGTTCAATACTTCACTGCCATTTCTGTTATGCAGCTCTGTAGCTTCTACACTACCAATGCCAATGCCAGCAAGCAAACATTCGGCATTGACAAATGCTTGTTTTCTTTGTCCTACCATGCTCCCCTCCTCCTTCAACAGCTTGTCTCTCCTCAGGGGCTCCTTCCTAAGGTACCTTCAGCCTAAGGGAATCCTTCCTGTAGCATCTCTAAGGGTGAAACCCTTCTCCAGGGTTCCTTGCCATTAGCATCCTTACAGGGTGGCATTCCCTGAGGAATGAGAGGCAAACGGCATTCAAGGTTTATTCAGCAAGTTGCACAAGCACAACACTTCCTGCTGCCATTGCTTCCATGGGTAGCTCACTCACTTTCCAGACTGCTCCCCACCAGGGAATCTGTATGTATATTAAGTCAAGTGGGAATCAGTTAGGCTGGCCGGCTTGTGCACTTGAGCTTTAGTACCTATGATTCTTAATCCTGCCTTCCACCCTTCTGCCCCACCCCTTCCCCTCCCCACCCCATACTTTGCTACGCCATATCTCTCTTTCTACTTATACTTAGACTCCCTTGTCTGTCTCCTATTGTAACTGTTGCTGATAGAACTATATGTTTATGCATACCCTTACTTATTGTAATGTCTAACTGATGCATGGTTTATGGAATCCTGTATTTTTTTCTTGCTCTTCTATTTGATATTCCAATGCACTATTGTAACCTTTATCTTGTTTTTTGTTTTGTTTTGTTTTTGTCAACTGTTCCATGCTTTGTTGTTTGTTACATTAGTTCCTGTGCCACAGTATGTGGCCTGGGTCATGCCTGAAAATGGTCCCTGGGATCAGCGCACCTACCCAGTTACCAAAGTCATAAGTAAGTAAATAAACACTAAACCAAGTTGCGTAAGCACATTGAAATAAACTGAACATTGAATGAAGACTGAGAGTACCTGTCAGTGGGGACAGTTCAGGGACCCTGGGTGTGGTCTCACTTTCACATGTCTCCTTCTCACCTTGTGTCACACCATATGTGGTCATCTAAGTTTGAATGTATGCATTATTGTAATGTCTGCATAGTTTGTGGCATCATGCTGTGTTCTGCTGCAACCTCAGGGTCATAGGATCATCTGTTGTATTGTGTAGAAAACATGAAGAAAATAAGGGAGGAGAAAGAGATGCTGGAGGAGGAATGTTGATGGGTGTAAGACCGGCACGCATGTTGAAAAAAAGTTGTTCTGGACTCTAGTAATGGAAGATGGAGGGGGCCAAGCCAGCTGGCACACAACAGTTTTTTACAGGTTAAAAAAATGCCTTTGTAAATCATTTGCTCATAGTGTGTAGTGATTATTGCATTAAAAAATTCTAATCACTTGTTTGTCTTCAAACTATTGGTATTTGGCTTGTTTCAGTGCATTGTTGCTATATTTTGTTTGTTTGTTTTGTCGATTGTATTGCCATGCTCATGGCTAAGCCTGGAAATTACCTATTTAAAACATTTCTCTTTTTTCAGGCTGAGCTGGTAACAGCTTATTTCTTTGTCCTGAGGGGGAGGGAGTGAAGAGGCAAGGTATGAGGGAGGGAGCCAAGCCAGAATTTGTTGAAAAAAGACGCACAGTGGTGAGGCATCTGGCATCAAGTGAAGAGATGGAGAGGAAGCGGGAGCAGTGATGGTGCTAGGGGGACAGCCCAGGTCAAAGAGGCAGAAGAGTGAAAGAGGGGGTGCAGACTGTTTTTTTTTTTTTGCTTGTTAGTTGTTTAACCAGGACTAGACTGCACCTCCTCTTTTTCTGCCTCTTTGCCCTTGGCTCTCCCCCTAACACCACCACTACTCCAGGTACTCCTCCCAGTCTGATTATAACTTGTAAACAACTGCTGTTCAGTTTTTTTATAAGTTTCTCTGTTCATGTCCTTTTCAACTAAGCCCATCTCCTAGTTTCTCTCCATCACAGTACAATGAAAAGTTGCCTCAGCAGGGATGGGAGGGAAGCTGAGTGACATGCCTGGTTGTTTTAGCAGAACAACCAGACATATCTCTCAGAATCCATATATCCCTGTGAGGCAGACATTACTGTTTGTAGCTGCTTTGCGATGGAAAGGGAACTAGGAGATTTTTTTGAGGGGGTGATCAACACTTTGCTCCTAAAACTAGGCCTAAAATGCACCAAACTGCACCATTTCACACCTTACATTTTCAAAATGTCCTGGGGGAGCATGCCCCCAGACCTCCCTAGAGAGGTTTTATTTATTTAGTGATTCAGAAAAGACCTTTGAGTGCAAACTCTTTTAGAAAGGTTCTACGTTATAGACTGCAAAACAAAGTACAATAGGAGAAAGCAAAGGTACATCACAATGAACGATACAGCTTGCATTCAGAACTTACAGAATAACTCAAAACATAGGTGCAAGTAAAAATAACAAGAAAAACACTTTATGAGGGTGGGGGGGGGATAAGCAGCCACAAAGTGCCTTGTCAGTAGTTCAGAGGGATGGGGATAGTGGGCAGTGGAGTGAAGAAAGGAGGTGCGAGAGAGAGGTAGGTACTGCAGTGGAGGTGAAGGGTGAGGGAAGAAGGGTGATAAGGTATAGGGAGAAATGGGGGGTTAGCGGAGGCTGAGTGGAGAAGATGTGCTAGAGTAAATGGTGGGGTGTGAGGGGGCATGGTCAGGCAGCTTGCATTAGTAGTGACTGTTAGGGAAATGCACGGGACAGGGAGTTGGGGGAAGGTGGGGTGGCGGATGCAAAGGAACATGACTCAAACTGATTGTTGAGGCAAGTCATGAGAAGGGACAGAAGGAGGGGGGTGCCAGAAGCCTGCTTAGTGCTTGCTGGGGGGCAGAGAGAGCCGGTGTGGCTGGACTTAGGGACAGGTGCACTTAGAGAGTGTTATTAGGTGCTGTTTGAGGTCAGTTTTGAATTGGGCCAGACAATTGGTGGCAAAGAGGTGCCTGTGGAGTTCATTAATCCACAGGGGGGTGCGGTAGGCAAATGCACATTGCCCAAGTGAGCTGCAATGGAAGGGGATAGCCAAGGCCCCTCTAGTCCTCCCCCTAGTGACCTGTAATGAGTTGGCTGCATTGATCAAATCGCCTACACAAAGCGCTGTTTGGTTTTCAAGGTCAAGTGTGCCCCCTTCTGTAAATTCCTGGATCCACCACTGGGTATGACAGCTGGGATTCAATGCAAAGAATTGTAAAATAATGCATCTTGAGTTTTGCCACTCTGTCAGACATTGGTGAGACCACTCCTGGAGTATTGTGTCCAGTTCTGGAGAACACACCACAGAAAGGATATAGACAGAGTAGACATCATCCAAAGAAAGGCAACAAAAATGGTGCAGGGGCTGCAGAAAATATCCCATGAGGACAGAGAAATCTGAACATGTACACCCTGGAAGAGAGAAGGGTAAGTGGGGACATGATAGATACCTTTAAATACCTTATGGGGCAAATAAGGTACAAGAAGGGAGCATTTTTCAGAAAAGAAGGTGTACAGGAACTAGGGAGCATGTAATGAAGCTGAAGGGAGAAGTTTAGGAGGGCTGTGAGGAAGTATTTCTTCACTGAGGGGGGTGGATGCCTGGAACAATCTTCAAGCAGGGGTGGTGGGGCAAAAACAGTGGAGGGTTCAAGTATGCATGGGATAGGTATAAATGAAAACTGTGATCAAAGTGGGGAGAGGAGGTGGTCAGAAAGCAGATAGGGTCTGTAATGGCAGAATAGGCAGGGAAAAGAAGGGCAGACTGGGTGGGCCAAACAATCCTTATCTGTAGACAAATTCTGCATTTACATGTTTTGGTCAGGTGAGTCTCAGCCAACTGGAGGCCATCCTGTCCACAAGTTCTTTCAGGCTTTGCTCCAGCACCAAGACCACCTCTGACTCATCTGATGTAAAGAGCAATTACAGCTCAGTATCATCTGCTTAACAGTGAAAACTCACACTGTAGTCTCTGTACTGTGATACAGCCTGAAACCCAATAGAAAAGCACTAGCAAACGGGCAAGAATCAGGGGTGGAGGAAGAATGGGGAAAAATTAAAACTGCTATCACAAAGGCAACAAGCCTTTGTGTGAAGCAAATAAATAAAACAAAACAAAGGAAAAATACACTATGGTTCTCAAAAGAGGCGGCAGAGAAGATTAGGGGAAAAATATAGCATTCAAGAAGTATAAGGAAACACAGGAGGAGTAGGACAGAGAATTGTACTGGTTAAAGTAGAAGGAAGCGAGGAAGGCAGTCAGAATAGCAAAGGCCCAAACCAAGGAAAAGATAGCCAACTCAGTTAAGAAGGGGGATAAAACCTTTTACAGGTACATTAAGAAGTGTAGAAAGACCAAGGGAGGGATAGTGAGGCTTAATAAAGGGGTGGTGGGCAGAGCATGACAGTGAAAAAGCAGGGATACTGAATGAATACTTCTGCTCAGTATTCACAAAAGAAGAGGAAGAGGGGGAGGTATCTAAACCAATCAATAGAAGCACTCTGGATAGGAGGGTCGATACCAGTACATTCACAGATGAAAGGGTCCTGAAAGAACTCCTGAAACTGAAAGTGGACAAAGCAATGGGGCCTGATGGGATTCACCCCAGAATTCTAAAAGAACTAAGGGGAGAACTAGTGACACCACTGACTACTCTTTTTAACAAATCATGGGAGAATGGTGTGGTGCTGAGGACTGGAGGAGGGCGGATGTGATCCCCCTTCACAAGAGTGGGAGCAAGTCAGAGGCAGGAAACTATAGACCTGTTAGTTTGACCTCAGTGGTAGGGAAAATGATGGAATCACTTCTGAAAGAAAGAATTGTTGAGTACCTAGAGGCCAGCAGGGTACAGGACCCAAGGCAGCATGGATTCACACCGGGAAGGTCATGTCAGATGAATCTAATAGATTTCTTTGACTGGGTGACCAAAGCAGTAGACCAGGGAGGGGCTGTGGACATGGCCTACCCAGATTTTAGCAAGGCATTTGACACAGTCCCTCACAAAAGATTAAAGGATACCTAAACAACATTTTGACAACAAACTGTTCAAAAATCTGACTCCGTAGGTGACTAAAGGAAAGGCTGCTGTATTCATTAATACTAAAACTACATTTATATAATTTACATAAATGTGGTTCCAAATCATTTGAAAATTGTAAAATCAGCCTTCCCATTTCAGAAAAACTGTCTTACCTGCGTCCTAAAATGGCCACCAAATGTGTTATGTGATGACATCATTGGAGCCAAAGTCAGAGAGATATATTGCTCTCTATAGTGCTAACTAGTTATTTTTTCCCTTTGTATAGAATTGTTCCACCCAAATGGTCAAAACCATGTGAATTATTTTGTACAATACACATTAGGCTATGGTTCTGTTCATTTTGTTTACTTTAACATGCTGAAATTGTGTTTTAATCCAACCGACTTTCTCTGTGGCAAACCACAGTGCAGTACAAATCTTGAATAGCCTGGTGGTCTAGTGGTTATGATGGATCCAGGATGCTACAATGGGGGTGCTGGGGTGGTGTGCATGCTTTAATATGCACTTTTTAACATTTTTATTAAACCTTTATATTTTCTGCTATTATTCTTTTCTAGTATGTTTTTGGCAGAACCTACAAATGTAACCCATAGTTTGAATGTAAACATTTGTACAATCAATAAATCAGACTTCTTCAACAAAGTGAAATGCAGCAGCAGCAAGCAAGTACATTACTACGTGGGGGAGAGGTTGCAGCCACACTCTTCACCACCCCCTAAAGCCACCACTTTTTTGTAGCAAAGTTCTTGTGCAGTCCAATGTTAGAGTTCATACTTCCTCGAAACTCAAATATATGCTTGTCGTGTGTTCTTTTTCCATGGGAAATTATAATAATGAGAAGAAGAATCAGCATTTATATTGTGGTTTTCATACACATTGTATCCCAAAGTGCTTTACAAGCAATACTAGACTGGTAGTGAAGTGACTGAACATATAGTGGCAGCCCTTTCATACATTAATATCCACACGCAGCCTTGGACAAGTGCATGAACTGGTTTTATGGGAAGGGGAATGTTGGCCAGGACAACGGGATCAGGTAGTGATCAAGGTGCTGTCAGCCCCACATCTTATTTCTCACAGTAATCTGCTCATATTTCTCTTTCTGTCTTTCCCCTTCCCTGAATATAGCAGCACCTTGCAAGAGTAGCCTTCTCAGTCCCCCTCTGGTATTCATTCTTCACTATTCCTTCTCGCACCAAAAACTGTTGAGCTCATCACCCTTCTGCATCATGAATGCAAGTAGTACAGTCCTCATTTTTTTTTTTACATATTAAATATAAACACGTCTTTCCAGTAAGTCAGGCTGATAGCAGCAGGGGACAAGGGGAATTATAGGCTTTCCTATACTTAAAAGATCTAGGCTACCTTTGATTAGGCACTATTAAATGACGGGTGTGCACATCATTATGCACATCATTTAATAGTGCCTAATCATAGGTTGCCTGGATCTTATATGGGTAGAAAAGCCTATGTTACCATTTGTGTCATGCTGCTATCAGCATGGCTTACCAGAAGATTATGTTTATTATTAATATGCAAAAATAACACGGGAGACTGTACTAACCACATTCATGATGCAGAAGGGTAGTCAACACACCAGTTTGTGGTGTGGAAAGCAGGCAAGAAGAATGAATGCCAGAGAGGGACTGAAGAGGCCATTCCAGCAGGGTAGAGCTATATTCAGGTTAGTTGAAGACACGAAGGATGACGTTGAGCAGATCACTGTGAGATCTGAAATGTGAGGCTGTCAGCATCGTGATCACTACCTGACTGTGGATGAGTAGCCAGCGATGACAAATACTCAGAGTGGCAGGGCTGCACCTAAACTGCTACTTGAATTCAGTGTAGGGAGATTACCCTTGGGTGGGGAAGGGAAGTTGACATTTGTTAGGATAGTATTGAGGGAGTTGTGCATAGCTCATTCAAGATTTGGAAGGGTAGTAGCCAGCCAACTCGCATTGTGGAGTAGAACACAGAAAAGCACTGGAGAAGAATTGCTGGGAACTATCCTGTGGGGTACTGCAGATCAAAGGAGTAGACTGACACTGGAAGTTGGGTGGATTCGCTCAAGGTATTAGTATGCCTCTCCTGATAATAATATTGTTATCCATTGTAAATGCAGCCCTTATGAGGGCACGAATAGCAGTTTTTCTGGTGGGTCATGATGCTTATTGCTTGGCCCTCCAGGAAGACCTAGTTGGTTAATTAGGCGGGGAAAAAACACAACAGGGGAACTGTACATACTACCTTCACTGTGCAGAAGGGTGGCGATCCACTCAATGTTTACTGTGGGAGCAGAAGTCAAGCATTGAGAATGTGGACTGGAGAGTGATTTGGGAGGCATTTTTTAACAGTGTCAGCTGATGATACACATCAGTATAGGTGTGTACAACTCTCTGAGGTACAAGATTACAATCTGAGGTGTGATAATTCTCTTTATGAGACCGTAAGCACATATGCGTCCCCAGGCAATACTAAGGACAGGGTATGGATGGCAGAGTATTCTATACAAGGCAGGCTAGGTGCAGGGGTTCACATGGAAAAAGAAAGTCTTATTTGTGGATTAACAAGTGAGCAAGAGCTTTGGAACTGAACGAGACTGGTACTTTGCTGTGTGACCCTGAGCAAGTCACTAAACTTCCTTGTGCTTCCAGGCCAACCTGTAATCAAGCTTTCAGCTTAGTGTGTCTCTCCTGGTTAACAAAAAACAAAAGTCAGTGCATCACATAACCACTAGATCATCAGGTATTTGAAGTGTTGTACTGTAATACAGTTTGCCAAAGAAAAAGTCAGCTGGATTGCAAAACATTTTCCGAAAGTTTAAGTAAACAAAATGAACAAAATCATAGCCTAACATGTGTACTGATCAAAATAATCCATGAGTTAATCCATTGTGTTGATCATTCGGGTACAACTATTCAAAACAAAGAGGGAAAGAAGAACTAGTTAGCACTATAAAAATATATGTGGGCCTCTCTCTCTGGCTTCGATGATGTCATCATGACTCATCACTTAACACACTTGGCAGACATCTTAGGGAGAAACCAAGGCTGTTTTGAAAGTGAAAGGCTGATGTTTACATTTTTCAAAAGCTATGAAACTGCATTTATGTTATTTACATAAATACAGTTTTAGCATAAATGTAAACAGCAGTCTTTACTTTACCTCACTATGAAGCCAGATTTTTGGAGTTTGCAGTTTAAAAAAAATGCTTGTTTAGGTACCCTTTAATAAACAAGTTAGCCAGCCTTGGAGTGGGTCCCAGGGTGGTAACCTGGGTAAAACATTGACTGAACAACACAATGCAAAGGGTAATAGTAAACAGAGTCCACTCTAAAGAAAGGAGGGTTACTAGCAGATCACTGCAGGGTTCAGTACTGGGACTGGTCCTCTTTAATGTCTTTATAGGTAACGTTGTGGAGGGACTGGAAGGAAAAGTATGCCTCTTTGCAAACAACACAAAGATCTGCAACAGGGCTGATACACAAGGGGTGGTGGAAAGGATGAGAAGGGACTTGGCAAGGTTAGAGGAATGGTCAAAAGTATGGCAGCTTAGATTCAATGCAAAGAAATGCAAAGTAATGCAACTGGGAAACAAAAACCCAAGGGATGAGTACAGAATGGGGGTGGGGTGGTATTAACAATACCAAAACTGGAAAGGGACCTAGAGGTAGTCATATCAGATGAACCTAAATGTAGGCAAGCAATGTGAGAAGGTAGTAAGGAGGGCTGGGGGGTTACTGGGTTGCATAGGGAGAGGCATCAACAGTAGAAAACAGGAAATTGTTATCCCTCTGTACAGACAGTTGGTGAGACCCCATCGGGAGTACTATGTGCAGTTCTGGAGACCCCATCTCCACAAGGACATAGACAGGATGCAGGCAGTCGGGAAAAGGGCAACTAAAATGGTGCCTGGTCTGCACCAGAAGAAATACGAAGAGAGGCTAAAGGAGTTTAATATGTATACCCTTGAGGAAAGGAGGGAGAGGGAGGACATGATAGAAGCTTTCAAGTACCTCAAAAGAATCAAGAAAGTCCAAGAGGGTAGCATCTTTCAGAAAAAGAGATGTGCAAGAACAAGGGAGCACAATTTGAAGATGTGGGGAACAGCTCAGGGGTAATGTGAGAAAGTATTTTTTCATGGAGAACGTGGTGTACGCATAGAAAAGCCTTCCTGAGGAAGTCATGGGGTCAAAAACTGTGGGGGTGGAGGTCACATGATGCAAGTGCTCTGATAGCAGCAGTGGTGCCAAGCTCCTGCCTATATTTTGCTGTTTTGGACTAATTATAGCCTGTTTAAGAGTCTTGAACATCTCTCTATTCAGTAGATCGCTTGTGCAGTATCTAAAATATCAGATTCAAGTGGTGAGCGGTGATACTGTGATATGATGGAATCAGAAATGCGCTCAGCCGCTATCCGCCACACTCCACCGACATCACCAGAAAAGAATCCGAAGAAGTCTAAGGCCCAAAGTGGTAACTCAGATAAAAAGGCTTTGCAATCTACAACTCTGATCCCTCTGACAGAGGATTGGTTCTTGCAAGAATTACAGCCCTTTAAAGAAACGTTAGTAGAGATCGCTAATGACCTAAAATCTTTACGGGGAGATTTTTCAGATCTATCACGAAGGGTCACCGATTCTGAGGCCCGCATCGCATCCACAGAGAGATGGAAGGAGAAACTGTAGCCAGAAGTGATGGCACTCAGGCAGCAAGTGAAGAAGCTGCAACTGAAAACAGAGGACTTGGAAGGAAGGAGCCGTAGGAACAACATCCTAATAACTGGTTTACCAGAGGCAGAAGAAGGGCAGAATATGCAGACCTTTTTGCAGAAGCTTCTCTGTAAGATTGCTGGTCCGTCTCCAATGGGGGCTTCGTACCAAATAGAGAGAGCACATCGCGCTTTGCGGCTCCGACCGCCAATGGGAGCCCCTCCCAGACCATTGATAATAAGGTTTCTTAGCTTCATAGAGAAGCAACATGTATTAAACAAGGTGAGGGAAGCGCAAGCCATCTTATGGGAGGGGGTGAAAATCTGTATCTCGCAGGATCTGCCTTATGAGAAAAGGCAGAAACACGCTGTCTATCATCCCGTAGTGAAAAAATTAATCACAGCAGATATTCGGTTTAAAATGCAGTACCCCTCACGCCTATTAGTCAGGATAGCAGATACCTGGATTGCCTATGAGAATCCTACGAAAGCATTGGAAGACCTGGCCACCAAACTTCCCGAGTTATTCAGCAAGAGTTGAAGCTGCAGAGATCCTGGTAGCTTTGAGAGGAGGACTGCAAATTGACACGTTTTTGTTTATTAGGCAGAGGCCTGGTTTTATTTAGATAGAGCAAGACTGGCACTGACCTGTGTTTCCAGATTTTCTGAAGAGTGGATCGTTCTCGGGTGGTGAGAGGTTCGGCAAAGTGGAGGGCTCCGAAGTCGGGCGGTGGAGGTGGAGAAGGCCCATGCTGAGGATGATAATTGGGCCTGCAGGCCTCTACACGTATCCACGATGGGTTCCCCATGTACAGAATAGGAACTGAATAAGGAAGTAATGTTTCCTGGACGAGTGCATTTGAGAAACACAGTGCACCCTAAAGGATCCCCCTTGGAAACAAAGACTCATGAGCACCAAGCTATATTTTAAAGTTTGCTTTGATGTTGCATGCTCTTTTCTTTTGCAGGAGGATAACTTAACAGTTACATGGTACCAGTTAAGAATTGGGGAGGTCAATTTTGTTAACTGGTTTAATAAGATACAGAGCTTAGTAGGGGAGACGGGTGGATACAGGACAGTTTCAAATTGGATATGCCAGAAGATTCAGGCTCTTTGAGTTTAAGATGACTGGTCTCAAGATGGGCAGGGAGGGGTGGCATCAGGGCGCTGGTGGGTGCGTTGTATCACAACCTGAATAGTAGTGGGGTTTGCCTCTTTGGGCTGATTGTCTCAGTAATATTGGGATTAGCTGGTCTGATAGTGAGTAAAGGGGGTATAGTTAATTGGCTTCCAATTAAAGATGTACGTACCAAAGAGGTCCTGGGGGTATTGGCTTTCCTGTCTAGAGGGGGAGCCTTTGTACATAGTTTAGTGGGTAATAGTAAGGGGGAGGTCTTGGTAGTAGAGGGACACTGGGCAGGCACTAGATATAGGGGGGAGAGAGGGGTTGGGGTGGAGTTGGAGTGATCATAGAAGAGAGGAGTAGTAGTAGTAGGAATACACAAATAGTTTTGGTAAATGCCAGATACTGCAGTTAAGATTGTTTCATGGAATATTAGGGGAGCTCGAGATCAAGCTAAAAGGATTGCTATCCTCAAACATATACAGTAGCTCTATTGTGAGCTAACATAATTTTCTTACAAGAGATGCATCTTTTGGCATCCGAGGCAGATAATTTTAAAAGGCAAGGAATACAGCAGGTTTTTGCCGCCGGAAATTCCTCTAGTAGAGGAGTGGTAGGGATACTTTTTAAGAAAACTGTCCCATTCCAACCGGAAAACATTATTCAGGATCTGCAGGGTAAATTTATTTTAGTTAGTGGTTTATTGGCAAGAAAACCCCTAATTTTGGGGAGTATTTAAGGACCAGTAGAAGGTGACCCGGATTTTCTTATGGGGCTGGCAGATAACCTGGCTACTTTTATCCCAACCCCTATCATATTGGGGGGGGGACTGGAATCTTGCCCAGTCTCATCTGTTGGACAAATCCAACCCGATCCCTAGGGCTGTGACCCCGTCTCAGAGGGCGCTTAATGAGATGATGGACCTCCTTGGATTATGCGACCCTTGGAGGATTTTGAACCCGACTACTAGGGCTTTTTCATTTTATTCACAGGTACATCAAACGGCTTCTAGGCTGGATTATTTTTTGATAAGCTCAGCCTTGCTATCAGGGACTTTGGATGCAGGGATTGAGCCGATAGTGATATCTGACCATGCGGTGGTATGGCTTCATATTTTTCCGACAGTGGAGCAACAGAAAGATACTCGATGGAATTTAAACATGCAATTGCTGAAGGACAAGTTCATAGTTAATAAAATTCGTACTTTTATTGAGGAATTTTTGGAAAACAATGTCGACTCCATCCCTAGGATGGACCAAATTTGGTGCGCACTGAAGTGCTATATAAGAGGAAAATTTATTAGGCTGGCAACAAAGCGGAAAAGGGTTAGGGAGGATCAGGCACGGAAACTATTGGAACAGATCAGAGCACTGGAACAAAATCCATCATCCACCTCTGTGCAAGGGTCACTTACTGACTTTTTGTCTCTGAGAAAAGCATACTCGGACCTCCTTAAGGAGAAAGCCGAGTTTGCTATTCTTAGAATGAAAGCAACTTACATTGACCAAGGGGAAAAAGCCGGAAGACTTCTGGCACTCCATATGAAACAATTAGAAAGTTCAAGGACTATTCAGGCAATTCAGGATGTAGACGGTACCCTTAAAACTCTTCCCAGAGATATAGTCCCTGTGTTTGAGAGATTCTATGCAGATCTCTACGGGTGCTGGCTCAGTCCCCAACGAAGGAGGATACCGAGGCATATTTGGCTAGAACCTTGCTTCCCAGGTTGCAGGATGGGGACCAGGCCATGTTAACAGCCCCTATTACCTTAATGGAAATATCACAGGCCATCAGGGCTCTGGCTCTAGATAAAGCCCCAGGTCCTGATGGTTTTCCTTCAAACTTTTTCAAGGTATTTGAAAAAGAGCTATCCCCTATACTACTTAAGTTCTACCATTATATCCTCACCAACGAGGCTCTGGATCCCTCCATTTGGGAAGCGACTATCATTTTGCTTCTGAAACCTGATAAACCACCAGAATGCCCCTCCAGCTACCGTCCCATCTCGTTACTGAATTGTGACCTTAAAATTCTTACCAAAATTCTGGCTAATCGGATTCAAAAAATATGGTTTTCCTTACTTAGCCCAGAACAGGTAGGATTTGTCCCGGGAAGGTCGGCATCAGATCATTTCCGTAAATTAAACCATATATTTCACATAGCTCAGTCCACCTTACATCTTATGGCTTTAATATCTCTGGATGCCGAAAAAGCTTTTGATAGGGTGGACTGGAGCTTCTTGTGGTTAATGCTTAAATATATGAATATACCTGAAGAATTCATCCATTGGATTCAAAAGATTTCTTTAACTCCCACAGCTAGGATTTTCTGTAATAAAGTATCTTCTGCTGGCTTTTTCCTGCACTCGGGTACTCGACAGGGCTGTCCCCTTTCCCCACTACTCTTCAACTTGTATTTGGAGCCCTTGATAAGGAGAATTAATTCCTCAATTAAAGTGCAAGGGGTCTCTGTGGGCACAAGTAACTTAAAACTATCTGTTTACGCAGATGATATCCTGCTTCACCTTGCAGATCTGGTAGCCTCATTGGAAAAGGTATTAGCAATCATAGGAGAGTTCAGTAAATACTCTAATTATAGCTTGAATTGTAATAAAACTAAAATTCTCCCTCTCAATCATCATACATCCCGGCAAGATTTTCACAAATTTGGAATGAAATGGTCCCCATTATCGATGAAGTATTTAGACATACACTTAACACCGGACCCCCTACGGTATAAAAAACTAAACTTAGAAGATTTGGTTCAGAACCTTCAACATGACCTTTCTAGATGGAAATCCCTACCAATTTCGCTGAGGGGAAGGGTCAATCTTATCAAAATGAACGTGCTTCCTAGGGTATTCTTTCTGTTAAATATGAGCAATATATGGTTGCCTATCTCTTTTTTCCAGAAGATGCACGCTATTATTTCAGAATTCCTGTGGTCCTAGAAGGGCATACAGCAAACTTACTCTACCCAAGAACAAGGGAGGACTTAAGCTGCCCAACTTGTTATACTATCATTGGGCTAGTCACCTACATAAAATGGGGAGGTGGATGTCCTCCCCCCTTGGCAGAATGGGGGACACTTATATTCTCATTTGGTTACAAATTGAGAGGGACATTTTTACCACAGTTCGGATATCCCCGCTAGCCTCAATATTTACGCCCCTCCGAATACTTCCAGATATAATTAAACAGTCAGTGGTGGGTGTGTCCATCAAAACTTTTGCCCAGGTCTGTGCCTCCCTACGTATCTGCCCAAGTAAGGATACAATGCAAGAGATTGTAGGCAACCTTAATATTAGAATTGGTGAATCCCCTATTACTCAGAATTGAATTCCCCAATTGCAAGGTATGCAAGTGTGTGATTTTTATCAGCCTAATGGTCTTTTGTCACCCACAGACATATTAAACAAACTTCAAACTCCTCCCAGATCCATTTTAAGATCTATCAGTTGAGGCACCTCCTCCAGCAGAGATTTGGAGAAGTATATGTGCCCTCAAGACTAAGTAACATAGTTGAGCAAGTTAAAGACTTAGCGGGGTGACCACGTGGTATCTCATTAATATATAGTTCTCTACTTGCTATTTTCTACCCAACCATGCTGTCAGGCTCTGCGGTGTGGGATTCGCTTATCCCTAACCATGGAGTTAACTGGTCGGATATTTGGAGGGACATGCATATGTATATCACACAAAACAGGCTAAGGGTCACTCAATTTCAAGTACTAAATAATATGTACTATACTCCATGTAAGCTAGTTAAAATGGGACGGGTGCAATCATCTATAAGTGTCAGATGTGGTCAAAAAGAGGGGACGATGTTACATATTTTCTGGTCCTGTGAAAAAGTCTCCCCACTATGGATAAAAATTAAATCCCAAATGAACCCTTTACTAGGCTTAGAGCTATGCTTTACTCCGAAGGTCTGCATACTGGGGGACTTATCTTCAATTATGGTCAAAGAAAGGAAATTCTATATCTCCCTTATTTCAATGGCGGTTAAAAAATTAGTTCTTAAACATTGGTTGGATCAAACCATTATATCGTATACAGAATGGTTACATGAGATGTCCTTTTATCTTAGGACGGAAAAAATGATAGCGAGTTTACGTAATAACCCAGTTGCTTTTGATAAGAAGTGGGGTAAATTATATGCTCTCTATTTGAATTAGGTTACCCCACTTTCTCGAGCTCTCCAGCCCAGTTTAAGGGATAGTTCTCTGCATGATATAAACAAACTGAGGTGTTTTGTTTTGAGAGGTAATTGATCGCTCCAACAGGGGTGAGGGAGGTATTGGGGGAGGGGTGGGGAGTAGTGATATTGTATGTTTGACAATACCCTTGTACTATTTTACCAAGTGATGTTGTTTAAAATTGTAAAATTTTCTGAATTAAAAAAAAAAAAAAAACTGTGGGGGAATTTAAGAATGCATGGGAAAGACATAAGGCAATTCTAGTGGGCGGTAGGAAGCAGTAGGCTGTTGGTTAACTAGGATCTGTAACCTATCCAGTAGGTAGGGAAATGGGCAGACTGGGTGGGCCAAGTCATCCTTATCTGCCATCAGTCTATGTTTCTATGTCCCTGCACTGCCTAATGACCTGCCCCAAAGGCAATGTGTGCACCATGAACTGTGGGGCTGTGGTCAGGGGCACTGTGCAAAGGGTCTGCTAACTTGGGGATTAATCTCGGTTAGAAGGGGTAGAAGAAGGGGAAAAAGGCCCCAACAAGCCGGATGGGATATACTGGACCAAGGGGGAGGCTGTGTGAATCAAGGGCCTGCCAGAAACGGCTTGAAAGTCTAATACTTAATCTTTGTATTTTGTGTTGGGGGGGAATCTCTGCATTTTCTGTATTTTCTGTTTTGAGTGTTAACCCAGCAAGTGTCTGCATTTCTGATGTAAAACAGTTATGATTTCTCCCTAGTGAATAGGATGTGAAAGGGACCTATACGCTGTCTGGTGAATACAGTACTTGTCATACTTGGATACCCTGGTCAGGGAACAAGGGTATTAACATGGGGAGAATTGTGGGATACAATGGATGTGGGAGAGTGGTTTGGATGAATTTATTGTGGCAGCTGGGAGGATGTCCAATATGCTACAGGTTATGCAGGCTGGAGGATGAGGTGAGGAGGATTAGGAGGCAACTCGAGGGGATGGGGGAAAGGAGGATAGAGTCAGAGGCAGGGAAATGGGAGCATGGAAGAAACTCACAGATGGGGCATGGGGGGGAATGGGTCAAGAGAAGAGGGAGGGGTGGTGGGCATCAATGGGGACAGGCAGTCCAGCAATGAAGGATGGACTAGGGTCGGGTCTACCAGGAGGGGAGTGTCACAGAACAGGAGAGCAGAGAGTTCGCAGGCCAAAATAAAAGGGGGGAACAGGTTCGAAGCACTGTTGACACTGGATGGAGAGGAGGAGGAGAGGGAGGAAGAGATGCAGGGGGAGGTGGGAGTGCGTACAAAGGTGGAAGGGGATGTGGGAGGCCATAGGGCTGAAGAAGTGGGTAACAGCCAGGATGGGAGTAGGGCACCAGCATGGCATGGGTGCGGGGATGGGGGAGAGGGAGGGCAGACAGCAGGAGGGAAGGGAAGGGTTGGGGGGCAATGGAAGTAGAGCAGTGATCCCAGGGAAAAAGAAGCAGAAGTGAGTACACGGGGGAAGGGGGGGAGCTTAAATGGTTCAAGGGAGGAAGGGGGTGTGTTAGTGGTTGGGGTCTCCATACTTAAGAGGATCAGATGGGGCAGTAGAGGGGAATGGCATAGTCGCATATGGGTGGAAGCCATACTAGGTCTAAGGGCAGACCGACCAGGGCAAGCAACTCTAAGTTGCATGAGGAGGGGAAGGGGGAGACCACACATAGTGGTGCATGTGGGGGCTAATGACCTGTCAGGGGAAACTGTGGAGCTGGTGAAGGGAAGGTTCGGAGAATTGGGAAAGCTGTGTGAGGAAGTAGGAGAGATGGCTGCCTTTTTGGAGGTGCTCCCAGTACCCCGAGTGAGCACAGTGAGGAAGGAGAGGATTAGGGAATTCAACATGTGGCTGGAGGAGTGGTGTAGATCAAAAGGGTATGGGTGGAAGGGGGGGTGGATGCAGACCTGGGACAATAATGAACTATATGAAGGAGATAGGCTGCACCTAAGTCGGTAGGGAAAGGAGATATTAAAGCAGAAGCTACAGGAGTATAGCAAAAAGTGAATTTGAACTAGCTGGGGGAATTGGCGGGGGTCAGACTATAGCAAGGTACCCAGGAACCGGGTGAGCCTACCCCCCAAGCTAGTAAGAAGGTACTTGGAGATTTAGTCCAGAAGGAGCAGGGTGGGTAGGGGGATCTGGAAAAGGAGGGAAGGGTGACGGGGTGGAGGGTGGTCTCTGTGAATACGAGAAGCCTTGGTAACAAGGCGACGGAACTTCAGGTGCTCTTCACTGTAGGAAGGGTGGACATCACGGCCATCACAGAAACGTGGGCCACAGAGCACCGGGACTGAGACCTGACAATCCCAGGGTTCAGACTGTACAGAAAGGACCGTGGGAAAGGGGGGTGGCTGTCTATGTGTGAGAGGGGGTCAAATATACAAGGGATGAAAAGGAAGAGAGGGATACAGAGGCAATGTGGTTACAGCTCCTGGATTCCAGGGGAAGGAAGTTGAGGTTTGGGATGGTGTATAGGTCACCATCCCAGACAGTGGAAAGGGACAGGGAACTGGCAGAACAAATCAGAAGGGTATGTAGGAGGGGGAAGGTGACCATAGTGGGGGATTTCAACCTGCCAGGGATGGACTTGACTGTGCCGGTCACCTCCAGTGCTAGAGAGAGGGTCCTCTTGGATGCATTCCAGGACTGGTTCCTGACACAGTTGGTTGCCGAACCCACAAGACTGGGGAACATGCTGAACCTGGTACTATCTAACAGTGAGGCAGTGAGGGACATAAGGGTGGAGGATCTGTTAGTTGACAGCGATCATCAAACGGTGTGGTTTAACATCACAATGAGCAGGGAGCTGAAGGAATCTGCAACAAAGGTGATGGATTTCAGGAAGGCAGACTTTGGGAAAATGGGGGAATAGCTGAAGGGGAGGCTCGAAATAATAAGGTGGAGGATGGGGACAGTGTAGAAGTGGGACATAATAAGACAAAGAATCATAGAGGTGACAGAAACATGCACCAGGCTACAGAGTAAGAAGAATAGGGCAAAGAGACCATGCTGGCTAAACAGGGAGGTGATAGAAGGGGTGAGAGCAAAAAGAGTGGTGTACTGGAGGTTCAGAAGGATGGGGAAGGGTAGGACAGGGAGGAGTACACCAAATGGTCCAAGGAGGTGACCAAGAGGGTAAGGGGTGTGAAAGCCACTAGGGAACTCAGATTATCACAGGGAATTAAAGGAGGGGAGAAATACTTTTTTAGATATGTCAGGGAGAAAAGGAAGTGCAGAAACAGTATAGTGAGGATAAAAAGGGGGAAGGAGTGGGTAGAAAAGGGGAAGGAACAAGCGGAAGCACTGAATGAATACTTCTCCTCAGTGTTCACGAGGGAGGATGGAGGTCCCTTACCACCCTGGTCGGGGTGGGGAGATGGGGGTGTGAGTTAATGGACAGTAGGATAGAGGGTAGCAGAGTCTTGGAAGGGCTATGGGCACTGAAGGTGAATAAAGCACCAGGGCCAGATGGTATCCACCCCAGAGTGCTGTGGGAGATGGCAGAGATTCTAGCAGAACCACTGGCGGACCTGTTCAGCACCTCCCTGGAAACTGGGAAGGCGCCTCAGGACTGGAGGATGGCCCATGTGGTGCCATTACATAAAAGCAGCCCAAGGGATGAGCCAGGGAACTATAGGCCAGTCAGTCTGATGTCCATAGTGGGAAAGCTCATGGAGATGATACTAAAGGACAGACTGGTGGCATTTCTGGAGGGCAACAACCTGCAGGATGGGAGGCAACGTGGGTTTGTTTCAGGGAGATCCAGCCAGACCAATCTTATACAGTACTATGACTGGGTGCGAGGGAGTTGGATGGGGGCCACACTGTGGATGTGTTATACTTAGATTTCAGCAAGGCCTTCGATTCAGTGCCCCATGGGAGACTAGGGATGAAGTTATCCAGGGTGGGAGTGGGGACAAAAATGGCATTTTGGATCTCAAACTGACTGAGGGGTAGGCTGCAGAGGGTGGTAGTGGTGGGGGGAGTCTCAGAGCCTAGATCCATGATGAGTGCGGGGTACCGCAGGGCTCAGTGCTGGGCCTAGTGCTGTTTGGGTTATTCGTCTCAGACATTGTGAAGGGGGTGGTGAGCAGGATTAGCCTGTTCACCGATGACACCAAAATGGGTGCAGTAGTAGATGATGAAGAGGGATGGGTGCAACTGCAGAGGGACTTGACAAAGTTGAAGGAATGGTCAGGGAAGCGGTAGCTGGGGTTCAATGCAAAAAAATGCAATGTGTTGCATTTTGGTGTAAGGAACCCAAGGAGAGAATACTGGCTGGGGGGATCAAGCTGGGGAGCACTGAGGAGGAAAAGGACCTGGGGGTATTGATAAAAGCAAGCATGAACAATACTGCCCAATGCAGGAGGGTGGCGGTGAAAGAAAACAGGATGCTAGGGTGCATAGCACGTAGATTCACATCCGGGCACAGGGAGATGATTTTACCCCTCTACAGGGATCTGGTTAGGCCTCACTTGGAGTACTGTGTACAGTTCTGGAGGCCATACCTGAGCCGGACGTCAAGCTGCTGAAAGGAGTGCAGTGAAGGGCGATGAGGATGATTCAGGGGATGGAGGGAATGGATTATGAGATGAGGCTAAAGGAACTGAATATGTACACACTGGAAGAGAGGCGGGGGGGGACAATAATCGAGACATTCAAGTACCTAAAGGGTGTAAAAAAGGGGGGCTTGAAACTAAGGAATGGGAGGGAGACTAGGGGGCATGGGCTAAGAACAGAGAGGGGGAGATTCAGGAGGGAGATGAGAAGGCATTACTTCACAGAGAGAGTAGTTGCAAGGTGGAACACACTACCAGATGGGGTGATATCATATAAAAATGTGGCTGGCTTTAAGAACACTTGGGACAGGGTACAGGGTGGGTAAGGGTGGGCAAGAAGGACAACAATGGGAGGTTAATGGGGGAAGGGCAGCTACCTGCTAGGGAGCTAGCTGCACAATTGAGCAGGCTTTGATAGACCGGTAGGTCTGTTCTGCTGGCACCTTCATATGTTTGTATGTATGAAAAGGACAGGGGAAAAATCAACCTCTGGGGAGCTCCATAGCTGACCACCTCCGGCCATGACAGTAAAGCTCCCATCATGACCCACTGTTATCTGCCAGCAAGGAAGGACTCAAACCATTTCAACATTGTCCCAGTGAGTCACACATATTCCCCAAAGTGCTCCATCAACACTCCATGATCCACAGTATCAAAGGCTGATAAGAGATGAAGAAGAATGACAACACAGCACTCCCCTTATCTCTTGCCAACAGCAGATCATCACACACCTTGCCGAGTGTAGTCTCTGTACTGTGACACAGCCTGAAACCTGACTGGAGTGGTTCATAGATGTCAAACCTCCCAAGGTGAACCTCCAGCTGTGTTACCATCACCTTCTTGATCAACCTTCCTAGAAATGGAAAGTTCAAGATAGGTCTGTAAGTTGCTAGCACATCCGTGTCCAACAATGTTTTTTATTTTTCAGGAAAGGCCTCACCACAGCATTCTGTAAGTGCTGTGGGGCTATAACCCTCCAAATGGGAACACCAGGTGATAACAGAATATATCAGACCCAGGACCACGCAGCAGTCCATCAACAGCTCAGTAGGCCTAGAGTCCAAAATAGGGATGGGAGGGTGGCTGCGAACCAGTTCTGATTCTGGCTCTGATGTATTTCCAAAAGGTTCTTATTTATTATGATGAATTTTAGACCTATTTTAGTCTATACGAGTATGAACAATGCATCAGTATTATTCTTTTAGATCCCTCTGTTAAAAAGAAATAATTAAATGTAACTATAAAAAAATAATTTGTGTCAGTATTTTTGTGTTGTTTGATTAGCGAGCAGCCATCAGCAATAAAAAATGAATATATAACACTCACCAGTACTGCAGTAGTGAGTCACTGAACAAAGAAGTCAGTGCAGGGTACCAACAATTTAAAAAAATAACCATTTTTTTCCAGTCTGTTATCAAATACTCCTTGTACCCTCATGGCCAACAAAGAGTATGAATAGAAGCCAACCAATAGGGTCCTTTTTGTTTGACTTGACTATTGTTCTTGCCAATCCTGTGTGTCAGCCAAAGTGCAGTACAGATTTTGAAGGGGGGGGTGTCACCCATGTCTCAGACTCTGTGTTGCCAATCTCTGTGCCTTAACTACTACTAGGAAGGTCATAGTATTACCATATAGATTTTTAAGGGGTGGGACACGTCTCAGACTCTGTGTTGCCCATCTGGGTGCCTGAGCTACTGCTAGGTCATGCTGCTGTACTGCATTTTGAAGGACTACATTTTGAAGGACTATGTTTTAAGACTTTTATTGATAGACTGGTGTTTAGCCAATGTGAGTCCTTTGATTAAACTCCCACTATCTCTCATTTTAACTTGTATCACTTTTGGAACAAATGTACTTTAAATTTGTATTACTTGTCCAATTAAACGTATGTATTGTATGTTTAATTTTTATTTTGTATTGTGATTTTTTGTTGTATTTTGGACGCAATTGTAAATGAGAGTTTCTCTCTCTTGCTTTCAAATAAAGATGATGATGATGATGATAATGATGAAGATGGGTGTCACATCTTAAACTCTGTGTTGCCCATCTCTGAGTCTGAACTAATACAACTAATTAAATAATTAAGTTGAACACCAAAAAATGGATTCAGAATCAGAATCTGTGGACACCGTAAGATGAATTCAGAATCAGAATCTGTTATAGAACATGGGGCCAACACCAGCAGTATGGCTGAAATACAGTAGGTACACAAAACAATAAAAATATTTCCCAAAAAGAAATTCAGGAAAAAAAGGGAAATTCACTGCTGCAGATATAATTAATACAACTGATGAAAATGAAGCAACACAACCAGAAAAAGAAAAGAATGTTGGCGAATCCCCTGATCAAAGTAGTGCAGCACTGTCGGCATTGCCAGAAAAATCAGATAAAACACAAAAACAGGTAGACCAAACAGACCTAGAAAGCCAATGCTTATGGAAAAATCTCTGTCTAGTACCACTAGATTTGGCACTCCATGATATGCCACTCATGCATAGCCAGCTCCTTCATCAAAAAACAGTGCCTCTGATGATCATGATGTATCACAGTTATGCTCTTCCAAAGATGAGGAAACAGAATGTCATGCTGATGAGGTAGAGGATGTCACCTAGGCTCCTGAACCCAACAAGAAAAAATACATACAGCAAGCACCACCACTAGCGACAGCCAGTGGTGGAAAAAAATCAATAGCAATCATAGTACTGTACCTCTTCTGGGGACAGTAACAGTGTGCATGAATCAGGGTCAGAAACACCAGCCACCAAAATTGCTGCAGTTCCTGGGATGACCACAAAACCTTCCACCTCAGTTGTGTGAAGCTATTTTCATATAAGTCCCAAAAAATGAAGGTTTTTCTGTCTGCACCTTTTGTCTCTGGGAAGTTAGCAGGGGGAAGTAAGGGGCCGGTTTAGGACAACATCATAAAAAAGGCATTTGAAAACAGCACATCCAACATTTCCGCTGGACAGTAATCCCGAGCAAGGGAGAAATATCTGTGATGAAAATAACCCTACATACAGTGGTGATGGTGAAGAGACGTAGAGACAGTGCAGACAAAAAAAAAAACATGTTTGACTTCACTGACAAAAGTATTTGGAAAAGCTATGGCTTTGCCATTGCAATCTCATGTTTTTTTGCGCCCCTGCAAAAACTAAACATCAGAGGATTACTTGGATGCTTGAACAATAAACTGCCTACAGTAGATTACATCAAGCAACATTGAAAATTAATCAGTTAATAGCTGAATTTATGCCTACAGGAGATCACATCAATCAAGTAACATTACAAATTAATCAGTTAATAGCTGAATTTATTGCCAAGGGCCTGCAACCATTTTCTGTGGAGAATAAAGGCTTTAGAGCCTTTTTAAAATATTCTGCTGCATGTAACTTACAACATACCAGTCTGTAAATATTTTGCTAACTGTCGCTGTTCCCAAAATGTATGAATGCATGCAAAGTACAAAACAACTGGCTATCAAAGAGAGTGAAGGTGATGTTATACACCTGACCACAGACGTGTATGAGTTCGAAAAACCACTGTTTATATGTGCATCACAGCACATTGGGTGTCATAATCATCTTCAAACACTTCCACAAGCAATGGTGTACAGGAAGGAAGACAAAGAATGGGAGCTCTTTGCATTAGCAGGTGTGGTAAGCATCACACTGCTGACAATATTTTGGAAGAGTTGCATGAAAAAAATGTCTGAGTGGTTAGAGCCCCTGGAACTCAATACTGTATCTGTGGTTTCAGACAATGGTGGCAATATTGTTAGTGCATTGAAACATGGTGGTATTACTCACCTTCCGTGCTTTGCACACTCATTAAATCTGTTAGCTTCCCTTTCCAGTGACAACAGTAAAGTAACACTAGTGTGAGATGCAAAGAAAATCTGTGGCCATTTTAGTCACTCTGTAAAATCATGTGGTATCTTGACTGACCTCCAGAAAAGAAATGGCTTGTAATTCAACAACTAAAACAAGATGTTCCAACAAGATATAATTCAATGTTTTGCATGTGTGAGAGACTTCCTGTACAAAATAAAGCAGTCCACGAATATACCATGGAGCACAATGTAGCAGATGGTGTTGTGCTGAATTCATTCCAGTGGGGCTTCATGAAGCATCTTACATTGCTCTTGACTCCCTTTGAGGAAGCAACATGACATTATCAAAGAGAATCCTTCTCTAAGCCAGGTTATTCCCATCATAAACTTACTAGACTAGGAACTCAGGGGGCTGCATAGAGGTTTTGAACAGAAAGGAGACAAATCTGGTCTATCCCTTATGGACCGACTGATACAGCAATTCCAAAATTACAAAACACTTCACAATCTCATGACAGACAAAAATATTCTTTTGATTCTTGACCCTTTCATTAAGTTGCAATAGCTGCCTCCTTCAGATCTTGGTGACATCTTGAATACAATAATATACTGATTTCAGTAACTGCATAGGAAAAGCAAGGAACTGTAGTTAATAATACAAGTGAATCACATGATGTGGATGCTGCATCTGAAGATGGAACATATATTAGCACTGACAGCAGTAATGTCCACTTAGTGCCACCATGTACTTCTTCATCAACATTGGGTAGTCCTGCACAAAGTCCTCTTTCACAACTCTTGAAAAACGCATGTCATTCTGAAAAGTACACAGATGACTCTCATACTTTTTGGCCAGAACTCATCAAAATTGATAATTCAGATGTGTATGTCATGGAGCCACCTTCCTTGTCTTAGTCTGATATTGTGGATGCCTAGTTACAAGAACCACTCAACAATATTAGTGATGACCCATTTAAGTACTGTCTGGAAAAGGACAAGATCTGGCCTACACTGTCTGCCTTTGCTATAAGGCTTATTAGTTGCCCTCCCACTAGTGTTTACTGTGAGTGTATATTTAGTACAGCTGAGTGCCTTCACCACACCCTAGAAGTGCATTAATTCTCTTTAACCCAATGCCGTATCATGGGTTATTGCCTATATGTCGGTCTGTCTGTCTATCTGTCTATCTATCTATCTATCTATCTATCTATCTATCTATCTATCTATCTATCTATCTATCTATACCACAAGGGTGAGAGTTTTCTCAGTAGGATATACTGTGTTATTTCCACTAGAGTGAGGATATTGACTTTTATTCACACTCTGCTGATGTCACCAGAGTAAGAATATCTTCACTGCAGCTTGCATTATAACTGAAACAGCTTCAGAAAACAGTTTCTCTTTCTCACTGAGCTGCAGCTTACACAGTTAGCTTTGCAAAACACTCTCACCTGTGTCCCATTGTGTTTCTAACACCCCTAGCCCATTACTGTGCTGATCTCAGCTTCAAAACAACCTGAATTCTAAATGAAACTCTTTTACAAAACAGTTTCTCTTCTTCAGTGCAACCTGTAGCAGTTTGTCTTTCTCACTGAGCCTCTGACTTACTCAATTAGCTTTGCAAAACACACTCACGTGTGTTTCTGTCTCCCAGTCCATTTAGAACACACACACACACACACACACACACACACACACACACACACACACACACACCTAACACCACACACAGAATAAGCAGGAAACACACAGAAACAGAAACAATTTTCTTAAAGCTCTCACCCTTGTGGTATAGATCGTACACATGATGGGCAGATTGTGGGATATGGAAAAATGTTTTCAGTCCTGCAAAGTGAGCTGTGCATTCTCACTCGTGCCTCCGGCACTCATGAGAATACACAGCTCCCTCTGCAGGAGTGAGAATATTTTCCATATCCCACTCCTGCCCATCATGTATCATATATATGTATATATTTTTATATATACAATAGGGGTGAGTAAATAACTCATTGAATAAAAACATGAATTCTCACTGCAGTGGAATAACCACTGTGATCACATAGATTTATTTTCACTGTGGGGATGTCACCTGCGTTAATTTTCACTGTGGTGATGTCATCAAACCAAAAAATAGCAGAAAACACACTCCTGTTGTATAAATCAGATACATGATGTGCACTTGTGTGATATGAAAAATATTTTCACTCCTGCACAGTGACCTCTGGATAGTCACTTCTCACACTCATGCCCATCATGTATGTGTGAATATATATATACACATACATATTCACACACACACACACACACACATATGATAGGATAGCAGCTTCTAGAGTGTGATAAATGGAGATATCCTCACTGGAGTGTGATAAATGACAATGACATCAGCACTGTGATGATAAATGCCATTTATCTACCCTGGTACAGAAAAATTGTCAAATCCATGCCAAAACGTAATTCTGTGCAACTGCAAAACCATTTCATGCCACAGGTGTGAAAACACATTTTGGGCAGGATTTGAAAAATTACAGCTGTGACACATGAGGTGGGATAATAAGAAGGCTATATTGCAAATCTAGGGTAAAAATATTTAACATTTCCAAAGTTACGAGTGGGCATGGTGAAATTGCAATGAATTGTCCTAAGTTTGGCATTTTTACATACTTTGACCTCAAATTTTCAACATAGTCTTCTTATGACCTCACCTCATAAGCCCCATAGGTGAAACATTTCAAATTCATGCCAAAATGCCATTCTGCACCACAGGTGTAAAAACACATTCTGGGCAGGACGTGAAAAATGACAGCTGTACTGTTCACAAGGTGATGTGAAAAAATGGCTATGTTGAAAATTTTGCATCAAAATATTGAAAATTATCAAAGTTATGCACATACATAGAAAAAGTTCAACAAACACACATAACTCGGGCATTTTTAGGAATTTTTTCACTAAATTTTCGAGATGGCCTTTTTGGGCCCCCCCAACGAACGCTGGTGGTGAAAGTTTGTCATGTGAGTCCAAAAGGTGATTTTGAGCAGTGGCCATGAAATCACCTTTTTGGCCCGATTAGTGAAACAACAGTCACAGTGTTCATGAGGTGGGGTCCCAAAAAGGCCATGTTAAAAATTTGGTGCAAAAAGTCCAAAAAATGTCAAAGTTATCAATATAAGTTTGGAATGCCATTGAAACACATTATACAGCACTTACCTTGATTCCTTGGTTCGAGGTTTAGCTTTGAAGAGTGCAGACATGTCACAGTCCACAGAAGATGACAGATGATGACCTTCAGTTGTAAGTATAGGGCAAGTGTGGTGGGGTGGTGGGTGCTCAGTGGGAGGGTCAGGATAGGGGAGGGGAGACAGTGGGGACAGCAAGAGTCCATTTTCTTTTTTTCAGGCTTAAAAAACAAAACGATGTTGGGGGATTGTTTTTATTTTACAGTGTACAAATAAACAAAAATTATGGAACACTGGGAGTGGGCTCCCTAGTGTCCCAAACTGCTGTGGAGGGGACTTGATGATGCTGACATGGGAATTAGGCACCCTGATATTTGCACCTATAATTAAAGCAATGGGCTCCGTGGGGCATCTGACACTGGGGTGGGCATCCCAGTGTTGGATTATACAAAAAAAACCAAAAGTAAAGTATTTCAGGACACTGGGAGTGGGTTCCCCAGTGTCCCACACTAATTGGGAGGGTCTAAATTCCAACATGGGGATTTCCCCCCCATGTTGGCTATTAAATAAAGCAATGGGCTGCAGTGGGTTTTACTGTAAGGCAGCCAATGTTCAGCATTGAGCAAGGTATTATTTATAATGCTCTTCTCATGCCTTGGCCCGTTCCCCTTGGACGTCTTTAAACCAGAAATAATACTTAAATTAGATAAACACCCACAGGTGTTTCCCTAAACAGGGCTGAGGAATCAGATTCTGCAGTCAGTTTGCCCCCCAAATGCCTAAAAGTGTCATTTTTTTCTGCGGCAGTATTTGTGCTGCAAATTGTGGCAGCTGTTTGAGCGACACACCTGTCCTTGTTTTTGGCAAGCAATGTGATATTGTCTCAATTTGAGGCATTAAACTCCTGTTGTCTGGTGAAACAACTGCCGCAGTTTGTGGCACATATATGTCTGTGGACAAAATTAATATATTTCTGGGCATTTGTGGGGTAAACTGACCCCAGAATCTGATTCCTCATGCCCCGATTAGGTAAACACAAAAGTTGGTGTTTACCAACTGCAAGTATTTTTTGAATTAGTTAAATTTGTTTGCCTTACTAACTGAAAACAAGATGGTGGAATCTCTGCAAAACTTTCTGCATTTGTGGCAAAAAAAACTGTATTTGCAGCAAAAAAAAGTTGGGTTGAGGCTGCCAGCTAACTTTTCCCATAGGAAATAATGAGAAACATTGAAACTTAACTTTCGAATGGAATAATATGAGCTCATCAAACCTTCAAAAGGCACATCTGCAACCTAAGCACAAAATACCCTAAACATTTCAGACCAAACCCCCAAACCATTTCTGAGAAATGGAGTAACAAAGAATTTACACAAAAATGGTAATTTGTTATGGTTTTTGACATTCTGTGTCTTCACAACTGCATGTCCGACTGGAATGAAACTTGCAAAATCTAGAGATCTTTGGTCCCCGATGACACACGCATACTTTCATGTGAATTGGTCAAATGGTTGCAAAATTAACATGCAGCATTGTGGGTTTAACGTAGATGTGACTGTTGAATGGTGCTGTGTGGAATGTGGAATTCCACTGGCAGAATTAGTGTGAAATGCCCATTCCTTCTGTGGAATTTCTACCAGAATGTTTCTGCATCTTCTGCAAAATTCCACCTGCTGTGATATGCGGCATAATATTCCGCAGAACTGCATTTTTACATGGAAAATTATTCCGCAAACATTTCTGCAAAAAATACTGAGATCTGTGGAAATGTTGTGGAAAGACTAATTCTGCATTTTTCTGCTGCAGAATTCCACTATTCCACTGCCGCTGAAATTCAGTGGAATTTTGATGAAATTCCAAAAACTCTGCAGAATTTCATTCTGCTGGAATTTGAAAATTCTACACAGCATTGCTGTTGAACCTTAACTAGAGATGCCTATATAAATCCATATTTTGCATCATTTATGAGATATGGGCACCAGAAAAAACACCTAAATAGCCTAATTCACATCTCTAGGGCATCCCCTTAATATCCTGCAAGTTTCAAGTCAAAAGACCAAACTGTTAATTTACAATGCAGTGGGAAGGTTTTTAAAACTTTAAAAATTCCTAGTTTGTGAAGTAGTAAAATCCCCGACCATCAGATCAATCCCCATTCATGAGCTGTCAAAATCACCATCCCCGGGAAATACTCAACTATCAGATTTTGGTCATCTGGTCCCTAAGTGACGGCAAAAGATTTTGTTACCTTGCGAAAAAGGATTAGGTGACAGACTAGGATTTTGACAGCTTTGCGGCCTGTGATTTTGTCACCTCATGAAAGAGGATTCAAAAAACTAATCCCCTTTCATGAGCTGACAAAATCCCAGTCTGTCACCTGATCCCCTTTCGAGAGGTAGCAAAATCCTTGTCCGTCAACCCAATCATCGTCTGTGAGAAGGGCCATCTGGTCACAAAGTGACGGTCAAGGATTTTGCTACTTTGCAAAAGAGGATCTGGTGAAAGACTAGGATTCTGACAGCTTGTGGACTGCGATTTTGTCACCTCACAAAAGAGGATTCAAAAATCCAATCCCCTTTCGTGAGCTGACATAATCTCAGTCTGTCACCCAATCCCCTTTCACAAGGTAGCAAAATCCTTGTCCGTCAACTCAATCCTCATCCGTGAGAAGGGCCATCTGGTCACGAAGTGACAGTCAAGGATTTTGCTACTTTGCGAAATAGCATCGGCTAGCAGACTGGGATTTTGTCAGCTCGCGAAAGGGTATCAAAAGCAAGTCACAGACAAAGAATTTTTAAATTTAAAATGGCAATTTTTTGGACAAAACAAAGCAAACAAAAGGTATGGGTTTGTAGAGGGTGTCATCCTGAACAAACCCCATGCCTTATTACAACAAGAAGTCACCTGTGGAGGAAGTTATGACATTTTGTTTGGGGGAAAAATGAGAACAAGATGGTGGCTCGCGGACAAGGAATTTTTCTGACAGACAAGGATTTTTTTTAATCCTCATTCATGAGCTGACAAAATCCTTGACCATAAGCCCAATCCTCTTTCACAAAACATACATATAAATCTTGGAGTGAACTGAGCATGCTCAGAACCCAAAAATTAAAAGTTAACTAATTTTGGAATGGATTAATATTTTTTTACCAAAGCAATGCTGGATTGTTTTTTGACCCAAACCCTTTCTATGTTCCAAATTTCAGATCAAAACATCAAATGGTGTGATTGCAGCACTATGGGCAAAAAATGCATCAAAAGTGGCGAAAAACACGTTTTTCAGTGCTTCATTGCGCAGACTCTGCAAGTCCAACCAAACTGTAACTTGGTAAATTAAGATATCTATCATATGAGACCATGCATTACAAATTTTGTGCAAATCCGTTGAATGATTGCAAAGTTATTAACGTGCAACAATTGGGGTTTAACATTAAGGTGCCTACTCAACCCCAACTATAGGAGCACAGCCCCACCCCTATAATATATATATATATATATGTGTGTGTATAATATACATATATATATATATATATATATATATATATATATATAAAATGGGTAGGAAAAATGATCTCAGCTGGTTGGATGAAACACATCACATGACTGTGAGTATATCAGAGTGCAATTGCACTCCTGCACTTTCACACCCCTCCAAAACAATTTTGGCCATTTTATAAGATAAATAACCAACTCTAGGATGCACTGTCATGCTCTGATATATGCACCCTTTGGGTGGTTGATGCACTCGGTCTGCAGCTTCATGCATAACAATGCACACCAAAGCGTGTGTATATTACAGCGCATCCACACACCTTAGAGTGGGTTATCTATTACACATATATATATATATATATATATATATATATTGCAAAAAAAAAAACTTTGCTTATGCATCAGTTAGGGTTAAAGTGACAAAAGTATGGAAATGTGACGTTAGGGTTTCTAACCCTAACACCCCATCCCCACCCTGCACAAATGGAGGTGGGTCAGGGGGTCACATTGGCATTGTTAGCCCTAATGCTCACCCCATTCCATTACAGCATAAGGTGGGTGGGCACAGTATAGGAGAATGGGGTGAGCATTAGGGCTGAAGATGCCAATGCCACCCCTGTTCCCTCTTCATCTATGCAGGGTGGGGGTGGGGTGTTAGGGTTGGAAATGATGATTGGGACCCCTCCTCCATTCTATTCCCCAGTGTTTAGTGCCTCCTGCCAATCGCTGGCCCATTGTAATATTAAATCAAATCCCCCTTCCAATCGCCTGCCCAACTGGCTTATAAATGAATAACATCCCTATTTCCTGGTGTCTAGTAGTTCACCCCCAGCTGATCACCAGCCCGATGTCAATGCTTAATCCAAGGCACCCCCCCATTGCCTGGCACAACACACAGACACAAATTTCCCTGGTATCTAGTGAACCCCCCTCCCTATCCCCATGCCCAAATTTCTACTCCCTGATGTCTAGTGGACCTCCCACCCCTGCATGTACTGTCCCACCACCCCTCCTCCCACCCAGACCCTGAGCAGGCCATGGGCACAGCCCTCCACTCTCCTGCATGGCTGGAGACCTGACGGAGCACTCAGTGAATGAGTGCATGCTTATACAAGCACGCACACTTCCACTGCCAGCTTGCGGTCATTCTTTGATATTTTTTGAGGTGCAGAGAAAAGCGGAGGGATGCTCTGGTCACTGACATGGGGGGGTGGGATGAGAGGAATGGTGTTGTGGTCACCGGAGGTTCCTAGCCTTCAGGAGGGTAAATTGTAAAAAATGGGTGAATGGCTCAGTGAAGACCTAGCAGGGGAGGGTTGCTTGGGTGGGGTGGAGGAACAGTAGGCCAAATTAAGGGATGGCATCGAAAAGGCAAAACAACTTCTGTGCAAAAGAAGTGAGAAAAAACAGGAGGAAAAGGAGACCACTATGGTTCACGAGGGAAATGGCTGTGAAGGTAAAGGTTAAAAGGGTGGCATTTATGAGGTACAAGGAGAGGCAGAGGGAAGATGATAGGTAAGTGTACCAGGAAAAGCAGAAGGAAGCAGAGAAGACTGTCAGTGATGGACAAAAATGTGCAAAAAGAGGAAAGGATAGCCAAAGAGGTAACTAGAGGGGACAAGACCTTTTTTAGACACATAAGTGAAAAGAAGAAGACAAGGTGAGGGATTGTGAGGTTAAGAAGGGAAGGGAGAGACTATGCGGAGGAGGATAAGGAAAAAGCAGATATCCTGAACAGATACTTCTGCTCTGTGTTCACAGTGGAGAAAGAGGGGGACAGACCATATAGAAGCAGTAGGAACACTGGGGGGAGGGAGGTAAATACAAGTCCCTTCACAGAAGAACGAGTCCTGAAAGGACTTGCAAATCTGAAAGTGGATAAGGCTATGGGACTGGGAGGGATACACCCAAGGATGCTCAGGGAGCTCCATGTGGTACTGACTGCACCTCTGACAGTCCTGTTCAATAACTCACTGGAGACAGGAGTGGTTACAGATGACTGGAGGTCAGATGTACTCCCACTTCACAAAACTAGCAGCAGGGAGAAGGTTGGCAACTATAGGCTAGTCAGTCTAATGTCAGTGGTTGAGAACTTATGAGACACACCCCATTCAGGCATTCAGTGGTAGGCGCCCATCATTAGTGCCAAATACTGAAATTTGCCTCCCTGTCCCCGGGGTCTCCCCCCCCAGAAGTTGGTATATTTAGAAAGGGGAGACATGGGGGGTGCAACCTCCTGCAAAGAGATGAGTTGGCAACTTTGTAACTTGGTGCCCTAATGACTGGGTGCACTGCCGCGGGTGCACTGAATGGGTGGAACCACTGGAGAAACTTTTAAAAGAAAGGCTAGTGGAATATCTTGAATCCAGCAGATTATAAGATCCAAGGTAGCACAGATTCATGGAGGGGAGGTCACGTCAGAGGAACATGATCGGTTTCTTTGACTGGATGACCAGTGAAATAGATAAGGGTGGGGCAGTGGATGTGGCCTATTTAGATTTTAGCAAAACTGATTCAAAACTGTACCACATAGGATGCTTATAAAAATACTGGGCACTTTGGGGGTGGGACCTAAGGTGGTAAACTGAATATGCAACTGGTTGACAGATAGGGGACGAAAGGTGGCAGTAAATGGCACTCATTCTAATGAGGAAAGAGTGACCAGCTGGGTGCCTCAGTACTCATTGCTGGGATCAGCTCTTTTCAATACATTTATTGGTGACATTGCAGTGGAGCTTGAAGGGAAGATATGACTCTTTAAAGATGACACCAAAACCTGCAATAGGGTAGATACCCCGTATCCATTGGGGGTGGAGAGAATGAGTAGAGACATGAGGAAATTTGAGGAGTGGTTGAGGGCATGGCAGATTGGTTTCAATACAAAAATGTGCAAAACTATGCTGCTAGGGAACAGAAACCCAGGGGCAATGTAAAAAATGTGGGAAGAGGTACTGATGGTCACTAAAACAGAAAAGGGACCTTGGAGTTATCATATCTGATGACCTCAAGGTGGCAAGACAGTGTGACAAGGCAGTAGGCAGGGACAGCGGGATGCTGGGATGCATATTGAGGGGAATCATCAGCAGAAGAAGAGAGGTGGTGTTACCACTGTATTGCTTGTTGGTGAGACCCCAGTTCCAGAGACCACATCTCAGGAAGGACATAGACAGGGTAGAGGTTGTCCAGAGAAGTACACTTAAAATGGTGCTGGGGTTGCATCATAAGTCCTATGATGAAAGGCTGAAGGATCTTTAATATGTACACCCTGGGGGAGAGGAGGGAAAGGGGGGACACGATGGAGACTTATATATATCTCACAGGGGTTAATAAAATACAGGATGGGAGTATTTTTTTCCAAAGAGAAGATGCACAAGAATGAAGAGGCAAGCAATGAAGTTGGAAGGGGGAAGTTTGAAAGTTTATTTATAAGGCACCCCATCCCTGAGGCTCAAGGCACTATACAAGATGCAGACAGTGACAAGTCAATAGTTCAATATAACAAATACAAAACACATAAGTAGTTTAATTAAAACAGCATAGGATAATAGTCAAGGCCCCTAGAATTCTGCTGCCGCAGAATTTTGCGCAGAACTTGCAATCTACCGCAGAACTTCTGCGGTGCTGCAGAATTCACTCTTCTTGGTGATTTTTTATTAATATTTCTTTTTATCCACAGAATCTGGTTCCCTTCCCCTCTTTTTATTTCCTAACCCTCCTATATCTCAGAATGTGATGTTATCATTGCTATAACATCATACATTAGCTAATGAAATGGCTGCATTCTGCAACAGAAATGAACAGTCACTTAGCTACCACAGCTCCCACTGCCAGAGATGGTGGCACATCACATCATGCATGGTGATATTTGCTCAACCTGCACTACAGCTTAATACAACTTTCAGTCTTACATTATTGCGCTAGGGCCAACTTAAACAAAACCTTGTCAATAGCACAGACTTGTTAAGTCCATACCTCACTTTGTACAAAACCTATTTGTGCCAGAAAGGTATAGAGATGCCATCTGAAATGAGTAATCGGTAAAATGAATTTAACTGTAATTTTTAAGAAAAATAAAGTAATTATGCCCAGAAAAGTGGAATATAATAATGTGTAGACCTGTTGAAAGACTAGACCTGTTTAATAAATAATTGCACTGTACGCATTTTTGCCAGGTTATTAATTACATATTGTCATTGGTTGATAGAATCACCTAAAAGTTATGGAGAAATGTTGTGTGCAGGGACAGCTGTTGGGCCAGAGGGTAGCATGCTATGTTTCTGTGTCTGCAACTCAGGTTCAGAGATTAGCTCTGGGAGCTGGCTGGGCAGCACAAGGATTGGTGAAACACATCACTGCTCAGAGCCTGGGAAGGTATGGTGCTGTGTTCTGCCACATGGTGGACACATTGTGATGGGCTGGAGAGCTCTATCTCACAATCGTTTCACATGCATGTCATGGCCTGATAGTGTTACGCAGTGTGTCAGGGTAAGCAGGTTGACATGAAAAATGAGTTTTGCAATAACTCCTTTATTCCATTTCCAATGGGACATGTATGAATGAGGATGTAAGTTCATGGAAATAAAAAAAATATACATATATATATATATATACACACATATACATACATATATATATATATACACACACACACACTACACACGCATCCACACACATATATACAGTATCTCTGTCTCTCTCTACATGCACATACACACATTTGTATGTATGTTACAGATTGCATATAAAAATATAAGTGATACACAGTGGGAACCTCGTGAGTGGTGTAGAAAGCACATACAAATATGTAAGTGATAGACAGTGGAAACCTCATTAGTGGGATAGATAGCATGCATATAGAAATACCTTATGTATCACATAAGATCCTCTCTGCTTATGTCATTTATGCAGCAGACTAGGACATTAAGGGAGGGACATTTGTTTTGCTTTTTTAGGCATAAAATTATTTTTATAAGTCTGTTATTTTTTGAACTAGTGTTACTGTGCTTTCCCCCATCCTGATTGCTATAACCACTGCAATGAAAGTGAAGTCAGGATGACAAGCTGACAATGTGATGTGGTAGTTTGTTAGTGCCGCAGAACTTCCGAAGAAATTACAAACCACCGCCGCAGAAGTTCTGCGGCAAATGGTAGTCTTGCCGCAGAACTTGGTCCCACTGTGCCGCAGAAAAGTAGGGGCCCTGATAATAGCCAGGGGGCTGAAGCTGGGAGAAATGCTAAGTCCAAAGGCCTCCCTAAATAAGTGTGCCTTCAGTCCCCAATTAAAAGCCTCCAATGAGGGGGCCTCCCTCAGGGGCCTTGGGAGTGAATTCCACAGGACCGGTCCTGCCACCTCAAATGAGTGGTCTCCCAATGTTTTAAGCTGGGCCATGGGAATTGCTAGGAGGCCCTCCTTGGAGGAACACAGAGAGTGCTGAGGGTCGTGAGGAGTCAGAAGGTCACTCAAATCATTAGGACCAAGTCAGTATAGGGCTTTATATATGAGAAGATACACTTTGAAAGTAATTCTCCACCTCATTGGCATCCAGTGCAGATCACGCTGGGGTCACATGACACAATCTTGGAAGGCCTGTCAGCAACCTGGCCACTGTATTCTGCACCAGCTACAGGCAATGCTGGACCCCTCCATTAACCCCGAGGTAAAGAGCATTGCAATAGTGAAGTCTGTACATTACAAAAGCACGCACCAATGAGGGTAGGTCATCTGGCAGGATAAAGGCTTTAACCTGGGCAATATTCCTCAAGTGGTAAAAACTACACCAGACAACAGGCAACACCTAAGCCTCAAATGTCAATCTGTCATCAAGAATAATGCCCAGACTTTTCACCTCAGCAGAGGCTGCAATAGGGATGGGGTGGGGTGGGGCCCAGCATCAAGCCGATTCCTGCCCAAGCAGTCTCCACATCCCAATGACCAGGCTCTATTACCAGCACCTCCATTATGTTCAGGTTGAGGCTCAGCCAGTTAGAGGACATCCACTCCTGGATCTTGGCCAGACAAGCATCTAGTACTTCCACAGCATCATATGTCCCGGGTGCACAACTGACGGATATAGCTGGTATCATCTATGGAGCAGTGAAACCCCATGCTGTAACATCCAATGATCTTTCTCAGGGGCAGCATGTACAATGTGAACATGGGTGAGAGGACTGAGCCCAGAGGAACTCCACACTGCGGGGGCTTTAGGCGGGAGGAAAAATTCCCATCACCACCCTCTGTATCCTGCCTGTGAAAAAGGACTCAAACCAGCAGATGACAGTGCCAATGAGTCTATGGAGCTCCCTTAGATGATCCAACAGCACACCATGGTCCACAGTGTCAAAAGCTGAAGAGCGATCAAGAAGAAAGAGAACTGATCATGCCCCTCCATCTCTAGCCCTGAGGAAATTATTGTGCACCCTGAACAACGCAGTTTCAGTACTGTGTCTAGACCTAAATCCTGACTGGAGAGGCCCATTGATGACAAAGGCAGTGACGTGGACTTCGAGCTGCAAAGCCACTATTTTCTCAATAACCTTACTCAACAAGGGAAGGTTAGAGATGGATCTATAATTTGCTAGGATGTCATGGTTAAGAGATGGTTTCTTCAGGAGAGTGCCTCTTTCAAAATGCTAGGGAATAACCCCTCTGAAAGCAAACACCAGATGATCTCAGTGGACACTTGGCCAAAAGACCCCACACATCCCACTAGAAGATGTGTTGGTCCTGGATGCAGTTTACAGTATCTGGGCCACAACTTTAAGATTACTTCACATACCTCTTCCACTTGCACTGGCCAAAACTTACTCCAGGCAAGTGGAGTGCTTCTTGAAACTACCATCTGACTACTGTGGAGCTGTGAACAACCTGTTGGAGAAATCCCAGATCTGATAGAGGACACTCTGTCAGAGAAGAACAGAGTGAACTCTTTGCACTTAATGGCTGAAATAGCTCCTTTCAGTTGCAGACAGGTGGGATGATGCAACCTGTCTATAATTCAAAAGAGCTGAGCCAGTCTGTTCCTCCCTGAAACAATCTTCCTGGACAGGAATGCTGCCTTCTTATGGGAGACTACCTTTTGATTCTCACTGTAGTGAGTTTTTAAAGTCATTCTATCCTCCTCAGACCCAGACCTCCACCCACAATGATCTAACCTCCAACCCCTGGCCATCATCTCCTTGAGCCCTCTGTCAAACCATGGGGATCTCAAGGGAGAAGATCTGGGTTGTATATAGACCAGTGTGATAGAGTTGCATGCTGAGGTAACAGCCCTATTATATGCAGCCACCGCCTCATCTGTACCTGCCTCACAAGCAATACTCACTTCCAAGAGGTCCATTACCACCAACAATCCTTCTAGGGACAACCCATTTTAAGGGTGATAACAGACCTTCTCCACATGGGAAGGACTACCAAGGAGAACCCCAAATGAGAACCCTACCTTGCAATGATCTAACCAAATGACAAAATCAATCTTGAGATCAGTTACAGTATCTCAAGCCACAGTGAGAATTCTAAGTCCAAGGTGTGTGTGTGTGTGTCTGAGTCATAGTAGCAAACTCTTGTGCGAAGCCCAGCAAATTCATTGTCTTAAGGAAGTCATGTTTGAACTGCAATAGTTCATCATCAATCCAGGTGTTGAAGTCACCCAGGACCAACCACCTGGGCAACTCCAACACCAAGTTGCAACCTCTTGCAGAAATTCCCCCTCATGTCCCGGAGGCCAGTACACTGGTAGGATTCTGCAAACCTGCACCTGCACCTGCATCCCCACCTATGGCCATATATTCAAATAATGAAGTTGAGCCCACTGGGTGTACAGAAAAGTTCAGGTTGGATCTAAAGCAGATGGTAACACCATTTAGGAGGGATAGGAGGAAATACTTCTTCACTGAAAGAGTGGTGGATGCCTGGAACAGTCTTCTAGCACAGGTGGTGGGGCAAAAACAGTGGTAGGCTTCAAGCATGCATAGAATAGGAACAAAAGAATCTTGGTAGAAATAGTTGGGGTGGGGGAGCCAGAGATGAGGTAGGGTCTGCAGTGACAGTATAGGCAGGAACAAAAATGGACAGACTGGGTACGCCAAGTGGGCCTTATCTGTTGATAAATTCTGTGTTTCTATGTTTCCATGTTAGGAGCAACTGCCAGATGCCAAGCACACATGGATGTGCATCATTGCATGCCAGCACCCTTGGGGAGAAAACCAGGAGCTGGAAGAAAAAACCCTGGTCGGTTGTTGTGCTGGCACCCCATGTACTGTAGGTCCACTTACATCTAACATGGCAGGCCAGCTACCACTACTGTGGTCCTGGGCAAGCAGTGGCTAATCAGTAAGTACATAAGCAGGTTGGTAACAGAGCTGGGAGGGTGATGTCAAGGGAGCCAGGGGACAAGAAAAAGTTTGATTAAGAAGGAGGAAACTGGTGAAAGATCCAAGAACTAAACTCCTTCGAGTGGCTACAATCAGCTATGCAGTGGGAGTGAACTGATAAAAGAGCCATACAGTAAACTCAGTTCAGTTGGGCCAGTTCATCCTTCAGTTTGACAGACAATCTCCTTGGAAGAATTTATAAAAATGAGGCAAACATCTCAGCTCATGCTGTGAATACAGGTCCTTCTGATTTCCCTTTGATGGAGACTCTTTGGAGACAGAACAGAGGTATATATGGAGAAGGTCAACAAACCAAAAACCACATGCACAACCCTCACCATACAGGATAGCAGAGGTTAATTTAGGCCTAAAGAGGTCATAGTTAATTCAGGCATTAATCTAGGAGCAGTAATGAGAGGGGTGCTCAAAGCAAACCCTATTCCCCATTCTGATCATTTTGTGACAAGAGGTGATATTAAGGGTAAGAGTAGGAGAAGATGCAGACATAAGACTTCTATTCCTCCTACTACTGCAAAAATGAATCCTTTAATGTTCTGTCCATGCTGTTGCTCATGTATTTGAGTCAGTAGGGTGTTGTCTTTCCTTTTACTCTTGAAAAGGGAGAAAAATCATCACAGACCAGTGGGTCCTGGAGATAAAAACAGATTCTGGTCATTTGTAAACATTCGAAAATGTCATATCCTCAGAAATGTAAAGGGCACTACCCTCAGAAATTGGCTTTTGTTTCAAACGGAAGTAGAAAATATGCTGGCCCTAAAACTAATGGAGCATGTTCCAAAGGACCAATTGGGTATAAATTACTTCTTGAGATACTTTCTGACCAAAAAGAAAAATAGGGTGTTGTGGCCAATTCTGGACATTAGAGTTCTAAACAATCGTAGGAAGAAAGCAAAGTTCAAGATGTTAACTCTTTGAGACAATCATTCCATCTCTGCAAACGGGATGGATTATGTTCCACGGATGTAAAAAAATGCATATTTCCACATCTCAATAAGGGAGACTTAAGAAGCTCTTAAGAGTCAAAGTGGGGGCTGTCAGTGCCAGTTCAGAAAAATGCCTTTAGGTCTCACTTCAGCTCAAAGCATGTTCAAAAGTGCCTTTCTCTAGTGGCAGCAGCACCCAAAAGGCAACAAGTGACAGTCATTACATATTTAGATCGCTGGCTAGTTTGTGGGAAAACTCAGAAAGAGGCTCATGTAGCATTACAGGAAACCTGGGACCTTCGTAATTCCTTAGAATTTCTCATCAACAAGGAGAAATCGTTTAAGAAATCCAGACACTGTCTAAAGTTGATAGATGTAGAATAAACACTGGAGAAAACTAGAACTTCCTTTCACTTAGCAGGGCATCAGACATGGTGACTTTTGTTGCCACTTTATTTATTTTATTTAGTTTTTGTTGACTGGGTAAGTGCACTAGGCAGATTCTGCCTATTTTCAGGCACAACCTGGGGGAGGGGGATACAGATGAATACCAACTGACCTTGAACCAGATTAAGCTGTTAGTGGTATTTTTAGTAAATGAGAGAAATTTGGCCAGGGCATCAGGGAAATTCCCCTACTCTGACAGTAGGGGGCTATGCTGTCCGTTGTGGAGTCAGTCTCGGTCTGAAGCACGATGGAGCTAAACATGGAGGAGCACAGTGTGTCTGCTGCACCGTTGTTGGGAGATGTTGGTGATGTGGATACCTTTTTGGATGCTGTTGTTCATTTTGAAGAAGTGATGGAGAGTCCCGAGGGAGCTACTGATTGAGTTGCCGACATGGCAAATATTGCTCTGAATTCGGGACCTGCTTCTCAGCCGTATCTATGGAGTTATTGCAGGATCCTTTGCTGGCAGTTGCAGGTACCCCTTTACATTCTTCTGCTAGTGAGACTTTTGTGCTTGATGTGAAGACTATGGAGCTTGAGGTTGCGACATCAGTGCCCCCAAACAACCGGTGCCTCCCTGGTGACTGGCAGGAGTTGTCAGGAGACAGCGCCAGCCCAGAATACTCAGCCTGCAGGTATGTCGGGTGATCAGCTTTGTGCCTCGTCCCCATGGCCGGCTGTGGTGTTTCAGATGGAACATCAACAAGAGGAAGTCTCGATCTTTTCTTTCTCAGCTGGAACTAAGGAGACTCGCATTACTAAACCAGTGGTCCCACGGAAGGGGTGGGCTGACTTGGTAGCTGATAATATTGAGCCTTGGTTGGTGGAACAATCCCTGAAGGCAGCGGGGTGGGTCCGCTCGCCTGTCTCCCATCAATGGACATCAGGGTTTGCTCCTATCTGTATTCCTGGAGTTCATATCTCAGGGAAACTCCCCGTGCCTGGTGTTGTGGATTCTCAGGCTTCTCATGTGGACACAGATACTGATTTGGACTTAGCTCTTGATACGGATTTGGAATTAACTCCCAATCCTAAACTTGACTTTGCACAGATGGCTACTTTGGGACCACAAAGCCTGTAGACCCCTATTGTTGAATCTGACAATGTTTCTGTGGATGTCCCTGCAGGGTCCCCTTTTCAGAAGGCAGATGTGGGATCTGGCCCATCTTGTGGGGAAGATAAAAGTCATCATTCCAGGACTTATGCCTCTTTTTTAAACCAAAAGTACTCCCTGCTAAACATCATAAAGCTGTTCATATTGTCTATAAAGATGGTCCGGATGTGTTCCCAGATAGGGAATATGTGGATAAAACCATGCTTAAGCACAGTTTGCATTTTCATGCTACGTAGTTGTGTGCCCTTATTCATGTGCCAGGGGAATGTTCCTTTGATGTCAGCTTTAAATTACAAAGTGGGTTGGAGACTTTCTGGGTCAGGTATAATAAGGTAAAGGGCACACCTTTTTGAGCCCCTTTTGAGGTCATTCCTCTTACTAGGCCTGCTCAGAAAAATGTTACAGTTTTATTTTGTAATGAAGGAGTGAGTGTGACTGATTTGCTTTTTTGGCTCAAACAATGTTGCACTGTGTTTGGTGCTCCTGAAGCCATTTTTGATAGTGAAAATATTTGGATGGGGGTTGGAAAATCAATATAATTTTGAAAGATGTGAATGGTTCTTTACAACATTTGCTAAATTCTTTCTTTTTGGGAGGGGACCGAGGAGTTCTGTTTTATCCAGGCCAACCCAAAACATGCTATAAATGTGGTGCCCCAGGTCATATCGGTAATGCCTGTGATAAGGTACGTTGTTCCTTTTGTGGTAAGCTGGGCCACATGTATATTCAATGCTCGGATGCAGTCTGTTGTAACCTTTGTGGCCTATCTGGTCATTCCTACATGAATTGTGAACATGCAGCTTTTACAAAATCTGGGACTGGGGATCTGTAAGAACAAAGGTTGCTAGTGGCAATAGCCCAGAGGGTGAATGTGAAGTCTGTTGGGGTTCCCCTATGCCCTCCAGCACCTAAAGATCCTGCTTCTGACCTTACTTCTGATTTTTCAACTTTACTCCCCCCCTCGAATTTTGTTCTGATCCTCCCTCTGCAGTGGTGGATCAGGTGGTGGTGGATGAAGAGGTGGTAATGGCCTCTCCTAGTACACTCTCTCGACCTTCTCAGGGTGAGGGAGCTCTGCAGGTACAGCCCATAACTCCTTTTATGGACATGCCACCCCCTCCCCCATCAGTCCCTGTTGTGGAGAATGAGCAATGTGTGACCAGACGTTGGAGTTAGCAGCAACCCGCTTCCGAGGTACATATGATTTCAGAAACTCAGACATCTAATAGATTTCAATCGCTTTTTCAGGAACCTGGTTTGGTGGGGAAGGACTCTAAACTTTTTTCAGAGGATTCCCACTGTGTTGAGCTTTGTTCTGATTTGGAATCCAGTGAATTGGAGGATGTGGGTGACAAGCCTGCTGATCCCCTGAAGGGTAGGTCTGCTCCTAAGGGGAAAAAGAAAAGGGTTACTGGTGCCGGTAAAACCAGGATGCATAAACTACCATGAGTCTTTTAATGTGTCAGCTTAGCCAACTGAAATTCTTGACAATTAATGTCAATAGTGTTTAAAGCACCATAAAATGTGGTGGTGTTTTTTCACACTTGGTGTCCACTAACGCAGATGTTATTTTTTTGAAGGATACCAATTGCATACTGACATTGAGGTTTGCACTGTTCAAAGAGAATGGTATAAGAGTCCATCCTATTGGTCCCTTGGCCTAGGTGCACGTACTGGGTGGGGATTATGTTTTGTTTGGAAATTCAGCTTATTAAATTGTTGGATTTGATTCCTGGGAGGTTTTTATTGTTGGATGTTAAAATTCGAGGCACTTATTTTCAGTTAATTAATATTTATATGCCGCAGTCGAAGGCAGAGAGGGTGGATATGTTTCTTCAGAAATGTCCTCTTCTTTTTTCAGCACAAAATGTACTATGGGGAGATGATTTTGATTGTGGTCTCACTAATCATGATTTGGGGGAGTGGTACCTCTACCACAAATGTTTTTTGTAATATGTCGTTTTTGAATTCTACTGTACAATTGGCTCAGTTGAAGGATGTCTATAAATCTCTTCTTAAACAGGGTACGCCTACGTTTCAGAGAGGTATGCAAGCCACCCGCATAGATTTCTTTTTTCTCAGTAAGGAGACTCTGGTACGGGCTGCTCAGGTGGATTCAGTAGAATATTCAGATCACAAGACACTGTCTATTGTGGTAGGCTCTTCTGGTCTCCCTCATAGCCCTGGTCTTTGGATGTTTAATACTTTACTACTTGCTGAGGATTCTGTTCGCCATCAAATTTTGTATTTGTTGTGTGGGAAGAAAACTTTATTCGAGATGTTTGATAACCCTTTCTTGTGGTGGGATAGTCTTAAATCTGATTTAAGAGCTTTATTATTGACTGTTAGCAAGCATGTTTTCGATTTAGAGAAATTGAAATACCAGAAACTCAGAAAACAGCTGCAACATTTGATGAGTCTGGCACGAACTACTCGACATGATTATGGAGGATAGATTCAGACTATCCAACGTCAGATGCAAGATTTTCATGAGAAACAAATGGTATCTCTGACCATGCAGCAACGTTTTGGTACTCGGGGGACATTGGACAATATTTTTACCTTCATTAGTTGTTAAGATCAGATTACACGTAAAAAAATGACAGCTGTTTGGGATTCTGATATGTCAGTTGTCACTCAGCAATCTGACATCATGAGGGTGGTGCCTAATTATTTGTGGAGGCAATTTGAAAAACAGACTACTGACGCTGTTGCTTTTTCCCATTTTTTTAGTTCACTGAATATCCCTGTTTTTTCTAGTTCTGAGGCTGCTGCTTTGAACCTTGGCAGTATCTTTGACTGAAGTGCAGGAGGTGGTCTTGGCACTGCCCAAAGGAAAGGTACCCAGACAGGATGGTCTCCCAGCAGAACTTTATAAGCTTATTGTGCCTTATATTTCCCAGGAATTGGCCCAAATGTATACTTATATCCTGATGGAGGAACATTTCCCTTTAGATATGACAATAGATGTTGTAACTATGCTGTTTAAAAAGGGTGATCAGGAACATTTAGATAATTGGAGGCTGATTTGCCTTTTGAATATGGATCTTAAAATTCTTATGAAAAGCTTGGCACATCGGTTATCTAAAGTTGCAGCATGTGTCATTTCTCGGGTTCAGTCCTATGTTGTTCCGGGAAAGGTAATGACAGACCAGCTTCTGTTATCAAGGGAAGTTTTTGAGTCGGGAACATTATCTACTACAAATGGCTTAGTGGTATCTTTAGATCAAAGGAAGGCTTTTGACTCGGTCGATCAGGACTTTTTATGGGTTACTCTACGATGTTATGGTATTCCCAATATCTTTATTAGTTGGTTGAAGGCTATTTATCATTTTGTGTTTATCAAGCCACTGGTGAATGGATTTTTGGGGCCCCTGATTCCTGTGAGGAGGGAGTTTCAGGGTTGCCCCTTAAGTCCTTTGTTGTTTATTTTTAGTATTGATCCCCTTCTTCGGATTTTAAATGTTGTTCGCTTTTTTACTCCTATCATGGTCTCTGGGCATCATGTGCCATGGACTGCGGCAGCTTATGCGGATGACATTTGTCTGATTTTGAAGTCTCCTGTTGATCTTGAGAGGGTGCTTGATTTTTGTCCTTGTTATGGAACTTCCTCGGGTGTGCATTTAAATAGGGACAAGTGTGTGATCAAATGTCTTGGGGTTGGAATGCCTGCCATGGCTGTGGCTGGTATGTCGGTTACAGAAGGACCGATTACGGTTTTGGGGATTGCTTTTGATACAGGTAGGCAAGATCTTTATAACTGGAATTGGAAGATTAAGCAAGGGAAAGCTTTGGTTGAAGGATGGAATAGGTGTAGTATGGGGAAGCTTAAGAGGGTGTACTTGATCAAGACTTATCTGTTGCCTCTTTTTTTGTATGCCAGCATGATTTTTCCTCCTCCTAAGGAAAGGGATGCTGCCCATTATGGTCTGTTCTTTCAGGCAGTTTGGGGGAGCAGATTGAACCCCATAAAACAAAATGTTTTGTACCTGAAGGTATCGGATGGCGGTCTGAATATGGTTAACCTGGTATTATTTTTCTTTATTAATTTTCCAGTTTCTAATATTCATCCTGTTTGTCAATAGGTGTTCACTTGGTGGGCACAATTGTTTGGAGTTAAACTCCAGGCTTGGTATGGAGGTTGGGTTTCAGGTTCCTTGTAAATCTTTAAATCTGTTCCATTTTCTCCATCTTATTATAGAGAGATTTTTGTGCATTTAAAAAGGTAGGGTATCACGTCTGGACATGTTCTGCATCAATCGAAAAAATTGTTATATTTGTCTGTACAAGATCATCATTTTAAGGAGTCCAATACCTTTCCTTTGTGCCCTCAATCTTCAGTGCCTAGTCTTTTGAAATTGCTTAGAAATAAGTGGGTTCCTATTAAATATTGGGATGTTTTGTGGCTCTGCTGCCATGACAAACTGAATGTGAAGACTAACCAGAAGCATAAAGCTTTAACTGAAAGGTTGTGTGTTAGACCGCAATGTTAGGTTCAGTCAGAAACTATGCATCATTTATTTTTTTCCTGCTTTTTTATTCAGTTTTTCTAGCCTCATTTAGCCACCTTTTGGGATATGATACCTCTTAGTTCAATTTCTTATGAGACATTGATTTATGGGGTTTATGGTAAGGAATGGTCTCAATGGGACTCATGTACCTTGAATGTGATTTTTTCTATAATCAAATGGTATGATTGGAATGCCAGATGCTTATTTATGTTACAGCAAAAACTGCTCCATATAAGGACCTTGTTGGCAGTATTACTAAAGAAGTAAGATTTATTTATTATAAGGAAAAATCTTATCAAACTGACTTATATATCCGGAATGTGTGGAGGAATCTTCCCTGGGTTACTGATTCAGACATACCTATCACTTGATGATGTGTTTTTTTTCTCTTTTTTGCTTATGTTTCTGTATGGTTTAATTTGTGTACCCCATATTTGATGTGATGCTGTGGATATCTAATAAAAACAAAATTCCCCTACTCTTTACAAGAAGTGCCATGGGATCTTTAACATCCACCTGAACTACCACCAGAACAGGGAGATGGGACCTCGGTTTAATGTCTCATCTGAAAGACTGCATCTCAGGAGTGCAGCACCCCCTCATGCTGCTCTACAGTGTCAGTATTGTGATATTAACCCAAGTGCCTGGTGTGGGGATAGAACCCATAGCCTTCTGATCTCTCGGCCTCAGAGGTGAGTGTGCTACCTGCTGAGCCACTGACACTGACTTTATTCCAGGATAACATAGGACAACACAGGATTTCTTCAGAATCCTAGTGTGCATATAATCAACTACTGCAGTAGTTTCTTTGTCCAGACTAAAGTGAAGGAAACACAGTGGTATGTGAAATAATTTTGGTGTCAGAAATATGCTGCTAAGACTGAGTTAGTGCACATCTAGTTGAGACTAGTAACAGCTGTCAACTGGTGGAAAGACCTTGCTGTTCTAAGGGAAGGAGTCCTCGTCTCCTTTCCAGAAGACAGTGTCATCCTAACTACAGAGGCTTCTCAGATGGGTTCCAGGGGTTATCTAGAAGGGAATTCAATGCATGTGGTATGGTCTACACAGGACAGGTTGAAACACATCAACCTACTAGATGTGAGGGCAGTGTTCTTGTTCCACAAATTATTTGTCAATCAGGTTCGGAATAGTGCTGCATGTCAGAACAGACAATAAAACCATAGTGTTCTATATAAACAGACAGAGGGTTCCAGATCTTCAAAATTACATCCTTCTGGGGACAACCCATTTAAAAGGAGGTAACAGGCCATCTCCACAGGGGAAGGACTACTGAGGGGGCCCTAAACAAGAACCATACCTTGCAATGATCCGACCAAATGACCAGATCAATGAGATTGGAAGGAGGCAGGATAAAGGTGAATGTGAAGACGTTTTTCTTCACAGAAAGGGTGGTAGATGCATGGAATAGCCTACCCCAGGAAGTAGTGGGAGCTAGCACAGTGGTGAGATTTCAAACATGCATGGGATATGCACAAGGGAACCCTAGAGGTGGGTAGAAAATGCTAACGCCAATGACAAAGTAGGATCAGCGACCACTGATGCAGGCAGGGAATACGGGCAGACTGGGTGGGCCTAGCAGTTCTTGTCTGCTGTCAAATGCTATGTTATGTAAGACAGTTTTAAAATCTGGAAACTGGCATTCAAATGCCAATTTCAGAGCTAAATAGTTTAAAGAGTCTCTGAGCAGACTAGGCCATTAAACACAAAAATTGTCTCTAGTCCAAGATATGGTGGATAACATCTTCCTAAAATGGGGTTTCTGTTCTTCTGCAGACCTCCAATGACAGGCATGGTGCTGGAGAAGGCCATGCAGTATGTTGGAGAGCAACATTTCTGTATGCATTTCCCCCATTTCTGTGAGGTCTTGTCAGACTCAGATATGTAGGAGAGTGACAACTGTGATATACTAGAAGTATAATTTTATTTATTTCAGTTTCGGAATTACAACCTTTGAGCCAAACTGGCTCTTTTACAAAGGCTCCAAGTCAGTAGAAGAACAGACGAAACTACAATTTACATCATATGATGAGAAATCAGTAAGTGCTGGCATAAGAAAGCACAGGGTTATTGAGGATACTCTATGTATTGACATTTTCTGCTTGCCTTTGCATATTCACCTATTCTGAGACATATTGGGAAGGACAATACATGCTGAAGGACTTGAAGCATACCAAGCATACCAAACAGATAGTGTGTTCAGAATAAGAAAAATGACTCCTAATTTGGTAAAAGAATGGGTGAAGTAACAAGCCAAAGTTGTAAAATAATGTTCTTGTTGTTCAGGCAGAGGAAAAAGGACACAGACATAGATACAAATGAGGTGTAAATATCTGTAGAAGTTTTGAAGTAGTGAGCAGTGGGGAACCCTAAAAAGAGCTGCTGAAGCCTCATCGCCTGTCTTGTTTACTCTCCAAGGGAAAGGTAACTGATCATTAGCTGACACTCTATGCTAGACTGCCAATGCTAATGCAGAATGCATGTTAGCATAATACACCTGTTTCAGCTTGGTACAATTAGGAGTCCAGTGTCTTTTACTGATCATTGGCTCACTCACCCAACAATCTTCACACCTCAGATGGGACTCCGAAATGTGTGCCTGTTGAATTAGGAATAGGGGTACATAAGAATTGCAACCTAGGCATTCCTACTGGTGGGAGTTTACAGTAAGCAAGTATACTGTTACCAGAAGGTTTCCCACTTGAAATCCAGCCTAGCTGGACAGGAAAGGATAAGGGATATAAAATGCAGGAGTTTATTATTGCTTTTGAGACTGCCCATAGGGCACAACATTTTTTGCAAAAATGCAAAACATAAAACTGACCTTTTTTCTTATGTTGAGAACTGTTATGAGGAGGAAATGAAAATGAAGCCAAAAGAGAAACTCAGGAGGGAATACTGCATGTAAGATTTATGTGTGTTAACACTTGCATTGGATTCTAAGTGTAGAAAGTTGAAAGACAATCACCAGAAGGTGGTAACAAAAAATGATGATAATGAGCACAAAGAAATATAGGCAATTGTTGTCCAAATCAGTTTGACTGCACACTGGGATGACACACAAAAGGCTAATGAAAGTCTGCAGGAGGAGTTAGGGAGGTTGACGAGAGAGAGAGAGAGAGAGAGAGAGAGAGAGAGAGAGAGAGAGAGAGAGACACTGAGGAAGGAAAATGAGGAGTTGAAAGCTGCTTTTAGGAACAAAGTGAAGTTCTGTTAGTTCTCAAATAAGGGAGTGAAGATGATTATACACATTGTAAAAGACAAATGGAGGAGCTGAAGCAGGAGGCAAAGGCTGAGAGAGATATAGTGGTGGCCACAGCCCCAGATGTTTTGCCCACAGTTTCAGTACCTCCCCCCTTATGAGGACCCACTGAGCAGGGGACAACTCTTCCTTTACTATGATAGTATGCAATTTGAATATGAGGAGGAGGTTGAAGAAGATGATGCATTTGAGAAGTCAATAGGGGTTGCTGCTCCTGTGGCCCTGTAACTACTGAAACTCAGACTAATGGGCAGGATAGGGTCACGCGAGTTACAGAAGTGACTGAGACTGCCCCAAAAGTGGTGGATAAAGTAGCACATAGAGTGGGGAAATTTAGGCCAGGGAAAGATTATCCTTTACAGCATGGTCTGAAGGTTTTCCAAGCAGGCAAATTATACAACTTTTCAGAAGATCATGATAATGCAAAGGTACTTATAGTGTGGCCACCATGCCTGCAGAGCTATGGAATGCCCCAAGTTTCCAGGCTCAGCAGAGTCCAAATAACTGTGTGCATGTTACCCAATGAGTTTTTGAATAGGAATGTGCTGCAGACAAAAGACCCTTATAGTGCTTTAGCAGAGTGTAAGCAAGACACTGGGGCACCCCCTAATACATATGCCAATAAACTGCATATAGTTTATGTTTTTTTCTCAGGACAGGTGGGAAATGTGAACCCAAATGATGAACCCTTTAATAGGGTATAGATTAATAATAGCCTGCTACAAATTAGGGCTATTCTGAAAATGCATGTGGTTAGTACTGACCAGTATTAGACTATTATTGATAAGAGGAATTGGCTTACGAAAGCCTGAGATTGCAGAAAACGGCTAAGAATGTGACAGTGGTAACACAGTCACAGTCTCCCAGGCCAGATGACAAAAATGTTACCTTTGAAAATGGGACTAATTAGCTCCCAACCTCCATGCAATCCAAATATGGTAAAGGATGAGGGTGTGTGGGAGTGGTCAAGGATGGGGTAATAGGGATTCAAACCGACCAAACCACTATGAGAAGTTGAGGAGACAGTTACAGGAGATACAAGTGAGACTGAATGCCACAGTCCAAAATCCAAAGCCAATGGGGGTGGCATAGAATACAAGAGCTTCTGTGCAACTCTTAGCCCCTGTGGAGCTGGATAGATGGGGGTGCCTGGTAACTACAGCATTGGTTGGAGGTTGCCAGTGTGTACTTTTGTTAGACACAGGTACTGTACTTCTGTCTCTGTCTACCACATGGAGCATCCACACCAGTCATCATTTTCTTCAGGAAAAACTTTTCCCTTGCAATCATTTTCAGGGGATAAATCACATGCCATGGAGTCCAGTGCCAAATCTGTACAAATTGGTAAACTTAGGGCAGAACATAAAATGGCTATAGTGAATTTACAAGATAAACAACACAACTTGGGAGCAGATTTCTTGACAGCACATGGAATTATAGTAGACTTGGTGAACCACCTCCTTTGGAGGGTAGAGGATAAGAACATGGCAGGTTTAGTGATACCTGATGTGCATGCAGTGTTTGCTATCAAGAAGCCAGAGGTACTATATATGATGTGCTTGGTATGGTGAGAGCAGAAGGCTGTAATTCTGAGTTGGATGGGGTGTTATATCAGTGACTGGAGGCATTTGCAAAGCATAAACATGACTGCAGGGGAATGCAAGCACATGTACTTGTTCAAGGAGAAGACCCTCAAAAGCAATATAGTTTCCCTAAGGAAGTAGAATCCCATGTTCAAGATACCACTGACTCCTTAATGGAGCAGGGAGTTTTGAGAAAGTGTGCCTCTCAAAATAATTTACCTATGTGGCCAGTAAGGAAATCTGATGGCTCTTGAAGGTTCACCATTGATTATTCATAGATTCATAGAATGTATACAAGTTCAATAGGCTTGATGCCTTTTAAAGAACTTGCCACCTTATTATGGGTGGTATTTGTATTTTCTTTTCCCCATATGTAGATCTAGTCTAGTTTTAAAAGTGTCCATGGTCAGACTGGATACTACGTGTGCGAGCAGACTATTCCATATACTGACAACCCTCTGAGTGAAAAATGTACTTCTTTTAGTAGTTTTTATGAATTCCCCTGTTATTTTAAGTTCATTATTTCTTATATTGGCTATAGTATCACTCAGTGTCAGACCTATAGTTACTCCTAAATAGCCATCTTTTAGTGCTTTATATGTGAAGCATAGATCCCCATGAATTTTTCTATAACCTGCAGAGTATGGTTGTAAGTTTGTTAATCTTGTACTATAGTCCAGTTTCTCTTGATTTATTATCTTTTTTGTATATTTTCTCTGGACACTTTCAACCAGTTTACAGCTTCGTACAGAATAAAATTTATTAAACTGGGAGCAGTACTCAAGATGCAGTCACACAGACTAGAGTATAATGGCATTAATACCTCCTGCTCCCTACTTTTTGTATTTTCCAGAATGGAACCTATTATTTTATGGTACTTCTTAACTTTTAAAGTAGTGCTTTTTTCAAAGTTAAGATCATTGGTTATTATAGTGCCAAGGTCTTTCTCTTCAGATACAGACTGCAGTAAGGAATATCCTAGGTTATAACTATAGCATGGATTGTTCTTCCCAATATGCATAACTTTGCATTTGTGCACGTTAAATTGCATATGCATAGTTTGCCCCCACTCCATAAGTAGATCTAACTGTTTTTGTATATTGATCTTATCTATTATGGTAGTTAGAATCCCCTCCCCCCAACTTGCAGTCGTCTGCGTATTTGGCTAACCATACTCTGTCCAAAATTGGCATGGTTGCGACTAAGATATTAAAAAGGGATGGTCCCAAAAAATATTGATCCCTGAGGGACACTGCTAGTTACACTACCCCAAGAGGAGTAGTTCTCTTTGACTGCAACCTTTTGGTATCTATTATTTAACCAGGAGCTGGTCCAGCTTACAATATTGGGTGATAGTTCAATCTTCAATTGTTCTTTTATTAATATGTGGTGGGATACTTTGTCAAATGCTTTAGTGAAATCAAGATAAATTCCATCACTGGGAATACCCTTTTCAAGTGCTTGACTTACGGGCTCAAAAAAGTTGAGTTGATTTGTCAAGCATGATCTCCCAGGAAAAAATCCATGCTGACTGTGATCTGTTAATCCCTTCTTTATCAAATGTTCATTAATTTGCCTTTGTAATAATTTTTCCATGATTTTACCAACCACAGATGTCAGACTAATTGGTCCATAGTTCTTGGGTTCATCTCTTTTGCCTTCCTTGTGAATTGCAGTCACAGTTGCTACACTCCAATTGTTCAATGCTTCAGCGTCCTGTATAGATTTGTTGTAAAGATAAATAAGTGGTTCAGTTATTACTGGGACTAATTCTTGGATAAGTCTCAGACATATACCATCTGGTCCAGGTGAACTATTAGCTTTCAGTGATTGTATTATGTCATAGACTTCTGAGGTACTGATACTAGGTAAATATGAGTTAGTTAAATCTATCTGTTGGATCTGAGAGTCTTTTTTTTTTTTTTTCAAAACACTGAGGAAATACATATTTTAAGGTTTCCACTATCTCCTCATCACCTGTTATTATACCTTTATTTCATTTTTAGGGGCCCAATGGTATGTTGATTGCCTTTTAATGTACCGATGTAATTATAAAACTGTTTTTGTTGTCCTTAACCCCAGATGCTAACTTTAATTCTGTTTTGTTTTTTAGCTCTTTTTATCAATCCTTTTATGCTTTTATTACACAATTTAAGTTTATTGAGTAACTCTGAAGTATTTGATTTCTTAAATTTCTGGAATATTTTTTTCCTTTTGCGAATCTGTTTTTTAATTTTGTTATTCCACCATGGGGGAATACGTCTATTTTTAGTGTATTTAACTTTGTTCAGCACATATTTCTCAATACAATCTATAAGCTGTAGTTTAATCAGTTCCCAGAAGAGTTCAAGATCTTTACCTATAAGATCTTTTTCCCATTCCCATTTACCCAGTCGATACCTCATTTTCTGATAGTCTGCTTTGCGGAAGTCTCTTATAACTGTTTTTCCTTTAGTGTATTCAATATTATTTTTATAATAAGCAGTTACCATATTATGATAAGAATCACTGAGTGGTGGATGCAGTTGAATATTATCTACATTTTCATCACAATTTGTCAAAATTAGATCTAGTATATTATTTCCCCTAGTTGGTAAATGAATCAATTGTTCAAGGTTTAACAGAATAAATAAATCAATAATTTTTTTTTTCTAATGCAACCTTACTATCCAATGAGGTCCAATTAATGTGAGGTAGGTTAAAATTCCTCATGAGCACATAATCACCTATAATATTCCTAGTTTCAATAATTTGTAATAGGTTATTATTTTGTTCAATAGTTAAGTTTGGAGGGTGGTAAACCAAGCCCATGGTCAAATTATTGTTGTTAAACAGCAATTTAACCCATATGCATTCACATTCATTTTCATTATCCTCTGTGTTGAAAATCTCAAAGGATTTGATGTCATCTCTTACATATAAAGCTACACCACCTCCAGAATGATTTTCCTGTTTTCATAAAACCTGTTGTAGCCAGTAATGTCCATATTCCAAGCATCATCTGTGCCCCAAGTCTCAGTGATACCACAAATGATTATATTATCCTCCTTGAGAAAATGTTGTAATTCTTCTATTTTGGAGTATAAACTTCTAGCATTCAGTAGCAACATACCTAAACTCTGGTCATGAATATTTTCTATTTTATTACTGCCTTTTAATGATAGTGTGTTATTAGATGAATTTATATTATTCTTATTGTTTTCAAGAAAAATGTTCCTAAGACACCTCTCTCCCCAGTCCTTTAGTTTAAACTTTTATTAATTTTATTGAGCTGTGTTCCCAAGTTTTTTTACCCCTTCTATTTAAGTGTAGACCATCATAAGAGTACAAGTTGGATACTCCATAAAATTCTTCCCAATGTGTAACACCTTAATCAAACCACTCCCACTTGTGCTCCCACTGTAGCCTCAGCTCCTGATATTTTGGATCACATTTAAGCTGACAGGCAGTGGTTCTCTGCTCTTAATATTTCAAATGGGTTTTGGTCCACACCCTTACATCCAGACTGCAAATATATATTTGCCTTCACCTTTAATGGACAACAGAACAATTGGCCCTGATTACCCCAGGGGCTTCACGAGTCCTCTTCTATTTTTCAATTACAAATAAAGGAGGCACTGCAAGTGTTTTCTCACTCCAAGCATTTATTGCAATATGTAGATGATTTGCTGTTAGCCACCACTACTATGAAGGAGCATTTACAGTTACTAGATGAATTGCTGGGTTTTTAATTGAGAAAGGTTTGAAGGTTAATCCTAAGAATTCCCAATTGATGAAGTCATAGATAACCTTCTTAGGCATCACCTTGGGCCATGAAGAGCATGCCCTTTTCAGCAGAAGGTTGAAATCATATGTAGGCTGCCCCTGCCTACAACAGAAACTGACTTCCATTCATTTTAGGGCTGGTAGGGTACTCCAGAGATTTTATCCCTGGATTTGCATATATATATATATATATATATATATATAGAGAGAGAGAGAGAGAGAGAGAGAGAGAAACCTCTATATAATCTGCTCAAGAAAGGGGTGAAGTGGGAATGGACCCCCAAAACACACACAGGCAGTTGCTCAGTTTAAGGATGCATTGATGGCAGCCCCAACATTACTGAATCTGGATCCCTCCTTGCCTTTCCATCTTGAGGTACTGGCCTCAGATGCATCTTTATAAGCTGTACTAGTACAAGAGAAGCATGTTAGACTGTTTCCTGTGGCTTACACTTCCAAGGTGTTAACCCCTGTCAAGTGTGGCTATACACAGTTTGAAAAGAATCTGTTTTTAACTTTCTGAGCACTAAAGCATTTTACCTACATTTTGGCCTTGTACCCACTTATTCTACATACATGTCACACTCCAACTCAATATTTGATATCAGGAAGGGTTAAGGATGGTGCTGTATCCAACGCTAGTCTATTCTGTATGGGTATGTAATGCCGTGACTAAATGTTGGCCTGCATGGGAACTATGTGTCAAAAAGGTAAAGGCTCTAAGAACACTCCTAATGCAGATCAAAATGCTAGAACAGACCAACTGGCCAAGTGAGGGGCCACAGAGGGAGCTCCATAGTCTCCTTCATCAGAAAAGGTGCCAGTGGCAGCCAATGTGCAGGTTAAAGAGCAGACTGTGGATATCGGGGAGCTGAAGAAGAGGGATAGCCAAATTAGAAGTGTAATACAAGAATTAATAAATACACAGCTGAGATGTGATGTAGTATACCAAATGAATGTCATCCATCTGCAGTTAACCCACAATAAAAAAAATATTATTATGCACAAACTTTGCCTATTCTGTGTGGGTAGTACCGGAACCACTTCGGTCAGAATTTCTGCACATGGTACCATGATGCTACCACAGTAGGGCACCAAAGTGCTAAAAATACACTGGGTCATCTGAAAACTGCAGGCTGGTGGCTTGATATGAAACTTGATATGGAAAACTACTGCATCAACTGTTTGGTGTGTGCCCAGGACAACCTCACTCCATGACAGTGGATGGCTGCATTACAGGGACAATAAATCAGAAGTCCCTGGACTCAGCTGCAAATTGATTTTGTAGAACCTTTACCAACCCACATCTGGGGTAACAAATTTATTTTAGTGGTCACTGACTTATTTTCTAAATGGATGGAGGCATTCCCAGTTAAGGCAGCCACTGCAACAGTTACTGCAAAGCTTCTGATTGAACAAGTGTTTTTCAGGTGGGGACAGCCCTTAGTGTTAGGCTTGGATAAAGGTTCTACCTTTACTGCTAAAGTCATGAAACAGACTATGTATTTACTAGGTGTCAAACAAAAATTCCACATTGTCTTTCACCCTCAATCTTCTGGGCAAGTGGAAAAGGCAAACTTTTCTATCAAAACTACGCTAAGGATGTTTGTGATGCTAAATGGCAAAAACTGGGAGAGCTTCCTACCTCTCTTACTAATGGCCATCAGGGCCACCCCATCTAAAGCTACATCCATAACCTCCTTTAACATTTTGACTGGTAGGCAAATGAGACTGCCTGAACACCTGCTGTATTATCTCAACACCGTCATGTCTGACAACATACAAGCAGACAAGCATGTTGCACAACTTAAAGAAAGGATTAAACAAGTGCACTTGTTCGCAGCTCAAAGTTTGGATAAATATAAATCAGATTCTGCTAAATATTTTGACAAGGGTCTGTAGACAGAACAGTAGCAGGTGGGTCAGAAAGTCACAGTCCGATCCTACGGTACTGCTGAGCACCGGTTACAACATAAATGGGAAGTGCCTTATCATATTATTGACAAATGTAGTCCTTCCATGTACAGAGTTAAAGAAACCAAAGGCAAATAACCCAAGTGTAAATGGTTCCATATCAATCAGCTGAAGTTATTTAAAAGGACCTTAAACTGTGTCACCGCAAGCTCCCAATCTCAGCTAAACTGTGTGTGTGGGGGGGAAGAGGGGTGCATTAATCTCTTTCTGTTTTCTTGTTTAGGAATGCAGAAGGTTATTCCGCCAATCCTTTTCCTTACTGAATACACTATAATAATAATAATGCTTTATTTCTTGAGTGAAATTCTGGAAATCCAAGCACTGTACATAAGTAAAAACATCATAAAACAGAATAACATAACTTAAAATTAGTACAATATTATTTAGATAAGACAGATTAAAATTAATGAAGGATACCATTAACTACATGCAGAATGCTTGCTTGAACAAGTCCATTTTTAGGCCTACTTTAAAGTTCTCCACGGTCCCACACTCTCTAATCTGATGAGGTAGAGAGGTCCACAGGGACGGGGCACTGAACATAAAAGCCTGGGCCCCAGATGTTTTCAACTGCACCCTGGGAACCTCTAACAACCCCTCGTCAGTTGAACGGAGAGGTTGGCCAGGCCTGTAGGGAGTCAGGAGCTCTTGAAGATAGCTCAGACTCAGTCTGTGCAGGGCTCTGTAGGTCAGAAGCCCAACCTTGAAGGTGATCCGCCACTGAACAGGCAGCCAGTGCAGTTCACACAGCAGGGGAGTAATATGACTTGAACTAGAAGTCCCAGTTAGTAACCATGTTGCAGCATTCTGCACCGGCTGTAAGTGATGGATATCAACCACCAGAAGCCCCATGTAAAGGGAGTTGCAATAGTCCAGGCGCGAAGTCACAAAGGCATGGATCAATGTAGGCAGATCACTGGACAGAACAAGGTGCCTGATTCTGGCAATATTCACAAGATGGTAAAAGGAAGACTTGATGACTGCTGACACTTGTGAACGCAGTATCAGCCCATCATCAAGCACTACCCCCAGATCACACACCCGTTCAGAGAAAGACAACTGTACACCCTCAAGCCAAGGCCAGAGGGTAAACCCACTGCCAGCCTCTCTATCTGGTGACCCAGATCCATCACCAACACCTCAGTTTTTCTGGAATTCAATTTCAGCCAGCTGGATTTCATCCAGTCATGGATTTCTACTAGACAGCTGTTAAACATCGAGACCACACTACCCTGGTAAGGTGCAAAAGACAGATAGAGCTGTGTATCATCAGCATAGCAGTGAAACCTCAGCCCATATCATTTTACAATGTCTCCAAGGGGCACCATGGACGTACACTGCGAACAACATGGGGGACAGCACTGAGCCCTGGAGAACCGTGTACGGCAGAGGGAATGGATCAGAGGAAAAAAAACCCTGACACCACCCTGTGAGATCTGCCGGCAAGGAAAGATTGGAACCATCTGAGAACTGGACCAGTCAGGCCACAGAAAAAAGAAGCACCAAGATGGAACAACGCTTCTGATCTCTCGCCATCAGGAGATCATTGAGCACCTGAACCAGAGTGATCTCAGTACTACGTCTTTTCTATAAACCAGACTGGAGAGGATCATAGACATCGTGGATGGTAAGATGGTTCTGTAGTTGCAGTGCAACTACTTTCTCATTCACCTTCCCAAAAAAGGGAAGGTTAGTGATAGATCTGTAGTTAGCAAAACAGTTTGGGTCCAAAACAGCTTACTTAAGAAGTGGTGTCACCACTGCCTCTTTCAGGGAGCTAAGAAACTCACCTGACTCTAAGGAGCACCACACAATATTTGCAAGGACTGGGCTGATGGACTCGATACACACCAGTAATAGGAGTGTTGGGCCCGGATCCAAACTATAGCACGTTGGCCGCAAATTCTGGACAGTCTGCATGTTGACCGCAATCTCCAGCTGGTCGAAAGATATCCAAGAAAACTGAGGAAGAATGACCATGCACCAACCACCAACAGCCCCCATAGAGAGCACTGGATGGATATGGCCAACGACACATTGCGAATGGAAGTTACCTCACCAGTGCAGAGCGGAGAAGGATATGATGTTTTCTTTCCCATCAGAGTGATTGAAGAAGTTGCAGAAATGGTAACATACAGAGGTCCTGAAAACCTGTACAACAACACCTGGAAAGACAGGTGGACAGGACCCTCATCATGGTATGATGGTAGGGTAATGGCAGATGGAGCAGGACCCCCTGGGTGATGCACGTCTCAAAAAGGGGTAAAGAAGTATGGAATAGGTCACTGTTGATAAGATATACACAGGGGGCTCAGACATACCAATGGTGAGCATATGGCAAGACTGATCTCAAAGTGGCTGTGTCCACCACAACTTAGCCACCTGCTGTGACTGTTGCACAAACTGTGAAGCCTACCCCTATGAATGACACTATATTGTGCTGCGACACATAGCCGGATATGTCTGAACATAGTCATTCTTCTACTTCTAGTAATGTATCTTTATTATACAGTGCTTTGCTTATAGATATGTTTGCCTTATATCATACTAGAGCACAAGACACCATAGCTACTCAGGAAAGGAGACCCTGAGATGGAATCTTCCGTACCAGGAAGGTCTGAGATCTGGAGGGGTTCACAGGTACCACCTCAGGCCTTTTTGCATCAGGCATGTCCATATGGAATAGGGCTGACATGGAAACCATAAATAGTCATGTGCATTACTTTGAGCACTGACATGCAAAAGAGATTGCTAAGCCTACAATACATGGGACTGATAGCCTAGCACAAAAAGAAAAGTTCACTATTTTTTTTCAGATTAAATATGCTTTATTAAATTTTTTTGAAACAAAAACAAATAACACCACAACAGGAAACAGCACAGCAGAAAAAAGAAAAACACAAACACAAAAACAACACCCCCCATCCCAATCAACTGTATACAGGAATAAAGTACAGGGCAGACATAATGGAAACACTTACCATGTACAAAACTGTGATGAAAGTATAGGAAAGGAACACTGTATTAAAAAAAGGTAACACAACCCAGAGGATCACACTCCTACCTCACCATCCCCCCCCCCCACCACCAGAGACTACCAAAAGATATCAGACTAAAGCCTGTGGTAGGGGTATAAAGGTGACAAAATAATATCAGGGTGCTCTGATAGTAACTCCAAAGGGCATGCCAATGGCCAGGTGTTGTAACCAACCAAAAGAAAAGAAACAGGAGCAGCTAGCAACCAAAAAAAAAGAAACAAAAAAACCTAAATGGCGAGTAAGGTATATAAGGGCCCCTATACCTTCTGATAATTGGAGGTCCTGTGTGAGAGATTGACAGTGATCCATTCTGCCTGTAGAGCAAACAGTATTTCCCAAATCCACTCAGTTAAGGAATACTTGGATCAAGCCAATATCTTATTATTATTTTCTTTGCACATATTGAAACAAGGGACATGTGAAGCCATTGAATGCCCAACCAAATTATTCTCATTATCCCCCAATAAATATACTTCACAGTGAAAGGCTTTGGATAAACCAAGTATGGGATCAACTCGTGATTGGATAGCAGCCCAGAAGAGGGTAACTTTTTCACAAGACCATAAAATATGAAATAGAATGCCTGGTTCTTTATTACAACTGGAGCAGATATTAGAGGAAAGTTTGCCCATTTTATGTACCTTGTAAGGGGTATAATATAAATGATGTATGAGCTGGAATTGAAGAAGACGGTATCTGTCCCATTTGATGTATCAATACAGGCACTTCCAAATATGTGACCAGTTAAGAGAAAGATGAACAGGGGGTAAGGCTTGGTCCCAGTAATAAAAAGACAGTCCCTCCATTTTGGCTTGAAAATCTAGTAGTTGACGATAATAAAAATAGACTATATGAGAACTAGGTGCCGATGAAACCATTGAAAGGACCTGGGATTGGTACAGATTTTCCCAATGACCAGAACTGAAATGGTGTGTAGAAACACATGAGTGAGCTGGAAATAGTTAAAGCATGTAGAGGAGGGCCAATGATATTTGATATGGGCATCCTAAAAAGTCAAATGTTTATGATCAGAGATCAGGGGCAGGATTCTCAAAGAAATATAGAAACATAGACTTTGACGGCAGATAAGGACCGCTAGGCCCATCTAGTCTGCCCATTTCCCTACCTACAGTATAGGCCGCAGATCCTAGTTAACCAACAGCCTATATCTTCCTGCCCCCCACAAGAATTGCCTTATGTCTGTCCCATGCATTCTTGAATTCTCCCACAGTTTTAGACCCCACAACTTCCTCGGGAAGGCTGTTCCATGCATCCACTACCCTGTCTGTGAAATATACTTCTCACATTGCCCCAACCGCCTCCTTCTATCTTTAAATTGTGTCCCCTTGTTCTTGCAAGTCTCTTTTTCTGAAAGATGCTACCCTCTTGGACTTTGTTGATTCCCTTGAGGTACTTGAAAGTTTCTATCATGTCCCCCTCTCCCTTCTTTCCTCAAGGGTATACATATTAAGCTCCTTTAGTCTCTCCTCATACGGCTTCTCTTGCAGACCCTGCACCATTTTAGTTGCCCTCCTCTGGACTGCCTCTATCCTGTCTATGTCCTTGCGGAGATGGGGTCTCCAGAACTGGACACAGTATTCCAGATGGGGTCTCACCAACTGTCTGTACAGAGGGATAACAACTTCCTGTTTTCTGCTGCTGATGCCTCTCCCTATACATCCCAGTATACCCCGGCCCTCCTACTGCCTTCTCACATTGCTTAGCTAAAAGGTCATCTGATATGATTACCCCAGGTCCCTTTCCTGTTTTGTTGTTGTTACTACCTCCCACCCATTGTGTATTCTTCCCTGGGTTCTTGTTTCCCAGGTGCATTATTTGCACTTTTTGCATTGAATCCTACCTGCCATATGTCTGACCATTCCTCCAACCTTGCCAAGTCCTTTTCATCCTTTCCACGCCTCCTTGTGTATCAACCCTGTTGCAGATCTTTGTGTCATCTGCAAAAGGCATACTTTCCTTCCAGTCCCTCTGCAATGTCACTGATGAAGACATTAAAATGACTGGACCCAATACTGAACCCTCGTTACCCCACTAGTAACGCCCTTTCTTCAAGTGGACTCCATTTACAATTACCTTCTGTGTCCTGTTGTCCAGCGAATGTTTTGCAAGGCTACCACCCTGGGACCCACTTCCAGGCTGGTTAATTTGACTAATAATCTTGTGTGGGACTGTGTCAAATGCCTTGCTAAAGTCTAGGTAGGCCATGTCCACAGCCCCTCCCTGGTCTACTACTTTGGTCACCCAGTCAAAGAAATCTATTAGATTCAGTCTGACATGACCTTCCCACTGTGAACCCATGCTGCCTTGGATCCTGTGCTCCACTGACCTCTAGGTACTCAACTATTCTTTCCTTCAGAGTGACTCCATCACTTTCCCTACCACAGAGGTCAGACTGACAGGTCTGTAGTTTCCTGCCTCTGTCTTGGTCCCACTTTTGTGAAGAGGGAATCACATCCGCCTTCCTCCAGTCCTTGGGTACCACACCATCCTCCCATGATTTATTAAAAGAGTAGCCAGTGGTTTCACTAGTTCCTTCCTTAATTCTTTTAGAATTCTGGGGTGAATTCCAACAGGACCTATTGCTTTGTCCACCTTCAGGTTTAGGAGTTCTTGCAGAACACTTTCTTCTGTGAAAGGACTGGGATCGACCCCCCTATCAAGAGTGCTTCTGTTAATTGGATTAGGCACTTCCCCCTCCTCTTTTGTGAATACTGAGCAGAAATATTCGTTCAGTATTCCTGCCTTTTCACTGTCCCCCTCTGCCCACCCACCGTTCATTCTATTCAGCCTCACTATCCCTCCCTTTGTCTTTCCACGCTGATGTACCTATAAAAGGTTTTATCCCTTCTTAACTGAGTTGGCAATCTTTTCCTCAGTTTGGGCCTTTGCTATTCTGACTTCCCTCCTGCTTCTTTCTGCCTTAACTAGGTACAGCTCTCTGTCCTACTCCTTCTGTGTTTCCTTATACTTCGGAATGCTATCTTTTCTTCCTGACTTTCACAGCCACCTCTCTTGAGAACCATAGTGGCTTTTTCTTTCATTTTGATTTGTTTATTTGCTTCACACAAAGGCTTGTTGCCTCTGTGATGGCAGTTTTGATAATTCCCCATTGTTGCTCCACACCTCCTTCTAGCCTGTTTGCTAGTGCTTTTCTGAGGCACTCTCCCATCTTGCAAAGCCAGCCCTCCTAAAGTCCAGTACCCTCACTTTTGTATGGCTTGACTCTGTAGCTGAGTTTAACGTGAACCACACTGTTTGATGGTCACTTGTTCCCAGATGGCAACCCACTTCTAGATCTGAGATCCTCTCACTGCCCCCGCTTGAGATCACGAGGTCTAAGATTGCTCCCTCATGAGTGGGTTCAAACTAGCTGTCTAATGCCTGCCACCTGTAGGGCGTCAAGAATGGCCCTGCTCTTGGATGTGGCTGCAGCAAATGTGCTCAGTTAACATCTGGCATATTCAGGTCTCCATCAACAGTATCTCCCCTTTCTCTGCCATTCTAAGAATGCCTTCCATCATATCCTTGTCCATTCCTTCCCCCTGACATGGGGGTCTGTACACAACCCCTGTGCGGATTGTGGTGCCCTTTCCAGTCTCCAAGGTGGCCCACAGTGCCTCTTCTCCTCCCTGTTTACTCTTTTGTTCAGTTGCTTTTATCCTCTTCCTTTAAATAGAGAGCTGCTCCTCCCCATCTTCTCCCTTGCCTGTCTCTCCTGTAGGTTATGTACCCTGGTATGTTAACATCCCAGTCATGGTTCTCTGTGTACCATGTTTCTGTGACTGCTACGATATCCAGGCATCCCTCTTCCATTAAGGCCACCAGCTCAGGGAGCTTGTTGCCCAGACTATGGGCATTGGTACTCATTACCCTCCATTTCCTGATGGCCTTACCCCTTTGCCCCATCCTGTCCTTCTTGCCTTTGTCACTTTCTCCATTTACCACTGCCCTTCTCCCTATCGACACCTCCATGTTGGTGTTTGCCACACTTACTACTGTGATTGTTTGGGGGGGCTAGGATTTTCCTGCTCCTTTCCAGTGCCTCCCCCCTTGGCTAGTTTAAAAGCTTGCCAATGAAGCATTTAAACCTATCACCTAGGATCCGGTTCCCTTCCCGGACAGATGCAGCCCATCATGCCAGTATAGGCTTGCATCACTCCAGGTGGACCCCCAGTCCCCATTGAAGCCAAATCCCTGACTCCACACCAGTTTTTCAACCACTTATTGAATCCCATGGTACGGAACACCCTAGCCTCTCCTATGCCATAGATGGGTAGCACCTCCGAGAAGGTTACCGTGCGTGCTACTTGACTAAGCCCCTCCCAATTTACAAACTCTTCCTGCACTTCTCTAATCCTTTCTTAGCAGGTCATTTGTCCCTAAGGTGGATAATGACATCCAGCTCCCCTCCCTGTGCAGCTGCTCCGGCAATCCTGAGGATTCGCCCCTGTCCCTCAAGCCATGGTGCCAGGCAGGCACCTACCTCCCTCCCTTCCTTGCCCAGTTCTACCTTCCTAACAATGGAGTCCCCACCAGGAGTTGTTTCCTTCCTGCAGGGCCCCTGCCACCCTCCTGTGGGTCTCCTTGTGGAGGTTCCAGCATCCTCCTTGGTCTCCACTGTAGGTGCCTCCATAGAGAAACCACACTTTGCCAGAATGGCATAGGAATTGTGGAGAGGTACAACTGGAGGGATGTGCCTCTGTTCCACCACCACTCTCCCTGAGCCCACTGTGGTCCAACCGCTCCTCTTTCTTGGCAACCTCTGAGGCAATGGCAGTGGCACTGGTGGTCCCTGGATGGAAGAGGAGGTCCCACAAATCCTGGCCAACTCAGCCTGGAGATGAGCAACCTCCTCCCTCAGCCCAGAGAGGTGCCTGCAGATGGGACAACACCGCATCCTCCAGAACATCTCCCGAAGACTGCTGCTCCACAGCCACTGCACTGCACCACTCCAATCATGTCTTATTTCTGGCCCCTTAACTGTTTGCAATCCTTACTCTTTCCTCTGTTTTTTCTCTCTCTCCTTACTTTCTGCCTGTGTTCCTTTAAGCTCCTGATTGTCCTGTTCTGAGACAAGAATATCCTATATTTTTCAGTAGACCACTTACTTGTTCAGAGGCAGACCTCCAGCAGCTAGAGGGGCCGGAGGCTACTCTTGCCCTTCTAGGATGGTGGGTCCTTGGTGGTTCTGTGATCACTCACTTCCTGCCCCTAAACAGGAAGTTCCTGTTGTCAGTCAAATCCTGTGCCTATAAAAATAGAACTAGCTTTGGGGGGGTGGAGGGAAGGAGGGCAATATAGTCCCAGTAGAGAAGTTCAGTCACACAGCAGTCCTTTCTCCTGGTGTCTTCTGTCAAGCTATTAGCAGAATATTTCTAAGGCAGTCTTTAAATGTAGCTTCCTTCTAGCTAAACCACTCCCCCTACTTACCAGATCTTTCTACAAGTAATTTAAACCTCACAGCAGTTAAGTCCTTTCAGTCACCTGAGATTTACACCTAGATGACTTTTCAGTAACCCATTCAGTTCAGTTAACCCAAACACACATTTTTTTTTGTTTGTTTTGTATGTTAGTTTTTTTACCCTAAATTAAAGGTCCAAATACAAAAGTTCTTCTACTTTAGTCCCAGCAGAAGTTCAGTCACACAGCAGTCCTTTCTCCTGGTGTCTTCTGCAAGCTATTAGCAGAATATTTCTAAGGCAGTCTTTAAATGTAGCTTCCTTCTAGCTAAGCCACTCCCCCTACTTACCAGATCTTTCTACAAGTAATTTAAACCTCACAGCAGTTAAGTCCTTTCAATCACCTGAGATTTACACCTAGATGACTTTTCAGTTACCCATTCAGTTCAGTTAACCCAAACACACACTTTTTTTTTTTTTTTGTTTTGTATGTTAGTTTTTTTAGCCTAAATTAAAGGTCCAAATACAAAAGTTCTTCTACTTTAGTCCCAGCAGAGAAGTTCAGTCACACAGCAGTCCTTTCTCCTGGTGTTTTCTGCCAAGCAAAAACTCCCACAGCCGCAGGAAAAAAGGCCTGCAGCGCTGAGGAAAACCAAGTTGTGCTGTATTCACAAAGAAAAATGCCGTAGCTGCAGATTTCCACAAAAAGTGCTGCAGGTGCAGAACTTTAGCAGCCGCAGAAATTGTGCAAGTGCTGCGAATCCGATACTATGGATCCGCAGCTGTGGAAAATGGCTTAGGAGGCATAGGAACAGTGAACAATTAGCTGGGGCAGCAGACTTTAACATTGCTGCCATAGCAAGAAACTAAAAGCACCCACAAAGGCACCAGCAACCAGTCACTGAACTGGGACCACTGCAGCACCACAGGTACCAGTACTACCATGGCACCACAGTAGCCGACTGTCAGTGCTGGTTGTCCCTCCGTGGGGTGTTCCTGTTGCCTACAGAGGTAGCAGTCACTGCAGGCTGAATAAGCTCTGCTGTCTGTGGGGCTCTGTCATGGGCTGCACTGTGTCTGGTGGTTGTTGCCTGTTTCCATTTCATGGCAATTTGTGCTATTGTTGCTGTAACAGCAGCCACTGCTATACCCACTGGGATGCTATTATCTGTGCCTCACCTCCACCATAATTGATTTCAATTGTTGGGGCTCTACTGAAGTTTGCTGAGGGACAGTTAAACCTCACTCCACTGTGTCTAACATTTTTTCCACAACTGTGGAAAAAAACTGGCTGAGAATAGCCTTTGAGGGGCTGTGTCATACTTATCTAACACTGTTTTTCCCTCAGGCACTTCCTCAGCTGCACTTTTTTCCACAGTCCGAAGTGTTTTTTTTTCTGCAGCTGCGGATGTTTTTGTGAATAGCACTTAGAACAATCTCCCTTTTTTTTCCGTAGCTACTGCACTTTTGTGGACTTAGAAAAGGTTTTGCACCTTCAGAAAGCTTCAGGAATCCAGCCCCAGATCCGCAACTCTGTCCACTTCAACAAAAGGCCAGAAAGAAGCAATAAGAATATGACACCCAATCTTAAAGTTGAGATTGCCAACTATGGGTTGAGAAATGTCTTTGTATGGCTGAAGTTTGGGTATAGCACAAAACTGTACATGAGCCATTATAGCTGCGTCAGTAGGAGATCCTTGTAGTGATTTAGGGAGCTTTTTAGGGGAAATGTACAAAAGGGAGTGGATATCCAACCCATTTAAGGAGCAAAGAGTTTGTTCTATCTTCAACCACAAGAGAATGTAGGTACAAGACTCCTGAGGGTAAGATCTAAACCAGCAGAAAAATCTGGAACAATAGATAAACAAATAATAAAGGTAGAAATTATGGACCTTAAGACCTCTGCACTCCTTGGAATACATAAGTTTGAAGAGGGCCCTGCAGGAGGTCTTACCATGCCATAGGAAGGATAAAATAATTCTATTTATTTGAGTAAATCAGGACTTCGGTAGGTGTGACAGGGAACAGCCCTGTCCCTTGTTTTTGGACCTTATTCTTATCTCTTAAAAACTACTGTTTCAACAGTTCTCCTATTCTGTGTACTGTCCTATTGTTTTCTAGTCCTGATGTTGGCCACCTCTGGGCTCTCCCCATCTCCTTCTTCTTCTATCTCTGCTATTGCTGTTTTCTTGCTTGGTCCAATAAAAGGTTGTTCACTTGCAGGTCTACAATGTGACCTTGTGCTACATAGCTTCAAAACAGCGAACAGTTTTTAGTCCCTAAAAGAAAACGAGGTGTACACCAACCATGTAATGAATTAAAGAGGCCAGCCTGAGGAGGAAGGGTCTGTAACCCTGTGACTGGCTGTGCGTATGTGCTGTAGGGTAATAATCATTGTTCATCTTATTTTGTGACTTCCCAAGTTTAAGAGAACTAGATATATTTCCCAAGAATCAACCAACAGGTATTTGTCATGCGCTAATTAGTATGCGCAAAGCAACATACGAAATCCTGGCAAAAACATTTATTTTAATCTGCTTTCTTGTGCCCCCTCCCTGTAAAATGCACCCAGTGCAGAGAAAAGGAATGGAGCAATATTCCTGTTAGAAGGATGTGCCCAGGTAGTGTATTGTACAGGCATTCAGCACTGAAGTGCTGTATTCCGTTTTGCCCTGTGCAGCACAAGTCTGCAAACACTGGACTCACCTGCAGAGAGAAGCTCTGCAAAGCAAATTTCTACCTCTCTCTCCCCTCTAGTCTGCGAATGCTGGAACTAATGAATCCTGCAGAAGACCCAAGAGTATTATTTTTTTCCTGCAATATAAAAGCCGAGAGAGGCATGTTTAATGGTAGCCAGTAAATAACTAGGATTAAATAAACGTAGTGAAATTCAAGTTGTTGGCTGTAAATTCAGCCGTCGGGAGGTCTAAAAAGGGGTACATTTTTCCAGATTTTATACAATATCACAGTACTGAATGCTCTTGATTTTAGGGGGCTGCTGTTAAATACAATACAATAAAAGAACTTACTGCTTGGACTTGTATATGAACAGAAGAGACTCCTGCACTCTTTGGGTGTTCCATGTTGCCAAGCAGCTTCTGTCTGTCCTCATTGTAGGGTGGCAGCAGCCTCTAGCTCCTATTTTTATATTACAGCTGCTGTCAATCAGAGCAGGATAAATGTTTTTTCTGATCTCTCCATTGTTTAAATTTGTACCTCTTGCCAGAATATCTCTGAATGCAACTAGTTAGGAGCTCCATAGTAGTGTATAAATTAAAAGGAGCTGTCTAAAAGATATTTTATAATGTTGATGATGCTGATAGCACCTGACTTGGTGGGTGGGTATAAAGAGATAACCTGTTCAGCATGGTGTTAGATAGGGTCAGTGCTTTCTGGCCAGGTTAGGTGAAGGACTGAGGGAGTCCTAGCACACTAGTGGAAACTGTATGTTAGAGTTTGCCATGGCTGTGAAGATTTCCATTTATTTTATACTGTTAGGTGTTTGTTTTGCTCACAGTTTGAGCTTTTCTATAAATTTATTTTCTTTTGTTTATGGAGTAAACAAACATTGCGCCATGCCAATGGTGCACTGAACTATACATCTGGTTGTTGTGTCCATCTGTTATCCCACTCCCTATTACAGTAGGATATAATTAAACATCTGCAATGGATAAAGTAATCAGGGTAAGACATTAATTTTTATAATACTAATGCAATCCCATAACGATAGAGGTAAAAGGGCCCAACGCTGCAGGTCTGTGTGTATACTACCAACTACTGCATCCAGATTATATTGTTTCATTTTGGATGGTGATGTGCTTATATACAAACACATCCAAGTATTTCAATTTATCCCGTACCCAGACCAACCCGAGATGCTCCACCTCTGTCCGCAAGGTAACACCATTAAGCGGCATCACCTCCGTCTTAGTCAAATTGAACTTATAATTAGATAAAGAACCAAAATCTGAGATGCTATCCAGGGCAGCAGGCAGGGATGTGGCAGGGGAGATGATATGCAGAAGAATATCGTCTGCATAAACCGAGAGTTTATATTGATGTGGTCCAATAGGGATACCCAAGATCTTAAGGGAAAATGTAATCTTCCTGATTAATGACTAAAGAAATAGATTAAAAAGAAAGGGTGAGAGCAGACATCCCTGCCTAGTGCCCTGATACAAGTGAAAAGGGGTGGACAGTACTCCGTTGCAAAGGATGCGGTCTGAGGGATGGGAATAGAGCACCTGAACCCACTGGACAAAGGTTGCAGGGATGTGAAATTTGGATAATAAATAAAATAAATAGTCATATGAGACCCTATCAAAAGCTTTTTATGCATCCAGGGAGACCAGTACCGATGAAATACTAGACTCCCCAGATGCAGAAATAAGGTGGGAAAGGGTACGTAAGTGGTCCATGGAGAGCCATCCAGCCACAAAGCCAGCATGTTCTGGACTGATGAGAGAATGCCAGACCTGGTTCAACCTACCAACCAGCACCTTAGCAAGATTTTTAAAATCAACATTAATAGGGGATATCAGCCGGTAGTTCGAGACCAACAACGGGTCACCACCGGGCTTTGGTAGTACCACAATAGTGGCCTCAGTGAGGGAAAGGCCCTCCTTGAAGATGTAGTTGAAGGTGTCAAGGAGTACAGGAGCCAACTGGTGTTTGACAGTTTTATAAAAATTGGAAGTATAGCCATCTGAGCATGGAGCTTTATCAGGTGATAAGGCACCTGTAGCCTCCAAAATCTTGGACTGAGTCAAAAGAGCTTGCAAATATTCAATTTGAGGGGTGTCCAAATGGGGGAGGTCCACACCCTGCAAAAAGGTCTCCAGATGAGGCTCACAAAAAAGAGATGAGGGTGGTTTATACAAAGATTTACAATATTCCTGAAAATTACCTACAATGTCCCAAGGGCAGGTGAGAAGTTGCCCTCATCGTTATGAAGGGAAGAGACAATCCTGTCTGCAGTCTGTGATCAGAGGTGCAAAGCCAGGAGTTTCCCAGCCTTTTCCCCTTGATCAAAGTACTTAACTTTGGAGTGCAAGATTAAATGTTTCACCTTCTCACAAAGCAGGGCATGGTATTTTGACCAAAGGGTTTCTAGTTGTTCCCAATCAGACTGAGATGAGGTTGGGAAAAGCTGCCTTTCCATCGCCCTGATCTGATCCAAAAGGGAAGACAAATCATGCAAGGCCTTTTATTTATGGACAGAGGCCAAGCAGATAAGTTCACCATGGAATAAACATTTCAGCACCCCCAAAGAAAGTCTTGCTTAGAGTAAAAAGACAAACTGAGCTGCAGAAACGACATGATGAAGCACTGAATATGTTGAACCAGGTATTCAGATTTAAGCAGTTGAGCATTAAATGGCCAAACCTTGTCCTGGGCCAAGAAAGGGGAAAAACTTAAGTGAAGCACAGAGGGGTGATGATCAGACACAACTTTGGCCAAGTACTGACAGGACAGGACACCAGAAATATGTTCAGTTCCCAATAGAAAGTAATCAGTCCTTGAGAAAGTGTGATGGGGAAGTGAGTGAAATGAATATACCCGCTAGGGAGGATTCAATGCCCGCCAGGGATCTATAAGGCCAAGCAAGTCCATAAAATCCAGAAGGGCTAATTGCCCCAGGGAAAGCACAAAATGATGAGGGCCAGATCTGTCAAACCCATTACACTAAACCATATTCCAATCCCCCCTAGAAGCATGGGCAGTGAAATCCATGTTGCTAGTTGCTCCATTAAGGAAGTAAAAAAGTGGGATCTTCAACCATTGGCCCATAGACAGCCCAGCCCAAGTATGACCTCCAGATGGCCCAGAAGAGCATACAAAATAAGAAATCTGCCCTGAGGGTCACTTATTTCTTGAAGCATTTAGAAGGATGCCTTCCTTGCAATCAAAATGGCCACTTTCCATTTGCTGGAGTCAACCCCTGACTGGAATGCCTGCCCTACCCAGGACCACCTGAAAAGGAGAATCTGGGTAGGAGACAAATGGGTTTTCTGCAAGAAGGTGTTATTCACCCCATGTTTTTGAAGATGTAACAAGAGTTTAGCTTTTTTCATGGGGGATTGAGCGCCTTTGACATTCCAGGAACAAAACTTCACTGTATTAGCCATAAAGTCCCATATAATATTTAAGATACAATCCAGACATGGCCAAGCATATATACCCTCATCTCCACAGGCTGACAAAATCTCGCCAGTGGTGGTGCACCCAACCCCCAACTCAATTTTGAACCATAAAACAGATGATATATATACAGTGTAACAACTATTAACCCCCCAAAACAGTACCCATCCCTCTCCCCCACAAGAAAAAACATAACTCAACCCCATAAAATGATATTGAACCTACAACCCCAATTCACCCTCCCCAAGAAAATGCCACTGAAAACAGCTTTGCCCATAAACCAATAGTTGAAATCCAAAAATAAGGGGAGTGAAAAAACAAGGCAACAGAACCTTATATAGGCAGGAGCAGAGAAGGCAGGATCCCAACAGCCTGTAGCACTCTAAGAAAAAGAGCAAAAGAGAAGGTCTAGTCTTGGTAACTGACATAGACAAGGTCAAGTACACCCATCTCCCCCACTGAGTGTAAACTGAAACAGACATTTTGGACCCAGATAAACCAAAGTATAAAACACTCCCTAGTGCCAGCACAGTGGCAACACCCCATCCTTGAATTTGGCTCATGAGGCCACCAAGATCAACAACAATACTCACCCCCCTAGTCCCCCGCTCACCATAGATCTTAACTAACATTGTTCATATAACAATGGAGAAACAGGCAACCAGCTATTAAAAATGCACCCACCATAGCCCTCTAGAGTAATATACTATAAAAATACAAATAACAGCATGAACAGTAGAACGTTGCCATACCTACCCTCCATGCCTTACCAATCTCCTGCACCCCGACTATCAGTACCTCACATCGGCACCACACTAAGAGTCCTTGTCACCACCATCCCCTAATTAGATTAATCATTCTGCTCTTACTGCTCTCGGAGAATATACACCCAAACCATGGACCTATGCCAACTAGCCCTCTCATATCCCACTCTGAAGCCGGTCTCCGTATTGCATCATTGAACATAAGCAGCCTTCTAAAGAAATCCACCACATTCCTGTGCTGGGTTGTATAACACCAACCCAATATTATTGCATTAGTAGAGACCTGGTCTCCGAAACAACCCCTGACTCCGTTATTTGTGTGCTATACCTGGTTAAACAACTAAATAAATAAATAAAAATAAATAAATATTTCCCTCCCTGGATACACCCTGTTCAGGGAAGACCGAGTTGGTAAACGTGGTGGGTGTGCAATCTACATGTGGGACACCCTTATAAGCCATGCGCTCCCTGATCCCAAGCTTGACTATGGCACCCAAGTCCTCACTCTAAAAATTATCCCTGATCCAGCCAGGGGCCCACTCTTCCTCACAGTCTCCTACATACCACCGAGGAACCAGAACCCAGCGGTCCAGTCTCTCATCGACTACCTCACCTCCCTACCACGCAAAGATGAGCAACTCATCCTAGGTGACCTTAACATCAATTGGCTTGGTACCACTGCCTCCCATACCAGGGACTCCTTCACTGCCCTGGACATGTCCCAGTTAGTCACCCAGCCCACTAGATTCAACCAGATAAGTGGCTCCAGCACCCTCCTAGATGTAATACTATCGAACCGCCCTCATAAAATCTGGGATATCAATGTCCTCCCTGACTCACTTAGTGATCAGTCACCTATCCTCTGTCTCTGGTCATCTTCCATACCAAAACCTGTGTCCCAGGCTGCCTTGCACCAGCACCTATGCCCCGGGGGTCTCAGAAAGCTAAAACTGCATCTAGCACAGCTGGACTGGTCCCCCATCCATCATGCCCCTGATATTGACTCTGCCCTAGACCTCTTCAACAATGCCTTCAGCAAGGCCTGTGACCTTTTCACCCCCACACCAGAATCTGTACTAAAAAACAAAATACTGCATGGATCTCCCCATCCCTTATCCAAAATCTTAAGCATAGGGATAATCTCTGGCACATCGCTATTGAATCAGGCAAGTTGGCTGATAGACAAGCCTACAACGCAGCATGTTATCAGTGCACCTGGGCAATTAGACAGGCCAAGGCAGAGTACTATCAGACTGCCCTTGCATCCACCTGGGGTTCCACGTGGACATTCTGGGACAGCATGAAAAAGCTTAATGGGAAGATCCACTCCCCCCCCACTGTCCCAGCTCTCCATCGATGGCACCGTTACTACAGACCCAACTCGCATAGCTGATTGCCTCATTACTACCTTCTCTGACCTAAGCTCTGTCCTCCCAAACAACTTTTTTGACCCAATCCCCACCTCTGTCCCCCCTGCCTTGGATCACCATCCTTTCTACATGCACACTACATCCCCCCACATAGCCAGGCCACACCTGCTAAAAGCCCTTGGTAGCAACAACCCCAGCTGTGAACCCCTAGAATCCAGGATCCCATGCCTTGTCTTGCATGTCATCTTGGTCCCCCTTACAGACCTACTAAACCAGTCTCTATGCCTCAGTCAGTTTCCCAGTGCTTGAAAATCAGTCAAAATCACCCCTATACATAAGAGTGGAGATCGGATCACACCTAACAACTACTGGCCGATCTCTATCCTCCCCCCGCTTTCTAAAGCCCTACAAAAAATAGTGTCTATTCAACTCTCTGAGTACCTGGCCAAATATGACATAATGTGCCCAGAACAACATGGTTTCTGCCCAGGACACAGTACCACTACTGTTCTCCTGGAGTTCTCTCAGTACCTACACTCTGCTCTTGACTCCAGCAACCTTGCCGGTGCAGTGTTCATAGACCTCTCCAAGGCTTTTGACACTGTTTGTCACCCCCTCCTGCTCAACTCCCTCCACTAACTTGGCTTTTCCACTGGTCCCCTTGCCTGGTTCTCCAGCTACCTCTCTGCTCGATCCCAGCATGTGAAGATAAATGGCTCCCTGTCCAATACCTATCCCATTCATTCCAGGGTACCCCAGGGCTCCATTCTGGGCCCTATACTTTTCAGCCTCTACCTCAACACTCTTCCCAGCTCCGGCACAGGAATGATGCTCCTCTATGCTGATGATGTGGTTCTCTTTGCCTCCCACCCCAATCCCTCTTCTCTCCAGGTATCCCTTCAGTACACCTACAACAAAGCTGAAAAGTGGTTCCTTGACCACTGACTTGTCATTAACCTAAAGACCCATCACCAAAACAAGGCCAAGAATGCCCCCTCTTCATTGTCCCCAGCACTCTGCACCTGCTGGAGCAAGTGACCTCTTACAAATATCTAGGCATCACTTTCGACTTGGCTGTCACCTTCCACACCCACATTAATGCCCTATCCTCCACCATAAATTCTTGGATAGGCCTACTATACCATCATAGAGATTGCCTCCCCCAAAGTTGCCCTCTGGCTGGCCATCACCTCTTCCATCCTGTCGCTAGTGGACAATAGCTTGCCCATTTATGCTGCGGCAGACAATACTGCCTTGACTAAAATCCAGCTGTCAATCAATAAGGCCTGCAGGCTCCTGACCGGAGCCCCTAGCCACACTCACACTTGCCTGATCTACTCCACCATCATCCTGCTCACCTCTGAGGAGTGTCTGTGCTACCAGACCTGCCTACTTACCAAAAAATCTTTTCTAGGGCTCTCCCCCTAGGAGTCTCTGCTTCCCTATGGCATGCATCCTCATCTGTTGCCACCCATAGCTCTGTCAATGCCACCTTTCTGTTTCCCAGAACCAATACCTTGCTAGCCCAGAGTTCCTTTCATTACCGAGCCCCTGCTTGGTTCAACTCCCTGCCACTCTGCATCACAGACATTGCCAAAATTGGTTCCTTCAAAATGGCCCTCTGGAAATATCTCTTTGACACTCATTGCTGTAGATGCACCTAATAAATCCCACTGTGGGATCCTCCTGTCAGGCCTCCCTGACTTGAAAACTTCTCTGGACAGACTATCCTCCCCTCCCTCCCACCCCTCCCCATCCCTACCTCCACCCTCTCTAGGTATTATCTAGGTATGTCCAGGGCTGTACCCCCAATGTAACCCTTGGGTACCTTGTATATGACTGTAACCTATTATAAGTAACATTATTATGTAACCTATGTGTACTCTATGTTTAATGTTCTGCACCTGTACTGTTCTCACTGTTGTAACCACACAATGTAACTCTGCCTACCCCCACCTCACAACGAGGTGCCTTTGTAAATGAGTCCATGACTCAAAGGTTGTAAATCTGACTTTTCTAATAAATAAATAAACACCAACCCTTCCAAACACACACAGATAAACACAAGGCACATAGCACATAGCAACCCAGTGATGTAGAAGAGTTCAATATGGTCTCTGAAGCCCAGACGAAAAGAGAGGTGCTAGAAACTTAGATTCCCCAAATGAAAACAACCCATATATACAGAATAATTTAAACATAAAACATACAGGAAGTCCAGCGACTGCCAAAGTGTTCAAGAAGATTACATGTCTCATCCTGTTCCGGGTGAAAACAGTGAAACATTGTCCTATATATATAAAAACAAAAAACAAAATAAACACGGCATATTAGGACAGTCATCAGGATATGCTATAAAAGCCAGGGATATGTGCTGCAAAAATGAGACTTAATTTGGATCTTCATGCGATAAAAGTGCCAGAGATTTGCTGCAAAAACAAAGCCACAGGTAGATCTTTGGCGATGAAAACACCGTTTCCGAATCTTTGTACGAAGCAGGGCCAGTGAACATGGAGTACGACCATACAATGGTGAGGTCCCAGGTAACAAATAGGGAACACAGCAGTCCAGTCAACAAAGCAAATCCAAGGAGATACCCATGACACTATTAAATCAGGGAGACACCAGAGAAAAAGACAAATTCAGCCTGTTTTAAACAGATCCAATAGGAGTCGCTGAAGTTCCTTTGCTGCTTGCTTACTCTCATCAAAGGAATGCCAGCTATCATGGATGTGTTCCTGTAAGCATGCTGGGTATAGCATATGAACCTGTATGCCCACAGGAATCAATTTGACCACTACTGAATGGAAAGTTGACCTTTTTTGATGTACCGAGGCTGCCAAATCCTTGGACATGCAGATCCTATTTCCTTCCCAAGAAGGTGACTGAATCTCTCGGAGCTTCTTCAGAACATGTCATTTATCTAAATAATTAAGAAGCTTCAGCATAAATGATTGGGGGTGGTGAACCACGAGGGGGGTTTAGCAAGTAGCGCCTGGTGCGCCAGCTCCAATATATAACTTGGGCAATTCGGTGATGGGTCTTCCAACTTTTCAAGGAGCCATTGTACAAATTGAACTACAGTTGACCCTTCAGCATCCTTGGGGAGCCCAAGGACAACAAGGTTATTCTGCCTACTACTTTCCTTAAGATCCTTGAGTTTTAATTCCATCTTGTGAAACTTCTGTCTGAGGGAGGACAGTTCTGGATCTGTTCAATCATGTCACTTTTCAATGGAAACAGCTCGGGCTTCTACATCTCCTCCCCTCCATGAAATCTCCCCTATCTCCCTTCTCATGGAAGCAAGTTCTGTTGTTGAAAGTGCAAGAGAGTCCTTCAGCGGTTGTAATTCTATGAGAAAATGCTCTTCTGTAAGTGGGGTGGCATCTGCTTTGGTAGTAGTGACAGATATGGGTTTGTTGCTGTGACTTTTTGACTTCTTTAAGGCCTTTTCTGGCATCTGTGGGGTTGTATGACGTGGCAATCCTTGCTTCATCTCCGCATCCATGGTATACCGACGTTTGCCAAAAATATCACACTAGTTGCTGAACGATTCCTTCTCCCTGTGGAAGTAGGTAGAGTTCCACAATTTGTGAGGTAAGAGGTGAAAATATATAAATTAAATGACAGTGGGCAGGAGTGGAGTAGGAGAGCTGCTCACCCTAGCCAGGCATCACGTGACCTCCCAAGTTAACTATTTATAATATGCATGCTATTGCTAGGCTGTTTCAAGAGACACAAACTAAAATCAATGGATGAATTGAGATTAATAACGAGAAACCCAAGTTCAAGAAGTGAGGCCGCCAAATTATCTACTTGACTTACAGAGCATATGTCATTACTATTACCAATCTATTGGGGGATATTGATAAAGGAAGGGTACCTTATCTTTTGCAAGATAGTAATCTTTTGAGGTGATACTGTACAAGCTGCCAGGATAACTAGGAGCACCCATGTACTCTAACACCACTGATCAACTTTTATCAACTGAGGGTCCAAGGACATGCAGTAACTTCACCTGTTCAGTACGGCTCATCAAATGGAGAATACCACAAGCCAAGGTCACACGTGATATGGCAGGGCAATACTGTGTGGTCAATAATCAAAGTTTTTTCTTACATGACTCTTGGCAGTGCTCAGTCCCTGCATCTAGTTTCTGTTTCCCTCCTACTCATAAGACTCTTTTGGGTACCATTGTCATCACTCATGTGCACCTGTTTAGTGAGACAGCCCTTTGGAGTGCCCCATCCTTTACCAGTCTCAAGATGTATATACCTGTCTCTGAGGTCCCCAGAGCCAAATTAGTCTTAATCTAGAAATTTCTTCTTGATCACAAGGACCAACATGAGATTATGGTCAGTAATAGCTAGGGATGGGCAGGTCAGCTGCGACCCAGTTCTGATTCCAACTTCGATTTATTTCCAAAAGGGTCTGATCTACTCTGATGAATTGAAGACCTATTTTCAGTCTATCTGAGTATGAGAAATGCGTTAATAATATTCTTTTAGATCCCTCTGCTAAAAAAAAAAAAAAAATGTAACTTTTAAAAAAAATTTGTATCTGTATTTTCTTGTCATTTCAACATAGGAAACAATGGGCTGGATCCTGCAGCAAGGGGGAAAACTCAGAACAAGTGGGTTACCACTTGCAGAACTGCAGATTTTCTCCCACACCTATGGTATTCTCAAAAGTGGAGCTGGTTTATATGGTAGCTTGTGAGTGGTGTTGCTGTGGAAATCCCTGCTGCTGCAGAAAAATGTTATGGCTGGTGGGACCAGCCATAACATCTTTTGCAGCTGCTACAGATTTGAGGCACTGCGGTCTAGAGCACATCTGCTCAGACAGCTGTTTATGCTTTTGATGTGCTTTGACATTCAAAACAGGAATGACAACACAAACAATGGATGTCCCACATCTTATCTGGAATCCTTGGATTATTCAGATAATCAAGTAAACCCGGCATCAAATGTATAGGACAGTTAGGAAAAGTAACAGGTTCACGAAAACAAACAGAAAGAACATGTTTGTATAGCAGCTTCCCATGCTGAGTAGAGAGCATAGTAGAAGTCACATTCCTACTTCTAAGTTTAATAAACACTTCACGTAAATACTGGGGACTACTAGTAGACTGTCAAACCATCCGAAGATAATCAGTGGACCACTGGGGAAACCACGGGTTACAAGAAATACCATATAAAAACCCCAGGGGCACTGAAAACACAGGTCAATAGGGGACGTAAGTTAGTAAGTACATATATATTGAAGATAAAACATGACCATGGGATTAATCATTCTTAAACCTCCCTGAGAAGTGGATAAATATAAAATATCATGTTTGATGGGGTTAAGTTGGTTTTCCCAAATAATCTGAAAAAAATACTATATAACTTAACCTCAAAAATTTTATGGGAGGGGCAAACTAATATGCAAAAAAGATGGGAAGAAGAAAGGTTTTCACCAAGTAGACCTTCTTTTTCTCCATTTGCCAAGAATTCCAACATTTAACAAGGTGTTGTGCATGGTCAAGTTCAGGTTGCCAATTCAGGACTGCCAAATTGCCAGAACCAAAAGAAATACCCAAACCAACAATCGGGTCCCTGGTAAGAGAGACACCCGCCACGTCAGGGAGGGGGAAGAGTGGATTCCCCAATTGTCAACCAACACATTTGGTGAGATTCAAAGAGGAACCAAAAAAGGTACAAAATTCATAACAGGTTTGTAACACTTCAGACACAAAATCCACAGTTCATACAAGTATAGTAATGTCATCCGCATATGCCAATGCAACGTACGGGAGAATAAAATCATCCACCTGGATATGGGTCAGACTGGAGAGAGAATTAAGTTTTCTCAAAAGGGGGTCAATGCTAAAAACATGTAATCATAGGCTGAGAGGGCAGCCTTGCCACAGACCCTTTTTAATAGGAATCAAGGGGCCCTTCCAACCATTCATCAGAGGAGAATCCGTGGCTGGTTTATATACAGAAATAAACCAATTAATAAAGGACTGTAGTACTCCATAGGAGGCTAGCGTGTCCCACAAATAACGATGGTGCACCACATCAAAGGCTTGCCTCTGATCCAGGGATAGAAGGAAGCCTTCCAATCCCTCACTATTGTCTCGTTCAATCAATTCTCTTAAAAGCAGCAAATTGCCGAGAAGGCATTTGACAGAGTGGACTGGAGTTTTTTTGTATCTGGCCATGGAGAAATTTGGCTTTCCATCCCTTTTCATCAATAAGGTTTTTGCCCTGTATAGGTCCCCGTCCGCAAAAATTTATTGTAATGGGGTATTTTCAGCAAGCTTTCCGCTGTTGTTGGGTACCAAACAGGGTTGCCCTTTGTCCCCCCTTTTGTTTAATTTATACTTAGAGCCCCTTCTGTGTACAATTAGGATGGATCCCAGGATTATGAGGATAAAAATTGTATCCCAGAAGTTCAAGATCTCGGCGTCTGCGGATGACATTTTACTGCATCTTAGCCACCCCTGAATCTCGGTGCCAGCTGTATTTGAAGCTATTGCGAACTACGGTAGGTTATCCAACTATAAAATTAACGTTAGGAAAACTCAGATGTTCCCCCTTAATACGAAAGTTTATAAATTGGACATTCTGGAATTGGGTATACAGTGGACCCCACTAACTTTGAAGTATCTGGGTATTGTGTTGGCAAGGTCGGAGGCCAAAATAGTGAGACTTAATTTGGACGCCCTTAAGGTTACCATAAAACAGGATTTAGACAGATGGGGTAGGCTTCTGCTTTCTCTCTGGGGAAGGATTAACATAATAAAGATGAACGTCCTTCCAAGGATTTTTTACCCCCTGAACATGCTCAATGTATGGTTGCTGTTAAAATGGCACAAAGCGTTACATTCAATTATCACAGATTTTATTTGGAAAGGTAAATCTCCCCATAGAGCCTATCACAAACTTGCTGCCCCCAGAGAGAAAGCTGGACTTAGGTTACCGCATTTTGGGTTATATTACTGGGCAAGTAGTCTTTGTAAATGTCTACAGTGGCTTCGGCCCCCTAGGGAACTGGATTTATTGCCGTATGTACCTCCCTGGGTTAATTTAGAAATGGACTTGATAAGAGAGGAGGGCGTGGACCTGAAAGCTCTTCTCCACTCCCCTTTAAGAACTCTCCCCACTAGGTTAGCAGCCTCTCCAATAAAAGATTCCTTATGCACGCATGTTCAGTTATGTGCCTCAATTCGTTATACTCCGTACGCAGAGAGACACCAGCTGATATGCCATAACCCCAACCTGAAGATAGGGGGGAAAATGATCCGCGAATCCTGGCTTCCCTTTTTGAAAGGGTTAAAAATTGCAGATATTATGCAAGGGGATAGGTGCCTCTCAGTTATAGAAATACAAGCCAAGTATAACATAGGCCCTAATCAGATCTTCAGAGTTTATCAACTCAAACATCTCTTGGAGAGCTTCAGGAATAAACTAAGTGAGAGGAGATGAGGGGGGAATGGTTAGATTCCCTGGCCCACAAGGTTTGGGAGCCACATGCGGTTTCTAAGGTTTCTAAGGACCTGTTCGACCTAGTTCATGCAGGCGCCGACAGCAAGCCTAAGTACTGGTCAGATCGGTTTGGGGACCAGGGGAGGAGCTGGGATGTAATATGGCAACATATGTACCAGTACACCACTCAGGATAGATTACGTATCATGCAATACCATTTCCTAAACAATCTGTATTGGACCCCTTCCAAAGTGTATAAAATTGGATGTAGAACGGACCAGTTATGTTACAGGTGTCTTCAGGATAATGGAGACTTACTACACATCTTCTGGGACTGTCCATCGATAAAAGGGTTGTGGGACCAAATCAAACACAAGGCAGATCCTCTATTGGGTATTGAGCATTACTTTACCCCAGAAATCTGCCTGATGGGTGACTATACTGGTATCAATGTCAAAGTCCGAAGATATTATATGGCCCTAATTTCATCATCTGTCAAGAGGATAGTGTTAAAGCACTGGCTAGATAATACAACACCTAATTACGCGGAATGGTTACAAGAATTGCTTTCGAATTTAAATATGGAAAAATTTAGTGCAATAAGACGGAGCAGCCTCTCAAAGTTTGAGCGGATATGGAGCCCTTTCCTAGCAACCTACTTGCTCCAGACCTAGTTGTCAGCGACTGGGTTTGTTGTCCCTAGCATATACCCTGATGAGCGGATCTATCTCAATTTTACAGGATTGAGGGGTGGGGGTGGGGAGGAGGCACGTAATTAATAGAGGGGTAAGTTTTTTAAAAAAGCAAAGTCTTGTCCAGGTTCTGGCTTTACATTGTAAGTGGCAAAATTCTGTCACAGGTTTTCAGCTGTAAGATACTGTTTTCTTTATTGTGCCAGTAGTATTTCAATAAATTTTGAATTTCAAAAAAAAAAAAAGCAGCAAATGATCACAAAGTGTCCTCTCAGGAATAGAACAGGTTTGTGTAGGTGAAATACAGTATAAAGCTACTTGCAACAATCTGGACTGTATAATCTTTGCCAGAATTTTAAAATCCATGTTGAGGAGACACATTGGTCTCCAGTTAGAAATGTCAGTTCTAGCTCCCTTTTTAAAAAGAAATAATAGAAGACCATTCGCCATATCAAGAGGAATGGAATCCGTCTCCAACATAAAAGTAAATGCTAAAGCCAGTTCTGTGGAAAGCAAAGGGGTAGCAATTTATATAGTTCTGGGGTCAAGCGATCAGGCCCAGGAGCAGTATGAGATTTCAAAGCTTGAATGGCTAATGGAACTTCAGCAGCAGTTATAGCCTTCATCAAATCAGGCAGTAAAAATGATGGACAGACAGGATGTTGTACAACAGAGAGAAAGGCAGAAAGGTGGCCCAATGAAGCAGACTGTGAAGAAAATAGCGTTAGAGAGTGCTGTGTGACAATGTTAAAAATTCCAGTTTTATCATCAAAGAGAAGTTCTGAAGAATCCTTAAGGGGATCAATCTGTTTATGTTTGAGCCTGTCATGGCAGTGTAGGAAGGGGCACACGACCGTCATTTTGCCCTGGACTCCAAACTGCTGCTGTTGGTGGAGTAGACTGTTATGTTAACATAAATGGAAGGTTTCCATATCATGTCTAAGAGACTGAATCTGTGAATTAAAATCATGCATAGTGTGTCTTGCCAAAGACTGCAATTTTTGGAGCTGTTTCCTTTGCTGTAAATAGGATAAGTAAGCAGTATCCCTGTCTGACCTACTTTTACGCTGTAGTAAGTGTCTCAGATCACTTTTAAAAGCCGCCCACCAAAGGATAAAAGGGAATCAAACATTTCAAGTGCAGATTTTTTACAGGCAACAAAATATTGAATATTCTGAAGTAAATCAGGGGCAGATAAAAGTGAGGAAGTAAACTTCCAGGTACCCAGACCTTGTGGGATCCTAGAAGGGGGAACCAAACATAATTTCAACAATTTGTGATCGGAAAATGCAACTTTGTTAACCTGGATAGAGGAGATAGAAAGGGTCTTTGAGAGAAATAGAAAATCTGTTCTAGTAGCCAAATTCCCCTTTTGAAAAGTAGGATATGGAGTCTGATGCATAGACGTGTAGGCATCTGTCAACTGTGACATAGAAATGATAGCCTTTAAAACAGACATATCACAAAAAACTTTACTCGTGGTAGTACCTTGCCCTCTATCTCTCTTATCCAAGCCACAATTGAAATCCCTACCAAGAGTTACCGCTTGAGAGGAAACCAGATACGGTTGTATGGATTTAAACAGTGCAACCCTTTCCACTTTCATCTGCGGAGCATAAACATTAATAAACCTGTAATATGAATTAAATACTTTCGTATTCAAAATCAATACCCTACTAGGTACCAGGTCCACCAATTTTATCACCTGAACTGATACACTGGAACAAAGCAAAATTTCTAAACCAGAGCTGGTATCTGTACCAAGTGACCAATATGAAGGTCCAACATGCCACAACTGTGTGGCAACACTAATTTCTGAAATGGTATGAAGCCTAGTGTCCTACAAAAAAAGAACATGAAAGGAATTGGACAAAAAACCAAAAGTAAAGGCTATATGCCTCTTTTTGCTACCTTTGACACTATTTACATTAAAGGAGCCAATAGTCAAAGAAGCATGTAACATCATAAAGGAAGAAAAGGAAGCCCAAGAAGGGGAAAAAACACAGACCTCAAGGAGGCCTTTTTCTGATTCTCCTGGGCCTCTGTTGTTGTTCCTTAGGTTTCTGGTGTGATTCCTCAGGTTCTGAAGGAAGGTTGACCTGGGAGGACTACAAAGAACAACCTTCAGAGTCAGCATCAGAGTGTTCTGAGACAGTCTGAAATGCCTCATAACGGTTCTGGAGAGGTAGATCAGAGGTCTTGGATATTTTAGGAGCAGGCTGATCAACAGCCGGAGTATGTTTGGTTGATTGTTTTTGGACCGGAGGGGGGCATATCCATAGAGTCCTTCTCAGGCAGCTCAGTGTCAGCCAGAGAAGGAATATTACTAGGCCCTGGTTGAACAGCAGGAGGAGGGGCAGGAGCAGTCTCATGTAAAACAGTGGACACAGGAGCAGGGGGGGTACAGCAGTCATTCCAGGTGCTTGTGAGGAACGGGGGAAAGACTCACGTTGAGCAACAGCAATCAACAGCCGTTGTTCAACATCATCAGAAGAATCAGACTAGTTATGGGCCGCCCCTTTACAACTTTGATATGTATGCCCCATGGAGTCACACAAATTGCATTTAGGTTCATTGAGACAATTTTCACTGGTATGATCCAACTCTTGACATAAGGTACACTTCAGCTGGTCACAAATACTACTAAGGTGGGCCATAGACCTACACTTGTAACAGGCTTTAGGCTGACCAGCATAAAAAAGAAAGCTGTTTGGTAAATGCTTCAGGTCAGTATCAGAAGAGTGTAGCATGATTTTAACTTTCCACCCCCCAGTCCAAATATGTTCAGAGTCAAAAATTGCTCGGTGGATCCCAAAACAGAGCAACGTTGCTTCAACCAGTATGTAAGGTCAGTAACACTAACCCCCTGATTTCAAAACAGTATAGCGATTGTCATGTAGGCAGGTCTAGTAAGGGGTATGGTCGCAAATGGAGTCCATAAGGGGGTCTGTTTCAAAACATGATACTGAGCCCAAAATCTCTGCAATCCTGCATTAAGCTTAAAGCTGATGTCATAAGTGGTCTCACCAGAGACATAAATGAGCGTATAAACCTCATTAGCAAAAAATTTCATAGACTCCTTAAGCAAAGTTTTTGCAGTAAACACTCTATCAGGAATTGTGTCCAAACCACCTTTATAAAGCAGGTGAATGGCATTATGTCTTTTTACCAGTTAAATGGGCTGGTGGAACAAGGAGGTATATGGTTTGCGCATTGTAGGAGTAAGTAAATTCAAGGAAGCTTCAGTTGGTTTCTCTGGTGCAGCAGAAGTGGAAGGGAGACCAGAATCAGAAGCTATGGCCATAGAATTAGCAGGGTTATTAAAGTGTAGGACAGGAGCCTCAGTAAGTTGCAAGGTGGTTGACAAATGAAGAGGGGAAGCAGGAATATCAGGTAAAGATTCACCCAGTAGAGATGAAACTACAGGGGTAGCATGGGAGAGGTCTGGAGGAGCCTCAATATGCTGGCAATCAGGTGAGGTCACTGTCACAAATGCACTCAGCTGGTCAGCCCTCTACTCCCAAAGTGCCAACCTCTGAGCATATGATTTGTGTACAGTGAACAGAACAAGGTAACCCTCTTGTCTGTTTTGTGGGTTCAAGTCACCTTAGTCTCAAGCTCTGGAGGGATTCAAACTGATAACCTCTTGTTAGCATATCTAATTATCAGGCTCAGATAATTCAGTCTTCGGGGGGCCAGATATCTTTGCCTATGGGCACCCAACCAGGTCTTTCAAATGAACCCTTAGAACTCTATGCAAGCCTTTAGAGAACTCTATCCATTTCCCAGTTTGGTATATCAATAAGCTTAAAATACAGTGTCACTTATAACCACTCTAAGCTCTACTTAAATAGAAAGAAATGTCAAGGCACCCCAAGCAGTTTCCATTGTAAAATTTATCTTTACCTTAAAATATCAAAACAGAACAATAAATACAGAACAAATATATATCCCAACACATACAGTCTTAAAACAAACAGGTAAAAGGTACAGACTAAGCTCTCTTATCCACATAATACTTCTCTTCTACAGTGCTGATGTTGTCCTTCTTCTCTCAGTCAGAAATATTGTCTTGTGACTCTGTCCAGGTTCTCTCAGCAATTAAACACAGTTCTGAACCGGCCTTCTCATGAGGTCACAAACTCCGCCTTGGTGTAACAACATCTATATTTTATCTCACAGGATGTCCAAATAAAATATTAAAAAAAAACATAATAGGTGACCTCACTGCCTTTCCTCCCTCAGATTAACCAAACCAAACTGGTTTGTGCTCTGCTACACATACATCTCGAAAGTTTCTTTGATCTAAGTCACTGTATTCAAGTAAAAGTGTATTTGCCTTTTTAATCCTATCTGGGCCTTGGAATCTACACCTCAAAAGTCTCTCTGATGTAATTCAAGGGTTCCCCAGGAAAGTATATTGGACTTTCCAAATTCGTCTGGGTCCTCCCTGGCCCAGACATCAACCTCTCTTCAATGTCCATTCTGGCTTCTCTCAGACACTCCTCCCTCTCAAGTTCTTCCTGACAACTATTGTAAGTCAAAGGATTTTCCCTGAGGGAATTATGAATGGCTAATCTTATTTCCTGGGATGAAAGCAAATTGACAAGGTAATTGCACCCCAGATATCTGCAGTTTAGCTATGTCCTGTCCTTTGAACTTATCCCTGGGGGGTCTTGATGTGTCGGTTCCAGTAAGACAGTAGTTTCCTCAAACTGACCTTCCCATCACATATTTTATATGTAATGAAAAATTTGATACAGCACTCAGATCTGGCTGTCTATGTCACAGTCATGATTGGGGTAGGACCAGAAACCCACTTGCTGTGTGTGTCAGAAATCCATCCAGCACCTTCAAGAGCAGCCTGAACAGTCCAAGGGTGTGCCTCATTAGAAGAAGGGCATCTTAGGCCAGACACGCAGTCCATAGAAGCCACTACTGGTGCACCTTCCACAGCACAGTTCCCATGTACAGATGTACCACAACCAGCAGGAGAAGAAGGCAGGGTTCCAGATTGAGAAGAGGACAAGTCAGGGCTTGGCTGGCATGGAATCACAGGTTCAGCCACTGCAACAGTTAAAACAGCTCCAGTTTGAGACATAAAAAGAGAAACACACTCAGGAGAATGCGAGTGAGCCAAATGTAGCACTATGTTTAGCACTTGAGTCCTTTTAGTATAGCATAGTTCCTCAGTGCATGTCAAACATTCTAGACTGGCAATATCCAGTGAATCAGTACAGAAGTCAGGCTGAATAGCAGGGGCACTCACCAGGAGTGCAGGAAGTCCAGAAAGGTCCACATCAGGTCAGTTTCCAAGGGTGTCAGTAGCAGGATTCAATGTCTTCAGCAGCAAACCTTCAGATAATGCAGTCTCAGAACCATAAGAGGCAGAGGTTGAGACCAGGTCTCCAGCCTCCATTGCATCCATCTGCTCCTCCAACTCCTCCACCGCAGCCATCTTAGTCAAGGATCAGGATGTCAGAGAGTCCCCCTACTGTCAGAGTAGGGGAATTGTATTGAGAAATGGGACTTCAATACATAGGAATAAACAGAATATGGAAAACAGGGATACATCAAGTAGACCATTCAGTACAGTTGATCCATAGAAATTTAGAGTGTTCATATGAACCCTTCTCAAAATCACATTTAATGAGTTTCTCAATAGTTTTACAAATATTAGAAAATAACTCAACATGTGAAAGTACTTTCTGTTGCAAAATCCACATGCACCTAGATTGCCAAATATAAAACTGTATAATACAAAAAAAATCACATAAATAGTGTCAGCATGATATTTAACAAACATATTGTCAAAAGGATCGAACATGATAGCGGGGTAATCAATATCCCTAAAACCAGCCTCATTCCATTGGTCTGCCATGTATAACCAAACTGGCTTAATATACTCACAGTTTAAAAATAAATGCCTTTAGGTTTCCAAAATCTGATCACATTCAAGCCTAGGACAATATCTGTCTGACAACTGCTTAAGCTTATTGTTGCCTTTTACTCCCAATCTCCCATAATTGCTTAACCATAAACAATCCCAGGCATAAGATGGGATCCTCCAATTAGTAAGATGCTTTAAAATCAGAGATTTTCTATCAGCAGGACAGTCAGGAAAGACAACGTCCACTTGTTGTTCAACTGACAAAATATATTGATACAACCTCTTTCTATCCAAGGTTTGGCGGTGGCGAGGGGTGATATCCCACTTAATAACCTGCTTCATACACTCAGTCACAGACAACGATAAATTAGAGAGTCTGGCTAATAATCTAGGTTTCTGCTCATGCCAACTAAGCATACATAAGTTCAACCACTGTTCCATAAAAGGTCTCCATAAAACATCTCCAGGCTTCAAGAAGGGCCCTAAATTATAACTCAAAAAAATACTTAAAAAGAAAGCAATAGGGTTGAGCATATTAACACTTCCTTCAGAAATTGGGAGATATGTCAATTCCCTCTTAATAGGGTTCGACTGAGACCCCCAGAATGCCTGAAAAAATAAACTAAACAATTGTGTTCAGACCCGGAAGGGATGTGGAAGACATAGCTGATATACAAAAATATAGGTGTAAGTATGGTCTTAATTAGCAGAACCCTTTTCTTTTTGGAAATCTGATGCCCCTTCCAACCTCCTACCAAACGATTTCCCCTACCAAGAGCTATGTCCCAGTTCTGTCCTGCCACGTCTACAGGACCAAACTGTACCCCTAGTATTTTAATAGGATCTCTGGAATTTGGAACTCCAGCTATTACACCAAATGGTGGTACTGGAGTGGACCCTATGACCACCCATTTACTCTTGCTATAATTAATCTTAGAACTGGAAATACTCAAGAAGCTACTAAGAACATCCTGTAATGCTCTGGTGGAAAACTGGGGGGGCCAAAATCAAAACTTCAAAACTAAATCATCTGCATAGGCAAGAACTTTGTGTTGTGGCAAGGCTGGAGAGATATCTATACCTTTCAAATCAGAACATAATTGTAACATTCTAATGAAAATATCAATCATAAAGGCATACAGTATAGAGCTCAGGGGGCACCCCTGCCGTGCTCCCTTACCAACACAAATTTTCTGTCCACATCAACCATTCACATTAGGTATAATGACAGCCCCCCGATACATCAAAGCTATCCAACCCACAAACCTATCAGAAATCCCAAAGGCTTTCAAAACTAAAAATAAAAATTTATAAGCAACACGATCAAAAGCTTTCTTCTGATCTAACCCAAGAACAAGCCCTTGTAACTGTTCCAGTTCATCTCTATAAAACATCTCCCTTAACCAGATCAGATTATCTTGCTGCTTCCTTCCTTTAACAGTACACGTCTGAACAGGGTGAAGTAGCAGTGGAGTAATCCTAGAAAGTCTGGCTAACAAAATCTTGCTCAAGATTTTCAAATCCAAATTTATGAGACTCTGGGGGGCACCAATTCCCCAGATCATGTGTATCCCCTTTTTTATGCAACAATAATAAAATAGCCTCATTCACAGAGGGAGCATAAGTGCCAGATCGCAAAATGTAATTGAACGAAATGACCAAGACTGGACTCAAATCATGTAAGAAGGTTTTATAAAATCCTGCCCCGATACCATCAGATCCTGGGGCTGACTGAGAGATCAAACTATTAATGGTGACATAAACTTCTTCTATGGCTGTCATCTTCCAGGGCAATTCTATCCACCTCAGACAAACTAGGTAAATGTAGAGCAGTCAAAAGCTGGTGAATGGTATTGTCATCTAAAACAAGGTCTGCTGCAAGCACAGTAGTCATGTACATCTCTACCTCCTGCAGAAGTTGAAGAGGATCACTAACAGTTTGTCCTTCTGTAGTGGTTAGTGCAGTAATTAGCCGAGAATCAACCTTGTCTTTATTTTCCTTAAAGGGATCCAAAGACCATTAAGACATACAGTATGTGTACCAAACCTTAATTCTTGGTCTAAAGACTTACCCCTATTATACTGCAGGCAAACCATCTATTTCTTAACTGTTGAAATCAGCTGACTATAATCGTGAGTTGTAGTTTCTGTCAGTGAGATCAAGTGCTGTAAGTGATGTCGAAGCGTTAGATATGCTAAGTAGTCTTTATTTGCTTTAACATGAGCCTGTTGTTGGAAAAAATGTTGCCAACCTTATTTATATCATCCCACCAATCAAGAACAGAGTCATAACATTCTAACACTGAAAGCCATGCAGCTGAATCCCATAACCACAGTTTTTTAATGTAAAGATCTTCCAACAACTTCTCATTCAATCTCCATCTGTTCTTTTTACATCTTGGGGAACCCTCCCATATGACATAGGCCGTAAGAATCCCATGATCTGAAAATTCCATCGGCCTAACAGAAACCTGAAGAACTTTAAGGATTTTAGATATAAAAAATTAATCTATCCAAGTCTTGAGAGTATATAAATAAAATATGTAAATCCCCCTGTAGGATGCAGTGTCCTATATGCATCAATTAAATTCTCAGTAGAAACCATATGATTCAAAGCTAAGGAATCACAGAAAAGTTTCTGAGTTTGAAGGCCTCTATCAGCCATAGCCAGACCACAATTAAAGTCCCCCAACCAGACCATCAAGTGAGAAGTATGTAAGAGGTGCTGAACCTCCTTAAACAGGGCTATTCTTTGAGCCTTAGTTTGAGGGGCATAGATAGCAATGACACAAAATATTTCTGAAAAGGAGACATCTAAACAAAGAGCCCTGCCAGGGTGAATATCCACCAACCTGGAAACTTTGAGGGCAGAATTTGAAAAAAGAATTCCAATCCCATCACAGAGGTCTTCCCCAATAGACCAGAAAGATGGCCCTAAGGGCCAGCACTGGGCAGCATGCTGAAGGTCCATATGAGACTTTAACTGGGTATCCTGCAAACAAATGATGTCTGAGTGGAAATCTTTAAGGACAGAGAAAAACTCTTAAGTGTTTCTTTTGACCTTTAAGACCGTTAATGTTTAAAGTAGAAATGGCTAAATAATGCATAGTAGTGTGAGAGAGACAGGGGAAGCACTAATGATAGAGGAAAACACAACTTCAAGGAGATTGAACTACCTGTCATCATCTAGTCCATTTAGCAATAGAATCATCAGGTCTACATTCATTGTCAGTAGTGGAAATGACAGAAGAGGTATCAGTATCAGTCTCAGAGTCACCCCCCCACCGTATCGTCCTCTAGTGGAGTAAAGGTATTCCCTAACTTCACTGCATCCCAAGGAAGTACTAGTCTAGGGACAGGTTTTGTTGAAGACATCACCTTTCCATGTCTGTTACATTTTCTAGGTAGAACCATCTTGAACGGAGCCTCAGTCGGGGGCGGAGGAGGTGGGGGCATAATATTGTCAGCACTTTCCGCAGAATTTACAGCTGGCTGAAGCCCATATAGGGCATCCTGTCCCTCTACTACACCATCTAACATCATCACCGAAGGAGCCGTCTCAACTGGGTCAGCCCGGTTTGAAACATCAGGGGTATCTACCTGCTCTGGCTCCTGAATACTAGAAGGTGCAGTTGCCATTTTTTTCATTAAAACATGTTGGGCATGATATATGAGACAATCATGTGAGGGGGCAATCCTCACGGTTGTGAGATGCTCAAAGACAATGACCATAGGCATGTCCTCTTTGTTCACAAAGATTACACTTAAACAAATTTAAGCAAGCCAAGGCTAAGTGACCAAATTCCAAACAGTGACTACATCGAGTGGTATCACAGGCTGAGCTGAGATGCAAACGAGACCCACATTTAAAGCAAGACCTGGGTTGTCCTACATGAAAGATCGACCCTCAATCCCTCCCCAAAAAGAACACACTAGGCAGATGCACAGGCCCCAAGTCTGTGGAGAAAAGTTTCACTTTAACCTTCCGTTCCCCATCCCAAATCTGCTCACTGTCCATAGTAGGTGAGGTCCTCCCCAAGATCTAACACCGTTGCTGCAACCAAAAAAGAATGTCCTCAACATTGACACCCTCATTCTTAAACATAATAGTAATGGTCTTGATTAATGGTTTAGTAAGAGGAACTACCTGAAAAGGTACACAAAGTGGGTTAGCCTTGTGCGTCTGGTACTGTGCCCAAAATCTATCCAGAGTTGATACATTTTTAAAACTAACATCATAATTCCCATTACCTAAAGAAATCAAAGCAAAAATTTCTGAAGAGAAAAACTTCATGAACTTTTTTAATAAATCACTAGCAATAAACAGCCTGTCTGGAGGGTGTTCCAGTCCCCCCTTGTAAAGTAGCCTGACTGCATTCCTCCTGGGAGCAGGTTCTCTGCTAGAGTGAAAGAGATCAGCCAATCTAAACAAGAAAGCCATAGAAGACCCCTCCTGATGTTCTCCCAGGGCCTGAGAACTAGGCTCTAGTTGAAACTCCGTGGATGTGTCATTGTTAGTAATTTGTGCAAGACTGGTACCAAAACCTTCAGTATGTACAGCTTTAACTAACTTAGTATGAGGAATAATAAAGTCTTTCCTCAGTAGAGCTCGCTGTTGTACTCGAAATTGTGGCCACAGTAGAAGTAGAAGATGCACACATCCTCTGATAAGAGGGATCCTTGGGATCAGGAGACCAGTTACCCAGGTTGTCCTTAATCCAGCCCGCTGCCTCCAAGGCAGACTCTGGTGACCAAGATATATCGGGTAGATGATTTGTAGAAATAGAATTCACAGGGTAAAAATCCTGAACCAGGGCATTCCAATCCTTGCCCTTCTTTTGATCTTGAAAAGAAAAAGTGTTGTCAGAGCCCGACACAGGGTTGGTGGGTGTGCCAGAACCAACCATAGCTTTTCGACCTACTCCAAGGCTAGAGTTCCCGGCTTCAGTGTATTGAGCACTGCTTCCGTCATCCAGAACACCATTCAGCTGTCGGCACACAGCATCAACACCATGCTCTCTGCCAGCCGTACCAACAGCCTTTTGTACCAGATCAGTAGAAACTGGGGAAACGATAGCAGCAAGCCCCCCACCTTCTGTCCCGAAGTTGCTCCAGTCTATTACCTGACTCTTCTGTCACGGGAGAGCCGGCTGTCAGCGCTACAAGTTCGCTATCTATATCTTGCGCCATTTTCAACCATTCTTGTTTTTTCTGAAGAAGAGCCACATACTTCCGAAGCACTTCCACCCCAACAGGCTGTGAAGCCATAACATGAACTCCAGTAACAGGCAGGCAAAGTTCAGGCAATGTTGAAAAATCAGTCATTACCTCCATATAGTCAGATTCATGTGTATCATTTGAAAAATCAGCCACAGCCAAAGCAAGATCTATAGCCTCTGTCATTGAAAGGACAGGAGCAGAGGCCTGAACTCCCATCTCAGTAAAATCCGCCCTCTCTGCTTGACCTGGAGAAGTGGCCATCTTGGAAAGATAGACGGAAAGTCCCCCAGTGGAGAGTAGGGGAATTGCCTCGGTGTCCTGGCCAAAGTTCCCCCAGTCACTAAAAACACTGCCAACAGCTTAATCTGGTTCAAGGTCAGTTGGCATTCATCTGTATCCCCCTCCCCCTGGGTCATGCTTAAAAATAGGCAAGAATTTGTCTAGTCCACTTACCCGGTCAACAAAAACTAAATAAATACATTTTTTTTAAAAAAATTTTTTATTTATTAAATTCTTGGATTACAAATACCTTTGAGCAGAAACTGCTCGTTTACAAATGCTCCACGTCAAAGGATGAGGGTCAACATACATACAAAGGTAGTAAAAAAAGCACAATAAACAACCAAAACAACTAAAAGAAAAAATAAAGATACTCAGTTATAACATACTTTGAGATAATATTCATATAACAAGCAGCTTGAGTAGGCAGCTGGCTGTGGTAACAATAAGAGACAGAGGGCACCATAGGCAGTTAGTATTGCAGGCGTGCGACCAGGAGAGGAAGTTGGCAGGCTAATGGGCCACTGTCCGATGGTGGTGGAAAATGTCTTGTACCAGGGGAGATGCAAAGCAGGAAAGGAGTCACAAGGAAGGCCTGGTGCCAGAGGGAATGAGACTGGGAAAGGGTGGGCTGTGAGACATGAGTGATCTGGGAGGTGTTTAGAGAGATCTCTGTTCAGAGAAGCAGTCACATTGAGTGGTAGAGGTGAGGTAAAGTTTGAGATTCCTTTTGAAGGGTCCAAGTGTAGTAGAGGAGAAGTGCTTCTTTATTGAGGAATTGAACCATTGGCGGCTCTATAGATTAAGGACTGCTGACCCATGGAAATCGACATCTGGGAACCTGAAAGGTTAGAGATTGGGCACCACATGATTGTTGAGTGCCACTGTAGATAGTAAGGAGTGAGCTAACACCAGGTGGCATGAGACTGAGGAGATTCTTTTTGGTAAGTATGCAGGTCTGGTATTGTATTCTGCTGTGTAGGGGTAGCCAGCTGGCCTGTGCATAGAGATCACAGGTGTGAGTTTGTTGGGCTGCACCCATTAGTAGTTTACAGGCTTTGTTGAAAGAAACTGAGATCCTGCGGAGGGCACTTGTTGAGGTAGAGCCATAGATGGCAAGGCTGTAGTCAATGATAGAGGTGACAGAGCTGTAGATGTCTAGTTTAAGGGCATCCACAGGCATACAGTGCTTGTGTTTGTGTAGTAGACGAATCCGTATATTGGCGGTCTTGGCAACAGTGTCAATATGCCGAGTGTAGGAGAGGTACTATCCAGGGTAATACCAAGGTACTTGAACTCCTTGACATGTTAGGTGGGTTCCCAGTGTGGTTCTTGATGGTGAGGGACAGAGAGTTGTGCCTGCTCTGTTGGTTACAGAAGGACATGGCTTTAGTCTTGCTGTAGTTCAGGACAAGTTTATGAATTGAACCAGTCTTCGATGCGCTTGAAGTCGAGCTGCAGCTGGGATTCAAGGACTGTAATGTCATGGTGGCTGGAAAACAGGACTGCATTGTTCATGATAGTAATATTTTTTGGTGGCAGGCACTGGGGAGATTGTTGATGAAGAGGGAGAAGAGTAGAGGGCCCAGAATAGACCTCTGGGGGCTCCGGAGCAGACCAGTTTCTCATCCTAAGAGATCCCTGCAATCCTTACACGTTGGATCCGATTATCAAGGTAGCTGGTGAACCATGGAAGGGCATCGCTGGAGATCCCAATGGAGGACAGTTGCTTGAACAGTAGGGGGTGGTTAACTGTGTTGAATGCCTTGGTAAGGCCTATAAATACTGCCCCTCCACAATTCCCTTTGTCAAGCATGACATGGATTAAGGTTGTAAATTCCAGTAGTGCAGTGGTGGTGCTGTGCCCTTTCTGAAGCCATGCTGCTCTGGGCACTGTACATTGTACTTATCCAGGAATTCAACTAGTTGGTCCGACACTAATCACTCCAGCGCTTTAGATAGTGGGGGGAGGAGTGAGATAGGTCTGTAATCGGTGTGCAGTGTCCTATCTCCACTTTTGTGAACCGGTGTGACAGTGGCTTTCCTCCAGAGAGAGGGGAAATGGCCCAATCTAAGCAAGAGATTGAAGATCTTTGTAAGTGGTTCTAAGATTTCATCGAGGACTTGTGCCAGCAGTTTCAAGTCAAGGGAGTCACCACTGTACCCTTATTTGCCGATGGCCTTTTGAATGTATTTTCTAGCTACTTGTGGTGGGACCTCCTTAAAAAAAAACTTTGGGGTCATACGCTTTAGTTGGGGGGTAACTTGGGAGGAGCTGGAGGGGAGGTCGTCGAAAAAATTTGGTGGAAGGACACTGTCCAGGTTTGTAAACGCATTATTAAAAGTGCTGGTGATGGTACCTAGGTCGAGTGTAGGAGTGCCATGAAGGTTGAGCATAGTGGGTGATGCTTTAGGATCCTTGCCTGTGAGTTCTTTCATGTTGTTCCAGAATTTGTTTCCCTGGCCCCAAGAGTTGGTCAGAGCCTCTTTGTAATAGCTGCCTTTAGTATTCAGTATTTTTCCAGTGCAATAATTTCTGGTTGCTTTGTATAATTGTATGTTTACTTGCATCGGAGTTGCATGAGCACAATGCTAGAGGTGGTCTCTGTGCTTGAGCAGAGTTAAAAGGTCAGTAGTTACCCAGGGGTTGGTCTGTCCTTTGACCTTCATCTTTTTCACTGGTGCATAGATGTCACAGGCTTCGTTGAAATGTTTGATAAATAGGTCCAGAGCTTTGTTGGTGTCACTGAGGGAGTCAAGCACTGCCCAGTTCAGCCTGGTTAGATGGGATTTTAACAGCTGGAGGTGCCTTGTTTGACAACCCTGGCATAGATAAGCTTGGGAGGGGGCTTGTGGTATTTGTTTGACCAGGAGCAGATGACAGGCGAGTGGTCACTTATTGTATCCGGGAGTACAGAAACATTGGAGATGCATTCAGGGTGGTTAGATAGAATCCAGTCTAGAAGCGTAAGGGAGCCTGTTCTATAGCGACACCTAGTGGGGGCATTGACCAGTTGAGCGAGGTGATGCGCCGCAGCTGCATCCTTATAGGTAGCAGCCTCAACGGAGAGCCAGTTAATGTTAAAATCACCCATGATTATGGTTTCAGAATGATGTTGCTGGACCCTTAGATATTCCATGATGCTATGGAAGCCAGTAGCCTGGTCTCTTGGGGGTAGGTAAACTGAGATGACAGTGAGTTCTTTGTTATGTGCACCAAGGAGGATTTTGATTGTGAGGACCTGAGAGGAGTTGCTCACCAAATAAATGTTACAAGCAGGCATAGTGAAATTGCAACAAGGAGTCATAACTGTGCCACCGTAAATAATTTTCACCCAAAATGCTCGACACAACCTTCTTATCACCTCACCGCATGTACCCAGTACAGAAAATTTTCAAATCCCAGTTGAAATGCAGTTCTGCACAACGGTAACACCTCTACGTGCCACAGGTGTGGAAAAACACTTTTCACAGTATCTGAAAAATGACAGCTATACTATTCATGAGGTTGTGCGAAAAAATGGCAATGTTGAATATTTTCAGTGAAAATATTAACATTTGGTAAAGTTATGTATGTGCATAGCAAGATTTCAATGACTGCATGTAACTCAATCATTTTGGAGTATTTTTGCACCAGAGTTTCAGCATTGCCTTTTTGTGATCCCACCTCATGACCAGTGGCACTGTGATTTCATTACTCCATCACAAAAGTTGATTTCACACAGTGACTTTGCCATTCTGTGCCACATGTGCGAAAACACGTTTCGGACAAGATGTGAAAAATTACAGCTGTGCTTTTCATGAGGAGGTGTGAAAAAATGTCAATGAAAAGAACCAGAATGTCATTGAATATCAACCCTCCACTAATCTGGTGGCCTTAGCCCCTTGCTCCAAGGTGACCTGAGATCCCTCAAAAACTGGCTTGTCAAGAACAGAATGGTCCTTAACACAGACAAAACCAAGGCCATGCTGTTCGGTCCAAGATCCCTTGGACATGATAGAAAACAACACCTACACCTGACCTCCTTGTCTGGCTGCAGCCTAGAGGTAGTGGCATCACTAGAATACCTTGGCCTCACCCTGGACCAGGGTTTCACCCTCAAGAACCATGTGGACCAAGTCACTAAAACCTTACATGGGAAACTAGGCACCCTCTACCGACTGAAAGACCAGCTGATACCCAAAGCAAGGGTCTTTATCACCACCAGTGTCCTCCTGACAATCACCTATGTGGCCCCAGTAGTGCATGGAGTAGCAAGGCTTGAGATGAACAGACTCCAAGCCCAGTACAATAAGGTGGCACAGTTCACTGCCCAGTCAAACCCCAGGGACCACCACTGTGACACCCTATCCCTACTAAATTGGCCCTAACTGGACACTCGCCTCCAGTACCCTCTGCTATGCCAAGTCTTCAAATTAATCAGCCCAACTCCCCCTCCCAGCCTCTCCGGACTCATTGTGCTAAAGACTAATCCCTGGCTTCTCCTCACAACAGATCACATCCTCCTAGCTGTCCCCAGAGTAAGAACCAAGGTGGGGGTCAGGTCATTCTCCCACACTGCTCCTGCCTTGTGGAACTCCCTCCTGGGGTGAAGAAAGCACCTTCTATCAAAAGTTTCCACACTAGGCTTAAGGCCCACATGATGGCAGCTACCAGCTGCCATTGTATGGGCTACTGGGACCACCACACAGACAACTGAATCTCACAGTCAAATATGTATCAGTAATGTGGCCCACCCCTCCTCTTTCATTTTCTTGTCTACTCCTATGTTTTGCTACATTCCTGTATACCACCTTGTCTGTGTGTTGCTCACATCACATGTAACCAGCCAACTGCATCATACTGTACTATTTCTGTATCATACTGTGTTATTTATCAATGCTATGTAATCCTGGGTCACCCCTGAAAAAGGGCCCTCCGGGGCCCAGTGGGCTTATCTGGTCACCAAAAGTTAATAAATAAATAAATATCTGGGAAATTTGCAACGTTATGAGCATGCGTAAAAACCATGCAACACACTCTCATTACGCTGTCATTTTTTGAACCAGATTTTCAACAAGGGCTTTTTGGGACCTATCTTCATGAACAGTTGCACTGTGATTTTGTTAATCAATCCCAAAAGTTTATTTTGCACAGCAGCCGTGCCATTCTGCATGACAGGTACAAAAACAGGTTTCAGGCAGGATGTGAAAAATGACAACTATACTGTTCATGAGGAGCTGTTAAAACATGGCACTGTTGAAAATCAGGAGTGAAAATATTAAAAAGTGACAAAGGTGTGAGTGTGCATAGAAATTGTGCAACACACATTTGTAATGCAATCATTTTTTTGAATTTTTGACATGGGCTCTTTGGGACCCCACCTCATGAACAGTGGCACTGTTGTTTAATTTCTCAGTCCCAAAAGGTGATTCTGTGCAACAACTGCGAAATCACCTTTTGGGACCAAGTAATGACATGACAGTGACAGTGTTCATGAGGTGGATTCTGAAGAATTTCATGTTGAACATTTGGTGCCACAATTCCTAAAATGGGCTGAGATATCAACATAAGTTGAACTCCCCCCCCCCAGTGACTCCCATTATATGGCTTACCTTTATTCCTTAGATTGCAGTTCATCTTTGAAGACCTCAAGAGGTAAGTATGGGTAAGGGGTTGTGGGGAGGTGGGTGCTCAGTGGGAGGTTGGGGATAGGGAGGGGGGATTTAGGAGATGACAAGGGACCATTTACTTTTTCACAGGTAAAAAACATAAAAAAGACATTGGGGACAGGTTTCTTCATTTAACAGAGATGGACACACTGGAGTGGGCTCCCATTGTGCCACTTGATTTTGGGAGGATACATGCTGTCAATAGGGGGATTGGGCACCCCTGTCTGCAAAGAATGCAGGCTGGGGGGCAGGGGCATCCAATACCAGGAGTGGGCATCCCAGAGTCAGAAAGATAAAGTTAATTTATCTGGGTACACTGGAGTGGGCTCCCAGTGTGCCACATAAGTGTGTGTGTGTGTGTGTGGGGGGGATGGGGAGGTATACCGACATGGGGATTGGGTACCCCAGTATCGCTGAGAAATTGGGGTGGTTGGCAGACTACTTCCAAGTAGGATCCTGCATCAAATATATCTATGCAGGATTCTGCATAGAAGATATAAGACATCAGGGAACAGTTTTGTTTATTTAACAGGTAATAAAAGAAAAAACATTTGGGCACACTGGGGTGGGCTCCCGGTGTGCCACATCAGTGGTGCTGGGGGAGGATTCCTGCTGCTGAGACAGGGATTGGGCCCCTTGATGTCAACAATGCAATACATAGGGCACAATGCCTTAAATGGTACTTCAATGCAGAATTCCGCATCTAACATGACAGTTAAGTGCAGGATTCTGCATTGAAAAAGCCTGCAATCCTGCATCGACTTGACATCTATTTTTTCCCCATAGAAAATAATGGGAAATACCAAAATCAATAACTTTGTAACAGATTAATATTTTTACACCAAGTCTTCAAAAGGCAAATCTGTGAGGCCAAGGTTTTTGTCCCTGAAAATCTCATGCCTGAACTTTAAACTGTTTCCGAGATAGACGTGGACAAAAAAACTGCCATAACCCCCCAAACCTTCTTTATTTTCAACCCCCCATATCTTAGAAGTGGTTATACCTTTATAAACACATTTTGTCACATATGAAGAACTACCAAAGCTGACACAGCATCTCAGATTTCATACAAATAATTACCCTTTAGCATTAAACACCCTCAACAACCCTAATATTACACACATATACAGTATATTTATATTATAGAGCTGTTTGGTCCTGACTGCCACCTACTCCTGCCATGAGGCCCACCTGCCAGTCCCCAACACCATCGTTGCTCCCCTGTCATCAAACCAGCAAGGATCCTCGTGGTGTGTAACCATAAGACCATGGGGGCCGGCACTCATGGTGGACATGCTCATTGTCTTTTTCCTTTGTATTCCCCTCTTTGTGCCACCCTCCATCCCAAATGTCCAGCAATTCACTGCATGTTAGTACTTTTAACTTTTTGAATAAACAAATTAAACTCCACCTGGGCTCCCAAACTGAATGTGAAAAACACATACAGCAATATATTTAATATGCACAATGACCTCACAAGAAGGATTTTTGTACTTGGCACTTCTGTTATAGTTGCTGACCTTTGTCCCCTGAATTCAAAGAAATCATTTAATTAAATATCAGAACCATTGTCTTCAAACACTACCAAGGAAGCACTCTTATTATAAGACACTTGTTGCAGCTGTTCATCATCATTGCTTTTAATTTCCTGCCACTCTTCACTGAACTAGTAAAAGAAATTGTTGAGACTGACTTTAAGGAAGGTAAGGCACTATACTGTACATTTTCAGGAGTAAGCCTTGTGCGACTATCAGACACAACATTTCCAGCCATGCTAAATATATGCTCACTGTAAACACTGGTTGGAGGGCAACTAATAAGCTGTATAGCAAAGGCAGGCCATGTGTTTTTCTTTTCCAGCCAGTACTCAAAAGGGTTGTAAGCAATATTAATATGTGTTCTCATGAAAAGGAATCCACAATATCAAAGACAAAGAAGAGCTCCACATGATACACATCTAATTTATCAGTGCCCATAACTTTTGACCAAAATGTGTGAGAATCATCTGTTTGCTTTTCAGAATGACATGTCTTTTTCAAGGGCCATGAAAGAGGACTTTGTGCAGAACTACCCAATGTTGATGAAGGAGTATATGGTGGCACTAAGTGGAAATTATCGCTGTCACCACCAATACATGTTGCATCATCAATTGCAGCATCCACATCATGTGATTCACTTGTATTATCAAATACAGTTCCTTCCTTTTCCTGTGAAATTGCTAAAATCAACATGTTTTTGTATGCAAATTAAGAGTTACCATGATCTGAAGGAGGCAACTGTTGCAACTTAAACCGAGGGCCAAGAGGAGCTGAAAAAAGAACATTTGTGTCTGTCATCGTATTGTTAAGTCTTCTGCAATTTTTGGAACTGCTGTATCAGATGGTCCACAAGGAATATACCAGATTTGTCTCCTTTCTGTTTGAAACCTCCAAGCAGCCTCCTGAGTTCCTTTTTTAATACATTTATGATGGAAATAACCTGGCTTAGAGTAGCATTCTCTTTGCTAATCTGTCGAGTTGCTTCCGTAAAGGAAGTCAAGAGCAATGTAAGATGGTACATGAGGCCCCACTGGAATGAATTCAACATAACACCATCTGCTACATTGTGCTCCATGGTATATTCATGGACTGCCTTCTTCTGTGCAAGATGTCTCTCTCACACTTGTAAAACATTGAGTTCCATCTTGTCAAAACATCTTGTTTTAGCTGCTCTGTTGGCAAGCTGTTTTTTTCTAGAGGTTAACCAAGATACCACATGATTTTGCAGTGACTAAAATGGCTACACATTTTCTTTGTAGTTCCCACTAGGGTTACTTTACTGTTGTTAGTGGAAAGAAAAGCTCATACTAACAGATTTATTGAGTGTTCAAAGCATGAAACATGAGTAAAGCCACCATGTTTCAAAGCACTAACAAAATTGGTGCCATTGTCTGAAACCACAGATCCAGTATTGAGCCCAGGGGCTCTAACTACTCAAAAATCTTTTCATGCAACTCTTACAAAATATTGTCAGCAATGTGATGTTTACCATACATGCAAATGCAAACAGCTGCCATTCTTTTTGTCTACCTTCCTGAACACTGCTGCTTGTGGTGGTGTTTGAAGATGATTCTGACACCCAATGTGTTGTGATGCACATATAATCAGTGGTTTGAGGACTCATTCACATGTCTTTGGTCAGGTGCACAGCACCACATTCATTGTCTTTAAGAGGCAATTTCATTTTAGTTTGCATGCATTCACACATTTTGGGAACAGCGGATGTTGCAAAATATTTACAGCTTGGTATGTTGTGACATGGAACCAAATATTTTAAAAGGGCTCTTAAACCATCATTCACCCCAGAAAATGGTTGCAGGTCCATGGTAATAAATTCAGCTAATAACTCATTAATTTTTAATGTTACTTGTTGTGATTTACTGAAGGCAGTTTTTTGCTTGAGCATCACAGTAATGGTCTGCTGTTTAGTTCGTGCAGGGGAGCAAAAACCATGGGATTGCAGTGGCAAAGCTGTACCTTTTCTAAATATTTTTATCAGGGAAGTCAAACATGTTTTTTATCTGCCCTGTCTCTTGGTCTCTTCACCATCACTATTGTCTGTAGGATTATTCTTCACCATCACTATTGTCTGTAGGATTATTTTCATCACAGATATTTTTCCCTTGCTCAGGACTGCTGCCCAGCCAAATGGTTTGATGTACTCTTTGCAAATGCCTTTTTAGTGATTCTATCCTGAACTGGCCCCTCACTTCCCCCTGCTAACTTCCCAATGACAAAAGGTGCAGACAGCAACAAATCCATTTTTGGGACTTATAAGAAAATGGCTCCACACAACTGAAGAGGAACGTTTTGTCATCATGCCAGAAACTGCAGCAGTTTTGGTGGCTGGTATTTCTGACCCTAATTCATGCACACTATGGCTGTCCCCAGAAGAGCTACTATGATTGCTATTGATTTTTTTCCTCCCAATACTGGCTATGGCTAGTGGTGGTGCTTGGTGTATGTGTTTTTGTTTTTCTTTTTGGGTTCGGGAACTCAGGTGGCATTCTCTACCTCATCGGTATTACATTTTGATTCATCACCTGTGAAAGAGCATAACTGTGATACATCATGATTGTGATATTGTCCTTGTACATATGCAATATCTTCATCAGAGGCACTGCTTCCTGAAGAAGGAGCTGGATATGCATGAGTGGCATATTATGGAGTGCCACGTCTAGTGGTACTAGTTAGAGCCTTTTCCTTAATCATTGACTTTCTAGGTCTAGTTGTTTTGGCTACTTGTTTTTGTGTTTTACTTTTATCTGATTTTTCAGACAATGCTGACAGTGCTACATTACTTTGATCAGGGGATTCACGGACACTCTTTTTTTTCTAGTTGTGTTGCTTCATCTTCTTTTAGTTGTGTTACTTCATTTTGATCAGTTGTATTAATTGTAGCTTCAACATTAAATTTTCCTTTTTTTCTGAATTTCATTTTAGGAAATACTGTATTTTTATTGTTACATGTACCAATTTCAGCCATACTGCTGGTGTTGGTCACATGTTCTATAACAGACTCTGATCCTGAATCAATTTTTTGAGGTCCAACTTAATTACTTGAATAGTAGTATTAATTTGGACACAGAGATGGGCAACACACAGTATGAGATGTGACACCCCCTCTCAAAATACGTGAGGCATTACATGATGTAGCAGTAGTTCAGTCACAGAGATGGGCAACACAAAGTCTAAGATGTGACACCCTCCTCTCAAAATACATGAGGCACCATGACCTAGTAGTAGTTCTCAGTCACAGAGTTGGGCAACAGAGTCTGAGATGTGACACCCCTCTTCAAAATCTGTACAGCACTATGACCTAATAGTAGCTCAGGCACAGAGATGGGCAACACATAGTCTGAGATGTGACACCCCCTCTCAAAATACATAAGGCACTATGATCTAGTAGTAGCTCTCAGTCACAGAGATGGGCAACACAGAGTCTACACTACAGCAGTATGACCTAGTATTAGTTCAGGCACAGAGATGGGCAATACAGAGTCTGAGATGTGGGTGACCCCCCCTTCAAAATGTATTCTGTTCAGCACTATAAGCCCCCATCAAACTTAGTAAGGCATTATGACATTCAGACAGAGTCTTCCTGTCCAGACTGCTTCCCTTATTAGTTCTCACTTTCTTAATTTTTTTTAATTGTTTAAAACAACATGTTTCCAAAAAAGGAAAAATAATTATTAAGTTGATGGATGCTGTACACTAGTGATAATCACACTTTTTTCAATTTTGTTGATTTTGCAAGAATAACAGACTGATTTAACTAATACCTAACCTTTGCCTAACCTATTCAGGCACAGAAATGGGCAACACAGAGTCTGAGATGTGACACCCCCCTCTTCAAAATCTACATGGCACTATGACCTTGTAGTAGTTCAGGCACAGAGATGGGCAACACAGAGTCTGAGATGTGGGTGGCACCACCCTTCAAAATCTGTATGGCACTATAAGCCCCCCTCAAAATTATTGAGGCACAATGGCCTTTGACAGAGTCCTCCTGTCCTGTCCTGTCTGCTCCCCTTATTCTTACTTTCTTAATATTTCTTTAGTTTTCAAAAAGGTAAGTTGTTATATGCTCTACACTAGTGATATTTACATTTTTTCCTTTTTCAACGTTGTTGATTCTGCAAGAAGAACAGATTGAAACTAGCACCTAACCTAACCTATCACTACTATATATTTTTTTGTTGCTGGATGATTTCATGAGAACCGTGCCTGCCTCATGGCACTGTAGACTGCAGGCCTGCTTTTTTCTGACTAAAAGTAAAAATGTTGTTTCAACTTTCTGTTTTTTTTCTTTTAACTGTGGACTGGAGTCTGCACACACACACGTACACACACACACACGCACATACACACACATACACACACACACACACACACGTCTCCTTTCAATGCAAAGCCCCAAATGAGTTGGATACACTGTTTCCTACAGGATGTCCTGTGATGGTTGACACACAAGATTGTCTAGAACATGAGTCAATCACAGAAAAAAGACCCTAATTGGTTGGCTCCCTTCTGTGCCCCAGTATCACAAGTGATTGCCTTTGTTGGCCATGTGATGGTCCATGGATTCAGGAGTATTCGGTACAGAGTGGGAATTTTTTTTAGATTTCTGTATGCTTCCCCATCCTACGCCATCAAGTACTGGACCAGACTGCACTTCTGAACTGGGCCAACTCGGCAAGTTGGGTTCAGCCACATAAGGTTTTTTTTTTTTCTGATCAGAGCTGAGTTGTTCCTGTATGGAAAGGTTTGGAAGTGTGGCAGAGCCAGTCTGCTCATCCCTAGTAATAGTGTGCATACAGCTGAAAAAAGAAATGAATGAGTTACTAAATAGTGGTGACCTCCAATACGTGGCTTGAACTTACTTTTAAGGCATTTGTAACTTTCACGGTTTTAATTTTTATTATGATTATCATTCTTTGCTGCTTGTGCTGAACTCTATCTCATCACCACCAGCAGCTCCACTTTTTATACACTATGTAACAAATTAAATCATTATTTTAAGTAGTGTGTGCCAGCAGGTAGAGGATTCTGATAAAACACACATATAATTGACATAGGAACCTTATGTTTATTGTGTTGCTTGTGGACCACTTGGCAGAACCATCTCAGGCCATTGGACCATTTGCACGACATATATTGATCAATTGTCATTTTTGGATGGTGATGCCTCTGCTGTGTGGGCATCAGGGTGGGGACTGTAGGAGAATGCAAATTGTGATATAATAGAAGTATAAGGAAATCAGTAAGTGCTGTCATAAGAAAGCAAAGGGTGAATGAGAATACTTTCCAAACTGATATTTTTTGCTTGGTTTTGCATCTTCACCTATTCTGAGAGAGGTTGAGAAGAATAATGTATGCTGGAGGACTTGGCAGCATACTAAGCATAACAAACATGTAGTGCATTCAGAATAAGAAAAATAATTCCTAATCTAGTAAAAGAATGGGTGTAGTAACAAGCTGAAGTTGCAAAACATGTTCTTGTTGCTAAGGCAGAAGGAAGAAGAAAGTCATAGACATAGATACAAATGGGGGAATAAATATCTGTAGAAATTTTGATGTAGTGAGTAGCAGGAAACCCTAAGATGAAGTGCTGAAGCCTCCACACCAGTCCTGTCTGCTCTCTCAGAGAAAGGTAACTGATCATTATCTTACTCTGTATACTAGACTGCCAATGCTAATGTAGAATACAGTATTTGTTAGCATAATAAACCTGATTCAGCATGGTACAGTTCAGGGTCCAGTGTATTTTATTAATCAATGGCTTGCTCACCTAACAGACATGATAATGTAAAGATGTTTCTCATAGCCCCAGATTGGGACAGGTAGCTCTGGCACCATCTGCTCTTAAGGCTTCCCAACTAGAAGCCTGTATTACTTCTCTTCAAGCAAGACCTCTATCTGTCTTAATGGAAAGTGTTTTATTCAGATTTCATAGCTGTTCATCTGAATCATGGTTTCTGAAGACCTATACTTTGCAAGCTTAAACCTTTCCAAACAGATGCTAGAAGTATTAAATGTGTCCAGAAAACCAGCTGCAAGGCAAAGCCACTGACTTGCAGTGATCAAAATAATGGAATTCCATTTTAAGGATTGAAATTCTGGGAATTGCACCAGTAATTGCTAGTCTGGTTTATGTATTTTACTGGGATTGTATTGTCATTCTTTAAGTATGGGTATACATGATCAGAATAAAAGAAGGGTTAATATACAGAGCATTAAATGAATTAAACTGAGAACAGTATGGGAAGCAATTATAAGGAAAATACAAGTTTTGTAGATTTTCTGATCTGGTATAAAATGCCAAATTACATGACATTCTTTGTTTTTACACAAACTAGACATTAAAGGGGGCCTCGGTTGCTACATAAACACAACAGAGGCAGTTAGTGGTGAAAATATTCAGTTATTTGTCAACTATGGTGACATGGCTAGAGATCATCCAGCAGCTAAAAAGACTATTTCTCAATGGATGATTTCTATATATCTTGTTGCTGTGTTAAACCTGGTAGAGAGCACCTCCAGGATCAGGGCTTATTCTACTACAAGTACAGTTTTTTGCACATCCGTTGCAGCTTCAAGAAACATTCTCCCACCGGAACTTTGTAAGGGTACAGCTTGGGCTTTGACCCACGTATTCACATCCCATTACTGTATTGATGTACAGTCTAGAAGGGATGCTAAATTTGGGGCATCTGTCCTTCTGAACCTATTCCTTAAGTAATCCCAGCACACACCTCCTTGTAGTGTAAATAGGCATCTGCTAGAAGTGGTATTGGCATTTGTGTTAGAATAAAAAGTTAATTACCTTGTTACTGTAGTTCTGCTAATCCATGTTTCCATCTGATTACCACTACCCTCCTTGCCTCCTTTCTTTGGATATGTAGAGATTTTTCACACAAATGCTGAAATTTGTTTTAGGTCAAGCATTTCTCACCAGCTTAGTGAATTTTAGCTTTGATGATTTTTAAAGAGTGTTAATTTTTTTCTTCTGAATTGTTTTATTTAAATATTTATTTATCTATTTATTTACTGAAAACTTTGGAGAATACCTTTGAGCACAAGTGCTCATTTACAAAGGTTCCACATCAAATACATAGTCCCAAATAAACATTGTAAGTACACTAAGCAGTTCCAGAGGAAATGCAGTTGAGTTCGGCTCAAAGCCATTAAGACAGAACAATTAAATATAGTTTTGAAAAAAATCCATACAGATTAGCGTATAAAAATCACAGGATAGGTACAGAGAGAAACCAAAAAAAAAAACAGTTTAATGGTTACAATTGCATTAGACTGCAAGGGCAGGCCACAAAGATCTCTTAAACTGATTAATCTTGGGAAGATTCAGCAGTGTATCAGGTAGTTCATTTAACCAGTTAGCAGCCCTGACACCAAAGGACCTCTTGCCCAGTTCAGTATGCCAGAAAGGAGGCTTAAGAGTATTCAGGGCCTTGTACCTGGTGCAGTACTGATTAAATATGGTGCAGTAGCAGTTAATTAAACAGGGGGTGTTAGGCACAGAAGCACCTTTTTTGCACAGCAAACAGGTCTGGAGCTTTATTCTGCTGGGTAAAGGTAGGCATTTAGTGAATGCATAAAGGCTACAGCTATGAGTGCAGTTACAGTGTCTGCACTAGGTACAATGCTGCTCAATTTATTACATATCAGCTTTACTGTGTTTAACACCATATCATAGGCAGCTGCTTAGACTGGGAGCCCATAATCTAGAAGTTAAAGAATGGAGCTGGCCACAATAAGGTATCTAGCATCCCCAGTAAAACTAGTTCTGTCCTGGTACAGGGGAACCAGTCTTCTGTTAAATACAGCTACCAGACTGTTAACATGGGGGGGGGGCAAAAGATAAGGTGTTATCCAAACTACTCCATGGTATTTGAAGGTCTCCACCTGTTCAGGGTTTTGCCCCCTAGTCATTCCAGATGACAAAGGGTGGAACTTCCTTCTTCTCTGGGAGGCTAGAGAAGAGCATGGCCTTTGTTATTTGTAATTCAGGACCTCTTTGTTGTTGGAGAAACAGCTTTCTAGTGACCTGAAGTTACTTTGGAGAGCAGCAGTGAGGCTGTCATGGTCAGGGTTTTGGAATAGATGACAGCATCATTAGCATAGAGGAGTACATTGGCTGTCTCATGGGAATCAGGAGGTTGATTTATGAAGAGGTTAAATAGAGTGGACTACCATTGTCAAGGACCTCATGAACATAGCTGGTGTATTCCAGCAGCACTGTGTTGGTACTGTAGAGCTTCTGGAAGCCATACTGCTGTATACACTAGACACAGTATTTTTCAAGGTATGTGACAAGTTGGTCAGAGTCTATTCTCATGGACAGGTGATGACAACAGAAACAGGTCTGTAACTGGCAAGGCTAGTGCAGTCTCTGCTTTTGAAAACTGGTGTAACCAGTACAGATTTCCACTTCTCTGGGAACTACAAGTTGCACAGGGAATAGTTAAAAATTCTAGAGATGGTGTAGGAAAGTTCCCTTACCACCAGGGCAAGAAGTTTCATATCAACCAAATCACTCCCACACCTAGATTTGCCAAGTACTCTACTGAGTTTTTTGAGATGTCTGACTGAAATACAATAGTAGCCACAGACATTGCCAGCTATTTCCTGAAATTTCTGGGATATTTCTAGAGAAATCTCTTGCTTTCTGCATTACCACTGTAGGAGCAGCAGAGAGAAACTCTAGAAATATTGCGAAATATCTGGAAATAGTTGGCAATGCCTGTGACTACTACTGTAGTCTTAAAGTAGAATTTAGGGTGCCCTGGTTCACAGCCCACCATCTGGGAGGCTTCATGGCTGGTTTCCCTACAGGGGGTCTAGGCAGGATCAGTGGGGATGATGAAACTAAGGTCGGTAAAGGCTATGTTGAAGTAACAGGCAATTTCAGTGGGATCAAGGATCTCTAGACCGCCCACCATGAGCACTTGAGGAATGGTTTTAACTCTCTTGCCAAGGAGCTCTGCAATGTTGTCACAGAATATTTTACCATTGCTCCAGTTTTGGGTCTGCTGGTCCTTATAAAAGTCAGATTTGGCATTTTTAATCATAATGGTGCACTTGTTGTGCACTTCCTTGTACCTTTGCAGGCAGACAGGGGATCCTGTTTCACTGTCCAGTGCCCACAGATTGTCCCTATCCCTCATGCAGGCAAAGAGTTCAGGAGCAATTCATCTGGATGGTGTTACTCTTGTCTTGCATTTTTCAAAGGGTACAAATTTATTACAGGCATGTGTGAACTCAGAGGCAAACAATTCTAGAGCTAGGTCAGTATTGGAAATGGCATTTAAGAGGCTCCAATCAATCTGGGCCAAGTGAGATTTGAATTGAGGCACCTTCATTTTCTTTAGGACTCAGCTGGCTGTTGGGAGGCAGTAAAGCACAGTGGGTTAAGGCTCAGAGCTGCAGATCTGGAGACCTGGGTTTGAATCCCACAGTTGCCTAAGTGCATACTGTGTGATCCTGAGCAAGTCACTTAACTTCCTTGTGCTCCCAGGTCACATCTGGAAACAAGCTTTGGCTTAGTGTGCTACTCCTGGTTAAACAGTGTTCCCTTTCCCTTAACTGCCCATAGACATTGCTCTGGGGAGTGGTCACTCAGGGTCTCTGGCAGAACTTTGACAACTTTAACCCTATCAAGGTGTGTAACTAGTACCCAGTTGAGTAGTATCATGGTACCTGTTTCATAATTGGTCCTGGTGTGCTCTGTAATGATTCATGTGAGAAATAAACTGGACATCTTATCCCTATGACCTGTGCTGGATATAGCATTGCAGTTAACGTTAAAGTCACCAGTAACAACATATTCCCAGTTCTAATTGAGGTGCATGAAGTGGTAAGTGACTCTGTGTCCAGATTCTGTTTACCCAGTGGTTTATATGCAGACAGAATGACAAGAGGTTTATACCCGGTGGTATATATACAGACAGAATGACAAGAGGTTTGTACCCTGAGGTGTATATACAGACAGAATGACAACAGGTTTGTACCCAGTGGTATATACTGTATACAGGAAGAATGTCAAGAGGTTTGTGCCCGGTGGTATATATACTGACAGAATGACAAGAGGTTTGTGTCCTCACCCATTCAAAAGCTTTATTGCTAGGCATTCACAGTCTCTGGTTAGGTCTTTGATTGCAATTTTAGAGGCTTGCAGGTCTAATCCAAGGTAGATAAGGCAGCCCCCACCTTACTTGCCTGTTCTATCCTCCCTGAAGACACTAAAGCTTGGCAATGAGAGACTGGCATCGGGTATGGGTGGAATGAGCCAGGTTTCAGATAGGCAGATAACATCTGGCTGCAGTAACTTGACCCAGGCTTTGAATTTGGCAAATTTAGGTAGGAGACTACTGATATTTAGGGAGACTATGTTCAGTAGTCCTTGGCTGTGGGTGCCAGACCCAGAGCTACCAGCAGGGCCTGGGTTGGGGTGGACATTGCCAGACCGTAGGAGTAACATTATTATGAGGCCTCTGGTGCCTCAGAGGTAGTGTTTCAGTTTCCAGGTTTTACTCCTAGGAAGGAGGGGCAGTCATACAGTTCTGGAGATATGGCCATGTTGGGCATTCCTGGATCACTCCCCAATGTGGGGGGCATATGGCTGAGGGGCTTGGATACTGTAACGTTGTTTAGTGGGATCAGTAGATCTTGATATCAGCATGGGATCAAGGGAGATAGCCTCCTTTATCTCTGGGGCCTCTATAGGTTCAGATAGCAATGCTGTGGGTAAGCAGGTCAGCAGCGCTAATACAGCAAGTAACATGTTTGCAGCGAAGAAGAGTGACAGCAATTTGCAAATAAAGCAAGTACAGTACCAGTCACATTAAACTGTTCCACCAATGAATGGTTTAGTATTGATTTTTACAGTTGGCAATGCACTGGCAACTAATATTGCATTACTTTTCAATGTCTAACCAGCTCAGGAGCAATGTCTGTAAAATGTTTTTGCAGCTCACGTGGACTGCATCAGCAGTTTGGGTCACAGTGCAATGAAAAATGCATTTTAACTCTTAAGAAACAGTTTTTACAGGGTTTTGTGCTGGATCCAGCAACACTTACGCAACTCGATCAGAAATGCTAAAGCAACTCATTGGAGGAACAGTTTAATGTGACTTGCACTGTAGGTCACTGAACCGTAGCCCTAAGACACAATTCACCATGAGGGGTGTTAGCAAAATTACAATAGCAGTGCAGGTGATAGCACCAGTAATAAACAATATAAACACTATCTCCATTCAGGAGGAGCAGGTACTAGCAGCAGACAATTCTGGTAGGTCCTTGACCGGCTAACTTTAAGACACAATCCACTCTGGTAGGGTTTTAGCAATGCTACCATGGAGATAAGGGTAGCAGCAAACAGTATTATACAGAAAAAAACTATTGGCAGACAGAACTGTATCCCATACTTACATTTGGCACCCAAATACTCAAAGCACTTAGATTAGGTGTTTAGCAGTACTCTGGTAGAGGTAAGAGAAATGTTCACAAAGGATAGGGGACTGCAAAGCAAAACCATTTTTGGTAGAAACTTCACTAACTCTTGTTAAAGGACTGAAATTAAGTGTCTGACTAGGCTCAACCAGTAAAACACTTTAAAAGAGAAGTAACAGTCCCCCTCACCTCACCCCCCACCAGGCAAGACAAGGCTGTAGCAAATAACAATGTAAACATTAAATACATAATAACAATCAATATTTACATTTAAACAAGGTTACATTTGTAAACACTTTAATCATAGGCCTCCTGATCTTTACTGCTGCATTATCTGGCAGTTGAGGCTCAGGGGTCATGTGACTGGTGCTTGGACTGATTCAAACTACTCTAAAGCCCCGTTTACACCACTAGCTTTGCAGCAACCAAACTCATGTGCTGCGGTTGATGTGCTGCAAAGTTTTCTTTGTGGACACTCTCAGTATCGCCTTAAGTGTGCCACCGATCCATTTTTTGGTCCAACAAAAACGTGGGGACATGTACTGGATCGAGCGCATCACCTCGCAGTGTGAATGACCGATGCGCTCGATCTGCTGCAATCCCCTATTTCCCAGCTGGGGATATCATTCTTTGGAACCCTGCCCACAAGTCTACAGACACTCCTCTCAGCGCAATCTGCAGCACGTCAGGCTTGGGAGTGTAAACTGAAAAGCATGGGCTCAAGTCACAGCACAGTGGGAAGCAGGGGAGTGGTAAGTGAAGTGCTGCTGTGTAAACAGGGCATAAATGTTCCAGTACATATAGTATGTGTAGGTAATCTGATTAAAGTGGTAATCAGATGAACACATTAATTAGAAAAATTATTGTTACAAGGTTACTACTTTTTCTATCCAGCCTGTCCTGGAAAAGTGCCCCAGAGAATGGTCAGTCTCGGATAGTCCTGGATTGCTATTTGGGTAATAAGCAGGATGCCTCATTATCATCTTCGGGGCCTAACAATCAGTGCCTGACATTGCAATTATCTGGGTTATCTGAGCATTCTGTGATGGGAAACTACCCTTGATATGGATAAGTAATTCAGGGAATGGAAAAACTACCCTGAAAAATTGCCCCAGAGTGGTTCTACCCCAGATAGGAAAAACTATCATGCTGAGTGGAAATACTATGGTTCATAACCTATATAATCCTCTCTAGTGTTTGTGTTTTGTTATGCTTTTTGGACAGATGTATCAAGATCTTTCATTAGGAATCAAACTGAGGAAACCTGAGTCCTGAATGCTGCAGATGTAACTGTCCACTTCACCCTCCACAGGGTGCTACAGTTACACTTCTTCGACCCTATAGGACATTACTATTGCAGTATATCACATCACAACTGCACGGCATTGCACACAGACTACTTTGCTCATACAAAATGTGTGTGCTGACGCTCTGTAGGAAGTATTCAGCGCCACCTCACTGATCAATGTGTAGCTTATAGCAAAGAAACATAATGAAAATACTTTTCACAATGTTTTTGTTATTATCATACAGTATATACAATATTCTGCAGGTTTAAGAACAACAATTTAGTTACAACAGTTTGCTACACTTAGATCACAAAACATCAGTAAAAAAATACATGTTTAAGAAATTGCAATAATGGTCTTGAATTTCTACAATGACTTTAGGCTACGGTAAACTTCAAAAAAAGAAATAAGGACAGAAAGGCCAACATCTCAGCGTGTTGAATGAAATGCTAATGCAGTGTCAACCCACAGTCTTTATTGGTGACTGAAACCCATACAGAGGCTCCATGACAGAACATTGATTGTGAATCGGCAACCTTCTGTTACCCCTAAGTCCCATGCATGGACAGGCAATAGAGGTATTATTTTTACAATACCTCCTTACTTGATTCATTTCAGGCTGTCATTAGAACATGTTGCTGCACTGTGAAAGCCCTTTTCTAAATGTCTGGTTCAATGACTGCTCAGAGAGCACTTTCCAGAAAAAGCAACTGCTGTATGAAAGGGGCTACTGCATGTTCCCAGGATTTCAGCCTCCTAACTGAAGCCCTTGGCATACAACCAGCAACACTGGCTTCATGCTATATGTATTTGATTATTCTCATGGTGGGGGGGGGGTTGTGGTCCTTGTCATCTGGCAATGCATGCCACTTTAACCTATGGCTAAGCATGAGGAGATCCATTTCTGGTGGCAATGTGGCTATGGTGGGGCAGTCTATAAACACGTCTTCCCCCATATACACATCAGGCATCATTGTGGGAGACAGTATAATCTAATGGTTAGAACACAGTGTTATGAACCTGGGACCCCATGTCCGAATCCCACCACTGCTCGCTCTTTCTTTCTTTCTTTCTTTCTTTTCTTTCTTTCTTTCTTTCTTTCTTTCTTTCTTTCTTTCTTTCTTTCTTTCTTTCTTTCTTTCTTTCTTTCTTTCTTCCTTTCTTTCTTTCTTCCTTCCTTCCTTTCTTCCTTCCTTCCTTCCTCTAAAATTTCCTGGACCTAAGCTCATTTAACCCTACTGTGCACATCCAGTGCTGCTGTCAAATGCACATAGATTGTGAAGCACATTGGTAGCCATAATGTGTGAAAGGCATTATATAAAACCCCTCTCCTTTCCTATCCAATGTGCAGTGAAAGAATTTCATAGATTGATGGATTTCTTCTTCTAGTTTTCAGAGCAGTGAATTGCTTTGAGTGAGAATGGATATGACACATATGCACAGAAGTTGGTGGGGTTGGTAATTTTGTTAACACTTCCACAGCACATCCAAGCAGCTCTTACAAGAATTGGAAAAGGTTGAGGAATAATTATTTCCTTTTGTGAGACAATTTCTATGGCTTCAGAGGCTATCAGCTTTAAAATATATTATAATGCTGGAATCCACTCCCACACCATTCAACATCTACTACCCACCTACTGAGCTTGGCATTTTTTATCTGATTATCTTTTAGGAGCTTACTTGCAATTTTTTCTAGTTCTAAAGCATTCATTATCTTGTGTTGTCTATGTGAAAATCTGACACAGTGGCAATAAAAATGGCTCTGAAGCAGGGTATCTGAAATTACTGCCATCTTGTTTTTATGGGGTTGTCATTGTCTTTCCTGTCCAAGGCCTCTCACTGTTGCCCTCTGCTCTGTCAGTATCCCTTATATTGTAGCTTGCCCCATGCCCCATCAGGGCCTAACTGGGCCAGGCAACTGGAGAACCTGGATCCAATTCCAGGGCAGTGGTTTAGGAAAGTTCTCAATGGCATCTTACATAGGAGTTGCCAGTTTTCCCAGTGATCATCTCCTCTGCCCATACTAGGAGAAAATGTGCAGCATTATGGCATCTAGTTGTGAGAGCTGACATGCCAGCATCGCCACATGAACTGGCAAGGTCCTTCAAAGTCAGTCATGTGGAGATGCTTAGATACCAAGTGGTCTGCTTCCCCCACTCAGTCCTTCACAGGACCTGTGCACATCCCTCCAGGATGTCCACAGATTTCCAGGGGAGTTAAATCGATTCTCTTGTATATGCAGCACAAGACCACAGGGTCATTCTCAGCTTCACATTCTACAGTCAAATCACCATGAAAACAAATATACACTGGCCAAAACTGGGTTTCATGTCAAAACAATGTAGAAAAAACAGTGAAGACAATTTAAGCCCAGCAATATGAGCGTCAGAAAAGACAGTGACTGAACACTTCAGTGAGAGGTCAAAACAGTGAAAAGCAAATGAACATCACACAAAAGTTTACAAGTGAGCTACTTCAGCCCCCCCCCCCCGCACCCTCCTTACTTAAATATGCATACTTGAAGATGCACTATACACCACTTGAAGGTTTCGCTGTTTCAATGCCTCATTGACGTTTTTCAGTCACTGTCTTTCCTATTGCTCATATTGCTGGGCTTAAATTGTCTTCGCTGTTTTTGCCTTGCTGTTTTAATGCAACACCCCAAAACTGACATATTGGTCTTAATGAAGAATAGCCAAAAGTGAGATAGCATATAAGCTCAGGGGCATTTGATAGTTAAAAGCAGTTGTTTGGTGGTTAGTGGAATTTTTTAGTTGGTGTTTTTATTTAGTTTTGTTTTTTAACTGTTTCCAATAGGCTTCACAAAACAGTCCACTCCTAGAACCAAAACAGAAACAAAGACAACAATTAAATAACCACTAAGCAGACTCAGTGGGCAGACTTAATAGGCCTTCATTCTCTTTCTGCTGTCAGAGTGTGTCTCTGTGTTTATTTTAGAGAACAATCTGCCCTCCAGTTCACTCGGAGGGAGTAAAACCAATTGTTCCAAACTGAGTTGGTGGTTGTGTATGTTTGGGAGAGAGTGTGTGTGTGGGGGGCTTGGAACTCAAACATAAGAAAAATGCCATTCATTAAAACATATACACCTATTTGAAAATAATATGGTGCAGTATAGTACATCATAAAATTAGAATATCAGAACACATTAAGGCCTTCTGTGACCTAGCTTACAAAAGACACATTAAAATAAAGTGTATCACAGTATTTGGCAGTGCAATGGCTCCCAGTGCTGTAGTGATTGCAATATTTTAAGTGATTACAAAAACTCCCCAATGACCATTATATAGGCTATAAACACTACTTACAGCTCTTTCCACCTTTTCGAGAATAATAAATAACCAATATCACAGTAACAATAAAGGCAAAGCAAATAAAGGCTATAAAGGCTAATAAGGACTTTCGAGTCTGAAAAAAACATTCTGGACATGAGATGTACTCCTCCGGACATTCTTTTATGGCGGTATCTGGATCCAGAAAGCCATTACTGTCAATTATTTTTTTGTAGTGCTTTAGAGAAAGTTTAGGCACATACTCATTTGCAGCATAGCCGTAGAGTCCATATCTTGGATCAGCTCTGTCGGAAAAGGAATAAACAAAATATCCACGGATATCCACTCCATCAAGTTTATAAGCTAAAAGAAAGTCAGGGAAAGAGATCAGTTTTTTCAGTGTACAATGGCCATACATAGAAATGTGCAGAGTTATAACTAGGAATGCAGACAGAACTAGTAAAATAAATATATGTAAAAATACATTTTGACTTTTTTAAACATAGAAAACCAGGGTCCCTGTATATAACAAATGAAGTCTTATTTGTCACTTTTCATGCAGCATTGATTAGGAGGGGACATTTTAGTAAAGAAGAACTGTTTTAAGTGATAGTATATTCAGCTTACCTTTTAATGCTTCATTAATATAGCTTTGTACATAATAACGCCTTATTTTGTCTTCAAATTGTTTCTGATCATCATCAATTCCAGTGGACATGATGTAGATTGGAATGTCACCATACCGGGATTTTATCCAGTTCAGCACCTTACGCAACCCCCATGGCACAACAGCACTCCTATTGGGTGAAGTCAGCCAAGTGATATCATTCATTCGATGGTTTTGTAGATAACCATCATACATTTTGTCATTTTCCATTTCCTGAGAGACCAGTGCAGTAGTGTAATGGCTTAATGCAAAAAAGTCAAATGACCCACGAATCAGATTTTTCTCTTTTTTCTCAGTGAAGTAAGCCTTATAAAAGTCCACTATGTCTTTGCTATTGGTTTGGTGAAGCCAATCCCTCATGAGACTGGGATAGTTACCTGTGCCAAAGATGGGCTCAGCAAACCAGCCAATATCAAATTCTAAAACCCTGTTGGCTGTCTCTATGTGATTCTTTGACAAGTGGTATGCTGGCTCCACCCAATCAGCTAGCAGAGTGATAGATATCTGTCCTTTCTGTGTTTTTCGAAACTCTTGATCATACTTATGCCAGGCTAGAGCATGTGCCTTTAACACATTGTGTCCTGCAACATATCGTAGGATTTTCACATTAGGTTCATTCATTGTGATCCAAAGCTTCACATAATCACCAAACTCTTTAAAACAAAGTTTGGCATAGTCAACAAAAGCTTGAACAGTGCTTGAGTTGGTCCAGCCTCCATGTTGAAATAGAGCATAGGGAAGCCCCATATGTAGACCTGTCGGCTGCCACAGTGACACAACTGGTGTTATGTTTACCCTTGCCAGTTCACTTACAAAACATTTATAGTTATGTATCATTGTGCTGTTGACCTGGGTAACATCTCCAGATGGAAGGATCGAAGACCATTTCAGGGGGAAATAGAAATGAGTAACATGCATTTTCCGCAGTAGAGAGATTTGTTGTCTAATGGTGCCATAGTCTGCACAATTCCTTCTGTGCCTGGGGGCCACCACTCCTTCAACTTTTTTAAGCATTTCAGGGTGATTGATGTCCCAAACATAAATATTAGGATCAGTAAATTGGGAAGGGATTGCTTCCACCCTATGAAAACAAAATTGCAATTATTTGCAGTATTACTGATAGTTACTTATGCAGACCATAACATATTACTACCCAGAGTTGAAGGTGCCTGAAATGCCTTTCCCCAAAATTTATGAACCCTATAACCCATATTCCCCTATCAATAATCAATACTTCTGCACAGCAGCACCTGCTGGTACCAATAGGCAATGACACTTCTGTGAGCTTCCTCTTAAATTGTCAGTATTGTTGGCTATGTCACATGCAACATTATGCAAACTGGTAGAAAGAACCCCGAAACAGACTACTGAATGTGTGATTAAGACAACTGAGGTGAGTAACTTGGGGGTTCACTTAGTGACAGCCTCACATCCACTGCACAGTGCAGCAAAGCATATGGGATAGAAAATAGGATGCTGGTATGTATAGGAGGGGAATTTAATGGTAGGAGGAAGGAAGTGATCCTGCTCTATATAAATCACTGAGAAGGGCACACCTGGAGTAGTGCACACAATTCTGGAGTCCATGGGCCAGATTTTACAAACTTCTATATCGCCACATGCCTCGGTGCACCAACGACATAGCACATAGGACTTGCAGTGATCTAATGGGATTTTCTATCCTGTGCGGCAACTGTCGCAGGTTAGACCAACATTTTCTGGTCTAACTTGCAGCAATCCTGGGGGCTATTATTATGGAACTTGTCCCAGATATTTGGTGCAAGCTGACATAATATGTGGAAACTATCACAACTGTAAATGAGCTTGTAAAAACGGGAACAGTTGCGGTGAAGGGTTCAGCACACTGCCAGAACCTAAGTGCCCTGGCGCAGGCTGGAGGCAAGACCTGCACCAGGCTTTGAAAATATAGGCCAATATCTCAAAAAAGATAGTGACCATATGGAGACCATACAAAGGAAGGCCACAAAGAGTATCCAGGAGCAGAAGGAGATGTCATATGAAGAATGGTTAGCAGACCTTAAAATGTATCCACTGGAAGTCAGAGGGAATATGATTGGGCCATACTGTATGAGTTCTTGAGAGAATTAAACAGGGTACATTGGAAGGCCATGTGCAGACTAGATGGACCCTTGGTCTCATTCTGCCATCACTTTCTATGTTTCTGTGTTTCCATGTTCATAAAATAGCACAGTAACTAGAGGACATGGGTGGAAACTGGAGAATGCAAGAGGAATGTGGGAAAGTTTGTCATCATGGAGCAGGTGGTATACGAATGGAATACAGTGTCCAACGAGATGGTTAAAACCGAGAATAAGGTTTTATTGCAGCTTTGCTTATATCTTGTACATTTCACCTGTACTCTAGGTAATGTGTCTCAGATTGTATTTCTTACTCTCTACTGTTTGTATTTAAGTTTCCTTGACACTCCATGTAGCCCCCCTCTCCCCAGGTCTCAGCTGGAAACATGCCCCTCTGAACTTTGCTTACCTGGTAAATATGTTTCAAATAACTAAATAAAATTCACTCTCCCTATATTAGAAGCACTGAATTCCTGTTTCACCACACTGATGAAAGATTTGGGCTCTCTTTTCATGAGCTGTATTTCACATTTTATTATAACCAGCCTAACAAGAAGTCTTTACCCCTAAATAGAACACAGGAAATTGTTTTGTACTTAACGGTTCTTCCAAAACATAGATGATGATAGCACACCCAATCACTTTCTGACATTCTTTACTACCGATTTTTCTCTTGATTTAGGGGGATGGCAGCTCTAGATAATCCTTACCCTCCTTGCCTGCCATGTTCAAATGAGGAAACTCACTGTGTTACTGTAATTTTGATGTTATGCCTACGGTAATGTCACTATTGGGCTAACTTGGAAAAGAAGGGGTAAAAAGTGCACCCCCACTCATAAGTGCAAAGAGTAGAAGACTCAGATGTTAGCAAGGTAGTGATGGAGACAGACTCAGTAAGGACTATGAAATACTGCCCTCAGGACTAAGCCAGTGGCAGTGGCATGTACTACTGCTAACAAGATCAAGGTGAGATCAAGGATTAAGAACAGGGGTGGTGAAGGAGCTGGGGGACATGTGAATGGGAGGTGCTGCTATTTTGAGAAACAGTCTGTCAGGGTTGTAGTTGATGTTGGTGAGGCTGGTGGGGGAATGGGAGAGGGTAATAATTTAAATCATGGTTCTCCTCAGCTTTCCTAAGATGAGGACTCCACAACTAGACACAGTACTCCAGGTGTGGTCTCATCAAAGATCTATACAGAGGTAATATTATCTCCTTTTTTCTGCTGTTAGTACTCCTCCTTATACATTCCAGCATTCTATTTGCCTTACTATAGGCCTTGTTGCACTGACTTGACTGTTTGAGGGAGTTACTAATGATAACTGCCATGTATCATTCCTCAGTCATAGTGCTAAGTCCCCCCCAACCCCATTCAGCACTCTGTCCTAGAGTTATTTTCCCTAGGTGCATCAACTTGTGCTTTTTGGTATTGACTTTCCATTGTGAATTCCTAGACCACCTCTCTAATATTTGCAAGTTCCTCTGCATTTCTGTGAATCTATCATCACTACCCTACACTAGAAGGTAGTATAATGCAGTGGTTTAAGGCTCTGAGCTGCAAATCTGAAGACCTGGGTTTGAATCCCACAGCTCCCACTTGCATACTGTGTGACCCTGAGTAGGTCACTTAAACTTCCTTGTGCTCCCAGGTTGCACCTGTAAACAAGCTTTCAGCTTAGTGTGTCTCACCTGGTAAAACAAAGTTGAGACTACCCACCCTCCTACAGGGCTTAGCGTCATCTGTGAAGAGACACAACCTACCCTGAATTCCTCCTCCAAGGATGCTGATGAACATATTGAAGAGTACCAGACCCAGTACAGATTCCTGTGGTATCCCACTCATGACTTCCCTCTCTTCTGAATTGAATCCATTAGTAACAACTCTCAGCTGTCTCCCCATTAACCAGTCACCTACCCATCTTACTATGTCTCTAACTGCACTCAGGTCTTCCATCTTCTTCAGCAATCATCTGTGAGGCACTGAGTAAAAAGTCTTGCTGAAGTCCAAGGAGTGGTCCTTATCTAATGCCCCCATCACCCAGTCAAAGAAAATTACCAGGATAGTCTGACAAGACATCCCTGACATGGACCCATTCCATTTTCTATCATGTAGACCATTGCTCTTCAGGCAGTCCACAAGGTCCTTTTTGACCAGTGACTCCAGCAGCTTTGCTACTACAGAGGTAAGCCTGACAGATCTATAGTTCTCTACTTGGTTCCTGTCCCACCCCTCTTATGAAGCAGAACTATGCTCAACAAGGGCTGGCATTTTGCTAACAATTCACTGGCAAAGTACAACTTCACAACACTCCTGGTAGCAAGTCTTCCTCCTACCTGACTTTTGAAATTCATTTTCAGGCTCTCCTGACTAGAGGTATGTAAAGCCTGTTCTGTTTAAAATGAGCCATCCCAACCTTGGGTGACTCAGAAGGAACTAAGTTCAAGCCAAACCTTCCCACTCAGAAATGACTCAGAGAAAAACAAAACTATTTATGTTTACCTTCCTTCATCAACCCACCTTCTTGTACCTTTACAGGAAAAGCCCCTGAAACATCTTTGCCCCCCCAACACCAATAGTTGATTGGGTGGGAGCTGATAGGCGGCATGCTCAGTAGTCTTTTACTTTTTGGAGGGCTAGATAAGCCACATGCCTTCCCCCACAGTGCTCCACTATGTCACTAGATGAGCAGCACACTGAGGAGTTATGCACTGTATATATGCATTCTTGTAGACAGTGATAAGCAACTGGAGCTCATATATCTCTTCATCAGTGAACCTCTGTTGCTAATTAATGTCTACAGTAACAAGTTTGTACAGTGCAGAACTCCTTGGTATGCTGCTCAACTACTGGCATAGTGCTACACTGCAAGGGAAAGGGGGCACTTGAGATAGCCCAGGAAAAGACTGCTTCCGATTGCTGGACTTGTCCTTGCTCCATGCTGATCTGACAGTTACTGACTAGTCCCCTATCTCTTCTGCCAGTAAAATGAACTCTGCCCTCAGCTTCTTTCAATCCAAATTAATTTCCATCTGTGATCCGCATGCTACTCTCTGAAAATCCAGGGTCTGTGGCTCACTCTACCATGGATCACAGCTGAATTATTGGCCTGACTATGTGCACGTGATCTTGCATGGAAGACTTATAAGTACTCTGGCTCCCTGGCTGACCTAAGTAGATACTGTGCCCTTAATAATGCTTGTGTCAGAGCCACCATGCTTGCCAAGGCTGAGTACCTGTCCTCCACATTGCAGACAAACCTTAGTAACCCCTCCAAGTTCTGGAAGGCCATTCATGCCTTTTTCTCCCCCCAACCCAGTCCTTTTCCCCATCCTCAAGGTGGGTGACACCTTCATTCCAATCCCCTACCAGTAGTCTTAGAGTTCAACTCATTTTTCACCTCCTGCACTTCTTCCCTTTTCTCCTCCATCCCTCTACCCTATCTTCTCACCCTCCCCTTCCTCCTCTCCTTCTGTCACCTCCTCCTTCTCCCAAGTTTCTCCTGTTACTTCCCTTAGGGCTCTATTGGCTTTCAACGCTCTCTAGGGTAAAAACCCTGATGGTCTTAACCCCAAACTCCTACACCTGTCCACTCCTGCTAGTACTCTCCCAATCACCTCCCTTCTCAACCTCTCTTTCTCCCTTGCTTCTGTCCCTGACTCCTGGAAACACACCTCTGTCATACCACTTCCTAAAGGGAGTGATTCCTTCTACCCTGGCAACTGCTTCCCTATCTCCCTGGTCCCCACCTTAGCTAAACAACAAGAACATATTGTGCTATCTCAAATCTCTCCCTTCCTTGATTCTTCCTCCTTGTTCACCCCTTCCAGTCTGGCTTCTGAAAACATCACTCTACCATCTCCTCCCTCTTCTGGCTTACTCACTCCATTATCTCAGGCATGGATCAGGGCCTCATCACTTCCACCATCATTGTTGATTTTGACTTGGCCAAATCCTTTGACATTGTTGCCTAACCCCTCTTCCTTGACAAGCTCAAGGCAGCGGGGCTCTCTGACTCTGCAACCAACTGGTTTAGCTCTTACCTTGAGGGTAGATCTCAATCCATTACAACTGGTGATTCCTCAACCCCCCATATCAGCACTGGTGTACCCTAAGGTTCTGTCTTTAGTCCATAACTCTTCTCGGTTTTCCTGAATGATCTCCCTTCTGCTTGTTCATCTGCATCCATCCGTATGTATGCAGAAGACACAGGTCTATTTGTCTTTGTCTCCCCCCTTCCCGAGCTACTAGCCAGGCTTTAAATGGATTTCAACAACATTTGGCACTGGTTCCAGTCAAATCAGCTATACTTAATTGCCAAGAAAATGGTCTCCATGACCTTTGGCACTAAGTAGAAACTCTCCAGGCTTCCCTCCCTCCTCTCCTTCCACACCATAGATGGGACATCTATCGATGATGTTCCTCATTTAAGTATCTGGGGATCTGGCCAGACCAGGATCATGATTTTTCCTGGCATGCCACACCCAAAAAATCTCCACCCTAAATGCGACGAATTATACAGGAACAAAAGGCTGCATCCATCTTCCTGCTCATCAAGCTATTCTTCTGAAAATAATTCTCCCCATTTCCGGCTATGGTGACCTTGTCTACAGGGCTGCTCAAAAGACTACCCTTGCCAGACTGTACCCCCTCTTTCACTCCTTCTGTCAATTGGCTCTGGACTGTCCTCCCTGTACTCACCATTGCTCCTTATACTCATCCCTCTCCCTCCCCTCCCTTGAAGCTAGATGCCTCATTCATTGTGCTTCCTGTATCTCTAAATTCTGTCTTGCCCCCCCAACCTTACCTCTCTGCTCGCCTCCCCTCCACATTCCTCATACTCCCTGCACAATTCTATAGTTTCTTTGCTCTCCCTTCTAGGAAATCCCTTGTTGGACAAGATGCTTTCTTCTTCCAAGCCCCTAAATTCTGGAATTCTCTCCCCCTAAACATTTGCTTATCTTCTTCCCTTCATTCCCTTTTCTCTCTCCTCCATGATTTCACATCTGACTCCTGCACTTGTACTTGATACTTGCCCCTCTCCTCTTCTTAATACTGTCTGCCCTTCTTCGCCTTGCCTTCCTTGATCCTCACTCTGTTAACCCCTCATTTTTCACTTCAAAAATACTCAGTTCTTTTTTACCTTTCAGCACCTAGCCTCTGTACTTTGTAATGTATTCCCTTTCATCTCAATGTTCTGGCTCTCCACCCTGTTTTCTTTGAAAAATTGTTACTGCTTAGTTCTACTTATTATAAAATTGTGTATTGTATAATTGTATTATTGTATAATGTATTGATATAATTGTTTCCTTTGTAATGCATAGCTTCAACATACTGTATATTTTATTTCTGATTATTCTTAACTTTCTTCCGTTCCCCTCAGGACACATCTAGAAATGAGCTGTTATTAGCTCAGTATGTTCTTCCTAGTGAGAAGAAAGAGAGAGAGAGAGAGAAGGAAGGAAGGAAGAAAGGAAGGAAGGAAGGAAGGACGGAAGGAAAACTATAAAAGACTACTGATCTTGGTCCCCATCTGACACTCCCCAATCAATTATTGGTGATTAAGGAGGTGGGGTCCAAAATGTTCAGGCACTCATGCCCCAAATGGTACAGGATGGCAGGAGGGAGAAGGGGTCTAAAATTATGTTGGTAAGGAGGGGAAGGGGACTAGCAGGAGGTCAGCTATACATCTTAGTTGTAGGATTGCCCAGTTAAAGCAGACTGGGGAGAGAGGCTGCAAAATAAAGGCAATTTTGTCTAGTGGTGTGACAGGGTAGAATAGGACCCTGTCCCATTTATTATGGAGAATGGGTTTAAATGCAAGGGTCCTTCCTTTTCTATCTCTTCTCTGTCTGATTGCACAACCAGATTTTCCTGTGAGACTTTGGACTTGATCAACCCGAACAGTCTCGTAATTCTTTGTCTCTCGCTGTCTCTCAGTTTTCTCTTCCTGTCTTTTCCCTCCCTTGCATATCTAGATCTACTAATATAAGAATATATGCAAATCAATGTATGGAATGAAACTGATAATGGGATCACTTTTGTTTAGAAAATATTTAGTATTACTGTTGAAATGTATATTAATTATATTTGGACATGACTTTAAAAAGCTAGAGATTACTTGAGTGCAAATGCTTGAGTCTTTTGCAAAAGCTGGATGGGCTTCAAGAAGCATAATGTGTTCCTGCCTTCATCCTGTCTAAAATATACAAGGACGGGATGTTTACAAAGGTGGGGGTTGAAAAGACTTATATAAAAAGCTAAGAAGAGGTACAATCAAAGAGATTACTAGAAATATTTTATTTTGCCTCTGTACATAGTTCTTATGAACAAGTCTATATATTTTTGTTTTATGTTAATGCTACTATAAATATAGTTTTGGTGAATTTTACAACTGCTCATGGGTTGTCCCTATGTTTCCTGACCTGTGCCTCGATAACAAGTGGTTAGGAAAGAGCTATGAATTCAGAGTCTCAGATCTGAATCCCAACACTGCCACTTATTGTGTGGCCCAAAGCAGCTCACTTAACATATTCTTTTAACCTTCATTTTTTGCTGCAGACCTTTCCTTGATCTTGAAAATCCCTCCTGCCAATTTAATTATTTGCTCAGCATCTCTGTAATCTATCTGCTGTTTGAATCTTGTACATCTCATGGGGGTAACATTTTTTCCCCTCCTTCTCCACAATTGTAAAACATGTTGGGATACAGTTTATATGAAATGCACTGTGTAAAACTAGATTTTATTCTATTCAGTGGTCTCTGCACTGCCAGTATCCTACTCATTGTTCAGTTAAGCACTTTGGAATATACTGTGAATGAAAGGTGCTATAAAACCAATCCTGTCCTTTTTATTTAGGGGTTGGGATAGGGAGGGTGACTATTGTTAAATGTATTTGGTGAGAAGGGAGGGAGACTGCCAGGAACACAGCTATGCTATGGACTGCACTTACCAAATGATCACAGCAGCTGCAAGTCTCAGCCCAAAACATTAGCACAAGCCAGTTCACTGTCAAATGCATGCAACCGCAATAACACTAATCATTACAGCGCAGAGAGTACTGCGCTAGTTCAAAACAGCGGGTGCAAAAAATATTGCTGAGAGCAAATAGCTAATAATTCATATATACATATTGTACATGCATTGGTGATTTTACCAATATTGCTTATTTTACCAATATTTTGGTTGCATTCTGGCATAGCTACTCCCATCTTAATTTTTCACTTTTTTCAGTTTAGTGTTACCCCCCACTTGCTGTCAATGCCCCCCATCCCCAGCTATCCGTTGTCAGTGGCAGACCAGCAGCATATTGCAAACAAAAAAATGGCTTCATTTACAGTGGTTTCCCTTTACATTATGGGAACACATCACCATCCCCACACCTGACTCACCCAAATTTTGCAGTTTGACTGTGTTTTCCGATGCTCATTTTCAGTGGCAGCCCAGCAGCATATAGCAAAAAAAAAAAAAAATGGCTTGATTGGCAGTAGTTTTCCTTTATGTTAAGAATGTAAGTAGGACTGTGTATTTGATACTGAGCTGATTTCAACATCTTTCTTGTCCTGTCCCTCTTTCCAGAAGGAAGTCTGACTGCTGTTTTAGTTAGTTTAAGTCAGTGGCAAAATAGTGGTAACTTATATATAATACCGTGGCTACTGCTCCTGTACCTTAGTATGTGCTAAAATAGGGATCATATGTAATACCATGGATGCTGCTCTTCTAACACAGAATGCGCTGAAATAGGAATGGTTGTATTGTGCATGCTCGTTTTGGACAAGCGCTGAAAAGGGAGCGCCGTAATGCTTTGCGCTAATTTAGTTTCGCGATTTTAACCAGATACCGCACAAGCCACGGTAAACAGAAATCTACAGGAAAGCAGCACTCAAGGAGTTTTAGTGCCACTGCTTTCATGTTGATTGAATAAAATAGTGGGATTATTGGCAGCTTACCCTGTGATACATTTTTTGATTTTTTCACCTTGAGTGCCACCTTTCTGGGGATTCAGGTACAGTATCCTATGGTAAATTGGGGGAGATCTTTGACATGGGTCTTTATACTCATAAATGGAATGGCTTGGTTACAGTTGGTGAGGGGAGAGTATTCTTAAAAAATAGTGTTTGGAAAAGGTACACTGGCTTGAGTCCAAACCTAAAACCAGAAATAAAACTGGAGTAATTTGGCAATACCAGCACCTCCATGGTTTTGCCCACCTCTACTCCAGACTAATTAGTTCTGTCAAAAAAAAAATTGACAAGTCTAAAGGAAATCATCTAGTCACTTAAGAAAAAACATATGCATGATCTCAGATTTGAGATGGACTTACAGTATACAAAAAATGTATCGTTTTGTACTTGGAGTTTTAAAAAACAAATGTTAACCCCTGAAGTCCATTGAGGGTTTCTTTTGACATAATAAACAATTGACAGCAAAATAAAGCAGATCTAATTTTGTTAATTGTGTAATACAAGGTTAATCACAGATTAGTCATACCTGAAGAATTTTGTTTTCCTGTTAGTAGGATGTTACTGTATGTTAATGAAGCCAGCATTTTTTACCTTAGAATGCTGAGGGGGAGGAAATAAGCAATAAGACATGACGGAGTAGTGGTTGTCATGGGTTAATGCACTCCCAGGTGCACAGGAGCATTGTTTCCATTTTACTTTTTTTTTTTTCATTTTTAAGCAATTGCTCTGAAACTAGACATAAAGTAACTAAACAGCAACTACATTTTTGAAGAAGCTTACGAAAACACTTGATCCAAGACCGTTTATTGTAAGCTGTTCAAAGTAAGTGCACAAGGGAGGCAAGGTGCGCATGCATGGGATGAGGGACACCTGGAAAATTATAGCTAGGTTTTCCGATGGGACAAAAGACTCCCCAGTTATTATATATAGAATATTAACATATAAAAGTAGAAAATGACAGCAGAAAAAGACCATTGGCCTATCCAGTCTGCCCATTAAACCCTAACAAACCCAGGACCTATTTTCCATACATGGCTCTAACCCACATTATCCACCCCAATGCTTCCACCCTACTGCTACCACCCTGAGGAAACACTAATAATACATGGGGAGGTGTGTAGTACAGTATAAGAATTTTATACACACCCAGGTGTGGGATGCTACATAAACCCTGAGGGTGAAGCTCTAAAGATTTATAAAAAAACATCCCATATCAAAGGTGTGTATAAAATTCAAGTTGTACACACCTCCCCATATTTTGTTTTATATAAAATAAACAATAAAATAAATAATAATAAATAAAACAAATAAATATAATTGCTGGGTAATGTTTTCTCACCTTGAAAACACTACCCAGCAATTATAGAAAACAGTATGGTCAGTGATTCTGGTAGTGCTAGTTCAGTAGGGCAGTCAGGCTGAAGCATAGGGTGTGCATGAGGGAGGCAGTGTGAGCATGCATGGAGCAAGCGGAAACCCGGTGTGTGTTCGCTGTTTTAACCAGACAGTAATAATGGTGCATTGTAACTGGGTTTCCCTATAGGAAAAACATTTCCCCATTTATTATTGTTGTATTATTATGTATTGTTATTTCATACAGCGGTGACAAAATACTTGTGCAAGGTCTTGATTAGTTTAGAGTTCCTTTTAAAATATTTTCGAAGGGCAGTGCATCTGCAGAAACAAAAGACAAACTTACTAATTTATGGTTTCAGTGGGAGTTCATGTAGCTGGGGATGAAGTGACTGATTATGAATCAGCTGATGGACCCTTACCTGCAGATCATTTGCAGTAGTACCCCAAGCAAATTTGCACTGAAATGTTCCTGTTATTGGCTCATTTTCAGGCAATGGTGGAAACCCATTTTTCTGTATCACGTTTTTGTAAAACAAGGCTGAAGATTTGGGAAGCCTCTTCTTGTCTTGGCTCAGAAAATCCACATAAAACAGCCCTCGTCGGATGCTGTATCCTCGATCCCATTCAAAGCCATCAATAAGAGACCAAGCTGTGTAGCCAATGACATTTACCTTGTCCTTTTTTATTGCTGGGGGGAAGGAGAAAAGATTGTAAAAGACTGGATCTGCACTTCTTCTGGAATACATTAATACTGAAGCAATTCTTCTTGGTCGAATGCAAGCTTATCCATAATATAACTTAAAGTAAGATGGCTGACATGATAAAGAGGTGACTATCTTATCAATTTACAGTCTGGTTTTAAAAGGATTTAGGTTTTCATTCTGATAAACTGTCCTCCCTGATTTTGCTAGCTTAGTTGTAGCTCTTCTTGCACTTTAGTACATTTCTATCACAATAGTTCTTTTCCATCTTTATAATATGTGGCTCCCACTTTAAAGATTATTTTAATAATTTCTTGTCAAAAAGCCAGCTTCAAAAGTTCAATCACACAACTGTTATTCAGTCCTAAGAATAAAACATTATATCATATCCCCTCCTCCCCCACACACACACCTTTAAGCAGTAGTCAATATGTAGTCTGCCTTAGTGACCGTCTTGCTAGCTTCTTTATGGAAATAATCAAAAATAGAAAGCGATGTCACTCAGGGGCAAGTTCTATGTTGTTAATTACAGCTTGCCCCTCAGTGACATCACTTTCTGTTTTAAGATTATTGCATAAACAATCTCAGATAGTAGAGTAAATAATAATAATACAGATTCTTGTGTCATTGGAGTCTGCCAAGAAACATTCGAAAACAAGCAGGGTGTACTAAACAAGTTTATTGTACTATTTACGCGAAGCATGTGACAGAGAAAATCACAAGGGAGATGGGTTTCTCGCCACTCTCCTGAAGAATGTACATAATCTCCAGAACTGCTAAAGATCTCAGGCTCTACAATATCTCATTCTCTCTGGGATCTCATTCTCTCTGCATGTGAAACTAGGTTACACAAGGCTAAATATTACAGATAACAGTATAGCAACAGAGATTACAGCATAGTTATGTATATGAGAAACATTATGTATTGGATAATGACTTAGGAGACACAATTACTAATGAGTATCATATGAGACAGAATATTGTTTATTATTGCTTATTGTATTCTAGGAATTAAAACCTTTGAGCCAAGGCTCTTTTATAAAGGTTTCACATCAAATTAAGTACAAGCAAAAAGGTTACAATGAGTGGCACAATAAAGTATGTTGTGGTAATAAAAAAGAAAACATAAACAGTCAAGTATCAAAGACATTTGTGCAAGGACAGATAATTACCAAATGAACACTTTTCATCAATAAGAAAACAAATGAGGAGGGGAATAAGACAGGTTAGGGAAGTGTGATAGATAGAGCAGGTGAGAGAAAAGGTGGGAGGAGAATATGCTTCCATTTGCATTATAGCTTGCACAAAGGAAATGCTGATGGGTTCAAACTACATGTGGCATTTCTTACTTTTGTATAATATAAGACATAACAAACGATTTCTCTCTAATGAGACAAAGGGAAGTGCTGACAGGGCTCTATTACATATGGCATATCTGCCTGAGTATAAAACACACACTACATATAATTATCTGAGAATATAAGTATACAATAATCACTGATGATCCCTCAGAGTCATCTTATCAGTGATTAGGTAGATTATATATGGAATATATGTAAAAGACAAATATAATGCATTATAGTGAGGTATAATAGTCATGCATGATCTAATCCTATGAAAGGGTGTAAACATTGGCATATATGAGCAGCAAAGCACATTCCTGGCATTCATGCTTATATGATGGATGCCTAAATCTATATATTAGTGCAAAATAGCAGTATCACAGTATAGTTGACCAGGAATACAGTGTGAGGTGTATGTGGGACAAAAGGGGGCATAACCCAGGAGCAACAAAGATTACATGAAATGGCTGCTGCCTTGTTTTGATTTACAGATGATTAAGGTATTCATATCTTAGGACTCCTGACACCTACAAGGAAGCCCAAATACCTTGTTTGAAAGATCTTTTCATATGCTTTCACAGTTTGAGTGACCCCTGCAGTGTTTACATCCCATTTAAACTATGCATGCCCCAGCATCCTTCGGATGCTTGTTCCTTTGCTGGTCCCAATGTTAGTGTCTGTCTTTTTATCTGCTGTTCCTTACCTTCTCACTCCTTTTGCTTATAGTGTTCTTGCCACTGTCATGGCTGCTTGTGATGGTGCTTTGCACATGGCCTGCTCAACCTACTCCTTAGGTCACATTCATTCTTGCTGCAGCTGCTCCCACTGGGTCCCAGCACTCCCTGTTCTGGCCCACTCTAGGGTGCTTTTCCTTCTGCCTCTGATGCAGCATTCCAGCCATGAATGTCCTTCAGGGATTGGCTGCAGTGTGCAGTGTGCATTAATACTTGGAGCATTCTTGATGCAGTCTTTATCTTGTCACTCTTCTCACAGGTCTGTTGCCTGCTTTCTCAACTCAAAGCTCGGTTCTGTGTGTGACTCCTCCTTAGCTGCTTCTCTTCCTGTTACTTACTAGCTGGATACACTCATGCCTCCCTAGCCAGCTCCAGGCAACCTTGATTGTTCCTTACCATGACACTCTCACTAGTAACCTACAGAGTTGTTTCCACTGACTTGTTCACTGGTTCAAACAAAATAAATAAGTCTTAAACTATAAAAAGACAAAAACAATGTTATTTGCTGGTCCAGAGATGGAGAGAAAAGCTCAACTCCTAACAATGCTCAACAAGAATGGTGTTACTCTAGATTCTAGAAGAAATCACCAATTTTAAATATCGAAGTGTCACTATAGATGATGCCCTTTCATTTGCACCTCACATGGACATCTTAATACAATCAATACAAAACTGAGAGAGTTATACAGGCGTAGGCACAACCTCACTCAAGAAGATAAATGTACTGCATAACCATGACCAGATCAATCATCCCCTTAATTGGCTTTGGAATCACAATATATGGTGCAGCCTCTGACACCGTCCTCAGCAGAATCAAACTAACCCTGAATAGGGCTTGTCGATTCATTCTTCGTGCAGAAAGGCTAACTCACACTTGCTCCTTCTATGCCCAGACCAAATGACTCACCCTGCAGGACAGCATCAAATTTCAAACATGCCTGCTTGGCAAGAAAGCACTTTTGGGCCTAGTACCTGCTGGAACACAGAACCTGTTTTGTCCACTCCCAACACATCACTCTACTAGGAATGTAACCAGAAATATGCTCATTGTTCCATATCACAAAACATCCCAAGCCTCACACTCTTTTGCCACTAGGGCACCAAAATGGCTAAATGAGCTAGCAGTAACATAGAAACATAGAAACATAGACTTTGATGGCAGATAAGGACCGCTAGACCCATCTAGTCTGCCCATTTCCCTACCTACAGGATAGGCCGCAGATCCTAGTTAGCCAAAAGCCTATATTTCCTGCCCCCCACAAGAATTGCCTTATGCCTGTCCCATGCATTCTTGAATTCTCCCACAGTTTTAGACCCCAAACTTCCTCAGAAGGCTGTTCCATGCATCCACTACCCTCTGTGAAATAATACTTCTCACATTGCCCCTGAACCACCCTCCTTCTATCTTTTAAATTGTGTCCCTTGTTCTGCAAGTCTCTTTTTCTGAAAGATGCTACCTTCTTGGACTTTGTTGATTCCCTTGAGGTACTTGTTTCTATCATGTCCCCCTCCCTTCTTTCCTCAAGGGTATATATATTAAGCTCCTTTAGTCTCTCCTCATACGGCTTCTCTGCAGACCCTGCACCATTTTAGTTGCCCTCCTCTGGACTGCCTCTATCCTGTCTATGTCCTTGGAGATGGGGTCTCCAGAACTGGACACAGTATTCCAGATGGGGTCTCACCAACTGTCTTTACAGAGGGATAACAACTTCCTGTTTTCTGCTGCTGATGTCTCCCTATACATCCCAGTATACCCCAGCCCTCCCTACTGCCTTCTCACATTGCTTCTAACCTTAAGGTCATCTGATATGATTACCCCAGGTCCCTTTCCTGTTTTGTTGTTGTTACTACCTCCCACCCATTGTGTATTCTTCACCTGGGTTCTTGTTTCCAAGTGCATTATTTTGCACTTTTTGCATTGAATCCTAGCTGCCATACTTCTGACCATTCCTCCAACCTTTCCAAGTCCCTTTTCATCCTTTCCACGCTCCTTGTGTATCAACCCTGTTGCAGATCTTTGTGTCATCTGCAAAAGGCATACTTTTCTTCCAGTCCTCTGCAATGCCACTGATGAAGACATTAAAAGGACTGGACCCAATACTGAACCCTGCGGTACCCCACTAGTAACCGCCCTTTCTTCAGAGTGGACTCCATTTACAATTACCTTCTGTGTCCTGTTGTCCAGCCAATGTTTTATCTAGGCTACCACCCTGGGACCCACTCCCAGGCTGGTTAATTTGACTAATAATCTTTTGTGTGGGACTGTGTCAAATGCCTTGCTAAAGTCTAGGTAGACCATGTCCACAGCCCCTCCCTGGTCTACTACTTTGGTCACCCAGTCAAAGAAATCTATTAGATTCGTCTGACATGACCGTCCCGCTGTGAACCCATGCTGCCTTGGATCCTGTGCTCCACTGACCTCTAGGTACTCAACTATTCTTTCCTTCAGAAGTGACTCCATCACTTTCCCTACCACAGAGGTCAGACTGACAGGTCTGTAGTTTCCTGCCTCTGTCTTGGTCCCACTTTGTGAAGGGAATCACATCCGCCTTCCTCCAGTCCTCGGGTACCACACATCCTCCCATGATTTATTAAAAAGAGTAGCCAGTGGTTTCACTAGTTCCTTCCTTAATTTTTTTAGAAATCTGGGGTGAATTCCATCAGGACCCATTGCTTTGTCACCTTCAGTTTTAGGAGTTCTTGCAGAACCCTTTCTTCTGTGGAAAGAACTGGGATCAATCCCCTATCAAGAGTTCTGTTACACTGGATTAGGTACTTCTCCTCCTTTTGTGGAATACTGAGCAGAAATATTGCTCAGTATTCCTGCTTTTTCACTGTCCCCTGCCCACCCACCGTTCATTCTATTCAGCCTCACTATCCCTCCCTTTGTCTTTCACCGCTGATGTACCTATAAAAGGTTTTATCCCCTTCTTAACTGAGTTGGCTATCTTTTCCTCAGTTTGGGCCTTTGCTATTCTGACTTCCCTCCTGCTTCTTTCTGCCTTAACTGGTACAGCTCTCTGTCCTGCTCCTTCTGTGTTTCTTATACTTCTGGAATGCTATCTTTTTCTTCCTGACTTTCACAGCAACCTCTCTTGAGAACCATAGTGGCTTTTTCTTTCATTTTGATTTATTTATTTGCTTCACACAAAGGCTTGTTGCCTCTGTGATGGCAGTTTTGATAATTCCCCATTGTTGCAGCACCCCTCCTTCTAGCCTGTTTGCTAGTGCTTTTCTGAGGCACTCTCCCATCTTGCCAAAGTCAGCCCTCCTAAAGTCCAGTACCCTCACTTTTGTATGGCTTGACTCTGTAGCTGAGTTTAACGTGAACCACACTGTTTGATGGTCACTTGTCCCCAGATGGCAACCCACTTCTAGATCTGAGATCCTCTCACTGCCCCGCTTGAGAGCACGAGGTCTAAGATTGCTCCTCACAAGTGGGTTCCAAACTAGCTGTCTCAATGCCTACCACCTGTAGGGCATCAAGAATAGCCCTGCTCTTGGATGGCTGCAGCAAATGTGCTCCAGTTAACATCTGGCATATTCAGGTCTCCCATCAACAGTATCTCCTTTCTCTGCCATTCTAAGAATGCCTTCCATCATATCCTTGTCCATTCCTTCCCCCTGACATAGGGGTCTGTACACAACCCCTGTGTGGATTGTGGTGCCCTTTCCAGTCTCCAAGGTGACCCACAGTGCCTCCTCTCCTCCCTGTTTACTCTTTTGTTCAGTTGCTTTTATCCCTTCCTTTACATAGAGAGCTACTCCTCCCCCTCTTCTCCCCTGCCTGTCTCTCCCATAGGTTATGTACCCTGGTATGTTAACATCTCAGTCATGGTTCTCTGTGTACCATGTTTCTGTGACTGCTATGATATCCAGGCATCCCTCTTTCATTAAGGCCACCAGCTCAGGGAGCTTGTTGCCCAGACTACAGGCATTGGTACTCATTACCCTCCATTTCCTGATGGCCTTACCCCCTTTTGCCCCATCCCTGTCCTTCTTGCCTTTGTCACTTTCTCCATTTACCCCTGTCCTTCTCCCTATCGACACCTCCATGTTGGTGTTTGCCACACTTACTACCGTGATTGTTTGGGGGGGCTAGGATTTTCCTGCTCCTTTCCAGTGCCTCCCCCCTTGGCTAGTAGCTGTGGAATTTAATTCCTATTTTACACGCTGTACCTTGGCACTACTGTCTGCACTCCCCCCTTCACAGCATACACTCCCCGCTCAAATCCATTCACCATCTGCCCCCTCCTTCACTTTCTGCCAAATCTCTCCTGTGAAGGTTTTAAAAGCCTTGATCTCCCTTAACCCTAACAAGGGCAGATGTCCCACCAGTTTGGATTCCAAGATGCTCTACTTAACTGCTCCTGCAATTGCTGACCCCCCGGCTGACTTACACAATCTCTCCTTTTCCCTAGCTTCAGTTCCCTTGGAATGGAAACACGCCACTGTCATCCCCCTCCCAAAGGGAAGTGACTCCTCTGTTCCTGGAAACTACTGCCTTATTTCCCTCCTCCCCATTCTGGCAAAGATTCAAGAGAAACTAGTTCTCTCACAACTCTTCTTATTTCTCAACTCCTCCTCCTTCTTCTCTCCCTACCAGTCTGGCTTCAGAAAGTCCTACTCCACAGTCACCTCACCCCTCTGGATCACTGACTCCATCTTGAATGCATGGACAAGGGCCACATCACCTCCACTATATTCATCGACCTGGACAAGGGATTCGACACTGTGTTGCATGCACTCCTGCTAGATAAGCTCTCCACTGCTGGGCTATCTGCCAAGGCCATCTATTGGTTCCATTCCTACCTGGGAGGCCAATCCCAATCCATCAGAATTGGTGGTTCCACCTCACCCTCCCTCCCAGTCACTACTGGAGTTCCCAAAGCTCAGTCCTCGACCCGTTACTATTTTCCATATTCCTAAATGATCTGCCCACCATCTAGCCACACACACATACATTCACATGTCTGTGGACGACATGGTCTTGTATGCTTCCAGCCCCTCAACTGTTGATGTAGTGACCAAGTTGCAGCTGAACTTCAACAAAGTCCAACTCTGGTTTCGTGTAAATCAGCTATTCCTCAATGCCAAGAAGATTGTCTCCATGACCTTCGGTATGAGGCAGAGAATCTCTAGGCTAAAATCCACCCCATTCTTCCACACCCTGGATGGGACTATTCTGGAGGCTTGCTCCTCCTTTAGATATCTCAGGGTCTGGCTGGACCAGCACCTCGATTTTTCTGTACACATCAATGCTATCCACAAAAAACTTCACCCTAAACTGGATGTTCTCTATCGCAATCATGGCTGCATCCCCCTGCCAGCTCATAGGGCTCTCATACAGAAAATGATTCTTCTCATCTTCAACTACAGGGATGTAGTTTACAGTGCCGCTCCCAAGTCTAACCTAGCCAGACTGGACCCCCTTTTCCACTCTTTCTGCCACTTTGCTACTGACAGCCCACCCTCCTTACACCACTGCAACCTCTATCAGTCCCTAAATCTGCCCTCACACCACGGCCGCTGGCAGACCCACTGCACCAAGCTCACAACAAAGTACTAGTCCCAGTCCTTGCCTCCATACCTCAAGGCTGTACTCATGACCTATACCCCTTCCACATACTCCCTGAGAAATGCTAACACCCATCTCCTGTTGGTCCCATGTATGTCCTTGTCGTCAGGGCAAGTAGTCTTTAGATACCACATACCCAAGCTATGGAACTCCCTCCCTGCAAGCACCTGGCTAACTACCCCCTCCCAGAACCCTGGTCACCTACTAATTGAGTACTTTTCCACAGCATGTGCATGTGGCTAGAAGTGTCCAAATTTGCTACCTCACTCCAGACACTCATCAGTTTACTATCACCTCTGACAATAATCCTGTGCCTGGATTGTCTTCATTGAATTTTCTTTCAAGTGTTGCAAAGAGTTTATTTATGTATGTAACTATTTAACACATTGCTTAGTTATGTCTCTGTATAGCCCTACTTAACATGTTAAAATGTCCTACTCTATGTATATACTCAGCTGTATTAGTTCTACTTGATGTATGTACTGCTGCTGTTTCTATGTCCTCCCTCCCCCAGGTATGCACCTGGAATTGAGCAGTACTCTGCTCAGTGTGCCTTCCTGGTAAAACTTTTAAATAAATAAATAAATCCTTACTGACTATTCCCAAAATGGTATAATTCAAGAAAACTTTAAAACAGTTACTCATGCCCAACACTAACTGCAATTGTCATTGATGCATCTCCACTTCTGAACAGGGCCCCTCCATGGCAACTGACAACACCCCTGAAGTTGCCATTCCCTTACACTTAACCTCTCACCCTCAACTTCTACCTTTGTCTAATTATGCCGTGTTGATGCCACATTATGTGAACTGCTCTGTATCTCATAGGTAACATGTTTATATTTTGTTGTAATGCATAAGCTCTGTTGTTTACAAAACAATTCTTGTAATGATGAGGAACCTTTGTAAATGAGCTACTCTGGCTCAAAGGTGTTGCATCTGATTATACACATAAATAAATAAATTCCTCCTGTTTTCTCACCTGCTACCTGTCCCTCTCCCCCATAATTCTGCCTTATGTGTCTCACTTCAGCCTAGTTGTCTTCCTCTGTCTCCCAGACTGGCTGCCACTGCTTGAGGGACTTGACCAGTTAAGCTGGTCATTTAGCAGACAATGACTTATATTTATTTATTTATTTAGTTTTTGTTGATGGGGTGAGTGCACTAGCCAGAAAATTACTATTTTCAGGCATGACCCGGGAGAGTATACAACACATCATCATACAACATACCAATAGTACAAGGCAAAACAAGTACAGTCAAAGATGAAAAAACCTAAGTTATATAAGCCAGAATAAGCAAATCATGACAAGAGACACTACATAAACATGACTAACTTAGCACATATAATCATTCAAAAGTCCAACAAACACAGTCAGTGATGAAAAAACATAAGTTACATAAGCAGGAGTAAGCAGATCATGACAAAGAGAAATTACATAAACATGACTAACCTAAGCAACATGAAACAGCAGTGTAAGACACATATGCAATTCAAGTAAGCAGTGATTAGGGAAAAAGAGAGAGAGACCAGGAATAGTATGTGAGAGCTAGAGGTAAGAAGCAATGTTATAACAGAGGAATCAAGTAGAAGATTGAAAATATGGAGGCCTAAGTGATGTATCAGAGAGGACTAAGGATATGGCCCACCTAGAGGTTTAGCAAGATAACAGTCTTGCTAAGGGGCTATTGGGTAGAGAAGAGAGAGGGAAGAAGGGGGAGGGAGAGAAATGGAGTGAAGAATAGTGGAAATGATTTAAGTAGTGGTAGTAGTAGTAGTAGTAGTGGAACAAGTAACGAAGAGAGATAGAAGAGAAACAAGGAGAGGTAACTAGAAAGATGGGAGGAGAAAAGCGCTATCAGGTAGGGTTAAAGCAAGAGCACATGTTGGCAAGCAATAGATAATGACAGAATTTCCTTTTGAAGCAGAGATGGGACTCCGATAGTCTAAAGCCACAAGGAAGGGAGTTCCAGAGTTGAGGGGCGACACACTGGAAGGCACTTTCTCCTTTAGATGTATGGCATCTAGCCACCTTCAACAGAAATTTATCTACAGATCACAGTCCATGATTGGAGGTAGCAGGAGCAAGCAAAGCTGCAAGGGATGAGGGAGTATTTTCTCTGACAACTGAATCAATAAGTGTTCCCAATGTGTATTGCCTACTGGCTAAGGGAGAGAGCCAATTAAAGTCACTGTATAGGTGGTAGTGATGCTTGAGCTGAGGTGATGAGGAGGCATAACAGCATATGTTGTTGTACATGATGTCCCACTTTTGCAGGGTTGTTTTGTGAGCAATGGAGAAAACAGGGGCACCCTAGGTAAGGGCAGGGAGTAATATCCCTCTGGCAATAGCTAGTTTAGCAGATGGTGTAAGTAGGTAGCTAGTTTTGTAGGCCACACCAGGTTTAGAGTTGACAGCTTTACAGGTAGTCTCAATATGGGAGCTAAAAGAAAGGGATTGGTTGAGAAGGACCCCCAGATATTTAAAGGACTCCACTGATTTGATCTGTGCTCCCCCAGGTCACTTACCATCAGTGGGACGGGGCAGCCCTTGAGCTTTGGAGCAGAGCTGAACAACATAACTTTTGTCTTATGTGTATTAAGCACAAGCTTATGTGTGCAAAGCCAGTTTTGGACATTTCTAAAATCAGCAGTCAGCGATGTGTTGATGCTGACTACATTTGAGGAGCTAGTATAAAAGACAAGGTCGTCCGCATAAAGAATAGGTGAGCAGTGTTGAAAGGCATCCGAAATGTTGTTTATATAAAGACAGAAGAGAAGGGGGCCTAATATGGAACCCTGAGGAACTCCAATGTTAGTGAAGGAGTAATTGGATAGGGAAGAGTTGAATTTCACAGCTTGTGTCCTGTTCAGAAGGTAGCTACTAAACCAGTTACAAACTGTGGATGAGAAATTTAGATTCTGAAGAGCGGTAAGAAGCAGGAGAAGGTCGACCAGGTCAAATGCCTTAGTAAGATCAATAAAAACAGCATCTGTTAGTTGTCCAGTATCCATGCAGGAAAGAGTATGAGATGTGAAGTTTAGAAGTGCGGTCAAGCTGCTTTTTGTATGTAATTAACTCCAGGTCGCCCCTGAAAAAGGGACCTCCGGAGCCCTGCCGGCTTACCCGGTTAACAAAATTTAATAAATAAATAAAGTACTGTGACCTTTTCTAAAGCCAAGTTGGGACTCAGAGAGAAGATTAAACTTAGTTTGGTAGTCAGTGAGTTGGAGAGCCACAAGTTTCTCAAGAATTTTACTCAGGACCTAAAGGATGGCAATGGACCTATAGTTGGCTATGTCCTTTGGGTCACCCTTTTTAAAGAGGGGCATGATGTGTGCTATCTTCCAAATGTCAGGTACCTCACCTTGTGTGAGAGAAAGTGTAAAGATTTTTGCCAATGGGGAGGCAATGAGGGGAGCAGCAAACTTCAGAAGTCGAGGTTCAATTGAGTCCGATCCAGAGCTAGCGTTCTCCAAAATGGCCATCAGGAGTTTTAAGACCTGCAGGCAGTTTATGGCCTTGAAATAGAAAGGTGCTCTATCAAGTGATATGGTCAGACCCCGAGTTTAGTAAGGGTGTTTGGTGAACAGAAGGGTGTTGGGATTTAGGTCCTGATTGTAAAAAGGAGGAAGTGAACTGTGATAGGTCTGAGAACAAGAGGCTAAAAGCATTTGCTATGGTCCTTCCATCATTGCAATTTGAGTCATTTAATGTCATATCACTAGGGTTAACTGATTTAGAGGAACCAAGAAAGTTCGTCACATGTGCCCAAAATTTCCTGGGGTCTCCAGCTGAGCTTATCAACAGGGCTTTACAGTATTTACTCTTTGCCAGTCTAACTTGTTTTTTACACAAGTTCCTTAGTGCTCTATAGGCAAGTAAATCAGATTGGAGACCTGAACATTTGAACAGCTTCCACTGTTTGTCTGTCGCACATGGCAGCAAGCAGGTCTTTATGTAGCCACCTAGAGTGCTTCCCACTAACACGTCTAGTCAATTGTGGGGTGTGCTTTCTCTGCACAGCCAGGAATTCATTAAGGAAGGTCTGCAGAGCAGTTTCAACATCACTTGAGGCATAAACAGTTGTCCAGTCAATGCAGGATACATCATACAGAAAGTCACCATGGTCCAGTTTAGCAAAGTCTGTAAAAGTTACAAATCAAGGTGGTGGAGGAGGGGTAGCAACTGTTGACCATATACAGAAGGTGTGAGAGTGATCAGTTAGGGCATCAGCTAGGATACCTGAGCCAGATATATGTTCAGTTTGGTTCATCAGTAACCAGTCAATGAGGGTAGAGGACTGAAGTCCCAGGGAGATTCTTGTAGGTTTGGTTATCAGTTGGTGGAGATTATAGCTGTGTAGAAGGGAGAGTAATAAGCTATTAAATGGACCCATCCAGTTAATGTTAAAATCTCTTACGAAGATCACCTCATATCTGTTGTAGATCTGTGAGGTATCATGAAGCATTTCCCTAAGGCCAGCTAGACCAACAGATGGTGGGTTGTAGACACAGATAATATGGAGCTTCTTGGCACCTAGAGCAAGAATGGTATGCAGAGATTCACAAGCAGCAGTGGTGGCTTTGCCTGGGATAAGCTCCATTGTAAGGTTACTTTTATGGAGTAGAGCAACACCACCCCCTTGTTTTGTGACTGCTCTGTCCTGATGAATCATGGAGTAGCCAGCTATGGAGCAGAAAGAGAGTCTGGTATCCCAGGTTTGAGCCAGGTTTCTGTGAGGCAGAGGATATCGGGATTATGAATTTTAACCCAGGCCTCCAGTTCAGAGATGTGACAGTTAAAACTTTGTATATTCATGTGGACGATTAGAAGCCCTCTGTTAGGTAACTTATGTAGGTCACTTGAGGAAAAGCAGGTTATGGGACCTGGATTCAACTCAATATCACCTGACAGAAGCAGAGCAAGGAGTGCAAGGAACCATAGCCTACCACAGCTGGGGGCTAAGAGCATAAGATGACCACATGTCAATTTTCTGAAAGCAAGGACAGCATAATAGGCACAGCCTTTGCAACAGAGGTGGCTGTTCAGTGGTGGTTCAGCTTGATGTAAAGAAATAAGGTTGGATAAATAAAAATCCAAGAGGTCAGAGCAGCTGGCACTCCCCATGCCAGTGCTAGGGATAGAGAGAGAGAAATTCCATTTAGGCAGAGTAGTAGGAAAGGGACAGAGAGCAACATAAACAAGTTGAGACCAGCCATGCTATGACCAAAGGTAGAAAATGCAGAGGGTTAGTAGAGCAAGTCTGGCAGTTTAGTAGAGAATGCAGCAGGCTCGTAGAGAAAATATGAACAGCTAGAAAACATAGACTATCCTAATGGTCCCAAAGATCCTTGTGGGTATGACTGTTTAAGTATAACAGAAATGAAAAGAGTGACAGCGTTTGTAAGAAAGAGTGAAACAAGTGAACAGTCCACAAGTTACAACAGTTAGGAAGTGAACACTATCCACAGGTTTGGCAGAGGATGTGGGTAATAAACTTAGAGGCTAGCAGATCAGCAGAGGTGATGCAAGACACACAGAGCATGAAGTACAGACTGATTTATTGCGAGTGTGCTCAGGGTGCCTCTACTGGCCCTGAAGTATTAGGAACCAATGGAAAATCGGACACTTAGCACATGTGATAGAGCGAGAGAGCTATAAAAGTACGAGCCCGACCAGGGTGGGTGAGGTGAGGGCGGGTGGGTGGGCTTACCTCAGTTCAAGTGGAAATGCACCTCCGATGCTCAGGCTTAATGTACCTGGGCAGAATTAGTTGACAAACACCCTTGCTGAAGCAAGGGAGGCAGAGTCCTTAATGGAGCTTTCCGTGCCATGTTTCAAACAGCAGAATCCTGGTCCTCAGTCTAGCCGTGGTTCGAGCCTGCCAACAGCTGTCTTGCAGTGGAGGTCCTAGCCCCAGTGGGCAATGGAGACCTGTCGGGACAACGAAGGGACAGAAGAATAAATTGCAGCATGGGAGGGAAGGAGGAAGGTACAACAAAAGAAATAGGTGGGTATTTAGGTAAGTGGGAGGGTGTGATCAAAAGAAGGAGACCTAGCTCCAATTTCAGTAGGGCAGAGAAGACAGAAAAAGAGAATCAGGAGACAGTATCACATTACTTTACTTGGGCTTAAACTTTAGGTAAAATAGGGCTGTAATTTCTAATGTTTGCCTTTCAGAGAGCTGTAATCACTGAGACTTGGCTGTAAAAAAGCTGTGTAGCCAGCAAAAGCGATTTAGTGGCAGTAATCCAATTCTTTAGCTGGAGCTTAAACTTTAGAAGACACAAAGGGGTATGATCTCCAACTTTTATCTTTCAGAGAGCTGTACTCACTGAAGTCGGGTTGTAAAAGAGCAGTAATCACTTTATAGTATTAGTAAAAGAGCTGTAATCACTGTACGTTTCACTTAGTATTATTCTGGCTAGACAGAAAACTTGGAATTGTGAGTAATGGCTTTAACTAAAATCAGTGCCTGGCTAGACTCTTTGCAGGGAGACAGAATACATTTTAAAGAAAGTAAAAAAGGTGCCAAAACACAGGCGTGCCTGATTCAAACAGTTTGTGGTGCAGAGAGCAATACAGGCACAGGCTGAGAGCCAGTCAAGTATGGCCCAGACAGCTGAAACCACCAATCAGGGTTCAGGCACCTCAGTTCAAGTGGAGATACACCTCCCGATGCTCAGGCTTAACGTACCTGAGCAGAATTAACTGACAAACACCCTTGCTGAAGCAAGGGAGGCAGAGTCCTTAATGGTGCTTATAGACCTTCCACAGGAGAGGATAAACCTTCACAACTTGCTGTACAAGTGATCCAGGGGCAGCAGAGCAGTTGTGTTTATACAGTTGTATATGATGTCTCCATATTTGATGGAAGGGAGCAGGAAGTGGGAGACCACTTGCTTTCTCACATGAGCACTGGAACAGCATTTGGACTTGTAGAAAAAGCTGAACTTGGGCTCTACAGTTGTTAAGATCTGATCAGTGTTACTAACAAATGCAAATGGTGCATTAAGGCAGATTCCTAGATATCTCTATATGTTGACTTGCTCAGAAGTATTGCCAACTGATGTTATGATTACAAGTGTATCAGCTGAACAAGTTAGAGAGTTTTGGGACCCAAAGGCAAAACACTTTGTTTTCATTACATTGAAGATCAGGCATCTGCTGATGAGCTGGGAGGAAGTTGTGTTGACATCAGACTGGAATACTAAATGAACCTCAGATATGATTGTTGCACTGAAGTAGAGTACGGTATCATCTGCACACGTATGTAGATGGCACATCCTGATGGAGGTCATTAACAAAAATGGAGAACAGCACAGGGCCAAGAATTGAGCCTTGAGGAACACCAGTATTTAAAACAGTAAGTTCTGAACTAATAGCTTCTATAGACACTCAGTGGGTTTGGTTACTGGGTTAGTTTTCAAACCATTTGATGGCTGGCTAAAACAAAAGGTCTTGAGCTTAAGCAAGAGTGCTGCATGATCCACCAAGTCAAAGGGCCTTGAAGAAGTCCAAGAAGACAGTCCCAGGGAAGAGATAATATCCATGGCTATTAGGAGATTGTTGGTGACTTTGAAGAATGCCCTTTCCTGAAGTCAGATTGCATAGAACAGAGCAAATACTGCAGGTTGAGATGCTCAGTGAGCTGTGAATGAATACTTTTTGGGAACCATGGAGAGGGCAGGAAGGACCAAAATGGGTCTGTATTCATTCAAATATTGTTTAGCCCCTCCTTTGTGGAAGGGACACACCTCTGGCACATTTCCCAACAGTAGGCATCTCACCAGAGGAAAGACAGAGAGAGATATTGAACAGCATGGTAACTGGGGAGCAAATATGTGCCAGAAGGTGTAGAAGCCATCAGGGAGAACCATAACCTTTTTCTAGTTTTAATAGACTTTGCCTTGTAGGGAACAGTTGTTTTCTAAAGTTGATTTTATTGTCTCAAAAAAACTGTGAAGAGAACATGCAGCTGGACTGCCATATTCAGTGCTGCATCAATGCATGCTCACACTCCTAACCCTGTGTTGTGGGTATTAATTTGTACCTGCATATAGGCTTTGTAGTGGAAGCAGAATTTTTGCTTACTTTGTTCTCCTCCCAACCCTGCCCCACAGGTATACACCTCTGGGACTACCTCATTGACAGATGCCGCAGAGTGTAAGGGAGGACACAACACAATGGACATGAAAAACCTATTAGGCTTCTCATCAGAATGGCCCATTTAGATAACAGGGTCCTTAGAGATGATAGGGCAGATGGAAACATGGATAACACACTGATCTCTGAATGACTGCTAAAAAAACAGAGCAAGTGGTTTAGTGAGGAGAAATGAAAAAACCTGAGCCAGCTTCAGTGTCAATAAATAATTTGAATTTGACAAGCCATTTAACAGGAAGCTTGTAACACTATGTTCCTAACATTGATGAAGGCGTGATGGCACAAAGAAGATAACTTTCACAATAGCCTAGCCCTTTTATTTCCCTCATTAGTCTCATAACCAGTAAAGCTATTCAGTGCACTCTGTATATCTGAAAACCCCCAGTGTGGAAATAACAATATTTTTTAAAATACTTGCACAAAGGCATAGTAAATATGTGTTTGATGTTACAGATACACAGATACGGGCCTATGGCCCACCCAGGCTGCCCATTTGAGCTTGTAAGTTCCCTTTACATTTTTCTAGAAGTCTAACCCTGACCTCCAGGATTCCCTTATGTCTATCCCATGCATTCTTAAATCCCATGATTGTTTCAGCCTCCACCACTTCCTCTCCTCTTTCACATTAATTCTAAGTGACACAGACTTAACCAGCCACTTTTACAAAACCTGTGTGATCCCCTTCCAAAACATTACTTTATAGCCCTGTTTACACTGCCAACTTTGCAGCACATCAACCCATGTGCACTAGTTGATGCACTATAAAGTCGGCAGTGTAAACACTGCTGGAGTGCCCTATGTGCCCATCGGATCATTTTTTTGATCCGACTCAATTGTGGGATCGGTAGTGGAGCGAGTGCATTAAATGGTAGCGTGAACGCTTTGCTGTGCTTGCTCCATTACAAAGGCCATTTTTTATCAAAACTGGGTAACTTCACAGGCCCTCCTTGGAGCAACCTGTGGCACTGTGAGGGCAGGCTGTGCGAACAGGACAGGAGCCAATGCATCGGGAAGGGAGCGACGCACATGAGACAATGCTGCTGCCGTGTAAACATGGCTTTTGTCTCATGTGCCTCCTTACCACCAACAGGTTGGCAACATTTTTAAAATGTAAGCACTTTCTAAGGATTATCCAAATCCTGAATTGGTCACAATTCAGAAAACAAAAACATAATATTTAAAAACCTCCAGTGGTTTGGTTTGACTTGGAGGGCAATTTGGGGGCTGGCAATAAAGCTTAGAGTTTAGAGTAATAAGCTGTGAATGAGCTTGGTGCATCCAGCAGACCCAGTTTTGATTCCCACAACTGTCACTTGCATACTGTGTGGCCATGAGCAAGTCACTTAACCTTCCAAGTGCTCCTGGGTCACCCCTGAAAACAGGTCTTGGGCCTAGTGGCCCTTACACGGTTACCAAAGAATTAAAACAAAAACAAAAATCCATGTTCTGGTTCATTTAGCTAGGGAGGGACTCTGATTTCTAATCCCCTTGTGGTTTCCAAGACCCTAACCCAAAGCAACTGAGACACACCCATTGGGCCAGCCCACAAAACACCTAAAAAACAGACATTCAAGAAGTCCAAATCCATTGCTCTTCTACATGGGGCAAGTGATCCTCTGTATTTTTGCTATCTACTTCCACTCCTTTCTCTGCTTTTTTTTTTAAACTTTATTAGAAGATTTTCACATAAACAGCAGAACATGGAATAACTCCCACTTTATAGAATAGTATGAAGAGCAGAAAACATAACTAGATAGTTCCCAAACAAGAATTCCCCCTACCACATACAGTACATGGAGAGTAAGTGAAAGGCCATTACATGTATGGCCCTCACCACTAATACTGTACTATAGTGTATAGCAGACCCTTATTGTGCATGGAAACCAGAGGTTCTAAAAATGTTGTTCTGCTGCAGTTCAAAAGGTCATGGAATGTGATTGTACCCTACTGCAGCAGAACAGCATTTTGAAAACCTTTAGAGGTTCCACACGCTCAATCGCTTACCTTTACTAGGCAGAAACGGCAGGCTCCACATTCTCGGTTGCAGTAGTAGAAGCACTCACATCACAGCCTCAAAACACACAGGATCAACCAGATATTTTGAAATGCAGGATCAACCAGATATTTTGAGTTAAAAAAAAGAAGACGAGCGATCCCCAAATTAACTCCATCTAGCTTAGCGAGAACTACAACCGCCATTTTATTTTTCTTGGGAATCCCTCCCACACCGGGATGACAGCCAATAGAAGGCTGCTCATTAAACAAGGAACTGTTTCCTAGCAACCACGCACAACACCTAGCAAGCAGCCCTAACTTTAAGAGCATGATGGAACAGCAAACTTTTTTTTCTGTATTTTAAAAATTAAAACCCTAACTGAAAATGGAGACTATACACTATAAAAAATAGCGCATGGGCAACCTCATGCGCAGCCAGCCTGTTGTGCCACCTCGCGGTTCTGATTACCTTGGACCTCTCGAGCTTCGCTTTCAAGGTCTGAGGTAATCAGAACCCATCTGTGGCACAATAGGCTGGTTGCGCATGGTTGCCCATGCACTATTCTCTATGTATTATCAATACATACTGTAGACTACCTTGTCATTCTCTGCTCTTATAACTTAGTGCTGGTGGATTGGAGAAGGAGCAGAAGCAATGCAAAGGTCTTAGCAAGCTCAAACATGGCTAATACACAAAGATTGTATCATATTTCCAATACATTTTTCTTGTGTTTTGCAGGAGGGATCCTGGTGTATGTCCAAAATCAAAATCAAACAGTTATAGTATCAGTGCTCCCCCCAAAAACTGATAGAAAGTCTACAATTCATTTAGGTAAACTCAGTTATCTTACTTTCTGTCTTCATTTCATATTTTTAACATCTTAAAGGGGTTCTTAGTCTCATCATTTGGTCGACTCATGAATAGCCTGACCATTGAGCATTTTCACAAGTGACCAGAATGTATTATACATAAGACAATTTACATGAACAATAACTTAATAATAAAATAAATACAACACATATTACATTTGATCATTATATTGGTAAGACAACAGTGATTTATACATACCCTTTATTCTGTGGGAACCACTTTTTGACTTCATATTTTATATAATGTGTTCTGGCCTGTAAGAGGCTCACAAGTGGCCAGTGTGGAGCTTACTAATTAGGAGAAGGTCATGCCTCTCCTGTTCTAAATGCAATGTAGAGGGCTTAGCAAGTGCAACCCTGGCTAATACACAAATATTTTATCACACTTCCTATACATTTTTCTTAAATTTTGCAGGGAGATTACAGGAGTGTGGCCAAAATCAGAATCAAAATGTTATAGTAAGTGCTCCCCCCAAGCTTCTTGAAAGTCATTGTTTCACTGTCTCTCATTTTTAATGTACAGAAGATTTTGACTTTCTTTGCCTTCAATTTTTAATATGCAGTGCTGAGGCAACACCGAATGGGTCTCAACAGATGGGCTGGGGGTAGGTATGGGAGATGCAAGCAGGGCATACTATTGGACTTATTTGTCCAAGGATTATAGAAAATGGAGCCCTCGCCATGGAGGTGGTGCTGGAGCCCCTTGTGGGGGATCAGAGGCTGTGTATGAGACTCAGTAGCTGTGTGGGGGGAGAAAGGGTATGTCTAAACCCTGATAAGGGCCTGTTGAGCTTGGAATCCTCAAATGATGGGGGAAGTACTGGATGCATGCCTACAGTACAAGCTAAGGCTGGATAAACTTTTGAAAAAGGCTGACTCTATCATAACTAATTTTGGTGACTTGTAGATACAAGGAATACGGTGTGCATATATTCAAAATACAATTTAGAGGTCAGAAAAAATTAGATGCCCTATGCTGGGCATCTGAACAATCAGTGCTAGCCTGCACCAAAAACCATCCCACCCATCAGAGAGTGGTTCTTCTGTTCCTCTGCAGCCTGTGGGATCGTGGTCTTCAGGCACGTGAGTACTGACGTAGACAGCCAGACCTTCAAAGACAATTCAAGTTTAAAGTTTCTCTTTGGATTATAATTTCCATTACTGGGTTACTAGATTTTTCTTTTTCCTTTTGGATTACAAGTTGGGGTTTAATGATAGCTAGCAAATGTCTGTCTTGTGTGGTTTATTGTTGCAAGCTTGCAGTTAATATTTTAAGTGCACCAATGCAGGATCCAGGACAGCACATCATCAGCCCTGAAACTGCTAGCTTAGCCTCGGTACAATTACCTGTTTAAAACTGCAGTAAATAAGTATTCTTGAAAGTGAATCTCTTAGTTGGGATTGGTAACACTGTAAGACTAAATTACAGTGGGTAGCAGGCTTAACACTACAGTTAGCTGAAGGGATCCCGTTGTAGTGTGGGGGTCAGTCTGTCTCCCATCAGAGAGTGAACGGCTATAAATCAAGACACAATAACTGCTTGTTACGTTTTCTTTTCCTTTTGCACATTATTGCAGTTAATAAAGTCTTGTTATTTTCAGAATTTTGCATGTTAGGACATTATTAGTGACCATATTATTTGTTAGTTTTCTTTCTGAATTTACATATTACAATTGGTTGGCCTCAGGGTGGTGTTCCAAACCTGTGGGAAGAAGAGTTGATACTGAATGATATAGGGCAGTGTTGCACACTTGACCTGGCCCACTTATTTTTCTTTGGGTGGAGGCACCGCACTTCTTTCTACTTTTACTTCAAACAAAACTCCCCAGTCTAAGGAGTCTAATGAGCCTAGGCACCTCAATCTTGTTTGTAGACCCCCACAGGAGCAAGGCCTGGGGTAGTAACCATAACTAACATCCAAACATCTGCACAGCAACCTAGTTACTCTGGTATAAATTTTGTTATTGTTCCAGATTTACTGACCTTTTTCTAAATTCAGTGAGCATTTTTGACTCAGACTGATTTTAGAACTTTATGCTGTCTTTTATGCCTTTGTTAAATTCTTACATTGTTCTTACATTGCATCCATGCTCTACTACAGAACTCTGTGGTTAAAAGGGATATAAACTACATAAAAGCATTCTAAAATGGTCCTTACCACCAAATTGCTACTCAGAAACACAGTCTGAATTTACCAAAAGGCAAGTAAAGATAGAACGATAACAGTATTTGTGCCAAAATTAAAAAAAAACTGCTTCAACAGGAAAATTGTACTTCCATTTAGCTATTTTTATTTATTTGTAATTTCTGACCAGGAAAGTCACACTCTGCTATTATAGCTTGTTTCCAGGTGCATTGGGGAGAGGGGAAGGGTTTTCTGGACCTGTTTTATTGTTAGGAGGAATGCTGGCCTTGACACCAGGGAAACTCTCCTACTCTTGCAGTAGGGGCAACACTGGCCATGTAGCCAAGATGACAGATCAAGTGAATGATGGAGTAGCAGCTCCAGGTATGGGGAAGTTTGGCTCCTTCCCCATTACCTCTTCCATTGAGGCTTTACCTGAAAAGACGATGCCTGGATCATCAATCCTTCAAGATTTGAAACTATCAACACAGTCTACTATGGCGGTAACTCCACAGTCAGAGGTAATGCAGCATGATGAAAGTACCCTTCTCCAAGTGGAGGAATGTTTATAATTTGTGCTACAGCAGAAAAAGAAGCATTTGTTGTCTTTGATAGTAGAGGAGGAAACCTCTTACCTCCGCAAGAAAGAAAAGCTTTTTGTGGCTCATCTGAAGCGTGATTCCCTGCAAGTTGGGCCCACCTTGTCCACCAGGAATTTGCAACCTGCCAAAAGTTATGATGCAGGAACATCAGAGACACTTTTGCAGCCTTTGTGCATTCTGGGACAAGACACTTCGGCCATTTCTTGACTTGCTACTATTGAGTCTGATTCTGTCCCAACCAATACTGTGTTTGCTTCCTCTGGCACCTTTGCTCTGGTGCCTGCTACAACTACTTCTTCCTGCATTGTGCAGCCTTCAGAGATGTTTTCCACATCAGATTCTTTTTCTTTTCTTTTTTGTAATTACATTTTTATTAATTTTCCAACAAAATGCAACAATTATTATCAACAGTGATACTTAAATATTACAGGTTAATATAAAATTATGTTTCAACTTCTTGCAAGCTTGTCAAAAATATACAGAGAGAGTTTATCAGAAAAAATAAAAAGTACTCTACAGTATAAGTGGATCAGCAAAAATCCCACTCCTAGTCTGCTGTAAGTTAACTATAGCATGCAAGGATCTCTAATATATCCACCCCCTCTATTCCAGGCAAATAATTAAAAAAGGGAGCCATCTGCTCTTAAATTTTTCCATCTGCAGCTTGAGAGAGGCAGTAATTTTTTCTAAACATAAAATATTGAGACTGTTTTAAGCCAACGATTCTGTGTCGGTAATGTATTAGATAGCCAGAACTGTGTGATTGTTTTCAGCATTGCCCCAATTAAAATATAAAATAGAGATAAGGATGTCTTTCTTCTTATTCCAGGAGGGGGTAGCCCCAAGATCCAAATCTGGAAAAGAGGGGGGATATCAGTTCCAAAGATTTTTTGAAATTCTCTTGCCAAGTCCTGCCAGAATGGTCTTACTTTTGGGCAGTTCCAAGTGTGTCAGTCCCCATGCTTCCACGTCCCCTCCAACATACACTAGATCTTGTCCAACCAAAGTGCTTGGTCCTTTCTGGAATATAAAAATATCAAACAGCCACTTACTACCGAAATTCCCTCCATCTTGGGGAGGAAGAGGTGAGGTGAATCCCTTTCCAGATCTTATCCCATTCTGCATCTATTAAAGTTATTTCTGCTTCATGTCCATTTCTATTTAAATGAAAATAGTGGCTCCCCTTCACACCTTTGGAGAAGCTTTTATATTTGTGAGATCACCCCCTTTACTTTTGTTTGGGTCACTAAGGTTTGAAGCAAGGACCGAATATGATTTTCCTTCCCCAAAAAATCCTGTTTCTTTAAGGCCTCTACCACATAATGCTGTATTTGAAAATATCTGAACTGGTCCCTGAAGGGTAACCCAAATTCATCTCTGAGCTGCATAAATGATTTAACAATCCCCCCTTCAAATAGTTGATTTATTTGTTTCAAGCCCTTCAATGCCCAGTTCTAGAATTTTCTCTCTCAATAATCATTAATGGAGCTAAAACATGTTGAGATGGGGGTGTTTATACCAATTCCAGTCCACATTTTATAAAACCTACATACCACCCTCCATGTTCTTACTGTAAGCCCTACCCAGGGGCTAGTGATCTTTAGGTTTCTCAGATATGCATCATCAATCCATGCTATGTCTGAGAACTGCAATGAATCAAGGGCTGCTGATTCAATGTTTACCCAACTAGGGGTCTGGCATATGGCTGCCACTAAGGATCCTATTTGTGCTGCCCAATAGTATGACTTCAAATATGGCATTGCCATTCCTCCCTTTTCCTTGAGGGTTAGCATCACTTTCTCTTTAATTCTTGACTCCCCCCCTCAGATAAAAGTAAACAATTCTGTAATGATCACCAAAACGTCCCTGACAGGGGAACTGGTATTGTCAAAAATAAATAAAGGAACCAGGGTAAGATGTTCATATGAACTACATCTACTCTACCTCCTACTGAAAGTGGGAGAACCTTCCACTGACAACAGTCCTCTTGAACCTTTCCCAATAACTTATTAATATTAGTTTTAACCAATTTGGATAAATCTGGGGGGATCCAGACTCCTAAATATCGAAATCCCTCTTTTACTCTCTGGAATCTACTTGCTGACAAATGAATACTCCCTTTGGAGTGTCCCAGTAACATAACTTCCATCTTACTCTCATTGATTTTGAATCCTGACAAATTAGCATATGTTTCTAGTAGTCCTTTAACTAAAGGAATGTTATGAGGGGGGTCAGATAGTATAATAGTGTATCATCTTCATACTGAGAAACTTTAAGAACTTCCCCTTCAATCTTAATGCCCAAAAGTTCCTGTGTTTGCCTAATTAGGGCTGCCATGGGTTCTGCACATAAAGCATATAACAGCGGGGAAAGGGGGCACCCTTGCCTGGTGCCCCTCTCTACTTGTATTCATGATGAAGGAAACCCATTAACTTTAACCTTTGCCTGCAGAGATTTATAAATATTTTCTATCCACTTATGGAACGTAGAACCAAAATTGAACCAAGAAAGGGTTCCCAGGAGAAATATCCAATCCAGGTGGTCAAACGTGTTTTCGGCATCAATTGAAACCTTCACTCCCTGTTCCCTTGCCGCCAGGCCTGTAATACTGAAATAGCATTTAACAATTTCCTAATATTATCCTGAACATGTCTCCCTGGGGTAAACCCTGTTTGATCCTTGTGTATGAGGAACGATATAACCTTTTGGAGTCTTAAACTGAGGGTTTTAGTAAAAATCTTAAAATCATAGCTAAGTAAAGATATGGGGTGGTAATTTACACATTTAGTTAAGTCTTTACCGGGTTTCAGTAATACTGTGAGTACCGCTTCATTCCAAGAATCAGGCAGAGCCCCAGATTCATGGTCCACATTGCATATTTTCATAAGTATTGGAGCTAACTGATCAGCGAAAATTTTATAGAATTCTGGGATAAATCCATCTGGCCCTGGGGATTTGCCCATCCTCAAAAATCATTTTGCAACCCTTATCTCAGACTCAGAGAGAGGAGAGTCAAGATGCTTTCTCTGGGCCTGGGACAAGGTGGGCAGTTGAATCTTATCTAAAAATGGGTAACTTTATCTTTGTGGTCAGGCTTCCTCTTCCACTGGTAGAGTCATGAATAATAGTTATGAAAGTCTTGCATTATTTGTCTAGGGTCTGTATGGTTTTCCTGTAACGGGGTGCTGGAAACAATAGGGGCATATGTCTGTCTGCTTCTTGCTTCTGTAGTTTCATTGCTAACAATTGACTTGCCCTTGCCCCTCCCTTGTAATATCACTGATTGGTAAAGAGCAGCTGGTTTTCTACAGCCAGTAAGGCCATCTTGCTTAGTTTCTCCCTCACTTGCTTGACTTGGGTTAGGACTGCTTGTGCCCTTGTCCTTTTATGTATGGCCTCTAGTCTCCAGAGCTTACTTTCTAACTGATTAAGTTGCTTTTGATACCCTTTATTTTTGGTGGAAGCATAGGAAATTAAATGTCCACACAGTACCGCCTTTATACCATCTCAAATATACTTTAAGACTGTTCACTTCCCTTCATTCTGAGCAAAATATTGTTTAATAGCCTCCTTGGTCACAGACACAAATGTAGGGTCCTTAAATAACCCAGCATTCAATCTCCACAGCCTGTCTTCTTTCATTGGGTCTAGTTCTACTTTTCCTATATCAAAGCATGATCTGATATGGAGATTGGATAAATGCGGAGGTCTTAAATGTGTACACCTTACTTCATTGGGTGAAAAAGCAGTCCAGGCAAGCATATGAATTAGTTGCAGGGGAATAGAATGTGAAAGTTTTGGATGTTGGATTATTTAGTCTCCAAGGGTCTACCAATCCACCGTCTTCTATATATGAATGAAGAACTTTAGACAGTGCTTTACCCCTTACCTAAAACTGGAGACCTGTCTATGTCTGGGTGCTCCACACAATTCCAGTCTCCTGCACACAACACTTGCCCTTCTGGTAGCAATGTTAAAAAAGAGAAAAGGAGTTTAAAAAAATCTCTTGAGGGAGGTGTTGGTACATAGCCTGTTATCAGGTGCATAGTTGTCCTAAATATACCCTGGTTATCCCTACATATCGGCCCTCCTGAACAGCGTGGGCTTATTTCACATGAAAAGGGAGGCCCCTACAAATCAGCACTACTACCCCAGCTCTATTATTAGATGGGTGAACTGCAGAATAGACCAACCCCACCCAAGATCTGTGCAGTTTATTGTGTTCACTCTCTGAGGTCCTAGTCCCCTGCAAGAAACCCACATCACATCCCAGTCTGTTCAGTTCCTGTATAATCCTTACACATTTCACCACATTATTGATACCTTTGACATTTAGAGATCCTACTGTGAGTGTTCCCATAATCCAATGTTGTCCAAATCCAAACCATATCTAATTTACTCTCTGGTTTGTAATGTACAAAAACCCTTAAGAGGCAAACTTTAATCTCTAATGCCCCAGTTCCGTTTAACAAAACCATCCCTCCCTCCCCCTCATACCCCACTTTGAACTATCCAGAAATCCAAACAAACCACAACAATTAAAATAAAACATTGAATCCCAACCATAAACAAAATCACTTTTTATCCCCACACCCTAAGTGGGAGCTTCTCAAGCCCCCAGGAGGTGACCACCCTCCCCACATGGGGTGGACAATGGTAGTGGGTTCCTGCGCCCTTCGGCAACAGGTCCACACTGTCACCATTCACCATAAACTCATCCTTCTGGTGTCTTGTCCCATCCTATGCATGACTCACCAATCCTGTAATCCTGTTGCTTTCACATTTACTTCTCCTGATAGGCTAAAATCTGATAACCATGAACCCCATCCCCCTGAGGGCTTCGTATCTAACAGCCCCCCTTCCTCAGTCTAGCTGCTAGATTACCTATAGAAAAGAACCTCAGTGTTCTGCTACTGTGAATGAAATAAAAAGAATAAAAGGGGGTACACATTGTAAATAACTTAAATAGCATCAAAAGTTATCGAAATGTCCCCTTAGCCAAGTATTGAAAGGCAAAATCTTCTTATAAAGAAAAAAACCCTTTACCCTGAGAAATACAATATGGTCAAAGTCCAATCTATTGTCTCTTCCTCATTGTGACCAAAATCCCATGCCATTTAGCTCCGAAGGCATAGCTTGACCTTTGTTTCTCATGTATATCAACATTAACCTGCTGTCACAGCCCATAGAATGTAAAAGGAGACATGTAAAAGTTCCCTCCCCCCTTAATCTCAACTACAAGTATCCCTTTAACAAATCTTAGTGGCGGTTCCACTATTCTCTCTCCTTCTTTAAATACAAAGTCCTCTTATTTCCTCTTCCCCCTCTGTTCCTTCACATGACTTGCCTCAGCAATCAGTTTGCTTCACGCTCCTTCGACACCAGGCCATCCCACCCTACCCCCCTCCCAACTCTTAGTCCCGTAAATTCCCTAACAGTCACTACTAATACAAGCTGCCTGGCCATGCCTTCTTGCACCTCACAATTACTGTAGCACCTCTTCACTGCTCTGCCTCCCCTCATCCACTCCAATCTGCCTCTGCCTTACCATCCTTCTTCCCCCAGCTACATCTCCACCACAGTACCCTCTCTTGTACCTTCCTTCATTACCCCGCTGCCAGCTATCCCATCCCTCTGAACTATTGACAAGGCCCTTTGTGGCTGCATACTTTCCCTTTCCCTTTCCCACCTATATTCTCTCACCACTGCTTGTTATATAATTCCTGATTCAGTACCTAATTCCCCTGAATCCAGTGTCAGTCTTTATCCCATATAAAGTGTATATTCTTGCTATTTTAATTTGTACCTATGTTTTTGAGTCATTTTGTTAGTTTCTGAATCCAAGCTTCATCGTTCATTGTGTTGTATCTCTGCTTTCTCCTATTGTACTTTGTTTTGCAAACTCTGACGTGGAACCTTTGTAAAACAGCTTGCATCCAAAGGTCTTTTCTGAATCATTAAATAAATAACATTTTTGAAAACCAGCTCCTGTTCCTTTTAAGATCTTCTGAAGCACCGCTGTCTAGAATTAGTCTTCTTCTTTCCAAATGGTCCTCCCCTAGAAAAGAAAAAAGGGGGAGAGAAAAAAAAAGAGAAATGGGGGGAGGAATAAATCGAGGTATGCAACAGGTCTTTAACTCCTGCAATATTTTGGCACCAATATATCTAATTAGTGCCACTGCACAAAAAGAATGTCCAGCTCTTCTGTCTGAGCATATAGGGGTTTAGAATAACAGTCTTCATGTTTCCCCTCTCTACCTTACTGAATCTTCTCCTCGAGCAGGCTCCTCCCGTCGCAAAGATTGTAGAAGTTCTTTGACTTCTGTTAGGACCTGTTACAATCTCCACTTTTTCCCAGCAGGGGAAATCTTGGACCAAACATCCTTTTGAAGCCCTCTCTTCTCTCTATTTTCGGAGTAGTCCATTTGTTCTTCTGTTGAAATAACATTGCCCACAGTCAGCTCATGAGCTACCACTTACATGTCCTCTTATACCTTCGGGCCCTCTGGGAAATGGATTCTTAACCTCACAGGGTACAGAGCAGAAAACATAAGCTTGTTATGTCTTAAAAATAGGAACAAGGGAGAGAAAGCTTGTCAACGAGCAGCCAGCTCAGGGGAAAAAATCATGGTGTAAGTGTAGCTTATTTCTATTATATAAAATAACACCTTTACGCCAGGTTCTGGACAGAATAGTCTGCTTCACATGATAGTTATAGTCTGAAGACTATAGATCAAGGTCTGTGAGTAGAATTGGCTGGGGGGGAATTGATCTATGGGCCCTTTCAACAGGCAGCAGGCCCAAGTCTTCAATATCTAATATTGCTGGCAAAAAGCTCGGCAAAAAGTCTATCATATCCCCTCAACCTTCCTCCCTTTCAGGCAGCCCATATAATCTTATGTTATTTCTTCTAGACCTATTTTCTAGATCTTCACATTTCTCCTGAATTTTATTGTCCAAAACAGTAATGGACCCCTTTAATTCCTCTTGCATACCTCTTCTTTCCATTCTGAAAGCCCTAAGTTCCTCGATAATGGTAGCATTACTAAATGTCTCTTTTGCTGTTGGATTCATCAACGGGGCTGAATCAGCACTCAGAGAGGTCACCATCAGAGTTAAGGGGAATTACAAGGCTGGATTCTTCTTCTTACTACTGGACGAGGTACGTTCCCCTTGCTTACAAATTTTAACCATACAGGTTTTTTCTCCTCCCTATTATACTTCTGGTTGGCAATTTCTCTGTTTTGAAACAACAGAAGGTTATATTTGTAAGATGCATCACAGAGCTCTGAAGCTAACCTGCCATTCCTAACGGCAGTACAAGAAGTCCAGATCCCTATTGTTTTCCACATCAGTTTCATCTGCTCCTAGAAATCTCATGGACTCTGTATCAGGTTCAACCTCGAAATCCAACACAGCAACACATTCTCCAGTGGATGGAAGTTTGATGCCAAAGTCCTGTGCTTTAGAAAAATCCATTGGGACTGCAGAGGGGCAGGAGTAATGCCACCTCATCAGGCTACCCACCAAAAGACTGGTCATCTTTTACAGAGTTACATGAGGCTGGCTGGACAAGAGATGACATAGGACAGTGGCACCCACATGTTCCACAGGAACCCCAGCCTTCCACCTCCTTTGTAGATATACTGTACAGTTTACTACATCTTTTGATTATGATACTGCCTTTGACACACCAACCAATGCAGCTGCTACTATGCATACTGATATTTCCCAACAACTGGATGTATGCGTTCTTAGCCCCCCTCAACTGACACTCATACACTTCCAGAAACTGCAACTCTTTATTGCAAAGCACTGTATTATCTTTCCCTTACTACTAATGATAATAAGTCTGCAGGGCTTGAGTGACTTTCTCAGTTTGACATTGACTTTCCCCTTGACCCAGAATCATAGGACAAACGACTCAATGTTAACTTCAGTGAGCCCGTTATAGAGCAAATGGATGTAGTGGCCTTGCTTGTCCTAAAAGTACCATGACTTGGGATGGAAACTCTGCCTCTTGGGTTGACAGAATAGAAAGGGCAGAAGCAGCAGCAGTCCCTCCACTTCAGCCTTCCACTACCTGAACAGCTCAGCAGGACTATGCCCCAAAATGGACTAATTTCAGGAAAACTGATGTTTTCTCGAATGCTCCTGCTCCTGCACAACAGAGGAATTCTGTTTGTTTGTTATATAAATGTGACTTTAACCTACCTCCAGACAGGTCTTATGTTGGGAAGACCCTTCTCAAAGATTCTCTACATTACGTCTCCAATGAAATTTATGCCCTCATACATACTCCTAGTGATGGATTTTTTTTATATAACTTGCAAGACTACTGTCAATTTAGATAATTTTTGGGCACAATATAACACCTTATAACACACCCCACTATGGCTGCCCTTCCAGATTATACTGCTGATCTAACCTCCACTATGCACAGTTACAGTTCTCTTCAAAAATGAGGGGGTAAATATATATGATGTTAAGTATTGGCTTGTACAATGCTATGACTTCATGGGGGAACCTGAACCAATTATGAACTCAGAACAGATCTGTACAGGCAATTAGAGATTCTGAGACATTTTCAAATTAAGCTGGGAGCTGTGAAGATTTCTTGCAGAATACAATATTTTACTCAGGAATTCAGTGAAACCACACAGTCTGAAGGTCGCTTCCTGCCAGTGGTGCTTCTGCCTTCCCTTTCTGGACAGGCATGCCATTAGTCAGAATCAGGTCAAGTATATCCCTATCCTTGGTGGATTCCAGGACAGACTGTGTCAGAAACCTACTCTTGAATGCTTCAGTAGCACCTGAGTTCTGGTACAGATGGTCGCAGGGACCTTCAAATCCACTCCAGGTAGAATCTCGCTCTCTCATTTTGTGGAGTAAAGTGGAGAAGCAGGGAGAACTTTGCTAGCTGTTTTATTTTAACAGGTATGCCACCGTTGCCTGTGTTTGTTGGTCTCCTTACCAGTCAGTCTTAAATTCTGCCTCGTGTTGGTCGGAGTTTCTCCTGGTGCTTTTGTCTTTTTCCCTGTGGAGGAGAAAAGAGGCAGAAGAGTGTGAAGTGCGGGGTGGAGGTGTCCGCTAATTGGTGGCAGCCGGGAGGGTTTCCCGAGGTGGGCCCCCCCAGCAGGGAGTTCAGACAACAGCCAGTCGGAACGGCTTTGTACCAAAATAAAAAAAGCTTTGATCTTATTTACAAAACTGAGTATTCTTTCCCCATATTGATACTTGTGCTTTTGTGCTCTTGTTGTGCAGAACTAATTGCTCTAAAAACTTTTTAGGGACTTTTTAGGGACGCAGATTTTTATAGTTTTAACATTTTCGTATGTCCTCTCTATGTTTTTTTTTTTTTTATCTATCTTATATTATATCCTGTGCTTTGTGGTCTGTGATTTGTGAACTGTGTTTCATGTTTTAGTGTTTTTTGAGACACTTAAAAATGATTATTTAAGTATTTTTATAAAAGTAAAAAAGTTTATTTTATTTTCGCACCAAAGTCACTTTTTAGTCACGTGAGCTAGGTATTTATACGCATGTGTGGCATTTTATCTCAGATTCCGTTTGTGACTAAAGATCAAAGATGTATCATATTTTCTTTGAGCGTTGCTGAGTAAAACTATGCCTTTGTATACTTCAGTTTTTTAATTTTATTTCATTTTTGTCCTTTACTGCGGGAAATGCTCGTTTTGTTGATCTACTTGTGTCTTTTTGCAAAAATCAGATGCAAACATGAATGAGGACAAAAGTTTTAAAATTCTGCTGCTATCTTATGTGTGGACTTATCTGATAGATATATCTGGTTGCTCTTTCCCTAAGAAGTAGGTTTACTTTTTGAATTTAAAGTATAATGGACTTTGATTTTAGGAGTTCAGGTTTTTGTGCTATATGGAGAGGAACTTAAAAGGTATTCAGAAGTTTTAAATATAACCATTACGCTGTAAGTTGCAAAGTAGCAGGCTGCCTGAGAGACATTTTTTAGACTAAATGGCATAGCTTGTATTCAGCTATAACTAATTGTTATATTAGATCTTGCTTGCTACTTATGCACTTTTTTCTCCGTTTCAGCGTATTGTTTGGATGTAACGAACTTTGGAGACTGTGTTATTCTGCACTTTATTAGAACCCTCCAATGGACTTCCCTGGGAACTTTTGAGCCACCATGAAGCATGATAAATCCCAGCTTTCAGCCTAAGATTTAATTTTCAACTTGAGCTTTTTCATAAGATTCCAGACTGTAAGATCTAAATCTAAAGAAGAGATTGTAGTATTTGCTTATAGAGGAAGAACTGTATTAAAATTCTGCTGTTTAGACTTTTTGGACCTTTCAATTGTATATTTTTTTTTATATGCCTCCTATTGCTAGAAGCAAAATGCCCATTCATGAGAATCTGAGCCTGGTTAAGCAAGGAAGGTCATCTAAGGGTATTCATAAAAATCCACTCTCTCTAAAAAAATTGGCCCTGAAGTCACTTAGTAAAAAACATAATTTATTTAATGATAAATCTATATTGCAAGAAAACAGTAGGAAAATTAAGGAGAAAAAGGCTGTCATTCAATTAGCATCTGCACTAAATGAAGGTATTTTTAAATTTTTTAATATTGTTCCAATTGAAGATAAAAAGGATAATTTAAAGCCTACAACAAAAACAGACTTTGCATCCCTTACAAATAATGAGGGGGCAGCATGTCATTCTATCAGTAACGTGGCAGATAGGCCTAGTCTACCCAAATGCAGGGCCAGCGAGGAGTCCACAAAGACCCATTATACCAAAAATTAATTTTTCAGATATCTTTCATAACTTGACCACACTAGACACAGAGGTGAAAAGTATGAGAGAAACTTTAAGGTCAGATTTTAGTGACCCTGTACAGATGGAAGTTGTTCAGTCTGGAAAAAAATCCTATATAAATAAAAGAGATATAAAGGGAAATACACTAGTGAAGTACCCGGGGGGGGGAATCAGATGACGGAGGTTTTAGATCACTCAATCGGGTTGAAAATACTAACACCTCATGGACAATGAGTCCAGAGAATAGAAGTGTTCCCGATTTTGAGGGATTAACCAGGGGATATTGTTAATGTATTGAGAGATCCACTTAATTCTAACATTTTTATGTTTAAACAGTTATTAGATATTAAACAAGATCTTTCTTTCATCAAAGGGGTGTGCCTGGAAAACAAGGATAGGCTTGATTTGATGGGTAAAGGATTTGTGGGAGAGGATAAGGGAGAGATTATGTTTACTCAATGCACCAGAGACAACTTAATTTTAAATCAAAGTGTGATTAACACCTCTGTGGGTCAAACTCCGGGTTGTAGTGGTCAGTTTTATCAGGAGTCTTAGCAGGAGTCTTACATTTTAGGACCTAATGATACTTTCAAGGGTGAATGATAACTCCTCAAAGCAGTCAATTATTAGTAATGGTTTGGAGTACATAATGCTACCCGATAAAAATTTAAGAGACACTAGTATTTGTAAAGAAATGGCAGAGAAGTTTCCAGTTTTATGGGAAAAGGGGAGAAGCAAGAAGGATTTAGAGAGATTTTTAAGGTCAGTAGAGGCAAGTGTAGATGCAAATGCAAGAGTAAGTGCAAATGTAAGAGCACTAAGGGGAATAAGATAAAAACTGATGGGTACAAAGAGGAAAAGGGGAAAGAAGAAAAGAAAAATAACGCAGCCTCAGTAAAATTTAACAGACTTCTTGAAACAACCATAAGTCAATTAAAAACTGATACTGTCCCATTACCTTTGAGTGCTGCAAGTATTAACCCAGATTTAAATGAACTTCAGGGATTGAGAGAGAAAGTAAGTGAAAGCAGCACTAAAAAGGGAATTAGTTCGGAGAAGTTGGAAAGATCAAAGATAAGTAAGAAAATGCCAAATAAAAAACCTGTATTAGCAAATAAGGGAGATGGCATTATGATACAAGAATTTAGTTTACCGAACAGTCAGGATAGAGCGACTCAAGATGATAATAAATGTTTTAGAAGCTTTTTGTCAAAATCCTTAGGGAAGTGATTTTGTGTTACCATTGTTTAATGTGTCATGTATTCCACAAGAAACTCAGGACAAATTAATTGATTTACTGAGTAATGTACTAACAACTTTACTGGATGGTTGTATTTTAGCCAAACATTGTATTAGTATAATTAGACCAGTCTCAACTCTGGAGCTGGTTTGTTGGTTTCTAATCAATATCGTCTTTTAAAGGTAGTTGGCAAAAAAATTAAGGAGTTTGAGACAATGGGGGTTAATTTTGGGGATTTATTAACTATGAATTAACTGTTTCCTGAATTCTACACTGCCAAGGGACATGCAGTAACTCAGCAGGAAATATTAGCTTCCATTTTTGGATTAAAACAATGGTATAAAGAGAACAAATTTAATTTAAAAAGTAAATTGATAGGCTTTTTGGGTCGTTGTTTGGGAACTTTTGTTGGTAGTTCTGAAATTGATAGTGTTAAAAGATTAGAATATGATGGACAGGTTGTTTTCAAGGTTAAACATGAACGTTTGGTCAGTGAATTAAATAGGAAACAGCTCATTTTGGATCAGTTAGGTATTCACCTTTGTATTGAAAATATTAGAAGTAAACCGGAGGATTTGTTTCCATCTATCTAGCAGAAGGGGAAATGCTGGGAGACTATGGTTGAGACAGCCAATAGATATGAAATATTATCTTCATTGAATCAATGACAAACAGACTTTGTTAGAGGAAAGCCACAGGGATTAACCTCTAATCCCTTATCCATGCCTGATCTCAAATCAGATATGTCTATAAATAATTATGATATGTTCAAGATTTTGTCTTGGAATCTAAGCAGGACTTAGGAAGAAGTTAGGGGATCCAGAAACAATTCAGTATCTGAATTTATTTGATCTGATTTGTGTGCGAGAAACATGGGCACTTTCAAATTCATATTTGGATGGATTTAAATCTTATAACAAATTGGCTAGTCAAACTAGGAAATTTGGAAGGGGGTCTGGAGGGCTAACTATCTTTATTAAATTGGATATCGATATAAAAACTGAAGAATTAAGCAGTAATAGTAATGGTCTACAGGTAGTTAAAATAATGGACAGAGACAAGAATTCATGGTTCATAATTAATGTTTAGCATAATCCTGTCAGAAGTAAATATGGTAATTTTGACCTGTTTATGACTCTCAATGATGTATTGGCAAACATTCAAAATGATTTTCCTGAATGTGGATTGCTAATTATGGGTGACTTTAATGCCAGATTAGGCAATTTAAGGGCCTGTAATAAAGATATAGAGGAGGTCCTGTCTCTAAATGAAAATTCCAAAGTACAAATTATTAGAAATGCAAAGGATCCCGTAATAAACAAACATGGAATTGAGCTGCATAGGCTAATGATAGACAGGAATTTATGTCTATTGAATGGAAGGACATTGCAGGATTTAGAGGGTGAATATTCATTTAGGGAGAGTAATGGCTCATCAACCATCGACTTTGTATGGATAGATTTAAACTTAATTGACCAATGTTATTCATCATATCTGAATCCAAGACCTGAGAGTCGGCATCTAGGAGTTGAACTTAGTTTAATTAGGAAATCAGGTATTATTAAACTAACCAAATGTGAACCATTAATGATCCAGTTGAGGAAGAATACAGTTGAGTGGGACATGATCAAAGAATTGAATTTTGAAGAGATTTTACAAAATGCAGGTATCCTAAAGAGATTATCAGAATCAGTGGGGAATGCGTGTGCTAATCAAATAATATTTGATTATAATTTTATCATAAATGCCGTAGCCCATATAATAATGAAAGAGATAAAAATAAAGAAGAAAGAAGGACAACCCTGGTATAATATAGAATGCAAACAAGCCAGGAAATATCTTAACAAACAATTTAGATTATTAAAACAGCAACCGAATAAAGAGAACAATAAAAAAAAAATGAATAAAATAAGGAGAACCTATAAGCTGGTGCTAATTAAAAATAAAAGGAAATATGCCAAACAATTGTGGATGGAATTAAACAGGGCAGTCCACTTAAAGGATAATAAATTGTTCTGGCAAATTGTTAAATTTGGAATTAAAACTTTTTACAAAATTGAGGCACATATTGAGCCCAGCACATGGGAAATTTATTTTAAACAAATTTTTTGTAGGGATGAACCTGATTATCTTTTAAAAACAACACAGTTGAAGATCAGTGAATGAAAATATAGACCCACTGATGAGATAACCATAATAGAGATAGAAAATGGGATGGATTTATTCAAAAAAAGAAAGGCACCGGGTCCAGATGGGGTACCTTTGGATGTTGTAATTAGGACTAAACAACATTGGATTCCCTTTCTTCATAAACTGTTCAATTATGTGTGGATAACTGGATTATTTCCAAGTAGTTGGAGTTTAAGTATTATTGTTCCAATTTTTAAAAAGGGTGATAGAAAGGATCCCGGCTTCTATAGGCCAATTAGTTTACTTGACACTCTAGGAAAATTATTTACTAAAATTATTAATAGAAGATTATATTTACATGGGTAGAGTCTAATAATATAATCGACAATGCACAAGCTGGATTTAGAAACAATTATTCAACAATTGATCAGATTTTTGTTTTGGCTCATCTAATCCACAAGTATAAAGTAGTAAAAAAAACAAAAATTATAATGTGCATTTATCGATCTTAAGTCAGCATTTGACAAAGTAAATAGAATTCTCCTTTGGAAAAGACTCTCAGGCTTTGGAGTAGATCCTTCATTACCAGAAATAATTAGGTTACTGCACCAGGATAATTATGTTAGCATTAGATATAACAATAAAGGTGAAATCAGTAAATGGTTTAGTTTAAATATAGGAGTTAAACAGAGTTGTTCACTAGCACCACAATTGTTTAATCTGTTCTTTTGCACTGTATTGAACAAAATGTATAATGAAGAATTTCATCTGCCCAAAACTGGTCAAAGAGTTTTACCTTATCTGGCTTATGCCAATGATGTAGCTTTATTTTCAACTAGTCACTTAGGCCTAACAAGAAGTTTGGATAATGTTTATGCAAATTGTTTCAGTGCAGATCTTCAGATAAATTATAAAAAAACGAAGGTACTGGTATTTGAGGAGAATAAGAACAATTATAAATATTATATAAATCATAATAAAATAGAACAGATAAAGAGTTTTTGTTACCTAGGAATAACTTTTAGCAAACATGGGAATTGGAATGAACAGCAGAGAGAAATCAAGATAAAGGCAGAGAAGTTTGTCCCTGCTATTTTGTCTTTTTTCTCAAGGTTCGGAGAGAATTCTATTAAAGGGAATTTGATGGTCATTGATGCTAAAATCAGATCCCAGCTTTCTTTATGGAGCTGAGATCTGGGGAATCAATTATAGCAGTAAAAGGGGACTTGACCTGACTTTGAACAAACTCTATAAGAAGATGCTGGGACTCCCAATCTCTGCCCCATCTTCGCTAGTGAGGGCAGAGTTAGGTAAGGTCTCAATTGAATGCTACATTCAGCAAAGACGTAAATTACTGGTTAAAAGTTTTTAGAATGAACCAGAATAGACTTCCTAGGGTTTGTTTAGAGGAAGGTCTAACATACTGTATCTCCATTCTTATAAAATTTTCCCCTGCATGCAAGTAGTAGAAGAAATTATCAAACCACTAGGTTTGATGTAGATAATAATGGATTGTCTAAGATTTTCATCAGTCCAAATTAAAGAAGAAATCAATTCCAGGATAACTAATGTATACATACAAAAGGACCTGGGGACGTGTAGATTGTCCAAAGTGTGCCCATGATTAGCTAAAAATAAAAGATCACATAAATTTGAATCATATTTGGAGATATTACAAAATCCCAAACAAAGGAAAGCAGTTACTAGGTTCCATTTTGAATGTTTTACAAGTAATGTCAGGAAAGGAAAATTTGAGAAAAATAAAAACAAAGATCTTTATTGTAAATGTGGATTAAGTGAAGATAACCTATTACATGTAGTCCTGCTTTGCCCCCTGTATGTAAAAATGAGGACTTCCCTCTAGGGTGGTTTAATCCAAACTTTTACATATCAACCATTTCGTAGTCTGAATTTTCTACTAAAAACAGAAAAAGAAGAAGTGCTTGTCCCTGTGACCTTCCTCCTAAGATGCATGGAACTTCAATGTCTCCATTTAAAACTGTCACCTATGTGAAAGAATTTGTGATTTTGTGTAATAGATGGTGATAAAAATGACATACATTTTGTATCTTCTAATTGAATTAGGATAAATATAAGAAAGATATATGGGAAATGGACTTAAACCATAAGACAGAACTGTAATGGGTTTGTGATGATTTGATACTATGTGGTTCTTAGGTATTGTTAATGTACTTTTTAACATTGAGAATTGTTTTTACAATACGTCATTTTGACACGATTTTTATTAATCTGTTATTTATGTCTGGATTTGTAATGGCATAAAATGCCGAGCAATAAACCTAAACTTGAACTTGAATTACAGATTCTGGGTAAAACTCAGACTTAATCTGGGCGGCTTGCAACATCTTCCAAATGTCTTTTATCTGGGCCTGGACAGAGGGCAATGCCTCTGTCCCAGTCAGCCCAAAACCTGTTTCGAGTGTGGTTCAGAAAACCATCTGAGTAATGTTTGTGACAAAATTCATTGCAATCTCTGCCTGGAATTTGGGCACCTAAGCTCGAACTACATGAATGAATTTTGCTGCAAGCTATGCGAGGAGATAGAAAATTATTACAGGAACTGTCAATGGGCTATGCATAACAGATATGATAGGCCACCACAAGATTCCATCCTGTACAATACTCAGAGAGTCTTATTGCAAGAACTACATAAGGAAGTGATATCCCATCTTGCTGATTCAGTCGAAACCAACAACACAGATGTCAATGTACCCTAGTCCTTTTCTTCAGAACAAGTACCCATTCCAGGAGACACAATGACCAAACCAGTGACAAACACAGAACAACTGGTAGTGCAACCTGAGCAACAAACCTTGTAGCAATCCACCATACCTAGTGCTGATGTTGCCATGGATATTTCTTACCAGGACCTTCAGGAGGAGGACATCATGCCCCCCCACCCAGATTTGACTTTAGTCATTAGAGATCTCTGAGACAACTTAAAGCCAAGCCTAAACTGCTGAAGTCAGACTCCAAGATCACCCCTGTACCATTAGGGAACAGACACGCAGTCCTGGATATGGACCACTTGGACTCAGATGGTAGCCTTGACTCAGAATCCTCATCCAATAGATCTTCTCAACGCCCAGCTTCCACTGACATGGAAAATAAATCATTTTCCACTAAAACTGCAAAAAAGCAATGCAAAACATCAAAAATGGTCACCAAAAGCAGTAGTTCAAATGAACAAGGAACTGGAAAGATGGACTGGGTTGACTTCTTCTCTTTCTTTAAATGAATCCATCTATCTCTCTGGCCACATTGAATATAAATAGTGTTAAGAATGTTAGCAGATGTGGCCTCCTATTTTCAGTCCTGAACCACAAAACCTACGAATCAACAACACAAAAAATAAAAAATGATTATCAGATGCTGCAGACCAAATGACCATGGAACTTGAGGGATGGGTTGGGTTGAATCACATATATATATATATATATATATATATATATATATATATATATATATATATATGGTATAGAGTGAAAACTATCTACATCTTAAAAGGGTGTTCTTCTATCTTAAAGAGCAGGTTTTGCATATTCAGCCTTATGTGCCCCAAACATATAGGGTCACTTACCTCGGTTAAGATAGTAATCCAAAAACTGATTTTTTTTTCTCTGGCTGATTTTTCATAAATTCAATCATAAAACAGCTCCTGGGAGCTGGTATCCAAAATGGGCTTACTTCCTTACTTGAAGCTGTGCCCCCATGCTGCCATGTTTTGTGATGTCAGTACTAGAATGGTGCAGGGGCGCGCTCCAAAGACTACAAAGGGGGCACATTTGGCACACTGTTTTTTTTACTTTTATGTGCCAAATTTAAGAAAGGAAGGCCACGACTCAACTAACCAGGACTTTGTTAATGAAACTAAAGTTCAGAAAGGTGAAAGGATAGTGGCATTTCAGAAAAACTTGCATTTGTCAGAAAAGATGTGAGGAAATACTTCTTCACAGAAAGGGTGGTAGACATTTGGAACAGCCTCCCAGCAGAAATGGTGGGTACTAAAATAGTAGCAGGATTTAAGCATGCATGGGATAGACAAAAGGGGACCATTGTAATAGGGCTGTGGCATAATGCCAGAGATTGAGTAGGGTCTGTGGTAGCATAGTAGGTAGGAAAATTAGGACAGACTAGGTGGACCAAGTGGTCCTTATCTGCTGACAACTTCTATGATTCTATGTAAAAAAATTAGAATATTTCTTATAAAATCATTGCTCCTCTTGCCCATCCTTTTATATCTGAGTTATGTCCCTCCCCCCCCCCACAAAATGGAAATATGACTTTATAGTACAGTGTGTCTTTCCAGTTATTGTAGGGAGTAGGCTGAATGAAGTAAGATGGAATTTTACTTATCTGCCATTTAAAAAGGGTGGCCTAGCAATAATAAACCCTGTGATTTTCTTATTTTCCATCTTCTTCAAGAATATTTCTTGTTTATTTTCTACTGCAAGGTCACAAATTGTTGTCTTATTACAGCAGATTACACCATTTTATATTAAGTGGGAAAGGGATTAATGGCCAATTCCATCTACCAAAAGAATGCTGCATATTTCTTCTCATATATTAATGGCACTGAGGAAAACAAACTTTGGAAACTGACCACAGCTGTACACAGCTATTATTTAAAATAACTGTTCAGATCCTTTAGAATTTCTGGTTGTGACCCCCAAAAGAACAGAAGATATCTTATAGCACTTGTCTGAACCCAGAATCCTGGTCCAGATGTGAGATATTTATTTGGCTGATCAGCCATGGGATACTGAGTGTCCACAATGCACATATGCATAAAAGTTCCCCCAAAATATATTGTCCTAGAAACACATGTAATGGGAATTTGGAGTCCCAGTCACATTTGTTATTAGACTGGCCTTATGTTAACATGTTTTGGCAGACTCTTGCCCTGGTCAGTAACATTTCAGAGTTTTGTTCAGTCTCCTATGATGCCCTTGTATTGGGTATATATGACAGTAGATGGCCTTAATTTAATAGAAGCACATTAAAGGTTATTTTTACAGTGATTAAATTCTTAATATGGCAGTATAGGTGTAGACTGGTAATTCAACAACAACACCATACGCAAGAAGACTTGATCAAGAACATACACAAAAATGTGCAGAGTGTGTATATAAAGGATAGCACTAAAGTTAATAAAGCAAAATTAAAGGACCTCTGTATGAATCATGGGAACATAAGGGGTAACTGCACTGAATAGTGTCTATCTTTTCTTTTTGATTTTAAAAAGTGGGGGTGGTTAAAATATTGGAATGGGTTTAGAAAGCTTTGTTATTTTCTGTCCTTGTTTTTGTAATAATTGAATATTTTGTTTTCAGATCTTTGTATTATATTATTATTATGTTATTTTCAATAAAAAAATGCCCTTATTCTTCTTTGATAGGTGCCATGGGAATTTTTTTACTTCTACCTAGACAGTGATTAGAAGATGGGCAGAAGGGACCTTGGTTTAATGTCTTATCTGAAGGATGGTGTGGTCATTTTCACGTTGATGATATACAGTTGTAATTCCCATGAGGCTACTATACCTTTAAAACCCATATCAAAGGCATTAGTCACTGATAACAGAGTCGCTGCATCTGTGCTATCAAAAAGACTAGGATTCCCCTGATCATTACGTTGACTAATTGCATGCATGCTAGACTGGTTTGGGGTGTGGAATAATTTTTAATCTGCAGTGTTTGCTTCAGTAAGAAATAAGAGAAGAGGGAGAGGGGAACATGATAGAGACCTTTAAATACCTCACAGAGTTGAACAAGTATGGGGGAAGAGGAGTATTTTTCAAAGGAGAAGGTGTACACGAACAAGAGGACATACATTGAAGCTAGATGGGGGAACATTTAGGAGGGATGTGAGGAAGTACTTCACTAAAAGAGTGGTGGATGCCTGGAACAGTATTCCAGTAAAGGTAGTGGAGGCAAAAACAGTGGTGGGCTTCAAGCATGCATGGGATAGGCACAAGGAAATCTTAGTTGGGAAGCCATGGAGGAGGTAGCCAGAGATCAGGTAAGGTCAGAGGTGACAGTATAGGCAGGAACAAATGAGAAGACTAGGTGGGCCAAGTGGTCCTTATTTGCCAACAAATTCTATAGTTTTGGGAAAATTGCCTTTGGATTGCAATTCAGCAGCTATTTTTGTCACCTCTGCCTGGTGTGGGGATGAGGTCAGAGGGTAATTGTCCAGTCAACCAGGTGTAGTTGCCTGAGAAGAGAGCCACAAGGACTCCTGGGCTCAATTAACTTATGAGCTTTTGTAGCTGCCAATCGCCTCGCATGTATATTGACAGACCCACAGAAAGCCTAAAGTTACCTGACAATTTGATTTCCTAATCAGAGTTGAAGATTCCACAGTGAACAACAGAGGCCGTTCCAGACCTAGTTCAGTCTGAGTTTGGCTGTTGAACAGACTGGGAGCTGAGTTGCTGTTGAAAGAGACTGCTTGTGCTACAGAGGCAGATTGAATGTATGAATGCGATGGAGAATCAGAAATGAGAATCAGAATTTCTGGGCGTAGAAAGACAGGTAATCACTAGTGGTGTGTGAGTAATGAATAGTATTTCATGAATACCACAAATAATAGGCTGTTTGTTAATCGGGAAGAAAAATAAATAATTGGCACTATTCTGCATTTTGCTATTTGGTGGGAGTTCAAGATCTCCTGAGACTTTCTGTCCAATCACAGGCCACTTTGGAAGCTCACTGAAGGCAGTTCATGTGCCCCAGCACTTGTACAAGCTACATGCAAGAGAGACAGACATCTGGGGCTAGATATGCAGCTGTTCTGAGACTAAGTTGCATTCTGCAGCCACTGATATGGTAAAAAATCTTTGCACCTGCAGAGGTTCCCGATATTCAACCCATGCTTTGCATGGGCAGCAGGAGCAGCTGCAGAGGATGTTATGTATAGTCCAACCAGGCGTAAAATTTTGGTGCAGCTGCACCACTAAATGGCTGCAACCTGCCATAAATGGTGGAGCCGGCCATAAAAATGGCTTCATCTTTGAAAATGTGGTGCATATGGGAAGAATTGTGGCTCCACAAGAGAAGACCTACTTGTACTGCTTTTTCCCATACCTGTATGGATTTCTGTGGGGTTTGAGAATCTGGTCCCCTGAGCTGCTATGAAAGAGCACTCTACTTCCATCCACTCATTAAAATTAGCCAAAAACTAGAAATCATGACAGTTTTTGTTTCCTTTCTAAATTCCAAGACAGAGAAAGTTGATTTTTCACCCTGTAGTGTGAAAACTAGGCTTTTTCTGGTGAACTGTTACAGTGAGAAGAAAGCAAAACTTAAGAAGGGCTGTTTGTTGAGAGAGACAGGCAGGCTGCCCCAGCCCAACAGACACACACAGCCAGAGTGTGGGTACTAAAACAAAACCAGATGTAAAGCTGTAGTGTTTTGAAGAGCTTAAGGGAGTATGGGAGATTTTGTAGGGGTTTATTTTAGTGGAAAGAAATGCAATGTTTCTTTGTAACTTAGTTGGACTTGTCTGAAACTAAGAACAAAGCAAACTAAAAATTAAGAGTCATAGTAATCTAACTGAAGTGCAGTGAAGTGCACAACTGCAATGAATAAATTATTTTTTTGTGGAGGCTACTCAGCCGTCTCACCTAATCACCATTTCTGGTAGTGTGTACAGTGCACACTGTGAATGTTTACTCAGCTCAATTGTTAGGAACCTTTTTTTATTGTTGTTTGTGGCTTTGTGTCAAAGAAGAAATTTAATGCACCTGGGAAACAAAAACCCAGGGCAAGAGTACACAATGGGGGGTGAGATACTGACAACAGTAAAAATGGAAAGGGACCTGGGGGTAATTATATCAGATGACCTAAAGGTGGGCAAGCAATGTGAGAAGGCAGTAAGGAAGGCTGAGGAGATACTGGGATGCATAGGGAGAGGCATCAATAGTAGAAAACAGGAAGTTGTTATCCCTCTGTACAGACAGCTGGTGAGACCCCATCTGGAGTACTGTGTGCAGTTCTGGAGACCCCATCTCCATAAAGCCATAGACAGAGTGGAGGCTGTCCAGAGGAGGGCACAAAAATGGTGCAGGGTCTGCACCAGAAGACATCTGAAGAAAGACTAAAGGAGCTTAATATGTATACCCTTGAGGAAAGGAGGGGAGAGGGGACATGATAGAAACTTTCAAGTACCTCAAGGGAATCAACAAAGTCCAAGAGGGTGGCATCTTTCAGAAAAAGAGATGTGCAAGAACAAGGGGGCACAATTTGAAGATAGAGGGCGGGACAGCTCAAAGGTAATGTGAGGAAGTATTTTTTCACAGAGAGGGTTGTGGATGCATGGAACAGCCTCCCTGAATAGGTCATGGAGTCAAGAACAGTGGGGGAATTCAAGAATGCATGGGACAGACATAAGGCAGTCCTAGTGGGGGGGTAGGAGGAAGTAAGCTGTTGGTTAATTAGGATCTGCAGCTTATCTGTTAGGTAGGAAAATGGGCAGACTAGATGGGCCAAGTGGTCCTTATCTGCCGTCAAATTCTATGTTTCTATGTTTCTATGCTACACAAGAAATTCTTTTCATCAGGCTTGACTATTCGTGAGTGAGATTTGTCAGCTGCTTTCTGGAATTATCGCAGTGAGTGACTACATTTTTTTAATTACATTATTTAAATTTAATATCAGATATCTTCCTGTAAGGAACACAGGTTGTGGTCCCTCCATGGCCACTTGTGCAGCTGCGAGTGCACTGCCATATAGCTGTTAGCTGGTAAGGTGGAACTAGTTAGCTGACTACCACCCCTTCTGGGCACCTAGCTGCTGTTTTGTTCTGTGTGCACAGTATTAACTCATAAAAGACATTGTTTCAAGATTGTGGCTTTATGCGAAAGAAGATATTCAAATAAGAAATTGTTTTAGTCAGGCTTGACTATTAGTGAGTGAGACTTTTCAGATCACTGGCATTGCCATAGTCAGTGATTATATTTCATAATACTATCATTTTAATCTAATATCAGACATCTTCCTGTGAGGAATCTGGGCTCGGTCCCTTCAGGACCACTTATGCAACTGCACCGCCATATGCAGTTGCTAGCTGGTAGGGTGGGATTAGTTGGCTGACTTCACCAGCTTTTGGGCAGCAGCTACTGTTTTGCTCTGTGTATGTACACAGTGTGCCCTCAACACATTGTTCTAAGTTTGTGACTTTGTGCCTAAGAGGAACATTAACAAATATTTTTTTTTCTTCAGAGAATTTATTTACTAGGCAGGCTTGACCATAGTGAGTGAGACTTGTCAGCTCACTGACATTGCTGCAGTGATTGATTATAATTTGTAATAATATAAATGTAATACTATTCTCCTGTGAGGAATAAAACAATGGCAGACAGTGTAGGTATTAGAAAATGTAGTTGGTCCAGCCCCAGCAAAGCTGCAGCAGCTGAAGAGCAGCAAGTAGCAGGTGAGGGAGAGAATACTGCAGAGCGACACTCTGGGTGCATTCGCGTCATGAAATTATTTGTTGCCACCCCATCAAAGCTTACTGCCTGTAGCACCAGAGCAGTATCATCAACACCAGAGAAAAAGTACTATTCATGCTAGTAGTTCTGCTAAGAGGACATTGTCATTAATTGCCACTGATATCATCAATGTGTGTGTGCTCTCTTCACCCCTTGCCACTGTCACCAGTACCATTGTCACCTCACCCTTATTATTCACCATTGCTCTGATCCACCCATTGACTGCAATTAGTAGCATCCCAACTTCTGCTGCAGTTGTGGCCCTGCCAACCATTCCTGCCACTGTGATCCTGACCATTCCTGCCACTGTGACCAAGACCACTACTGCCACTGTGACCCAGATCACTCCTGCCATTGTGGCTCAGATGACTCCTGCCATCGTAACCATGGCAGCCAGTACTACTATGGTGACTCTAGCTCCTGATACCACTGTAGCCCTAGCCAGATGTACAACTATTTCCAGTACTGTGTCTTCTACTACTGTGACACCTCTTGTAATTTGGCCTGTCTCTAGTATTATAGAACTTGATAGTGCAGATAAGGAGGAGCACTCTTCTGGGTCTGAGTACTTTCCACCAGCAGAGGAATTGTCCACCACTGATACATCAACATAGGAGGCTATCCTAAGCAGCTTTGATGATGAGGCAGACTATGGGGATTACCTTGAAAGCTTTAAAGCAAGAAAGTTGGGTCACAAAAGAACCTCAATCTCTCTAGGTCACACTAGCAGGAGAAAGAAGGATATAATTCCTACCTCCTAAAAAACTCAGTAAGCTACCTTTCAACACTTTGTTCAGCAGGCTCCATCCCTGCCTGAACAGCCAAGTGGAGCAGGACCAGGTGCAGGGGCACCAGAGGTGCCTGAAGAAAACCCACTGTAGCAGGTCCAAGAAAGAAAGGCTTGTGTAGGCATAAGGGGTGGTGGTACGAAGCTGGCCTGGTGGCACTGAGGGTTGAGGCAGTGGATGCCACACCTCGTGCCATGCCGGTGACCTATGTTCGGAGGCAAGCTCAGGCTGCCAGGGGTCAGTGGAGGGGGGAGGCTAAGAGAGGATTGTAGCCGCCACTGGGCTGTTCTCCTCTCCCAGATCAGGGAGGCTACTCACCTGCTGTCAACTGACACCCAGTGGAGGCTGGATGCCAGATCAAGGGAAATCTGGGGGATGAAGTCGAGAGGGTGGAAGGAGTATGGTTTCTGGGAGTGCGCATGCACCTCCATGTACACACGCTCACCTGTGTTTGCTACTGTTCCAGGAGAATGGGGACAAAATGGAAAATGGGGCACTGTGACAGGCTTAATGAAGCCCTGGAACCAATACAGGGTGGATTGAGATCCTCTGAGAAAGGACCACAGCCTGCCTGCCCCGACAGGAGAAAACTCTATATTAAAAAGAAAGAGTGGTAGTACTGGTGGTGACACTAGCCAAATGAGTGGTGCCAGTGACCATCACATGGTATGGTTCAATTTGGCCACTAGAACAAAATCATCCCATTCCAGGGCAAAAATATGGGACTTCAGAGTAGCTGACTTTGATAAGATGGCCAACAGAGTTAAGATAGCCCTGGCAAAAAGAAATACAGGTAAGGGGGTACAGGAAAAGTGGTCAAGCATTAAAAATGCAATACTTGAAGCAAAATCCCATTGTGTTAGTGAAAAAAAGAAGGAAACCACTTTGGTTCTCAAACACAGTAGCAGAAAAGGTCACAGCCAAAAGACTGGCCTTCAGGAAATATAAGGGAATGCAGCAGGATGAAGATAGGGAGGCATACCAAACTTTCCTAAAGGAAGCAGGGAAGGCAGTAAGGCAGGCAAAGGCCCAAACTGAGGAAACACTAGCACGTACAGTAAAAGAAGGTGACAAGACTTTCTATAGATACTTTAGTGAAAGGAGAAAATCCAGAGGGGGTACTGCTAAGATCAAAGGGTATAAGGGGGCGTGTGAAGAGGAGGACCATGTAAAAGCATCTATCCTAAATAGATGCTTCTGCTCAATATTTACTGAAGAGAAGGTTGGGTAGGGCCCACAGCTCAGCACCATGGACACAGGTGGGAGGGAGGTGTGCACTAGTCCCTTCACAAAAGAAAGGGTCCTACAAGAGCTTGATAAGCTCAGGGAGGACAAGGCAATGGGACCTGATGGCATACATCCCAGGGTTCTAAAGGAGCTAAGGGTGGAACTAACAGAGCCATTATCAGAACTGTTTAGTGAATTTCGGAGCAAAGAAAAGGTCCCAGAAGACTAGAGAAGGGCTCATGTGATCCTGCTTCACAAGAGTGGCAGCAGGAAGGAGGCAGAGAACTACAAATCAGTCAGTCTTATCTCAGTAGTGGGCAAGATTAAGGAGACACTCCTTAAGGAAAGGATAGTGCAACACCTGGAATCCATAGGAGCACAGGATACAAGACAGCATGGGTTTACAAAAGGAAGGTCCTGTCAAAATAATCTCATTGATTTCTTTGGCTGGGTAACCAGAGTGGTGGACCAAGGGGGAGCAGTTTATGTTGCATACCTTGACTTCAGCGAAGCTTTCGATACTGTTCCACATAGAAGATTGATTAATAAGCTGGGTAGGCTCAGGGTGGGTCAGACATTGGTCAACTGGGTGGCAAACTGGTTGATGGGCAGAAAACAGAGAGAGTGGTGGTAAATGGTATACAGTCAGAAGAGATGCAAGTTACAAGTGGGGTACCTCAGGGATCAGTCCTGGGGCCAATCCTCTTCAATATCTTCATCAGTGACATTGCAGATGGACTGGAGGGTGAGGTTTGTCTGTTTGCAGATGACACCAAGATCTGCAACAGAGTAGATGATCCAGATGGGGTGGGCAGAATGAGAAGAGATCTGGATAAACTATCGAAATGGTCAGAAGAGTGGCAACTGGGGTTTAACTCAAAGAAGTGCAAGATCATGCACATAGGGAAGAGAAACCCCAAAGCCACCAATAAGCTGGGAGGGAAGTTGTTGGCAGTCACAAGGGAAGAAAGAGACTTGGGTGTCATCATCACTGATGACCTGAAATCATCCAAGCAGACCACTAAAGCAGTAGGTTAGGCTAGAGGGATGTTGGGGTGTATTAGTAGGGGTATCACAAGTCGGAAGAGGGAGGTAATAATCCCTCTTTACAAGACACTGGTTAGGCCCCATCTGGAGTACTGCATGCAGTACTGGAGGCCACACCTTCACAAGGACATTAACCAAATTGAGGCAGTCCAGAGAAGTGCAGCCAAAATGATGCAGGGACTGAATCAGAAAACATATGAGGATAGATTAAGTGAGCTCAATATGTTTACCCTAGAGCAAAGGAGGGAGAGAGGTGATATGATTGAAACATTCAAGCACCTTACGGGCATTAACAAGGTGAAAGAGTCTAAGATCTTTCAATATAAGAAAAATAGCAGGACAAGAGGACACAGCATGAGATTAGAGGAAGGCCGATTAAGGTGTAATGTGAGGAAGTTCTTTTTCACAGAAAGGGTGGTGGATGCATGGAATGGCCTACCCCAGGAAGTGGTGGATATGAATACAGTGTAGGGCTTCAAACAGGCATGGGATAGACATAAGGGAGCAATACAGATGAGTATGAATAGATAGGCCATTGACAGAGCAAAGACCAATGGCACATTCATAAGGTAGAAAAAGAAATGGGCAGACTGGATGGGCCTTGTGGTCCTTATCTGCTGTCAACTTCTATGTTTCTATGTTTCTATGACTGGTGTTAGGAGCTGTAAGAGCATGTTATGGTTACATATCATGTTACTAAAAGAGAATAGCAGAAAAACAGTGTGTACATTGTGCAACATGACTATCAGCAGGGGGAACCTCTGACAAACTTAACCACAACCTCCTTAATGAACCACTTAAAGGTATGCATCCCCAGGATTTTAAAAGCTTTGTCAGGGTCTGCACCTCTGGCTCCATCAGACTCATCCTGTGGTGATGCCACAGACCATTCTGCCTCTGAAAAAAAATGATGCTGCTGGCAGTCCATCCCTCTCAACACCAAAGAGTTCATGCACCCCTTGAAATAGTGAGTCAAGCACTTTCACAAGGCAGTTTCCTGCTATTTCCACACCATCTGGCAAGTATGGAACATTCCCCCCATCCACATCAAATGCCATTAGTGGAAGCCTTCCAGACCAGAACTAAGTATCAGTCTTCCCATCCAACAGCTCAGTACATCATACAGCTAATAGGTGACATTAATGATGGCATTGGATCCGCATCCCTTTTTACTCGTGGAAGACACTGGCTTTGAAAGACATGTGCAGCACTTGCAGCCACAATACCAGATCCCATCACATTTCTACATTTTAACCAGATTCCCAGTCATGTTCCACATTATCACCAGATTCCCATCAGTCATGTTCCACATTTTCACCAGATTTCCAGTCATATTCCACATTTTCACCAGCTTCCCAGTAAAGCTCATTTTCAACAGATTCTGATTGGTTACATTACATATTTTCACCAGATTCCTAGGCATATCCCACATTTTTACCAGATCCCATCATCAGTCATGTTCAACCAAATCCCAGATACCATCATGTTCCACATTTTTATGGACTGCGGTGCCAGAATGGCAATTGCCATGCTACTCTTGGAGGCTGTGGAGGGAGTTCTCCACTGGCCTCATACATCTGGAGCAGTACAAACGCCATACATATATATATATACACATATATATATATATATATATATATATATATATATATATATATATTTATATATATCTCCTTGACCATGCACTGCTGTGTGCAAAAGCCTATGTCTCCTGTTGTCGATTCCTCCCTCTTTCCCTGTCTCTTCCTTCATCCATCCACAATCTGGCAGTCACTGCAGGTCTGCTCTTCTCAGTGTGGGGCTAATGGAAAAAGACCTCATATCACTGAAAACCCTCATATTCATTCACAACAAGCTGCATCTTTGGACAGGTGGTAGCAATTTATATGCTGTTTTTTTTTTTTTGTCATCATGGATGATGGGCCAAACATGATGAAAGCAGTCAGTGATGGGGATTTTAACAGCATTCATTGCTGTGCCTACAACTTAAATCTAGGGGTCATATCTATGCAAATTCACATGTCTGAGCCTAGCAAGACTGTCTCCATGGCATGCTCCATCTGTGTTCATTTTCTTTGTTCTGTAAAGGTGACGAACAAGCTAAGAGAAGTGCAACAATGCCTTGGTCTGTGTCAACATCAATTGATAAAGACTGTGTATTGGTTACTCAGGGCAACAGTAACTGGGAGGGAAATAGGGGGGTGGATAGGGAGGGAGGGCTAGAACCCTGTATGGACAATAGTTTCCAGGGTTAGATAGGGAACCATGGACAGACTGGATGGGCCACCAGTTTTCTTCTGTCGTCATTATCTATGGTTCTATGTGAGCAGAGATGTCATGCCCATAGTGCAGGGGGATGTATGTGCCCTCCCAATTTCAATTTAAGGAATCATTAAAATAATTTCATGTTTTCATATTTTGAATGTAAAAATGAATGGTGTGTTTTTATGTCTTTTCCATGGGGGGGGGTGATGTGGTCAAAATCCATTAGCTGTACTGGTGGGTTGGTACTATTATTACTGTATTATATATTAATTGATGCTTCCATCCCTCCACGCTGTATCTTCTCCAGAATTCCTTTGCAACAGTCTCTGTGAAAGTAAAGTGCAAGTGCAAATCTTTGATTGGAAACATAGAAACATAGACATAGAAACATAGACTTTGACGGCAGATAAGGACCGCTTGGCCCATCTAGTCTGCCCATTTCCCTACCTACAGGATAGGCCGCAGATCCTAGTTAACCAACAGCCTATTTCTTCCTACCCCCCCCCCAAAAGAATTGCCTTATGCATTCTTGAATTTTCCCACAGTTTTAGACCCCACAACCTCCTCAGGAAGGCTGTTCCATGCATCCACTACCCTATCTGTGAAAAAATACTTCCTCACATTGCTCCTGAACCACCCCCCATCTTTAAATTGTGTCCCCTTGTTCTTGCATGTCTCTTTTTCTGAAAGATGCTACCCTCTTGGACTATGTTGATTCCACTGAGGTACTTAAAAGTTTCTATCATATCCCCCCTCTCTCTTCTTTCCTCAAGGATATACATATTAAGCTCCTTTAGTCTCTCCTCGTACGGCTTCTCTTGCAGACCCTGCACCATTTTAGTTGCCCTCCTCTGGACTGCCTCTATCCTGTCTATGCCCTTGCGGAGATGGGGTCTCCAGAACTGAACGCAGTACAACCTAATCATTCATTTAATATCAATATTATTATTATGCATTAATATTATAAAGGCACCCTGTCTAAAACCTGGAATAACAGCAGGTCACTCTGGAAAAACATTCATGACATCACGAGGAAAGACCCCAAGTCAACAACCAATGTGATAAACATAGAAGGAACCCCATCAGTGGAACCAAATATCATCTCTGACACATTCAACAAGGCGTTCTCAGATCTGAGCAGTGTCCTCCCACCAGACTTTTTCAACCTTACCACCACTAGTGACAACTCATTGAAACAGGATCCTCATCATGACAACCCTCCATTCCATTTCAAGTCCATATCTGAATGTGAAGCAAGGCGCTATCTTAAGAAAGTGCTATTGAAATCCAGATACAGTGGGTATTCCCTGGATCTCAAATTTATCGACCTCACACTTGAAGAAATCTTAGCGCCTCTTATTAAAATAATCAACCTTTCACTTAGAGACTCACAAAGCTAAACATATTTAGCTGAGCACCATGTAGTTCGGTGCCTTGCCTCCAAGACATGCTTTTTATGTACTGTTGCCCCGAAAATATGTGCTTGTATTTTTTAAATAGCACTCGTAAAATCCCCTTTACCGGGGCATGGGCACTTCCCGGTTCAAAGATCCACCCCTTGTGCCGCCCCATGCTCAGCAAATTTCTGATGTGATCACAGGGAGAGTGCAGGGACGCGCTACATTATAATCTATGGGGGACACCTTTACAATGTTTTTTTAATATTATAATGTCCATTTGACAATGAAATGTGGGCACTGGTTGACTCACAAGGGCCTTGGAAGTTTTGAACATCCAATCAGGGTTCGTATTTGCACCTTGTCTCTTTGAGAGATGCAAAGCCAGATGCTTATCGGCTTTTGATTTTTTCCCACTGTTGCCCCACTACCAGACCCAGAACCAGGGAGTGTGATTGAGTGACTGTTGGAAGGCAGGCAACGTGAGCCATTGGGGCTGAGTAGGCACACGGTAAAAGGGATAGAAAATGGTAAAAGAAGCCATACTGTTATTCACATAAATAATTTTCCCATCACATGATCATATCTTTAGGATGAGATCATGTGATGAGTCCTTGGTTTTGTGACCTAGTGACTGTTGTTCAGTATTGTGTAATAAAATGTGCTGTAATATATATTTACTGTATTTATTTATTTAACTTTGTTTACTGGGTGAGTGCACTGGTAACAAGTACCTTTTTCAGGCACGAGCCGGGTGTAGAAGTACAGACAAACAGGAAAATGAATTACAGTGAATAAATATGAATTTACAGCAAGTTGTGGGCAAACATGAGCACATATGGTACTAATACTTGTAAATACACAATGTTATACACAATGTAATAAAAAAGTGCTTGTACTGCAATGTAATAAGCAAAGGTGGTATTGAGGATAGTGAAAGGAGGAGGGAGATTAAGGAGGAGAATGAAAAATGTGACCTAGATTGGTCGATGGGTGTGATTAGGTATTATAGTGGGAGGTCATAATGGGGGGGCTATTGGAAGGGTTTGGGCTGAGGAGTAATGTGACTTTAGGAGCTTTGTAAAGGCATAGGGAGAGGAAGATGTTTTGACAGCAGGAGTTAGGGAGTTCCAAACTGAAGCTGCACGAACTAAAAGAGTGCTGACCCACATTTGTGTGAAACATGGGTATTATTATGTTGTTTTTGTTTGTAGAGCAGGAGGGAGGAAGGAAGGTTGACAAGAGAGATTTAACTACTGAGGTAGGCAGGTGTCCCAGTATTGCATAGTTTTCTTTACTTGTGTTGCAATAGCTAGATTGGATTTGATGTCAGGGGAAAACAATTAAGGGATTTGAGAGTCATACAGCGGTGAACATTGGACCTGCAACCTAAGGCAAATTTACATATTTTGTAGTATACAGTATGTTTTCACTGTAGTGTGAATTTACTGGCAGCATCAATTACAACTGATCCATAATCTAATGATGGGACTAGGTTTGCCAGTGCAATACGGGTTCTGGCCTCAGGAGTTAAGAAATGTTGAACATGGTATAGAGCAGCTTGCTTCTGAGGTAAGAGAGAGGTGGTATATTGGAGATGGGATTCGAAGGATAACATAGGGTCAAGATGAACCCTGAGGTACTTGAAAGGCAGTGTCTTAGCTAGGGGTGTACCATTGCTGGTAAGGACACAGAAACTGGAGAATACCTTGTTTATTCTGTGCCTAGTCCCAAATAGCATGGACTGTGTCTTGGGAAGGTTGAGCACCATATTTTCCATTACAAACCAGTTTTGAAACCTGGCTAGGCAGGAACTGAGTGAAAGGTTAATGGCATTAATGTAGTTACTATGTGTAAAGAGAACTGCATCACCCACATAGAGAAGGGTCCATACAGGCTTGCAGACTGCAGGCAAATTATTTATGAAAAGGGTAAACAAGAGGGGTCTGAGAATAGAAACTTGCAGTATGCTGCTTGTAATGTTATTAACTCCTGAATATGTGTTTCCAATCCTGCCAGCCTGAGTTCTGTCAGTCAAGTAGTCTTTGAACTAGACAAGTGCTGCTGGCCATATGCTGACAGCATCAAGCTGATTTTTTACTTTCTTGTGGTTGACCAGATCAAAGACTTTGGTCAGGTCCACAAACACTGCACCTGTTACAAGGCCTTTGTCCATGGCATAGTAAATGGCATCAGTGAATTCTATTAGAGCAGTATTGGTGTTGTGGCCTTTGCAAAAACCGTGCTGTTCAGCACAAATAAGGTCATATTGCTGCAAGTAGTCCACTAGCTGCTGATGCACTATTTTTTTCTTGTAGCTGTCATCGAGGCACAGGTCAGGAAGCATAGGAAAACTAGGAGCAGTTTCAAAATTTGCAAATAGCATTTTAATTTTCTCAATAACAGCAAAATAAAAAATAAAAATTATTTGGTATACCTATTTACAATTGCAGCACAAACAGAGAAAACTAAGTCCTGAGGGTATCTCTTAATTCCAAGTTTCAGTCTCTCAGTCTCTCACTCTCCTTGTCTCTCTAGCAAAAGCATTGCTGCTCTTTTTATGTCTTTGTCTGGGAACTTGTTATGAGAGCTTCTTTCTCACAGAATGTTCATGTAAGTTTACAGAATGTTCTTGTAAGTTTCATTCCTTGCAGGTGCAGCAAAAAGAACATAGTGACCCAGAAATGACCTCTTGTTTACAGTCCTGCAAAAGGCTTAAAAACTGCATCTCAGGTTAACCCCTTGAGTTCCAAATAGCATTTTGCAATCATTTCAACAGTATAAATATATAGAGTTCTAAACAAAGGGATCCCAGTATCAGTGACATTTTCACATAAAGACTGACATATGTTTTTATACCCTCAGATATGCAAGGGTGAAGAAAAGACAGAAATAGCAAGGGAAGTAAGAGAGATAGCGAGAGGCGGAGAATTGTGAAACCATGGGAGTGATCCGTTCCTAGGTCTCAAAACAAAATTTGGATGCACAACCAGACAGAAAAGAGACAGAAAATGAGATAATAGAACAGACCCTTGCATTTAAACTATTTCTGCATAACAAATGGGGCAGGGCCTTATTCAACCCTGTCACAGTAGCTTTCCAACAGCAGAAAGAAGTGAGATTGGGCGATAGTTATCAAGAGATGTTTTATTACCCTTTTTATGAAGTGAGATGACAAATAAGGATTTCCATAGTGTAGACACTATCCCATATGAGAAGGACAAGTTGAGGAGTTTAGCGATAGGGGACATGATTTGTGGAGCGGCTAGTTTGAGAAATTTAGATAAAAGACCATCAGGGCCAGCAGATTTGTCCAGTTTTAGTACAGTAAGAAGTTTAAGAACTTCTCAAGCTGTTACCCTTTTTAGATAAAATTGGGGTCTGAGGGGGTTGATTTTGTCAGTGTCTGGGTTAAAAGCTGGAGGGCCCTTGGATCTATATTTGGACAGGTCACAGAAAAAGTTCTTAAACATCGTTGCAATAGTGTTAGGATGGCTGTGTCTGGAACCATCAAGGCTGATAACTATCAGCATTCAATGAATGTGACTGAGCTACTATATATGATGTATACTATGTATGAAGCTACCTTTACAATGTAATCTAGCAATACTGAAATGTATGTATATTATATGAACAAATTACCAAAGCAAAAAAAAGATAATAAACATATCATCAAGAAAAATGGCTTGTCATTTATTTACTCTTCCTTAACAGACATGATAGAGATTGTAGTACTGTTCCTCAAACTTCAAAAGGACAGAACAGTATGATGAGTATTATACTCTGATGTAATCTGAAATGCTGATGAACTGTAACGACCTGCTAAGACACAGCAGAACAAGGAAACATTTTGAGATACTTTCTAAAAAATTTCTCACAGAACATAATAGACTTACGTACGTACGTACGTGTGTGCATGCACGTGCAGATGCGTGTGTGTGTGTGTGTGTGTGTGTGTGTGTGTTATGGTTTGCATTTTATCATTACCCAGTACCGTATATACTCACTTATAAGTCAGTCCGCTTATAAGCCAGGGTACCAACTTGCGCCCTGTCAATTGCTACCTCAGTCACTGACCCATTTACTGTATAAGTCGGGTACACACTTTCACTGCATGCTGTGCAACCAATAAAAACAAGAGTTATGAATGAGAAAATGAAAAAAAGGTTTTCATAATATAATGGATCCATTAAAAACAGCAGTGCATCAGTAAGTTACAAAGCATCAAGCAGCAGCAGCAGCAGCAGCAGCACATTATTAAACAAGCATTTGTCAATGCCGAATGTTTGCTTGCTGGCATTGGCAGTGGTAGTGTAGAAGTTACAGAGCTGCGTAATAGGAATGGCAGTGAAGTATTGAACTGAAGCCAACCCCACCACCACCCTGCAGAGGGTGACAGGCATTGGGGTGTGCGTTTGGGTCGTCAGGCATAACGGCCACGCCATTTCACCACACCCCACTCTGCAGAGACTGACAAGTGTCACGTGTTCCTTGGGGTCTTTGGCCTTATGCGCACCCATTTCATTAGGAAATGTGGTGAGATGGTGCGATATGGAGAATGGGGTGAAGTTTGGGGCTCGAAGAGTCCAAGGCATACCTCGATGCCTCTCAGTGACTGCAGGGTGTGGAATGGTATGAGCATCACAGGCAAGAATCCCAAGTCACACCCCTGATTCCTGTCATTCTCTATAGGGTTGGGCGATTTAGTTGAAAAGCCTAATACCTCAGGCATTCGTTGGTATGTTAACTCCAAATTTTCAACATGTTTGTTTTGTGACCCCACCTCATGAACAGGGGGGAATATCAGTTTGGTAGCCGAAAGCTGCTTGTGCACAGTGACTACGGCATTTAGCACCACAGGTGCAAAAATATTCCGAACAGGATGTAAAAAATGACAGCTGTACTCTTTCATGGGGAGGTGTAAAAATGGCTATGTTGCAAATGTGTAGTAAAAATATTTAAAAAAATGGTGAAGTCACGAGCGCACATAGAAACTGTGCAACGCACACCCGTTATATAATTAGGTTGAGGATTTTTTATAGCAGATTGTCAACTCAGGCATTTTGGTGCCTCCAATCATGAACAGTGTCACTGTAATTTTCTTTATTTGTGCTGAACAATGTTTTACCACAGTGACCACGCATCTCTGCACTGAACATGTGAAAACACACTTCGGGCCATGTTGTGAAAAATGGCAGCTGTACTGTTCATAAGGAAGTGTTGAAAAATGCCACTAGTGAAAATCTGGACTGAAAATATTACAAAGTCATGAACTAACGAGGATGCATGGAAACTGCACAATGCTCACTCGTACCACAGTCATTTTATGAACTTTTGTCACCAAATTTTCAACATAGCCATTTTAAGACCTCTGCTCATGAACAGTGTAACTGTGATTTTCTTAATCTGTCCTAAACATTGCTTTCACACACCAACAGCACCATCGTGCGCTACATGGGCGGAAACACGTTTTGGGCAGGATGTGAAAAATGACAGCTGTACTGCTCATAAGGAGGTGTGGAAAAATGGCAATGTTGGAAATCTGGAGTGGAAATATTGAAAATTTGCAAACCTCACTGAAGCGTGGGAACTGTGCAACGACACTGTAAAACAGTCATTTTAGGAATTTTGTCACCAAATTTTCAACATTGCCATTTTAAGATCTCTGCTCATGAACAGTGACACTGTGATTTTCTTAATGTGTCCCATACACTGAGTTCGCGCAACGACTGCGCCATTGTGCGCTACATGGGCGGAAACATGTTTTGGGTGAGATGTGAAAAATGACAGCTGTACTACTCATAAGAAGGTGTAGAAAAATGGCAATGTTGAAAATTTGGAGTGGAAATATTGAAAATTCGCAAACCTATGAGCATGCGTAGGAACTGCGCAATGCATGCTCGTAAAACTGTCATTTTTAGGAATTTTTTCACCAAATTTTCAACATAGCCATTTCAAGACCTCTGCTCATGAACAGTGTCACTGTGATTTTCTTAATTTGTCCTGTACATTGATTTTGCACACTGACTGCGCCATTCTGCGCTACATGGGCGGAAACACATTTTGGGTGAGATGTGAAAAATGACAGCTATACTACTCATAAGAAGGTGTGGTGAAATGGCAATGTTGAAAATCTGGAGTGAAAATATTGAAATTTCGTGAACCTACGAGCCTGCGTAGGAACTGCGCAATGCACCCGTTAAACAGTCATTTTTTGGAATTTTGGCAGCAAATTTTCAACATGGGGGTCTTGGGCCCCCTTCTCATGAATGATGTCACTGTCATGGTGGTATTCAGGCCCGAAGGGTGATTTCACAGTCACTGCACAGTCACTGTGCAAAATCACCCTTTGGGCCCGAATAATGCCATGACAGTGACATCATTCATGAGAAGGGTCCCAAAACTCCATGTTGAAAATTTGTGCAAAATTCAAAAATGGCTGAGATATGCAATAAAGTTGAAACCCCTATCTAGCCCATTATACAGCTTACTGGCATTTCCTCAGTTCGCGGTCGGCTTTGAAGAGTGCAGATGTGTTCCGGTCCAACGAAGATCGTCGTGCGAGTCCGGAGGTAAGTATGGGGTGGGGGTGGGGACACTGGGTGCACAGTGGGTGGAGTGCGGGTTGTGGGAGGCGCACGCTGGACCATTTTTCTTACAGGTTAAAAAAAGGCGTCGTGGGATTTGGTACCCGCGCTGGGGTGAGCTCCCAAGTAGCACAAGACTGGGGAGGGCGCATTCGCTGGACGAGTTGGGCACCCCATCAGCAATATGATGTATTGCCATGCTGGGGTGGGCTCCAGCGTGGCATCAACTAATGGGAGGGAGGGAGGAGACAGGCGCAGTTCAGCCCGGCGAGATTGGGCACCCGTCGGCTATACACTGCATGCAGGGGGCGCGCACGCCTGCGGCTGGGGGAGCTGCACATGAGCAGCTTCTTATCGCTGCTCACTCAAGCGTAGCTCCCCCTTTCAACTGTATGCCACTGCATTTTGGAGCGTGTCATAGACAGCTCCAAAATGCATTGGCTTACAGGGGCCGCGCCTGCAAGCACACTGCCTGAATTGGAGGAGGAGGTGACACACCACCGAAATCTCCAATGATGGCATTATGTTTCTTGCACATGCGTGCAAGCAAACATAAAAACTGCTCCACAGTAGTAAGAGACATTTCAGTAAGCAGCTCATTATTTCAAAAATAGACATTTAAAACAGCACCACTATTAGTAAAGCTGTAAAAATGCATACACACAGTACATTCAGAGTCCCTTCAGAGTTCATGCAACAGTTTTTTTTTGGGGGGGGGGGATGTCTTTCCATGCCATACAGAACAAAACAGAACAGGTGTAATTAGAAGCCAAACATTTACAAACCAAAAAATTCCTCTTCCTTGCCCTCCTCATCTGACTGGAACATCAAGTGCAGCTGTAATTCTGACAACGGTATGTTGTCATACATATCATCTAGTTCGGTAACCAGCAAGTCATCATCTGGTGGTGCACTTGATTTAGAGGGTTTCTGGATGCACCATGCTCGTGTACCATGCTTTTGTACAGCATATCATCCTCTGTATCATCCATTTCATTCGACATGCCACATTTTTTAAAAGCATTGACCACCAATTCAATGGGGATTTTTTCTTGGGCATCACGGACTCACTGACAGACCATGCTGTAGCTCGGCTTGTTTTAATCCCCCCCCCCCCCTCCCCCGCAGTGAATTCCTTTTGGTCATCTGTCATCCAGTTCCTCCATAGCTCTCTCATGTTGTATTTAAAGGGCTTGTTGATAATGACATAAAGTGGCTGCAGGAGTGATGTGCAACCACCAGGAATCACAGCCTGGTGAGTACTTTTGCGGTGCAGATTATCTTTAACAGATTGCACCAGATGACAGCAGAACATGTCCAAAACCAGGAAACTTTTTTTTGTGTAGCAGTGCTCCAGGTCTTTTGTCTCATATCTCATTTACCCACTTGTTGACCAGATGTTCATCCATCCTGCCTTTTTGATGGATGTCTACAAGCACATTTCCAGGCAATTTTTCTTTGGGCAGTGTTTTTTCTTTTAAATATTAGCATTGGTTTTAATTTTGTACTATCTGCTAAACAAGCTACAACCACTGTAAAGTGAGACTTTTCGGCACCACTTGTTTTCACTGTAACAGTTTTCTCACCTTTTACATGGACTGTCCGTTTGAGGGTAAATCGAGTGTTTCACCCATGTTGCCAATAGCAACTAGTGGATACTGGTGTTGCTTTCTTTCTTTTATTATGAATGAATGGAAGCTATCTAATTTTTGATTCACATCAGAGGTAGTTTCTGGGCAATGTGTGTCCTTTGGCACAATATTAACCAGTGTCATCGCACGAATCGAGTGCACCATCCGGCAGATGCTTTGAATGGGTCAGTGGATGTGTACCCATGTTTTCTGGCCAGTTGTAGTGCTTGCAGCCAGATCACCATGTGGGTAACAATGTAGCCCTGCAGCCTTAATCCATGGACCCAGACACTGAGTTTGTCTTCTATTGGTGACAAAGGTGAGGGGTTTAAGTGATTCAAGCCAACACGCTTAACAAACCTGGCAACACTGAGTAAGGTGTCTTTCTTTTCTTTCCAGTCCCAGATCAATATTTCATCTATGTTAAACTCCCTCTCAATAGCAGCATTAGAATTAGCTTTGGCAAAGCAGACAACCTGTAACTTAAAATCTGCTTCATATGCGCACTGCTTCATTTTCAGACACTGCATTTTTCACAAATAGGACTGCATAGTGAAATTATGCTGGAAACTACATTTAAATACAGCAGCTCATGGTTAGTTCCTTAATTGGCCCTAAGTGATCCATTGAATAGAATACAATGCACAGCGCTGACAGTTTTAGTTGGGTGCTAATCACTACTCGGGTTGTCCTGGCCAACATTCCCCTTCCCATAAACCAGTTCATGCAATTATCCAGGCTGTGTGTGGGTGATGATGTGTGATATGGCCGCCACCACACATTCAGTCACTTCACTACCAGTCTAGCATTGCTTGCAAAGCGCTTTGGGATACTGAGTATGAAAAGCGCTATATAAATGCTGATTCTTCTTCTTCTTCTACTAAAGTGCTATTCAGGTGCAAATGGTAAGGTGCTAACTGCGATTATTTCTGGCATCACAGACAGCAAAAGTACAAGATCAGTAGTACCAGTTACCTTTTCAGCATCTGGTATGTCTCGCTTATAAGTCGGATGATGGTTTTACAAACTAAATTAAAAGCTGAAAAATCCAACTTATAAACGAGTATATATGATAACTTAATTCTGTGAAACAGCCTCTTTTATGAGGCTGTGAAGCTGATTCACCATATGCTGAAAGCCACCAGAAGGGCACTGTGTGAACCACATTTTCCAAAATTTCTTTGATAATACAATAGTCACTTTCCAACAGCTCCACAGACTGAAAAAAATTCATCAGAAATGCAAAATTGCCTTATCATTATGCTGAAATTTAGCAGGCTGTGGGACAGCTTCATTGCTTGCTAAAAGGCACCAAATGCACCATTTGGCCCCATTTTATTTCAAACTTTTTATGGGACATGCTCCCAGACCCCTCCAAGAATGGCTTGAAGTTTGTGCCCCTTCAAAGTTTGGGTTTGAACAACACCCACGTATGTGAGTACCATGTGGAATTAATCCTACCTGATGCAATCTAGACTGCTAGAACAGAAATGGGCACTTCATGACATGTCAAAGGAGTGCAACATTAGGGGAGTCCTAGACCACCATGAGTGTTCACTGAATGACTCCACGGCAAGAGTACTTGGTCCACTTGAGAAGAACAACCATGATCTATGTGCATCCACTGCCATGTTGTTAGGTGATCCCAGCAGTGCATATCTAGAAGATATCCATGGATTAGGTGCTTGGAATCTGACGATTCCAGTCCATCATATATGGACAAGACAACTGAAACATCAAATTCTGACTCCAGTGCCATTTAGACACCAACTAAGGTATCAGAGTAAAAACTGGAGTCATATAATTATGTTCCAATTCCACACCTGACTCCAACTATAACAGTTAAACCCCCCCAGTAAAATGCTTGTTGAAGGCCTGGTGAACAGCCCTCTGCCACCCTAGTCTCCCCTGTGGGTAGTATTGGTCTGGTGATGTATGCCGAGTTACATCCTGTCCATATGGTGCCGTAATTAGGAATCAAGCTGAGGAGTCACAAGCAGCTTCAGTTCACCCCCTGAATGATGGCGTGGCTGTTGCTTGACCAACAGAGATCCCATCCCCAGCAAGCTCTGTTAAAGAAAGTCCCACGAGCTATACAGAGAAAATTCTATCAGTCTCCTGTGCCCCTGGTGCTAGACCATGGATAACCCCCTAATGTTGAAATAGGTAGCAACAAAGTATTCAATCTCTTCTTCTCGTTCTCCTCCTTACTATACACACCGGCAGTCACCTGACATCTCTCCCATGTCTTCCTCCTAAATGTCCCTCACTCTTCTGAGTGGTGGCCAACTGAAAGCTAGTCCTGGCTACAGCTGCTACCAGATGCTTTACTCAGTACAGCATCTGCTGGTGGCAACCTAGGGCTAGCTTTCTGTCAGCCACTACTCGAGGGGGGGTAAGGGATGTTTGTGAGGAAGATGTCGGGGGCTGGGTGACCAACAGTGTTTGTAGTGAGAAGAAGAATGAGAAGAATGGATTGAATAATGCCGTTCTGCCTCTTGCAAGATTGGAGGGTTATCTTTAGACTAGGGTTTGGGGGACTGGAGATGGGGGAGTCTTCTCTGTATAGCAAGTGGGATTTTCACTTAGAGCTTAGTGAGGCTAGAGGGGAGGTCTCTCTTGGTTGAGCAACAGTCATGCTTCTATTCAGTAGGGGTGAACAGAAGCTGCCTGTGATCCTCATATTGTTACCTAATAATAGCACTATATGGATGGGATGGGACCCAGCACAGACTACCAGACCACCTCCCAAAGCAAGCAAACCAACTGTGAGCAGGAAAGAAAAGAGAGTTTAAGGTAAGGGGAAACTATGGGAGAGGGCTGTTCAGCAGGCAATAGGGAGCTCCTCTAAGGATTCTTTTTTTATTAATTTTACTGGGTGGGGGAAGGTTACTAAAGGTTAGGCAGTACTCGGATGTGGCATTGGAATCCAATTCCATTTCTGCATCCAACTGGGTTTTTAGGATTCAGTTTTTCAGTCTTGAATACCAAAATTCTGAATATTGAGAAAAAGCTTAGAATCTGATGAATCCAATTCTGTCCAGTGGATTCTGAGCAATGCTATTTTGAATAGATATATACATGAACACAGGGTGATTCCAGATGGGACAGCTGTGCTCCTTCAGTACCTGCAAGCTGAACTGGACGCAAGGTTTGCAAAAGTAATAGATAGCTGTAGCCACATTTTTGTAACCATGCTGGATCCCTGGTTCAAATGCAAGATCCTTCACATGGCAATGCATAGTCACAAAGTAAGTCACTTTTGGCAAGAGCTGTGTTATGAACTGACCGGCTGCATGCAAGAACTGGTGCAAATGGCTGGGGAAGATGCTCATGAGAGAGAGAGGGAATGACATCTGGCAGGTCTGGTTCTGGTTCCACTGGTGGAGATGGGAAGAAATACCTGGCACTAGTGGAAACTCTCATACAGAAGATACAGCAGAAGCTTCCAACAGTAGAGCTACTCCTATGGTTCTAGGGTTTGATGCCTGGGGTGAATACAAGTCTGGGGAGCTGGATATTTGTTTACCTAAGTATTAAATTATATAACCAGTAAATATAAAAAAGTTTAATATGATGAGAAGTATAAAAATTCATTTTTTTGAACACCCTTGGTGTGTTTTGGCTACATAAACCTCTTCAGCTTTTCTCTTGAGGTTTATGGACATCACACACCTCAGATGTGTAACAAATACTCATTACAGTCTCTTACCATACATTATTCTGTATATACATGTTGAATATTTTTCCCAAGCCTACTCCACACTTGTGTAGAAGTCTCTTTGCCTCGAGACTACTTTGTTTACAGGAGATATCTTTGGCTAGTGTAGTACATAAAAAAAAGAAGTATGTTGCTGGTCCAGTGGCATGGAGGGCTAAGGTGCTGTGCACCTTACCTCCTGCCACATCAGCAAGCCAGGGTCTTGACTTCAGTTGCTAGGTGGCTGGTGGGGGAGAGGAAGGATCAAGCATCCCAGGACAGCTCTCCTTCCTCGAGGAGGTGGGAAGATGTAGTCTGCTGCTTGCCTGCCACTCAGCGGTGCTGGACGGCAGCTCATACAGCACCACTAAGAAGGGAAGGGAACCCCATGTTCATGTCATTGGAGATGTCTCCATGGAGGTGAAGCACATACATTGCAGCCACTGTATGTCCATGGGCCCCGGGGAAAAAAGTTGGAAAAACACCCTAGTGGCAGGATGAAACCTGACCTTCCACGGGCCCCACACAGGTGACCAGGCACAACCACAGTCCTGTGGCAGGAAAACAGTGAATGTAAGTCCCGGGGAAGCCAGGTGACAGGGTTGGGGAGGTCGGTCAGAAAGAGGCCACCAGGGAGGAACAGGAAGACAAAATGTATATAAAAGTTTTAAAAAAGTATGTTAAAAACAGTGTTTTCTAGATGTGAGCAGTTGCAAATGATTGAGTCCTACAGGGTCCAGCAATTGTAACAGCAATGAGACCTCTGGTGTTGATCACTGAGGATGTAATGTATAAAAGCCAAAGGAGCACTATAGCCTCTTGCTAAAGGATCATTTCATTTTAGCTGAGTGGTTAAAGTTGCCCCCTTCAGGACTCAGGTTCCTAGATCTAAATCTCAGCAAGGCCAGGAAGTGCATTTGCCCAAGTAGTAGAGACAAGCATTGTTCAACAATCAGAGTAGCAGCTGTAAAACTTACCTTTCAGGGTTTCTATAATAAATTGTTTAAGATAATACATATATTTTGCAGCATCTGTCTTGGTGTTTCCAAAAGCAAACCAGCTATTTTCCATGATGTATATCTTGGGGCTGTTGTATTCAGCACTTATCCAAGAAAGTGCCTGTCTTAAGTTAATTGACTCAATCTGGTTGAATTTTAGTACAGGATCCAGGTGTTGAAAGCTGAGTACTGGTCCAAAAGAGAGTGCCAAAAAGTCAGCTGTGCCCCTTATGGCCACTTTTTCACTTTCATTGAAAAATGGTAGCAAGGAGGAAAGGTTATCCCTCATGCATGTGGGATAGTCTCCGTCTATAAATATTGGCTTTGCAAACCAGCCCAGTACAAAGTTGAGAGAGTGCTGGCAAGCACTGATGTCCTCCTGGTCAATCAGATTCTTAGGTTTTATCCAATGAGTACCAAGGGCTATGGAAACCTGGCCCCCTTGGCTCTGACGAAAGGTTTCATTGTAGAGATGCCAAACCACTGCATGGGCCTGTAAGGAAGAGAGACAGACATAAATGTGTCATAGACCATGGTACAATACTGAGCATGCTCAGAATGTCATATTAGTGAGTCTGATTTTCAGTGTATCTCTTTCACCCTTCCTCTCTCTCTCGATAGATAGATAGATAGATAGATAGATAGATAGATAGATAGATAGATAGATAGACAGACAGACAGACAGACAGACAGACAGACAGACAGACAGATAGATAGATAGATAGATAGATAGATAGATAGATAGATAGATAGATAGATAGATAGATGATGGAAAACAAATTATGTTAATACATATTAGAGTTGTTACCACACAAAACAAAACCCCACACAAAGTTAGGAAATATACTATTCGGGTTGTTATGTATAACTCCCATCCCCTCTCCTATGTTAACTACTTTTGTAAGTGTGAATATGTATAGGTACATGGCTGTGCATTAATGGTCTTTTACCTCATACAGGATCAGTATATTTAACATTTTTTTGCAGCAGAATGCATTTTTCAGATTCTATGGCAGATGGTCTTTTTTAAATCTAATGGTAGAATCATTACATTTAATTCATTCCTATGCATGATGCAGCCAGTTAATGTATTGCCCAAAACTACTGACCTCTCCAAGGTTGAAAGAAATCACTACAGGGGTTGCAAATTGAAAACCACTAAAGAAAACATCACTTAACTAGAAATTTGACATTTCTACATTTATTTTATTCCCTCGAGAATCAAAATGGTGAAGCACAACTACAAAATACTGTCTGCATCTACATTTTTATTTAACATAGTGCCACATGTTGCACATTGATGTTCTGTAACAACATCACGATAGAGGCTTGTGAATTTCACAACTGGAAAGTCAGGAACTGATAAATCTAATCTGTGTGTTTCATCACTTCTACAATGACACTATTCACAGTATTACCAATCAACTAGTCGTCTGAAACATATTTACAAATTGAGCACTTTCAGTGTCAAGCGTATCAGTCAGTGCTGAAAAAACAACCTCCAGCACACCTTGTTGTTGATTAGTAGAAAATAAACTATTATGTTCATATGCTGAGACAGACATACACAAATTAGTACAACTGTGACTTTGATCTGTTTGTGAAGTCACTAAAAATACCAAATTTTTCATTACATCCACCACCATTTTTTTCTGTACCTGACTGACAACTTGCATCACAGGCTCAAGATACACAATGACTTGAACAATACTATTAACATAACAACTGATGCCATTAATATTTTCAAATGCTGGTGCAATAACTGTTTGTACTAATGTGGATGCTTCTTCAGACACCTGTACATCAGTCCTAACTCAAATCTCTTGTACAGAAACGTTCTGTGGTCACGAAGCACAGTCATCTGAAACCTTCCAATCAGTTGATCTATTCTGACAGAGTGGAATCATAAGCAAATGAGTCTGATAAAGACATCTCAGATAATTGTACTCCATTACACACATTGTTTCTGCTGTGATTTCAGACGTGTTTAGTTTGATGAGATATAGCCCATCCAGAGTATGTAGAGTACTCTAGAGTTTCTGAACATCAGATTGAAAGTCGAGAGTACAACCCGTGGCATAACTTACTAGACCATCTTCAACTGAGAGATTCTGTTGAAGCATCATACAAGCATTTTTACACAGTGTGAGAACACTATCAAGTCTAGCAGTTCTTGACACACTCACACTGAAATCTTTAAATGACTAGTCAGCTTTGACATTAACATTTTGGTGATGCAAACACTATCAGTAAGATCCAGTGATGGAAGTTCTGCAAGACAGCTGTCCTCCTTTTGTAGCATGACTGTACTGAATACATCACATGCATCCAATTTTAATATTAGACACATGGGTTTGGAACCCTTTTAAACTAACTCTGCAAATGTCTCAGCTGTGGCTTGAAAATGATCTCCATCTTGTAAGATCAGTTGAGACTCCAGTAGCATCACAGCCCATGAAGACTGCTTTCCAATTTTCAAATCATGCAACAGATCCTGTATACATTATGTGATCATAATTCTGTCTCATATTTTGTGTCAACTCTTCATATGTGAAAAGATGCCACAAGCTGAGATCACCAATGCATGCTATACTTTTCTTCCTCTCAGCTGCAGTCAATATACAAAAGATAAGTTTACCATTTACAGGTGTAAGCCGAAATAAACCCCAAAGACTACTATACACCTTCCTGTAAAACGTACACTGATGTCTCCTCCTACAATCTCATCAAAGCACAGATGAAGAGGGAAGACAGTGGCCTTTAGGACTTACAAGCAAACTCAGGCAGTAGAAGACAGGGAGAGTTACCAAGTAAAACAGACAGTAGCAGGGAAGGCAGTTAGGTTGATGAAAGTGCAAATGGAAGAAAAGTTGGCAGATTCAATAAAAAACAATAACAAACCATTCTTTAGGTACTGTATATACAGTAAGTAATAGGAAAAAATATGGGGGTGTATTGTTAAGCTGAAAAGTAGGGAACAAGGGTGCATGGAGGATGACACATTCAAGGCAGAAGTACTGAATGATTATTTCTGTTCAGTGTTCACTAAGGAAGGGGGAAGGGAACATCCCATCTTTAAAGGTGAGGGACACAAAGGGTAGGGAGGAGGACACTAGTCCATTCTCAGAGGAAAGGATCCTCAGGGAACTAACAGCAATAAAAATAGATAGGGCAATGGGTCCATATGGAATGCATCCAAGGGTGCTGAGGGAACTGAGGGAGATGTTGTCGGCACCACTGGCAGCTTTGTTCAGTCTATCACTGAAGACAAGGGAGGTGCCAGAGGACTGGGGAGGGCTTATGTGGTCCCACTACATAAGAGTGGTAGCAAGGAGGCAGCAGAAAACTATAGGCCAGTAAGCCTAACCTCAGTGGCATGTAAATTAATGGAAAAACTGCTGAAGGAAAGGATAGTGGACCACCTGGCAGTGAATGGTCTCCATGACCCAAGACGACATGGTTTCACTGAGGGCAAAATTCTTTAACAGGGTATCCAGGGAGGTGGACCGGGGCAGGGCAGGGCAGTGGATGGGGCATATCTGGATTTTAGCAAGGCTTTCAATTCGGTACCAAACAGAAGGCTGCTAAATAAACTAGGGAGCCTGGGGGTAGGGTGCAAGATATTGAGATTGGTGAGGAATTGGCTAGGCAGCAGAACTCAGAGTGTGGTGGTAAATGGCACATGGTCTGCAGAGGGAAGGGTGACCAGTGAAGTACCACAGGAATCAGTGTTGGGCCCAGTTCTTTTAAGACTGGATGACTGGTCTAGGAAGTGGCAGCTGGGGTTCAATGCTAAAAAATGCAAGACTATGCATATGGGTAACAATAACCCAGGGGCAGTATACAACCTAGGGGGAGAGCACAAAGTTCCAAACAGGAGTGGGATCTGGGTGTCATCATCTCAGATGGCCTGAAGAAGGCCAAACAATGTGACAAGGCAGCAGCAAGAGCCAGTGAAATGCTGGGTTGCATAGGTAGGGGTATAACCACCAGAAGGAGGGAGGTTATACTCCCACTGTATAGATCATTGGTGAGGCCTCACCTCAAGTATTACATCCAGTTCTGGAGACACCATCTCCAGGGGGATATGAACAGAGTGGAAGCTGTACAGAGGAGGGCAGCCAAGATGGTGGGAGGCCTACACAATAAACTCTATGGAGACAGGCTGAGGGAGCTGAACATATACTCATTGGAGTAGAGGAGGGGGGCATGATTAACATATAAATACCTCACAGGAAGAAACAGAGTGCAGGTGGATGAAATTTTCCAAAGAAAAAGTGCTCAAGAAGTAGAGGCCACAACATGAAACTGGGGAGGCTCAGAGGAAACATGAGGAAGTACTTTTACATGGAGAGGGTGGTGGATAGATGGAACAGTCTGCCAGCTGAGGTGGTGGGGGAAGAATTGGTTACAGGCTTCAAGAAGGCATGGGACAGGCACATAGGAACCCTGAGGACACTAAGGGAGTAACCATTAGGCTAATATGGTATTCACTAGATACAAAACAAGGCAGACGCAGTGGGTCAGTGGCCCTTATCTGCCATCTACTTCTGTGGTTCTATGTTTCTAATGTAAGTGAGCATGAAATTGGAAACCTTGCTTACCTCATCCACCACTAACAATTTCAAATCTTCAAATAAATCTTTGAGTGTGGTAGCAACCTTCCATGACAGTTTTTGATATTGACGGCTTATGCAATGCTTGACTGGCAGCATAAACAAATCTGTGCAAAGTGACACCATCAGTGTTATAAGCTGCCAATCCAGTTGGAGCTGTGATTGAGCATAAGTGATATGATTGTGTGAGGTCCCTAATCTTCTTACATACAGCATGGATAAGATTACTCTTTCTAGTACCAGCTGCACCACTGAAAAACCTACGCAGCGGCTCATATGCAGTACAATTACAAATCTTTGCTGCATCATCTTAAATCACGAGAAACAGTTACAATGATTGTGTTGTATACTTTCCACTGCTGCACATTCAATGTGTTTTCTAACATGTAAATGTTCAGTTCTTCATGGAAAGCTTGTTCTATACAATCGGTGACTTCTTCATGAGTTCTGTCACTCTATGAAATACAACAGGATCTATTAGTAATAGTATGTTTATGATACATATTAGATGCTTCTAATATAGAACAGGAGCTAATATTTGTGGCTGTGTAAATTCTCTAAATATGTGAAAAAAGGTAAGGCCTTCAAACATCCTACAAAAAATTAAACATGAAATTAGAAACATAATTCTCTGTGATACCTCTAGCATCATTTATTTGGCATCCTGCACCAGTGGAGCATTTTATGTTGGCAAAACCATCAGGCTCTTCAAACAACATACTGGGGGACATGTAAGAGACATACTGTAGTTAACAGCTGTAATCCCCAGGCCACTTTTTTAACTAGTGTGCACACCCCCCATTAAATATTTGGAAAACATTGGTGCCCATATACTGGCATACCAAGTTACTTTACTAAAAGGTAGGTACCACCCTTGGTGTTAGGATATATACCTGGCTCAATGTCTAGAGGAAGAGAGGGGTGGGTGTACAGAAACAAAACAACATGAACCCTGTGTAAATAACACAACCCAGGTCATGGGTGGAGGCTGATAGGCATATGCTTGATCTAACCTGCTGAGGGGGTCCCAGTAAATCCACACAACCAGAAGCAATAATCGGAATGTCCATAAAGTGACTGGGATTGTGCAGCATGGCTTTATTCAATGGATGGAAAGTAAAAGCAGAAGTGGACTTCCAAGGGTTGGTCCAGGCCAGACAGGTACAAATTCACCAACTCTCCTTGCATGCAGTACAGTTCATGAACAACAACATAACAATCTTCTTCCCAAATTCCCAAAAGGTGCATTAGTGGACACCAGGCCACGCACATGAACATCTTTCATTCCATGAGTGTCATTTAGTGAATCTAAGCCTTACACTCAGAACGCTTTTTGGACACAGGTACAATTATATAAAACTCAACCACACACCTTAACCTGCAGCTTGGCCCTCACTCAGGTAAACATACTGGTGCCCTTTATGAGCCATGCATCCCTGCCTTGTAAGCACTTAGATGGCATTCCTCCCACCCTTGGCCCCAACCGACAGTCTCTGTCATTCTTCAGGGTTACAGCACTGTAACGCTAGTGGTCCCATACTTTAACTTGTCACAAACTGGGGTGACCAGAGAATAAACTGCACTCCCTGGAGTACACTGTTTAACTTTACTTCACTCACATGGGTGAGACTAGGGGCACTGACAGGTGTGATCCAGCCTTATCTATGGGCACACGCACCCCAGACTATTTAATCCCCTTAGAAATGTCGAGATCCATTCTCCTCGAACAGTACTCACAGAAGTTGTCCCATCCACAGGACATGAAACAATGAAAAAGGAAAAAGAAAACACTCTCCTGTGTAGGCAGCCAAAACAGTCTCTTTCAGGTCCTATTCAAGGCAGCTGAAAACACCACAGAACAATCAGGAGATTTCCCCTTGAGTCCACTGAGAACAAGCAGTTCCTTCCACTTCACAGGGAGTAGAAATCAGGAAATCCTGCTGTAGTCTTGTCTCCACCACTTCAACTGGAAGCTGGAAATGGCACTCCACTACAGTGAGAAATCCTGGGCCCTCTTCTCAGAGCCCACTGGCAGCCCTTTTTCCACTCTCACCTTCTCACTCAAGCTCTACTCACTCCAGACTCTCCACACAGATTAAGCATTCGAAGCTCCCCAGATCAGCTATCCACAGAGTGTGGCTTATGCTGTTGCAAGAGTTCTAAATGACCTAATGATTCCTCCCTCAGGCTAGCTGAGTAAACTGATGTCATTATGTAAGGAGCCCCTAATGAGCTCCCTTCCAGCCGCCTGCTGCCTTCCTAACACTAATACTGATAGGAATGGGTGGTTACACTCACCCCTTGCCAGGTAAATGACTGTCCACAGTCATTTCCTCACCAGGCACCAAGCCATCCTACCTCTGATTCCCCCTATGGGGAGGGTTGATAAAGTCCTCCCCTACAATGTGCCAAGCACAGGCAGGTAACACCTAAGGATAGAGGCCCACTGAAGAAACTTCTTTCTATCCTACTACTGTACTACCTATGGATCCTCGGTGGCTCCAAAAAACTGCCTGAAGCATGTCCTACCAGACAGCATTGGTAACCCCTCAGGACCACCAACCTGACTTCTTCCCTAACCCTCTAGGGGAATCTATCTGACCTATTCTACCTTCCAGGTGCCAAGCCCCCCGCCAAAAAAAAAAAAAACATTTTACACAACACACCTCTAAAATGAAAAAAGGTTAGACATTGTACTACAGAGTTCCACATCCCTAACAATTCTACACAAAGGAGGACTCTGGTGAGTCCAACCAATCCCCTTCAGGTCTTCTTGTCTTCTTCTAGGAACACCTGCAAAAGAAAACACTACAAAAACACATTTCTGCACATAACTACAACCTGTAAAAGCCAAAAACAGTGACCAAACTGTCCCACTGAATACTGCACAAGCCCAAAGAGTATTTTTAAAATGATTTTCTACAAAAGTACAAAAATAGAAAACATAAAAACATTTGCAAAACATTTAGGAAAGGGATCCCTGCAGTGATCAAAACTAAGGGGGAAGAGTCCAGAGTGCCGAAGCACTACAACAAGAGTCTCTCCTTGGCCAGGGCCTACTGAAGCGCAGTCCTGGAACAGGCACAAGGCCTGCAAGCACTGCAGTCTAGATGGCAAGTCTACTGGAGAGTACATTCAAAAGAGTCTTCAAATTTGCAGGAAACAGTTAACTTAAAAATAAGCAAGCATTTGTCAATGCTGAATGTTTCCTTGCATGGTTTATGTGATTGACCAAGTTTTCAACATGGTCTTTTTGGGACCCCACCTCAAGAATAGTGCCACTGTCATTTTAGTCACTCATCCCGAAAGGTAATTTCACAGAACAACCATGCCATTCTGTGCCACAGGTGTGAAAACATGTTTCGGGCAGGATGTGAAAAATGACAGTTGTACTGTTCATAAGGAGGTGCAAAAAAATGGCAATGCTGAAAATCTGGAGCATAAATAATTAATAATTGGTGACGCTAGGAGCGTGCATTGAAACTGTACATTGCATGCTCATAATGCAGTCATTTTTTAGAATTGTTTCACCAAATTTGCAGCATGAGCTTTTTTAGACCCTACCTCATGATGGCATAGGTAGGGGTATAACCACTAGAAGGAGGGAGATTATACTCCCACTGTATAGATCATTGGTGAGGCCTCACCTCAGGTATTACATCCAGTTCTGGAGACACCACCTTCAGGGGGATATAAACAGAGTGGAAGTTGTACAGAGGAGGGCAACCAAGATGGTGGGAGGCCTACACAATAAACTCTATGGAGACAGGCTGAGGGAGCAGAACATATACTCATTGGAGTAGAGGAGGGGGGCATGATTAACATATAAATACCTCACAGGAAGAAACAGAGTGCAAGTGGATGAAATTTTCCAAAGAAAAAATTGCTCAAGAACTAGAGGCCACAACATGAAACTAGAGGAGGGGGGGCTCAGAGGAAACACGAGGAACTACTTTTACATGGAGAGGGTGGTGGATAGATGGAACAGTCTGCCAGCTGAGGTGATGGGGAAGAATTGGTTACATAGATACATAGACAGTGTCGGCAGATAAGGGCCTATGGCCCACCTAGTCTGCCCATTTGAGCTTGTAAGTTCAGTTTGTTTTCCAAGAAGTCTATTTCCCCTTACCGCTGACCTCTAGAATTCCTTTATGTCTATCCCATGCATTCTTAAATCCCGTGATTGTTTCAGCCCCCACCACTTCCTCTGGCAGGGTGTTCCACTTGTCCACCACCCGTTCTGTGAAGAAATTCTTTCTCATGTTTCCTCTGAATCGTCCTCCTCCACTTCATCCCATGCCCTAGTCCTGAAACATCTTTTTCGCTTAAAATAGTGTTTTCCTGCACCCTGTTCCTCCCTGTAAAATACTTGTATGTCTCTATCATATCCCTCTCTCCTCCTCTCCTCCAGGGAGTACATGTTCAGTTCCTTCAACCTGTCTTCATAGGACTTGTGATGCAACCCATGCACCATCTTTGTTGCCCTCTCTGAACCTTCTCTACCCTATGTCCTTACGTAAGTATGGTCTCCAGAACTGTACACTGTACTCCAGGTGGGGCCTCACTAGTGTCTTGTATAGCGGAATTATGACCTCCCTTTTCCTGTTGGTGATGCCTGCCTATACATCCCAGCATCCTATTTGCTTTACCTGATGCCTTGTCACACTGTTTCCCTACCTTGAGGTCATCAGAGATGACAACCCCAAGATCCCTTTCCTGCTTGGTGCATGCTATATCCTCACCCCCAACTGATATATTGTGCCAGGGTTTTGTGCCCCATATGCATTATCTTGCACTTTTGCATTGAATTTCAACTGCCAAACCCTTGACCATTCTTCAAGTTTCTGCAGGTCCCTTCTCATTCTGTCTACACCCTCTGGTGTGTCTACTCTGTTACAGAGCTTTGTGTCATCAGCGAACAGTGAAATTCTGCCTTCTAGATCCTGTGCAATGTCACTGATGAAGATGTTGAATAGGACCGGTCCCAGCACTGATCCCTGTGGTACCCCACTGGTCACTCTTCCCTCTGTGGAGTGACAGCCATTTACCACCACCCTCTGTGTCCTGCCACCCAGCCAGTTACCTACCCACCACATTACTGTCCTGCCCACATCCATATTCCCCAGTTTGTGTAATAGTCTTCTATGTGGCACAGTGTCAAAGGCCTTGCTGAAGTCCAGATAGGCCACATCCACTGCCCTCCCCTAATCCACCTCCCTAGTCACCCAGTCAAAAAATTCAACGAGGTTGGTCTGACATGACCTCCCCCTGGTGAAACCATGCTGCCTTGGGTCCTGTAGTCCATTGACAACCAAATGTTCCACCAATCTCTCCTTCAGTAGTGCTTCCATGATCTTTCCCACTACCGAGGTGAGGCTGACTGGTCTGTAGTTCCTGCTTCCTCTTTGTTCCCACTTTTGTATAAGGGACTACATCTGCTGTCCTCCAGTCTTTGGGTACCTCCCCTGTTTCCAGTGATTGGCTGAATAGGATAGCCAGAGGTTCAGCCACCACCTCTCTTAGTTCTTTAAGGACCCTGGGGTGCACCCCATCTGGCCCCATTGCTTTATCAGCTCTTATTACTTCCAGTTCCTTCAGGACCCTTTCTCATGTAAAGGGACTTGTGTCCATTTCTGCACCGTTCTCACCCCTTGTACTCCCTTCAGACCCATTACCCCCCTCTTCCTTAGTAAAGACTGAGCAGAAATACCTGTTCAATATGTCAGCTTTACTGTTGTCATCCTCCACGCGGCTCCCATCCTCCCCCTTCAGTCTCACTATGCCTCCCTTTGTCTTTCTTTTTTCACTTATGTACCTGTAAAAGGTTTTGTCCCTTTACCCACTGATTTTGCAATGTGTTCTTCTGTCTGAGTTTGGCTTCCCTTACTGACTTCCCTGCCTCCCTTTGTTTCTCCTGGTACTTCTCCCTATCCCTTCTGCCTGTGTCTTTTGTATTGCCTGAATGCAATCTTTTGGCTTTCACTTTCTTTACTACCTCTTTGGAAAACCATAATGGTCTCCTCTTCCTTTCCTCTTGCTAACCTGCTTAATGCATAATTCTGTTGTTCTTATAATCCCCATTTTAAATACTGCCCACTGTTCCTCAACCCCTGATTCCTGTCCCATTCCCTTAATGCCTCTTTCAAGTATCTCCCCATTTTCCCAAAGTCTGCCCCCCTAAAATCCAGGATACGTGTTTTTGTGTGGTTTGGTTCTGCTCTTTCTGTGATTTCAAACCACAATGACTGGTGGTCACTGTTACCCAGGTGCTCCCCCACTGTTACCCCCATCACACTGTCCCTGTTTGTGAGCACAAGGTCCAGTATTGCCTTCTGCTGAGTTGGTTCCATGCTTCAAGAAGGCATGGGACAGGCACATAGGAACCCTGAGGACACTAAGGGAGTAACCATTAGGCTAATCTGGTATTCACTAGATACAAAACAAGGCAGACGCGGTGGGCCAGTGGCCCTTATCTGACATCAGCTTCTGTGCTTCTATGTTTCTAATGTAAGTGAGCATGCAATTGGAAACCTTGCTTACCTCATCCACCACTAACAATTTCAAATCTTCAAATAAATCTTTGAGTGTGGTAGCAACCTTCCATGACAGTTTTTGATATTGACTGCTTATGCAATGCTTGACTGGCAGCATAAACAATCTGTGCAAAGTGACACCATCAGTGTTATAAGCTGCCAATCCAGTTGGAGCTGTGATTGTGCATAAGTGAGATGATTGTGTGAGGTCCCTAATCTTCTTACATATGGCATGGATAAGATTACTCTTTCCAGTACCAGCTGCACCACTGAAAAACCTATGCAGCGTCTCATATGCAGTACAATTACAAATATTTGCTGCATCATCTTAAATCACGAGAAACAGTTACAATGATTGTGTTATATATTTTTCACTGCTGCACATTCAAAGTGTTTTCTAACATGTAAATGTTCAGTTCTTCATGGAAAGCTTGTTCTATGCAATCGTTGACTTCTTCATGAGTTCTGTCACTCTATGAAATACAACAGGATCTATTAGTAATAGTATGTTTATGATACATATTAGATGCATCTAATATAGAACAGGGGATAATATTTGTGGGCAGTGTAAATTCTCTAAATATTTGAAAAAAGGTAAGGCCTTCAAACATCCTACAAAAAATTAAACATGAAATTAGAAACATAATTCTCTGTGATAACCCTAGCGTCATTTATTTGGCATCCTGCACCAGTGGAGCATTTTATGTTGGCAAAACCATCAGGCTCTTCAAACAACATACTGGGGAACATGTAAGGGACATACTGTAGCTAACAATTGTAATCCCCAGGCCACTTTTTTAACTAATGTGCACACCCCCCATTAAATATTTGGAAAACATTGGTGCCCATATACTGGCATGCCAAGTTGCTTTACTAAAAGGTAGGTACCACCCTTGGTGTTGGGATATATACCTGTCTCAATGTCTAGAGGAAGAGAGGGGTGGGGTTACAGAAACAAAACAACATGAACCCTGTGTAAATAACACAACCCAGGTCATGGGTGGAGGCTGATAGGCATATGCTAGATCTAACCTGCTGAGGAGGTCCCAGTAAATCCACACAACCCAAAGCAATAATCGGAATGTCCATAAAGTGACTGGGATTGTGCAGTATGGCTTTATTCAACAGATGGAAAGTAAAAGCAGAAGTGGACCACCAAGGGTTGGTCCAGGCCGGACAGGTACAAATTCACCAACTCTCCTTGCATGTAATACAGTTCACGAACAACAACAGAACAATCTTCTTCCCAAATTCCCAAAAGGTGCATTAGTGGACACCTGGCCACGCACATGAACATCTTTCTTTCCATGAGTGTCATTTAACAAATCTAAGCCTTACACTCAGAACTCTTTTTGGACACACATACAATTATGTGAAACTCAACCACACACCTTAACCTACAGCTTGGCCCTCACTCAAGTAAACATACTGGTGCCCTTTATGAGCCAGGAATCCCTGCCTTGTAAGCACTTAGATGGCATTCCTCCCACTCTTGGCCCCAACCGACAGTCTCTGTCATTCTTCAGGGTTACACCATTGAAACCCCCTTTCTCCACTGAAATGCTAGTGGTCCCATACTTTGACTTGTCACAAACTGGGGTGACCAGAGAATAAACTGCACTCCCTGGAGTGCACTGTTTAACTTTACTTCACTCATGGGTGAGACTAGGGGCACTGACAGGTGTGATCCAGCCTTATCTATGGGCACGTGCAACCCAGACTATCTAATCCCCTTAGAAATGTTGAGATCCATTCTTCTCGAACAGTACTCACAAAAGTTGTCCTGTCCACATGGCATGGAACAACGAAAAAGGAAAAGGAAAACTATGGCAGTTTATGTAGCGAGCCCCTTCCCCTTTTTTTCTTTAAGGTACCACTAGCCACTCTCTTCTCCTTCTGTCCCCATTTCAAAGTCTACTGCAGTAGTACTCTCTAATCTCCTCTAGGTCTCACTTGACCTTGTATTCATGTTTCTACCATGATGGGGTAGCCTCCTGTCGTGGTATTCTTCCTCCTTACTTCCCCGCTAAATTCTACTTTGGTCCATGTGGTACAAGTATAAGGGGTATATTAGTCTCCCATATGTTTGTTGCCAGAGGTGGAGTTGAGTCACAGTGAGAGTAGACTGTGTTTTATGCTGAGGTTTTGAAAAATAAGACTCCTGTCAGAATTTAGGTCCTGCACTCAGTTTGGTAGGAATAGTAGGTCTGAGATAAAATATAAAGACTATCCCCTTCACTTGAAACCCTATTAACTAGGTGCACATTGATATACAAATAGTAACATGTGATACAAAAAGGTTACAAAAAGTTACATATTTACCTTGCAAGATGTTTTTATGCCTTATGATTAGGTTCACGTTTAAAACAAATATATCTTGAATGCACATTGTAGGAATTACTTGCTATGTTTTATTAAAGCATATGCTGGTGTCCATACCTGTTTCAGATATTCTATCCCTGATCAGTGCTGCATTACTAAGAGCCAGAGGCCCTCTTATGGAACTTATTTATAGGGATCAGGTGAATGATGTCAGCACCCTGAGGGAGGGGCTAAGGTCACTAATTGCCATTTAAGCATTTTGTCACTTTGAGAGTGTGTCTAAGAGACTGATATCAATGTATATAGCAGGCATTATTGAATAAAGTAATTTATGGTCATACAGATCCCCCTACTTAATGTATTAGAGCAGAATGTATTAGAATCGGGGCGGATCATGTGACCAATTAAGCCATGGTTTTCTATATATAAAGAGACCTGAATTCAGGATGGGTTCAGACAGGTTTTGGAGCACAGATGATGGTGGTCATGTTGAGAGGGAGCTAGTACCACTCTGTGACATTACTTACAGAAGGATTTCTGAAGCTTAATTAGACATTTGGAATTAAGTTTATTTTCTCGTTTTTCCTGAAGTGTTTTTATTCTGTTTGCTTTAATAAACATTACACACTACAATATTTAGTGTGTCTACAAGAGAAATCTTGTGGCAAGTGTTGTCACTACCCCCACCCGCTCACAAGTTTGGTGTTAGAAGTGGGATCTGGTCATCTGAGGGATAGTGAGGGAGACCAGAATAGTACCAGACCTGGTACAAGTGACAACTATGGCATCAGGAACAGATAAGAAGAAAATGGGCGCTGTGACACGCTCTCAGATGGAGAGGACAGGCGAACCCCTTTATACCGGTCTGTACACAGATGTAAGGCAGAGATTGCCAAAGGACCAAACCGACAGTGGAGAGGAGGAGGAGGTCCAATGGGAGAGACACCAGGAGACCTATGAACTGCCCCCTGAAGGCCTTTCAGAGCTTCTACATTGGTAGGCGGTATGGCAGATGAAGATTGAATGGCAGAGAGACCCGGATGCCCAAGAATGGGATTGAGACAGGAGGCAAAAAGACTTAAGGTGGGCTGAAACTATGCAGCTGTTTAGATCTTTGGGAGCAGGGAATGGAACTGTGGGGTAAGACAGAGTAATAACAATCCTAAAGATATAAAACTCACAAGAATGACAGCTACGGATGATATTGAGGCCTATTTGATCACTTATGAAAGGGTGGCCAAGGCCTGTGATTGGCTAAAAACGCAGTGGGTAGTGTGCCTGGCACTATATCTGTCGGACAAAGCACAACTAGCCTACAGTAATATGGACCCACATTTGGCTGAGGGCTATGATTTAGTAAAGCAGGAAATATTGAAGTGTTATGACATTAATGCAGAGACATACAGTATTGGCAATGGTTCCATGCTTTGAAACACCAGGCATATGATCCCCCGAGAGAGACTTATATCAGACTCAGAGAACTTTGTTTAAAGTGGATCCAGCTGGAGGGGAAATCCAGAACTGACATTATAGAGATATTTGTTATGGAACAGTTTTTACAAGTGTTACCTATTGGTGTGTAAATCTGGATTAAAGAGCATAATCCAGAATCTACAGAAATGGCCGTGACACTGGCAGAGGACTTTTTGTCTGCACATCAACCTTTTAGGAGAGGTGGTAATAAGCCCACAGACTATCCAATGAAACCTCTGGCCACATAAGTAAGGCACCTCAGACTGTGGCTAAGACTTATGAGGGAAGGAATAATCAAGGAAGGAGAACATTCCCTGCAAATATAAAGTGTCGGAACTGTAAGGGGTAGGATGTATTGCCAGATTCTGTTCTTCAAAAAAAGTGATGTAACCCATCTAGCCTTATTAAATGCTGGGTATGTGACAACAACTGAGGGGATAAAAGGACAGGAGGTGGTGGGATTGGTGGATTCAGGCAATAAAAATACCCTTGCAAGAGCTGATATAGTTCAAGGAGTAAGGAGAACAGCCCCTATACAGGTTATTTGTGTACATGGTGATACACATCAGTATTAACATACCTTTAGAAGTAAAGGGCAAGACATTCAGGATAACTGAAGAAGTAGTACCACAATTGCCAGTACCTGTAGTGATAGGGCATGATTTTCCAGGTTTTGTCACTCTTTTGAGGGAACCGGAAAACATAGCCGCCATGACTACCAGGGCACAGAGCAAGATGGAACAATTATTGGGATAAGTATTTCCTTTTGAAGAAGAGGTGTTGGAAAGTCCTGGTAAATCCAGATTGTCTAGAAAGGCCAAAAGGAAAATACAAAAGGAATGGGTTAAAGAAAAGCATGGCCTAACACAGGGCAAACAAATGTTATATGTGAAAGCTGATATGTGTTTACAACAGAAGAATGACAAAACTTTATTACCTTTTTTCCAACAGGTGGGACAAGAGGTTAGACAAGGGGCCCCAGAGTTTCAAGTGATTAAGAATTCATTGTATAGGGTTTGTACAGATCCAGGTACTCAAGAACAGGTTGAACAACTTATGGTGCCCCTTTGCTATCGCCAAGACATATTAGCTTTAGGCCATGATATACCCTGGGGCAGGACACACAGGGAGGGATAAAACCACTAGTAGGATACTACAAAGGTTTTTCTGGCCCAGGATTCATAGTGATACAGCCAAATATTGTCAAGAGTGTCCAGAATGTCAAATGACTGCCCAAAAGACCAGGAAAGACACTGTACCTTTAATACCCTTACCCCTGGTAACAACCTCCTTCGAGACAGTCAGTATGGATATTGTGGGTCCCTTGAATAAAAGTAGTAAAGGGAATAGATTTATATTGGTGGTGTGTGACTATGCCACCAAATGCCCTGAGGCTCTTCCAATGAGATCTGTGACCACTCCCCGGATAGCTCTGAGGAACTAGTGAAGTTATTCAGCCGGATAGGAATTCCCAAAGAGATTTTAACCAACAGGGGTACAAATTTCAATGCAGAGCTTTTAAAAGAACTTTACCACCTGTTGGGGATAGTAGCTGTACGTACATCACCCTACCATCCTCAGACTGATGGCCTAGTGGAAAGATTCAATCAAACCCTGAAACATATGCTGAAGAAATTCGTACACGATGAAGGGCGAGATTGGGATATGTACCTACCCTTCTGTTCGCATACCGTGAGGTACCACAAGCCTCCACTGGTTACTCCCCTTTTTCCCTATAGTTTGGTAGGACCCCTATAAGTTTGTTAGATGTGGTCAAGGAGTGCTGGGAAGAAGGGAAGGATTTAAAATCCCCAGGAATAGCTCAATACATGAGACAGTTAAGGAACAGATTGGTAACTTATACTGCTAGAGCTCATGAAGCAGGGAAAAGAAACTCAAGAACAATGGAAAGATAGGTATGATAAAGGGATCTCCAGTACTAAATCACTTCAACCAGGTGATCAGGTGTTACTACTATTACCCACCTCCACTCATAAACTATTGATGAAGTGGCAGGGCCCATACAAAGTGGTGCGTCAAACAAGACCTGTGAAATATGAAGTAGAAACACCTGATAAAAAGGTAGGTAAGAAGATCTACCATGCCAATCTATTAAAAAGGTGGCATAAGAGATCCACTCAGGGGATACAGTTGATGATAATGCCTGAACTACACAAGTCAGAATTGGAAACCACAGATGGACGGTTACAAAATGAGACCAGTATTGAAGCCATACAAGTGAACCCTGAGTTAGATGTGTCCCAACAAACAGAATTACAGTCTTTGATACAGGAATTTAGCACTTCCTTTACCAGTAGACCAGACCTCACAAAAGGGGTAGAACATCAAATATATACTGAATCTAGACCAATCAGAAAAAAAACCTTACCAGCTCCCTGAAAGAAGTAGGGCAGATGTATAAAGGGAGATACAAAAACTAAGAGAGATGGACATAATTGAACCATCACAAAGTCCATGGGAATCCCCTTTCATTATTGTACCTAAGAAGGAGGGTGGCATAAGATTGTGCCTGGATTTTCGAGGTCTAAACCAAGTGGCACAATTTGACACCTATCCTATGCCAAGGGTGGATGATATTTTAGATTGTATTGTTAATGCTAAATATATCTCCACCCTTGACTTAACGATGGGTTATTGGCAGATCCCTTTGGCTGAGTCTCCTAAGGAGAAGACAGCTTTCAGTACTTCCATGGGTTTTTTTCCTGTTTAAAACCATGCCATTTGGATTACATATAGCCCCGGCTACATTTCAACATTTCATGGATCAGGTGCCGGCACCCCATAATAATTTTTGTGTGGCTAACCTGGATGACATTGTTGTTTTTAGCCAGGATTGGGAGGCTCATTTAAAACACCTAAAAGCTGTCTTCATCAGGCAGTGATGACAATTAACCCCTGTAAATGTGCACTTGCCATGCAGGAGACCCAATACTTAGGGTTTATCTTGGGTAATGGATTCATTAAACCTCAGGTCTCGAAGGTAGCAGTGGTAGCACAATGCCCAATCCCTGAAACAAAATAGCAGGTACATTCCTTTCTAGGATTATCAGGATATTATAGGAGATTTATCCCTCAGTTTGCTACCCTAGCAACCCTTTTGATGGAATTAACTAAAAAGAAATTTAGTAATCAGGTCAAGTGGACACCGGAATGTGAGAATGCCTTCATACAGATTAAGGCGGCTTTATGCTCCTCACCGGTGTTATGAAGTCCTGATTTTAAACACACCTTTGAGGTCCACTCTGATGCCTCTGATACTGGTATTGGAGCAGTTTTGAGCCAGACCATCATTGGGGAAGAACATCCAATTGTATATATCTTCAGGAAACTGCATGAGAGGGAGCAAAAATACTCCACAATTGAACAGGAATGTTTGGCTGCCAAATGGGCAATTGAAACTTTGAGTTTCTATTTATGGGGCGCCCCTTTTATGCTTATAACAGACCACAACCCTCTGTGTTTTATTTCACAAATGAAGAAAAAAATAACCATATAATGAGATGGTATTTGTCTGTCCAACATTACAATTTTGAGGTAAAACACAGGGCTGGGTTTGCACAAGTAAATGCAGATTTCCTCTCTTGTTTAGGAGGAAATAATGAGGCATAAACATTTGGTTGTTCCATTAAATGTAAGAATGTATGGCTAAAACTGTTTGGCAACTATAAGACACCCCAGGGCAAATTACATAGTTGTTATTGTAACTTAATAGAGTAAGATACAATAGTCCACTATGTACTAAACGTGGACCTTATTCACTTATTATGGGTGCCCTGGGGTGGAGCTTTCAAGAGAGGGTGGGTGAAAGCTCCATCCTACCCTTTGCAATAGGGTAGGTTGTCTTGAAAACCAGTTACATACTTTTTTCCTCACTGGTTTTCACTTAAACTCGGGGGTATATGGCAGTTTATGTTGCAAGTCCCCCCTTTTTTTTTCTATAAGGTACCACTGGACACTCTCTTTTCCTTCTGTCCCCATTTCAAAATCTACTGCAGTAGTACTCTATAACCTCCTCTAGGTCTCACTTGACTTTGTATTCATGTTTCTATCATGATGGGGTGGCCTCCTGTCATGCTATTCTTCCTCCTTACTTCCCTGCTAAATTCTACTTTGGTCCATGTGGTTTAAGTATAAGGGGTATATTAGCGACCCATATGTTTGTTGCCAGAGGTGGAACTGAGTCACAGTGAGAGTAGACTGTGTTTTATGCTGAGGTTTTGAAAAACAAGACTCCTGTAAGAATTTAAGTCCTGCACTCCATTTGGTAGGACTAGTGGGTCTGTGCTAAAATATAAAGACTATCCCCTTCACTTAAAACCTTGTTAACTAGGTGCACATTGATATACAAATAGTAAAATGTAATACAAAAAGGTTACATAAAGCCACGTATTTACCTGGCAAGATGTTTTTATACCCTATGATTAGGGTCACATTTAAAACAAATCTATCTTGAATGCACATTGTAGGAATTACTTGCTATGTTTTATTATAGCATATGCTGGTGTCCATACCTGTTTCAGATATTCTCCCTCTGATCAGTGCTGCATTACTAAGGGCCAGAGGCCCTCTTCTGAAACTTATTTATAGGGATCAGATGTATGATGTCAGCACCCTGAGGGAGGGGCTAAGGTCACTAATTGCCATATAAGCATTTTCTCACTTTGAGAGTGTGTCTAAGAGACTGATATCAATGTATATAGCAGGCACTACTGAGCAAAGTAATTTATGGTCATACAGATCCCTCTACTTAATGTATTAGAGCAGAATATATTATGTATTAGAATAGGGAGCGGATCATGTGACCAATTAAGCCATGTTTTTCTGTATATAAAGAGACCTGAATTCAGGATGGGTTCAGATAGGTTTTGGAGCACAGATGATGGTGGTCATTCTGAGAGGGAGCTAGTACCACTCTGTGACATTACTTAGAGAAGGATTTCTGAAGCTTAATTAGACATTTGGAATTAAGTTTATTTTCTTGTTTTTCCTGAAGTTTTCTTTATTTTGTTTGCTTTAATAAACATTACACACTACAATATTTAGTGTGTCTACAAGAGAAAACTTGTGGCAGGTGTTGTCACTACCCACACCCGCTCACAAAAACTCTCCTGGGTAGCCGGCCAAAACAGTCTCTTTCAGGTCCTAGCCAAGGCAGCTGAAAACACCACAGAACATTCAGGGGATTTCCCCTTGAGTCGACTGAGAACAAGCAGTTCCTTCCACTTCACAGGGAGTAGAAATCAAGAAATCCTGCTGTGGCCTTGTCTCCACCACTTCAGCTGGAAGCTGGAAATGGCACTCCACTACAGTGAGGAATCCTGAGCCCTCTCCTCAGAGCCCACTGGAAATCCTTCTGCCACTCTTATCACCTCATCCAAGCTCTACTCACTCCAGACTCTCCACACAGACTGAGCATTCTAAGCTCCCCAGAGCAGCTATACACACAGTGTGGCTTATGCTGCTGCAAGAGTTCTAAATGACCTAATCATTCCTCCCTCAGGCTAGCTGAGTAAACAATGATGTCATTATGTACTGTAAGGAGTCCCAAATGGGCTCCCTACCAGCTGTCTGCTGCCTTCCTAACAATAATACTGATATGATTCTAGTAACCCCAGGGGACTGGGTGGTTACACAATGATACTAAAAATGTCTTGGCAGCCCATGTGAAGCATGCAGATCAAACCAAACAACATGTTTTGATGTATGTGGAGATAGGAAAATTATACTTGGGAGGGGGAAGAAGAGAGGTGGTGACCTAGATAATCTGCTTCTAACAACAGAAGCAAAATGTACACTTTAGGTGCTTTGAAAGCACCCATACTAAATGGGTGTTTTGAAACAGCACCCTTCCTGTAAATTAATGTAAATATTTCTGCTGAGTATTTTAAATATTTGGGCAGTCCTATTTTGCACTGTTTAAAGTGACCTGCCATTTCACGAAAATACTGGGGCGTTATAATATTCTTTAATCTTTGTAGATATGTGCTATAACATGTTTTAATCTGTATAAGTATGTAAATATGGAGCTTTCTGAACTGTAAAGTCTAATTCAAGCCACTCTGTTTTTTATGTCCCCCACCCCCAGTCTGTATATAAGTGGGAAGGATGCTGTCCTTTGCTAATATAATAATACAATGACAAGATTTTATTGGTCTGGTCACATGAAGCGAAGTGGCAGTAGTGAAGTATTATATGTTTTGGTCAGATGCAGTGAATGTTATATTCATTATATGTCTTTATTCTCCATTACTGAGAGCGACATTTTGCCTTGGCACTTTGAATGGACACATTTGTGTTCAAGATGACTGAATGAAACAATGTGCAACCTGCTAAAGGAATTCAAGCATATTAAAGACAGACACTGAAAAAAGATGGCATCAAAATTTGGAAACATCAACTGCCAATATATTATTTTCGTGTGGACTTGTTAATATTGACAGGCTATGCACTAATCATATTCTTCTTGGAAATTGTATTTTAATTGTTAAAACTATGAATGTTTATGTTGTTAGTTACTATGGGGATGTAAATATGTTCACCTGTAGCTGATTTTACTGCTATGACTTTTTTATGATGGCAGTGCTTTGGGGCTATAAAATGAGTTATTTTCTGTCTCTTGTGTCACCCTTGTAAAAGCACCCATAGGGTTGCAAAACAGCATTGGGAAGCATTTGTGGCCACTTGTTGGAAGATTGGTACCTATATTCAGCTATTTTGCACTCAACTGATATGCACTTTACTTATGTAAGTGACGAATAAAATTATACTTTTAGACTACTAAAAAGTAACTTTGTGAGTCACTATAGCCTGCATGGGATGTACAGTAGGTGCGGTGCATTTTCTTTACTAATTGTACTACTCAAAGTCCACTATATGCTCCTGGCAAAAACAAGAAGGTGCACTGAGGGACTTTGTTTCAGGCTGTATAGAGTTCGAGGGGTTGCACAGAAAGAAGTTAAGTCAGGCAGACAAAGACTCAAATTGAATGCACCACTCAGCTTTTGTTTAGCAGGAAATAGTTAATGGAGTGCCTGTGCTGGGCAACATAATTTGCTTTAGTTAGTTAGTTTTTATTGACCAGGAAAGGAGGACTAGACAATTCTGCTTGTTTCCAGCCTCATCCCGGGGGAGGGGGATACAGATGGATGCCAACTGACATTGAACCAAATAAAGCTGTTGGGTGTTTTTTTTTTTTTTAATGAATGGGGGAAATTTGCCTCCTACTCTTTGCATTATAAAAGAAGAAACTATTCAGCATTTATTTTTTTCAATCTACATACATTTTGGGGTCTGGAACTTTGTAGCAAAAGAATGGAAAGAGCCAGTTTTTTGCAAAAGTAACATATGAAAATATCATGTATGGTTTCTTTTCCACAAGCTGGAATAAGTGGAATAGGGACACTTTAAACCTAATATTATTAATGTTTAAATGGCACATATGGAATGAAAGGTGCCTGTTCACGCTGCAACAGAAACATTGCTCTCAATTTGACTGTATACCACTGTAACAGCGACAACAACCCATCAACATCTGCAGTGTCAATCGGGTTGTCAGAGTGATGACCATGTCATCAACTCTCAAGTTGTTAGGTCACTCTCCCCCAACATCGCCCCCCCCCAGAGTTGGAATCTATAAGTCCAGGGGGGGTGTGGGGGGCACAGCCCCCCTGCATGAACACCAAACAGGTGTCGGAGTAATCCCCGGTTGGGGTTGGGACCTGGCGGTGTCAGGGTTGTTGGCAACCATGTGTAGCTGTTGGGGAGGTTGGTGATATTCTTGTCACTGCAGCATGATGGAACCCCATTTTGATCTATTAAATAAAGAGATAGGAGACCTTAAGAAGAAGTATTTTGAAGAAATAAAATATTTACAGAGAACTGAGTTGAATAAATTATGGATTAATCTACCATGGGTAACTGACTCCCGATACACCCATAACTTGAATAGATTGTGAATGAATAAGGTTAAGAGTAAAAAGAATGAGTATGAATAAAGGGTAAACACTAAGGGAAAATATACAGCATCAGAAATAGAGGAATGACTGCTGGCATAAAATAAAGTTTAAGAAAAGTTTAATGCTAGAAATAGTATGATGTAAGTGATCTCAATGTTGTGTTATTGCGGATATTTTTTCTCCTTGATTGGTTTCTTGTTAAGAATATCATATGCGATGTATCATAAAGTGTTTTCATTTAGTTTTTGTATTCAATAAAAAATTCCCATACTCTTTTTGAGAAGTGTCATGGGATCTTTAACATCCATCTGAACTACCACCAGAACAGGCAGATGGGACCTCAGTTTAATGACTCATCCGAAATATGGCACCTCAGGAGTGCAGCACCCCCTCATGCTGCACTACAGTGTCAGTATTGGGATTTTAACACAAGTGCCTGGTGCGGGGATAGAACCCATAGCCTTCTGATCTTCCAGCCTCAGAGAATAATGCAGGAAAAAGCAGAGTACCTTGCCAAGGAAATTCATAGGTAAAACAACCAGGTAAAATCCTCCTCTAGGTGGCTAAGGTAGTTCCAACACAGACACAGAATCCACAACGTCTGCATAACAGGTGAAAGAATCACATTTCTACAAGTATAGTACAGTAGGGGTGTATGTTTGTGTGTGCGTGTGTTTTGTTTTGTTTCATGTCACCTCAATGTAACAAACATGCCACTCTATCAAATGGCTGGCTGGAATCTGACTTTGTTATAGCAAAGGGGCCATGTATATAATTCATAGAGCTCTGAATATTCTTATTCTCTAAAGGCACCTTATCAGATGCTTCTGTATACATGACCAGTTCTTGAGACAGATTTTATTCCCCATTATCTTTTGGATCTTCCTTATTTAAATCCCATTTGTCTTTTTATTACTTTTTTGTTCTTTTCTTTTTTTTATTTTACCTTTCCTTTTTTAACTGATAGTCTCTCTTTTTGTATTAGATATAACCACTGTTGAATCAAGAACATTATCCCTTTGTTTTGTTCATTTAGAGGATTTAAAGAATAATGTATACGTATATATGTATATGTATATATATAAGACAAAGAACCTCTGTGCGTAAACACTGAGGCAAGGGTTACCCCAAAGGGCATTTGGCTGGGAAGCCAAGTTTCAAGAAAATACAAAATCACACATGCCCCCACAATGCAAAGCGTCATGGGCTGCATATGCAAATCACCATAGAATGTTATGCTGGTCCAACTTTAAGCAGAATTGCATGGTGCCAAAAATTCTCTCACACAGTTTGCAAAGGGTGCTAACAAAAGACATAGACACATGTTTCGTCCTAGCAGGACTCATCAGTATGCCTCGTCTGTTTGACACCCCAGTGGAATGGACCAGCTACCCCTAAGGCAGTGTGCCTGTCTTTTAAATAGTTTTTTATTTTAATGGGTTCACACAATATATCCCAGGCACACTGCCTTAGGGGTAGCTGGTCCATTCCACTGGGGTGTCAAACAGATGAGGCATACTGATGAGTCCTGGTGGACGAAACATGTGTCTATGTCTTTGTTAGCACCCTTGCAAACTGTGTGAGAGGTTTTTGGCACCATGCAATTCTGCTTAAAAGTTGGACCCAGCATAACATTCTATGGTGATTTACATGCAGCCTATGAAGCTTGCATTGTGGGGCATGTGTGATTTTGTATTTTCTTTTGAAACTTGGCTTCCCAGCCAAATGCCCTTTGGGTAACCCTTTGCCTCAGTGTTTATGCACAGAGGTTCTTTGTCTTTTAAATAGTTTTTTATTTTAATGGGTTCACCACAATATATCCCAGGCACACTGCCTTAGGGGTAGCTGGTCCATTCCACTGGGGTGTCAAACAGACGAGGCATATTGATGAGTCCTGGTAGGACGAAACACATGTCTATGTCTTTTGTTAGCACCCTTTGCAAACTGTGTGAGAGGCCTTTTGGCACCATGCAATTCTGCTTAAAGTTGGACCAGCATAACATTCTATGGTGATTTGCATATGCAGCCCATGACACTTTGCATTGTGGGGGCATGTGTGATTTTGTATTTTCTTGAAATTTGGCTTCCCAGCCAAATGCCCTTTAGGGTAACCCTTGCCTCAGTGTTTACGCACAGAGGTTCTTTGTCTTTTAAATAGTTTTTTATTTTAATGGGTTCACCATAATATATCCCAGGCACACTGCCTTAGGGGTAGCTGGTCCATTCCACTGGGGTGTCAAACAGACGAGGCATACTGATGAGTCCTGGTAGGACGAAACACATGTCTATGTCTTTTGTTAGCACCCTTTGCAAACTGTGTGAGAGGCCTTTTGGCACCATGCAATTCTGCTTAAAGTTGGACCAGCATAACATTCTATGGTGATTTGCATATGCAGCCCATGACATTTTGCATTGTGGGGGCATGTGTGATTATGTATATATATATATATATATATATATATATATATATATATGTATTTCTGTTTTCTGGGTACTGATTCACTGAGGATTCTGAAGATGTCATCCATTCTGGCACCATTTATAGTAATATTTTCTTTAATCGTCTAAAATTCATTTTTAACATTACTATTTGATCCAATGTGAGTACATGAGTTTTATGTTGAATATTTAAATCAACTATAATACAATTACAAATTAAAGAGAAGGTTAATTCTCCATTTTGGAAATAATTGATATTTACCCAGAAGGTTAATTGTCCATTTTCAGAATAATTGATATTTTACGTTCCATTTCCCCTTTGAAATTAAAGTGATAAAATAATTCAAGGGCGTCATCCTCTGCGCATGTGTAACAGACTGTTCTGGGCAACTGTGATATTCATTTGGCATTTGCCTAATAGAGTCTAGGGAATGAACATTACATACAAGGTCAGAGTTCCTTTAAACTCCTTATTTTCCTTTCTAAATCTGCCAATATCACTTGTAATGCATCAGAGTTAGGACTAGTATGGGTGGGCGAGCTTTTACTGTATATGCTGCAAGCAGCTGGAATTCTCTGTCAAATACTTTGTTAGATGGAATCAGTCATGCTTCCTTTAAAGTGCGTCTCAGGCAATTTTACTGTGATCAGATATTTTGTAAATGTTCCCGTATGAAACTCTGTCTGTGTTAAAATGTTTGGTTTTCTCTGCTAAGTTTGATTGGAACATCTTGGCTATTGGATTAGCCCTGGGTCATGTATGAAATAGTGTTTTGGCCCATACACTTACTGGTAAACAAAAGTTTAAATAAATAAATTAATGGAGTGTTGATTGCACACTAGATCCTTTGAATCCCTTGAACTAAACCGTACATCCCCATCAAAACCCCCCCCACACACACACACACAGGCTGAAACTGGGGAAAGCCATGCCAAACAAATCTGATAGATTTCTTTGACTGGGTGATCAATGAACTAGATCAGGGTGGAGCAGTGGATGTGCCCTACCTGGATTTCAGCAAGGCCTTTGACACTGTTCCACATAGGAGATTAGTAAGCAAGTTGGGTAACTTGGCATTGGTAACAGGGTGGTAACCTGGATAAGAAACCAGTTAGGGGATAGGACACAGAGGGCAATGGTAAACAGAGTTTGTTCTGAGGAAGGGAAGGTGACCAGCAGGGTACCTTAGGGATCAGTGCTGGGACTGGTCCTCTTCAATGTCTTTGTAAAGGTCATAGCAGAGGAACTGGAAGGGAAGGTCTGCCTCTTTGTTGATGACATCAATATCTGCAATAGAGTGGGCACTCTGGAATGGGGTGGCAAGGATGGGAACATATCTAAAAAGATTAGAAGAGTGGTCAAGCATATGGCAACTGGGCTTTAATGCAAAAAAATACCAAATAATGCACTTGCATCATAGAAACCCTGGAGCAGAGAACAAAATAGGTAGAGTAATACTGACGAAGATCAAGCAGGAAAGAGACCTTGTATAATCATATTGGATGACATAAAGGTGGCCAGGCAGTGTGACAAGGCAGTCAGAAGGGCTTGTGGGATGCAGGAGTGCATAGGAAGGGGTATCACCAACAGTACGAAGGAGGTGGTGCTGCCCCTATATAGATCACTGGTAAGACCCCACCTTGAGTACTGTGTCCATTTCTGGAGATAACATCTCAGGAAGGACATAGACAGAGTGGAGGTGGTCCAGAGGAGGGCTACCAAAAGGTGCAGAGTGAGCAGCAGAAACCCTGCGAGGAGAGACTAAAGAATATAAACATGTCTGTACACCCTGGAGGTGAGAAGGAGAGAGGGGATATTATAGAGATCTTTAAATACCTCATGGGGGTAAATAAGGTACATGAGAGAAGTATTTTTCAGAGAAAAAAGGTGCTGTAGAACATGGGGGCATCCTATGGATCTTGAGGAGGTGAATACAGGTGGGATGTGAGGAAGTACTTCTTCACAGAAATAGTGGTGGATACCTGGAACAGCCTTCCAGCAGAGGTAGTGGAGACAAAAACAGTGGTGAGGTTTAAAATGCCTGGGACTGGCAGAAGGGAATCATAGGGGCAAAAAGGGGGTAGAGACTACACCATAGATCAAGTACGATCTACAGCAAAAGATGAAGGTTAAAAAAATGGACTTACTGGGTGGCCAAGCGGCCCTTATCTGCCATCACATTCTATGTTTCTATGTTACTATCAGTTCTTATATCTCTGTTACATGTGGTAAATCACAAAAATTATTCACTGAGCAACCAGTGTCAATACTATACATGCTACCCTAACTTTATTTATATTTTGAGACTCTTCCAGAGGGAGGTTCACTTAATCTCTGTCATTCTCCTCAGTTTCCCTTGCAGTTATTGCTGTCCTCTCCAAACCCTCAATCAAACCATTAATTTCCACGTTCACACTCAATGGAGTTCCTACATTCTCTATGGATCCCATATCTAGTACAGATGGCAACATTGCATCGCATAGTAATTTGGAGGTGAAGGTCCTAAGGTTACTCACTGTCAGATCATCTAATTCCATTATAAGTAGCCTTTCCTCCCATATTTGTGTTATCCTTACCTAGTCATTTCCCTTTTACAGTTTGTGGTAACATTTTTGGTTGCTACTTGCATAGTCCTTCATCTTGACCTGTTTTACTTTTTTTGGTTTTTACCCTTTTTTGATTATATTACCATTAGCTATCCCCATTTCCTTATACATATCCATATTATTATTTGTGCCATCTCTGGATAATATAATATTTTAAATATATATATATATATATATATATATATATATATATATATATATATATATTTTGTTTGTTTGTTTGTTTGTTTGTTTTTTGCTCCTCCAGGCCCTCCTGGATCCCCATTCCTTCAAGCTCTCACATGCTGGCTGTCTCTCTGCCCATTGAACCTAACCCCTGCTGCCATGCCTGTCTTGGCTTTTCCCAGAGCTCTGCTGACATTCCTTATTGGTGATCCAGCTTATCCCTGCTGGGGGCTCCCCTGGGCTGTGGTGGGGGAAGAAGCACCTATTGCACTGGGGAAGTTGGTCAGGGACCACGCACAATGTGCTGGGTGGTTGATAGTGTGCAGGAGGCCTGCTGAAGGCCAACATCCAGTGCTGCAGAAAGGCCATGTTTTCTGCTTTTCTGGGGTACCCACCCACCTCCTACAGTGCATGTAAATGCAGTGATGTCCTGGGGTGGGGGCATTTAGCAGTGTGTGGTCACTGACAATGCCAAGAACACCTCCATGAGCCACTACCCGGAGCTGCTATGAGAGCGACACATGACAAACCACCCCTGGGAGGGAAGCATCCAAGGGACTCCCTGCTGGCCTCCACTCCTGGCATCTGGGCTTGGGGTGGAACCCAGGTTGCCAGTGAGCCAGAGCAATGCTCCATTTCTCAATGCCACAGAGCTGGCTAAAATATAATAATTTAAAACTGGGAAGAGAAAATTAAAAAGGCTGAGAAAACTATTCTAGCACCAAAGATTCAGTGGGCCAGCTTCTCAGATATCAACTGCTCTGCTTATAGAAATGTAACAGGAGATCTGATCTGATTTAAATCTGATCTGAGACCCTCAGAGTTGAATGGAAGAATAACTAGTACAAAACAATGGGTTATGACCACCGCTCTAAGCCAAACTCTCAGTTGACCCATAGGTTCCCAGTGTGGCTATAACACGCATCCTAACTAGAGCTGTGAGTAATGGGAAAATTCAAAATACATGGAATTTCAATGACATTTTGCAAAATTCTATGAAATTTCAAGAAATCTCATCGACATTTCACATAATTTTTAAAATGTAATTTAATTATACCTCAGCCACCATTCAAGCTAGAGATCTGACATTCAACAGGTAAATGCTTTGGGTTGATAGCCACTAATGTATCAAATATCATGAAATTTGGATATATAGTTTCAATATTATAGGTGCTCAAATGTTGTCATTTTATTGTCTGTGCGAATTTCATGAACATTTTTAATCTGCATATACCTTAACCATCTATTGGGTCAGGGATCTTAAATTTGGCATGTTTTCTTGATGATAGATGTTCTAACAATGTGGCAGATTTCCTGACAATATGATGCATCATCTCAATATTATATGTGCTCAAAATCTGTCATTTAATTTTTTTCAGGAAATTTCACGAAGAAAGTTCATCTGCAAATAGCTTAGGCACCTTTGGAGCTAGACATGTGTAAATTAGTACATATAACTTTTTTGTAATGCTTATAGAATGATCTAAATATGGAGAGAATTAGATTAGAGATTTTTAAGTTACAGGGGCTCAAAACTTTACTATCAAAAATGTGAATGTTTGTAACATCTCTGCTCTTGCATGCATAGAGTTAGCATTTGACATGCATATCCATAGTCAGTGTATCCTGGTGTCTAACACAACTGGATAAATTGGTTAAGCAGTTTTAATTTTGCAGAAGAAAAAAATGATAAGTAACATTTTCTCAAATATTTATGATAGCATATACTGTAGATGAAGCATCCAGCATTTTTTTTTTGGGTGGAATTTAAAATATTAACAATGCACATATCACTACTTCATTTGATAAGCTGGACTGAGTTTTTACAATCCTGCTATTCCCCTCATGGTGACTATCCTCCCCCTTCTCTTTTGACATAGCCAGACTGACTCAGAAGCAGCTGCTGAAGGGAAACATTTCCCTTACTTTATTTATTTTTTTAATGGTTGATAGTTGTAGTGTAAAGCACCCAGTTAAACTACTGATTCCACTGATATCCTTTTTGTTCTTTACAGTGACAAGCTCCCTTAAAATGTGAGTCACCTACTCCTTTTCCTATTGACCTACCCTGTTGGAATAGCCAGAATGCTTTCTTCCTGCTGCCTAAGACATTGTCTCCTCCCACTATACATTTTTGAGTACCTCTAAATCCTAGACTCGCATGTTCTGTACACCAGGCTACCTGGATCATAAATTTATTGGATATGATCCTTAAATATCCCACATTCAGGCTGAAATTGTTGACACTGTGTGCTTTATTGCTCCAACCTGGTGTCTACCACTGCTGTGCTCCCCAGATCAGTTGTCCCTTTCTTGGTGAAACTGTGCATCTAACTCCAGAACCTGGTGACCCCTGCACTTACAGCCTCTTATACCCCCAGCCTTTAATTAGAATCCCCAGATCAGGCTGAGTGAAATTAGAAAATTCCAGTTTTATGGAATTTTTCATAAAATTCTACAATTTTCACAAAGACTCATGGGATTTGACTTTAAGTACTGTTATTTTGCAATTTTCTTATAGCAAGCAATTAATAAAATAGGCACCCACAGTCTCCTTGTAAGGTCTAAGAACATGCCACATTTAATGGTATTGCTTTCTCTAGTTTTAAACTTTCAGTGGTTTATAAATTTGTAGTTTACATTCCTGCAAAATTAAATTGTAAATATTGTGAAAGTTCAACTTCTTTTAAATCAATCCCATTTAAAGCTGCAACTACATCCATGTGGTATAGTAGTTTAAATGTTTCAACTCTGGTTAAATTTGGATATGTAGTTTTAAAATTAGAGGGAACTAATCGAAATTTAAATGTTTGCTACATGTTTGGCAGGCTATAACTCAGTCCAATTTAAAGCTGGAAATCTGAAACTATGTGCATGTACAAATGTAGTGATAACCTGTATACCTGACAATTTTTGTAACATTTCAAAGAATACTATCACAATTATACTAAACTTACAGACATCCAAATTTTGGCAAACTATTTTGCTACCTATAACTCAAGTCCCATTAAAGCTTGAGACTTAATACATGGTAAATATATGCATTCTAGGTGCTTCTCTATATTCTAATATTGTGAAGAAAGTTGGATAAGAAATTTTAAAATTATCTCAAAATAACTGAAAATAAAATTTTGATTAAATGTTTGGCCACCCATAACTCCACTCTCTTTCAATCTAATTTGGTACTCTTGTATGCCATGGGATACTGTTTATGTTTCAAATGTGGTTTTATTTAGACATATACTTTTAAAGTTACCTGGTTAACAAAAGCTAAATAAATAAATAAATAAAGTTATAGTGAAATAACTGAAATTTAAAATTTTGCTAAATTCTGCAGAAGTTTCATGAAAATTCTGTGGAATTTCACAGAATCTGGATGGTCATTCAGTGGGTGGAATGTTATATTCTACACAGCTCTAGTCCTAACCAGTTTCCTCCACTTTCAAAATAAGTAAAGTATAACAATAGAGTACCAATATAGAAACATAAAACATGTCAACAGAAAAGGACAACTTGGTCCAACCAATCTGCCCAGATGTTCCCTGCCTAGTCTGTCTCCACAGACCCTAACTGGTCCCTGATGCCCCTTCCTACTCCCTGCTTATTTACTACTGTTCTCCTATTGCATGTCTATCCTGTGCATTCTTGAAGTCCCCTACTATTTTCACTTCCACCACTTCCACTGACAGTCTGTTCAAGGTGCCTGCCTCTCTTTCAGTGAAGCAGTACTTCCTCATAGCCTTCTTAATCCCCCCCAGTTTCATTCCATTCCCACTGGTCTTGGTGATCTTTCTTATCTGGAAGAAACTCTCCTTCTGCACCCTTTTCACCTCTGTGAGGTACTGGTAGGTCTCTGTCATGTTATTGGAGCTATCCTGCTAACTTGTGCATCTCATTTATGTTTCATTAAGCTGCCTGTTGCTGTCAGTCTGCTTCTCTACCTCCCAGTCATCGATTGCTGCTACAATTCCTTTGGGGTTCCTTTCTAAGGTACCTTTAGCCAAGGGACACTTCCTGTGGCACTACAAGGTTCCTTGCCTTCAGTACCCCTACAGGGTGGTAATTCCTAATTGAATAGAGAGTGTGAATGGCCACACTGTTATACAGTTGCACAAGCATAACATTATTCTGGTTGTGTAGGCCATTGACATACTTGTACCCTATCCCAACAGCATTTGTACCCCATCCCAAATCACCCAATATGTATGCACATCTGTGCATGTCACAAATGTTGCCATACATACTTCTCAAACCATTTGTACTCCTACCCTCATGCCTTCTGAAACTTATACCTCCCATGCACAGCTCCACCAAACCTGCAACCTTTCACAGGTTTGCCCATCCCCTCACCCAACACAAACTCTGTACCTCCTACACCACTCCCTTTCCATTACTTGTGCCCATGTCACCAAAACCTTCTAAAGGTTTACCCCATCCCACTGTCTGCCAACTATTTATCCCTACCTCCACTTTCCTCAGTATCTGTGCCAGTTCTCCTGTACCCCTCCCAAAATTCATTCCACAATCATTCTTAAACTTTTTACCCTTTCCCTACACAAATAGAAAAATTAGCAAGATTTCCATAACTCTGCATCCACTTTCTTGTACCCCTCACAAAATTTACACACCTACCACTTCACCCTTCCACAAATTAGTACTTCTTGCCCCACATTACTCCAAAAATATGTACTGTACCTTTAATGCTGTACTTCCCAAATCTGCACTTCAGCCCTTTGAACTGTTTAAGAGGTATGAGATAGTAGGGAAACAAAGTTCAGGAGGACTGTCTATTTCAGCAGGCATGCAATAACAATTACAAATTTTGGGAGGGATGCAGGGTGCAAGTACATATTTTGGAAGGAATACAAGGGTACAAGTTCCAGTTTTGGGAGGGGTGCAAGTAAAAATTTTGAAAGGGGTAAATGGAAACAAGGAAACATGTTGGAAGGAGTGTAGGGGTGTAACTACATATTTTGGGAGGGGTCAGGGGTACAAGAACAAATTTTGAGAGGGGTGCAAGGGCTCAAGTACAAATTTGGGGAGGGGCAGGGATAACAGTATGAATTTTGGGAGAGATACAAATACACATTTGGAAGGAGTGCAAGTACAAATTTTGGGAGAGGTGCAATGTAAGTACAAATTTTGGGAGATGTGCAGGGGTACACACATACATTTTGGAAGGGATGCTTGTACTAACTTTTGAATGGATGCTGGGCACAAGTAAAAATTGTGGGAGGGCTGCACTGGTGCAAGTACAAATTACAAGATATGAGCAGAGGTACAAGTGCAAATTTTGGGGGTGCAAATTCATTCAAATATCAGAAGGGTTGCAGGAGTGCAAGTGCAAATGTTTAGATGAGTGGAAAGGGATGCCAGTGGTATACATCTGGGATGAGTACAGGGGTAAATGCACACATATATGGAAGTGTAGGTTAAAGTTCTAATTTTGAGAGAGGGGTGCACAAGATGGAGTTCATCACTGGGTGAGTGCGGAAGTAAAAGTGAACCTTTTGAAAGAGGCAGGGTAAAGGTACAAAAACTATATTGTCAGGGTGCAGCAAAAGAGTTGCACATTTTGGGAAAGATGAATAAAGGTTTAATAGACCAGGGGGAGGACATAGACACATTACTGTTAGAAGATATACAAAACATGACAGCTAAAGGGGAGGTTCTGATAATGAAGACTTCAACATGCTGGATACAGATTGGTCAATACCGGCAGGAACATCTGCCAGAACTAGATGCATGGTGGATACCCTGCAGGGGGGGAGTGCCTCAAACAACTGGTACAACAACCCACAAGAGATAGGGCTATCCTAGATCTAGTACTGACTAACAGGGAAGGGATCACAGATCTCCAGGTAGAAGGTCACCTGGGGGCCAGTGACCATCACATGGTGTAGTTCAATTTGGCCACTACATCTAAATCATCCCATTCCAAGGCAAAAATATGGGACTTCAGAGGAGCTAACTTTGATAAGATGGCCAACAAAGTTAAGCTAGCCCTGGCAAAAAGCAACACAGGTGAGAGGGTACAGGCAAAGTGGGCAAGCATTAAGGATGCAATACTTGAAGCAACATCCCATTGTGTTAGACAGAAAAGGAAATGCAAAAGAAGAAGGAAACCACTTTGGATCTCAAAAACAGTAGCGGAAAAGGTCAGAGCCAAAAGGCTGGCCTTCAGGAAATATAAGGAAACACAGCGGGATGAAGATAGGGAGGCATAACAAATTGCCCTAAGGGAAGCAGAGAAGGCAGTAAAGCAGGCAAAGTCCCAAACTGAGGAAACACTAGCATGAACAGTAAAAGAAGGTGACAAGACTTTCTATAGATACATTAGTGAAAGGAGAAAGTCCAGAGGGGGTATTGCTAAGCTCAAAGGAGAAAAGGGGCATGAAGAGGAGGATCCTGTAAAGTATCTATCCTAAATAGATACTTTTGCTCAGTATTTACTTAAGAGAAGGTAGGACAGGGCCCACAGCTCAACACCATGGACATGGGGGAGGGAGGGAGGTGAGCACTACTCCCTTCACAAAAGAAAGGGTCCTACAAGAGCTCACTCAGCTCAGGGTGGACAAGGCAATGGGACCTGATGGCATACATCCCAGGGTACTTAAGGAGTTAAGGGTGGAACTAGCAGAGCCATTAGCAGAACTGCTTAATGAATCTCTGAGCATAGGAGAGGTCCCAGAAGACTGGAGAAAGGTTTCATGGATCCGCTCCACAAAAGTGGTAGCAGGAGGAGGCAGGGAACTACAGAACCAGTCAGTCTTACCTCAGTAGTGGGCAAGATTATGGAGGCACCCATGGAAAGGATAGTGCAACACCTGGAACCATAGGGCACAGGATCCAAGACAGCATGGGTTTACAAAGGAAGGTCCTGTCAAACTAATCTCATAGATTTCTTTGACTGGGTAACCAGAGTGGTGGACCAAGTGGGAGCAGTTGATGTCGCCTAACTTGACTTCAGCAAAGCTTTCGACACTGTTCCACATAGAAGATTGATAAATAAGCTGGGTAGGCTCGGGGGGGTCAGAAGTTGGTCAACTGGATGGCAAACTGGTTGATGGGCAGAAAATGGAGAGTGGTGGTAAATGGTATACAGTCAGAAGAGATGCAAGTCACAAGTGCGGTACCTTAGGGATCAGTCCTGGGGCCAGCCCTCTTCAATATCTTCATTAGTGACATTGCAGATGGACTAGAGGGTAAGGCTTGTCTGTTTGCAGATGTCGCCAAGATCTGCAACACAGTAGACGATCCAGATGGGTTGGACAGAATGAGAAGAGATCTGGATAAACTAGCAAAATGGCCAGAAGAGTAGTAACTGGGATTTAATGCAATGATGTGCAAGATCATGCACATAGGGAAGAGAAACCCTGAAGCCACCTATAGGCTGGGAGAGGAGTTGCTTGCAGTCACAAAGGAAGAAAGACACTTGGGCATCATCATCACTGATGACCTGAAATCATCCAAGCAGACCTCTAAAGCAGTAGGTAAGGCTAGGGGGATGTTAGGGTGTATTAGTAGGGATATCACAAGTCGGAAGAGGGAGGAGGTAATAATCCTCTTTACAAGACACTGGTTAGGCTCCATCTAGAGTACTGCATGCAGTACTGGAGGCCACACCTTCACAAGAACATTAACCAAATTGAGGCAGTCCAGAGAAGGGCAACCAAAATGGTGCAGGGACTGCATCAGAAGACATATGAGGACAGATTAACGGAGCTCAATATGTATACCCTTGAGCAAAGGAGGGAGAGAGAGGTGATATGATCGAAACATGCAAACACCTTAAAGGCAGAAGCTCAGAGGGTTGTGAGGGCTGAAAAAGTGCCTGCCCTCCCCTCACTGCACCTCGCAAGGATGCCCCCCACCCCTCAGGACTAGCAAAGAAGCTCCGAGGGTCACGAGGGCAGAAGAAGTGCCTGCCCTCCTCTCACTGTGCCTCGCAAGGATGCCCTCTAACCCACAGGACCAAGCAAAGAAGCTCCGAGGGTCGCGAGGGCTGAAGAAGTGCCTGCCCTCCCCTCACTGAGCCTTGCAAAGATGCCCCCCAACCCCAGGACCAAGCAAAGGTACAGACATCGCAACAGGTGCTTGCAGGAGCAGCACCAGCCTGCTACACAAGGCGCTTTGTCTTTTTGGTGCCAGAACATCTCCTTTGAATTCTCAACAAAGAACCTAACAAATAGTTTGTCTTTAATAAGTCGGGAGGTCGGCGCAGCACTACAGATAGTTTTTCTGTGCTGAGTTTTCTCCGATAGCCACAACTTTCAAGTGTTTTACCAAAGTACTTTAAGAAACTCAAAGCAATTGTTGCAAATGCATGGTCATCATAGTCTGGAGCCCAAACCTGCCTAGCTTACAAAGTAATTTGCTCGCTTAGCATACAGTCGATACAGCTGTTAAAGTATTACCCTGTGTTAGTTTTCAGCTGCAGTTGCAGCTCTGCTCTCTCCTTACCTTGGCCCCGCCTCCGGAAACAAGCTTTTAATTCTCTGTTCCTCTCTGTTTCATCCGCAGAAGCTCTGAGGGTCATGAGGGCTGAAGAAGTGCCTGCCCTTCCCATCACTGCACCTCGCAAGGATGCCCCCCACCCCACAGGACCAAGCAAAGGTACAGACATCACAACAGGTGCTTGCAGGAGCAGCGCCAGCCTGCTACACAGAGCGCTTTGTCTGCCCCGCCGGCGCTGCGTGCCCCCACCAGCCCCCTTGATCGGCTCTCTGTTTTATACATGGTGTCACGTGAGGCTGCAGAACCAATCAGCCAACTTTACCACCTGCAGATTATACTCCTTGAACACTAGGGGGATCCTGCCTGCCTACACTTATCTTCATCCCATACACCAGTATGTCTCTAGTACTGTTTTCTGTACTTGTTTTATTCCTCATGATCCTGTCCCCCCCCCGTTCTTGTACAGAATCTCTCCTGCACCACTGTAAGTGCACTCCTGCCAGAACCACAGCCTCCTCTGGCCCATCCCCCCACTGCTCCTAGCCCTCCCATCTGTTCTCCATTCACCCTAACGCACCTCACATGCTGGGCCACCCCACCCCCACACCCACCACCACTGATGTCCACCCCACAGCCCCTCAGTACACAGTGGAAGGTGGTCCCTCTCTTTCCTAGCCATTCCTGCCCTTAACTCCCTACCCATCCCCTGCACTGTCCCCCGATCCTTGCACCTGCCCAAGCTCCTATACCACAACCACCACAGTCATTTTCTCCGCTTCATCACCTTACTCCTGTTGCTCTCTGGGAATGTCCACCCCAACCCGGGACCCGCTATCCCACCGTCGCCCCCTACTGGACATGGCCTCCACATTGCCTCTATGAATATCTGCAGTCTCCCAAGGAAGACGGCTGCACTCCAGTGCTGGGTCTCACAACACATGCCTGACATTCTTACTATAGTGGAGATCTGTCTCTCCTATTCAACTCCAGACTCTGCTGTCTCCCTCCCAGGCTTCACCCTTTTTAGAGAAGATCGCGTGGGTAAGTGTGGCAGCAGATGTGCAGTCTACCTACGTGACTCCCTCTTGGGTCACGTGCTACCTACCCCCAAGTTCGACCACCAGGCCCAAGCCATCACCCTAAAAATCACCCCAGACCCTGGCCATGGCCCTCTTTACCTCACCACCACCTACATACCCCCGCGGGCACAAAGTCTAGCTATCTGCTCTCTCACAGACTATCTTTCTACCCTGCCACACAAGGCTGAACAACTTGTCCTAGGAGACCTCAACATAAACTGGCTTGGCTCCACTACAACACACATTAAAGGCAACTTCACAACCCTTGATCTATCTCAACTAGTCACTCGTCCCACCAGATTTAACCAATCAAGTGGGACCAGCTCCCTCCTAGATATAGTACTCACAAACCGCCCACACAAAATCAAGTCTGTTAACGTCTTAGCCAACTCCCTTAGCGACCACTCACCAGTTCTCTGCTTCTGGTCCTCCCCCACGCTCAAGCCTGCATACAAAGCCACCCCCCATCACCGTTTCCACCCCGGGGGCCTTAATAAGCTAAAGCAGTATCTTGCTCAGCTCGATTGGTCCCCGATCTCCCTCACTACGGATATAGATACTGCCCTTGCCTTCCTCACCAGTGCCTTCTGCAAGGCTTGCGACATCTTAGCTCCAGTCACCAACGCCCACTGCAAGAGACACAATGCAGCCTGGATTTCCCACTCTCTGATCCAGCAACTGAAGCAGCGGGATAACCTGTGGCACATTACTGTTGAGTCTGGCAGGACAGCTGACAGGCAAGCCTATAATGCTGCTCGCAACCAATGCACCTGGGCCATAAGACAAGCTAAGGCCAGTCACTATCAAACCACCTTGACCTCATCCTGGGGCTCTGCCTGAGCCTTCTGGGATAACATAAAGGAGCTTAATGGGAAGACCCGCTCCCCCCCTTTCCCAGATGGTTATCAATGGCACAATTAATACTGACCTACCACGTGTTGCTGACTGCCTCAACACAACATTTTCTGACCTAAGTGCAGTCCTTCCTGCCCACTTCTTTGACCCCATCCCTGCAGCCAACCACCCAGCTATTTCCTGTCCCCCATTTCTCTTCAGGACTGTCTCCCCCCATGATGCCAAGCCACTCCTCACAAAAGCCCTCTCCTCCCACAACCCGAGCTGTGACCCCTTGACTCCAGGATACTCCGCCTAACACTTGATGTCATGTTAGCCCCCTCCCCACTGACCTTCTTAACCGATCCCTATGCCTCGGCCAATTCCTGAGTGCATGGAAATTGGCTGAAATTACCCCTATCCATAAAAATGGAGAACGCACATCACCAAACAATTATAGACCTATCTCCATCCTTCCCCCCCTCGAAAGACCTGGAGAAAATAGTGTCCACCCAACTCATGGATTATCTATCCAAATACAACATACTGTGCCTAGAGCAGCATGGCTTCCACCCTGGTCACAGCACCACTACAGCACTAGTGGAGTTCTCCCACCAAATACACTCTGCACTTGATACTGGGGAGATCTCCGGGGCAGTGTTCATTGACCTATCCAAGGCCTTTGACACTGTGTGTCACCCACTAATGCTTGAATCCCTACGTCAGCTGGGCTTCTCATCTGGCCTACTGGCCTGGTTCTCCAACTACCTAAGGGATAGATCCCAATGGGTCAAATTAAATGGTATCCTATCAATGACCCTTCCTGTATGCTCCAGGGTCCCTCAGCGCTCCATCCTGGGACTCACATTGTTCAGTCTCTTTTTAAACACCCTCCCCAGCTCCTGCACAGGCAAAATGTTTCTATACGCCAATGCCGCAGTCCTCATCGCCTCCCACCACGACCCACTCACACTCCAGAGCGCCTTGCAACTCACCTTCACCCAAGCTGAAAAATGGTTCCTCGACCATCGTCTGGTTCTGAACCTCAAGAAGACAAAATCTATGATTTTTGCACACCGCCAAAATAACTCTAGAAATGCTCCCCTACACATCTTCCCCAGTACACTCCACCCCACTGAACAGGTATCAACATACAAATACCTGGGCATCACCTTCAACTCAGCTCTCTCCTTCCATGCCCATCTTAACTCCTTGTCCTCTGCCATGAATGCCCAGATTGGACTCCTCTACCACCACAAAGACTGCCTCCCTGAGTTTGCCCTACTGCTAGCTATCACTTCCTCCATCCTGTCATTGGTGGATTATGGACTCCCTATCTATGCAGCTGCTGAACCCACTGCCCTCACCAAAGTCCAGACCTCTATTAACAAAGCCTGCAGGCTCCTCACCGGTGCCTCCAGCAGAACTCACACATGCCAGCTCTACTCCACCCCAAACATACTCACTTTCGATGAACAACTGCAATACCACACCTGTATACTGGCAAAAAAGGCTCTACTTGAGCTCTGCCCCCCAGGAGTCACTGCGCCCCTTCAATGGGCCTCCCACTCAATCATCACCCGCAATACTGCCAAAGCCACCTTCCAGGTGCCCAGAGCCAGGACCTCGCTCGCCCAAAGGTCCTTCCACTACAGAGTACCTTCCTGGTATAATTCCCTCCCATCGCACATTTCAAACATCCCCAAAATCGGCCCCTTCAAAGTTGCCCTACGCAAACACCTCACTGTCACTCAGAGCTGTAAATGCCCATTGTAAGACTTTCCAAGTGCACCATTCTGAACCAATCTGCCTCTTATAGCATGACATATGCACTAGTCCACTTAAAATAGCTTGTTGTAGTCTGTACAACACGCACTGTAACCTGAGTGCTCTACTGGGACACTAAATAGCTTAATTTTTATGCTCATGTGTATCTTGCATATTTTCTGCTCTCTGAAATGCCTTGCTTTGTATACTCTTCTGTATCTCACCTGTATTGCTCTCCACTGTCTTGCTTCACAAATATGTTGTCTCCCCTTCCTGTGACGAGGTACCTTTGTAAATGAGTCTTTGACTCAAAGGTTTGTAAATCTGATTTCTTGAAATAAATAAAATAAATAAATTAACAAGGTGAAAGAGTCTAACATGTTTAAATATAAGAAAAATAGCAGGACAAGAGGATACAGCTTGAGATTAGAGGGAGGCCGATTAAGGGGGAATGTGAGGAAATTCTTTTTCACAGAAAGAGTGGTGGATGCATGGAACGGCCTACCTCAGGAAGTGGTGGCTATGAATACAGTGCAGGGCTTCGAACAGGCATAGGATAGGCATAAGGGAGCAATACAGATGAATATGAATAGATAGGCCACTGACAGAGCAAAGGCCGATGGCACATTCATAAGGTAGAAAAAGAAATGGGCAGACTAGATGGGCCTTGCGATCCTTATCTGCCATCAACCTCTTTGTTTCTAATATTAGCAGAGGGCAGGGTAGAAGTACAAATCAAGAAGAGGTGCAGGATATAAGTAAATATTTTGGAAGGGTTACTAGGGCAGTGGTATAAATTCTGGGAAGAAGATAACCTATCTCAGAGAAAATGCATCCATATTGAAAGTGTAGTAGAACCTCAGCAAATGTGGTTAATCAAAATAGAACTGCAATTAGGTTAGTTATTCATGAAAATGGAAAACAACGTGTACATGACCCGATGACATTTGGGCACCCTTTCTCTTGTTTAATATTGTCCCCATATTTTTACTAATTAGCCTATGAAAGTTACTAGATAACTATCCTGTAATTAAGTTTGAAGTGACAACTTTTGCTGCTTCATAATGTGATGTACTGTGCATATACCAAGCTGCCAGGACTTTGGGGAAAATTACGTCATTCTTGCTTAAGTGACACCACCACCCACTCAAGATTCCACCCATGATTCCACCAGCTGGTCTGAATAAGTCTGGAAGCCTTTCTGTGGAACCATCAAATAAGAGAGGCAATACAAAGCATATACATAAGACATTCCAATTCCTGAAGTTTATTTGTAAAACATAAGGACTCATTGTCCCTCAATTAGGAAAAAGGATTAATTTAAAACATATTTGCATTTGAGCTTTACAGCAAGGTGTTTTTTTGTTGTTGTTTTTAAAGGAAAAAAGTGGTGTAATAGTGCTATTGCACAATCCCAATGGCACTGTTTACATGTCAGGGGCTTGCTCAACACAGCTGAATCCCTGGTCACTGCGATCTGGGGTTGCCGCACTAAGATACTGTAGTTTCCCATGTCACTTTTTTTTTAATTGAAAACAGTCCATTAACAAAAAAAACTGAACAAAGATAAGCAGTATATATTTAGATTGCTCTCACTGTTAGTTTAACAATGGTCCAGAAAGGGCCCACATGGAGATAAATAGTGGTGCAAGATTCTGAGGCCAAAACTCCCTTGTAAATCATTCATATTGCTCCCACTGAACAGCAGTGAGGATTGACAAAGACTACAGTTTCACTTAATGTCAACTAAATGACATGTGAAGCAGGGAACATGGACATTTCTTTCTTGGATGCTGCTGTACCAGTCTGCTGAGCAGAGGAAGTCCCCAGTTCAAACAATATTTTTTTTTCATATTTTGAGCCTGATCTACGGAGTCCTATGCATCCTTATGTGAGTGTGTAAGGAGGTCTAGAAAACATGTAAGTCCCTCTCCACAGGTACGGAGACCTTCACATATCCAAAATCAATCTAACTGTAGAAGGTGGTCTGACCCAATCCATGGATCTAGGTGGATGGTCAGTTTGCGGTCTGTCAGGATGGTATGCCTGCACTCCACAGCCATCCACAGAAAGAGCTATGCACAGCAGAGGTCTCAGGAGGGCAAATAGTCTATGCCAGAGGTAACCTATATGGTGGCCCTGAAGTGCAAAACACACACCAAAAAAAATGAAATGCAATCTAATAAGTAGAGCAACAACCAAAAGAATGAAATGCAAACTAAATATAAAGCAACAAAACCAAATGTGAACTGTCATACCACAAAAAAGTAACAACACAATAAAACGTAAAGAATTTAAGAGTAAATGCAAACAAAAAGCACAGCACAACTAAAAAGTGAATGCAAACAAAAAAATACCACAACTAAAAAGGGACTGCAAACATAAAAGCACAACACAACAAAAAAGTGAATGCAAACAAAAAACATAACAAAAGCAAATACAAACAAAACACACAACACAACTAAAAAGTGAATGCAAACAAAAAACACAACACAACAAAAAACTGAAAGCAAACAAAAAAAAGACTGAAAAGTGAATGCAAACAAAAACCACAACACAACAAAAAAAAGAAAACACAATGAAAAAGCGAATGCAAACAAAAAACACAACATAACAAAAAAGTGAATGCAAACAAAAAAAACACAACATAATAACAAACCACAATACAACTAAAAAGTGAATGCAAACAAAAAGCACAACACAACTTAAAAGTGAATACAAACAAAAAAAATCACATTTAAAAAGTGAATGCAAACAAAAAAGCACAGCACTACTAAAAAGAGAATACAAACAAAAAATCACAACACAACTAAAAAGTGAATGGAAACAAAAAGGAAAGCAGAAGTACAGAAATACTGCAAACAAGAAAATGAAGTAATAAAAATCCAAGAGTTGCCGGTGACGTAGTTGGTGGAAATGGCTGCCTAGCTCCTCGCTCCGATTCTCCAATGTGACTTTAGAAGAGAATCCAATATTCAGTGGAGACATCCCGTGGTTTTAAGTAGTGATATCGGCATAATATATGCCCTGCAATGGTTCGTACGAAGAAAAGAGGCTCCTTGATTGCTAAAACCGTCTCGGAGAACTTACGCGGCAGACAGATGGCAGGCCTCAGCCCAGCTCCCTCACGCTCTTCAGTGCTCTCTGTGTCTGGGGCCGATGATTCATGCTCAGATTCAGGATCGACTAGCACGAGAGCAGAATCGAGAAAAATTATTAAACTACTGCACAAGATAGACGCAAAAGTTACGGACACCCAAAGGGTTTTTAAGAAATTGGAATCCAGAACCACCTCTGCCGAACAACATTTAGAGGGGTTGCAGTCAGAACATATGGCCTTTGGAAGATCGTTATTGTTTCTATATGTGAGGGAGAAAGTTTTAACAGCAAGGACTGAGGATGCTGAAGCACGTTCCAGACGCAACAATATAAGGGTGGTTGGTATACCAGAGGGTGCCGAGCAGGCGGACATGGTGGCCTTTATGGACTGTTGGTTAAAGACAGAGCTGCAAATCAGAGAAGAGCCTCCACTGGAGATCGAAAGGGCACATAGGGCCCTTGCCCCAAAACCTAGACAAGCCGCCCCCCCCCCCCAGAGCCATTATCATTAAATTCTTGAGATTCCCAACCAAGGAAAAGATTCTGCGACTGGCATGGGAGAAAAAGGACCTGAACTTTGACGGTATGAAGGTATTTGTGGATCAAGATTTTCCCCCAGCCCTTGCTCAACATCAGAAGAGAGTGTTGGGAATGGTGAAACAGTTAAGAGAGAAGGGCTGGAAGGCCCAACTGCGTTATCCCACCAGACTGTGGGTAGAGACACCTGAGGGTCTGAAAAGTTATGACTCATTGTTGATGGCTCGTGATTTTCTGGTTGCCAAGGACATTCCGGTTCCTGACATCAAAGAAGAGATCGCAGAGAAAGAAATCGAACAACTACTTTGGGTGGTGGCTCCAGGTTCGAAAGGTGCTAATTGGTCCCGTTCAAGAATGGATTCAGTGTTACCTCTACATGCGGACTTATCCAAATGGATTGCTAGAAGGAACACTTCTGAGGAGACTGGCTGAATTACAGCAAATGTTTATTCAACGTTCTACCTAGCTTATCAAGGTTTTGATGGTTAAAAGTATATTATCTTTACCTGGCAGCGTTTTTGTTAGCATTTAAGCTTAACATGTTTAAAACAAAGAGAAAGGGTGGTTAGGGGGTTTACTTGATAGCCTTTCTTGTGGTTTTGTATCCCTGGTGGTCTCCCTGGCTTTGGATGGTGGGGAGGGAGTCCCTGGGCAACGGCGGGTTTTAACGTGAGATATGGAGACCCAGAGGGACGGACCTTTTGTTCTGGCTGGTTGGGTTACACACGACCACTTTTCCGGGTGACCCCTTCCTGGAGTTCATTTATGATTATGGTCCACTCGATCCCATGGAGATTTTTTGGTCCTCTTTTCCCCTCCCTCCCATGGAGGTAAGTGTTTATAGGAGGGGTTGATGTAATAAGACGGTGAAGCGTTAGGAGGTTGATATGATAGTCTTGGTAGTGGGGTTTCTTTCAAGATCAGGTGAGATGAGATGTTATTTTTGGAGGATTGGCGGGATTCCCATTACCTAGTCCCACTACATGCTCTAGGGAAACCAGGGCTAGCTCTATCTGGCTGGGGCTTTGGAAAGTGGGGTAGGAACACAGGGGGGAACTCAAGGTGGGCTGGCTCTCGTGTTTTCTCCCCCCTGAGTTTACCGGGGGGAGAAGCGCAAGAGAGCGACACCTTTTTGCAAAACAGATTAATGCCACAGGCTGTCTACAGTGGTGAAGCTCGATCTGACCTCACATCCTGCTATAAGCCCCTTCAAATCTCTGTGGTGTAACTGGAATCAGGAATAAGGGAGGGGTACATGACCCCCTACTGTGATGACGATGCCAGCAGGGCTGGGTTTCTTGGCCTCGGGGAAGGGAACAGGAAGGAGAAGGGGGGAGGTGGTTTGGGGGGTGTTTGTTTTTTTTTTGTTATCCTTCCTCCTTCCTACAGATTCAGTTGTATTGGATTCTCTATCGGGATTAACGAAGGGAAAAAAAAAGAGTTTACGATTGAGTCAACACTGGAGGATTGAGGGGTGCTTTTTACTCCCAGCCCCTCCCGGAAGTTCTCCAATACATAAACTAACAGAGGGCACAGGCTGGCTACTCCCCTGATAAGGGGAGCCTTCCAACCCTTTCACCCCAGGTGGAGTGTTGTTCCCTCTAGAGGGTAAAAGTTCTGTTTCCCCCACCGTGCACCCGAGGGCTGACTGGGCCGAGAGTTATCAGCACAGACGGCGGCTTAGGTTGCTAAGGTTCGTATCAGCAATGACCACTTGTTGTTGCACTCCCGAATGGGAGGTAGGCCCTGTGCTTTAGGCACTGGGCCAGCGATCTCTTTAGAGTAAGGGTGTGTTACAGTGTTTGCATTGTTGGGTGCTCTGTTCTCTATCTATTTCTTCTTTCTCTTCTGTTTTTTTTTTTGTTTTAGGGAGAGTACCTCTTTGTATGTCTGAGTGTCACTGTTGTGCGACTGGATATAAGATATGCAAATATGTTGAAATTCTTTTTAAAAACAAAACATGGCTGATTTGATAATAGGCTCTCTGAATGTTAAAGGAATTAATAATGTTGTCAAACGCGCTAAGATACTAGCAGAATTTAAGAGGGAAAGATGTGAAATTGCCTGTCTACAGGAGACAAAGCTGACTCTGGGAGAACATATGAAATTGCGCAGAGATTGGGTGAGCACGGTTCACTCTGATGAGCACCCACAATCCAAAAGGGGAGGAGTGGCAATCCTATTCCGGAGAGGCCTTCCATTTCAGATTCAGACTGTAGCTAAATCAGGCTCTGGCCACCAACTGACAGTTTCTGGTATTTATAAAGCGTGGATAATTCATTTGGTGGGAGTATATGCCCCCACCCCACCCTCTGGAGAGTTCTTCCGATCTCTCTTTGATTCAGTAGCCAATTTACCTCCCGGGCAAGTTATTTTAATGGGGGACTGGAACTGTGTTGAGGATGTGACAATGGATAGAAGCTCCACTAAAACTCCAGGGTCTAAGTCCTGCTCCCGAGTACTTCGTAACCTGATCACAGAAGCCGGATTAACAGACCCATGGAGGCAGTGTAATCCCTCAGCGAAAAATTTCACCTTTTTTTCCCCAGTTTCAAACACATACGCAAGACTGGATAGATTTTACACCCAGAGGAATGCCGTGCAGTTTTTTAGAGATGTGTCTATCCTTCCTATCACGATCTCTGATCATGCAATGATCAAGGCAAAGCTTGCTTGGGACACAGCCGGGGGGGGGGGCTTTGGAGATTCGATCCGGGTTTACTTAACGACAAACAATATATTGAATCCACTAGAAGAGTTGTCCAATGCTATTTAAAAGAAAATACTGAGGCAGTCTCTAGACCCAAGTTCCTGTGGGACGCCCTTAAGTCAGTGGTGAGAGGACATACGATAGCTTTTGCCTCCCACAGAAACAAGCAGCAACAGGCTCGTATGAGGGAAGCTCTTGCCTCTATTGCAGATTTAGAAGCAGTTCATAAGCGCACGGGGTCCCAGAAAGTACTTAAGAAACTAAAGGAGGCCAGGGAGATATACAGTATAACTCTTTACTACAGAGACGGGTGGAGAATTCCCTTAGATACGCTGGGCAGCATTATTATGAGAGGGGAGAGAGGGCTGGCAAACTGTTGGCACTCAGACTTCGCAAACAGGCTGCTGAAAGGTATGTAGCTAGGGTTAGCTCTGACCCGCCAAACCTCCCTTATAAGACCCTTCCGGGGGAAATTGCACAAGAGTTTGCAAAGTTTTACAAACAATTGTATAAGAAGGAACAAACACAGGACCATAGTAAAAAAATTGCAGATTTTTTGCAAGGTATAGAGCTCCTCGTATTGTCGGACTCTCAGAGGGATGCCTTGGAGGCCCCCTTTATCGAGGCAGAGGTAAGGGCAGCTATAAAGTCTCTTGACTCTGGGAAGGCTCCCGGTCCTGATGGGTTCACCTCTGAATTCTATAAGTTGTTCCAGGAGGATTTGGTCCCTTTACTCACTAGAGTTTGTAATGTGACTCAGGAACTGGGTGCATTGCCGGAGACGTGGGGGGAGGCTCTTATTTCAGTGTTGCCGAAAGCAGGGAAGGATCCCACCTCCTGTACGGGGTATCATCCTATTTCATTACTTAATCAGGATGCAAAAATTGTTGCTAAAATTATTAACTCATGGTTGCAAGGGGTGGTTGCTGTCCTAGTTCACCCAGACCAAATGGGGTTTATACCCAGGAGACACATCCAGGACAACATTAGATTACTGTTAAATGTAATTTCTTCTACCCAGCTCCCTATTGACTCTCCCCTTTCAGCAATATTATCGTTAGATGCTGAGAAAGCTTTTGACCGTTTAAATTGGTAATATTTGGATTCAGTATTGGGGGTTTTTGGGGTTCAGAGAGAAATTTCGGGCTTGGATATCCAATTTATATACTAAGCCTAGAGCAAAGGTCCAGGTGAACGGGATGATTTCCATGCAATTCAGGACTGAATGTGGTACCTGGCAGGGCTGCCCTCTCTCCCTTCTCCTGTTTGCTCTTAGTTTGGAACCCATGGCTGCTTATATTCGGCAATCTGATTTTTTCCGGGGTTTTCTGGTCAGGGGGGTGGAAGTAAAGGTTTCACTTTATGCAGGTGATACCTTATTATATATTTCAGACCCGGTAAAAGCAGTACCCAAGACTTTCAGTTTACTTTCGGAATTTGGAACCCTTTCCGGTTATAAGGTTAATACAGATAAATCAGAGTTATTCCCATTGGGGGGGCCTGGAATCAGTCCTTACCAGGGGTGCAGCAAATTAAATGGTGTAAGTCGGGGTTTAGATATTTGGGGATATGGATCTCCAGGGATTTTAAGGCCCTATACTCCACGAATCATTTAAAAGTCCTTGGGGATATCAGGGAGGATTACAACAGGTGGAGAAAACGTCCTCTCTCCATCTCAGGTAGAGATGAATCCATTCGCATGAATATTCTCCCCCGAATATTGTTCATACTGGGGGCCATCCCACTGAAACCCCCCAGGAATTTCTGGCGAGATGTAAAATCTACTCTTTCCAAATTTTTATAGTCCGGGCGGAGGCCCTGAGTGAAGTGGAAGATTATAGTGGCTCCAAAAGAAAGGGGAGGCTTTGGGGTACCGGATATCCAGAAGTATTTCTGGACATGGCAGTTGTTATCCTTAGTGACCATGGCTTGCGATTCCCCGCCTAAGTGGACTCAGATTGAAATGGCTGGCTCCCCTTTAGGAAATATCACAGACCTCATTTTTCTGGATGCACCCAGGTTGAGTCAGCTTGATTTCAGAAATCCTTTTACAAGGTTGATTTCGCAGGTGTGGAGAGATATGAACTCAAAATTAGGTATTACTTTAAAGATTAATCCATATACGACTATCATATACCATATACTATATTGACCATATAAGGAGTTGCTTGGATTTTGTCCCACTCAGGTGGGACATGGGTTTTCAGCGGTGGGCTAGAATGGGGTTGGTTCACCTGGGTCAGCTTTTTGACCAGAATATATTTAAATCATTCCAGCACCTAAAGGCCGAATTTAACATTCAGGGTACGGATTTCTTTCGTTATCTTCAGTTAAGGCACTATGTACATACAAATGAACAGCAAATTGAGGTGGGTACAGAACCCTCAGACAACCCAGTGCTACTTCCTCTTTCTTCCCTGGTCAGACTGCCAAATCAAAAAAAATAATCTCAAGTTTAGTAATGGGGATGAATCTTGAGGAGGGTGATTCTTTGCTACTGGTCAAGGATAAGCGGCATGGAGATCTGGGGATGGTTCTGTCGGACACTGATTGGACTTCTATTTGGAAGTCTGTTCAAAACACCACATCCTCTCTTTTCTGGCGGGAATTCCATTGGAAGTTAGCCATTAGATTTTTTAGAGTCCCTGTGACGACAAAACATTTTGGATTACATTACTCTGATCTTTGTTGGCGACGCTGTCAGTTGGTTGGCACTTATTTTCATATATTCTGGGAGTGTAAAGTTATACAGGAGTTTTGGAGGGAAGTAATAGACACTTTTAACAATATTTTTGAATTAGTACTGCTGAGGTCCCCACAGTACTGGGTATTAGGATTGCCACCCCCCTAGTTGATTTCCAAATCCTCCTGCCTCCTGTTTGGAGTCTTGGTGTCAGCAGCACTTAAGGCTATTACCCTATCATGGCTTACCCCGGATAAGCCCACCATCTCTACATGGTATGGCATCTGCACCAGGATTTTAGATATGGAGTACTTGACAGCTAAACTGAGGTTGTCCTTAGATAATTTTAAAGGGAGATGGCTACCTTTTCTACACTTCATGGCCTCACAGGAGGGGAAGCCAGTAATGGACTTGCTCGCTAGGTATGCTTGAGAAGAAAGTCTGGGCCTCAATCGGGCGGACCCTTCCATGCCGGTCCATTGTAACTGTCTTTTAACATTAACTATTGGAATTGCTCATCTGATGTAGTCTTTAAGATACAATAGTATAAGCAGAATGATTTTGTACATGGAAGCCTCCTGCTACAATGGAAATAACCTCGAAGTATACTGTGGGCCAAAAGCTGGTATTTGTATTTACATTGATATAGTCTTTCCCTCCTCTTACTCTTTTTTACTGTTGTTTTCATATTTTTGATGGTACTCTCCCTTTATCGTATCCCATTTTACTTTATTTTCCCGTATTTTATTGTTATTTACTTCCTTTTGATCTTATTTTATATCACTCTAACCCTTTTTTTTTCTTTCAATCAACTGCTAACTATTGTCTTTTTCCTCTCCTTTCCTACATCTCTGGTCTTATTTCCCTATTCTCTTTCTATAGACATTAATGGTTATAATGTCACTTAATGAAAGTGGTATTGTACTGTTCATGCGTCTGTTCTTATGTGTACTTTTTATGGAAAAAACTCTCCAATAAATTTCTATTTCAAAAAAAAAAAATCCAAGAGTTGGCTGGTATCTCAAATAGCTGGTCTGAAAAAGTAATTGCAGATGAATGCTTCCTGCGCCAAGTATTCCCTGTTGTTCATTGGCACACTCCTTCCTTTCCCCATTTCTTACCAAGCACTCCCTGGTGTCCAGAGGTAATCCATTCCTGTCCCAAGCCAAACATTATCTGGTATCCAGTGACACCAATCCTTCATCACCCCAACTCCATGCCAACCAAATCCTGGTGCCCAGTGGCATCCTCCTTCAAATGTCCTCATCCTGTATCAATCTGTCCCTGGTGTCCAATAGCACCATCTCCCTCTTTTTATCCTCTGCCAAGCATTCCCCAGGATCCCAGGACTCCTCCCTTATTTTGTTCCATGCCATGAGCATCCTGGTGACTGGTGCAGCCCCTTTCCTCATCCTAGGGAAATAGGCATAGAATGCTCTCACTGTGGTGCAGAACCTGGGTACAGTGACACAGGGTAGCTTGCCAATCCAGAACACAGAAGAAACAGGTAGTCACTGCATTACAAACTCTAATAATCACTGGTACCTTCAGGTTAAAGCAGAATCCCTTAAACATTAATACCTCCAAATGAAAATTAATTTGGATAGTTCTGCTAGCATGTAGAAATCAAACATTACTGTGAGTACACAGCAAATACTGTAGGCAGATACAATGAGGACACAAATACAGCAGCACTAACATCAGGGACCCTAGTGCTTCACTCAAATGGCACTTCATTGGGGTGCTCTCCCTCACCCTATCCTAAACTAAGCAGTCCTCATATCCAGCACCCTTTCCCTCACATTGACCCTTACTATGAACTCTCTGGTGCCTGGTGGCAAAACTTTCTTCACCCAATCCAGTGTTACGTACTCCCAGGTATCCAATGGTACCCTTTGCTTAGCCTTTTTTTCCATGCCAAATACTCCCTGGTGTCCAGGATCACCACTCCCTAACCCCATCCTAAGTACTCCTTAGTGTCCAGTAGCACCCCTCCCCACACTTTTCTCCATCCCATGCCAAATACTCCCTCGTATACAGTGGCACCTCCTTCCTCTGACCCATCCCAAGCTCTCCCATGTAACCAATGGCACCACTTGCTCACCCTGTCCCATGTCAAACTCTCCCTTGTGTCCAGGGTCACCCCTCCTTCAGCCCATTCCAAGCACTCCCTATATTTGCCCAGTAGCACCCACCATATCATTCCCTACAGTATCCAATGGCTCACCTTGTTTACCCTGTCACAGGCCAAGAAAGTCCTATGTCCTGTGACACCCCTCTCTCATCCACTGCTATGCCAAAAAACATCCTGGTGTTGTTTGGCATGTCCTTCCCTCACCATAAGCACATTCAGTTCCCCTCACCTTATCACAGGCCACTACTTAGTCTCCAGAGGCTCCCTCCCTCTTATACATAATATACTGGCACATATGATATACAAACACAGTTAGGATATGACTCTGTCTCTCTCCTGAATGTCTCATACACAGGACAGCTACTAAACAAGTCACTACAACTAGTCATTCAATAAATTACATAGAAAATGACACTGGAAAGATTTAAACTTAATTCTAGCATAGGCCTGAAGTGGCAGCCACCATCATTTTTTATTGTATGGCATAAAGTCTCAGACAGTCTACATTCACTCAGTCACTGGCTGACTCATTTACTTACTGACCGACCCACTCACTGACCATCCCACTCACATAATCACAGAGCAACTCACTCACTCACTTAACTCCCTATTCCGTACTCTCTGTTAAAGTCCCAGCAAGGATCTGACCATCGTATAATGTTCAGCTACAGTTGGGAATCATCAAACGTCTTTTTTTAAATTTACCATACTTTTCTCCACAGTGCCAACCGGCCCACTTTGGTCCACCACTCTGCCCATCCCTGTCGCCCACCATCTCTGTGAGTTACCTTACATTCTTTGATCCCCAATGAATAACCTTCATGGGAAGGGCTGTCATTCGGCAGTGCAGGACCTGGGGTAGGCAGCAGATGGCATACTTCACGGTCAGAGTTTTTCTACTTTTTCTCCTCAGCCGCTGACATCATGCAGGTGGTGTGTGATCAAGATGCGCCAGTGCAGTGCAATGCCATACTCCCTCCCTTAATGCTGGCTACAACCTGTACCACTACCTGCAGTCACCCATGTGGCAGTACTGTGGTGGAGACCAGGATTCCACCCTCCCCAAGGAGACGAGCATCCACTGGAACATTCCACCATCCTCCCTAAGCCGGCCCTCCAGCGACCCAGGCTCATTCTGACCCAGGTTACTGGCATTGTGAGCAGTAGCATTACTGCTGCACTGATAAGCCAGCTAGATAAATGGTTGCTGACCATTGTGGTGAACTATTACCATCCAAACTTGGTCAGATCATGGTCCTCAATGGTCATCTTAGAATTATATTTAACCACGATTGACAATGCTGCTGTCACTTCTTATCTCTCATTATATGGCAGCTGGACATGGAACAAACAAGCACCTGGGAAAGAAAGAGATGACTACAGTTGTTTTCCTGCATCGGGTGTCAGTACATTCAAGTACATTTCAAAGGTCTCCCACATTTGGGTGCAGAAAGGTGTAGAAGTGTGCCCCCTACAGCTGAAATATGATGTGTCCCCTTCCCCATTTTATATCTACAGATCTCTCCTCCCATTTTAAATATAATGTACTCCTTCCCAACCCCTCCACTACATTTTAAGGAAACTGTCCCTTGCCCCTTTTTATGTTTGCTTGCCATAGGCATGACAAAATATATTGCTATTTTTTCTGGGGGATTGGGACGATGAAGAGCATTAAAAGGCAACTATTCATGGCTTTATGGCACTGAGTGATGAGACACCTGCTTGGTACACTGATAACCCAGGCTCACACCCTGAACCTGGAATGTCAAGACCAGAGACCGGCTGTGAGGGTGATAGAGCATTGCTGTGGATGCTCTCCTCCCTGGAGAGGGTTGAAGTGCTGTCCACTCTTGGAGCAGCTCCTGGTGCTTGGCATTAGGTAGTGCGCATGACATAGGTCAAACATGCTCCCACCCCAGGATACCATGATCGACATGACTTATGGAGATAGGCAGGACCACAGAAAACCATAAAAAAGGCTTGCTCAGCTGCTTTGGATGATGGCTTGTGTGTGCCTGAGCCTGCACACCACCAGACCCTGCTTGGAGCCTTCAAGCTCCCTAGCCCTGGTCTCATAGAATTCAAGGAACTTCTCCCATCTCTTCTGCACTGCAGAGGGGTTGGATGCCGCCCCAGAAGGGACAGACCCAGGCCAGGGATAGCACTCTGAGTTGGTTGGCATGCCTCAGTGTCAGCTGCAAGTCTGGTGTCCAGAGGTATCTACCAGTTGGAAGCCAGAAGGATATGAGCTATGGGGACTACAGGAAAGAGGTAAAAATAACACAAAAAGTATCCATTCCATAATATTTATTATGGCATTCAGTAATGGAACTGTGCCATATGTGGACTGCTTAGGGACTGGCAGTACCATTGGAAGTTCTCACTCACCCAATCTCCTAAAGATTGCTTCTGAATTGGTAGTCAAATAATTTTCCTGGTGGTCCTATGACCTTCCCAGCTAGATCATTGTTCATCCTTCCAAATATCCTAAGCACAGTGTGGCATCCAGCAGAACTCCCCTTCCTAGCCCCAGGTCCCTCACTGCATGGTCTGCAAACTGCATAAAGTCTCCTTGGTCCCTTGCCAGCTCTCACTTAAGGGTTCGTAGCTCTATGAAACCCCACCACTTGCCTAAGCTTTTTGTTTGGTACATCAGTACTGTATACCTATTTCATGGATTGAAGTTAACTTTTTCTACACTCCTAACAAGCAGAGCAAGTAGACCCCCTGACACAGTTATAAAAATACTGCTGCCTCCAACATGTGCCAGCAGGACTAGTGAAAATATATTTGCACTAGCCTAATAAATACAATTCTAACAGCATTTAGTTGTCAGGCTTGTGCCACTTTTGATCCCTACTACCTCACTAGGCTTACCATATCTGCCCCTGGTTACCACCCCATACCTACAAACAGAGCTAAATACATAAACTGGGTAGGGATGGGGTGACTGAACTTGTCTAGAAATACGACTGCCCTCCTCAAATTAACCAGTAGTGGGGCAAATTACCAATTTAGGAATGATGGCAGGCTGGGAGGGGGTAATTTTGAAGACAGTGTTGTTACAAATCCTGATGCAGTGTCAGGAGCCAGAATTTTTTTTTCAACAAATCAATCCATGAGGATCGCAGAAGGGAGGCAGAGGGCAGTAAATGGCTATGGTGGGGAAAATGTTGGCCAAGAAGCTATCCATTTTTTTAATAACTTTTTTATAGTCTTGAGCAAGGCCCCAATTTTTCCACAATTATGTGGCCACGGAGATTGCCATGGAATTTAATGTAAACCGCTAAAAATCCACGGAATATTATTCCATGGCTTACATGAACTGTGGAATATTATTCCACAGTTTAAATTAACTGCAGAATATTATTCCATGGTTTACATGAATTGTGGAATATTATTCTGTGGTTTACATGAACTGCGGAATATTATTCTGCAGTTTATACTGAAGAGTCAGTGTTTAGCCAACCTACCAGCATGGTAGTACCACTTGCAACGCTGACAACCTGGGTATGAGAATAAGCCTGGGAAGTTGGAGGGCTGACCAGGAGGTGGCAGATTGAGCATCCTATGGACTGCTTTCCTCTACTGGGGTGGAGGGTGGAGAAGTCGCTGGTACTCAGGTAACCCCTCGTGGTTGCCTGAGGTACAACAGCCAGAACTGACTATGTTTCAGAGGTGTGTCAGATGTTTGACATGCCACCCCAACGTCATTTCAAGACATGTCTCCCATTGAGAAAACAGGAAAATGGAGGTACCACTGCCATACGATGACATCCGGAGCCATGTTGCAGACATACGCAACTGACCGGGCCCTCACCCCAATTCTACCATTCTGTCTTGGATTCATGTGATAATGGCAATCGCGGAAAGGCAATCACTGTTAGGGAGAGTGTACATTGCTGAAATTGATGATGTACACTCCTAGCACACAGCAAAAGGGTGCTGGGGACTTGCAGCCTTGTGCTTTACTACGTCCCCTGGGCATGTGGCAAAATCTGTTCCATGCATTCCCCGTCGTGTCTTACTGCTTACAAATGGAACCCCCATTACTGCTGCAAGGGAGGATAAGACTTCTAATGGTAAGGAAGCATGGGTAAAAGGTGGATTTGGATGGGGGTTTGTTTACAAAGGCAAAGAAAGGATTATTTTTGTTATTTATTAATTCAACCAGGATAGCTCAGCTTTCGTTTTCTGTGGTGTCCTAATTTTACCTATTACAATTGTTGACTGAAGCACTAGGAGTCGAAAAGATTTGCTCATGCTCACAGATTAACCACCTCTGGTGGGGTGTAAACCTGGGTTCTCTGGTTCACAAACTTGTGCTCTGACCACTAGAGAAGAGTACCACACTTGAAATACATTTTGGTGAGGTAGTATTGGCTAGGCAGCTGCCTTTCAGGAGGGCATGTGGGCTTCTCTATTGTGCCACATTCACAGTCAGGAAACTACCAGTTACCATTACCCTGTTCCTTGATTATATCCTAATTTTTAGGACAGGGAGGGGATTCAGATAGCCCACCCAGTTTACAGAGCTGTTCTGTGGCCATCTACCCTGGCAGTGTTTTCCAGATTTATATTTTGCAGGGACAGCCTTCCAATTGCCTGCCAGGTCCAGTATGAGCAACACTCTTCCCCCTTTCTAAGGAAACTGGACAAATGACATCATGCTACCCACCACCCACCTCAAACAGTCACTTGACAGACCAGTTTAGAATTTGGAAGTGAGGGCTATATATATTTATGGGGTATGCAATGATCTGATTCAGAATATATATTTTATCATCACTTATGAGGAGACAGGACTTTAATGACTCACTTGTGGCTCTACCACTCAGGAGATATGGTCCTGCCCCCTTACACATGAAGATAAACTGCATATTGGGCTCTATGCACAAAGTCTATGTGCCACATATCTGTGGCAAGTAGGCAACCCTGCATGTGAAAGCTGTGCTACAGGTGCCTAGCAGATCACCAGCAGCATTCAGTGTCAATGCGCCAGCCAGTGGCGCACCAGATCTCCTGGCCACCCAAGCAGCTACATGCCACAGGCAGTCTTGGGGCATGCCAGGGGGCATGCTCACACTCTGTGTGATTCACTAAGGTGCAGAGTGCTGAGCTAGGAAATCTTACACCACGGAGGACCCTGCCATGTATACACACTCCCCCCAATGGTTACCAGAAGGGTGCAATGCCAATGGGATCCCCCTGCACACTGCTGCCCCAGCCTACCGGGCTGCCAGGATGGGCTGGGGGCAGCCATTTGGGTAAGTGCCATACTTTTACACATCCTGGTCCTGTACCTTTCCACACTCCCCCTCACCTGTGGCACAAGGGATCCAGTCCAGGACCCAGGATGGGCATCTGACTGGATGCTTTCCTGGGTCCTATGCGCCGCACCTGTCAGCCCTCACAGTCCTGTGTGCCGGAGGGGTGGGGCTGCAGATAGGTTCTCCTGCAGGTGCTTGGAGTCATGAATCCATGCACCCTGCACCTGTCCATGGCCACATTGACACGCAGGCAATGTATGTGCACGTCACGTGTATATCGGTCACTTTTATGCATAGTCCCATTGTAATTTCAACCATTACACACTCTGACACACGAATATTAATACAATGGGTAAGAAAAATCCTTAACTACCAGTGGTGCAAACCCATCACATGACCATGCATTACTTTAACGGCTGCACACCTGCACCTTTTTCATGTGTTTCCCCCTCCTATTTTAATTTTTGCCCCCCACTTTATAAGTGCAGTAACACATTTCAGGGTGTGCAGTTGCATCTGGTATATACACTTCTTGGACAGAGGAAAGTACTCTGCTTTGTACCGCCTAACACACCCAAGGCATGTGTATATTGGAGCATGACCGTACACCCTGTTGTATGTTATGTATGCATTATAAAATGGGCATCCAAAATAAAGAGGTCTTATTGATCAACATATATCATGTGACCGTGTATAAAATTTGTTTCATGCAGTCATCCTGGTTCTAAACCACATCACAGAATGAGCAAATCAGTCCTCCTACAACCAAAACTATCGTCCGTCAGTCTCCCTACAACCAGAATTTATCTTCCATCACAAAAATGGCTGCTACCTTTACATTGTAAAAAAAAAACTTTAGCTGGGCCCTAAAAATAAAACTACCTTAAATAAAGCAAATTAATTAAATGTTGTTTCATAGAAACATAGAAACATAGAAACATAGACTTTGATGGCAGATAAGGACCACTTGGTCCACCCAGTCTGCCCATTTCCCTACCTACTGGATAAGCTGCAGATTCTAGTTAACCAACAGCCTACTTCCTACCACCCCCCACTACAATTGCCTTGTGTCTGTCCCATGTATGTTTGAATTCCCCCACTGTTTTAGCCCCAACAACTTCCACAGGAAGGCAGTTCCACGCATCCACCACTCTCTCCATGAAAAAATATTTCCTCACATTACCCTTGAGTCGTCCCCCCCCCTCTATCTTTAAATTGTGTCCCCCTGTTCTTACACATCTCTTTTTCTGAAAGATACTACCCTCTTAGACTTTGTTGATTCCCTTGAGGTACTTGAACATTTCTATCATGCCCCCCCATCCCTCCTTTCATCAAGGGTATACATATTAAGCTCTCTCAGTCTCTCTTCATCTGATTTCTGATGCAGACCCTGCACCATTTTAGTTGTCCTCCTCTGGACTGCTTCCATCCTGTCTATGTCCTTGCGTAGATGAGGTCTCCAAAACTGTACACAGTACTCCAGATGGGGTCCCACCAACTGTCTGTACAGAGGGATAACCACTTCCCTTTTTCTACTTGTGATGCCCCTACCTATGCATCCCAGTATCCCCCTGGCTCTCCTCACTGACTTCTCACATTGTTTACCCACCTTTAGATTATCCGATATGACTACCCCCAAGTCTCGTTCCATTTTTGTTGTTGTTAGTACCTCCCTTGCTATTGTGTACTCTTCTCCTGGATTTTTGTTTCCCAGTATTACTTTGCACTCTTTGCATTGAATCTAAGTTGCCATGTGTCTGACCATTCCTCCAACCTTGCAAGTCCCTTCTCATCCTTTCTACCCCCTTGTGTATCAACTCTGTTGCAGATCTTTGTATCATCTGCAAAGAGGCATACCTTCCTCCAGACCCTCTGCAATGTCACCTATAAAGATGTTAAAGAGGACTGGACCCAGTACTGATTCTGAGGTACTCCACTAGTGACCCCCTTTCTTTCGGAATGTGTGCCACTCACTATTACCCTTCTGTGTCCTGTTGTGCAGCCAGTTTGCAACCCAGGCTACCGCCCTGGGACCCACTCCCAAGCTGGCTAACTTGATTATTAATCTTTTGTGTGGGACCATGTCAAATGCCTTGCTAAAGTCTAGTTAGGCCATATCCATAGCCCCTCCCTGGTCTATTACTTTGGTCACCCAGTCAAAGAAATCTATTAGATTCGTCTGACATGACCTTCCTGCTGTAAATCCATGCTGCTTTGGGTCCTCTGCCCCGCTGGCCTAATTGCATGGTTCAAGGGTATTGTTGGGCATGAGGCACTTGTACCAACACCAGAGAATAAAGTGCAATTATTACATATAAGATAAAGTTTCCATGATCATCACACTTTTCTTACACACATAAATAAATTAGAAACATTAAGTATTGTTTACAGTTTTCATTACAACTGTTTCTTTGCTGACAATGAAAAATCCCCTTTTTATCTTTATCTGCCCATCAGGGAAATCTCTTCTGCTTGCCCTGACAGTGAGATACATGAGTCTCTGGCTGTAGAATAGGCCTGTGTTGTGTGTGTGTACAGCATGTTAGGAGAGGAACATTCTGCCAGTGGAATTGAGCAGACTCTTGAATCCATGTATTCCATGGTAAACATTTCATGATAAACATTCCATATCTTGAATTTTGATGCCAGCAAAGGACAAAGTTTATCCAGCAGTAATACAATGACATCATCACTGACATCATTTGCAGTGGGTGGAAGGACTACTTTATCATAAATGCACACAAGTAAATGTATTGTTTCTACATATAAACATGCATTTCCCAAATGTAAAAAGTTAAAAAAGGAGCCCATTTTATAAGTGCAATAAGACACTCTGGGGGGGTGCATGGAACAGATGTTACTTTACTTCCATCAGCTGAATTTACTCAACCTGTGGTCTTGTGCCTCACTACACCCCTGGGCATGAGGTAAAATATGTCCCATGCACACCCCATGGTGTCTTATTGCTTACATAAGACACTCCAGGGTGTGTAATTATGCTTTAATAATTGCATTGTTCGAGGGTGTTGTTAGGCATGAGGCACTTGTACCAACACCAGAGAGTAAAGTGCAATTATTACATATAGGATAAAGTATGGGGTACAGTGTGTTACGAGAATTTAACACACACCTGAGTTGTTGGATGGCACATAAACCCTGAGGGCGAAGCCTGAGGGGTTTATGATTGCAATCCAACAATGAGGGTGTGTGATAAATTCAAGTGAAACACACTGCACCCCATATTTTGTTTTATATAATTGAAGGGTGACTTTTTTTGTTGTTGAGGTTTGAAATAAAAAAAGGAGAAACTGGAGTTTTACTTTATGATAATGAAACACTTTTTGTAACAGAAACTGAGAACTGGAGGTTGAACATGTAAATTTAAGTAGTTAAGTACTAAAAAGAAGAAAAAATTAAGAATCAATAACTGTGGTGGTTTTTAACGTAGCTTCACCTGTTTTGAAGTACTGTAATTGTTTGACCTGCAGAGGAAAGCAGAGGGTTGAATGGGAGATTAGTTGGGGAGTGTCATGAAAGTTTGTACTGTAGCAGTCTACTGTGTTATAGCAAAACATAATATTTAGGAGGCAAATTAACGTGTGAGTGTTGTATTTGGCTTACAATATCTTCTTCCGAAGTGTATGAGTCATCGATGAGTCGGATTCTTCATGTATTTTGTGGTTTCTGGCTGGAGTTGTACACATTTACAGTGACTGGGCTGTGAAAAATTCCGGCACTTCCAGAAGTAGCCTGCATGGTACCGGAAGCCGTTTTGTTGCGATGTGTAGTTCGAGGTTTGAAATCTAGTAATTTTTTTTATTTTACTGAGGTGATACGAGGGAAATGAGAAGGTTTAGTATACAGCAAATGGCAGTAAGGAGGTGAGTGTTTGGTGCTTTGAGAGAAAAACGGACAGTGTGAAGCTCGAGTGAATTTGAATGTGAAGGAACCGCGTGAATGCCGTAACACCTACTCAGATGTTACGGTATTTAACACATGTTTTTTTTCCATTGAAAAAACGTAACCCATTAATTATAGTTTAAGTATACATCCCTGAATTGTCTTATCACACTTATAACATGTGTAGAAAAATTGTTAAAGCTGTAACACTAAAAAAACTGCCATAATACTACTTGCGAAACATTTTAATTTGTTATTGTAACTACATTTAAACATAAAGTAGTGCCTTTTTGTTAAATCAGCTAACTCTTACTCTAATAATGGTTACAGCAGTGTACCAACTAATATGCTGATTTACCTACAGCAATAAGAAATTCTGGGTAAATTATAAAGTTGGCTTACTTTTTTTTTTTACTCAGAGGTGCAGTCTCCTATTTTTGTAGTGGGGACTGCAATATAGCACCTAATACAGTATGTAGATGTAGATAAGGCATTGTGGATATAAAATAAAGCTGTCTTCCATTTTCCTTACTGGGAGGTGCAGTCTTCTATTTTTGTAGTGGTTACAACAATATAAGATCACAGATGTTTATTTTCAAAGTGAGGCATTGTGGATACAATATATGGTTGGCAAGATTTATTTACTGAAAGTTGTAGTCTCCTAGTTCTGTAGTGAGTACAGAAATATAATAGCCTGTGAACTAATTTACATAGTGAGGTTGTGGGTACAGTAAATAGCTAATTTTTCTATCTCACTATCACTATCACTTTTTCCTTGTGTTGTAGTTTTTTGTTGTTTTTTTGTTTACATTCACTTTTTGTTGTTTTGTGCTTTCAAGTTTGCATTCACTTTTTCATTGTGTTGCGTTTTTTTATTTGCATTCACTTTTTAGTTGTGTTGTGCTTTTTTGTTTGTGTTCACTTTTTAGTTTGTGTGTTTTTGTTTGCATTCACTTTTTAGTTATGTTGTGTTTTTTGTTAGCATTCACTTTAGTTGTGCTGTGCTTTTTGTTTGCATTCACGCTTTAATTATTTACATTTAGTTTTGTTTTATTACTTTATTTTTTGTGGCATGGCACTTAACATTTGGTTTTGTTGCTTTCAATTTTGCTTGCATTTCATTCTTTTGGTTGTTGCTCTACTTATTAGATTGCATTTTACTTTTTTGGTGTGTGTGTTTTGCATTTTGGGGCCACCACAGACTCCTGATAAAAGTCATATGTATCTCCATGCATAGGTGCAGTTGACATTCTGGGCCTCATAGAGGTCTCTCAGTAGTGGACCACAGCCCTCTGTAGCCCTTGGAGGGCTGGGCAGGATGATGGACCCAGATTTCTTTTACATAGGAGACAATTATTTAATTGAAAATGGGATATGGCAGTCCAGCACAATCATCTGCTTGTCCATAGCAGAGGATCCACTGTATAGCTGTCCCAGGCAGACCAATCAATGCCCCATGGGCTGTTCTCTGCCTCTGCATGATGCTGTGCATGTGAGGACATGGACAGACAGAGACTAAAGTTGCCAGCTGCTATGGAGCAACACAAAGATGGTGAGCTGTGCATGCTGGATACATGCAAGTCATGTGTATGCCATCCCAACTGTGGAGCAGGTGCTTAAAATTATAAGCAGTTCACAAGGTCATCTGTTTAGAGTCTAAACAGATGACCTTGTGAATTTAGAGTAATTTGTAGTAAGATTATTTGTGCTTTATGCGGAGCTTTCTGTTGCATAAGATGATTTGGCACAGTTTTGCAGTAGGAATTGCTCATTTATGTTACTGTTTTCTCATTCAAACTCAACAACATGATACAGTAAGAGACATCCACTGTGTTTAGTAACATAGAATGCACTTTTGCTGCCAGATACTTTGGAATTCTTAAAATGTTCATTGAGTTGTTCATGGTTTTCGTTTCTCATTTTCCACCCCTGGATCTGACCTGGGAACTTGTTTCCATCACCCTGCAATTCTTAATCCCATCACAGATCCCCTGATGCCTGGCACTCCTGTCTTGTCTTTGCTACACTACTGTTCTTGGCCCATCATCATAACCTGCAGCTTCTCCCCATTGCTGAGACTGCTGGGGCAGCCCATTCCTAAGAAGACATTTGACCTGACCATCAGGAGGAGGTAGACCAGGTAGCCCTGGTGGGCATAGCAGTGTGAGGAGATATCACCTGCCCTAGAGCCACCCCTCTCTTCTACTAAGGAGGCAGGGCAGCATTCTGCTTTTTTGTGGTATTGTGGGGCCCAAGAATTTCTCTACCTTCTGAGGATCCAATGCTGGTACCACTCAAGACATAAGACACAAATGAGCAGGCATGTATCAACACAACCACACTACTGGGGTCAATGATTCTTTTTCTTATGGTCTGCAATCCCCTGGAACACAGGACAGTAGCCAGGAGGATAAAGGAGTCAGACCAACCCTCCCTCTCCAAGACAGAGTTTTCTGAGCCAGATGCCATCCCTGCTTCTGTCAGTTGGTTCCCAATGGTCAGAGGCTTGAGGTAGGAACCCAGCCTGCTGTGATATTATGCAGCATCAGCTGTGGGAGGAGGTCCATGGCATCTGGCCACATTGGTGGCAGCTGGAGCGACGGCCGCATCAGCAGCAGCCTGTGAGGGAGTCCTGGGACAGGCCGTATTTGCAGCAGCTGGAGAGAGTGTTCCACAGTTAGTCAGACTGAAGGAGGAGTCCCCTCTGCTGTGAGCCAATAGGCAGAGAGGATGCAAACTTTAATTGAGGCAGCTGGGCTCAAAAAGCTGAACACCCAGCAGCACACCTGAATAGGAGCTGTTGTTGCTTGTATATTATTTTCTCCTGCCCCCTCCACCACCATTGTTAAATGGACTCCTGAGGCCTCCCATCAGGGGTGAGCCTATCAGAGTGAGCCAGGAGTATGAACATCACTGAGTGAGGGGTGTGGCTACCCTAGGTTTGTCTTGCCACAAGTTTACATTGTATAGTATTTTTCTTGTTACTATTTTGGGGACATGCTTAGCTTTGGGTTGGGGGCATCCACCAGGGAAGGTGAGAGTGGTCCTACTATGGAAAATTATAGGATGAGGACAGGGATAGGGCAGGGGCCACAAATCTCTAGGGCCAGCATCTTTGGTAGGGTAGTGGGGTGTACTGGGTGTAGGTCGGCCATGGTTCTGGCCTTGACCTGGAGGATAGGGGGGCTGTTTGGTGTGTCACCATCTGGCACAGTTAAAGGAGGAGGTATGGTGAATAAGGAGGACCCATGGAGTGTTGTCTAAACACTCTTGGTGTGTAGGGTAAACAATAAGAATAATAATAATACAGATTCTTGTGTCTTGGAGTCTGCCAAGAAACATTTGTAAACAAGCAAGGAGTACTAATAAAGTTTATTATACTATTTACGCCAAGCATGTGACAAAGAAAATCACAAGGGAGATGGGTGTCTCACCACTCCTGAAGAATGTACATAATCTCCAGAATTGTAGATCTTAGGTTCTCTAAGATCTTGTTCTATCTCTCCCCACGCTCCAGCTCTCTGCCCTTCTAGAGAAGCTACAGTAGTGTCTCGAGCGAGCTACAATAGGTTTGCAAACAACTAAATACTACAGATAATAACACAGCAACAGAGATTACAACATAGTTACAGATATGAGAAACAATATGTATTGGTCGGAGAATGACTTAGGAGATAGAACTATTAATGAGTATCATATGAGACAGAATATGCTTCCATTAGCATTATAGCTTGGACAAAAGAAATGCTGACAGTTCAAAACTACATGCGCCATTTCTTGCTTACGTACAATATAAAACATAAAGACATAACAAAAGCTGTCTCTCTCTCTCTCTCTCTCTCTCTCTCTGTCAGCTTGCTTAGACAAAGAGAACTGCTGACAGGCATATCTGCCTGAGTGTAAAATACACACTACATATAATTATGAGAATATAAGTATACAATAATCACTGATGATCCCTCTGAGTCATCTTATCAGTGATTAGGTAGATTATATATGGAATGTCTATAAACAACAAACATAATCTAGATAAATGTATTATAGTGAGGTATAATAAATCATGCATGACAATATTAGCATATCTTAGTAGCAAAGCACATTCCTAGCACTCATATCTATATATAAGTGCAAAATAGCAGTATCACAGTACAGTAGACCAGGAATACAGTGTGAGGTGTATGTGAGGTGTATGTAGGACAATAGGGGGCATAACCCAGGTGTAACAATCCCCTCTTTGTTGCCCTAATTGCAAAAGTGGCAACACAACAAAAAGATAGAGGTTAGGCACCATTGGTCTACAGGCCCAAGGCACAAGCCTGATAGAGGAATATTAACTGGTCACACAGGTATTTCAGGGTTTTCCTTAAACAACAAAATGTAATTATAAGGGGAAATGTTAGTAAACTTTGTATTACTATAAACATTTAGAATAAAACTTCACAATGGGGTTTTCCAATATCAAAACAATCAGTAAATACTGATATATATCAGGTGTGTATCCGTCCTATTGAGAAGAAATTGAAGAGACAAACTTAAGTTGCCTGTATGGATATTAAAAATAAGTAAAAATTGAGATAGAGCATCAAGATAGTTAGGACTAGACTTAATGATATCTGGTTCTGGGATGGGAACAGGTGTGATTACCGTATAAGCTATTACCTGTTTAGGGAATAAAAACAGAAATTAGAAAAGTTTACTTTGCATAACTTTCAGTCCATATCAGAATAATGTATAGTTGGTCACCACACAATATTCCACATCAGCAGAATATACCACCTTGAAGGATGGCATTTTTCAGTTGGTAAGTTGAACAGGACACGAAATGTCAATGTCCACAAACCATAAACTAGTAACAGTTCCAGGGATGACTCCAGGGTTTCTTCAAGTATTAAATAAAGATTCATAGTTCAAATTCGATGCATTCAGATTTTTCAAAGGTTGATCCGAATGTTCTGGAGGCAGCAATATTTTCATAGGCCTCAGCAGGGGTGCATTAGATTACACATTGAATTTTACAATGGAATAGCAACAGTGTTCAGTTGAAGATAATCACACGGCTGCACAAAGTGTAACAGTTTATAATAGTACTCAGATTGTATGAGGTGCCAGCCAGGCTTGGAAAACAAGCAGTGAAGAAAATGGATTTCTTGATTGTAGATCAAATGAAGAAGAGTCTTCTTGCTGAAGTTAGGGGATTGCCCGCACCCCAAACTAGCTTCATAGTATGCATAGCAATGAGCTTGATTGTAGAATCTTAATTGGCTGGACTGAATACAGTTTATTTGAAAGTTCACAAGCGGAAGCCTAATTTTAGTTATTAGGCCAGTATTCACAAGTTGGTAAGACAAGTTGGAAGATGTCACATCTGCATAAAAGGTGATGTTCCTTTCAGGTACAACATTTAGTGTTCAGAGTCAGTCACGATTCCAAGACCTCATGGTCAACAAGGAAAGGAGGTGGTTTCAACCTATTCACAATAAAAGTTCCCATCAAGATGATCAATAGAATGGACGGTTGCCAGATGATCAGAGATGGATGTTGCCGGATGAAAATGTGGCAATGACACTGTGAGAGTCACAAACATGGCTTCCTGGATTGTGCAGGAAAACGTTTCAAAACATGTAGCAATACTGGTGCGTGTGGTGACATATCCAAGGTTCCTTGCCATTGACAAGGGAATAGTGCTAGATTCAAATAAACATTTGTTAACACATGCAATATAAGTGCAAAATGTGGCAATGCCACCGACCCATACGTCTGTCATGTAGGAGATCAAGGATATATTCTAATTCCAGATCCCGTAAGAGATAACCAAAGGGTTGTAAAAACATGATAGCTATAGGCAGTGCAAAGGACTTTCCTAGCTATGTGATGCTCATCTGCTTCCTTAATGTGAGCAGAAATTAATTCATTAACGTGAACATTTGTCAGGTCAAACCCCTTCACAATATCCTTAATATTGTAAATGTAAATTACTCTTAATGAGCAAAATCATGTATACCATGCAATTGGGGGGGGGGATATGATATTATATTTCATACTCTTATGAACCTTTAACATATGTGCTTGAATAATGGCTATATCAGCCCTATTTCAAATAGATATGTCTGAGCCAAATAGGCCTGAATCTAAACCTGATTTTTTTTATATAAAAAACAAAGCAAAAACAAAATGCCTAGTGTGTTTGGGTAGGTTTACAGTCATAAGATGTACCACTAGGAATCAGGATGTGAAAATCCTAAGTGTGTGTATGTGTGTGTGGTGCTATCAGTCCCTGTATAGGGAGTCATTAATGAGTACCTGGTATGCTGCCAGGGTATCCAATCACATCACTATGAAAACAAAATGTGGGAAATGTTTGTTGTGAAACATAAAACAAAACATTCCAAGTTTTAAAAGGTGAAATTTAAAATTCACTGGGATGTGCATAGAGTGGCGGGACAGGAGGCTATCCTGATAGGGAAAGGGGAGATGGGGGCAGGGGTGGATGCTATGGGACAGGTATTACATATCCAACAGCAACACCTGGGATCAACAACATGAACAGAAAAAGAGGTATGGGTGAAGGTGCCCTGGGAGCCATGTGCACCCAGGTGGGGGAGGGTTAAATGGGGGCATGCTTAGGAATGGCAGGAAACTGGGTGGGAGAAGAGGACCTGGTAAGGGGGACTACCTACAGGGGGAACATGGTGGCAGGCATAGACCTTAAAAACAGATTTGAGACTCTACTTCTGATGAATGATGGGGGGGGTATGATGTAAGTGGAATAGGTAGAGATAAGAGGGAGGTGAGAGAGGCAGGCATGAGGGAGGGCCGGTATACGAGGAGGAGCAGGTGTGGGACCTTGTATAACAACTCCCTGGTGGTGTCATCGGCCCAGCAGGGGCAGTCAAGAGGCAGCTGGAGGTGGAGGGTGCAAAAACCACCCAGAAAAATAGGAGCAGGAGGGGGGTTTGCAGGTGAACACGCAAGAGGTGGAAGGTCCCATCTGCCCAGCTGAAAGGGATGTGCAAGGTTGGGGACTCGCAGAGGGACATGACAGGAACTGGGAGTGCTGTCAGTGAGGACAGGAGCTCCATTATGGATGTGAGGGAAGGGAGGAGCTGGAGAACCAATGGTTCAGGTGGACCCACGTCTAGCACAGGAGGTGAAGCAGGGATTGGGGGGGATCTACACAAAAATGTGTGAGGATTCGGGTGGGGGGGAGTTGACCTGGGAGACCAACAAATACGGTTTGAGGGGAACAGCATGATGGATGACGTTGGGAGGGGGGAATCTTGGTCTTTGGGGAGGGAGTTCTTACCTGAGGGAGCTGGTGGGATGGTTCAGGGGAGCACAGAAAGGAGGGACATCCCCAGAGGGGACAGGTCAGCTAGGAGAACGAATGAGGTTGCTGACGGGTCAGCTGGGAGGATGAGTGAGGTTTCACTTAGTTGTAGGAGCAGAAAAAGACAGAGGCCCAAAGATAGCTCCATTATGAAAGAATAAAATACTGCATATTTCCCCCTTCAAAGGTGTATTTGTCCAATCTATTTTTAAATTGTTCTTTGTTTGAACTTAATATTACTTCTAATGGTAGTCTATTCCACAAATTTGCAGCGCGCAAAGTATAAAAGTTTTTTCTTTTGGTTTAAATCTGTCTATTTTTACTTGAAGAAGGTGGCCTCTTACACTGAGAAAATCATTATTGTATTCAATGTTCAATTCAGTCATTAACAATGGGTGATTCATGATATCATAATAGAGTAGTAGATCCCCTCTTTGTCTCGTTTCCAAACTATGTAGTCCTAGCTTACACAATCTTTGCGAACAACTATCATGTTTTATAGTTGATATTAATTTTGTCTAGCATCGTTGGACCTTCTCCAATCTATCTATTTCTACTTTTTTATAAGGTGACCGCACCTGTCTGCAAAAATCCAATGGGGTCTAACATATGATAAGTACAAAGGAAGGAAGGAGGACTTCCGGTGCTCTGCTTTTAATATTTCTTTTGATGGACATAATAGTTCTATTTGCCTTAGAAATTATGGATGTATGATGTTCTTTAAACAACAATTGATTATCTAGTGTAATACTTAACTCCCGTTCCGATTTTCTTTGTGGTATAGTTTCTCCATTTCATTGATAACCTGTGTTTAATTTCATTCCCCATGTCATTGTCCAGTCTGCTATGCTATTTATATCTTTTTGTAAGGACTGTCTAGTACTAAGCGAATATGAGCTCAAAACAGATATCTTTCTCATGATTTTTTCCCACATCATTAATTCCTACAGGGATAGTAATGATTTGTTTGTTGTTAGTTTTTTTAGTAATAACATTATGTGCCTCTCTCTGCATATCCACTACTTGTGCTCCTGGATAACACAGTACCATCATATTTTATTTGTCGTGCCCACAGATTTTTAAATTGCACTTCCTAATTAAGAATCGCCCATAATGATCATTTCGACTTGGATTGGACTATCTAACATTGGTTCAATTGGGACCTCATTTTCAACTGGTAGGCTACTAAATCGGTTTTGTAATATTATTTCCTGTGTAGATAAGGCCCTTCTACCCTTTTTTATACCTTTTCCTTTGTTTATTTTACACCATCCATTTACTGAATCCATTTTGGTTTGTTTTTGTCTCTTATTACTTTCAGTACTTGTTCCAGTGTGTCATTATCTGATATTTGTACATTAGAGTCCTCCCTTGCCCTTTTTTTTCACTGCTGTAATAGGTCTTCTACTGGGCTTACTTTTGTACTTCTGTGTGGAATACTACACTTCTGTTCTAAATTCATAATGTCTTTTAAATTCTGCATTTCCCTTAGGGCATTATTTAACTTGTATTCCATAATTTCATATTGTGTACATTTATCACACTCAAGGATATTTTCGGGATGTTTGCTCACTGAAAAGTACATATCACATTTGGTTACCTCCCCTGCTTCCCACATTTGCTTTAGAATGGCACTAATGTCATGTTGCTTTTCCATGTTTGTGCTATTTAGCCTATAGGCTAGGTTTTCAACTATCACTGAGTACACTTACTATATTGGGGTGCCTCCTATCCTCCATCACCACCGGACACGCCAGACACATGATGCACCTGTCTCAGCGCGTGTCTCTGTGCACTCAGAAACATGCATGCCCTACTCTGCTTGTCCTGCTCCCAAAGATTTGAGCAGCTGGAGCAGTCAGGGAAAAAGGAGGGGGTATGGGGGATAGAGCAGGTAGTGTCACTCAGATGAGGGGGCCAGCCATCGCTCAGTGGGAAATAAAGGCTGGGGAGTAGCTGAACTGGGGGTTGGAAGGGTGGCCAGAAAAGGGGGACTCAGGATATGGATGGGGTCAGGGTGCTCCTGTTGGGGGACTCCATGATTATGGGTATTCAGTGGGATGGGCAGGGTGAGAATATACCATGTGTTGTTAGGGTCAAAGTATTCCTGGCTTGACAGTGCATAAGGCCAAGCATTTGGTTTATGCCATGGTGAAGGAATGTGGTGGTGCCCCGGACATCTTAGTGCACCTGGGCACAAACAATATTGCAGGAAACAGTGTGCTGGAGATTCAGGCAAGGTTTCATGAGCTCACCAGGGTCTGCTACACCATAGGGTGCTCTGTTTCCTTCTCAGAAATCTTGCTGGTGCTGAGGGCCAGTGTGGAAAACAAACAAAAAATTAGGGAGGTCAATGAGTGGCTCAAGGGGTGGTGTGAAGCTCGGGGATATAGGGTGATGGGGGATTGGGGAGTGACCTGAGAGGACAAGGGGCTATATGCCCGGGATAGGCTACACCTCAACCTGGTGAGAAAGGAAGTACTAAAGTGGAAACTTCCTGAATTTATTCATGCTAAGTGGGGTTTAAACATGTGAAGGGGGGAGGGCAGGGCTGTGAGGCTGATCCTGGCATGACCATCAGGGATGGGCTCAACCTACTCCCTCAAACAGTTGTCAGTGACTGTAGATGGAGGGCAGTGAGCAGGCAGCTACTCAAAAAATCTCAGGTTGGAAAATTTTTGTATTTATTTATTTAGGGATTTTGATCACACATTTGAGCTCAGAGCGCTTTTACAGAGGTTCCACATAAAACAGTGACAATGACAACAATAACAAACAGTTTATATACAATACTCAAATAGTAAGTAGCTAGTATACAATAAGGTTACAGTGTCATTCATAGTACCAATGGTGATAGTACAGTGTCAAGAGCATTCAACTAGGGTAAAGGACAGTGTTTATACATAGTGAAGGAGATAAAGAGGTATAGCACCTAGTGTGAGAGTCCAAGGAAGAGGAGTCAACATGAGTGGGAGGGGAACTAGGGGGAGGAGAGTGGGCGGCCAAAGGAAGTGGCTTTGTCTAGGAGGTTGGGAGGTAGTGGTAGTAGGTTGGTTTTAAAGTTGATTCAGTTGAGGAAAAGGCACGGGGGAGAGGAAGACAGAGGGATAGGGCAAGGGGAAAGAATGGGGGTAAAAGGAAGGGGAAGGAGAGTGTGAGTGAGTGGGCATTATGGGTGTTAAGAGTTCCAGTGGCAGTCACAAACTGTCCTAGTAAGAAGGTGTTGCCTTAGGCCATTTTTGAATTGCGAGATGCATTGGGAGTTTAGAATGTGCACTGGGATTTCATTGAGCCATTGGGGGGCCCTACAGCTGAAAGCATGCTGTCCCTGCACAGTTCGATGGAAAGGTGTTGATAGGGCCCCCCTCAACCTGCCTCTGGTGGTATAGCTGGTAGCACTTGGTGTTAGGATACTAGAAATGCATGGGGGGGTCTTACCCATTATCACCATTTTTTCCCCAAGGAGACATGTTTGGAATATAATCCTGCTCTTTAGTGGCAGCCAATTAGTCTCCTCGTGGTTAGATGAGAAGCGGTAGTGGAAAGGGTTGGAGGGTGGTCCTGATAAATGTTAAGAGCTTGAGCAACAAGATGCCTCAGCTTCAGACAATGCTAGCCGAAGGGGATATGGATGTGGCTGCTGTCACGGAAACTTGGGCCACAGCAGGGCATGATTGGGACCTAAACCTGAGTTGGTACACAGTGCTCAGAAAGGAAAGGGAGATGAGCAGGGGGTGGAGTATCTCTGAGCATCAGGAACAGCATAGTGATAGCCAGAGTGGAGGGTGCAGAGGGTAATGTGGAAGCCTTATGGGTCATGGTCCAGACACCGGCCGGGAAGAGGGTGATATTAGGGGTGGTTTACAGGCCCCCGACACTGGGGTGTGACCTGGATGACAGACTGGTGGCTAATATTCAGGACCATTGTAGTCAGGCTGGGGGCAGGGTGGTGTTATTGGGAGATCTTAACATGCCAGCGATGGATTGGGGAACTATGACGTCCCTGTTGGCCAAAGAACAGAGGCTGTTAGATGTCTTCCAGGATGTGTTCCTAAATCAGCAGGTAGTTGACCCTACAAGAAAAGACCGTATCCTGGACATGGTCCTGGCTGACTGCAACCTGGTAAGGGAATTGGAGGTGAGGGACCCCTTGGGTGGGAGTGACCATGCCACAGTCTGGTTTTTGTTGGACATTGGGGGAGGAATGCATAAAAACAGTGGTAATTGATTTTAGAGGGGCATATTTCAAGAAAATGAGAAAAATCCTCAAGGATCACTTGGAAGGGATTAGACTGGACATGGAAGTTGAAAGTAGGTGGGCAATTATTAAAGGGGGAATACAGGAGGCTACCAAGGCCTGTGCAAGGGGGAAGAGTAACTTTGGCAGGATCTGTAAGCCATGCTGGTGGACTTGGGAGATTCAAGAGGCTGTGAGGGGGAAGAGGGCTGCATACAGCAGGTACAAGTGCTTGCAGGGGGCCTTGGAAAGGGATGAGTATCACTTAGCAGCGAGGAAGATCACCAGAGAAGTGAGAAGGGGCCAAGGCTAGGGCTGAGCTGAGGCTGGTGCTGGGGATCAGGAGGGAGAAAAAAAAAGAGTTATTTAGATATATTGGGGAAAGAAGGAAAGTGAGGATGCTGATCTGTAGGCCGAGGGTGGTGAGGGGCTGGGTAGAGGAGGCAGCGGAACAGGCTGAGGTACTCAGTAAGTACTTTGCTATGGTCTTCACTATGGATGATGTGGAGGATGCACAGCGATGGCAAAAGTGGCAGGGTCCAAGGATGTAGAAGACCCTATTGAGAACTGGGAGGTTGAGGAAGCAGCAGTGTTTGGGGAGGGACAGGACGTATCTGCTGAGCCGGCAGCAGTCACGGACACTGTAAATCCTGTCGACAGGTTGTGGGAAGCCCTCAAGTCCCCAAAAAAGGATAAAGCTCCGGGTCCAGATGGCATCCACCCCAGGGTGCTATGGGAACTGGCCGATGTCCTGGCTGCTCCCCTGGCAGCCTTTTTTATTGCCTCCCTACAGATGGGAGGAGTGCCTCAGGATTGGAGGGTGGCACACATTGTGCTCATCCACAAAGGTGGCTCGAGGGAGGTGCCAGGGAACTACAGGCCTGTCAACCTGGCTTTGGTGGTGGGCAAGTTGATGGAAGCCATCCTAGTGGAGAGGCTGTGGGCATTTTTGATTGAACAGGGATACCTGGATGATTGCCAGCATGGCTTTCTACCTGGGTAGATAGTGTCATACTAACCTTGTGGAGTTCTACAATTGGGTGACAATGGCACTAGATCAGGGTAGACCAGTGGATGTCCTCTTTCTTGACTTCAGCAAGGTGTTTGATTTGGTGCCTCACACTGGTCTGCTGGATAAGCTGGGGAGGAAGGGTCCGCTCCTGTTTAGCGCTTACATCTCTGACATTGGAGAAGGTATCAGGAGCGAAATGTGCCTCTTTACAGATGACTCAAAGCTTGGGGCAGTGGTGGATGGGAAAGAGGGGAGGATAGCACTACAAGGGGATCTATATGCTCTGGATGGGTGGTCATGCACCTGGAAATTGAAATTTAACACAGGAAAGTACAGGGTGCTTCACATGGGGTGTAGGAACCTGGGTCTTATGTATACCCTCAGAAGGGATACACTGAAGGCTTCAAGTGAGGAAAGGGATCTGGGGGTGGTTGTGGATACCAGAATAAATAATTCTGTGCAATATAGGAGGGCTGTGGCCAAGGCAAACAGAATGCTGGGCAGTATTTCTAGGGGAATTACCTCAAGAAGCAACAAGGTGATTCTAGCTCTGTATAACTGCCTGATTAGGCCAAATCTTGAATACTGCGTGCAGTTTTGGCATCCACACATGAAGTGGGATATTGCACTCCTGGAGGGGGTTTAGAGGAGAGCAACTAAAATGATATGGGGTCTGGGGGATACATCATATGAGGAGAGACTAGAGGAGCTCAGCCTGTACTCACTGGAGGAGAGGAGAGACAGGGGGACAGGACTGAGGTATTCAAGTATTTAAAAGGGGTAAATGGGGTATGCTTAAATTGTGTCTTTCAGAGGCAGGAAGTGGGGGCCATCAGGGGCACAGTTTGGCGGACAGAGGGTGGGAGACTCAGGGGTGAGAGAAGAAGGAGATACTTCACGGAGAGGGTGGTGGAACCGTGGAATGCACTGTCTGAGGATCTGGTGGAGGTGACCACGGTGGGAGGGTTCAAGAGAGGCTGAGACAGGTACAGGAGGAGGTTGAGGCTGAAAGAAGTATCTGGGAGGGAGCTCTAGAGGAGTGTTGCATGGGGCCTAGGGTGGGAAACCTGTGCCCACTAAGGGTACAGGCTCTCAAGCAGACTCGATAGACCTTTGGGCCTATTCTGCTGGCATTATAGCATGTTAGTATCATTGCCCCTGCACTGCCATAGACCCATCCAGTGTATGTTATTTTGAGCTTGAAATTTTAATTAGAAGCTTGCTGAGGTTCAGTGGTCACCTGAGCAGCCACTCCTATTAGCCACTATTTAAACTGGCTGGAGCCACACCTCAGGGCTCTAGTTATTTTCTTTTCTGGTTGCTGTGGCTATTCAGACTTGCTTGTTCCTGCTTAGTTTCTCTTTTTTCTTTGGCTCCTATTTTGTCCTTTTATCTCACCTGCTGTGGTTCTGGATTGTTTGGGCTTTCTTTTGTGTGTGTCCCTAGCTGCTGCTTGGTATGTATTTTGTCTTCTGCCTCCCTGACTGAATACTAGCAGCTTGCTTCCTACTTTTAATAGGGCAGCTACTCATGCTGTTACCATGTCCTCATTTGACTCCAGTGTTTACATTGTTTTTTTTTTAATTCTTTATACTCCTTCCTCCAGCTGTCCCATCTCACCACCCCCCACCCCAGCCCCATCACCCAGCACCCCTGGGACTTACCTTGCACTGGTGTCTTCTGCCACAAGACCTGTGGCGTGAGCCCAGCCACCGGTGTGAAGTCTGCAAGGGTCGATCTTCATCCTGCCTCCAGCGGTCCTGTTTTCCACCTGGATTTCACCCCTTAGGTCCCTGGGACATCGGCTAACATGGCAGTGCACACGCGTGGAGGCTTGCATGCACACCGAGCACTCAGCATGCCCCAGTCCACCCTCCCATCCTACTGCCAACCCCTCCAGTGCTTCAACACTACCAGTGAGCATCCACTCGGTGGCAGTCAAGAGCTGGAGAGGTCTACCTCCCCAATCTGGGAAAGGAGAGCTGCCTGGTGGCCGCCCTATCCACTCCCAACCTCCCCCACTCCCCGCCAATCCATAGCTACCTGTGCTCATTCCAGAACATGGGTCACTGACATGGTGAGAGGTAAGGAGTCCAGTGCCTTAGCCCTCTACACCACTGGGCTGTTTACCTTTAGTTTTGTTTTTGGTGTGCCAACATATTTCGATGCACTACTCATGTCCTTCAGTTGTATTTCACTTCTGTTTTCTCAGTTTGTCTACCTGCTGTTCGTACCAAGCTTGCTAACTTTTAGTTCAGTTCCACTTTTTCATTATCTTCACCTGGCTCAGGCAGACAGGTGAAACAACTTGTACTCAGTCACTCAGTTGGCCAGCTTTAGTCAATCTGTTTCAGAATCTGCACCACAGTCGTGGTTCTAACACAGGCTACAACTTCTTGCTGTCCTGCTTATGGTCAAGTGTTACTATGATAAAGTCTACTAGCAAGGGTTTCCCTAGCATTACTCTGCAGTGCTTTTCTTAAAACAGTCTTGTGAACATGTACATAGGCAAAAACAAGGCTCCTGTCCATCCTCTCTGTGCTGCTTGTGCATAGGTACTATCTACAGAAAATGAGTACATACCATTGCTTTTCCTTTTAGTAAATAACTTGCACAGGCAGTTAAGAAGAATCATTCTTAACTGGGTACTGGGCAAAAGGGCCACAGCCAGAGGTCAGATTATGACAGCACTGGGTTGAGGGGCCACAGCAGCCAGAGGTTGGATGATGACAGCACTTGGCAGAGGGGCTGCAGCCTGAGGTCGAATAATGACAGCACTGGGTGGAGGGGCCACAGCCAGCAGGTAGAATGTGTGCCAGACATCAGGAATGGAGGACAGGGGGTCAACAGAATCTGAAGAGACTGCTTGACTGATAGTAATGCAAGAATCCCTGTGATGTCTGAAAGGGCTTTTTAGCAATAAAACTGTAGAGGTAGCAGGAGGCAGCTGAAGCAGGGAGCCATAAATCGTGAAGGTAGAGGTTGAAAGCAGGACTAGTGGTAGTCTGCTGCTTAGCTATTTGTTTCCTAGTAGTGCTGAGGCACGCCCACCAAGAGTTCCATGTCAAGCCATTGCTTGCTGCATGTGGCAACTTTAGCAGTCTAGTCACAGTTCTACATGCAGGAAGTTTGATGGATGTTCCTTACTAAATTGTATGAGTAGAAGAAATTAGCCAGCCAGGGCTGTTAAGGTTGTGTCTACTCTGCTGAGTATGTTGTTTTAACTACATTGATTTTTTTACCCAGTGATAGTTATAACATATACATTGCATCATTAACTTAATATTGCACATTTAAATGTTTGTGTTACACTATTGGTGGTTAGCACTTTAAAATCCCCAAGCTTTCTCATTCTCAGTATCCGTTTGAGAAAGCCTCATGGGCAAAACTGGTTAGGGTCGTGGTCATGTCCTGCTATTTTTCCACTAAGGTATAGTACCTGTATGATTTATATATGTTAAATTAAGTTTTTGAGTTTTATATTGAAACCTGGTGCCAATACTTCCAGCTTCATCATAACCAATGATAGGCAGCAGGGTCTTATGATGCTTTCACTCCTGGTTTCGTCCAACTACTAAAAAGCCCCTTGATGGATCTGCGTCCATGATTCACATTATTAGTCAACCATAGACTAAGAGTTGCCAAGTCTTCCTCAATGGCTACATTAGCCTTCTACCTTCCTAGGAACCACCTTTGCTGCATCAGCTATGAGATAGTCTTCCAGTATCACTTGCAGCCTGGCACTTCAGTACTTCTTCTATGACCCATGGTCCGAGTATCCCATGACCAGGTGAACACCTCAGGGTTCCTGTGCTTGTCAACCTCTGCTGAAGATGTAAAATGAGCAGACTTTATCAACACATGCTCTACCTGCAGTGCTTCAAATGGAATAACCAACGAAAGACCACAATCTTGCACCACCCTCTTGAAATACAACCTAGAAGCATCATGACCAGAGTATATAACATCTCTGCTCCAGTTGCCTGAATTTAATTGAACCCTTCGTTCTTTCAGCTGCTGCACTCAATCAGACCAGATTGACCACAGCTGGAATGATATCACGCCCTATCAGCTTGGGAAATACTTTGTCTCTGTTATGGTTCCAGCATCCTGGATCCTGCTAACCCTGTCAGCTAGAGGTTCCCTACTTGCAGTGCCTTGAGGGAAGACATATCTGAGGTCTTGGATCCCCAGAGGTTTCCCCGCAGGGTTTTTCCCTCTCCATGACAAGGGATGCAATAATTCCATGAGCTGGAGAGGGTTCTGCAGTTTCATTATCCTGATCTTTTTTGCTCCTTACCCAGGAACTCCCATTTCCTTTAGCCATATGTCTCTGCCTATGGTAGCTCTAACTGGGTGGAAAAAATGGAGAATAAGACAAAGGTGTGTTACTTAAGCACTACACTACACCAATACATCAGAGATCAGATGTCCACTGAATTGGAAGCTTTTTGAGGTTCAGTTGTCAGCTGATTGACCACTCTCCCCAGCCTCTATTTGAAGTATCTGGAGCCACACCACAGGGCTCTAGCTGTTTTTTTTTCTCCCATCAACCACCCTTCCTCCAATTCTAGCACTCTCCTGAGTCTCCTGGGCTCCTTAGCCAGGACCTCTCATTTCCTTTAGCCATAGGTCTCTGCCTGTGGCACCTCTTGCTGGGTGGAAATAATGAAGAATAAGCAGAAGGTGCTTTACGTAAGCACTACACCACACAAACACATCAGAGATCAGATACCCAGTGAACTACAAATATTAGGTGTGGCATGTTCACCACACAAAACATATAGCTGCATTACTTCAACAAGTTATTTGCCAATATTTCAAATGATCAGATGTTCTTTTTCAGGGCATAACATAATTAAAAACATTTTACATACTGGTAGCTTGTACTTGCACCTGTACAAAGACATGACAGAAAACTGATAAAGGACTACAATTGCAGAGGTGATCATTTTCTAGTTTGGAGAAAAATACCTTTTTTGTTCAAAATATTGGGAAATAAACTTACTGAAGCGTTTGAATCCATGATGGGATGTAGCAGGGCATGTAACCCTAGCAATCTAAGAAAATGCTAATTAGCAGGGCCAGCCTTAAGGATAGACAAACTAGACAGATGCCTGTAGTGCTGGCTGTGAGAAATCACCAATTCAATAACTAGTGTTTGGGTGGTACGTACGAACATACAAAATTTGCCAGCAGATAAAGGCCTAGAGGTCTATCAAGTCTGCTCGAATGTGCAGCTAGCACCCCTTATTCTGCAGCTGCCCCTTCCTTCCACCCTTCCCCTTCATTAACCCTCCCCCTTGTCCTGTCCCATCCCCTTTTGAAGCAGTCCACTGTTCTACTGCATACCACTTCTGCAGGTAACGCATTCCACCCAGCCACCACCCTCTCTGTAAAAAAGTGTCTCCTCATCTCCCTCCTGAACCTTCCTCCCTCCAGTCTCATATCATGGCACCTGGTGGCCCTCCCCTCCCTTACTTTGAACAGCCCCTCTGTACCCGTCTTGTTTATTCCTTTCATGTATTTAAAGGTTTCAATCATGTCACCCCGTCCCTCCTCTTCTCCAGTGAGTACATGTTCAACTCCTTCAACCTCCTCTCGTAGGATAAGTCCCCCAGCCCCTTGATCATCTTTGTCGCCCTGCGCTGTACCCCCTCCAGTAACTTAATATCCCTCTTCAGATACGGGTGCCACGTACCACCCCATTGGCACTCAGCTGCCTCTGCTTTCTTATCAGGAGACAAACACTGTTGCTTATTAAAATGAATTATAAAAAGGGCATTAAAAATTGAGTGCTATGATTGGTTACTACTGGCATTCTAGTAGCTCTACATTAATCTTTTATTTAATAGACATGTAGAGCCACTTCACATGCAGCTAGATAAGTTAAAACTAGTCCCCGTTTTCAAAAGAATTCCATTACATAATTCCAGACAGTTCCCTACTGAAGCCATTTAGTTTCCCCAACTGTGATCGCTAAAGTACCACCTACATTAGCTAATAGCTAGCCCCTTCCTAAAGAGTAAAACAGTTGCTGGTGACATAAATAAATAACAGTTCCCACTTGGTGGTTACTGTTCAGAGACATCACAAGTGCAAGGCTGCTATAGAGGGCAATTTAAACTGTCAGGCTGCATCTCGGCCAGCGGTTCACGAATGGCAACACATGAACTGTACTACTTCAATAAATGGCAATGAAGCGATAACACTGAGAGTTTAAAAAGTTATATTCACAAATTGCATCAGTATCCTTATGTTAGTTTATGATGATCCCGATTGTCTGCAAGCAGCCCACCTGTCTGCCTGCCTAAATAGCACAACTTTGTATTCTGATGGAAACTGGGAATTTTCTGATGTTTTCAGGGGGAGAAACCATAGGAATCATAGGTACTATGATTTCTATGAGAGAAACAGACTGAAGCTGTCTGTTATGTGTCTGTACAAAATGGTCATACTGTGCCAAACAGGAGCAGGACTGAGATCATACAGATCATCTGTTTTTAATTTTCCATTTCTCTGTCTGGCATCGGTCACTGTTCCATCCTCCTTGAGCTGGAGCTGATTTTTTTTTTCAGTTGACAGTTGACTGGCAGATGTTGTCACTTCTCCATCCCAGCTACAGCCGGATTCACCTTTTCTCTTAAATCGACAGCCAATCGTGGTTGCTCTCTTGCCCACAAATAAAAATCATTAAAGCAGCAAATCCACCTCTTCTCAAAAGCTGTACTTCCAATTAACCTTTTTATAAAATTGTTAATTCAGAAATCATTTTTTTTTCATAGTAGTCCTTATACGCAGTAGTCTCGCTGTTGTTTGCATGTAAATAAACTGTGTTGACCGATTGCAGGGGCACTACCAGCTCTGCTGAGCCTGCCGTTTACAGATAGAGCAGATTTATGTACAAATAATGGGGGGAGGGAGGGACTGGTAATGGTAAAGAGACAAAAAAAAACACACGTACTCACATGTCGATCATCGATCATTGCTATAATGCACCTCTATGATGTGCGCTCGAGTTAAAACAGTCATACTAAATAAGCATACTAGCTTATTCTGTGAACAGTGGCTGATATTAAAAGCACACTGTCCACAGAAAACACATGGGGGGAGAAGGGGAACTTGTTTAACCAGGAAAAGCACACTAAGCTGGAGCTTGTTTCAAGGTCTGACCTGGGAGCACAAGGAAGTTAAGTGACTTACTCAGAGTCATACAGTATGCAAGTGGTAGCTGATGGGATTCAAACCCAGGTCTCCAGATTTGCAGCTCAGTGACCTTAATCACTACACTATATTGCCTCCTTGAGTATGCTTCCAAAAGGAAGGGGAGTGCCACCAGAGAAAACAACAGATTTAATTTGACCTGCCTGCAATGTCAGAGTTAGTGAGTTGCTATGGATACAGGAAGCTGTGTGTTACTGAGCTCATGAACGTGCTTATGCTATCACACATTGGGAGCATGCAAGACAACACTGTCAACATTCCAAGGACAGCAGATGTCTATTTATTGTCAAATATGCATCTGGATCATAATGAAAGATATAAAGGTACATTCTATCCAACATCTTTTGTTTTTATATTTTTATAATAGCAATAAGGTACTCCCAGGGGTTATGTTAATGTTCAAGTTAATCACCCCCTGGAGGCAATATGGCACTTGACTACACCTCATGCCACATTACACCCCCAGGAAGTGATTAACTAGAACATTAACAAAACCCCTGGTCATACCTTATTGCTTAAATACTGGAGTCACAAAGTTTCTTTTATAAGTAAATGGAATATCTAAGATGTCCGTTGGCTAATCAAAACTGCCATCTCGAGACATCTTTGTATTCAAGAACTGTGAAGTGGAACTATGTGGTTCTGGGACACAAAGACGTCTGAGATGGCACTCTTGACTAGCCAAGGGACAGTTCAGACATCCTATTTGATTTTTTATCAAGCATATCTTTTTTTTAAACAAAGTTTTTAAGAGCACCTTTACTAGTTATTTGAAACCTCTTGATGTGGCTACAATTTACAGGCCTCCCTAAAGCATGGATGCAGATAATCAGAAACCAGAATGCCACCCAAAAAATGGAACTGTGCCAACACAGAAAGCCACTGCTAATAGTTAAGGCCTGTAAAAGTGCATTTACTACATTGCAATTGCAATGCAGTTACATACAACCAGTGTATAACCACAGTGTAATTACCCCTGTGTTGTATATAATAAATGATTACTTACCCTGCAGTTACACTGAAACTGACACTTAAAATAATGTGTGACAATGTATAATGATCATGAACCGGAGCAGACTAAGTACATTAGGTAAAAAGAGAATTAAAGCTTTAGTGCTTGGCTGTTTTTTTTACAAATCTTTAACAGGATTAGAACTGGAGGACTGTGCTGTGGTTCACAAAACATTAAATTTAATGTGACTCTGTGTGGAGTGGTTACTACTATAAGTTAATAGGGCCACCAAGGTGTCTCTCTTATGGTAAAAGAGACTCTGAGCAAGCAGTTTGGGTGAGAGGACCACGAAACAAAGCTGAGTGGTTCTGTCTTCTCAAACATCCAAAGAGGAGTCTCTTATACCATAAGAGACACCCCTCAGGGGATCCATTATCATATTATAAATCAGCTGAGTTCAGCTTGAGTGATTTATAATATGTTTATAGTCTTTTATTAATTTTAGTGTGCTATCCTCCTTCCTGGCACTGAAGTGGAGTGCTCCTTTCAAACGCTCCCCCATGAGAGTACGCTGCACACAGGATAAGAGATATAGTAGCACTGTGTGATGATTATCAGAAATTACAGTAGTGATCTATAATACTTAGCTGAAAATCAAAAAATGGCACCACATGCCACAATACTGAAAAACAACACTTTCAATAAGCTAACATGAGCAGCTAAAATGCCAGCAAAAATCAGAGGGTAAAAACTTCCCTGCCAGTTTTGTACATTGTTCATCTTCCTCCCCTGAAGATGCATGAAATAGAAAACTGGTAGGGGAAGTTGTTACCCTCTGCTTCTTGCTGGAGGAAACCACTTTGGTTCTCAAGAACAATAGTAGAAAAGGTCAGAGCCAAAAGGTTGGCCTTCAGGAAATGTAAGGGAATGCAGCGGGACGAAGATAGGGAGGCATACCAAACTTCCCTAAGGAAAGCAGGGAAGGCAGTAAGGCAGGCAAAGGCCCAAACTTGAGGAAACACAAGCACAAACAGTAAAAAAATGGGACAAGACTTTCTATAGATACATTAGTGAAAGGAGAAAGTCCAGAGGGGGTATTGCTAGGCTCAAAGGGGATAAGGGGGAGTGTGTGGAGGAGGACCAAGGAAAAGCATCTATCCTAAATAGATACTTCTGCTCAGTATTTACTGAGGAGAAGGTACAGCAGGGCCCACAGCTCAGCACCATGGACACAGGGGGAGGCAGGTGTGCACAAGTCCCTTCACAAAAGAAAGGGTCCTACAAGAGCTCACTAAGCTCAGGGTGAACAAGTCAATGGGACCTGATGGCATACATCCCAGGGTACTAAGGCGCTAAGGATGTAACTAGCAGAGCCATTTACAGAACTATTCAGTGAGTCTCTGAGCATAGGAGAGGTCCCAGAAGACTGCAGAAGGGCTCATGTGATCCTGCTGTACAAGAGTGGCAGCAGGAAGGAGGCAGGGAACTATAGACCAGTCAGTCTTACCTCAGTAGTGGGCAAGATTATGGAGGCGCTCCTTAAGGAAAGTATAGTGCAACACCTGGAATCCATAGGAGCACAGAATCCAAGACAGCATGGATTTACAATAGGAAGGTCCTGTCAAACTAATCTCATAGGTTTCCTTTGACTGGGTAACCGGAGTGGTGGACCAAGGGGTGCAGTTGATGTCGCCTACCTTGACTTCCGAAGCTTTCATACTGTTCCACATTGAAGATTGATTAATAAGCTAGGTAGGTTCAGGGTGGTCAGAAGTTGGTCAACTGGTGGCAAACTGGTTGTCAGGGCAGAAAACAGAGAGTGGTGGTAAACAGTATACAGTCAGAAGAGATGCAAGTCACAAGTGGGTACCTTCAGGGATCAGTCCTGGGGCCAGTCCTATCAATATCTTCATCAGTGACATTACAGATGGCTGGAGGGTAAGGTTTGTCTGTTTGTAGATGACACCAAGATCTGCAACAGAGTAGATGATCCAGATGGGTGAGCAGAATAAGAAGAGATTGGGAAAAACTGGCAAAATGATCTGAAGAGTGGCAACTGGAGTTTAATGCAAAGGAGTGCAAGATCATGCACATCGGGAAGAGAAACCCTGAAGCTACCTATAGGTTGGGAGGGGAGCTGCTGACAATCACAAGGGAAGAAAGAGACTTGGGCATCATCATCACAAAGGACCTGAAATCATTCCAAACAGACCACTAAAGCAGTAGGTAAGGCTAGAGGGGTGTTAGCGTGTATTAGTAGGGGTATCACAAGTCGTAAGAGGGAGGTAATAATTCCTCTTTGCAAGACACTGGTTAGAGCCCATCTGGAGTACTGTGTGCAGTACTGGGGGCAGCACCTGCACAAGTACATTAACAAAATGGAGGCAGTCTAGAGAAGGGCAACCAACATAGTGCAGGGACTGCATCAGAAAACATATGAGGACAGATTAATAGAGCTCAATATGTATACCCTAGAGCAAAGGAGGGAGAGAGGTGATATGATCAAAACATTTAAATATCTTAAGGGCATTAAGAAGGAGCATGTTTCAATATAAGAAAAATAGCAGGACAAGAGGACATAGCATGAGATTAGAGGAAGGTCGATTAAGGGGTAATGTGAGGAAGTTCTTTTTCACAGAAAGGGTGGAGGATGCATGGAATGTGCTACCTCAGGAAGTGGTGGATATGAATATGGTGCAGGGCTTCAAACAGGCATGGGATAGGCATAAGACAGCAATACAGATGAGTATGAATAAATAGGCCATTGACAGAGTAAAGACCTATGGCATATTCATGAGGTAGAAAAAATGGGCAGACTGGATGGGCCTTGTGGTCCTTATCTGCCATCAACTTCTATGTTCTATGTTTGTATATTACTCATGTTAGCTTAACAAAACTGTCTTTTTTTCAATACTGTGATGTCTGGTGATGATTTTTGGTTTCTGTCTGGCTGCTTATCTCTGACTATGGCATGACACAGAGTGGAGCCAAGTTTGTTTTGGTTCTGATTTATAATATTAAAATACTGCTTAGATTTTTTTTTTTTATTATTTTATCAGCTGGCAAAACTGTTAGGTTAAGCTGTGTAGATTCCTATTAAAGAGCTCTGCCCATGTAAACAAACCTGGTCAGAGCCGAAATGGCAGTGGAGAGCTTTTGGGGTGCTTTTACCCATCATTTCTAATGAATTTGCACAATACAGATCTACTGAGAGGCAGTTTCAATGTGGTCTTCCTTTTATACATATTTACAATGTGTTTTTCTAGAATATCCCTGCTGATTGCTATATATTTAGCCTGGATAGTTCACAGAAGAAACTGCATTTCACTTTTAGTGGGGCTCTACATCTACACAATATTATACTGCACTGCATAAAATCAGAACACACTGAAAACAATATTTCACATCTGGACTAGGTTGCCCTGAATAAATACATTATAAAAATTATAAAATCATGACCCCACTAAAAACAAGATATTGCATCTAATCTGGGACATCCTGAGTAAATACAGTGCACAAACATGTAAATGAAGAACCCTATGATAATGAGATGTAGCATCTTCCCTGCACTATCCAGTATACAAAAAATAGAATAAGAACTATTTAAAGGAAATCTACTGTAAACTGAACTTCACTGTGTTCACTGACATAAACAAACAGTTTCTTTATTGTTTTATAGCATATTAGATTGCAGTATTTATTTTGAATGTTGTGGCTATTATGATGGAGTGTAGAGTGTGTGTGTGTGTGTGTGTGTGTGTGTGTGTGTGTGTGTGTGTTTGCTGTAGCTCAATATATTTTTTTCCCAAAAAGCATAGTAGAAAATGCCTGCTGATTGCTATATATTTCACCTGGATAGTTCATGGAAGACCTGGCATATGTCTGAGACAGTGCTTATCAGATAGTGTCTCACGAGGTTAAAAAAAAAACTGTAAATCTTTTTAGATTTGCTGGGAAAGGGTGACATTAATGAGGTATGAATCTTGAAAGAAAATACCTGCCTAACTGAAGTTTGTAGCAAGAAAATGTTTAAATGCTAAGTATTTAAATATGCAAGTTGTTGCATTTAGAAAGGGCAAACAAATCTCCAGTTTAGTAGGCAACCAATATTTAACAAGTTGTTTCAGTCTCCTAATGGACATCAGATAACATTCTAAACAGAAAGAAGGGAGTATTTTATTTCAGTTGGCATAGTGATTTGTAGATGTGGAAGGATACATTGAAAACTTCAGAATATGTATTCCACGATACTCCATTTTTCCAGCTATAGACAGCAAGATGGCTGTAGGCTCCGCCCACAGCCATAAAAAGTAGGCCTAATGCTCAACTGACTCAAATCCCTAATAATGAATACATTTTCACCTATTCATTAGTTTTGCTGTGACTGAAATTTTCACATGCAAATGTCTTAGTTGTTAACCTCTTCTACGATAACCAACTGTAAACTAAATTTAAGCTTTTTGGCAGTTAGTCATTTATTGACCTGTCTCCTACTAAGGGATTAAACAAATCCTCATTTCTTGAACATTAATCTACCATTAATTTATTATTAGTTGAGATTATGTAACTCATAAGTAATTATTAATCAACATTCAGCTTGTTGAGCGTTATTTGATAATGACATCTACCCCACATGTATAATGGATAGTTATTAGTTAAGAATAAATAATTCCTAACCATTTTCCAAACTGCATTCTGCAAGTTTTCTGGGTATGTCAGAATGACACCAAATTGCCCTACCTCTCTCTCTCCTGGTCATGTGCTCAGCTGCATTATAGGAGACCTGTAACCCCTTGGATGACCTGGGGAGCTGGTAATCACAATTTTATTGGGCTCCCCAGTATATATCTGGATTCACTGAAAGAATTTTGGATCTGTAGGGTTATAAGTGCTGTTATTTCCCCATCGCCTTCAATTAATAAAAATCACTGTTAAAACCGTGGTATTTTTGTAGTGGGGTGTATATGTGTGTATCTGTGTGTGTGTGTGTGTGTGTGTGTATACTATATATACATATATTGAGCCAATGCCTGAGAGGCTAAATTCTGTTAAGTATTTGTAATAATTTTGCTTCCCTGGTCCTAGAGTGAGAATATTATGATAGACTCACTGTAGGTCCCCATGGGCAAAAGTATTCTCACAGTAGGCTGTAACTGGTTGGAGTTGGCAGCATGAACAGCATGGTTCTATTTTTATAGCACTACAGCTCAATTAAACAGCCAAATTCCTGAGTGAACTTTCCAAGTCAATGGCTTAGGCAAGGGCATTCCCAGACACTGATGGACATGGGGTCACTGGCTCCACTGAGGCTAGGAGAAGAACTGGAGTGTAATCAGATCTCGATATCACATTTGTTCCAGGTCCCAGAAAAACAGCATCTGTAGAACACCACCACAGATGGGCAGGAAATGGTTGGCACCTAACAACCAAACTGTCCAGACCCCAAGGGAAGGAGGTCACTGGCTTGTACACTTGAGGGAGACAAGCTGTCCTTCACAAAGGCTCAGAGGGGATCCTGAAACATGGATCTCACTAAGGCCTAGGTAGTGACCAGAAGCTCTGTAAAGTGAAGTAATTCCAAGCTGGAGAAAGTACAGGGGAAAACCTTACAGTGTGGGATATGCAGAACAAACACTTCCAGAAAGGTAGCCATGTGTAGACTGGAAATAAGCAAGTCAGAGAAACAGCAGCAAGATTATCACTTCAGAAGACCCTCAAAAGTACAGTGGGAAGAATAGAATAGGGAATGGCTTTGCACAATGCCTGCATGTCCATGTTGGGTAGGGTGTGGTGGAACCCTGATGATATTAGGCCTTCCCAAGGAGATCCCCCCCCCCGCCCAGAGAATGTATGATGTATAGTACCAGGATTTAATATCAAGAACACATATACTGCCTATCTAGTAAATGACTGCAGAACAACACTCACCCAGTGCTTGAGTAGAGTGACCCAGAATAGAGCAATCCTGATGGGTGAGAGTGTAGATGCTACTGTAGGTTGCTTAGACATAACCATAATACACCTAAGTATACAGCTCTTAGTATAAAATGTGTTGTAAGAAGATATACTATGACATTGCACCTGCACCCTGATGAATGAGAGTGTAGGTGCTACTGCAGGTTTGCTTAGACGTAACCATCATACATCTAAGACAGACTGTATACTATGACATTGCACCTGCACCTGATGGATGACAGTGTAAGTGCTGCTGTAGGTTGCTTAGACATAACCATTACACACCTAAGACATACTGTGTACTATGACATTGCATCTGCAAACTCTTAACTGGACCCTCTGTGCAGCTTCACCTGATTAATACCCATAGAAACATAGAATTTGTCAGCAGGAAAGGACCAGAAGGCCCATCTAGTCTGCCCTATTTTCCCTGCCTATTTCTACTCCCTGGATCCTATTTGGTCACAGGTGTTCCTCATACCTCACTTTCCTCTACATAATATGCCCATGTACCTATCTTATGCATGCTTGAAGTTCCCTGCCGTACTCCCTAGACCAAACAATCCAGCATTAATACAAAACCAGTGAGCATGCCCCCTTAATCTGGGTGGAGAGGGGTGATAATATTTGACAGGGGCATCATTCACAGAGACCTGCACATATCACTCAGTCCACAGTAAGTAGTAGGTGTCATCTTCCCTTCCCTGCTGGAGTCAGATTTCTTACTGATGTTCTGCAGCAGGTGTCTGGGTGAGGATGAAAAGCCCTGCTCCTATGCCTGTCTTTTGAAACATCTGAGAAAAAGATCCCTAATTTAGGCATGCTGACATTGGGATGTTGTTGCCCATATGTAAGAAACATTGTCTCACCTGTTGGGTCATTCCCTCCAAAGAGTACTTCATTGCCCCTCTGTGCCATGTATCCAACAATGAAAGATTATGCCAATACAGAAGGAAAACAGTGCAACAAAGCTAGAAGAGTAGCTGTCTTGCAAGCAAGCTCCTCCCTCCTTGAAGAGTTGTGCAGGACTGATGCCACATCTAAACAGGGTCAGAAGAATTAAACTACTGATTTTGAGCTTGGCCAGCACAGGAGCCCTAAGATTCAAGGGATAGAAGCGCAGGTCCTCATATCTTGTCTGTACCTGATAGCTAGACCACCTCTGGCGGAGGACAATTTAGTTTAGAACAGCCCCCCATCAGCATACCTTCCTCTTGTTGCCCGAGATACGGCACCCACAAACTATCCAGGTACTGTACCTGAGGGTGCCAAGTGATTTGTTGAGCATGAAATGCCTTCCTTTTATGCTTGAAACCAGCAGCTCCATTCACTGAGCTTGAACCACAGTGCATGTCTTAATGAAATTGGTTCTATGAGATCATAGTGAGTGCAAAACGGTGACTCAGAAATAGCGAGGGCAGAACTATGCAGATTACTGTATTCTTGCTTTTTAATGATTTTATAAAGAAGAAAAAATTATAGAAAAAATTTTAAAAATGTGTTTATTTTGTGTAGAGTTTAGCACAGTAATTAAGCACAGGTTCATTATATTTGCATATTTTGTGCATAAGGGGTACATTGTAATGTGAGCACATAGATTATAGCACTCACACTTTATTTAAGAGGTTACTATAGTAACGTGCACAATATATATGGAAGGAACATCCCTGCAAGCGCCAGTTCTCAGGATGGGGTCACATTACCCCGAAACGTCAGCACGCACTTCAGTTCGACAGTGAGGTTTGAATGGAAGCAGCTGCACAGACAGAAGCATATCCATTCCAAAAAGTAATTTAAATTAAGAATAAGGAATTTTCTTGGTAAAAAGGCAAGTGTGCTTCTTGGACCCACAAGCCGAATCCTGCATTTGATGTCTCAGAGGCCCGCAATATTTGTTTCAACAAAATGGAGGTTGAGACTGGATTTAGGCAATTGAGCTGTGAAGAGAGATGCAGGCAAGCAATGAGGGGTAATGTAACGACAAAAATGCCCACATACAAGGTTATGGTCTCCCGATATGTTTTGAATTGTTTTTGAACACTTTCCAGATAATTGCAGGAGTCTTTGTGAAGTAAACTGAAACTGGGACTAACAATTAAAACTGTGACTTCTAGTAAAAACTTGCTGGTTGTTAGGTTGGAGAGAAAGTGATGGAGGATAGACATTTGCAGTTACTGTTTTTATTGAGGAATCAGAACTCCTGATACAGCAGGTAACATAAGACAGTGAAATAAAAGCTTCCTTTATACACACTTACAAGTAAACTATACACAATTAATGGTTACATAGAATATTGCATAACAGAAAGACATTGTGAACGAATATGTTTATTTATTTATTTAAGTTTAGGATTAGCACAATACCTTTGAGCCGAGGCTCTTTTACAAAGGTTCCACGTCAGATGGTACAGTACACAATAAGAAACAGTAAATAATCATTTAACAATTGCTAAATGTGCAAATACAGTTGGGGTAAAGGATTTTGGAGAAAGAGGGAGCGAGGTAGGAAGGAGTAGGGGTGAGGGGGAGGGAGATCAGAGAGTTTGAGATGAAGGGAAGGAGAGAAGCAGGTAGGAGTAGTTGGGAGGGAGGCAGGAGGAAGGGGGTGGCAGCCAATGGGCCTTGTCAAGGACAGGCAGATTAAAGTGCTAGGTTAGGGTGTATGTAAGAAGTTACATAAAATTAGAAGCCTTCTATATAGAAATGTTTTTAACTAGCATACCTATACAAGCAGTACATTATATTCGTCCTAAATCATGAATCTAATAGGCTCACAGTGGCTTTAATATCTCTTTTGCATAAGATACCAGTGGTGAGACATGAGATTTGGTGACCTAACCTAAATATGGTGCCCATATTTCCATAAAAGCTGCACTTTCTTTTTGCAAAATGAATAAGACACGTATGAGAGACTAGTGAGTCCATTAAGCAATAAGCCATGAGGGGGTGTGGGTTATCGGGGAATTTACCACTGCTGGAGTGGTGCGCCTCGTGGGTAAATCCGCGCCAGCCGTGGTAAATCCCCCGATAACCTAGATCCCCAAGTGGCTTATTAAGCATTATACCATGGGGAAAAAGTGAAGGATTAGAAAGAAATAGTAAAAAGTGTAAGCAAAAATACATTTTTTATTGATTTTTTGCTGTGGTATGCTTCCGCTCGGTTCAATAATCCTCTGTTGCTGGCCCGAATGTGTGTGGTGTGTAAAAGACATGCTGGGCAGCTAGTGCTGTTGCATCTCCTACCCCCCCCCCCGGCGCTTCTGCGAAACACACACTGTAATGTATTATTTTTTTGTATTGAAAAAACATTCTGCAGTGCCATTTTTTATTGAAGAACGATCCTACCTGTGGTGAGTTAATTGTTGTTCTTTTACAATAGTGCGGGTAGTGACAGTTTGTCTGGCTGGAGCAGTCACGGGGTGCAGTCGTTCAACATTTGTTTCTGGGGTTTTGTGGTCATCACATCAGGAAGTACATTTTTGTACGTAATCATAGTGCCGGAATGGACGTTTGCTTAATTAAAATAATTTTTTATGCAGTGGAGAATTGTTTTGTGGTCGGTGGAGGACTAAATGATTTATGGTGCTCCAATGGATTGTGGCAACGGACCGGTGGTATGGAGTGGAGCAGACAGTTAAGAAGGCTGTCAGGTGAGCCGCGTGGAAGTGGTTGCCGGTATTTTTATATGTTTGGACTGAGGTGTGGCTTGATGAAGTATTTAAAAAAGGATTGATTTTGAATTTTCTGGACAGTAGAGGCGAAGCGTCTGGTAGCGTAACCTGTAATACTACTGAGCATCTCGCCATCAGGCACGCTGTTTCTAGTCCTCAAGTTAATGTTACTCGAGTGATTCCTGTGGGGGTCTTGCTGTGGCTGGCTGGAGGCTGGCACCTTTTCCCGTGGGTATATCATAGGATTTACCACAGGTAAAAGGTGCCAGTGAGCCAATCAGGATGCATGATTCCAGGACCGCATTGTATAATTGCTTTTAACCAATCTTGGAATGAGGGAAGTACTGAAGTTCTCCATTTCATGAGAATGAGCCGAAGGAGCTCAGAGGCTTGGGTGAGCCATAACCTTTGAGACTGAGACAATGTCCCTTCCTCAAATGTTATACCAAGCAGCCAAAAAGAGGGAGAATGGGGCAGGTTTCTGGCTCAGGTAGTTGAGCAAAAGAGGATAGACATTTGCAATGTTTGCACTATTGAATTTGCACTTGATTTATGCACTTTCCACATGTCCACCTTATTTGAATTAGACCACTACACTGTGAAATGGCAAATGGCTAAATTAAATGGGCAAAGCCCAGATGAATGAAGTGTGCTGATGGTGTGTGTTGTTTACTGGCATTGTTTTTCAAACACCTAACTATCTCAGCAAAGACAGGTCCAATTACCTCCATGCACCCCCACAGGAGACATCTCAGACCAGGGTCCAAACTACAGCAAGTCGATCACAAACCCTGGATCATCCTCACAACATCCTTGATTGCCGGCTGACTAAAATCGGTTCAGGCAAACCGGGTGCTTGCAGCCTCACACTGATCTCTGCTCTGCCCATTTGAGCGAGCTGTGCAGATCTCAGATCTGATGGTGGAAACCTTATCTGCAAAGAATCAAGCAAACTCACACTTCTGTGAAAAAGCTCCCTGATTCTGGAGACAGGTTGGATTGCACAACCTGTCCACAGTATGGAAAACCTGAGCCGGTCGATTTCTTGCAGCTGCGGTCTCCCTGTACAGGAATTCTGTCTTCTTATGGGAGACTGCAGATTGATAATCCCTATAGTGGGATACCAGTCTAAGTTTGTCCTCATCCGGGCATGAATTCTGCCAGCAATGCTCCACCCTTCTCCTCACTCTCCTCAACTCCCGCAAGGACCCATCAAACCAAGGGGACTGAGGGTGAAGGGTGAGGGAGCGAACCCGGACAGCAGCAATGGAATCCAAAGTAGCCCCACTGCCTTATTATAGGCTAGCAGAATATCCCCTGGATCCATGCTAACACTCGAACAACCTGACAGATCAAGGACCACCATAAGACCATCAGGGGTCAAGCCCCGCAAAGGGTGGTACCTAACCATCTCCGTAGGGGCAGATCTGTCGGGGGGGCCCCTGAAACTGAACCCTATAGTGTGGTGGTCGGACCATCCAACAGGTTCCATCACCATGTCAGAGATCTCCATCCCCAGCAAGAACACTAGATCAAGCGAATTACCATGTATGTGGGTCGTAGAGGTAATCACCTGTGTAAAGTGCAACTAAAACATCAGTTGGAGGAAGTCTTAGACAAAATGCGATATTTCATCATCGACCCAGGAATTAAAGTCCCCCAGCACCAACCATCTGTGGGATTCCAATACCATCTCGACGATGAAGTCCTTGACTTCCTGTAGAAAATCTTTCTCAGCCCTGGGTGGATGGTAAACGAGAAGTATCCTATAGCCCACACCTGCACCCATGATACATTCAAAGGATCTTGTGATCCCAACTGGCTAACCCATCCCCGGCCTTATGATCCAACCTCAGGCGGTGTATCACCAAATACCCGGCTGGAACTTCTGACTCCAAAATGGGTCCAGCATTCTCATCCAGCCAGGTTTCAGTGATACAAGCCAGGTCAGATGACCCATCAAGGCCAGCAACTAGTGCTGTCTTGTTTCTAATTGACCTGGCATTGCATAACACTGCCCGGGTTGGATGAGCCATCGAGGTTGACCGCACTATCTGCCCACAAAAAGTGGAGCCTTTGGGTATGGGCATCAGGCAGGGTGGATCCCTTTCCTGGACCCATTTCACCCCAGGACTTCTCCTTGGCTTCACAACCCCAATTTGTCCACTCTGTTTCACTCCCCCACCAAGCCTCCACCCCTCCGCCATCCCCTCGCTATACCCAAGACGCAACAGCACCTATAAACCTCGACTGGTAGTGGGGGACACTCGATGGGGTGGAGAGCCTGAAGCTCAGTGGGAGAGTAGAGCTCACCCGTCGAAGCCCACTGCCAACACATCCTGCTGTTCTCCCATCCAGCAACTGCCGGTTAAAATACCAATCACCCACACACTCAGTCAACTATACAATCACTCTCACATTCAACCCTTAAATACCTCTAAATTCCTTTAACAATAAAACTACCCCTGAAACAAAAAATAAATACCTAAAAACCTACAACCTAACAGAAAAAATATAAAACGCAAATTAAAATAAACAACAAAAGAAGAGACAGCAGTCAAGAATAGCAACTGTGCACTAATTTTTGTTGAAATTTATAGTCCAATAACATACTGTCCAGATTATAACCAAGGAGTATAATTTAGCACTGTCCATCAAGCCACACCATAGCTTGCAACAGTTTGAGATTGGAAAAAAGGGTCTCTCACCACCCCCTAACCATAAGAAATTATGTCCAATAAATGTGTCCCTTTCACTGCCATATCAATGAGTTTTATAAAATGTTATGACCCTGAGAAAAAAGAGGCTCTCTCACTGCCTCTAAGAAAATTGAAACAACTTTGGGGGGAAACCAGATAACTGGGTCTGTTGCCACTAGACCTTGGCCGCTGGTGCCTCACCATTAGTACCACTAAAACATGGTTCTTCATGTAATCAACCAGAGCTAAAAAATATAAATACAGAAAGCAGTGGAACAATTCATGCACTAGTGTTGCTCATGGTGACAGAGGCAGGATATCTCACACCACTAGGTGCCCCATCATGAATAATTCCCTTCCCACCACTGACCAAGGCTGGCAGAACAGAGGTGACTCCAGGAAATGTTTGCTGCACTGGAGCCACCACCTGTTTTCCCACCTCAAACAGGGATGAAAAGCGTAGGAGGGATTCTGTTTGGGGAAAATCTCAGTTCCACTACACATATAAAGCAAGACAAAATGAGCATGCAAACAGGCCTCTGAACACTACAGAGTGTGGTGAGTTCACCACACTAAAGTAAAAAGGAGTTCCCCTGACCTAAGCACACTCTTGGTCTACCAAGGTGCAATCGCATTGTCCCCTCAGTTGCCATAACTTGGTACACTGGGATCCCTAATAAATACAATGCACTCACCAGGCAGAAAAAATACTCACATCCCCGACTTTGCCATGCTACAAACCATGTTTGGAGCTGTCTGCTCTCTTAGCAAGGAGAGGTGAATTCATGCAGCTAGCCTAGCAGAGAAAAATAAATGATTGCAATTGAAATAATGCAGCACTTGTCTAGCTAGGTCCCTTCTTAAAGGAGGGGCTTGGTACTGGAGAGCAGACTGTTGACACTCTTCCACTCTACCCAAGAGGACCCACTGCAGATTCACTGAAGGTATGTTGGTACCACACCTCAGTTTCCTACTGGCAGAGATGTGAGCTAGAGGTGCCTATCTTGCCAGACTAGGATGCAAAAGGGCTCCACAGAGTTAGAACCTGAGGAAGATGCATCGTTGGGAAAGCTGGATATAGTACTTGATTTGAGTGGAAGACTATCTACTGATGCTGGCTGAGGCACAGAGACCCATTAAAGGAACTGGTGCTTGGAACAAAAGTCATCTTAGTCCAAGCACTTGGGATGAGTGAGAAAGGCCATGGCAAAGCAGAGTACCTCATCTGAGCAGGAAGCTACCTACTGATGCTGGCCGAGGCATGTAGAGACCCTTGAGGAAGAGGTGCTAAGAGCAAAATCTAACCTGTCATTTAAGTCTGAGCACTTGGGATGAGCGGGAAAGGCTCCAGTCACACTACACCAAGTCTTATAGGATCACTTGAAAGAGAACCTGTGGAAAAAACAACCCCAAAATGGTTTGGGGACAGCAGATAATGTGGAGAGACTCACTGATGCTGCTGCTAGCCAAATGTGTCCCACCAGAAGGAGTCATGCTCAGACCTCAGACACTCATCCCTGGTGGTCAGATTTAATTAGAGGAAGCAGGAGTGAGGAGAGACTCACCAATGCCACTGTGAGGCCGTGAAGAGGCCCATCTAGCTAAATTATTAAGTTAACCTAGAAGTAAATAAAAAACTGCTCCTCAGTTGCAGTAGTAACCTCCTATGTAGAGTTCCCCCTCACTGCCGAATGATGAACAAGCAATGCAGCCAATATCACCTGAGCCTGAAGTCCCTGGGGTCAACACTGAGAGAGCTCTGAGGCACACCAAATGTAAGAGCTAAGATTGCTTACCCAATCCAACAGCTGAAGGGATACAGGACCTACAGGAAGATCTGGAAAAGCTGGGGAGGTGGTCCAGGATCTGGCAGCTTGGCTTCAATGCCAATAAATGCAAAGTTATGCATATTGGACCCAAGAATCCCAGGAAAGAGTACTACCTGGGTGGAGTCTGAGTATTTGCATCAGAAGAGGAAAAGCACCTGGGAGTGATGATCACTAGTGACCTGAAGCACTCCACGCAGTGCAAGAAAGCAGCAGCAAAGGCAAACAAGATGTTGGGATGCATATCTAGGGGGATCAGTAGTAGGAGAGAGGAGGTTATACTGCCCTTGTACAGGTCACTGGTAAGGCCGCATCCAGAATATGGAGTTCAATACTGGTGCCCACACCGCAAAAAGGACATTAACCTGCTGGAGAAGGTCCAGAGGAGAGCTACAAAGATGATAGCAAGTCAGCAGGGTAAGGCATATGAGGAGAGGCTGAGGGCACTGAACATGTACTCCCTGGAAGACAGGAGAGAGGAGAGGAGAGAGGGGACATGATTGGGACCTTCAAGTAATTGAAAGCAAAAAAAAAAATGGGGTTGATAAGGAGAGTCACTTTAAGCTGAGTGGCAACCATAACACGAGGGGGCACAGTCTTAAGCTGGAGGGTGGTCGGTTTAGAAGGGAGGTCAGGAAGCACTTCTTCACAGAGAGGGTGGTGAACACTTGGAATGTGCTGCCGGAAGAGGTCATCTCATTGAAGACAGTGGGCAGCTTTAAGAGGGGCTGGGATAGGCATAGGAGGAAGATAAGGATCATGGGTAGGGAGGATGCAAGGAGTGGGAAGGGAGGGCAGGGACATTAGCTCAAGCTGTGGACTCTGCAATACGAACAGACTTGACCAAATGGCCTTCTTCTGCTGGCTTCTTCATATGTTCCTATGTTTGTAGGCAACCCTAACTGCTCTATATGGTAACATCCAGAGTCTGCAGGGTTCAGGGAATCAGCATTCCATCCCTGGAGTGAGAATTCTGATAATCGGGGTAGCATTCTGACCTAGGGTTGGCACTAAGGCAGAGGCTGGCATTCCAGCCCTGGGGTAGATATTCCATCCTTAGGGTAGGCATTGCAGTTGGCTGAGGTTGGATAAACTGGTCTGAAGGCTGGGAGGGTGCCCTAGAAGAAGAGAAGCTGGCCAACAGAGGAAAGGAGGCTGGTCCAGGGGCTTAGGGGTGGCCTAGGTGCAAGGCAGCTGGTCAGGTAGGGAGAAGAGGCTGGTCTAGGGTCTGGAAGAGTGCTTTATCTGATTGGAGGAAGGTTGGCTGGGGGTGGGAGCCTGATCTGGGTGCTGGAAGGGTTGTCCCACTGATGGAAAGATGGTCCGCTGGGAAGGAAAAGCTGGATTGGGGTCTTCAAGGGTTGTCCATTCTGCAGAAAGTGTGCTAGGCTGGGGAGGGGAAGTTGGTCCAGGGACTGGTAGGGTGATCCAGCTGCTCGGAGGAAGGTCGCTAAGGGTGGGAGGTCAGTACAGACCTGGAAGAGTCATCTTACTGCTTGGAGACTAGTCAATTGGAGAGGGGAAGCTGGACTGGGGCCAGGAAAGGTGGTCCAGGTGTAAGGAAGCTGTACACCTGGAGAGGAGAAGCTGTTCCAGGGACTGGAAGGGTGGTCAGCTGGGGTAGGAGGCTGGTCCTGAGGATGAGGTGGTGAACCTTGATAACCAGGGAGAGTTAGTGGTGGCATTTGGTCCAGCTTTGCAATGCCAGGGCAGTTAACCCACAGTCATCATCTGACCTTATAAGCAAATTTAAGAAGTGTGATCACCTATGGCACCTAGCCAGAGAGTCGGATAAACCCTCAGCCATACTAGCCTACAAGCAAGCCAGAAATGCATTCACTCAAGAAATACACCAGGCTAAATCTAATCACCACAAGGAGTTGCTTACTGCCTCCTGGGGCAACGGAAAAAATTTCTGGATCAATATGAAGGAAGTCCTAGGGAAGGATGTAAAGTCATCACTGAACCTAATCAACATTCAGGGTACCCCTATCCAGGACCCCCAAATTTTAGCCAATGCCTTCAATGAAGCATTCTCGGACCTCTCCAGGACACTCCCCCCAGACTTCAAGGACCCACCACACTCCAGCACCTCTACTACTGATGCTCGCCATCAGTCTGAGCCCCCTTTTTACTTCAAGAAGCTAACCCCCTCGCTAGTCAGAAAATACCTTCACAAAGTGCTTGGGATATCACGACGAAGTGCAGACACACTGAACCTCAAACTTGTTGCACTCACTATTGAAGAAGTTCTCCTCCCCATAGCTAAGATCCTGAACCTGTCACTCTGCCATTCACAATTCCCACAGCTGTGGAAATCGACCATCGTGACTCCTGTGCACAAGAATGGTGACAGGGCATCGCTGTCAAACTACCAGCCCATCTCAATTTTGCCACCACTCTCCAAAGCTCTAGAATGCATAGTGGCTGACCAGCTGGTCGAATACCTTGTAAAATACTCAATCCAATGCCCTGAGCAGCATGGCTTCCATAAAGGACATAATACCTCCACGGCACTACTGGAACTCACTGGTTTTATTCACCGGTCTTTGGACCTAGGAACCCTAGCAGGGGCAGTATTCATTGACCTCTCAAAGGCCTTTGATACTGTCCACCACTCCCTCCTCCTAAACCAATTAACCTCCATTGGCCTCTCTGCAAAATCAACTCTCTGGTTCAAAAGCTACCCAGGACAATGTACACAAAGAGTGACAATCAACAATGTCCTCTCCGACCCTCTACCTGTACGATCTGGTGTCCCCCAAGGCTCCATATTGGGACCACTCCTTTTCAGCATCTTCCTCAACAATCTACCATGCCACTGCGTACAGCAGATGCTACTCTATGCAGATGATGCAGTTATCTTCACAAGCTGCCCAGACCCAGAGAAACTCGAGGGAAATCTGCAACATAGCTTCGGGATTGTTGAGGAATGGTTCCAAAATCATAAACTAAACCTAAACAGCAAAAAAAACAAAACCATGATGTTCTGCAGCACTCGGAATAAGCACAAGTCCCACGCTCTCAACATCAGTACCCAGTCTGGAGCTCTGCTCGAACATACCCAGCACTTTAAATATATTGGGATCACACCTGACAGCAGTCTGGCCTATGACCAGCACATCAGCAATGTTTCTAGGACTGTCAACTACAAAATCGGTCTCCTCCACAGGCACAAGCACTGTCTCACTTTGGACGCCCTTAGACTAGCCATAAACAGCTCCATCCTTTCTGTCATAGACTATGGTTTGGTTATCTATGGTGCTGCTTGCCACACCTCCCTCCGCAGAATATCGGTTGCACTAAACAAGGCCTGCAGACTGCTCACAGGGGCCGAACGTCTCACCCATACCTGTGACCTCTATGCTCACATGGGCTGGCTCCAACTCAGTGGGAGGTTACACTACCAAACCTGTTTGCTGACCAAAAAGGCTCAACTTGGTGTCCTTCCCCATGGCACAGCTAACCTACTTCAACCACACAGCAGCAACTCGCAATAGACAAGAAGTGCCTGCACTCACCTCTTCCATGTTCCTCATCTTCAAACGATGCAGGGTCAATGCTCCTTTGCCTACAGAGCACCCCTCTGGTTTAATGCCCTCAGCCAGGACATCTCCAACCAACCTACTCTGGGCCCTTTCTAGAGACTGCTACACCAACATCTTTCTGCATCCAGCACCTGTGACTGCTTCCATTAGTCCCCTTTGCCAGTAGACTCTGTCCTTCCTCTTAACGGGTCCCTGCATTGGCATGGCCCCTTGCCACCTCTAACCTCCCCTACACTCCTTCCATCCCCCCCCCGCCCTGCCACCTAGTGGTTCTCTGCTCTGGCTTGGCCACTCGCTGCCTTCTACCCACCCCCCACTACCCCCTCACCCTCTTCCTTGACAATGTCTATGACTACTGCCACTCTTTCTCACCTCACCACCCTCCCCCACCTACTGCCACCTCAGCCCCTCTCTAACTCCTTTTTGCCTACCTTCAACTATTCTCTCTGCTAACTTACTATATACGCAAACCGAGGGTATTTTACCCTCTATTGTTATGTCTTGTATGTATATACCTGCTTGTATAAACCGCTGTAATTGTTGTCCATGTTTTATAATCTCTGTTGTATAATCCTTTGTAATACTGTCTTCACTCCCACTGATGTGGAACCTTTGTAAACGAGGTCCCAGATCAAAGGTGTTTAATCCTAATTCTCAATAAATAAAAAAAAAATAAATAAAATATATATATAGCACGTTTACACTTTACTATTTTTGTACAAGGTATAAATAAAATATGTAATTCACTAGTCTTATGTGTGCACTGCTCCTTTGTTGACTGTATGGTCCTGGGAACAAAACAGTGGCCCAACTGCGGGAGGAAGGTCTACTGGGGCCTGGAGGCTGGTCCAGTGGCTGAAGGGTGCTCCTGCTCCTGGCAAGCTTATTAGTTGGGATAGGGGCTGGTCTGAGGAGTGGGACTGTGAGAGTGGTCCAACTGCTGGGAGGAATGTCGGCTGGGGGTGGGAGGCTGGTCAGGGGGCTGGAGGGGTGGTCAGGATACAGGGAGACTGGTCAGTTAGGGAGAGTAAGCTGGTCCGGGGCTGGAAGGATAGTCAAGTGGAGGTCAGAGACTGGTTCTGCTGCTGAAAGGGTAACCTAGCTGCTGGGAGAGTGATCAGCTGGGGATTGGAGTTTGGTCTGGTGGCTGGAATGGTGGTCCAGGTACTGGAAGGGTGGTCTGTTGGGGAGTGGAAAATGGTCCGGGGCTAGAATGGAGCCACCACACTGGATCCTGGGAAGGTACACCCAATGTGCAGGTGAAGCTTCAGGAATGTGAAAGCCAAAAAGATTGCATTCAGGCAATACAAAAAGACACAGGCAGAAGGGGATAGGGAGAAGTACCTGGAGAAACAAAGGGAGGCAGGGAAGTCAGTAAGGGAAGCCAAAGCTCAGACAGAAGAACACATTGCAAAATCAGTGGGTAAAGGGGACAAAACCTTTTACAGGTACATAAGTGAAAAAAGAAAGACAAAGGGAGGGATAGTGAGACTGAAGGGGAGGATGGGAGCGTGGAGGATGACAACAGTAAAGCTGACATATTGAACAGGTATTTCTGCTCGGTCTTTACTAAGGAAGAGGGGGTAATAGGTCTGAAGGGAGTACAAGGGTGAGAATGGTGCAGAAATGGACACAAGTCCCTTTACACGAGAAAGGGTCCCATGAACTGGAAATAATAAGAGTTGATAAAGCAATGGGGCCAGATGGGGTGCACTCCAGGGTCCTTAAAGAACTAAGAGAGGGTGGCTGAACCTCTGGCTATCCTGTTTAGCCAATCACTGGAAACAGGGAGGTACTCAAAGACTGGAGGACAGCAGATGTAGTCCCCTTATACAAAAGTGGGAACAAAGAGGAAGCAGGGAACTACAGACCAGTCAGCCTCACCTCGGTAGTGGGGAAGATCATGGAAGCACTACTGAAGGAGAGATTGGTGGAACATCTGGTTGTCAATGGACTACAGGACCCAAGGCAGCATGGTTTCACCAGGTGGAGGTCATGTCAGACCAACCTCATTGAATTTTTGACTGGGTGACTAGGGAGGTGGATCGGGGAGGGCAGTGGACATGGTCTATCTGGACTCAGCAAGGCCTTTGACACTGTGCCACATAGAGAACTATTACACAAACTGGGGAATATGGGTGTGGGCAGGACAGTAGTGTGGTGGGTAGGTAACTGGCTGGGTGGCAGGACACAGAGGGTGGTGGTAAATGGCTGTCCTCCACAGAGAGGAAGAGTGACCAGTAGGGTACCACAGGGATCAGTGCTGGGACGGTCCTATTCAACATCTTCATCAGTGACATTGCGAGGATCTAGAAGGCAGAATTTCACTGTTCGCTGATGACACAAAGCTCTGTAACAGAGTAGACACACCAGAGGGTGTAGACAGAATGAGAAGGGACCTGCAGAAACTTGAAGAATGGTCAAGGGTTTGGCAGTTGAAATTCAATGCAAAGAAGTGCAAGATAATGCATATGGGGCACAAAAACCCTGGCACAACATATCAGTTGGGGGGTGAGGATATGGCATACACCAAGCAGGAAAGGGATCTTGAGGTTGTCATCTCTGATAACCTCAAGGTAGGGAAACAGTGTGACAAGGCATCAGGTAAAGCAAATAGGATGCTGGGATGTATAGGCAGGGGCATCACCAGCAGGAAAAGGGAGGTCATAATTCCGCTATACAAGACACTAGTGAGGCCCCACCTGGAGTACAGTGTACAGTTCTGGAGACCATACCCACGTAAGGACATAGACAGGGTAGAGAAGGTTCAGAGGAGGGCAACAAAGATGGTGCATGGATTGCATCACAAGTCCTATGAAGACAGGTTGAAGGAACTGAACATGTACTCCCTGGAGGAGAGGAGGGAGAGAGGGATATGATAGAGACATACAAGTATCTTACAGGGAGGAACAGGTGCAGGAAAACACTATTTTAAGCGAAAAGATGTTTCAGGACTAGAGGGCATGGGATGAAGTTGGAGGGAGGACGATTCAGAGGAAACATGAGAAAGAATTTCTTCACAGAACGGTGGTGGACAAGTGGAACACCCTGCCAGAGGAAGTGGTGGGGCTGAAACAATCACGGGATTTAAGAATGCATGGGATAGACATAAAGGAATTCTAGAGGTCAGGGGTAAGGGGAAATAGACTTCTAGGAAAACAAACTGAACTTACAAGCTCAAATGGGCAGACTGGGTGGGCCATAGGCCCTTATCTGCCGACACTGTCTATGTATCTATGTATCTATGAATGCTTTCAGAAGTTTTGCATCAGTTGGAGAGTCAGGACAGGAGTGGACGCAGACTAGGAATGCTCATAATCCACAGAATGAAATAAGATTCATGGGATTCTGAGTTTTTTTCAGAATTTTAGTATTTAAGGCTGAAATTCCAAATCCAAAAATTATTTCGGATGCATAATTTGATCTGAATCTGCATCTGTGTAGTTAAAAAAGCCCTCCCTCTCCATATCTGCTGCAGCTATTATTGTACAGGAGGCTCAGGTGGCAGCAGTCTGTTCTTTGTGTGTCAGACTCATCAAAGCTCTACTGCTAAAGCAAAAATGCCCCCCTTCCCAAGTCCTGCACCAACCACCCTCTATTGTTGTAGTAGTCTTCCAAGACAAGATTCAGCAGTGGCCTCTGTCCACACTGTCCCTATAGACAGAGTCCTCCCTGATGCTACTAATCTGACCTCTCTCCCCAATCAGTTCCATATTACAGTCCCTGCAAAGCACAGCACTCAACACTTTCAGTAGATGTAAGCCAGTTCAGGATAACTTGGGTGGCTCTTGAAAAAGGTCTATTGAGCAAAACGTTGGGGGCATTTTGGACCACCTGTCTGCTTGTGTCCCATAGTTTGTGTCTAAGAAAATAAAAAAAAACATTCAAGCTATTTAATCCTGGACTGGTTTACTTTTACTAAAGGTGGTGAGTGCTGTGCATTCCAGTGACTGTTTTTACCATAATTTATGCACAGACACAATTTCTCCAGAGAGGCCATTTTTCTTGTCTTTCCTGCAGTTCCAAATTGCCTCCATTTTCTAACAAGTGCATTAGTTTATAGCTTGTCCTGGTCCTGGACTCAGTGTGCTCTCCCTGCTCCAGCCTGGGAGGCAACCAACCTAAACAAAGCCATGCAAGCATTTTCTGCCAGACTCCCTTTACTAAATGCATCTGGCTGAGCCTACTCCAAGGGATTTGTTTCGGTCAACCACCTCTCAATAGGTAACTGTGGGAGAATAGCGAGCAACTAAGCTATTCAAAAGTAATGCAGGTTGGAGCTGGGATAGCATGTGAAGTACAGTCTGGGGAACGCATAAAATAAAGTAGCCAGAGAGAGTAGCTCTGGTTTCCCTTGATTCTTCAGAATCAATTATTATGCTTGGGTCACCCACAATGACATATTCTAAATCTAAGTACAACATGAAATTGGTGCACACCACATCTTTTAGGATTCTTTTCAAATTTCTTATTTTCTACAACTCAATATGATGCTGGGAGAAAATTCTTGACCGCAAGCTACTTCATCTTGGCCCACCAACAGCTGTGTTACATCCTAAAAAAATAAATCAATAATCAAATAATCATCAGTTTAGAAACTTCTAAATAAAACACCTTAGACTAGGTGGGTCTCATGCAACAGGATAAGTAACTTCAGAAAGGCGGAGTTTGCAAGATGAAGGAACTGGATCTATGGTCTGGAGCTATGGTCTAGGATCAGTGGTCTGGAACAGTCGCATAAGGCTAGCAATTCAGAGAACATACGGGATTCCTTGAAGAAAGTGTTTGAAGTAGCAGACAGAGAGGTCAGCATCCTTGCAAATAAGAGATAAAGGACCAAGAAGTTGTTTCTGCCTATCAGGGACCCTAGGCAACTGATCCTGCACAAAGAGAAGGTCTATAACAGCTGGACATATACAAGTTGCTTTTGGTTTGAGGAAGAGTACAGAGCAGCTTTGAGGGCCCTCAAGATTAGAATTAGAAAAAGCCAAGAAGTACCACGATAGTGGTAGGAGCTGTACACAACAACAAAGCCTTCTTTATTGTATAAACGTAGAGCAGAAGGTAAAGGAAGGGATTGGACCCCAGACAAACAAGAGAGGGGGAGGAACCTGTGTAATCATGTGTTGCTAAATGTGTAACAACCCTTGGAGTCTCCCCCAGCCTGGGGCCTCCCTCTGCCTCAGCCCCCCTTGCCACAGTGACCCCCCGCCTCTAACCCACCCACATGTGCCGCACTCCCATCATTCCTGCACAGTCTCCTGCTGCACCACTGCCATTCTTGTTATATTGCAAGCAATGATTGCCAGAATTTTGATAAGGCTGATGTGACTTACTCAAGGACACACACACACACACACACACACCAACACACACAGTACAGTGTTGGTACTAATAGCTGATGTAGCAGCTCAGAATAAATGTGCTGCACTCTAATCAGTATGATATTACTTTTTTCACAACTGAGAGCCTAGCAGCACAACTATTATTTATTTGAAAAAAGTTGGTCCTAAAGACATTTCGGCTCCAGATGAGCACTTCACTGGGATTACAGTCAAAGGAAGATTAGTGGGTTTTTTTTTTGCCATTTCAAGAAAAGGTTTAACTCCTTAGTGCTACAATTCGGGACCTTAGGTATCACTACAGAAAATATATCTCTCAAGATATTTAATGCTTCATCAAGCCTAATAGAAGCTTTCCCTTTCTTTACCTGACATGACTAGTGAAAATCACGAACATGGGCATGGAAAAGCAGAGCACATTAAATTGGTGGACTGTGCTTGGGCTGGCCTTGCTCCAGAAATGCTCTTCTTCACTCCCATCCCCAGTACCCCTCCCTGATAACCGATATCTCCAAAATCGTCATTGTCGAGTCTGCTCTTTTGTTCCTTAGTTCAACCTCTTCTTCTCTTTTCACCTTCTCTTAACTTATGTGACAACAGTCCCCCCCCCAATTTCTCAGTCTCCAACTGACTGACATGTCCCTGCTACCATAAAAAGCAGAGAGTAGAAATCCAAAGGAGCTCAGCTGCGACATGCAGCAAGACACCAGTGCGTCTTACCAACAGGTAGCCCACCTGTATTGAACATCCAGAAAGCAAAAAAGGAAACGCACTCAAGAAAAAATGAAGTTAAGAATCAACAAGTAAGCTCAATCACAGTAGCTTTATTTTTCAGAGAAATTACTCCTGGTGAAAGAACAGGATCAGACAGGCTGGTTACCTTTTGCCCCGATAAACAGCACACCCTAATACTGCAGCACTGCCGTATACCACCAAGGATGACAATGGCCATGGCCTCAATCCATGCCAGATGGGCATCATGCAACTGTGATGGGACTTGGGCAGACTGCAGCATGGCAGGGACAACCTGCAGCCACCACTCGCCACACTAATGTCAATCAAACAGCCCAACCACACCAACCAACTGAGACTCCATTCTCCTGTCACAACACAACACACTCTAGCAAACACATTGCCATCACAGACAGTGCTACTGACTACTCATTATCATTAGCAACATGACACTTGGCACCAGGCTGCAAGTGATGACTCCTATGTTCCTGCAGATGCATCCTGTCACTGTGCTGGGGTCAGTGGGGTGGCTGTGCCAGCATGGTAGAGTCAACTAGCCAGCTAGACAAGAAAAACATTAGTGGGTGAGGTGACTGACAGACTGCATTCAGGAGGGGTGAGGGTGGCAAGCGGTGGGCTGTGCTGTAGGCAGATGGAAATTGGACATGAATAGGAGGAATGAACTTATCTGATGGGAATGACCTGCCCAATGCCTATGATGTTTGTTGAGTTGTAATGTCTGCCTGGGCTCGGGGGAGAAAAGTTAGTAACCTGTTAACTCAGTCATACAGACACGTGGTGCACCTTACTGTCACCACTATGAGCACATCTTTTGACTCTAGGTGAACCCAATGTCACCACCCCCACCCTGCCAAAAGCAGCAGTACCATCTCATGTCGGAGAAAAGACTTGTAGAAAAAAGCTAGCGATTTTCTGTTTTATCTTTAAGTGCCGGCTTCTGGCTGGCTGCTTGGAGCTCTTAACTACCAGTTTATAGAAACTTGTAAAATATCTTTAGAGAGCTATTGAGCCAGCTCCAGCACATCACTGAACCTGAAATGGAGCCAGAAGTGACAGCTGAGTTGCTGAATAAATACTTCACTCTGGTGTTCATGAAAGTGTCCCTGCAGAGGGAGAATGCTCATTTGGAGGACCTGTGAATCAGGAGTAACCATGATGAAGCCTGAGGGCATCACTTTTGTCCTGGTGCTGATTTGATTGATTGATTAATGGTCACTGAGTCCCTGGTGAAAGACTAAATCCAAATGTCTAAATGGGATACATCCCAGGATTATAGCAGAGCTAAAGAATCAATTGGCAGGACAACTGCAATAATCTTTTATGAGTCTTTCATGAGCTGACAATGTGTGGTGCATTAGGACTGGAAAGTGGCCATTGTTGTTCCTATCTTCAAGAAATGGGCAAAGTTGGATACATAAAGCTATAGGCCAGTCAGTCAGACATGAGCACTGTACAAGGTCCTGAAATCCACTATCAAGGACAATATAATGGCCACTTGTTTGAGACCAAGGTTCTTGCCTCCTTTCAGCATAGTTTTATGAGCAGCAAATTGTGTCACACAAGCTGATTACCTTCTTTGAGGGAGTGGCCAGGTAGGTGAAGAGGAGCGGAGCTGTAAATGTAGTCTGTCTAAACTTTAGTTAGGCCTTTGACACAAACACATGAGAAGCTTCTGGGCAAAGTGCACCAGTGTGTGTTACATACAAGGCAAACACAAAGTGGATTGCTTTCCGGCTTCTAGGAAGGAAGCTGATAGCTTAGTGGAAGGGCACTGCTCCAAGTAGAGAGAGGTACTCAGCAGTGTCTCTCAGGGATTGGAGCTGGGGACATGTCTGTTCAACATTTTCATCAGCCACTGTATCTGCAAGCTGGGATCTCCAGCAGGCTGCTTACATTTGTTAATGACAATAAGCTGGCCCTGGTAGTGGACTCCCTTGTGGATAGGGGAAAACCTCAGGATGCTCTGAACAAGCTAGGCAATTGATCAGATTCCTGGGGCAATATTTTTAAAATATTTTTGTTAATAAAACAGAATGGGAGAACCCCTTTCGAACATAGGGCACCAATAATGTCTGAGAGTCTCTGATTCAGTTGGGCTAAATACAAGATGCTACATATACACTTAAGTCAGAAAAAAAGAGATACAACCTACAAAATGTGTATTGTTGCAGTGAAGGCAGAAAAAGACCAGGGGTTCATAACAGACAAGTGTCAGAAGCATGTCAAGCAGTGGACAGCCACGGTCAAGAGGGCCAGTAGAATGCTGGGATGCATTAAAAGGAGGTGACCAGTATACAGTAGCAGAGATGTAGTCCTGCCTCTTTATAAGGGCCTGGTCAGGCATTACCTGGAGCACTGTGTTCAGTTCCGGTCTCCTCAGTGCAAAAGGGACAGTCAGTGTGTTTACATGAGGAAAGATTTCAGATTCCTTTTTTTAATTGAATTTTCTGATAATCTGATTTTCATAAAGTCGAGTCTGTTTACATGACATTTTATTTGTTCTTCTGAAATCATGACACGTTGTGCCCGTGTTTACATGTAGCTCAATCATCTGATTAATAGATGTTTCCAAGCATGCATTCCAAGGACTGCGCATAACAAATGTCGAGAGTGTCTCAAGACAATCCTGCGCAAGTGTGCTTAAATTGGAAAACTCCCACTGGCAGGTGTTTACATGAACAAGATTTCAGATTAATAAACGACTACTCCAGAGAGTATAATCATGTTTTTCATGTAATCGGGTAAACTGCAAAACCCGAAAATAACCAATTTACATGCACTCTAGTTTCCCTATTCATAAATCTGACATATCTGAAACCCTCCCGGAATCGAAGAACTGAGTGTATGTAAACGCCCTGAGTGAGGTACTTGAGAAGGTGAAATACAGGGCTTGGAAAATTATTTGGAATATGGGGCAAAAAAAAGCTATTAGGAGAGGCTCTTTACATGTTCTCCCTGAAGAAAAAGAGATTGAGGGGATTCATGATTGCTCTCTTCTGCATACTCAATGGGACTGACAAAAGCAGGATCAACCAATCATTTTTATTTTAGCAGGAATAGCACCAATGAGCAAGCTCATTTTCAAGGTGGTCCTGGGTGGATACAATCAGAAAAACATTTAAATACACACATTGGTACAATGAGAATATCATTACACAATACAACCAGATAAGGTCCTAAATAGAACAACAGAGGATACAGAGCAATGGAAGAATATATAGGCAGATTCTATATAGCATGTATACCTGTTAAAAAAATAAATATATTAAGGACTGCAATGAATTAGGAACAAAGTTAAAAGTGCTATACAGGCAGTTGTAAATAAACAGGCATCCCAAGGAAAGCCGTGAAGGGCTGTCATGTAACAGAAGGGAGAAGACAGGCTATGAGTAGCAAAAAAAGTTTCCTGTATAAAGCAGTCCAGTAAGGTTTTGAAGGTCTGAAGACAGATAGTGGTAGTAAGTTTTAGGGAGCACTGGAGAGTATTCCACAAGGCAGGGAGAGCATGGCTTACCACAGCTTCGCCATGTCGGGACCCTATCCTAGGAACCATCTAGTAGTATATGAGTATCTCCTCAATGAATAGGCACAGGGTGTGCACTTAAGGAATTCCGTGATATAAGAAGAAGAAGAATCAGCATTTATATAGCACTTTTCATACACAGTGTATCCCAAAGCGCTTTACAAGCAATGCTAGACTGATAGTGAAGTGACTGAATATGTAGTGGTGGTCATATTGCACATCAACACCCACACAGCCTGGACAATTGCATGATGTGGTTTATGAGAAGGGGAATGTAGGCCAGAACACCAGGAATGTCCCCTACTCTTTGCGAAGAGTGCCCTGGGTTATTTTACTTACACAAGGACACCCACCAGGATGGGTAGAAGGTACCTCAGTTTAATGTCTCATCTGAAGGACGGCACACCCCAGCAGTACAGCACCCCTTTAATACTGCACTCGGATGCCAGTGTTTAAGGTGCAAGTCCAATCCTGGTGTGGGACGAGAACCCACAACCTTCTGGTCCAGAGGTGGATGTGCTACCAACTGAGCCACGCTGACATCAGGGAGAGAGTTTGTTTATTACAGCTCTGTAAGACCATAGTGTGGCATTTTTTAACCTTCTATTGTGAAGCAAGAGACAGCCAAGTTGAGCATAAAGAGCACAATGGTGAGTTCTGAAGGGGGTGTTAGTAATGAACCTTAGTGCTCTGGGATAGAGTGCATCCAGTTTATTACAGGCTGATTTAGAGCAGTGACTGTAAATAAAATCTGTGTAATCGATGAGGGGAAGTAAGGTGGTCTGGACCAGTCATATTTTTGCTTCATAGTTAAATAGATGCTTGATTCTAAAGAAGAGGTCAGGCCTCTTTTTTAGTTTCTTGGAGAGTTCCTCAGTGTGTGCTATGAATGATAGCCAGCAAGCAAGCCAGAACCCCAGATATTTAACCTTGCCCACTACCTCAAGCGATTCACCTAAGAGGGTCGTTATCTGGAAGGGGGGCAGATGGTAGGAACACTTACTGCTTGGGCATGGGAGAAAAAAAACATCACCTTTGTTTTTTTTTTGCATTTAACAACAATTTGAGCTGGAAAAGATTGTGTTGAGGTTAGTTGAAGTCATGCTGCAGGTCTGCACAGGCAAGCTCGAGGGAGGGCCTGGAGACATATAGTACTGTGTTGTCAGTGAAAAAGATGCATTTTGGCCATCCTAACATTAGTGTCAATGATATTTATATAAATTACGAACAGTAGGTGCCCAAGTATGGACCCCTGGAGTACTCCTCTGGGCAGAGTTTTGAGAGGGGGAGGAGAGACCACCTTGTGCCTTGACTTGTTGCTGTCTGTCTGTAAGGTAACATGAGAACCATCGCATGGCAGTAGTGTCTAGGCCAGTATCCTTTAGCTTATGGAGAAGTACTGTGTGATCCATGGTATCAAAGGCCTTAATCAGGTCCAAGAAGACTGCGCTGACATGATGTTTAATATCACGTGCTGATTGCAAATCATTGGTGATATTTGCCAGAGCAGATACGGTGCTGTGTTTTGGCCTAATGCCGGACTATGAAGGGTTAAGGAGGCTGGAGGAGTCCGGGGTACTACCTTAGCTGCATATCGACTAATTTTTCAAGTAATTTATATAGTATAGGAAGAAGTGATATGGGCCAGTAATTATTGAGGTCTCTGACTTAAAAAAGGGGATTATATGTGCTATTTTCCAAGATGAGGGAAGGACCCCAAGTGTAAGAAACAAACTGAATAGGTGTGTGATGGGTGCTGTAAGGTAAGCGTGGCCCAGTTTGAGGGCAAGAGGTTCGAGCTAGTTGGCACCAGCACTTTTTTGGGTATCCTCTACCTGCTTAAATGAGATAGGGTTAAGCTAAACTCAGAATGTGGCTGGGTGCTCGAGGAGACAGTTGGAAGGAGGTCAGTAGAGGGGGGGCTGTATATGAAGGTGGTTAGGTGGGACATATCAAAAGCAAGGCCTGCAGTGGCGAAATGGTTATTTAATTGCTCTAGTATGTGATGCTTATTTGTGAAGGTATCTCCATGAGAAACTATCGTAGTGGGCAGGGAGGGAGATGAGCTATGCCCTTCGATCTCCCTCAGGATTTGCCAGAACTTTGTGGCATTATTTTTGGAGGAATCTGGTGCCCTTTGGAAGTAGTCCGCTTTAGCGGACCTTATTGAGTTTGGTACAAATAATTCCTTGCTACCCTGAATGCTATCCAATCAGATGCAAGCTTGGATTTCTGAGCATTTTTCCAAAGTGAATCTCCGGCCTGTAGTGATATTCTCAGTTCTCTGGTAAACCAAGGGCAGGTCTTTTTCCTCGATCGCGATTTCACTAAAGAGGCATGTTTGTTCACCATAAACAAAACGTTATTTTGGAAAAGATTGCAGGCCTTAGTGATGGTGGGGGCCAGGTAGAACTCTTGCAATCTTAAGAGGCTCAGCTTGGTCAGGAAGTCAGCGCTATTAAAAATTGCGGAAGTTCCTTTTGTATATAAAACTGGAGGCAGATGCATGTTTTGAGGAGGCAGTCACACATGCAATTATCCTGTGATCACTGATGTTGTTATGAAGCACCGTGATGTGAGAGATTTTGTAAGGTTTGCTTACAAGGATTAGATCGAGAAGGCTGCTATTTGCCGGTTTTTGATATTTGGGCGAGTGTGCTCAGAAATAAGCTGTGTGAGGCCAAAAGCATCACAGATCTTTTATAGGTTTTGAACTCGGTTTGTACCAGTCAAGATTAAAATCACCCAAGATAATAGTTTCTATAGTATATGCGTCCATAAGGGTACGGAGATGGGGTAACAGTTTGAGTCCCCCTGCAGGAGGGGTCTATAACACCCTATCATGAGTATAGATTCATTTGGGGAGAAAGAAAGCTTTAACGTTAGGCATTCAAACTCTTTTGGTGCTGTGGATGAGTCAATTATAGCAGCATATTTATCAAGGACATAGATTACCCCGGGATGGCCAGTCTGCCTGAAGACATTGTAGGACAAGATGTTTATCTCTTGGTTTAGCGTGGAACTTCTTAACCAAGTTTCTGATAATACTAAAACATCTGGCCTTGTATGGCAGACCCAAGACTGTATCATGTCTAACTCTTTAAGTAGGCTACACATATTAATATGTAATATTTTCAGGTCTTTTAGATACGTTAGTTCAGAGGGTGCATTTGCATGGAGAGGGGGACCAGGATTTAATTCCACATTCCCTGAGCAGAGTAATACAATCAATATAATTTTTTTTTAATCTGAAGGTTAACATTTTAACAGATACTGGATGGCTCAACTTAGGGGTTGAGGAGGTAGGGGGAAGTTTATAAGGTAGAATGCTCCGCTAGTGGGCCAGGGAAGCATAAATTGCCACTCGGGCAGGAAGATTTATAGGTTATGGGGTACTAGATAATAATGCAGCAAACTTTTCAGTTGGTTTACATGCCCTGAAAGTAGGGGTAGTAATTAGAGCAGTAACATTAGGAGGCCCTTCTTCTTAGAAAGGCCGGTAAACCTGCTGAACAGTCTACTAGCACAGACCATAAATGTAAAGACAGTACTGGCCTTCAGGGTAAGCTGGATAAAGTTCTGATTATCCAGAGAATTACAGGGTACCCTGGATAGTAGCTTGACTAGGGCATCTCTATAAATTAGTATGTGTCAGCAAGGCATACATCTTCATTCTTGCTTATGAAGACAGGGCAGGAGGCCAACCTGTTGCACCCTGAATCCCTTCCAATCTTAAATTACTATATTACTGCTGGCCCAGTGGTGCAGGGGGCTGAGGTACCAAGTCTCACCTGCTGCCACATCGGCAACCCAGGGTCAGGAGTGATCTCGGGGCATCGGGGTCGGCCGGGGAAAGGAGGATCAAGCGTCCGGAGGAAAGATCTCTTTCTCTGAGGAGGGGGGACACCGGTCCTGGCATATGGTATAAGCTGCCAGGAATGCAACATGGGGGGGTGGAGGAGCAGTGGCTGTCAACATGCATAGGCACAACTAGATGGCACTGCATGTCCACTCCTCTGATGGGAAGAAAAGTAGAAAATGGCCAGTGGTGGGATGGGATGATACCAACCCCTCGAAGGCTCCACTCCGAGGTTACAGGTCCCTCTCCTAGAAACCAGAACCATTCCATTAGCAGGTGGGAGCCACCTACCCCCACCACAGGGGTCAAGCCGTGGAGGCAGACCGTGTTGGAGGTGAGTCCCTGGGACACTGGGTGATGGGGCTGTGGGGGGCTGTGGAAGGAGCAGCCCGCACCAGCAGTGGAGAAAGCAGAGAAGAAAAAAAAATTACTATGTAAATATGATTTTCTGTTAGTGATGAATAAAGTATTTTAAAGATTATATGCTCATATATGCAAACCTTCACTTTTTACGGCTGTGGGTGGAGCCTACCGCCATTTTGGAAAATGATCTGTTGCCTTATAATGGCCGATCAAGGTACTTTCTGTTGGACGTTTGAAAGTATCTTTCTGAAAGTCCAGTGGAGCTTGTAACACTCCGACATGATCGGCTGCCACGGAGTAACAGCTGCACTATTTCACCTGTTACTTCCATATTCTGGGACAAGAACTGCACATGCGCGCCTTGTGCACATGTGCAGTTCTGCTGGTGCTGCCATCTTGAGAATGGCAGAATGCCATTCACTGCAACTACACATGTGAGAATGCCGCACATGGATAATTGCATCACCGGCCGCATCTTGCAGATGGCACTCCTCCCACACCCTCCCACTGCTCCTATCCTTCCCAATCCCTCTATTCCCTCCCAGCACTGGCAGCAAATAAAACCCTCCTGCTTCCTCCCACTGCTGCTGTCCTCTCCGCTCCCTTCATTCCCTATCCCTGCACTGACATCGGGGTGCACAGTTCCCATGTCAGCATCATGTACCCCCCCAACTCATGTGGCACACTGGGAGTCCACTCCAGTGTGCCCAAATTTATGTTTTTTTCTTTTTTCCACCCTACGCCAACATCGGGGTGCCCAATCCCCATGGCAGCATCAACATCCGGGGCCCGGGCATTTATGTTTGAGGCACCTTCCTTGTGGAATCCTGTACCTTATCAGATTAGGGAGTGCAGTACCGTGGAGAGCTTTAAAACCAGCCTGAAAATGCACCTTTTCCAACAAGCTTTTAATGACAGATATTTATAACTGGGGATGTTTTTTAAACCAATGCTGAATCTGTGTTTAGTTTTTAAATTATTATGATATTTTTATATGTGTAGCACTTTGAAATACGAATTGCCCTATATAAATAAAAATATTATTATTTTTATTATTATTATGTACCCCCCCAACTCATGTAGCACAGTGAGAGCCCACCCCAGTGTGCCCAAATTTATGTTTTTTTTCTTTTTTTTCTCCTGCAAATAAAGAAAACCATCTCCTGATGTCTTTTTTCTTTTTACCTGTAAAAAAGAAAATGGTCCCTCCTCATCACCCCAGTCCCCCCTCCCACCCTCTAACAGAGCGCCCACCTCCCTGCACACCCCTTATCTAATACATACCTCCAGAGGTCAGTGCTGTCATCTTCTCTGGACCGGGACACGTCTGCACTCTTCAAAGCCGCACCACAACTGAAGAATCAAAGGTAAGTGTGGTATAATGGCAGTCAATGGGGGGTTTCAACTTATGTTGCTATATCAGCCATTTTTGGGAATTTTGACCCCAAATTTTCATCATGGGGTTCTTGGGACCCCACCTCATGAACACAGTCAATGTCATTTTGTTACTCAGTCCCAAAAGGTGATTTCACGATTGCTGCATGGAATCACCTTTTGGGACTGAGTAATGAAATGACCATGCCACTGTTCATGAGGTGAGGTCCCAAAAAGCCCATGTTGCAAATTTGGTGAAAAAAATTCCCAAAAGTGACCGTGTTATGAGTGTGCGTTGCACAGTTTCTATGCACGCTCCTAACTTCACCAATTTTTCATATTTTCAATCCAGATTTTCAACATTGCCATTTTTGCACACCTCCTTATTTACAGTACAGCTGTTATTTTTCACATCCTGCCTGAAACATGTTTTCACACCTGTGGCACAGAATGGCATGGTCATGCTGCAAAATCACCTTTCAGGACAAGTGAACGAAATGACAGTAGCACTCTTCATGAGGTTGGGTCTCAAAAAGGCAATGTTGAAAATTTGGTGAAAGAACTCAAGAAAATGGTTGAGTTACACCCAGTCATTCAAAATTTTCTACGCACATGTGTAACTTTGGTTATTTGACAGCTCACCACAGTCGTATCGGCTCTGGCTAGAGTTTGTTATATTAAGATGCTGATGCACCTGAATATTTCCCTGAGGCTCTCATAGTTATTCATTTGACTATTAGGATATAAAATCATAAAACATTTGAATGTATAGCATTATAAAATGACGTTAAAAACCAAAAGAACTACTAAAGAGCAATTACTGGCATTGAAACTGTACTAATAACTTTTTCATTCTGTCTGGACAGATTTCAACCAGCCAGCAATCGTGGACATCGTGAAGATTGTTCGAGATCTGCGGCCGATTTACTGTAGTTTGGATCCTGGTCCAACCTGCCTCCTGGTGGGGTGTATGGATGTCATTGGACCGATCCTTGCTGAGATAGTCTGGTATTCACTGGACCAAGGGGTGTTTCTAGACCTCTTGAAGGAGGCCGTGGTGACGCCCCTCTTAAAGAAATCTTCCTGTGACCCAGACTGTCTAGCGAACTACAGACCTGCCTCTAACCTGCCCTTTTTAGGCAAGGTTATTGAGAAGGTAGTCACGTTACAGCTCAAGAACTTTCTTACCACTCACGAAGTCTATGATCTTCTCCAGTCCAGTTTCCTAAAGTGGCATAGTACCGAGACAGCATTGGTTCAAGTACTTAATGATCTCCTGATAGCAAAGGATTGGAGGAATCATTCAATATTGGTCCTCCTTAATCTCTCAGCAGCATTTGACACCATGGATCATGGGGTACTGCTGGAATGCCTGTGGCTGCTCTGTGGACTGTCTCTGACAGTCCTCAGATGGTGTCATTCTTTCCTTATAGGCAGGACCCAGTGGATGGTGTCAGTTTTTTTCCTCGGCCCCCTTTGCCCTGCTCTGTGGAGTGCCGCAGGGTTCCGTGCTGTCCCCCATGTTGTTCACAGTGTACAGTATATGTTGCCGTTAAGAGACATTATAAGGTGGTATGGACTGAGTTTTCACTGCTATGCAGATGATACTCAGCTCTACATGTCCTTTGTACCTGAACAAAATAGTGCAGTCTCGGTCTTTAACAACTGCCTCGCTGAGATTCAGGACTGGATGAGTGCTAACTGGTTGAGACTAAATCCGGATAAGACTGAGGTGCTGATAGTGGACCCAGGTCAGTGGGTAGAGAAGTTGACTCCTGGGCAACCGTCTGGCCTTGTGCTTGGGGGTAACCATTTAAGACCTTCTGAACAGGTGCAGAATCTGGGCATTGTGCTTGATAACGAACTGACACTAAAAGCGCAGGTGTCAGCAGTTGTCAAGTCCTCGTTTTATCATCGGAGGAACATTGCCCGGATAAAGCACCTTGTTCCGCCTGAGGACCTTCCTATGTTGGTTCACACCTTTGTGTCCTCTCGTCTTGATTACTGTAATGCTCTATAACTAGGGTTACCGGGGCTGGATCTCCGTCGCCTGCAGCTGGTGCAGAATGCTGCAGCCAGGTTGTTGACGTGGTTGTCAAGAGCTAGCCATATCACTCCTGTGCTGCATGAACTGCACTGGCTGCCAGTGCAATGGAGGATCACCTTCAAAGTCGCATTGCTGACCTATAAGACCCTACAAGGACAGGGACCGGGTTACTTGCAAGACCTCCTTTGGCCTTACTCCCCGCCCACTTCGCTCTGCTGAAGAGGGATTGCTAGAGGTTCCAGGGTTCATCTTTAAACATCAGAGCTAGGGCTTTTTCTTTTGTAGCCCCGACCCTGTGGAACTCTCTACCTCATTGGATTAGAGCGTCACTGTCTGCCCAGACCCTTAAGTCCTCATTAAAAACGTATTTATTTGACTTAGCTTTTGGGGACAATATTTAGTTTTATTATTGCTGCCTTTTTATCTTGTATATCTTTTTGGACTGTATATTTGGTTTATATTGTACTGTATATGAACTTTGGTTTTGAGAAAAGTGCACTATAAATAAGATTTGATTTGATTTGATTTCAAGAACACACTGAAATACATCTATCTCTCAGGGCCACTTTTACATTTACTGATGTTACATATTAATGTTCACTAAAGGAAGAAAAGCAACTTTTTGTTAATCTTTCTAAAGCTTTTGACACAGTAGCACATCCCTTCCTTCTGGACAAGCTTAAAGTAGCGGGGCTCTCTGACTCTGCAGTCCGTTGGTTTCGATCTTACTTTGAGGGAAGGACTCAAGCTGTCCAGACATGAAGCTTCATTTCGTTACCACTCCCTATCTGCTCATGTGTCCCTCGAGGTTCTGTCCTGGATCCTATTCTGTTTTCCATGTACTTGAATTACCTCCTCTCCATCTGTTCCTCTGCATCCATTCATATGCATGCTGATGATACAGTTCTTTTTGCATCTGGCTGCTCTTTCCATGATCTTACCTCACCGCTTCAGCTGCATTTTGATAACATCCGGCGCTGGTTCCAGTCTAGCCAGCTATCCCTCAATGCCAGAAAAAAAAGTTTGCATGACTTTAGGCACCCATCAGAGGTTTCCAGACTCACCTTTTCCCTTTACTTCACACCCTTGATGGTGCTATGACTGAGGGTGTATCCACACTTAAGTACTAAGGGTCTGACTTGACCATCATCTTGATTTCTGGGTTCATATTGATGCCATACACCAAAAGCTCCACCCCAAGCTTGGTGTATTGTACAGGAACAAAGTGAATATCCAACTTCCTGTCCACCAAGAGATTGTTTTAAAGATGAGTCTCCCTATCTTTGATTATGGTGACATAGTCTATAGTGGAGCTCCCAAATCTTCTCTTGCCAGACTTAACTCCCCTTCCACTCTTTTGTTGTTTTGCTTTAGGATGTCCTTCTCATACCCACCATTGCTGATTTTACTCTACCCCTTTCACTCCATTGTTAGGAAGGTATAACTGGGGGAGGAATGGGAGAGGGTGGTAGGGTGCCTGCTTGGCACCATGTCTTGGAGGGACAGGGAGCAAATCCCCAGGATTGTTGGAGCAGCTACACAGGAGAGGGAGCTGGATGTCATTGTCCACCAAGGGACACATTACCTGGTTATGAAAGGGATCAGAGCAGTGCTGGAAGAGTTTGTAGAGTTGGGGAGGGGCCTTAGACAAGTAGCATGCATGGTAACCTTCTCAGAGGTGCTGCCTGTCTATGGCATAGGTGAAGCTAGGGTGCTCCACACCATGGGATTCATTCAGTGGTTGAAAAACTGGTGCTCAGAGCTCAGGGATTTGGCTTCATTGGGGACTGGGGGTCCACCTGGAGTGAAGCAGGCCTATACTGGCATGATGGTCTGCATCTGTCCAAGAGGGGAACCAGGATCCTAGGTGATAGGTTTAAATGCTTCATTGGCATTTAAACTAGCCAAGGGGGGAGGCACTGGAAAGGAGCAGAGAAATCCTAGCCCCCAAAAAAAGTCAGGGCAGTAAGTGAGGTAAACACAAAGATAGAGATGTCGATAGGGAGAAGGGCAGGGGTAAATGGAAAAAGTGACAAAGGCAATAAGAACAGGGATGGGGCAAAAAGGAGTAAGGACATAAGGAAATGGAGGGTAATGAGTACCAATGCCCATAGTCTGGGCAACCAGCTCCCTGAACTGGTGGCCTTGATAGAAGAGGGATGCCTGGATATTGTAGCAGTCACAGAAACATGGTACACAGAGAACCATGACTGGGATGTTAACAAACAAGGGTACACAACCTACAGGAGGGACAGGGAGGGGAGAAGAGGGGGAGGAGTAGCTCTCTATGTAAGGGAATGGATAAAAGCAACTGAACAAAAGAGTAAACAGGGAGGAGAGGAGGCACTGTGGGTCACCTTTGAGACTGGAAATGGCACCACAATCCACACAGGGGTTGTATACAGACTCCCATGTCAGGGGGAGGAAATGGACAAGGATATGATAGAAAGCATTCTTAGGATGGCAGGGAAAAAGGAGATACTGTTGATGGGAGACCTGAATATGCCAGATGTTAACTGGAGCACATTTGCTGCAGCCACATCCAAGAGCAGGGCCATTCTCGATACCCTACAGGTGGCATGTCTCAGACAGCTAGTTTTGAAACCCACTTGTGAGGGAGCAATCTTAGACCTATACTCTCAAATGGGGACAGTGAGAGGATCTCAGATCTAGAAGTGGTAGCCATCTGGGAACAAGTGACCATCAAGCAGTGTGGTTCATGATAAACTCAGCTACAGAGTCACGCCATACAAAAGTGAGGGTACTGGACTTCAGGAAGGCTGACTTTGGCAAGATGGGAGAGTGCTAGTGCTTTTCTAAGGCAAACAGGCTAGAAGGAGAGGTGGAACAACAATGGGGGAAACATCAAATCTGCCATCACAGAGGCAACAAGCCTTTGTGTAAAGCAAATAAACAAATCAAAACAAAAGTAAAAGCCACTATGGTTCTCAAAAGAGGTGTCAGGGAAGGTCAGGGAGAAAAAGATAGCATTTAGCAAGTATAAGGAAACACAGAAGGAGCAGGACAGACAGCTGCACCAGTTAAGGAAGAAGGAAGCAGGGTGGGAAGTCAGAATAGCAAAGGCCCTAACTGAGGAAAAGATAGCCAACTCTGTTAAGAATGGGATAAAACCTTTTATAGGTGCATCAGGGAGCATAAAAAGACAAAGGGAGGGATAGTGAGGCTGAATAGAATGGACGGTGGGTGGGCAGAGAGGGGCAATGAAAAAGCAGGGATACTGAACGAATATTTCTGATCAGTATTCACAAAAGAGGAGGAGGGGTGCCTAATCCAAGTAACAGAAGCACTCTGGATGGGAGGTCGATCCCAGTCCTTTCACAGAAGAAAGAGTTCTGAAAGAACTCCTAAAACTGAAGGTGGATAAAGCAATGTAGCCTGATGGAATTCACTGCAGAATTCTAAAATAATTAAGGGGAGAACTAGTGAAACCACTGACTACCCTTTTTAACAAATCATGGGAGGATGGTGTGGTACCTGAGGACTGGAGGAAGGTGGATGTGATTCCCCTTCACAAAAGTGGGACCAAGACAGAGGCAGGAAACTACGGACCTGTCAGTTTGACCTCTGTGGTAGGGAAAGTGATGGAATCACTTCTGAAGGAAAGAATTGTTGAGTACCTAGAGGCCAGTGGGGCACAGGACCCAAGGCAGCATGGGTTCACAGCAGGAAGGTCATATCAGATGGATCTAATTGATTTCTTTGATTGGGTGACCAAAGTAGTAGACCAAAGAGAGGCTGTGAACATGGGCTACCTAGACTTTAGCAAGGCATTTGACACAGTCCCACACAAAAGATTAATAGTCAAATTAACCAGCCTGGGAGTGGGTCCCAGGGTGGTAGCCTGGGTAAAACATTGGCTGGACAACAGGACACAGAAGGTAATTGTAAATGGAGTCCACTCTGAAGAAAGAGGGGTTACTAGTGGGGTACCGCAAAGTTCAGTACTGGGTCCAACTTTTTAATGTCTTTATAAGTGACATTGCAGAGGAACTGGAAGGAAAAGTATGTCTCTTTGCAGATGACACAAAGATCTGCAACAGGGTTGATACACAAGGAGGCGGAAAGGATGAGAAGGGACTTGGCAAGGTTGGAGGAATGGTCAGAAGTATGGCAGCTTGGATTCTATGCAAAGAAGTGCAAAATAATGCACCTGGGAAACAAAAACCCAGGGGAAGATTACACAATGAGGGGGAGGTAGTAACAACAACAAAAATGGAAAGGGACCTGGGGGTAATCATATCAGATGACCTTAAGGTTAGCAAGCAATGTGAGAAGGCAGTAGGGAGAGCTGGGGGGATACTGGGATGTATAGGGAGAGGCATCACCAGCAGAAAACAGGAAGTTGTTATCCCTCTGTATAGACAGTTGGTGAGACCCCATCTGCAGTACTGCGTACAATTCTGGAGACCCAATCTCCGCAAGGACATAGACAGGATAGAGGCAGTCCAGAGGAGGGCAACTAAAATGGTGCAGGGTCTGCAAGAGAAGCCATATGAGGAGAGATTAAAGAAGCTTAATATGTATACCCTTGAGGAAAGGAGGGAGAGGGGGGACATGATAGAAACTTTTAAGTACCTCAGTGGAATCAACAAAGTCAAAGAGGGTAGCATCTTTCAGATAAAGAGATGTGCAAGAACAAGGGGACACAATTTGAAGATAGAGGGTGGGCGGTTCAGGGGCAATGTGAGGAAGTATTTTTTCACATAGAGGGTAATGGACACATGGAACAGCCTTCCTGAGGAGGTTGTGGGGTCTAAAACTGTGGGAGAATTCAAGAATACATGGGACAGACATAAGGCAACTTTTGTTGGGGTAGGAAGAAATAGGCTGTTGGTTAACTAGGATCTGCAGCTTATCCTGTAGGTAGGGAAATGGGCAGACTAGGTGGGCCAAGAGGTCCTTATCTGACGTCAAAGTCTATTTTCCTGTTTCTCCTCTTTTGATACCAAGTGCCTTTCCCTTGTACCTCCTTTATATCTCAATTCTATTGTGGTTCCCTTCCCTCCTACCTTACATCCCTCCTATCCTCTCCATCACCTTCCTACTAGGAACTAGAAGGGGGACAGGATCAGATCTACAGTACAGTAGCTTCTTGTTTTACATTGTTTTTCATGGATTCTACTTGGTAGAATGTTTATTTTCTTTCTTACTACTAAGGGGCTAGCAGGGTATTGTTTGAGGCTGTTGGAATTTTGAAACCTGTTTTGGTAGCTAAAAGTGGGCTCATTTGTTTGGTTTACGGTGTGGCAGGCTGCATTTGCAGAGGCCTATTTCTTCTCTTTTAAACATAATTGGTGTAATTTAACTGGTCTGTTTCTTTGAATTGGAGACCTATATCTTCTAATTCCAAACCTATTTTGATGTATTATTGGTGAAGCTGTTTGAATTGGTGTCCTGTTTCTTTGGGTAGCAAACCTATGTTGGGGGCTTTGAATAGAATTGATTCATTGTTGCTGGCTTCACTAGCTGCAAAGTTTTGAGTGGGGGAAGGGTGCTAATTGTCTGACTAGAGGCCTCAGCTACCTGATTTTGTTTCCGAAGAACTTGGGCTGGTCCCACCACCCAAACCCTCACCTCACCCACCCTGGTCGATTATTCCCTTTATACTAGGGGTTCTGACATCACTTCTCAAACAGGCAAAGGATTTGCACCTGTCATAACAGAAGCAGACATCCAGGAAAGGAACTGCAGCAAGTGAAGAGGTGACTGTCTCTCAGTGGAAGGGAAGTAAATGCAAATCTAGGCGCTCATTATTACTACTTCACATAGTTATTGCATTGGGTAAAGGAGGAGTAGGAGTTGAAGAAGGTTGTGCAATGGCTACTTAAAGTATTTTTAGTGTGGATAGGAATATAAAAGCAGTTGCTCAACATATCTAAACGTGTGCAACAAAGGAGGTAAGGGAATAAAGAATGTTTTGCACTGATAGAGGGGGGAGAGTGGGGACTTGGGGGAGTGTTTGGTATCCTGCATCTGGAAGGGTGGGGGGTCGCTGGTGGGCAACAACAGCAATGGGTAGGGTGGTAGACTGCAACAACTGCGGTGCACCAATCTTTCTAAACATTGCCTGGAGAGTGGGAGGATGTTTAGTGTGCAACCACATAGAAAAACTTAGAAAGGAGATTGAGGGTCTGCAAGAGGAACTAAGACAGGCAAGGCAGATTGGGGGTGGGTTTAGCCCAATACTGGAGGGAGGAAGAAGGGGAGATGAGGGAGGGCAATTTAAGCCAACAGTGGTGAGGAGAGGGTCAGAAGAAGGGAAGCAGAGACAAAGGGGCCCAGGCCAGGAAGAACGATTGCCGGGGAACCAGGTCAGGAGACAAAAGTCAAATGGAAGAAGGCAATAGGGACTTGTGAGAGGAGGCGAAGAAGTGGCAAAAGTCGTGGAGTGGAAAGGAGAGAACAGGTTACTATGCAGAGAGAGGGAGCAGGCATTTGTGAAGGATCTTCAGAAAATAGTTTTGCACTGCTAGAGAGGAAGAAGGTGGAGGAGGGAGTGATGAAATTAGAGGAGTAATTGATAAATGCCTGGACCAAATTGAGCGGGCAGTTCTGCTGGGAGAACTGCAACAGGGGTAAAGGCGTAATAATGGAGGAGGAAGAAGAGGAGCTGGAAATGAGGAGGGAGGGAGATGAAAGGAAGCAAGCAGGAGTAAGAGGGTGGAATCTTAGTGCTGGGGGACTCAATACTAAGAGGAGTTAGGTGGGGTAGCAAGCGGAGAGGCATAGTCGCATTTGGGTGGAGGCCATGCCAGGAATGACAGCGGAAAGGGTGGGACAGCCTGTTCTGAAATATGCTAGAAGGGGTAGGGACAAGCCTCATTTAATTATACATCTTGGGACAAACGACCTGGCTGACAAGACAGTGGATATAGTCCAGAGGAGGTTTGAGGAACTAGCACAATTATGTGAGGGGGCAGGAAGATCAGTAACTTTTTCCGAGATACTTCCGGTGCCAAAGGCAAGCACAACAAGAAAGCTGAGAATAGAGGAATTTAACAGATGGCTAAGAACCTGGTGTTGTGCTAAAGGGTATGGGCTGTTGGGGGGTGGGGTGGGAGGGACCTGGGAGGAGTAGTCTCTATGCCAAGGACAGACTACACTTGAGTGAGGAGGGAAAGAAAGTGTTGAAACAGAGGATGGAAGAATATATAGAGGAAGTTGGGAGTTCAAACTAGGAGTGGGGGGTGGCAGTTGGGGAAGAGATATGCAGAGACCACAGGTTGGGAAATCATATGAGCTTACCCCCCATAACAGTGACAAAGGACAAATGGCAAGTACTATTGGTGATGCTAGGAAAGGAGGGCAGGATGGGAGGAGGGGGAAAGGGTGGAAGGTGGTTATCCTTAATGCTAGGAGCCTTGGGAGGAAAACTGCAGAGTTGCAGGTTCTCATGGCAGAGGAGAGGTGGACATTGCAGCCATCACGGAAACATGGGCACCCAATATAATGACTGGACCTGTCTGTACCAGGGTACAGGTTATTTCGTAGGGACAGGGTGACTGGGAAAGGAGGGGGGATGGCACTATATGTGAAGGAAGGACTGAAGTGTGTAAGGGAGGAAGGGGAGGAGGGTAGTACAGAGTCACTTTGGGTGCAAATCCAGGATTCCAAGAATAGGATTCTTAGAATGGGATTGGTGTACAGGACACCATCTCAGATGGAGGAGTTAGACAGGGAACTAGCAGGACAGATCAGGAGGACCTGCGAGAAGGGTAGTGTGGTGATTGTGGGGGACTTCAACATGCCAGGAGTGGACTGGAGCACCCCAACAACCAGGAACAGAAGGGAGCAGGTACTGCTGGATGCCTTCCAGGACAGCTTCCTGCTGCAAATGGTCAGTGAACCAACCAGGTTAGGGAATACCCTTGACCTTGTGCTGGCAAATGGGGACTTTGTGAGAGAACTTACAGTGGAGGAACCGCTGTCAGGGAGTGACCACCACTCAGTATGGCTCACATTGGATATGGGCAAGGAAGGAGTGGAATCTGGCACAAGAGTGCTGGACTTCAGGAGGGCCGACTTTGGTCGGTAAAAGGGTACCTGGCCAGAATTCAATCTAGTATGGATACTAACCAGAGATGGGAGCTCATAAAGCTGCGGATAGTGGAGGCAACCAAAACCTGCTGCAAAGCCCAGAGCAAGAAGGCTAGGGCTAAGAAACCGATGTGGTTGAGCAAGGAGGTCATGGAAAAGGTAAGGAGGAAAAGAGCTTCCTTTAGGAAGTACAAGAAAACAGTGAGGGGGGAGGACAGAGAGGAGTACTTGACAGAATTGAAGGAGGTGACAAGGGCAGTAAGGGGAGCCAAAGCATCTACGGAACTCAGGCTGGCACAAGGCATTAAGAAGGGGAAGAAGGACTTCTTAAGTACATCAGAGAAAAGGAGCTGTAAGACCACATAGTAAGGATTAGGAAGGAGGTTGGGTGGAAGCAGGGTACGATAAGGCGGAAGCACTAAATGAGTACTTCTGCTCAGTATTTACTAAAGAGAGAGGGGTGACACCCAAGATGGGAGAAATGCAGACACAGGGGAAGTGGTGACAGATGGGGAAATAATGGAGGGCAGAATTGAGAGGGTTTGAAGGCACTGAGGGTGGACAAGGCGCCAGGCCCAGATGGCATCCACCCCAGGGTACTGAAGGAGCTGGCAGAGGTCCTTGCAGGACCTTTGGCAGACCTATTTAATGCCTCACTACATTCAGGGTGTGTACCTCAGGACTGGAGGATGGCTCATGTGGTGCCCCTCCACAAGAGTGGCCCCAAGGATGAACTGGGAAAGTACAGACCAGTGAGCCTCACATCCATCGTGGGTAAGCTAATGGAGACTATCCTGAAGGAGAGGCTGGTGGCCCTCCTAGAGGCCAAAGGACTACAGGACAGCAGACAGCATGGCTTCATACGTGGCCGATCCTGCCAAACCAACCTGGTCGAGTTCTATGACTGGGTAACTAGGCAACTGGACAGGGGACATGCAGTGGATGTCCTGTATCTGGACTTCAGTAAGGCATTCGACTCAGTGCCACATAGAAGGCTGGGAAGGAAGTTAGTAGGCACAGGGGCAGGTGCAATGCTGGTGAGATGGGTAGCAAACTGGCTGCAGGGAAGGCAACAGAGGGTGGTGGTGGGTGGGGAGCTCTCACACCCAAGGGCAGTGACGAGCGGTGTCCCACAGGGCTCGGTGTTGGGACCAGTGTTGTTTGGGATATTCATTGTAGACATATCATGGGACATCAAGAGCAAGATCAGTCTGTTTGCTGATGATACCAAGGTTGGCGTGGTGGTGGATGACCTAGGGGATGGCGAGGGTTGCAGGATGATCTGCAAGCTTGAAACCTGGTCAGACACCTGGCAACTGAGCTTTAATGCCAAAAGTGCAAGGTGATGCATTTTGGGATGAAGAACCCAAGGAGGACTTACCAGCTAGGGGAGTGCAGCTAGCCCAGACAGAGGAGGAGAGGATCTGGGTGTGCTTTCATCACAGGTCAATGAACAACTCGGCACAGTGTGAGAAAGCAGCTGCAAGGCCAACAAAATGCTGGGTTGTATTGCAAGGGGTATATCCTCGAGGAGGGAGGAGGTGATTCTGCCACTGTATAGGTCATTAGTTAGACCACACCTGGAGTACTGCGTGCAGTACTGGCGTCCGTATCTGAAGAGGGACATTAAGTTACTGGAGGGAGTGCAGCGCAGGGCGACAAAGATGATCAAGGGTCTGGGGGACTTATCATACGAGAGGAGGTTGAAGGAGTTGAACATGTACTCACTGGAGGAGAGGAGAGACAGGGGGACATGATTGAAACCTTTAAATACATGAAAGGAATAAACAAGACAGGTACAGAGGGGCTGTTCAAAGTAAGGGAGGGGAGGGCCACCAGGGGCCATGATATGAGACTGGAGCGAGGAAGGTTCAGGAGGGAGATGAGGAGACACTTTTTTACAGAGAGGGTGGTGGCTGGGTGGAATGCATTACCTGCAGAAGTGGTATGCAGTAGAACAGTGGACTGCTTCAAACGAGGATGGGACAGGACAAGGGGAGGGTTAATGAAGGGGAAGGGTGGAAGGGAGGGGCAGCTGCAGAATAAGGGGTGCTAGCTGCACATTCGAGCAGACTTGATAGACCTCTAGGCCTTTATCTGCTGGCAAATTTCGTATGTTCGTATGTTCGTACTATCCTCTCCACAATGGTAATTCTTATTCCCTTTCTAGTCCCTCTAGAAAATCTATTGTTGCTCAGTCTGCTTTCTCGTACTGCTTTCCTAAACGCTGATCCTCTCATCCCTGTCAATCCACTCTGCCTTTTCTGCTTTCTCCTTAAAGTCTCTTCTTCATAACTTTTCTTCTGCCACCTGCAACTGTCCATGACCCTCCCCCCCCCACTAGTTCTGCCCTACTATACTGTTTCCCTCATTGCCTGTTCACCATTCTGTACCTGTATGAGTAATTTCTCTCGGCTAACTTATCTCAGTTTTATCTACTACACATATCTGTTCTACTGATTTACCTTCAATATCTATGATTATGTTCCGTTGATACATTGTATTTGCTGGATATGACTTACCACATCCCCTTACCCTGGGATGCATCCAGAAACAAGCTGTTAACAGCTCAGTATGTCTTTCCTGGTGAAACTTTTGAAATAAATGAATAAATAAATAAAATATAAAGAGAGAGATCAGGAGTTCCCACTAGAAGCTAGTTCTTCATTAATATACTGTAACTAGAACAGGTTTTGTCTCAACACTCGAAAGATGGTTTTTCGGCAGTTCCCTTTTCCAGCTTTGGAACACGGGAGCAACATCTGCACATGGGCTAGTCCCATGCTGCCACAAAAAGTCAGCATAGCATTCAACTACCTGTGCAGAGTTGACTTAGGTTGTGAAAGGGGAGCCTGCCATTGCTTACTGTACATAAGCCCCCCCAATGGGCTTACCTTGCAGGGCTGCGGCCACTTCACTCCCATGTCAGCACCCCATCAGTGGCTCTGGATGGGCTCTAGACCCGGTGTTCCCGTAATTGCCTCCGCAGCTGCAAGCCACCTGACACTCTGTCTTGACCTCCTGTGTAGATGGAGGCTGAACTTCAGTAATGTATTTGCACCTCCAGGTGCTGGGGAGTTTTGCTTTGGGGTTCCAGAGGTGGCATGAGCCTCATATGAAAATGCAAACAAAAGACATGGTAGGCTGGGCTCTTCTGAGCATGCGCAACCATCAGGAGGCAAATTCAAAGGAGTTGCAGCTCCCTTGGAGGTGTGGGCAACTTGCTCACTAATAACTAATGTCCCTGGCACCTTGGAAGGAATGGGAGCCAAGGGCCAAGTGAAACAGTCACCGAAAAGCCCCCAGTTTGAAAAAAAACTGTTCTAAACTCTCTGTATTAATAGTTAAAGACTGTATTGTTTTGAGATTAATGTATTCCAAGATGGCAACCCCCACAGGACTACAAAACACAGAGAACTGCTGGCTAAAGGTTGTAGGGAATTGAATTTGACCGGGATTGCACAGCCAATCGGTGAAGGGCTGAAGAAAGACTATAAATAGGACTGGCAGCCGCCAAAAAGGGAGATTACCCAGAGGGGGAGTGCAGTACAGCTGAAGTGGGCTTCACAGCCCCATGGCTGCACTCAGGCCCCAAAACCTAAAAGCTCAAAGTATATTGAAAACTACATCATAGAGCAAGCACTAAGTTTGTAATAGGAAACAGACTCAGGTTTTGGAAGTGGCCACAGACACCTCGGTACCAGAGCTTCTTCAGGGAGAAAAAAGTTAGCTGAAATATGTACAAAGAACTGAGAGACTTGTTCAATGCTATTTGAATTGGGAACCGAGAGACTTGGTCAATGCTGTTTGAATTCAGAGATGAGAGACTTGGTTAATGCAGTTTGAATTTTCTAGTTGGAACCCTTGTATCAGAGTCTGAACTTCCTCCTCCTCAGAGTGTGTTCTGGAAAGTATTTCAGCAAGGGGAGCAATCGAGAGTGCTGGTGTCAGAGACTGTGGAAAGATCAGCCTGCGAAAGACAGAAAAGAGAAGTGCCTAGTGCTGGGTCAGGAGAATATGTAAAGGACATCTGGAAGTTAGTAGTCCAGTGTGTGTGACAGAGAGGGTCTATGGGACGAAGTTCTATTCAGCACCCTTAGGTTGAAGACCTACAAGAGGCCTGCCTAGTGAAAACTGTCTAGAAAGGCCTCCTGGTGAAGCTGGCAAGGCTAGGCAGGTAAAGATAGACTGCTTCTGTTCTTCAGTGCTTCTGCACTGTTTTGTATCCCTCAGAGACCTCCATGGTACCATGCATCAACAAGTGAACTGCAATTCAGTCAGCTGCAATGCCCCTGAGTGGACTGAAAAAAACTGTGAGTACCCCAAGCTGCAGCTTTGGGGAGTTTAAAAAGTTAGCTAGTTAGATTGCCAGAGCAATTCCCAAAGGAAATGAGTAACAGTTAAATTCAAAAGGTTGAACAAAGTTAAAGTCAAGTGCTGAAAGTGTTTAAAAGTTAACTGGGCCCCACTGCAAGATCTCAGTCCTGCATCACCGGCTGGTGAGGTACCCACTTTGACAGAGAAAATTTAGGACGCACCCTAGGGTGGGAGGCAAAGAGACTTTATGGGGTGTTTTGGAAGTGTTTAAAAAGGTTGTGTTGCTATTTATATCCCTTTTCTCCTTCTCCCAACTAAATCTCAATACTGTTTTCATGTTAATATGGGAAGGTTTGTAAGCCTGAGGTTCAATTGGGCAGAGCAACTACGTCACTCCCCCATCAGGCTTTAAAATGTAGCTCACCCTGGGCCATCTCAGGATTCGCCACCCTCCCGCATTTGATTCTTGTACGTTTCTGCCGCAGTTGCCTCCGGCCACCTGCCTGTTCCTCCCTAGGTTTGTTTTGCTTCTTGTGCCTATGGCTCTGCTTCTCTCTCTCTCTCTCTCGATACTGTCTCATTGCTTTCTCCACCCCCCGCCACTTTTGCTGCTCCTTCCCTGTTTTGTCATCTTGTCTTTCCTCTCTCTTTTTGTCCTTGCCCTCCCCTTTTTTGCTGCTAGCTTGCAACATTTGTCAGTTTTCTGCCTCGCTCCCTCCTGTCTCCTCGTTTCCTTCCTTTGCCCTCGCTCTGTACTACCTGCTGGTTCTGCACTTTCCTGGAGCTCCTCCCTCCGGCTTGCCCTTCAATCTCCTGTCCCCGTGTTGCTCTCATGTATCTCTGGTCTCTTGCTTACTCGGGCCCATGGTGGTGCTCCCTCCTTTGCTCACTCTTCCCGGTGCCGTCTCCTCTCCTGTTGCCTTCTGTGCAGAGAGTACTGTCACTCCAGCCCCTCTAGTGTGGAGAGCTGGGATGGAGATGGGTTTGTCTGGCTTTGGCTGGTTGTATGTAATAGTGCTGCTAAGACTGAAAGACCAGTGCCAGCAGCTGTGGATGTGCGGCTTCCTCTGGCTCACATGCCTCTCACCCAGTCAGTATGAATACCTTGTTACTGATCTTTCCAATGCAAAGAAGTATGCCCTGAGTATGCAGCATGTTTACCTAGCCTACAACCCATACATAGTGGCGTTTTTTAACTGCTTTCATCTCTACCACTGTGAACTCTTATCAGCTCCTGCAGTGGCTGCCATTGTGTTTCCTGCGGCTTTGGCATTTCCTCTTGGTTCTCCTCCTTACCTCACCAGCTTAACCGATATATAACAAAAAAAAAAAAAGATTGAAAATCAGTGCTTCTTTTGGAGTTGTATCCCTAACCTGCCATCACATTCCCTACTCGTACCCTTCTATTTTCACCATATGTGTCTCCAGGTATTTGAATCTGGTTCTTTTCCCTCATTCTGACCTCCTAGTTTATCCATTTCCTTTGCTACCTCTCATAAATCACCTGCCACCTCATAGAATCATGGCCCTCCTGCCGCTTTCCTCCAGTTCCTGACTTCGGTCGTCACTGGACATACCTATCATGAATCATATGCCACCTCTTCGAACCACGGCCCCTACTGCCTCATTCATCAAGTTATATTCAGGTTCATGACTTTGTTTAGTATTCCCTCCTCCATGCCGTCCCTGCTCAGCTATCAGGATTCAATCCATTCATGAGATTCCTCCTCTTCATCCATCACTCCTATTTGTCCGTCATCCATTGCTTCCCTGCTAGGATTCACTCCACTTATGGCTTCACTCCATCATCGTCTTTTGTCCCTTTTGCTCCCATCGATCACTCAACCCAAGCAAACTCCTCTCAGTCGCTCGACCTGAGCATAATCTCTGGTTCCATGCCTGCTTTCTTGGCATAGGGATCTACTTACTTGCATCACGCTATTGTCCCTGCTACCTTGAGTCGACTATCTCCACTCAAGGCCATGTCTTCCTGTCCATCACCCTTTGCTAAGGGCTAGCTGGCCGCTCTCCACCATTGTCCAAGTTCATTTTCCAGTTAATTTCCTCTCTCCTCTTCCTCATACTCATATCTATCAATCGAGCATACCTCTCATGAGGTCTTATGCTACCTCATTCACCTGCTGCGCCCTTGCAGTGCTCATCATCATCCTTATTCCTCATCCTTAGTCTTCTCATGTTGGACTGCTGCACTCCTGCGGTGATCATCATCAGCCTTCTTCATCCTCTGTCTTCTTATGAGTGCATTTGGCTACCCTTTGTTCTGCTGACTTCTGCATGGCTCTACTCCTTCCCATTGACTCCTCGGCGTACCTTTTGGATCCCTGCTGCCTCATGTTCCTTCTTCAATCTGTGCTTTCTTTTGGGTTTTTCCCCCTCTCCAGTCATCATCTTTTTTCGTTTTTTTTCCTATTCAGCCATCTTCCCTACTCATATCCTTCTCTTTTATGACATACATCCTTAATTCAAATGTCATCAGCCTGGAGGGAAGGCGACCTAGGCCTTGGATCCCCAGAGGTTTCCTCCTTATAGGGGGGTTTTCCTCTCCTCCGTGCTGATGGTCATAATATTAGTTAGAGTTAGTGCTTTCTTAGATTAATGTGCTGTCTTAGGTTAATTAGTTAGGTTCCACTGTTGGATGGAGGCAGATGGTGGCCCCGGCTTTCCCTTCTCTCCTTAGAAAGTCTGTCTTAATCATCTTCTCAGAATTCATTCGTTCATCATCCTCGTTTCTTCGATGCTCGACACTCAATTGGGTATTCATTTTTTGCTTTTTCCTAAGCTACCTTTAGCCAATGGAATCATTCCCGCAGCACCTATGGGGGGAACCCTCCTCTAGGGTTCCTTGTGTCATAACAATAATAGGGTGGTATATCCCACAGATAGAGAGGCAGAAAGCCACAACATAAATCAAATCCACAATGTAAGTCAAGTCACACAAGCATCCTCTCATCCAGCTGCGTAAGCACAATCGAACTTGTGGTTGTAAATCTGAGTATCTTAGTTACTGTGTGTGGAGGGATTGTTATTGAGTGGGGAAGTGTACTACGGGGCATATACTGCTATTTCCTGGGGGGTGGTAACCTGCAAGCTTTCCACACATATTACCTGCCACTGCCCCATGTGGAGACACCGTGCCAACAGACCGTCAAGTTGTAGAACCCAGGCCAGGCCCCTCGTAAGTGTGTTCCTGGTACAACCGAGGGCACCCGGAGCAGCCCAGATGAGTCAAAGGGCTGTTACATGTACAGTAGATTTGGATTCCTTCCTACAGAAAAGAAGCATGAACTCAAATGGCTAACAAAAATATAGGCAGGTGCTACAAGGCTTCTACCATAGTGGAGGGGGGCCTGTCAGGATTCTTTTAGGCACTTTTAGGGGGACCACCATGGGACCTGAAGTGGAGGTGGTCACTTTAAACACTTTGGGCTAGATTCACAAAAAGAGGCAACATTTCTACACATGTGGAAAAACTGCTTGCAAAACTGTGGAAATGCAAGTGCGCCATATTTTCAGTCAAAAATCCCGCAGGTGCTGAAAATCACAAAAAAGGCAAATTACAGAATTTCTCACCTGCAGAAAATGCACACGTGCAGATCTGCACCTGAGGAAAAGGCTCAGCAGACAGAACAACAGGTGATCCATATTAATGAGAGCAGGAGATTTTGACAGTCAGTCCCAGCGAGGCCAGTAGCCAGTCCCACAACTAGGACCACAGCAGCACCACCTGTACCAGCAGAATCGTGCACCACAGTGGAATTTTGTAACTTTGATTGTGTCTCTCCCTTGGGTGTTTAGTTTGCCCACTTAAGTAGCACACAAGGCTGTTACCACCTCTGCCTCTACTACCTGTGGGGCACCTTAATGGGCTGCACTGGTTCATGTGGTTGTGGGTTGTTGCATTTAATTTGTAATGTGTACTATTTGTGGTCTAACATCTGACACTACCATAAGGTCCACACATCTGCTGTTGTTTGGTGCCTGAACTCCCATGATAATTGTTTCTCACCTGATAGTACCTGTTGCTCAGGAGGAGTTATGGCTCACTCTCTGTGGTGCAGCATGTCTGCAGCATTTTGCATGTCTGCAGCATTTTTTCCACAACTGCGGAAAATCAGTGGCTGAGAATTGGAAAGACTTTGCCTGGAGTTCGGTGGCCAAGCAGCTAGCCACTCCCACTTCCTGAGCTATATAAGCAGTTCCTTTCAGCCTCATTGTGAAGCATTTTTTTTTTGCAGCCGAGGGCTGTCACTTTGTCCTCTGAGCTGGTTGGGTTTCTCTGGCTCCACCCTCCCACCTTGCTGCTCATCCTTGTCTCTGCTCGGCTTCTGTGTTTCTTTTCCTGCTTCTGGTTTGTATTTTGCCTTTGGCTGTATGTGCTTTCTTCCTTTTAGGGGGGAAGGGGCTTTGTTTCTAAGCTCCTAGCATACTGTTACTCCAGGGCTCATACTGCTTACTTTCAGTTACTCTCAAATTACTTGCACTGCACCTGCAAACCTGATCTGTGTGTTTCAGCTCAACTGTAGTTGCTCCATGCTCCATGTTGCATACTCGATTACTTTCATCTGACTCAGATTTACTTGAACCTAGCTATACAGCTCACTCATGCTTGTTCTAATTGCCTCATTGCAGCAGTCTCATTGCACTGCCTGGTGACAGTGCTTTCAGAGCATTGTGCCTCCTTTTATTTTATTTATTGCAGTTACAACTCAGTGTATTCAATTGTTTTCACTAATGCTGCACAGGCCTAATTGCTTCCTGCTACTGCTTTGTTTACTCCCATTGCTATTGTACCTTGTTCTACTCTGAGGTTAGCTAAAGCTCCTGCTGAGGCTATTAAATTAGCTTTTATATCTGCATGTGGTTCTCAGCCTTTCCATTGCTTCCTCGTTTGTCCAACGGCGGGGACTGGGAGGTGTTTGGGAGGTTGTGGCCAATGTGGCTAATTATTTCTATTCTAAATCCTGTCTTCACTGCCGAAAATCCTCAGAGTTTGTCACCTTGGTTTGGCTTTGAAATGCCTGGCTGGCTTGCCCCACTATTCAGTGCTGTTTGCCCTACATTATGCAGACTTATGTGCAGGTCCACTTATTACTACTCTGTTTACTGACCTACGTGCAGGTCCACACTTGCTTATGCAACCATTGCTCCTTGTTTACACAAACTATTGCTTCATACCTACTGCCATCCCTTCGGCTTCAGCCTCTGGGATTCTGCTCTACTCAATCTGCATTCGACCTTGCAAGGTCTCAGCACTCAATGCTTATTACGATCTTAGCACGCCATGCTCATTCAGCTCTCAATCAATTCTGGGGCATGCCAGGCATTCTATCTGGTGCAGGGTTCCTGCAGCCGACGGTCTTGCTTTGCATTTAGTCCACATCTCGAGCGTGTCCAACTTGGGATGGGATCCTTCTCACCTGGACCATAGCTGGGAATGTCCTTACCCCAGGCTTGGCTTTAGCTGCCTGCTACATGACAGCAGCTCCTGGTGTACAATTTAAGACTAGCGGTGAAGGGTGGTTATGACAATCTCATTTGGCTCTAGTGTTCCACTGTAACGGTTAGCCATTGACTTTAGTGGTTACCCTAGCAAGGCACTTTCACTGCATTCTCCCTACGACTGCCTCTGGTTCACCTGGTTTGAGTTTAGCGTGGGTAGGCCAGGTGAGTGCCTCAGCAGTCGTTGCTCGCCTCCTGTGCCTTGATTGCACGTATTGTTGCAGAGTTTTCTTGCAACATTCCATGGCGTTCCCGCTAGAGGGTTTGAGTGAGAGCCTTCCTCCAAATTGGAATATTTCCCACCTCCCTTTAATTGGGTTTTCCAAATTGCGGCTGCAGAGCTGTCACTAAATAAACTATTCCAAGCCTGGAGGGAAGGCAACCTAAGCCTTGGATCCCCAGACATTTCCTCCTCATAAGGTTTTTTTTTCTCTCCTCCATTGCCTCAGGTCATAACACTTAGTTAGTATAATTGTTTCCCCTAGTTTCTTTAGGTAGGTTCCGCTGTTGTATGGAGGTGGAGGATGTCCTGTCATTCCCTCTCTCCTTAGGGGATCCCCTAATCTCAATACATACCATCAGTATCATGCTACGCAACCCTGGGCAGTTATTACGTTATTCGACTGAGCATCTCACTGCATTATCAGACTGCCTATGCTTCTCTACTACAGTGGATTCCGCTTAAATGCACACCTGTTTTGCAGACGAAAAATGTGCATTTAAGCGGAATGTGCACTTAGCCGAAATTCCATAGAAAACACTGTATTTTTAAAGATTGCAGTTGCGCTAGTGTAAAACGACTTTTATTTCATAAATCAGTTGATTTGCACTTTTGTATTAGCACTTTTTCAGCTACAGTACTCAACAAAAGTATTAAATAAAGCACACCCCAGAGGAAATGGAAATCAAATGAAGCAATGTTTGATTTGAATATTAAAGTTCCTTCAGGTGTGACTCTGAAATAGAGCCCAGTCTCATCACAATTAAAAATACAGTCCTAGATTTTCTGGGCTAAGCTAAGTGTTACTTTCTTTTTCTCCATAATTCTTGTTTGCTTCTGTGAGCCAGTGTGTGACTAGTGTGGGGCAAGGTCTTAAATACTGCTGACACATTATTAACAGCACCTGTGCAATTAACCGAAATTACCTACATAGGGAGAGGTCAGTTAGTGAAATAAGAAGCTGTGTATTAAAGTGGAATTTTCACTTATCCAATGTGCATTTAACCGAAATTATTAATATGGGGGAAATAGAAAAAAAAATTGGAAATGAGAAAAGTGTGTATTAAACTGAAATGTGCACTTATCCGATGTGCACTTAAGTGGCATCCACTGTACTAAATTACAGTTACTGCTCCTATGTTGCAGTTACTGCTTGCTCATATGCTTCGTGTTGCCTCCTTCTTTGGGGATGATTATACTTTTCTTTGGGGGATTCCTAAGGTACCTTTAGTAGCGGAAATTGGCCCGTGGCACCTCTAGGGGTGGAACCCTCTCCGAGGGTTCCTTGCCTTTCGTAACCCTACAGGGTGGTAAATCCTCTGGAATAGAGAGTGTGAATGGCCAAAACCAAACTAACACAGTTGCACAAGCATAACACTATACTGGTTGCATAGGTCAGTGAATTGGAAAGGCTTTGCCTGGAGTTCGGTGGCCAAGCAGCCAGTCACTCCTACTTCCTGAGCTGTATAAGCAGTTCCTCTCAACTTCATTGTGAAGCATTTTTTCTTTGCCCCATCATCCTCCCCTCCTACTCCAGCAGCAGCACTCTCTCCTTAGGGGGATTCCTAAGGTACCATTAGTCACGGGAATCATCCCGTGGCAACTCGAGGGGTGGAACCCTCTCCAAGAGTTCCTTGCCTTTCGTAACCTATAGGGTGGTAATTCCTCTGGAATAGAGAGTGTGAACAGCCAAAGCCAAACTAACACAATTGCACAAGCACAACACTATACTGGCTGCGTAGGTCAGTGAATAGCCTTTAAGGAGATATGCCATACTTTCAATGTTTGTTTTTTTTTTGCTTAAGAAACATAGAAACATAGAATTTGACGGCAGATAAGGACCACTTGGCCCACCTAGTCTGCCCATTTTCCTACCTAACACATAAGCTGCAGATCCTAGTTAACCAACAGCTTACTTCCTCCTAGCCCCCACTAGGACTGCCTTATGTCTGTCCCATGCATTCTTGAATTCACCCACTGTTCTTGACTCCACGACCTCCTCAGGGAGGCTGTTCCATGTATCCACAACCCTCTCTGTGAAAAAATACTTCCTCACATTACCTCTGAGCCATCCCCCCTCTATCTTCACATTGTGCCCCCTTGTTCTTGCACATCTCTTTTTCTGAAAGATGCTACCCTCTTGGACTTTCTTGATTCCCTTGAGGTACTTGAAAGTTTCTATCATGTCCCCTCTCTCCCTTCTTTCCTCAACGGTATACATATTAAGCTCCTTTAGTCTTTCTTCAGATGTCTTCTTGTGCAGACCCTGCACCATTTTGGTTGCCCTCCTCTGGACAGCCTCCACTCTGTCTATGTCTTTGCGGAGATGAGGTCTCCAGAACTGCACACAATACTCCAGATGGGGTCTCACCAACTGTCTGTACAAAGGATAACAACTTCCTGTTTTCTACTATTGATGCCTCTTCCTATGCATCCCAGTATCCCCCCAGCCTTCCTTACTGCCTTCTCACATTGCTTGCCCACCTTTAGGTCATCTGATATAAATACTCCCAGGTCCCTTTCCATTTTTACTGTTGTCAGTATCTCACCCCCCATTGTGTACTCTTCCCCTGGGTTTTTGTTTCCCATGTGCATTACCTTGCACTTCTTTGCATTGAATCTGAGCAGCCATACATTTGACCATTCCTCCAACCTTGTCAAGTCCCTCCTCATCCTTTCCACTCCACCTTGTGTATCAACCCTGTTGCAGATCTTTGTGTCGCCTGCAAAGAGACATACTTTTCCTTCCAGTTCCTCTGCAATGTCACTTATAAAGACATTAAAAAGGACCGGTCCCAGTACTGAACCCTGCGGTACCCCACTAGTAATCCTCCTTTCTTCACGGTGTACTCCATTTACTACTACCCTTTGCGTCCTGTTGTCTAGCCAATTTTTAATCCAGGCTACCACCTTGGGGCCCACTCCAAGGCTGGCTAACTTGTGTATTAATCTTTTGTGTGGGACTGTATCAAATGCCTTGCTAAAATCTAGGTAGGCCATGTCCACTGCCTCTCCCTGGTCTACTACTTTGGTCACCCAGTCAAATAAATCTATTAGATTCATCTGACACGACCTTCCCATCGTGAATCCATGCTGCCTTGGGTCCTGTGCCCCACTGGCCTCTAGGTACTCAACAATTCTTTCCTTCAGAAGTGATTCCATCATTTTCCCTACCACTGAGGTCAAACTAACTGGTCTGTAGTTTCCTGCCTCTGTTCTGCTCCCACTTTTGTGAAGAGGAATCACATCTGCCCTCCTCCAGTCCTCAGGTACCACCCCATCCTCCCATGATTTGTTAAAGAGAGTAGTCAGCGGTGTCACTAGTTCTACCCTTAGTTCTTTAGAATTCTTGGGTGAATCCCATCAGGTCCCATTGCTTTGTCCACCTTCAATTTTATTAGTTCTCTCAGAATCCTTTCTTCTGTAAATGGACTGGTAACGACCCCGTCTTCAGAGTGTTTCTCTTGTTTGGTTTAGGTACCTCCACCTCCCCTCTTCCTTTGTGAATACTGAGCAGAAATATTTATTCAGTATCCCTGCTTTTTCACTGTCGCCCTCTACCCACATTCCCTCCCCTTTATTAAGCCTCAGTATCCCTCCTTTGGTCTTTCTTTGCTCCCTAATGTACCTATAAAAGGTCTTATCCCCCTTCTTAACAGAATTGGCTATCCTTTCCTCGGTTTGGGCCTTTGCTATTCTGACTGCCTTCCCAGCCTCTTTCTGCTTTAACTGATAAAGCTGAACACAGCTGCATTTTTTCCACAATCTGCAGTGTATTTTTCCTGCAACTGCAGATGTTTTGTGGATATTATGCAGTGCAATTATGCTTTTTTTCTGCAACTGCGCAAATTTTGGGGACTTAAGCGTTTTTGGCACATTCTGATTATTTTGATAATCCAGCCCTTTAACAAAACGCAAAAACTTACTAGTCACACAACACTTCCAATCAAGCTAAAGGGATTTATTTTGAGTACAGAATGTGCTTGCTGGCTGCTCTCAGGCATGGGCAGATGCAGTGAAGCCACTACAGACTCTAATTCTACAGGACCCCAGATGGAGGCCTCTGTTGATTTACAAACTTCAATTCTGTTATTACATTCAAAGCAATAAACTGTAATCATATGGCTGCTAAATATAACTTTACTATCTGCTTTACAGGATCTTCATAAATAGCAAGCTGATGGTAAAGACTTCGGCACAAAACTTACTAGCCTCAACTCAAGAGGGACACAATGTCTAGGAACAAGTAGAAAAATTTCAACGTATGCTCATAACTGACATTTTTACATATTGTGCCCCCAAATTTTATACATAACTTTCTTATGATCCCACCTCATGAACAAGTGCAGTGAACATTTTCAAATCCTGCCCAAAAGATGTTTTTTTGCAAAATGACTGCGAAATTGCCTTTCAGGCCAAATTTGCATATTTCCATCACCATTGATCATGAGGTGGCATCCCAAAAAGGCCATGTTGAAAATTTGGTGGAAAAGTATTCAAAACTGTCAAAGTTATGAATAAAAGTTCAAAATCCATTGAAATACATTAAACTGCACTTACATGATTTTCTCATATTGCAGCCGATGGTTCCAGCAGGAAGATATGTCATCTACTGGAGAGTAGATATTTGCCATGGGACATATTCAGGTGAGTGAGGGGGTATGGGGTGAGTGGGAGGTTAGGGTGGGGTGGATGGGGTTGTGTTTGTGAGGGGTCAGATTGGCGAGGGACCATTTTCTTTTTTATAGGTTAAAAGAAAAAAGTAATCATCGAGGGATGATTTTCTTCTTTTCAGGGAATAGTGACATTCCAACACTGGGGGAATGACACCCCCAGTGTCAGATTACTGTTCTACTGGCATGGGTGGTGGGCACCCCAGTGCTGCCATGTACATATTGGGAATGGGAGGTGACCTGGCGGTAACAGGGGGTCAGTAGAATCAGTACAAAGAGTAGGCACCCTAGTCGACTAACATAAACATTAAGGGTGGAGTGGGTAACCTGGAGGGGAGAGGAGGGGGAAAAAGAAGCAGTATCGAGGGTGGGCACCCCGAGAGTGACAGACAGAGAAAAAGAGACTGAAAGAGAGGGAGCAGCAGGGTATCACCGATTCATTGCATCAACTGAAGCTGGCAGCAGTACCACTCCAGCTGCTGCTTCAGCATACAAGAAAGTCCCGCTGTTCTTATACAGAGAATGTGGCTCAGTGGCACCTCTCACCAAGATGGGCACCCTGGATTTTGTGTTGCCCAGAAAAGATATTTCTGGCCATTGTTTAAAAAGCAAACCCCAGAATATAGCTAAACAAATCCAGTTTAGCTAGGTTCAGGGTTTTTTTTCTAAAATTGCACGTGTTTATGTAATTTCCATGTTTTTTAGTTCACGGGGACAAGATGGTGGCCCTCAAAAGAGAAACTTTTTTTTGGTGCTGTGAGAAGCCAGTGGTGAGAAAGCAAAAATGGTCTGAAGCATTTTTCTGTCTGATCAGAACATTATCCAAAAAAACCCTACTGAGCATGCTCAGAATGGCAAAAAAAAAAAATCTATCTTTATAACTCTGGAATCATTATATTTTTTTACAAGACCTTCCAAAGACTACCTTAGCAAAGCATGCTTCTACACTGAATATTTTGGGGAAAATTCCATTCCCTGTAGGCCGTAGGTGAGCAGAAAACCAAAAACCCATGTTAAGAAAAGAAAAGAAAATTAGACATCCACAGGAAAATGACATATGCGGCTCTCAGAAACCACATTAGCTGCCATCATGAAACTTTCCACATAGTTAGACCTTGCCTACTAGACAAAGCCTGCAAAATTTCAGCTAATTTTGTTAAACACTGCCTGCCAAAGCTGTTAAAGTACAAAGTTAGGGGTTTATTATGGAACCTGTCGCTAAGTCCTAACTATACTGGTGCCATCGCGCCAGTATAATAAAATATGGGTGACTATACACAGATATCCTTGTGTTTAGATCTCAGAGTTGAGATAACAGCATGGATCTCCCAAACTTCTCTCTCAAGGTCCATATGCTGCTATCTGTACCATCAATGGAAACACAGGCTTGTTGTGTATGGTCACCCATACATTATTCCTTATGTTGTCAATTCTCCTTCAGTACGAGATGCATTCTGCTTATTTATCACATCCACAGGGCTTCTATTTCAGGCCTCTACCACTTCAGCACTACTGCTGTCTGGGCTCAGCTTCAGACTTCAGGAAAAAAGTAGTTCCTGGAGTACCAGTGACCTACTATACAGGCTAGAAAGGCCTGCACACTAGTACTAGCCCCCCACCACCACCACCACCATGGAAATTCTGGAATTCTCTAGCACTTGATCCTGGCAATGTCTCCTGGCACTCAGCCAGAGTGGGTGGCCAAACTGTTAACCCATTCCACACACATGGGGCTCAGCTCTCAAAAATTGGCGCAAGCCACACCAAAGGCAGCTTACACAGATTGTCAGTGCACCAGGGACCCTGCACCTGATTCTTGATCGGGTAGGGTCCAGGCAGCAAAGTCCAGCAGCTTGCAGCAACCATGGCCATGCATCTAACAGATGGTGCATCTGCATGGCATGCCACAAGCTGCTGGGTGACCATGCGTCAGTCCCTGGTGATCTAACAGAGCCCCCCCAGCCCTGATCTGCCTGACTTAATAGATATAATTCCCTGGTGATCTAGTGGTCCCTCCCTCCAGCCCTGATAGGCTGGTGAAGTTAAATGTTAAATAAAAACATTCCCTGGTGGTCTAGTGGCCCCCCCAGCCCTGATGTCACCAATCAGTAATAATAATTTCCTGCTGATCCACAATTTTGCCCATATAATTAAATATAAAACACCCCTTCCCTGGTGGCCTAGTGGACCCCTCTCCCTCACCCCTGATTTCACCCTCATATTTTAAATAATAAAATGCCCCTTCCTTGGTGGTCTAGTGGACCCCATCCCACTTCCCCATCCCAAAACAGAGCCAGTGACTGGCACAGCCCTCCTCACACCACCACATCTGGCCACCAACTGAGCTGTCAAGGAGAAATGCATATTGTACACAGTAAGTGCTCCTCCTTGTCAGCTCAGTCAGTGACAGGATGTGGTGGTGTGAGGAGGGCTGTGCTTGTCACTGGCTCTGTTTTGGAATGGGGGGATCTGGGTGGGGGGCACTACCTGCTGGGATGGGGATCCACTGGACCACCAGGGAATGGGTGTTTTATTAATTATATGTATATATATATGAACAAAATCAGGGACCGGGAAGGGGGTCCATTAAACCACCATGAAAGGGGTGTTTTATTAATTATATATATGGTTGAAATCAGGGATCAGTGAGGGGGGTCCACTAGACCTCCAAGGAAGGGAAGTTTTATTATTTATATATACAGGTGAATTCAGGGATCGGAGGGGGGGGGGCCACTAGATCACCAGGGAAGGGATGTTTTCATATTTAAATATATGGGCAAAATCGAGGATTGGGGAGGGGGAGTTCACTGGTATCCAGTGATAATAGCAACTGAATATGGGTGACCATCAAAACAGTGACTACATATTCTGTGCTATTGGAATAAGTGACCCACAAGGGTAGTGACTACTTCTACCACAAGGGTAGGGGAAGGCGACTGGAAAGAGGGAATGGCTAGGGAAAGGGGAACGGATAGTGAAGAGGCTTATCTGGAGGAACTGTACCTGGTGCCACCGAGCCAGCTGTGTGGTGTGGTAGTGAGGGAGGCTGGCTCTGGCACAGCAGGTACTGGGTTCGGGTATGGGAGGGTCTGAATTTTCCCACTGCCTGACGGACTTTTTTTTTTTTTGCAGTCAAATTTGTGCCACTCTTCAACATACACTCCCCTGGAGTTAAGAATCCTAATTCGGGGAGGTGCAGAAGGCAAAGCCCCCTGCGAGTGGGGGTTTGGGAGGGTGCAGCCTCCCCTACAAAAACACTTTAGGTTGCCAGGTGTCAGTGCACCAGTAAGTGTATATCACCAATTTGCTTTTCTGCGATATACACTCACCATAAAAGTGATCGCCGTTCCGTGTTTGCTATTATGACATATAACCCAGTCCACTAGACCACCCGGGAAGGGGTGTTTTCTTATTTAAATATATGGGCAAAATTGGGGATCAGGGAAAGGAGGTCAGCTGCACCACTAGAGACTTATATAAAACTATTTGTTGGGGACATCAGGGATTGGGGATGGGGATCTGCTAGACCACCAGGGATGCTAATTATATTGGGGGATCGGGGCTAGGGAAGGGGAACCACAGCATGTTGCCACAGGTTTCTGAACTGTGATAGAGGGCATATTTCAAAGTACCCTTAGATCAGCCCAGGCTGATCTAATGGTACTTAGAAATGTGCCCTCTGGCACAGTTTGGAAAATCCCAATTTAGGGGATTTGGCAGCCTGCAGCTGCCACATGCCCCTAGCACAGTGCCACAGCCCATTTTGTGTTGCATGGATGGCTCAAGCCCCTTTTGGTGTAAGCAGCCTGTGATTGATGCAAGCTGCCTTTGAGAATCACTCCTGGCACATCTTTTGGCACAAGGGGCATCTCTTGGCACAAGTGGCACAAGCACCTTGTGCTGCACCGGGAGCTTTGAAAATCGGGCCATTGGCGTTACTTTTGCAAACAGGGCTTGACAAATTTGAAAAATAGGTACTTCATAGGTTTCATAGGTTTTTTCAAGCTACATAGACTTGCATCCTTAATGCTTGCCTGGCCTATTTTATATTAGCTTGCTCTTGTTTCTATAGAATTTATCCAGACCAAGTTTAAATGAGCCCATAGTTTTACTCAGTACTATTTCCCTCGGTAATTTGTTCCAGAGCTGAACCACCCTTTGACTGAACCAGTTTTTCCTTTTCAAGGTGTTCCATTTTTCCTGTTCCAATTGCAGCATGTGGCTCCTAGGTTCATACAGACAGGTCTTCCTTACTTTAAGTCCCAAATTCTCCCTTATTGTTCATCCTGGAGTGCCTTATATATCATGCACATATCTCTTCTTAATCTATGATATTGTAATGTGAATAGTGCCATCTTGTGTAATCTCTCCTAATATGTTAGTTTCTCATGGCCTGTGATTCTTTTTATGGCCCTTCTCTGCAACCCCTCCAACCTTCTAACATCAGCTTTCTTGTATGGGGACCACACCTGTGCACAATACTCAAGATGCGGCCTCACCAATGCCTGGTGCAGGGGCAGAATCACCCTACTATCTCTGCTGTCGATGTGTCTGAAAATGCAGTTTAATGCATGATTTGCCTTCTTGACAATCAGGCTACAGTGTGCACTAAATTTCAAGTCACTCATCACTCTCACCACCAGGTCTCTTTCCTCCTTTGTGTTATGAAGTAAACTTCCTCCCAGATTGCAATCAAGGTTGATGTTTCTTTGTCCTAAGTGCATCACTGCACATTTGTTTAAGTTTAATCCCAGTTTAAACTGCACTGTACCAGCATATACATTATGATGATCTCCTGCTGTGTTTACAATACCCCCAGTCCTGCAGTCATCTGAAAATTTGCTCATCCAAATGTTAGGGAAACTGCACTTAATTGATGACACATACATATTAAATAAACATGGGCCCAGCACTGACCCCTGTGGGACTCCACTCATGACTTTCTCCAATCCGACATCACCCCTCTGATAACAACCCTCTGCCTCCTGTTACTCAACCATGCCTCCACCCAATTCAGTATGTTAGTTGGTAGTTTTGTGCTAATCAGAACGTCAATTAATTCCTTATGTGGTATTTTATAGAATGCTTTGGAAAAGTCCAGGAATATGATGTCCACTGCATTCCCCATGTCTAACGCCTTATTTGCTTTTTTGTAAAAGGTTAGCATGTTTGTCTGGCATGATCTTGTTTTTGTAAAGCCATGCTGGGTTTCATCCGTTAGTTTATGTAATGTTATGTGGGGTAATATATGCTCTTTCAGAATGCCCTCAAATATCTTACCCACTATTGAGGTTAGACTAACTGGTCTAAAATTTTCAGGCTTCGTAGTAGGGCCTTTCTTTAATAAGGGTACCACTAATGCATCTCTCCAACCCTACACCACTATAGTGTGATCCAAGGATTTTTGAAATATAAAGGTCAATGGCGGGGCTAGACTGACTGCCAATTCTCTAAGTACTCTGGGGTGTATACCTTCTGGCCCTGGGGATTTATTGATATTAATATCTTTCAATTTTCTTAATACCTCTTTAGGATCTATAGATATTTGACCTGACTCTGAGCGTGGCTTAGTCCTATTATCCGAAACAGTAATTTCATTAAATACTGAACTAAAGTATGAGTTTTGCATATCTGTCAATTGCTTAGTATCTGTCACCGGTACCCCCAATGTATTAATATAGGGACCAATATTATTATGCACCTTCCTTTTGCCATTTATGTATGTAAAAAATGCTTTGTGATTGTTCTTCATTCTTGCAGCTAGAGTAAGTTCATAATCAGCTTTAGCCTTTTTTATTTCTTTCTTAAGCTGCTTAACCTGTTCCCTATACACCAGCCATCCTTCTTGGCTATTTTGTTTGTTTACTCACTTAAAGATTTCATCCTTCTCTTTTACCAACTTTTTTATCCTAGAATTAAACTGTCCTTTATTACCATTCTTTTTCTCATCTTTACACATACTAGGTATGCAATTATGCACTTCCCTCATGATTTTTGTGTTCAGTTTTTCCCACATCCTTTCAACTGTTTGATTGGAAAACTCCATTTCCCAGTCCCAAGCAGTAATTTCTGCTTTTAATCCTGGAAAATCTGCTTTGTTAAAGTTAAGTTTATGTGTTAGACCTGTGTCACTGTTAATACTAGGTTCCCATGACATCTTAAAAAACACTGTGCAGTGATCACTATTACTTAAAGGGCTTCCAACCCTGATGTTATCTATTTTATTCCCCATATTGGTCAGAACCAAATCCAAGACGTTTTGACCTCAGGTTGGTAATAACACTTTCTGTTCTACCCCAATTTGGCCCATTACTTCCAAGAATTTCATTTCCATACCAGTTTTACCCCTTGATTCCAACCAATCAATATTAGGCATGTTAAAATCCCTTAACAGAATATCATCTGCTGGGTCTATGTTGGAAATAATTTCCAAGAGAAGGTCATTATCCTGCTTTTCTATAGATGGAGGGCTGTAAACCAATCCCAATCTTGTTTTAGATTGAGACTTGTGAATTATTTTTAACCATAACATTTCCAGATTTTCTGAGTGAACTATTTCTTGCTCACTTCTTATAGAGTCTTCTATATATATATATATATATATATATATATATATATATATATATATACACACACACACATATACAGCATATATATAGTGACCCCCCCCCACACCTCTTTTTTGTCCACGGACAAGTGGCTTGTCAAAAAGTAGTTGTCCCGGTGCTTGAGATGTTAGTCTAGGTATAAAATAACATACTTTTAGTGGAAAGTATAAAAATACAGAAAAAATCTAAACAGATTTATTGTAGTATCAGTTATTTAGTGTTGTAATAGACAATAAGGAGAATAATATGATTTTTATTTTATTTTTTTTGTCAGGATGGAAAGGGTTGTGACAGAATTAACTTGTAGTGCCAGCAGCACAGTCAGTGAGAACATCATGCAGCAGATGGTACAGCATCAGCATCAGGAACAGTTACAGTATAAAGCCTGAGCTTGCTCCAGCCAGAGCATCAGATTCACTATCATCATCATCATCAACACTAGTGATGGCCTCAGGGATATTTTCACGTGAATCAGCATCAGAAGAACTAGTAGGTGAACTAGCATGACTATGAATGTGGCATGTGCCAGGACCAGATAGTGACCAGTGGTTGATAGCTTGATCCACATCAAAGCTGTCTAATGCAAGACCTTCAACTGCTATATGCAGAAGTGACTGGAGTGTGTCATCAGCCAAACTTGTTCTTATTTTTGTTTTTATAAGATTCTGAATGGAGAATGCTCTCTCACATTTAGCTGTAGACACACACTCATAGCCAGTAACATTTCTATATATTAGGTCAAGGATGTGAGCAAGCTGGGCCAGTCTCTCTCACTGTAGTCGTGAATACACTTCCAGATATGGCTTATCAACTGCAGACTTAAGCACTGCTTTGAATGTGGAATACTCCCTTTGTATACTAGTTACATGATCTTCAGAAAAAAGTTGCGAAAATAGTCTAACAGATTACTTAAATCAGTAGTGCCAAACTGTGCAAATTCTCTGCATGATAAATTGAAATTTTTGAAATCTAAACTGAACCATTTTAGAGGTTCCTCTGAGAAATTCCAAAAATGCTGGTCAATGTAAGATACTGCTGCATCTATTAAACTGTGCAGCTGTGTATCAGTCATAAAATCTAATTCTGGACAGTTCCCTTTGAGGGTAAAAGGAACAATCTTGTCCTCAGTGTCACGTTTTGAAATGAGACAGTTCATGCATTTCTCTGCAGGATTGTATTGGTTTAGAAATGATATCATAAACTTTCCAGGTCTTATTTTTAGCTCCGTGAACTGGAGTAAGCATGTTTTGATGATTTGGGGGGACTTCTAATATTAGCATGTCATCCTTTTGAAATTCCAGTGAGAGATTTTTCAATACTGGCAAAAAATCCTAAAGAATAAACAGTGATTTTACAAACTGTACTGAGTGTGCATTTCTTAGAAAGGCCTTTGCTTTGGCACCATCATGACCAGCAGAATTTACGACATGTTCAACATGTTGAGCTACTGTGGGAAGGTTGACTTGAACAACATGAACTGAACGGGTCTTAATTGCAAGCCAATGCACTTGCTGTATTGCACTGAAATGAGCCAGTTCAGTACATATGACATCTGCTATTTCCTGTAGTTCCCCAAGTTTCTTGGGGCTGTAGTGGTAAAATTTAAAAATTCCTTTCAGGGTGTTTTCTACTTTTCGAAAAAAGGATTTTTTTCATTGTGTCGAGAACTGCTAACTCCAGTTTGTGGGGCTACGCCAATGCATGGTTATTACAGTGGGGACATGTTGTCCGATTTTTGCTATGGTGCCACCTGTAAGGCCCATCATTACACTGGCACCATCAAAGTTGACAGATGCAAGAACTGGTCCAGGCTTGCTCACATCATTAAGGTCTACAAAAGAAAGATCAACAGACTCCAGTGCAGAGCTTATTGCTTTAAGAACTCCATCTGTGTGAGAATGTTCTAGAAGAATAGCTTTAATTAACACAGTTGTGACTTTTTTTCTGCACCATCAACAAAATGAAGAAAAAAATGTTTCCACTCTGCTATGCTTGCATCTGTACTGCCATCTGCATGAACGGTAAAAAATTTTGTATTTTTGACAGTCTGGATCTGTGTTTCAGACATGACAGCTGATACTGCATTACAGAAATCTCTGGCCCATTCACCATTTGCATAATTGCTGCAGAGTTTAACCCCATTTTTTGCTTGCAATGTGCAAAGCCACTCCATATCTGAGGAAGAACTTACATTTTTAGCCAAGGAATATGCAGTGTTAAATAAATGCTACATTTTATTTTTGGTGGCTTCCTCCATCTCAGAAAATGCTTGATATATTGCAGTTTCAGATATGTTATAACTGACTGCACATTGACCAGTTTCGTGATTATGCTGGTTTACACAAATCATATGTGGATTTGATTGTTCATGGGCTCTCACTGACTCAATTCGGAAATTATTTGAACCAGTTGCAAGCACATTAGGTTTTTTGGAATAAGCAGGAGTCGCAAGAGTAGGATATTTCTCACAGACTGAGCAGTACATGACGCAATTTTAGTCATCATACCTTAACCAGGTAAACTGATTTAGCCAGTGATGTTGAAATGTTCTAGCCCTTTTTTGACATATTTTTTATCTTTACTTCTTCTCTCAGAGTTTAAGTTTGTTCTTTCGCTTTCATCATCTAAAATCAAAGGTCACTTTAGCTGTACTGTACCAGAACGTGATGATGGCACTTTGACTGCCACCACAGAACTGCTGCTGCTGTCATTTTTCTCACTGGTTTCAGAAATTGTATGATCAAAGCAGATTGATCACTGGCTGTTATGTCTACAAACACAGACCCAGACTGAGCACCATGATTGTTTCGGTTGTTTTCCTGACTCGGGTCAGGGGGTGGGGCTGGTTGGGACTGGCTTGCAGACTGTGAAGAAGATGACTCTGGCTCTTTACATTTTGTTCCTGAAGAAGATGACATGGAGGATTTTTTCCCAGTCCAAAAGGAAAATAAAGTAGTTTGCTTTGTCTAATTTCTTTGCATTTTGTTAACTTCTCTATGCAACTGTGAACAATTAAATATTGAAATATTGTTGAGTTGTACACAATAACATTTTATTTTGTTATCTTTGTATGTGTTGTATACTTTTTTTACCTTAAGCTGTTGTGCTGATGCTTACAACACTACAAGAGAGATGGCATGGGTGGGAAGGACAGAGCAGGTGGGAGTAGGAGCGGGAGCCAACTAGTACTCCACAGTTGTTCACTTATTACACCCCCAAGTTCCTACCTCTCAAGACAGGTTAGGTCTCACAGCCACACACACACACACACACACACACACACACCTCAAAGGTTGTTTTTTTTGTGTGTGTGTGTGTAACACAAAAAATGGTTTTCCACTTTGTATAGTTTATTTCTAAATAAGTCCACAGTTGTTGAAGTTTCTGTTCCCCTCTCAGGGCAGGTTAGGTCTCACAGTCACACACACACACACACCTCCACCATGGGGGTTTATTTTTTTTTCTGTAGCACAAATGTTTTTCCCCTAGTTTGTGTAGTTTATTTCAATTAAGTCTGCAGTTGTTGTTCCCCAAATTCCTCTACCCAGAGACTCAGGTCAGGTGAGGTTAGCAACTGTTAATTGTTTTTTTTCCCAAAAAATAATAAGTGCTTTTTTTGTACTTTTTTTGTTCACTTTTAGTCCAGTTATTCCAAAATTAATATACCCTCTTAGGGCTGACTTAGTTGGTCTTAGGCACACAAACAAACCCCCTTTCAGCTTTCACCACTGAGCAAGCTTTTTTATTTTTAAGAACAAAAAAATAAGGTGTTTTCTCTAATCCCTGTTCCCTTTTTAACACACAGGTTAGGTTACTAAGCCTCCCTAGGTCCTTCAGGACCAAACAGTTCCCAGACCCTCTTCAGACAGAGTAGTAGAGCTGTGCTCTGCCTCTGTCATAGTTTAAGGGCAGTTAATTAACTATATATTTTTCTAATACAAGTAAAACTTTTATATTCAATTTCACAGTGTAACTGAGTTATATTAGGTATAGGTAGATAATGTAGGTAGGTAGGTAGTTGTAGTTCAGTACCATTGTACCCCCTAATCAGCACAGTAAGGCAGTAAGTATTGATTACTCTCCATACAGTGTCACACTGAGAGACAGCCCCCTGATTTCAATTCAGTTAAGAATGCACATTATAATTTGTATCCCCAGGCCAGACTTTCTCTTCTTCTCCAATTTCTCCTGCTTCCTAATCTGCTGACTAGACTAGTCGTCGGTGCACTCCCCGAGATGAGTCCCCACACATGAAGGATCTGCCTCACTTCTCCCTCTCCCCCCTTCAGTCAGATCAGCTGATCCTGCTCAGTGCCTTCTTGTTTATTTTATATTTCTTTGTTTTTTCTGTAGGGCACTTAGCAACAGTAGTAGTAATAATTGTATTAGGTAGTTAGCTAGTTAGTTGTGCGGCCACAATGGACCGAGCCTCTCTCTCTCTGTCTCCATGCAGCATCCACACCATCAAGAACTTCAGAGAGCAGCAAAAAAAGCTCCCTTCTCTGGAAGTGTCAGTAGTGAAATGGCACCTTTTCCAATGCGCACCAGCTATTGACACTCCCGGCTCCTGCAAGATGTGTCCTCAACCAATTAGCCATGACTGACAGGCTTCGACACCATGACATACTCCGCTACCCAGGAGTACACATCATGAATAATTAAGCACTTCACATCAGGGGACTGGTCCACAGATAAAACTCTGTGCGATACCATAGAATCCCAAGGAGTATAAAGCTCAGATATGCAGGTCAGTTGCTCAATGGGACCTTTTATCTATTTATTTAGTTTTTGTTAACCGGGTAGGTGCACTAGCCAGCAAGTGACTATTTTCAGGCACGACCCGGGAGGTACAATTACAATATAAGTAGAACGGTGCAGTTTATACAGTACAAGTACAGGTACATAGATACAAGCATACAATTTTTTATAAGTAAGCAGAGGGTACTGGAGGAAGGACAGATTTTGGATTAGATTTGGGGAAACTGATGGGGGTGATGTGGGCAGGGAAGGGTGAGTGCATAGCTCAAGGTAGTTGGAAGGTGGTGGGGCTGGAACCAAGGTAAGAGAACTCTGCCAACTGTTTTGGCCAAGAATCTTAGGAGAGTGTAGGGTGGGACAGCTAAAAGGATTACGGTTTTTGTGGCAGGAGGCAAGAGTCTATAACCGGGCTCATGGAACCGATTCCCGGTATGAGAGGCTCAGGTGGGGGGGGGCAGCCAGGGGTAGGCTGGCCGGCCATGGGTAGGAAGGAAAGTGTATAGACTACAGGGGCTGGAGACAGGGAAGGGGTAGGGTTTCATAGGGAGTTGTGCTGAGAACGGTAGAAGCAGGTGTGAGTACGGCTGATGCAGGGAAAACATGGAACAGCAATCGGACTCACAGGAACCTTGGGTCAGAATGAAAGGCAGGGTCCCGGCTGGAGGGAGCCCAAGCTAGGCAGGGTTGGCATTCTGGATGAGTGAGGGGTTCCAGAGCTAGACAGGTTTGTTCACGAGCGCGGTAACCCGCGAGGAGGTCGATATAGGGAGGAAGGCTGAAAACCGGCATCAAGGAAGGGATCTGGGAAGCGGAAAGATACAGCATTAGAGGTAGAATGCTGCAGTCGGCGTCCGGGCTTATGGAACCATAAGCCAGTGGGGAAAGTAGGGGGACTCGGTCACCAGGGGGAGAGTTACGGCCGCATACGGCTTTAGCGAGAAAAGGTGCAGTAGCGACCCAGTGCTGCGGAACCGATAGCTGGCAAGAAATACCAGGGGTAGTCGGTGTGCGGGGGGGGGAGGGAAGAAGATGAGGAGAGACCAGTACCAGTTTTCAATAAATACATACGTCAAAATATTAGTGCAAAACAGCAGGATGTTTTCAATACATACGTCAAAAGATTAGTGAAAATTGCAGGATGGGAAAGCAGGAACCACAATCATAAGGTAATTGGCAATTGTTACACACAACAATTGTAACAATAAGGTGACTGAAGACATTTGTAATACATAACACAGTAAGTAAAAACGGCAATTGTCATAACACAAGGTTAAGAAAGGTAGAGTGATAGAGGCATATATAATACATCAGATAGTAGAGCCATATAAGTTTCTTTGTGATCATAAAAGAAAGTGCAAGCAGTCCAAATAACCAGTATGCAAGGCATCAAGTAGGGTGTAGGTAGACGAATGGGCATGTAGATAGGGGGAGGGAGAGGTAACATGAAGAAAAGATTTAGGTAGGATCAAAACAGGCACATTGGTCCATAGAAGTAAGGTGATTCTGTAGTCTTCGCTTGAAAGCAAGGTGTGAGGAAGCTCGTCTTACAGTAGGTCAATAGGTAGTGAGTTCCACGCTTGGGGGGCAGCATGCCCAAATGCACCAGTGCCCTTGGAAGTGTGGCAGAGGGGAACTTTTAGGAAAGACTTATCAGACGATCTCAGCTCACGCGTGGGGATAGCAGGCTGGAGCAGCTCAGATAGTGTAGCAGGTCTAAACACTCTGATTATGGAGTCTGAGAGGCAGCAGAGGTAGTACTGTCTAGTGGAGGAGGGGGAAAGCCAGCCTAGGTCCTTATAAAGTTGGCAGTGATGTTTAAGGTGGGGGGCCTTTGATGCATATCGGCAAACACTGTTGTAGGTGATATCCCACTTTTGAAGTGCAGTTTTGTTTGCCATGGTTAGGATGGGGGCTTAGTAGGATAGAGTTGGCAGGAGGATTCCCCTGGCAATGGCCAGCTTGGAAGTGGGTGTGAGCATGTAATTAGTTCTGTAGGCAGCCCCCAGTTTGCAATTAACTGTTTTGCAGGTTTCTTGGATGTGCTGGTTCAGGTCAAGGGTTTGGTCGAGCAGTATGCCCAGATAGCGGAACGTACTTACAGTCTCGAGAGGGGTTCCGTTTAGGTCAAGTATATTCAGGGGAGATGAGCAGGATCTAAGTTTATGGGTTGTTCCCAGTAGCATGGCTTTTGTTTTGCTAGCATTGAGTATGAGGCGATGAGCGTTTAGCCAGTGTTGAGCCGAATGGAAGGCAGATGTCAGAGTGGCATTGAGATGGTTAATACAGCTTGAACCAGCATAGATAACCAGGCCATCAGCATAGAGTAGCGAGGCACCAGATGTTATACTGCTGGGAAGATTATTTATGAACAGTGAAAAAAAGTAGAGGGCCTAGTATTGAGCCCTGCGGTACTCCAATGTTGATTGTGGCACTGTCAGAGATAGCAGAGTTGAGTTTCACCGCTTGTGTCCTGTTTGTTAGGTAGCTACTGAACCAGTTTGTTACAGGGGATGAGAAGCCAAGGTTTTTAAGGGTAGTTAGCAGAAGGGGGTGATCCACAAGGTCGAAAGCCTTGGTGAGGTCAATGAACACAGCCCCCGTTAGATGACCTTCATCCATATTTATAAGAGGATCAGAGGTAGACTTCGCTAACGCTGTTGTGGTACTGTGATGTTTCCTGAGACCATGTTGTGCTTCACAGAGTGAGTTTGAGGAGTCAAGGAATTCGATGGCCTGGAAGGCTACTATTTTCTCTAGAATTTTACTGAGGACCAAGAGAATGGCAATGGGTCTGTAGTTTGATATTTCATTTTTGTTCCCTTTTTTGAAAATGGGGGGTAATTCTAGTGGCCTTCCATATCTCTGGGACTGTGCCTGTGGAGAGGGACAGTGTGAAAATCCTGGCTAATGGATATGAGATGAGATGGGCAGCAGCTTTCAGTAGTTGGGGTTCCAGTGTATCCGAGCCAGGGCTGGTGTTATCAGATATGGCATTTAGGAGTTTAAGAACTTGATTTCTAGTCACAGCCTTGAAATAAAAAGTTTTTGTTGCTGCTTGTTGAGGGTCACTTATTAATGCATCACTTTTCCCTTTTGTAGAGAGTGGCTGAGGGGCAGCAGGTGCAGCATTTAGGGTGGACGTATAGGGAGTTAGGTCAGAGAACTGTTGATTGAAGGTATTGGCTATGGTAAGGAGTCATTGCAGGATACTGTGAAGAATCATTTCCGAGGGGTGACAGATTGGGTGCCAAGGAAGATTTTGATGTGACTCCAGAATTTGCGTGGATCATTTGAGGAGCTGGTTAAGAGATTCTGGCAGTACTTGCTTTTTGCAAGCCTGATTTGTTTTTTGCAGACACTTCTATGCTGTTTGTAGATAAGATGATCCCTGGGTAGGCCAGTAGTCTTGTATTGTTTCCAGAGCTTGTCCCGCACTTTGAGTTTGCGGAGCAGTTCTTTATCTAGCCATCGCGTTTGCTCACAGAGTTCAGTGTATGTGCAATGGGCATGTCTTTTGTCGAGGAGCACAAAGGTCACAAAGCAGCATTAAGGTCACCGAGCAGTATCAAGTTGCATTTGGAGACTTGGTGGGAACATTTAATACTGCTCTCAGTGTCTACAGCTGTGCAAGAGCACTGTACTGCGGGAAGAAAATTTGCATGGCAGGCATAAAGTTCCGCTGGGTTGGTGGGAAGTATTCCTACTATCCCACACTACCAGTCAGGAGAACGGATCCCTATTCCCACACCTCCATTACTGCTACATGGTTATGCAGGTGAAGTGAGCTAGTGAGTCTACGGGCAAGTAGGCGGTTGGGAAAGGGAGGGGGAATGTGTGCTGGAACAGGAGTGCTGTCCACAGAGGTGACCCTATGCATAGTGACAGATACCACTTAGATGGAAAATTAATGGCTGCCATTTAGTTTCTGTGTGTCAGAGGTATAACAAGATCAGGCAGCTCATGGATTTCATTTTAGCAGATCTGTTTACTAGAAACTGTGCGGGTAACATACATTAATGAATGGTCATGTGACCTGTCTCTGCCAATCACATCACAAATATGATGTGCTCATGTTATAAACGTATTTAACCACTGGCAGCACAGTTAGCAACTGTTTAACAGGTGTGACTAACAGACTAACAGCATTAATGTCTGGAGACCCAGTCTGAAAGAAAAAGTGTGCATACAACCAAAATTTGGTGTGCATCCAAGGAGATTTTTTATTATTAATTACATAGGATTGGGAACAGAGTGTGCCATTTTTGTGCAAATCACAGAGAGATGTGCATACATCCAATGTGCATACAGGTGGAACGTACTATGCCTTTAATCACATTGCAAACATTCACTCTCCCCTCTAGTAACCCCTGTTCCTTCATGCTTTTACTTAGTCTGAAAAAGCATCAGAAGAGAATAATAATGATAAAAAGTAAGAGCCTCTTGATGATTTGACATACAATACCCCAAATGCATCAGAAAAAGGTCAGTTTTCTAACATGGCATTATTGTGGAAGATATGTACCAAATCCACAAGTCAACTGCCTCAATGGAGATTATTAAAATGTCCAATAAAAAACAGTATATCCTGGAAGATGTTTTATCAGTATAACCAGAACCAAAGAATTACAATTTTTTTATTACAAAGTTGCTTGGATTTTTTGATTTTTTTTTTTGTAGTTTATTAAAGCAGCATAATCATTATTTATTTATTTAGCTTCTTAGTTATTTATTTTATCATGACAGACATACTTAGCTAGTAGCAGCTTGTTTCCAGATACATCTGGGGGGAGTGGGGGGAGATTAGACAAAATAATCATGTACAAAAGTAAAATAAATTAACAATTGTGCACAACAGTTAAATGGTGCAGAGTAGTACAATACAGCAGGGAACAGAAGGTAAAGTTAAGAGCAGTGAAAAATGCAATTAATTTGCTGCAGAGTAGTACAATACAACAAGGTGCGTAAGGTAAAGTAAATCTGCAAATGTATAAAAGCAATGAAAAATACTGTAAACTGGGTAGGGAGGGTAAAGGGGGAATATTAGTGCATAACGGGCTAGGTACTAGAGTCATGACTAGAGGTTGGTGGGCAGCAGAACATGACAACGTGACAGTAGCATTTGCAGGTGTGTGTTGTGAGCAAATGGAGGAGAGACTTAAAGGAGCAGTGGGAAGAGACAGAGTGGAAGGTCAGGGGAAGAAAGGATCAGAACTTAGGGAAATGATAGAAGAAGGCAATTTGATCTGCAGTACATCTTACAGGAGGAAGGGAAAGGGCATGAGAAACAGTGATGCGAACTTTGTAAGAGGAGGTAGAGAGGGAATTATTTATTTATTTGTTTAAAAGTTGATAACCAGGATAGGCACACTGAGCTGAGGCTTGTTTCCAGGCGCAACCCGGGGAAGGGGAACAAGGACACAAAATACAAATCACAGTATCAATCCAGCTATATAAAAACATGAATATACAAGAATACCTGCAAATAAACAGTGAATAACAGCTTGTACAGTAATATACAAGAATATGTGAAAATAAACAGTAAATTATAGCTTGTGCAGGAAGTTGGACCTTGCAGCGTACCTAACCATAGACAGTAATTAAGGGGACATAGCAATACAAAGGCTAACATAGCAAGGCTGGGAGCACTGAGGCAGATGAGAGTGGATGGGTATTTGCTGCAGAAATATGTACAGTGAGCTGGAGTTGGCCATAGATTAAGAGGTAGGGCCAGGATGACCAAAGGTATCTAGTGGTCAAGGAGGGTGGAAACAATGTCAAGGAGGGAGTGGGAGGTACTTGAAGTGCTTTGTGATGTATAGTGCAGTAGGTAGGCTATGTACAGTAAAGGGAAGAGAGTTCTAGAAGGCAGAGAGCCAATGGACAAAAACTGTTTTACTAGTGAGTGAGTGGGGTGTGGCCAAGGTGAAAGAACGATAGTCCTGAGAGTGCAGGGAGTAACTTGTACTAAGAGCAGGGACTAATAAGGAGGAGAGGTAGGTGGGAAGGGTGTTAAACCAGAACTTAGCTATAAAGGTTGCACAATGCGCCAAGCGACGATCAGAGAGAGATGGTAAGGAGACGGATTGGTAGAGGCAGCAATGATGAGTGCAGTACCGGAGATTTGAGGTAAATCTGCAGAAGGCATGAAATAATGGATCTAATTTAGCAAGGGAGGTTTGTGGCACTGCGCTATAGACCACAACCGTGTAGTCAAATGAAGGGAGGATAAGCTTAGAAATGAGTTTCTTCCTGATGGGGAGGGAGGGACTTTCCGTATGTCTATAAAGCATTCCTAGTTTGGGCTGCAGTTTGCTGTGGATAGAGTCCAGATGTAGGGAGGAGTCCTGTTTAGGATCCAGCCAACTCTCAGGTATTTGAAAGAATCAACTGCTATAATTTTGGAGCCACTGAGTGTGTAAACGGAGGGAGGAACTGTCATTTTGGCTAGTTTCTGGACTGTGCCAAAAGCCATAGCGACCATTTTCTTTGTGTGGCATTTAAGATACTTGACTGCGAGCCACTTTAGGGTGTTCAGGAAATTGGTCTGGAGGATGGGCTCAACTTGGGAAAGGGAGGGAGGGACCTGAGGTGAAGATTACGGTCGTCGGCATACATTTGCACGTGGGAGCCTGAGCAGACAGAAGATAGATTGTTCACAAACATTGAGAATAGGGTAGGTCCAAGGATTGACCCCTTGGGGATACCAACCAGGATGGTAAGAGAAGCAGATCTGCTTTCTCCTAGCTGGACAAATTGAAACCTGTCTGATAGGTCAGCTTTGAACCAGTCAATGGAGGTTGGGGAGAGTCAAATAACAGAAAGGTCATCAAGGAGTAATTTGTGGGCAACAGAATCAAAAGCCTTAGCAAGGTCTATAGATATGGCTAGTGTCAGATGGCCCTTATCCATGGCCATGTGGATGTGGGTGGTGAGGTGGAGAAGGGAGGAGGATGTGAGTGGAGGCAATGGAAACCCGATTGGAAAGGTGACAGAATATCCTTGGAGGCGAGGAATGAGTTTAGTCTTTTTGAGCTGAGGAATTCCAAGATCCTTGAGAGAGAGGGAAGGAGAAAGATAGGTCTGTAGTTGCCAGGGAAGGATGGGTCACCCCCTTTGTGTAGGGAGATGGCTTTGGTTAATTTCCAGGCCTTTGGTAGAGAGCAAATGGAGAGGGAAAGATTGAAAATGTGAGTAATTGGAGGGACTATGGCTGGGACAGAGATTTTTAAGAGAATGGGATTATCCCATCCTGACTCTGTTTGGAGGAGTTCAGAGATTTGAAGGCATGAAGCACCTCTGATAAGGTGATGAGGGGGAGGTGGTAGGGTTGGGTCATGGAGGGTGGGCACTGTGGTGAGAGGGAGAGGGGGAGTGAGGGGGGATCTGGTATGCGGTCAAACCCGGGAGGGGAAGGGACATCTTGGGGTCTACAGGGGGGCAGGGGAGGTGGTGGCCCTTGGGGTAGGGCACAGGTCATGAAAAAGTGGTTTATGGAAGAGGCAACTGCTCCAGAGTCATGGTCAGTGGGGTCAGAGCCTGGGGAAGGGGCATATTGAGCAGAGCCAAGCAGAGAATGGAGAGTTTTCCAGAAGGCAGCTGGAGTGGGATAACAGTCCTCTAGCTGAGACTTAAAGAAGCTAGCTTTAGTGCAATGCACCACCTTTGTGCATGTATTCCTCAGTGTTCTATATGTTTGGAGGTCAGAGGCAATGGAGGAGACTTTGAACACTTCCCAGGCTTTGTCTCTGGCTCTGAAGAGCTTCACTAGACAAGGGGCGATCCAGGGAAGGTGCCTTCACCAAAAACGTACTTTTATTAGGAGGGCGTGGGAGTTACATATACCTAGGAAGATGGAGTTGAAGGTCACCAATGCGGAATTGATGTCCGGGACAGTGAAGACACTGGACCAATCGGCTAGGTAGAGGTTGGCTAGTAGTGCCTGCTTGAGGGACCTTAGGGGCCTGAACCACATATACTTGAGTGGGGCAGGGATGACAGGCAAGAGTCAAGGTATATGGGAAGGGAGCAGAGCCAGAATTTGGAAATGAAGGAAGCACAGTGGGCAAGATGCCTAGAATCAAGGGATGGGAGAGACAGGGAGGGAGGAGTACAGGGAGAAGTGGTGAGTTTTAGGGGGACAGTCTAGGAAAAAGCAGCATAAAAAGTGAAAGGGGGGCTCAGTCTGGCTAGGGTGGACTTGGAAGCAGCACTGTATATGACACCATAGTCAAAGATTGATGGGATCATCTGTGAGATGATCTCTCAGCATTCAGGAAGTGGGACACTCTCTTTATTCCTGTAAAGTACATCAAGTTCATGTAGAGCTTTTGGTGGATTGTATCCACATGTGCCGAGAAATAAAGGTGATGGCCCAAGCAAGCCCCAAGGCACTTAAAGGATGATATACCCTCAATCACTGCGTCATCAAGGGTGTGGAAAGAGGAGAAAGGGGTGAGCCTAGCAAACCTCTACCTGCTGCTAGTGGTGACCATTTTCTTGGTATTGATGGACAGCTGATGAGCCAGGATCCAGTGCTGTATATTGGCAAAGTCTTCCCCGCACCCCCCCCCCAGGCGTGATGTTTCCTTTATAGCCAAGGTTCTGACATCACTTCCTCAACAGGTCTTGGGGCAGAACTGTCATATTCTTTCTAACCCAGCACGATGCATAAAGGGTAAGAACACACCACACAAAGGAAGAAAATATATATATATATATATATTATATTACATATTGTATATTATAAAGGAGAGGGACATGTCGGGAGTGGTGCAATGCACTGGCTGTGGGGCAGCGGTTTTCCTGGAGACATTCTGGAAACTGCATTGCTGTCCTATTTGCAGGCAACTGTCAGCTCTGAGGGAGGAGGTAGCCCACCTCCAGGCTGAACTGGCAAGGACTAAGGAGGCCTCCCCCACCCAAAGAGCACCACTGCCACAGAGGCTGCCAAGTATAAAGAGCAGGTGGACCACAGTGGGTTCTGGGAGGCTACGGGTGGTGGAACAGAGGCGAAGACCCCTAGTTGTACCTCTACACAAACCATATGCCAGTCTGGCAGAGCAAGGTTCCTGTATGATGGCACCCTCAGTGGAGACCAAGAAGAATGCTAAGGACACCCACAAGGGAGACCCACAGAAGGGTGGCAAGGGACACCACAGGAGAAGGAAACAGCTTCTGATAGGGGACTCAATTGTTAGAGGGGCAGACCTGGGGAAGGGAGAGGAGAGAGAAGTAAGGTGCCTGCCTAGTGCCATGGCCTGAGGGACAAGAAGCAAATCCTCAGGATTGCAGAAGCAGCATCACCACAGGAGAGGGAACTAGATATCATTGTCCACCTTGGGACAAATGACCTAGCTAGGCATGGGATCAGTGCAGTGCAGGATGAAATTGTGGAGTTAGAGAGGGGCCTCAGAGAGGTAGCAAGCACAGTTACTTTCTCAAAGGTGCTGCCAGTCCATGGCAGGGGTGAGGCTAGGGTACTACACACCATGCAGTTTAATGAATGGTTGCAAAACTGGTGCAGAGCACGGGGCTTTGGCTTCATTGGGGACTGGGGGTACACCTGGAGAGTTGAAGGTTTATACTGGTATGATGGTCTGCATCTGTCCATGAAGGGAACCAAGATCCCAAGTGACAGGTTTAAATGCTTCCTTGGCAAGCTTTTAAACTAGCCATGGGGGGAGATGCTAATTAGAGGCAGGAAATTTCAAGCCTCCCCCCACAAAACATGACAGGTAGTAAGGTAAACACTGAGGTACAGTGCTCAACAGAGTGCAGGTCAGGGGTAAATGGAAAAATAGACAAGGGCAAAAAGAACAGGCATGGGGGAAAAAAGGATAAAGCCAACATTAAATGGAGGGCAATGAGTACCAATGCCCGTAGTCTGGAAAACAAGCTTCCTGAGCTAGTAGCCATGATGGAAGATGAACACTTGGATATTGTGGCAGTCACAGAAACATGGTACACAGGGAACCATGACTGGGATGTCAACATACCGGGGTACACAGTCTACAGAAGGGACAGGGAGGGGGAAAGAGGAGGTGGAGTAGCTCTATACATAAGGGAAGGGATCAAGGTACAGAACTAAAAAGTAAAGGGGGAGGACAAGAGGCACTCTGGGTCACCTTGGAGACAGGGAATGGCATCACAATCTGCACAGGGGTTGTATACAGACCCCCATCTCAAGGGGAGGAAAGGGACAAGAAAATGATAGAGGACATGCTCAAAATGGCTGGAGCATGACAGGGAACTGTATCAATTAAAGCAGAAAGAAGTGGGGAAGGCAGTCAGAACAGCAAAAGCCCAAACTGAGGAAAAAATAGCCAAGTCAGTTAAGAAGGGGGATAAAATCTTTTATAGGTACATTAGGGAGCATAGAAAGGTTAAGGGAGGAATAGTGAAGATTAGTAAGGGAGAGGGGAGGTGGGCAGAGGGAGACAGTGAAAAGGCAGAGATACTGAATGAATACTTTTGCTCAGTATTCAAAAAAGATGAGGAGAAGTTACCTAAACCAGACAATAGAAGCACCCTGGGTAGGGGGTTGATACCAGTCCATTTACAGAAGAAAGAGTCCTGAAAGAACACCTAAAACTCAAGGTGGACAAAGCAATGGGGCCTGATGGGATTCATCCCAGAATCCTAAAAGAACTAAGGGAGGACCTAGTGACACCACTGACCACACTTTTTAACAAATCATGGGAGGATGGGGTGGTAACTGAGGACTGGAGGAGGGCAGATGTGATTCTCATTCACAAAAGTGGGAGCAAGGCAGAAGCAGGAAACTACAGACCTGTAAGTTTGACCTCAGTGGTAGGGAAAATGATGGAATCACTTCTGAAAGAAAGAATTGTTGAGTACCTAGAGGCCAGTGGGGCACAGGACACAAAGCAGCATGGATTTACAGTGGGAAGGTCATGTCAGATGAATCTAATAGATTTCTTTGACAGGGTGACCAAAGTAATAGACCAGGAGGGGCTGTGGATATGCCTACCTAGACTTTAGCAAAGGCATTTGACACAGTCCCGCACAAAGATTAACATCAAGTTAGTCAGCTTGGGAGTGGGTCCCAGGGTGGTAGCCTGGGTTGCAAACTGGCTGCACAACAGGACACAGAAGGTAATAGTGAGTGGCACACATTCCGAAGAAAGGGGGGTCACTAGTGGAGTACCCCAGGCTCAGTACTGGGTCCAGTCCTCTTTAACATCTTTATAGGTGACATTGCAGAGGGTCTGGAGGGAAAGGTATGCCTCTTTGCAGATGATACAAAGATCTGTAACAGAGTTGATACACAAGGGGGGGTAGAAAGGATGAGAAGGGACTTGGCAAGGTTGGAGGAATGGTCAGACATATGGCAACTTAGATTCAATGCAAAGAAGTGCAAAGTAATGCACCTGGGAAACAAAAACCCAGGAGAAGAGTACACAATAGCAGGGGAGGTACTAACAACAACAAAAATGGAACGGGACTTGGGGGTAGTCATATTGGATGATCTAAAGGTGGGTAAGCAATGTGAGAAGTCAGTGAGGAAAGCCAGGGGGATACTGGGATGCATAGGAAGGGGCATCACAAGTAGAAAAAGGGAAGTGGTTATCCCTCTGTACAGACAGTTGGTGAGACCCCATCTGGAGTACTGTGTGCAGTTTTGGAGACCTCATCTACGCAAGGACATAGACAGGATGGAAGCAGTCCAGAGGAGGGCAACTAAAATGGTGCAGGGTCTGCATCAGAAATCATATGAAGAGAGACTGAGAGAGCTTAATACCCTTGATGAAAGGAGGGACAGGGGGGACATGATAGAAATGTTCAAGTACCTCAAGGGAATCAACAAAGTCCAGGAGGGTAGCATCTTTCAGAAAAAGAGATGTGTAAGAACAAGGAGACACAATTTAAAGATGGAGGGGGGGACGGCTCAGGGGTAATGTGAGGAAATCTTTTTTCACGGAGAGAGTGGTGGATGCATGGAACTGCCTTCCTGGGGAGGTTGTTGGGGCTAAAACAGTGGGGGAATTCAAACATGCATGGGACAGACACAAGGCAATTGTAGTGGGGGGTGGCAGGAAGTAGGCTGTTGGTTAACTAGAATCTGCAGCTTATCCAATAGGTAGGGAAATGGGCAGACTGGGTGGGCCAAGTGGTCTTTATCTGCCGTCAAAGTCTATGTTTCTATGTTTCTATGTTTCAGTTGAAGCCAAGAAGTGAGATCAGGAGCAGAACAGCCAGAGACAATGAGTGCTGTATCACCTGCTTACATGTGGACAGGCACAGAGGAACAGGCAGCGGGGAGGTTGTTCAGTTACATGGAGAAGCAAACTGGGCAAAGGACAGACCCTTGAGGGATGCCTGAGCAGATAGGGTGTGGGGGAATAGGGTGCTTTTATCCAGACAGCTTGATACCTGACCTTAAAATAGAAGCAAAACCCCAAATAACTGAGAAGGCAGAGAGCCCCACTGCCTTAAGCTTGTATAGGAAAAGGGGGTGAGCAACAGTGTGGAAGGCTTTGACAAGTCAGCAAAGATGGCAAAGGTGACCTGGCCCTGATCGATGCTGGATAAGGTGGAGTCAGTGAGTCGGAAAAGGGAGGTGGAGATGGAGTGAGACTTCTTGAAGCCAGGAAGGAGTGAAGGAGGAGGAATCACAGAAGGGAAGAGCTGGGAAAGTACAAGGTGTCCCTGGAGTTTAGACACGGTGATTGAGTGCAGTTACCAGGAAAGGATGGATAGCCTGGGTGCCATTACCAGGAGAGGAGGGATCACACCCTTTTGGGAGAAGGATGACACTTGCCTGTTTCCAAATGGCAGGGACAGTAGTGAAGAAGTAGGGAAGGTTAAGGAGGAGGGTAATAGGGATGGTGATGGCAGAAGCAGAGTGATGTACAGTAGAAGCCTGGGATCAAGATCATTGGAGCTCACAGCCTTATTAGGATTAAGAGCTAGGGGAGCCCTGAGGGAGGCAGAAGAAGTGGTGGGAGAGGAAGAAGTGTGTTAGTGGGAGGGTAGGGGATGAAAGAGGGGGGGAGTGGAGGGGAGAAAGAGAGGAAGAGAGGAGGGATTGAGAACAGGAAGTGAAAAATTAGTTGAAGGATAAGGCAACAGCAGCAGGGTTGGAGATGGGGGTTGCCCACTTTGAGGACCAGGGCGAGGACTGGGTTGGAAGGGATAAATGGGATAACCTTCCAGAACTTGGAGGGGTGGTTAAGGTTGTTCTGGAGTGTGGATGCAAAATATTAAGATTTCACAATCCTGCTAGCTTTGGTACGGGCATTTCAAAGAGTCTGGTATTTTATCAGGTCTGCAGGGGAGCCAGTAGACTTGGGGGTCCAACAGGCTACGTCTCTCCCATGGAGGCAGGCCAACATTTCTGCAGAGATCCAGAGGAAGTGCAAATCCCTGACCCTGGTTTTCCTAAATGAATTTTGAATGAAAGAGGTAGAGGGTGGAATTGATACTGTTGGTGGAAGAGATGGGAGAACATTCGGTGGCAGACAGGTCAGCATGGAGGAAGGACATGTCCAGCAACCTAAAGGACTGAAGTTAAATTAATTTGGGGGGAGCTTTAGGATGGTGAATTTTGTGACTACAACATATTTATCTTTTTCAGTGGGATAATGCTTCTATCCACCACTTTTACAGCTCAGTGTAAAACACTGAGAGGTGAAATGACCTGCCCAAATTCACACAGTTAATAAGTCCTTCTGGGAGTATTTAAACCCCGACTTCCTTAGTTTGCAGTTCTGCAGCCTTACCACTAAGCTATGCTGCCTGCTTTAAAGTAATTTCTGTGGTCACAGCATTTATGCAACTATACTTTTACTTCTTATATAACTGCGAAGCAGACTGTGACATTGGATGGAGTGAGATTCCAGGCCTGCACCAGGGTACTGAGCTTGGCTGACAGACAACTTAAGAAAAATTGAAGAAGTTATGGATGCCAGCACCAGCTACTTACAGTCCTTTGAAATCATTAGAGAAATCAGCAATAGTGCTTAATTTTATTTAAAAGCACACAATGCTTCCACTTCCATGCATACTGACCCCTCCTACAGCAAGGAGACTGTGCATTGCTGTAGGAGGGGGAAGCATGCATAGAAGTGGAAGCATTGTGCACTTTTAAATAAAATTAAGCACTACTGGCACCTTTAATAAGGACCTGCTTCTGTTTCTTTAATTCATGCACTGTGGCAATCTCTCTAAGGATTTCAAAGGACTGTAAGTAGCCGGTGTGACATTGGATGCCCCAGTTTCAGTCATACGTGTGACTAGCAGCAACACTAAATTTCCAAGACTCTACGTGGGCACACACACTGAGAACTTGTTTACAACAGCAGAAAACCTTTTGTTTTGATCATAAGAATTACTCTTCAAATGGTGTTGTAGAAAATCTGCTACGCCTCTCAAATTAACATTTTAGTCATGTTTAGGCTCTTAGGCAATCTAACACCAGTTATCCTGGATCATCCATCTGGAGGGAACGATTTTTGTTTTCCAAACACAAAATACTTATCTATTCAGATCAGGTGGAAAGCAAATACTGCATTGTTGTTTACTAACTCAGTGTTAGACCACAACAAGAACATACATAATATGACCATTAATAAAGCCTGCAGGCTCTTGTAAGTCGTATTACACACTGTATAGAAAGACATTTAAAAAAAATGTTCTTTTATTTTGCCATAGTACTTTTTGTCCTCAGACCACTATCACCTTCACCTGACCGGTTGCACCCTCCAGCACGACACTCTGACAGCGAATCCCAAAAACAAACCATTACAGCAACTGTCACTGTAATGGTCTGTTGTGGGGTGATGCCTTTCTCCCAGTATTCTGCTCCCTCCCTGGAATAAATCCAATAATGGAGTTGATTATATAGAAATCCAGGGGGTGCAGGGGGCATATCCCCCCACAAAAAAAACTTCATTTTGGGATGGCACAATACCAGTGTCGGTACTGTGACGTTGCTGTGCTGGAGGTCAGCAAATTCACTGTCAACCTCCAGTGGTGCTTCCTCACCTAACTACCAGGCTTTTTTGTTGACTTCCTAGTCCCATCAGCTGCTCCATCTGCTGTCGGACCAGTGGGGATCCACATGGAGCTGGCCCCAGAGCACTAGTGGCGGTCATAAAGGCAGCTGAAGAACAGAGTATTGTTTCCTTATTTTTTCTCCAGATCCCCAAAGCCCACCCACGTCTCACCAACACTGGGCAGTGCTCTTGAAGGCATCACATGCATGTAACATGCACCCCAGCAGAGGAGATAAACACCCTAGCCCACCACAAGGGTCGCTGTAATGTCAGAACTCTACATTGTCCCTCCTTCGGGGCATGCTGCCAAGCAGTACCCTTACCCCAGCTCCCTCAGCCCCCTGACCTAGCTCTCTGGTCCGCTCCCAAACCCAGGTCATTGGCACAGGAACATGACATACTGCCTGCAGTGAGATTGGGCAGCCAAAAGATATATCTTACAATGATCAAATGACACTGTGCATCCCTCTGCTGGATAAAATCAGCCTTTAGAAAATTGCTGCTGTGCATCCTTGGTCTGTAGTTTGTGGGTGTATCTACAAAGTAAAGCCCTTCACTTTTAGCTTCAGTTGGAATTGATGGGAAGAGGAAATTAGATCAGACTGCTAAAATTAAGGGGGGATAATTTTAATAAGCTGAGGAATATGGTTATAATGAAATTGATGAGTATGCCACTGAGCATGAATGTTAATGCCTAGCTCTTTACCTTTGTTATGGATTCCATGATTTTTCCTATTTTTTTATGAAACCGCTCTGATTTGCAGCATTTTTCCATGACAAGCCATGTTTTTTTTAGTATTTGCCATGAAAGCACCATGATTTTAAACATTTTCCATAAAAACCCCATAGTCGTCAGTTTTTGCAAATGACAGACGCATAGTTTTGTGCCTCACCACCATGATGTGCTTGAGCTCCACTGGGTCCCACTGTGGTACTCTGGGGCTTGTACTTCAGCCCTGGTCTCTGAAATTGCAGCATAATGCAATGCTCCTGCCACTGGGCCAGCCCAACACTGATTTTTAAAACATACACATCTTTTGCTAATGTGCTTCTATAAACTAGATCAAAATAAAGGTAGTTCTGAGACGTGGCCTGACTGGCAGCATGAGCAGATGCATAGAAATGAAACTCAGTGTGGGGCAGTACAGTTAGATATGTCAGCTGCCAGGCCAAGAGCTGTTCCACATATCCAGCACAATATTATCACGTAGAACACTTTCTGATGAGCAAAAGGAAAAAGAAAAATACTTCAGGAATAAAAAGTTACAACTGACTACTACATAAAATTTGTATTATTTTCCTGTCTGACTGTTTTGGCTCCACTAGCTCTTTAAATATAAATTTAACTTACTCAGACCCACTCTGCAGCAAGAACAGACATTTGTGCAGCACCAGAGAAAATCTTCCAGGCAAATATAAATCACCCTTCCAAACTCTGGAATATTGTACACCCTCTGCTCTCACCTCCTACAAGACCCCTGACCCCTCTCCTCAAATCTGGAAACTCCCTGCTATCAGACCCTCTAGCAGTAGCCTCTGAGTTTAATTCCTACTTTACTTGCTTTGCCTCTGCCCTTCTCTCATCACTCACTCATCTCCCTCTCCTCTTCCAGTCTTCCCCCACTCAATCAATGCTGCATCTAAACAAACCTCTTTTGACTTCTCCACAGCACCCCCTTCTGTCACACTTAGAGCTCACTTAGCTCTAAACCCCACCAAAGGCAGCTCCCTGATGGGCTTGATTCCCAAGCTCCTCTACCTATCATCTCCTGCTATCTCCCACCCCATTTTCCCTTCTAAATCTCTGCTTCTCTCCCAGCTGCCTGGAAGTATGCCACTGTTCTACTACTACCTAAAGGTGGTGACCCCTCCACCGCAGGTAACTACAGACCAATATCCCCATCCTTACTAAGCTCCAAGAGCATATGGTACTCTCACCACTCTCCTCCTACCTCACTGACTCCAGTTTCTTTACCCCTTTTCAATCTAGCTTCTGGTTGGATCACTCCACTCCAACCTCCCTACTTAGGATCACCGACTCCATCCTCTCTGGGATGGATCATGGCCAAGTCACATCAGCCATCTATGTTGAGTTCCCTAAGGCATTTGACACAGTCTCCCACACTCTTCTTCTAAACACATTCTCATCAGCAGGGCTATCTGACAATGCCTCAGACTGGTTCAGGGCCTACCTTGTACTACCTTGTAGGTAGAACACAATCTGTTTGTATTGCAGACTCCATATCTCCACCTCTCCCTATCACCACTGGAGTTCCTGGGGCTCAGTGTTTGGCCCTCTCCTTTTCTCAATTTTCCTAACTGACCTTCCTTCAGTCTGTTCCTCCACCTCTATCCACATGTATGCAGACGACACTGTCCAGTATACCTCTGGCCATTCTCCCACTGATGTTGCATCCAGTTTCCAGCATGATTTTGAAAAGGTTCAGCTCTGGCTACGCACTCATCAACTATTTCTAAATGCCAAGAAGACAATCTCCATGACCTCTGGCACAAGGCAGTGACTCTCTCGGCTCACCTCCCTTCCATCCTTCCACACCCTAGACGGGACCACTCTGGAGGCCACCTCCTCCTTTAGATACCTTGGGGTTTGGCTTGACCAACACCAACGCCTCAACTTTTCTGGACATGTTGACGCCATCCTTAAAAAGCTGCATCCCAAGTTAGGTGCCCTATACAGGAATTGGAGTTGCATACCACTATCGGCCAGACATATATAGATCCAGAAAATTATACTCCCAATTTTCAACTACAGTGATGTAGTCTATAGTGCTGCTCCCAAGACTTCCTTAACCAGACTGGACTCCCTTTTCCACTCCTTCTGCTGCTTTGCCCTGGACTCCCCTTCCCACACTCACCACTGTGCTCTCTACCAATCTCTCTCTTTCCCCTCACTAGAAGACTGACGCCTTTCCCACTGTGCTAAATTTATACCTAAATTCCGGTTTGGCTAGCTTCCCTCATACCTTTCCTCCTCTATATCTCCCCCCCACCAACACCCTTAGATCCTACAACTCTCGGACTCTAGTGGTTCCATGTAGATCAACCTCTGTTGGTCAGGCTGCTTTCTCTCACCACTTCCCTAAACTGTGGAACTCCCTGCCCCACCCATTCATCACACCTCCTCCCCTTTTGCTATCTCCTCACTTCTACATAACTTCATTTCCCCTACATGCAATTGCCTTTAAATTTTACACCCTTTCCGGTTCAATGTTACAGAAATTGTTTGTCTACATAATTGTCTACTGACTCCTCCCAGCTTTTTTTCCCAGTTGGCAATATGTGTTATGGGATCTCTGCATAAACTGTCAAGTATAAGCTCTTCAAACCTGTATGCTGTTATTGTACATTTTACCTCAGTCATTGTATCACTTGAATGATTTAAATATGTCTGTTGCTCCCCATCCCATTTCCCCATGACACACCTGGAAATGAGCAATTGCTGCTCAGTGTGCCTTTCCTGGTGAAACTTTTCAATAAATAAAAATAAAAATAAATTAATGTGAGTTGAAAGCAGCATGGGGAAACCAAAAAGTCAAACTCAGTCAGAATTGCCAAAGGCAAAGATCTAGCACACGTGGGTGAAAGTGGGTCAGACAGAGTTATCAACCTCTTCGGGAGGAGAACCTTCTCTAGCATCACTAATGGTGGCCATACAGGTTCTGGATCATAAAATGGAACAGTTTAATGCTCAGATCACCATCCTGGAGAAAAAAGCAGATGCAGCACAGGCAGATGCTGCCAAAGCAGGTGAGGTGGTAAAAAAAGTGCAGTGACCTGTACAGTTCTTGTTAAAGAGAACAGCAATTTTTTAAAAATGTTATTCTTTTGGTGACCAGGTAAGGCCCACTAGGCACAAATGCCTGTTTTCAGGGGTGACCAAGGAACGCTGGGGTGGTTAAGTGACTTGTTCAGAGTCACACAGTGTGCAAGCGGAGGTTATGGGAATCAAACCCAGGTCTGCTGGATGTACCAAGCTCATTCACAGCTTATTGCTCTAACCTCTAGGCTACATTGCCAGCCCCAAATTCTCAGTTGCACTGGCTGGGAATTGAACCTGGGCCTCCCGCATTGCAGGTGAGAATTCTACCACTGAACTACCAATGCATATCCTTTAAACTTGTTTGGAGTAGCCTGAAAATCATTCCAGGGGAGCTAATGTATGCATTTTAGGCCTTCCTGAGGTCTCTGAGGGAACAGACCTATGGACAATTTTACTTGGCTGGTTGCTGAGAGCACTCTCCTTAGAAGGACAATTGAATATAAAAAAGGCTTACCACATAAATCCTAGAAGACAGCCGACCAATGAGAATACAGCACCAACAGTCCTAATGGTGCGTAGGAGCCCGGAGGAACAAGACAAATTTTACTTGCAGCAAACAGAAGTAGGGGCATCAAAATAAGGGACATTAATTTCACATTATCCCCAGACCTATGCTACAGTACCAGGAGTAGGAGAAAATGTTTAGATAGGGTACATACTCTGCTTTATTAACTGGGAGTTAACAATTACCATTACCAGCAAGACTCAAGAACCATTATGGAGGGAAAACTTTTCTCTTTTCAAACCCCAATGATGCAGGTAAACTTGCAGAAAAGATTAGAAATGAGTTCTCAGCTACAGTGGAGAACAATGACTCGGAGGCTGTATCGGACACTTAGACTAAAAATTAAGTTATGCTGTTTAAAATGTGATAACTGAAACTGTGCCAAACACTGTACTTGTAATTTCTTGTTTACAGCATAAATACTATCTGTGCACCTAAAAGTGAAAAATAAGCCCGGGAAGTCAGAGCTTGCACTTAGTTGGTGTGGGCATATATTGCCTATTTGGGAATTTATGGGTTTATGTGTGTTTGGCTGACTGCATTGTCAAGATGGCACTCACTGCACCTCCTGGCTCAAGTCTTAAAGTTTCCCCCCATTGTGAACTGCCTTATTTTCCCACCTTTGCTGGCGAGGCTGTCAGTTAAACATAACATTATTAATGGCTTCACCTGAGGTTCTGTTTTATAAGCATAGCACAAGTGTACTGACTAACATAAAGATTGTTTTAAACCAACTGTTTATTCATTACATTATTTCCAAAGCATCAGTGATGGCATGTCATAGCATGTTTCATTTTAAAGCAAACAGGATGTTATACCATTTAGACAACTGAGCATGATTGTATCCAAAGTTTTTCCAGACACAAGTACACCCAGTGGCAGAGTGGATTATGAGGAAGGGGTTAGGGAGCTGCAGAAGGACCTAGAAAGATTAGAGAGGTGTCAAAGGTTTACTGTACCAAATATAGCTTAATACCAAAAAGCGCATGGTGTTGCACATAGGGAACAAGAACTCCAGGAAGGAATACTGGATGGGGGGTTGTTAAGTTGAGCACTAACACTGTGGAAAGGGACCTGGATGTCATCATAAGGGACTCCCTAAAGCAATTTAGCCAGTGTAACAAGGCCTACAGCATGCTGCTGAGGTATATAGGGAAGGAGTTTGACAGTAGGATGAAAGCGGTGATACTGCCTCTCTACAGATCACTGGTGAGGCCATATCCGGAACATTGTGACTAGTACTGGAGCCTCCACCTAAAAAAAGGTAAAGAGAGGCTAGAGACAGTACAGTGTAGGATAACCAAAATGATTTAGGACCAGCGGGGCACATCTTCTGTCTTATTTTGAGGCAAATATGAAAAAATAAAATGATTCTTAAGAGATTTAATACTGCCTGAGTGCCTTTTCTTGTATATAACAGATCTTTTGAGGAACAGCTTCATATGTCCTGACCAAATACTCGCAGGAGACAAGAAGGCAGAGGGGATATATGATAGACACCTTCAACTTCCTGAAAGGAATGAACAAGGTAGATTGTGGGGAAATATTAAGCAAGACTGGTTAATCAAGGACACAGGAGCATGAGTGGAGGCTAATGGGAAAAGATTCAGGAGGAATGTGAGACAGTTGTATTTTACAGAGAGTAGCTGAGCCATGGAATACCCTACCTGGAGAGATGGAGAGTGAGATAGGGCAGTGGATGACCTATCAGAGAGAAGGGTCAGGTTAGAGCCTGTGGGGATTGACAAGTAGTCATACCACCTACCTGGATATCACTCCAGGTTACAGATCATTGTATCTGTGTATTTTCTTTTTTCCCACTCCCCGATTAGGTGTCCAGGAAAATGGGCTCCCAGTAATAGCACCTTCTTGTACTGCTGACAAGATGCAGGATGTATGTACCATGAGCAGAACCAAGACAGAGCTTGGTAAAGGGGTCTAGGCCCCAACCACCAGTAAAAATGGGATTTGTTTTAAAGCGACACTGCTACAGCAAGGCCGTCTTTCATGATGCCAGAATGTGAACATCCTGTAATTAAAAGATAAATACTTTAATAGCGTTATTCTGTCTTTTCTCTGCTTCCTCTCTTTCCCAGAGGCTTCACTCTATCCTATTCTGACTACTTCCTCTTCTTCTGTTTCTCCTTCCTGTTTTACTTCCCCCCCACCAGCACAGTATTAGGTCCAGTCTCTCAGATCTCTAAAGTTGGTCTGGCAGGAGGGCTGCAAAGCTCATTGACCTTGCTAGTGGAAGGTCAAATATAAATAAAAGGTCTATCTGCTGGAAGACATCTAAAAATGGTGCTCTAGAATACAAAGGGTTGTTTTCTTACTATTTGTATCTCTGCTTGACTTTTTTTAGCAGGAGGTATACTGGAGAAACAGTTCAGCTCTGCTCCTCTGAACTTACTTACTATTTACATTTTCATTTATTTATTTATTCATTCAAGAGAATAGTCTCTGAACAAATTGTCACATACCTCAAAAAATAAAGTGCCCAGTGTGTACAGCAACATGGCTTCCAGAAGCTACACAGCATCAACACAGTGCTGTTGGAATATACCAGCCTTGTTCATGAGGCCAAAGCACAATACAGGCTGCACTCACGGCACAAAAAGTAAATAGAAGTAAATCCAAATACCGAAAATACTCACCAAAGCAGATTTTATTTCCTTGTGAGCCTAGGTGAGGACAAACCCTCGGTGCTTCACGTCTCAAGCGTATATATATTGCAAAAAACTTTGTTTAATGCACCATTAGGGTTGAACAGTTAAAAGTAGGGAAATGTAAACTTAGGGTTCCCAAGCATAAGGCCCCACTCCCACTACACATGCAGGAACAAGCATGAGGGGAACTTAGGCTTCCCAACCCCAAGACACCACCCACACACTCGGCTTTCAATCATAAGGCCTCACCCCTACCCTTCATGCAGAAACAGGTGTGACAGGTGTACCTTGGTGTTTCAAACCCTAATGCTCACCCCATTCTCTTATTCTGTACCAATGCTACCTTACTTCATCTTGGAATGGGGTGAGCATTAGGGTTTGAAATGCCAAGATACACCCATCACACCTGTTTCTGCATGCAGGGTAGGGGTGAGGTCTTACGATTGAAAGCTGAGGGTGTGGGTGGGGTGTTGGGGTTGGGAAGCCTAGGTTCCCCTCATGCTTGTTCCTGCATGTGCAGTGGGAGTGGGGTCTTATGCTTGGGAACCCTAAGTTTGCATTTCCCTACTTTTAACCGTTCGACCTTAATGGTGCATTAAACCAATTTTTTTGCAATTAATTACTTTATTTTTTTCAGATAAACTCAGTCACTGATAGGAGTTTTTTCACCAAATTTTCAACATGGCCTTTTTGGGACCCAGCCTCATGAACACTGCCACTGCCATTTCATTCATTGGTCCCAAAACGTGATTTCTCACAGTGACTGCACCATTGCCATTCTGTGCCACCAATATGACACCACCTTTTGGGCAGGATATGAAAAATGACAGCTGCACTATTCATGAGGTGGTGTGAAGAAATGTCAGTGCTGAAAATATGGAGTCAAAATATTGTAAGTCACTAACATTATGCACCTGTGTAGAAACTGCACAAAGCACATTCATAGCACAGTCATTTTTCAAAATTCTTTCACCAGATTTTCAACATGGGGTTCTTGGGACCCCTACCTGAAACACTGGAACTGTCATTTTGTTGATCAGTCCCAAAAGGTGATTCCATGCAGCGACTACAAAATCACCTTTTCAGTCTGAGTAATGAAATGACAGTGCCAGTGTTCATGAGGTGGGGTCTCAAAAATCCCATGTTGAAAATTTGGTGCAAAAATACGTAAAATGGCTTACTGTAGATATCAACATCAATTCAAAATACCATTGACTGCCATTATACGGAGCTTACATTAATTCTTCAGTTCACGGTTTAGCTTTGAAGAGAGCAGACGCGGCTCGGTCCACAGAAGATTACAGCGCTGACCTTGGGGGTAAGTATAGGATGAGGTGGGGTGTGGGAGGTGGGTGCTCAGTGGGAGGGTGGGGATGGGAGGAGGAGACTACTGGATGATGATGGACTGTTTTCTTTTTTCAGGTATAAAAAAATAAAAAGACGTCAGGAGACAGTTTTCTTCTTTACAAGGCATTATTAAATAAGTTTTGGGGACACTAGGAGTTGGCTTCCCACTGGCACTGGCGGGGAGGCACCTTTCAGTGAGGGAGACATATTGGGACACTGGAAGTGAGCTCCCCAATGCCCCTACACTGGCACTGGTAGAGGGGCCATGGCTTTTGGGTGGTAGACATATTGGATCACTGGGGGCAGGCTCCCCAGTGTCCCTAAACTGACACTGGCACTGGCAGGGGGGTAATGCTTTCAGGAGGAGACATATTAAGACACATGGAGTGGGCTCCCTAGTGTCCTTACACTGGCTGGAGGGTGGAGTGCACAGTTTTCCAGTACCAACAGGGGGAGAGGGCACCCACTTGTCAGCAAATATAGAAAACATATGCTTGGGGATACTGAGAGTGGGTTCCCCAGTGTCCCACAGTGCTTGATGGAGCTTGAAATGCTGACACAGGGATTGGGCACCCTGTTGTCGGCAAATACAATTAATATTAGAATGGGCAGGAGGGCATGTGACACTGGGGGTGGGCATCCTGGTGTCAGAAACAGCATTTAAAAAAGTTAATGCTTTTGGTGCACTGGGGGTGGGCTCCCCAGTGTGCCACAGTAGTGGAGGGTCAATAATTATACCCCTTGTAAAAAGTATACTTAATTTGTGTGTCTCGCTAAGTAGAGAAACAACATGGCTGGCAGCATATTATATCTGACCTAGAATCCCACATCACAGCTGCTCCTGCAACATGGGATCCTTTGTCGTGCTAAACATCTATTTTTTTCCCCATAGGAAATAGTGGGAAATGCAAAATTGAATAACTTTGGAATGCATTAATATTTTTAACCAAACCTTCAAAGGGCATATCTGTCAGGCCAAGGCTTTCAATTCCAAAAATTTCAGCCAAGAAGCTAAAGCCATTTCTGAGATACAGATGGACACAAAAAAAAAACAAGAGCAAAAACCTCAAAAACCTGTTTTTGTCAACACTGTGTATCTTGGAAACCACACAAGAGATTCAAACCAAATTTATGAAAATCAAGAGACCTGTACTCTAGGTTGATGCATGCCAAATTTTCTGCAAATCTGTAAGAAGGTTGCAAAGTTATTAAGGTGCAAATTATGCAAAACTGGATGACAGTGTGTGAAAATCACTTCCACTTTTACATCTTTTTTCCCCATAGGAAATAATGGGAAATTCAAGATTTAATAACTTTGAAATGGATTAATATTTTTTTCTCCAAACCTTCACAGGGCACACCTCTGAGGACAAGGCTTTCTACTCTGAACATTTCAGTACAGAAGCTAAAGCCATTTCTGAGATACAGATGGACAAAAAAAGTGCCAAAACCCCCAAACCTTTATTTTTAATACTCTGTATCTCGAAAACAGCTAAAGTTATTACGACAAAATGTATTACTTACAAACACCTACCCAGGGTAATTATGCATGCCAATTTTCATAGAAATCACTTTATCCATTACAAAGTTATTAAGATGCAAAACGTGCTTTTTAACATTAAACACATCAAACAGCAAAAACCTCAAAAACCTGTTTTTTTTTTAGCACCATATATCTCGGAAACCACACAAAGGATTCAAACCAAATTTGTCACAACAAGAGGCCTGTGCCCTAGGTTGAAGCTTTCCAAATTTCCTGCAAATCTGTTAGAAAGTTTCAAAGTTATTCAGGTGCAAAGTATGCAAAACTGGATAACAGTGTGTGAAAATCACTTTCACGTTTACATCTATTTTCTCCCATAGGAAATAATGGGAAATTCAAGATTCAGTAACTTTAGAATGGATTAATATTTTTCACCAAACTGTCAAAAGGGACAGCTCTGAGGCCAAGGCTTTCTACCCTGAAAAGTTCAGCCCAGAAGCTAAAGCTGTTTCCGAGATACAGGTGGGAAAAAAAAGTGCCAAAATCCCCAAACCTTCTATATTTTTAACACTCTGTATCTCAGAAATGGCTAAAGCTATTGAGACAAAATTTCCCACATACAAACACCTACACAGGGCAATTATGCATGCCAATTTTCATAGAAATCACTTCAACTACTACAAAGTTATTAAGGTCCAAAAATTGCCCTTTAACATTAAACACTTATCAACCCTAATATACAAGCACTACTGTGCCTGTATAATATCAGCCTTATTAAGACCTTCAACCTGGTCAACCATAAGCTCATACTTAAACTCCTTGGTCTAGGTTTGCCACAGAACCCAGCTGACTGGTTCCACAGCTATTTCGTCAACCGCTCTGAGCATGTGAAGATCGATAAATCTTTGTCTGACACTAGGGGAATAGCTATTGGTGTCCCCCAGGGCTCCATCTTGGGCCCACTCCTATTTGGCCTCTTCATAAATCACCTGCCTGATACCTGGCAGACAGTCAAAATACTCCTCTATGCCCTGACCCTGGCAGCCTCACCACTACTCTCCAAAGAAACTTCAGGTCACTAGAAAGCCGGTTTTCTCCAATAACAAGCTAGTCCACAAGTACAAAAAGACAAAGACCATGCTCATCTCTAGTCTCCCACAGAAGAAGAAACCACCCTTTGACATTCAAAATGGCCAGGGACAAGAACTTGAAGAGGTGGAGACCTTCAAATACCTTGGAGAAACTCAGGATGACACCTTATTTTTTGGCCCCATACTGACAATCTAGTGGCCATAGTTAACAGAAGACTGGGTGCTCTGTACCATAACTGGAACAATCTCACTGAGGATGCTAGATGGTTTTTGTAGCCAGCTCCATTCTGTCATTTATAGATTATGGCTTCCCTGTCTACATAGTTGCCTGTGATACAGTGCTAAACAGAGTTAAACTGATCTGTAATAAGGCATGCTGCTTTGTACTTGGTGTAGAGAACTGCACTCATAGTTGTACCCTTTACACACTCACTAACTAGCCACCTTTATCCTGCAGAATAAAGCTCCAGACCTGTTTGCTAGCCAAAAAGATGCTCCTGGAACTAACACCCCCTGCTTTAGCAAATTATTTCTGCACCATCTCCAACCAATACAACACCAGAAATATGGCCAGGAATGCCCTTAAGCCTCCTTTCTGGTGTACTTAGCTGAGCAAGCAGTCATTTGCTGTCAGGACCACTAACTGTTTAAATGAACTGCCTGATACTCTACTGAACCTCCTCAAGATTAATCAGTTAAGAGATCTTTGCAGTCTGCCCTTGCAGTCCATTGCAATTTTAACTCTTAAGCTATTTTATTTGTCTTCTCTCTGTGTATATCCTGTGATATTTTTATACAATTATCTGTTTGGATTTTTTTCAAAAGTGTATGTACTTGATTTGTCTTAAGTGCTTCGAGCCTGACTCAACTGCATTTCCTCTGGAACTGCTTATTGTACTTAAAATGTTTTGGTGACTATATATTTGACATGGAACCTTTGCAAATGAGCACCTGTGCTCAACGGTATTCTCTGACATTTTCAATAAATACATACATACATACATACATACACACATACATACATACATACATATGGGGCTTGCTGAGAGAGCTCAGAAACTCCAAACACAATAATCCTTTCAACAGATTTCATATATTTTCTCCCACTCCACATTCATGACAACACTGTTGGGTGAACAGGAGAGAAAGCATGCAAGGATCCCAGCACCCCTAACTAGCAGCCAGCTATGCAGGGGTATAGCTCCAGCAAAGAAAATACTGAGCCCCAAGACAGCAAATCCTGCCAGCCTTCACTCCAAAAAGGAGCAGGATTAAAACAAATATTTAGCATAAACAAAGGAGTTTATTTAAATAAAATACAGATGTCTCCTACCTGGAATGCCAAGCACTGCAGCCAGCAGGGAGAGGGTGAAACACAGAGCCATGTGCTCCACACTTCCTGGGCCAGCACTGCAGGCTGAGCCCAGGAACTCTGTACAATTCAAACCTGATGATTTCCTTGGGCTTGCAGGAAATCCTGAGCCCTGAGGCAGAAGAAGTGCCAAGTGGCTGGGCCAAGTGGAAGGACTATTCCAGCTTCAGAAGGTCTGGTGCTGTCTGTCCAATGTCTGAGGTACCATTTCCACATGGAACTCAGGGCTACTAGCAGTACACAAGGCTGTCAAGCCAGCCACATATAAATAAAAGTAATTCTATAAATCATAGTTTAAACAAGCAGATACTAGATGATGCAGAGAAAATTGTAGTTGTAATGTATGTTAAATTGATATGTTTACATGCCTTTTTTTGTGATATAATGTCCTTCTGTGAGTATCCATTGTATTTGTGTGACATAAAATTTAAACCTTATCTTAATGAGAGCCCTGCTTCTTAGAAGCTACAGTAGCTGGTTGTATAATTGGATCTTTTATACCTGTGTGTTGGAAGTGAGGCAGATCGTGCATCCTAGGTGGGAAGTTATATAAGCCCTGTAGAATTGAAGCTAGTCAGTCTGTCTTTGGTCTGGGTAAAGGAAAGACCTTGCTTCTAAAAAGGAATTGGAAGCTCTAGGAGAAATATGTTTCCAGCCGAGACCTGGTTAACAGCATCAGGGGAGGGGGGTCCTGCTGATTTACCCTAGTTAGTCTGGTTAACCTGATCTGCCCATATAAACAACTGTCTGAATTGTCTATAAAGTTGTCTTAAAAACTTGCCTTTCTAAGAAAAGTTAACACTGTTGAATAAAAACATGTTACTTACATGTTAAGCCTGACTCCTGATGGCTGGTATGCTTTTGCAAACCCACTATCCTCCCATAGAAGATGCAAGAAGCATTAATGGTTTCACACATGGCTGGAGCCAAGTAAAAGGCTTAATAGTTACACTGGAGAAAATAGTAAGGCAGTGGGTAAGAAGGGGGAGGTGAAGGCATTAACCCTTACTAAACATTAGGTCCTGGAGTAGGATAGGATAAAACAGAGCAGACTGTATGGACCAATAGTCTTTTACTGCAGACATTTTCTTTGTTTATATATCTACAGCCCTACTAATGATGAATGGGAAACCCTAAAGTGGCATGCAGTTTACTATATGCAATGCGTATGGGCCGCAGGGGCAAGATAGGTAAGCAAAGACCTCTATGGTTGCCTAAGGAACTCCAAAGGAAGTTAAATGAGAAAAATACGGCATATGACAAGTGGAAAGATTCCAGGAGCACAGCAAGGGAGTAGAATATGCAGCATTACCATTACCAAATTAATGCAAGGCTATGATTGTGCAGGCCAGACAGGTCTGGAAAATAAGATTGCATAGGGGATCCAGGGGAATAATAAACCCTTTTTTATCTTGGCTAGTGCGCATGGGCAAGCAACATATTGGGGTAGTAGCACTTTCAGAGGTGTGTCAGTGTTGTGGCGAATGCAGGGCATGCTTTAGTAGGGGTGTCCCTCATATCCCAATTAGCCAGCATGCTAGCGGTGACACAAGTATTATGTAAAGTGCCACCAACTTGAAAGGAAATGTGCCTCTGCAATCGAAAACAAGCTCATCATGCAGTGGCACAGATGACACGCCTCCCATCCATGCCTTTCCTGGTGAAACAGTTCAATAAACATGGTGGCGACTCTTCACCGCCACTCAGTCCCAAAGAAGGCCAACATCGGGGGTGCAATCCCTGTGTCAGCATGTCCGCCACCCCACCCCCACATTGTGTGGCACACTGGGAGCCCACCCCAGTGTGCTTCTGCTCACAGAAAGCTGACCACATTGGCATGTTCCTCCCCCTCACCCCACTGCCATTGTGTGGCACACAGAGCCCACCCCAGTGTGGCCAGCATCACCCATGACAGTCATGGGGCACACTGGGAGCCCGTAACCAACATTTGTTTTATTTCACCTGTAAAGAAAGAAAACTGTCCTGTGGTACAGTGTCCATTTTTTTTTTGTACCTGAAAAAAAGAAAATGGTCCATTGTCCGTGGCACCCCCTTCCCGAACCCACACCCAGCCTCTGTGCACCCCACCTCCCCACACCCCCCTCACCCCATACTTCGCTCTTGAGATCCTGCGTTGCGATCTTCGATGGAGCAGGAACACGTCTGGACTCTTCAAAGCTGAATTGTAAAACGATGATGAACCTGAACAGCACGACAACCCAAGACCCTGCTACCATTGCTAATATGTTCAATATGGCATTCACTGATCTAAGCAGTGTGCTCCCCCCGACTACCTTAATCCTATCAATGGGGCACAAGAAAATCCTTCAGGTTCCCGACCCATTAACCCAACTCCCCAGTTCTACCTTAAGACTGTTTCTAGATCCGAGGCCAAAAAATACTTGCAGCAAGTACTAGGCTAAACCAGACATAGCAGTGATAGCCTTGACCTGAAGCTAATCTCCTTCACCCTAGAAGTTATCCTGGGCCCTCTTGCTAGAATATTAAGTCTCTCCCTCACAAGCGGGCAATTCCCAAAACTCTGGAAAGCAGCTGTCGTCACCCCAGCCCATAAAAGTGGTGACAGAATGATACACGCTCATTACCGGCCTATCTCCATACTACCACCCATCTCTAAAGCCCTAGAGTGCATCATGTATCATCAGCTAGTCAACCATCTGGACAAATATCAATTGCAATGCAAAGAGAAGCATGGCTTTTGGAAACTTCATAGCACTACTACGGTGCTGGTAGAGTTCATGGGGCACATACATGACTCCCTTGAGTGGGGCACTTAGTAGGGGCTACTTTCATTGACTTCACTAAGACCTTTGATACGGTCAACCACAAACTCCTTCTTATTAGTCTAGGGGACTCAACCGTGTCCTTGACCTTGCTACATTGGTTTCGTAGTTACCTTTCCGGTTGGGAGCAACAGGTAAAAATCGTCAGCACACACTCCAACAGCGTATGGGTCAACACAGGAGTCCCCCAAGGATCCATTCTGGGCCCTCTGTTGTTCAGTCTTTTGTTGAACAAACTCCCACAAGTCTGTCAAGATGGCATCCTCCTCTATGCCAATGACGCTGTTCTATTTATTAGTCATGTGGACCTCAAAGCTCTGGAACATCGTATGCAACATAATTTCAAGCTCGTCAAAGACTGGTTTATCAATGCATGGTTGCTACTAAACTACAAGAAAACTAAAACCATGCTGTTTGCATCCCCTCATAGCAGATACAAATCATCCACACTAGTCATTCATAATAAACAAAATGAAATACTTGAAATGGTCCACACATTCAAATATCTAGGGATTACATTGGAAAGCTTCCTGACATACTCACAACATATCGACCAGGTTGCCAAATCAGCCAATAGGTAACTGGGTCTATTATATAGACACAGGCACTGCCTTAAAGAGCATGCCCTAAAACTTGCCATTAGCAGCTCTGTCCTCTCAGTAATAGGCTATGGTCTCGTAGTATATGGTGCTGCCTCAGACACGTCCCTAAAAAGGATTTCATTAAACACTCAATAAAGCCTGTAGGCTAGTCCTGAGGGCTCCACTCCTTACCCACACCTGCCATGTTTTTTCACTCACAGATTAGCTAGACTTGGAACACAGAACTCAGTACCAGATCTGTCTCTTGGCCAAAAAGGCTGCCCTTGGCCTGACCCCTCCTGGGGCGCAAACCTTGGTTAGTCCAGCTGCTCTTTCTAGGCTGACTAGAGGGACCCAAAACAACCACTATAAGATACTTTTCCACAGAACTTCCCTAGGGCAGTGATCTTTTAGATTCCGAGCCCCCAGCTGGCTCAACTCCATTCCATTAGACCTACAAACAGAAACTAAACTAGGACCCTTCAAAGCAAAACTCTGTTTATACCTCACAAGCCAAATGAAGTGTAGCTGCTCCAAATAATCCATCACAAGATGTTTGCACTCTGGTCCAACACTTACTGCACTTATTGCCTAAGATTAGGCAATGACTGCCTCTGCACTTGTTACCCTCCTGGCTTTCCTCCCCCCTTCCCCGTGACATCCTACAGGCCCATCCCCCTTCCTGTAATCCCCCCCTGGCATCCTACCTTTTCCACTCCCCCCTCACCCCCTCTTCCTACTTTCACTGCCTAGTACCCCTATTCCACCCCCGTCGACAAAGGCAATCAGTTCTCCTGGTTCCCTGCTTTGATTTCCACCTCAACCCCTACCTTTTTCTGGCCCCGCTCTACAAACCTCAAGTCCTCTTCCTTTTACTATAGATGCTGAAACTGAAATATGAGATAATTACTTTTCTCTTGCCTTATAATCATGAATGTGTATTTTGACCTTTTGTAATCATTCTGTTTCCCTAACCTGCTGTGATCATTACTGTTCACTAAATTATGTTCCTTCAAGACGTGGAACCTTTGTAAATGAGCTCCTGCTCAAAGGTTATAATCCGAGAATCAAATAAATAAATAAATAAAAATAAATTGAAAATGCCAGTAAGCTATATAAATGGCATTAATGGGGGATTTCAACTTAGGTGGATATCTCAGTCATTTTTTTGAATTTTGGCTCAAAATTTTCAACATGGGGTTCTTGGGACCTCACCTCATGAACACATGCACTGTCATCTCATTATTCATTCCCAAAAGGTGATTTTGCAGTTACTGCACAGAATCACCTTTCAGGATTGAGTAACGAAACAACAGTGCCACTGTTTATAATTGGGGTCCCAAAACTATGTTGCAAATCTGGTGAAAAAATTCAAAATGATCATACGCAGCATGTGTTGTGCAGTTTCCACACGCCTTAACTTTTACAATTTTTAATATTTTCACTCAAGATTTTCAACATTGCAATTTTTCACACCTCCTTATAAACAATACAGCTGTCATTTTTTTCACATCCTGCCCAAAATGTGTTTTCACACATCTGGCGCACAATGGCGCAGTCACTGTGGGAAATCAACTTTTGGGACAGATTAACAAAATTAAAATGCCGCTGTTCATGAGCAGATGTCCTGAAATGCCTATGTTGAAAATTTGGTTAAAAAAAATTCCAAAAATAATTGTGTTACGGGCGAGCATTGTGCAGTTTCTACGCATGCTTGTGACTTCACCAATTTTTCATATTTTCACTCCAGATTTTCAGCATTGCCATTTTTTTACACCTTCTCATGAACAGTACAGCTGTCACTTTTCACATCCTGTCCAAAATGTGTTTTCACACCCGTGGTGCCAAATGGCGCAGTCGCTGTGCAAAATCACCTTTTGGCTAACAAACTGATAGTGCCACTGTTCATTAGGTAGGGTCACAAAAAGCCCATGTTGAAAATTTGGAGTGAAAATACCAAAACATGCCTGGGGCATTAGGGTTTCCAACCATAATGCCCCACCCTGTAGAGACAGATAGGTGTCAGGGGTGTAACTTGGGATTGTCGGCTATAAGGCTCAGGCCATTCCACCCCCACCCCCACCCTGCAGCCAGTGACAGGCATCGAGGTGTGCATTGGACTCTTTGGCCCCAAAGTTCACCCCATTCTTCTATACTGCACCCATCTCAGTGTATTTCCTTATGGAATGGGGTGAGTGTAAGGCCTGAAGACCCCAAGGCACATTGTGACACTTGTCAGTGTCTGCAGGGTAGGGTGAGGAGGAATGGTGTCACGTTATGGCCAGTGACCCAAAGGCATACCCTAATGCCTGTCAGTCTCTGCAGGGTGGGGGTGGGGTTGGCAATAGTTCAATACTTCACTGTCATTCATAGTATGCATCTCTCTAACTCCTGCACTACCAATGCCAATGCCAGCAAGACAACATTTGGCATTGACAAATGCTTGTTTCAATCCATCAGAACAACATGAGATTTAGGAATATGGTGGTGCCCTTGATTAGTGGGAGGCATTGTCTGATGCAAGGGGAACTGCAGAAACACTGACTAACTGCTGTGTTTTATATTGTACTGGGATGTTAAGGGGCATGGCCAGCTGAGGGAAGAACTTATAGGGGAGGTCCAGCTTGAACAGTAGGCAGTGCTGCTGCTGATCATGCCAGAATTATAAGTATCTAGATGGTGTAAATCTAGGAAAATCCCAGGGTCCTGAAGGTATTTTCCCAGAAGTAATACTGGTTAAAAGGGGTTCTGACGTATCTTCTCATTAATATCTTGCAAGAATCTTTACAGACAGTGACAGTACCTGATGACTGGAAAACAGCCAGTGTCACACATCTATTCAAAAAGAGGAAGAGGTTGAAGCCAGGTAATGTAAGACCTGTGAGCATTACTACAATGATTAGTAAAGTGCTTGCATTAGTTAGAAAAAATGTGCCTGTTGCTAGCCTTGCTTGTAGAGCAGAAAACAGCTAACTAAAAGAAGCTACATTTTCTTATTAATTTAAAACTTATATCTCAGCAGGAGTCAGTGTCTGTTAAGATTAAGTAGACAGATAACTTTATTAGAAGTAGAAGGGGTCTTATTTAGGGTTAAAAAAAGGAAAGAAAAGAAAGAAAGTCAGCGTGTGTTCTGTGCCGGGAAGGGTGCTGTATCAGCTGACTTTGCCAAACCAGTAGGAGGAAAGAGAGCTTAATTGGGGGTGTGGTTTAGACACTATAATAGCAGGAGAGTCAAATTACAACTTCCTGTTGCTAGCCTTTTTTCTTACTAATTGCTCTCCATCCCACCCACGCACCCAAAGCCAGTTCTACTTTTATAGCCACTGGATTTGACTGTCAAGAGGAACTTCCTGTTTGGCAGTAGGAAGGGAAGGATCATAGAGAAACATTGGTTTTGTCAACGCTAAAGGAAAAAAGTAGCTCACTCTCTCCCCCTAGCTGCTGGTGGTCTGATATTGAGCAAGGAAGAAGGAGGCTACTGAAGAAGATAGGAAGTTGCTGTCCCAGAACAGGAAGGGTGAGAGTTGTAAGGAGAAGAGAGAGTAAGCATCCAGAGAAATAGTAGAGTGGACACAAAATAAGACATGATAGGAGTGGTGCAGTGCAATGGCTGTGGGGCGGCAGTGTTCCGGGAGACATTCTGGAGGCTGCGATGCTGCCCAATTTGCAGGCACCTCTCTGGTCTGAGAGAGGAGGTTGCCTGTCTCCAGGCTGACCTGGCTAGGATTCGTGAAACCTCCTCCCCCACCCAGGGACCACCAGGGCCAATGCCACTACCTCAGAGGTTGTGAAGAAAGAGGAGAGGATGGACCAGGGTGGGCTCAGAGAGGGAGAGGGTGGTGGAACAGAGTTGCATCCCTCCAGCTGTACCTCTCCACAATTCATTCGCTCTTCTGGTGGATAGTGGTTCCTCTATGGAGGCACCTGCAGTGGAGACCAAGAAGGATGCTGGGAACCTTCACAAAGGAGACCCACAGGAGGGTGGCATGGGACCCCACAGGGGAAGGAAACAACTCCTGGTGTGGGACTCAATCATTGGGGGTAGAAATGGAGGAGGAAGGGGAGAGGGAGGTAAGGTGCCTTCCTGGCGCCACGGCTTGAGGGACAGGAAGCGAATCCTCAGGATCGTGGGAGGAGCTGCACGAGGGGGAACTGGATGTCATTGTCCACCTAGGGACAAATGACCTGGCTAGGAATGGGATCAGAGCAGTGCAAGAGGAGTTTGTAGAGTTGGGAAGGGGCCTTAGACAAGTAGTGCATACGGTAACCTTCTCGGAGGTGCTGCCTGTCTATGGCAAGGGAGATGCTAGGGCACTCCTCACCAGGGAATTCAATCAGTGGTTGAAAAACAGTGTGTGGAGCTCAGGGTTTTGGCTTCATTAGGGACTGGGGAGCCACCTGGAGGGATGCGGACCTATACTGGTGTGATGGTCTGCATCTGTCCAGGGGGGAACCAGGATCCTAGGTGAGAGGTTTAAATGCTTCATTGGCAAGCATTTAAACTAGCCAAGGGGGGAGGCACTGAAAAGGAGCAGGGAAATCCCAGCCTCCCCCCACAAAACATGGTGATTAGTGAGGTAAACACAAAGGTACAGAAGTTATTAGGGAGCAGAACAGATTTAAATGTAAAAAAAGGCAAAGGCAGTAAGGACAGAAATGGGGCTAAAAGGGGTAAGGCTATCAAAAAGTGGAGGGTGATGTGTACCAATGCCCGTAGTCTGTGTAACAAGCTCCTGAACTAGTGGCCTTGATGGAAGAGGGTTGCCTGGATATTGTGGAGTCACAGAAACATGGTACACAGAGAACCATGACTGGGATGTCAACATACCAGGATACACAATCTACAGGAGGGACAGGAGGGTAAAGAGGAGGAGGTAGCTCTCTATGTAAAGGAAGGGATCAAAGCAACAGAACTAAAGAGTAAACAGGGAGCAGATGAGGACTTTGGGTCACCCTGGAGACAGGAAATGGCACCACAATCCGCATGGGGTTGTATACAGACCTCCATCTCAGGGGGAGGGAATGGACAAGGAAATGATAGAAGGCTTTCTTAGAATGGCAGAAAAAGGGGAGATATTGTTGATGGGGGACCTGAATATGCCAGATGTTAACTGGAGCACCTTTGCTGCAGGCACATCCAAGAGCAGGGTCATTCTTGATGCCCTACAGGGGGCATGCCTCAGACAGCTAGTATTGGAACCCACTCAGGAGGGAGCAATCTTAGACCTGGTACTCTCAAATGGGGATGGAGAAAGAATATCAGATTTAGAAGTGGGTAGCCATCTGGGAACAAGCGACCACCAAACAGTGTGGTTCACGATAAACACAGCCATACAATCAAGCCATGCAAAAGCAAGAGTACTGGATTTTAGGAGGGCTGACTTTGGGAAAATGAGAGAATGCCTCAGAAAAGCACTAGCAAACGGGCAAGAAGGAGGGGTGGAGGAACAATGGGGAGTGATCAAAACAGCCATCACAAAGGCAACAAGCCTTTGTGTAAAGCAAATCAATAAAACACAATGAAGGAAAAAAACCGCTATGGTTCTCAAACGAGGTGGCAGGGAAGGTTAAGGAGAAAGGACAGCATTCAGGAAATATAAGGAAACAAAGAAGGAGCAGGACAGAGAACTTTATCAGTTAAAGCAGAAAGAGGCTGGGAAGGCAGTCAGAATAGCAAAGGCCCAAACCGAGGAAAGGATAGCAAATTCTGTTAAGAAGGGGGATAAGACCTTTTATAGGTACATTAGGGAGCGAAGAAAGACCAAAGGAGGGATACTGAAGCTTAATAAAGGGGAGGGAATGTGGGTAGAGGGTGACAGTGAAAAAGCAGGGATACTGAACAAATATTTCTGCTCAGTATTCACAAAGGAAGAGGATGAGGGAGTTACCTAAACCAAACAAGAGAAACACTCTGAAGACTGGGGTCGATACCAGTCCATTTACAGAAAAAAGGGTTCTGAAAGAACTAATAAAATTGAAGGTGGACAAAGCAATGGGGCCTGATGGGATTCACCCAAGAATTCTAAAAGAACTAAGGGTAGAACTAGTGACACCGCTGACTATTCTCTTTAACAAATCATGGGAGGATGGGGTGGTACCCGAGGACTGGAGGAGGACAGATGTGATTCCTCTTCACAAAAGTGGGAGCAGGACAGAGGCAGGAAACTACAGACCAGTTAGTTTAACCTCAGTGGTAGGGAAAATGATGGAATCACTTCTGAAGGAAAGAATTGTTGAGTACCTAGAGGCCAGTGGGGCACAGGACCCAAGGCAGCATGGATTCACAATGGGAAGGTCGTGTCAGACGAATCTAATAGTAATATAATAATCTTTGACTGGGTGACCAAAGTAGTAGACCAGGGAGGGGCTGTGGACATGGCCTACCTAGATTTTAGCAAGGCATTTGATACAGTCCTACACAAAAAGATTAATACACAAGATAGCCAGCCTTGGAGTGGGTCCCAAGGTGTTAGCCTGGATAAAAAATTGGCTAGATAACAGGACGCAAAGGGTAATAGTAAATGGAGTACACAGTGAAAAAAGGAGGGTTACTAGCGGGGTACCACAGGGTTCAGTACTGGGACCGGTCCTTTTTAATGTCTTTATAAGTGACATTGCAGAGGAACTGGAAGGAAAAGTATGTCTCTTTGCAGATGACGCAAAGATCCGCAACAGGGTTGATACACAAGATGGAGTGGAAAGGATGAGAAGGGACTTGGCAAGGTGGGAGGAATGGTCAAATGTATGGCAGCTCAGATTCAATGCAAAGAAGTGCAAGGTAATGCACCTGGGAAACAAAAACCCAAGGGAAGCGTACACAATGGGGGGTGAGATACTGACAACAGTAAAAATAGAAAGGGACCTGGGGGTAATTATATCAGATGACCTAAAGGTGAGCAAGCAATGTGAGAAGGCAGTAAGAAAGGCTGGGCGGGATACTGGGATGCATAGGAAGTGGCATCAGTAGTAGAAAACAGGAAGTTGTTATCCCTTTGTACAGACAGTTGGTGAGACCCCATCTGGAGTACTGTGTGCAGTTCTGGAGACCCCATCTCCGCAAAGACATAGACGGAGTGGAGGCTGTCCAGAGGAGGGCAACCAAAATGGTGCAGGGTCGCATCAGAAGATATACGAAGAAAGACTGAAGGAGCTTAATATGTATACCCTTGAGGAAAGAAGGGAGAGAGGGGACATGATAGAAACTTTCAAGTACCTCAAGGGAATCAACAAAGTCCAAGAGGGTAGCATCTTCCAGAAAAAGAGATGTGTAAGAACAAGGGGGCACAATTTGAAGATAGAGGGGGGACGGCTCAGAGGTAATGTGAGGAAGTATTTTTTCATGGACAGGGTTCTGGATGCATGGAACAGCCTCCCTAAGGAGGTTGTGGAGTCAAGAACAGTGGGGGAATTCAAGAATGCATGGGACAGGCATAAGGCAGTCCGAGTGGGGGGTAGGAGGAAGTAAGCTGTGGTTAACTAGGATCTGCAGCTTATCTGTTAGGTAGGAAAATGGGCAGACTAGGTGGGCCAAGTGGTCCTTATCTGCCGTCAAATTCTATGTTTCTATGTGTTGGTTTAGCACATGGGAGAGCATAGCTCTACTCTGTATTGCACAGCATTGCTTTACAAATGAAAGATCCAGCCAAATCAAATAGGTTGCTTTCTTTAAAGAGGTAATATGGGAGGTGGACAAGGGCTGTAATGCAGATGTACTGTACTCAATATGTTTCTTGTAGTTAAACATTTTATTATTGTTGTCTTAAGGCAGAACACACACACAAAGGCAGAGTCTTCCACATAAGGATTCAACAGATACCGCAACATTAGGTATGATCAGTAAATACAATTGACAAAACATTCTGTCAGTTAACAACTCAATATGTTTCTTAATACAGTTCCTGTGTTTTTTATAGTTATAAGACTACATGTCCATGTTCTTTGGGTGAGAGAATCACAAAGCAATGCTGAGCAGTTTTGGTATACAAATGACTTAAGAAACTCTTACAATCGTAAGAGACACAGGAAGTGTATATATACACATTGTGATCACGATGAAGATTTCTATTTTAAAAAATCATACTCATGTAAGTTTATGGGTCCAGTTGGAGGGCCTCTTATGGATGTAAGAGTGTCGCCTCACACATTCTTAAGACCAGAGGACTGCAAACCAAAGGTGAGTGGTTCTGTGGTCCTAAGGATGCAAGAGGCGACACTGTTATATCCATAAGATGTCCTCCAACCAGACTCATTAAATTATTACAGATTGCTACTTCTGTTAAATAAAAGAAAATCCTTTTCTTATTTAAAATGCTGATGGCACCAGCAGTCCATGAGACGCTCGTTACAGTGGCTCAATGGATGAGGTGCTCTTATGATAATAAGAATATTTCACACACTACCGAGGAAGTGCTGTGATTGATCAGTGAAGTTCCCACAATCTATAATTTAAAATTAAAATGTTTTACTTTGCAGATAATGGCCCCCGTATTCAAATGGTTAGCATGGTACTAACCAGGTAAGCAGCACACTAACTGTGAATAGTGCCAATGGTCAGGGCAGAGGCCATATTCAGAGGCACCCAGGGCACTGCACAAACCTGAAAGTGTGACTGCATAGAATATACCACTGTAGCCAGCCTGGTGGCGCTGAGGGCTGAGGTGCTGGCCGCCTTAACTTGCATCACTCTGGCAACCTGGGTTCAAGAATGAGCCCGGGTCATTGGACAGCCAGCATGGGGGAAGTGAGCAGGACTGAGCAACCGAAAGGCAGCTTTCCTCTCTCAAGGAGGACCCTGTCACCTTCCGTAGTTCCACTGCCCCTGGATGGATGTCCATGGGTAGTGTAGGCAAGTGGACGGCAAGCAGTAGGAGGGCATCCCGGTACCGTGGCATGTGCATGCCTCCACACATGCACACAGGGTCAGAAGACAAACAGATGTAAAATCGGGGAGAAATTTTAAATAAAAAAAAAAAAAGAATATACCACTGCACCTATGCAAATGAGGGATTCACCCCATGCCTAAAGTGCAGAGCAGTATATTAAAAAGGTTTGGCAGCACTAAACAGCCACTATCACACTGCTGTTTAATGCTGCCAAAACCCTACCCTTGATGGGGTAATGTACGAACGTACGAAATTTGCCAGCAGATAAAGGCCTAGAGGTCTATCAAGTCTGCTCGAATGTGCAGTTAGCACCCCTTATTCTGCAGCTGCCCCTTCCTAGTGTGGCTGCACCCCCCAACCCGGTCACCCATGCTGGGCTTTAGACACATATATTCCCTAGTGTCTAGTGTCTCTCCACCCCCTCCAGTTGCCCATGCTGGGATTTTGACACATTTATTCCCTGCTGTCTAGTGCCCCCCCTCCCCAGTTGCCCAGGCTTTTGACACATATTCCCTGGTGTCTAGTGCTCCCCCATCCCCCATTCTAGGATTTTAAGACATTTATTCCCTGGTATCTAGTCTTCCTTCCTGATTGTCCATGCTGGGCTTTTCGCACATCTACTCCCTGGTGTTGAGTGATCCCTCTGGTCACCCATGCTGGGCTGTTAAACATCTATTCCCTGGCATCCAGTGGTTCCCCCTGAACAGTTGTCAACCTTCTCTCCCTATCTGCCACTCCAGACTCACAGTGACAGGGTTGGGATAAGATCATGATTTGTTTATTATGCAGAGAGAGTTAAAAACAAGGATCTAGTCTGTCCTCTCCTATTCTGTCACTTGTCTGTCTCTTGTCTGTCTGATTGCACAATCCAAATTTTCTTGTGGCACCTAAGAATTGGCTTCTCTGATGGTCCCACAATTTTCCCCATTATCTCCCTTCCTTCACTTGAAGTTTCCATTCTTTCTTGCTTTCCTTGCTTCTCTGTGACTAAAAGAATATATGTGAATCTTTATGTGAAACTGGGATTCTTAGTTTGCAAATGTATATAATTATACTATTGAAATATTTGCAGATAGCTATTTGGGTTTATCTGGAACACATGATGTTAACCATGAGGTGCATTTTGACTTCCACAAGGCTTTTTGCAGAATACTCAGCAGGAAATCAGCCTTGGGATAGGATGTCTTAATTGGCTGCACCTGTTAAGAAGACTAATGTGCTCTTCGGGCCGATCACAGGAAAGCCAATGAAAAAGTATTGTTGCATTTTGTGAAAAACAGGAGATGAAATTTACAGGAAGAGGATGCAGAGGTTAAATTGTCAGGAAAAGGCATCTTATAAAAAGAGAGCAATGTTTTGTTTAGAGATAGAGAGAGCTGGAGATTTTAAAGAAACTTTCAGATGAAGGACATCTCTTTGTTTGAACTGCCCGTGTCAAGAGCCATCCTGCACAATTTTATTTTTTTATTTTATTGTTATTAAAGGTGGTGGTATAGCACAGTGGTTTAGGGCTTTGAGTTGCAAACCTGGAGACCTGGGTTTGAATCCCACAGCCCCCATTTGCATCCTGTGTGATCCTGAGTAAGTCACTTTACTTTCTTGTACTCCCAGCTCACACCTGGAATCAAGCTTCAGCTTAGTGTGCCTTTCCTGGTTAAACAATTTTCCCTTCCATTCCTAGTAATAATAATAATAATAATAAAACACTACTTGTGAATTTTATAACTTCTCCTAGTTTGCCTATGCTTCTTGACCTATGCCTCAAAAACACCCACTGCCCCACAGCCCCCTCACCCTGGATACTGGTCCATACCTGCCAAGGGTGATAGCAACCAGCGCAGCCCTCCACACATCTCCTCAGCTGTCCACTGTCTGACTGTTAGTAAGTGATCATGGGTGCAGTCTCATCTCTGTTACACAGCATGAATAGTGGTAGCAATCCAGCTGGGAATTTCTCATCTGTGTGCATAGGCAAATTTGTTATAGTCACTGCTGTGAGCAATAGGGGTCACAAAATGGACATTGAGGCCATTCTGTTACCTTAGTACTATTTTAGTATGTTAACTGCAGAAAAGCTAACAGCAGCATTCAAAACATGCTCCTTTAGTCTTGTTTAACTAGTATGGAAGAAATATGGCAGGCATACATTTAAATTTTTTCACACCTGACTCATGGAACAGACTACCTGTCTACCTAAAGGAGGAACCTACTATCACTGCCTTTAAACAATTTCTCCTAATATATCTTAAAGAACAATGATATTGTAGAATGCTAAGGGACAGAACCTTCATTTCAGCCTATAAATAACCACTGAACCTTCTGCTGAAATGATCCTAAACAAATATTGCAATGATTTTGCAGCAACAAGGTTCAGTGAGATTATTAAGGAAAAAGAACCATTGTTATCCAATTAGATTGCATAGTTCCCAGGTCATTGACTTTATAATCAACAACTATATCAAGAAGATAAAATGGGGGTCACAGAACGTATAATTCTCTACTGTTCCCTCCTCACTCACACCCTGGAGACAGATGCATATTGCAAAGAGTTGACAGCCTGATGAGCTGCCACAGAACTCTAGACCTTGGTAACCTGCCTGCCAAGGTTGTAGAGGGTGCCCCTGATCATGTGCTCTCAAAGCATGATCTGCAACTGTATTTATCAGTTAATGAATAGTCAGCAATAAGAAACCTTTGACCACAGGCTACAAGCAGACTTGTGTGGGTTTTATTAAACTCCTGGACACAACTCTTTTCCTGAATTTGTGAATTTCTGAAACCAGATGTGATGTATAATGTAGTTATCATCACAATTTTAATACATTCGTAGGTGCATCCATACATATGAACATACGCATTTGCCAGCAGATAAAGGCCTTATGGTCTATCTAGTCTGCTCGAGTGTGCAGCTAGCAACCCTTGTACCGCAGCTGCCCCTCCTTCCCCTTCCCTGACCCTCCCTCTTACCCTGTCCCATCCTTTTTTGAAGCAGTCCACTGTTCTACAGGATATGACTTCCACAGGAAAAGCGTTCCACCCAGACACCACTCTCTCCATAAAAAAGTGTCTTCTCATTTCCCTTCTGAACCTTACCCCCTCCAATCTGAGATTGTGACCTTGATTGTCCCTACCCCCCTTAACTTGAATAGTCCCTCCGTGCCTGTCTTGTTTAATTCCCTTCATGTACTTGAAGGTTTCAATCATTTCACTCCTGTCTCTCCTCCAGTGAGTACATGTTCAACTCCCTCAGCCTGCTTACGTAGGGTATGTCCCCTACACTCTGGATCATCTTTGTTGCCCTGTACTGCACCCCCTTCAGTAACTTAATGTCCCTCTTCAGGTATGGTCATCAGAACTGCATGCAATGCTCCAGGTGTGGCCTAACCAGTGATCTATACAATGGCAGGATAACCTCCCCTCTTCTTTAAGATATACCCCTGGCAATACAACCCAGCATTTTGTTGGCCTTTGCAGCTGTCTTCCTGCATTGTGCCGAGTTGTTCATTGAGCCAGTTATAATCATTCCCAGATCCTTCTCCTCCTCTGTCATGGCTAGCTGAACCCCCAGCGGATAGCTCCTTCTTGTTTTTTCCCCCCCAAAATGTAGCACCTTGCACTTTTTAGCACTGAACCCCAACTGCCAGGTGTCTGGCCAGGTCTCCAATTTTGACAGATCATCCTGCAACCCATGCCACCCTCCTAGGTCATTCACTACTGCTCCAATCTTGGTGTCAACTGCAAACAAACTGATCTTGCTCTTGATGCCCAATGAGATGTCTGATAAGAACAACCCAAACAACACTGGTCCCAGCACTGAGCCCTGTGGTACTCCACTTGTCACTGTTCTCAGAGATGAGAGCTCCCCTCCCACCACCACCCTCTGCTGCCTCCCCTGTAACCAGTTTACTACCCATCCCACCATTTTCGCCCCTGCACCTGTACCTGCCAGCTTACTACACAGCCTCCCATGTGGCACTGAGTTGAATGCCTCACTGAAGTCAAGAAACAGGACATCCACTGCATGGCCCTTGTCCAACTGTCTAATTACCCAGTCACAGCAATCCACCAGGCTGGTCTGACAGGATCTGCCCATGACAAACCCATGCTGCCTAATGTCCTGCAGCACATTGGTCTTCAGAGGGGGACACTAGCCTCTCTTTCAGGATTGTCTCCATCAGTTTTTTTACGATGGATGTGAGGCTTACTGGCCTGTAGTTTCCCAGTTCATCTTTGGGACTGCTCTTATGGAGGGGTACCACATGAGCCTTCCTCCAGTCCTGAGGTACACTTCCTGAGACCATGGAGGCATTGAACAAGTCTGCCAAGGGCCCCACCAGGATTTCTGCCAGCTCTCTCAGTACCCTGGGGTGAATGCCATCTGGCCCTGGCACCTTGTCCACCCTCAGTGTCCTCAGGCCCTCTAGTACCCTGCCCTCTGTGATTCCCCCATTTGTCACCTCCTCCCCCCGAGCCTGACCTCCCACCCCACTTGGTAGCGCCCCTCCTCTCTTCTTAGTAAACACAGAGTAAAAGTATTCATTAAGCACTTCTGCCTGCTCTGCCCCCTCTTTCCACCCACCCCATCCCCTCTTAATCCTAACTATTTTGTCCCTACAGCTCCTTTTCTCCCTGATGTACCTGAAAGAGGAACGAGGTGTGAATGAGCTTGGTACATCTAGCAGACCAGTCCTGAGTTTAATTCTCACAGCCTCCACTTGCATACTGTGTGACTCTGAGCAAGTCACTTAACCACCCAGTGCTCCCAGGTCTCCCCTGAAAACAGGCACTTGTGCCTAGTGGGCCTTACCCGGTTACCAAAGACTAAAAAAAATAAAAATAAAATAAAATAAAATTCCTTCTCCCCCTTCTTGATGCCTTGCGCCAGCCTGAGCTCCTTTGATGCCTTGGCTGCCCTTACTGCCTTTGTCACCTCCTTCAGTTCCTTCAGGTAATCCTCTCTGTTCTCCCCTCTTCCTGTTTTTTTTAACCTCCTAAAGGCAGCTCTTTTATTTCTTACTTTCTCCATGACCCCCTTCCTCAACCAGCTAGGTTTCTTGTCCCTAGCTCTTTTACTCTGGACCCTGAAGCAAGTTTTGGTTGCCTCCTCAATCCCCAGTTTTATGACCTCCTACCTCTAGTTAATGTCCATATGAATTTGGATTCTGGCTAGATACCTTTTAACTACCTCCCCGATCCTCCCAAAGTTGGCCTTCCTGAAATCCAACACTCTTGTACCCATTTCTACTCCCTTCCCACCCATTTTCAATGTGAACCATACTGAGTGGTGGTTGCTCCCTGCCAGCAGTTCTTCCACCCCCAACTCCCTCACAAACTCCCCATTTGCCAGTACGAGGTCTAGGGTGCTCCCTAACCTGACTGACTTGCTGACCATTTGCATTAGGAAGCTATCCTGGAATGCGTCCACAAGTATCTGCTCCCTTCTATTTGTGGTGGCTGGGGTACTCCAATCCATTCCTGACAGGTTGAAGTCCCCCACAGTCACCATGCTACCCTTTCCACAGGCCCTTCTAATCTGTCCTGCTAGTTCCTTGTCTAACTCCTCTGTCTGAGATGGTGGCCTGTATACTACTCCCATCCTGAGAGTCCTATTCTCGGAATCCTGGATTTGCATCCATAATGATTCTGTACTACCCTCCTTCCCCTCCTCACGAACACACTTCAGTCCTTCTCTCACATACAGTGCCACCCCCCTTCCCATTTACCCTATCTCTGTGGAATATCTCATACCCTGGTACCATCAGGTCCCAGTTCTGGTAAAGGGTGGTCCATGTTTCGGTGATGGCTGCCATGTCCACCTCCCCTTATGCCATAAGAGCCTGTTTTGTTCCCTAGGCTCCTAGCATTCAAGGTGATCACTCTCCACCCTTTTTCCTTCCTCCTTCCCCCTTCCCCCTCCTGTTCTCCCTTGCTAGCATCCCCTCTAGTACTCCCTTTTTTTCCATTGCTTCTAGCATGGGGTAAGCTCCTTCGGCTTCCCTTCCTGTTGATTCTGCATGCCTCCTGCCCACTTGCCACTCCCCGCTCCTAGTTTAAATGTCCTCATTTGCTAAGTAATCCCCATCCTGTGCTTCAATACCTTCTTTCCCTCCTCACTTAGGTGAAGTCTATCCTTACCGTAGAGATCACTGTCCTCCCAGGTCCCTCCCCACTCATCCACCAGCCCATAACCTTTGGATTGGCACCAGGTTCTTAGCCATTTGTTAAATTCCTCTATCCTCAGTTTCCTTGCAGTGCCTGCCCTGGGCTCTGGAAGTACTTCTGAGAAAGCTACTGATCTTTCTGCCTCCTCACATGTTGGTCCTAGCTCCTCAAACCTCCCCTGAACTATCTCTATCGTCTTTCTTGCTAGAACATTTGTCCTCACATGCAGAGCTATATGTGGTTTCGCCCTCCCCCTCCTAGAAAACTTTAGAACAGACTGACCCACCCTTTCCACCGTCATTCCTGGCATGGCCTCCACTGATTTGCAACTATGCCTCGCTCCCTTGCTTCCCCATCTGACTCCTCTTAGTATTGAGCATTGCAGCACTCGGATTCCATCCTCTTTTCCATGAGCTGCATTCCCTGGTCTCCCTTCATCCCAACCCCTTCCACCAGACTCCCTCTCAACCTCCAACACAGTTGTTCCCCCTTTCGCCCCTGTTGAATCATCCCCAGTTGTTCTCCTGCCCATTCCATGTTCCTTCAGTCTATTTTTAGTTTCTCCTCAGATCACACCCTCTATCACATCACCCAGTCCTGCCAGTACTGCAAATCGATTTTTGATGCCCCCCCTCACTACCACATGCTTCCTCCTTCCTACTACCAGCCCCCCTCGCTACTGCTTCTATGTCCGTTATCTCCCCATCCTCCATGTTCCCCTTTTCTGCATTCTTTTGACCCTTGACCTGTGTCCCCTGTCTCAGTTCCCTATCCTCCACCCTTTTCCTGCTCCTTCCCCCATTGGTTCTATTTGTCCTTCCTCCTCAGTTTCCCATCTACTTACTCCACCTTTTGGGTTGTTATCCTCTGCCGCCCACCGTTCCCTCCTTAACTCCTCCTGTAGACCTCTGATCTCATTTTTAAGCTGCATTGCTTGCCTGCACACCAAACAACACCCCCACTGTCCACAAAATTCTAAGATTGGCGCTCCACAGTTGTTACAGCCTACCACCCTACCCATCTCTTTATTCACCCACCAGCATCCCCCACACTTTCAGAATGAAGCCCATCACACCCCGATGCACCTTTCCTTCGTCCATTTCTAGTTGTGTTCATATTCCACCAGTACAATGAATACTGAAGCTAAAAAGATGTATATATACTATCTGTTTAAACTATACTGTAATTAAAAAGTTACTAATATTTTCTTAAATCCAAGATTATCATGCACTTTTCTTAACCCTCTGTCCTTTTCTTTTTCTCACAAAAATTTATGCTCAGCCAAAAACTGTTTTGCATTGCAATATTTACAGAATATTATTTAGATCCCTAAAAAAACAGTCCTCTATAGCTTTAAATAATGTTTTGAATTTACAAGGACCACCTATAGGTGGTACTTACTCCTCCATACCTTTTAGCTGAGCATTTAATATGTGAGGTTAAGGGGCTGGGAGGGTGGGCCAAAAACAACTTGAGTGCCCAGTGTAGCTCCTTAGTGCCCCACACAAACACTAATGATTACTTATTGCTGTAAGTTTCAGTTTCATAATCCACAATATATTTTAAGTTCAGAACTGTGTATGGAGATGAATGCTCCACTCCGCAGCAGGGTTATAACTTGGAAAGTACTGTTCCTATTCCTTCCCTTATACCCCTGATGCTGCAAAGCACAATCGAAAATTGATCACTGCAGGTCTCCACCCCATTTCAGAGGGAGGACCTCCACAGCCACTGCCAAGATAAATCCTTCCCTGTCCTCTAACCTCTGATGCTGCTATGTCTTCTGAAAAAATTGAAATGTAAAGTCACTTACTGTTCTGGTTCTACAGCATGTGAGGCGGAATGTAAAGTCACTTACTGTTCTGGTTCTACAGCATGTGAGGTGGAATTTAAAGTCACTTACTGTTCTGGTTCTACAGCACGTGAGGCAGAATGTAAAGTCACTTACTGTTCTGGTTCTACAGCACATGAGGCAGAATGTAAAGTCACTTACTGTTCTGGTTCTACAGCACGTGAGGCAGAATGTAAAGTCACTTGCTGTTCTGGTTCTACAGCACGTAAGGCGGAATGTAAAGTCACTTACTGTTCTGGTTCTACAGCACGTAAGGCGGAATGCAAAGTCACTTGCTGTTCTGGTTCTACAGCACGTGAGGCAGAATGTAAAGTCACTTACTGTTCTGGTTCTACAGCATGTAAGGCGGAATGTAAAGTCACTTGCTGTTCTGGTTCTACAGCACGTGAGGCGGAATGTAAAGTCACTTACTGTTCTGGTTCTACAGCACGTGAGGCAGAATGTAAAGTCATTTACTGTTCTGGTTCTACAGCACGTGAGGCAGAATGTAAAGTCACTTGCTGTTCTGGTTCTACAGCACATGAGGCGGAATGTAAAGTCACTTGCTGTTCTGGTTCTACAGCATGTGAGGCGGAATGTAAAGTCACTTGCTGTTCTGGTTCTACAGCACGTGAGGCAGAATGTAAAGTCACTTGCTGTTCTGGTTCTACAGCACGTGAGGCAGAATGTAAAGTCACTTGCTGTTCTGGTTCTACAGCACGTGAGGCAGAATGTAAAGTCACTTGCTGTTCTGGTTCTACAGCACGTGAGGCAGAATGTAAAGTCACTTACTGTTCTGGTTCTACAGCACGTGAGGCAGAATGTAAAGTCACTTGCTGTTCTGGTTCTACAGCATGTAAGGCCTTTTGATGAATTCTAAATAAGGAGCCCCATGCTGCTTTTTTCTGAGTGGCTCCAAAAAACAACTGTAGTGCCCAGTGTATCTCCTTAGTGCCCCACACAAACAGTAATGATTACTTATTGTTGTAAGTTTCAGTTTCATAATCCACAATATATTTTAAGTCCAGAACTGTGTATGGAGTGACTGCTCTGACACTTCACTGCAGGGTTATAGGTGGTAACAACATAACTGTAAGAGCCTATTGTGGTAATGCATACCCTTTTTTCAATTTAGTAAAGTTTAAAGGTACATTCAGTGTGAGTGATTTGGCTGCAGGATGTCACTGATGATGTGAGTGATAGGAATTTTAGGTCTTGGTGTAGGGTTTTAGACCTACGCATGCCGAGGTTTGATTCTTAGTGCGGAACTTGGGAAACAATACTTCAAACAGACAGACTGCTCTTTACGTAAATACACTGCATCCGTGTGAGTCTTTCTGCATGTGTGGGGGGGGGCTGCACTCTCTATTGGATGTCCTTTGCCACAGCATGCATCTCCTGTCTAGGACCCTTAGTACAGTGATAGAGCTAGAGGCTACCAAGCAGTAGTGCGTAGGGGGCCTGGTTTCAATCTCCAGAGCAGAACCTTTTTTTCTTTCTCACTTCAATTTATGTACTATGATAGAAATTGTTAAATGTTATGGCTGATGTTAGTGATAGACATTCAGCAAGCTTTGAAGTTCTATATTGCTGATACCTGAAAAGTTCCAGCTGAGACTTTGTGATTTAAATGCAGCTTGGGAAACATTACTTCAGATAGGCTATTTATTATAAAAATCCAGTGCAGCTCTGTAGAGGTATCAGCACTCACTGCTGGATGTCCTTTGCCAGCTTGCATCTCCAGTTTGGGAAGCTTAGTACAGTGGTACAGCAACAGGCTACCGATCAGTAGTGGGTAGGGGCTTAGGTTTGATTGCTGGAAAGGAACATATTTTTCTTTCTCACTATAATTTATGAAGTACAGTATGAGAGAAATTGTGAGATGTCATTGCTGATGATAGTGATAGACTTTCAGCAAGGTTTGATGTTCTGTATTACTGATAACTAGTAAGGTTCCAGTGGAGACTTTGAAGTTTAATTGCAACTTGGGAAGCATTAATTCAGCTTGACAAACTGTTTGTTACAAAAAATCCACTACAACTGTCTGTGTGTGTGTGTGTGGGGGGGGGGTCGGGGGTCTTCACTCACTGCTAGATGTCCTTTGCCACAGCATACATCTCCTGTCAAGGAATCTTAGTACAGCAGTAGAGTGATAGGCAACCAAGAAGCAGTGGGTAGGAGGCCAGGGTTTGAACCACAGAGTGAATTATCATTGCTGATGTAAATGACAGACTTTCAGTAAGGTTTGAAGTTTTGTTTTTCTGATAATTTGAAAAGTTTGGCAAAGACATTGAGATTTAAATGCAACTTGGGAAACATTACTTCTGATAGACAGACTGTACATTACAAAAATCTACTGTAGCTGTATGGGGAGGTCTGCACTCACTGCTGAATCTTCTCTGCATTGTATGTCTTGATTGTCTAGGAACCTTGGTGCAGTGGTAGTGCTGCACATTACCAACAGTAATGGGCAGGGGGACTGGGTTTGATACAAATGAGTGGAACATTTTTGCTCACTACAATTTATATATAGTAGTATGAGAGAAACTGATATCATTGCCGATGTTAATGATAGACTTTCCACAAGGTTTGAAATTCTATATTGCTGATAACTTTAAAAGTTCCAGCTGAGACTTTGAGGTTTAAATGCAACTTGGAAACATTATTTCAGCTAGACAGACTGCTCATTATGAAAATCCACTGCAGCTGCATGGTGCAGTGGTCTGCACTCACTGCTGGATGTCCTTTGCCACAGCATGCATCTCCTGTTTAGAAGGTCGGGATTTGATACCCAGAGCAGAACATTTTTTCTTTGTCATTACAATTTATGTAGTATGATAGAAATGGTTAGATGTTATTGCTGATCTTAGTGATAGACTTTCTGCAAGGTCTGAAGTTCTATATTGCTGACAACTTGAAATGTTCCAGCTGAGACTTTGAGTTATAAAAGCCACTTGGGAAACATTACTTCAAATAGACTGTTCATTATGAAAATTCACTATAGCTCTGTAGGGATCTGCATTCACTAATAGACATCCTTTGCAATAGCATGTATCTATTGTCATAGAACCATGGTACAGCAGTAGAGCTACAGGCAACCAAGCAGTGGTGAGTAGGGGGGCCAGGGTTTGATCCCTATGGGGAAGCATTATTCGTTCTCACTACAACCTATGTAGTATGAGAGAAATTGTTAGATGTCATTGCTGATGTTAGTGATAGACTTTCAGCAAAGTCTGAAGTTCTATGTTGCAGATAACTTGAAAAGTTCCAACTGAGACATTCAGGTTTAAATACAACTTTGAAAACATTGCTTCAAACTGACAGACTGTTCATTACAAAAATCCTGTGCAGCTGTGTGTGTGTGTGTGTGTAGGGGGGGGAGGTTCTTCACTCATTGCTGGATGTCTCTTTCCACAGCATGCATCTACTGTCTAGAAACCTCACAGCAGTTGACCTACAGGCTTCCATGCAGTAATGGGTAGGGAGCCTGGGTTTGATGCCCAGCGTGAAATATTGTTTTTCTTTCTCACTACAGTTGATAGATTGTGTGTGTCTCAGACCCCTTGCCACTTTCCTTTTCATTGGCAGATGAAGCCAGTCAGCCTTCTTTCTGGCCACACAATAGTTTCATTCTTTACAGAAATTCTTTGGTGCCTATAGACCATGCCAGAGAGGGAGGTGGGGTTGTCTCTGTATAGATCACTAGTAAGACTCCACCTAAAATACTGTGTCCCATTCTGGAGATCACATCTCTGGAAGAACATAGAGTGCAGGTGGTCTAGAGAAGGGCAACTAAAATGGTGCAGGGTTTGCATCAAAATTCCTAAGAGGAGAGACTTGGGACCTTAATATGTACAACCTGGAACAGAGGAGGGAGATGGTGAATATGATAGAGACATTTAAATACTTTTACAGGATAAATTAGGTACAGGATGGGAGTATTTTTCAGAAGAAAAAGTGCTTAAGAATAAGAGGACATGCTAAGAAGCTGGATGGGGTAGATTCAGGAGAGATGTGAGGAAGTACTTCTTCACAGAAGAGTGGTGGATTCCTGGAGCTGCCTTCCAGTGGAGATGGTGGGGGTGACAACAGTAGTGGGGTTCAAGAATGCATGGGATAAGCACAAAAGAATCATAGTGGAAAGGAAGGGGGAAGGAGAAAGAGCTGTAGATTGGGCATGGTCTGTGTTAATACTGTAGATAGGGAGAAATGGGCCGACTGGATGGGCCAAGTGGCCCTTATTTGCTATCAAATTCTATGTTTCATATTCTCTGTTTCTGTGATTAATTGTGTTCTTATTAAGAGTGAGAGATGTTTGGCCTTGTTTCAGGCCCCATGAATGTGATTCAGCTCTGATAATTCTGCTGAATCCGTTCTGGTCCCAGTGCAATAACTGGCATGAGGTGAAGCAAGCTACAAACTGGGAGGTAAGGCAAGGCAAGTTTTATTTGTACAGCGCCCAATCCCAGAGACTCTGGAAGCTTCACATTAAAATAAGAGACAATACAGGTACAAAAGCAAATAAAATCACATAATACAGTGGAATCATAAATAATTTAAAATGATAAATAAACAGCATATTAAAACAGCACTGATCAGACTACTTCCCTCGGGAAGGCCAGGGTAAAAAAGACTTGGGGCCCAATAATCACTAAAGTGCAAACTGGAGTGCAAAGGTTTGCACTGTGCTTTGCAATTGCCCAGGGGTCCACGGATGCCATTTTCAGTCAGATAGAGCCCCAGCGCTATACAACTGAATATAGTGCCATGTGAGCACAGTGCTAAGTTAAGTAGCACTGCCCAGACATGGCTCCTGAAGTGGGCCTCAAGAGTGGATAGTGCTATATGCAGTTTTCAATAGGACCCATGCAAATGAGGCCATTGGACATTCAGAGTGCTAAGTGACCATTTGCATGCCCATTATGGGCCCATTTTCTTGGATAGAGGAGGCAGGTTAGCACGTCACTGCCACCCTTCCCCAATCTAGACATATATATATAGCTTTCCTGTTGCTAGTGGCCCCCCCACCCACCATGATTGCCAGCCTGTATCTAATAATACATTTCCCTGGTGCTAGTGTTACTCCCTGCTCACCAGCCCATACCTAATGATAAGTTTCCCTGGTGCTAGTGGTCACCCCCGATCACCAACCGGTGTCTAATACTAAGTTTTCCTGATGCTAGTGGTCCCCCTCCCTCCAGTCACCAGCCCATATCTAATAATAAGTTTCCCTTTTGCTAGTGGTCCCCCCCCTCCGATTACCAGCCCATATCTAAACTGACTTTCCTGGTGCTACTGCCCCCCCGATTGCCAGACTGTAGTACAACTGACAACCCTCCTTGGTACAAAGTGGTTCCTCTGGCACTGATCCATGGTACCGCCGCTCACAATTTCCAAATCCCTAGAATCTAGTAGCCCCTTCACTACTGTGGCACCAAACACCCACTCCCTCAGTCACCTTACCAGTACCCTCAGTGCCCCGGGTGCACATATGGCAACTGGTGCATCTCTCATCACACCTCATCCCCTGTCCTATAAATAAGCGGCACACTCCCTGCCTAGTCATATTGCAGCCAGCCAAGGAGGTGTGAAGAGGGCTGCGCCAGTCACTGTAAATACACCCGCAGGACCAAGGGTACTGTTAAGGTGATTGTGGAGGGTGGATGTTCGGTGCTGGGGGTTGGGGGCCACTAGATGACAGGGATTTGGAAACTGTAAGTAGCAGTGTCATGGATCACTGTCAGGGGGACCACTGGATGCCAGGGACTGTTGTAAGTTGTGCTATGGGCTGGTGAATGGGGGAAGGTGCAACCAGCACCAGGGAAAATTAGTTTAGATATGGGCTGGCAATTGGAGGAGGGGGACCACTAACACCAGGGAAACCTATTATTAAATACGGGCTGGTGATCAGAGGGAGGGGGGACCACTAGCCCAAGGGAAAGTTAATTTAGATATGGGCTGGTGATTAGAGGGAGAGGTGACCACTAGCACCATGGAAACGTATTATTAGATACGGGCTGGGGATTGGAAGGAAGCGGGGGAACAGTAGCACCAGGGAAAGTTAGTTTAGATATGGGCTGCTGATCAGAGGGAAGGGGAACCACTAGAACCAGGGAAATTTATTAATAAATACGAGCTGGCAATCGGAGGGAGGGGGTGTCGCAGACTGCTACTTGGCTGCATTACCTCCTGCAGCTGCTAGGGTTGCACCAAGTAAGAGGGGATTTTGTTCAGCAGTATTTGTGCTGCACAAAAGAGCCATGCAAGACCCTTTTGCTCAGTGCAGATCTGCTGAATAATGGCTTGTGCCAATATTCCTGTCCTTGCCCCTCCATTTGCATACCCCCATTTTGGTTTCCGTGGGTGCTAATCCTGCTTGCCAGTTCAACCGAGCCGTTTGAATATTGGGCTCCAGTGCAAAACTCAGTTTGCATGGAAAAACATCATTTAGCACCAGTGCAAAATTTTTAGGTTAGCAATGAATATTATTCTAGCTTTATTGTGGCTGATGGTGCTGACATGCCACTGCTCCATGGCACGTCCTACGTTTTTCCTACCCATAGATTTTCAAATTATAATATAATACCTCTCCTCCCAAGAAAAATAAATACTGCATCAAGGAACATATTCAGCAAATGAAAACAAACTAATTTGGGGCATTATATTGCTCTTCAAAATATTTACCACCCATCTATGGATAATTAGGATGATCTGTATTTTATTTAAATAAGCTCCTTTGTTTAAACTATGAATGCTAGTAACACCCCTCCATCACCATAGAGGTTGCTGACTGTGGAGAAACCATGTGTATCCCATTGCAGGAGCCCTTGGTGGACAAAGGCTGTGTAACCCCCCCTGCCTTTAAAGGCTTTGGTCAATGAGGCCCCAGGGTATACCACCTCCTGTTTAATAAACCAGTGAACCTTCAACCAAATGTTTCTAGTGTGACTGGTGAAGGTATTAATTCTATTTAAGTGATTGCCTCATAGGGCAGGACTAAGAATATGTTCCCATAGGGATACCCTGCTCAGCTCCTGTTCCTCTAACTGTCTCCATGGGGCTTGGTTCCCTTCCTCTCCTTTTGCCAGAAAGGACAACTACACCACCCAAGAATAGTGATACATCTGTGACAGAACCAGAGCCCACTTCCCCAAATGTCTAGGGAGCATGTCAGCTAGTATCCTTGAGGGTTTATCTCACCACAGGAAGTTACGAAAAATGCTTTTCTCTTGCCTAAAGAATTTCTGGGGTACCCAGGTTAGCAGCTCCTGTAATAAGTATAGGAATCTGGGGAAAAACACACATTTTCAGGGTGTTAAGCCTGCCAATCAGGGATACCTCTACAGGTCCTTCCTCACCTTTTTGAGGAGTGAGGGGAAATTTGCCTCATACAACTTGTTTATTTGTTTGGGAATTTGTATGCCAAGATATTTCAACATGGTAATTTCAGGGATAGACATCCTTCCCCACATCATTCTTTACCCATGTACATGATGTCAGTCTTCTCCCAACTGATTTTGTGTCCCAGTATGTCCCCATACTCTCGCAGGAGGCTGGCTAACCAGGGAAGTGCTTCTTTTTGGGTGTCTTTCATAGAGAATGATGTCATCCATGAATAAGGAAACTTTGTGCTCCATCTCTCACAATCGCAAACCCTGGATACCTGTATCTCCCCACAGGGCCACTGCCAGGGGTTTCAGGGATAGTACAATAAGTAATGGTGATAGAGGACATCCCTGGTGTATGCCCCATGTATCTAGAGGGGCTATGAGGGGTTACCATTGACCATAATCTGTGCAGATAGGCCAGTGTACAGCATCTGCACTCACTTTCTATATACCGGGCCCATCTCGTAGTGCTCCAGTGCTTGATGTAGGTACCACCACTCCACATGGTCAAACACCTTTTCATTGTCTAAGGCTAGAATCCCTGCTGGCTCCCCCCACCACCTCCATCTCCACAACACATTCAGGGTCCTATGAATGTTCCCCTTACCCTGTATCCCCCCCTCATAAACCCAGATTGAACCAAATGTACCAGTTCTAGTAGTAGTTTTTCCAGGTGGGCTGCCATTACTTTCACCATTATTTTGTAATTCAGTTAATAGAAAGATGGGGTGGTAAAAGAAGCATAGTGAGAGATACTTTGCAGGTGTGGGTAATACCACTTTTGTGGCTTACAATGTAAAGGGTGCAACACTCTATATGTATTACTCTGTCAGCATTCCCATCAAAGGTTCTTTGACAGAGACTCCCAAATACTTTGTAAAAATCTATTGACAGGCTGCCTGGGCCTGGTACCTTCCCCCCTACTAGTCCAGCATTGGCCACCTTCACCGCCTCCAACTGTATCGGTGCACTAAGAGCCTGTCTTTGTTTACATGACAGTTGTTAAACCAGAGCCTTCTTGAAGAAGGTGTCTATGTCAGCAATCCCTCCTTCGCAGTCCGAGGGATACAGTTTTTGATAGAAGCTGCAAAACTCATTCTTAATCTCTCTGGATACCGATGTATATCCCCCACCCCTTCTCTCTATCTACATGGTAAAGACTGCCACACCAGCCATTTTCCCACCCTGTTCCCCTTAAAGTATGCCTTCTCCCTTGCTTTTATTATTTACCCTTTTATTCATTTTATGTTCAGTAAGTTATATTCCATTTTCACTTGATGGAGTGCCCTGTACAGCAAAAGAATGGGGTTCTGTTTATGAGCCACCTTCCTATTAGCTATTACTTTTTCCAAATTCACTAGATGCTTTTTGAGATTTTTGTTCTGGTGGTGCGAGTACAAGATAATCTCCCCTAGAAAGTGGCTTTTAGGGCATCCCACCTGAGTCTGTGGTTTTCCCTATCTTATTGCTTCATAGAAATTCTTCCATCACTTTTGTTATCCAGGCCCAAAAACCAACATCTTGTATCAGAGTTGGATCAAGCCACCACTGTTTCTGCATGCCCCGCCCCCAGGAGCCCTCTAAGGCAAACACCACAGGCACGTGATCAGAAACCACTGTCTAACATCAGTCGACTCCCCTCTACTCCCCAGCAGCACTTGGCTAGCTAGTATGAGGTCAGTCCTCACGTATGTGCCACGAGCATGAGAATAGAATGTATAGCCCTTTGTTGAAGTGTTTTGGCTTCTCCATACATCTTCTAGTCAGTGCTGCTCTATTTGCCCTTAGTGCACCCTGGTTCTTAATGAGTCTATATGGCTACTTGGAGGATCTGTCCAGAACCCAACCCAGTACACAGCTGGCATCCCCTCCCCCCAGCAATCCAATCTTCAGGAAAATGAGCCATTCCATTACAAACCTAGTAAAGAACTCCCATATATTATAATTCAGTCCATAAAACCAAGTATAGGGAGATCTCCCAGCCTGTGGCTAGTTTTGAATATATGAGTGAGAACTGCTCCACCTGAATTGTCTATGGCTTTCGGTATGCTAGCTTGCATATGGCAGTGCCCCGGCCTTTGAATTAGCCAGTCCAGATCCTCCCCCCAACCAACACAGAGTTTTTTTGGAGGTGTTGCATCTCCAGTGGAGTGGCATGGGTCTCCTTCAGGAGCACCCCATTGGGGGTGGATTTTTTAATTGTTTCCAATACTCTTTTCCTTTTGACGCACATCTTTAAGCCATTGAAATTCTTAGTGGTTTACCTATAGGTATGCACATAAACGTTATTTAACCCTGCATTTTCAAATGGATATTGAGGTGAGCTATATCACTTGCTGCGAATCTCCGTATGGAAATCTATCCCTCAAACCATCTTTGTTTTGCAGTTAAATCTGTTAAATCAGGTCAAGTTGGATCACTCACCTGTCCCTTCCTCCCTCCCACTATGCCCTTCCCTCAGAGGGCTTCCTCAAATGAAGCCCCCCAGCTCCACTCCCCCCCCCACATGTGGTGGACAGGTAACATAAGCAGAACAGACCCTCCCTTTATTGTATAACATGCCCCAGCATAATACTCACCCAACTACACAGTGGTGGGCTCTGGCTTACACCTAGTATGTTCAGTCATAGGGGCTTGGAATCCAAACATAACCTTGATAGAGGCTGGGATCAGATGGCGGGTCAAGACCAGGCTACCAGCACCCACACCTGCTCACATCTGCACTGGCCTGTAGCACCATCAAGACAGTGCAAGAAGGCTGGCCTGCCAGTGCAGTGGTAGGGCCACCACTCACAGCGCCAGTGACCCGGGTTCGGAAATGGACTCGTGTGGCTGGAGAGTCGGCTGGGGGGGGAGGATTGAGCACCCAGAGGCTGCTCTCCTCCTCCGGGGTGGGTGGGTTGCTTGTTTTGCTGCTGTACCACTAACTGGGAGACCACAGGTGGAGGTGCAGTGGGACAGCAAGTAGAAGGGAGGGGGGATGTCGGCCGGGAGCCGGAGCATTCGCACGTCCTAACATGCATCGTCCCAAGGCTTCCCAAGCATGCCAACATCCTGTGAGAAGACCAGAAAGCAGAAAAAAACCCACGATGCTCCCTGTAGCTGGAGCTCCAGGCCCTGATCCCGACACCCCGGCCTGCACCAGTGACAACATCCCCGACGATATATAGACACGTTAGGGCAGAGGAAGGGGGCCCTATCCCATACCCACCTGGGGGGTATAAACAAGGCTCCTGGGGGGGATGGACTGCACAGGCAACCAGACAGACATGCAGGGACACACAAGGCCATGGGAGTCTCCTGAAGGTAAGGAAGCACCGAGGTGAGAAGGGGGCATAAAGAGCGAAGGAAAAAAAATTACAAGAGACAGCAGCTCAACCATCTCAGGACGGGAGCCCCTTCTCTGCACTCCCTCATGTGGGATCTGCTCCATGCCAGCAGGACAGAGTGAGTGGCCGTGGTCACCCCACCCCCCCCTTACTCAACATGCCGCTGACTAATAAAACACAGAATAAGCATTACTTAATCTGGTGCTGCAACAATAGTCCATAAGTAGTCCAAGATGTAATTTAGTAGGGAGAAAAATAGTGCAATAAGTTGGCCGTTCACCTCCTAGCAGTTAGTAACACTCCAAGGGCTCCTAGTATGGGTCAAGAGTTGCTCCAGTGTTGTTAGAAACTGCACAAGGATTAGGATCCACCTGTTAATCTCTGCTTGAGTACTTTCATTCACAGACTTCTTCAGGCCTCAGCTAGTGACATTCCCATAGCCTAGATTACTCCCCCCTCCCAGCACCTCATATGCCTCATGGTGCAGGGCTTAGACATACAGTTAATTGCCTGTCAGAGTCTATGCATGTGGTCTAACCACCACCCTATCATACTTATATGGCTGGTAAAATATGGTTGACGAGTGGGTGCACTCTGCTCTAATACACTCAGCATCACCAGAAGAATGCACAGTCTATGTGAATGATGGTGCCAGGAAGGATGGGGAAGGGAGAAGGGTTCTAGAGGGAGACACCGCTGACACCAGTTCCAGTAGAAAAAAATGTAACTACACAGTACCTTAAAACTGACTGACTAGTCAGTGACAGATTTTCATTTCCCTAGTGCCATTACTCCAACCATGGGGCAACCCTCAGATGCTGCCTCCTCCCTTCTCAGGTAGTCATCAAGCTCTGAGGTATTGGTGAAGACCCTTGAAAGCTGCTTTAGCTTGATAATGTGGAGCTTGGAATGATACAAGTGTTTGTGGGGCCATCCTAGCTGCTAGAGCTTCACTTCACCTCACTGAACTTTTGCCTCTCTCATTGCAGGCCCTGGCTGTAGTTGACAAAAACTAGCACCCTCTTATTGCCTATAATTATTGACCCCTTCAGTGAAACAGCTTGCAATACCTCTTTATTGTCTTGCAATCAGTGAAACTTGGCCAGGAAGTGCCTCAGCCCTACCCCTGGCTGTATTCTCCCTCCTGAGGTGTTATGCACTCTTTCAACTTCAAACGTGCACCTGTCTGTACTGAGACCCAGTTTATTGATGAACCATTTACATATGTAGGTTCTGGATGGTGACTTTACAATTCCTTGGGAAGACCCATTATGCATCCATTTTTCCACCTCAATCAATTCTCCTGGTTGTCTGCCTTCAGCTGCAGTTCTACTTTTGTGGCTTTCTTGCTAACCCAGTCCTTGAGCAACTCAGCCATCTGATTCTCCGAGGTACTCACTCACTCTGCCTTTCACCTCTGTCAGTCACGATGCATTCAGTGCTGTGGTCTCACTCAAGGCCTCGATGATGTTTTGCCAGTGGGACATTTGTGCAATCACATTGGTAAAACGGGTACACATTTTCGACCACAATGAGTTAATGAGAGACTCTAAGAGAATTTGCTCGTTCTCCTCCCTCATGTGCTGGGTCCTCTCATTTGGTGATCTTGCTTTCTGCAAGGGCCCTTGTCTCTGACAGACTAGTTGCCTTATTTTCTGTGCTGAATGGCATCTGGAACTGCTTCCTTTGACCTTCGAATGATGATGCCATCACCAGGAATGCAGATATCCAACTTCGGTAAGAATTAATGCAAGGATGCAGCTGATTTTTAAGGGAATAGGGAGTGTCTATAAGGAAGCTAAGCCACTAGACATCTACCATCTTCACCAGTCAGCCTTGCTCCACCCAGTCACAGGTATCTTATTCGGAAAAACAAATAACTTTTACATATAAATGTCACAAACCCACTCAGCAGGTCAGACCTCTACTGCCAAAGTGCCAACCTCTGAGCATAGAATTGTGAACAGTTAACAGAACAAGGTAACCCACTTGTCTGTTTTGTGGGTTCAAGTCACCTTTGTCCCAAGTTCTGGAAGAATTCAAACTGAAAACCTTTTGTTAGCATACCCAATTGTCAGGCTCAGATAATTCTGTCGTCGGGAGGACAGATATCTTTGCCTATGGGCACCTAACCAGGTATTACAAAATGAACCCTTAGAACTCTATGCAAGACCCAGAGAACTCTGACCTGTTTCCCAGTTTGGTAACACAATAAGCTCATGCACAGTGTCAACTATAACCATCTATGCTTCGCTTATATAAAAAGAAGTTTCAAGGCACACCAGGCAGTTTCTGTTTTTAAAATATATATCTTTACTTTAAAATAGGTAAAAAGTAGGAAAACAGTAAATACAGAACAAGATATCCCAACACATTCAGCCTTAAAAACAAAACAGGTTTAAAAGTGGAAATTCTTACAACCGATACACTCAGACTGGTCTTAGTTAATGTATCCTTACTTCTTAATCTTTCAGTGCTTCGAGGTTCCTCTTTTCTCAGTCAGAAAATGAATCTCTCTGTGTAAGGTCTGCTCAGTATATTTAAAAGCAGTCATGAGCCGGCCTTCTCTCTGAGGTCACCTAACTCCGCCTTGGTGTATTAAAATCTATATTTTATAACACAGAATGTCCTACTAAGATATTTAAAAAAATAATAGGTGACATAAATTAATCTTCTCTCTTCATGTGACTTGTCAAAACCAGCCTGTGATCTGCTTCACACAGACATCAAAGCCTTCTTTGATGTAATTCTGGCTTCGTTAGGTGACACCCTCCAACACATGCATATTGGACTTCTTGAACCAGTCTGTGATCTGTTTCACACAGACATCAAAGTCTGTTTGATGTAATTACTGGCTATCTTGGGAGACACCCCAACACATGCATATTCTCCTTCCTTCCTGACACCTAGTGCAAATCAAAGGATTTTCCTGAGGATGACATGAGTGGATGTTTTATTTCCTGGGCTTCAAAGAAAACTTAAAGTAATTGCATTTCAGATATCTGCAGTTTATGCTATCTCCTGTCCTTTAAACTTATCCCTGGGGGGGTTTTGATGTGTCAATTTCAGCAAGACTGTATTTTCTCCTGACAGACACTCCCTCACATATTTTATATTGTAGAAAAAATATCATATTGAAATCAGAGCCCGTTGTCCACATGCCACAATAAATACAACAGTAGTGCCTGTATATTAGAGTTGCATTGGGGTTACCTTAAAAAAGACCATTTTCCTACACTTATAACACAGTCATCTTAAACTCTAGGATGGTAAAATGTGGCATGCATCATCTCAGTTCTAGGGTCTGCTAATATGGAAAGTTTTATAGAAATCTGGTTGTTTGAGTGTTAAATTTACATATTTTTGCCATTGTGCTCTCCAAGCAGGCTTTTGTTGCAACCACCCCCCTGTGCCCACCAAGCATGCTTTTGTTACTGCAGCCCTTTGCAGCTCTTACATCATGTCAATGGAGTGGATTTGTGTTGCAGTCACCCTCCGCAGTTCCTACATCATGCTCACTGATTGAACTTTTATTTGCTGCCATCTTCCATGGCTCCAACATCATGCCTAGAGGGCTTCTATTGCCGCCGCCCTCCACAGCTCTTAAATCGTGCCAATGAGTAGTTTTGTTGCCACCACCCTCAGTGGCTCTTAAACTGTGCTCACTGAAAATAGCACATAATAAATTAATAAGACCCACTACTTGCCTACAATCTCACCTTGTCTACAGTTTTCCAGTCAGCAGCTCTCAGCTAAGTATACCCCCTCCACTTCGTTGCTCTATCTGAAAGTACAATTTCCTGAAAGATTGTCATGACCAGAATGTCAGAAAAACAGCTGAATTCAGGGGTCAGAGTGAAGGGTTGGACAGAGTTAGAGGATCACAGGGGTCATAGCTAGGCTGTGAGCTTCAAGCAGACTCAGTCCAGTGTATGAGTACTCAATGGATCGCTGCTTCCTGACCGCTTGGTGATGGCATCTATCACAATCAGACCAAAGTCTGCTTTTGTTATTTATTTTATTTACTTTAAATGTACATAAATCAACCTAAAAAAGAGATGTGGAGAGGGAGAGAGAGTGAAGGGGATGGTGAGCTAGGGATCATCAACTGGACTGAACTGCCAACATGAACAAAGATGATCAACTGGCCACAGACATTTCTGCCAAAATAAACTATGAACATTATGCTGTTCTTTTCTGAATCCATCAAGTATACATCATGCCTTTTGTTTAGCAGAGCATGCAAGCTGCACAGAATGAGCAGTATCATAGGTATCAAATGTAATACAGAGCCAATAGACCTTAGTCCATGATGCTTGCTTAATATAGCAGTGGTAGAAATAAAGTGGAACCTCTGCAGCTCATTCACAAGCTGCAGTTTGACATGTTGCTGGGCAACACTAGTTTATTCCAATAACTGACAGCAGTTCCTGAGATCCTCTACTTTCTGACAAATTCTCTACCAGCTGGGAAACATCAGGTCAGGTTTTCTAAAAAATGTTTTTTTTTTTTAAATGCGAGTTTAATTTAAAAAAGACACTGGACCCATGCTAGTTGCTTAATACTGCTTTATTCTGTGAAAGCACGCACCATAGTAGATGTCTGCTGTTTAAGAGGCTTTATAAAATAACTGTGTTTCTTTATGGCCATTTGCCATAGGCATGCGCGGGGAGGGTGACCTTGGCCTCAGCCGCCCTTGTTAAAAGACATCCTCCCACCAGATTTGAAAAATTATTGTTTTGTTTGTTTTTAATTTTTGCCTGGGTGTTTCTTTCTTTAAGAGCTCTTTTTTCTAGGTTTTGAGCTTGACACTCTTATTTTTACTAACTAGTTGTTTGTTGAAAAGCAGCTGTCCGAACATGCAAGTCCCATGTCGTGTGGCCGCAGGTGAAAAAAAAAAAAACTGAATGCTGTCATGTCATGCGCGGTCCAGCCTTACTATCTGTGCATGACAGAGCATTCAGTTTTCACGCATGCGTGGAATTTGACAGTGTCAGTACAGAATTTGGTGGAACCAAGTTGTATCTGTTGCCGGCAGCTAGTAGTCATCAAACCCTTACCCGTCCCGATCCTGAGACTTCCAGACCAGACCCTCCCCTAGGCAAACTGATCCAGAACTTGCTGTCACTGACTGAGGCAGCAGCTATAACCTGACTGGACTGTGTGTAGGACTGAGCAGAGTGGAGGAAGGACAGTGCTATTTTATAATTATTATGTGCTCAAAATTTTTACATCAATGCGGGGGGGTGGATCGATGTTAAGGTTATATCGGATATAGTGTTTTTTTTTATTATCATTGTTTATACCATACAAAAACCTGAAGGAAGACCAATAAAAGCAAACAGGTAATCTCTGTCTGTACTCAGTATCTTTTGCTAAAAAAGTACACTAGGAAGCAATGCCAAGAGACAAGAGTACGTTAACATTCAGTATTAAAACTAGACATGCTGGTACAAAAATAACTTTTATACAATTTCAGTTTAATTCTGTGAAAACCAAGCATCCCCCACTGGGTTCCAAATGAATGAGATCTCTTCTAGTACATGTAACATCTCCTGTAGTTGGAAGAGCATCTATAATCACCAGGGCGATGTTCACCAATTCGATTACACGTCTGGGGGCCGGAAAAGAAAAAAATAAATAACTCTGTGCACTGTTTATCTTTCCCTTAAAAGATAAATTATCAAAAGTCTGGTATTGTATGCTTCACAATATTCAGCTTCCATTCAAATCTGCTGTATTTTTTTTAATGTAGGATAATGCATGCGGGGATTAAACTGTACTTCAAAAGAATGAAGTGGATCAATCTTTCCATCTGCTTTGCTTTACAGATAATGTTGCCCTGATGAAAGGGGTGTTTCCCCAGGTTATGTATTCTGTCACACAGATAGATCTAAAATAAGGATGACCAAGACTAAAAATAAAAAAAGGTCCTGCTGTGTGTTAGACTACAGCTCATTGAAAACTCATCACATTTTATGCCACTGTTATGGATTCTGGCATCAGATGTGACGAGTTTTCAAGTTTTTCTCAGATTTCTACCAGAAACTCTTGTGTATTTTGACATATGCTACCTTGCCAGTTTTGCAGGAGATGGGGGCAAAAATATGTTCCATCTAACTCTATGCATGTTGACCCTGAATGTTAATGCACCTGTCTATACTCTGCAATTTGTTACTGCCACAGGCAAGTGTTGGACTGCCCACCTGCGTAAGTTTAGGATTTCAGGAGTGTAACTGCCACTCTTGGGTTAGATTCTTTCACTTTTAAAACACTAAATATCCTTTGTATAATACCTATTTTCTAAACATTTTTTCTGATCTCTGCAAGTAAATGCCCAAACTGCAATTGCAGAGCCACATATTGTAGTGTCACATTGATTGCAATAGCTTAGTAATATCAACCCTAGGAACATTTGTTTTAATGATCTGATTGTCCAAGTCCCCAACCCTGTAAAAATACAGTTTTAACTGTCTGCTTCTCCATCCGAGTCCAACCTGAGAGGGTGGAGTGGTGAGACAGGACTGGGAGGCTGGCTGCTGTGCCACCACTGTAACTTGAGGGCACAGGGCTGTGCTCCATCCTGGACTATGGGTGAGTCTCACTTAGCTCTAAAATGCAGGAAAATGCACCATTTACAATTAAATTTTAAAACATTTCCTGTGGGGCATGCCCCCACACCCCCATAGTTTTCTGAGGATTTTGGCCCCCTTTGCTCACTGACTCTGTGCAAGCCTCTACCATTTGCATTTTGCACTAGAGATCTTTGAGTCACGTGGCAAATGCAGCTTACAAGTACTAAGTGATTGTAAGGCCAAGTAATTCCCTGATTTTAAAGTGCTCTTTTTACAGATCTTTTTTTTACACCTCCAACGCCACCCCCCCCCAATTGGCCTCTCCTTCGGAGCGCCAGGGCCTTCCCACCACCCTCGAACCTCCTGATACCTTCTACCAGCTCCCCACTGTGACCTACCTGAGTGGCCCGGCATATCCCTGTGCTGTGAGGGTCCCTCTCTTCCAGGAGGAATTAGCCTCAACAGCCTGACTGTGTACCTCATGCGCCACGTGGCTGGATCCGGGCTGGCTCAGGGGCTTTGGGTGGCAGGGGCAAGGTCGCTCATCATCCAGTTGGTCGGGGGCATTTTCCATTTCCAGTGCCCCACCCACTACAGTTCTCTGCCTTGCGTGAGTGTGGGGTGTGCTGGGGCCGGGGCGTATGGGGGAACATGTCGAGGCAGCACATCCCCTCGATCATGCCACCAATCCGCCTGCAGGTCCCCAGGCAGAAACCCCCACTCCCACCCCTTGGGAGGGAAGCATCCAATGGACGCTTATGGAACCACTCCCTACCGGTCTCCACTCCTGGTACCTGGGCTCGAGGTGCAAACCTGGTTCACCAGCATGCCGAGCGAACCCCTTCACTCGGCTCCATGGAGCTGGCACGTGAGCACTTTTTGATACTTAATGAGCCAGTCTGCATTCAGCACTTTCTCTACTTTACTCTACTTTGTGTAATAATTAAAGGGAGGCACAGAGTGCTCACAATCCTGGTACATAAGTACATAAAGTTCTGGGCACTCTTGAGATGAGCTTCAGTTACTCATGTAACAGCACTCTTCAGTTGTGAAAGCAAATACATTTTTACACTGAACTGTAATTTAATTATGCTGGGTCTGCAATAATCATTCCTCTAAACCTTTTCTTACTGAAATGTTGGACACTGACACTCAAAAGCTGGGACAATGAGGGACACTGGCCCTTATAATGTGGCACACATCAAACATGGAGATACAAGCTCCGAACACTGTGAAAACCAGTACCTTTATTTATGAGAAGTTTATTTTTTATTTATAATCTTAGACTATTATGAATTTCTACTTTAATGTCTGAATTTACAGTACCATGGGCTGTAACTTTTCAATGTGGAACGGATGTGGAACAGAGCAATTTTGAGTGGTAAAATGAGGAATGTCCCTTGTAAAGAGGGACAGTTGAGAAGTATGGCAATAACTTCAGTGAGAGTGAGAGTACTTCAAATCACATAAAACCCTGCTGGCACTTAGCCCTTTACTTTTTTCTCCTGGATTTGTGGAATGATTGCAAGGAAGTACTTAGTACCTGTAACATAGAAACTTAGAATTTGTCAGCAGGAAAGGACAGTTTGGCCCATCCAGTTTGCTGGTATACCATGTATAGGGCTCAATGCAAGTGGGCGCCTACCAAAATGGCGACCCACTTGCAGCAACTACTCCCGACGTTTAGAATGTAGGAGGGTGAGCTTGATGGGGAGGGTTCATTTAAAATGGTGACAGGATATTGTGCTTGTATACGCATGCGGGGGTGGAAGTGAGCGACTGAGTGAGGGATGGAGGGTTTGTGAGGGTGTGCTGTGGTTGCCATTGAGCTGGCGTCATGGCATGATGGAGTTGGTGCTGGCTTAGGGTGGAGGGGATTCAGGGATCAGAACCAGGCGCCAGTGCTTTTTGTTGCTCCCAGCCTGAGATAGGGATTTTTTTTAATTTTTACATGGAATGCCCCCTCCCCCCCCAACATGCAATTCCCTGGAGTTGAGAATCTTAATTTAGGAGGTGTTTGTCCAGATGCCTACTCTGTCTCCGCAGACCCTAACTGGTTTCTGATGACCCTCCCTCTTCCCTGCACGTTTTCTTACAGTCCCCTTTGCCTATCTCACATACACATGAAGCCTCCTGCTGTCTTCTCCTCTGCCACATCCACTGACAGTCTATTCCAGGTATCCACCACCCTTTCAGTGAACTAGTACTTTCTCACATCTCTTGTAAACTCCCCCTCCAGCTTCATCACATGCTCTCGGGTTCTGGTACCCTTCCTCATTTGAGATTCAGAGTCCCAGCATTTGCCTTTTGAAATGTTGACAGCCCCGAGTGGTGCAGGGTAGTGCTACATAGCAAATACAAGCAAGCAAACATTTGGCATTGACAGATGCTTGTCATTTACTACCATGGCACTGCAGCATCAGTTTAGCTGGTGTGCAGGAGGCAACACTGCTGTAGGGACATTCACCATGGCACCCCTGGTTAATGTGCAGGCTGGTTCTGGGCACTTCATATCAAAAAAGGTATTTACTCTCACCAAGCAGAACGCTGAGCATAAGTGCACCAACATCAACCTTAGACTACCCTCAGGCAGTAACTGGTAATCTGTCCAGGCCCTCTGCCAGAGGTGACATCTCTAATATCCATACCAGCTTGGGATTCCTCATGCAAACAGTAGGCCCATCTTCTACCTGTTTCAGCAGCTCAGTATTTGGCAACAGATGTCTCACCATTTTCAGCACAGCTGTCAGCCTATGTCTGTCACAGACAGGACCACTATTTCACCCCTACAGTGAAAACACGTACTTTGGTGAAATCCTCTGTGCCATGTGCCAATGCTGCCATGAAGTTCCCTTGAAGGTAGCCCCCTAGCATCATCAATCCCCATCAGCGATCCCTTACACACCCACCACAGTTAACAATGGTCTGCACTGAAAGGCCTTCAGACTCAGAGTTCCTAGAGTCATTACTGCTGTCCTGGTGTCTGTCCTTGGAGGCTACCAGATGACTAGACAATGTGTTCTGCTGTTCTTACACACTGTAGGGCTCTGCAGAAAGAGAGTTAGGACTCATGCACAGGAGCCAAAGTGCCATACACGTCTTGCCCTGGGCATAGAAAGTTAGGAAGCATGAAGAACATTAGGAGTCATCTCTTGCTTTGCACAGAGCCTCAACCTGTAACTTGTACACTACTGTTGTGTATATCAAATGTGCAAAAGTCTATCTCAAAAAAGGCAATTTATTATCAACTGTGAATGGACAAGACTTTCATAACTCACTCATAGTACTGCTACTCATGAGTTATGGTCCAGCCCCCTCACATTTTAAGATAACAATTGTATATTTTGAGTCAGACCCTTACGTATCCCATATATAGTGCACATATTTCTTTTTTATTGAACACAACAGATAGTTGAGGAGGAGAATAAGGAGAAGGCAGAAGATAGGATAATTAGCATTAAATTCACTAGTGAGGAGCAGTGAAGAGCGAAGTCATTCATCATGTTTACAATGGGGTCTTATTGATGATGGCTCTGTGACACACATAATGATGCCCTCCTGTAGCTGGTGAGGACAATATCATTGATATAGTGTCATAATGAGAGCTTGTAGTGGTGTGGGTGTGTCAGAAAAGTCCTTGTGCTGCTGAGGCTGCTGCTGCTGCTGGAAGTGGAGAGCCAGACTGTGTGAGTGATTCCAGAATTTCAGAGGCTGGGGTAATGTGGGGTGACTTGCCACAATGGGGTGTACGAGTAGGAATAGTAGATGTCACTTACTGGACATGTGAATATACATAAAGAAATTCAGATTGCTCTGTAGTAAACTGAGATTAAGAAAGGCCAAGAATTCAAGATTGTTGGAATCTAGCCCTGAGCGTTGTGGTGAGACTATGTTTCCTGTTGTACAGAAAAACAGATTTTTTAAGTGACATATATTGGAAGATATCCCATAACATACAAAATTACTTTGGCCGCTATAGATCCAATATCACTAGCAATTCAAATCTTTCCTTAAGTTGTGTGTAAACCCCCACCCCAAGTGGGGGCTTACCTTAATTGCCTCCTGATCCCCTGTTTTTCCCCAAATGTCCTCCGCCACCAGCCCAAGTCCCATTGTGCCCCTTGGGTTCTCCAGCCAGCCCCTGCATTGATTTTGACCCAGAGTGGGGCTGGAGGAGCTAAATTACAGAGCCTCCATGCTCCTGCAGCACAAATGTGCAAGCTGACAGCCCATGCATGCACAGTAGCACATATTCATTTTTTTACTGCAGTAGCCATAAAACAGCAGCCATTTGGGAGGTCCCGGTCCCCAAGTTAAGCTAATCAGGGACTGGAGACCTGGAGGAGGCATAAGAGGAGCCTCTATACATTTTATTTAAAGAGCGCCTATCAGCATTATGCCCAGCCACATAAATATTAATGAGGCATATACATATTAATGAGTAAGACTGCCTGCTGCCTGGGAACACTGAATTTCAGCAACAGCGACAGGCAAGGGGCTGATCTAATGTGTTGGACTATGAAGTTGTTCAATAGGGCACTGAAGCTGGTTTAAAACTCAGGGGCTCGGCCAGGGAGTGAAGATTGAGCATCCGTAAGACAGCTCTCTTCCCTCAGGGAGGGGGATCCTGTGAGTCGCCACTTGACTGCCACCTAGAGGAATACAGATGGCAGCACATGCGTAGTCTCACAGTTTGGGGAAGGGCCAACACACAGAGTGCTGAGGGCACCTCTGCAGAGGTGGAGTGCACAAGCTGTGCTCATTGCACATCCAGCTGAGCCTAGGGAGAAAATCAGGATGAAAAAATGGAGGACGGGCTTAATGAAGCCCTCCCCACTAGCACTCATGGCCTAATCAGTCTCAGGGGATTGGGGGAGACTCAGGAGTGCCATGTGCTATGGGACAGGGTTGATACAGCTGCCCAGCCTGGCAAGGAGTAATAAAAACCTATACAGAAAAACGAAACTGCTACATTGTCTAAACAAAATACTGTACTGAATAATTAAAATACCCTGGTGCTACCAAACACAACACCAAACTATTTGTGTCATCTAATAAATGTGTCCCCTCTCAGGGGAAGGAAATGGACAAGGAAATGATAGAAAGTATATGTAGAATAGCAGATAAAGGGGAGATATTGCTGATGGGTGATCTGAATATGCCAGATGTTAACTGGAGTGCAGTTGCAGCAGCCTCTTCTAAGAGTGGGGTTATTCTAGATGCCCTACAGGGGGCATGCCTTAGACAACTAGTATTGGAACCCACTCGAGAGGGAGCAATCTTAGACCTGGTCCTCTCAAATGGAGATGGAGAGAGGATTACAGATGTAGAAGATGTAGAAGTGGGTAGCCATATGGGAACTAGCGACCATCAAACAGTATGGTTCACAATAAACACAGCAATAGAGTGAAGCCATACAAAGGCAAAAGTACTGGACTTCAGGAGGGCTGACCCTGCCAAAATGGGTGAGTGCCTAAGGAATGCACTAGCAAATGGGCAGGAAGGAGGGGTGGAAGAACAATGGGGAATAATAAAAACTGCCATCACAGAGGTAACAAGCCTTTGTGTGAAGCAAAAAAACAAAATAAAACAATGTAAGAAACCACTATGGTTCTCAAAGGAGGTGGCAGTGAAGGTTCAAGAGAAAAAGAAAGCATTCAGAAAGTACAAGGAATCACAGAAGGAGCAGGACAGATAATTGTATCAGTTAAAGCAAAGAGAAGCTGGGAAGGCAGTCAGAACAGCAAAGGCCCGAACTGAGGAAAAGATTGCCAACTCAGTTAAGAAGGGGGATAAAACCTTTTTTAGGTACATCAGGGAGCGAAGGAAGACTAAGGGAGGGATAGTGAGGCTTAATAAAGGGGAAGGGGGTGGGCAGAGGGTGACTGTGAAAAGGCAGAGATACTAAACAAACATTTTTGCTCAGTATTTACAAACGAAGAGGGGGAAGCACCTAAAACAAACAATAGAAACACTCTGGATACAGAAGTTGATATCAGCCCATTTACAGAAGAAAGGGTTCTGAAAGAACTCTTAAAACTGAAGGTGGACAAAGCAATGGGGCCTGATGGGATTCATCCCAGAATTCTAAAAGAACTAAGGGTAGAACTAGTGACACCACTGACTACCCTCTTTAACAAATCATGGGAGGATGGGTGGTACCTGAGGACTGGAGGAGGGCAGATGTGATTCCTTTCACAAAAGTGGGAGCAGGGCAGAAGCAGAAACTACAGACCTGTTAGTTTAACCTCAGTGATAGGAAAATGATGGAATCACTTCTGGAAGGAAAGAATTGTTGAGTACCTAGAGTCCAGAGGGGCGAGGACCCAGGCAGCATGGATTCACAGCGGGAAGGTCATGTCAGATGAATCTAATAGATTTCTTTGACCTGGTGACCAAAGTAGTAGATCAGGGAGGGGCTGTGGACATGGCCTACCTAGACTTTAGCAAGGCATTTGACTCAGTCCCACACAAAAGATTAATATACAAGTTAGCCAGCCTGGGAGTGGGTCCCAAGATGATAGCCTGGGTAAAGAATTGGCTGAAGAATAGGACACAGAGGGTAATAGTAAATGGAGTCCACTTTGAAGAAAGGGGGGTTACTAGTGGGGTGCCGCAGGGTTCAGTATTAGGACCGGACCGGTCCTCTTCAATGTCTTTGTAAGCGACATTGCAGAGGGACTGAAAGGAAAAGTATGTCTCTGCAGATGACATAATGATCTGCAACAGAGTTGATGCACAAGGTGGGGTGGAAAGGATGAGAAGGAACTTGGCAAGGTTAGAGGAATGGTCAAATGTATGGCAGCTTAGATTTAATGCTAAGAAGTGCAAGGTAATTCACCTGGGAAACAAAAACCCAGGAGAAGAGTACACAATGGGGGAGGGGTGAGATACTAACAACAACAAAAATGGAAAGGGACCTGGGGGTAGTCATATCAGATGACTTAAAGGTGGGCAAGCAATGTGAGAGGCAGTAGAAGGGTTGGGGGATACTGGGATGCATAGGGAGGCATCACCAGTAGAAAACAGGAAGTTGTTATCCTCTGTACAGACAGCTGGTGAGACCCCATCTGAGTACTGTGTGCAGTTCTGGAGACCCAATCTCTGCAAGGACATAGACAAGATGGAATCTGTCCAGAGGAGGGCAACTAAAATGGTGCAGGGTCTGCACCGGAAGACCTGTGAAGAGAGACTAAAGGAGCTTAATATGTATAGCCTTGAGGAAAGGAGGGAGTGGGGGGACATGATAGAAACTTTCATGTATCTCAAGGGACTCAACAAAGTCCAAGTTGGTAGCATCTTTCAAAAAAAGAGGTGTGCAAGAACAAGGGGGCACAATTTGAAGATAGAGGGGGGGCGGCTCAGAGGTAAAGTAAGGGAAGTATTTTTCCACAGAGAGGGCGTTGTGGATGCATGGAACGGCCTTCCGAGGAGGTTGTGGAGTCAAAACAGTGGTTGAATTCAAGCATGCATGGGACAGCCATAAGGCAATTCTAGGGGGTTGGGGTAGAAAGAAGTAAGCTGCTGGTTAACTAGGATCTGCAGCTTATCCATTAGGTAGGGAAATGGGCAGAATGGGTGGGCCAAGCGGTCCTTATCTGCTGTCAAATTCTATGTTTCTATGTTTCTATGTTTCTATGTTTCTAAGCAGACATCCTCAAACCCACGTAGATTTATTAGCCACTAAACCATGTTTAGAAAAAAAGTCTCTTACAAATATAGCTAAGAGTCTTTTAAAGAGCTACCGATTCCTGTGATAGGGCCAGAGCCCCTGTCTGAATTTGTGTTGCATTTTCTTTTACACTGTCCTGTTCTTGTAAGTTTACTGTTCTAGCTACAGGCTGAAATCTTGCCACGTTCAGTCTTGTAGTCTCTCCCCACCCCCCTTCTCCCAAGTACTGTATAAAGAACACATAAGTAAGACAAGAGGCAGTAAGTTGCTTGCCTTTTCCTGTGCTGCACTGCAGGCATACACAGAGGGAATGTAAGTAATGAAAAAGAATTGAAACACTGAGCTCTGCACTCTGTGTTTTATTCTGTGCAAACTGCTTTGGGTTTGCAAAAAGCCAAAAACAAAACATTCTTTCCTTGGTAAAGCAGAGGTGTGTAAAGGTCAGATGAGTCAGCCTGTCTCTGTGTTTTTAGGATGAGTCAGCCTGCATGTATTTACTTAGAGAAATGTGTTTATTCAGGATGAGTCAGCCTGCCTGTGTTTACTTAAAGAATTGTGAGTCAGACAGCTCGGTGCTGACATCATTGGTATGCTGGGATAAAAGCCTAACTCCTGAGGTGTAAAACAGATGAGTCAGATGGGTCAGTTAGTGAAGACCTGACTGTTGTGGAGGAAGCATCTCATAGTACATGCAAGTTTTCATGTGCTAGGAATCTATTTGGCTGGAACGAAGGCTGGAAGTTGTGCACTGAGGGAACTGTGCACTGTTTCTCATAGTACATGCAAGTTTTCAAATGCTAGGACTCTATTTGGCTGGAACAAACCCTGGAAGTTGTGCACTGAGGGAATTGTGCACCATTTTTGCAGAACTAAAGGACTAATCACCTATTTCCTTTCTGTATGTTTATTTTATTTTGGAAAATAAATATCGCAAAGTGCATTCTACACCTTTAACCTGTGTTTGTTGCATCTGTCTACCTACTAACCTTCACATTTGGTGTCAGAAGTGGGATACTGGTGCGTTTAGGCAGGGAAAGAAGCGTGACCAGGGGACATCACCCAGATATACAGGCAGAAGTCACAGGAACAGTAGGTGCAGAAAGGTAAACATGTGGAATACAAGTCACCTATCTTGACTGGAGCAATGGCAGAGAAGACGGGTGAAAAGCCTCTTCCAGGATTGGACCTAGGGGCCAGGAACAAAACCAAACCTGAAGTCAAGGACAGCATACCAGAGGCCAAAGAGGACATTGCATCTGCACCACCAGAAGAGGTCAGCGAGTTCCTAAAGTGGATGTGTGTTAAACAGATGGAAATGGAGAGGAAAAGAGGAACAGAGCCTTCCATGTGTACTTTTTCAGGACTTGGGTTCAGGAGTCCAGAAGAGGCATGGAAGCTCTATAAGAGGCAGCATTTAAGAGGTCTACTTAGGACCAGAAGGGACTAAATCATTGTTTCATGGAGTGATTCACTGTGATGAGGTGGACTTGTATAAGATGCAAACTAATGTGATGAAAATCAGGAAATTGTATGCCTATGTCTAAACAACTGATAATGTTCCTGTCTGTAATGACAATGAAATGGTGAAATGTTGCTAATGTTAAGTCTGTATGCTTATTGACATATGTGAATACTCCTGAAAGATTTGGGGGATGTGAGTTAAAAGTAAATCTGAAAATGTATGGCAGCTGAAATGGAAACATAGCGGGAGTCAGGTATGGTTTTCTTTTTTTTCTGAACTTGTAAAGGTTATTAAACTGTCACAGGATTGATGCATTTCATACAGACATTCTTGCATACAGTTAAGTGAGGCACACAAGCAAATATACAGAGCTATCATTACATGTTGAACAAATATAACAACTAAATACTCTTGTCTCATCCTTTACAGAAAGAAGATAATGCACAAAACAAAAAAATGGAAACAAGAAAAGAAGAGTCAGACAATTTTGGTCCAATGGTCCAAAATTCAGCCTAAACAAGACTCTCTCCAACATATACCTGGTTTACAAGTACCATGAGATCGAGGAACGGGGATCGGTGTTGGAAGTTCCAGTTTCAACACTGTTCAGTATACATGAACAGCTCATTTTGGTTCCAGAGACGCGATTGAGTTTACATGTACGTCTCTGGAATACTGGCATGGATGGAAACTTGAGATGAGCATGCTCAGTACATGCAGTTTTAAGTTGAAAAGAAAGGATGCATTAAAAGTGCATGTCTCCGGGAGTGATCTGGCAACTGCTGCCATTTACATGTGGGGCATGATCGGGTTCTACAGGTATCGATTCCTGTGAACCCAATACCTTCAACCCAATTTGAAAAGCAACTGGGTTAGTGCACTGGTCGGGTTTACATGGGTCTGTAAACCATGATTTTTTCCTCGATTCCCATTATTTTTTCGTGTTTGAACCCAATTGACGTGCACATGTAAACAAGGTAATAGTAAACTCTGTTCATGTTGCACTATGATTAAAAACCCAATAGTTATTATTTTGTTCTGTACACAAATTAATAAAAGAAACGAATCACTCAATTGTATCTGTCCGTTGTGTCCTGTGTATGTTAATGCTTTCCAACAGCTTTAAATAAAACTAAAACACCATTATAGAAACAAAATGGTAACCCACTTTCAGTATAGGTACTATAGTCTGTGATTTCATACCATAAAACAGACAAAAAACATTTTATTTTATCCATCAAGGCTTCATTACAAAGAAGTGTCGGACTCAGCAGGGAACCGGGTTACAAAATATCAGGCTGCTAGAATGAAGTGGAAAAGTAAAAACCCATAAAAACTAATGGAGTCCCCCCAAGAGGAGTTTAGGATGCAAGAAGCTGGTCTAGAACTGGAATACCCTTTTTAGAATCTATATAGTTAAAATATGGGAGTCATCTAGAATTAAATTGGTTTGAATGCAGGCGAAGTTGTGATGTGATAGTTTCCTTATTCTTTATTGACTCGACATCATTAATCCATAAATCCAAAAATAAAGCTTTAGGGAGAGCCATTGCTGGGTAACTACCTTTAAAGCTGCAACTGTAAGAATCGAAAACAGATACCTCTTAGTGGGGGAGGAAGGCCAAGAATAAAATTTACAGAGGTAAGGGGGTCTGCCAATTCAAAAATCTCTTGAATCACCTGTTCCACCTCTTTCCAAAATGTGGTCAGAACTGGGCAACCCCCAAAAAATATAGAAATGTGTGCCATGTTCCCCACAAGACTTCCAACACCTATCCATGTTAGCTGAGGTGAAGTATTTTGATACCACTGGGGTTATAAAATATCTGTTGTTCAGGTATGGTTTTCATAGAAATAAATAAAAAGGTCGGAAACCAGTCTCACTAAGCAAGAAAAAAATTGTGAGAACTGGTTCCCTTTTAAAGAGGGGGTACGTGACAGGGCCAGAGCCCCTGTTTGAATTTGTGCTGCATTTTCTTTTACACTGTCCTGTTCTTGTAAGTTTACTGTTCTAGCTACAGGCTGAAATCTGGTCACTTTCAGTTTTGTAGTCTCCCCCCCCAAGGTACTGTGTATAGAACATATAAGTAAGACAAGAGGTAGTAAATTGCTTGCCTTCTCCTGTGCTGTACTGCAGGAAAACACAAAGGGAATGTGAGTAATGAAAAAGAATTGAAACACTGAGCCTTGCACTCTGTGTTTTATTCTGTGTAAACTGCTTTGGGTTTTTAAGAAGCCAAAAACAAAACATTCTTTCCTAGATGAAGCAGAGGTGTGTAAAGGTCAGATGAGTCAGCCTGTCTGTGTTTATTTAGGATGAGTCAGCCTGCATGTGTTTACTTAGAGAATTGTAATAATTCATGATGAGTCAGCCTGCCTGTGTTTATTTAGAGAATTGAGAGTCAAATAGCTCATATGGTGCTGACATCATTGGCATGTAGGGATAAAAGCCTACCTCCTGAGATGCATAACAGATGAGTCAGATGAGTTAGTCAGTGGAGACCTGCCTGTTGTGGAAGAAGCAACTCATAGTACATGCAAGTTTTCATGTGCTAGGAATCTCTTTGGCTGGAACGAAGTCTGGAAGTTGTGCACTGAGGGAATTGTGCACCATTTCTCATAGTACATGCAAGTTTTCATGTGCTAGGAATCTATTTGTCTAGAACGAAGCCTGGAAGTTGTGCATTGAGGGAACCATGCACTGTTTCTCATAGTACATGCAAGTTTTCATGTGCTAGGTATCTATTTGGCCGGAATGAAGCCTGGAAGTTGTGCACTGAAGGAATTGTGCACTGTTTCTCATAGTACATACAAGTTTTCATGTGCTAGAAATCCATTTGGCTGGAATGAAGCCTGGAAGTTGTGCACTGAGGGAATTGTGCACTGTTTTTGCAGAACTGAAGGACTATTTCCTTTCTGTATGTTTATTATTTTATTTTGGAAAATAAATGTCGAAAAGTGCATTCTACATCTTTTACCGGAGTCTGTGCATCTGTCTCACCCACTAACCTTCACAACGTTTCAGAGAAAACGCATGTATATTTTATACATTTCTCTTCCCCATTATTTACTACTGAGTAAATTTGTATGAATACATGATCATTATGCTTTAGAGTTCCCTTATCATTTACTGCATCTATAGCTTACTCTCTACTTAAAGTCAACAGCTCTGCAATCCTGGACCCCAAGGTCACAGGCGCTCAAGGCCCTCCCCAGCCACCGAAAGGACCGAAACTGAAAAGAGCTCTGCAATCCGGACCCTCAAGGTCGTGAGGGCGCTCCACGGCCCTCCCAGCCCACCGGAAGAACCGAAACTGAAAACAGCTCTGCAATCCCAGACCCCCAAGGTTGCAAGGGCACTCCACGGCCCTTCCCCCAGCCCACCGAAAGGACTGAAACCGAAAAGAGGTAATTTCTTCCTGGACTGCATATACCAGAGACGGCAGTGCTCCGGAAAATGCTTTGGCACCATTTCTAAAAATGCTAGCAGGAAAATAGCAACTCCATACCTGTTATTGGGCACAGCATTACTGGAATCAGCCCCCCTGTCGACAGCAGTTGCTGATCCTGTTTTGTGTCGTTGCAGATGTATAGATAGTTTTTCTTTTACACTTAAGTGCTCCGAAACCTAGTATTTTACTGTCTATTGCTTTGAGTTTGAACTGACTTTGTACTCCCCTTTAACGCTGGGTTACAAAGACCTTATTTTCTAAAGTAATTTCAGCATGTGCTGTGGTTAAGTGTATAGACGCTTTCTTATACAAGTGCTACTAAAGGGACTTGTGTGCTGTGGTTAAGTTTATAGATGCTTTCTTATGCAAGTGCTGCTAAAGGGATTGAACAGTCTTACCTCCTTGTGACTGAGTGTACTGGTGCAGTCCCTTTTCACGGCTTGCTCTGCTGCCTGTCCCCTCTCCAAGCTCAGTCTCATTCACCAGATGCTCCCCCCTTCCCCAAATGCTATTTAAAGCAAGCTGACTCTCCCTTTTTCCTCCACAGGTCTACAATCCCAGACCCCCAAGGTCGTGAGGGCGCTCCACGGCCCTCCCCCAGCCCACCAAAGGACCGAAACTGAAAAGAGGTAATTTCTTCCTGGACTGCATATACCAGAGACGGCAGTGCTCCTGGAAAATGCTTTGGCACCATTTCTAAAAACGCTTGCAGGAAAATAGCAACTCCATACCTGTTATTGGGCACAGCATTACTGGAATCAGCCCCTCTGTCGACGGCAGTTGCTGATCCTGTTTTGTGTCACCGAGGACAGCCTAGCCCCACCAAACGCTACTTGTTCAACTCCCCACCACCCCCACCACCACCCTTGGTTGGCTCTCCCTTAAATAGGCTGAGAGTGGTCACATATGCTGGAAATTTGCCCTATCAGCCCAGTTCTCCATTTGCAGGTTATACTAACCTGCCACTAGGGGCAGACCTAATTAATCTCAAGCTCCTAGCTAACTAGTTACACAGAAAAAAAAGCCATATACTGCTGCAGGCTTACATCTTTTCTGGGCACTACTACTGTGCTGCGGACACACCGTGTTGCCCCGTGCTCTGCTGGGCTCCTCCATGCCCAACAACCCCCCTGCTAGCATGGCTATCTCCTCAACCCCCTCCCCCCTTGGCCCACCAGGGGTGGAACTACCACTCACAAACAGGATGGCCTCCTGCATCCCCTCAACCCCCCATGGCTATCTGTCAAGGGGCTAAAAATTGTCCATCTAAATGTCCGCAGCCTCCTACGCAACCTTGCTGAGCTCGCTGCCTGGGTTGCCCACTATAATCCGGATATATTGGGTATCATGGAAACATGGCTAAAACCACACACTCCCGATGCTATATGTACCCTGCCAGGGTACAGCCATATCAGGTGTGATCGTAGGGGGAACAAACATGGAGGGGGGTGCTACTTTACTATAAAGTCCACCTCAATGTGTCTGCCATTGACCACCCACCTACCCCACCTCGACATGTGAGTTCCTGCACACCCTTCTCCTACTAGGACTCACAAAGAAAATCCACCTGATCTGCTGCTATAACCCTCCCAGAGGCGGGCTACCTGGACTCTCTTCACTTCTCCACAGTGTCAGTTCAAGGGTGGGGACAAGTGAAGTCCTTATTATTGGAGACTTCAACCTCGACTGGATAGGATCTAATTCTAAATCCTATGAGCCTCTGCTCTCAGGCCTTGCCCTGAACCAGATTATCACTGAGCCAATGAGACCATCCCCCAGAGGGGATAAAGGATCACTGATTGACTGGGTCCTGACCAACAGGCCTGACAGGATCACATCCTCAGGCATCCTACCTGATGCCATCTTGGACCACTCACCCACCTTTTGTACCTGGGGCATCTCTCAGGCAAGAATACCTAGCAAAATGATACAGACGAGGGACTACTCAAAGCTCTACTTGCCCGACTTCCTCACTGACCTCAGATCAATTGACTGGTCCGGGATCACCGCCTCCTTGGATGCAAATCAAGCACTGGATGCATTCCTAACCAAATACATCCCAGTGCAGAACAAGCATACACCCCTCACTTGAAGGAGGGTGCAAGGCACTGTCACCAAATGGCTTCATGGGGGTCTATTCTCTCTAATGAAACTCAGGGACAAATGCTGGGAGACCTATAAGGCCTCTCTCAGCGTCGATGATCTCGCCACTTACAGACAGCTCAGAAACTCCTGCAAAAAAGCCATCAGGGCCGCCCAAAGCGAGTTCTGCCGATCTGCCCTACTCTCCTCTACCAACAACCCAAGGAGCTTTTGGCAGAACATAAAAAGCGCGGTCGGGGGCTCTGCGAGAGGGCAAGCTACAGACTTGCTCATTGATGGGGTCAGCTGCAATAGCCCTCACACAATCGCTAATACTTTTAACACTATGTTCTCCAAACAGGCCACCCCCCCATACCTCCTGCCCCCACTGCCCCCAAGTCCTCAAATTCCCAACCACCTGAAACATACCCCCCCAATGCCGCTTGACCCGGACCTGCGTCCAGACCCTCCTGCTTTCTACAGCAGGTATCTATCACTGAGACCCAGAGGCTGATCGCCAGCCTCTCCCCCCATACCAGCCCAGGGCACGACAACCTCGAGCCAAAGCTGCTCAGGCTAGGTGCCCACCTCCTAGCCTGGCCAATAACAGATATCTTTAACACCTCTCTAGCCACCGGTGTCATCCCAGATATCTGGAAAACAGCCAAGGTCACCCCTGTCCTAAAACAAGGAAACCATAAAGATCCCCTGAACTACCGACCGATTGCTATTCTATCGGCTGCATCAAAACTTCTAGAGAAAGTTGTGGCCTCTCAGTTAACCGAGTACCTACAGGAGCACAATCTCCTCTCTCCGGCCCAACACGGGTTTAGGAAGGGGCACAGCACGGCTACCGCCCTCGCTGTAGTCACCTCACAGATCAGAACTGCAACCGACCAGGGCAACCTCACTGGTGCGATTTTCATGGACTTATCCAAGGCCTTTGACAGGGTAGATTACTCCCTGCTCAGTGCCACTCTTCTCTCCCTTGCACTCTCAAACCCCGCTCACACCTGGTTCCACAATTACCCCTCTGGTAGGAAGCAATACACCAACTTCAACAGGACCCTCTCCAACCTCACCACTGTCCAATGCGGGGTCCCCCAAGGGTCCGTCCTCTGCCTGATGCTCTTTTCCCTTTTCATCAATGAATTACCATCTATCATCACCCATGGGCTTGCCACCCTGTATGCCGACGACCTTGTCATTTTGGATAGCACCCGAGACATCGGCACCATCAATTCCCAACTAAACTCCGACTTCAAGTGGATCCAGTCCTGGCTGGATGAGCATACGCTTGTCATCAACCTCAAAAAAAAACAGGCTATGCTCTTTGGTTCCCTGAATAGAACAAAATCCTGCCCTGCCCCCCTTCTAATCCACGGGGCTGACAGCTGACCGCTGACGGCTTGCCCTTGCAGATAGCTGCTGCTGTCAAGTACGTTGGCGTCACTCTGGACCCCTAGCTGGACCTCTGCCTTCATATCCGAAACATCTGCAAGGCTACGAATGTTAAACTTGGACTCGTGATACAGAGCCAAAACTGCCTCACCCCAGCCGCTCGGATGGCTCTAGCCAGGTGTTCTCCTCCCTCCCTCCCCTCCCTCTGCTATGGGCTAGTGTGACCTTTGCCTGGCTTAGCCGGCCTACAACATCTGCCGCTTTGTGATCTCTGCTCCCCCAACACACCGCTGTGACCTTTACACTTGCCTTGAGTGGCTCCCCCCTGAGAAGCATCGCATCTTCGTAATAGGGAACTTCATTTACAACATCGTTAGAACAGCCACCCCCACTACCTTTGCCCTGTCCCTCAATCCCAACAATTCTTCCCACCACCTTAGGTCAAGGGCGGCACTAAATTGCTTGGTTCCCAGAACACGCACCCTTTCGGGTGATCAGGCCTTCGCCAACTATGCCCCCAAACTATGGAACTCGTTCCCTGCCCTTACTCGGTCCACACCCTCCCATCCAGGGTTTAAAACATCACTTTGGACCTTCCTGAAGGGCTCCTCCACCTGTCCTTGCGCCCTGTAGCCCCTTGAACTATACTCACACAGGGGGTCTCTGTGCACTCCAGGTCCACTGCACTTACTCTCCTGTTCACTGGTCAAGAAATTGGCTAAATGTAATGCTATAATTGTTAACACCTGCAATGCCACTGTATGTAAATCTGACTCACTCACTGTATGTGTATGCTCTATCTCTTAACTCTCCCGGGTCGTCTGTAACCCTCCCTGGGTGGGTGTCTTCTTACTGGTTGCCTTTTTACATTTATTTCTCTATATGACATGTAATGCTCTTTGTATATAATACCAATTTGTCACTGTACCTGTTTATCCAAGCTTGTAACTCTCCCGGGTCGTACCTGAAAATAGGCACTTGGCTGTCTAGTGTGACTTACCCGGTTAACAAAAGCAAATAAATAAATAAATAAATTCCTGTGTTGTGACATCACAGTCTGTTTCCATGGGAGTAACTGTGATGTCACAAGCAGTGCATTATGACCTCAGGTAGGCAGAAAGCAACAGCAATAGATAAAGTCTTCGGTAGCAAAGATACTGTCTTCATGCAAAAGACCTCAGTAACAAATAATGGGGAGGAGGAATACAAAACTAAGGTGAAATACAAGCTGAACTATGTCTAAATATTGTGTTTTCTTAAAGTTCTCCTGAAGGTGGCAGCTGCTGTTTAAGACTACTCATTTAATTAACTTTAACAAAACATAACCAAAAAACTTGTGTTGTTTAGGTACAAACAAGTATGGCTTATAGCACCTCTTGTAGTCATGCAAACTCCTTTCTGCATTTACTAAAGAGCATGTGGTACATTCACACTGAATGATTTGGTACTGGAATCAATAATAGGACTGGGGAAGAGTTTGGTTTCAGACCAGAGAACTATTAGGTCTGTCTGTCAGACAGCCAATCCAAATTAGTTCCAGCAGTGGCTTGTGTTTGGGTGTATAGACACTGCAGTTGATTACCAAGCTCCATATCACCTGTGTAGATATGCTGGTCAGGCGTTTTAGGGGGACTCATGTACCGAGTTAGAATTCATATACAGTACCGACTGATACAGTACATAGCAAAGACAAGCAATGGTATGTGCGTTTATGTTTGATTGCATGCAATAACGCAAATTGTAGTGCTTAGTAATTAAAGGAGGGTAAGTTAATTAAAACATGTTTTTTTATTTGAATGTTTTTATTAAAAGCTAAGAAACAGGTGAACATTATGCTTAGTGAAAGGACAAATCAGTTATTTTTTTACAATTTATTTACTAAAAAAGCCCAGCTAAGATGCAATATCTTTATTCCAGTGAGGTCCTGCTTTTACTCATTTTTACAATGTAGTTACCCAGGACAGTCCAGCTTAGATTCAACACCTCATTTTCAGTAACTTGCTCGGGATCACACAGTATTCAACTGTATCAGGGTTTAAACTGCAATGTCCTGGTTCACAATGTGCTCTAACAACTAATCCCTCCTTCCTGGGGGGCACTGGGAAAAGCTCAGTGGTTTTGTTGTTTTGTACTTTGTTTATCAAGAATGGCCTGACTGAGATGCAACATCTCTTTTCCAGTGACATAGTAACATAATAGCTGATGGCAAATAAGGACCATTAGACCCACCTAGTCTGCCTGTATTCCATGCCTGCATCAGCGGCTGCTGACCCTACATAGTCATTGGCTATGGCTAGGGGTTCGCTTATGTCTATCCCATGCATGTTTGAATCCCCCCAACTGTGTTTACACTCACCATTTCCTGGGGTAGGCTATTCCAAGCATCCACCACCCTCTCTGTGAAGAAAAACTTCCTCATATTTCTCCTTGTCCTGCCTCCCCTCCAATCTCATATTGTGTCCCCTTGTCCTTGTACAACTCTTGTACTGAAAGGTGTCGCCCACCAGCACTTTATTCAAGGCTAGATACATAGATACTTAGATACATAGACAGTGTCGGCAGATAAGGGCCTATGGCCCACCCATTCTGCCCATTTGAGCTTGTAAGTTCAGTTTATGTTTTCCTAGAAGTATGTTGCCCCTTACCCCTGACCTCCAGAATTCCTTTATGTCTATCCCATGCATTCTTAAATCCCGTGATTGTTTCAGCCCCCACAACTTCCTCTGGCAGGGTGTTCCCACTTGTCCACCACCTGTTCTGTGAAGAAATTCTTCCTCATGTTTCCTCTGAATCGTCCTCCCTCCAACTTCATCCCATGCCCTCTAGTCCTGGTACATCTTTTTTCGCTAAAATAGTGTATTTCCTGCACCCTGTTCCTCCCTGTGAGATACTTGTATGTCTCTATCATATCCCCTCTCCTCCTCTCTCCTCCAGGGAGTACATGTTCAGTTCCTTCAACCTGTCTTCATAGGACTTGTGATGCAATCCATGCACCATCTTTGTTGCCCTCCTCTGAACCTTCTCTACCCTGTCTATGTCCTTACGTAGGTATGGTCTCCAGAACTGTACACTGTACTCCAGGTGGGCCTCACTAGTGTCTTGTATAGCTGAATTATGACCTCCTTTTCCTGCTGGTGATGCCCTGCCTATACATCCCAGCATCCTATTTGCTTTACCTGCTGCCTTGTCACACTGTTTCCCTACCTTGAGGTCATCAGAGATGATAACCCCAAGATCCCTTTCCTGCTTGGTGCATGCTATATCCTCACCCCTCAACTGATATATTGTGCCAGGGTTTTTGTGCCCCATATGCATTATCTTGCACCTCTTTGCATTGAATTTCAACTGCCAAACGCCTGACCATTCTTCAAGTTTCTGCAGGTCCCTTCTCATTCTGAGGCTTTAAGACACTTGAAAGTGTCTATCATATCCCCCATTTCCTCCTCTTCTCAAGTGTATACATATTGAGGTATTGTAATCTGTCCTCATATGCTTTCTAATGCAAGCCCTTCATCATCTTGGTCACCCCTCTCTGGACCACCTCCACCTTGTTTCTATCTTTGCGAAGATATGGTCTCCAGAACTGAACACCATAATCCAGATGAGGCCTCACAGTGTTTTGTACAATGGCATCACCACCGCCCTTCTTCTGCTAGTGATACCCCTTCCTATGCACCCCAACATCCCACTGGCCCTCCCCACAGCCTTGTTGCACTGTTTTGCCACCTTTAGGTCATCTGAGATGATTATTCCTAAATCCCTCTCTTCCCTGGTGACTGTCAGCAGTCCCCCACCCCATTCTGTAGCTCTCCACAGGGTTTCTTCACCCCAGGTGAATGATCCTGCACTTCTTTGCATTAAACTTTAATTGCCACACCTCTGACCATTCTTCCAGCCTTCTCAGATCCCTCCTCATTCTTGCACCCCCTCCAGTGTGTCTACTCTGTTGCAGATCTTGGTATCATCTGCAAATAGGCAAACCTTCCCCTCCAGCCCTTCAGCAATGTCACTAATGAAGACATTAAAAAGGACTGGCCCCAGTACCAATCCCTTAGGTACCCCACTGGCAGTATTGGGTAAGTTACTTTTAGAAAGTAATCAGTTACAGTTGCTAGTTACTTTCAAATAAAGGTAATCAGTTATAGTTACTTATTACTTTTATATAAAAAGTAATTAGAAACTGTAACTGTAATGCATATTACTTTCGATAACATGGTGGTATTTACTATTGAACATAGCTATGTGCTCATGAAATCCCAAGAAGTGTATAAAAGAAATAAAACAGATTCTAAAGACAATGAATATGTTAATTTATAACACAGTACCTTTCTGACTTTGCCAGCCACAACAAACCCTTTACATTTGCATAAATAAGAGCTCTATTAAAAAAAAACACTCAAACATACACCCTGCATCTACTGCTGTCCTCCGCAATATTTTCCCCCCACAGCTGAATCCTGGATTTGCCAGCCATTATTATCCCTGACCTTTTTCATTTCCATAACACCCACACTCGCCCTCCAACACACACACTTCCTACATCTAATGCCAGTGCCCCGGGGATCTTTCCCATACAGATGTATATCCTGACAATGCCAGCCACAACTACTCCTTTACATCCCACCCTTACCCCACTGCCACACACACCCTGCTGCATCTTCTACATTTGATGATCTTTCCCACATCTAGCCTATATTCTCCTTCTGACTATGCAAGAGCCACAACTACCCCTTTAAAGTTCTATAATAAAATCCCACCCTCACATAGCTCCCCCTACACTCACACACATGCAACCTGAAGATCTACTACCTTTCCTTGCCTTGGTGATCTTTTCCCATTCCCCCACAGCAGCCAGAATCCTAACTTTGCCATTGTCAGCCACAGATCTACCCCACATCACATACAATAAATTCCACCAGCACACACCTGCTTATCCCAACAAAATTTAAACTCTTTCCCACAGCCAAACCTTGACTTGCCACTGCCACTGAGACACAGGTACAATTATAACTAAGACTACCATGACTATCATGCCACAACTGAAGTCAGACAGTGTCACTTACAACAATCAAATTATTACACAACACAAAACACTTGTTGCACTCCAGTACATATCCCTTTGATGAAAATTTTCTTTGAGATGGGACTGGTGGTGGTGACAGACCTTGCAGGTGGAAGGATGGACAATCAAGCGACCTGCTGTGGCAGCATGGCATATGTGGTGTTGATGGAAATGGGCCCTGAGCCCCGCCTGCAGATGGACTACTTGCCTTTTTCCCTACAGCTGCTATGCTGGCCCCAATTCCCTCAGGGTTCACAATGGCAACCACAGAAGGCCATGGCTGACAACATGCAAGGGTATAGCAAGCTATCTATAAATTGCACATTAACTGGCCAATCTGTTGCCCTGTCAAATTTCGTCAATTCTTATAGCAATTCTTAGCTGTACCATGTAGTGAGGCACATGTTGTATAATTTGTATATCAAACGTTGTAAAATGATATATTTTAATAATGAACTGACAAATAAAATGATGTTTTCTGACTTGTATTTCCACAGCACATGTTACAGCTATAGAACAAAATGGTAGTATTAAATGCATGCTGAAAATAGAAAATAGAGTTAGAATTGATGTTTCAACCATAGGTCTTCTTCCAGAATTATCTAACAGAAAAAAAGCAGTACAGGAAATAAGAGACATATTTGTGAGGGGAAAACATGGGGAAGGCTGTAGGAGAAATATAGAATAATAATTGGGTGATGTGATTAACAAGGTTTTATACACACCCATGGTGTTGGATGGCACTTCAATCCCATAAGCGAAACTCGAGGGATTTATTTAAGCATCCAACATCAAGGGTGTGTGTTAAGATAAACACACCACCCTATGTTTTATTTTATATAATTGCTGGGGAGCATTTTTTCGCCACAGCAATTATATAAAATAAAGCCACATCCCCGTGGAGCTGCTATCCCCGGGTTTCAGCGTGGTCCGCAGGCTGAGCTTTGCTGCTAAAACATTTTCTTTCCCCCATTTTCATTGTTTTTTTACAGCTTAAACATAATAGTAGACATAGGCTAGTCATTTCCTTTTTTTTTTTCAGTTAACTTACTGAGTGCCAGTCGCAGTGAAGTGTGTGGGCATGCGGTGCTACAGAAAGACAAAGAGGGAGAGAAGAGCTGTGGCTGGTGTGTGCATTGACCAAAAAAAAGCCGGCATGTGTTCACCATTATAACTCATGGGTTATAATGTGAAATTATAATCCAGTTTCCCTTAGGGAAAAAAAGCTAGCCAGTTATTATATAAGTAATAATACCGACAGGGTGGGCATTATTGGGATATAACAGACCGTCCAGGGGCACAATGAGGCCCGACGCTGCAGACAGAGGGCCTTATAGCCCCTGAAAGGTCTGTTATTTATTTATTTTATTTTTTATTTATTAAATTTTGTTAACTGGGTAAGCCCACTGGGCTCTGAAGGTCCCTTTTTCAGGGGCGACCTGGAGTTAGTTGCATAGAGCTGAGCAAGTACAAGCAAATAATACAGAGTAGGACATAGCATATAGGAATACAATGACAGTGTACAGTTATCATAAAAGAAGGCGGGGCTATACAGCACATTTGCACAATTCAACAGTGGCAGCTGATAGACTTAGGGCATTAGACTTTTTAGAATACATACAAGTAATACCGTGTGGTGCAGGTTACAATTACAATGACAATGAACGGTTTTCATAGAAGAGAGCAGTTATGTACAGCGCATATACACAATTCAACAGTGGCAGCTGATTGACTTAGGGCATATGACTTCTTGAGGCCAAACTGCAGGGGGCATGATTGGCTAGCCTTCAGGACAGGAGCAGGGGCTACAATTTAGGAGGTGAACATGCAGTCCCTTCTGAAATGCCGCTAGGGAGGGGGCTTCCTGAAGGTGACAGGGGAGCTTATTCCATAGCATAGGGGCTATATGGGCAAAGAACTTACAGCCAGCAGCGGATCTGGTCAAGGGCAGTTCTAGGAGTTTTTTGCCTGATGTGCGGAGAGGTCTGCTGGACTGCTTTGGAGGAGGATCATCATCAAGGAGCTTATAAGTCCAGCTTAATAGGGGGTACTGGAGCCTATGGTTCAGGGTGGGCCAGTTGAGTGAGACAAGGGCTTCACAGTGGGGGTCCTCGGATGTGCTTTCATGGCGAATTGCACGATTTTATGGTACAAAGTTTGTAGTCTACCATGGTCAAGTTTTACAATGCCAAGCAGGGTTGAGGCAGCATAGGTCAGAGTTGGCAGGAGAATACTCCGTGCGATTGCCAGTCTTGTCTCCGGTATCATGTTAGCGCTTAGACGGTAGATCAGGCCAAGTTTTTTGGTGGATGTTTTTTGTCATCCTATCCACGTGTGGCTTTAGGGTGAGTCCCTGATCTAGTATAAGGCCCAGGTATCTGAAAGACTGGACCACCTCAATAGTCAAGCCAGATACAATGACCAGTGGGAGAAGGTGTGCCCAGGAAGGACCATGGTATTTTGGACCAAACAGGAGTGCTTTGGTCTTATTGGGGTTAAGGACCAGATGATTCTTGACCAGCCAAGCTTTGGCCTTGGTGAGGTCTGACTGAAGCAGGGGCCCTAGGTCATCCAAGTGTGGCACAGTTCTATAGAGTATGGTGTCATCAGCATACTATACCATATTGCTGCTCCCACAGTGGCAGCTGAGGTCATTGACGAACAGGGAGAACAAGAGTGGGCCCAAGATGGAACCTTGTGGTACCCCCTCATTTAAAGGTAGTGATTCAGAGGTAGAACCTCTCCACTTAACCTGTTGGGAGCGACCAGACAAGTAATTGCGGAACCAGTTCGGAGAGTGTTGGTCAAGTCCAAATGTACTCAGCTTTATTAGCAGGAGTGGGTGGTCTACCAGATCAAAGGCCTTGGTTAGGTCAATGAAGACTGCCCCCATGGGGGTACCCTTGTCCAGGGCCGCTAGGACGTCAGAGGTGAACCTTATGAGGGCAGTGTCGGTCCTGTGCTTTTGTCAGAAACCATGTTGGGAGGGGACCAGAAGTCAGTTGGCTTCCAGGTAATCACTTAGTTGGCAGTACACGAGCCGCCCCTGGATCTTTGCAAGGTGGCAGAGGATAGAGATACTTCTAAGGTGTGAAGTGAGCTAGAAAGCTTTGCAGCCCATAAAAGCTCACATACTAGTTTAATAATAAGTCAATTGTTTACCAGATAATAAGTAATTGTCCAATCTAGTCTTGAATTGTTCTTTATCCTTACTTATAATAATATGCAATGGCAACTTGTTCCAAGGTTTAATCACTCTTAAGGTAAAGAAGTATTTTTTCCTGATATAATTAAAGGATTTACTTATCAATTGGAGCGGATGACCTCTAATATTGTAAGATGAATCCTTGAAATTCAATTCCAAATCTACCATTAATACAATTTCCTGAACTATATCATAAAGAAATAGTAAATCCCCATGTATTCTACGAGTTTCTAAAGAAAACAGACCAAGATCACATAATCTAGTTTCATAAGAAAGATGATTCATACCCTTTAGATGTTTAGTAAATATATGCTAAACTCTTTCTAACTGATGTATGTTAGTTTTCCTGTAAGGACACCAAAGCTCTGACACATATTCAAGATGAGGCCTAACACATGCTTTGACCAAAGGCATTAAAACCTTAGGGTCTTTTGTAGTAATATTATGTTTGATGGACCAGACAACCTTATTTGCTCTGTTTACAGATTCATTAATATGATAGGAAAAGTCGATGTTATTATTTTTTTTTTATTTTTTTTATTTTACTGTATAATCGGAATTACAATCCTTTGAGTCATAGACTGTTTTGCAAAGGCTCCACGTCGTTTACAGGGGGTGGAGGGAGAACCAAAGTACAAGGAAGACAGACAGAATGAGCAATTATATATAGGTTTCAGTACAGACAGTTTTTTATACAATGGCTCCATGGTGGTTACAGAGGGTGGAGAGACACAAGACAATATAAAGCATTATAAGAAACACAATTTTTTTTTTTTTTTTTTTTTTGACACTTTGATTTTTCAGGTTAAGAATTGACATGGCACTTGAGAGGTGTTTTAAAAACCATAGCACAGGGGCCCAAGACAGAGCTAATACAGAGGGTGGTATGTAGGGACTAGGGAAGTCCCTGAGTCAGTTATGGGGATGAAGGAGGAGAGCAGGCCCTTATTGGCATTCACATTTAGAGTTTTCAAGGAGCGTGTGTTCAAGGCCTGTTTTGAAAAGTGCTGATGCTGTGGGTCTGGGAGAGAGTAGGGGAGGGTGTTGAGCATTTGGGGAGCCTGTAGCGGAAGGATCTCTGCCCTAGAGATGTTAGAGCATGGGGGACCGTGAAGGATGAGGTAGCTGACAGTCTGGTAGTCTGCTCGTGAGGGCCGGGCTGATGACGGGGAGTAGTCCGGCTGGAGTAAGCTGGAGGTGGATCTTTTTTGCTATGGTGCAGGTTTGATATTTGAGTCTTTGATGGAAATTAAGCCAACCTGTTTGTGTGTACAGATCACAGGTGTGGGTGAGTCTGTCACAGCCAGTAACGAGGCGGCAGGCTTTATTAAGCGCTGTGATTATGCTACTTAGGGTGGAGTTGTCAGCAGTGCCATAGATAACAATCCCGTAATCGAGAAGTGAGAGGATGGAGGAGGAGACCGCTATCTGCATGGCATGGGCAGGCAGGCTGTTCTTGATCCTGTAGAGGGTACCAATTCTGGAGTTCATCGCTGACGAGAGGAGGCGTACATGTCTGTGATAGGAAAGGGAGGTATCTAAGGTGACACCTAGATATTTAAAATGAGTAACATGTTCCAGATGGGTACCATCCAAGTTTGTGATTTGGAGTGTCATCTGGCTGTGTGGGCTTTGGCGATGTGTAAAGGTCATGGACTTAGTTTTGGAATAGTTAATGATCAGGTGGTGTACAGTAAACCAGTTTTTAGAAACTGCTATGCCCAGCTCTATTTCATCATTAGAATTACTAACTGGGTATTGTCCCAACATATATGTTTTTAAAGGATTGGTATTACCTAAATGCATGACCTTACACTTGGAGTTATTTAATTTCATACCCCATGCTGTTACCTATTCAAAAATGTTATTTAAATCCTGCTGTATAATATCAGAATCAGTTTCACTGGTACATGGACCACCAATCTTAATATCATCTGCATTTTTAATAGCTAATGAAAGGCATTTCGAGGTTAAGTCCAAAATGAAAGCCTGAAATAAACATGGTCCAAGCACTGAGCCCTGTGGGACTCCACTAGTGACATAACCAATATCTGTTAAACTACCATTAATACTCACTCTTTGAATGCGATTAGACAACCAATTTTTGATCCATATAATAATGTACTGATTAATTTTTAAATTCGGTAATTTTACTTCTAAGGCCCAATGTGGCATAGCATCAAATGCTTTGCTGAAATCCAAAAAGATGACATCATATGGAATACGGTTATCAACTAATGGACTTATATTTTCATAAAAACTCAACAAGTTAGACAGGCAGCCTCTACCCTTTCTGAAACCGTGCTGTTCCAAATCTGCATTGTTCAATATAGGCCTTAATACATCCCTAATTAAACTCTCAAAAATCTTACAAATAAGTAATGTAAGATTAATTGGTCTGTAATTGGAACAATCTGATTTTAACCACTTTTTATATATAAGGACAACATTTGCAATTTTCCACTGCTTTGGAACAAAACCCTTAATCAAACAGGATTCAAAAAGTAGTTTTAAAGAAATCAATAGACGAGCAGAAAGTAGAAACAATAAATGTCCCGAAATATGGTCTGGCCCTTTGCTAGTTTTCCCTTTTTGTAATTTTATTTTATTTTCAATATCAGTTGTCTTAAAACAGATGAGTTCTGAACTATTATCGATTAGACAAGGCACAGAAGTGTCTTATGGTATATAATGTTTACAAAATTCCTTATTAAATAAGTTAGCCATTTCCTTTGAATTTTGAATAGTTTGATTGTCCACTCATATGGGACCCACCTTGCATAGTTTTTTTTAAAGAATTTATATAAGAAAATAGGTTGAAATCCCCTAATACCAGCAGCTCAGCAGTGGAGGTCCCTACTAGGGAGCATGCTAAGTTCTGAAGGGCTGAGTTACCACCAGTGGGGGGGGGTTGTATATGCAGCCTGTGGTTAGGTGTTTTGCATGGCCCAGTATGATTTTGATAAATCATGATTCGAGCCCTGAGGGGCTTGGCGGGTTGGTAGAGGACATGGAGACCTCCAGCAAGGAGCTCACATAAATTAGGACACCCCCTCCTTTTTTCTCCTCTCTGTCCTTTCAGAAGGTGTCATAGTTGGCAAGCTCCAATGCATGAGGGAGTATGTGAGGCTTCAGCCAGGATTCAGAGATGGCAAGCACGTCCAGCCTGTACATTTCCACCCAGGACTGGACCTTAAGCATCTTGTGTCACAGACTACAGACGTTCATGTGTGCGACTTTCAGGCCTTTGGCATAATGCCATGTTGGGTCCCTGGGGGACCCCAGGGTCAAATTGACAAGTGGTGGCCCAGGGTTGGGTTGGACATCACCCGAGCGCATTATCAGTGCTAGCACAATGAGGTGGAGGACCCCTGCTGAGTAGGAAGTGATAATTTTATATGCTCATCAGTCATCCATGTGAAGATGAGATAGCAGGCTCCCTTACTTGCTAGGCTGTGCATCAGAATCAGAGTATCCAATGTTGGTGATGCAGAGCAGACTGTAAGGTGGGGGAGGTGATGGTCCTGAGCACCCCTTTGCAAGTTAGGGGCATGGCATGTACTAATTTTTATATCTACCCAGGCTAATGCAGCGACATACAGGAGGATCATGACATGAACCCTGCATGGGGCAAGGTTTGGGTAGTGCCACATGCACCGGGGGTTCTGGTATCGTGGCTTGGCTGCTACAGGGTGAGGCTTAGTACTCTGAGCCTTCAGGTCCCATGACAGTAGCAGTGATATGTAGGTTGATAAGTTGCAGGGTTTTCTGTCCTCAGGTAGTGTATAAACCTGATGGCATACCTTGGAGTGGAGGCAGTATGGCCTTAGGGGCTTTGGGCTGGGACACTTTCTTGAGTGAACTTAATTCTTCACTATGCCGGTAGCAGCCAGATTATTGTGCTATCCGTGTGCGGATACCCTGGGGGCCGGGGTAACCACAGTCCCTCACTCGAAGATCTGATACTAGCTGGGTTCCAGAATGTGCCATCTGAGCTACATCACTGCAAGCCCGAGATCTAGGCTGGAGAGTGCCTTTCAGAGCATACAGTTGTTATCAAAAAGCAAGCCTGGCAGCCCTATGATAGCGGCCTCTAGTGGCAGCAACTGATAAGTTGCAGGTGGTAAAGTGAGCTGATGGGCTCAGATGCGCACGTGATCACCGCTATAAGAGTCGGTGTCCACCAAGGGTGGAGGCGGGGTTTCTCCGGAGCAAGCAGTGCAGCCTAATGGCCCAGGCAGTGTGGCATCTCAGCATCTTGTATATCTGTACCTGCAAATGGCAGGAGGGAGGGCTCACCTGGCTGGCCCTCATGACCGTCCGACCGGCGGGGGAAGGGGTCCATCCATCTAAGGAACTGGATCTGTATCTGTGGAGAGGAGAGAGAGGAGCATTTGAATCAGGTAAGTGCCCTTTGTTTGCCCTCAGAGGGGAGGGGGTGTGGAGAAAAGGGAGGGCTGATTTTTATTTCACAAAATGCCAGCTGGCTAGCAGGAGGCTGAAATTAATTGCTATGGATTGAGAGCTTTTTGCTTTATTTTAACTCTTGCGGTCTGATTATAAATGCCCACTTTTCACTAAGAGGAGTTCCTTAAAGCACACTTAGAGCACCCCATCGTACACTGTGGCTTACTGGTAGCTCAATTGCAGTGGGAGGCAGAGTTAATAAATGCTGTTTGCTCTTTAATTAAATAAATTTAATCACTATGTGATCACTATGTAATGAAATTTGTTCACTACCCATTAAAGTACCCAGTCGGACTACTTAGCTTACTCCAGTGGCTGCAGTAAATTATTAAAGCTACAGAGTAGACGGCACATTACCCTGGCCTGCCAGAGCGTTAACAATAAACATTTGCTGGTTCCACTATCCTTTCCCATTTAAGGCACCTTATAGGAGAAACAATAAACCCCCTTTTAGAAACACAGTTAACATTTGCAAGAGACTATCTCCACTCGTATGCTGACAGTAGATAGGTCCCAGTTATATCCCATAAGGCCCACCCTGGAGGGTATTATTACACTTAGAAAATGGGATATAGGTGTAATTTAAAAAATATGTACATATGAAAAAAAATAAACATATATAAGAAATAAATAGAAAATAAGAAAGGTAAACTTTACAGTGAAATAATTTGTGTTGTTGGAATTACCACAGGAGGGCACTGCCATTTTTGTGTGTGGCATGAATGTGTTTACTTGAGCTTTTTCTTTACACACTGTCTCACAGACAACGAGAGCTGCTTCTTCAGCTTGTTGTTTTGCTGTGTCTCTCACTCATCGCTCAGTGGCACACAGAAACACACAGAGAGGAGAGATGTTTATTTTAGATGCTTGGGTCGTTCATTACAATGGGGGAATGTTGCATGGTTATTTATAGTTGAAGAGAGGTACTTTGTTTTTCTTGTACTCTTGGAGTCACTCGAGTCTAAAGGTTAGTGTAATAGTCAGCTGTGTGTTGACATAGAGCGCAATCGCGCTTGGTAAAGAAACTTAAATTAGTTAAAAAAAAAAACAATTACTGTTGTTGCAGGCTTTTTTTTTCACTGTCCTGTGACAGTGTTGACAGAAGGCAGTCTCGCTAAGCAAGTAGGGCGAAAATGGCAGCTGTCTGGTTTCGGAATTCGCGGTGCCCAACAATGGTCTTAGTAATAGGGCACCCTGAATTGGAACTTGTTTTTCACCGGGTGTTGTCAAGAAATAACAGCCCAGGTGCCAGGCTGTTTTAGCCAATCAGGAGGTGACTTTTCATTTGCCCATTTCTAAAAAGTGATAATGGGTAAGGTAAGAATAGAATCTGGAAAATGAAAAGGTGATAATAGGTATGAAAAGGCAGAGTAGAAGTGAATGGGCTGAAAAGTCCTTAAGTGGGGACTAATTAACAAGACCTAGTAGAAAGGCTGAAAGGTGAAAACCACGTGTGCACACTAATTTTCATTTTCTACAGATGAAAGAAATACTCAACCTGGAGGGGCCACTGATTTACACCAGATATGTGACAATTGGTACAAGAACACCCAGTGCAATGACACCTCACTAGAACCATTCAGCATTACAATATTTTCTGTAATGAGACAACTGGCTAAAACAACCCCAACACCCAACGACAGTGAGACAGTAACCATGTAGAAAGCAGTGGTGCAATAAATGAGGCTACCTTGTAGTCGTAGCCACAGTGTTAGAGCAAAGATCTCGTAGGGCAAACTAGTATAAGATCAGAATTACTAGGCTTAATGTTACAAGTCTGCATATCTTTGCTCCAGTTGCTGTGCCACAGGTTTACAGCACCCCGTACTTCAGGCAGCTCATAATACCTAGACACTGTGACTACTCAAACCTGAATATCAGCAAGGCTGCAAAAAAATACCACCTCACAACCATGAAATGTTGCCTAAACTTTTTATTGTGAAAAAAGGCAAAAAATGATAGCCAACTTGCCTTCAATGTGCAAGATGAAGATGCTGGGTACTCACATAGTGCTTGTCAGAAGGCAGTTTTTTTTAGCCTGATGTTATAATAAATCGAGCAGTCAGTCAGTTGAGCAGCCTTTGTTTACACTGAAACCTGAATATCAAAAGACACTTACACAATCTCTGGATTTCTGTGATGTCATAAACCTTATGAGCTTCACTCTTGAGGTTTATGAAGTCACAAGAACCCTTTTATGGATTACAGCAACCATAACAGATGGATGCTCATCTATTTTTCTATTTATATTACTATTTATATACAGTAACGAGTTACTTTCAGGGAAAAGTAATGTCATTACAGTTACTCATTACTTTATTTTAAAAGTAATCAATGTACTATTACCAGTTACCTAGAAAAGTAATCAGATTACAGTAACTGGTTACAAGTAACTAGTTACTACCCAACACTGCCTACTGGTTATCCTCCTTTCCTCAGATTTGATCCCATTTACTACCACCCTTTGCTTCCTCTCTCTCAACCAGTTGCTAACCCAGTTTTCCACTTTGTGGCCCACGCCCAGGCAGCCTAGCTTGTTCACCAGTCTTCTGTGGGGGTACGGTGTTGAAGACCTTGCTGCAATCGAGGTAGGCGATATCCTCCACTTCTCTCTGATCCACCTCCTTCATCACCCAGTCAAAAGAGTCGGTCAGAGCCGGCCCGGTGGTGCTGAGGGTTGAGGTGCTGGACGCCACACCTCGTGCCATACCAGAGGCCCAAGTTCAGAAGCACGCTCAGAGCACTGGGGGATGGCAGGGTGGGAGAGGATTGAACGCCTGCAAGGCTGCTCTCCTTCCTGGGGGAGGGGGAGGTTGAAGATCGCTTGGTGCATCAGCAGCTCCTGGTGGAGACCGTGAGTGCTGTAGCTCGCTGAACAGCACATAGCTGGCATGCCCAATGCAGGCAAGAGTTGCCCTGCGCCATGTGTTGGGATGTGCACACACATGGGAGGGAGGGGAGAAAAGCTCACCAGAACAAGGAAAACCCCGGTCTGTGGGGTAGGCGATGGCACTTGCCCCCATGCCCACAGCCGGGTCCTCCCTGTCTGGCCTTCCAGGTTTCTCTGCCCGGGTCCTCTGCCACATTGGAGCTGACTGTTGAGAGCACTCCAACAGGAGGGGCAGCCTCACCCCGGATAGGTTAAGCTGAGGATACCGATCGTGGCTAGAGGAGGGGGAGAGAGGAGGCACAGGTAGGAGGACTTCAGGTGGGGCAGAAGTAGGCAGGATGTCTGAGAGTGTCCCCACAGACCGCGACCGGAGGGAAAAAGAGTCTACAAAAAAAAAGTCAGTCAGATTTGTTTGACATGACCTTCCTGCTGTGAATCAATGCTGCCTTGGATCCTGTGTTCCCATGGTTTCCAAGTGTTCCACAATCCTCCCTTTTAAGCAGTGCCTCCATGGTCTTACCCACTACTGAGGTAAGGCTGACCAGCCTGTAATTTCCTGCCTCCTCCCTGCTACCACTCTTGTGGAGAAGGATTACATTTGCCCCTTCCAGTCCTCTGGAACCGCCCCTGTATCGAGTGACTCGCTGAACAGAGCCACCAGCAGTGCTGCTAGCACCATCCATAATTCCTTTAATTAATTTATTTATTTATTTTATTTATATTTACATCAGAATTACAACCCTTTGAGTCAGGGACTCATTTCCAAAGGCTGCATGTCAGGTAAACAGAGAAGTTCAGGACAAATACATATCAATGAGTTAAACACAAATGACAGTAGGGTGCAATCAGAAGTTTGAAATATCCTGGGGTGTATATCATCTGGTCCCATCACTTTGTCCACCCTCAGTTTTATGAGGTCCTCCAGGACTCTCTTCTGTAAAGGGACTGGGGTTTACCTCTTGCCCCCCCCCTTGTTTTTGCTGCCACCTAGATGTGATTCCTGCCCCTCCCCCTCTATCATGAATGCTGAACAGAAGTATTCATTTAGCATCGATGTCTTTTCCAGATCCCCCCTCCACACACACCCCTTCCACCCCTTTAAGCCTTACAATCGCCCCCCTGACTTTCTTTCTTTTACTAATGTATCTATAAAATGTCTTGACTCCCTGTTTACTGTCTGCGCTAAGCTCTCCTCTGTCTGTGCCTTCATGCTCCTAACCACTTTCCCCACATCTCTTTGTCTCTCTAGGTACACTGCCCTAGCCTCATCCTTCTGAGTCTCCTTGGACTTTCTGAATGCCCTCTTTTTGTTCTTCACATTTTCTGCCACCTCCTTTTCTGAACCATAGTGGTTTGTTCTTTCTTTTTCCCTTTTTCCTCAGCCTAATGCACTGATTTGTTACCTCCATTATGACTTTATTCAGGTGTGCCACTGCTCCTCAACCTCTCCACCTTGATCCCTTCCTGCCAGGGCTTTTTTGATCTCTCTCCCCGCAAAGTCCACTCTCATGAAATCCAGGGCCCTTGTCTTTGTGTGGCTCTCCTGTGACACTGTACTGATGCTGAACCACACTATATGGTGGTTGCTGAACCCTAGGTGTCCATCCACCCTGACTTCCTTGATCCTGTCTCCATTAGTCAGCACAAGGTCTAAGATTGACTTGTCCCTGGTGGGCTCCTGAACCAACTGCCTGAGCCTGCTCCCTGCAAGGATTCCATGATGTCTCAGGTCCTGGCTTAGGCAGCTGCTGGGATGGTCTAGTCTATGTTTGGCATGTTAAAATTGCCCAGCAGCAGTACTTCCCCCGTTGCTGCCATCCCATGTATTTCCTCCACTATTTCCTTATCCACCTCCTCTCTCTGTGTCGGAGGCCTGTAGATCACCCATGTGCAAACTGCAGTTCAATTTCCTGGCGCAAGTGTGACCCACAGTGCCTCAGCCTCCCTCTGTCTACCTTGCACTGCTGTTGCCTTAATACCTTCTCTTACATGGAGTACCCACCCAACTCCCCTTTTTACCCTCCCAATCCCTCCTGTGTAGGGCATACCCTGGTACATTTACCTCCCAGTCATGGTTTCCAGTGTATCATGTTTCAGTAATTGCCACTATGTCTAGATGTCGCTGCCATCAGGGCTGTCAGGTCTGGGATTTTGTTCCCCAGACTTTGGGCATTTGCATACATGGTTGTCCATGTTTTACAGCCTGTGCCCCTTGCATTTCTGCCTTTGCCTTTTTGCACCCTCCTTCCAGACCTGTTTTCTTTCTCCTGCCCATTTACCTCTGACTTATCTATTGTAATGGGCCCAGGTATATCAGTCACTGTTCCCTGCCTGTCTCCCTTGTATGTCTATCCTTGTCTCCCTGTTCCCCCTTTCCAACCCTGTTTTTGTTCATTTGCTGCCTCTCTTCCCCTGCCTTACCCCTCATAATGAGTTTGGGGAAAATCTCTTTTCAATATTTCCTCTTGATCCATCCTGCTAGCTACTCTGGCCTATGGGGGTGGGCTGCCTGGGTCTCCCTGCTCCTGATGCCCCCCCCCCTTTGGTAAGTTTAAATGCTTGGCATGGAAGCATCTAAACTTTTCATTGAGGACCGCAGTGCCCTTCCTGGATGGATGTAGGCCAACCCCTTGTACAGGCCCCATCCCTCCAGGTGGGTCCCCCCATTCCCCAATGAATCCAAACCCATTTACTCCACACCAGCACCTCAACCAAGTATTGAACTTGCTGATGCGGAGATTTCAAGCCTCCCCTCTGCCATGGAGTGGTAGCACCTCTGAGAATGTTACGGAGCCTGCCACCACTCCAAGGCACGTATCCAACCCCCTGAAGTCCTTCTGAACCTGCTCTATGTTCACCTCCTCCCTGGCTCAGTCATTTGTCTCCAGATGGACCAAGACCTCCAGGTCCCCCCTCCTAGCTACTGCTGTAGCAATCCTCTGTATTTGCCTCCCCTCCCTCCAGACCTCCCGCTCCACTACTTGTCCCCAGATTCATTCCTCAGACTATTGAGTCCCTCACCAGAAGTAGCTTCCTTTTCCTCTGGGGTCCTCTACCTCCCACTCCTGGGTCTCCCTCTTGGAGGACCTGCTCATCCTCCCTGGTCACAACCTCAGGTTCCCTTGTGGGGCTTACCTGCTTCTTCAGGACAGCACAGGAATTTCTTAGTAGGACTGGATGGAGAATGTTCCTCTGGCCACACTCCCTCAACCTTTCTGAGCCCACCTTAGTCCAGACAGCCCTCTGACCAAGCAACCATTGCAGCAGTGGCTGTGGACATGGTGGCCTCTGCGTGTGGGCCAAGGTTGCCAGTACTCCTGTCAACTGTGCCCGGAGACTAGCAACCTCCGCCCTTAGCCCAGAAAGGTACCTACATATGGGGGGCAGTACCGCAGTACCCAGAATGTCCTCCTAAAGACTGCTGCTCCGCATCCACTGCACTGTACCACTCCCAGCATTTCCCTTCCTGCTCCACTATTTTACCCTCTTTTAATCCTCGATAAGCACTCTTTCTCCCCCCCCCCCTTTACTGTTTACTACTTCGGTACTGCACTGTGGAAGAGGTATCTCTTCTGAATTGTTGTTACTGTAGTAGATTGACCCCTTTAACTGTGTTTACTTCAGTTACCCTGTGTCCTCAGGAAGTTGTACCCTGATGGTTGCCTATAAAGGCAGTGGAACCCAGGATGGGGGAGCATGGGCAGGCCCGGAGCCTCTGGGTCCTGCAAAGAAAACAATCAGCTTATTGTAACAGAAAAAAACAAAACCAAACAAACAGTTGCAACCCCAGTGAAATCCCCAAAAAATGCCAGACACTTACTAGCAAACAGAAGCTCCTACTCCTGCCCAAACAAAATGGCTAAGCCCACTGAATTTCAGTTAGGAAATAAGGTTACCACCTACTCGGTTTTTGACTGAATGGATTCGGTTTTCTAGGTCCAGATTTGGTCCTCCTGTTTTCACCGTTGCAAATTTGTTTTTTATGGTGGGTCAAGAAGCATCTGTGAGATCCTCCACTAACTATGTTTCATTTTCTTCTCATCTGACTGTAAGCAAGTGTCTGACAGTTCAGTGTGCTTTCTTGCTTGCAGTGCATGATAATCAGAAAGTGCCTTCAAGTGCAGGGCACAAAAAAGAGCCAAATGTGTCCCTGTCTGCCCAGTTGTCAGCTCTAACTTCACACCAGCAAATTGGAAGGTTATTTCTGGGAAGGGTAAACAATACCACCTTAATTAACACTTTCATTTTTCTGAAACCCTCTGACATTCAGACAGGTACCACATTATGGTTGCCTCCTGTCCCATTGTGGACTGTATAATCTGTGTTTCATATACGTTATCTGCTAATCCAGTTTTATTCAGAGGTAGTACTTTTTTGGTCATTTTGAATGCTCACATACTTGTATGTTCAGGTTACAAACAAGTTAATGATGTCAGGCAGACCTTTGTTTGAATACCAGTCAGTCTGAGAGGTGTAAAGTAGGGCTATTAAGACCATTAGCAGCAAATCAACCGAATCCTTTCCAGGCTGCATTGTGATTATGGTATTTGACTGCTGTGACAGGAAATACTTTATCCTTTAAATACTCTCTGGTTTCTTTTTTAGAGTCTGTCCTGTACTCTAATATTTGTTACCCCTTATGCTGTTAAATTAATAACCTAATATTGTATTCCATTTCTTGCAATACTATACCCCTCTCTCCTCGGTAATTATTGCTGTCAATTTTCATACTGCCTGGCTATTCCAGGAAGACCATTCCAGTCCTTTCAGTTGAACAGCACAGAATAGCGTAGCTAATGTCATGCTAAGACACAGAAATGAGAAAAGGAAAACAGAGAGAAAGAGCAGTAGCTGTGAGGTGAAAGGAACATAATCCAGATTTGATGGCACTGCAAACTCAAGTAATTTATCAAAAATTTCTCAAAACATTATTATTTTTTCTTTTTTACCAGGAGACACACACTAAGCTGAAGCTTGTTTACAGGTACAACCTGGGAGCACAAGGAAGTTAAATAACTTGTTCAGGGTCACACAGTATGCCAGTGGGGCTGTGGGATTCAAACCCAAGTACTCAGGTTTGCAGCTCAGAGCCTTAAACCACTGCACTATACTGCCTCCACATATATCACATGTCATGCTATCTGCTATGTATGACTGATGTGGAAAACAATAGGGTATTTAACGGCATAGAATAGTTCCTACCACTTAACATAGAAACATAGACTTTGATGGCAGATAGAACATTTGGCCCACCTAGTCTGGCCATTTTCTACCTATTTAAATAAGCTGCAGATTCCAATTACCCAACACCCTACTTCTTCCTACCCCTCACTAAAACTGCCTTATGTCTGTCCCATGCATTCTTGAATTCCCCCACTGTTTTTGACCCTACAATCTCCTCAGGAAGGTGGTTCTATGCATCTACCACCCTCTCTGTGAAAAAGTACTTCCTAACATTGCCCCTGAGCCATCCCCCCTATATCTTCAAATTGTACCTCCTTGTTCTTGTACATTCCTTTTTCTTAAAGATGTTCCCTTCTTGAACTTTGTTGATTCCCTTGAGGTACTTGAAAGTTTCTATCATGACCCCCTCTCCCTCCTTTCCTCAGGGGTATACATATTAAGCACTTTTAGTCTCTCTTCGTATGGCTTATGTTGCAGATCCTGCTCCATTTTAGTTGCCCTCCTCTGGACTGCCTCCATCCTGTCTATTTATTTTATTTATTTATTTTAGTCTTTGGTAACTGGGTAAGGCTCCCTAGGCACAAGTGCCTGTTTTCAGGGGCAACCTGGGAAAACACTGGGTGAGTAACTGACTTGCTCAGAGTCACATATTATGCAAGTGGAGGTTGTGAGAATCAAACCAAGGTCTGGTCTGCTGGATGTACCAGGCTCATTTAGCGGTTGTTACTGCTAGTGTGTTGCGATATACCACTAATCTGAAAGCATACCATTTTAGACTGTGTTTTGTATTTGTTTGTTCATTATATATACCATTTTAAGCATTTGTACTGTTATTATACCTTGTAACACCTCACGGTTGCTTATGTGAGATTTTGGAGCCCTAGCAGTTGACAGCACACTAGATAGAGGAGCTGTAGTTCTTCCTGGTTAGCTCCTCGAACTACAACTCACCTAAACTACCTTTATTTTATTTATTTTGGATTTTCCTTTGGAGTTCCACCATTTTAATTACTTATCTCACCTTTGGGGGTGAATTTTAAGTTTACAAACCAGGCTTTCAAACTTTTGATACTACGAAGCACGGACATTTTTGTCCTAGCACTTCCGGGTACTTTAGGGCTGTAAAACAAGCCCTGCAGTGAGCAGGGCGAGCCTGAGCAAGGTGAGCGTGGGTCTGCGTGCATTGCCACGCACGAAGACGCGTGCAAAGACACGCGCGTCTGCGTGTGTTTTGCGTGTTTGGCATTCTTTGGTGACAGATATTTCCAATAACTTTGTAAGTTGAATATTTAATTGTTTGTTTGACCTACTTCTTTTACGGGAAGTACAAACAATTTTCGTTAAGTTATGTCTACTACCATAAGTACTGTGGAAGGGAATATTGGCTTTCAATGCAATGATTGTCAGATGTTTAGTTTTAACCTAGACCCAACTCCTGTGGGTTTTTATAGGTGTTTTAAATGTAATAAAAACTTGGAACTTGAGGAAGAAATAAAGTTATTTGATGGTCGTCTAAAAGCATTAGAAGTTAGTCAACTTGAGACCAAGAAAAGGTTACAAATGCCTTCTGTTACCCGTGGCAATTTATATAATTTAGTGAATAATATGGATAAACTAGAAATAAGGGATACAAATAAAAGAAAACAACTTAGTCAAGAAACAGAATTGTTTGACTGTGAAAATGAATGGTATATGGTGCAGGCAAACAAGATCTCTAAAAAAGGTAGAAAAGCTAATGAATTTTGTCTGCCTTTATCTAACAATTTTGACCCCTTGATGCAAATTTCTGATATACACAAGTCCTGACTACTGTTGTAATAAAGGATAATAACACTGCACCTGTGGAGGTATCTTTAAATATATCTCCTCTGGTTCCTTTAACCAATACCCAAACAAAGACTTTTTCTGCTAGCGTGAAAAATGATTTGCTAAGTTTCAATCAAGAATTTATCATGGCTTATGAGCCCAATCATAGCAAACCCTTTCCTAATTGTACCAAGCAAATTTTTGTGTTAGGCGATTCCATGATTTCTAACTTGGATCGACAAATATGTGATATAAACAAATCTACTTGTACTTTTTCCTGCTTTAGAGGTGCAAAAATACAGGACATTATGAAAATGGTAAAAAATATACTTCAAAATAGTGGTGATTCCCCCTTAGTAATTGTACACTCTGGCATAAATAACATTAAGTATCAAAGTACCCTACAAATAAAGGAGGCCTATGTGGGATTAACAAACATATTGGTTGAATTAGGTACAAATATAGTCTTCTCTGAAATATTACCTATTTTTGGGGCTGATTATTATACTGTTGGAAAAATAAAACATATCAATAATTGGTTAAGGTGCTGGTGTTTAAGACAAAATTTGAAGTGTATCACATATTGGGAACAGTTTTGTCATAATGAAGACTTTTATGCTTATGATGGTATTCATTTAAATAAAAAGGGATCACAAATGCTTGAAAAACATTAATTTAGCAACTGATGCTTTTTTAAACTAATTAAGGGGGGAAGGCCAATTAACCAACCAGTCCCCGAGTCCTTCAACCCTGATAAATGTAGAATGTCCAAAAAAGATGATAAAAACTCTAAAAATCTAATAAAAAATTTGCAGGTATTAGTCCTGAATGCTAGAAGTCTTATAAATAAAATTAGTGAACTTCATAACTTGTTGTTATCTAAAAACATTGATATATGTGGAGTAACTGAGACATGGTTTACAAATAACCAATGGGGGCAAGAAAACCCAGGCTATATACTTTATAAGAAAAATAGAGTATTATCACGAGGAGCGGGGGGTTGCCTTATATATTAAAGAATGCTTAAGTAGTATTGAAATAGTATTGAAATAGACTTAATTCTGAACCATTAGGAATCAAAATTATGTGGGTCAAAATTAATCCAAATATAGATCCTATTACATCTGGAATATGTTATTGGCCTCCATCCCTAGATAATAATTATAATGAAGCCTTTTTAGATTATTTACAAAATATTGATCTACCTGATAATATTGTTCTCATGGGAGATTTCAACTATCCAGGAATAAACTGGGAAACCCTTACTGGGACTACTCTGCATGAAAAATGCTTTCTAGAAACCACTTTTATTTTAGGTCTGGACCAAATAGTACTTGAACCCACAAGGCAAAAAAATACTCTTGATTTAATTCTTACAAATATAATAGAGAATTATGATACACCTATTGTTTTAGAACCTATGGGGAATTCTGATCATTATATGTTATTCTGGGAAATCAATTATTTTAAGAATGAACCTAAGGGAGTAACTAAGATGAAAAATTATAATAAAGCACAGTTTGATAAAATAAAACATCATTTGTTAAATTGGAACTGGGGAAATGTTTTAGATCAACTATCTGTGGAAGAAATATGGGTACATATTAAAACTAAATTGGAATTTTGTATAAATTCTTGGGTACCTGACAGAGAAAAATATATTAATAATAGGCGTAAATCCAGTATGGTATAATCAAGATATAAAAAGATCAATTAAAAGAAAAAAGAGGCATTTAATAAATATAAAAAAAAACTGTGATTAATTGGAATAGGTTTAAATTAAAAGAGAATTGAACAAAATCTATAATTGGAAAGGCAAAAAAAAAAACAGTTTGAACACAATCTTGTTAATCAAGAAGACAATAGGAAAGCTTTTTTAATTATATTGGTTCACTAAAAAACTCAAAAACTGGGGTTGGTCTTCTTTTAATTAATAAAAATTTAGTATTTGATGAACAGGGTATGGTGGATGCATTTAATAGACAGTTTTCTAGTGTATTTTAAAAAGGAAGAAACCTTGGGCCAGTACCCCTTTTCAAATGAAAACCTTGATATTATTTTTACAGCTGCAGAAACTTTTTCTGCTTTGATGTCATTTAAAACTTCCACTTCAGTAGGAATAGATAATATTCCTTTTGTTTTTCTTAAAGCAATTGCTTTTGAAATAGTTGATGTTTTAACATTTCTGTTTAATAAATTAATATCACAAGGTATAGTTTCTAACAAATGGAAACAAGCATGGGTAATTCCCATTTATAAAAATGGTTCTAAACAGAAAATTAAACAGTACTGACCAATTAGTCTGACTTCCAGTGCAGGGAAAATAATGGAAAAACTTCTTTCACAAAAAAATAATATGCATATTATGCAGAATGGTTATTGTAATATATCGCAGTATGGTTTCATAGTGGGTAGATCATGTCAGGGAAATGTAATAATTTTTTTTGAGCCAGTTAGTGTGGCTCTGGATGTGGGACTTCCTGTGGATGTGATTTTTTTAGATTATGAAAAGGCATTTGACACCATATCACATCAAGTCCTAATTGATTGTCTGGAGAAATTACAGTTTCATCAAAACATAATTAAGTGGATTGCATCCTGGCTAACCGCAAGACAGTAGCAAGTTAGTATTCGTGGATATAATTCATCATGGTGTGATGTTACTAGTGGAGTACCTCAGGGTTCTGTGTTGGGTCCATTTTTATTTAATATTTTAATTTCAAGTATGACTACTTCAGATGGTGTTTGGCTTAATAAATATGCTGATGATGCAAAATTGGGTGGTATCATTAGTAACATTATGTCGGTGCAAAATTTACAGAGTAATCTAAATAAGATATCTGATTGGGCTAGTGAAAAAAAATTGATTCTTAATATATCCAAATGCAAACTCATGCATTTTGGTAAAAATAATCCTATGTCTACTTATGAGATAAATAATACACCATTAATTAAAGTCTTGTCAGAAAGAGATCTGGGTATTGTCATCAGTAATGATCTAAAATTTACTGATCATAACAATCTTCTAGTTAAAAAGTGTCATCAGTTAATAAATTGTATTTTCCAAAATTTAAAAGGCAGAGAAGCAGATGTGCTCATTCCGTTGTATAGCGGTCTAATAAGATCTAAATTTGATTATTGCTCCTCATTTTGCACACCAACTTTAAAAAAAGATAAGATCTTAAAAGAGAAAGTACAAAGAAGATTTACAAAAAATATAAAAAATTTAAAAATGCTTCCATATGAAGACAGACTTCAAAAATTAAATCTTTATTCTTTGGAATATTGCTCTATTAGAGGTGATCTATGTTTAGTATATCATGCCACCAGAGATGAGGCCTTATTCGAAACCCTGTGTTTAGAATGGAGTCACTCCCTAAACACTACTAGATCTCATAATATAAAAATTATGTCATATCTAGCCAAAACTAACAAGAGGAAAAATTATGTTACACAATGAATCATTCCTGTGTGGAACTCATTGCCACAGGAAGTGGTAGATAGTGCAAGCTTAGAATTGTTTAAAAGTAATTTGGACAATTATATGGATGAAACTAAATATTATTACCACCCAGGTTAAGGGTGGCGAAGTCAAATTGGGCTTGTCCCTCGATTTCGTATATTCCTATGAACCTCATTCACAACTTGTTACTCTAACCTCTAGGCTACAGTATAATGCCAGCCCATCCCTGTGGAGATGGGGTCTCCAGAACTGTACGCAGTACTCCAGGTGGGGTTTCACCAACTGTCTGTACAGAGGGATAACAGCTTCCTGTTTTCTACTGGTGATGCCTCTACCTATACATCCTAATATCCTCCCAGCCCTCCTTACTGCCCTCTCACATTGCTTACCTACCTTAAGGTCAACTTATATGACTACCATACCTTTCAACCCTTTGTCCCCCAAATGTGGAACATTGCCTCTCAAAATGTGGATCAAATGAGCAAAATGTGGAACACTTAATCAAATCTTTACCTAGGAGGCTCAGAACACTGTTACAATGCTGGTATTTATGTTCAAAATGTCTGTTATTAATTGAATAGTGCATTTTTTGCATCATTTACTACAGATTTTTGCTTTAAAATGTTAACACTGAATGTGGAACAAGTCCTCACAATGTGGAACAGGGAGCTTTTGTGAAGCAAAATGAGAAACGTTCCTCTTAATGTGGTACAGTTGAGAGGTATGATGACTACCCCCAAGTCCCTTTCTATTTGTGTTGTTGTTAGTAGCCCCCCCCATTGTGTACTCTTCCCCTGGGTTTTTGTTTCCTAGGTGCATTACTAATTTGCCAAGTCCCTTCTCATCCTTTGCACCCCTTGTTGTGTATCAACCCTGTTGCAGATCTTTGTGTCATCTGCAGAGAGGCATACTTTTCCTTTCAGCCCCTCTGCAATGTCACCTATAAAGACATTAAAGAGGATTGGTCCCAATACTGAACCCTGTGGTACCCCACTAGTAATCCCCCTTTCTTCAGAGTGTACTTTTAAAAACAGACCTTTAAAAACTTCTCTGACATTACAAATAACTTTAGAATAGGAACAATGAGAAGGACAGTAGCACATCTTAAAATGGTAGATGATATTTGTAATTGCATCTAATTCACGATTACTGGTGTAGTTTATTTCTTTATTTATTGAAAGAGTTTTACCAGAAAAGTAGTTAGGGTGTTAGGGTGTATTAGTAGGGGTATCACAAGTCATAAGAGGGAGGTAATAATCCCTCTTTACAAGACACTGGTTAGGCCCCATCTGGAGTACTGCTTGCAGTACTGGAGGCCACACCTTCACAAGGACATTAACCAAATTGAGGCAGTTCATAGAAGGGCAACCAAAATGGTGCAGGGACTGCATCAGAAGACATATGAGGACAGATTAACGGAGCTCAATATGTATACCCTTGAGCATACCTCTCAACTGTCCCTGATTTTCAGGGATGTCCCTGATTTTGCCACAAAAAATTACTCTGTCCCTCCTAAAAATTGTGTTTCCGTGACCAGACAGTGGGGGTTGTAAGCACAAAATAATGTCAAACATTAAAGCTACAGACTTCTTGTTCCTTAGAAAATACATTTTACACTAAGCCTCTTATTCTGCCACCTTCCTGAGTGGATAGCACCAGTTTTGAAGATGTGTCCCTGATTTTGGTCCTTTGTCCCTAATTTTTTGTAACCCTTGTCCCTGATTTATGAGGCAGGAGGTTGAGAGGTATGCCCTTGAGCAAAGGAGGGAGAGAGGTGATGTGATCGAAACATTCAAACACCTTAAGGGCATTAACAAGGTGAAAGAGTCTAACATGTTTAAATACAAGAAAAACAGCAGGACAAGAGGACACAGCATGAGATTAGAGGGAGTCCGATTAACGGGGAATGTGAGGAAATTCCTTTTCACAGAAAGAGTGGTGGATGCATGGAACGGCCTACATCAGGAAGTAGTGGCTATGAATACAGTGCAGAGCTTCAAACAGGCATGGGATAGGCATAAGGGAGCAATACAGATGAGTATGAATAGATAGACCACTGACAGAGCAAAGGCCAATGGCACGTTTATAAGGTAGAAAAAGAAATGATCAGACTGGATGGGGCTTGCGGTCCTTATCTGCCGTCAACCTCTATGTTATGTTTCTATGTTTCTAGAAAAGGCCACCTGATCCAAAATAGCCGGTTGTCAGAGGTAGCCTTGTAGTCACTCGATGTGTGAGTTAAGCTGTGTACACAGGATGCAAAGTCCCCTGATGAACCCCCTCTCTAATCCACCTAATGTTAACATACACTGAAATTTAAAACATTTAAATCTAAACCAAACAAGCCAAAAATAATAATCATGACATAATTTAAGGAAGTTGTACACAATGCAATATCAGCAGCAATTCTGAATAAATCAAGTGAGTCAGAGTCCAAGCGATACCCTCATCAGTCATAAAAGGGATAGGGTTAGGGGGTGGAGTTTGGGGTGTGTGGTTTAGTATTCGGTTTTCATCTCATCCAAAGGTGGCAACCCTAGTTAGGAAAACACACAGCAATTTAAACAAAGCGAATCCCCTGTAATGTGATGCATGCACTCCCTGTAGACTCAGACAATTACAAACAACCAGAAACTTACCAGCAAAGAGAAGCCCCTACTCCTGCCCAAACAAAATGGCTAAGCCCACTGAATTTCAGTTAAAGCAGCAGTACTACCAAATCAGGAAGTGATCTTTCAAAATTTTGCTTTTTGGCTGTAAGCATGCAGCCTATGTTCCAGTTTCCATACCTATACATGTTTTGTTTTTTTTCCAGTCATATTTAGTTTTTTAGATATTTGCAATTTATTTGAATTGTTGTAGCACGACAACAAATATGGCAGCCGACTAATTTTCAGCTGCGCTTTTTCTACAGGTCACATGATGTCTTTTGACAACAGCAGAGGGACCCTCTGCTGACCATTCCCAAAGTTCCTGCAAGTCATACACATGTGCAGCTGGCAGCAGAAGGGGTTCCAGTGCAACATGCTTAGTGGCAGAAATGTAAACAAAAGCAGAGAATAACTGAACAAATTACTCGGAGATAGTACAATGCAGGCGTGAAAGAGTACCAGATATATCATTAGCAAGGCACAGGGAATAAACTGTCAAAAAAGCGCAAATTTTTTTTTGTAGTACTGTTGCTTTAAGAAAACATAGTGTTATTCTGCTTTTACTAATGTTTACAGTGTATCTACCCAGCATAGTGCAGCTGAGGTGCAACATCCCATTTCCAGCAGGGTCCTGCTTCTACCCATTTTTTTGCAGCTGGTTGAACTTCAACATTATCCCTCAAAAAAGTAATAATTCAAAAACTGTATAATTTATTTTCACCAAAACACCCAAAGGGGCACCCTTGGCATAAGCCCCATCATCCCTGAAAAATTCATGAAAAAAATTCCATACTGTCTAGGCTGTAGTTGAGAGCAAATATTCCCAGTGTTAAGTATTGGAAAAAAAAGTTGTTTTTTTTTGTTTTTGTTTTTTTTTTTACTTTTTTGACCATCCATATCTCAAAAACCGTAAGTAATGCCATCATAAAACTTTTTATATCTTGAGCCACTGGCAGCCTGACTATGCATGCCAAATTGTGTGTGAATTCATTAAACAATGGCAAAGTTATTAAGGTGCAAAAAGTTGGGTTTAACATTGACTTGACAGCTCAGTACTAACTATAGTGGTGCTACCGTGCCATTAACATAGGAGTCGATCATAATGCTGCCATAACTGATGTCACTTGCTGGCACATTAAGACACCTCAAGGCATATTTGCCCCCAGGGTTGTACTTGCTGTGCCTGGGAGGATGCCATGTGCAATGGGTTTTGGGAGAGCTAGGGTTCCAGGGACCCCCAAAATGGATGAAGGGGCTTATGGGAACAGTAATAAACATAATGATAGCAGCAATGCCCCTTTTAAAGCAAAGAAAGGAATCCTGGTATTAGGCATGTATGAACAGTGTACTGTAGTGGGCATAAGATACAATGAGTTAATGGGAACAATAATGAATGTAACAGCAGCATTAATACCCCTTTTATAGCAAAGAGAGGAAGATCTGGAAATGTAGTAGTGTACAGTGAGTGTAGCACCCTGGGTGTATTAGAAGTCTGGGGTAATGAAATGTGATAATTGATCATGGCTGAAGAATTGTAGAAGGTGAGCATAATGCCCTTTGACGCTGTACTGCATCATGGCAGCTTAATAAACATGCATCCTGCTTGATACCAGCTCCCAGGATGGACATTCATTCTGTGTGTGGTCTCATAGTTTGTGGTACCCCAAAATGTGCATTGGTTGCCCTGGCCCCCATTTACTTTGACCCATTGTGGCAAGGGTAAAGTTAGAGAGACAGTGTTTCATGGTGCAAGTTTATACTCCTCTGAGTGAGAGATGCCACCATATCCCCTAAACACAGCAGGGTTTTTGTTTGTTTGTTTGGTTGGTTTTTAAAATCTGGAAAATTCCATGGGCCAAGGACCCATTTACATGGGTGACCAAAGCAAGGGTGCCTGGCCCTTATATGATCAATTGGTGGAAACACTGTGTCACTTTACATTCAAAGAAAGTCTAGACTGCTTGTGGCACAAACCCAGGCCAGTTCCGTCAGATGGCAACAGGAAAGGAGAGGAGCAGCCCCTGAAAGCCTAAGGGCATCAAATAGTCTGCATCATCTGGAGGCCCTGTCACAAGTGCCCCTCCCAGAGGCTGTCTGAGCTGCTCTTTTTGTACATAAAATGGTGATTCCCACCACAATTACTGTCATCATCCTCCTAAGAAGGAATGGAGAGCTCCTTTTGGTAAGTGGTATAGGCTGGGGTACTTCAACTTAGAAAACAGGCTGAAAAAAATCCTGAAACCTGATTGTATGACAGCAATCACAATATATAGGTTTCTCACACAACAGAGTCTTAAGAAAGATGCAGCACTGTTCCTCCATATGGACTATTATACAAATGTTTTATAATACTTTTATTTATTTTGTTACTGCACAAGTCCATTTTCAAAGTGTAGTAAGATCCATCAGAGTATGCGGTGTTGGGATACCCCCCCCCCACTTACAGGGACTACAAGGCCCTTTGCTTGTGGCATTGAGCCTCACTGTGCCCTTGGCATGTGGGTATTCCCCAGCACCCCACACCCTGTTGGGTCTTATCACTTACTTAAACTTCTCCCTAATTATGTGTTGTTTCCCCATTTTATTCATCTGCCCCATGGGCTCATGTTGGTATCCCTCGATTTATTTAAAATGTTATTTTATTTTTATTGCCATCTGGCTCAGGCTGCATCCTTTCTGTTTTGTTTCCCCCTTTCTTGTGATTGTAGTAAGAGTCAAATGAACTGGAGATTCTCCATGCAGTGATAGCAGTGTGGTGTAGAGGTGAGCCCTCTGTGCAGCCCTGATGCCCCTGCGAAGTATGGCCTCTGAGCTATCAGCAATCAGCAATCTTGTGGGCACATTGAACAGAGGAGAAAATGGCACAGCCACCCACATGGTATATTCCCCCCTAATGATTTTGGTGAGCAGCCTTAGTGGAGGTTGTTGCTGCTGCAGCTTGGACAGCAGACAAAGGAAGAATCACTGTTTGGGGCTGGAGTGGTCTGCACAGGTAATTGGTCCTACCATACTACCATGAAGGAAGGAGTTGTGATCCTATGAAGTGGCCGAGCTGCCAGTTGGATGTAGCTGTGGGGACAGCAAAACAGCAGATGGGCTCCAGGGCAATGCAAGAGTTATGGAGTGCTAGAGGCCCTGTGGTACAGTTCAGAGCAGCTGTTTGGTGCAGTGGAAATAGAGCACTGGGATCTCCAGCATCTGTTGACTGTTAATTTGGGAGGCAGTATTGCACAGTGGTTTAAGGCTCTGAGCTGTAAATCTGGTGACATGCAGCAGACCAGACCTGAGTTTGAATCCCACAGCTTCCACTTACATACTGAGTGACCCTGAGCAAGTCACTTAACTTCCCTGTGCTCTCAGGTCATGCCTGTAAAAAGCTTTCAGCTTAGTGTGCTAATCCTGGTTAAACACAACTAAAAAAAAAAAACTAATTGAGAGAGAAGGTGCATGGGTGTTGCTATACTGGGAAAAATTGAGCAGGACCTTTATCAGGACCTGGTTGACTGAAGCAGAACTGCAGGGACAAAGTCACCGGGACTCCCTGAGGACCTGGATGAGCTACTTGAAGGTGTATGGTGCCATGAGGTGAGTGTATTACCAGAAAAGAGTGAGGCAACTTTGGGGATCTTGTGGTTTCATTGTAAATACAGTTTTAAGAGTGGTTTATTCTGTGTTCCTTTGTGTAAATGAGTGTCCCAGGAGTTAAAGAATCAGAGCTGGAGAGAAAAGTATTTTCTTTGCTGTTTATTTTTTTTCTCTCTTCCTTTTTTATAATTTTTTTTGTTTGCATTTTCTTCTTCAATCATGGTTAAGGTGCCTTCAAGAATCTAGGCTTTAAATTGACCAACTGGAAGGGAGGATTTAAAAACCTGCAGTCAACAGAGCAGCGGGGATGCGCAATAGTGGTCAGGAAGGATTTAAGGCAGGAGAAGGGCTGCATTCTCCACCATGTGTGGTATTTGGTTGTCAGCCACATGGACCCATTCCTTCTTTTCAGGCCTGCCATTTGCCCATCTCTGGCTAGTCCCAACACTGCATCATTACTGTACCCATGGACTTTGACCCCAGCTGTATCTATATGGAAATAAACTACTGTATGCTGATGGTAGACTGGTTGGGGCAGCAGTTTTCTTCATTCAGCTGTAGGATAACTACACTCAAGCACAAAATAGCACACATTAATATTTAATGCAAATAAAAATAGGGTTTGTTACAGACTTTGAACATGAAGGCTATCCTCAGTGATTTAACCAACAGGGCACTCCCGGACGAAGATCAATTATTGGTTGAAGCACTGGGGATAGTCCTCTTGTTCAAAGTCTATTATAAACCCTGTTTTGATTTGCGTTAAATATTAGTGTGTTCTATTGTGTGCTTGAGTGCAGTTATTCTGTCTTGACTGTTTTGATTTGGGATAGCCACCCTTAATTGTACCACTTCACAGTTCTGAGACATGCTGATTTTTTATTTTATTTTTATTCTTCATTCAGCTATAGGAAGCTACAACACACCATGAGGCATTGCCTTGAATTGAAGTTTCTTCAGTGCCCTGGCATCTAAAAGGCACTGCCAGGATGAGAAACAAATTGTTAAATTGTTACAATAGGGTGCTAAAGGACCCATTTTCAGAGCTGGCTGGTTGCGTGTGCAAATAGGTGCGCCATGTGAAAAAATAGGTCTGGCTGGCTCTGGCGCCACTTTCAAACAGATAGCAGTATACAAATAGACCAGGCTATCTGTTTGAATATCGAAACCCAGTAGTACGACCCACAGCAATCGGTCACCATGTTTGGCACAGCACTACCAGAGGGTGGATCTGAAGACTGTCCTTAGGGGTTAAGCGCGATATACACTGGTTAGCGCCACAGTCCCCATAGGTGATATTCAGCCCAAAGATGCAAATTAGCCCATTGGGCATGCACGGCACTAAGGAGCCATATGCATGCCCTTTATGGGCTCATCTGCATGTGAGCACACAGCTCGAGTATGCAGGGCTAGGCTCCCCTCACCCCGATCCCTGTCCCCTTATGTAGAAACACACAAACATTGATGGTGCAGTGTCCCTCCCTAGCCCCGATCCCCATTCACAAAGATAAATAAAATAACATTGGTGGTGCAGTGTCCCCCCCCAGCCCCGATCCATTCCCTGGTATTTCATTCAACTTCTCTGGTGGTCTAGTGGTCCCTCCCTAGCCCCAAGCACTTCCCCCCTGTATTTCATTTATAATCCCTGGTAGTCCAGTGGTCCCTTCCCCCTCCCCTGTTCCCTGATCACTGTCCCAACACAAATATATAATTTCCCTAGTAGTCTAGTGGCCCCCCACCCCGGCAGGTAGTGACCCACCACCCACTCCCCCCCACAGCCTGATGGTCAACAAGTGAGCATGTATTATATACTGTACAAGTTCACTGACAATTCAGTTGGTGGCTGCCCATGGTGGTGTGAGGAAGGCTGTGCTAGTCACTGGCACTGGTCAGGTTGGGGAGGTGAGGGGAGTGGTGAGTCACTACCTGCTAGAGTGAGTGGTGGGGGGGCCACTAGACTACCAGGGAAATGATATATTTGTGTAAGGACAGCAATTGGGGAATGGGGAGGGGGAAGGGACTTCTGGACCACCAGAGATTGTAAATGTAATACCGGGGAAGGGATCGGGGCTAGAGAGAGACCACTAGACCACCAAGGTAGTTGAATGAAATACTGGGGTAGGGATCAGGGATAGGGAGGGACACTGCACCGCCAATTATATTTTATTTACCTTTGTGAACAGGGTTTGGGGTTGGGGACAGACACTGAGCTACCACTGATGATTTCTGTCACTATGGGAACAGGGATCGGGGCAGGGAAGGGACCCTGAACCGCCAGGGTACCCAGCCTTTGAGAGTGCAGCAGACGGGTCTGCACACTGTTAAAGGCTGGGTTTCAGAATTGTTAAGCTGCGCCATGGCAGGTGGCAGCTTAGCACTTCTGACCACTTTCAATATTGTGCTGCACTGCATATGCATGAGGGAACCTGCATTTGCATAGGTGCAGCACAATATTGTGTGCGATGGCACTGTTGGGAGCGCACCACGCATATGTGCCCCTTGAATATGGGCACACCCCCAACAGCTGGTGTTATTCCTGGTTAATGTGGCACAAACCTGGTTTGTGTCGTGCTAACCTTTTGAAAATGGGGCACTAAGTGTTTAAAGGAGCAGCAGTTAAAGTGTAAGCTCCATGCTTAAATGTACGCCTTAGAATAAGTAGAGAAGAATCTGAAGACCTCAGATTTATGTGCTAAAGGATTTATTTCATACCTTATCCATCATAAGATTTTACTACTTTTTTGAATTCATTTTTTATTTGTCCAAGAACCAGCAACCACAAAAACACAATATACTGTACATTTGAAAGCAATGGACTGAAATTGCCACATAAGGCAATTTCAGCTGTTCATTTTTTGCATTCTTCTGTTCAGTTATTAAAAAGATTCTATGGCACTAAGGTTACCCTGTAATAGCAGGCCTTTAGAGGCTGAACTCTTAAGTAATGATATTTAAAACAAGTTTGAGATTCTATGCATTTTATAAGTTGTAAAACACATTCCAAGTTGTGGAGTGTGCTGCAATAAGTGTATTCTCAGAGTGACGGAAAGCCCTGTGCTATGCTTTGTGCCTCATAACTCACGTAGGGCATGTGTAGTTATTAATAATTCACTGCACACCTTACTGTGTGTTGTTCTCATTCTGAAATGGGTAAAAAATTAAGAAATCTGATTGGTCAAGGAGCTCAGGCCCAGAGCTGATGTCCCAGTACAACACCACTGGAGCAAGTCCTGTCACCTGATCTGATCTCCTTATCAACAAAATCACGACAGGAACTCAGCTTCAGCACAGATCACCCACAGTAATTATGGCTGCTCTGGCATCACGTGATTTAAATGGCCAAATAGGATACTGAAGGAAAACACACTAAACCCTGGAGAGTAGAACATTTTACACCACACACACACACACACACCCCTACCTTCCATGTTTCACTTACCAAGGAACAAGAGTTAAGCAATAGCAATTGTTAAGACTGCTCAGAACAATGAAAATGAAATCATAATTCATTGGTGTAACTACTGACCCAGATCCAAAGTCTCTCTTGGATAATCTTGCCAGGGGAGTAAAGTCTCATAGGTGCCGGAACGGGGGGGGGGGCACTAGGGCCAGGGCCCTACCACTTTCATAACTGGCCCCATCAGTTTTTGCATTATTACTAGGGGAGAATTTACCACTTACATCTTTGGCCCCACCACTTTTCAGACCGTTCCGGCACTGATGTAAAGACTGTTATAGATATTTTTTTATCTTATTTCTATTTTTTGTTCCCCGGGACGACCCCCATCTAACTGACTCCCCCAGCTCCTGTCACCCAGAATTACGGGGGCTTACCTTACACCTGGTCCGGGAGAAGTGCCTGGAGGAGTCAGTCATCATCCTGCGTCGTTTTTTTCATCCACTGTTTTTTCTCCCAGGGGCCCCAGGAGAAGGACACATGCGCGTGGAGGCGCGCATGCACCTTACAGCCCCGGTAAAGACGCCCTTCCGCCCATCCCATTGGCCTAATGCTGGCTCCCCCAGCCTGCACAACCTCCTAGCCTCCACCAGAGGGCAACCATTGAGTGAGGGATGCCACTCATCCTCCCCCGGAGAGGAAAGCTGCCCGCCAGCTGCTCCACCCAGCTCCGCCCTCCCCCCCGTGCCAACCTCTGATGACCCAGGCTCGCTCTCGAACCCGGGTCGCCGGCATGCCGCGAGGTGAGACGTCCAGCACCTCATCCCTCTGCACCATCAGGCTGGCTATAAGACTGTTATAGTTTTGATCTCCTAATTACCTATGTGCATGTTATTTAGCCTTTGTTCCACAATCCAAAACTATCACAACTCTTTTAAAGAGTTTTTTTTGTACCATGTTGAGTCAGTCATAGTTTCTTCTGTCCATGTCAGGGACACATGCCAATCAGATATGTTACCGATGCAGCTTGAACCCTGTATCGGGAAGATAAAAGTTCATCTGGACATCAGTGCTCTTATCTAAGATAACCTTCAGTGATATTAACAAGTATGAAATTCATGCCATTCTGCTCTCATTTCAGGGAGACGAGGCTTGTTTAAATAAAACCAGGCACACATCATAATGTTTAAGGACAGTCTATCATGATGTTCAAGGACAGTTCAGAAAATGACTGCAGATGTGTTATGCATGCATTATTACTGCTAATAAGGAAACATTTTTGTATTGCCCATGTACTGGTTGCTAGCAAGCTCTCTGTCTTTTACATGAAAAGTGATTCACAATCAATCTCCCTTTGTCATGAATCATTTTACTGAACCAACAAGTTAAAGATTACTCTCTTACTAAAGCTTTACAGCAGGAGAGCTTTGATTGCTTTGCACTTTGATACTGTAATGTGTAAAATATTATTTACATACTTCTAGTTTTGTACACCTATGTTCCCCATCCCTAGGGTCATACCTGGAAATGAGCACTGACTATGAACAGCGTGCCTTTCCAAGTCACTAAAATTTCAAATACATAAATAAATAATGAACCATAAACCACTTGTTGAAAGGGCCAAGGGAATCCACACAATAAATGGTTTCCTTAGAAGCAGACTACCTAGTTAATCTATTTTGTCAGGCACATTAAGAATAAAGACTTGTTTCTGTAGAAATATATTTGCTGTGTATGTATTTGTGAATGTACAACTGGTTTTTAAATGGATATTCAAATCTGAGCTGCAGTTTATGAGATTGTTGGGTTTGAAATCCTTGTCAGGTGTTTACAGTTTTTAAAAGACACATAACATATCATTTTTATAGTCTGTGTTTATATTCTACCTGTTGCTGAGTTGTTTGCAGAAACCGGGACACACAAGGCAACAATCTGCACACGTCAGTGGCGTCATGTCCATAGGGCCCGAGGGGGCATGTGCCCCCCCCAAATATTGTTGAGTGAAGGCTATTAAAAAAATGTATTTAGTATTTAGTATTTTATTTTTTTATTGTCCCATGGGCTGAAATAAATGGTGCTTTTTCAGTGACTTTTGGTGGGGGCGGGGTGGGGCTCTATCCGAATTGATTGGTGTGTGTGTGAAGTGAAGACCGACTGAGAGCCGCTGGCGGTTTAAAAAAAGACTTGCTCCTGCTGGGCTGGCAACTGGCTTCAGGACTGAGCTAAGCCCCTGCAAAAACAGAGAGAGAGAGAGAGAGAGAGAGAGAGAGAGAGAGCGCATCACAACAGACAGTTGATTGGTGGTAGCTGACAGCAGTCAGCAGTCAATCACAGCCAAGGCGCTAAGAAATTGCTCACGAGGTAAATTGGTTGTCATTCATCATCGTCGGTCAGTTGAGTGCCATTCTCTAACCTGACAGTCATTTGAGGTATCATCAGTCGGCACTGAGAGAGAGCACGGTCGGTCGGTCAGTGGCATCGGTATGTGTGTTCCTCCAGATCAGAAAAGACTGAAGTTCCTCCTGAGTCCTGGCTGTTTTGTAGTAGAAAAAAGGTCAGTACCACAGGGGAAAGAACTTGGAAGCAAAGCGAGGAAGTAGTTTTTTAAATTTCACCTAGCATTGCCAAATGCCACGCCATGCCAACCCGTCCCCCACCTCCTTGTATCAGAGCAGAGGTACCCGCCGTAAAACTTTCCTAAGTCCAGGATTTCTCACAAAAAACACCCTGCTGCTTTGTTTATTTATTTTTCATCTTTCCTGATGTATTATTCTGTTTGGAAGGAGGTTATTATATTGACTGTCAATATAATCTCCTTTCAAATAGAATAATAAAATAATTGACTTTATCACTATTGCGGCCTGCCTCTCCCCTGTTGACAATGAGTCTATGTTAACAATCTTGTTTCTCCTTCTTGTTTAATACTGCAGTCCCTTCAACATTTGACAGAAGAAAATTAATAGGTACACGGGGGGAAGGGAATCGGCCGAGGAGGGGAGCGTGCATACTGCTGAGTGAAACAACGCTGTGGTCCAAGCATTTTTTACTTATCCGATTGTGATTTATTAGTGTAAGAAAAGTGAATGTAAGATGGAAATAAAAAATGAATAGAAAGAAAACAGCAAAGAGAGGTGCAATGTGGAAGAAATGTACTTGTCGAGTTGTTTGTATTGGTCAGAAAGTGGTACTGTTCAGCTAATTGAAAATTGATGTCTAGTTCAGTTTTTCTATCCAGAGGTACAGACATAGTAAGGTGATCCTGACCATCTTCAGATCCTTGGTCAGATGACATTTGGAGTACTGTGTGCAATACTGGAGGCCTTATCTGAAGAGGGATATAAAATTACGGGAAGGGGTACAAAGGAGGGCAACAAAGATGTTACAGGGGATGGAAGAAAAGGCCTCTGATGACAGGCTGCAGGATCTGAATATGTACACACTGGAGGAGAGGAGGGCTAGGGGGGATATAATTGAAACGTTCAAATATGTTAGGGGGATCAATAAACCTAGCACTGAGGGGGGTGTTTAAGCAGGGAGAGTTGGGAAACGAAAGGGCATAGGCTAAGATTGGAGGGGGAAGATTTAAGAGGGAGATGAGGAGGCACTACTTCAAGGAGAGGGTGGTGTCTAAATGGAATGCTCTACCAGAGGGCGTGGTATCATGTAGGACAATAGGAAGTTTTAAGAAGGAGTGGCATAAGGCAAGTGGAAGGGTCTGGGTGGCAGGGGCTGTGACAGGTAAAGGAGGGACAATGGGGGAGGAGGTTGGGGCAGCTGCAATCTAGGGTACTAGCTGCACACTCAGGCAGATGTTGGTCGACCATTTGGTCTGCTTCTGCTGGCAGCTTCGTATGTTTGTATTTATTTTTTATCCATTGCACAAGGCTGGATTATTTATATAGCCAAATAACAATGGCGAGTTTTTATGTGACACAACTCAGCTGGGATACTGACAGAAGATTTCTCACAAACATTAATTTATACCACTTCAGTTACCAACCCAAACACAAATTACCAACTCTTTATGGCGCAACCCCTCTGAATATCTCCCCATATGTGTTTTGAATCTGGTGTGTATTAATTTCACAAACTTCCAGTTTTACATCTAATCAACAATCAAAAACATTCATAAACTTATTAGTCAAATAAAATGATTTTATTTCTTTACCAGGAAGAAGGAAGACAGATTATGAGGCAATAAACAATGCAGCAAAGTAACATTTTACCATTTTTGAAACCTAATTCCACTACTTCAAATATACAAGGACAAGATAACATCATTAACCAACAACGCATCAGTCAGGATAGCAGCAGTGCCGCTGTTACTCATGTTGAAGACAATGTAGAACAACAAGGTATGTCAGTGTTTAAGAGGTAATCAGGACTACAATAATTGAAGAAGTGAAAAAGTCTGTGTATTTCGCAGTTTGCCTTGATACAACTCCAGATGCTTCAAAACAAGACCAGTTATCTGTGGTTTTACGCTATGTTCGCAGAGATGCCACAATTCATGAATCATTAATTCATGTCATTCATGCAAAAACAGAAACAGGTGACAGTTTAGCAAACTATCTTTGTGAAACATTGCAACAATGTGACCTTAGTATTTCTAATGTAAGGGGGCAAGGATATGATGGCTGTGCAGCAAAGTCTGGGGCTTACAGAGGGGTACAGGCCAGAATTAGAGAATCTTACAACAAAGCATATTGCGTTCATTGCTATGCACACCATTTAAATTTGGTAGTTGTTGACACAAGCAGCAAAATTACCCCAAATCATACTTTTTTTGGTGTCCTTGAGCAGTTATACGCATTTATTGAACATTCCACTAAAAGACACAATCTCTTTCTTGCTGTACAGGAACAGTTCTTAACTGATAATGCTTCACAAAGTTTTCAGACAACGCATACTCTTAAGCCACTTTCTGGGACTTGGTGGTCTAGTAGAACTGATAACTGTAGAGCACTGCTTGCAACCATTGAGTCTGTGATGCAAACTCTTGCAAAAATTCAAGAAGATGGCTCTTTTGATAGGGAGACTGCTAGCATAGCCATAGCCCTCAGCAGATCAACAGACTTTCATTTCTGTTTCTATTTGATATAATTCGACAAGATTTTGTCCATTACAAATGTAGCCTCAAAATATCTTCAGTCTATTGAATTAGACATATCTGTGACAGCTGAGATGATTGAGGACCGCAAAGCTGAGCTACTGTCATTAAGGACTGATGAAAGCTTTGAGCAGATATGGCTTGAAACTGAGATGCTAACATCCAAAATAGATGTAGAATATGTTGAGCCACGTATTTGAAAGGTGTCCAGAAAACTCGATGCAATCTGCCAAAACGAATCCAATTCATCTGGAAAAGTTAAAATCTGCTGTGAATTCTACTTTGCAACCCTAGATCTTTGTATACAGGGAATAACTGACAGATTTCGCTCTGAAATACTTCCATTGCTAAAACGTGTTAGTTGCCTAACAAATCCTTCTACTGAAAAACTTGACAACCTGAAAAAGCTAGTAACATATTATGCAGGAGACATAGATGCGCATTTGGTAGAACAGGAGTATAAACTCCTGATCCATAGACTGTCTAGAGAAACACCACCAGTTACAGTAGTTGATGTGTATCGATTTATCTGTGATTGTAACCTGCAAGATGTATACTGTCAAATAGAAACACTCTACAGACTGGTTCGCACTCTCCCTGTAACATCATACAGTAATGAAAGAAGCTTCTCTGCTTTCAAATTTATTAAAAATTACCTAAGAACAACAATGGGAGAAGAACATCTTAATGACCTTATGATTATTGCCGTGGCAGCTGAGAGAACTCAGTCTGTACAACTTGACAAGATCAGAGATTATTTCTGGAACTTGACCAATCGACAGTAGGTCACACAGTTGACCATAACTTAAGACAGATGCAATCACAAGACTGGCTAGTTAACACTGAACTAAGGGACTGACAGTGGGCAGATCATGGCATAGCAGTGTTACGTGACAGGTCAGCCAGCAGTAAGAGCATCATTTTAAAATACTACCCCAAAAGTTACAATTATAATTTCAAACAACATGACATCTTGCTGTATTCTCACTCCTAATCCTGTATGTGAAATATGTGTACCATGTAACTAAATCTGAGTCACCCCCGTAAAAGGGACCTTTGGGGCTCAGCAGGCCTACCCAGTTGTCTAAATTAAATAAATAAATATATGCCACAAAGCAAGCTGCATTCAGACTATATGCATTTAGCCCCAGCACTTAAACTGCTCTGGAGAGGAAAAGGTTAACTATATTCAAGAGCATAGAACGTTGTACTCAAGCTCGGTTTTCAAACCTCTGTTTCTGCTATACGTCAGTGTAACCGTCAGATTTTTTACTCTACCTAACTGAAGTCGCACTGGAGATTTCTACTATGCGCAGGTTCGGTTCTGGTAAAAATAGATTGGTTAAATCAACCGTTTTTCTTTATTTTCGGTATCAAATCTCTGTCTACGGTACAGGTACTATAGCTAGATAGATAGTGGCAAATTTAGTGTAGAAATTGTTTTTTCAGTTCCCGTCAGTCCGATTGGCAACTGAAATAAATTTGATTCTTTTGCTTATTTGTGTTTTTCTCTAATTGTCTCTAATTTTCTTGTGTGTCCCAGTTCAGATCGTTTTCAAAAAAACGACATTTTACTTGTTTTTTTCCACAACCCGTGACATGATTGGTAACCGATTTGACAGTGTTACCCGGCTTGAAAGCTGAAAAGGGTAAATTTTTTTTCAAGAGAAGGCCATGTCTGAGAGACCCAAGAAGAAAACCGGTACCACGGGATTTCAGCACTGTAATGAGTGTGGGGAGGCTTTTGCTAAAGCTGATCCCCACCTCATATGTGTGTATTGTCTGGGGTTTGACCACCTCAGCACAGACTGCCAAATCTGCAAGAATTTTCCTAAAGACACTTTAGAAAGAAGATTAAGTAGGCTGAAGGAAACGGAGGCAGAGAAATCAGCTGCTACTTGAGACTCAGACAGGCTAATTATATGGCCTACATAGCCAGATACCAGAAGCCCAGGTGGGATATGGTTATCAACTTCCCCTGTTCTGCTGCAGACCACTAGTAATGTGGACAGTCCCTCTAGATGCTCTCCTATTAGACTGGACAAGCAGTTTTCTCTATGCTTTTCCTCCTTTTCCTCAGATATTCAGAGTTCTGATCAAGATCAGGTCTCAGCCCTGCACTGTGATTCTAGTGGCACCAGATTGGGCCAGACAACATTGGTATCCTCTGCTTATGTCTCTAGCAGTGTCTCTTCCCTTGTTTTTGCCCAGCAGGCATGACCTCCTGAGCTTCTCTCAGGGGAGGATTTGGTATCACAGCTTTCAGTCTCTCAGGTTCAAGGCCTGGTTCTTGAAGAGTTAGAGTATGCAGGTCTGAATCTCTCCCAGGGAGTAATGGATATCCTTAAGGCTTCTAGGGAACCTTCCACTAGAAAAACTTATAATTCTAAATAGAAAATATTCCGTATCTGGTCCTCTCAGAAAGACATACAGCCAGATTCAGTGGGTATTCCCACAACCCTGGACTGTCTGGTTCATCTTAATGGGTTAGGCCTTAGGCCTGCTACCCTCAAGGTTCACTTAGCAGCTGTGTCTGCATTTCTGTCTACAGGGAAGGGATCTTCCCTTGCATCTCATCCTGTTTTCAGTCAGTTTTTCAAAGGTCTGGTACACATTAACCCCCCTCCCTTTATAGAGCCCACTCTGGCCTGGGATTTGAATATCTGTATAGCACAGCCTATGCACCCCCCTTTTGAACCATTATCCTCTGCTGAGCTTAAGTACTTGACTTGGAAGACTGTGTTCCTGGTAGCCATCACTTCTGCTAGGAGAATCGGTGAACTGCAGGCCCTGTCAGTGGAACCTGACTTTTTTTCCTTCCACAGGGATAAAGTGGTCCTAAGGACAAACAAAGTTTCTTCCTAAAATGGCTTCAGATTTTCATCTGAACCAGTCTGTGTCTCTGCCTGTCTTTTTCACTAAACCATTCATCTTCAGGAGACAGAAGGTTGCACGGTCTTGATGTTAAAAGGGCTCTTGGCTATTGCATATAGCAAACCAAGGCTCATAAGAATGATTGCACTCAGTTATTCCTTACTTATGGTGACATAGGTAAGGGTAGGCCTGCCACTAAAAGATCTGTTGCCAGGCTGATTGTCTCCTGTATCCAGTTCTGCTATTCAAAACTAGGCAAACAGCCATCCTCAGGCCTGAGGGCACACTCAACCAGGGGTACAGCTGCTTCCTTGGCAGCTTCTAGGGATATTCCCTTGGTGGAAATTTGCAAAGCAGCCACCTGGAAAAGAGTCCATACATTCACCAAGCATTAATACCTGGATACCCAGACTAGGAGTGATGCTAAGGTCTGGCACAGCAGTACTGCAGAGTTTATTCTTAAAGTAAAGTTTTGTTATCCCCTCCTCCAGGTGGTACTGCTTGGCAGTCTGCATATAGTAAAAATACAACAAGACTTCATGTTGTTTGAAGAAAAAATTATTCACCATAGTAATGTTGTTTCTTCTAATGGAGTCTTGCTGTATTCTGACCTCCCTCCCTGCCTCCCCTCTCAGAACCTAGTCTTTTGGGATGTGGGTTGATTTATTGTTATTGTATAGATATTTTTACTATCTACACATATTTTTTTCCTGGGTTCTCGATTTCAGTCTTTTGTACCCCAGCATTGTTGCCTATGGCTAAAAGTTTTTAACACAATTTCTGCAGCTGTTAGTTAGTATTGCTGGTAAGAATCTGATGGTTACACTGACATGTACAAGAGACAGAGGTTTGAAAACTGAACTATAGCTCAACGTTCTCTGCTGTTGCATAGAGTTAACCCTTTCCTTTACAGAGCAGTTCAAGTGCTGGGGCTAACTGTATATAGTCAGAATGCAGCTTGCTTTTGTGGCATACCTTTAATATGCATTGATGTAGCAACATATTGTTTAACAAGTGTATATGGGATGGTGCACCAGCTTAAACTGTATTTCATGAAATAATATAAGCAAGACAATAAAGTTAGCACAGTATCATCCAATGCCCGCAGTATCAAGCAGCAGTGCTAATCAGCTCAGTACTTTCATGCGCTATTTATGAATATGAAGCACCATACTTCTCTACAATTATCATAAACATTTTTAATTTTACATTTAGACCCCCTGAGTTGAAGGTGCATAGCACACTGAATTTCTGTGTAGTTTCGTTAAGTCATTGATCACGGATCCAAGATGGCAGCCACGCTGGGCTAGCAATCAGGAGCGGGAGCTTAGAGTTCTTTTTAAGTTTTATTCTATTGTTAATTTACTGTTATTTGGTCTGTTTTAGTTTGTTAGTTCGTTTCAGTTCGTTATCATTTTAATCCGTTTTTTATTTTTCGATTTGAAATCGTGTTCAAGGATCGCGTTTTTGGATCGAGGTTGTTGGAAACTAATCAGGAACTGAACTGAGAATTGGGGCAGAGTGGAGTGAGTGTAGAGCCCGGAGTGAGGAGATGATCGGCGAATTGAGGAGCAGTGTGTTTCCATCAGGATTGCCTGGAGTGTTGCGAGTGCTAGGAGTGCTGGAGTGCTGCGAGGATGTAGCAAGTGGTTTGGTGAGCCATGCTACTTTTACCGCAACCCGGACAATATGGATTTTGGGAGCGTTTTCTGTTCCTGGTAAATTGGGGGAGATCCTGTCCCTAGCCCTGATCTCGAGCCAGTGGTGAGCCTTGGTGTAGCTGCTGTAGGGCGGCTGTACTTTTGGCTCTTCCACATTTGCAGCTTGGCAGCGGGTGGGCAGCCAGGGCGGTGAGCGGGTCTGGGGAGAGGGACTGGGTTGGGGGTGGAGATCTCCCTGTGGCCGGGTAAGGGAACTCTAAAAGTGTACTGAACTATTGAAATATCTGGCATTGGAAGGCGATATCTGCGATAACTCAGCAGGTTATATGAAGAACCTGATCTTCTGTCTCCTGACTGTGTGAAGGAGGTGTATTGCTGTCCTCTGGATGTTCTGGTCTTCCTCTCTGCTCCATCCCTCTTTGGTTTTAGTTGTGAATTAAAATCTGGTTGGATATTTGATCTCTGGATTCTCCCTGCTCTGTGGGTTTGCAGTGAACTTTGATATATACTGCTCTTATTTACCTGAAGATGAGATTTTGTCTAAGGTTTTAAGTGAAAGTGGGAGCTCACTTTGAAACCTGAACCACTATTTGGAGAGACAAACATTTGACTTATTCTGAGAGCGGCCTGTCTTCACCGGTGAGAGGGGTGAACTGGTTACTGGCCAGCCTAGAGCTTGGTGAAACTTTGTGGACATTTGACCTCAGACTTTAATCTTTTATTTTAAGTTATAGATACTTTGTTTGGTTTGAAGGAATTGATTTATATTTTATTTTATCTGGATATTTGGGTGGTGAGAGGACTCTATATCCAGTTATTTAGTTATTCTGTTTATTTAGATTTTTAGTTTATATTATTGTTTGATATTGGTATTATTTTCCTCTCTTCCCAGTGGTGTGAGGACTGGGTGGGGAGGGAATTAAATTGAATTAAATTGAATCAAATTAAATTAATTATTGACTAGAAGGTATAGTGTTTCCCCAGTGATGAGAGGATAGGGTGGGGAAGGGGGATTCAGTTAATGTTTTGTATCTGTTTCTTGTTTGGGGTAAGAGTTTTTAAGTTAATAGTCTGAGGTTTGGTTAAACTGTATTTTATTTCATTATAGAGCTTTGTATTTATTTAAGTCTTAGAGGTGGGTTAATTTTTGGATTGTTTATTTGGTGTGATAATTATGTGTTGGGATAATATTAGGACAGTCGGGTATTATTCCCCGTCCAGGCTCAGGGATCTTCGCCCCTTTTCTTGTTCCCCCTTATCACCGGAGGTCTATAGATGTTGTAGGGCCTTGGGGATTGTGGGGAGGAGGAGGAGGATGGGGGCGGGGTCTGGAGGGGGAATGGAAAGGAGTGAGCAGATTGGGACAGTGGGGACAAGGAGATGCCCTGGGGCAAAATGGGCCCAGGAAAGGGGACCTCCCTATCTGGTGCCCATACCCAAGGGTTCTGATTATAATCAGCAGGTAGCACGGTCATCCTCGGAGGCTCATCCTACTCGAGCGATGTTGTGCAACGCCAGGTCTATTAAAAACAAGACGGCTATTATAGCTGATTTTGTTGGGTCATCTGACCTGGCGTGCATCACCGAGATCTGGCTTGATGAAAATGCTGGAACAGTTTTGGTGGCAGCAATTCCGACCGGGTACTCGGTGATACACCGCCCCAGGGTGGATCGTAGGGGCAGGGGTGTTGCTATCTGTTTTAGAACAGAACTGGGCCCAGTGGAGGTGCCAGTGGGAATTACCAAATCCTTTGAATGTATTCTAGGCGAGGGGTGTGTAGCACAGGATACTTCTCATATACCGTCCACCAGGTTATGGGAATGTTTTCCTGTGGGAAGTCGCAGACTTCATTGTCTACCTGACACCGTGATCCCCCAGATAGTTGGTTCTGGGGGACTTCAATGCCTGGGTCGATGATGAACTCTCGCATTTTGGTCAAGACTTCCTCCAGTTAATGATTTCACTGGGCTTCACACAGGTTATTTCCTCCTCGACCCATGTTGGTGGTCATTCATTGGATTTGGTGTTCCTTCTGGGGATGGAGATATCCGACTTGGTGGTGGAACCGGTCGGATGGTCGGACCATCACTCCATTGGGTTCAGTTTTGAGGCCACCCCTAGTAAGTCAGCCCCTATGGAAATGGTCTGGTACCGCCCATTAAGGGGTGTTTCCCCGGATGACCTGATGGTGGTGCTGGATCTATCGGGCTTACCGAGAGATTGCATGGATCCAGGAGAGCTGGTACGTGCCTATAATGAAGCAGTGGCAGGGGACCTGGATTCCATTGCTCCTGTTCATGTTCGTCCTCTCACTCTTTGCCCCAGGTCTCCTTGGTTTGATGAGACCTTGAGGGAGTTGAGGAGAGTTGGACGAAGGTTGGAGAGGTGCTGGTGGAGATCGGGTCTGGATGGTGACAAACTTATTTTGATGGACCACTTTGTGGTCTATCAATCCGCAATCTCTCATAAGAAGGCAGAATTCCTGTCCAGAGAGATTGCGGCTGCACAGAATAGACCAGCTCAGCTCTTCCGGACTTTGGACAGATTGTGCAATCCAATCTGTCTTCAGCCCGGAAGAGCCTTTTCTCAAGAACGGTGTGAGGAGTTTGCTCTGTTCTTTGCAGATAAGGTTGCCAAAATTAGATCCGAGGTCCGTTTGACCCTCTCAAATGGGAGTTATGATGGTCGGCAGGAGATGTCGGATACCCAGTTTGTGTGGTCTGACTTCAGCCTCCCCATAATCAGTGACATTGTGATGGTTATCCAATCACTGCGTCCGACCAACTGTAATTTGGATCCGGGCTCCACACGTCTCTTAGTGGATTGTGTGGATAAAATCGGCCCAGTCCTTGCTGAGATAGTCTGGAGGTCCTTGGAGAGGGGGATTTTTCCAGATCCTCTTAAGGAGGCTGTAGTTAAGCCCCTTCTTAAGAAGTCCTCCTTGGACCCGGACTGTCTGGCTAATTACAGTCCTGTCTCTAACTTACCCTTTGTGGGTAAAGTTATTGAGAAGGTGATTGCATCACAGTTGGATGATCATCTGACCAACAACAATGTATATGATTCTCTCCAGTCTGGATTTAGGAAAAGGCATAGTACCGAGACAGCACTTGTGCGAGTACTAAATGACCTCCTAATAGCGAGAGATTGAAGGAACTGTTCCATCTTGGCCCTTCTTGATCTCTCTGCAGCGTTTGACACTGTGGACCATGGTGTGCTACTGGAGCATTTGCGATCTATCTGTGGACTGTCTGATACAGTCCTCAGGTGGTTTCGATCGTACCTTGAGGGTAGGACTCAGAGGGTGGTGTCTGGAATTTTTTCCTCGATATCAGTCTCCCTATCCTGCGGGGTACCGCAGGGTTCCATTTTGGCACCCATGTTGTTTGCAGTGTACATGCTGCCATTAGGAGTGATTATTAGGTGGTACGGCTTGGGTTTTCATTGCTATGCAGATGATACCCAGCTGTACATGTCCTTTGTGCCCCGCCAGGATGCTGCCATTTCAGTCTTTAACAACTGTCTTGCTGAAATCCAAGACTGGATGAATGTGAGTTGGCTGCGGTTGAACCCTGAAAAAACGGAGGTGTTGGTTGTGGACCAGGGTCGCTGTGAGGCAGGTTTGTTAGCTGGATCACCCTCGGGCTTATGGCTTGGGGGTGTCCAGCTGACTACCTCAGACCGGGTGCGGAACTTGGGCGTTGTATTTGATGATTGTCTGACTTTTAAATCTCAGGTGTCAGCAGTTGTCAAAACCTCTTTTTATCATCTGAGGAATATCACCTGGGTGAAGCACCTGGTTCCTCCAGAGGATCTTCCAACTTTGGTCCATGCCTTCGTTACCTCCCGCCTGGACTATTGCAATGCCCTATACCTAGGGCTCACGGGGGTTGAACTTCACCGCTTGCATCTAGTGCAGAATGCTGCAGCCAGGCTTCTGACTGGTTCTTCTAGGTCCAGTCATATAATGCCTGTGCTCCGCGGACTGCACTGGCTGCCAGTTTGTTGGCGAATCACCTTCAAGGTCGGTTTGCTGACCTATAAGGCCCTACATGATCAGGGACCTGCTTACCTGAAAGATCTCCTTTGTCCCTACTGCCCCCGCTCTCTCCGATCCACTGACGAGGGATTGCTAGAGATTCCCAGGGTTTGCTTAAAAACTTCAGGGGCAAGATCTTTTAGTTTTATGGCCCGACCCTGTGGAATTCTCTACCTCGTCAGGTGCGAAATTGCCCGACTGTCCAAAGCTTTAAAGGAGCCTTGAAAACCTACCTTTTTAACAAAGCTTTTAATGATTGTTAATTATTTTAATCTTGTTTTAAATATTTATTGTTTTATGTAATTTGTAAAGGCGCCTTGGTTTAAGAAAGGCGCCTTAAATAAATAAAGAATGATTGATTGATTGATGGTTACATAACATAACAATTAGTTGACCAACAGAGTTCAAAGTAGTGTTCAAAAACATTAATAGAACTGTTTACTGGAAATATAACTGTATGGGTTAATAAATAACATTATTTTGCAGTTCTTTGAATTGAAATCCAGTTGTCACTTCGCAGTTCATTTTCAAGATTCCACTGTAACGTGCATCACCTTCTCCAATCTGTCTGGAGTATCCACACTGTTGCAGATCTTGGTGTCATTTGCAAACAGGTAGACCTTTCTCGCCAGCCATTCAACAATGTCAATAAAGAAGACATTAAACAGAATGGGCAAAAGTATTGGTCCCTGAGGATCTCTCACACACACACACACACACACACACACACACACACACACATCTTACTGCCACCCCCTGCATCGGTGGCAGTATCCTGGCAGCCACTTCCTACACCAATTTACCACATTGCGCAACATGCTCACACTACTAATCTTGTTGAGCAGTCTTTTGCAGTATGTGAGACTATGTCAAAAGCATTGTTGTACCATGTTTATACTGTTACCTTACTTGCATCACCTGTTAATCAGTTATAAAATGATTGATTATTTTAACTGATGTAACTGATTTAACTTATGCTGCCTACAACAGTGCCTGCCACTTTGCTTTATTAGCCCCGTTCTCCACCCACCATTGTACCCTCTATAATACCCTTGGATGGCTACCGCTGCAAGGTCGCTTTGACCTAGCCCTCTGCTGCATGGTGGACAATGTCATCTGCATGGCTCCAGAATCCCCCCCTAACTGCCCTTGTGAAAACCCGAACACTCCTCCACAACCTCTGCTCAAATGGTACTCCCCCTCTAGCTGTTCCTAGGGTATCCACCAACATGGGTAGCAGAGCTTGGTCTGCAGCTGCCCCCTTGCAGTGGAACAAACTACCAGCTGAACTCCGTTCCATTGACACACACTCCAGGTTCAAGTCCCACCTTAAAGTCTGGTTCCTGGAAAACTCATCCTGCCGTGCTCCCAGGGGTCTCACACCAACCCACACTAGTCAACTCCCCAGCCCAGGGGTTACCCACCTACCCACACTAGTCAACTCTCTTGCCTACAACTGTTATATTGCATTTTTCTCAGTAATATTTGACTTCCTTGTCTGTACATATTGTATATACATTTTTTTACTGAGTATTCTGTGTATTACTTGCTCACGGGACGATGCAGTCTCACATTGTACACTGTGCCTACGATTTGCTTGTTTGTACCAAGTCTTCTCATGTCCGATATTGAAACCTTGTATTCACTGTTCTCAAATGGACCTATGCATCAAAACCTGTATATTGTGTCTATTATTGTTGCTTGTATCAAATCTGTTTCATGTGTATTACTGTTACCTTGTACTCCACTTTCACCCTGCGCCATGTGTTATGGCCTGGTCGTGCCAGAAAACGGTCCCTGGGATCAGTGCACTCACCCGGTTATCAAAGTCATAAATAAAATAAATAAATAAAAATGTAACACAATGAAAATATCAAGCAGTAATTGTTACTGCCTGTCCTACTGCAAAAACACTTGTTTTCAGTCTGTATCTGTATTATTATTAATGTTTCTGATTTATCTTACTGTGACTGGAGTTGTATACTATGAATTCTTCATTGTTAAAATCTACCCTTCCCATGGTCAAACCTGGGAACGAGCTGATGTTCAGTCACTGTGCTTTTTCCAAAGTACAGAATTTTACACAAATGAAAAAAATGCAACAGATAACGTGTCATTATTATTCAAATATAACATTTATAGTTGACTATAATGAACCGAAAATTGAAATGGTGAATTCCTCTCATTTAGAAGTTAATGGATCAGCTACAAGTGGACTAAGTAGTTATGTGATTATATATGATAAAACTGAACTTGTGCATTTTGTGAGTCTTTTATGATAAAAGATTCACAAAATGCACAAGTTCTGATTAATTCTTAAAAATAATTTATACAAATGGTAACACTGTAAGTAGAATGAACAAAGGACAAAAACAATTTATCATTTCTCTAACCTGTTTCAGTATTATGGCACTTAGCTTGTTGGGGAACAGCTTTCTGGACTGCTAAAAGTCACTAAAATGCACCATTTTACTTCAGTTTTTCAAAATTTTCACGGGGGGGCATGCCACCGGACCCCCCTAGAGAGGTTGAGATTTTCTGCCCCTCCAGAATTTCTGACTGCATGATGCCCCTGGCACACGTGGATGTTTTTCATAATTAATAGCCCTAATACGTTAGAGACATACACACAAAGGGCATACATTGTTCCTTGAACATTGTGTATTTTTGATCAAGTATTGTATCTATCTTTATAGTAATGTGTATCTTTCTATGTTACTTGCATAAGACAGTACAAATTAGATCCAGTTCAAAATTCTAGAAATGTCAAACTACACTGTCAAAGGATCTAATAAGTTGAATAAAAACAAGATTTCAAACTTGAATGTGTCTTAGATAAGTTTCTACATTTATTTTGAGAAATGGAGCAAGTCTTTCTAATTTAATTTAAACTTTGGGATGAACCGATGACTAAAATCAACAGTTCTCTATGGAAACGCTGATGTGTGTCTTGCTGAGTAAATCCCACATTTTTAGAGATAGATGTTTACCTTGGATGGCGTACAACACTCCAAGAGTTCTCCTATTTATATAAGTATTTTGGCTCTATGATGCCAGTTTGACAACTAAGTTGTCAACCACCATCACAGCAATGGATTTATGTCAACTGCAACTTGAGGTTGACATAAATCCAACTGGAGACCCCAGCTGTTTTTTCATTGAGGGGCTTCACCCCCCTAACCCCCACATTTAAAAGATTCTAACTCCATGTCGGAGTTGGATTGGGGAGGGAGTGCAGGACCAGGAGAGAGAGAGTGCTGGGGTCTCGGGCAGACTATTACAGCAAAAATGTCAATGTTGTCAGCAATAAAGTTTTCGCTGTAATAGTATCGCCATCCTGGGGGCATACCAAATATTCCTGAGGCCTTTTACCCGCCATGAAATGGACTATACATACAATTCTCTGACGCTATCATTTGCAGTCTTCCTACCTTGTTGAGTTGTACATTTACAATCATTTTGCTGTTTCTAAAATTGACTGAAAACTGTCATTTTGTTAAGCCACTTCATTTATTCCCAGTTATACATTGCTGCCAACACTTAAAAATGTTTAAATAAGCAGTATATAAAAACAGAAATGTATTTTAGACAGTATATGTTGCAAAATTACACATAACCCCAATAATACAAAGCATCATGAGAGATATATGCCAAACATCATCAAAAAATTGAGACTGGTTCTGCTTTAAGCAGCGGTGTATGGTGGCAAATGGCCTCTCATGCAATCTGCACAGACCAAAGCAGAAGATATATACATGTGTTTTATTCTTTTCAGGATTCATCAGTGTACCTTATCTACTGTATATCTCAACCAAAATATGTATGTACATAATATAGTGGCATGGTAGTGCTACTATAGTTTGGTTGTGTAGGCACTTTAATGTTAAAACCATATTTTGTGGCTGCTTATAATTCAGCCATCCTGGTACCTAGGGACCTGAAATTTTACATATACCTCTTTTATGGCAGCAATAATTGAGAGGATAAAAGTGGTGAAATTACATGAAGATATTCAAATAATGACTTGTTTTATGCATCAATAACTGAAAAATGGTTCTGATTTGAAACCTGAAACTTTCAGGTTTCCTACATTACATTACTACTACATTAGTGACATCGCTGTAGGGCTGTAGGGGAAGGTTTGTCTATTTGCAGATGACACCGAGATCTGCAATGGGGTAGACACTCTGAGGGGTGGGTTCGAGAAAATGAGGAGGGAGCTAAGATAACTGGAAAATTGCTCCAATATATAGCAATTAAAATTTAATAAATTTATTAAGGAAAGGATAGTGCAACACCTGGAATCCATAGGGGCACAGGATCCAAGACAGCATGGGTTTACAAAAGGAAGGTCCTGTCAAACTAATCTCATAGATTTCTTTGACTGGGTAACCAGAGTGGTGGACCAAGGGGGAGCAGTTGATGTCGCCTACCTTGACTTCAGCAAAGCTTTTGACACTGTTCCACATAGAAGATTGATAAATAAGCTAGGTAGGCTCGGGTGGGTCAGAAGTTGGTCAACTGGGTGGCAAACTGGTTGACTGGCAGAAAACAGAGAGTGGTGGTAAATGGTATACAGTCAGAAGAGATGCAAGTCACAAGTGGGTACTTCAGGGATCAGTCCTGGGGCCAGTCCTATTCAACATCTTCATTAGTGACCTAGCAGATGGACTAGAGGTAAGGCTTGTCTGTTTGCAGATGACACCAAGATCTGCAACAGAGTAGATGATCCAGATGGGGTGGGCAGAATGAGAAGAGATCTGGATAAACTAGAATGGTCAGAAGAGTGGCAACTGGGATTTAATGCAAAGAAGTGCAAAATCATGCACATAGGGAAGAGAAACCCTGAAGCCACTTATAGGCTGGGAGGGAGTTGCTAGCAGTCACAAAGGAAGAAAGAGACTTGGGCATCATCATCACTGATGACCTGAAATCATCCAAGCAGACCTCTAAAGCAGTAGGTAAGGCTAGGGGGTGTTAGGGTGTATTAGTAGGGGTATCACAAGTCGAAGAGAGGTAATAATCCCTCTGTACAAGACATTGGTTAGGCCCCATCTGAGTACTCGTGCAGTATTGGAGGCCACACCTCTCACAAGGACATTAACCAAATTGAGGCAGTCCAGAGAAGGGCAACCAAAATGGTGCAGGGACTGCATCAGAAGACATATGAGGACAGATTAACGGAGCTCAATATGTATACCCTTGAGCAAAGGAGGGAGAGAGGTGATATGATCGAGACATTTAAACACCTTAAGGGCATAAACAAGGTGAAAGAGTCAACATGTTTAAATATAAGAAAAATAGCAGGACAAGAGGACACAGCATGAGATTAGAGGGAGCCGATTAAGGGAATGTGAGGAAATTCTTTTCACAGAAAGGGTGGTAGATGCATGGAATGGCTTACCACAAGAAGTAGTGGCTATGAATACAGTGCAGGGCTTCAAACAGGCATGGGATAGGCATAAGGGAGCAATACAAATGACTATGAATAGATAGGTCACTGACATAGCAAAGGCCGATGGCACATTTATAAGGTAGAAAAAGAAATGGGCAGACTGGATGGGCCTTGCGGTCCTTATCTGCCGACAACTTCTATGTTTCTATGTTCTATGTAATACAAAGAAGTGCAAAATCGTGCACTCTGTGGAGAGTTATAGGATGAGAGAGGAGTTGCTGATGGTTACCAGGGAAAAGGGGATTGAGGGATAATCATTTAAGGCTACCTAAAGGTGTCCGAACAGTGTACCAAGGCTGTGGGTAGGGCTAGTAGCATGTTGGGGTGCATAGGAAGGGGTATCACTAGCAGCAGAAGGGAAGTGGTGATGCCACTGTACAAAACGCTGGTGAGGCCTCATTTGGAGTATGGTGTACAGTTCTGGAGGCTGCATCTTCATAAGGACATAAACATTGGGGTAGGCAACAGAGATGGTTCAGGGCATGTACCAGGAGACATACGAGGACAGATTAAAAGATCTCAATGTGTATACACTGGAAACGAGGTGGGAATGGGGAGATATGACAGAAACCTTCAAGTATCTTAATGGCACAAACAGTGTGCAAGTGGGCAACATCTTTCAGTATAGGAGGTGTTCAAGGATGAGGGGGCATAATCTGAGACTGGAGGGAGGCAGGATAAAGGGGAATGTGAGGAAGTTTTTCTTCACAGAAAGAGTGGTAGATGCATGGAATAGCCCACCTCAGGAAGTAGTGGGAGTGAGCACAGATTCAAACATGCATGGGATAGGTACACAGGAACCCTAGAGGTGGGTAGGAAAGGCTAAAATCAATGAGTAAGTAGAATCAGTGAACACTGATACAGGCAGGGAATACGGGCAGACTGGGTGGGCCTAGTGGTCCTTATCTGCCATCAAATACTATGTTGCTATGTTAAGTTTTGGCCTAGAATAGGGAGTTTTGGTGGTTTATACTAAGGTTCATATCAATACTGTTGGATGGAAGAAGGCAGTATGCACATGTGAACTGTCTACTCATTGTACTTACGTTTTTGCCATAAAGGTACCTCATGGATAACTATATCTAGGTTTAAAATACTTGGGCTCGTTACCTGCCCTTAAAATCTATATTTCTGTTGAGTTCTTCTTAAGAGTAATAATGCTGCTACAGTTCACTACTACTGCTGGTAACATATTCCCGTGTTAAACAGTCCTCTGTGTGGAGAAAAATGCTCATTTCTAGGTAAAAAATTACAAGAAACATAAAGTGTAAAAGGACAATTTCTTTTTTTTTTTTATTAGCAGTTTTATTATCTTTGTCTCCCTGCCTGGCCCTCCTTCCTGCCAAACCTCTCAGCCTCATCACCCTGACTTTTCCCAGGACTTACCTCTCCCTGGGTCTCCCACAGCTTGCCCTCTGTAACAGGGTGATGATGAGTCCCTTGACCCTATGAGGTCCAGATCCAGACTAGGGAGGAGCTTGAAACACTGGCTGCTGGGCCTGCAGAGGTTGGTGATCATCCTGCCAACCAGGGTATTTCTGGTCTTTGGTTTCCCATGGTCTGCCACTCTATCCCTCCCCACAGGGCAATGGCATTTGAGATCATGTCCCTGATGTGAATGTGCAGCGGCATGCTTACATGATACGCAGCATATCATGTCCCTTCCCTCCCCATGTCCCATGTGCCATACTACCCACACACCTGTAGGTGACAGAGCTGCAGAGGGACATGGTACCCTTCCCACTGGGAGAAGGAGAGCATCCCATGGGTGCTGGGACCTCCTCTTCCTCGGCCAGGCACCAATGATCCAGGCTCATTCCCAAACCTGAGTCACCGGTGTCGTGGGTGGTAGCTCTACCACTATGCCGATGGGCTGGCATGTGAAAGGGCAATTTCATAAATCTTTTAATTTGCCCACTGGATCTAGTCAGGCTTTCTGGATAGTTCAGTCTTATGCTAGTCATAAGGCTGGTGTCTGATGTGATATTTTGTGTGAAAAACATATTGCCCCCTCCCCTTTTCCAGAGTATACAGGCCAAAATGATCCTGTTGGTCTTTGCATGGTTGATTTTGCAGTACCACCATTGATTTTGTTACTCTCCCCTGAACTCTTTCCAACCTGTTATTGTCACTTCTCAAGTAAAGTATAGACTACTTAACTGAGTGCAATAATCTAACCAGTAACCTATACAGTGGCATGACAACTTATTTTTTCCTCTAATGAAGTGTCACTTAATAGAAGAAATAACATAGCTTTATTTATGTAACCCCCCTACAAATAGGGGTTCCAGAAAAGTCTTCCTCGAGCTTCCCCAAATGCTCACTGCCAGGCTGGTGTCCTGCGTATTAGCAGTTTAAATGTGATTGCCAGAGAGTGCCTGTATAGCCTCTGCATACTGTCTCTTTCAGAGCTGCCTGGATTGCAGTCATAGGTAATCTGAGCGGGAGCTCTGTTGAAAGATGTAACTATTTGCTAAAAATCATTTAAAGTGATTATGATAATTTAGTTTGTCTAACCTGCCTTCTTTGCAGCAAAGACTGTTTTGTTTATCTCCACTGTCTTGGTCCTGGACTGCCAAATTGGACCAATCAGTACTGGTGGGACCTAAAATGGAGCCGGACTACAGGAGCTGTCTGGAGTCAAAATCTGTAGGAATTGTAGTTTGGGGCTTTTTATGCCTTTTTGCACCTGAAGGGGTAGCTTTTGTTGTGACTGACAGGAGGATCAGCCAACCAAACCTTTTGGATCTTGGGGAAATTCCCAAGCTGCTTGCTGTTAGAAGCAGATCTAAGTTGGGAGCTGAAGAGGCAACATGCTTGAGACAGTCAAGCAGCTGTCTGAGTAGTTTCATGTGGGAGAACTGTGGAAGGGCCTTAATTGTGGCCTACATGTCTGCCTGCTGCCCCTGTGAGAGAGAGAAGAGAATTATTTCGGACTAAATCCAAGTTAGTGAGAACGAAGTATGCCACTGATTTTTTACCAGGCTCATACCTGAAGAAGACCAAAGATTTTGCTGAATGCGAGCTGCCTGTCAGGATTTCCAGCTGCCTTTGAATCTCCAGTTTACGCAGAGACTTTGTGATCGTGACCGGAGAGCGGTTTGCCTGGTACAATAGAATTTTTTTACATGTAAATGTGCTGTGTATTGAAAGTGGGTTGTGATTTGGTTCCCTACTGTGTGAACTGTGTTCTGCTTGCTGGAAGCTTTATCCAGCCTAATTGGACTGAATCCATGTTCATCTCCATTCAGCCTGGGCCATGCCATGCAGGCCCTGCCAGACTACCCCACTGCACAGAGAAAGCCACCGACGAGAGATCTGCCTGGGGATCATCCTCCTGCTTCACACTTGAACAGGAACGACACCTTGGCGAATCGTGTGGGCCCTGCTTCTCCTGGCACTCCAGAATAACCACCTGCTGTATCGATTTTCGTCCAGTCTGTGTCCAGTCTTGGGTATCATGAATAATCATCAGGGTAGATCCCTGCAACAACAGCCTAATCTAAAAGTGTGTCATCTGATTGTCTTGTTGCTTTCTTTTCATGACCTGAGCCCTCCGGCTCCAAATTACAAATAGTGTGTGTTGTGCATGTTGTTTTCTTCCATCACAGGGCCCCAACCAGCTGCAATGTTCCTGACTAGCCCACCATTCTCCATCTGCGTACCCAGAGTGTGTGACTGTTTATGGACCCTGAAGTGCATGCATAACTGTTTGATTGATAGAGCCTTTAAGCAAATTAACCTGATTACTCCCCTCCCTTGTTCAAGTCCCTTAAATAAATCAGGTCTAACTCTTTTTTTGCATTTAACCTGACTGTGGTTCCAGTTTGTGCAAGAGTACTGTACTGCTATTTGCAGTCTATAACCTTGTTTTACAGAGGGTCTCCAGGGCAGAGCCAGAGGAAAGCCCTGGTGGCAAGTGCAAACAGTGTGGGTACTTGTGTGGTGTATCAGGGGTATTGTGAAAGTGATTATTGTGTATTGTTCTGGCCACTAGTAAGGAAATAGGGGGGCTACAGTGTCCTGGAGGGCTGTGCCCAGGTTAGCTTGACCACTACCAACCCTGATCTCCTGGTGGAGTCACCCATTTCAGAACTCAGGCCCCTTAACCTGCTACTAGCCAAGCAGGCAGGGGTAGTAGCCCTTGAGATAGCACCACCTAGGGGTTACATTTTGGAGGCTCACTGCTAGTATTTTGTGCCTTCTAGTGGCCACAAATTACGAATTATTGTTAAAGATTAATGGCTACCCCAGTAGAAATGGCTGTACACCAGTTGGCGGGGTGGTGTACTGGGCAGGAGATCGACCCCCAAAATACTCTACTTATACTGGATTATCCCCTAGGTACCAGTAAAGACACTGAAGAGGGAGCACTCTCCAAAGTTGAATGTTTAAAAAATCCTGTGGTGGTGGGTCGACAGGCCAATTTGATCGCCCAGACTTTCATAGCCTTGGTAGAGTGTAGTGACCTTGTGGACAGCTCTAAAGTGCCACAGACTATTGCCCCAGAAAGGGGTTCCAGCTGCCTGGAGAGTGATAACAAAAGACAGTAACAACCCCGGAGAGGATGGGCTCCCACCATTATCTGAGACTTTTGAGGAGAAATTTGCTAAGTTGTTGCTGGAGGATGGGAAAACCATAGAGGACTTTAAGAAACTATTCCTGCCACCTGGGGGTGTTCCTTCCCCAACACCCCCTCCCACTCCAGCATCTGTTACTGCCCTGCCTTCTGTGCCCATGCCAATGCTGGCCCATATTTCTGTACCTGCCATTAGTCACGACTCCTACCGAAGGCTGAGCATCTTCTCAGGCACCTTCCCCACCCCCCCAAGGGGAGGATGACTGGGAGACCTGGATAGACTATGTTGCCCCCTTGGTACCCAAGTGGCAGTCTGCAGAGGCTGAGAAGTAGAAAAGAATCATAGAAAGTTTGAGGGGTCCCGCCCTCAAAGCCATTACATTTTTGAGGTCCACAAACCCTGATGCATCTGCTCAGAAGTACCTATCTGCACTTGAAGGAAATTTTGGGAGCATTGAGTCAGGGGAGAATTTGATGTGGAAATTCTGAAGTATCAAACAATGGAAAGGGGAAAGTTTGTCTGCGTATGTTACTCATCTAGTAAGAGCTTTGCAGAAAGCTTACCGGAAAGGTGGGGTAGCCACCAGTGACTTGAACCATGTGAGATTGGGGCACATACTGCAACATGCAAAGCATTCTAAATTGCAGATCCTCAAGTTAAGGCTCCAGGATAGGAGCGGTAACCCACCTGACTACTGTGACTTGATAAAAGAACTCCAGGCGGTTGAAGAGGAAGAGGGAGATTGCAATTATGGGGTGAGTGCAGCTCAAGTGATCATGGCACCGGCAGGCTCTTCCGAAATGGAGACCACTAAGGCTGTCCCACCATGGGTAAATGGTGGGGAGAGGAGTTGCTAAAGGAAGTCAGAAAGGTACAACTGGATGTTTTCACTGTGGTATCCCCTGTTGACAAAGACCCTGACCCCTGTCAGGACATGACTGCCATGGGGGTGGAGGTGCATCCTCAGGCATCCGCTACTGAGGGTGGCTTTTTGGCTGAGCTCAAGGATTTGACTGCCACCCTAAAGAAACTTTTGAGACATGGCACACTGTCAGCAGGAGCCAGATTACAGTCTCCCATTGGTGCTCCAGCATCCCCTGCAATGCCCTCTCCAAGGATGCACTGAGAGCCTACCATTTGTCACAGTTGCGGCAAGGATGGTCACAAGAAGAGGAAGTGCCGTTCTCAGAGGGACTTAGAGAGAGTGGTGAACTGGCTTCAAGGGGAGTTTTGGAAACTGAATCAGTGGTCAAGGGGTGCACGAAATAATTGCAGTAAAGACTTTGGACATCCTAACTTAAACCTCTTTGTGGCTAAATCGTCTGTCCAGGCTCCTGCTGCTGTCCCTCCTGACTGGTCCAAAATAGTGGGCCGTTCAGTGGAGATTGCTGTGGCTGTGAATGGTATTCCTACTCGGGCTGTGCTTGATAGTGGGTTGCAAGTGACCACTGTATTTCAGGACTAATATGACAAATTCTTATCTGATATGCCATTACAATCCCTGGAAAGCCTACATGTGTGGGGGCTCAGCGACAAGTCTTATCCCTACTTAGGATATGTCCACCTTTGGTTGTCTTTTCCTGCAACTGTAACTGGTGTGGAGGAGTAAGTACAGACACTGGCCCTAGTGTGTGCCCCCACTGGACTGTATGATGGGGTTCCCCTGTTAATTGGAACAAATGCCCACATGTTTGGGAGGCTAGCACAACTCTGTCATGAAAAACAAGGACAACGGACTGGAAGGGCTCCAAGAATTCCAGCTCTGATCAAGGGAGCCTATGACTTGCAACAGAAACCCAAGAAAGTAGACCAGGATGAACTGGAATGGTACTAGCCCCTAACACCCAGTGTACCATTAAAGGGGAGGTCCACCTCCAGAAGGATGTCAAGAACAAAATACTGATGTTGGATGTGCCAGGTGATGGAAATTTGCCAGAAGGATTATTGGTCAAGCCCAGCATGCTCATGCCCATGCCTGCGCACGATGAGTGATGGTCCAGATTCACAATGTGTCAGATCGGGAGATCTGTGTGAACAGAGGGTGCACCCTAGCTATGGTACAGTGCACCGACAGTGCAGTGTTGCCCAGCAACAAGCACCCTGGCAAGAAGGAGAGTGACCCCAGACTTGTTTGACTTTGGTGACTCCCCATTGCCAGCTGAATGGAAGGCTAGAATTAGCATAGGACATGCCCAGAAAGACCAGGTGTTTTCATTGAAGGAATGGGATGTGGGATGTGTCTAGGGTGCAGAGCATCACATACGCCTGCACGATGAATGGTCATTTTGAAAGAGGTCCTGACGCCTAGCCCCAGCAGACATAGATGATATGAGAAGACACCTGCAGGAAATGCTTGCTGCTGGCGTGATACAAGAATCCAGGAGCTCATACGCCTCTCCCTTGTGGGTGTGCATAAGAAGAATGGGTCTGTGAGGATGTGTGTTGATTATCGAACCCTGAACTGGCGGACCATTTCAGACCAATACACTATGCCTCATATACAAGATGCCCTGGACTGCTTGAATGGGAGCAAATAGTTCTCGGTGTTGGATCTTCGCAGCGGATACTACCAGATCCTGATGGCCCCAGAAGACCATGAGAAAACAGCCTTCATCTATTCATTGGGATTCTACGAGTTTCTGAGGATGCCACAGGGGATATCGGGCACCCCAGCCACCTTTCAGTGACTGATGGAATGTGCAGTGGGAGATATGAATTTGCTGGAAATCCTGGTGTACTTGGATGATGTCATTGTATTTGGGAGCACCTTAGAGGAGCATGAAAACCCACTGTTTAAAGTCCTAGACTGACTGGAAGACTTCAGCCTTAAGCTGTCCATTGACAAGTGCCAGTTTTTCCAAACCTCCATGAAGTATGTGGGGCACATAGTATCTACAAAAGGGATAGAGACTGATCCCAGTAAGGCTGAAGAACTGACTACTTGGCCCCAGCCCCATAATCTGAAAGAACTACAATGTTTCCTGGGGTTCTGTGGCTACTACCGCAGGTTCATAAAAGACTATTCCAACATGATCCACCCACTCTTGAACCTTACCCAGGGTTACCCTCCTACCAATCATAAATACAAAAAAGGGGCCATTAAAGAACCAGAAAAAGTATACTTCTGCCCAGGTGAACTCTTGGGTCCCCGCTGGACACTTGACTATGAAGCAGCCTTCCAGGAGATCATATACCAGCTCACCCACACCCCTAACTTCACCTATGCTGACCCCACCAAACCCTATTTGCTGCATATGGATGCTAGTCTGCAGGGTCTAGGAGTGGTGCTGTATCAAGACCATGGGGATGGCCTCAGGTCAGTATCTTTCGCCAGTAGGAGCTTTGACCCTGTCCAAACAAAACTAGCCTGTGCATAAGTTTGAGTTCCTTGAGCTAAAATGGGCCATCATTGACCAGTTTCATGAATACCTCTATGGGGCAAAGATATTGATGAAGACTGACAATAACCTGTTGACCTATGTACAGACTTCAGCTAAGTTAGACGCCACCAGGCACTGGTGGCTTTCTGCATTATCAACCTATGATTATGCTGTCGAATACAGACCAGACCTGAACCATATTGAAGCGAACACCCTATCACGAAGGCCCACTTCCAAGAGTGATTGGGTCAGGCTGTCTGAACCTGACATTTGAGCATTGTGCAAAAAGTTTGATAGAGATGAACAGATGTCTGCAGACACAGTGGACTGTTTAGTAGATTGCTTTGGCCCTTCTGACACCTGCATACCAGCTGCTTATTGCCACTTCTCTGCTCTAGGTATTAGTGCACTACCTCAATTTGACAATGACAGCATTCAGTGGGCTCAATCCCAAGGTCCTATGATTCAGCTAGCACTTGTTGCCCTGCGCGTGGGGAAAGATGTGTCTCAGTTACAGTTCCACTGACTTGCAAACTGTTTTATTGTTTAAAGAAGGCCCCAGATTGAAGTTGCTCAATCAGTTGTTGCATAGAGAGAGACAGTAAATCATAGTGGCAAAGTAGACAAGCAACAATTGGTCCTGCCCACAGCCTTTAAAGATTTGGTACTGAGGTCCCTCCACAATCACATGGGGCACCTCGGTATTGACAGAACCCTTGACTTGGTACGATCTCGCTTCTTCTGACCCAAAATGGGGGCCGATGTTGAGCACCATGTAAAGACTTGTAGTCGCTGCCTGCAAAGAAAAGCCCTGCCTCAGAGGGCTGCCCCCTTGTTAATATTACTACCAGCACCCCCGTGGAACTAGTCTGCTTAGACTTCTTGTCTTTAGCCCCCTGATCAGTGGAACACTGGCAATGTGTTAGTGGTTACGGATCATTTCACATGGTATGCATAAGCTTTCCCCACCAAAGATCAAAAGGCATCTACCGTGGCCAAGGTGCTAGTAGAAAATGTCTTCATCCACTATGGTGCCCCCCAGCAGATTCATTCTGATCAAGGCAGAGACTTTGAGAATCGGCTAATCAAAGAATGTCTCTCTATGGGGGTGGAAAGTCAAGAACCACCCCTTATCACCCACAGGGGACCTCAACCAAAATGCTTTAACCACACCCTACTAGACATGCTTCCTCCACCCAAAAGACAAGCATAAATGGAGCCAGCAGATTAGCACCTTGGTACATGCATACAATTGCACGAAAAATGATGCTACCTGGTTCTCTCCCTACTGCCTCAGGTTCGGGATAGAGGCCTGGCTGCCTCTTGATATCTGTTTTGGGGTCTCTCCAGATGGGGTCCAAGCCAAAAACTACTTACAATATGTACAAAAACTGAAAGCTCAATTGAACCATGCCTATCAATTGGCCCAGACAATGGCCGCCAAGAGAAATCTCGCCAATAAAGATAGGCATGATAAAAAAATAAAGGCTCAAGAGCTTCATCCTGGAGACCATGTGTTGTTATGCGATTTGGGACTGCATGGTAAACACAAAATTGCTGATCGGTGGCACCATCTTCCCCTTGTAGTAGTTGGAAAGTTGGATGATTTATCTGTGTACAAAATTCCATGAGGTTGAATCATGGATTAGTTTATATAACCCAGATGTTTTAGCACTGAGTGAAACTTGATTAAATTCTACTGTTCTAAATTCTGAAATATGTATTTCTGCTTATAAAGTATTCAGAAAAGATCGTATTAGTGGTAGAGGGGGAGGGGTTATGTTTTATGTTAAGGATAACTTAGTGGTAAATGAGTTTTGTATTTTTAATGATACTTTGGATTATTGTGAACACATTAGCATTCAGTTGACACTGGGTTCTACTAAGCAATTAACAATTTGTTGTGTGCATCTTCCACCTAATTGTAGTAAATTTGGCTTCCAGGAATTTGTAGATAAATTAGATAATAGGGTCTTTGGAGAGCTTATAGTATTAGGGGATTTTAATTTAAATTGGATTGGCCCTGATGCTTCTAAATTAAATACTGTTTTGTTTCATTCTGGCTTACAACAATTGGTTACTTTGCCTACTCGACATAATAACAAATCTAATAATCATACATTGTTGGATTGGATATTATCTAATAAGCCCATTAATGTGATGAAATGTGGCTCGATTTCTGACACCTTAAGTGATCGTCATCCTGTGTTTTGTATATGAAATCATGGTGGAACAAAGAAACCAAAGCCAATTATAAAGACTTCAAGATCTTTTATTAATTTTGATTTGCATACATTGTGTTCACAATTGAGTAATGTAGATTGGTCTTATTTACATTCCATTCCTGATGTTAATTTTGCTTTAGATTTTTTTATTACTGGGTTTACACGTGTTTTGGATCAATTTGCTCCTTGTGTTAAAAGAAGGGATTGAGTGAAGAATTATGGGTGGTTAACACCACCTTTGATTAAACTTATGAGACAACGGGATAAGGCATAGAAAATATACAAAAGTAGAAATTCTGTGTCTAGTTATCATATTTACAGGGCCCTACGGAATCAATGTAAGGCTCAGACAAAGAAATCTAAAATAGAATTTATTCAACAAAAACAACATGAAGGTCTGTCTAATGCTAGAACTTTTTGGAATACAATTAACACTCTGATAAAACCTAATGTTGATCAATTGAGTCCGATGAAACTGAATGGTGATTTGTTGACTTGTCCTAGAAAAATAGCTAATGAGTTTAATGCAAGCTTTACTGCTCCGGTTAATTCCTGCACTGACCAGTCTGATGTGATTCATCAAGGATCTATTCTGGGGACCAATGATTCTACTGATAATCGTAAATTCTATCTAAGGATTACTACTCCTAAAGAGGTTGAGAAGTTATTACGACAAATTAAAAGGGATAGTTCAGTGGGCTGTGATGGTTTATGTCCTCGCTTATTTATAGACGCTGCTTCAGTTCTAGCATACCTAATTAGTATTATTTTTAACTTGTCTTTCCTGACAGGTATTGTACCTGATATTTGGAAACATTCCTTGGTGACTCCCATTTTTAAGTCTGGTTCACATCAGGAGTTTGGTAATTATAGACCGATTTCAATCTTATCTGTCCTGGCTAAAGTCCAGGAGAGGATAGTTTACAATCAATTGATTGAATATGTGGATTCTTTGGGATTGCTGTCTCAGAATCAGCATGGCTTCTGCAAAGGAAAAGCACTGAGACTACCTTGGTTGAGTTCACGAACACGGTACTGGATGGTATGGATAAAGGTTGTCTGACTGGTGCCGTGTTTGTGGACTTGACCAAGGCATTCGATTCAGTGGACCATCAACTGTTAATTTCTAGACTAGGGTTTTTGGGAGCAGGACAGTCTTTTTTTGGCCTGGACAGGGGATTATTTAATTGATAGGTCTCAAAGGGTTAAATGTGGAGGTGCTATTTCTGAATCTGCAATAGTAAAGTGTGGGGTCCCTCAAGGCTCCATACTAGGACCACTTTTATTTTCTTTGTTTTTTGATCAGCAAGTGAAAGTAATTAATAATGCTTTTTTAACTCTTTATGCAGATGATGCAGTAATATATATGCAGGACTCTTCTGTTGGTGATCTAGGTGATTCCCTAACAAAAGAAATGTAATTTTCAATCATCCCTTATTGCTTGTAGGATGGTTTTAAATAAATCAAAAACAAAGGTGATGATTTTTGGAACCTCGGCAAGATTAAGAGCTGTGGGCCAGTGTCTGCAGGTTAAATATCTTGATGGATCATTGTTTGATCAAGTGGATACATTTCAGTATCTTGGGGTCTTATTAGATTCTAATTTAAGTTACGAACCTCATTTTATGAGGGTAACTTCGAGAATTCACTGTAGAATGGTCCCTTTATACAGAATTCGTTCATTTCTTATGATGGAGTCTAGGTTAACTATTTCCAATCATTGTTTAGTTCCTATTGTAAATTATGCTGCCATTGTAACTGATACTGCTTCTGTGACAGTAATTTCTAGGAAATCTTCTTTACTTCAATTGATTGCTAAATTTGCTTTAAATTATCCTAAATTGTCTCATCATTGAGACATTTTGAAAGAGACAGGTTGGCTTCCAGTTTCATTGAATTTCCATTATTATGTAGCCATATTTACACATAGAACTGTTAATTCTGGAGTCCCACAAAAATTGTGTAATTTGTTGAGGCTGTACAATGAGCGCTATTTTTTCCAGACATAGGACAGATGGTTTAGTTCTCAAAATACCATTTATGAGAACTAAAAGTGGACAGAGAGCCTTTGGTTATATTGCTCCATCTATCTGGAATGAAATTCCTTGTGATATAAGACAGTTGTGTTCTGCTAAAGTGTTTGCAGATGAAGTAAGGATGTTTTTTGAACTCCAATTTAATTGTAAATTTTTTTTATGATTAATTTTCTTTTGTAACAAAGACATTTTTGGTCTGCTGTATTTGTATTGTATATGTATGTCTTTTGTATTGTATATATATTTTTATGTGGGTCGTACCTGTAAAAGGAATTAGTTTTCCAGTGTGCTTACCCGTTAAGTGAATAAACAAACAAACAAGGTGTGCCCAGAGAACAACTCCAAAGCTGTCAAGACCATGCACCGTAATCACTTGCTACCTACGGCCAAGTCATGATTGAGGCTGAACCCCCAGAAATTGAGCCCCCTGGGCCAGTGACTTGTGCTGCTGCAAGAAAGAGTCACAGTCAACCTACCCCAGTGGTCACAGATTTAAGGTTTCCTCCGCAACAGGCCCAGAATGATAGTGACTGTCAGTCCACTTCTGACGAAAGTGATTACGACCATGCCTATTACCCCTCTTATGAACTGAGTCAGCTGTTTTGAGGTAACCTCCTAATAAATTGTAGGGATAAAGCTGGGCCTTCTGGACTGCCTAACCCCCCCCCCAGCTTTGTTCTTGGAGCCAATGCTCCCTGAAAGTGAAGTGTAAAGTATCACATCTGAAGATGCTGAGTCTCTGTGTATTGTGGAACTGTATGATTTGCCTGAGGGAGGGGCTGATGGAATGAGTCTTTCTGGTGACATACCAGAACTTGAAGAACACTATGCGAGTACTGACCACCCCCCTTCAGTGCCTCAAAGTTTGATTGTGCCCGAGCCTTTGCAAAATGAGCCAAGTGTTATAGAAACAGAGCCTGCAGAGCAAGGAGCCGACAGTGCCCCAAATCTGGACGTTACCATCCAGGCACAGGCATGCTTCACAAGTTATGAAAGCCCTAAGACTGTTGCTGAAAGTACAGAGACTGTGGTTGTTCCCCTCAGAAAGACTGGCCGAGCTGTCAAGCCAGTATTGCATTTCAGCTATGATTATCTGGAGAGGCCTGTGGATTTACCTCTCCATGTGGTGCACAAAGATGTTTATGACTTACCAAGCTCACTGCCCAAATTGAGCTTGATGGCCAATTCCAGGTTACTTGTCTTTCCCTCTCACCATGGTGCTCCCACCCCCTTTAGCCCCAAATTAGTTGATAGGGAAGGGCCCCCCTCTTGCACTGTTTAAGGTACAAGAAGTTGTTACCTGATTCAGTATAGTAATGTTCAATTTACTTGTGTGAAATATGCACAATGTGTTGTCAGAATGGATATAGTATCATGAAGTGTAGTGAATATGTATAGTAAAGTAATAGGTTTATGTTAACAGATGCATGATGGTACAGACTTGACGCAGATGCCAAGTTTTCTCCAGGCAGGGAAAGGTGTAACCCCCATACAAATGGGGTTCCCGAAAAGTCTTCCTCGAGCTTGCCTAAATGCTCACTGCCAGGCTGGTGTCCTGCATTCTAGCAGTTTAAATGAGATTGCCAGAGAGTGCCTGTATAGTCTCTGTGTACTGTCTTTTTAAGAGCTGCCTGGATTGCAGTCATAAGTAATCTGAGAGGGAGCTCTGTTGTGAGATGTAACTATTTGCTAAAAATCATTTAAAGTGATAATGATAATGTAGTTTGTCTAACCTGCCTTCTTTGCAGCAAGGACTGTTTTGTTTATCTCCACTGTCTTGGTCCTGGACTGCCGAATTGGACCAATCAGTTCTGGTGGGACCTAAAATGGAGCCAGACTACAGGAGCAGTCTGGAGTCAAAATCTGTAGGAACTGTGCAGTAGTTTTGGGCTTTTTGCGCCTTTTTGCACCTGAAGGGGGGAGCCTTTGTTGTGACTGACAGGAGGATCAGCCAACCAAACCTTTTGGATCTTGGGGAAATTCCCAAGCTGCTTGCTGTTGGAAGCAGATCTATGTTGGGAGCTGAAGAGTCAACATGCTTGAGACAGTCAAGCAGCCATCTGAGTAGTTTCGTGCAGGAGAACTGTGGAAAGGCCTGAATTGTGGCCTGCATGTCTGCCTGCTGCCCCTGAGAGGGAGAGAAGAGAATTATTTCGGACTAAATCCAAGTTAGTGACAACGAAGTAAGCCACTGATTTTTTACCAGGCTCATACCTGAAGAAGACAGAAGATTTTGCTGAATGCGAGCTGTCTGTCAGGATTTCCAGCTGCTTTTGAATCCCTGGTTTGCGCAGAGACTTTGCAACTGTGACCGGAGAGTGGTTTGCCTGGTACAGTAGAATTTCCTTACATGTAAATGTGCTGTGTATTGAAAGTGGGTCGTGATTTGGTTCCCCACTGTCTGAACTGTGTTCTGCTTGCTGGTAGCTTTATCCAGCCTAATTGGACTGAATCCGTGTTCATCTCCATTCAGACTGGGCCATGCCACACTACCCCACTACACAGAGAAAGCCACTGATGAGAGACCTGCCTGGGGATCAGCCCTCTGCTCCAGCTTAAACAGAAACGATGCCTCGGTGAATTGTGTGGGCTCTGCTTCTCCTGGTACTCCAGATTAACCACCTGCTGTTTCGATTTTCATCCAGCCTGTGTCCAGTCTTGGGTATCGTGAGTAATCATCAGGGTAGCTCCCTGCAACAACAGCCTAATCTAAAAGTGTGTCATCGGATTGTCTTGTTGTTTTCTTTTCATGAACTGAGCTCTCCGGCTCCGGATTACAAATAGTGTGTGTTGTGCATGTTTTCTTCCATCACAGGGCCCAACCAGCTGCAATGTTCTGGCTAGACCACCATTCTCCATCTGGGTACCCAGAGTGTGTGACTGTTTATAGACTCTGAAGTGCATGCATAACTATTTGATTGATAGAGCCTTTAAGCAAATTAACCTGATTACGTCCCTCCCTTGTTCAAGACCCTTAAATAAATCAGATCCAACTCTTTCTTTGCATTTACCCTGACTGTGGTTCCAGTTTGTGCAAGAGTACTGTACTACTGCTATTTGCTGTGCATAACCTTGTTTTACAGGGGTCCCCAGGGCTGAGCCATAGGAAAGTCTTGGTGGTAAGTGCAAACAGAGTGGGTACTTGTGTGGTATATTGGGGTATTGTGAAAGTGATTATTGTGTATTGTTCTGGCCACTAGTAAGGAAAGAGGGGGGTTACAGTGTCCTGGAGGGCTGTGCCCAGGTTAGCTTGACCACTACCAACCCTGACCTCCGGGTGGAGGCACCCATTTCAGAACTCAGGCCCCTTAACCTGCTACTAGCTAAGCAGGCAGGGGTAGTAGCCCTTGGGCTAGCACCACCTAGGGGTTACATTTATAACCTGTTGAAATGTGCACTGGGTTTTAAGTCATTGGTTTTTCCAGCATTCTTCTCAGATGTGGTTATTCTGAGTATCCTATTGTTTAACATGTGCTGATGTTGCTTATTATATTTACTAGACTGCTAACCATAAATTTATCCTCATTTTTTTTTGGTTTTTGTTTTACAATTCTAGGCCAGGAAAGACACACTAAGCCAAGGCTTGTTTCCAGGTGTATCCTGGGAGCACAGGGAAGTTAAGTGACTTGCTCAAGATCCCTTAGTATGCACATGATGGCTGTGGGACTCAAACCCAGTTGTCCAGGTTTACAGCTCAGTACTCTTAACCACTATGCTATACTGCCTCCCATGAAGTCTTACATACCATTAAGTCTTGCCAATTTTATGGCCTTTCCAGATTTTGCTACTGTGACATGGAATCTGGCAGGGATTTTCTCATACTTCACCAAGTTCTCTGTCATCTACAAATTTCACATGCCAATGCCTTAGCCTCTTTCTACATCTGCAATAAATATCTTAACAGTATATGTCCCAGTGTGGACCCATGAGAGACCCTACCATTCACCTGCCCTGGAGCAAAGAAGAAGCCTCTGATATTTAATCTTTGGGCTCCCTTTTCTTGCTAGTTTTTACCCGATTTTCACACTGTTAATCTTCAGTTTTAATAATTTCTTGATGAATTTGTTGTGTGGGACCTTATCAAAGACTCTTTTAAAATCTAGACAAATTACATTAACAGAGTTGTTTGTGTCCAAGGCTTCACTAATCTTTCATAAAACTCAGCTTACAGTAGTTACAAAATATTTGCCCTCTATGAAGCCATACTGTGATTCATCTTGAATTCCTAGGTACCGCTTCAGTTTTTTTTCCTTTAAAAGGATAGAGGTCAAACTTATTGGTCTGTAAATACCTGCTTCATGTCCAGTTCAGATTATGTAAACAACCATGGCCTTGTTATACTCATCAGGTACAATACCAGACACCAACAAGGAGTTTAAAATCACTGTTAGAAGATCAGATATCACTGTACATCTGCCAACTGCTTTAGCATATGCAAATGTAGGTTGGCCGTGCCTGGTGGTTCATTTCTGTTTAATAATTTTAGTTTTCCCTCTAGGAATTATTACTTTATTACTATGTCATGTAATGATGCAGTGTTTGTGTGTAAATAAATGCAATTTGGGGCCTGGGATCACATGGATTGAATACTGAACAGAAATATCTATTCAGTGATTCAGCCTTGCCTTAATCCTTGTGCAACTGTGTGCCATTCTCTTTCAGTGGGCCAGTATTACTGTCTGTTCCCTCAGTTAAATTGATGTATATGTAAAACTCCTTAATATCACCTTTTTTATTGTTGGCCAGCCTGTTCTGTAGCTTTAGCTTTTCATGCCTAATTACATTTTTTACATTTCTTTAGCTTAAATAAATTAACAGAGAATTTTGCAGACAGGAAATTGTATTTTATATATACATATATATATATATATATATATATATATATATATATATATATGCCATAGTTCATCCTCATTGTTTATACAGTTTTTATGCCCTTTTGTTTTAATTGGTTAGTTTTTTTGTAACCAAGAGTGTGTATTTTTTTCTCCCTCTACTAGCATCCAATTTGGATTTTGGGAAGAAATATCTCTTAGTTTTGTCAACCTGTCTTTTTTTAGACTAGCCATTCTTGGTTAGTAGCCAGGCTCTTCAAATCATGAGCACAATCCCAATTTGCAGAGATGCTCTTATAACCCCCAAATTGGCCTGTTTTTATTTGATGCATACAGTTGAAAAATGTTCCTGAGCATCTCAAATATTCCATTTTCATTCGGCCAAGCCATGGTCACTTGTTCAGAGAGGCTCACATGTCAAGTGACAGCATACTTTATTTGGCATGTCGGTGTAGATTAATTCTAAGATTCTGCTGCCTCACGTGGGTTCTTTAACTACTGGCTCCAAAATACATTCTATTATTAATCCAATAACATTTTCCAGTGTGCAGCTGCTGTCTCCCAGCTGATTTAAGGGAGATTAAAATATCCTATTACTATTGTGTTACTGATTTTTGGATGCCTTTTTGAGTGCTTCCATGAGTGCAAGATGATCAAATTCTCCTGCATCAACAGCCTGTAGCATACTGCCACTCTTAACACATTTTGAATTATTAGGCGCAAATTTGACCCACACTCTTCCAGTTAAGAAATTCTCATTCCCTATTTTCCTAAGTTGAGTACTTGGCATTTTATTGTTAATAACAACAGCCACCCTCTACCCTGTCTGTCCTTTCTGTCCTCCCTAAAGTTGGTATAGTGGTTTAGATATTTACTCCAGGTATCAGTAGCACTTCACATTGTTTTGGTTGTGGCAAAAATATCTGGCAAGTAATTTGCAGTCAAAACTTCTAGGACTGCCTTTAATTTTTACATTCTTAGTATTATTCAATAGAACGTTCAATTATTTGTTAACTGGAGAGCTTGTACCAATGATTATTAACTTAGTATGTGTCTGTGCTATATTGCTATTAGGTCTTACAGTGCCCCCAGCATCGGTGTTTAAATGACTAATCAAATGCCTCATTGTTTTCCTCAATATTCTTGGGCTATGATTGGGCAGGTGGAGCCCATCACGCCTAAAATGGTCATTTCTGCCCAAATATGTATTCTTGTTTCTAAGGGAAAAGAAATAGTTTTCCTTTGCCCATTTCTCAGGGCCAGCCTTTTGTTTGTCTTATTGCTCTCTATCTGACATAAGGTCCATACTGAAGTTCATACTAAGACCAGAATGAGCTTAGGAGGTGTGAGCCCATTGTTAGCTCCTGCAGAATCATATATGTAAGCAATAACCCACGATAGGGTATGGGATAACTGTGGATTAATCATCACCCCAGGTGCGTTGGGAGGCATAGGGCTGCAGGCCGAGTGCCCTCACAGCACCAGAGGTGTTGATTAATCTCCAATAACCCCATACCCTGGAGTGGATTATTGCACTTATAACATGGGGTCTTGGAACAAGCAAAAAGAATGCACAGAAAGTGTTTTATAAGACTGCAAATAACAGAAATGTTACTGTATCCTGCCAACTTGTAAAATAGTTCATACATATTTCACTTGTCCCTGTCTCTCTCTCTCTCTCTCTCTCTCTCTCTCTCTCTCTTGCTCTCTCTCTCTCTCTCTCTCTCCTCAAACTGACTGCTCTTTCCCTGTCTGGCTCATCCCCTGTCTCTGCGGTGCAACTCAGCCCTGATGACTTCTGCTGCACTGGGGTTAAGATGCTCTTTATACATGCAGATTAATGCAAGAATGACGAGAGAGTCAGGAGACCGGTGAGCAAAGAGAGGGAGACAACCACAAAGATTACAGTGGCTCTTGTTGCCACTCTTTCTCTCTCCCATTCCAGAAGCTGCAGAAAACAGTAACGGGCCAGGAGGCTGCAGAACTGAAGACCAGAGAAAGACAGAGAGAGAAAGACAGAGAAGACTGCCTGTTGCCGCCACTGTTTGTCTCTACCCCGAAGTGCTGCAAAACCGTGCTGGTCTTTCAACTGCTCGCTATGTACAGGCACTGAGCAGAACTCAACAGACAGAGAGAGTAAGAGAGAGGCAGACAGACAGACAAAGAATAGTACAGAAAGTGTGAATTAAACACTGTGTCACTCTGCCTCTCTTTCTCTGTGAGTTAATCACTGTGTTGTTCTCTCTCTCTCTCTCTCTCTCCGCTTTTCCTGCGGTGCTTGGTGCAGCTCACTCACGTGTGTCAGAGCTCTTTTCCACATTCTGATGTCTGACCCGCTGTCACACTCTATCCTGGGGACTGCATCCTTACTGCTACTAAACTGTATCCCAGAGGATTTAATATTACTGTGATTAGCTGGTCTGCTTGACAACTCTCATGCTCACTACCCTCTCTTCACACTTCACTTTTGCTCAAAATAACGAGTACCGCGTATCCAGGGATTTTGCCTTAGGGGCTACCTCACACCAACTGTGAATTTATCATGCATTAATGCACAGTCAAATGATAGTGCTCTACCAGTGAGTCCTTTTTAGTACCCCATGTTATAAAAGTGTCTATTTCTTCTACTCAGTTCAATATGTGTCTGTCTAATTTTGTCTTGAATTCAGATTTTGTTTTACTTAAGATAATATCATGTGGTACTTTATTCCAAGGATTCATCACTCTTTGAGAGTAAAAGAATTTATGTTTGTGCAGAATTTGGACTTCTTAAGTTTTAAAAGATGACCTCTTAAGTCTGGTTTAGATTCTTTGAATTCAAAATTAATTTCCCTCATTAAGTGCGTGTCTTCCATGATGCTAAGTATGGGCCCAATTCACAAAATTTGTGGGAATGGTTCAAGGCACTTGAGCCAGAAGGAATGGCACAAGGTGCAGTTTATGCCAAAAGATGTGCTGGGAGTAATTCACAGAAGCAGCTCTGCATCAAACGCAGGCTGCCTGTGCCAAAGAGTGCTTGCACCAGCCTTTTACAACAAAATGGGCAGCAGCATGGTGTTGGGGGGCTTGCAGCAGATGTAGGCTGCTATATCCCTTAAGTCAGGATTCATAAAACCCTCCCAGAGGGTAAATTTCTAAGTACCGTAAGACCATCTAGGGCTAGTCTAAGGGTACTTAGACATATGTCCTCTGGGAGGGTATAGATATTTGCAGCAATGTGCAGTGATCACCCCCCAGCCCCAATCTCCTTTGAAATAAAATTAATTAATGTCCCTGTTGGTCTAGTGGACCCCCTCCCTATCCCTAATCTCTGCAATAAATAGCTTTTGATATTTCACTGGTGGTCTAGTGGACCCCCTGCCCCTCCACCCCGGGAAGCAGTGCCCCACCCCACTGCTCCCCTATCCCATCCTAGAGCTGGTGACTGGTACAGCCCTCTGCTCACCACCACAGCCAGCAACCAGCTGAGCTGTTAAGGAGCGTGTACTGTATACCCCCCCCACTCTGCCACCCACTACAACTCCTTTCCCTTCAAGCAGCTCCATGGATCCATTCAGCTCATTATCATCTTACTTCTTCTGGTGTCAGGAGGCATCAAACTCAATCCTGGTACTGCACCCTCCTCACCAATGCAGCTTCCCAAAGGACTGCGATTGCCCACCTTAACATCTGCAACCTCCTCCGATGCTAGATTTGTTATAGCCCCTCATGGTCAACCTCCAGGTGGAAGTTTTTGTCATCTTCAAGTCTTGGCTTTCCCATAAGGTCCAAGACTCAGCAGTTCCTATCCCTGGTTACTCCATAGCTACGCAGGATCACCCAAAAGGGGAAGTGGTGTTGCAATCTGCCTATCTTCTGGCATCCAGTTTGTGCCTGTGCTCTTGCTCTCCTCCCCTGCACCCTATGAACTGCTTCTCCTCAAACACACCTGCCCCTTCTCAATCCCCCTTTTTGTTGCTGGGGTGCACCGCTCTCCTGGTCTGTACCCAGCTGAGGTCACTGAACTCCATGTGTTCCCACTGCTCCTCCTCTGGTGTGTTTGCCAATACTTGGTGATTTTAACATTAATTGGCTCTCCTCCTCTGCACATAAATTTGTTTAAAGGTAAAATCCCTGCAGTTATCCCAACTGATCTCAGAACCCACCCCTCTTAATCACAAATCCTTCAACTACACTCTTCTGGACTGGGTAATCTCCTCTCACCCCAGCTGTATTGTGGATGCAGGTGTTCTCCCAGATGCCCTTAGTGACCATCACATTGTTTACTTCATGTCCAAGATCCATTGCCCTAAAGCTCCCTCTAAAACCATAGACCTTCTGTCCTTCAAGCTACTGGATTGGCTGCCCTCCTCACTGGCCTTTTGGCCACTGATTGTCCCTCATTTCCACAGCCACCAACATCAATATGGCCTGACATCAATATGGTCCTCGAATCCTTCTAATACAAATGTATGGCTGTATGGGATCATCAACCCCCCTTCCCGTAAAATCAGGGTCTGGAGTGCCCACCTACACTAGATCTCTGCCAAGCTGCTGGCCAGCCTTCAAGCTCACAACCTAGCCTGGTGGCCCTATAAAATCACTGGATTCCCTGCTGCCCTATTAAACTATCAAACCCTTTACAATGCTTGCACCAAAGCCACCAGGCTTATGAAATCTCAGTACATTGCATCCACACTCCAGAACAACCTCTCCAAATTCTAGAAAATTATTCACTCCCTCTTCTCCCCCCAACCTAGTCCCCCACCACCACCATCCTCAAGGTTGGCAACTCCCACATTACTGACTCTGCTGCTGTTGCTGCTTCCTTCGGCTCCTTCTTCACCACCTGTGTCCTCTCTCTTCCTCCTCCCCCTCCATCTCCCCTTCCTCTCTTCCTTTGCACTCCTTCCCTTCTCCTGCCTCTTGCTCTGCCTCTTTTAAGGCCCTTCTAGCTCTAAATCCCCACAGGGGTATGAGCCTTGATCGACTGGACCCCACATTTCTGCATTTCTCTGCGCCAACCATCACTATCTCTATCACCCGCCTCCTTATCCTCTCCTTCTCTTCTACCTCTGTCCCAGATGCCTGGAAACAGGTCACTGTCATCCCCTACCCTAAGTGGGGTGATCCTACTCCTCCTGGAAACTATCATCTCATCAATCTCCTCTCCACCGTTGTCTAGTTCCAGGAACATCTCAACCTCTCACAACTCTCCTCCTTCTTTGACTCCTCTTCCTTTTTCACTTCTTTTTATTTTTTTTTCCAAATCAAAGTTTATTGTTTTCAGAAAAAAGAGAACAGGTCCAGTAAGAACAATATGTGTTGTACATGGAACCAGAAACAAAACAAAACTGTATACACTGGAACTGCCCCCCCACCAACCCTAAGCCCCCTTCCCATACTAAAACCCTCCCTCCCAATTCAGCACAGTCTGTACCTATCAACATAATCATCAGACTCTAAACCAAACATCAATACACTATATGTTAGATGGTGAACAGCATGTGAAGAGGCTCCCATATCTTTTTGTATCTGTCCATTCTATTATTGAGACTTGCCACCATTTTTTCCGTCCTGAGATTAGCAAGTAATTCTTTTAGCTATTTGGAATAAGAAATATCAGCACTATCTTTCAAATGACGGAGAATAACCTTTTTGACAGATAGGGTTATCAGGGCTATATGATATCGCCTGATAGTTACTGAAATCGTGGCATAATCACCTAAGAGGCATACCTCAGGGGTTAAAATATCCAACAACCCTAGCAAGGAATCTGTCTTCTGCTGGATGTCTTTCCAGAGAGTAGAGGCTTTAGGACAGGTCCAAAATATAAGAAACATAGAGCCCTCTGCCTGCTGGCAACGAGAACAGGTGGGCTAACCAATAAGCCCATATTTATATCATTTTTGAGGGGTATAATATATATTGTGTAATATGTGGAATTGAGTAACCCCTTAGTCTATCCTGAGTAATACATTTATGACAGTTGTGCCATAAAGTTGTCCATTCTATTTCCAGATTAGGAAACAACAAACCCCAGTACTTCTCAGGTACAAAACAGTTCGGGTACGCACAATTATATGAAATCTTATAAGTATTGGATACAGAATAGGCCAAGTTGGACGTAAGGGCCAGTTCTTCCAGGAAAGTTATAGTTCCCTTTTGGGGAGGTGTCACACCAAATACTTTCACTATTAGGTGCCTTAACTGAAAAATTTTAAACGTAAATTTAGTAGAAATATTGAGACTTTTTAATATGTCAATGGTTGAGGATCATAAATTATCCATCTTGTCAAAATGGGAGAGCCGGATGTCTTCCAATTGGGGAAGCCACTTAAATGTGATCGATTTATTATCTATTTTTAAATTTGGATTACCCCTAATGGGTTGAGTTAAATCAAGAGAGTGATTATATTTCATGAAGGCACATATCTGAGTATGTACTCTAACAGAAGTTGCAATAGGGGTTGATTTTAAACTTGGGGGAAGAGCACAGGGTTTGATATGGAGCAGGGCGGCCGGTGTTAAACCATTTACTTGAATAAAAGACAATTCAATTTTAAGCCAGATAGGAACAAAAACATAAGCATTAATTTCTTCTGTATGTCCCAACCATCTTATATATTTAACAATATAACTCGCCCAATAATAAAATATCAAATGAGGGAGACGAAGACCTCCTTTGTCCTTGGGTGCCGCTAACTTGTGAAAAGCAATCCTAGGCTGCCTATTGGCCCAAATAAATTTTGTAATCAGGCCATTAATTTTACGGAACCAAGTCAAAGGTAACCAGTTATTGAGTGGGTACAGGGGGTTAAAAATCCTGGGAAAAATATTCATTTTAATTAAATTCACCCGGCCCCATAATGAAATAGATAATTTGGACCATCTATCTATATCTGTACCAATGGTATTTACTAGGGCATCTAAATTTAGTTTCTGAAGTGAAGCCAAATTTCTGGTGATTTGGATACCCAGGTATCTTAAGGAATTCGGTGTCCAAGACAGACCCAGTTCTGCGACAGTGGATTTAACAACCTTATAATTAAGAGGAAAAACAAGAGTTTTTTTAATATTTAATTTGTAATTTGATAGCTGGGAATATTCTTCTATTATAGATAACATAGGGGGGATTGACGTATTTGGATATGATAGTTGTAACAAGAGATCATTGGCATAAGCCGACACTTTAATATTATGTCCCTGAATAGTAATACCCTGAATCATTGGGGAAGACTTTAATTGGCAAATAAGGGGTTCCAGGTATAAATTAAAAAGCAAAGGGGATAAAGGACAACCTTGTCTGGTTTCTGAATGTAACATAAGCTTGGATACGGCTCCATTAGCCGCCACCCGAGCTGAAGGGGTACTACAGAGGGCTTTAATCCAATTTTGAAAACGTAAAGGAAACTTAAAAGCATTAAGAGCACGAAATAAAAAATTTCAGTCAACCCTGTCGAACGCCTTCTCGGCATCAAGAGAAACCAAAACAACTGGAAAAGTGGAATCCCTGGATGCCGAAAGGACATGCAACAGGGTTCGAAGATGGTCAACCGAGGAACGACCCTTCATGAACCCAACCTGTTCAGGTCCAATGAGATCAGGCAAAACTAATGTAATACGGTCAGCTAACAATTTGGACAATATCTTGATATGTTGCTTCATCAGGGATATTGGACGATAACTAGTGGTTAATTCTGGGTTCTTATCCAGCTTCAGTATAAGAATTATTAAGGTCTCCCATAAAGTAGGGTCAATAGGTGCACCTGACAAGATATATTGGAATAAGGGGACTAATAAAGGTAATAATTGCTTTTGAAACACTTTATAGAAATTGGCCAAAAAAAGGTCTGGGACAGGTGATTTGTCAGAAGGTGAATTTTTGATAACACCGAGGATTTCTTTGGAGGAGATTAAGGACGTAAGCAGATTCTGTTGGGAATCAGAGAGCGAAGATAAGCCAGATGCCTCTAAATAAGAGTCTAAACTCTGTTCTGGTGGTGGATTTATCTTGGAATTATATAACTGTGCATAGTACTTTTTAAATTCAGATACTATCTCCGTGGGGGATGTTTTTAGGGTACCATCTGATTGAGAGCGGATTGAAGAGATATATCTGCTAGCTTCCTGTTGCTTAATCTGAAGTTCCAATAGTCGCCCCACCTTTTCTCCCTGATCCAAATAACTCGCCTTAGTTTTCAGAATAGCAAATTCTGCTTTATCCCTCAATATCTCAAGATAAGCATAATTTAATTTTGCCAAATCTTGCTGAAGGGCATCCGAAAAACTATGAGAGAGCCTTAATTTAATCTAACTAATTTGCGCAAGGAAAGTATTTAGCTCTCTTTCCTTTACTTTTTTCCTTTGTGTAGCTATACTAATTAGAATTCTCCTAATAAAAGCTTTAAATGCACCCCATATAAAGTCTGGTCGGGAAATAGAATGGAGATTAGTTTCAATAAATTGTTCAATATGCTTACTGAGAGTTTTGACTATGTGGGGGTCCTTCAGCATTGGATTATTAATTTTCCACTGGGTGGTTTTCTTGGGGAGAAATGACAGGGTAAGCTGACAGGTTACTAGTGAATGATCGGAGGGTGGTCCCGACTGTATGAAAGCTTCTATTACCCTTGGCAGGACAGCATGAGAAAGAAAAATATAATCGATGCGTGAGGCTGTTTTGTGGACTGGTGATAGAAAAGTGTATCCTTTCTCCGAGGGGTGTAAGACTCTCCAAACATCACACAGAGCATAGTGTTCTATTAACTCCTGTAGGGCCCTTTGAGCCGGTGAGTGACCTCTACTCAAACCAAAAGAATGATTCATTAGTGGATCCATAACAGTATTTATATCACCCCCTAAAATAATTGGCAGGGACAAAATTGGATATAGGAGCTCAACCAGCTGTGTAAAGAAACCAGGAGAGTCTGTATTAGGCCCGTAAAGACTACCCAACAAAATTTCCATGTCATACAAAATAAAATGAATAAAAACAAACCTGCCCTGTGGGTCCTTGAGCACCTGTTTAAGAACAAAAGGAATTTTTCTATTAATATCAACACCCCAGCCCTATTGGAGGCAACCCCTGCAGAAAATATATGACCGACCTGCTGTCTTCTCCTACAGTTTGTCTCTGACTCTAATAAATGTGATTCTTGTATTTAAAATAATGTCTAAGGATAACAATGCCAGGTGCTTAAGAACCTTATACTGCTTTACTCACTGTCGGAGTCCTTTAACGTTCCACGTTGCAATCTTAATATTATTGGACATTATTGCATGTACATTGTAAATTCGACCGGGCTAAAAGCTTGTTCCCCATTTTGAACACCAAAAGATACCTTAATAAGACTGTGCTGAATCCCTCCCCCAAACCCTTATAAACCCCCCTTCCTCACCCCAACAACAAACAATACACATCACTAAGCTACTAACCTAACCCCCCTCTCTCTCCAATCTACTACAGGCTTCGATCCGCAGAATACCTATACCATAGCTCGCTCTCTCCAGCCACCTGTAGATAACACTAACAGAACATTTATATATGGAGAGTATGGGAAATAATCCCTTAATACCAAGATAACTAACATTTAACAATTTCACAACCCATTTTCAACGTGAATGGGACTATTTTACTAACACCCTAAAAGTTTCCTCTCCCATGAGAACATTTCTCTTAGAAATTATTATTCCCATCTGTACTGTAAAGAACATGACAAATATCACATCAATTTGCTTCATATGCATGTATCCTCTTGAAAAATTACCTTGTAAATAGCATCACTTAGCTGCATCATGTTAACAAAGCTATGATTCCACACAAACCTAAAACATGGTCTGCTGGTTCCCTGTAGTGGTCATTTGGGAGACTTACACACAACCTATATTAAGAAACAGAAAACGAGCTTAAAACTTCCCCCTTGAAAACTTTCTGATAAATTTTCCCACTGTTTACATCTCCCCAAAGCTCGACCATCACATTTAAGAGTGAACAATTTAGCTTTATAGATCAAGTTTTGACATCACCCGTTATCGCTCCGTAACAGTCCAGGAAGTAGATAAGAGGCCCCCAATTCGATAATTTCCAACGATCTCTCCCTTCTCCTGGTGAGAGCAAGCACATTGCTAGGATCAAATGCCTAACTATGCTTTAGGGAGCTACAACCCAGCTGCAAACCTGTCTCGTAAGGCAGCTCATGTTTCCCGAAATAAATCTGGCAAAGCTTTCTTCAGCCCAGCAAGTGCCACTTCTGGGTCATCGTAGTTAAGCCAAGCACCTGAACCAAGACCTGTAGCCAAGCTGGATAAATCATTTTAAATCGAATTCCTGCAGCTATCAGCTTTGACACCAATGGGTGGAAGGCTGTACGTCGCTGTCTAACAGTGGCAAGGAGGTCCTGGGCGATCCTCACTTTGACTCCTTCCCAGCTAAAATCTTGCACCTCTATAACTTTCTGCAAAAAGTGCTGGCATTTGAGGAAGTTGAGGAATAGAAACATCAGGCATCTTGTGGCGATCCAGCAGAGGGGACTGGTCTTAGGGCCCTATGTGCCCTCTCAATGGAGTATTTAGCCCCAAATGGCAAGGGCCCAGCAATTCTCTCAACAAATTTTTGTATAAACAGAATAACATCTTGACCTTCCTCGGCTTCAGGCAAACTGATCAGGACCGCATTATTTCTTCTACTACGACCCTCAAGGTCTTCCAATTTTGACTCCATCCTGGCGATCTTCTGTCTTGTCACCGTTATTTTTGGGTCGACTTTATCTAGTCTCTTTTCCAAAGAAAACACTTTAGCTTTGGAGTCCGACGTTCATCGGGAGACATCTTCCAATGCTAGAGATATAGCCTTAATCTCTGAAGTCAGAGATCTCAATTCTCCTTTGAAAGGCTTGAATTCAGCTAAGAATCTTGCCAGGGTTAACGGGTCCTGATCTGCTGACATGGAGGGCGTTTCCGTTGGTTCGGTCGCACTTGTAGAACTAGGTTTCTTTGGGCCTTTCTCGGGAGTGGAGGGAGGTGTTCTTTTGGTAAAGCCTTTCTCATCTCGACCTCCATTCAAGACTTTATGAGCACCAGCAGTAACATGATCACTTTAGATGTCCTCTAATCTCCTTTCCAGCTGATTTCTTTACAGTAAGTCAGGATATAACCATGAAAAACAGATCGGGTGGCTGGAGCAAACAAGAGGAGCTTGCACTCGGGTATCTACATCATGTGACCATACTTTCACTTCTTTCTAGTCTGGCTTAGGAAATACTACTCCACATCCTCTTCTGGCACACTGACTCCATTCTGTCTGGTATGGACAAGGGCCAGTTCACTTCTACAATATTTGTCAACTTGGCCAAAGCCTTCAATGCTGTCACACCCCCTTCTCCTGGACAAGATTCAGGCTGTGGGTCTTTCTGCCTCCTCAATCAGCTGGTTCCACTCCTACCTTGAGGGATGGTCGTAAGCTGTCTATATTGGCGATATCCTGCCCACACCCTATTTATTTAGGCATTCCCCAAGGGTCTGTCCTGGGCCCCATACTCTTCTCTATATTCCTAAATGACCTTTCTTCAGCCTGTTATTCTGCATCTAGCCTCATGTACCCAGATGACACTGTGCTGTTACCTTCTGGCTCTTTTACTGCTGACCTTCTTGTTCATCTCCAACTGGATTTTGTCAGTGTTCAGCACTGGCTCTATTCTAACTTGCTGTCCCTCAATGCTAATAAAATGGTCATCATGACCTTTGGCTCCTGGAATAGGCTTGTCAATCTACCTCCCCCATCACACCGATGATAGTACAATGATTGAGGATGTCTCCTCCTGTAAGTACCTTGGGGTCTGTCTAGACTGTCAGCTCAACTTCCTGGCACACATTGATGCCAACAGCCTCAAGCTTCACCCCATGCTGGGCGTGCTTTATAGAAAGAAAGCCAGTATCCCACTACCTGCCTGCTGAGAGCTTGTCTGAAGATATTACTCCCTATCTTTGTCTAGGGTGACATTGTCTACAGAACAGCTGCCAAGTCTATCCTTGCCAGATTGGACCCCCTCTTTCACTCATTCTTCTGTTTTGCCTTGGGTGTTCCACCTCATACACATCACTGCTCTCTTTACTCCTCCCTCTCACTCCCTTCCCTTGATGCCAGATGCCTCACCCACTGTGCCTCCTTCACCTCCAAATTCTGGTTTGGCTCTCTCCCTCTCTACCTTTCTACCTCCTTTTCTCCCCCCTTCTTCTACTTTCTCCAGAACACTGCTTCCCACTTCCTCTCCCTCCAGGAAAACCTCTGCATCCAAGCTGCCTTTTCATATCATTTTCCTCAGCTCCAGTCCTATCCTTCCCCTTCCATCCACTTAGCCTAAACCTTCTTCTCCCTTAAGTCCCTTGTATGTGATGTTTCTACCCTCTCTGCAGCTATACCTGACCACTGTGTTCACCCCTCCATGTTTTGTTGATGCTCCCCTATACCTCCCCCGAGCTGTGAGCTACTCCCCCCCCACCCTTAAACTACTCCTTATCAGTTATTCACATCTGGTAAAGAGCAGCAGGGGATTCCCAGCCTCCCCCTACAAAACCGCGCACTAAATGAGGTAAAGACCAAGGTAAAAAGGTCAGTAGGGAGCAGGACAGGGATAATTGGAGAAAGCAAAGTCAGTGAGGACAGGGATGGTGCTACAAGAGGTAAAGCCATCAAAAAATGGAGAGCAATGAGTACCAATGCCTGTAGTCTGGGTAACAAGCTTCCTGAATTACTGGCCTTGATGGAGGAGGAACATCTGGATATTGTGGCAGTCACAGAAACATAGTACACACAGAACCATGACTGGGATGTAAACATACCAGGCTACACCATCTACAGGAGGGACAGGGAGGATAAAAGAGGAGGTTGAGTAGCTCTCTACATAAGGGATGGCATCAAAGCAACAGAACAAAAGGGTAAGCAGGGAGGAGATGAAGCACTGTGGGTCAATTTGGAGACAGACAATGGCACCACAATCCGCACAGGGGTTGTATACAGACCCCCATCTCGGGGGAGGAAATAGACAAGAAAATGATAGAAAGTATCCTTAGAATAGCAGAAAAAGGAGAGATATTACTAATGGGGGATCTGAATATACCAGTTGTTAACTGGAGTGCATTTGCAGCAGCCACTTCTAAGAGTGGAGTCATTTTAGATGCCCTACAGGGGGCATGTCTTAGACAACTAGTATAGGAACCCACTCGAGAGGGAGCAATCTTAGACCTGGTACTTTCAAATGGAGATGGCGAGAGGATCACAGATTTAGAAGTGGGTAGCCATCTGGAAACTAGTGACCATTGAACAGTATGGTTCACGATAAACACAGCAGTAGAGTCAAGCCATACAAAGGCAAAGGTACTGGACTTCAGGAGGGTAGACTTTGCCAAAATGGATGAGTGCCTATGGAATGCACTAGCAAATGGGCAGGAAGGAGGGGTGGAAGAACAATGGGGAATAATCAAACCTGCCGTCACAGAGGCAACAAGCCTTTGTGTGTAGCAAATAAACAAAACAAAACGATGTAAGAAACCACTATGGTTCTCAAAGGAGGTGGCAGGGAAGGTTAGGGAGAAAAAGAGAGCATTCAGGAAGTACAAGGAATCACAGAAGGAGCAGGACAGAGAATTGTATTAGTTAAAGCAAAAGGAACCAGGAAAGGCAGTCAGAACAACAAAGGCCCAAACCGAGGAAAAGATTGCCAACTCAGTTAAGAAAGGGGATAAAACCTTTTACAGGTACATCAGGGAGCGAAGGAAGACCAAGGGAAGGATAGTGAGGCTTAATAAAGGGGAGGGGGTTGGCAGAGGGTGACTGTGAAAAGGCAGAGATACTAAACAAATACTTTTGCTCAGTATTCACAAATGAAGAGGGGGAGGTACCTAAATCAAACCATAGAAACACTCTGGATACAGGGGTTGATACTAGCCCTTTCACAGAAGAAAGGGTTCTGAAGGAACTCTTAAAACTGAAGGTAGACAAAGCAATGGGGCCTGATGGGATTCATCCCAGAATTCTAAAAGAACTGAGGGTAGAACTAGTGACACCACTGACTACCCTCTTTAATAAATCATGGGAAGATGGGGTGGTACCTGAAGACTGAAGGAGGACAGATGTGATTCCACTTCACAAAAGTGGGAGCAGGGCAGAAGCAGGAAACTACAGACCTGTTAGTTTAACCTTAGTGATTGGGAAAATGACGGAATCACTTTTGAAGGAAAGAATTGTTGAGTACCTAGAGGCTAGAGGAGTGCAGGACCCAAGGCAGCATGGATTCACAGCGGGAAGGTCATGTCAGACAAATCTAATAGAGTTCTTTGACTGGGTGACCAAAGTAGTAGATCAGGGAAGGGCTGTAGACATGGCCTACCTAGACTTTAGCAAGGCATTTTACACAGTCCCACACAAAAGATTAATATACAAGTTAGCCAGCCTGGGAGTGGGTCCCAAGATGGTAGCCTGGGTAAAAAATTGGCTGGAGAACAGGACACAGAGGGTAATAGTAAACGGAGTCCACTCTGAAGAAAGGGGGGTTACTAGTGGGTACCAAGAGGGCATAGCATTAAGACCGGTCCTCTTAATGTCTTTATAAGCGACATTGCAGAGGGACTGGAAGGAAAAGTATGTCTCTTTGCAGACAACACAAAGATCTGCAACAGAGTTGATACACAAGGAGAGGTGGAAGGGATGAGAAGGGACTTGGCAAGGTTGGAGGAATGGTCAAATGTATGGTAGCTTAGATTCAATGCTAAGAAGTGCAAAGTAATGCACCTGGGAAACAGAAACCCAGGGGAAGAGTACACAATGGGGGTGAGATATTAACAACAACAAAAATGGAAAGGGACCTGGGGGTAGTCATATCAGATGACCTAAAGACGAGCAAGCAATGTGAGAAGGCAGTAAGTAAGGCTGGTGGGATACTGGGATGCATAGGGAGAGGCATCACCAGTAGAAAACAGGAAGTTGTTATCCCTCTGTACAGACAGCTGGTGAGACCCCATCTGGAGTACTGTGTGCAGTTCTGGAGACCCAATCTCCACAAAGACATAGACAGGATGGAGACAATCCAGAGGAGGGCAACCAAAATGGTGCAGGGTCTGCACCAGAAGACATATCAAGAGAGACTTAAGGATCTTAATATATATAGCCTCGAGGAGAGGAGGGAGAGGGGGACATGATAGAAACTTTTAAATACCTCAAGGGAATCAACAAAGTCCAAGAGGGTAGCATCTTTCAGAAAAAGAGGTGTGCAAGAACAAGGGGCACAATCTGAAGCTAGAGGGGGGATGGCTCAGAGGTAATGTGAGGAAGTATTTTTTCACGGAGAGAGTTGTGGATGCATGGAACAGCCTTTCTGATGAGGTTGTGGAGTCGAAAACAGTGGTGGAATTTAAGAATGCATGGGACAGACATAAGGCAATTCTAGGGGGTTGGGGTTGGAAGAATCAGGCAGGTTAACTAGGATCGGCAGCTTATCCATTAGGTAGGGAAATGGGCAGACTGGGTGGGCCAAGCATTCCTTATCTGCCGTCAAATTCTATGTTTCTATGTAACTACCATACCAGCATTACCTACCTTACCAGCATTACCAGGATTCACCAACAGAAAGACTTTGCCTGCACAGCAGCTAACGGCTGCAAGGCAGGGATTTTGCCAGCTTTCTCTCCTTTCCATGAAGATCACTGTCTAACTGCTGCAGGGATTGAACTCAGCTCTCAGTGCCCGAGGCCCTAGCTCACCACCAGTCAATCAGAGTGCTTGGTGGGTGTTGCTATTTCAGTGTAGATTTTGAATTCTGGACCTTTGCTCTGAGAGCGCATTTGGTGCTCATTCACCAGCAGGAGGACATAGCTATCACAGCAGCCAATGGCTAAAGGCAGGGGTTTTGCCAGCTTGCCCTCTTCTCTGGGAAGATCACCATGTAGCTGCTACAGGGACCGGACTCAGCTCTCAGTGCCTGAAGCCCTAGCTCACCACCAGTCAATCAGAGTGCTTGGTGAGCTTCTCCTACTTTTCTTCCTGGCTCCTCCTACAAGCAGGCCTCCATGAAGCAGGTCAAAGTTCTAAAGGCTGCAGGAAAAAGGGCATCAACAGAGTCTGTCTGGAGTCAGCCGTGAGCTGGCCATTCGGCAAGCCATGCTGCTCCTCAGACTGCTGCTGGTTTCATATGCTACCTCAGTCATAGTAAGCACTGTAACCCCCCTGTAACTTTTAGCTACTTTGTTCCTACTGTGCCAGCACATCAGGGCCCCAGTCTTGTTCCTCCGGCTTTGTTTTTTTCTTCTCCAGACTGTTCTATATTAAGTTATCCCCTTTTAGAAAACACCAATGTTACTCGCACTACATTTGTACTTACAGTAATCCCTTGCTATAACGAATGTAAAGGGAGCCACAAACTGCATTCATTATAGCTCCTGTTTCGTTATATCGAGGGACACTGAAAAAGACAAGAGAGTACTGTACTGTTGCCTCTCCCTACTCCCACCAATACCCTCTGACTTCTTTGTAAACACAGTAAGCATTTTTTTGCTTATTTTGTAGCTTGAAGGAGTGAGTACATTGTACATTATGGACACTGAAGGATGCACTATACGGTATTTAACTACCGCACTCAGTACTGTCCTGCTGCCTGAGACTCACTAAACACAGAAGTGGTATGGCAGAACATAAACACAGAAACATAGACCCTGCTCCTCCTGCTGCTAAAAAGAATTTATGAAATGTGCTTTATCTGAAGAATTGTACAGTGCCTGTTAGCTCAGGTTTGGGTATCGGGTTTAGGTTGCGGCACAAACACAGAAGTTGTACAGCAGAAACCAGTATACTGTACTGGATTCAGCTAATTTTCTCCACCCACTGTACTGCATTACTCCCTGCTCCTGTGACTAAAAAATAAGTTAGTTCAAATACAATATGGACCTGGAGCAAGCTAGATAGGAAGCAGGAGGAGTGTGGGCTAGGCAATCTGCAGTCAGAAGCTGCAAGTAAAGCTCCACGTTTAAAGAGACAGTGCTCCCTCACTCACTCGCTATACCCAGCAAGCTGATATTTAACTTTTTCTCAGAAGCCTCATTTCGCATTCGATATATACAGGATTTTGCTATAGCAGAGTTCGTTATAGTGAGGGAGCACTGTACTAAGCTGCTTCATTATTTAATATCACTGTGCTATTTGTATGTAATGCCCCCCCCCCCACCATTTGGGGGCTTACCTTAAAATATGCCCTTAGGCATTCTCCTGCTGTCTCCCAGCATCCACCCGTTCTCTGCGGCATTCTGCCATTTGCCCGGTCCCCCAGGTGTCTCCTGTTTAAATGAGTCCTACAGGGCTCGCAAACTAGTATGCAAGCGGTTGGCATGCCTTAAGCCACCGCTCGCACGTTCGAGAAGGCACCCTGATCACTAGACCACTGTTGCGGTCGAAAAACCAAAGATGTGTCTCCAAATGTTCCTGGTGCCCAGACTAAGTTGAAAATAGGCCCCGGGGACTAAACCAAAGTGGAGGAAATGTTTTAAATTAAATAAATAGGCAGGCGCCGTAAGCGCTGCCTCCAGGGCACCAGACATGGTTAAGGGGCAAATGTCGCAGCAAAAAGTGCCCTTATGTGTGAGCCTCTGGGGAGCTTGCCAGCTCTCAGAAGTTAGGTCTGCCGGGCCTAGACTTTTTCAGCTGTTAGTCCGGGGCTTCAAATTTTTCCAGCCTGGATAGCTACTGCCTGCAGCTGCAGGGTATCTGTTTCATAAGCCTGAAAGATGAGGATCAGCCTGCATCCTGCCTGGAAGGACCGGAAAAGGATAGAGTTTTACATATAAATGTGCTTAAGTTCACAAAGTGTTTGCGTGACCCATTAGTTCGAAACGTTTCAGTCTGCATGTGCTCGGCCAGTGTTAAGTTGCTCCTGCAACCTGAATACCAGCAGCTTTGATGAGGACCATGAGGCAATTCACCTCCTGCTTCATCAAGCCATCTGCAACAGGTCTTATTTCATCGGATCATCACCTGGTCTGGGTAGTGTGAGTACAAACAGGGTAGCTTCCTGCAACAAAGCTGCAATTATTGTGTGTGTCATCTAATTAGTTGTTTGGGTTTGTTTAAACGAACTGAGCCATCTGGCTCTAATTACAAATTCTGGGTTAAAGTACATGTGATTGTTTTCTTTCCTAAGGGCCCCAACAACAGCTGCAATGCCGGCCTACCCCGGGCAACACTTCAAGCTGCCCTATTCCAACTGGGTACCCAGAAGGTGTGACTGTGACAGAGGGACTGTTATGTATGCATATCAAACCTGAATAAATCAGATTTAATTAATCAACTGCTAGATTTACTGCCCCACCCCTGTGCAACGCCCCCAAATAATTCTGATTTTGTTCTTTCTGCATTTAACCTGGCTACAGTGTACCTTTGTGGAGCGGATATTGCAGTGCTGTTGAACTGTCTTACTGCTGATCTCATCTTCCTGTTGCTAGCCTTGCTTGTAGAGCAGAAAGCAGCTAACTAAAAGAAGCTACATTTTCTTATTAATTTAACATTTATATCTTAGCAGGAGTCAGTGTCTGTTGAGATTAAGCAAACAGATACTTTATTAGAAGTAGAAGGGGTCTTATTTAGGGTTTAAAAAAAAGAAAGAAAAGAAAGAAAGTCAGTGTGTGTCCTGTGCTGGGAAGGGTTCTGTATCAGTTTACTTTGCTAAACCAGTAGGAGGGGAGAGAGAGAGCTTATTTGGGGGTGTGGCTTAGACACTATAAAAGCAGATGACTCAAATTACAACTTCCTGTTGCTAGCCTTGCTTGTAAAGCAGAAAGCAGCTAACTAAGAGAAACATAGAAACATAGACTTTGACGGCAGATAAGGACCGCTTGGCCCATCCAGTCTGTCCATTTCCTTACCTACAGGATACGCCTCAGATCATTGTTAACCAACAGTCTATTTCTTCCTACCCCCCACAAGAATTGCCTTATGTCTGTCCCACGCATTCTTGAATTCTCCCACAGTTTTAGACCTCACAACCTCCTCAGGAAGGCTGTTCCATGCATCCACTACCCTCTCTGTGAAATAATACTTCCTCACATTGCCCCTGAACCGCCCTCCTTCTATCTTTAAATTGTGTCCCCTTGTTCTTGCACATCTCTTTTTCTGAAAGATGCTACCCTCTTGGACTTTGTTGATTCCACTGAGGTACTTAAAGTTTCTATCATGTCCCCTCTCCTTCTTTCCTCAAGGGTATACATATTAAGCTCCTTTAGTATCTCCCTCATACGGCTTCTCTTGCAGACCCTGCACCATTTAGTTGCCCTCTCTGGACTACCTCTATCCTGTCTATGTCCTTGCAGAGATGGGGTCTCCAGAACTGGACACAGTACTCCAGATGGGGTCTCACCAACTGTCTGTACAGAGGATAACAACTTCCTGTTTTCTGCTGCTGATGCCTCCCTATACATCCCAGTATACCCCAGTCCTCCCTACTGCCTTCTCACATTGCTTGCTAATCTTAAGGTCATCTGATATGATTACCCCAGGTCCCTTTCCTTTTGTTGTTGTTACTACTCCCACCCATTGTGTATTCTTCCCTGGGTTCTTATTTCCCAGGTGCATTATTTTGCACTTCTTTACATTGAATCCTAGCTGCCATACTTCTGACCATTCCTCTAACCTTGCCAAGTCCCTTTTCATCCTTTCCACGCCTCCTTGTGTATCAACCCTGTTGCAGATCTTTGTGTCATCTTCAAAAAAGCATACTTTTCCTTCCAGTCCCTCTGCAATGTCACTGATGAAGACATTAAAAAGGACTGGACCCAATACTGAACCCTGCGGTACCCCACTAGTAACCCCTCTTTCTTCAGAGTGGACTCCATTTACAATTACCTTCTGTGCCCTGTTCTGCAGCCAATGTTTTACCCAGGCTACCACCCTGGGACCCACTCCCAGGCTGGTTAATTTGACTATTAATCTTTTGTGTGGGACTGTGTCAAATGCCTTGCTAAAGTCTAGGTAGGCCATGTCCACAGCCCCTCCCTGGTCTACTGCTTTGGTCACCCAGTCAAGGAAATCTATTAGATTCGTCTGACATGACCTTCCCACTGTGAACCCATGCTGCCTTGGGTCCTGTGCTCCACTGGCCTCTAGGTACTCAACTATTCTTTCCTTCAGAAGTGACTCCATCACTTTCCCTACCACAGAGGTCAGACTGACAGGTCTGTAGTTTCCTGCCTCTGTCTTGGTCCCATTTTTGTGAAGGGGAATCACATCCGCCTTCCTCCAGTCCTCGGTACCACACCATCCTCCCATGATTTATTAAAAGAGTAGCCAGTGGTTTACTAGTTCCTCCCTTAATTCTTTTAGAATTCTGGGTGAATTCCATCAGGACCCATTGCTTTGTCCACCTTCAGTTTTAGAAATTCTTGCAGAACCCTTTCTTCTGTGAAAGGACTGGGATCGACCCCCCTATCAAGAGTGCTTCTGTTAATTGGATTAGGCACTTCCCCCTCCTCTTTTGTGAATACTGAGCAGAAATATTCGTTCAGTATCCCTGCTTTTTCACTGTCCCCCTCTGCCCACCCACCGTTCATTCTATTCAGCCTCACTATCCCTCCCTTTGTCTTTGTACGCTCGCTAATGTACCTATAAAAGGTTTTATCCCCCTTCTTAACTGAGTTGGCTATCTTTTCCTCAATTTGGGCCTTTGCTATTGTGACTTCCCTCCCTGCTTCCTTCTGCCTTAACTGGTACAGCTCTCTGTCCTGCTCCTTCTGTGTTTCCTTATACTTCCGAAATGCTATCTTTTTCTTCCTGATTTTCACAGCCACCTCTTTTGAGAACCATAGTGGCTTTTCTTTTGTTTTGATTTGTTTATTTGCTTCACACAAAGGCTTGTTGCCTCTGTGATGGCAGTTTTGATGATTCCCCATTGTTGCTCACACCTCCTTCTAGCCTGTTTGCTAGTGCTTTTCTAAGGCACTCTCCCATCTTGCAAAGTCAGCCCTCCTAAAGTCCAGTACCCTCACTTTTGTATGGCTTGACTCTGTAGCTGAGTTTAACTGAACCACACTGTTTGATGGTCACTTGTCCCCAGATGGCTACCCACTTCTAGATCTGAGATCCTCTCACTGCCCCTGTTTGAGAGTATGAGGTCTAAGATTGCTCCCTCATGAGTGGGTTCTGAAACTAGCTGTCTGAGGCCTGCCACCTGTAGGGCATCAAGAATGGCCCTGCTCTTGGATGTGGCTGCAGCAAATGTGCTCCAGTAAACATCTGGCATATTCAGGTCTCCCATCAACAGTATCTCCCCTTTCTCTGCCATTCTAAGAATGCCTTCTATCATATCCTTGTCCATTCCCTTCCCCTGACATGGGGGTCAGTACAACCCTGTGCAGATTGTGGTGCCTTTCCAGTCTCCAAGGTGACCCACAGTGCCTCCTCTCCTCCCTGTTTACTCTTTTGTTCAGTTGCTTTTATCCCTTCCTTTACATAGAGAGCTACTCCTCCCCCTCTTCTCCCTGCCTGTCTCTCCTGTAGGTTATGTACCCTGGTATGTTAACATCCCAGTCATGGTTCTCTGTGTACCATGTTTCTGTGACTGCTATGATATCCAGGCATCCCTCTTCCATCAAGGCCACCAGCTCAGGGAGCTTGTTGCCCAGACCACGGGCATTGGTACTCATTACCCTCCATTTCCTGATGGCCTTACTCCTTTTTGCCCCATCCCTGTACTTCTTGCCTTTGTCACTTTCTCCATTTACCCCAGCCCTTCTCCCTATCAACACCTCTATGTTGGTGTTTGCCTTTATACTACCATGATTATTTGGGGGCTAGGATTTCCTGCTCCTTTCCAATGCCTCCCCTTGGCTAGTTTAAATGCTTGCCAATGAAGCATTTAAACCTATTACCTAGGATCCTGGTTCCCTCCCGGACAGATGCAGCCCATCATGCCAGTATAGGTTTGCATCACTCCAGGTGAACCCTAGTCCCCAACGAAGCCAATCCCTGAGCTCCACACCAGTTTTTCAACCACTGATTGAATCCTATGGTGCAGAACACCCTAGCCTCCTATGCCATAGATGGGCAGCACCTCCGAGAAGGTTACCGCGTGCTTTGACTAAGGCCCTCCCAATTCCACAAACTCTTCCTGCACTTCTCTAATCCCTTTCTTAGTCAGGTCATTTGTCCCTAGGTGGACAATGACATCCAGCTCCCTCCCCTGTGCAGCTGCTCTGGCAATCCTGAGGATTCGCTCCCTGTCCCTCCAAGCCATGGCGCCAGGCAGGCACCTTACCTCCCTCTCCCCTTCCTCCCCAGTTCTACCTTCCTAACAATGGAGTCCCCCACCAGGAGTTGTTTCCTTCCCCTGCAGGGTCCCCTGCCACCCTCCTGTGGGTCTCCTTTGTGGAGGTTCCCAGCATCCTCCTTGGTCTCCACTGCGGGTGCCTCCATAGAAGCTACATTTTCTTATTAATTTAACACTTATATCTTAGCAGGAGTCAGTGTCTGATGAGATTAAGCAAACAAATATTTTATTAGAAGTAGAAGGGGTCTTATTTAGGGTTTAAAAAAAAGAAAGAAAAGAAAGAAAGTCAGTGTGTGTTCTGTGCTGGGAAGGGTTCTGTATCAGTTTACTTTGCTAAACCAGTAGGAGGAGAGACAGCTTAATTGGGGGTGTGGCTTAGACACTATAAAAGCAGGTGACTCAAATTACAACTTCCTGTTGCTAGCCTTGCTTGTAGAGCAGAAAGCAGCTAACTAAAAGAAGCTACATTTTCTTATTAATTTAACACTTATATCTTAGCAGGAGTCAGTGTCTATTGAGATTAAGCAATCAGATACTTTATTAGAAGTAGAAGGGGTCTTATTTAGGGTTTAAAAAAAGAAAGAAAAGAAAATAAGTCAGTGTGTGTTCTGTGCTGGGAAGGGTTCTGTATCAGTTTACTTTGCTAAAGCAGTAGGAGGAGAGAGAGCTTAATTGGGGGTGTGGCTTAGACACTATAAAAGCAGGTGACTCAAATTACAACTTCCTGTTGCTAGCCTTTTTTCTTACTAATTGCCCTCCATCCCACCCTAAGCCAGTTCTACTTTTATAGCCACTGGATTTGACTGTCAACAGGAACTTCCTGTTTGGCAGTAGGAAGGGAAGGATCATAGAGAAACATTGGTTTTGTCAACCCTAAAGGAAAAAAGCAGCTCACTCCCCCCCCCAGCTGTTGGTGGTCTGACACTGAGCAAGGAAGAAGGAGGCTACTGAAGAATATAGGAAGATACTGTCCCAGAACAGGAAGGGTGAGAGTTGTAAAGAGAAGAGAGAGTAAACATACAGAGAAACAGGAGAGGGGACACAAAATAAGACATGATAGGAGTGGTGCAGTGCAATGGCTATGGGGTGGTAGTGTTCCAGGAGACATTCTGGAGGCTGTGATGCTGCCCCATTTGCAGGCACCTCTCTGGTCTGAGGGAGGAGGTTGCCCGTCTCCAGGCTGACCTGGCTAGGGATTCATGAAACCTCCTCCCCCACCCAGGGACCACCAGGGCCAATGCCACTACCTCAGAGGTTGCCAAGAAAGAGGAGAGGCCGGACCAGGGTGGGCTCAGGGAGGGAGAGGGTGGTGGAACAGAGTTGCATCCCTCCAGCTGTACCTAACCACAATTCATATGCTGTTCTGGCAAAGTGTGGTTCCTCTATGGAGGCACCCACAGTGGAGACCAAGGAGGATGCTGGGAACCTCCACAAAGGAGACCCACAGGAGGGTGGCATGAGACCCCACAGGGGAAGAAAACAACTCCTGGTGGGGGACTCAATCATTGGAGGGGTAGAAATGGGGGAGGAAGGGGAGAGGGAGGTAAGGTGCCTGCCTGGCATCATGGTTTGGAGGGACAGGAAGCGAATCCCTCAGGATCGTGGGAGCAGTGCACGAGGGAGGGAGCTGGATGTCATTGTCCACCTAGGGACAAATGACCTGGCTAGGAATGGGATCAGAGCAGTGCAAGAGGAGTTTGCAGAGTTGGGGAAGGGCCTTAGACAAGTAGCGCATACAGTAACCTTTTCGGAGGTGCTGCCTGTCTATGGCAAGGGTGATGCTAGGGTACTCCTCACCAGGGAATTCAATGAATGGTTGAAAAACTGGTGTGGAGCTCAGGGTTTTGGCTTCATTGGGGACTGGGGAGCCACCTGGATGGATGCAGACCTATACTGGTGTGATGGTCTGCATCTGTCCAGGGGGGAACCAGGATCCTAGGGGAGAGGTTTAAATGCTTCATTGGCAAGCATTTAAACTAGCCAGGGGGGGCACTGAAAAGGAGCAGAGAAATCCCAGCCTCCCCCTACAAACAACAGTAATTAGTGAGGTAAACACCAAGGTAGAGGAGTCATTAGGGAGCAGGACTGAAGTAAATGTAAAAAAAGGCAAAGGCAGTAAGGACAGGAATGGGGCTAAAAGGGGTAAGGCCATCAAAAAGTGGAGGGTGATGAGTACCAATGCCCGTAGTCTGTGTAACAAGCTCCCTGAACTAGTGGCCTTGATGGAAGAGGGTTGTCTGGATATTGTGGCAGTTACAGAAACGTGGTACACAGAAAACCATGACTGGGATGTCAACATACCAGGATACACAATCTACAGGAGGGACAGGGCAGGAGGAGGAGTAGCTCTTTATGTAAAGGAAGGGATCAAAGCAACAGAACTAAAAAGTAAACAGGGAGCAGATGAGACACTCTGGGTCACCCTGGAGGCAGGAAATGGCACCACAATCCGCACGGGGGTTGTATACAGACCCCATCTCAGGGGGAGGGAATGGACAAGGAAATGATAGAAGGCTTCCTTAGAATGGCAGAAAAAGGGGAGATATTGTTGATGGGGGACCTGAATATGCCAGATGTTAACTGGAGCACCTTTGCTGCAGGCACATCCAATAGCAGGGTCATTCTTGATGCCCTACAGGGGGCATGCCTCAGACAGCTAGTATTGGAACCCACTCAGGAGGGAGCAATCTTAGACCTGGTGCTCTCAAATGGGGACAGAGAAAGAATCTCAGATTTAGAAGTGGGTAGCCATCTGGGAACAAGTGACCACCAAACAGTGTGGTTCACGATAAACACAGCCATACAGTGAAGCCATACAAAAGCAAGAGTACTGGACTTTAGGAGGGCTGATTTTGAGAAAATGAGAGAGTGCCTCAGAAAAGCACTAGCAAACAGGCAAGAAGGAGGGGTGGAGGAACAATGGAGAATAATCAAAACAGCCATCGCAGAGGCAACAAGGCTTTGTGTAAAGCAAATCAACAAAACACAACAAAGGAAAAAAATGCTTTGGTTCTCAAAAGAGGTGGCAGGGAAGGTTAAGGAGAAAAGGATAGCATTCAGGAAATATAAGGAAACACAGAAGGAGAAGGACAGAGAACTTTATCAGTTAAAGCAGAAAGAGACAGGAAGGCAGTCAGAATAGCAAAGGCCCAAACCGAGGAAAGGATAGCCAACTCTGTTAAGAAGGGGATAAGACCTTTACAGGTACATTAGGGAGTGAAGAAAGACCAAAGGAGGGATACTGAGGCTTAATAAAGGGAGGGAATGTGGGTAGAGGTGACAATGAAAGCAGGATACTGAACGAATATTTCTGCTCAGTATTTACAAAGGAAGAGGAGGGGGAGGTACCTAAACAAAACAAGAGAAACACTCTGAAGACGAGGGTCGATACCAGTCCATTTACAGAAGAAAGGGTTCTGAAAAAACTAATAAAATTGAAGGTGGACAAAGCAATGGGGCCTGATGGGATTCACCCAAGAATTCTAGAAGAACTTAGGGTAGAACTAATGACACCGCTGACTACTCTCTTTAACAAATCATGGGAGGATGGGGTGGTACCTGAGGACTGGAGGAGGGTGGATGTGATTCCTTTTCACAAAAGTGGAAGCAGGACAGAGGCAGGAAACTACAGACCAGTTAGTTTGACCTCAGTGGTAGGTAAAATGATGGAATCACTTCTGAAGGAAAGAATTGTTGAGTACCTAGAGGCCAGTGGGGCACAGGGCCCAAGGCAGCATGGATTCACGATGGGAAGATTGTGTCAGACGAATCTAATAGATTTCTTTGACTGGGTGACCAAAGTAGTAGACCAGGGAGGGGCTGTGGACATGGCTCATCTAGATTTTAGCAAGGCATTTGATACAGTCCCACACAAAAGATTAATACACAAGTTAGCCAGCCTTGGAGTGGGTTCCAAGGTGGTAGCCTGGATAAAAAATTGGCTAGACAACAGGACGCAAAGGGTAGTAGTAAATGGAGTCCACAGTGAAGAAAGGAGGGTTACTAGTGGGGTACCGCAGGGTTCAGTACTGGGACCGGTCCTTTTTAATGTCTTTATAAGTGACATTGCAGAGCAACTGGAAGGAAAAGTATGTCTCTTTGCAGATGACACAAAGATCTGCAACAGGGTTGATATACCAGATGGAGTGGAAAGGATCAGAAGGGACTTGGCAAGGTTGGAGGAATGGTCAAATGTATGGCAGCTCAGATTCAATGCAAAGAAGTGCTAGGTAATGCACCTGGGAAACAAAAACCCAGGGCAAGAGTACACAATGGGGGTGAGATACTGACAACAGTAAAATGGAAAGGGACTTAGGGTAATTATATCAGATGACCCAAAGGTAAGGCAAACCGTGAGAAGGCAGTAAGGAAGGCTGGGGGATACTGGGATGCATAGGAGAAGCATCAATAGTAGAAAACAGGAAGTTGTTATCCTCTGTACAGACAGTTGGTGAGACCCCATCTGGAGTACTGTGTGCAGTTCTGAGACCCCATCTCCGCAAAGACATAGACAGAGTGGAGGCTGTCCAGAGGAGGGCAACCAAAATGGTGTAGGGTCTGCACCAGAAGACATACAAAGAAAGACTAAAGGAGCTTAATATGTATACCCTTGAGGAAAGGAGGGAGAGAGGGGACATGATAGAAACTTTCAAGTACCTCAAGTGAATCAACAAAGTCCAAGAGGGTGACATCTTTCAGAAAAAGAGATGTGCAAGAACAAGGGGGCACAATTTGAAGATAGAGGGGGGACGGCTCAGAGGTAATGTGAGGAAGTATTTTTTCACTGAGAGGGTTGTGGATGCATGGAACAGCCTCCCTGAGGAGGTTGTGGAGTCAAGAACAGTGGGGGAATTCAAGAATGCATGGGACAGACATAAGGCCATCCTAGTGGGGGGTAGGTGGAAGTAAGCTGTTGGTTAATTAGGATCTGCAGCTTATCTGTTAGATAGGAAAATGGGCAGACTGGGTGGGTCAAGCGGTCCTTATCTGCCATCAAATTCTGTATTTCTATGTTTCTATGTTTACAGGGGGTCTCCAGGGCTTTCACAGCTGATCCAGCCCTGGTGGTAAGCGCACTAAGTCTGGGTTTAATACTGTATTCATACACCTGTTACAGCCTCTCGATGGACTGCATGTGTGGGGATTAAGTGAAACGTCATACCCATATCTTGGCTATTTAAAGGTGTGACTTTCTTTTGAATCTTCTGTGGCTGGTGTGGGGGATGTTGAGGAGGAGACACTAGTCCTGGTCTGCCCTTCCATCGGACTTTATGATGGTATCCCTGTACTGACTGGCACCAACGCACACATGCTTGGGTACCTGGCCCAGCTTTGTGAAGAAACGCAGGCAAGAAAGACAGAAAAAGCCCTGTGAGTTCACGCCCTGATCCAAAGGGCTTACAAGAAGCACATGCACCCTGAGCAAAGTGACCAAGATGAGTCTGTGAAGATGGTTTGGAAGAAAGACCCTGTTACTATTACATTACCTCCCAACGCAGAATGCAGCATCAGTGGTGAAGTACGGCTGTGGAAAGATGTCACTAACAAAATTTTGATGCTGGATGCCCCAGATGAGGGAACGTCACCCGAAGGACTGCTGATCAAACCCAGTGTGTTTCTGGCCCGGGCTCATGCTTACGCCCAACAAGTGGTAGTATGAGTAAAAAATGTTACAGACTGAGACATTACGGTATCTAGAGGGTGCACCCTGGCAAACGTCTATTGTGCCGACACTGCTGTGCTTCCATCCAGGTGCAAAACTGAAAAGGGATGTGAGGTGTCACCTGATATGTTTGATTTTGGAGAGTCACCTGTTCCAAACAGCTGGAAAGCCAGGATCAGTGACAAGCTGGCTCAAAGAAACAAGGTATTCACCCTCAAGGAATGGGATGTTGGTTGTGTCGCAGGTGCTGAACACCACATTCTCCTGCACGACGAGAGACCCTTTAGAGAGAGGTCTAGGCGCCTAGCTCCTGCTGACATAGATGATGTCAGACATCACCTACAAGAGATGTTAGCTGCTGGCATCATATAAGAGTCCCGCAGCCTCCTATCACAAAACTAGACCTGTTTGGTACAAACCATACGGCTTATAACTTTGCTTCTTATTCTGGCAGGGGATATTAAATCTAACCCTGGCCCTACCTCTCCCAATCTCCCCACCCCCCCTGGTTCTCCCTAAGGGTCTCAGAATACTGCACCTCAACATATGTAGTATCCTGAATAAAGTACCAGAACTACAACTTACTGCCCTATCATTTTGTCCAGACATCCTTATCCTATCTGAGACCTGGCTAAAACCACACCACACAGACTCTGTCATAGCCATACTGGGCTACTCATTAATCAGGAAAGACCATGAGGATAAGGGGGGGTGGCATTGCCATGTTTATCGTTGCCAAGCTTCAGTTCACCCAGGTCTACATCCCTGCACCCTCTCCACTAATCGAGTCCTTAACTATCAAACTTGCACTCCCCTACTCCACCCTTGTGTTTGTTGCGGGTTCCTACTATGCCACTAGCACCCCCATGCCCAGTGTCCTAGACCATCTGGCCAAACTAAAGTCTACTGCCGCAGCAGGTGAGCTCTATGTCCTCGGGGACTTCAATTTCAACTGGCTAGCCAACAACTGTACCAAACTACGTACCAAAGTAAATGCCCTGAACCTCTCCCAACAAATCTCCTAACCTACCAGGCTGAACCCCAAAATGCTTAACCACTCCCTCCTGGATTGGGCACTCACTTCCCACCCACACAGGACTACTGGTGCAGGCCTACTCCCCGACTCCCTGAGTGATCACCACGTGATATATATGGTAAGAAAAGTGCATCAACCCTCTAAACCTCCCTCCAGGATGCTTCTAGCCAGATCCTACAAATCCCTATCCCTACCATCTCTCCTGTATGACCTGACACAGGTTGACTGGTCCTTCATACAGAAGGCTCTATCCATTGATGTCGCTCTCAATAATTTCAAAACATGGTTCTTAGAGGTTTGCGACTACCATGCCCGATAAGATCCACAAGAGTAAGGGGCTCCCACCTTCCTGGGTCTCCGCTGATATCATTAGCCGATGCTGCACCAGGGATCTGGCATGGAAAAAACAAAAATTAACTAACTCTCAAGAATCCCTACAAAACTATCATTCCCTCCACAACTCCTGCACTAAATCAATATGCCAGGCTAAACAGAAATACTTCACGTCGGCTCTGAACTCAAATCTTAACCACCCTACCAACTTTTGGAAAACCATCAAATCCCTCCTCTCTACTCCTGCCCAACCACCAACCCCAACACTATCAATCCTTGGCTCGCTCATCATTGACCCTGGCAAAGTAGCCTCTGCTTTCAGTGCTTTCTTCACCAGCAGCGCAACCTCTTTCTCCTACCCAGTCTCCCGCACAACCCACACAAGCCAAATACCTCACCGAAATCCCAGAACTCCGCCTTTACCACCAGTTTCTCTTTCCAACCAGTATCTCCGACTGAAGTGTTTCAAGCTTTGAGAGCCCTTAACCCTGACAAAGGCAAATGCCCCTCTGGCTTGGAAGCCAAATTATTACATTTATCCGCCCCTGCCATAGCCGCTCCATTAACCGACTTGCTCAGCCTCTCCTTCTCGTAGGCCAAAATACCATGCACATGGAAGCTGGTGACTGTCATCCCCCTACCTAAGGGAGGTGACCCCACCACACCGGGAAATTACCATCTCATCTCCATACTCCCAATTCTGGCCAAAATTCAAGAACACTTTGCCCTTGCTCAACTCTCCCAATACCTAAACACTTCCTCCTTCTTCACCCCATATCAGTCTGGGTTCCGTAAGTCACTTTCTACCATCACCTCCCTATTAAGAATCACCAATGATATTCTCTCAGGCATGGACAAAGGCCATATCACCTCGGCCATTTTTATAGACCTGTCCAAGGCTTTCGACACCGTCTCCCACACAATGTTACTAGACAAATTAAGTGCTGCCAGTCTCTCCAACCATGCCACTAGCTGGTTTCAGGCATACCTGAATGGTAGACACCAATCGGTGAAAATTGTCCCCCACATATCTACCCCCCTACCTATCACAATTGGGGTCCCCCAAGGATCAGTCCTGGGCCCAATATTGTTTTCAATATTCCTAAATGACCTCCCGTTGGCCTGCTCACACTCATCGATTCAAATGTACATGGATGATACCGTACTATACACCACAGACCCTTCCACTGAAGCAGTGCACAACGTGCTACAGCAGGACTTCAATGCCGTACAACAATGGCTCCAAACCAACCAACTATTACTAAATGCAAAAAAAAAGTCTCACTAGCCTTCGGTTCGCAGTTATAGCTTTCTCACCTGGCAACTCGCCCCCCCATTCCTAACCCTGGACGGATCACCCCTGGAGTCCTGCACCTCTTTCAGATATTTGGGTGTCTGGCTCGACCAATACCTCGACTTGTCCACACACGTCGAATCACTGCACAAGAAATTACACCCCAAACTTGGTGCACTATATTGCAACAAAGGCTGTATGTCCACTCCAGTCCAGAAGGAAATTGTTCAAAAGATGATACTCCCGATACTTGACTACAGGGATGTGGTCTATGGAGCCACCACATCATCCATCCTGGCCAGCCTGGACACACTTTTCCACTCCTTTTGTCACTTCATCCTGGAGTGCCCACAATTGACACATCACTGCAACCTATACAGCTCCCTAGCCTTACCCTCACTCACGGCCCATAGACAAATCCACTGTACCAGAGTCACTGCATAATTCTGGTCACAGACCCTTCCCCCTTACCTAGGCTCCTCCCTATCGGCTCAACCTTCCCCTGTCTACTCACTCAGACACTTGGACTCCAGGCTTTTTCAAGTCCCACTCATGACCACCTCTAAGGGCCAATCAGCTTTCAAATATCACTTACCAAAACTTTGGAATGACCTGCCTGCAGATATCAGACACTCCACCAACCATAGCCACCTCAACCCACTCCTCCTCGTACACTTTTTCACCACATGCACTTGCTCCCAGCAGACAAAAGTACAAGCCCTCTAGACCTCTGGTTACCACCACCTGATAGTCACACGTGAATTCAGCTGTCTACGTTGGGCTCTCAATCTAGGTTGACCCAGCCCGAGGCTGTATACCATGGATGTTATGTTGTACGCAGTACCTCCGTTATTGTAAACTCTGTATAAATGGAAATCTATAATGTATGTATGTATTAACCCTTTTATTGTATACTCTGTAACATAGTGAACCTGCAAGTATGTAATTCATCCTATGTGTCCCTCCACCCTATTTCCCCGGGCCACATCTGGAAACGAGCGTTTCTCCGCTTAGTATGCCTGTCTGGTTAAACTCTTAAATAAATAAATAAATTTAAAACCAAAAGAGGTGGCTAAAACCCAGTTAGCCTGATATTTAGATAAACATTTCAAATGAGATGGAAGGCCAAGAATATATAGTAATGGTGACAATAGAATCTTAACTCTAGTAACCTTTTCACAAATGTTATGAATTTTACACCACAATATGGAGATTAGAGGGCAGCACCAGATCATATGTAACAAACTGTCATGTGGCTCATCACATATCCAAGTGTCCCCAGGACAGAAACCCATTCTTTCTAATCTTGGGGGGTATATTAATACTGATGTAATATTTTAAATTGAATAGTTCTACCCTGCATTTCTTTACAGGCATGATAAGCATTTTTTCCAGGTGAACATACAATCATCTGTAGATATGCTACAACCTAAATCTTTTTCCCAATTAGTTTTAGGAGATTCTACTAGTGAAATACTATCTTCATCCTTAATTAATCTTTTATATAATCTAGACACAGCTCCCTTCAAATTTATTAGTTTAAAAAACAGCAACCAATCTGAATCTGTGGGTGGCAATTTCAAATTAGGACCAAGTACTGAGACAGCTAAAGATTTCCTGAGTTGAAGGTGTGTGACAAAATGGAATCTATGGTAACCAAATTTGCAACTAAGCTTCTCAGATGACATAAGGATACCATTAGAAGGGTCTATCAAATCATAGTCATTTGCAACACCATGACTACGCCAATCTGGGTTTTGAAATGGTTTGCCCAATCTATACTATTGGGATTATGCCAAAGAAATTCCAGATAAACTGGAAGATTAGGTATTTTAAGTTTTGTATGAAGCATTTTAATGTTTATAAGTGAATTAACAATATAAAGATTAACTGTTTTTGGCACTGGGAACTTTTTAAACAAAAAGTCTGAAGGCTTATCTGGGCTGCACACTTGTTGTTCCACTTTTAGCCAAAGTGAAGCATCTTTATCAAGGGGATGTAACAGACAGAGAACCAACTGTCTGAAAAGAAAAGCAATTTGATATATTGCCCACCATGGAAGTCCGAAGCCCCCTAAGGTCCAAGGGACTGTCAGTTTAGAGAGCGCTATCCTAGATGTTTTAATGCCCCATAGGAAGTTCTTAACCATGTTTGTAATATTTACAAATTTAGATTTACTAAATAGTAATGGAATGTTTTGAAAAAAGGTAATAGATCTTTGGAGCCACCATCAGCTTGATTAAATTTATTTTCCCCCAGAGTGACATAGACAGGTTCTTCCATCTTTCCAAATCAGACTTTATCTCATTTAACAGAGTGACCTGATTACATTCAACAAGGGAGTAGATATTAATAGGGCTCTTAAGACGTAAATAAGTTATTCCTTCCTTTTTTCCAGCACTCTTTATCTAGGAGATCAGCCCCAACATGCACACCTGCTCCATCATACTCCTGCATAGCTTGAGTCTTTCTCCAATTAACCTTCCTGCAGAACTGACTTAAGCACTATACTAGAATCTTTAGGTTCGGATGCAGTGAATAGAAAATCATCTGCATAAGGCAAATGTTTTATTTAAGATCTTTCCTCTTTTTAGACTTCTAATTTCAGGGTCTGACTGAATTTTCCTAATAGGTAGTTCTAACACTAAAATAAATAGATATGGGGACAGAGAACAGCCTTGCCTTGTCCCTCTAGAAAGTCTGAATGAGGACGAAACCATACCATTTGTAATTACCTATGCAGTCAGGTTACTGTAGAAAGTCTGAATCCAATTAATAAAATTACTGCCTATGTTATATTTTTTAAAGTATTTAAAAAAACAAAGTTCCACTCAAAGGAGTCAAATGATTTGAAAAATTCATTAGAAAGTACGGTCAATGTCTTTTTATACATCTGAGCAGCACATATAACATTTAGGAGTCACCTGCTGTTCTCCATCCCATATCTATTTGGCACAAAACCAACCGGTTCCCTACCCACAAGTTTAGAAACAATGCTCTTAACTCTGAGCAAATACATTTTTGCTAATATTGTGTAATCTTCATTCAATAAGGAAACTGACCTATAACTTTCACATAATTGAGGATCCTTTTCTTTTTTCAGTGTCAAGGTAATGTAGTCCCTATTAAGGGAACTGGGCAGAACTTTCTTAAGGAAAGCTTTTTTCAAACACTCTGTGAAGATATTTAGGTATGAGATGGCCTAGTATTTTATAAAACTCTCCTGAGATACCATCAAGGACAGGCACTTTGTTATTGGGGAGGCTTCTAATGACCTGGATGAATTATTCTATGGATATAGGCATGTTTGGATTTTCACAATCTATGCCATCTAGAACAGGACCATTTGTCGATTCTAAGAAACCATATAAGGAGGTTTCCTTTTGGGAGGGGGGCTATACTGGTGTATAGGTCATCATAAAAGTTCTGAGAAACCCTACTAATACCTTTGTTTAAAACATTAATACTGCCATTTTCATCTTTTATACCTGCAATTAAATTCTGGGTTAATCTATTTTTGTAAGTCTAATGACCAGAAGCACCTGATTTCTTTCTGGCATCCCAGAATTTTTGTTTAGTTATAGCTAATGCAAATTCAGCTTTCACAGTGTACAACTTATTAATATCAGTTCTGAGAGTCATTATTTCTTGGAGCCTAGCCTGCATTCTGTTCCTTTTATTTCGCTTGAATTCAAGTTTAAATTTTTTAAGTTTCTTTTTCAGATAACTCTTTAAGAGAGGATTTCTTTTTTTAGTGGCAAAAGCTATTAATTTTCCTCTAAGGAAGGCATCCCATAGAACTACATATGATGTTTGAGCATCATTATTTGTTTCAGAATATTCAGTAACTGATTTTCCAACAAACTCCTTAAAAGCCTTATCATGTAGCAATGATGTGTTAAACTTCCATCATCTGTCCTTACTGATATACCTAGCAATAGACAAATGAACAGAAAGCAAACCATGGTCAGAAATTATGCTACTCCTGATATTTGCAAATGTCAGGGCTGAGCTCAGGCCATTTGATATAAAAAGATAATCTAGTCTTCTATATGAATTGTGGTGGCTAGAATAGAAGGAATAGTCTCTTTCATCTGGATGTAATGTGCACTATATGTCTATTAAGCCTAAGTATGACTTTAAATTTGTGAAAGCTCTCCTAGGGTTATTAATCAAATACTGGCCTGATCTACTACTTCTGTCTAGAAATTGGTCTAGGACCTAATTAAAATCCCCACTTCAAAGGATTTCAGAGGTCTTATTATAACCTAATTGAATAGTTAACTTATCAAAAAACTCAGTCTGTTTTTTATTTGGAGCATAAACATTACAAAAGAGCAACTGCCTACCAATTGCCTCATTTACATGGAGCAGGTAATGTGGTTGGCAATCCTCGGGCAAGCTGACTGATTCTCAGTTACTCAGTTATGCAAACCATGTAAACCTGAGAGGTGTTGGGACCTGATTGGATTATCGCTCCATTTGATGGCATGCAGTTCATTTTCATCAATGCTCACTAGTCGGGTTGCACACTGCATATAAACACTGATCCCCTGAGCGATCAGTTCCTTGCACAAACGCGATACTGTTTAATTGATTTGCACATGACTATTGTCCCTTTCAGTTGGCAGCTCATAGCAGTACTGCCACAGCCACCTCTGACATGAATTTTTGTATTATTTTGATTATTTGCCAGGGAAATATTTAAACACTTTAGTAGTGATGTCCGAAAATCATGGCAGGCCTTGGCATGAGCAGGAAACTTTTTGTTTTATTAACATTCTGCATCCTAGCAACAGGCAACAGTTGCTAACACATGCACAAATAAAACAGACACTGACTTCCGATTCACAGCCAGAAAACTCATGTAAACTAGCGTGGAGCTCGAGAACTCAACACAGCTCGCATGTAAACAGAAGAGAGCTGCAGTCGGGTCAGAAATCATCGATTGCCATTCTTCAATCAGTGAGTACATGTAAAAGCAGTAATAGAGGGATCACTCCAGGATTTGAAAATGTCCCTCAGGATCTGCAAAATTATTACTTTTTTGAAAGATTTGATTCCTTTTCTTATTAAAATAGAGGTCTCTCTTCTTTTCTTGTTGAAATAGCTAAATTCTGTTGACCTACCCATGCTCTATTTAATTTTGAAATTTCTTCAGGCAGGAAATGAGTCTCTTGGAAAAAAGCTATAGCCATGTTTTCTTTTTGTAGGTAATTCAGAACTTTTTCATTTAATAGGGGACCCTAATCCTCAAACATTCCATGACACTATACAGATTTTGTTTAATGACATAGTGAAAAAGTTTAAAAGAACCAGTTATCAAAAAATGTAATATAGTATACTGAAGGTGAAGCAATTAATATAGCTAAATTCTAATGTACTATAACTTCAAACAAAGAAATACCTTCAAGTCTATTTGAGTAGTGTGAACCAGTGTACTAAAAAAGAGATAAACACTATAAAGAAAAGCAACAAAATGTTCCTAAGAACTTGTATCTTAAACTAAAATATTATTTTCCAAAATATAAACTATCTTAACTAACAACAAAATACAGGTGTGTGTGTGTGTGTGTGTGTGTGTGTGTGTGTGTGTGTGTGTGTATATATATATATACATATACAGTACATACACACACACACACACACAAAACAATACTATACTCTAAAATTGGCAAAGAATAGCCCTAGGGCAGTGGTGGAGCCAGGTTTGGGAGCATTTGGGAGCCAGGGGGCGCATTCAGTCAATCATGGGCTCCACAATAGGCAATAAACATTGAAAATAGATGGTGGTGGGGCACCACTACTCACACTGGAGCAGCCAGGAGGGGCAACCGCCACCCCAGCGCCCCCTCTAGCTCCGCCACTGCCCTAGGGCCAAAACAACAAACAAAACAGTACAAGACTGAGGTGATAGAATGCCAGTGTAAACCAAGATGTCAGCAAAAAAGTGCTTCCTACACAAATGACATTAGTGGACACAGTCTCTGTCAGTACCTGAAGTGAAGAAAATCTGCATTATGTTAGGGATGAGAAATAACTGCTCAAAATTAAGGTAAAAGGGCTATATGTACTTGAAAAGGAATACTACTTTAAGTACCAGTGGGAAGAACAGTAAAACTAATATAAAACTTAGTGAAAAATAAATACTATTGAAAGGGTCAGTAAAGTAAAAGGAGCTCATGGTATCCCATGATGTGGGCAAGCCAAATTGTGTGACTCTATTTGAGCGACTCAATTTGACTGCCTGTGAGAACAGCGAGTATGAAAGGATAGCAAGAGGCAGTAACAGCGAGGGTGAGAGTACAAGAACTGTGACGAGAAGAATACAGCAACTGTGATAGTTGCTATAGTGAATGAGGATATTGTAGGTTGTTTGGCCAGGCAATTCCCAGCTGGCTGTTTGGTGTTGTGGTAGCAGTCACTGCCTCTGGTGTGGGAGGATCCGGGTTCAGAGCTAGCTGGATGGGAAGGAATAATGTTTTTTTGTGTTGTTTGGGAACTTAAGTTCTTTTTTATTTCCAGATTCCCCGACCTCCTAAATTTGTGCTCTATGGTCCCCACCCTCCTGAATGTGGTCCCTGCATCTGCAGGTTGCCTCCCCAATGTTCTCGCCTCTGATGATTTGATCCCCAAGAATAGCCCCTCTCAAATTTTCCCCTGTACCCCAGTGTCAGGCCCCCCCCCCACTGGAGTTGATTATAAAATAATGGAAGGGCAGGGGGTATAACCCCTCACACATAAAAACTTTAGTACATTTGGCCCCCAGAGAGAATTTTGTGGACCATCACTGTTTATGGTTTCACTGTAGTGCACATCGCCTTTTTATATTTGGTGATGTGCACTCACTAAATTTATTGTCGCTGTTGTTGCATCGCTCATATCACATGGAATCAGAGCCCACGTGGCTTTGATAACTTAATTCTTATCCTGGAGAAGCATGTAATAAAATTATTGGAAAAATGCCAGTTATGCTGTAGACCATTCCAATATGTTCCATCTGCTGATGGGCTAGATAGTGAGCTTCTGTTTCAATATTAGATGTCCACAGTTCCCTTCAGCCATCTAACAAATGCCAGATTCTAAAGGGAAGGGCAGAACATAAGGGCCCGGATATTCAAACTGCACCAGGCTGTGGTGCAAGCCTGGGCGCAGCTCAACTTTGTTGTGCAGGGGTGTGGCCTGGGTGATATTCAATGGAGCTGCGCTATGGCACAGCAGCTTTGAATATCACACCCTGGCCACCCCCACTGTGCATGGCGCAGTGGCACTGCGCCAGCGCAAGTGGCCAGAGTGGAGCATGGAGATGTGCTGGCGCAAGTGCCATTGCGCCATGCACAGCACCTGCGATATTCAAAAGGGGACATGCAAATGGGGCCATAATTTATGCAAGGCGCGCACAGGGGGCCATTTCCATCTCATTATGGCCCCATTTGCATGCCATTAGCATGCAGGTGTGCTGATCCCCGACGACTTGCACCAGGCGCCCTGCCAGGCAGCAGCCATTGGGGACCAACGCCCGCTGCAGCCCAATTGTGGGCATTCCTGTAATGTAAAAAAACCCTGTCCAATCTCCCTGGTGGTCCAGTGGACCTCTATGTGCCTGATCGCAGGCATCAGTATAGTCTCCCCCTCCAATATCCCTGGTGGTCCAGTGGACCAATCGCCACCCAATCGCGGGCATCCGTAACACATAACAGACCCCTACCACCCTGGTGGTCTAGTGTACCCCCTCCCACCCGCCCACTGAGCCCCACTGCCCCGCTCCCCATCAGCCTGCGGCAGCAGCACCACCCACCTGCCACCCTCGCCACCCACTGACTGACAGTTAGTAGGGCTGCATGCCCATTGGTTCACAGCTTGAGCCAATGGGCATGCAGCCCATACCGTACTACTCAGTCCAGATATGTGAATGAATGAATTGGAAGGGGGAGGACTATACTGATGCCCACAATCGAGTACATAGAGGTCCACTGGACCACCAGGGATATTGGATGGGGGACTATACTGATGCCCGCGATCATGCACATAGAGGTCCACTGGACCACCAGGGATATTGGATGGGGGGTTCTGCTCCAGGGATGCCCGCAATGGGGCATGGGGGGGCACTGGCAGGTGCAGCAGGAACTCGGGTGGCCACCCACTGGTGGCAGCTGCTGTGTTATACCATCACTTGTTCCTTTTTTTTTTTTGGCTTAACTTTGTGCAGGCGTAGGTAGGGGTTGCGCATGCATGACTCTGCACATCCCGGGCTGAATATCAGGCTGTGCAGGTTATGCATGGGCACACCCCCCCACACCTGTGCCTTCATACATTACTGATGCACTCCGCACGCCGACGCAGCGCGCGACTTTTCCCTTTTGAATATCGCGTGTCAAGATAGTGGTTGCGCATGGCGCAACACTGTTGCGTCATGCACAACCCTTTTGAATATCTGGGCCCTTATGTTTATAAAAGTAGGAAAGCTATTGCCACCTTTTAAATGTATTTAGATTTTTGTTTCACATCAATGCAAAAAAAAACCTGGGCATAAGATCCTTCACACTATACTGACAAAGAAATTGTGTGTGTACAGACTAAGCCAAAATAAAGCTCCTGTGGAAAACTTAGAAGGCTATTTGTTAGGGAAACATTATAGTCACATGTCTGTCTGCTTATCATTTTCCATTATCAAAATAACAGACAGACCATGTAGCTTTCAACCTATATCAGCAGTTATTTTCCCCTAAAGTTGCAGAATTTCTATGACAAATTAACTTAGAAGTGAACAGTAAAGTTAACTCTCTATAGGTTCATCTGAGAAATAATCACTAAATGGAAACAGATGCAGCGTGGCAGCAGCCACTGCTCTTGTGTTTTCTAATGTGCATGCTGAACAGTCATTAAAATGAGTCCACAAAACTCACTATGTCTTCACTATCAGGAAAGAGCATTTGGCACATCATGTACGGTACGTAAGGCAGTAAAATGATCTACTGGAGTGTAGCTGATTAGGAGGCAGAATAAAAAAACTAATCATCATACATAAAGAAAAATTACTTTGTCTACAACCGTGACCTCAACAGGAAGTCTATTGTGATCCAGATCAATCAGACAGTCTAAATATAGCAGGACTGTTCAACAAATCACTGGCTAGTACAAACACAGACCTTCAGCAGTGATGGAACATTTCCTGTGCATTCAGTTCTCCATTTTCTCCTATGTGTTTTTAAGGGTTCGTTCATCTACATCCAGATCAGTCAAAGATCCTGCACTAGATGAAGCCCTTCCATCTCTGCTCCTATTCCTCATTCACTTCCTTGAGGTGTTGGCCCTCCTTGGAAGGTAACTTTGAAAGGGGGGGTTAACTTTCCTCAAACTAAAGTCTGAATGTAGGCTACCTTTGGGTCTGATCGCTTCCACATATGAAACAGGAGTGCTGCTACATGGTACTGTCAGAGGAGGGGAAGGATTAGGTTTGTTTACACTGTCTGGTTGATGGGATCACCGAAATCTGACTTTTAGCAGGAATGGATGAGTGCAAGGACTGAGAAGGGCTGCCAGAGTGTGCGCGTAAAAACTTTCGATCCCAGCTTGATTTGAAAATGTCAGTTGAGATGTAGTCTGAGAATAGTCCTGTTTAATAGATAAAGCTTGCCAAATTTTATTAGGAGAGTCACACACAAAATAAGGGACACCTTTATAAGAGATAACTAAAGATGGATGATATTTCATAAAATAACACCAGACCCCTTTTTACAAAACTTTTCTCACTTCTTTGAAATCTTTACATTTGTTTACTGTTTCAGTGGCAAAGTCCTGATATATAGAAATGCATTTTTCCCTTCAACGTAAATGTCCGTTCTCTCTGATTAGCCTTAAAATGTCCTCATTAGTTGTAAACCTTAAAAAGTTCACAGTTACTGGTCGAGGTCTACTCACAGATTGGGGGGGGGGGCCAGTGGCTAGGGAGTGATGTGCTCTCTCAATATCTAACAGCTTTTGCTATTGTTTATTCAGTAATTCCACAAAAAACTACTGGAGAAAGAAGAAGAATCAGCATTTATATAGCGCTTTTCATACATCCAAAGCACTTTACAAGCAATGCTAGACTGGTAGTGAAGTGACTGAATGTGTGGTGGCGGCCATATCGCACATCATTACCCACACACAGCCTGGATAATTGCATGAACTGGTTTATAGGAAGGGGAATGTTGGCCAGGACACTGGGAATGTTCCCTACTCTTTGCGAAGAGTGCCCTGGGTTCTTTTACTTCCACCTGGTCACCCACCAGGACAACACCAGGATGGGCAGGAGGGACCTCAGTTTAACATTTCATCTGAAGGACAGCACACCTCAGCAGTACAGCACCCCCCAATACTGCACTCGGATGCCAGTGATTTTTAGGTGCAAGTCCAATCCCGGTGTGGGACGAGAACCCATGACCTTCTGGTCCAGAGGCGGATGTGCTACCAACTGAGCCACGCTGACACCAATATATATCCTTCTTTTCTACCCCTTCTGGCAACCCCATGATCCTCAAATTATTTCTTCTCCCCCTATTTTCTAAATCTTTGATCTTTTCCAATAAGTAGCTAATTTGTTTTTTACATGTTTTAATCATGTCCTCTGTATAACAGAGGGTGTCATCTAATGGGCACAATCTATTTTTCATAACCTCGACCCTTCCTTTAATTTTGGCTGATTCTGCCTCTATTTTCCCTATAGAGACCTTTATATCCTTTATATCAGATTGAATACTGGTCAGAATTAATTTAATATCTTCCAGATCGCTCTTACTGTGACTTCCATTTGGCACTGTTGCTCCATTTGCTGCTGTGCGCTTTATCCCTTACATTGACTTCTCTCTGAGTGGCACCATAGGATTGAACAGAGTAGTTTATTGTGGCAGGGAAAACACAAAAAAACACTCAGAAATAAATTTTAAAAGGCACCAATCGATAGCCTGAGATTAATTCTAATGAGTGCAACATTTCCCCAGTGGTGATTGACACTTTTATTGCAGATATGAGGATTAAAAACCACAGTGTTCACAGGGCTGTTAATTCACACCACTATCTTGCTCAGCAGTTGGCATGCACTCTCACTATAATAGCAACTAGTGTTTTTTTATATAAACAGGTATGCCTTGTAAACAGGGATTCTTGGAACCCTAATGGCAATATAACTGTTTAAATAAATTTTACTTACTTACTTACTTACTCTCCTTGACTTCTCAGCCCACATCAATGCTTTCCATGTGACACTCCACCCTAAGCTTGGTGCTTGTACCATAACAAAGACTGTCTACCCCTGCTGATCCAGCGTGAGCTGGTCTCCAAAATGATGCTGCTGTTCTTGACTATGCTGATGTGCTCTATCGTACAGCCCACTCTACTTCATCAACCGGACAACCTCTGCGATGCTGTTTGTCACTTTGTGACTAACTCCCCTCCATGTACGCACCACTGCTCCCTCTACCCCTCCCTGTCCATCCTTCCCCTACCTTCATGTCACCAGTCACACTGCACTTCCTTAATCTCCAAGTTCTGGTTTGGCCCCCTGCAATCCTATCTCACCTCACTCCTCACTCCTCACTCCAGTCCCCCCTGCTCCATGCTCCCTCCACCCTAGGGTCCAGCGAACATTCTCTAATCCTCATCCCCTTCCTCTGCTGGGCAATCTGCCTTCTCCTATCACATGGCATCACTCTGGAACTAGCTCCCTCCCTTCATTCATCACCCCCCCCCCCAGGGTTCCTCAGGCAACAGCTGAAATTCCTCCTTCCACTCACCTGTATCTGGTTCCCTTAGGTTGGTCCCCATAGTGACTTTGATATTTTAGGTTTTTGACATCTCTTGACACAATTGCTCTCTAGTGTACTGTTTGGACTGTATTTGTACTGCTTTGACACCTATCTCTATTTTCCACTTGCACTTGTGTTGGCATCACATACAGTATTTGCACTTGATCATGTTTACATGTTTATACCAGTTAACTATTCTTACTGTTAACTGTTTGTGCTTCATCTGAATCATATAATGTACCGTATTATGTTGTAACCCTTCCCCAGGTCACACCTCAAAAAAAAAAAACTTGACTCAGTATGCCTTTTCTGGTTACCAATTTTCAAATAAATACATTACTTTAATGGCATTGATTACCCTTGCGCTTTCCCAGTCTGGGTGGTAGTAATCTGCTCCTTATCTGACGTGTGCTCCCAGTACTGTATTGCACTTGCACCTTAATGCATTGTTACATCTTAATTCCATGTTACCCTTACCATCTGCCTGTTCATCATGTCAGGACAACAGTAATGAATTTTACTTTTATTTTTTATTAAGTATTCATATTGTATTGTATTGTATTTTTTATTTGTATTATAACTGCATTTTACAGTATGTTATTTTGACTTGCATATCTTGTATTGCTTTACCCCATCCCCCTGGATGCATCTGGAAATGAGTTATTACCAACTCAATAAGTTTTCCTGGTAAAACTTTTGAAATAAAATAGGTAAATGTGAGAATACATAGGGCATATGATATGACCTAACCTAAGATATAATTTTTATCTTACTAAGTGGGTATTGCTCTGTTGCTATTTCATGAGTGACAGAACCCCAAGTGATATAGAAATAGTGCAATACTCTCGATATAGCAAAAATCTAATACCCTCAAATGAAAATAAGAATGATATTAAGTTAGACCACGTCATATTCAATTTATACAACAGGTGTTTCACTGGCTTTGTGATAGAAATGAGAAAACAATTACAAAAGGAGCAAAAGTAGAAAATGTAATGTTCATTACTGCCATCAGTACAGACTAGATAAATGGCACCTCACATGTGCATATAGTTCCATGTCATAACAGCGCTACAAAAATGGTGAAGACAATTTCAGTCCAGCAATATGAGCGCCGGGCAAAACAGTGAATGGAAACTTGAGAGAGGGGTTGGAACAGCAAAATCAAAGGAACACCACATAAAAGTTTACAAGCAGGGTGTTTTGCCCCGCCCCCACACCACCCTTGCTTAAATATACATACTTAAAGAAGCACTACACACCACAGGAAGGTCTCACTGTTCGGACCCCTCACTCAAGTTTCCAGTAGCTGTCTTGCACAGTACTCATATTGCTAGGCTGAAATTGTCTTCACTATTTTTGCTGCGCTGTCTTGACAGGTCTGCAACAGAAGCCATACAAAGAGAGACTAAAAGTGCTTAATATGTATACCCTTGAGGAAAGGAGGGGGCGGACATAATAGAAACTTTCAAATACCTCAAGGGAATCAACAAATTCCAAGAGGGTAGTAGCATCTTTCAGAAAAAGAGATGTGCAAGGACAAGGGGCACAATTTGAAGATAGAGGGGGAAATGACTCTGGGGCAATGTGAAGAGGTATTATTTCATGGAGAGGGTGGTGGACACATGGAACCACCTTCCTGAGGAGGTTGTGGGGTCAAATACAGTGGAGGAATTCAAAAATGCATGGGACATACATAAAGCAATTACAGTGAGGGGTAGGAGGAAGTAGGCTGTTGGTTAACTAGAACCAGCAGCTTATCCAATAGACAGGGGAATGAGCAGAGTAGGTGGGCCAAGTGGTCCTTATCTGCCATCAAAGTCTATGTTTCTATGTTTCACCTGTACATACTCAGTGTGACCCCAAATACCATACATTTCTGAGCACGTTCAGTGATCAACTTCATTTATTTTGCTCATGTTTCCAAAATAACATGTATCTTGGACATTTAATTTCACACTTGTTGTATAGATAGGCAATATCCCATCAGGTAGCTCAAAATATGATTACTTGGTGTGGAATGTTGGTTTTATTGTTCCCTTGCACTCATGGCTGAGTGCAATGAAGCCACCAGTGCAAGGGGACAATAACACCAACATTACACACAAAATAATCATATTGTGAGCTTCCTCATGGAATATCCCATGTATACCATGAGAGTTTGAGTTTTTTTATCCTTTTTATTATTTTCAGAATGCTACTGTCTTGTTCAATCAAAAAAACAATACTACTTTTCTGTTCAGTGGCATCTCACATGTGAGAATACATTACTGAGGATGCTCGGAGTGAATAAAATGAGTGAAATAAATTTCTGCGCATGATCAGTGACAAACTTTACTTATTTTGTAATATATAGATAAGCTATAATAATACTATACTAAGTTATACACAAATGTTCCAGTAATACATCACTGCTCTCAATAATACTATCCTGAAAAGTGATACCATCAATTTTGCTGATAATACTACAGTTCAAGGTCATTTCCAACTGTAGAATTATCAATGGATCCATATATTACAAAAATAACAGACAGATAGTGATTTTACAAGACAGTAATACCATCTCAAGGTTTTGGGGACTTTAGCACCTCTTGAGCTTCGCTCTCTTAGGTTCCATGTCCCCCAAACCTCTTGATGGTATTACTGCCTTGTAACACACACTTATCTATTATTCTATTTGTTATGTTGGATCAAGATAACACTTTTTATTTGCAACATGTATTTGCACTCCCATACATGTTAACAGTGCTACTGAGTCTACTCTTATGGTTGCAAGAGTGGCCTCACATGCATTCTTAGGATATGAAAATGGCAAACTGAAGGTGAGCAATCTGATACCCTGAGGGTATGAGTGAGACCACTCTTACAACTGTAAGACCCATTAAGAAACATAAACGTACAAACATAAGGCCCACTGCAGCCTAGTGGAAATAAAAAGAGAGCACCAGAAGGTGGCAATCTGTACAATGACTGGGAAAGTAATATGATGGTGTCAGAGTGGGTAGCTGCACAACAGTTGAGACAGAAGGTACGGTGCAGATGTCAGGGGCCAAGGAATAAATAATAAAAAAGGAATTTGTACCTTTGAAATCAAAACTCCAGTATGTAATCCCACCCTATCAGTCTTTTCAATCACCCTAGAAGAGCAGCTAAATCCTATTTTTTAATTTATTTATTACATAAACCGGGCAAGTACACTGGACCAAAGGTCCATTTTCTGGTACAGCCTAAGCCAAAAATGCACAGGAACATTTTCAGTACCTCAGAGCTAGGCACATGTGGATAATAACATACAGACAAGTGTCAGCTTTATAAAAAGGTTACAAATGCAAGTAGAATAAACATTATAGATCGAGGGGAGTGCTACTAACCAATTGGAGTGCTTCTTTCCTCTGCACATGAGACACTCTTATTCTGTGAAGAGCATGTCACGTGCAGATGCTCTAGGTAGAGGCATGTTCAGGGAATGGTTTAAAAAAAGATATATTGTTGATCGCGCTCAGTCATGCTCAGTCAATAATATACTAATAAGTCCTCTGTGTCTACTCTTTGTTGTATCATAGTGGTTTCACTTGCCTTCAGCTTGAGCCAGAGCAGCTCAACTTCATTTCGCTGTTCTCACTCAAGCAGAATGCACATAAAACCACTGTTATACAGCAAAGAGTGGCTCTGGGGGGATATAGTAACCTAAAAATCAGCATGTCATAATTAAATCCACATATCACAGTGCAGAAACTGTCAAAATGCAGTACATACAGTATATAAAGTGGAGCACCATCAAATACAGTACTTTGGAATACAAGATGGCCCCTGAGCTACAACTGAAACTGAAAATGGCTAGAGGAAAGGCACAGGGAGATGGGGAGGTTGTTCCAATGTTTACAGGTGGATATGGAGAAGGCTTTGGAGCCTCCAGTTGTTTTTGCAGTGGGAACTGCTAGAAGACTTTGGTCAGAGGACCCCAGGTTCCTGAAACAGAGCTAGGAGAAAAGGGGCCCCATAGTAAAATACAGGGAATAGGGATGTTTTGGCAATGGTTAGATGGACCTTGGGGATAAAATACTGTTTTATACGTTCAATCTCAGCTTTTGATTAATAGTTTTACACAGTTGAGTTGCATGGTCTCCCTAAGAAAAGTTAGAATCTAAGGTAACCCCAAGGTATTTAAAAGTAGAAACTCATTCAAGGTGGGTACCCTCAAAATACAATACTTGCAGAGTACACTTAGTTTTTCTGAGTTTATACAAGAAGCCAAACAGCATAAATTTGATAATTTTTTATAACTGAGTAGATGCCACTTTCCTAGGAGTCAGTGCTGTACTGACTGCAAATCATTGTTTGGAGAAAAGGCAACATCAAGACAGGGATTTAGAGCTATAGCTGCTCACTGAGTCATCAGCAAGCAGTAAGGTTTTGCTTCACATGTTGACTGAAGGAAGGGAGTTGATAAACAGGGAACATGGCAGGGGCCCAAGAAAGACCCTTACAAAACACCATGATGAGGTTCTGACAGAGTATTATCCAGGTGGACTTGCTGAGTGCTCCAGAAAGATAGCTTTGGATCTAGTTAAGGTGGCAGTTGAGACACCAAGACTTAATTTTGGACAGAAGGATCTCATGGTCAATCAGGTTGAATGTCTGTGTTAGATCTACCAGTCAGATGGTCATATACATAGCCATAGCCATATCCACATCCATATACATATCCATATCCATATCCACATCCATATCCATGTCCATATCCATATCCACATCCATATCCATATCCATATCCATTAATACATGGTCAGTGTATTTATGTAGGCCCATGAAGGTACTGGTAGCAAACACCACCAAGAATGATGATGTGCCATCACGCACCACCGCATCTGCCAGCAGTAGACCAATATCACAAATGTTGCATTCAGCAGAATACAACTTTTGTGAATGGTATTGGGATGGGGTTCACCATTGCAAGATCTTAACTGGAGCACATTTGCTGCAGCCACATCCAAGAGCAGGGCCATTCTTGATGCCGTACAGGTGGCATGCTTCAGACAGCTAGTTTTGGAACCCACTTGTAAGGGGAGCAATCTTAGACCTCATACTCTCAAATGGGAACAGTGAGAGGATCTCAGATCTAGAAGTGGGTAGCCATCTGGGAACAAGTGACCACCAAACAGTGTGGTTCACGATAAACTCAGCTACAGAGTCAAGCCATACAAAAATGAAGGTGCTGGACTACAGGAGGGCTGACTTTGGCAAGATGGGAGAGTGCCTTAGAAAAGCACTAGCAAACAGGCTAGAAGGAGGGGTGCTGCAACAATGGGGAAACATCAAAACTGCCATCACAGAGGCAACAAGCCTTTGCGTGAAGCAAATAAACAAATCAAAATGAAAGAAAAAACCACTATGGTTCTCAAAAGAGGTGGTGGAGAAGGTCAGGGAGAAAAAGATAGCATTTAGGAAGTATAAGGAATTACAGAAGGAGCAGGACAGAGAGCTGTACCAGTTAAGGCAGAAGGAAGCAGGGAGGGAAGTCACAATAGCAAAGGCCCAAACTGAGGAAAAGATAGCCAACTCAGTTAAGAAGGGGGATAAAACCTTTTATAGGTACATCAAGGAGCATAGAAAGACAAAGGAAGGGATAGTGAGGCTGAATAGAATGGATGGCGGGTGGGCAGAGAGGGACAGTGAAAAAGCAGGGATACTGAATGAATATTTCTGCTCAGTACTCACAAAAGAGGAGGAGGGGGAAGTGCCTAATCCAATTAACAGAAGCACTCTGGATGGGGGAAGGATCGATCCCAGTCCTTTCACAGAAGAAAGGGTGCTGAAATAACTCCTAAAACTGAAGGTGGACAAAGCAATGGGGACTGACTGAATTCATCCCAGAATTCTAAAAGAATTAAGGGGAGAACTAGTGAAACCACTGACTACCCTTTTTAACAAATCATGGGAGGATGGTGTGGTACCTGAGGACTGGAGGAAGGCGGATGTGATTCCCCTTCTCAAAAGTGGAACCAAGACAGAGGCAGGAAACTACAGACCTGTCAGTTTGACCTCTGTGGTAGGGAAATTGATGGACTTACTTCTGAAGGAAAAAAATTGTTGAGTACCTAGAGGCTAGTGGGGCACAGGACCCAAGGTAGCATGGGTTCACAATGGGAAGGTCATGTCAGACAAATCTAATTGATTTCTCTGACTGGGTGACCAAAGTAGTAGACCAGGGAGGGGCTGTGAACATGGCCTACCTAGACTTTAGCAAGGCTTTTGATACAGTCCCACACAAAAGATTAATAGTCAAATTAACCAGCCTGGGAGTGGTTCCCAGGGTGGTAGCCTGGGTAAAACACTGGCTGGACAACAGGACACATAAGGTAATTGTAAACGGAGTTCACTCTGAAGAAAGAGGGGTTACAAGTGTGGTACCACAGGGTTCACTACTGGGTCCAGTCCTTTTTAATGTCTTTATAAGTGACATTGCAGGGGGACTGGAAGGAAAAGTATGCCTCTTTGTAGATGACACAAAGATCTGCAACAGGGATGACACACAAGGAGGCATGGAAAGGATGAAAAGGGACTTGGCAAGGTTGGAGGACTGGTCAAAAGTATGGCAGGTTGGATTCAATGCAAAGAAGTGCAAAATAATGCACCTGGGAAACAAAAACCCAGGGAAGATTACACAATGGGGGTTGTAACAACAACAAAAATGGAAAGGGACCTGGGGGTGATCATATCAGATGACCTTAAGATTAGCAAGCAATGTGAGAAGGCAGTAGGGAGGGTGGAGGATACTGGGATGTATATGGAGAGGCATCACCAGCAGAAAACAGGAAGTTGTTATCTCTCTGTACAGACAGTTGGTGAGACCCCATCTGGAGTACTGCATCCAGTTCTGGAGACCCCATCTCCGCAAGGACATAGACAGGATAGAGGCAGTCCAGAGGAGGGCAACTAAAATGGTGCAGGGTCTGCAAGAGAAGCCATACGAGAAGAGACTAAAAGAGCTTAATATGTATACCCTTGAGGAAAGGAGGGAGAGGGGGGACATGATAGAAACTTTTAAGTACCTCAATGGAATCAACAAGTCCAAGAGGGTAGCATCTTTCAGAAAAAGAGATGTGCAAGAACAAGGGGACACAATTTGAAGATAGAGGGGGGTGGTTCAGGGGCAATGTGAGGAAGTACTGTTTCACAGAGAGGGTAGTGGATGCATGGAACATGGGTCTAAAACTGTGGGAGAATTCAAGAATGCATGGGACAGACACAAGGCAATTTTTGAGAGGGTAGGAAGAAATAGGTTGTTCGTTAACTAGGATCTGAAACTTATCCTGTAGGCAGGGAAATGGGCAGACTAGATGGGTCCTTATCTGCCATCAAAGTCTATATTTCTATGTTTCTATGTTCTGAGAGACATGCTTGCAGATAACATTTGATACCACTGTAGTCAATGCATAAGTAAAAACAACCTTTTCCAAACGTTTACTTAAGTGGAAGAGGATGAAGATGGGACAACTTTTGTCAACACAAGAATAACTACCTTCTTTGAAAACTAATATAACCTTCTTCTCTTCCAGATCAGTGGCATAGTAAAGGCTAAACATCTTAGTTAGGAGTGAGGCTATGTGGTAAGCAATAAGCCAGAAAAACATGGGTTCTGGTTATCACTATTGGAAGTGTCATAAGAGGGTAGAGAGAGTAGTAGCTTATGGATATCACAGTAGGAGACAGCTGGAGAGTTAAGGGTCCTGAATATTTGGTAGGCTTGGCAAGTTAGCAGCATAGGTTGGTGGATTTCTCATTAAATATAGAAGTGCTTCCTTTTCAGGAAGCAAAGTGCTATTTTCATGACATTTGGATGCTCTATATGACACTAAGACCTTACTGGTGTCCAATCCAACAGTTCAAGTGGTCTTGAATGGTTCACCACCCAGCACTGTTCCCAAGCATCCTGTGTCTTTCAAATATAGGTGATGATTTAATTACTTAATGATTATTATGAAAGCCCTCCCAGAGTATAGTATATAATTATTGTTATTTTCCATCAAAAACTCTGTTTTTGCACACCTGTATATTAGGAACTCAACAGCAGATATTGATGAATGGGGGGGGGGGATTGTATATCGGGTTTGCCTTAACACACTGACTATGAGTTGCTGAGATACAGATTTTTAAGAAAACATCCAGTTTAATTAGGTTCTAAAAATGCTGCCCTTTTAGAATATTTTATAGCCATAACTAAAAAATATTGAATCATAAAAATTGACAGGGTAATATTTTTACGTTTCCTTGGGAAATTTTGGTACTGTATTTCCATTTCAAACAAGTGAGTCATTATTTACTATAAGTATAAACAGAGATATCTGGGCATGTGCAGTATAATGAAACTGATACAAATTAGATAACATATCACATACCGTATGCTGAAAGAAACTCTTGTAGTATATAATTGTCCATTGTTGTGAATGGGCATGACCCAGTTCAAAAATCCATGGGCCCAATTCACAAAAGTGTGGGATGTACATGCAATTCACATGTACAGAATCCATGCAGCTCCACACACCTGGACAGGACTGCACCGTCCAGTATTCACCACTGCTGATGACCTGTTCCTGTCCCTGCCCTTCCGGTATGAAGATGCATGGTAGTGGATGGCTACGCGGAGGTAGAGTGTGGGATGTAGGCGGGTATCCAGTTGTGACAGGGAAATCCTGCCACTCTTGAGGACTGACCATTTCTTAAATCTGTTGCAACAGTTCTTCTATTTCTTAGCTTAATCTATCCTTTACGATTTCTAGTCCATAAGGGTGGCCACCTACGGGCACCCCCTCCCCTTTCTTGACTATGCTTTAGTGTCCTCTTTAATTTTCCTTTTCCCTCTCCAGTCCTCGTACAGGGAGGTTATTGTGGTGACCTCCTGAGCTGATGTAAAACAACAGGCTGTGCTCCTTGTTGTTGGATTTAGTATGCAATAGTACCATGTCATAAAATACCATGATGTATATGCCTTATGTGTATGAAATCTGTAAATGTTGAAAATACCATGGCACTAGGTGTTTTTGATAAAGGTAAAAAGTTACTAGTATTATAAAAATTAAGTTATCAGGGTAGAAATATCGGAAAAAAAAATTGCGTTATTTAAATTGCATGTAAATTACAGATGTTTGAGAGGCCCTTTGGCACCATGTATTCCTGCTTTAAGCTGAACCAGCCTAAAATTTTATGTTGATTTGCATACACATCCCATGATGCTTTGCATTATGGGAGTATGTGTGATGTTGAGTTTCTTTGAAACTTGGCTTTATTGCCAATGCCCTTTGGGGTAACCCTGCTTCAGTGCTTCTGCACTGAAGTTCTTTGTCTTTAGTTTGTTTTTGAGTTTTTCTATTTTTGAGCTCCCCATCACCTAAACACACAAGACCAACATAAGGATGAAATAATTTTCAGTAAAGAGATAGATCAGTAGATCAGTGGGTGCTGACTAAGGCAGAGGGGATAAATGCACAGTCTTTTGCTGATGTGTTGCAGAAGGGCTATACCATTGCTTAAGGTTATCCTGTGTTTTAAATAAACATCACTCAAGTCACTCCAGCCTTGGTGACCAGCATCCCCTCCTACCACCCTGTTCTCTACCATCTTCCTTTGCCTTACTGATGACCTTCTACTCTCCTGCCTGATGCATCCTGCTCAGCGGTGCATATAATTTGTACACAATGGCCCAGATATTCAAACTGTGCCAGGCCGTGGCGCAAGCTTGGGCGCAGCTCAACTTTGCTGCGCTGGGGTGTGGACTGGGCGATATTCAACAGAGCTGCACCATGGCTCAGCAGCATTGAATATCACACCCCGGCCACCCCCAGTATGCATGGTGCAGTGGCACTGCGCCAGCGCAAGTGGCCAGAGTGGAGCATGGGGATGCGCTAATGCAAGTTCCATTGCACCATGCACAGCAACCGCGATATTCAAAAGTTGACATGCAAATGGGGCCATAATATATGCAAGGTGCTCATGGAATGCATTGCATGTCATTATAGCTTCATTGCATACAAATGCGCTGATCTGATGATGACTGCGCCTGGCACCCTGCCAAGCAGCAGCACGTCGGGACCGACACCCCCTGCAGCCTGATCGTGGGCATTTGTAATAAAATAGAAGCTATTCCATCCTATAACCCCGGTGGTCCAGTGGACCGCTATCTGTCCAATCGCGGTCATTTTTAGAAAGAGAAGAATACATCCTATATCCCTGGTGGTCCTGTGGATCGCTATCTGCCCAATTGCGGGCATTTTAAGAAAGAGAAGAATACGTCCTGTATCCCTGGTGGTCCAGTGGACCGCTATCCACCCAATCGTGGACATGTGTAAAAAGAAAATATTCCATTATCCCTGGTAGTCTCGTGGACCCTCTCTGCCCAATCGTGGGCATGTGTAAAAAGTAAATATTCCATTATCCCTGGTGGTCTAGTGGACCCTATCTGCCTGATCGTGGGCATGTGTAAAAAGTAAATATTCCATTATCCCTGGTGGTCTAGTGGACCCTATCTGCCCGATCGCAGGCATGTGTAAAAAGTAAATATTCCATTATCCCTGGTGGTCTAGCAGACTCGATCTTCTCGATTGCGGGCATGCGTAAAAAGTAAATATTCCATTATCCCTGGTGGTCTAGTAGACTCTATCTGCCCGATCGCGGACATGTGTAAAAACGAGATAAGTCCAATATCCCTGGTGGTCCAGTGGACCGCTGTTTGCCCGATCGCGGACATCTGTAAAAAAAAAATTCCAATATCCCTGGTGGTCTAGTGGTACCCCCACCTGCCCAATGAGCCCCACTGCCCCGCTCCCCCCGGTCAGCCTGTGGGCAGCAGTACCCCACCCGCCTGCCGCCTCACTGCCCGCCGACTGACACCTCTGTAGAGCTGCATGCCCATTGGTTCACAGCGTGAGCCAATGGGCTTGCAGCCCATACCGTACTACGCATTCCAGATATGTGAATGAAAATCTACTAGACCACCAGGGATATTGGAATTTTTTTTTTTACAGATGCCCGTGATTGGGCAAATAGTGGTCCACTGGACCACCAGGGATATTGGACTTATCTCATTTTTACACATGCCTGCGATCGGGCAGATAGGGTCCACTAGACCACCAGGGATAATGGAATATTTACTTTTTACACATGTCCGCGATCGGGCAGATAGGGTCCGCTAGACCACCAGGGATAATGGAATATTTTCTTTTTACACATGCCCGCGATCGGGCACATAGGGTCTGCAAGACCACCAGGGATAATGGAATATTTTCTTTTTACACATGCCCACAATCGGGCGGATAGCAGTCCACTGGACCACCATGGATATAAGACGTATTCTTCTCTTATTACAAATGCCCGTGATCGGGCGGATAGCTGGTCCACTGAACCACCAGGGATATTGGACAGTTTCATTAATTTTTTTTACAAATTTTTTTTACAAATGCCCATGATCGGGCATGGGGGGGCACCGCCAGGTGCAGCCGGAACTCAGATGGCCACTCAGGTGGCCACCCGCAGGTGGCAGCTGCTATGTTGCGCCCTGCAATGCGGCAGCTCTCCTGTGGGTGGCCATCGTTGTTCCTTTTTTGGGATCATCTTTAGCGAGCGCAGGTAGGTTGAACATGCATGGCTCTGCACATCCCGGCTGAATATCGGCTGTGCAGAGTATGACGGGCACGCCCCACCTGTGCCCGCATATTACTGATGCCTGGCGATCGGCATTTGTGCCGCGCACTTTTCCCTTTTGAATATCACGCTGCGGCACATCAGTGGGTTGTGCATGGCACAACACTGTTGCACCATGCGCAACCCTTTTGAATAACTGGGCCATTGTATATATCAATGCATACTGCTTCTGTACTGCTATACATATATCTTGTATTTATTGTACTCACCAGCGCACATTGTATCTCCCTATGCTTGTATACCATATACATACTTATTACCCTGTAATGACTCATGTTCTGTTGTAAGAATTTGCCTTGAATTCTCATGTGCCATATGTTTTTTGTGTGCCATGACCCTGGTCCGTCTTGTAAATGAGTTTTTTCTCAACGATGTTTCGCCTGGTAAAATAAAAATTTAATTGATTGATCGATCGATTGATTGATTAATTGATTGACATCACACAAAGATTGTGTGTTGAACCTGTTCTATGTCTGGTCCATCTGTTATCCCACAATCCCTCCACACCAATAGGATTCCCATCCTGGGCCCCAAAGTGGATCCTCTGCTGCAAGTGTGCAGTAGGGTTGTCTGAACCCTCTGAAGTTCTGGGTTATAGTTCTAGTCCAGAACTTTTGAAAAAGTTCTAGGGTTCTAATCTTTTTTAGAACTTTTTAGAACTCGAACCCTATGTTTTAATTGTGCTGCCAGTAATGAAGATAGTAATGAAATACATGAAAAGGAAAAACTGTTTAATATAAGTTGGAGAGAAATGATCATGTGTGACATTGATAGGAATATGACTAGGTTTATCTATGGTTTCTTCTGTTTGCTAAAGCCAGCAACTTAATACGTAACAGTCCCACCCACCCACCCATACGTTAAAAGTTTTCCTGCTGCAGCTGCATCATAGTTTCTTAGTGAAAGAAAGAGGCACATTAGCCATTTATGTACTCAGTTATATATACTCATCGTCATGAATTGTTAGAAAAAATAACTGATATTACCTAATCTCAGCTATTTGCTGCTTTTTGTTTTAAATGAGTAAATCAAAAGTTGCTATGTTTAAAAGAAAGCTTTTATAACAAAGTCAAACCAAGGTACTGCAGCCGCAGCACATGGAACTGTTGCAGAACATATTATGTCATAACGTAGTCAGTCAAGACATTTGAATAAAAAAAATATGCCAGTCATTGTTGCTGGCAAAAATGCATGCAATTTTCTAAGATAATGCATACATATACCAACATTCTTGTTGGCAAATTGAAGTAATACATACAACTTTCTAAGATTATGCATTTTTGCAGCTGATACGTCAATAAAATCTGTATTTCAGTCACATAAATAAAAAAAGTGGTTTCCTCACCACATACTAACTTAAGGAACATTTAATGTAGCTGCAGCAGTTGGCATGTGATGTTTAAGGGACAGTGTCTGTCAACCCCATTATGTATCAAATTATCACTACTTGTAAAGCAAAAACACTTTATGATACAGTAGGTCACATTCTGTGAAAACTGCTGATGCAGATTTTCTTTTATTTCTGATTCCTTTATTCTTTTTTTAAAGGGGACAGGACAATCGTGCTAGGTGGCAGCAGTTTGCAATGTATTTAATAAGAAAAATGTATGTATAGATATATATATATATATATATTATATCTAATGTAGGTTCCACAGTTGGCAATCAGTACAGCCCTTCCATACCGTCGTCTGTCGTCATCTTTTTCCTCACCATCCCCAGCCAATCATGAATCTGTAAATGAAAGGACTAAAACAACACCCACCTTTCACCCCATCACCCATTCCACTTTTCTTCCACCACCCTCATCTGTGCAGTAGCACCCATACCACCCTTACACCCATGTTAAAACCAACCCACAACCCTCACCCCCCAGCGTGTATTCCACCCTCCTCCCTCACCCAAATGTTTATACTACCTCCACACTTAGTCATGAACTACCATTCATGTCACCCTTCTCTGTCCTTCACCCATGTTAAAACCCAGTCCCCCAACCATCACCCATGTACTACTACCCATGCCATCTTTCTCCCTCTTGCATCCATGTTAAACCAACCTCCAGTCCTTTCCCACCCTCCAGCACCCATTCTACCCTCCTCCCCCTCTCATATGCTAAAACTACCACATGCTTACTCAAGAAAAATGAAACTCTTGCCTCCAAATGAGCCATACTTAACTGTTCCTTAATAAACAACACTTATGTGAAAAACGGTCTTTTCAATTGCATTCTTCTTATGGACAACATTCTGTACAGTCCTCTTCATGGAACCAGTAATTTGAGAGTTGTTGCTATTATGCCATGGTCTGTGTACAACAGAATGTTAAACATGAGCTATTGTGGTATGAGACCTATGCTTACAGAATATGTGCTCAACCATGACATAGATAAAACTCCAGATGACTCTGTTTCCTGGAAGAGACTTGGAACAGGATGCTGCCCACAGAAACATAACAATACAAAATACAGTTTTTCCCATAATTTTTTATTTAGTAAGATAAGTTACATATGGATCATTTTGGTTTATGGCTAACATTTCTGTAATTGAAAAAATAATAAACAGCTACCAATTAGAACTCATTGTTTTGTCCTCTTTAAAATTTAAAAATAGACCGCCTCCGGTCCCAGCCCATACTGATGCACCACAAAGTCACAGAAGGTAAATCCAAAAATACATGTTTGCACTTTAACTATAAATAATATGATACACAAATGATTGACATGGCAGTGTCCCTTTTAGGCCAAATTTGGGCCTGTTCCCACTGATGTTAAAATTGCCCTGTATATAAAACTTGTTGACTTTAGACCCTAGCTACAAAGCAGTTTGCCATGAAATGGTGAAAGTTTGGGGGGGTATATAGTCCAAGGCAGTAGATCGAGAAAGGAGAGAGACAACCGAAGTCATCACAGTCTGTAAAAGTTTCCTTTTTGGTGCAGAGAGACTGTTCCACACAATATTTACCAGCCACCACCATCTGAGTTGTCATCACCATCAACATCCACAAAATCAATCACTTCAGGATCAGTTTGTATACTCTTGTAGGGATACGAAAATCTTGACTTATTAACTTTAATAAAAATTAACGTTTGTACATTTTCTGGCAGCAACCTATTTCTGGTGTCTGTCACAATATTGCCAGCTGTACTAAACATGCATTCTGAAGAGACACTTGTTGCAGGACAACCAAGATATTTACAGGCTTCATCATACAGCTCTGTCCAAATCGACTTTTTTGATCTCCAGTATTCAAAAGGGCATGCATCAATAGGAACAGGCAGTTCTTGCAGGTAACTGTCTACCATGATGGACAGAGACCGCTCAGAAAAGGAATCAGCATAAGCTGGTATGGCAGCAATTTGTGAAAGGTTTTGCCACAGATTTAGCTTGCTACTAAGGGTTGAAGAAGTGGCAGTTTTGGAACAACTACTGTTAACGCTTGATGACTTTTCCAGTTCTGTATCCCTTGTGAAGATGAACCTGCATGTTGTGGTGATGACAACCTGAGGGTACTGTGCGTGTCTGTGTTTGACTCCTGTGAGTGCTGCAGCTCATCTAGCAACAGACATTTGTACTGCTCTATATCATCTGTTTTTGGAAGATGTATAGCCTTGAACCAAGGATCTAAGAGAGTTGCAAGGATGTAGAGTTTTGATTTCTCATTGCAACTAATTTGTCATTGGTTTTGAAGCGCTCGCTCATTCTCTTTACGCGATTCCAATGATACAGGAGACATGTTGTCTGAGCTTCAGATCTGTCTTTTTCTATTTGTAGATTTAGAACACTAAGCTGATGTGAAATCAGCATTATGAGTGGGATAACATGACTCACAGATGCGCCTTCAGAAGACATGTCCCTTGTAGCTGTCTCAAAAGGAGCTAGGATGCAGCACACTGTCTCCATTCATTTCCACTGCAGCACAGACAGCATAATGCCATCTCCAATAATGTAACTGGAGCAATACTCATGTACAGCTTGCTTTTGCTCCAAGAGGCACTGCAGCATATAAAGCATTGAGTTCCAATAAGTGGAAACATTTTGAATCGGCTTTTGCTGGGGTAGCTTGCATTTCTTTTGCAGTTCGGACAATGTCCGTATAGCCTTGGTTGAATGTGAAAAGTGAGTCACAATTTTTTTGCAAACAGCAATCATACCATCCACTTGTGTTTCATTGCTGAGAAATACCGTGACAATTAAATGTAAGCAATGTGCAAAGCAAGAAGCATGCATAAATCCTCCATCCTGTACTGCTTTCAAGATGTTGGCTCCATTGTCACTTACTATGAAGCCACATTTTAGAACGTGAGAATAAACCCATTCGCCAAGGAGGTCATTTAGTTACTGCAAGATGCTTGCAGCTGTATGACTTTGCCCAAATTTCTTTATATGCAGCAGCGCCATCTTCTAAGGTGTCTTTATTTTTGAAGAACCACAAGAAAACATGACCCAATGAGCGGTAAGGGACATGTAATCTATGTTTTGAGTGCTAGTCCACATATCTGCTGTGACATGAATAACCCCACCCTCTGCAGTTTTAAGTGCAAGCATCACTGTCACTTTTAAAGCCTGATAAATGTTTGTTATTTCAACATAGGAAAAGTACCTTTGATTAGGAACTTTGTAACTCGGCTCTGCTAGTTTCAAGAGCTCCCTAAAATCCTCATGATCTACCAAAGAGTATGGTAGAACGGCTCCAGCTAACAGTTCACCAATTCTGTGATTAAGATGAAGGGTCTTTGGATGATTTTTAGTAAAGGTATTCTTCCTTTCAAATGTTTGAGACAGTGTTAGCTGTTTACAACATGTCCCTGCTGGTTTATTATACACCGTGCTTCGATGGGCAGATGGACGCTGGGATGGTGGACTAGGACTTATACATTCAGTGCCATCACTGGATGTGCAATTGGTACTAATGGTGCTGGCATTGGTGGTAACAATGATCCTAGGGCTGGCAGTGGTTCTGTCTGCATCAAGTTCAGACAATTCAGTATCCATTTCAGATTCCTCCTGACCCTTCTCACATGCAGTCTGGAAGATGGAGGACATGGGTTTTGGATGATCAAGCAAAACTGAATGCTTTTTCAGATGGCGTTTAAGAGCTGTAGTGCCAAGGCATGACACAACTTTACCACGGATTACACTCTGTTTACACAGGGAACAAACTGCTCTACAAGGATCAGTTTTACTGACAGACAAATAATTCCACACCTCAGATGTGGCAGATTTTGTTTGAGTGCTAGGAAGATAGCTAAAGACTGTTTGTGTCTTTTCACCTGTCCTAACAGAACACGGGACATGCTCCTTGGTGCTAGATAAGTGGGCAGAAGACTCTGATGGATTTTCATTGCTGGCCAACACAGAAATGGTGGATTCAATAGATATGTCCTTTTCATTGCCAACAGTGCTGGATATATTTGCAAGTGTACTACCTGATTCATTGTCAGCAGACTTGCTCATTTCACTTTGTTGAGGAAGTAATGATACGTCGCAAGACACAACAGTGTCGGACTGAGACAAAGAGCTACTGTCTGAGTCAGAGAGGGACTCACTGTCACTTGCATTATTGCTGTCACAGGAATCTTAACAGCATGAATGGCATACCTTATGGTGCCTCTCCGTGTGACCCCAGCAGCTGTACAGGTTTTCTTAAAAGGTCCCCCTTTACTACACTTCACTGTTGCTCTTTTGCTGTTTCTTGAATTTTTATCACATGAAACATTTTGGTTATTTCTGCTAGCACCAGGATTACCACTACCACCAACACCTGCTCCAACACCAGCACCAGATGCTTCATCTCTGTTGGTGTCAGCCATAACAGTACCAGTATACTGCAGTGAACACACCCACACCCACACAATTCCTGTGTAAGAAAGCAATGTGATCTGTGATCACTGGCTACAACTCCAAAATTTTATTTTGGTTGTGTGACACTGTGATGCAGTGGACTGAAAGTAATTAAAGAATATGATGGTTTGCAACTAAAGGATCCCAGGTTCAGGGTTTACAGAATGATTGGGCTACTGGACATAGGCATACACATAGCAGTCAAGGGGCGCACAATCACATCAGCAGGGTGATGAGCTGACCACAAGAGATGGAGTTACACACACAAACCGAGGAAAGAGATTTTTCTGTCTCTCCTCCCAATGGGGAAATATATTTTTAGGCTTCTGTCATGTATTTAAGGTTAATGCCACCACACAACTGGCCACTGGGCTTCACACGGTAACACACACTGGGTAGGGTACAGTGCAGTCAAGGGGCACACAGCAGCAGGGTGATGGGCTGACCACAGGAGACGGAGTCACATACACAACTCTGGGAATGAGAATTATATTTCTACGCTTCTGTCATGTAAGGGTAATACCAACACACAACTGGCCACTGGGCTTCTCTTTGTAACACATACTGGGTAGGGTACAGTGCAGTCAAGGGGCACACAGCAGCAGGGTGATGGGCTGACTACAGGAGACAGAGTCACATACACAACTCAGGGAATGAGAATTATATTTCTACGCTTCTGTCATGTAAGGGTAATACCAACACACAACTGACCACTGGGCTTCTCTCTGTAACACACACTGGGTAGGGTACAGTGCAGTCAAGGGGTACACAGAAGCAGGGTGATGGGCTGACCACAGGAGACGGAGTCACATACATAACACAACACAGGGAATGAGAATTATATTTCTACGCTTCTGTCATGTAAGGGTAATAACAGCACACACTCGGGAGATGGGAGCAGGGAGTCACGTACACAGCACAGGGACTCGGGAGTGGAGAAGTAGAAGTCTCACACACACGCAGAGGAGTGGTGTCCAAAAAAATTAACTGCCTGCCTTCAGTCAGTGCCTTACTACCAGTGTCTTGTGCTGTTGTATAAGGACTAATAAGGACTGGAATTTTTGAGGGTGAAAGAGGAGGATCCCCCTTAGCAGCACAGCACAATGAGCTTGAGCACAGTCCTTATACTCTGTCCTGACAAATTTATTTGCCTTTTTTTTTCCCTTTGTTATATGCTTGTTGCTGGCAGCTGCTGAGTGTGCACTGTGCAATGCTTAAGTTGCACTGCAGTTTCACAATCACAAAGGTTCTTCTTTCTGTCTATTTATTTTATTCTCTCTCCTGATATTGCTTGATCCCTTCCCAATTCCTGATTAGTCCCTCCTGAACCTCCCCTGGTCCCACACCCGACCGTTAATTCATTGAGCCTTTTCAGCCTTTCTCGTTCTCAGTCTCTCTGGCCTGGGCCCTGCCCCCCTTCCCCTTCCCCTTCCCCTTCCCCTCGAACTTTTCAACGTTTGCTTAGCCTTTTTTGAGGGAAAATGGATGATGGACTGGGAATTTTTTAAATAATTCAGGTAAGCACTGCAGCAACTAGCAAGTGCTGCAGTCCAATTGCGGCCACACCGAACTGGGCCCTGGCCTATCAAGCAAGAATGCTGGCTGCGGTACGCTACAGTAACTTGCTCAGGCTGCTGCTGCCTCCTGTAATCCTCAGGACCCAAACTGCACTCTCGGGGCTTGCATCTGCCTTAAATACCACTCCACATGATCCCGCGGCTCACGCAGCTTATTCGACCCCCACCTGGCCACATAGTAAATGCTCAGGTGGTGAGGATGACTTCACTTGAGCGCAAGTACGCAAGCACACTGAGAGAACTTGCAGTGGATTCTGGCAGCCCCAACAACGACACTGCTGCTGCTGCACCCCCCCCACAACCCCCCACATTGGGGCTGCCTGCTGGGATGTGCCTCCTCCCCACACATAGACACATCAGCTGGGGCCAGGAAAAGACATCACAGGTGTTGGGAGGACTCAGATTTGAACCCTTTTGCGAACCTTTTAGTTTTCGAGTTCTAAGTTAGAACTCGAACACCAGGGTTCGAGGAGGGTTCGAATCTTTGACGAACTAGTTCTGACAACACTAGTGTGCAGGGGATCCTGGGAAGGCACAGACCTCTAGATTTTGCTACCTTTAGATGAGGCAAACATAAGATACTAAACCACACTCCAAACCCTGCCCCTAGTCCCTTCCCTTTTATGACTGATGGGTACATCACTACTGCTTCAAAGTCATTTATAATGTCATAGAATTCCTTAAAAGTGCTAAGAAATTTAGATACGCTCACTTTTTTTTATCTCAGTCTTGTATTATTGTACAGCACTTTGATGCTTGTGAACTACACTCTATAAATAAAGATTACTCTTATTATAAAAAATAAAATATAGACAACCACATACAACTCGACGTGTTTAATCTCAGGGTTGAGCGGACATCAAGGACTTCCTGAGCTTCACTCTCAAGGTTCCTATTTTGTCTTCGCAATCCCTCAGCAGAAACACAGCCTTGTTGTGAATGGTTATCGATACAGTTTCTAGATATACTGTACATGTGGTGTTATTCTTAAAGAAAAATCTCCCTGATATGCATTCACAATGGTACCTGAAGCAAGACCCTATTGTGGGGCAAGTGAGCTGTGGGCAAGGAAACAGCCCATCACACTTACACACATAATCCTACCCACCACTAGATTAATCTGGTGCCAGGATACCATCCTGAGCACCTGCAAATAACACCAAAAGATCAGTCTGGCAATGGGAACCCATCCTCATTTTCAACATACAAACCCCTCCTCACCAAAACCCATCCCCAATGCCGGTTTTAAATGCTCCTCTGAATAAATTAATCCAACACCAGGAGTATATTGCTGGTACTTGTATGCAGGGATGTCCCCTATACCTACTGCAGCAGGTATTGAGAACCAATCTCCAGTACTAGCAACCCAATAAAAAGCAAACTCTGATCTACATCCAATCCACTGTGCCCCATGACTTCTAGTGTAATCTTAGGTAAACTTAATGTATAATCCATCACAGGACACCATCCTCATCCCATCTGAGCTGAATAGTAATACAAGGACCCACTGCTCCACAAGTGAATTCAGTGTGTCCTCCATGCAAAATATTTTTAAATAAATAAATAAATGGTAGTTTGTAGAATGCATCACATTTGTGCAATTTCAAGTCACCCCATTCATGAACCACAATTCAGAAGTCTGTGATCACAGAGCAGGGGGGCTTGTTTCTGTGTTATTATTTAGCTCATTGAGCATACTGTATGTGTGATACCGAGTGATGACTAGCACAATCATCTCACATAAGACTGGTGTAGGGGTTATGGGTCTGGGTTGGAGTGGGATTGTTCCGTGGAAGGAAAAAGAAAAGGAAATGTTGACTTTGGAGTGTTGATGGCATTGGGGATAGGCTGCCAGTGAGGGCTCTGATATGGGGGGGGTATACATTGACACCAGTGCTGAATAATTTGGAGGTTGTGCATCATTGCATACCATCACGGTGGATGGGCTCCTAGTGTCAGACAGTTTTCTTACATGGTCTGTGCAGCACATCTGCACAGGAGATGACCTAAAAGTGTCAGACTATGTTTTTTTTTTGGTGGGGGTGACTATGCCAGCACTAAGGTAAGCTGCCAGCACTGGATTGAGTATTTATGGAAAGGGTTGCCATTGTATACCACACAGGGATGGGTTCCTGGTGCCAGACTAATGTTTGGGGGGAGGGCTTGTATATTGACACTGGGGATGAACTCCCAGTAGCAGACTACGGTTCTGTTCATTACTATGATGCATTATTATGGTTTATAGGCAGATGAAGCCCAAGGAGTCCATCTAGTCTGTCCCCCCCTCTCCACACACACACTACTCAGTAGTAGACCTTCAGGTCACCCTCACCCCCCCACACACACACACACCCCACTATTATTTCATCTATTTTAAATGTAAGTGTGTTCTTGACTTTACTGTCTGCTATAGCCTCTGGCAAGCAGTTCCACAGCCCCACAATTCCATGGTGAAAAATAGATTTCTCCTGTTTGTTTTGAAATTACGCAAGCAATAAGACATAGCAGGGTGTAGGTAGTTGTGTGATAAATGCATGCCCAGGTGTGTTGTGAGGCACAAGGCATTTACACAAAGTGCTTTCAGCAGCTGGAAGTGTGGTTATCACATAACTACCCACAAACTGACATAAATTTATTCATACATGGGTGCACCAAGCTGTTATTTCTCCCCCGTAGCTACTCATATCAATTTGATTAACAAACTTCATTTTAAATTCTCATGTATTCTTCATCAGTGATACTTTACCCTTGCAGGTTGTTGCCTGTTACTATGGTTAAATGGACTTACCAGTTTGTTGTGTGAGTTTGAGCATTTGTTTTCACTTTTTTTTCATTGCTGCTCCCTTTAATGAATACCATAAGTTCATCAATTTTTGGACTGCAAGCTAGAACCCCACCATTGTTTTTAGCATAATATTTGCAATGTGTGATATAAATTTACAGGTGTTTCAACTTGCAGTCCTGTTACATTAATATGCCCACCTGCCCCCCTTCAACCTTGTACCAAATTGTGTGAGCTCAGGCACGTATCTCTATTGTCCATGCTGTTCTTTTTAATTATTACCATGCTGTCATTCATTTTTGAACAGTAATCTATATGACTGCAGGCTAGAATCCCATTGTTGTTTTCTACATGATATTTATTATATGCAATATACTATACTACTAGAGTGTCAGCTTGCATGCCTGTTAGGTTAACATACCCACTCCCTTTCCCAAACCCTCCCGACTTTCTCCGTAGTTATCACAATTTGATCATGTCCAGTGGCAGATTCCTGGCCTCTTTATGTGAATATTTTATTTAAAATACAATATGTTGGTCATTTAACCACTTTCTGCATTAATAAGGAATCTGGATGGATGGTAATATTTCTGTGTTGTACATATCTCATATAAACATATTTTTATACTTTTATTTTTCATATAGAAATAGCTTGCACATTTGTACTAGCAGCAGCACTTTAACCACTTTTGTAACTTGATGCTTTAAAGTTGCGGACCAATAGTTTTGCACTTGATGATATTTGAATGGTGCCAGTACCCACTGGCTCCACCCCCTGATAAAGACTTAGAGCAAGGAGATACAGTCTGGGACCATGAATAAACTATCACTAACACTGAATACAGCAGTTAGTGTGTGTGTGTGTGTGTGTGTGTGTGCTGTTTGTTTGTTTGTTTATTTGCTTGTTTGCTTAGTTACTGTTCATTTGCATCATGGGTGGGTTCCCAGTTCTGAACTTGAGGGTTGTTGTATGCCAGCATCTGGTGTGAACTCTTGGAACCGGGCAGCTTTTGGAGGAGGCCTTGTATATTAGCACTGAGGGTGATCTCCTGGTGCTGAACTTAGTTTGGTGGAGGGTTGTTGTATACAGGATGGACTGCTAATGCTGGATTAATTGTTTAGGGGAGGGGGGCTTTTGGCACCTTTAATGGGCTGCTGGCACTGGATTGATTATTTGTGGGGTGGGATTGCATATTAGGCAGGATGTGGATGGAGGGGGTAGAGATGGAAGTGTAGGTGGGATTGCACGGTGGGTAGGATGTGGGGGGCAGAATATTTTTTATTACACATGGGTGGGCAATTTTGATAGGGTATTTTTATTTACATGGGATGTGTAATGGGTGCGGGATTGTGCAGTGTATGGGCCATAGGGGATAAGAGTTCTATAAGGCTCTATAAGGATGGAGGAAGGGGGACAATTCGATTTTCAGGTCGAGTGGAGGCAGCAGGAAGAGTTGTGATACTGGTGTTACCAGGGTGGGGGGGTAAGGGGATTTATGTATAAATGTTCTCCTATAAAAATTACAGAAATTTATTGCAAAAAAAAAGCTAAGATGATGTTAAAGATCAAGGGCAACCATTTTACACATTGTTAAAAAAAAAGCCTGACTTCAAGTCCCTGGGCCCGATTCCAGAAGAAGCCCTTGGAGCGACACAAGTTACGCTGCTCCAAGGGCTATGGCAATGTGGGGTTCGCCAGGAACCTGCACCATATTCTGAAAGAAAGCAGGGTTCCTGCGCCAAATGCCCCATGATTGCCACAAGTGCAGGACTGCGCCTGACCAATGGTGTACCGGAAGCCATGCCGCAAGGCTGCGGCACCCCTTACGCCAGGGCAGCGAGGTGCGGCCAGCACTGGTGATGATGGTATGGGGGGACACAGGTGCCCAGTGGGCATGTGGGGCTGGGTGGGGTCATAGGGAGGATTGGGGTGCCAGCAGAGCAGTCGGGTATTGCTGTGGCACCCCGCATGGTACAAATGCCCATGATAAATAGAATCGGGGCATTTGCAGCCCCCCCGGGTGCCACAGCAATCCTGCACATCCTGGCTGCCACACAGACCCTCCCTATGCCCCTCTATGTCCCTCCTGCCCATGGACCCCACCTGTAGCCCTCACTTTATGGGGTGCCAGTTGGTCACAAGGGGCTTAGACCATCTTCTGACAGGTCTAAGTGGAGCCCCTTGCCACATCCATGGTGGTGCTCTTGGAATCAGAATTGTGAGCTCCGCTGTGGTGCAAGCTCCCTTGTGACCATGCATACCCAGTCACAGGTTGCAAGGGTGGTGCAGTGCCTGTTTGGCACAGTGGATTTCACCATTTGGTGCAGGCTGCATTCTGGAATGGGGAATGCTGCAATGGGGGATGGAAGGTGTGGCTTGTGACATTGCTCTTTGTCACAAGCACCTTGTGTCCGCCATACCGGCTTCTGGAATCAGGCCCCCTGTGTCATGAGTAGTATTTCCTGAAAATGTCATGCTATTTGGTTTAGTGGTTTTCTTTAAATCAGCTTTTGTTAACTTGCTCTGCACTAATTGGAAACAGTCAGACTGTTTCTGTTCCTCTGACTGAGCCTTGGAGAGTGACGACATCGTATTGGAGTAAGCTACTGTTTCAACAGTGCAAGTCCCTGCTTGCAAGGGTGTAGCTACTGATACTCCAAATAAGCCATGGCATACCAAATTTAGTTGCAGGGGGTAGCAAACAAGCAGGCCAACATCGCTCTGCCCTCTCTACTCCATCACATTTAAATTCCTTTGTTTGGTTTTGCAGGCTTTTTCTTTTCCCTTTCAGCATTGTTTTGGGGGGGTGGTGGCAGAGTGGACCATGGACATTAAAGCTGAAGATCTCAATTAGGTCTGCATGGTCTGCCTGCATAGTGATTGGGTGTAGCAACTGGTAGGGGGTGTGTCAAGTCATGGGTGGTGAGTTTAAATGCCCCAGCAAAGTTAAAAGCTATTCTATTAGTTCAGTTGTACTGGGAGCGAGAGAAGCACTCACAGAAGATTGCTGGGTTATACAATTGCTAACATTCCCCTGCACTATATATTTACTTGCCCCGAGTTATTGGGGGGGCAGGCATGAACAACAGTGGGGGAAGGGTAGCATTGTGGCAGGTTGGTGTACACATCTGAAATGCCTGGCTACACTCCTGCCTGCTTGACTGAGACCTAAAAAGCTGCTAACGTCCTAATTAGAGCAGTCTGTAGAGTTGTTTGCTGTCCAGGGTTTTTACTAACTCAGCCTCTGGTATGTGTTCAGATGAATTAACTGGAAATCTATAATTTTGTTCTTCCAAAATGCTGATTATTTGAGTTTCAGTGCTGAATTGAAGTGGTATGCATTTGAGAAATCAGCTTGTCTGTATCACAGCTGTGAGTTCTGTCCCATTAAAACTCTATGGGCCGGATATTCAAAAGGGTTGCGCCATGCTCAATAGGGTTGCACCAGCGCAAGTCCGAAATTGTGCCATTCTGCGATATTCAGCAGGAGGCAGTTGCACCACTGAAAACATGCTGAGCAACAGCGCAATGCTAATTAAGGCATGCGCAATCGAAGAGGGTGGAACCATGCATAAAGTGCGCAATGCGATATTCAAAGGCTTGCGCAATGCGTAATAGTGGATCAGGTGGAAGTTGCACCATAGCGGAAATGAGCCAAAATAAAAAGGCTCAAGGAAGAGGAGCAAGAATGCTACAGGGAAGCCACATGAGGCAGGGAGACAGACAAGGCCAGAGGGAGGAAGGTGCAGGCCAGGAGGCACAGGACAGAATAGCGGCAAGGGAAGGTGTGTGGGCCATAGAGTGCAGAGGCCAGTAGGTGTACCCGGTGCAGTGGAGGTAGCAGTCAGGACAGCGGGGGACAGAGCAACAACAGCCGGGGGGTACACAAGCCAGGGACATGGACAGTGCCAGCTTCCACATGGAAGCTGTAATGAGGGGGGTGAGGAGGCATGCTGCAGGGGGACGTGGCCATGGAAGGGCCCGTCGGCGGTACACCCCCAACAGGCAGTACCGAGCCCGCATCAGCTTTGAGCTCTACTCAGATGTCGAGATTGTGGGCCGGTACCGCCTGAACAGGGCAATACTGAGGCGGCTCTGTGAGCTGTGCAGTGATGTGATGCAGGCACCCTCACGACGGAGTCACGCTCTGTCAGTGGAGACAAAGGTAACAGCCTGCATGTGCTTGCTCACCACGGGTACCTTCCAGAGACCAACAGGGGACACCACAGGCATAACACAGTTGGCCACGTCACGCATCCTCACCCAATTCCTCAGCGCACTGCTGCCACATGCCGCGGAGTACATCCATTTCCCCAGCACACGGCGGAGCGCACAGCAAACATACAGGAGTTCCACAGGGTAGCACGTATGCCTGGCGTGCTAGGGAGTGATAGACTGCACCCATGTGGCCATTCACACACCACCTGGCCCCTATGGGGCTGCCTATATGAATCGGAAGGGTTATGCCAGTGTCAACTGCCAGGTGGTGTGTGATGCCAGTGGGTGCATCATCAATGTCTGTGCCACGCACCCTGGGGGAGCACACAATTCATTTATATGGTACCAGTCAGCACTGTGCCATCGATTCGAGAGTGGGGACATCCCCACAGGACATCTAGTGGGTGAGTATGCATGTAGGACTGACAAATCGATGCTAAGGGTGGGTAAGCCACAGGTGCCATGGGTGTGGCACACAGAGTTAGGGGCAATATGAGCCTGAACAAGATACTAACCCCCACTATCTCCACACAGGTGACAGTGGATACCCACTCCATCCCTGGCTGCTCACACCCTACCGGCGGCTCTCGACCCCATCGCAGCAACGCTTCAATGAGGCACATGCCGCCACATGCAACATCATTGAGTGGGTGTTTGGGATGCTGAAGGCGCGCTTCCGTTGCCTAGACACCTCCGGTGGTGCCCTACAGTATAGCCCCTCAAAGGCCTGTGGGATATTCCTGGCCTGTTGTATCCTGCACAACATGGCCAAAGACTGTGGGATAGCCGTACAGGTCAAAGAGGGGGACAGCGATGGGGACAACGGTGACGCCAGTGATGATGGGGATGGGCAGCCCCCCCTTGGATGCGTGACCCTGACTGATCCGGCTGGCCCAGCTGCACCGGACACCATCACAGAGGAGCACTTCACCCAACACAGGTAAGTCATGGGGCATGTACAACCAACAGTGGCTAGGGCAACCCACATACACACAGGAAACACACCAGGGTGCATGACGGCGAGGGAAGTGGCAGCAGAAGCAAACACATACAACCAGGAGGGTGAACAGTAACACGCCACATGGACGGACACACACACACACACACACACAGTAGGCACAAAGTGCACAGGGGTCAGCTGCACAACAGAGCCGAACACAGACACTAAAACACACATGTCCACAGACCACCACGTCCACTGACTGTCCATGTACGTGTGTCAGATGCTGGGCACCTTCGCACTTTGGTGTACAGCGCAATGCAGGCATCATCATGCACACGCACCTGTGGACGGCAGTCGGGAGGGTGTGCAGGTGGTCCGTGTGTCTGCGTGTAGGGCTGGGCACCCACTGGTGCACTGCCCACTGAAACACACATTGCACACAGGGCAGCACCAGACAGGGCCCGCACTGGGAGACAGCTCAGTCTTGCGGCACAGTGCCACGGCCGCCTCGGATGCATGGGCAGCCCCGCCAAGACCCAGCAGCACTGGCAGGCTGAGCACAGGCCTCATGGGGTGGCACCGATGGACCACCAGGGGTTCCACTGCGCGAACGCGACCTTGCCCACACAGGGGTCCACAGTACACCGAACATACCTGCACCAGGGGTGCTCAAGATGCCCACAGCTGAACCCGGTGTCAACAGGGTGGGTGTCGCACGATGCTGGGAATGGGGAGTGGATAGTGTACTGCGTGGTGTGAGTGGCACAGGGGCACCTGACTGTGTGCCCAATGTGGCCACGACAGCGACCAATGCCTGTGTCTGCCTGTCAATGGTGGCGGTCACATCCATCCGCAAATGGTCAATCCATGACAGGATCCTCTTGTTGTCCCTGCTGTGCCACTCCAGAGCCACACACAATGCCTCCACGGACGTTGCAATCCGCATCTGCTGCTGTACTGATGCCTGCAGCAGGTGGGCGTGCTCATCAAAGTGGTTGTCTGCCACATCGGCAACCTGTCCCTCAGGGTATGGAAGGGCCTGATGTTCAGCACCCCTCGAGGGTGGGCGCTGCTCCCCAGGACCAGGTATGGGCAAGTCCACAGGCAGTGCACATACGCCACCGCTGAACCCTGTACCCCCAGTCCTGGTGGATGACTGCTGCTGCTGCCCCTCTGCCTGCTGTGCCCAAGGGCTCAGTTGTTCCACTGCTGTGGCTGCAACAGTGCCAGTAACCTGTACAGCCACCAGTGCTGCCCCACCGGTGCTGACAGGCACAGCCTGGGACTGTGCTGATGTGCTGGCACACACGTTGGAACCAGCTAGGTCCATGGGCGTGAGCTGTCCTGCTGTGTGTCCATTCTGTGACACACACATGTCAATGCCCATAGTGGTCATTGCATCATCAATGGTGCGGGTCTGTGCCACAGCCACAGCATGCTGGCATGCTTGCATGCCAGACCACTGAGACACAGGAAGGGCACCCCCCACACCTGTCTCACCGACAGCAGAGATGGCAGCCAGGCGTGCACACTGGTGCAATGCACGCCGGCTACCTGCGGAGGTGGATGGTCCCTCCTCCAACTCCGGATGGCTGTCCGCAGTGGACAGGCCCTCCACCACTGACCCCTGCAGATGCACAGGATCTGTAACAGAAAGTGAGAGCACGTTAGTGCATGTGATCTACCTTCTCTCCCCCCCGACCATGACATACCATGCAGTGATGGGCTACCACCTGTCTGGAAGCCACCTCCAGGAATGCCCTCAATGGCACTGCGCTGCATGCTTGCGGTGAGCTGGTCCTCTGCCAGAGTCAGCTGCACCACCTCCGGCTGGCCCCCGCCTGTTGCAGCACGTGCCGCCCTGATGGCTGCAACCTTCTCCTTCACCCTCCTCCTGTCGGTCCCCATCTTCTTTTTACATTCCTGCAGAGCGCTGGTGGCTACCATGCAGGTTGACAGCACGTGCCACCCCCTCCCATGCAGCAGCATGGGCCTGAGGGGTGCCCCGCCGTCCACTGAGAAGTCGCTCTTCATCCAGGTAGGCCTCGAAGAGTGCCTCTGTCTCAGCTTTTGTAAAATTGGGCCTCCTCTTCCACCCACCATCATCCTCCTCACCCATTCCTCGCTCGGTCATATCACAGCCTGTATGGGTGAGATTGGTCACCTGTGACTGTGCAGTACACAGCAATTCCCTAAGACCATAGTCCAGAACATCACACAGCTTGCAACTCATCTATCCACTGCAGTAACCTAATATGGCCACCGCAGAACAGCATCGCATTTTTATAGCGCAATCCATGCAAATTAGGTGTGGAGCAACTTTAATGAGATGCAAATCGCTCTGCTGCACCTTTGAATGGCTGATCGGATGATTTGCATATGACAGCTGAATATCGCGCTGTTGCGCTTTGCGCAATACGGTTGAATGGGCTGAGCCAATGGCGCAGTTCTGTGACTCCGTAATACACCGCACTGCGCATGCCCAGGTAGCTTACTCAGGCGTCTGCCATGCTGATGACGTGCTGTGTGTGGTAGGCAGTTCAGGGCATGGCCACCATTGTGCCAGTGGCGCTACAGCGACGGTCACTACATGGCGCTGTGGCACAACTGTGCAGTAGTCCGCTGTGGCAATGGCACACAGGTGACCAATCACGCTGAACGCATAGACGTCCGATGGTGCTGTGTGTGGCCATGCACCAGAGACCCATGACCCTGTGCCCGACCTTTGCCCCCTTGGCGCTGTATGTATGGCATGTCTGCAGCTCTATCGCGCTGTTCGGTAACAGCGCTATAGGGACTGGCGGCGCTGTACTGACAGCGTGATAGGGATTAGCGGCATTGTATTGTGCAACAATTCCACGTGGTGTTGCCGTGCTGTGGAGCGCCATATTGCCCACTATACATCCAGGGATGGCACGCAGAAGAGCCCCCCCATTGGAGTGCCCTCGAGCTCGCAAACTTGGTGGTCATAGTGGAGCCTCACTATGGCCCACTATTTGGGGATGATCCCCTTAACATGGCCAGGACACATGTGTGGCAGCAGGTGGCCACTGAGCTAGAGGAGGCCACTAGCCAGCAGAGGTCCACGAAGCAGTGCAGGCACTGGTACGGGGACCTGTGGAGGAGGGAGCCGGCACTACTGGCACGTCTGCGGTCACATGCCAGGAGGGGTATGGTGCCTCGGCCAGGTGGGTGATCCGTCTATGCACCTGTATGGTCCATATGGGTAACACTGTCTACTGTGTCCAGCACATGGGGGGAGGGTTGGTCTAGGGTTGGCTGTGGTGGTGTTAACAGGATATGTGATGTATGGGTCTGGCTGGGTGGGCGGGCACACTCATTGGGGCAGGGGGAATCTGCTTTGGGATTGCACTGATGTGTTTCTCACCTTTTGTTTCCCACAGGCGTGGTGGAGCGGAGGAGGGCCAGGGCTGAGGTGCAGGGAGTGGCGCCAGTGGTGGCTGAGCGTAATGGTGGTGGTGAACCATGACAGCAGTAGCAGCAGCAGCCCAATGAGGGTGAGTGCCATGACATCATGAATGCTATAGCATGCTGTGTGACAAGGTGGGGGGCAGGGCATGGTCACCATCCATGGACACCACTGCCATGCACGCGACATGTGACAGTCAGCACTGTCCAGTGGCACTGCATGTCTGGGAGTGCGTCAATGGTGGTCCATGCGTGCACTGGGCACATGGCTGTGGCACTGCCTGCCCACCGCGTAGCCACATTACTGTACAGCCTTGGTTGTGCTGTGCTGGACATGGGCGGTGTGTGTGTGTGCAGTGGTACACATGGCTGTTGCTGCCTGGTTGGGCATGTCTTGTGCACGGTCACTGTGGGTGGGTGCAGTCCATCACAGGAGCAGGGCACTTGGCTGTATGCCATGCATGATGGGTGGGCTTCAGGGATATGGACAGAGACAGCCATTGACTCTGATCCCTTGTCCTAGGTGTCCGGATCCTGCACTGGATTGAAAGGTCGATGCAGCAGCTTCTACAGGTGGCAATGGACTCACTCGCCATCCTGCTGGACCTACACCAGCATGGTATGCGATGCAGAAGGAGGCCCCAGGACCAGCACCAGGCAGCAGGAGAGCAGGCTGGCAGGCAGTAGCTGCCCATCACCTCCCCCCTTTACCTATCCCTCACACCCTGCCTTCCCTCTCCCAGTTGTTCACCCCTGCCCCTTACCCACCCCTTCCTTGTACCCGTACCCCCAACCCTGTTTTGTAAATTTGTAAATAGTTATTGTTGTTGTTCTTCTTCTTATTCTTGTTATGTTTGAAATACATATATTTTGATATGAATACTGTGGAGGTCTCTGATTCACAGCTGGCTATAGGTGCTCAGTTGCAGTGGTGTGCATGACATCTGGGGTGGTATAGTCATGGGTATGTGTGTGTGTGTCTGGTGTGGGAGTGGCTTTCAGTCGGTATTGCTGTGTGCTGCCACCCACTGCTGGTTGCTCATGGTGGGTCTGGCTTGTATGGTTCTGTGGTACACGAGGTTGCAGTGTGATGGGGGGATGCATGGGGATTCCTGCAGTGATGGTCACTGCTTATGGGGGTGTCTTGGGGTCACAGTGCAGGGTGTGCTGTGCACAAGGGGGGGCTGCTGTACACTGGGTCCACCCCTTTGTGTGGCAGTCTCAGCTTGCCAGTGGGTGTGCTGGGGCTACATGGCCCAGCTGTGCTTTGTTTGCTTGTCCCCATGGGCCAGTGGATATTCCTTCCCTTCCCCAGTTATGCTGTGCTTGGGGTGTGGGGGTGCATTGTCAGTTCTGCAGTGTGTTTCTGTGCCCATCTGTGGCATGGGTGGTGAGCCCCTGCCTACCTCCCTGGTTGTGCAGTTCCATTGCTCTGCTGCTGGGGGGCTCCCTGCTTGTGCTATGGCACCTCTGGACTGCTCAGCTGGGCTGCCCTTGTTGCGCTATAGCGCATCGTATCTGCTCAGCTTCCCCTTCCTGGTTGCACTATGGCGCAGGTTGTGCGATATTCAGACGTTGGCTGGTTGTGCAATTTGGCTTGCTCCATGTTTGAATATTGCGTCTATTGTGCATGTGCGCAATGGACTTGTGCTTGCTCCTGCTATTGCGCACATTTTCGACGCAGTTTGAATATCTGGGCCTATGGTTTTTTCTAGCTATATAACACTGGGTTGTTTATTTAATAGATATAAAATAAATTTAACATTTGTTAATTCATACAAGTAGTTTGTCTTTGATGTAGCCTCAATAAATCGGTGCACGTAAGACAATTGGTTTCCTCTCAGACTGACAAACATGTGCTTGCCACACTCTGCTATTTCAGGCACATGTACTACATGAACTCACAAATGTCAGTTCTTTGATGGTTTCTGTGTGGAAATACATCATATATATGTACAACTAGAAACACTATATGGCATCCTGATGCCCCCATCTCCTGCCTACAGTTGAAACAGCTGTACTTTGCTGCCCCCTGCCATCTGCCCCACAAGCCCCATGTCTCCTGACCCACATTTAAGGCTGCTGCACCCTGCTGCCCACTCTCTTCTCCCTTTGAGTCAGAGCTGCTACACCCTGTTTCCCCATCTCCTGCTTGAACAATCAGGGCCACTGCACCCTGCTGCCCCTGCCTGAACAGTTGTGATTGCTGCACCCTGATGCACTTTGTCCCCCCCCCCAGTCAGAGCTGCTGCACCATGTTGCCCCTTGTTTCTGTCACTACAATTGGGGCTACAGTTCTCTGCTATGCCCTAGAGTCCCATGCCCTCTGTCTCCACATTTGGGGTTGCTGTGCCATGCTGCCCATGCTACCAGAGGTGAGGCTTGTATTGCACCCTGCTACCTACAGTACTTCCATTTTTCCTAATGGGCAGGGCTGCTATACCATGTGCATCCTGTCCCACAGTCAGGGCTGCTGTACCCTGATGCCCTCCATATCCTGCCCCACAATTAAGGTTTCTGCACCATTCTGTAGTCTGTCCCCTGCCACCATAGCCAGAGCTGCTGCACCCTGTTTCTGTCTATACAGTCAGGGCTGCTGTGCCCTGCTGTACTCTACAGTCCCATGCCTCCACTGCTCCATGACTCCACAGTTAGCGTTGCGGCACCATGCTGCCCCCTGCCACTAAAGTCAGATTGTTTGCTGCACTGTCCAAAAGAAAAAAAACAGAAAACTACCTTCATCTTGTGTTATGGGGGTGAAGGACAGAAGGCAGTAAGGTGCAGAAGTCCCAATTGCTCAGCCAGGAGACAAGGGAGGCATTAGGGTACAACAGCCGAAACTGTGGGACAGGGTGCAACAGCCTCACCTGGGTGGAGATACAACTTTGGGGGCAGAGGAAAAGGTGCAGCAAATGCCATAACTCTTGTGGCAAGTGGCAGCATGATGCAATAGCTCTAACTGTGGAGGCAAGGGGCTGTAGGGCACAGCAGTCCACAGCAGCCCTGCCTAAGTAGACAGGAGCAGGGTGCAGCAGCCCTGGCTGTGGTGGCAGGGGACTGTGGACAGGATGGTGCAGAAGCCTTGACTGTGGGGCAGGACACAGTGGGTATCAGAGTACAGCATGCCTGATTGTGGGATGGGGTGGGCATGGTGCAGCAGCCATAGCTATTCAGGCAGATGATGGGGGTAACAGGGTGCAGCAACCCCAACAGTGTGGGAGAAGACAGTGGGCATATGAGGCAAGGGACAGTGGGTTTGTGGGGCAGTGGATGGGGCAGTAGAGTGCAGCTGTCTCAACTATGGCACAGGGGACAGTGGGCATCAGGATGCTATATACTTGTTTCTAGTTATACATTACATATTTTTACACAGAAACCATCAATGAACTGAAATTTGTGAGTTCATATAGTACATGTGCCTGAAATAGCAGTGTGGCAGACACCTTTGATAGTATTCTTGCACTGTTAGTACTGCTTTCCTCACTTGAACTCTTGCTCCATGATAGCAGCTGTGTAATTTGCAATTTTCAGTGCGACTGTATATTGTACTTTTGGAGCCTGGTTTCCAATATCTCAGACACAGGAAGAGTGAGTGTAGTTCGGTGTTGCAACTATGCGAACTACAACTCAGGGGGGCAGTGCTAATTTTATTTTTTAAATACACCTCTGTTGCCTTATTTGAGCCAGGTTTTCTCATGAGAGTTCCTCACTTGGGTTTTGTGGCATAATTTATATTTAGGACACATTTGCTCTGTGATTAGCAGGTCAGCAACCACACCTTACATTTCCGTGTTATTACACGGTATATAGCTCGGTCGTGCTGCGAGAAGGGTGAGCATGCATCTGAGCGAGTGTCAGGTGGGGCACAGGGCATAGGAGTAACATTTGCACTGTTAGATGGTTTCATTTGTATGGTAAGCTCTAGCGGTGACTGCTGTTAAGTGAGTTGTTTACTTACAGACCTTTGGTAGAACAAAACTTGTAGTGCACATACACTTAGAAAACATGTGTAGAGTGGCACTAAAGGTGATCATAACCCAAAGGGTAAAGCTTAGCTGTGACATTTAGGTTTCTTGATTGATTGTACATATCTGGAAGGGTGACTGGTGGGCCAAGAGGTCCTTATCTGCCGTCTAATTCTATATTTCTATGGGTGGTATAGCCCTCCTTTTAAATATACACTCTATTATGACAAACCTTATTGTGACTGTCAGGTGGGAAACTGGATATAAATGCATGGAGTGCAATATGTTTATTTATTTATTTCAATTCTAGGATTACAATTACCTTTGAGCCCAGGGCTCTTTTACAAAGGTTCCACGTCAAGACATAGGTATCACATGACAATAGACAAAATTGTTACACAAATAAGGGTAAAGGATATCAAATTAATTTCGAACAGACAGGGAGAGGGTAAAGTGGAAAGGAAGAGGACAATGGGGGGTGGTAGAAAGAAATGGGAGGGGCAAGGGGGAGGTAAGAAAATGAGAAGAAGAGGAGGTGGGGGGGTAGGTAAGGATAAGGACACATTTTCCATCGACATACAGCCTAGTTCAGTATTCAATTGTCATAAATGCCTCCAGAATGCAGAAATATATCAAGAAATTGCATTATTTAATAAAACATTGTGGGAGTTGGAACGCAGTCAACTTGATATGGCTGCATGATTAAACAGTAGGGAATTGTTTTCAACAGCTTTCCCATCTAATTCTTTGCTACCCAGTGGTCCACCTATAACTTCTGACACTTTAATCATGCCTCACAATGCGATTGCTGGTCCTTTGAACCCTGTACAAATACACACTTCTGTCAATACAACACAAACCTTGTTGCATAATACTCATAACAATAAAAAACGAGGTAGAGAGGATGAAACTTCTCTAGGTAATCCAGATGAATCATGTTTCACAGTGTAACCCCCTTACAAATGGGGGTTCCCAAAAAGTCTTCCTTGAGCTTGCTTAAATGCTCACTGCCAGGCTGGTGTCCAGCATTTTAGCAGTTTAAATGTATTGCCAGAGAGTGCCTGTATAACCTCTGTGCACTGTCCCTTTAAGAGCTGCCTGGATTGCAGTCATAATTAATCTGAGAGGGAGCTCTGTTAGAAGATGTACTTGTTTACTGATCATTTGTTAGAGTAGTAATAATATTGCAGTTTGTTCTAACCTGCCTTCTTTGCAGCATGGACAGTTCTGTTTGTTTCCATCATCTTGGTCCTGGACTGCAGAATGGGCCAATCAGTACATTTGGGATTCTAAAATGGAGCCTACCTACAGGGGCTTGTTGGGGCCAAAACTTGTAGGAATTGTAGTTTTTTGGGCTTTTGACGCCTAAAATAACCTGGGGGAAGGGGAGCCTTTGTGACTGACAGACAGGTCAGCCAACTGAACCTTTTGGATCTTGGGGAAAGTCCCACACTGCTTGCAGTTTCAGTTAGTTCTGAGTTGGGAAGTGACATGAGTAACAGCTCAAGTGATTTGAGCAGCAGTTCTGTGTAGTTTTGCATGGTAGAACTGTGAAAGGGCTGAGTTTTGGCCTGCCTGTCTGCCTGCTGTCTCTGAGAGGGAAAATAGAGTTTATTCAGACTGAATCCGAGTTGTGAGGACTATTTAAGCCACTGGACTGTGACCAGGTTTTAACCTGAAGAAGACCAAAGATTAGCTGAATGCGATTGACCTGTCAGGGTTTCTAGTCACCTCTGAACTCCCGGTTTGTGCAGAGACTCTGTAATTGTGACTGGGATGGCAATCTGCCTGGTATAGTGGAATTTCTTACATGTAAATGTGCTGTGTGCTGTTAGTGGGTCGTGATTTGGTTCCCCACTGTGTGTTGAACTGTGTTCTGCTCACTGGAGGCTGCATCCAGCTCCAACAGACTGAATCCGAATTCATTGCCATTTCGCCTGGGCCTTGCCACACTGGCCCAGCCAGACTACCCATTGCACAGAGAAAGCCATTGATGAGAGACCTGCCTGGGGATCAGCCCCTTGCTCAATGCTTGAACAGGAACGATGCCTCGGTGATTCGTGTGGGCCCTGCTTCTCCTGGCACTCCAGCTCAACCTGCAGTCTCAGTTTCATCCTGCCTGTGTCCTGTATTGGGTTTCGTGAGTAAACATCACAGTAGCTCCCTGCAACAACAGCTAAATCTAAAGTGTTGTCATCTGATTGTCTTGTTACTTTTTCTTTCATGAACTGAGCCCTCCAGCACTGGATTACAAGTAGGGTGTGTTGTGCATGTTGTTTTCTTCCGTCACAGGGCCCCAACCAGCTGCAACGTTCCTGGCTAGCCCACCATTTTCCTACCTTAGTACCCACAGTGTGTGACTGTGTCGGGACTTAAAGTGCATGCATAACTATTTCATTAATATAGCCTTTAAGCCAATCAACCTGATTACACCCCTTCCTTGTTCAAGCCCCCCTGAATAAATCAGATCTGACTTTTTTTGCTGCATTTAACCTGACTGTGGTTCTAGTTTGTGCCAAGAGTTCTGTACTGTTGCTATTTACTGTGCATAACCTTGTTTTACAGGGTGTCCCCAGGGTCGAGACAGAGGAACCAGCCCTGGTGGTAAGTGCAAACAGTGTAGGTACTGATATGGTGTACAAAGGGTACTGTGAAAGTGATTATTGTACATTGCTTAGCCACTAGAAGGGAAAGAGGGGGGTTACAGTGTCCCGGAGGGCTGTGCCCAGGTTAGTTTGACCACTACCAACCCTGACCTCCGGGTGGAGGCATCCATTTCAGAACTCAGGCCTCTTAACCTGCTACTAGCCACACAGGCAGGGGTAGTAGCCCTTGAGATAGCGCTACCTAGGTGTTACAACAGTACAGCATAATAGAGCAAATAAAAAAGGGCGAAAAGCAATGCAATTTGAGGCTCCATTATATAATAGTTTTGACCGATTAGTGTCCTTCAGTGGAGATGAGGTCAATTAGTGTCCCGTTACCCCTATCTCTATATGCCTCATGCCTGAACCATTAATTCCTCAACCTGTGGCTAATTCAACTCAATGTCGTACTATTAATAGGACATCTAACCTTCTTACCTTACGCAATGTGCCCACCAACACTAACACCACCAAGGATATTAACACTATTGCAGCTTTGCCAACCAACAATCACGAACGAGAAGTCGTGGTCTTGGGGGACTCTAAGATTAAACACCTGATAAAGCTACCAGAAATTGTTCTAGTTTCAGTGGTGCAAAAATCACAGATATCACTTCCATGGTTTCAGACATCATTCCAAATTGTGGGGAAAATCCCTTAGTTATAATCCATGCTGGTGCCAATAATATTCAAAATGATTTGATACATAAAATTCAACAAGACCTTGTAGCCCTTCCTAATAGACAAATTGATTTAGGGTGTGATATCTGCTTCTCAGAAATCTTTACTATTCCCAAATTTTCTGCACATCTTAATCATAAAATAAAAACTATAATTGTTTACACTTTTGGTGTTTGAAACAAAACTTGGGTTGCATCACTCATTGGGAAATTTTTGATGAAAGATATGAATTATACTGTAAAGATGGACTTCACCTCAGTAGGCGTGGCAATTCTCTGCTTGGTAAATACCTGGCTGATTTTATAAATAAATATTTAAACTGTTAAATAGGGGGAAAGGGTGGCATTACAGCACACTATTCAGGTTACCCATAACAACTCCTCCCGTTATATAAATAATCACCTAAAATGATTTTCATTTAATGCTACATGTCTTAAAAGTAAAATGGATGAACTTAAACTCAGGGTGTATAATGATAATATTGATATCATCTTAATTTCCGAAACTTGGGGTGACAGTAAATTTTCCTGGGAAGATACTCTACCAGCTTATGACATCTATAAATTAAACAGGGTAGACAGAATAGGAGGAGGTGTTGCTTTGATAATTAAAGATGGCATTAAATCAGTTGATATCTCGCATAAAATTAAAACTCATGGTTTGGTCACCAAAATAATTTGGGTAAAAATCTTGTTGTCAGATACTGATTCATTAATTTTCGGTTCTTGTTACGTCCCCCCCAAATTCAACTATCGAAATGTTTAATGCAATTTTATCAGTATTTAAACTAGCAAATGAATATGGTGAATTAATTATCACTGGAGATTTTAATTGTGCTGACATTTGCTGGAACTCTTTAACTGTCTCCTCCAGTAAAAGTAAAACACTTCTTTCTGTTTGCTTTGAACTTCATCTAAAATAGCATATTACACTTCCAACTAGAGGTGACAGGGTGTTGGACCTAGTCCTAAGTAACAACGAAATCGTGCTTGACAACACTAATATCCTATCTCCAGTTGGCAATAGTGATCCCAACTCCATACAGTTTTCTGTGCATAAATGTTATACATTAAATCCCAGCATCACAACTCCTTACTTTTGCAATAAAGCTAATCTGTCTGAAATTAAGAAAGCAATTAATCATATTGATTGGAACTTCATATTTAGTAATAACTCTATAATGGAAAGTTGGGACTATTTCAAGAAAACAATCACTACCTTGAAAGATCAATATATCCCCTCTAAGCAAAAAAAGTCCAAACTACAGACATTCCCCCAAATGGTATAATACACATATTAAAAAGTTAATTAGACAAAAAAATACAAATATAATATCTTTGTGAAAAATAAGTCTCAGACTAACTGGGATTCCTATATTAAAATACAGAAAAAAAGTTACAAATATTATTAAAAGAGCTAAACATAAGTGGGAGTTAAACTTGGCCAGATCAGCTAATAGGGGTAAGTGTAAATTATTTTACTCATATATTAATTCTCTAAAAAAAAAACAGTCTCCCAAGTCGATTCACTTCTAGTTAATGATTAGTTAATTCATGACTCCAAGGAAATGGGAGAGATCTTTATTCAAACATTTTGTAACATCTTTAATTCTGACTTCGACCATAACAATTCTAAATTTATTGAACCATTACCTCCTGGTTGTTATGATACAATTATCAGCTTCAATGAGGAAGAAATCCAGAGGAAGCTATGCTCTCAAAAAGGCAAATACAGTCCTGGCCCTGATAACATCGCAGGCCATTTGTTGTATTTATTATCTGATTGTCTCATTGGCCCATTGAAACTTTTTTTTGAAGGGTGTTTGAACAATAATTGTGTGCCAGAGGATTGGAAAATGGCCAATGTCATCCCATTACATAAAAATGGCCCAAAAATCTCATGGGAAAACTATAGGCCTATTAGCCTTACTTTGTCTGTCTGCAAAATCTTAGAGATCCTATTAAAGGACATCATCAATCCATTTTTAGATCAGCAAGATCTTGAACAACATGATTTTAGGAAGGGACGTAGTTGCTTAACTAATCTAATGTGTTTTTATGAACACATTAGTTATCACCTTGATAATAGGACTGCTTATAACATCATCTTCATAGATTTTGGTAAGGCTTTTGATGCACTTCCTCATGCAGCACTAACTCTTAAATTACATGAATCTGATATTAGCACAACATTAATAAATTGGATGTGTAATTGGTTCCAGACTAGATCTCAAAGAGTCTTAATAAATGGTATATTATCTAACATTGGCTTTATTAAAAGTGGAGTTCCACAGGGCTTGGTTTTGGGTCCATGCTTGTTTCAGTTCTTCATTTCTGACCTCACATCAAATTGTTCTACTACATCTATCAAATATGCAGATGATATAAAAATCGGTGGTCATTGTGTTAATTTGGACCAAATCTCTCGCATCCAGCAAGATCTAGACTTTATTACTACTTAAGTTACATTATGAGGTTTAAAATTAAACATTTCTAAGTATAAAATAATGCATCTTGGGCTACATAATCCCAATGTCATCTACAAATTAGATGGTCATAAACTGAATTTAACAACTGATGAAAAGGATCTTGGAATTATTGTTTCAAACAACTTTTCCTTTTCTAAACATATTCATGAAACTGTCAACAAAACAAATCAAGTCATATGGTCTATTAAAAGGAACATTAATTCTAGAGATGCACGGTCATGATGCCACTTTTTAGAGCTTATGCCAGATCGCATTTGGACTATGCATCCCAACTCTGGTGCCCCTTCAAAAAGAATGAATGTGACACTTTGGAGTGGGTGCAAAGGAAATTTACAAAAAAATATAAAGGGCTTACAATACTATACATATAATTCTACATTATCTACACTTAATTTGATGTCCTTAACCACAAGACGTATTAGAGGGGATTTACTTTTTCTTTGTGATACTGTTAAAGACTCCTATTTATTTTCAGAATTAGGACTTAACATTTAAAAATAATTCCCACAATACCAGAGGTCATCGTCTGCAACTGTCTGGGAAATCATTTAATTATAAAAATGGAAAATATTTCTTCACCCTACTGGCAATATAACCTTGGAACAGTTTGCCTCTTGAAGTTGTCTTAAGCGAAACAAAGCTTTCATTTAAACATCGTTTGGATAGATTACTTTCTAATGGATACAATCTTACCTACTATAATTATGGTTCAGAACATGAGCTCATATGGACCTCTTGGTGTCCTTGCTCCTTTTTTTGTCCTTAGTATGATCCTTAGTATGACCTGTTTGTCAGTCTGAGAGGAAAATAATTGTTCTTACATGGACCTATTTATTGAGGCTACATCAAAGACAAACTACTTGTATGATTTAACAAACTTTAGATTTATTTTATATCCACTAAATAAACAACCCAGTGTTATATATCTAGAAAACAAAACACAGAGTTCTAATGTGACATAACTCACAGCTGTGATACAGACAAGCTGATTTCTCAAATGTGTACCACTTCAAATCAGCAGTGAAACTCAAGTGATCAGCTTTTTAGAAGAACAAAATGATAGATGTTCAGCTAATTCATGTGAACACATACCAGAGACTACTTAAAAACCCTTGACAGCAAACAATTAACTCTACAGACTGCTCTAATTAGGACTTTACAGCTCTTCAGTCAAGCAGGGACTTGCACTGCTGAATCAGTAGCTTACTCCAATATGATGTCATCACTCTCCAAAAACTCAGTAAGAGGGACAGAAACAGCCTGTTTCCAGTTAGTGCAGAACAAGTTAACAAATGCTGATTTGAAGAAAACCACAAAACCAAATAGAATGACATTTTCAGGAAACACTACTCATGACAAAGGGACTTGAATTCAGGCTTTTTTAAACAATGTGTAAAATGGTTGCCTTTGATCTTTAAGGTTGAAAATATACAGTGTCTCAAAATCTGAATCTAGGATGCCAGTCAAGTGGCATGGAGGGCAAAGCATTAAATGCCTTACCTCCTGCCATGCAGGCAACCCATATTCAGGAACAAACATGGGTTGCCGAAAGGGGTACGGGATGGGAAAGAATTGAGCATCCCTGGAACAGCTCTCCTCTCCTGGGAGGGGGTGGCCAGTCATCTCAGCTTCTTACTGCCCCAGGTGGAGGTTCAGTGGTAGTGCAGGTAGCAAGTGGATTAAAGGGAGAGGCTGCATTCTATTGATGTGCATGTCTCTACATGCATGTACTGACATGCCTCCATGGCAGGGGCTTGGTGAGAAAATGGAAAAAGTGATCCAAGGACTAAATGATGCCCTATGCATCTCCTCAAACCCACACCACCATCTAGATGCCTGGTGCATTCTGGATTTGGGCTCAGGGAGGCAACTCTCCCCCCTCCAGCCTCACCATGGGAACAGTCTGTGGGGGACTCACTGCAGGCAGGCCCAAAGGAGATGGATGCTGGCCAAGGGGAGGTGGAGACAGGAAGGCAGGTGCAGAAGAGTTGCCCAAGGATTAAAAAACTGTTTGGGGAAAAAATATGAAGACAGGGCTTTTGAGCTGCTAATCATAACTGCATCTCTTCTGCCAAATCCTGCAGGTAGGACAAGTTGACAAAGTTGTATGTGTCCCCTGTAACTATACAACCCTATTACCTTGCTTACATATATCAGGTGCAGTTCAGGCTATCAACTTGAGAACTGTAATTTTAGATTTCCAGATGTTTTGTAATTAACCATAAAGCCTATTATTATCTTTTTGCAAAAACAAATCATTGCTGTTTCTTATTAAAGTTCATTGTTGATGTCAGCATTAAACAACTGCAAGATAATTTTATCCTGTGCTTTATTCCTTTAATAATGTTAATTGGATTGGACAGTGTCAGCAAGTAGGGTTTCTTATTTGTGTGCGTAAAGCACAAACAGCAGAGCATGGAACAAATCACTGTGACCTTCATCAAAATGGCACTATAATGGTAGAGCACTGTAAAGTGATTACACAGTTATGATTTCTCCAGTAATGACATTAAGAGAGAGCTATGTTTTTCCATAAGGAACTGAGTGCACCCAAGTGTACATAATAAATCTGTAATGGTATTGAGGGGTTCTAGAGACATTTATAAACCATGCGTGCAAAACACATGTGGTTTATATGTCACCAGAACCCTGAAATGTTATTGCAGTATTATTTTTACAGTCAGGGGACCCTATATTCCTAGCCAGCCATTTGGGCTACTCAAATAATCACAGTGTATGCATTATGGCATGCAGTGGGCAGGGTGTCATATTTTAAAAGCAGCACACCTTGTCTGCCACATGCTTTCTGTATGAATATAGAGCCATGTTAGCACTGTGCAAAGAGACTAAGACTTAGTGCTGCAAGTTCAGTTCTACATAAGTATCAAACACTTCAAACTGTGGGTGTTCAATTCTGTTGTTTTTTTTTTTTTTTGCTCCATCCCTGGGCTGTCTGCAGCCCCACTTCTTCAGGCTCTCATGCCAGCCTCCCATACCTGCCAGATGACCCGCTGCTGTATGACACGGGGTCATAATGTCACAAGACATTATGCCTCAGCAATATACTGTGCTGCCAATACAGCACGATATATTACAAACAGCATAAGTCTTGTTTTTGTGGCAGGATCCTCCCCCGTACCCCCTGTTATGGGGGTCTGCACCCACCAAACTCCCCAACTAAATTATCTAACTCGGGGGGGGGGGTATCAGTAAAAATCACATAAAGTGCAAAAAAAGTAAAATTCCATGCGTCTGTGACCAGGAATCAAAACCCAGACCCAAATACATTGCCTGCCTACCTTGCTGCCAGTGGCTCATCCTGTCAAGCCATGACAGCTGCTCAGTGGTCCCCTGTCCCAGCAGGATTCTTATCCTGCACTGGGAAGAGTGAGAGGGTGCACTAACACATATACTTCCTTTCACAGTTTTGCACCTTCTCGCTTTTCTCTGCTGCACTGTTACTACCTCGTTGTCATGTCTTGCACTGTAGAGCATATGACATATTGACCTGGTAAACTGCTGTATATTGTCAATCAGGGCTCACTGAGCTATTGACCCATCAGGCACACCCTTGAAGTACCGACTGCCCAGGATCTTTAGGTGGGGGAGGGGCAAGAATGGTGCATAGTGCGGCCAGGTGGCATAAGGAATTTTACCTAAGGCCATCATCCAGTGCTGCAGACAACCACTTTCCACTTTTCTTTGGCCCCATCCACCTTCCTCTTCCATACAGCCACTGCAGCGTCCTGGGGGTGGGGGCATTAGGGGCACATGATCACCAACACTGCCAAGAACACCTCTGCTAAGCTGCCACCAGAAGCAGCTACTACAGCTGTGCACAGCAACCCATCACCTGGCAGGGAACCATCCCAGGGATACTCTAGCTCCCTCCCTGCCAGCCTCTGCTCTTGTTGTCCCAGGCTCAGGGCATGAACCCAGGTCATGAGTGTGCCAGAGTGATGCCCCATTGCTTGGTGCCATGGAGCCAGCTGTAGGTGTTCAATTCTTTCAGACTGTGGTGAACTTTTAGAGGAAGTAGGTGAATGTTTGGATTGATTGGTTTGCACTAGTCCAAATGGTGTGGACCAGGTGAACCAGTTGAACTGCGAACCGCAGTTCTCACCTGAAGCAGTTAACTAGGGCATAGTGTGAATCACAACCTCGTTTTGGAGCTAGACTCAGCTTTACCATGTCAGCCAGCAAGAAAGCTCACTTGTGCTCATCATCAGGTTGTTAGGTAGCTCAGGCAGGGCTGTGATTCACTTCTAGTTAGATTAGCTTAGAAATTCTTTAAAATAAAGAAAATCTGCAAAATTTTGACCTGTACTATTCCTGCAACAGGCTGCTGAAGGGGTATATTTCAGAGGAAAAAAGAAGAAAAAAAAAAGGCACTGCAGGATGACCAGCAGTGTTGCAGGGCAACAGGCCTTTGGGACCAGGGACTCACCTGAGAGGGGAGAGGAAGAGGGGAGAGACAGTCTACTCTGAAACAGGAGGAGGAGTGCGCTTGGGGCTGGGCAGTAGGCAGATGGGGCATGAGGTGGCAGCCTGCCAGTGCCCACTTGTTGCATAAGTAATAATCTCTGCAGTGCAGCACACATTCTTTCATTGCAGAACTAGCATTTTAGCAGGGCATTACAAACACAAACACATCCTGAGACTGAAGCTCCTGGCAGACACCTAGAGCTCTATTTTCAAAGCCCCCAATTGCCTCAAGCCCTGGGTGTGCTGAAGATGTGGCACACAGGGCTTATGGCAGTCATCTGGCTTGCAATCAGAAGTTTCAATCCTATGCAACATGTGCGGCAAGTTAGAGCAACTTTTTATGATCTAGGTTGCAGCATTCCAGGGGGCTGTTTTTATGGAACTTGTGCTAGATATTTGGTGCAAGCTGCCATAAAACGTGGAAACTATTGCAATTGCACCAGAGATTCGAGAATCAGGTGCATTTGCAGCAAAGGGATGCGGCGCACCACCAGAACCTAAGTGCCGTAACACTGGGCTTGACGCAAACCTTGTACCATGCTTTGAAAATCGAGCCTCTGAAGTTTTTTTGGGGGGAGTTATTCTTATTTAGTAATTAGAGATGGAGTCTGGCACAGCCAACCTCAAAAAAAGGGGAGAAAAAAAGCAACAGAGAAATATGTAAAAACCGGGAGACACCAAAATCCAATCAAGACTCTATCGAAAACACTGGACAGATTGGAAAAATGGGTCTGCTCATCAAATATGTGCAAAACAATCTTTCTTTTAATTTTTCTATTTTTCATCCAGCCCACAACATCCTATGTTTCGGGGAATAACAGTTCCCCCTTCCTCAGGGAATCTGGTTATGCAGTACTGGCATTTCATTCTATACTTTAATTCTTTTTCTTGTCTTCAAACTTTCAAATGTTTTTACTAACTATTCGTGGTTTAGTGGGGGTGTTCAATTTTTGGCACCAAGGCCTTCCATAAAGTTCAATCAAATCCAATCTTGTATATATATTTAAGGTGCACCCCCATCTTGAATCTCTTGCGCAGTTAGTAAAAGTTTGAAGACAAGAAAAAGAATTAAGGCATAGAATGAAATGCTAGTACTGCATAACCAGATTCCCTCAGGAAGGGGAACTGTTATTCCCCAAATCGTAGAACGTTGTGGGCTGGATGAAAAATAGAAATATAGAAAAATAAAAAGAAAGATTGTTTTGCACATATTTGGTGATTGGACCAGTTTTTCCAATCTGTCCAGTGTTTTATTTAGTAATTACTAATTTACTGGGCAGTAACTGTGTTCCAGTTGGCAGCAGGACAGTGCCTGGCCACTGATAGTTGTAACCAAAAGTAAAAGGCCAAGCACTCACGGAAAAATAATGTATTCAAACAATCACCCAAATGCTGATGAAGCCCCTGACAAAGCCCCCAATGAAGAGAGAGTCCTTCTTGAAGTGCCGGGGCATTCAGTGGTTAAGCTTTAGACTATGTATCACCCTGTTAGAGCAATAAAGTTGAAAACTACTGGCTACATTATTTTTCCATGAGTGCTTGGCCTTTTACTTTTGGTTATGATTTACAGGTGGGCTACCTGTTGGCTTAAGCACCAGCCTTTTCTGCATGTTCGCAGTCTGATGGTTTCTATACCACTGGTAGTTGTGGCAGTTTTCAGACTGAAACTTCTAGTCTTCATATTTCCCCCAAGTTGCTGCAGTTCCTTCCTCCTGAGTCTTAAAGCAGTCTGTGTGTGTATTGTCCTGAGTTGTTGTCTTGTAGAGTGATCTTTTTATTCTTTGTTAACTGTGTAAGACCCACTGGGCACAAATGCCTGTTTTCTGCCTGATCTGGGCAGTGGGCAGCAAGTGTGTGCCAGCTGGTAGTTGGCACCTTGGTTGCATCCCATAAAAAAGTAAAAAAAATAAAAAAATAAAATATATATATATATATATATATCTTCTCCACATTCCCTTAACTTGCTGAAGTTCCTTCCTCCTGTGTGTAAGTTGTTCTGTTGCAGTGTGATCTGGGCAGTGGACAGAAAATATGTGCAAGCTGGCAGCATGCTGATTCCAGGCTTCTGGTAGTTGGCACCTTGGTGGCATCTGATAAAAAAAAATTAAACACGTGATTTTTCTTTTTGTGGAAGTTTTCAAATTGAAACTCTTAGTCTTCATGTTCCCCCAAGTTGCTGTGGTTCCTTACTCCTGAGTCCTGAAGCAACGTGTGTGTGTGTGTGTTTGTGTGTTATCCTGAGCTGTGCTGGTGCAGTGTGATCTGGGCAGTAGATAGCAAGTGTGTGTCAGCTGGTAGCAAGTTGGTGCCTTGTCTGTGGTAGTCTTTGGTGGCATCCCATTGATAAAATAAAAATAAAAAACAATTACAAATAAAAATCTAAAATAAAAAAAATTAAATAAAATAAAGTCTACTCTTCATCAATCATCACCCAAATGACTAAGTCCTGTAGCAAGCATTAGGAAATGGAGCAACAGAGAAGCCAAGGAGATGGTGACATGGGATCTAGTCGCATCAAAGAAACACCAAAGTGGAGTGGGCTTGGTATGTAAAGACAGAAAAAGATGTAGGCCCATAAATACCATCTCCCACACTGAGTGGGCAATCAGATCAGCTAGAATTCTAGATATCTATCCAATTCTTTCTTGAATGATCCAAAGGCTGAAATGTTTACAGGACTTTGTGGTAGCTTGTTTCATTTGGTTGATGACCTTACTGAGAAATAATTGTCCCTTTTTTTAGTAAATACCCTAGGTACCTCTAATTGTTTGTTATGTGTTCTAAGGTTAAGCATCATTGTCTTAAATGTTATGTTGCACGGAGGTGCAATTTCAGGGTTATTCAGAATTAGAAATAGTTGCAATGAATCCCCTCTAGCCCTCCTTTGTTCCAGTGTCATCAAGTTCAGCTCATTGAGCCTTTGGCTATAGGATTTACTTTTTAGCCTTGGAATTATCTTAGTTGCCTGCCTTTGTACACCCTCCAGGAGTTTAACATCCTGCCTCAAGTAGGGTGACCAAAATGGGGACCCATAGTCAATATGTGGTCAGACACAGTATAAGTGAATTAGGCAGTCCTCATCCTTAGTTATAAATCCTTTCCTAATCATATTAATAATTTTGTTGGCTGTCTGGGTGGTCTTTTTTATATGGGTACACATATTAAATGATTACTCAATCAAGATACCCAAATCCCGGACTTCTGGTGACGTCATGCCTCAGGAAGCTGCTTGATTTTTCAGCTCCGTCTCCACCAAGGCCCCAAACTACGTAAAAACTGAAATTAGACCTAATTTGTGGCTGAATCAAATCTGGTGTCTTACTAGGATACCCAAAAGGAGACCCGACCCTCAAGAATCAGCTCTGGATAATGCCGACCTGGAAAGAGGCTGTTCAGACAGCGACGGCTCGTAAATCTCTGGCAAGAGAGAGCATTTAAGGGAAGAATGCTCTAAAATGCCCAGTGTTAATAGGCAAATGGATATAGTCCTACAAGAATTGTGGTATTTCCAAAAAGAAACTCACTCCACATTTAATGCAATATGTACTGACCTGGGGAAAATGGAGAAACAGCTCAATGGCATGGAAGAGCAGGACACGATCACTGACTCCCAAGTGGACTGCACAGAATGTGCCATAGTGCAAATACATCAAGCAATGCAAGGCCTGCAAGACAGGGCCGATAACTCAGAGGCAAGGAGCAGAAGGAACAACCTGAGGATCAATGGCTTCCCTGAAGGCTCCGAGGGCAACAACCCAATTCAATTCATGCAACACTTTTTTAAATCAAAGCTGGATTTACCAGATAGTTGTTCACTTGAAATGGATTGAGTTTATCATACCCTGGGCCCACAGTCAGGCAACCGACCGCGTGCTATCCTGATTTGTTTCCTTCGTTATTAGGAGAAGAAGTTAGTATTGCATAAATCATGGCAACTAGGGGACTTGACCTACCAGGACCATAGAATATATGTGGACAATGATTACCCGATGGCAATTGCAGTGAAGCGCAGAGCTTATGCACCTATTCTCAAAAAGTTAAAAGAGGCAAAGCTGAAGTTTAGAACCCCCTACCCAGCAAAGTTGGTGGTTCAGTTAGAGGAGGGTCCTAGGACTTTTGACACTGAAGAAGAGGCAGCTCAGGAGCTTACTAAAATTGGTATTGATGTTACACTAACTCAACGGCATACTGGCACATCCTTGGCAACTAAACTGGTGCAAAAAGTTTGGTCCAGAATGCCCCTGAGGGAATAGCGTTGCAAAGAGGGAGCCACGGTGATCCAGCAGATAATTGAAGGACTGAGACAACTAGCCATGGCTATGCCTGAGACCTCTCTAACCAACCAAGAAGTGACCTGAAGAAACTCTTGGAATATTCATTTTCTTATTTACTTCTTATTTCAGGTAGGCCGTCTTGACTATCTCCCATAATCTCTGCCACAACTACCCTGATGCCTACCCTCCCCAGGGTTTCCTCTCTCTGCTGTCAGCCCTCACAAGGTAGCTGGTGGCCTGCTGGGGGAATCCCTCTCCTGAGGGAAGGAGCCTCCCTTTAGTTTTTCACATCGCATAGCCTGAGAACCTAGCTGTGGTTTAGGCCGTACGACTACTCTGGTAACCTCCTACAGGAACATTACTATGTTAGAGGGCCCTGGCATAGAGGGGGAGAGATGGGTTGAAGATCAGAGCATGGGTGGGTTGCTGGGGAGTGGGGATGGACAAGTGGGACAGTTATGGAGCCGTCCCTAGGCCATGACCACAGAAGGACTAAGAACTAGGTTGGAGGTACCTTTACTTATAAAATCCACCTTATTGGTAGCCCTTGTGATAATCTAGGAGAGGTTCTGCTTCTTATTAAGTGCTATTATAGGTCCCTGGTTCTCATGGGGACTTTCAGTTGAAAATAATCCCTTTTACCAAGAGATATTGTTCTCTTTTTTTTTCTTTCTCTCTCCCTTGTATTATGTATCCAGAGTGGGTGCTGTGATTCTGCCCTGTCCTCCCTGGTTCTACCTAACCACTTGCTGTGTCGGTGTGGGGGGCTGGGATCGGGGATGTGGTTCCTCAAAACCAGTTTGTTTATTCCCATGGAGATATGCTGGGAGCTGTTAAGATACATCATTGTATATATAGCACAGCACGCAGCTCCTCCTGTGTGAATAGCTTAATTGGAGCAGCCACCTCACAAACCACTACCAAATCATGAGTAATGTTTAGGTCTATATACTTCACCCATCTACCTTGGTGGAGTAAAAGGCATGACCACCCTCCCTTTACCCCCCCCCCACTAACAGAGATGTACTACATCTGGTCTACCTATTGGATAGACCCCGTCAAAAATCTTGGCATGTCCTGAAGGTTGTTTGTTTTTTAACGACCAACTTCATGGAAGTCCATAGAAGTTTAGCAGTACCCATCCAGTTGGCAGGCAACTGCTTTAAAAGATCTTCTCAGTTAGTGTTTAAATTTTGTTGCTCATAGTTTGAGGAAGTTACTCCTCACTTTCCCCCATACAGGCAGTCACATCTTCTATGAATAGAATTGGAGCCTAGTGGTTCCCATAAACTGGAGTTAAGTCTGGAGCATAAATGCTCCATTTGGTCCAGAGTTTTCTTTGTGTGTTTAAAATGGCTAATATACCACTCCAGATTTTTTCTTTGAATGTTAACGGACTAGGCAGTCCTATAAAAAGATCTAGAATGATCTCTTTGTTTAAAAAAATCCATGCAGGAATAATATATGTACAGGAGACACATATGAACAATAATGAGCGCAGAAAACTGGCCAGAGGGGGGTTTACCCAAGTGTTTTCCTCCTCCTTTGTTAATGGAAGGAGGAAGGGGGGTCACCATACTGATATCCAACCATACTCCTTTTCAGGCCACACAGGAATGGGCTGATTCAGAGGGTCACTTAGTGGTTGTACAGGGTTTGTTACAGGATAAAGAAGTAACTCTGCCTAATGCGTATTCCACCCCCCCTGGGGTCAACCATACAGATGCTCAGATTCCTCCAGAATAAAGTTGTTCAATTGACCAAGGGCACCCTAATAGTAGCGAGCGGCTTCAATAGTGCCCCTTAACCTAACCTAGATACTAGTGTGGTTAAAAGTAGGCAGCCTGCTCCACATAAATTTTTTAAATGTTTTATACAAGAGGTGGGCTGGTTGGATGTGTGGTGTACCCTTCACCCTAGAGACAGAAGATATACCTTCTACTCAGCTGTGCATGGTTCCTACTCTAGAATAAATCAATGCTATATGCAAAAGAAATGTTTGGATATCCTTAGAGAAGTATCCATAGGGGATATTGCCCACTCCGACCATGCCTTCGTGGTCACAAAATGGGAGCTGGACCTTGAAAAATGAAACACAATCTGGAAATTCAATCCTATTCACCTTAAAAGTGCCCCCTTCTGGGATTTTCTTGATGAGAAAATACAGGAGATTCAGCAGGATAATGTAGACTCGGAAGTCTCTTCTGCAATTAGGTGGGATACATTAAAGGTGGTACTCCGTGGACACCTAATAAAATATTCATCAACTTTGGCGAAGCAGCGTAGGGAAAGGCAATCCCACTTAGAGCAGACCCTTAACTTTTTCCAAATGACACACCTGCAAGGGGATAATTCTGTTCTGGCCCAGCTCAAACAGACTAAGCAAGAACTAGATTCATTAGTATTGCAAAATATTGAAATAGCCTTAGCCTAACTTAGGCAAAGATATGGTGAAATAGGCCCGAGGGCCTCTCACCTTCTGGCCTTCCGGCTGCGTAAGCAGAGATGTCTCTCAACCATAGCTGTTGTCAGGGACCCTAATTCTGGTACCCCTGTACAAGAGTGGGGCATATTACCCAGGCCTTTTGTGAATACTATAAAAAAAACTATACACCCCAGACCACCCCTCAGAACATGCAGAGAGCAGTGCATTTCTTTCCCCTCTGGGCCTCACCAGGCTAACTAGGGACCAGCAGACATCTTTGGTTTCCCCAATATTACACACAGAACTAATAGCCACCATCTCTCGATCCAAAACTACGAAGGCCCCTGGCCCAGATGGATATGGCACAGAATTTTACAAAAATTCAGTGCAAAGGGCTGACCCACTTCTCTTACAGGTATACAGTGAAGTGTTGCAGGGACTGGCTGACCCCCCACCTAGCTGGTCATATGTGGTAGTATCCTTAATTCCCAAACCAGACAAAGACCCACAATTTTGTACATCATATAACCCAATCTCAGTTCTAAATGTGGACTATAAGTTCTTCATGTCTATTTTGGCCAAATGCTTAGACACAGTGTTACCCTCTATAGTTAATTTAGACCAGACTGGATTCATCAATGCTAGATCCACCACAGACAACACAAGAAGGGCACTACACCTGGTGCACAAGATGCAGTCTCATATGACACCCTCTGTCCTTCTCAGCTTAGAGGCATTTGACAGGGTTTCATGGCACCACTCCTCTTATTTTCCTTTGTTCAGGGGGACCCGCCAGGGATGTCCCCTCTCTCCTGGCCTATTTGCTATTTTTATTTACCCACTGGCACAGGCCATCAGTGGCTCCCCTCTGATAGAAGGGGTACAGACTGAGGGGATGGAGCATCGTATAGCCCTATATGCAGACAACTTTTTGCTCTTTTTATCCAATCCCTTCCAGTCAATACCAGCCGTCTTTAACATATTAGACCAATCTGGTAGATGTTCATGATATAAACTTAATACCACCAAACGGAAGCATTGACCTTTAACTTTACCCCCTCCTCATCACAGGCACAAATGTTCTCTTTCTGCTGGAAGCTGAGTAGGTTGAAATACTTGGGCATCTATCTTTCACATCGGGCAGGCCGTGCAGAGAGAAATAATTACGACCCATTTTTTACCCAACTTCAGTCTGACCTTGCTCGATGGAATATCCTTACACTGAATGTCCTCCAAAGAGTCGATGTCATTAGGATGGTAGTTTTACCTCGAGCTTTATATTTGTTCTAGAATGTTCCAATATATATTCCAGCAAAGCATTCCAATTATGGAACAAATCTATTAGTAGATTTATATGGGCTGGGAAACGGCCCAGAATAAAATTCTCTATTCTGTCCCTCCCAAGAAAACTAGGAGGATTATCCCTTCCTAACCTTAAATACTATAATTGGGCCTCCCATTTGTCATTTCTTTTGAGTCAGATTGGGAGGGTTAGTCCTGTCCTCTGGAGAGAGAGAGATCGAGGAAGATCTTATGCCTTTTCAGAACCTGATAAGGGCTGCATTTTACCGCTCTCCCTGTCATCCCCAGGAACGGACATCTCAAAACCCATGGATCATACATCAGTTGAAAACCTGGAATGTAATACATAGACATTTTTCTCTCACCCCATACCTACTATTCCTAAGCCCCACAGCCCTCCTTGAGAATTTTCTCCTGGCCACTTTTGATCACACATTTGACTCCTGGGATCACCTGCAACTTTCCAACCTCTCACAATTCCTAACTGGTGGAGAGTTTAGATCCTTTTAGGACCTGTGTCAGTCCCATAAGACAACTAGACTTTTATCAATACCTACAGCTGAGACACTTCTATTATTCCATCCCATTGGAAGTACGTTGCCCTGAGAATGTTCCCCCCTTGGTTACCTGTCTTCAACAGAACATTACCACTGGCAGGGTCTGCCACAATGTTTCTGTCCTGTATAGGGCTCTAGGGGAAACACAGGGGTTAAATACTGAGGGGATATGTACAAAGTGGATCCAGGAATTTGGCTTTGACATTTCTACACAACAATGGGGCAGGGGTTGCTTGTCAATATCTTAACTCACCTATTCCCACAGCTAGAGACTGTTCTCTTGGGAAGTACTGACCAGATATTTTCGAACCCCAGTTATAACAGCCCACTTCGCAACAACACGATCAGGTGTCTGCTGGTGCCAGTGTGGCGAATCTGTATCACTTTATACTCATATATTTTGGCTATGCCCAAAGATACAACCCTTTAAGGACTCCCTACAATCTGAACTGAGTGAATTGTTCAGTTCCCCAGTCACCCTTACTGCTGATTTATTTATACTACATATTCTCCCCCGTGGATGTAGAGACACTCACATGTGTTACCTGTTGGGAATAGCCTTAATGGTAGCCAAGAAAGCCCTGACTCATTGCTGGCTTACCTCCAGGGTTCCCACATTATTAGAATGGAGGGAAATAATGACCCGTATCTATAGGTCAGAAAAGATCTCCTACCACTTGAATGATAAGTCAGACCTATGTACTTTGAAATGGTCTAGATGGATTTTCCACATTAGTTTGAAAGATGTAACTTTTATTCCTTAATCCTCAATCAGGAAACTGTACAGGTCGTCAAACCTACCAGAAGGAATGGGGATATGAGTATGGAGTTTGCAGTCTGGGAGATGGGGGAATGGAGATCTCAACATGAAAAATGTATTCTGTGCCCCTCTGTCTATTTTAAAGACATTCTTGTGTCTCATAGAAATTATGACATGAGCTTTCATTATTTATCCACCTGTGTGATCAAAGTATTAAGGCATATGTTGAATGGACTGTCTTGTTGTATGGCTCCATTGCTAATTTCTGTATAATAATGAATTTGTGACTGATAATAACCTGTATCCCCCCCCCCCGGTTTTGTAAAACTCTAAATAAAAATTATAATACCAAAAAAAAAGATGTCCAAATCCCTTTCATGTATTGTAGACGCTAAGGGGGTACCTTTTAGATTATAGGAGTATTTTGGGTTATTACAGCATAAGTGTAAGACTGTACATTTTCCTAGGTTGAACTCCATTTTGTTCGTTGCCCCCCCTCCCCAATTTTCAATTAGTTGAAGGTCCTTTACCAGAGAGAGCTATTTTACCTCTGTATCCACCTCACAGCAGATTTTGGTGTCATCAGCAAATTTCACGATGTGGTTACTTAACCCCTTGTGTAAATCATATAAGAAGTTACTAAATAATGTTGGTCCCAAGACAGACCCCTGTTGAACACCAGTAGTAACCAATCTCACTGTAGAAAGTCCACCATTTATCCTTACATGCTGTGTTCTCCCCCTTAACCAGGATTCTACCCATTTTACCAAGTTATGTGCAATACCCCATAGTTATAAGTTTGTTTATTAGTTCTAAGTGGGGAACAGTGTCAAAAGCTTTTTTGAAGTCTAAAACAATTACATCAACTGGCAGTCCAGCATCTAGAGTAGCAATCATTTTTTCTTGAAAGACAAGCGAGTTAGTTGTACAGGACCTACCATGAGTGAAAAAGCATTGGGTAAGATTCATAAGTCCCTTGCTAATAATTTTATTCTTGAATTTGACCTTTATTAGTTTTTCCATCAATTTACCTGGTATTGAGGTCAGACATATAGGCCTATAATTACCGGGTAAGGCCCTACTCCCTTTTTTATGGATTGGTACAACCAGAGCTTTTTTCCGATCAGAAGGTACTATTCCAGAAGTTAGGGACTTATGAAATAATATTCTAAAGGGTATACAGATTGAGTTTGCAAATTCTTTTAAGAATCTATGGTGTATACCATCAGTACATGGAGATGAATTTGGTTTTATTGACTTTAAAACTGCCAAATCTTCTTCATTTGCAAAACCTATAATGTTTGGCTATATCAGATTACCTGATATATTGAAAGGCAGCGCTATTATATCCCGAAACTCCTTTTCCTGACTCAGGAAGCCCAACACACAAAATCTTGACAGTGGGATTTTGCTCCCCCACCACAGTTTGTTATATTAATTAAGTGGGGTGCTGGGGGCAAAGTCACCTGAAACATGAAAAAACAAGCAAAATCTCACTGTTGGGATTTTGCATCTCGGGATTCTGGCATTGGCGTACAGGGTGTTGGGGAAATGAGTTTCAGGATGTAGTAGTATATCATATTGAAATTGTCTTTAGTATTAAAGATCATACAGAAATAATCATTAAAACAATTGGCTATAGTGATGGGGTCATTCAGTGCGATGCCATCAATAACTAGAGAGCCAATTATTCTACCGCCCTTTTTCATATTGCTTATATAAGAGAAAAAAAATGTTGGTTCTCTTTTGTAGAGGCTATCCTGAACTCCAAATTACACCTTTCCTTTTTATTAACTGTTTGGTTGCTTTCAGTTCCATCTTATATTTTGTTTTAGATGTTTCTGTATTATTCTTTTTTTTCACATACGCCCTTCCTTTCTTTTTTATGAGCCTCTTCAATCTCTTGGTCATCCATAGCGGTACATTACCCCTACTGTTATTTATTACTTGTTAGGGACATACCATTTCTTTACTGTCTTTAGTATGTTGTAAATATATGTCCAACATTCTTCTACTAGCAGTTCCTAGAGCACCCCCTCCCAGTCCATAAGGTTCAGCATATTCTAGATTTTACTGTAGTCAGCTTTATTGTAGTTTCTAGCATAGAAACATAGAAACATAGAATTTGACAGCAGATAAGGACTGCTTGGCCCACCCAGTCTGCCCATTTCCCTACCTGATGGATAAGCTGCAGATCCTAGTTAACCAGTAGCCTACTTCTTCCTACCCACACCCCCTAGAATTGCCTTATGACTGTCCCATGCATGCTTGAATTCCACCACTGTTTGTGACTCCACAACCTCCTCTGGAAGGCCGTTCCATACATCCACCACCCTCTCTGTGAAAAAATATTTCTTTAAATTACCTCTGAGCCACCCCCCTTCTATCTTCAAATTGTGCCCCCTTGTTCTTGCACACCTCTTTTTTTGAAAGATGCTACCCTCTTGGACTTTGTTGATTCCCTTGAGGTACTTGAAAGTTTCTATCATGTCCCCCCTCTCCCTCCTTTCCTCGAGGCTATACATATTCAGCTCCTTAAGTCTCTCTTCATATGTCTTCCGGTGCACACCCTGCACCATTTTAGTTGCCCTCCTCTGGACAGCTTCCATCCTGTCTATGTCTTTGCAGAGATTGGGTCTCCAGAACTGCACGCAGTACTCCAGATGGGGTCTCACTAGCTGTCTGTACAGAGGGATAATAACTTCCTGTTGTCACTAGTTTGTCTTGATGAGTATGTGAAGGTGACCATACTGTGATCATTATTTCTGGGAGTACCCTTAATAGCAATATCTGAAATTCCAGTATCTATATTTGTTACAACCAAATCCAAGATATTCTTTTCTCTGGCAGGTTGTGTAACTTTTTGTTCTAGTCCTACTGCTAGCAAAGAGTTTATGAATGTTGACTCAATGGTAGAGCTACAGGTTAACTGGGTCCAATTAATTCTGTGGAAAATAAAATCACCCATTATTATAACTTCTGCTGAACTGGCTGCCATTGATACTTCTTTTTGTAGTTGTTCATTATATGCTGGGACCCTTAAAGGAGGTCTGTAGCAATTTCCTATTATAATAGTTTTTTTTTTTATTGTTAAACTGTATTTGAAGCCATATGCTTTCAGTATTAATAGTGCAGTTGTTGTCTGTAGTGATCTCAGCACATTCCTGTTTTTCTTTATGTAAATACAGACCCACCATTTTTTTGTCCAGTCTGTTTTTAAAAAGAGTATATATCCATTAATTTCTCTAGACCATAAGTCGGTCCCATCCCACCATGTCTCAGTAATGGTAATGAAATTTATGTCATCCCTGAGCAATATTAATTCCGGTTCAGTTTTTTTATAATATTCAGGCGTCTTGCATTTGTGAGTAGGAGCTTTTATGCTTTAGTTTTTTTTATTGTAGGTCATCCTATTTCCTCTTGTTGACCCTTTGTCCCAACTCCCCTTCCCATTTAGTTTAAATTCTTAGATATACTGTAAAACTTTCAATGTTTTTCCCCAGGAGTGTTACACATCTCTTTTATTTAGATGTAGTCCATTCCAGCTACAAAGATCATAGTTGTTATTGAAGGTCTCCCAGTGTGTAAGGCATTTTATTCTCTTTTCTAGGGTCCATTTTCACAGCCATTCATTTATGGCTTTTATTTTAATCTGCTTTAGTCTTCCTGCCCTAGAAACTGGAAGCAGCTCTGAAAAGTACTGTAGATACCATAGCCCTTTTGTTCTAAATTTTCCTTTTTTGTCAGCAAATCATTTTTTATTTCCTCTATATTCAAGGGCTGGATAGTCAGACTGCACCAGGCAGTGGCGCAAGCCTGGGCACAGTGCAACTGTGATGCACTGGGGACAGGTCCAAGTGATATTCAACAGGGATGCGCCATGGTGCAGCACCATTGAATATGTCAGGACCAGTGCACAGATTGTGCATGGCGCAGTGGCACTGTGCAGGTACAAGCCACAGCTAGGGAGCATGGGGTTGCACCAGTGCAAGTGCAGTTGCACTAGGTGCATTACCAGCGATATTCAGCAGGGGGCATCCAAATGAGGTCATAATATATGAAAGGTGCAAATGGGTCCATTTACATATCATTATGGCCCCATTTGCATGCCTTGCGCAGGGTAGCCTGGCAACTTGCACCTGGCGCCCTGCACAGCATAACGTGTGCTGTGGGGATCCCGGGGCATCCCCCGCCCCATAGCTGCCATTGCATGGTGATAAGGTCCTGAGTGCCTCCCCAGTCCCTGATTCCTGATGGATATCACATATGACTATCCCTGGTGGTCTTGTGGTCCTCCCTCCCACCCGGAGTCCCTGATGCCCCATAACGTAATGATGCCTGTCCCTGGTGGACAAGTGGACCCCCCCACCCATTGCTGCAATCATGGTGAATGCATATTACTACATTCATTGGTAGTCTAGTGGACCCCCTCCTCCTGGGTCCCTGATCATGGTAAAATGCACACACGTCATACCCTGGTGATCAGTGGCACCCCCACCCCACCCATCCACACAGAACCCTTGCCTACCCTCCCCCCATCATTGGCAGGTGGCTGCATTCTGCCCCCCATACCACCTGGCCGCCCGCCGAATGACAGATATGGTATGGGCTGTAAGTCCATTTGTCCACATGGGACTGATGGGCTTACAGCCCATACTGTATCTGTCATTCTGCTGCAGCCAGGTATGCGGTGGGATGCAGCCACCCTACCGATGATGGTGGGGATGGGGCAAGAGGTCCTGTGTGTGTGGGTGGGGGGGTGGGGGTGCCACTGGATCACTAGGGAATGACATGTGTGCATTTTACCACAATCAGGGACTCAGGAGGGATGGGGGGTCCATTAGACTACCAGGGAATGAAGTAATATGCATTTACCATGATCATGGCAATGGGTGGGGGGTTCCACTAGTCCTCCAGGGACAGGCATCATTACATGTTACAGGACATTGGGGACAACTCAGGTGGGGGGGACCACTAGACCACCAGAAATGGTCATGTGTTATACTCTTCGGGAATCATGGACTCGTGGGGGCCACTAGACTACCAGGGTTTCATTTTATGTGTAAACCACGTGATTGTGGCTATGAGGGGGGGAGCCGGGTACAGTGAGGGCTTGTGGACTGTGTTCCGGGTGGGCAGGTGGCCACCCAAAGCTGGGCTGCTGTGTTGTGCCCTGCAGTACTGCAACCCACCTTTGGGTGGCTGGGAGTTGTTCCTACTCTGCAGGGGCTCAACTTTGAGCCCCTCTATGCAGCATACTGCAGGGTTGCACCAGCATATGCACTGCACATCCCGGGCTGAATATCAGGATGTGCCACATATGCATGGGCACACCCCCTTCATCTGCACTGCATACCATTTCATTGCATCCCAATGCATCAGGGCACAATGCAGGGTTGCGCCGGTGCATCTGTGTTGCACCAGATGCAACTCCTTTGAATATCTGGGCCAAGATGTTTACATTATTAGTTCCTGCATGAACAATCACAAGGGGGTTGGTTCCGGCATTTTTTAGAACTACATTTATCTGGCTTGTTATGTCTAAAACTTTTGCCCCTCTATAGCTGCTACACATACGGTTGCATTTGTTGGGGTTGCAAATTTGTCTTTCGCAGAATTTTATGATAGAGACCCCTAAAATGAACATTTCTCTTTGGTGACTATGTTCCATTTTTGCATCTGTGCTGGACTGTGTAGCTTCTGTTGTTATATCTTTATCTTGTTTTTCAGGCTGCTGTTCCTTTTCTATATCAGGCAAGATTGCTGAGTCTAAGTGGGTGGGGGATTCTCTCTGATTATACTATCAACCTCTTGTGCATCGGTTAATACTGTGTAACTATTTGATAGTAATATTTCATTATTAGGAGGCATAACAATGTTCCTCCTTCTTTTTCTATTGTGAGATTGCACTATACACCAGTCTCCTTCTGGGATTTCTTGTTCCCCAGTGTGCTTTCTTTTATTACATTTAATGTAGGATGATTCATTATCCCGAAGAACATTATTAACAGAAATTTGGTTATTCTCCCTAAGCCTTGTTTCCATTTGCTCTTGCAATTTTTGCAATTTATCCAGTCTTAAGCACAACGGATTTAAATTAAATAACAGCCTCTTATTTTTGACACATTTTCACACACAAATTTCCCCTTGACAATTTCATTTTTATTAGCATATGTACTGAGCATTTAAAGCCCATGTCTCCATCCGGGGTAATTATTATGTCACTCATGATAATGCTAACAATGATTTAAGGATAAAACTGGGAAAAATGGGTAAGTAGACTTGCCCAGCAGTGAGAATATGCTTTATAACTTCCAATAGCTTAACCAAGAAATACAGAATACTGGCTGGGGAAAGGTGTAGAACCAGTGTGTTCACCCACAGAGGGATTCTGATTCATACAGACCTCAAGAGCGAAGGTCTGTGTGAATTAGAACCCCAAGGTGGGTGAGCGCACTGGTTTGACACCTTTTCCCAGCCAGTATTTTTTATAGTGTATGTTGGAACACTGTTGAAAAAAAAAACATTAATTGCTTGATGATTGCACTGCAGTTTGCTCTAATTTTAAAACCATTCTTGCACTGCTCACTGCTCAGAACGCTGTTCTAACCAGAAGGGGTGAACAGCATTCTGAGTGACTTTCTACTAGGGAAGCACAGCTTTTATCAATGCTGAAAATCGAAAGAATACAACGTTCCAACATACACTATAAAAAAAATAACTCTTCCATGTGTGTGTGTGAGAGAGTGTGTGTGTGTGTGTGTGTGTGTGCGTGCGTGCATACGTGTGTGTGTGTGTTCACTTTATATTTTATATGTTTCTCTCTAGACTTCTGCCTCACTGGGAACTACAAATGTAGAGGAAAGTTGTTGAACAGTCCATAAAGTATGACAGAGTGTAGGAACCACTTGCAGTGGTACTGCAAGGACAACAACACAAGCAAGCATTGTAGAAAAAAAAAAGAAAGGAGAGCATCAGGTAGTGACACAGGCAGAGGAGGAGGAGGAGCAAAGTGATTTGACGGAGCTTGGAGACAGACATGCAGACTGTGATTACATACTCAATAAAAGTGACAGCGACAGCAGTTTTGGGGAGAAGGAGAAGAAGGAACAGGTGGGAGTTCAGTTTGGGGGAGGTGCGTGTAAGAGATAAAAACCAAAATGACCAAAGTGGTGATAGAACAAACAAAAAAAATGAAAGGCCACCCAGGTTACCTAGAGGGGTAGTAGGCCCCTCTTGGGCTTCTAGGACTAACCTCCAACAGGCCATCACTGAAGGCCTATATGCATGCTCCAGTCTTCTTATGTTAGACTTCCTACCGGATGTAATATTCCTCACCCTAGCCCTTCTCTTCATTTCCTGGCTCCTGGGAGAAGGTTGGGAGGGGTGAACTAGATAGTAGGTAGATTAGTTAAATAAGTTTCATTTGGTGGTAAGGATAAGCCTCTTATTTACAGTTTGGTGCTATTCTAGTTTTATGGGGCCTTCCTATGTGGAGAAGACAGACTAACTGAAGGGGCATGGGTTTTCTACTGCCTTCTTTAAACCGCTGTGGAAGTGGAATTCCTGTATGTATTCATTGACTGCCTCCTTGTATGGTCAATTCTTTTTTCTTTATGGATATGTTGTACTACTCATAAATTGAAATTTCAATAAAGTATATTAATTTGAAAAAAAAAATGAAAGGCCACAAAACAACAAGGGGAAACACAACAACAAACATGTGAAATGACAGCAGATACAGAGACAGGCAAAACTGGTGGTTCAGCCCACATGGTAGTGGAAGAAGAACATTTCCCTGACCCTGGAGAACTGGTGGAGGAAGAGGAGGAGGCTGATGATGTGGAAACAGCCCACAGTAGCCCACCCATTAGGCAACAGCTGAGAGTGCCAGGAGGAATGACCAAACCAGTGATGTTGGTGGTGTGGGATTTCCTTAGCATGGACAAAGAATCACAGAAACATGGCGTGTGCCTTTTATGTAAAGAAAGGCTGATTCAGGGTAAGGAGGGAAGAAGGCTGGGAACATCTACCATGAAAAGGCCTTTGCTGATGTCCCACAAATGTCAGTATGGGGAAGGCATTCCAGCACCATCAGCAGCAGCAGCACCACCAAGCAGTGAAGCTGCTGCTGATGTCAATGGACAGGTGGAGGAGAACATTAGGCGATCATGTAGAGAGGAGGAGGAAGAATGTCTTTCAAGTGGTACAGTAGTAGCCACAGACATCGTCAGATATTTCCAGATATTTCATGAAATTTCTAAAGAGTTTCTCTCTGCTGTCCCTATTGTAGAAATGCAGAAAGCAGGAAATTTCTCTGGAAATATCACAGAAATGTCAGGAAATATCAATACAACATGGATCTTATTGCTCCTGTTCGAGAGCGCCCCCTATCCCTTCACCCCAGGTCCCCTTGGTTCGATGGGACATTGAGGGAGTTGCGGAGACAGGGGTGAAGGTTAGAGCATTGTTGGCGCAAATCCGCCCTTGATGCCGACCACCTTAGATTGATGGAACATTATTCTATCTATCAATCTGCAATCACCCATAAGAAGGCAGAATTCCTGTCCAGGGAGATTGCAGTTGCACAGAATCAACTGGCTCAGTTGTTTCGGACTGTAGACAGACTGTGCAACCCAACCTGTCTGCAAGTCCGAAAAGCCTTTTCTCAAGTAGAGTGCGAGGAGCTCGCTCGGTTCTTTGCAACTAAGGTGGCTGACATCAGGGCGGGCTTGCGTCTGGCAATCTCTAAGGGTGATGTTGTGGAACAGTGCGAGTTCACACTACCTCAATTCTCTTTGAGTTCCTTTTGCCAACTGGAAGACGTGGATATTATGAGGATCATCCATAGTGTGCGGCCTACGAGCTGTAGTTTGGACCCTGGACCAACTCCCCTAATTATGGGTTGTTTTGATACCATCGGTCCAGTTATGGTGCAAATAGTCTGGTGCTCCTTAGAGTCTGGGGAGTTTCCTAACTACCTGAAAGAGGCGGTGGTGACACCCCTCTTGAAAAAAGCTACTCTGGACCCAGACTGTTTTTCAAACTACAGACCTATCTCTAATCTTCCCTTTATTGGGAAGGTTATTGAGAAGGTAGTGGCAGCCCAATTGGAAGACCATTTAACCATCCATAATGTCTATGAATCCTTCAATCGGTTTTAAGTAAAGACACAGCACCAAGACTGCACTGGTTCGGGTGCTTAATGATCTTCTGAGGGCGAGAGATCAGACGAGACGTTCCATTCTAGTTCTTCTTGATCTCTCGTCAGCTTTTGACACTGTGGATCACTTGGTGTTGTTAGCATGCCTGAGGTCAATCTGTGGAATGTCGGGAACTGTTTTAAAATGGTTCACTTCATTCCTCACTGGGAGATCACAAAGAGTTGTGTCGGGGGTTTATTCCTCCGACTCAACTCCTTTGTTGTGTGGGGTGCCTCAGGGTTCAGTGCTGTCACCCATGTTATTCGCAGTGTATATGCTGCCCCTCGGAGACATTATAAGACGGTATGGGTCGAGGTTTCACTGCTATGCAGATGGTACCCAGCTATACTTGTCTTTTGCACCTGACCAGGATGGAGCACTCTTGGTGTTTAACAACTGTCTGGAAGAAATCCAAGGGTGGAGGGATTCTAGTTGGTTAAAGTTGAACTCAGAGAAGACAGAGGTGTTAGTGGTGGACCCGGGTGGTCAGATAGCGAGGTCACATGGTGGCACGCCCTCTGGAATTTTTCTTGGCGGTGTGTCACTTCTGACCTCTGAACAGGTGTGCGACCTTGGGATTGTCCTGGATGATAGGTTGACCCTTCAATCTCAAGTGTCGGCCATTGTCAGGACTTCCTTTTACCATCTTAGGAATATTGCCAGGGTGCGTCACCTTGTTCCGCCTGACTCCCTACCAACGTTGGTCCACGCTTTTGTGTCCTCGCGCTTGGACTACTGCAACACCCTTTACTTTGGGCTTTCTGGGGTTGAAATCCATCGCCTCCAGCTGGTGCAGAATGCTGCAGCCTGGGTGTTGACTGGGACAAGGCAATCCAGTCATATTACCCCGGTGCTGCGCGAACTGCACTGGCTTCGTATATGGTGGCAAATCACCTTTAAAGTAATTTTATTGACTTTCAAAGTCCTTCATGATCAGGGTCCGACCTATCTGAAAGAACTTGTGCTCACGCCCAGGCCTATCGCTCCGCTCGGCCGACGAGGGGTTGTTAGAGATTCCAAGAGTGAATTTAAAATCTTCTGGCAGTAGAGCATTTTCTTATGCCACACCCACTCTTTGGAATTCTCTACCATGCCAGTTAAGGGAGTGCACCTCTGTGGAGGTATTTAAGAAAGATTTAAAAACCTACTTATGGGATTTGGCTTATCTGGATGATTAATGGAAACTATTTATAAATATCTGCTATTGTATGGATGATTGCATGGCTTGTTTTAACTAAATGATGTTTTAATGTATTTTGATATGTTTTAAATTGATATTGTATATTGTGTTTGATGTAAAGCGCCTTGATAATCTTGAAAGGCGCTTTAAAAATAAAGTTATTATTATTATTATTATCTGACCATGTCTTTAATTGTGACTGTAACTGATGCACAACCTCAACATCTGTCATTTATCAGTTCTTTAGCACATTGACTACCAACCTCTGAGGGGCTATAAGTTCCCAACCACTTTCACCCCAGGTAAAAAAATAGGAAATAATAGGAGACAGCTGTCAGTCCAGGGAAAATAAGCACTCAACTCTCATTGGTCCAGTCCCTGGAAAAGGGCCAGAAACAAAACGCCAACAGACCAGAGGCAAAAAGGTTAACACAAGCAATTGTGGAAATGCTGGCCACCGACTTGCTGTTATTCTCCTTAGTGAGCAATGCTGATTTTCTATTTGCTAAGTTGTAGTGCTAAGTATCAAGTGCACAGCCTACCTACTTTTTCCACAGTAGCACTTCCGAATTTGTATCAAAGTGTCTATAAGACTGTGTCACATGCTCTGAAAGCGTCATTTGTCCCAGCCATTCACATCACCACTGACATATGGAACTGTGGTCAGACTACTGATTACAGAGCAGTGACTGCCCACTGGGTCAGCTTCTCATCTTCATTCCCCTCCTCTTCCTCCTCCTCCTTTGGGTTAAATGCCAGCAGCAGCAGTAGTAGCTGCAAGTCACCGGGGCCCCCAGCCTCTGCAAGAAGGCAGCTTTATATATGGTTGGCTTTGACAATGACCATTGTGCAGACAACTTGTTACACTTCCTTCAACAAAAGTGCAAAAAAGTGGCTGACACCACACTCATTAACACCAGGTTTTATAGTATTAGGTAATGCAAAGAACATTCTAAAGGCAGTTTATGGCAATTATGCACATGTTCCATGTTTTGCTTACTGTATAAATCTGGTATTTCAGGGATTCTTAGATGAGGAAGACAGCACTGTGCAGATGTGTAGGACTGGCCAAACATGTTTGTGGTCATTTTAGCCATTCTTTAATGGCACAGAAACTGTTATGAAACATTCAGCAGTGGAACTACCTTCCTCTCCACCACCTGAAACAGGATGTGACAGCAAGGTGGAACTCCACCTATTACGTGATGGAATGGCTGCTAAAACAACAGAAGGCTATCCACCAGTATGTCGCTGAGAATGTTTTTTGCAAGGGAGATGTAAACATCAGTCCAAAACGGTGGCACCTGATGTAGACCCTCTGCACTGTGCCGAAGTCCTCTGAGGAGGCCGCAAGGGTTGTAAGTGCTGATGCAACTGGTCTAAGCCAGGTATTCCCCATCACTCCCCCTCATTAACTTGTGAGTTTTTCATATGAATACCCAGTATGAGGAAAAGGAGGATACCACTGCTCTCAGTTTAGTAGAATGGATAAGATCACATTTCTGGAATGACACATACATTTCAAAAATGCACACAGATGACCACTGCATCATGGCCACTCTCTTGAACCATCAGTTTAAAGGCACATTTGAGAGATTCTTTGATGCACAAGAATGCAGTAAAGATCAGCACTTCAATAAAGCCTGACTTATCCATCTGGTCTCTGCACATATGGCACAAAACAAGAACAGGAACACAGACGCACAAGAGCAACACTCATCATTATCTCTTGTTTCAATCGCACTGTTAGGTCAGGCGGATCAGAAGGAAGAAGGAGGATCCCCATGTGTTTCCACTGCTTCTACTAAATGCCACAGGAGTTACTCATTTTTGTCTCCAAGTCAGCCTGCTACTACTGATCCTGCTGCACCCCCCAGAAAGACAATCCTTGATGACAAACCACTATGGGAACAATTGCCTGACTATGGCTTGATGAAAAAGCACAACAAATCACTTTCTGACACAGTGGTGAGTGAGATACTAGCAAACAAAATGGTGCAGGATTATCTGGATGAGAATGTGCCACTAGCAGAAGGAGATGAGCCTGTATTGTACTAGTACCAAAACAATGACTATTTGGCCCTCTTTGACACGGGTAGCTGTTGACCTCCTCAGCTGCCCACTTGCAAGTATATACTCTGAGAGAATATTCAGTGCTGCAGACAATACTGTCACCAACAGGGAACATGCATTTCAACCCAAAATTTAGAGATGCTGCTTTTTTTAAAAATTAACCTGCCCTTTTTCCAAAGCCTTTTTTGACATGGTGTATGGATAGAAACATAGAATTTGATGGCAGATAAGGACCGCCTGGCCCATCTAGTCTGCCCATTTCCCTACCTACATAAACTCCAGATCCTAACTGATCTGTAGCTTACCTTCTCTTCCCTACCACTAGGGTTGTCTTCTGTCTGTTCCACACATTCTTCAATCAATCAATCAATCAATCAAAGTTTTATTTATCAGTGCAATTCCATTGATCAAAGTGCTTTACATACAAAAAGATTAAAATACAAACATCAATTATTAAAATACAGTTAGACATAATCTTTATAGATAAATATTGAATTCACCTATCATTTACCATCTTAGGAATATTGCCAGGGTGCATCACCCTGTTCCGTCTGACTCCCTACCAATGTTGGTCCACGCTTTTGTGTCCTTTTTGGATGTCCTGCATCTAGACTTCAGTAAGGCATTCAACTCAGTGCCACATGGAAGGCTGGGAAGGAAGTTAGTAGGCACAGGGGCGGGTGCAAAGCTGGTGAGATGGGTAGGAAACTGGCTGCAGGGAAGGCAACAGAGGGTGGTGGTGGGTGGGGAGCTCTCACACCCACGGGCAGTGACGAGTGGTGTTCCACAGGACTCGGTGTTGGGACCAGTGTTGTTTGGGATATTCATTGCAGACATATCATGGGACATCAAGAGCATGATCAGTCTGTTTGCTGATGATACCAAGGTAGGCGTGGTGGTGGATGACCTAGGGGATGGCAGGGTTGCAGGATGATCTGGCAAAGCTTGAAACCTGGTCAGACACCTGGCAACTGGGCTTTAATGCCAAAAAGTGCAAGGTGCTGCATTTTGGGATGAAGAACCCAAGAAGGAGTTACCAGCTAGGGGAGTGCAGCTAGCCCAGACAGAGGAGGAGAAGCATCTGGGGTGCTCAATACAGGGTCAATGAACAACTCGGCACAATGTAGGAAGGCAGCTGCAAAGGCCAACAAAATGCTGGGTTGTATTGCAAGGTATATCCTCGAGAGGAGGGAGGCGATTCTGCCACTGTATAGGTCATTAGTTAGACCACACCTGGAATTACTGCGTGCAGTACTGGCGTCTGACCTGAAGAGGACATTAGTTACTGGAGGAGGTGGCATGGAGGCCGACAAAGATGATCAAGGGGCTGGGGGACTTATCATATGAGAGGAGGTTGAAGGAGTTGAACATGTACTCATTGGAGGAGAGAAGAGACAGGGGTGACATGATTGAAACCTTTACATACATGAAAGGAATAAACAAGACAAGTACAGAGGGGCTGTTCAATAAGGGAGGGGAGGGACACCAGGGGCCATGATATGAGACTGGAGCGAGGAAGGTTCAGGAAGGAGATGAGGAGACACTTTTTTACAGAGAGGGTGGTGGCTGAGTGGAATGCGTTACCTCCTGAAGTGGTATGCAGTAGAACAGTGGACTGCTTCAAACGAGGATGGGACAGGACAAGGGGGAGGGTTAATGAAGGGGAAGGGTGGAAGGGAGGGGCAGCTGCAGAATAAGGGGTGCTAGCTGCACATTTGAGCAGACTTGATAGACCTCTAGGCCTTTATCTGCTGGCAAATTTTGTATGTTCGGATTTTTGTCCCTACGACCTCTGCATGGAGGCTGTTCCATGCCTCCACCACCCTCTGTAAAAAAAATACTTCCTCACGTTTCCGTTGGATGATGAATCTCTTACTCTTCCAGCTGAGCTACAGACAGAGGAGGATGTTAAGATGGATGGGGAGGGTGTATGTGTCAATTAGTTTTTTTTTACTAAGACCAGTAGCCCACACCCACACTGTGGGATGCTGCACTGTTGTTGTCACTCAGTTTTCCTCAGATTAATGTTTTGTGGATTTGTGGCAGGCCTACACAGGTCGAATGAAGGGCAACACTGTCCATGAAACCAACGTGTACAACATTTATTTATGGCATAATGGGAAACATTGTCCTTTTGTAGCACTGTCCTAATGACTGCACAATTTTTGGAACCAGTAGCCCACACTGAGATGCTGTACTGTTGTCTTCCCTCAGTCTTCTTCTGATTAATGTTTTGTGAATTTGTGACAGGCTTACACAGGCTGAATAAATAATTGTTGGGGTGACACTGCCCATGAAACAAGTGTGTAAACACTTATCCATGGCATAACAGGAAGCCTTGTCCATGTGAGGTGCAGTCCCACTGGGCACACCATTTTTGGAACAGGTAGTCTACAATGTGGGATGCTGCACTGTTGTCTTCTTCAGATTAATGTTCTGTGAATTTTTGTTAGGTCTACACAGGCTGAATAAATAACTTTGGGGGCAACATTATTCATAAAACCAGTGCATACAACACTTATCTATGGCATAGTAGGAAGCCTTGTCCATGTGTGGCACTGCCCCAATGGGCACAACATTTTTGGAACAAGTAGCCTACAATGTGGGATTCTGTACTGATATTTTGTGGGCCTACATATCCCTTACAATTACAACTAGTTTACTTGAGCATTGTAAGTCACATGCTCTTGTTTACTACTAGCATTGCCCATGTTTGGCACTGACTGAACAGGCAACATTTCTGAAACCAGTACCCCTCAATGTGGCCCACTGCATCATCCTGCTGTTTTAGGTGCTTCATCAGCCCAACACATCATGTTATTTCATTTTATCCCATTTACTATTTGGTCAAACCAGTGCAAACTAGTCCACTGTTAAGAGAACTTTGACAAACTTTACATGGTTCAGTGGTTCAAGTTTGCATGGTTGTTGACTACCTAGAGGCCAGTGGGGCACAGGACCCAAGGCAGCACGGATTCACAGTGGGAAGATCATGTCAGATGAATCTAATCGATTTCTTTGGATGACCAAAGTAGTAGACCAGGGAGGGGCTGTGGACATTGCCTACCTAGACTTTAGCAAGGCATTTGACACAGTCCCACACAAAAGATTAATAAACAACTTAGCCAGCCTGGGAGTGGGTCCCAGGGTTGTAGCCTGGGTAAAACATTGGCTGGACAACAGGACACAGAAGGTAATAGTAAATGCAGTCCACTCCAAAGAAAGGGGGATTACTAGTGGGGTACCGCAGGTTTCAGTACTGGGACCAGTCCTCTTTGATGTCTTTACAGGTAACATTCCAAAGGGACTGGAAGGGAAAGTATGCCTCTTTGCAGACGACACAAAAATCTGCAACAGGGTTGATACCGGGGGCAGATGGAAAGGATGAGAAGGGATTTGGCAAGGTTGGAGGAATGGTCAAAAGTATGGCCACTTAGATTCAATGCAAAGTGCAAAGTAATGCACCTGGGAAACAAAAACCCAGGGGACCAGTACACAATGTGGGGGGCGGTACTAACAACAATAAAAATGGAAAGGGACCTGGGGGTAGTTATATCAGATGACTTAAAGGTAGGCAAGCAATGTGAGAAGGCAGTAAGGAGGGCTGGGAGAATACTGGGATGCAAAGGGAAATGTATCACCAGTAGAAAATAGGAAGTTGTTATCCCTCTGTACAGACAGTTGGTGAGACCCCATCTGGAGTACTGCGTGCAGTTCTGGAGACCCCATCTCCGGAAGGACCTAGACAGGATGGAGGTAGTCCAGAGAAATACAGAAACTGTCGGCAGATAAGGACTGCTAGGCCCATCCAGTCTGCCCGTAGGCCCTATACATGTATGCATCCACTCACCCTAAGTTGTCAATGGCTTTTCATCACTCCCTTCCAGCCCAAGGTTCCTCTGTTCCTGTCCCAGACATGTTTAAACCCCTCCATTGTGTTTTCCCCACCACCTCTTGTAGCAGACTATTCCAAGCATTCACCACCCTCTCTGTGTAGAAAAATATCCTTACGTTACCTCTTAATCTCCGCGACCCTTCCCCCAATTTCATATCATGCCCCTTCATTGTGGTATCTTTTCTACATTGGAAAAGATCTCCCACCTGCATCTTTTTTATGTCCTTGAGGTACTTTAAAGTTTCTATCATGTCACCCCTTTTTCTCCTCTCCTCTCCTCTCCTCCAGTGAGTACATATTGAGGCCTCTTAGTCTCTCCTCATATGTTTTGTGGTGCAAACCATGTACCATCTTTGTTACCCTTCTCTGGACAGCCTCCACCTTGTTTATGTCCTTACGCATGTGTGGTCTCCAGTACTGCACGCAATATTCCAGGTGAGGCCTCACCAGTGTTTTATACAATGGCATCACCACTTCCCACCTTCTACTATTAACACCTCTGCCTATGCACCCCAGCATGCCGCTGGCCCTCCCTGCAGCCTTTGCACACTGCTTTGATACCTTAAGGTCATCAGATATGATAACCCCTAGGTCCCTTTCCTCTTTGGTGACAGTCAGCACCCCCCATCCTGTAGCTCTCCACAGGGTTCCCCCTACCCAGATGAATTACCTTGCACTTTTTCACACTGAACCTCAGTTGCCACACCTCCGACCATCTTTCAAGCTTTCGAGCAGATAAGGGCAACTAAAATGGTGCAGGGTCTGCACCAGAAGCCATCCGAAAAGAGACTAAAGGAGCTTAATATGTATACCCTTGAGGAAAGGAGGGAGAAGGGGGACATGATAGAAACATTTAAGTACCTCAAGGGAATCAACAAAGTCCAAAAAGGTAGCATCTTTCAGAAAAAGAGATGTGCAAGAACAAGGGGGCACAATTTGAAGATAGAGGGGAGACGGCTCAGGGGCAACATGAGGAAGTATTTTTTCATGGAGAGGTTGGTAGATGCATGGAACAGCCTTACTGAGGAGGTCATGGGCAGACTATTCCAAGCGTTCACCAAGCGTTTGCAGTGGTTTAAGGCTCTGAGTTACAAACCTGGAAACCTAGTCTTGAATCCCACAGCCCCCACTTGCATACTGTGTGGCCCTGAGCAAGTCACTTAACTTCCTTGTGATCCCAGGTCGCACCTGTAAACAAGCTTGCAGCTTAGTGTGTCTCTCCTGGTTAAAAAAAAAAAAAACAGTGGAGGGATTCAAGAATGCATGGGACAGACATAAGGCAATTCTAGTGGGCGGTAGGAGGAAGTAGGCTATTGGTTAACTAGGATCTGTAGCTTACCAATAGGTGGGGGAATGAGCAGACTGGGTGGGCCAAGTGGTCCTTATCTGCCATCAAAGTCTATGCTTCTATGAACTTTGGGAAATTTGCACAACCCTACTATGCAAGGCAGTAACACAGCACCCTGCTGGAAACAGGCTCCCAGGAGCAAAAGAAGAAAGTGCATTCCAAATGGGATGCCACCTTTCTTCCTGGCAGCTAAATTCAGTGGACAACTGCAAGCAAGAAGTGCCCTCGCACATGAATGTTGCACTACAAAATATTTTTCTTAAAGTGCAAAGTGCTTTAAATAACACGTTTGAATGCATCATATGAAACACTGGAAACCTATGGACACTGAATGTAACATGATATCTTGATAATTCGTATTGTACTGACACTTTCACCCCAGTCAGTACACATGCACATCAGTCCCTGTCATGCAGTGGGCAGGGGGCCTTGGTGGTGAGTGGAGGGTTTGTGCCAGTGCCCATTACGGCAGCTAATACAGTGATAAGATTCTCTTCTGGAGCGTGAGTCAGTGGTGGATTGCGGTTTGAGTGGTGGGTGCTGAGTGGGTGAGATGGAGATACAGATGGTATTCTGTATCACTGCCTGGAGTGGGGAGGGGTTCTGGTCTACCAGGCACCATATTTGTATTCCTGATTACATCGGATGAGCATCACGAAGAAAGTAGCGACCACTGGAATATGAGGGATTCTTAGTTTGATGCATTTATCTATAGATGGGTATCGGTGAGGGATGAGAGCCACTACACAATCAAGGATATTTAGTACTATACAATGAAACACTGGATGGGCATCAAGAAGGGAGGGGGCTATTAGGCAACCAATGCCTTTTATTTGAATTCCTGATTACAACATTGTATTGGCATGGGATTGGGGCACAAACTACCATGAACTGTTAGGCAGATTTATTTCATCTACAGATGGGCATGGGTGGGGGATACTAGACTACCGGGGACATTTATTTTCTGTACAATGCAACATAAGATGGACATCGGGGGGGTAGTGGACTACCAGGGACTGTTGTTCAGATTTAATCTATGGCTGGATATCAGGTAAGGAGGGGCTACTGGACTGCCAGGGAATGATAGGTCTTTTTGTGAGTTTGCTCAGCCGGGAAGGGGTGATCATGCACCACTATGTACGATGTTGGTAAAGGTTTGGAACTGGTAGATAGTGCTACCCATCAGCATTTTACCTCTTCCCAAACCTGCTAAATATACCTCTACACCCAGTATGCTAGGTTACCTCATTTACATTTTCCTTTTGGTACCTGCCTCTCAAAAAGAGGTTGAAGATCTATTGCTGCAGTTGGATATCAAGAAGGGTGTAGGTTCAGACTCTATAGAGCCTTTACTTTCTGAAATGTGCATACCATGTGTTGGCAGTGCCAATCATGCACCTCTTCAACTTGTCACTATCCTAGGGGAGTCTCCCCTTGCAATGGAAAGTAGCCCATGTCATCCCTCTGCTCAAATCAGGTGACCCTTGCGACCTTAATAATTGAAGGACAAGCCCATTGTTATGTGGGGGAAGAGCTCCTTCCCCACATCCTATTTAAATCAAGAAGCTGACTTCCGCACTGCTTAGAGCCAGTTGCACTCACTGTTGTGTCGTTGCTGGTCCGTGGCTGCCCCTTTGCTTGTTTTGCCCCACCCATCCTGCCGTTTGTTTCCCATTTGTTCTCTTTCCATATTGTTTGCTCTTTGTGGATCTAGCTCCATTCTGCCTGCTGCCTGTTCATTTCTCCCTGCTTCAGTTTCTCTTGTTTTTCTCGTCCTTATTGCTGTCTCCCCTTTTGGGCAGCCTGGCTCCATGCCTAGTCCATCACCGCTTTTACTCATTGCCTCCTGTTCGCACTGGGGTTTTCATTAACTCACCGCCGCACCGACTACCTGCTCCTCAGCACTACAACCTTTGCAGCCTCACCTTCAGCTTCCAGCTCAACTGGCTGCCATTTGGATTATCTGCTCAGCCAAGCAGCACCTTGTTTCTCCTATTTCTGTGCCTGTCTGCTATTCTCCATTTTGCTCAGCTCCCTTGCAATCACACTCCACCTGTGCAGCCTACGCGCTCCTGTGAGGCTCTCTCTTCCATGGCTCGTTCTTCTCCTACCTCAGCCTTTGCCTCTGACATGAAGACATAGCAGTTTTGGTTGCTCGTACTGGGACGCACTGTGGGACTTAAACCTCGGAGCGGAGGGCACATCGCAACATGAAGCTGCTAGCTCTGCATAATGTGCAATACATAGTGTTTTCCTGTTACTAGTTTGTTTGGCTTTAGTAATTGTATCTATGGTGTGTTGCGAGTTGGCTCAGCCACTGCATTCCTTCTCTGCCTTTCCTGCAATCTACCCTTTCATCCTGGATTATCTGTTCCCTGCCTCCATGCCTCTCCACCTCCTGACTCATAAATCAGGGACAAGGCATCCAAAACTCGGGGACAATGACCAGAATCAGGGACCCATCTTCACATAGGTGATATCCGCTCAGGAAGAAGGTTGGCTATGATGCTTAGTGCAATGCATTTTACAAGGTGGAACATATCTGTAGCCTTAAGTTTGGCATTGTTTGCTTACGATCCCCACTGTTTAGCTGTGGATGCACATAACTGTAGGAGGGACAAGGCATGCTTTGGAAGATCAGTCTAGAAGTCCCTGAAAACTGGGGACAATTGAGAGGTATACATGCCTCTCGCCTGTTCTCCCTGTGCTTGGCACTCTATAATTGGCTCGCTGTTACCTTCGCTTGCTCATTTCCTGGTTCTTCAGTATGCTACTCTCTGGATTTATGGACTGTTTTTATTTTCGTTGTTGGACCCTTCCCTGTCCCTCCCTATATGGGGCCCACTTTGTGGTCCTGTTCTGTTTCCACGTCGGGCTTTGCTCCACTTTCTGGCCATTCCTATGAATTGCAGGATATGCTCTGGCTCAATGCTGGGGATTCAGGAGGTGTGATTCTTCCCTTCCTGGCTAGTCCACTGCCCTATGGCTCCTCGGCTCATACACCACTCCTTCCTACCTTAGCCTCCATAAGTTCTTCCAGATATGGCTTCTGCAGGGCTTGTCTGGTTCCTCTGGCCTTCTCCTTAAGTGTGCTTTTGGATGTTCCATTTGGCTCCTCAACCGTGCTTGCCTGCACTGCTTTCCGTGATCGCAACTTTGCCTCAATCATAGACTACCAGATTCGGGATTTTGTTGCCTCGATGGGTTGCCTACTCTTCTGCCAAGATCTTCGCTGCAATCCCTACCATCCTCGTTCTACAGGATACATCGGTCTACAGCATCATTTTACTTTCCGAAGTCTGTTTTACAGTTCCACTACTACTTCACACTTAACTGGCTCAGCTCCTGCCTACATTGCGATATCTTCTCCTCTACGTCTTCCTCGCCCAGCTCGGGCCTGGAGATTCACAGCCTCTACAATCTGCTTTCACCCTTTGGGCTGGGAGGTTTACCTACTTCTACTCTATGCCTGCCTCGTTCAGCTCGGAGCCTGACGATTCACAACTCTACGACCTGCCTTCACCCATCGGGCTGGGAAGTTTACTTACTTCTGCTCTTCTTCTGCCTCACCCTGCTCGGGGCCTGGAGATTCACACATGCTACTATACACCTACCTGCTGCTGGGTCAGCCAGCCCGGAAGGTCCTTCCCTATGGATTCGCATCTGGCCATTTCTTCAATCATCTGTTCTTGGATGTTTTGCCCTGCCGCTTCCGTAAGGCATTACTGATGCTTCACCTTTCCGGGACACTTAGTTGAGCTTCTCTTGAAGACCTTCCTTATCCTGGTTGTGTTTTACTGCTTCTTGGACCCTGTGACGCTACTCCATTTGGCTCAGCCTCATCCATTATCCCCATCTGGGACTCTTATACTCGACTATTCAGGTCTCGTCAAGTTATTGCTGCCTCAAACATTGACTACCTGCAGTTTCAGATGTTATTCCTCTCGTCAGGTTGCCATCTCTCTGCCACAGTCTCTTCAATGCGATCCCTGCCATCCTTGATCTACTGGATAACGTCAGTTCTCAACACCATTCCATTCTCTACGTCTGCCTTACAAATGCAGTATTACTCTGCTCTACCTGACTCAAGATACGTCTCCTGGAGGCTATATACCACACTTTATTCCTACTGGCTGACCTCCGTAGGTCTGGCTGTGTTTCTTGTTACCTGGAGCTAGTCGCCTCTCTATTCCCTCATCAGCTGATGGATTTGCTGCGCATCTCGTTGAGGGACTACCTGCCACGCTCTATTTCTCCAGCAGACCTCCATGGGTCTGGCTGCGCTTCCCATACCTGGAATCAACCGCCTCTTTCTCTTACCTCTCCAGCTGTCAGTTTAGCTGTGCTTTCGCCAGGGGCTGGTTGCCATGTCCCATTCCTTCTCACCTGCCTACATTGGTGCATTCCTTGCTACCTACTCCTCTCTCTTCGGATTTGCAGTCTACCTGCCTTGCTTACTTTTTGGGCTCACCATATCTACTACTTGGATGCTTCCTAACCTCGCACCAGTGCCTCCGATTAATCCTCTACAGCCTGCAATTATTCCAGCTCAGCTCTACAGTGTTGCCTTTATATCACTTCCTAAGATTATACTCTACTCCTATCATACTTATCAGAACTGGATTCGTCAGTTGGTACCTGGCTCCAAGCCTTCTCCCATTCCACGTGCTATACAAGCCCTCTATTAGTAGAAACCTGGAAGTCATACTACCTCTATTCATCCTGCCTTGTTTGTGTCAAAGCTTGGATACAACTAATTCATCTGGCCACCTGTATTGAGTTCGTCAGTCATCAATTTCATCTCCACCATCATACAATTCCCTGGATTCTCAAGCCTTCTATCAACTGATGTCCGGAAGACGGTCTTTTCAATATATCCACTCTCCATCATTTGAATTGTACATGGATTCTCGAACTCAGAGTTTATTAGGAGGAGGTTGCTTCACTGGACATGTTACAATTCAGTACTTTCTTAAACTCCGTTTCTCTGGATCAAGTTCTACAATTTGCCAAAATTCAAATATCTGGGTGTATGGCTCAATCACAAACTCTTCTTCTCTGAACATCTCAAAGAACTACAGAAGAAACTAAGACAAAGACTAGGACTATTCTACAGAATTAACCACTTCCTTACTAGGGATGCCAAGCAGCGGTTGGTTCAAGCCACGTTCCTTTCAACAGATTACGTGGACCTTCTCTATAGCCATTGGACTGCCTCTGCACTGGCTAAGTTGGACACCCTATACCACAGAGCAATCTGGTTCATAATGGGCCTTCCACTTTCCACACACCATTGCTCCTTGTATACTGCGGTGGGCTGGACTTCCCTTCATTACAGGAGAAATAGAAATGCCACTCTATGGGCTTTCAGAGCTGTTACCAACAAGCTCCCCCTATACTTCTCTGACTGCATTCCCCTGAGTGTGAGAGGAGTCTATTCTCTAAGAAGCTATTTAAGCAATATACCATGGCAGGAAGTGAGTATATTGGTGGATTTAACATGCCTGGTGTGGTTCAGTCACGAGGCACAGCCGAGTGACGTAACCACACCAGGTGTGGTAAATCCACCCATATACCCACTCTATGTCATGTTATATTGCTATTATACAATGTTCAACTTGTTTTTTTGTTTTTATAGTGATATAAAACTTTTAAAGTGGGTATACTGGAGGATTTATCACGATCATGTGATGTGTTTTGACCAATGAGGTTACAGGATTTTCATACCCCATTGTATAATCCCTAATTGACTTGCAATTACCTAAGGTCAACTCTCATTTCGGCAGAGCTGCCATAAGTTTCTCGTTGCCTTCCTTATGGAACAATATGCAAAAAAACTTGAAGCTGAGCTGTCCTGTTAGCCTGAATATTTTCAAGTCGCTCTATGACTGCTCCGTGAAGGAATCCTACAAATGTTTCCCACATCGCTAGCTCACCTATTTTCCAGTTTCCCTCCTGCCCATCCTGCCTTGCCTCTGCCCCCGCCTCTCTCTCCCTACCAAAATACTGGCTGCTCTGCCTCTTTTTATCTATGGTCAAGTTCCACCCCCTTCCCTGAAGTATGCCAGTTAACTATTCCAACCCCGTCATTTCTTCCTAAGCTGGTATCCCTCTTTTTGCCTTTCTCTCTCCTTTTAAGTGAACATTCTGACTGTACCCAGTTATGAGCCTATCTGTTGTAAAGGCCCTCTTACTCAAATGTTGATGTACATATGTATATTTTTCTTCTTTGTATAATATTGCATTATGTTTTACCATATTACTGTACTATGATTTTTGTATGACCAGGTCCATCTTGCAAATGAGCCCTGCTCAATGGTGCCCACCTGGATAAATAAATAATTTGATTGATTGATTGATACATGGGAACAGTGATGTATTCTGAGCAGTCATATTATCCGGTGAGCACTGTGCACCGGGGCACTATTAATATGGCCTCGGCCCATTTGAATATGCACAGCCCAGTTAGGACAGTGCTATTCATATTAGTGCTGCACTAACCTTCTAAATATCGGGGACAGGGTGTGTTTTATTTCTTATAATTTTGTTTTCAATTACTGTTTACTTAAGCATGCTCCATTGATGGTTTACTTTTCCTTTTGGTGCCTGTGACTGCAGTGCTGTGGGAAAAAAAGCACTGACAGCCTTATTATCAGTGCCTACCTACTGCATGTCAGAACTCACCAATAATATGCAATGATGTAGATACTTATAATAACTCTGGAAATGTCTGGAGTTTTTACAGAATTTAACATTCATAGAAAACTATTTAACTGCAACTGGTTGAAAGAGCAGACTCTGACACTTGAGAAATGGACAGGGCATGTTAGTGTCATTTAGGAGATGGAACAGCTCACAGTCAAATTAAATCTCAGAGAAGAGAAGAGAGCCATATTGAAAGATGGAGAAGTTGAGCGTTACAGCAATCATCCGGGAAGGGGAACCTGAGAGGGGGCCACAGGGCAGGAGCTGCCAGACGGTTAAGGGTATCTTAACGAAGCTTTACTTGTGATTTTATTATTTTTTTTTTTTTACACTTGCCTTTTTACCCACCCCCATTCCACTCCTTCAGACCTCTGATCATCCCTAAGGGTCCCTCTCACAGAATCTGCCCCTAGAGTGCCAGACTTACTCCTTTCCCCTCCTGCCTTACTCCTTCTCCTTGGAGTGCCTGCACAATGGGTCGTATCCTCTGCGGTGGGCAAACATAGGGTGGATCGGTTGTTATCTTGGCCCCGAGAGGGGGTATGTTTCCATTTTCTCCTAGTCCCTCCTTCCCCTGAGGATATTGTCAGCATAGGACAAATGTCAGTCCTGTAGGCGCATTGACGCACGCCGCAGTCAAGTTCCCACAAGGTCCTCCCCTTCCCGACTCTCGAAGAGCCGCCTGTGCCCCGATGCCCATGTTTCCACCGGCACTGATGTGTTGGGTGAGCGAGACACCCCAGAATCCCACCCCTGGAGGAAAGCATCCATTGGGACGCTCAATCCTCCTCCCCCCTCCTCCCCCCAGTGACCCGAGTCCATTCCCAAACCTGGGTCATGTGGCATGATGTAGTGTGGTGTCAACTTTCAACTCTCACGCCACTGGGCCGCCATGATTTTAATTTTAACTTTCAGTTTGGCTTTTTTCCTCCTTGTACCATCTTTGGTGGTGTGCTTGACATGGATCTCAAGGGAGGGATTTTTTTTCTCTTTTCTGGCGGTACCCATAGCAACATATTAGTATGTTTCAGTCCTTATTGTTGTAGCCATTCTCTTGTTGAGATGCCTTATATTATAATTACTGGTGACCTCCTTTATCAACCTGTTTTCAAGGGTCTCCAAAACACTATAATAACCCAAAAATGAGTTAGTACGGCATTCACTAAACTTTCTTTCATCTCCAGGGTCCTTTCGCTGTCACTCCAGTGTACGACACCACTTCATTGAATCATGCTCTGCTTGTGGGTGGGCTGAACAGTATTCAAAACATGGCAGTGTGGCTTTCTGCCTTCTGACAAGCTGCCTTCCTTTACTACAATCCCCATGTTTATTTATGTATTTATTTTATCTGGTTAATCCTGCCTTTGAAATATAAAAGAAATATCTGGTTGATCCTGCCGTATCTCTGGATCGAGACATGCTGAGTCATCGACTCCAAATACGACAGATCCTGGTAACAGCCATGGGTGTGACAGTTTAAAAGAAAAAAAAAGGAAAAGCTCTGAGAGAGAGAGGCAGAAAGGGACAGTGTGTGTGTGTTTGTGTGTGTATGTGTGTGTGTTTTGACAGCAAGTGAGACTGGGAGAAAGAGTGAGTGTCTGTAGGTAGGGGAAGCACTGTCTTGCACCAGGAATTATAAAAAATAAAGGATATGCAAGTGTGTTCTTATGGAATTTTTTTACACACTCTCAGCGTGTGATGACTTAATAAACCTTTATGGGTCATCACACACCTTGGGTGCGTAAAAAAAATCCATAACACACACTTGCATATCTATTATTCTCTATAGTGTTGATTTTTATGACTTTTTACTCTCACTCTGCTGGAGATATACAACATTCCTTCTTAGCGTTAATTTCTACGCAATGGTCTGTATTTTTCTTCTCGATTGATATAGGCTGTGTAATTTTTATTTATGGCCATTCTCATATTGATTTTTTGGTCAATGTATTGTACCTGCTAAAGTTTTCTGATGATGGATTTTCTGTTCTAGCTGTGACTAAAACTGTATGTTTTCATTTAAGCAATACGGCATGACCTGGGGTTAGATTAACAGTCTGTTAATCCCCTAGGGGTGTAATGTGGCATGAGGCACAGCCAAGTGCCATACTGCACCTAGGGGGTGATTAACAGACTGATAATCTAACCCCTTGGAGTGCTTTATTGCTATTATAAAAAAATATTCCAAAAGAAAAGTGTTAAAAGTGTATTTTTTTTTATGTTTTCCTCATTTAGAGGGAGATTTTTAATAAAATAGTTCTTCCACCAGCAGTTTAAGAATGCCAGTTCAAAATCAAAATGCATCATTCCAATCATTCAGCAGTGCTAAAGGATGGAATGCTGACAGGAAGAATCCATGTGCCATTGTGATCAGGCTGTACATGACAGTATAACATGAATTAATGTAAGGCTGTTGGAATCCTGACAGCCAATCACATTGCAGCATTTCTGAGAACCTTTTTATAATGAAGGTTATATCTGTGGTATAGATGCTTAATGACTGAATAAAGCTGAGTCTTAAAAAAAAGAAAACTATTTAAGGAATAGACTACATCTATGTCAACATAACAAAACTGTCATGGCATTCAGGGGTTCAGGGGACATTTAGAAACCACAAGTGCAAAGCAGAAGTGGTTTAACTTTGTCATTCACTAAAAATACCACCAACAGCTTAATTTGGTTCAATGTCAGTTGGCATCCATCTTACCCCGGAAAAGGCTAAAAACAGGCAGAATTATATAGTCCTCCTTTCCAGGTCACAAAAACTAACAAAAAAAAAATTTACTCAAGAGCTGCCATTGTAGTCTTATTGTGTACTCTTGAGTGTACGTTATTTGCAGCAATTGTTTTTTATTTCTGGTCTACTTGTACTTTCTCTGGTGCTTCTGACAGACTTTTGCATTTCACTTTTGGTGCATAAGGCAGCAGTGATGGCAGAATGTGATGTTTACAGCCTTATAAGTGGTGAGTTCTTAAAACTATCCAATAGTAAAAAAAGACATAGGAACTCACTTATTCTATGGCTGCAAATGCTTACATAAACACAGTACAGAGTGGTTAAGATTAGAACAAAGACTATGGGGCTGAATTCTCAAAACCCTAATTGTAACACAAGGTGCCTGCGTTAAACAGAAGTTACACAAGGGGCACCTTGTGACACAATTACAGAGTTGCAATCCTGGAAGGCTGGCTGTGCTACTTTGTGAGGCCTTCACCAGACTAAGCAGGCTGAACGCCAGGCTTGCACCAAGGTCAGGGGTGTGCTAGGGTGCTGGGGGTTTGTGGCAGATGCTGGCTGTAACTTCCCCTTAAATGGGGTTTTGACAGCCAGCGGGACCTGCCAGTACTTAGACCACTCAACAGGTGGTCTAACGGCCATTGCACAACACCTGGAGCCTTTGTAGGGTAGGAGGAAACCTGTGGCACTGCCCACCTACAGTATGCCACACCCCCAATGCACCTGGAGCACTAACACTCAATGGTGTGGTGCCCACATGTGCCCCCCCATGGTGCCAGACATGCAGCAGCTGGCCTCCCCCATGGATGGCACAGGCATAGTGGCAACCTGCACTGTCCTCTTCAGAGACCTGTTGCAACCCCCAGCAGCCATCCATGCCTTACCTGCCCTCCCCAGCCCCCATCCTGTCCCATCCAACACTGACAGCCTCCAGGCTGGTCCCCATTACTGGGCACTGATGCCACTTGACCACCCTGCACCTTGCAGCTAACCTCTCTGGTGCATCTTGCCTTTGGTGCATGGCAACATTTGCCACCAGCTGCAGGACTTTTGTGCCAGGACCCCACCCATTCATGCATCAGATGCAGGGTCCGTGGTGTGCCAATGATAAGAGTAAGCTGCCGTTGCTGCAGCTTGTGTTGATCTTTGAGAATGGAGACTTATAATTCTGTCAGCTCTACTCTGATGTTCTGACACTGTTTTAGTTTGCCCTTTTGGAGCAGCCCCCTTGCCTGTCTTCCTTCTGTTCCTAATTACACTCTTGAAAATGCCCCACTGGGTTTAGATTCCTGAGACAGTCTCAGCATTGATCACATTGCTGGGTAGGCCATTTCATCTCTTCATAGTTCTAAGTACCCTACCATCTGTATAAGCAGCACCAAATCAGGGACATTGCTGAAGTCCAGCCACAACATATTGATTGCCTAATCCCTCTCCACCATCAGTATCCCAGAGTTAAATAATTAAAGTAAGTTTGTTTAACGTGACCTATGCATCATGAACCCATGTTGATTCCTGTCCATAAATCTGATTTACTGCAAGAAGTCAACATCAAGTTCACCGGCCTGTAATTACTTGCATTTGACCTATCCCCACCTATATGCAATTAGGAAATGTTTACCACCTTCTAGTCCATCAACACTTCTCCTGTTGCCAGTTGCTCATTAAATAGGTTTGGAGGGGGCTGACGTGACCTGCCTGGTCCCCCTCAGTACCCTCTTGTGTAGCCTATCTGGCTTTGGGGACTTGTTTACATTCAGGTCCAGCAGACCATTTAAAACTCTTCCCTTGGTATATACAATACAGTACCCTATCTGTAATATAAGGGTGTTGTTTCCCCTGAATTTGTTCTTGCTGTCAAGAATTGTGCCTGAAGCCTCTAGTGTGAGCACAGAACTCAAGTACAGTACTTGATTAATAGTTTTGCTTTTCCTTCATCTTCCTCATTGCTCGTTTCATCTTTACGTCATATTCTGCAATGCTCATTCCATCTTTCCATATTCTTTCTATGCTACACATTGTTTGATGTTTCTCCTTTTTTTTTGTAGACTTTCTTTACTCTGGTCACCAGCCACTGGGGCACCACTCAGGCAAGATCCACCCGAATGGCTCTACCACCCTGCCTGATTCTTCCCAGAGAGAAATTGGGAACAGAATCCTCTCCAACTGACCCCCAAAGAGGAGAGGACCCAGGAGAGTCAGCCGGGAAGGGCCAGTGGTGGACATGTGAGCCACCCCTCGAGACTGCCATCATCCTTCCAGTGGCTGGGGTGTTTCCTTCTTGCTTGCTGTGTTGCCTCTGAGATGTGGATGTGCAATGACGTCACTGTGCAGAGGGTACACACCCGTCCCCCCTTGCAGATGTCTGCCGCTGCCTCTCCTGATGTAAGTCCCCGCCAAATTGCAGCACCCCCGGTCTCCACTGGGAGCTGTTACAAGGCAGGAAATCCCTGGAACCCACCCTAGGAGAGGAGAGCAGTCCTCTGGATGCTCAGTCCTCTCCTCCTCTGCTGACCCCTTGTGCCTGAGTCTGCTCCCAAACCTGGGCCTTCGGCGTGGCTCAAGGTGTGGCATCCAGTGCTTCTGCCCTCAGCACCATCAGGCCAGCTCTGATGTTTCTCCTTGATGTACATAAAGAAGTTTTTTATCACTATATATGACTTTTCTGCTTGTAGTTTCTAAATATAAGGCAATTAACATTAGAGAAAAATATGATATACTGGATTGCAAAGAAACTTTGAATTTAAGCCAATAATTCCATCAAGGGGCTTTGATGGTGGTGGAAGACTAGGTTTGCTGGCCAGTGCACCTAGCTTCACCTGAGCTCTTTCCATCTAGGTTGCTTAAAAGAACAGAGCAAAGAACCTTACCAGAGCAAGGGAAAGGATTAAGGCTTCTTTTGGCTAGCAGATTTACTGTGTGTTGTTATTTTTATTTTGCACTCACAGGGATTGTTACTGTTTGTTGCTAACATTGTATTGCTTTATTTTTCTCTGACTGAAATTGTTGTTGCTGGGCATACCTTCTGCTGCATTATTACAGGGTGTGCCTACAGGTGTGTGCTGACAGAATACTGCTGTAATTTTCTGATTCAAATTGTCTTTTGCAAGGTATATCTTCTGTTACTGCTTTATTTTTCTCTGTAGCAAAGTGTTTCTTACAGGGTATATCTTCTGTGAAATTATTAGAGGTGGTGCTTACATTTTTTTGACTTTTTATCATTAGGCTAAGCAAAATTTCTGTTTGCCACTATTTTATTTTTATTTTATTTCATTATTATTTTTTTTTTTTGCTGAAAGGATTTTTGTCTCAGAGGTGTTGCAGTCTCCTTCTCACACTGAAGGAGCTAATTGCTTTCCTCCCATAGCTGTTCCAGGGGATTAGGTGTGTATCTGGGTGGTAGAGCTGACAAACTGTCAGTAACTTCCAACAAAAGGAAGGGTTAAAAGGTCAGGTCAGTTGATATCTTGGATGTGGAAGACTAGGTTTGCTGGCCAAGGTACATAGCTTTACCTGAGCTCTTTCCTTCTAGGTTGCTTGAAAGGACAGAGCAAAGAACTTTACCAGAGCAAGGGAAAGGATTAAGGCTTCTTTTGGCTAGGCAGATTTACTGTGTGTTGTTATTTTTATGTTGTACTGACATGGATTGTTACTTTTTGTTGCTAACATTTTATTGCTTTATTTTTCTCTGATTCAAATTGTTGTTGCTGGGTACACCTTTTTCTGCATTACTACAGGGGGTGCCTACAGGTGTGTGCTAACAGATTACTGCTGTAATCTTCTGATTCAAATTGTCTTTTGCAAGGTATATCTTTTGTTACTGCTTCATTTTTCTCTGTAGCAAAGAGTTTCTTACAGGGTATACCTTCTGTGAAATTATTACAGGTGGTGCTTTACATTTGTTACAGTTTAATCTATAATTAGGATAAGTTTTCAGGGCTACTGCATTTGTTGTTGGCTGATTGCTTCTGCTCTTACCTCATTGTTTCTTTCATCCTTGGTACTTCTTTTTCGGCAGGGGAAGGGCCCAGCCACCCACCCCCATCCCCAACCACCCCACACTATACTCCTTTTATAGGGTAGCACAGTCATGACATTTCCTGTGGCAAAGCAGGAAGGGGAGGATCAGTGGGGTATCCACATGGTGACCTCATTTACAGGGGCACTAGTAATTTAACTTGTTATAACAAGTTATACAAAAACAAACAAACAAAACAGAAAATCAAACTTTTGCTTTCATTTTCTTCCTTCTAATTACTCTGACCAGTTTATAAACCCAGCAACTTATGTGGAATGGATATCATTAACTGCAGGTACTGCAGAACACTTTTCAGAAGAGCAGTTTTACAGGATTTAGGACACTGTCCTACATGCTGGGCCATTGGAGATCTAAGGGCTCAGCTCCAGGCAGCATGGGCAGAGATTGCATGCCTCAGATTGCATATTCAAGAGGAAATATATTATAAGAACCACCCGTCATTTCCCCAACATCCAACAGAAGCACCTCGACCGCAGAGGATAACTGGTCTGGGAGGTTGGCAGGTGGTTAGGAGGGGCAAATCAGGTGCCCCATCACTCGGTGCTTTCCAACATATTACCTAAACAAACCATATAGAAACTACAAACATGTATCTGCCTCTATCTCTGAAATCAAACAAAGGGGCAGAGGACACTGCAGAGCAGGACACTGCAGAGCAGGACATTGCAGCGCAGGAACTAGCACAACAAAACTTGCCCAAAATAGGAACCAAAACAAAAAAAGCAAAAAGGAAATCCAAAAAACTTCTGATCATAGGAGACTCCATGATTCGGGGAGTTGATACCTATCTCCAGCCAGGAGTAATGGTCAGATGTCTCCCAGGTACATCAGCGTAGAGAGACACTGACTGCATTGCTAAAATTGTTCAGGAAGCAAGAGAAAACATTGACATCCTGGTACACATAGGGACTAATGATCTAGCCAGATGGTCAGTTGTGGAGACCAAGGAACACCTGACCAGGCTGGGTGACAAACTATCATCCATTTTGTCTGGCATCTCTTTCTCTGAGCTCCTGCCAGTCTGGGAGAGGGGATCAGATGGATGGAAGGTTAGAGAAGGGGAGATAGGGGAGCTAAACATGTGGCTCAAAGGCTGGTGCCAGGAAAAATGACACAAATTTGTAGGGAACTGGCAACAGTTCTTTAAATTTGATGGACTGCATCTAATTAAGGAGGGAGTCAGTGCATTGGGGCAGAAGTTTGATGTCTTTGCAGAATATTTAAACTAGCAAATGGGAAGAGGGGTGCAGCACCCCATACGTTGAATGGGAAGAACACCCCTCCCCAGCTAGTGGTCAAACAGGAGTTCAGCATGTTTGCAGTTCATTTGCTTCACCAGGTAAGGAAAAAGGTCCAGCTCCCCATACGATGCACAGGGGAAACACCAGACCTCACCCAACAACTAACACACTGAAATCTGGCCAATGGAAAATCATGTACACAAATGCTCACAGTCTGGGAAACAAGATCCCAGACCTGCAGGCAATAATGACAGAGGCTAAACTGGACATAGTAGCAATTAACGAGACATGGCTTACCAGTAACCACACTTGGGAGACTTCAGTACCTGGTTATGTACTGCTCAGAAGAGACCAAGGTGCAAAAGGGGGTGGTGGAGTGGCCCTGTATGTCAATGAAAATATCAAAACTACAGAAATTCAAAATGGACATAAGGAGCCAGAAGAACTGTGGGTCACCCTGGAAACAGAAAATGGCACAGCCATAAGAACTGGGGTTGTCCACAGGTCCCCAGGCCAGTGGGAGGACATAGACACATTACTGTTAGAAGATATGCAAAACATGACAGCTAAAGGGGAGGTTCTGATAATGGGAGACTTCAACATGCTAGATACAGATTGGTCAGTACAAGCAGGAACATCTGCCAGAACTAGACACGTGGTGGATTCCCTGCAGGGGGAGGGCCTCAAACAACTGGTACAACAACCTACAAGAGACAGGGCTATCCTAGATCTAGTACTGACTAACAAGGAAAGGATCATAGATCTCCAGGTAGAAGGTCACCTGGGGGCCAGTGACCATCACATGGTGTGGTTCAGTTTGACCACTAGAACTAAATCATCCCATTCCAAGGCAAAAATATGGGACTTCAGAGGAGCTGACTTTGATGAGATGGCCAACAGAATTAAGCTAGCCCTGGCAAAAAGAAATACAGGTGAGGGGGTACAGGCAAAGTGGGCAAGCATTAAAGATGCAATACTTGAAGCAACATCCCATTGTGTTAGAGAGAAAAGGAAGTGCAAAAGAAGAAGGATACCACTTTGATTCTCAAAAACAGTAGCAGAAAAGGTCAGAGCCAAAAGGCTGTCCTTCAGGAAATATAAGGGAACACAGCAGGATGAAGATATGGAAGCATACCAAACTTCCCTAAGGGAAGCAGGGAAGGCAAGTAAGGCAGGCAAAGGCCCAAACCGAGGAAACACTAGCATGAACAGTAAAAGAAGGTGACAAGACTTTCTATAGATACATTAGTGAAAGGTGAAAGTCCAGAGGGGGTATTGCTAAGATCAAAGAAGATAAGGGTGTGTGTGAGAAGGAGGACCATGTAAAAACATCTATACTAAATAGATACTTCTGCTCAGTATTTACTGAGGAGAAGGTAGGGCAGGGCCCACAGCTCAGCACCATGGACACAGGGGGGAGGGAGGTGTGCACTAGTCCCTTCACAAAAGAAAGGGTCCTACAAGAGCTCAGTAAGCTCAGGGTGGACAAGGCAATGGGACCTGATAGCATACATCCCACAGTACTAAAGGAGCTAAGGGTGGAACTAGCAGAGCCATTATCAGAACTGTTTAGTGAGTCTCTGAGCACAGGAGAGGTCCCAGAAGACTGGAGAAGGGCTCATGTGATCCCACTCCACAAGAGTGGTAGCAGGGAGGAGGAAGGGAACTACAGACCAGTCAGTTTTGCCTCAGTAGTGGGCAAGATTATGGAGGCACTCCTTCAGGAAAGGATAGTGCAACACCTGGAATCCATAGAAGCACAGGATCCAAGACAGCATGGGTTTACAAAAGGAAGGTCCTGTCAAACTAATCTCATATATTTCTTTGACTGAGTAACCAGAGTGGTGGACCAAGGGGGAGCAGTTGATGTTGCCTACCTTGACTTCAGCAAAGCTTTCGATACTGTGCCACATAGAAGATTGATTAATAAGCTGGGTAGGCTTAGGTGGGTCAGAAGCTGGTCAACTGGGTGGCAGACTGGTTGACAGGCAGAAAACAGAGAGTGGTAGTAAATGGTATACAGTCAGAAGAGATGCAAGTCACAAGTGGGGTACCTCAGGGATCAGTCCTGGGGCCAGTCCTCTTCAATATCTTCATCAGTGACATTGCAGATGGGCTGGAGAGTAAGTTTTGTCTATTTGCAGATGACACCAAGATCTGCAACAGAGTAGATGATCCAGATGGGGTGGGCAGAATGAGAAGAGATTTGGATAAACTAGCAGAATGGTCAGAAGAGTGGCAACTGGGGTTTAACGCTAAGAAGTGCAAGATCATGCACGTAGGGAAGAGAAACCCTGAAGCCACCTATAGGCTGGGAGGGGGAATTGCTGGCAGTCACAAGGGAAGAAAGAGACTTGGGCATCATCATCACCAATGACGTGAAATCATCCAAGCAGACCACTAAACAGCAGGCTTGGCTAGAGGGATGTTGGGGTGTATAAGTAGGGGTATCGCAAGTTGGAAGAGGGAGGTAATATTCCCTCTTTACAAGACACTGGTTGGGCCCCATCTGGAGTACTGCATGCAGTACTGGAGACCACACCTTCACAAGGACATTAACCAAACTGAGGCAGTTCAGAGAAGGGCAACCAAAATGGTGCAGGGACTGCATCAGAAAACATATGAGGACAGATTAACGGGAGCTCAATATGTATACCCTAGAGCAAAGGAGGGAGAATGGTGATATGATCGAAACATTCAAACACCTTAAGGCATTAACAAAGTGAAAGAGTCTAACATGTTTCAATATAAGAAAAATAGCAGGACAAGAGGACACAGCATGAGATTAGAGGGAAGCCAATTAAGGTGTAATGTGAGGAAGTTCTTTTTCACAGAAAAGGTAGTGGATGCATGGAACGGCCTACCTCAGGAAGTGGCGGATATGAATACAGTGCAGGGCTTCAAATAGGCATGGGATAGGCATAAGGGAGCAATACAGATAAGTATGAATAGATAGGCCATTGACAGAGTAAAGGCCAATGGCACATTTATAAGGTAGAAAAAGAAATGGGCAGACTGGATGGGCCTTGCGGTCCTTATCTGCCATCAACTTCTATGTTTCTTGATAATTGCATAAAATTGGAAAGTGATACTCAAATGGTTTAAGACGACATCCAGAACCCTAAGATGGAATTATGGCATGTTCACAATGTTCCTATCTTTTATTACCTTCGGATGCTTTTGCAGGAAGTATTTGAAGATACTGGGTTAGGGGAATGGTAAATGGGGATTTTTTGTGATACAATTTCACAACTTTAGAATGCATCAGATTGTTATATAGTCATGCAGAAGTTATTTGTTTATTGCAGGTATGAACCAAATATTCAAAGAATTTACATAAAATAATTAAAACTTTTTTTTTAAGAACCCGAATCCATGTCACGTGTCCGTAACTATAATGTTGAATGGTGATCATCTGTAGCGATGTCAACACTATGCTACTATGTCAATATATTCAATATAACATCTTGATAATTATAAAATATATTTGAAACCCTTTCAGAGAGCTCTGAGCTGTTATTAAGTGTGACATTGTCATGCAGAAGTTTTTTTTGTTTTACCCAAATGTGGACCAAAACTCAGAATGATAAAAAATGTTTTTTTTTTCTTTAAAAAACATTCATGTGTTGCATTTGAAGTAATAGATGTATTATAGATGCTTTATGTCACACATATTATGGTTAATTATAACATGGGTTGGCAAAAACATCTAACGCAATTGGTGAAGTCGCTCTGCGTGCCCATGGACTGAATCCCCTATTTAATCCACGGTTTTGTGGAATGACTCAGGGAAAGTGCCATCGGGACTCATTCCCTCTGTCAGAAAGGAACAGAGAAAGGCAGCCATTTGTCCTGCAGTAGCGTAAAGGCTACATATCTTTGACCCACTGACAGAACAAGCAGCCCACAAAGAAACACAATATTAAATGTGGGAGACAGCAATGTCTTTCCCAAATGTAATGTAGTCCATTGCATATGTGCGACCTGGTGTCAGTGTTGCAAAGTGCTGCATATGTCCAACCCAGTGACAGAGCAAGCAGCTGTGAGTGCTGCAAAGGCTGAGAAGAGAGTGACTATATCTGCAGTCTGGCGAGAGAGTGAAAGAGAGACAGCAGGACCAGGACCTGTAATTCAGAGTTGCTGAAATCTCTTGTCTTTCTCTCTCTCTCTCTCTCTCTCTCTCTCTCTCTCTCTCTCTCTGCTATACTGAGGCATGCCATCACTGAAAACCACTAGGGGGGTCGATCCCAGTCCTTTCACAGAAGAAAGGGTTCTGAAACAACTCTTAAAACTGAAGGTGGACAAAGCAATGAGGCCTGATGGAATTCACCCCAGAATTCTAAAAGAATTAAGGAGAGAACTAGGGACTCCACTGACTACTCTTTTTAACAAGTCATGGGAGGATGGTGTGGTACCTGAGAACTGGAGGAAGGTGGGTGTGATTCCCTGCACAACAGTGGGAGCAAGACAGAGGCAGGAAACTACAGACCTGTCAGTTTGACCTCTGTGGTAGGGAAAGTGATGGAATCACTTCTGAAGGAAAGAACTGTTGAGTACCTAGAGGCCAGTGGGGCACAGGATCCAAGGCAGCATGGGTTCACAGCAGGAAGGTCATTTCAGATGAATCTAATTGATTTCTTTGACTGGGCGACCAAAGTAGTAGACCAGGGAGGGGCTGTGGACATGGCCTACCTAGACTTTAGCAAGGCATTTGACAGAGTCCCACACAAAAGATTAATAGTCAAATTAACTAGCCTGGGAGTGGGTCCCAGTGTGGTAGCCTGGGGTAAAACATTGGCTGGACAACAGGACACAGAAGGTAATTGCAAATGCAGTCCACTCTGAAGAAAGAGGGGTTACCAGTGGGGTACTGTAGGGTTCAGTACTGGGTCCAGTCCTTTTTAATGTCTTTATAAGTGACATTGCAGAGGGACTGGAAGGAAAAGTATGCATCTTTGCAGATGACACAAAGATCTGCAACAGGGCTGATACACAAGGAGGTGTGGAAAGGATGAGAAGGGACTTGTCAAGATTGGAGGAATGGTCAGAAGTATGGCAGCTTAGATTCAATGCAAAGAAGTACAAAATAATGCACCTGGGAAACAAAAACCCAGGGGAAGATTACACAGTGGGGGGAGAGGTAGTAACAAGAACAAAAATAGAAAGGGACCCGGAGGTAATTATATCAGATGACCTTAAGGTTAGCAAGCAATGTGAGAAGGCAGTAGGGAGGGCTGGGGGGATACTGGGATGTATAGGGAGAGGCATCACTAGCAGAAAACAGGAAGTTGTTATCCCTCCTCTGTACAGACAGCTGGTGAGACCCCATCTGGAGTACTGCATCCAGTTCTGGAGACCCCATCTCCGCAAGAACATAGACAGGATGGAGGCAGTACTCCAGATGGGGTGTCACCATATGAGGAGAGACTAAAGCAACTTAATATGTATACCCTTGAGGAAAGGAGGGAGAGGGGACATGATAGAAACTTTTAAGTACCTCAGTGGAATCAACAAAGCCCAAGACGGTAGCATCTTTCAGAAAAAGAGATGTGCAAGAACGAGGGGACATAATTTGAAGATAGAGGGGGGATGGCTCAGGGGCAATGTGAGGAAGTATTTTTTCATAGAGAGGGTGGCAGACACATGGAACAGCCTTCCTGAGGAGGTTGTGGGGTCTAAAACTGTGGGAGAAATCAAGAATGCATGGGACAGACATAAGGCAACTTTTGAGGGGGATAGGAAGAAATAGGCTGTTGGTTAAATAGGATCTGCAGCTTGTCCTGTAGGTAGGGAAATGGGCAGACTAGGTGGGCCAAGCAGTCCTTATCTGCCATCAAAGTCTATGTTTCTATGTTTCCCCTGTGACCGAAGCAGTTTCCCCATGTCTAACTCAGTGACAGAGTGAGCAACCATGAGTATTGCAAAGACTAAGACGAAAGCGACTGTGTCTGTGGTCCGGTGAGAGAGTGAGAGAGAAGCAGCAGGACCAGGACACACAAATCAGAGTTGCTGCAATCTCCTGTCTCTCTCTGTCTCTGTCTCTCTCTATCACTATATTGAGGCATACAGTCACTGAAAACCACTTTCCCCTGTGTCCGGTGCAGTTTCCTGTGTGACAGCAAGTGAGACAGAGAGATACACCAGGACGAGAAGGTACTTGGGGAAAGACTCAGAATCCTAACTGGGACATGTAATTGAAACTTGGTGCAGTCTCCTCTCTCTCTCTCTCTCTCTCTCTCTCTCTTAGTGAACCATACAGTGATGCAAGATGTGTTTCTCCAATCTTCACTGCAGTTTGTTGTATGATAGCGAGCCAGACAGACAGAGAGGGACAATGGCAGTCACATACAGTACACCAGGAGCGAGAGAGACACACGGAGACAGACACAGAGAGACAGAGCAGCACACTGTCCCCCATCACCTCTTACTTAACCATGTGGGGAGGGGGAGAGAGACATGCTGCAATGAAAGAGTGACAGTGTGTGTGTCTCTGTGGAGTTTTTAGGCATGCAGTGAGGGTAAGGGGGGTTTGTCTGTGTGCGGCCCATTAATTACCGGAATGGACCTGTAGACATAGCAAGAATGAGAGAGGGGAGAGAGAGAGACAGCGAGCGAGAAAGAATGTTCCCCACTGTAAAGAGTGAGAAAACACTGTGAAACAAAGTATATTATGGACAACAAATGTTAGAAATCATGGCAGTACAGTACTATATTTCTGACATTTGTATGTGCATAAAAGCACTCACATATGGATTACTTGTTGGGGACTATTTTTCCAGGTGGCAGGATACAGTCGGTTTTTGTCTTTAAACAGGGAGAAAAAGCCTTTCTATTGTTTTCTCCTTGTTTTGAACATAATCCATGTTATAAATGCAATAACCCACTCCAGGGTATGGGATTATTGGGTATTAATCAACACCCTGAGTTCTGTGAGGACATTCAACCTGTGGCCTCATGCCTCACAATGCACCTGGGGTGGTGATTAATCCCCAGTAACCCCATACCCTGTCCTGGGTTATTGCTTACTTATACAATGTTGACATATTAGTTAATTATTTAGCTGTGTTGACATATTAGCAAATATTTAAGTGTGGCATCAAACAATGTTATACAATGTTGATTTAACATATTAGTAAATTACTCAAATGTGGAATGGTGACATAGTAGTCAGTTACTTAATTATATTGACATGTTAATAAATTACTCAGTTATATTGACGTATTAATAAATCACTAAATTTTAGTATCAAACAGTACTTTTCTGTACACTGTAATTTCTACTTAGATACACTGGCAGATATGTTGAACACGTAAGAAATAATGTATGGATGAACATACACAACAAGTCTGTGTTTCCCTCGAGTGGTCAAGATACCAGCATATGGACCTCGGGAGCAATGCTCAAGCTTACTGGCTCAATACCACGCATGTAATATAACATGGTATTAACCGTGCTGTGAAGAGCACACTATGAATTACAGCGACATGGGTTACAACAATGATAGGGAATTGCCACTACCCCTGTCACTGTATGAATTACTAAGAAAGCATCATGTTACCATGTGCTGGGTGCCTGGTCCATCTGCTCCCGTGGTGGAGTAGTTAAGGCACCAGCACATGGCATACTCAGGAGACCAGGTGCTGTAGTTCGATTCCCCACAGGTCTTCCCATGCTACTAATTTTGCTGTCATTTTTTTATTTTTAAAGTCCCTCCCTCCCAACTTTCTCCCCATCTTCTGAGTCTACCCACCCCCAGAGTTTGTTATTTCAATTCCGGGGGTGTGGAGGGCAAAGCCCCCTGCAAAAAAAAGAGTAGCCCATTTATTTCAATGGTGTGTGCTCTTTCTGTAGGTCAGTGTATTTCCCAATCTTATTATAGCACACACCATTTTGCTTGTGGCATTTGTTGCCGTGCTGTTATTGTATGTGTGGTTATGACCCTGTGCCAAGCTCAAGAGGTCCATGCTGTTATCTCAACTCTGAGATGGAAACACAAAGCAAGTTGTTTATGGTCACCCACATTAAATTTTTTATAGTATATGGTTTTGCAGAGGGAACTAGCAATCAGTGGCAAGCGTCAGTACAGAGAGAGAGTGAACCAAGGAGAAGATCTGCTGAGTAGGCACTTCCTATGTATCAAAAAAATTTAAAATCTGGTACAGAGAAAGTGAGTGAGTGCTGGTACAGAGAGCGTGAGCAAACCAAGGAGCAGCACTGCCTAGTAAGGCAGGCTGTGACATGCCCTGCACAAGTTGTGCTCAGTGAAAATGAAAGCAAGCGTCAGGCAGAAGTCAGCGCAAGCAGGGACACAGGTGCACTTGATAACAGAACATGCACAACAACTTTTAGATTGTACAGAACAAGTTTTAGAATGTGCACAGCTTTTGAGTAGCGACTGATTTCCTAAAACAAATAAGCTCTAACCATATATTATACAAAGATAGTAAGGCAATGTGGCCCAGATATTCAAAAGGGTTGCGCATGGCGCAACAGTGTTGTGCCATGCACAACCCACTGATGCGCCCCGGTGCGATATTCAAAAGGGAAAAGGCCGACAAATCCCATGCGCCCGGAGCGTGATTAATGTATGCAGGCACAGGTGGAGGGCGTGCTCATGCATAACCTGAACAGCCCGATATTCAGCCCGGGATGTGCAGAGTCATGCATGCGCAACCCCTACCTGCGCCTGCACAAAGTTACGCCACAAAAAAGGAACAAGTGATGGCCACCCACAGGTGAGCTGCCGCATTGCAGGGCGCAACACAGCAGCTGCCACCTGTGGGTGGCCACCTGAGTTCCTGCCGCACCTGGCAGCGCCCCATGCCCCATTGCGGGCATCCGTGTAGAAATCCCCAAGTCCAATATCCCCTGGTCCAGTGGACCGATTGCTGCCCGATCGTGGGCATCTGTACCTCAGCAAATACCCCTAAGACCTGGTGGTCAGTGGACCCCACCCCACCCACTGAACCCGCCCGCTCCCCCCCGTCAGCCGGCGGGCAGCAACCCACGCCTACCTCCCGACCGCCTGCCGACTGACAGCTCGGTAGGGCTGCACCCATTGGTTCATAGCATGAGCCAATGGGCATGCAACCCATACCGTACTACTCAGTCCAGATATGTGAATGAATTCAAATGGCCCCTGTGCCTTTGTATAAATTATGGCTCCATTTTGCATGTCCCTTTGAATATTGCAGGTGCTGTGCATGGCGAATGGCACTTTCGCCAGCGATCTCCATGCTCCACTTCACACTGCGCTGGTGCAGTGCCACTGCACCATGCACAGTGGGGGTGGCCAGGGTGCGATATTCAAAGCTGCTGCACCATAGTGCAGCTCCGTTGAATATCGACCAGGCCACTACCCTGCACAACAAAGTTGAGCTGCGCCCAGGCTTGCGCCACAGCCTGGCGCAGTTTGAATATCTGGGCCAGTATATTTAAGTCATGCTACTAAACATTATGTATTGTTCGACTATGACTTATTTTCTTTTAAATTATTTAATAAATATACTCTGTGATTGACATTTATCATCATCATCAGAAGATAATTTAGTGTGGTAATCTATTAAGAAGAACCACAGTCATTTTCTAGTTTGATATTATATTTGGATCTAACATAGTAACAGAGTGTTATAAAAATGGAAGAGATTCAGAATTTATCTTCTCTACCTCTCCTTCTACGTGGCAGTGACTATACTCAATTTGAGGAATGTAGGAATTTGCCCCTGCTTATAATGTGTAACTCTCAATGCCATTCTCTCAGGAATCTTTCTAGTCCTGCCTTAAAAGCTAGAACAGTGCTAGCTTCCATAGCCTCACTGTGTAAGCTATTCCTTCTGTAAGTATTTTATGGGTTTTTGTGGTTTTTCTACCCAGTCCCACTCCTGTGCATCCCCAGCATGATGCCCGCATGTGGAGACACGCGTACGCTTGCCCTACAGGATGCCCCACCCTACCGGTCACTCCGGTGCCACCTGCACCTATCACCAGATCTCCACCCGATGACGGAAGGACTATGAGTGGGTGACCCCCCTTCCCAGGAGAGGAAAGCCACTGCTCAATCCTGCTGGCTCCCCCCCCCCATGCTGGCACCCTGGCAACCCGAGGTCATTCCCAAACCCAGGCCGCCGGCATAGTGCGAGGAGTGGTGTGCAGCGCTTCAACCCTCAGTGCCACCGGGCTGGCTGTGTAAGCTATTCCACATGATAACTACCCTGTTAATGAATAATGCTTTCTAATGTTTCCTCTTATTCTGCACCACCACCTTCCAGTTTCAGGGTAAGCCATCTAGTTCTGCTGCACTTATCAACTCTAACATGAGTACCCAACTCTTTCTATCACTTGAATTATCTTGAGAACATTGACCATGTGATGTCCCCTCTTGGCATTCTTATTTCTAGGCTGGATGATTTGAGTAACTCCAATCTCTCCCAATTGCTCTTACTCCTAAGCAAATAGTCAGGATTATGGTCCTGTGTTGCACCCTTTCAATCTCTTCAATGATCATTCTGTATTGCAGTGACCAGAACAGAACACAATGCTCCAGGTGTGGTCAAACAAAAGCCTTGTACAGGAGAGGATCACCTCCTTTGTCTTTTTTTTTACCCTCTCCCTAACCATCCCAGCATTGAATTTACTTTCTTGATTGTGGCAGCACACTGCCTGTCTGGCTTCAACTTATTATCCACAAATATCCCTAAATCCATTTACATGGTTGTTCTATTCACTGTTGCACCACACAGGGTGCATGTGTAGTACAGACTTCTCATCATTAGGTGAACTGCACCTTGCATTTTTGCACAGTAAATGCGCATAGTTCCCCCTTTAGTGTACCCCCTTCATCTGCTGTATCCACTCTTCAAGCCAATTTTATTGTCATACGCAAATTTCAGCAGCCTGCTGCTGACCCCCTCCTCTTCATCATTAGTGGACATACATGATAAAGAGCTACAGCTCCCCAGTACATTTCAATGTTCATATAAAAGACCAACTTAAAAAAAAAGAAAAGGAAATGTATTAGTTTATTTATATTTGCTTAAATTCCAATTCATTGTGAGCACGCAAAACTGGACTTATTACTTAAACTAATGTCCAGTATAAAAAATGATTTTACCTGCTTGTTTGTTGTTGTTTGTTTTGTTTTATTTGTGATTGAGGCATTTGGCTGAATGGGCCCTACAACAGCTCATGGTGAGCTTCAGGACATTCCAAAAAAGTCATTAAAGACAAAATTCATAATGGATGGATATCATGCCCAACAAATTACAACATGCATGATGTTTTACATTTGAATTGCCCCTTTTTTACAGCTGCATAACAGAGCTATGCAATGTATTGCTATGATGTCGTAGAGAGAGGGGACTGTGGAAGTACGTGACCGGATACCTCCACTGTGTCCTTTCACAGTGGAGTTGAAGCACATGCAGTCCTCTCTATTTACTACAGTGCTGTCCTCCCCCTCCCCCACACACACACTATTTTCCTGCTCCACACTCACTTCTAGTTCATTTCTGGGTTCAGAGCTAGCACTTCTTTTCCTCCCCTTATATATGTAATAATGTTTCCCTGGTTCTAGTGGCATCCCCAGTAGTCACCATTATTTAACAATCTTTCCCTGGTGTCTAGTGTTACCCCCATTCTCCAAACACTGTCCTCACTGTCTAGTACTGTTTCCCTGGTGTCTAGTGACTAGTGGCACCCCCACCTTCCCATCACTGTCCCTTCTGTCTAATAATGTTTCCTTGGTGTCTAGTGGACCCCTCATCCTCCGATTGCTGTCCCCATAATGTAGTACTGTTTCCCCAGTGTCTAGTGACACTCCCACCCTCTGATCACCCTCCCTGTTATGTAGTATTCCTTTCCTGGTGACTAGTGGCACCCCCACCCTCTGATCATCATCCCAGTATTGTCCCAGTGTTAGCTGAAATAAAGAATACTATCCCTCAATGTTTTTTTTAATCTGCAAAAAAGAAAATGATCCCTTGCCGATCTGCCTCCCTGCCCAACCTCCTACTCAGCACCCCATCCCACTCCCCACCCCCCCACACTCTCACTCACCTGAGCATGCCCAATGGTGAAGATCCACTCTCTAACTGAATATACTGTATGTCTTGCTGCTGGAACCGCCAAATGCAATATGAGAAACTATGATAAGCGCAGTTCAACATATTTCAATGGGATTTTGAACTTTGATGCATAACTTTGTCATTTTTGCATATTTTGGCTCCAAATTTTTAACATGTCCTTTATGGGACCCCATCTCATTACCAGTGTTGGTGGAATTATGCATATCAGGCCCAAAAGGTGATTTTTGCACTTATTTTGCAAAATCACCTTTTGGGTGAGATTTGAAAATTCTCACTGCTTTGCTCATGAGGTGGGTTCATAAGAAGGCTATGTTGAAAATTTGGGGTCAAAATATATAAAAGTGACAACATTATGAGTGCACATTGAAAAATTTCTATGCATGCTTATAACTTTAGTAATTTTCAATATTTTGACCCCAAAGTTTTAACATAGTCATTTTTTTCACACCACCTCATGAACATGACAGCTGCCATTTTTCAAATCCTGTCCAAAATGAGTTTTTGCACCTGTGGTATAGAATGATATTTTGGTGACATGGAATCACATTTTATCAGGGATTCGGAAATTTTCACCTACGGAGTACATGAGGTGGGGTGAAGCAGCCTCTCACTTTTTTCGACTGCCTTAGTACCCTCTTACTGCAACCATATTGGCTCTGATCAGAGTTTTTTTCTGCTTGGGCTGGCTGTAAGTTAAAAAGATTATCCATGTATTAATGATATAAGGGATCATAGTAAGGGGAACTGTGATTTGCAAGGCCGTAAGTCCATCAAAGAGTCCTGGTGACATCATAAAGCACAAAATAAAGGTCAGATGGTTTAATGATGTCACCAGAACCTCAAGATGAACTACCAGCCTATCTTCATAGCTGTCTTTACACATTTTATATATATATATATATATTTTTTTTTTCTGAGTGGAACAAAGTAGTTTTGTATGGTACTGGCCCTTTTCATTCACATGTGTGTAGGATGCACATATATGAAACCCAAATAGAAGAGAGAAAGAAGTACAGTAAGTGCATTATCTGGGATTTAACTCTAGTCTGCCCAGAATACTATTCTGTTGCACTACCAGCTGCACCACCAAGGCAACTGAAAACCAACGCAATGATATTCTAGGTGGCCTGGGTTTAAATTCCACCTACGGTACTTATCCTTTTCTCACTTCTGTTTATATGGTATGGGTCCCCATGAGGCAGTCAAACAATCAAAGTACCTTGGATTCATCCCTGACCCTTCCACTGATGCCTCCATACACACTTCCATTGCTTGTGAAGCTGTCAGTTTCAAATTGGACATTGCCTATAAGGTACGGCATGGTCTCACTACCAAAGTCTACCTTGCTATTGTCCTGGTTGCAGGTTTTGTCATTTGAGAGGAAAGTGACTTCACTAAAATTTGTCTTTCTTCTTTAACTTACTGAATATGGGCAACACTTTTTAATTATAATTTTATTAATATTATGGAGTGGGGCAACGCCAACTCACTAACACTCAAGAAAATATTTATATAAGTAAAATAACTAAGGAGCACTGTTTTACCATTGACAAAGCCAAGTATACTTCTCCATTATAACCAGCTGGTTATAATGGATAATACATGCAGCTTTGTCAAGTGAAAAGCCATGAGGCACTGAGTGGCTTGTGCTATACTGTTTGCCTATTCTAGTGACACTAGCTGAGGTGAAAAAACACTCCTCAGCAACTATATAAAGCAAGTTATGGGGTTGTGCATAAAACTCAAATTTTATACACCCTCAGTGCAGGATGCTTAGACAAACCCCTCGAGCTTTGTTCTCGGCATCTGTGTAAATTCCCACACCTCGGGAGTGTGTCAAATTCTCATTATACATACCATCTCATGCATCATTCTATATTTAATGAAGGGTTTTTATTTTATGAACTTCATTGTAATTGCAGAACATCACAGGTCACCCATTCTAGCTTAATGCTTTGCAGTTTAACAACCGCTTTCTTAATAGAGGCAAGCGTATGGAACAAAACATAATTTACAGACTGTTTTAGTTCATTGTGTGACTATTCATCAGTATATATTAATAAAAAACAGTCAGGTCTAAAAATATATTCAGACTAAAGAATATCCATGCTGTGTATTTTATATTGCCTGCTTCTGCTTAGTTTAATAAAGACACTGACCTGGTGTATCAGCACCATATGGTTTGAATTTAAACACTGTTCTGATTTCCACATTAAGACTAGCACAGGTATGTATATGCACACAATAGAATCACTGGTGTCTTGTGCAAAAAAAACACTTGCCCAAGTCTTGATTAACTCACACAAAGTGAAAGCAAACCTTCTTCACATCCATAAGAGGAGAGGTTTGGGGGGGGGTGTAATAATATAAACTCTAGGAAAGGTTTACAGCATCAGTGGAACACTAAGGATCCTCATATATGTAAGTGCTTCCGTGAATTCTACAGTAACATAAATAAAGCAATGTAAATGCTACATGCACTACTACTAGCATTATTCCCTACCTCACAGCATGTGATGCTTCTAATAAATATTTAATTAATAAATATGAAACTGCACATTAATCCACCATATACCACTCCTTTATGAAGCTGCCAGCAATGAGAATAATCCTCCAGTGCAGTCCTGACGAATTCTGTAAAGTAGGTTTCAAGTCCATGGGCTCGATTTTCAAAGCTCCGAGAATGCCGCAAGCCCACGGCATGCCAATTGTTTGGCATAAAGGGCTTATGGCATTTTCCTGGCTGGCGATCCAGATTAATTCTGAGTTAATTAATGGCCACAAGTTAGACCAGGTTTTCTCTGGTCTAACTTGAGCCATTTTGGTGGACCCTTGTTAGGTGGCTTGCACCAAATCTTTGGTGCAAGCTGCCGTAAAATGAGGAAACTGTCGCAACTGCGCCCGATGTACTAAAACTGGGTGCAGTTACAGCAAAGGAAGTTGGCACAACTGCACCAAAAAACAGGTGTGCTAATGGGCTTGACACTTTTGAAAATGGAGCCCCATGTCTTCAAATTTTTATTTTTATTTTTTAACTGGAGTTGGGCTGGGGTGGAGCACATCTTAAAATCTTAAACTACAGAACAGTCTAAAAAACAAAAAGCTATCTAAGGAGGCAGCAGCTTAAAATATGACCAAAGCCACAATGTCAGACAATGTAAAAAACACAAAAGGAGTTGGGCATCACAGTCTACCAAATAAAAAGTCCTAGAGTGATGGGTGTCATTAAAAAAATTACATTTATTCTAAGTTAAGGTTAAAAGCGTATACAGCAGCACCCTCCCCACTTGTGCCAACATGTCACATATTGTTTAGTTATGTATTTGTTTTTGTTGACCAGGTAAGTACACTAGACATGCTATATGACTATTTTCAGGAATGACCCGGGAGAGTACAAAATGAAAAGAAAATGCACATAAACATACAATGAGATCAGTAATGGCCTTGACAAAGCATATGTAATATGTGAAACACTGACACAAGTGGGGAGAGTGCTGCTGTATAAGCTTTTAACCTTAACTTACAATAAATGTATTTTTTTTTTAATGGCACCTATCACGCTAGGTCTTCTTATTCAGTAGATCATTATGCCAACTCCTTTTGCGTCTTTTAGCCTAAAAAACAGCTGGCTCTTTTAAGATGGGGGCTCCACCCCCACAGACCCCCATACACACATTTCTTTAAAAAAAGATGTAGATTGGATTTCTTTTGGTTTACTTACAACAGCATGTTCATTTAATATGGTGGCCCCCCCCCCAAAAAAAAAAATACACACACCCTGATTTATTCTTTAAAAAACACAGACTTGCGGATTCTGTTTATTTTAGTTTATTTACAAAAAAATCCAGATCGCATCTGTCTCAGTCCACATCTTTGCCAGTCTCAATCATTAGTTAAGCATAGTGTGGTATACAGAGTAATACTGTAAGTAGCAGAGCATTACACATACACACTGTAAAGGTCCACAGTCCTCCATTTATGCCAAGTTTACTAAAGGGGCAATTATAAAACCAAAGCTTATTGTATCTCAAACTAAGTTCATGGTAATTGGAGAATTTGAAATCAAACCAAAAATATTTAGATTCATCTTGCTGTAAGGGGGAAAGAAATATATGCCGTGGAATGTTAAAATTAGAACAAAAGTGATGTACATTTAGATAATCAAGTAATCTATCTGAATACCAATAATGATATTATACAGTATACAAAATAAATAAAAACTGCAAACTTAAATTACACCATAATAACAAATAATCTGTACACATAAAATGAAATAATGTTTGGCATAATTGAACATAATCCTCAGAAAATATGACCCCAAATTCTCATTGATTAGCTATTTAAATTATTTGTTCTTAAATAAAGGGACAAGGTAGATTTCTTCCTTCGTGCCAATTTCTGGTTGAATAGTGCTAAACCAATTTATCCAATACACCTCATGTTCTAGGAGTAGCTGCTCCCAATCACCCCCCACCACACTATGACAACTTTCTCAATGCAATAAAATTGAAACAAAAGTATTGGATGGTTTTCAAATATAAAGTGTCTAGTACCCACTGACTAAACATTTATGTTCATTCAATGAACAAGGAATGTAGTTGTCTGCTTGTCTTTCCTATGTAGGCTCTATCACAAGGACATTTAACTATGTAGACCACTTGAGCTGAACTACATGTGATATACTGTCTGATTGTGATTCATTTATCTTTAAAAAACTTAAGCCCTTTAGGCAACAAATATCATCAACTAGAGATTCCAACAACCATTAAACACAGAATACATCTTTTTATTCTGTTTAGGAAAGTTAATTATAATAAGGCTGTTTATCTAAACAAAAAACAAATCTTTACATGCCGGTGCTAAACTTTAGCAGAAACCTAGTTAATTGCTGTGTTCTTTCTATAAATTTCTGCATGAATAAGCTTTAAAAAAATGGCTGCAAAACATCACTCTGTGCTTAATGGGGTTTTGTCTCCCTGTTTTGGTTTAAAAAATGGGTGGGAGGAGGTACAATGACAATGCCTCTTTAATAATTGCAGGTCTAATCGTCTTTGTACCCCACAAACCCAGAACACAAATGTAGATGTAAACCTTAACAGTTATTCTTAAAATAATAACTGGTTAGATGTCATTCTAACCAGTTTTCAAAAGCTGTACATTGCTGTAATACACAAGTATAATTTTATAAATCCCATTATACACAGTTGTGATGCAATGCCCATGTATAAAAGGATTCTTGGAATGCTGAAAAAGTGTATTTTGGCATTTTCTTTCTTTTCTCCCTCTGTTTCCTGTCCACTTCTCCCAGAAATTCAACATTAAAGATGACCCTACCAAATATCCCCACCCCACCCCCAAAACACACACACACACACACACACACATATAGCTGTTGACACCCAGATAGAAACATAGAAACATAGAAGTTGATGGCAGATAAGGACCGCAAGGCCCATCCAGTCTGCCCATTTCTTTTTCTACCTTATAAATGTGCCATCGGCCTTTGCTCTGTCAGTGACCTATCTATTCATAGTCATTTGTGTTGCTCCCTTATGCCTATCCCATGCCTGTTTGAAGCCCTGCACTGTACATAGTGTTCTGTAACTTTGATTTTGTAACACCTCTTTTTCGTTTGTGTAATAAACATTGAAAAAATGACAGCAATTATATAAAATAAAGTATGGGGGCAGTGTCAACCTATTTTTTTCGTTGCTCTGATGGTTTTTGTGCTCATCACAAATCTCAAATGTGGGAAAGTGCCTTCTTACATATGCAGGTGTGCATTATGCTGTATACTATTATAAATATTATTAATGTGGTGAACTATCACTCCTGTTTAAAGCACAAACATTTACAGACTTGCAATTCAGTGCTTACATCAGCACTGAATCTAATTTATAAATGACTCCATAACCTCTAGATCGCATTACATGAGGAATAAAGTGCTCCCAGCTACACATAATTAGGGTATAATTACTGACTACACATGATAGGGTATAATTACTGATTACACATGATTACCCCTTAACAGTGGTGTAATTTGCTGGTATATCCACCCAGTTATAATGGCGAGCATGAGACAGCTGAGAGCTGTGGAGCAACACAGCAGTGTAAGCATACTCTGTGAAAACTGTTGACCGCATAAACCCCTGATAATCACACAAATGTTGCCCGCAGCCTAATTGGGTCCCTTACTCCATGACAGGCAATGGAGCCCAGACCAGACTTTGACACCAAGGTAGAAAGCAAAAATGTAGAACATATTTTTCCAATCCAATAACAGGCAGCAGGGCTGGGAAACAGTATTTTATGCTAAACACCAGGCTGGCCAGGCAACCATAGGAAACATGGAGGTCAGTAAATTCTGTAATTATTAAAAAAAGTATGGGCAGGGGAGTAATGTCTTTTTACACACACACCCCTGGTGTGTGATGTCTGGATAAACCCCACTACCAATATTTTATTCACTATGTAATACTATGGGGAGTGAGATCTGGAGGCATTTATAAACCATGAGACAAAAGATCCAGTGATTTTTATTTGTCTTGAGAGTTTCAAGATAGCACTGTAGCTTTACTATGTCGGGTTTGGATTATTACTATCTATCAAAGTTTTGCAGGCATTGTCTAAACACAGCAAAGAAAAACCATAGCTAGTGTACACAAACAGTACAAGAAAAAGTTTGTTGTGCAAATTGGTGCAAAATAGCTAGTATCCCAAGGTCAACTGCACCTCCGTGTCAGAGGCTCACACTCCTGATATACACCCTTAGTGTGTGGGGCAGGTAGCTCTTTCAGAATCAAGTGTACACATTTGCTACATACCAATAACCTAGATATAGCCTGTAAAAGCAAGGAAGATCATGAGGCTACTAGAATGGGTACTGAAATATGTATTACTCAACGGACCTACAGTATTAGGTAACATTGGGTGGTCTGGAAAATGTGCCATGTATGAAAGATATAATGTAAAGACATACTCAGAAATCTTTATTTGATTAAAAAATATATTTTTTAAGTTTTAAAAAAATCTTAAATTACAAAAAATACATTGATAAAAAGTTGTCCGTAAAAATAAAGTAAAGGAAAAGAACAGGACTGATTTTGAAACAAAATACTTTGTTTAAAAGCAGTAAACGTCTGGTGTAATTGTAAGAAAATATATGTTTTCTATTAACAATATGCTTGTAAAAACACATGTATTAAGTATTGATAAAAGGAGAAAATATCATTAACACCGGGGAAAGACCCCCACACACACACACAGAAAAAAAAACTTACTGACATTAGGGCAGATGTCGATAACATGTTTTTGCAAGATAAGGATTATAAACTCTTTGGAAGGTACATGTATATGCCCCATCAAGGGTCAACAAAACTTTTATAGTTATATTTGTAACAATATCCTAAGGAGTGATGTAGGCACTGGAACTATTTTATAATTGTTCAGTGCTTACATCAAGCTTATAATGGTTCAGTGCTGACATAACCCATGAGTGATAAGACTGTAAAGTGCTGTATTTATAAATGAATTAAAGTTCACCATACTGTATACTGTTATTATACCCTTTTTATATACATTTGGGTGTATTTAATTTCTTATACTATCATAATATAATTTTCAGCTCTACTCTTAATGTCTGCTTTTGTATTATGATAATCAGCCAGTGGGTTTCCATTTGTGCATTGATCAGGTTAAAGGGTCAGAACATTGGTTAATCATTCATTAGTCTGCTATCATTTGGTGTCAACATATACGAGAAGAGAGCTTCCCTCTCCCTTTTCACATCCATGTTTACAATAATGAGGGTTCAAAACATGCACTTATAAATTACATTCACACTGGAATCTGATTGAAATTCCAGTCTCAGTTGAATCAATGCAGTAATCATCAACTGGAAGGTCATGTAAACTTTTTGCCGGCCTTGGGCTCCTGTTTAGATTTCAGATTCAGGTGCTATGGTTCAAATGCATTGCTTGCTTTGAATCTGTCTACTTCGTCAAACTGATTGGGAATTGATTCTGATGCTTTCCCTGTTAAAACAGCAGCATGAAATGTATGTACAGTAATCCATAAAAAGAAATTTCAGCTGCTACAATATATGTTTACATACTGTGAGAATGAATCACTTTACAATTATTTTAGTTTTTTTCCCCATTAATCCAAATCAAAAAGAATTGCAGTCTGTATGAAATGAAAACATGGCAAAGTCACTGATTCCCTTGAATGTAAACAGCAATTTGTGATTAACTGTTGAATGGAATGGGAAGTATTGCAACTTTAGGACAGCTTTAGTAGTTCATTTCCGTGCAGGGCAGTCTTTGCACAAATCACTCTTAATTGTTTTAAAGCTCCTCCTCCACCCATAAAGTTGAATAAGGAACCAGACACTAGAATAAAAAGTGTTTCTGTGAGTGGTTAACCTCTCTGTGATCATAATGCCCATTATATTTCCTACAGTATATTGAGTTGACTTTACTCTTACTTGCTGTCATTCCTACCCACAGGGTCAAACTGGGATACAGAGGGCCACCTGGAAAGTTGACACAGGGACCCACCTGGAAAATCAATAGGAGAGGGCACAGGGTGACATACTCATATTAGTATTCCACTTCAGTATGATAAACTAGCTGTGTTTACATCTTACATGTACGTAGAGGGCCCATTTAATTAAAAAATAGATGACATAATGAAAAATTTGCAGCGTTTAGAAGGTAACCAGGTACCAAAAAGAAGGGTCCCACCTGGAAATTTCCAGGTATCCTGGTGGGGCAGTCCAACTCTGCTTTCCAGTGATACTAAACCTCTCTTTGATCATATTGCCCCATGCTGCCATGATGTTTTCTACAGTATATTTATGTAACTGGATTCTTACTTGCTGTCATTCCTTCCCCGACACTAAACCTCCCTGTGATCCTATTGCTCCATGCTGCTATGATGTTTCCTACCGTGCATTGATTTTATTGGATTCTTACAGTACACATCAACATAGAAGATGATATCAGAAAGAGGTCTTGCAGCCCATCTATTCACTAAAAATACCACCACCAACAGCTTAATCTTGTTCAGTTTCAGTTGGTTTCCATCTGTATCTCCCCCCCCCCCATACACACACACACAAGGCTATAAATAAGCAGAATTGCCTGAACCTCCTTTCCTGGTCAAAAAAACAAATTTAATAAATACTCTGCAAATCCCTACCTATATATGGACATGATGGTCCTAGCAGCCAATCACTCCTCCTTTCCCTCTTCCCTTTTTATGTTTGCTTGCGCACATGCACAAGAAATATATTGTGACAGCTGGCTGGAGAAGCAGGTTGTGGAGGTGCAGCAGTGTTGTGGCCAATGCCGCCACTGCTTGTTGGGGCTCATCTGTGTGTCACCAATGAAGCAGCATGATGGCTGTGACAGTAGTATGCAAGCGTGCCACCAACTTGAAATTATTCCACTGCTGCAATGAGGGAGCACTCCCTCACTGCAGGGCTTGCCTTGCCTGGTGTAACATTTCAATAAACATGGCAGCGGCTGTCACTGTCTGCCTCTCACAGTCCTGCAAAAGCCAACTTCAGGGGTGCCCAATCCCCGTCAGCATGCCCCCTCCCCAGTTCATTTGCCGATGGGGGAGCCCAATCCCTGTCGGCATGATGTCCTTGTAGTTTGTCTGCTGAGGGGGTGCCCAATCCCCCTCAACATCATGCCCCCCCAAACACAGACCCTTTTTCTTTGCCCACAGGGTGCCCAATCCCTGTCTGCTCCAGTCCCCTCCAAAACATCCAGATGACACAGTGGGAGCCCACCCCAGTGTGCCAAATGTCCCTGCAAAAAAGGAAACCTTCCTGCAAAGTTTTTTTTAACCCTATAAACAAGAAAATGGTTCCTCATTGTCTGTGGTGCCCCCTTTCCCCAACCTGCACCCACTCTCTGCACACCCCACAACCCCCCAACCCATACTTACCTCTGGAGCCTGGCGTGGTGACCTTCAGTGGAGCGGGAATATGTCTGCACTCTTCAAAGCTGACCGCAAACTGAAGAAATGCCAGTAAGCTATATAATGGCATCAATGGGGGGGGGGTGTTCAGCTTAGGTAGATATCTCGGCCATTTTTGTGACTTTTGGCACCAAATTTTCAACATGGGGTTCTTGGAACCCCACTTCATGAACTCAGTCACTGTTATGTCATTATTCGGTCCCGAAAGGTGATTTCAAGGTCATTGCACGGAATCACCTTCCGGGACTGATTAACAAAATGACAGTGTCACTGTTCATGAAGTGGGCTCCCAAAAAGCCTCTGTTGCAAATTTGGTGAAAAAATTTCAAAGAAATTACTGTGTTATGAGCATGCGTTGCGCAGTTCCCATGCATGCTCGTAACTTCAAGAATTTTTAATATTTTCACTCCAGATTTTCAACATTGCCATTTTTCCACACTTCCTTATGAACAGTACAGCTGCCATTTTTCACATCCTGCCCAAAATGTGTTTTCACACATCTATCGCACAATGGCACAGTCGCTGTGCAAAATCAACATTCGGGACAGCTTAGGAAAATCACGGTGACAGTGCTCATAAGGAAAGGACCCAAAAAGCCCATGTTGCAAATTTGGTGAACAAATTCCAAAAATGACTGCATTACCAGTGTGCATTGCACAGTTTTTACGCACGCTTGTAACTTCACAATTTTTTATATTTTTACTCCACATTTTCAGCATTGTCATTTTTGCACACTGCCTTATGAACAGTACAGCTGTCATTTTTCACATCCTGCCCGAAACATGTTTTCGCACCTGTGGCACACAATGGGCATGGTCGCTGTGCGAAATCAACGTTCAGAACAGATTAAGAAAATCACTGTTCCACTGCTCATCAGCGTGGGTCCCAAAATGCCTATGTTGAAAATCTGGTGCGAAAAATCCCCAAAATAATTGCATTATGGGTGTGTTGCGCAGTTTCTATGCACGCTCGTGACTTCACCAATTTGTATTTTCACTCCAGATTTTCAACATTACCATTTTTTTACACCTCCTCATGAACAGTACAGCTGTCATTTTTCACATCCTGTTCGAAATGTGTTTTCACACTTGTGGCACCAAATGGCACAGTCACTGTGCAAAATCACCTTTCAGCTAATGAACTGATAGTGTCACTGTTCATGCAGTGGGGTCACAAAAAGCCCATGTTGAAAACTTGGAGTGAAAATACCAAGAATCGTCCAGGGCATTAGGGTTTCTGACCATAACGCCAGAGGCGTTGCTAGGGTTGTGCCTCCAGGGCTAGAGTCCCGAATGTTTTGTCTGGGGCCCCGAATGTTTTTCTGTCCCATTTAAAAAAAAAAAAAAAAAGCCAAAGTGCTTGAATTGCTTTCTTAGCACTGCAGTTGTGCAGTAGCACACACACCACACAGAATGAAATGCTCACTGAGTATCGCTCGTTTCAGCCCTGTTACTCGTCACCATGGCAACCATCACAGCTCCTAGTTCAGCAGACTGTTTTCTGATTGTTGAGTCTGTGTGGTTGCCCTAGCAACAGTGCACGCTGCATGGCACTGTAATGGATCAAGCCAGGCAGACTCAAAGGGGGAGCGGGAGTGAACGAGTAGTACTGGGGATTGGATCGGGAGTCTGAAAAATAAAATAATACCATCCCATGCTTTCTACAGTCAGAGACTCGGTCTGATCTCGCACCGACCATCACATGCAGCTGCTGCCGCTTGCTTGCAGAGTCAGAACAGATTGGTCATCGGATCGGGAAGGGGTCATGGCGGGAGGGAGCCGGGACAGTCACCCACACTCGGGATACAGAATGGAGGACAACAGTGGTGGTGGGAAAAGTCATCAACAGACAGAGGGGACTTTGGAAAGTCTAAGACTTAAGTTGTTCATTGCCTGCACTTGGGGGGACTTTGGAGTAGACTGCTCACTGCGGAGAGCCGAGGGGATCGATTGCAACTGTGCTGGACTCGAGAATGAGCACAGTGCAGACTAGAGCTGGGGAGACAAGACATCCGGACAAGACAGAGAGAAAGAATTTGGATGGATGCCTGTGCGAGGTGAGTCCACTGTCTCAGAGAGAAAGTGAGACAGTCATCATTCTTGACATGATAATGGTGGGGTGTAGTGGTGGGCTGTCCATGGCAAAAAGTCAAACTGTGTCTACTCTGCAGCATTTATTTGCGGCAGGGCAGGGGCCCTTAAGGGGAGCAAACTGAGTGAGCCAGCAGCAGTGCACTTACTGCACTAGTCTGCACGCAGCTGAGCTGCTGGACTCTCTTCTTCTTCTCTCTTCTGCTCTGCTTGTTGTATGCTGGCAGGCCCAGCAATGAGCAGCAGCCAGCTGCTGTCACTGACTGTGTCACATGACAGACAGTCACTCTTCTGGACCACCCATGTGCATTGTGGGATACCTATTTTGTAGTTTATGCTACTTGATAGTCATGTGACTATCAAGTAGCATAAACTACAGTGTGTCATCACAGCAATAGAGCCTTGTGAGTGGCCAGTGAGTATCATGTAGGGTGTGGCCTTTATTCAGTCAGAGACAGAGACAGACTAGAGAGAGACAGAGAGAGAGAGAGAGAGAGAGAGTGAATGCAAAAGCACCGCATGTTCAGTCAGTGCACAGTTTGTCTCCTCTGTGTTTGTGGAATTTGAGAAAAAGAGAATAAGAATTCTATATTTTGGCATAAAAACAGTCATTTTCTGTATCAGCAATTGCTGCTGCTAACTTTGAAGTTCTTTGGTCTTTTTTTGCCACTACTTCTGTAAGGCAAGGAACGCCTGTTTTTCACTCTAGGCCTACTAGGCCAGAAGATCACAAAGGAACATAAATTTTCTAGTCTAGTCTGTATCTTGTGTGAGTGTGACTGAGAACTGAGTCAGCCTCTACAGGCAGTCAACTCAAGACAGCACACTCTAGGTGGCCTGGCTGGGAGGGCAGGGGGAAATTTTGTTGTAAAAAAGTTGTAGTTACTAACATACTAACATACTAAAATGCCAGCAGAATAGGCCTAATGGTCTTTCGTGTCTGCTCGTTTTGCTCGCCCCCACCCTGGGAGCTGACCTTGCTGCCCCCCTCGCCTTCTCTGGCTTCTCCCTTCCCAGTTCTGGATATTCTCGCTGCATTGGATTTTGCTTCCAGAACCTTTCCCCTGTACCTGTCCCACCCCCTCTTGAACCCCTCCATCATCTCTGCCTCCACCAGCCCCCTAGGCAGCACATTCCTTGGCTCCACCACGCTCTCAGTGAAGTAGCACCTCCTCCTTTCTCACCTGAATCTTCCCCCCCTCCAGCTTACACCCATGCCCTCTAGTGGCCCCCTTCTCCTTCCTTCAAAGCACCCTGACTGTCCCTCCCCTATTTACCCCTCTATCATGTCCCCCCGGTCCCTTCTCTCTTCCAATGTGTACATATTTAGCTCTTCGAGCCTCTCCTCATAGGTCCTGTCCCCCAAGCCCCAAATCATTTTGGTTGCCCTCCTCTGGACCCTCTCCAGGAGTTCAATGTCCCTCTTTAAGTGTGGCCTCCAAAACTGCATGCAGTACTCGAGGTGCAGCCTCACCAAGAAGTTATACAGAGGGAGTATCACTTCCCTCCTTCTGGAGGTGATCCCCCTAGCGATGCACTCCAGCATCCTGTTGGCCTTGGCTGCTGACCTCCTACAGGTCTCTGAGTTGTTCATCTTGACATCCACCACCACCCCCAGGTCCCTCTCAGTCATCGAGACTTGTAGCATTCCCCCCCCCGGGTGTACACCTGGCCTGGGTTTCTGGCCCCCAGGTACAGTACCTTGCATTTCCCTGCATTGAACCTCAGCTTCCACTTTCTAGAACATCTTTCCAGAGCCTCAGGTCCCCTGTAGGGCCACCCTCCCCTCCTCCCCATCCACCACGCCCCAATTTTGAGTCATCACAAAGAGACTCATCTCACTCCTGATACCTGTCCTTATGTCAGAGACGTAGGCGTTGAACAGGAGGGGCCCAAGGACTGATCCCTGTGGGACCTCACTAATGACCCTCCTTGGGGATGAGATTATCCCACCAACAATGACACTCTGGGTCTGGTCCTGGAGCCAATTGCCTATCCATCTGATTTTCTGGTTCCCCAACCCCATTTCTCCCAGTTTATCCAACAGGCCCACATGAGGAACAGAGTCAAATGCCTTGCTGAAGTCTAGAAGGAGGACATCCACTGGTCTACTCAGGTCCAAGGCCCTCATCACCCAGTCATAGAACTCCACAAGGTTTGTCTGACATGATTTCCCTGGGATGAATCCATGCTGTCTATCGTCCAGGCACCTTGACTTTTCCAGGTCCCCCCCCAGCCTCTCCTTGACAATGCCCTCCATCACCTTGCCCACCACCGATGTCAGGCTGACAGGCCTGTAGTTCCCTGCCGCCTCCCTTGATCCCCCCTTGTGGATAGGCACTATATGCACCACCTTCCAGTCCTGGGGCACCCACCCTGTCCTCAGAGAGATGGTGAAAAGCTCCGACATGGATTTCACCAGGACATTCGCAAGTTTCTTCAGCACTCTGGGATGTAATTTATCCAGCCCCAGTGCTTTCTCTGTCTTAAGGGACCTGAGGGCTTCACTCACTCTCTCTGCTGTGATTTCCACTTCCGCTACCTCTTCTTCCTGCTTAGCCTTCCCCCCCCTCCTACCAGTGATGCCTCCCCCTCTCCCCAGACCTGCCAATCGGTAAGGGTCCCCCCCTCCTCAGTATCACTGTCTCCTCCCATGTATGATGCAGCACCCCCATTTTCCTTGGTGAAAACTGAGGTGAAGTACTCATTTAGTACCTCAGCCTGCTCCCCCGGGTCTTGTGCCCATCTCTTCCCTGTTTTAATCCTGATAATCTGCCCCTTCACCCTTCATTTTTCCCCAATGTATCTAAAGAACCCCTTGTTCCCTCTCCTAATTTCCCTGGCCAGGTTCTGCTCCTTCCTTGCCTTAGTCGCCCTCACCACCCTAGTGTCCCTTCTAGCCATCAGCTCATACTCCCCTCGATCCCTTTCACTCCTTGAGCACTTGAATTGCCTATAGGCTGCCTTCTTTCCCCGCATCACCTCCTGGACCTCCCTGGTCCACCAGCAGGGTTTTCGGGCACTACCACATTTTCGTCTTATTCTTGCACAGGTGCTGGTAGCATCCTGCACCCCTCTCCTGATGATTTCCCACCTACTATCAGCATCCATGTCTGACCCAATCCCATCCAAATGCTCCTTAAGGATCTTTCCCATTTCCTTAAAATCCGCCCCCCTGAAGTCAGTTACCTCCGTCTTTGTGCAGCTTTCTACCCCTCCTAGGTCCAGGCAGAACCAGACCGTGGCATGGTCACTCCCCGGCAATGGGTCCCTTACCTCCAGGCCCCCAATCTGGTTACTGTCTGCCAGGACCACATCCAGTACCCGCACCTCCCTTGTCGGTTCCCCCACCTGCTGAGTTAGGAACGTGTCTTGAAAGACATCCAACAACCTCTGTTCCCTGGCCACTGAGTTGCAGTTTAAACCTGATCCACCTCTTCAGTGACCCAGAATACCTGAGGCTGAGATTTGTTTTTTGCCAGCACTGGGCTTGTTGTGGTAGGGCTGAGAGGGCAGCAGTGTTTGTCGCTGTACTCTACTAATAAAAGACAAAAATTGTAGCTGCAGCTAAATCACAGCAGCCTCTGATCCACCTCACCAGTGACCCAGCGTACCTGAGATATTTTTTTGCCAGTAGTACCGGGCTTGTGGGAGGGCTGAGGGCAGCAGTGTGTGTCGCTGTACTTTCTTAAAAAAAAATTGTACTTGCAGTTTAAATCACAGCACCCTCTGATCCACCTCACCAGTGACCCAGCGTACCTGAGATATTTTTTTGCTAGTAGTACCGGGCTTGTGGGAGGGCAGAGGGCAGCAGTGTGTGTCGACGTACTCTGTTAAAAAAAATTGTACTTGCAGTTTAAATCACAGCAGTCTCTGATCCACCTCACCAGTGACCCAGTGTACCTGAGATATTTTTTTGGTAGTAGTACCGGGCTTGTGGGAGCGCTGAGGGCAGCAGTGTGTGTCATCGTACTGTGTTAAAGAAAAATTGTAGTTGCAATTTAAGTCACAGCAACCTCCGATCCACCTCTCCAATGACCCAGCGTACCTGAGATATTTTTCTGCCAGTAGTACCGGGCTTGTGGGAGGGCTGAGGGCAGCAGTGTGTGTCACCATACTCTGTTAAAAAAAAATTGTAGTTGCAGTTTAAATCACAGCACCCTCTGATCCACCTCACCAGTGACCCAGTGTACCTGAGATATTTTTTTGCCAGTAGTACCACGCTTGTGGGAGGGCTGAGGGCAGCAGTGTGTGTTGCCATACTCTGTTAAAAAAAATTGTACTTGCAGTTTAAATCACAGCAGCCTCTGATCCACCTCACCAGTGACCCAGCGTACCTGAGATATTTTTCTGCCAGTAGTACCAGGCTTGTGGGAGGGCTGAGGGCAGCAGTATGTGTCACCGTACTCTGTTAAAAAAAAAACTGTAGTTGCAGTTTAAATCACAGCAGTCTCTGATCCACCTCACCAGTGACCCAGCGTACCTGAGATATTTTTTTGCTAGTAGTACCGGGCTTGTGGGAGGGCAGAGGACAGCAGTGTGTGTCATCGTACTGTGTTAAAGAAAAATTGCAGTTGCAATTTAAGTCACAGCAACCTCTGATCCACCTCACCAATGACCCAGCGTACCTGAGATATTTTTTTGCCAGTAGTACTGGGCTTGAGGGAGGGCAGAGGGCAGCAGTGTGTGTCTCTGTACTCTGTTAAAAAAAAATTGTACTTGCAGTTTAAATCACAGCAGCCTCTGATCCACCTCACCACTGACCCAGTGTAACTGAGATATTTTTTGGCCAGTAGTACCGGGCTTATGGGAGGGCTGAGGGCAGCAGTGTGTGTCGCAGTACTCTGTTAAAAAAAATTGTAGTTGCAGTTTAAATCACAGCAGCCTCTGATCCACCTCACCAGTGACCCAGCGTACCTGAGATATTTTTTTGCCAGTAGTACTGGGCTTGTGGGAGGGCTGAGGGCAGCAGTGTGTGTTGCCATACTCTGTTAAAAAAAATTGTACTTGCTGTTTAAATCACAGCAGCCTCTGATCCACCTCACCAGTGACCCAGCGTACCTGAGATATTTTTTTGCCAGCAGTACCGGGCTTGTGGGAGGACTGAGGGCAGCAGTGTGTGTCACCATACTGTGTTAAAAAAATATTGTACTTGCAGTTTAAATCATAGCAGCCTCTGATCCACCTCACCAGTGACCCAGCGTATCTGAAATATTTTTTTGCCAGTAGTACCGGGCTTGTGGGAGGGCTGAGGGCAGCAGTGTATGTCGCCGTACTCTGTTAAACAATATTGTACTTGCAGTTTAAATCACAGCAACCTCTGATCCACCTCACCAGTGACCCAGCGTACCTGAGATATTTTTTTGGTAGTAGTACCGGGCTTGTGGGAGCGCTGAGGGCAGCAGTGTGTGTCATCGTACTGTGTTAAAGGAAAATTGTAGTTGCAATTTAAGTCACAGCAACCTCCGCTCCACCTCACCAATGACCCAGCATACCTGAGATATTTTTCTGCCAGTAGTACCGGGCTTGTGGGAGGGCTGAGGGCAGCAGTGTGTGTCACCGTACTCTGTTAAAAAAATTGTAGTTGCAGTTTAAATCACAGCACCCTCTGATCCACCTCACCAGTGACCCAGTGTACCTGAGATTTTTTTTGCCAGTAGTACCTGTACCAGGCTTGTGGGAGGGCTGAGGGCAGCAGTGTGTGTTGCTGTACTCTGTTAAAAAAAATTGTAGTTGCAGTTTAAATCACAGCAGCCTGAGTGACAATAAACCTTAGTGTGTCTGTGCCATTGTCATTGCATTGCTGTGAGCCCTGAGGTGGCAGTGTGTGGCTCAGAGTCAGTTGTATTGCAAAGAAGTACTGCATATCAGAACTTGTTGGTTTCCACTGTTTCATAAAAAGGGATATCCGACATTTCTTTAAGTCCAAAGAAAAGAATACACATGAAGAAGTGCGATTAATTGCCAATTCAGAAAGTAATGACGATAATGTTGCACTCCCTGATTCTACTGCATCATGTACCACTGTGCATGAGGGGAATGCTGAACCAAGCACAAGTGACCAGAACAGTCACAGTTATGTTGATGCTGACACTGACACAGAAGGCATAAATAAAATGAACAGTGAACTAGTAAATGCTCAAAATATCACAGGCTTGGGAACACCTGAGACAGGGCCTATTCAAAGTAAGTTGCCTTGTTACCCACAGCACACATTTGGAGGGAAAAAAAGTCATTCCAGTTTCACTGGTTTGAAAATTACAACTGGTTAGAATATTCTGTTACTCTGGATGCTGCTTTTTGCTATCCTTGTAGATGCTTTGGAATGAAATATGGAGCAACTCGTCCTAATAAAGATTCTTTGTTAAGCACAGGATTTGTTAATTGGAAAAGGGCACTTGTCTCATTTAGAGAGCATGAAAAGACTTCATATCATGCAAACACAAACACCTTATGGGCTGGATTTAAAGACACAAAGAGTACTGGTGATATTGTTCTCAAATTACAAGCTGCAGACATCAAAGAAGTAAATGACAGGCAATGCTATCTTGAGCGCATCATTGCTGTCACATTATTTCTGGGTAGGCAAGGACTTTCATTCAGGGGTCATGATGAAATGCATGGTAGCTTAAATAAAGGAAATTTTCTGGAATGCTTGGATCTATTAAAACAATTTGATCCTTTTCTACAAATGTATAAGGCACCTTCAAATGCCCGTTATATTTCTCCCCAAACTCAAAATGAGGTGATTGCATGTTGTACAGATGAGGTCCTTTCAAAAATAGCTGCTGATATTAACAGCTCAGGAATGTTTGCTGTTATGGCAGATGAAGCAAGAGACAAACATAAAGAGCAGCTGGCAGTTTGCATGAGGTATACTGTACCTGGAACTGGAACCATTACAGAGCATTTTATAGAATTCACAGAACTTAAATCTTTTAATGCTGACTCCATTGTGGAATCACTGCTAAAATGTCTCCAAAACAGTGGAATTACAGGTGCAACATGTGTGGCACAGGCATATGATGGTGTCTCTGTTACGAGTGGGGCAGTAGGGGGAGTTCAAGCTAAGTTCCGCCAGCATCATCCAGAGGCTGTGTATGTCACTGCTATGCACATGAGCTGAATCTTGTACTTTGGCATACATGCAAATGTATTACTGAAGCAAGAGAATTTTTCTGCACTATGGAAACTGTGTATGAGTTTTTTAGCACTTCCCTTGTTCATCATCATGAGTTTGTCAATATACAGTGTCAGTTAGGCTTGAGTCCATCAGAGTTGGTCCAGTTGTCAGATACTTGCTGGTCTTGCCAGATCCAATCAATCAAGGCCTTGATGAACTGCTATGTAGCTGTACTTCAGTGCCTTACTATTATTCGCACTCCTAAAGCCATTGTACCATAGCATCCTTGAAAAAGTCAACCACAATTTACTGCCTGGTCATCTTTCATTCTCTTCTAAAGGTAACAGAAGGCATCCACAAAGTTTTACAAATGGAAGATCTAGATCTATCCACTGCAGTAGATTTTATTGACTCAGTTCGTCACACTCTTGAAGAGATGCGGAGTGAGGACAGTAGCAATGAACTGTTTAAGGAAGCTGTGGATTTCTGTAACAAGAATAATGTGGACATACGTGACACACACAAAAGGAAAAAAACAGAAACAGATGGATGATTTTATTGTTGAGGCATCAGTGGAAGTGCGGGACCAAACTTCTTCTCAAGTGGACTTTCGAAACAAGCTTTATTATCCATGCCTTGACAGAATGTCTGTTGAACTAAAGCAAAGATTTTCTAGTGTTGCAGTCGAGATAATAAATGGCATCCGTGCATGCAACCCATCGTCTGCAACATTCCTTTGCTCTGAATCTCTGGCACCTCTAGCTCATCACTATGGGATTGAACTGCAAAAGGAGGAACTGTTTGTTGCAAAACATTACATGAAATGAAAAATGGAAGAAAAACAAATTAATACAAATTAAGTTTATAAGCTACTAGGCCCTCTTATGTTTCCAAAACTCAAGCAGTTGGTCCAGGCAGCAGTCACCATTCCAGTGACAAGCTGTAGCTGTAAGCAGTCCTTTAGTGCACTGCGAAGGGTACATACATGGCTCAGAGGCACCATGACTCAAAACAGATTACATGATCTTGCAATTCTAGCAATTGAAAAGGAAATGTGTTCTGTGTTATCATCAGATCAGGTAATTACACGATTTGCAAAGAAAAGCAACAGACGGCATCTGTTGTTATTACCAGAGAAAGAGAAAGAACAGCATGGAGGAGAACAACAGAATGCACAAAAATAAAAATGATTAGGCAGTATTATTTAATGTTTTTTGTTGTTACTGTGTATTTCACTGCTGTATTTTTGAATGTAGACTTTCTAGTCTGGGTCTGAGCAGAAAAATTAAAACAAAATATTTTATTAAAGGGCCCATGTGATGTGCGTATCAAATTAATGTCCTGCGCCACCTTCATATGCCAGTGCTTCACATTTTCCAATTTTGGTTAGCACCGTGGTTAGGTGACATAGGTAGGATACAGTGTTGCTGCATACAAACATTAAAGAGCATCTGACACCTTTCCTTTGGGAACACTTTGAAAAACTTTAAAAAAGCATTTTAAATTTGGACACCATTCACATTGCATTTTGTTATCTATCTTCTATAGATTTCTACTCTACATTATTTATTACTGATTACCTCTGTAGTTGTTCCCTACTTGAACTGCATATGCTCTGTTGTGACATCACCTTCTATTGCCTTGGGAATAACAGTGATGTGACAAGCACAGTATTATGATATCAAGTTGGAAAGAAACAATAGGAGCCAGTGGATGAACACTCAGAGAACAGTGGCAGCAGATATCCTGTTTCTGTTTCCATACATATTTGACCTCAATAATAATCAATAAGGATAAGAAATACAGAACGAATAAGTAATATATAGCTGCTTTGTGTACAAATATTTTTTTAAAGTTATTCTCAAGGTGTCAGTGGTTCTTTACTTCTTTAAATTCCATTTTCTAGTACTTCCCTAAATTCCCTTAGTGCTTCAAGTATCATATTTTACTCAGTCAGATCATGGACCTGTGCTGTATGACTGTGTGGAAAATAATTTCATAAGGGTCACACTCAGCTCAGGGAGGGAGGCCACGGTGGCCCAGCCCTCCTCCGTGCCCAGCATACTTCTTAAATATCAGTAGATTTAGCCCAGATCTACTGATATTTACAAAATATGCTATTGATTCTATAACTTTTAATCCACAACATGTAGTTTTGGCCTCTCAAGTGACAAGTGACAAGTCAACCAAAAAAAAAGACACAAAATAATGGAAAAGGAATGGGGGAAAAACAAAGCTGAAGTAGCAGAAAATGTGTTATTTTGCATGAGAGAGCACCGAAAGTTCTACAGCTTCTGGGGGCCTAGGCAGTCCCCAGACCCCCGACCTTTTGTTTGGGGCCCAGGCCCCCAATGTTTACTCATGCTGGCAATACCTCTGCATAACACCCTACCCTGTAGAAACTGACAGGCATCAGGGTGTGACTTGGGATTGTCGACAGTAATGCTCATGCCATTCCACCCCCACCCCCACCCTGCAGCCAGTAACAGGTATCAAGGTGTGCCTTGGACTCTTCATCCCCAAAGTTCACCCTATTCTTCTATACTGCACCCATTACAGCATATATTTCCTTATGGAATGGGGTGAATGTAAAGCCCAAATACCCCAAGGGCAGACCTCGACACTTGTTGGTGTCTGCAGGGTAGGGTGAGGTGAAATGGTGTGAGTGTTATGGGTGATGACCCAAAGGCACACCCCAATGCCTGTATATCTCAGCAGCATGGGGATGAGGTTGGTGTCACTTCAATACTTCAATACTTCACTGCCATTCCTCTTCTGCATCTAACTCCCGCACTTCCAATGCTAATGCCAGCAAACAAATATTTGGCATTGACAAATGCTTATTCTAATGTTCTTTTATGGGAATTTGCAGAGAGTTTCCCTTGGCAGTTTATTCTGCTTAGCCACCTCTTTCCCCATGAAGAAATATTTCCTGACATGTTTCCTAAATCCCCTCACCAGCTCGTTGAGTTTCCCCTAGTGCCAATGCTCATACTTAGTTTACTGGCTCCCTGCTATCCACTCTATTTTTCCCATGGAAATATTTATACATCTTATCTTGTCTCTTCTCTCCCATTTTATCTTGAGAGTGCACATACAGAGGTCCCCATTTCTGTCCATGTAGGACTTCCCTTGGTGTCCCTGAATCATCTTGGTTACCCATCTCTGCACTTCACCTTGTCCCTATCCTTTCTTAAGTGTGGGTCCCAGAACTGCACACAATATTCCAGGTGAGGTTGAGCCAGGAATCTGTACAGTGGTAGGATCACCTCTCTTCTCCTACTGTTGATCCCCTTCCCTATGCATCCCAGCTTCATGTTCACCCTTCCCAGTTTTTTAGTGCTCTGGCTGATGTTTTTGAATTGTCTTTAATTATCATCCCAGGTCCAACTTCTCATGCATTCTCTCTATTCAAACCCCCTCATCTTGTAATCTGCTTTTGGTTCCTTAGTCCCTAAGTACATTATCTTGCACTTATTTGCATTAAATGTTAACTGCCATACCCTTGTCCATTTCTATAGACTTTCTGGATTCTCCCCCCCCCCCGGGTGGGCTTTTCTTTTATAGTTGTGGGTCATGTGACTATCTCCCATTTCCCTGTAGCAGCTTATATAGTCAGACCACAAGGGGTTGCTGCTTCTTTTCTGATCTCCCTACCACTGGTGTTAATAGAAATCTCTAGCCTGATTCAAAACCCTCTCTCCACCTGTCTGCTCCAAGATCAGTTGCTCTATCCCTTAGGCCATTCGACTGTTAACTGTTTCAACAGGTAATTTACATGTGTGCCTCATATCCAATGGTGCATCTACTGAAAAAGGGTTTGATTTAATTCAGTATAGTGGCAGCAGTCACAAATAGGGTAGGTAGCAGATTAGCCAGAAGTGGGATTTGATCCTCAGGACAGGAACCTGTCTACTCCAGGATCAGATGCTCTATCCCCTAGGCCATTCCCTTGTAAATTGTTTCAGCAGGTAACTTATACTTGTGCCTCCTGCCACTCCACAAGTTCTTACAGTAATTAGCCCCTAAGTTGACCATTACATTGTATCAAATGGTACATCAATAGCATAGAACTTATGGTTGCTATTTAATAATAGGGGAAGGCAGTCATTAATTAGTATGGGAAGTGGCTTCTTTGGGGTTGTGGGGACCAGTTCTCAGGCAGTGTGGGAGACAGTGGTCATGCTGAGATGGGTTTGTACAAGGGGGAAGCGGATAATTATTTGCAAGCTAGAGTGGATAGAGTGGCAGGTCTTGATAAGGGAAATTAAATAACACAGGTAAACCATGCAGTATCAGAGAGGATATCAGTCTGGGGGGTAGGGAGGGAAGGCCAGAGTTGTAGAGGGAGGCTCCAGTCAGAAGGGGTGGGGGCCAGGAGTAGGGCAATGACAGGATGTAATGGGAGAGAGGCCAAGGTCAAGGAGAATAGTAGGGTGCAATGGATGTGGAGTAGCATTTTACATGGATATGCTGTGGAGAGTGAGGGCTTGTCCAATTTGTATGAAACTGGAACATCTGGAAACTGAAATACTTTGGCTGAGTAGGGATCTGATGACACATGGGTATAGGGAGAGGTATGGTACGAGGACATTGGTTAAGGGCTGACAGCAGAGGGGTTAGAGATGATTGGATACATGGGGGACTGCAGAGGGCAGTGCAGGTGTGGATAATAACTTTGGTTGTGAGAGAACTAAGGGATGGCAGGTAGGACTCGGGGGATGGGCAATGGTATGCAGGGAGCTACAAAGGGAGGCTATAGCAGGGGGTTTGCTAGGAGAGAGTCTGTCAACATGGATAAGGTTAATTTGACAAACAGGGACTCACCCCTAAGTAATCCAGTGGAAAGGGGCTTTCCAGAGGAGACAGGGATCTGCAAGGTAGGAGGCAGCAGGGGGGGAAGGAGGAGAAGTTGATAAGCAACAGGGAAGAGAGGCGCAGAGAGGAGGGGGGATGTACAGAGGAAACTGGGTGCAGTGCATTGGGGAATGAGTCAAGAGGGAAAGGGAAGGAAGGTCAGGGGGAAGTTATGGAGGGAATGATAGGTGATAAGGGAAATGGGGATAGGAGCAGGCAAGGGGGGAGTCAAGTGTGGGTATTAGGATGGGGAGAGAGGGAGGGATATTTGAGAGGCCAAAAAAGTGTGCACATGATGACATTGATATAAGGGGTGGGAAGCTTAGGAAGCTTACCATCCCTGATGTGGTGGAGCAGGACAGGGAGCAGAATGGAGAGGAAAATATAGTAGGCAGAAAGAAGGTACCAGGATTATAATACTGGGGGACTCCATTATCAGAAGTATTAAATGGGTAGTAGGGGGGAAGGGTGGAGGATCCCTATCCAGGTGGAGTGGATGCCGGGTATGATGGCACACAAAGCCAAGCATTTTGTGCACACTTTAGTGAGGAAACAAGAGGGGAACCACACATAGTGGTGCACCTCGGAACTTATGATATAGAAGGGAACATTGTGAAGGAAGTGCAGGCTAGAGTCAAGGAGTTGGCTAGAATTTGGCAAATAGAGAAGGGTTGTGTTGCTTTTTCTGAAATGTTGCCAGTGCCAAAAGCAAACTTGGATGTGAAGCAAAAAATTGAGATTTTTAACGAATGGCTGGGAGAGTGGTGCCTTGCTATGGGTGTTCGGGTTGTTGGGAGGATGGGGAACTACATGGGATAAGAGGGAGCTATCCACCAAAGATAAGCTGCATCTTGGTAAGGTGGGAACAGGGATTTTGAAAGCAAAGTTAGAGGAGTTTATATGCAGTACATATGATTTAAACAAGCTGCAGGGAGGGTTAGATATGCAGTGAGTTAAGCAACACATGGCTCAGGAGAGCAAAGGTCTCTCCCTCTAATCAAAGGACTGGAAGAGGAGGAGTTAAACCCACTTATGAGTGGAGGTAGGGGGATGGGGGACAGAATGGAGAGGGGGAAGGGTTAGACGGTGGTCACCACAAATGCAAGGAGCCTGGGTAATAAGCTGCCAGAGTTACAAGTTCTGATGGCTGAGAGGGGGGTAGACATGGTGGCTATCACTGAAACTCAGGCTACACTGCACCACAATGTGTGGGACTTTATTATTTATATAAAACATATAGGAGAGACAGGGGGAATTGATAGGGGTGGAGGGGTGTTATTATTTGTAAGGTAAGGGATAGCCTGCAGCAGGCAGGAGGGAGTTGACGGGAGTATGGAGGTGTTATAGGTAACCTTACATGATACTAAGGGCAGGGGGGTCAAACCAAGAGGACGGAGGTGCTGTTAGAACTTTACTACTCTACTGGGACTTAAGAACTAGAACTCTACTACTGGGACCTTCAATTTAGGGTAAAAACAAACAAACAAAAAACAAGAGTTAGTGTGCTTGTTTGAGCTGGGTGAAGAGAACTGTTATCTGTGCAGTTAGCTAGGTAAAGAAGAGAACTGTGAATTAGGTGGAGTGGCTTAGGCAGCAGGAAGCCAGGTGTTTGGATTTAAAACTGCCCTAGATAGCTTCTGGCAGACAGCAGCACACGGTAGGAGATGCTGTTAGAACTCTACTACTCTACTGGGACTTAAGAACTAGAACTCTGCCAGCCCAGTGGTGCTGAGGGTTGAGGCGCTGTACGCCACACCTCACGCCACGCCGGTGACCCGGGTTCGGGAACGAGCTTGGACCGTTGAGGCTCGGTGGGGGGCAGAGAGAGGATTGAGCATCCGTGAGACTGTTCTCCTCTCTCAGGGAGGGATTCAGGGTAGCCCGGTGTGGCAGCAGCCCCGGTGGAGACCAGCGCACTGCAATGCACCAGGGTCAGGACAGTAGCATGACGTCAAGTAGCTACCTTTCTGATGTGGGTGGGAGCACCTACATCAGGGCTGGGTGGCATTGCACATCCGGCGTCGGTGGGGGGGTAACCAAGAATACAGGAAAAAAACATCTCCAAGGATCAGGTGATGGCACCGATCCTCCATGCCCTTTGCCGGGGTTTCCCTGGCTTGCCTTCAATTTCCCTGGGCCCACTCCTCGTCTGATGCCAGAGTCTGCCTCAAAGGGTTCCCCAAGTAGGAGAGGGGCGAACCACCCCGGATAGGGTTAGCTGGGGGTGCTGGCATCGTCGAGGAGGGAGAGAGGAGGCATAGCATGGGATCCTCATGCAGGCAGGACAAGGATGGGATATCTTACAGAGGACCTTGGAGCGACGAAACGGGAGCGAAACAAAGTTGACAAAAAAAAAAGAACTAGAACTCTACTACTGGGACCTTCAATTTAGGGTAAAAAAAAAAAAAACAAGAGTTAGTGTCTGTCTGAATTGGGTGAAGGTAACTGTTATCTGTGCATTTAACTAGGTGAAGGTGGGAACTGTGAATTGGGGGAATGGCTTAAGCAGCAGGAAGCAAAGTGTTTGGATTTAAAACTGCCTTAGATGATACGGTTCTCCTTGCCTCCCACCCTGACCCCACATCTCTACAGGAATCCCCGCAGCACACATTTAACTAAGCTGAAAAGTGGTTCCTTGACCACCGGCTGGTCATTAATCAAATCTACACTTTTTTCGCATCACCAGAATAAGGCCAAAAATGACCCCCTCTGCATTCTCCCCAGTAATGTTCACCCTCTCGGGCAGGTGTCATCCTACAAGTACCCGGGCATCACCTTCGACTTGACTTTTGCATTCCACACCGGTATCAATACCCTGTCCTCAGCCATAAACTCTTGGATTGGCCTTCTCTATCATCACAGAGATTGCCTCCCCCAAACTGCTCTCTGACTGACCATCAACTCCTCCGTCCTGTCCCTAGTGGACTATGGCCTATCTATCTATGCTGCAGCTGACAATACCGCCCTCACCAGAATCCATACCTCGATAAACAAGGCCTGCAGGCTCCTGACCGGTGTATCCCTCCGCACCCATACTTGCTTGCTCTATTCCACTGCCAACTTGCTCACCTTGGAGGAGCGCCTGCACTACCAAACCTGCTTACTTGCCAAAAAAATCCCTGCTAGGACTCTCCTCCCCAGGGGTCATCACGTCCCCGCGGCTTGCATACCCATCCGTTGCCACGTGTAGCTCAGTTAAGGCCACCTTTCTGGTGCCCCACACCAAGACCTCCCTAGCCCAAAGGTCCTTCCACTACCACGCCCCCCACATGGTTCAACTCCCTCCCACTCTCTGTCACTAAGTCTACCAAAATTGGTCCCTTTAAAGTCGCTCTCTGTAACCACCTCTTTGGCGCCCGAAGCTGTAGTTGCCCTTAATCAACCTAATGTTGGGGTCCCTCCCCATTTCTTGCCCATAGCCTTGACAATGTCTGTTGGACTGCTCCCCCCTTTCTTTTTTTTTTATACGATTGCTATATACTGCATGTAACTTTATCCGGTAAACCACTGTTATAGTGTGTTCTTTTTGTTATCTGTATTGCACCTGTATGTTACCACTGTTGTATCTCACTCTGTAACCATGTCTAACCTCCCTGCGAAGAGGTGCCTTTGTAAATGAGTCCCTGACTCAAAGGTTGTAAATACGACTTTCAAAATAAATAAAATAAGTAGATAGTTTTTGTCAGAAAACAGCAAGAGGAAGGAGGTGCTATTAGAACTTTACTGCTCTACTAGGACTATATAGTCCTCCCTCCCTCCACCCCCCACCCTTAGCCAGTTCCCCTTTTATAGGTACAGTATTTGACTGACAACAGGAACTTCCTGTTTGGGAGCAGGAAGTGAGTGATCACAGAGGCACAAAAGACTCACCATCCTAGAAGGGCAAGAGTAGCTCTCCATCCCCCCCAACTGCTGGAGGTCTGACTCTGACCAAGTAAGAAGAGAACTACTGAGGAATACAGGAACATCTTGTCCCAGAACAGGAAGATCAGGAGCTTTAAGGGCATGAAGGCAGTAGGAAGGTAAGGAGAAAAAAAAATAATAAAATAAAAAAATAAAAATAAACAGAGAGAGGAAAGAGTAAGCATACAAAACAACAGTTGAGGGGACACAAATAAGACATGATGAGAATGGTGCAGTGGCTGTGGAGTGGCAGTCATCTGGGAGATGTTCTGGAGGATGCTGTGTTCCCTACCTGCAGGCACCTCTCTGGGCTGAGGGAGGAGGTTGCTTGTCTCCAGGCTGAGTTGGCCAGGATTCAGGGGAACAGCCTCTCCCACCAAGGGACCACCAGGGTTACCACCACTGCCTCAGAGGTTGCCGAGAAAGAGGAACAGTTGGACCACAGTGGGCTCAGGGAGGGTGAGGGTGGTGGAAGAGAGGAGCATCCCTCCAGTTGTACCTCTCCACAATTCATATGCCATTCTGGCAGAGTGTGGTTCCTCTATGGAGCCACCCACAGTTGAGACCAAGGGGGATGCTGGGAACCTCCACAAAGGAGATTCACAGGAGGGTGGCATGGGACCCCACAGGGGAAAGAAACAACTTCTAGTGAGGGACTCCATTGTTAGGAGGGTAGAACTGGGGAAGGGGAAGAGGAAGTTAAGGTGCCTGCCTGATGCCATGGCTTGGAGGGACAGGGAGCGAATCCTCAGGATCATGGGAGCAGTTGCATGAGGGAGGGAGCCGGATGTCATTGTCCACCTAGGGACAAATTACCTGGCTGGGAAAGGGACCAGAGCAGTGCAGGAGGAGTTTGTGGAGTTGGGGAGGGGTCTTAGACAAGTAGCATGCACGGTAACCTTCTTGGAGGAGCTGCCTGTCTATGGCATGGGTGAGGCTAGGGTGCTCCGCACCATGGAATTCAATCAATGGTCGAAGAACTGGTGCAGGGCTCAGGGTTTTCACATCATTAGGGACTGGGAGACCACCTGGAGTGATGCAGGCCTATACTGGTGCAATGGTCTGCATCTGTCCTGGAGGAGGGAAACCAGGATCCTAGGTGATAAGTTTAAATGCTTCATTGGCAAGCATTTAAACTAGCCAAGGGGGGAGGCACTAAAAAAGAGCAGGGAAATCCTAGCCACCCACAAAAAATCAGGGTAGTTACTGAGGTAAACACCAAGTTAAAGAAGTCAATAGGGAGAAGGGCAGGGGTAAATGGAGAAAAAGGCAAAGGCAAGGACATGGAAGGGGCAAAAAGGGGTAGTGACATCAAAAAATGAAGGGTAATGAGTACCAATGCCCATAGTCTAGGTAACAAGCTCCCAGAACTGGTGGCCATGATGGAAGAGGGATGCCTGGATATTGTAGCAGTCACAGAAACATGGTACACAGAGAACCATGACTGGTATGTCAATATACCAGGGTACACAATCTACAGGAGGGACAGGGAGGGTAGAAGAGGAGGAGGAATGGCTCTTTACGTAAGGGAAGGGATCAAAGCAATGGAACTAAATGGTAAACAGGGAGGAGAGGAGGCACTGTGGGTCACCCTGGAGACTGGAAATGGCACCACAATCTGCACGGGGGTTATATACAGACCACCATCTCAGGTGGAGGGAATGGACAAGGAAATGATAGAAGGCATCCTTAGGATGGTAGAAAAAGGGAAGATGTTGTTGATAGGGGACCTGAATATGCCAGATGTTAACTGGAGCACCTTTGGTGCAGCCACATCCAAGAGCAGGGTCATTCTCGATGCCCTACAGAGGCATGCCTCAGACAGCTAGTGTTGGAACCCACTTGGGAGGGAGCAATCTTAGACCTTATACTCCCAAACAGGGGTGAAGAGAGGTTCTTCGATCTAGATGTGGGTAGCCATTTGGGAACAAGTGACCACCAAATAGTGTGATTCACGATAAACACAGCCACAGAGTCAAGCCATACAAAAGTGAGGGTATTGGACTTTAGAAGGGCTGACTTTGTCAAAATGGGAGAGTGCCTCAGAAAAGCACTAACAAACAGGCAAAAGGAGGGGTGGAGGAGCAATGGGGAAACATCAAAACAGCCTCCACAGCGGCAACAAGCATTTGTGTGAAGCAAATAAACATGTCAAAATGAAAGAAAAAAACACTATGGTTCTCAAAATAGGTGGTGGGGAAGTTTAGGGAGAAAATATAGCATTCAGAAAGTATAAGGAAACACAGAAGGAGCAGGACAGAGAACTGTACCAGTTAAAGCAGAAGGAAACAGGGAAGGCAGTCAGAATAGCAAAGGCCCAAACTGAGGAAAAGATAGCCAATTTGGTTAAGAAAGGGGGACAAAAACCTTTTATAGGTACATTAGGGAGCAAAGAAAGACCAAGGGAGGGATAGTGAGGCTTAATAAAGGGGACGGTGGGTGGGCAGAGAAGGACAGTGAAAAAGCAGAGATACTGAACAAATACTTCTGCTCAGTATTCACAAAAGAAGAGGAGGGGGAGTTACCTAATCCAATCAGTAGAAGCACTCTGGATAGGGGGGTTGATGCAAGTCCTTTCACAGAAGAAAGGGTTCTGAAAGAACTCCTAAAACTGAAGGTGGACAAAGCAATGGGGCCTGATGGGATTCACCCCAGAATTCTAAAAGAACTAAGGGGAGAACTAGTGACACCACTGACTACCCTTTTTAACAAATCATGGGAGGATGGTGTGGTATCTAAGGACTGGAGAAGGGCAGATGTGATTACCTTTCACAAACGTGGAGCAAAATAGAGGCAAGAAACTACAGACCTGTTAGCTTGACCTCAGTGGTAGGGAAAATTATGAAATCACTTCTGAAAGAAATAATTATTGAGTACCTAGAGGCCAGCAGGGCACAGGACCCAAGGCAGCATGGATTCACAGTGGGAAGGTCATGTCAGATGAATCTAATAGATTTCTTTGACTGGGTGACCAAAGTAGTAGACCAGTGAGGGGCTGTGGACATGGCCTACCTAGACTTTAGCAGGGTATTTGACACGGTCTCACACAAAAGATTAATAAACAAATTAACTAGCCTGGGAGTGAACCCCAGGGTGATAGCCTGGGTAAAAAATTGGCTGAACAACAGGACATAGAAGGTAATAGTAAATGGAGTCCGCTCCGAAGAAAGGGGGGTTACTAGCAGGGTACCGCAGGGTTCAGTACTGGGTCTGGTCCTTTTTAATGTCTTTATAAGAGACATTGCAGAGGGACTGGAAGGAAAAGCATGCTTCTTTGCAGACGACACAAAGATGTGCAACAGAGTTGATACACAAGGCGGGTGGAAAGGATGAGAAGGGACTTGGTAAGGTTGGAGGAATGGTCAAAAGTATGGCAGCTTAGAATTAATGCAAAGAAGTGCAAAGTAATGCACCTTGGAAACAGAAACCCAGGGGATGAGCACACAATGGGGGGGAGGTATTAACAACAACAAAAATCTAAAGGGACCTGGTAGTCATATCAGATGAGCTAAAGGTAAGCAAGCAATGTGAGAAGGCAGTAAGGATGGCTGGGGGGGGGATACTTGGATGTATAGGGAGAGAAATCACCATCAGAAAACAGTAAGTTGTTATCCCACTGTACAGACAGCTGGTGAGACCCCATCTGGAGTACTGCATCCAGTTCTGGAGACCCTGTCTCCACAGGGACCAGACAGGATGGAGGCAGTCCAGGAGAGGGCAACTAAAATGGTGCAGGATCTTCAATAGAAGCCATACAAAGAGGTATTAAAGGAGCTTAACATGTTTACCCTTGAGGAAAGGAGGGAGAGGAGGGACATGACAGAAACTTTCAAGTACATCAAGGGAATCAAGAAAGTCCAAAACGGTAGCATCTTTCAGAAAAAGAGATGTGCAAGAACAAGGGGACACAATCTGAAGATAGAGGGGGGACGGCTCAGGGGCAATGTGAAGAAGCATTTTTTCACAGAGAGGGTGGTGGATGCATGGAACGGCGCCTTCCTGAGAAGTTGTGGGGTCAAAAACAATGGTGGAATTCAAGAATGCATGGGACAAACATAAGGCAATTCTAGTGGGGGGTAGGAAGAAGTAGGCTGTTGGTTAACTAGGATCTGCAACTCATCCAATAGGTAGGGAAATGGGCAGACTAGGTGGGTCAGGTAGTCCTTATCTACCATCAAAGTCTATGTTTCTATATTTATAAGTATACAGGCACCCAAACCAGACAGAGGAACTTGGTAGGGAGCTGGTGGAAAACCTGAAAGCCCACTGTGGTAGGTGGAGAGGCAGGATGGTTACGGTGGGTAATTTTAACATGCCAGGGGTGGAGTGGTGCACTATGGCATCATCATCTGCAAAAGAACAGAGGATACTGGATGCATTTCAGGATGAGTTCCTATCTCAACAAGTGGAGGCTCCAACCAGAGAAGGAAACATTTTGGATCTAGTTCTGACAAATGAAAACCAGATTAGAGATGTGGTAGTGGAGGATCCATGGGGGGTGGGGGGGTAGAGTGGCCAGTAGTAAAAGTTTATTGTTTGGTCAAATACCTTTAACATAAGAAATATGAATCCAATAAGTATTACAAAATAGATTATACAGACAACATTTACAATTATTCCAAGATTATTTTACATTCATACATTTTTAGCAATAAATAAATATATGTAAGTGTCTTAATCCCAATAGTCTATATAAGGAATAAAAAGTCCCTAAAGGGTTACAAAACCTTTTCTCAGACGGACCTTGTATATCAAGGTCAAATAGTGAGCTGTAGTTTTAATAACTAGTTCATCATTTGTAGTAAATAAAACCTGGAGTATCAATTGCACATCCTTTGTCTGGATATTATTTAGAAGTGGGGTGAGCAACTTGGATCTGATTCTATCATACCACCTACAGTCCAAGAAAAGGTCCCATGTTAAAATAGCGATTATAAAATCGTGACTTCAGAATTAGTGTCTTTTTTTCAGCGACCACAATATTAGCACTCTTAAACTTTAGCACCTCACATAATTAGCTATCCTGTAAAAATAGTGCTTGGTATAGAATGGTATCAGATGTTACTTACTACTTTGTTTATTGCTGGTAGCTCTTTGCAGGTCTTCACTGCATGACACTTCCTGTTTTACTTTCCCACAGTGCAGCAGCCTAACACTTAAAGATACCTGCTACCACATTAACATGTTACTATTTCAGAATGGAGGTCAGCATGGACGTAGAGTTTGTCTCAAGCTAGAAGGGAAAGCCACTGGCATTATTTTCTGGCTTTCTGTATCGCCGAGATAAAGAAAAAGGAGGCAAGATGTACTGGCGCTGTATGGATGCCCACTGATTCGACTGCCTTGCATGCATCCACACAATTGATGGCAAGGTAACTGCACAAATAAAAGAGCACACTCACGTTGTTGATGTTGGAGGAGTTGGTGCTTTAAGTCTTCTGGATCCTTATTATCACAAGCACAGTATCTCGTAGAGGTTTCAGTAGCCTTAGTACATCTGGCTTTAATAACATTACTAGGAAACAATTCCACATGACAGAGGGTGTAAAGTCTTCTTTGCTCAGGGTCAGTTAAAGCATCTTGACAATATCGAAAATGATGGATTGCATCATGTTTAATCAGCTATTTTGATATATGAAGATTTTGAATTTTAGCAAGATCCTGAAGTTTGTGATTATCTGATATTTTTTCCATAACAAACTTCTGTTATTTAAAACTAATGGAGATTCCTTTTGATACATACTTCTCTAGAAAAAAAACAATGTATTTTCCTCTAGAATAAGTAATATAATTTTCAGCCACCCTGTATACTGTAAGTTTTGATTAATCCAGGAATATTTCTCTTTGAGTCATCTGTATGGCAATCTGTCATGATTTAAGTGTGTTACTTTTATTCAGTAATTAACCTTCTTAGCCTGTATGAAAGTCAATGAGGGAATAATACCTAATTCAGTTCTAATTAAAGAAGCTGGAACAGTGAGACTTAACCCAAGAGTTGTTCTAAACAATTTCATAAGAGGAGTTTCCAGTAGACTTATGTTGCCAGTGGCCCACACCTCTGAATTATATAGAAGTTGTGCATTATACTTCGATTTAATTGCTTGCAATAAAGGTTACTAATAGAGCTGCCACTGTATTTTTTTGTTAAACAAATTTAAAGAACTAGCAGTTTGTTTCAATTTGATGGATAATTGTTTAATGTGTTGAGTCCAAACCCCACCTGAGGCAAAATTCAAGCCAAGGTAACTATAGTTTTTAACAGTGGCAAGTTTGTTATCTCCTATTGGCCAATTTTTGACAGATGAGTTAGACCCAAAAATCACAACTTGGCTCTTGGATTCATTGATCCTTAATTTACATTCAGTGGCAACATCATTTAATATTCTCAACTTTTTAGATAAACCAGTCTGAGACAAGAAAATTAAGATAAGGTCGCCTGCAAAGGCCAAATGGGACATTCTCTAGATAGTATTTTTGGAGAATCAGAGACAGAATTCGCTATCGGTATTAGTAGTTTGTCTATATAAAGACAAAACTAAAACAGAGCTAGCATGTACCCATGCCTAACTCCATGATCTGTGGGAAAAGAAGATGAAAGCTGGTTAGCTGGACCTACTGTAACTTGAGCCCAAGTGCTCGTATAGAGTTTTTTAACTATACAGACGAAATGAGGAGGAAAACCCTTATCCGTCATTTCCTTCCATAACATTTGCTGTGAGATGGAATCAAATGCAGAACTAAAATCAATATAAGCTACATAATTGTTTTGCTTTCTTAGCCTAACATATTTTTCATACTGTTGGTTTAATACAAAACAGTTAGCAACTGTAGAATACCCCTGCCTAAATCCTGATAGGAAGCCTGATAGACCACCAAGCTGAACTAATTCTAGATTTAACCTTTCTAGTATAATGTTAGCAAATATTTTCCCCATAACATCCAGTACAGATATCAGTCTGTACATCTGGGGATTTGTTTTGTCACTCTTTTTGTGAATTGAAATGATAGTTGCACTCTTCCAAGTTAAGGGAATTTCTAATTTCTTGCAACAGAGATTGAAGTAAGTAGTTAGAATTTTAGTCCTAAGTAATGGGGCATTCATATAGACTTCAGGTGGAGGGAGAGTGACCATTGTACAGTATGGTTCTCCCTGGACTTGGGAGGGGGCATGGATTAGTCCAATATTAGTGTAGTGGACTTTGGGGGGGTGGATTTGGGGGCATGGCTACCATCCTAGAGAGCATTTAGGGGAAAGTAGATCAGATATGGACACTAAAGGCAGATGAGAAATTTTGAAATTGGGTCTTTTAAAGGCCACTAATTAATGCACTAAGACTTGCAGCAAAAATCTAGGTCCAGGAAACCCTGTTGGTGGACCAGGGAGCTGCAGAAGAAGGTTAGGGAGAAGAGGGTAGCCGATAGGAAATACAAATGGACCGAAGTGGAGTATGACAAGGAAGAATACCACAGGATTTCAAGGTGGGTAAGTAGAGTGGTAAGATCAGCAAAGGCATCCAAAGAACTAAGGTTGGCCCAGGGGATCAGGGAAGGGGAGAAATCACTTTTTCTTTATATGGGGAGAGAAGAAAAATGGCAGCAGATCACCAGGTTGAGAAAAAGAGGGTGGGTCGATAGAGGGGGCAGTAGGGCAGACTGAGGTTTCAAAGGAGTACTTCTGCTCTGTTTTTAACTAAGGAATTGGAGGGGCCCATACCTTAGGGGTAAGGGGAGGCTTAGATCAAGGATAGGGAAGTTCTAACAGATGGGGAGATCCAGGTGAGTAGATTGTGGGAAGCCCTTATGGACCTGAGGACAGACAAGTCCCCAGGCCTGGACGGTACTCACCCCAGAGTCCTGAAGGAATTGGAGGATGTCCTGGTGGCACTACTGACAGAATTGCTCAGTTCATCTCTTAAATCAGAGTGTGTACCTTTGGAGGACAGCATACAGTGTGCCCCTACACAACAGTGGTCCTAGGGATGAACTGGATAATTACAGACAGATAAGCCTGACCTCAATAGTAGTGAAAATTCTGGAGACCATCATGAAGGAGAGGCTGGTGGAACTGCTGGAGGTTATGGGCCTGCAAGATGTCTGGCAACATGGGCTTGTCAAGGGGAGATCTTGTCAGACCAACCTGGTCAAGTTTTCTGACTAGGTAACATGATCTGTGGATGGTGGGCACTCTGTTGAATCCCAGAATCCTAAAAGAACTAAGGGAGGACCTAGTGACACCACTGACCACACTTTTTAACAAATCATGGGAGGATGGGGTGGTACCTGAGGACTGGAGGAGGGCAGATGTGATTCCCCTTCACAAAAGTGGGAGCAAGGCAGAAGCAGGTAACTACAGACCTGTAAGTTTGACCTCAGTGGTAGGGAAAATGATGAAATCACTTCTGAAAGAAAGAATTATTGAGTACCTAGAGGCCAGTGGGGCATAGGACCCAAAGCAGCATGGATTTACAGCAGGAAGGTCATGTCAGATGAATCTAATAGATTTCTTTGACTGGGTGACCAAAGTAATAGACCAGGTAGGGGCTGTGGATATGGCCTACCTAGATTTTAGCAAGGTATTTGACACAGTCCCGCACAAAAGATTAATAATCAAGTTAACGTGTCCCAGGGTGGTAGCCTGGATAGCAAACTGGCTGCAAAACAGGACACAGAAGGTAATAGTGAATGGAACACATTCTGAAGAAAGGGGGGTTACTAGTGGAGTACCTCAGGGCTCAGTACTGGGTCCAGTCCTCTTTAACATCTTTATAGGTGATATTGCAGAGGGTCTGGAGGGAAAGGTATGCCTCTTTGCAGATGACTCAAAGATCTGTAACAGAGCTGATACACAAGCGGGGGTAGAAAGGATGAGAAGGGACTTGACAAGGTTGGAGGAATGGTCAGACATATGGCAACTTAGATCCAATGCAAAGAAGTGCAAAGTAATACACCTGGGAAACAAAAACCCAGGAGAAGAGTACACAATAGCAGGGGAGGTACTAACAACAACAAAAATGGAAAGGGACCTGGGGATTGTCATATCAGATTATCTAAAGGTTGGTAAGCAATGTGAGAAGTCAGTAAGGAGAGCCAGAGGGGATACTGGGATGCATAGGAAGGGGCATCACAAGTAGAAAAAGGGAAGTTGTTATCCCTCTGTACAGACAGTTGGTGAGACCCCATCTGGAGTACTGTGTGCAGTTTTGGAGACCTCATCTATGCAAGGACATAGACAGGATTGAAGCAGATGGAAGCAGTCCAGAGGAGGGCAACTAAAATGGTGCAGGGTCTGCATCAGAAACCATATGAAGAGAGACTGAGAGAGCTTAATATGTATACCTTTGATGAAAGGAGGGGCGGGGGGACATGATAGAAACATTTAAGTATCTGAAGGGAATCAACAAAGTCCAGGAGGGTAGCATCTTTCAGAAAAAGAGATGTGTAAGAACAAGGGGGTACAATTTAAAGAGGGGGGGATGGCTCAGGGGTAAGGTGAGGATTTTTTTTTCATGGAGAGAGTGGTGGATGCATGGAACCGTCTTCCTGGGGAGGTTGTTGGGTCTAAAACAGTGGGGGAATTCAAACATGCATGGGACAGACATAAGGCAATTGTAGTGGGGGGGGTGGCAAGAAGTAGGCTGTTGGTTAACTAGAATCTGCAGCTTATCCAGTAGGTAGGGAAATGGGCAGACTGGGTGGGACAAGTGGTCCTTATTTGCCATCAAAGTCTATGTTTCTATGTCCTGTATCTGGACTTCAGCAAGGCATTTGACTGTGTACCACATAGGACACTTTTAGGTAAACTGAGAAACTTAGGGGTGGGGTATAAAATTGTAAATTGGATTGGAAACTGGCTGAGTTATAGGTAACAGTGGGTGGTGGTTGAGGGGAGTTTTCTGCATCTGGGGAAGACATTAGTGGGGTTCCACAAGGCTCTGTCCTGGGTCCAGACTTGCTTAATATATTCAAAGCGGACATTGCAGAAGGAATCAGGAGTAAAATGCGCTTCTTTGTTGACACCTCCAAACTAGGAGCAGTGGTGGATAGTAAAGAGGGGGAGGATGACCATCCAGAAGGACCTGGAATCACTGGAATGGTGGTCTCACAAATGGCAGATGAGAGTTAATGCTAAAATGTGCGGTATGTTGGTTGCATTTAGGGGCTAGAAACCTGGAGTATAGCTACCTGCTGTGGGGGGGGAGGGAGCTGAAGGTCTCAAAGGTGGCAAAGGATGTGGGGGTGATGACTGATGCCAGACTGAATCATTCAGAGCAGTTTAAGAGAGTGGTGGTGAAGGCTAACAGGATGCTGGGGTGCATTGCCAAAGGAATCACTTCATGGAGGAAGGAGGTCATCATGCCTTTGAACAATTCCTTGGTAAGACCACACCTGAAGTACTCTGTGGAGTTCTGGCATCCTTACTTAAAGAGGGATGTAATGCTCCTGGAGCATGTTCAGAGGAGGCCATCTAAGATGATTCATGGCATGGGGTACAGGTCCGACGAGGAGAGACTTAGGGAGCTGAACGTGTACTCCCTGGAGGATAGAAGGAACAGAGGGGATATGATAAAGGCCTTCAAATAGTTGAAAAGGATCAATAGAATAAATACAGAAGGGTTGTTCAAAATAAAAGAGGGAGAGTCCAGGAGAGGGCACAGCCTGAAGCTAGTAAGAGGCAGGTACAAAAGGGAATTGAGAAGACACTACTTCACAGAAAGGGTGTTGTCTCCCTAGATTGAGTTACCAAAGGATCTCATTTCACTGGAATCAGTGGGAAGCTTCAAGAAAGGATAGCGCAGGTACATGGGCAAAGTACAGCTTGGGGGAAGGGAGAAAGATATGGAAATTGAGGGAGGAACACCTTAAGGCATGGGGTGCATATGGGTGTGGGGGGGAGCTGCAGCTGCTGCAATGTGAGCAGCACACAGATATGATAGACCATTTGGCCTATTCTGCTGGCATTTTTTGTATGTTCGTATGATTCTTACACACTCCTTGCTGTCAACTTTTCTTCAGATCTTTGTGTCATCTGTGAGGAGGCCAATCTTATTCTGGATTCCTTCCCCAACTGGACTGATCCCTGTAGCACCCCACTGGTGACCTCTTCCCACTCTGAACACTCCCCATTGAGGATAACCTTCTAGGTTCTCCCACTAAGCTAATTCCTTATCCATCTTGTAATTGTATCCCCTACCCTGAGGTCACTCAACTTCTTCACCAACCATCCATGTGGAACAGAGTCAAAGGCTTCTCTGAAGCCTAGGTACAGAATGCCTACTGTCTGACCCCTTGACCATTACCTTCATCACCCAATCAATGAAATTGATCAGGTTCATCTGACTTGATCTCCCTCCCTCCCTCCCTCCCATGAAGCCTTGTTGCCAGAAGTGCCAGGAATACCATGAGCCACTCCTTTATTATGGTCTCAAATCAGATCCCCACTGTAGACATTAGGCTGACTGAGTTACAGTTTCCAGGTTCATCCCTATTCCTGCTGTTGTGCAAAGGTACCACATCTGCTGTCCTCCAATCTCCTGGCACCTCAGCCTTATCTAGTGAGCTATTATAAAGATCTATGTTTGAGCCAGAACCTGCCCCCTTCTTCTTTAGCACTCATGGATGCAGCCCATCTAGACCCTTGATTTATCTGCCTTTAGGAAACTTAGTCCTTTCAGCACCCATTGCTCTGTGATCACTACTAAGCTATTTCCCTCCCCCTCCCTTGGCCTTGTTGCCTTTATACCACACTCAGGTAGTAGCCCATTATCCCTATTGTAAACACCAGGCTGAAGTACTGGTTTAGTATGTCAACTTTATCTTTATCCCCCTCCTCCTTCCCATCCCCTTTTATCAGACTGACTATCACTTCTTGGATTTGCATTTCTTCTATATGCAATAACAGAACATGTTGTCCCCCATCTTCATTCCCTCAGCTATCCTCATCTGAGTGCCTGACTTTAGCTTGTTTTCTATTATGCTGTCCTTTCTCATCTTGTTTAGATAGTCCTCCCTGTCATCACCCACCTGGCTAGTTTTATACTTTTTAAAAGCCTTTCTTTTCTCCTTCACAGCATCCCCCATCTCCCTTGTGTGCAACAAGAATTTCTTTCATTGCCTGTTCTGTTTTCCTGTTGCTATTACACAGAGACTAGTGATCTCCAATATCTTATTTCTGATTATATCTCTCTTATTAGTCATTCCACTGCTGCCTCCACCCCATCCAGTTCCTCATTCAGCAGCACCCACATCCTACCAAAATCCATTTTCCAAAGTCCAGAACCTTTGTCACTGACTGATTTCTGTCTGCCTCCCACTTGATATCAGACCACACAGTCAGGTGACTGCTGGTTTCTAGTAGGTCCTCAACTAGGACTTTCCCAATGTAGTACCTGTTCATTAAGACCAAATCAAGTAAGATTTAGGGCAGTGTGGAATGGGGAATACCACTTCTAGCACTGATGTGGAATGGCAGTTCCAATACTGAAATGCTTTTTGCAGCTTCTTTTTAAATTCTGTGGAATTACGAAAAGGATTTCTGTATAAACTGGGGAATAATTTTCCTTGTATCACATCAACCACAGAATATTTTCTCTGCTGACTGCAGAAAAATCATCCAGTTTATGTGGGTGGTGGATTATTAATCCATGAAAACCATTTTGCAAGTGAAATGTCAGATTTCTGCTACTGATGGAATTCTACAGAATTTTCCAAATTTCCATGAAATTCTTTTCCATTGGCATTTCAACATTATGCACAGCCCTCGTAAGGTTCCATCCAAGCTGGGGTTGCTGTATAGTACTCTTTGTATCAGTAGTACCTTCTAAAAATTCTTCACCAAGTTTTGGTTTCTTACACTTGCTGCCACTGGAATGCTTCATTCCATATCTGGCATAATGAAGTCTCTCATTAGAAGCACCTCCCCCTTTCTCAGTCACCCTCTAATCGCTTCTGCAGTTCCTTATCAGTTTCTTTCTTCTGGGATGGTGACCAATATATCATTCCAATTTTTATGTTCCTCAGCCTGCCTGTGGCCACCTGGACTTACACTGCTTCTGTTTAATTGCCTCCACCTAATTCTTTTATCTCTGTGGCTTTGATACTCTCCTAGTGCCTGCACATTGCAAATATTATTCTTTAAGCTCCTTGTGTTTGTGTATGCTGCTCCCCAGATCTGTTGCTTCCTCCTCTTCCCAGAATTGCTCATTACCCGATTTCCCCTGCACTGTTCCAGATCCCCGTTATAAACCATCACTCTGCCATCAGCTCTGATACCTGTTTTCCCAACTTCTTTATCTAATCCCCCCATCCCGGTTGTTGTTTGTATTTTCATCCTCTCTATCAATGCAAGAAATAGGGAGACACCTACTAGGTTTCCCACAGGAAGGTGTACCGATTTCCTAACTGCAGCACCTTTCGCTCACCTAATTTAAATGTCTCCTTATGTGCTCTACAAACTGTCACACCAACACTCAGATGCAGGGGCATCATTTAGGGAGCGGAAGGGCAGTAGCCCCCCCCCCCCACATTGCAGACCATTGTTTTTAATTTTTAATGAAAAAATTTACCCAACACCTGGTTGGCTACTAGTAATTAATCCTCCTGTTGAAAACTCAAAGTCCCAGTCTCCCTAGCAGCTCTATTTGCACTTGAGCATGCATGGGTGTTGGACTGGCTAGAAAAATGAGGGATGGCGTGCAACATCACATCTAAGTGGGAGAACCCTGGTGGTGATGAGAGCAAGCTGGCCTGTGTGCTGCCATGCTGTCGACTAGGAGAGGAGAGTGCCAACAGACAGACTCCGTGCAATTCTTAAATTTGTGAACTGATCACTGTAGTCACCCATCATGGTAGCTGGTGGACAAGCCTGGCAATGGTAGAAGATGCAGCAAGTGGCATATCTGATCCAGCAGAAGTGTGACTGTGCTCTATTTGCAGTTGTAGGCAGGCTAGCAGGCAGATTTGGCAGAGAGAATGGAATGGGAGGTCCAGGATCCAATTAGTGTCATGAACAACTGAGACAGCACACAGCAGAAAAAGTCAGGTGCTGAGTGAGTGAACCTAATTCTGAGACAAAACAGACTTCTAGTGGAGAAGCCTGAGGCTAGGGGTTGCACTTGCCACTAGCTCAGCTGTTATTATTAGCTACTTTTCATACAGGTGGGACTAAAAGCTTGAAGGAGAACTTCAGGTGCACTCAGGAGAACCCTTGGTGCAGGAATTTTGGCAGCCAGTCATTTAATACAAACAACAATAGAACTGCTGCACTCCAACAAACACATGGAGAAAAATCAGATCTGTAGTCAGAAATGTTATTGTGCCAAGGTACACTAGAAGGTGCCCTTCTTCCTCAGTGCTTCTGCTAAACACTAGGCCTTCCTCAGGGTCGGGTCTGAGGTTACAATAGAATGCCCTTATTTAAGTGATGCATTTAAAGAAACAACCACCAGTCTGTGAATAGCAGCCATAATAAGAAAAACTGCACAAATTATTTAAAAAAAGAGAATCAAATAATGATATACTATTGGCTACCAGTTTCATGAAATGGCTAACACATATTTTTAAGTCAGTACCTCATTATATGATTTGAATACTGCAATTATACTTCTGCAATTCATAAATGTTAATATATCATAATTTATGACACTGATTAATGATATAGTATGGCCAAATCAAGTACAACACTTAGATTTCATGAAGTTTTTTAAAAAACCTGAATTAGAGCTAAGAAACAGGATGGAAGGTGGGGGGGGGGCACGTTTTTAAAGAACAGGACAAAACATATATTTAAAAAGGGAAAGACAGAGATTCTCACAGGTAGCAGAATGTAGTGCAAATGTATTGACAGGAACAAGTGAACAATACACTAATAGAAGATAGGAAAAGTGGGGGTGGAAAACAGAAAGAAAGACAGAATAGAGAAAAGGATGGTAAAGAAGGGGGAGAAAGAGAGAGAAGGGGGGATACAAATCCATAATATTCCTATGATCAAATGTTAACACCTAAATTAGTCTGACCTTTATTATCCTTTGATTTCATTAAACTTATGAAAACGTTTGCTAGATTTAGAAAAAGTGCAAGTTCTATTTTAAAGAAAAAGTTTATTCCCCCCCCCACCCCCAAGTCTTTTTAAAGCCTCTCAAATACCCTAGAAAACAATTGTCTAGTAATCCCATCCTTCAGTAAGGCATCATTTAAAAATTTTTATGTATGGGACTTGTATTTTTAGCCTGCCTCAACTTATAAATCTGAACTTTTTTAAGGGAGACAAGCCCAGCTTCCAAAACAGACTTGAGAAGCCAAAAAGACAGGAAAGAGGAACAATACAGAAAGGGAGAAAATATTTTTTTTTAATATATACTGATCCAAAGTTTATAGATATGGAGTGAAATCAGCTTCATCATTTAAACCCACAGATACAACAGTTTTTAATGTTAAAGTCTGCCTTGTTTCTTTTCGTGCTAATACTTGAGTTATTGTGCCACCCCTGGGATTCCTTTTAACATGTTCAAGCAAAGTATAGCATAGACTCTCAGGTTTGTTGTTATGGGCTTCTGCAAAATGTGCACCTATAGCATTTAACATGTTACAGTTGATTATAGCCCTTACATGCTCCTGAATTCTTTGTTTTGTTGGTCGAGTAGTCATCCCAATGTAATATGTCTTCCACTCACACCAACAAACATAGACTACAAAGGGTGTAGTACAAGTCGTGAATTCAGTAAGACTGAAGATGTCATTGTCTTTTACAAAAGACCGTCTTGGTTGGCATACTGACATATGTTGCAGTGACCACACTTGCAGTGACCCTTTGGTTTTACCCCAGCCATCTATATTCAGTTTGTGTGCTAGCTGTAAAGTGACTACTAACAGTTCTTTAGAAAATGGCAACAATCAATTCTTAAACCTGATTGGCTGAGACAGGCTCCAAGACGGGCATTTATTTTTCAATAGATGCCCAGCTAAAAATAAGAGCCTGTCCAAGTGCCTCTTCACAAAGGAACATTCTCCGATGGGCCATTTTCTAAGCGCAGTAATACCCTCCAGGGTGGGTATTATTGGGAAATACCAGACCTTCCAGGGACTATAAGGCCCTCCACCTGTGGCGTATAACCACTAGCTGGGGGGAAGGGTGTTCTTCCCATTTGACGTATGGGGTGTTGCATGCCAGAAGACAGAAGATGGGGGGAGGAGCTAGATAGGGCTAGAGAGGGTGGGATCCATTTACTAAGTTTACTAAGGTTGTTTTAGGAAAAAAGAAGGGCGAAGCCCATCATGATTTTTCCCCCACACAGTGTGGGCCAATATGTCTTGTTTAGATTTGCTGCAAGCCAGATATCTAAATGCTTCTTAAATGTTTCAAAGTTACTAATGTCAATTAGATCCTGGGGAAGTGAATTCCACATCATAGAACCCCATATTGTTGTTGAACTTTAAAAAGTTTTTATTACAGGTTTGTGTTACAGATCTGTGAATCATTTCATTACAAGCTTAATATTTCAACCTCCAAGATTGTACAGGCACAGATTTCATCATATATTACTTCCTGCAGTTTTTGCCAGGCTAGTCAAATTATTTCTGTGTAGGGAGAAAAGTCAGAGGGAAAAAGAGGTACAATTTTGTTAGCTAGTACCCATTAACCTCTGCAGGCTTTTCTTAGCTTTCCGCCCCTCTAATGGGAGTTGTATCATTCAATGAAGCGAATGAGTCTACAGGGTACCCCTTCGCTACTAACTCTGAGATACAACTTCCATATTAATACCTGAAGTTTTTACATCAGTTCTCTTGGAGCTTTTTCCAAAAGGTATCCTATATCAGCCATTCAATTTCTCTTAGAACCTTATATATAGAGCCCCATATTGTTATAAAGTTGTTCCTTTTGTTGTAGTTTGCTTTATGTAGTTCAATTTGTTTATTATGGGATCTGAGTGTTTTTGATGTTGTGGAGAAGTTAAGTCCACAGTTTGTCATGAGTTGTGGTGATTGTAATACTTTGTATAAGAACAAGATATCCCCCCCCCCGTAACGTCTCCTTTGGAGGGTATGTAACTCTGTGATTTGTAGTCTTTCAGAATAGGACCTGTGCGATATATCCAACACCATTTTTGTCGCCTGTCTCTGAACACGCTCCAGTTTGATTATATCACCTCTTAAATACGGATTCCACAGTGGTGAGCTATAGTCTAAATGGGGTCTTATATGGGATTAACACAAGGGAATTAAACATTGTTCCATTTTGGTAACAAAGGAGCATTTGATTGGTTGAGGAGGGAATTAGACGTATTGGTTATTTTATGACAATGATTATGGGTAGTGAATTTATTATTAATATTAACTTCCAGATCTCTTTCAGTGAGGGATGCTTTTAATGGAACATTGTTGATTTTGTATTTTTTTTTTGTTTTTTTTGTACCAAAATGGAGGACAATGCATTTATCGGTGTTGAATTTCATCCCATTGTGAAGTGACCACTGTTCAATGGTATATAGATCAGAAACTAAGTTAACCAGGTCTGTATTGGTGTTAACATGCCCCCCTAGAATCATCAGGAAATATAACTAGCCAATTATTGGATGAAATTTGCATGTCACTACTTTATAACTTGAACAGGGTAGGCCCCAGGACGGAGTTCTTGGGTACTCCGCTACTAACTGGGCATTGATTGGACAGTGAACCATTAATAGTTGCCCTTTGCATTCTGTTGGTTAGCCATTGTTTTATCCAGTTGGTGAGGGTAAATGAAAAGCCAAGGGATTCTAGTTTGGTTACCGGTTTCCCCTTGGGGGACCTTATCAAAAGCCTTGCTGAAGTCTAATAATATTATGTCTGATGAGGTGTTTTTATCCAAGCTAAGACTTAAATTATTATAAAAGGAGACTAAGTTGGAAGTGCAGGAGTACCTTGATTTAAACCCATGTTTTTGTTATGTCTACCAGAAACTGTTACATGACTTGGCTTTTAGAAGGGGCCACTGAACTACCAATGAGACACTGAAGGATAAAACAAATGCTCTATTGAGCCTTCAAATGGACAAATATTTACAGGTCATGGGAAGGGAGGAGTCCAATCTAATAATTTATGCATTTGCGATGTTACTGGATGAAAGCCAGATTTTTGATTTATTGAACAGAGAGGGCTCCCTAGCAAGTTCTGAGGTTCCATCAGGATGGCTCCTTCTAGGATGGCCCAGGAGTAGGGCCCTGCATATGGTGCAGACAGAGCTTTACTGGGCCCACCAAACCAAAGAACTACTCCATGCATATGCTCCCCTATGCTGGTCGACATAGCTTGCTGATGCTGTTCAAAATATGGGGCTGGCAGTATAGCCTAGAGGTTAGAATAACGAGCTGTGAATGAGCTTGGTACATCCAGCACACCTAGGTTTGATGCCCATGACCTCCACTTGCATACTGTGTGACTCTAAACAAGTCACTTAATCTCTGCACTGCTCCCAGGTCACCCCTGGAAACAGGCACTTGTACCTAGCAGGCCTTACCAGGTTACCAAAGACTTTAATAATTAAATTAAAAAAATGTTTTTTTTTTAATCAAAGATGAGTTGATGGGGGGCTACATGTGCATTTCTTAGATCAAGTACCATGGGCATGGTATCAACATGTGGTACCCCATTCCCACCCAGAGCATTCTAGGCAATGAGCCAAGGGATAGCATTAGTACCTGGGGTGCCACCAGGCAATTTTGTTATCACTGGACCCCCCCCCAGGACATGAGTCTACATTGCCTGACCTTAGTGTAGATGGACTGGTTCATCTCCCATTTCCCTCAACAGACTATGGCTTCCTCAATAGACTGATTGATAGCTACCCAGCCTTTAGCTGAACCATCTGACATGATTAATTGATGGATGGTTGGTGCAGTGGTTGTTAACGTGCTCATGCTAAAAAGACTTTCCACTTCAGGCATCAGGGAGAAGAAGAGCAGCTGGCCCATTGGTAAAGAGATAAGGCTACAGCTTGCAACATCACTGCCCAAAATGAGCTCTGGTCATCCAAGGGCATACCATGGGAAGAGGACTGACCATCTCAGAGGATGATCTCCTCCACTAGGAAGGGGGAGAGCAACTACCTTTGCCATGGTGCAACCACCTAGGTGACCACAGGTGATAGCACAGCAATAGTCAGAGTAGGGGAGGGCATCAGCTGGGTGCTCAGTCAGTGCACGACTGTGCAGTCTCCCGCACTGCACCCTTGCTTGTTAATGTCCTTGATGGCTGGGAGCCTCTCACCCCAAAGTACATACATGCACAGGTTCCTTGTACATGTGGAGCACTCCACTGAACCATAGATGGGGAGATGTGTCCCCCACCCACTCCAAGGTACAGGACCACCCTTACCACCACCAGGTTCAGATAATCTGGGTCAGGACAGGAAAGTGACTTATAGTACAGTGAGGCTAGGTCAGGTGATTGGGTAGTAAACATAATTTAAAAAAAAAGCCTGAATGCTGAATACAGTATTTTTAAAAAAAGAATGAATTTATAAAACGGGACTCCTGAATCCAGCATCTTAATTGATGGTGACCCATGTGAATACCACATGGTATTCACGTGGGTAGTACATGCATCAGGCTATTTCTTGAAGCTGGGTGTGTGCATGGGAGCAAACTGGGTTTTTTTTGTTTTTTTTCATAAAAATGCTGCTATGTCATTGTACTGCAATTTTTAATTTCAGTAAGACAAGAGTGGGTACAGACTGGAAACTCCATCCCCACTGTAAACTGCATCTGCTTTCACTTCATGTAGTAAGACCCCCCAGCAGCTGGGAAATTAGGCAAGCAATAAGACAGTACAGGGTGTGCTTACTATTTCCCAGCTGAACACCCAGGTGCATTGTGGGGCATGAGGAACTTTTGCCAACTGTCTTCAACCTCCTGGAAGTGGGGTTAAGGAAATTGGAATAGTGACCTGTCTTTTATTTTTTTTTTATGTGTTTAGTTTTCAGAAAATAACCTTTGAGTCAGAGATTCATTTACAAAGGCTCCATGTTGAGTTGTACAGAAGGTATGTAAAGAAGGAAGTATAGCATGGTATAGAAACCAACAATAAGTGACATAGTTAAAAAGTGACTCGGTAGCAGTCAGAGAGAGATTGTCAAAACAGGTGTAAATGAGCAGCTTAAAATACATAAGTAATACTTGCAGTATAATATAGGGAGGAGAGTTTTGTTCAACAAATTGCTTTAAGTTACGGGAACAAAAAAAAATAGAAAATTGTTCCACTGTAAAATAAAAATTAAGGTAAGTTTAGCAGTGTTGTTACTATTCCTAAACCACAGAGCTTTGGAACCTTCTCTACCAATTGGAAAACAGGATTTTCTCTACCCATTTTATAACTCAAAATAACTCGCCCATAGTGGGTTACTGTTTAAAGTAACAATTAACTCGACCCTGTAGTGCAGCTGGTGGGACCACGTGGCACAGCTGCAGGTGCACTGTACTACCACATGAGGGACCCTGGAATGCTGGGTTGGGTGCTACCAGGTTGCTATGTGACCATTGGCAAGCCAGTTGGGCTTCAGTGTGCCAGCCCAAACATGTGTAAAACTACCAGGAAGTAGTAGGACCACACTAAGAACGAGATGCTGCATCTAATCAGCTTATCAAGAGTCTAGTACTTAAAGAGCAACTGACACCTTTGGTTAAACTTTAAAAACCATAATACTGTATTTAGACACAATTCATCTGTTATTTCATGTATGTTCTATATGTTTCTATACATTTCTCCTCTTCATTATCTATTACTGAAGAAATTCCCACAAAAACTAGATATGTGTCTCTTAGAGTTCATCTGCCTCACTAGCTTATTCCTTACATGAAATTATAATGTTTTGTTATGACATCACAGTCTGTTGCCATGGAAAGAACTGTGATGTCACAGGCAGAGTATTATGACATCAGGTAGGGAAAAGGCAATAGGAGCTGATGAACCCTCAATGAACAAAAATCCTATTTTCATGTTTTGGACCTCAGTACATACCTCTCAAGTGTCCCTCATTACGAGGGACATCCCTTATTTTACCTCCTCAAAATTGCCCTGTCCCTCATTAGTCTCTAGTGGAAAATGTGCTGCACACACAGAGAATGTGCTGTAGAATCAGACTTTAAAGCAGAAATTAATAATAATATTCTATGATGCTAAATAAAATAAACTTTGTACAAATAAAGGCAATAGTTTCCATGGTGTTCTGAGCTTGTGTCTCCATGTTTGAGGGTGTGTCCCTCGTTATGAGACTCAGTGTCCCTCACTGTCCCTCATTTTTAGTGTCCCTGTCCCTCATTTCAGTAACAAAAGGTTGAGAGGTTTGCCTCAGTATTAAATAAGGAGGATAAGAAATACAAAGTTAATGAGAAATATAAGCTGCTTTGTGCCCAAATATTATGATTTTCAAAATTATTCTTAAGGCGTCACTGGCTCTTTAAATATATAGTGTGAGAGGGGTCTGGATAAAGATCAACTTTCTTCTGTACAGTGCTAATCAACGGCTCTTTAAACAAGGAATACGATGAAACCCGTGGACACTCACTCAACACAGCAAGTGTATTTATCTGTCATAGTACTTAAAAGACGAACGTCTCTCCTGATTGTGGACATGCACATACAGTATACCACCTTGGAACCAAAGCTACTACCGGACACAGTTTTTCTAAACCCAGCCATCCAATTTCCGAAATCGCGGCCGTTGCCACTAGTACACGTCTCACATATGGTTGCAACTGTGGGTCAGTCACCGAAACACAAAAAAAACAACACATCCCATGAGAGTGGTCTACCTTTTTGCACAGGTGACCAACAACTGGAGACCCGAAATACTAGAATTGGGTAAGTTGTCAGCCCATATTTTATAAATGAGGTGAAGGAAGATGAGCGCAACAAGGTATGTACATATTCTAGTAGACCAACACCAGCCCAGTGTCCAGCTGACACCAGCAAAGCCAGATAAACCAGTTCAACATTTCTACTAAAGTGTAGGGAATTGACAGTGGGCAATTAGCTACCAGGAAAACATTTTGTTCTAAAATTGCATTGTTCTGAGGCGTGCTTTAATGTAATAGAAATGTTTTTATTGTCAATCTTGTCAATTTATTTTTGTCATTTGAACTCACATCTTAGACTTGGGGACCGGACCAATTTATAAAAGGCTGCGTGACGGCTAGAAGCAGTAGCTCTTACCTTGATGAGATTGTGGCCAACTCTATACAGGGTCCCCCGATCGCCCCTGACACCGGGAGGTAGCTTGCCCGTATAGTAGCCATGCCAAGCCACTACATAGGGGTTGTCAATTGTGATCCAGAACTTCACAGCGTCCCCAAACATCCGGAAGCAAAACTCTGCATAGTCCTTAAACATGTCCACAATGGATTCGCTGGCCCAGCCGCCATAAGCATCCTGGAGACTCTGGGGCAAATCCCAGTGGTAGAGGGTCACCACGGGCTCCACTTTAATCTGCTTCAGCCTCTGGATGAGCTTGGTGTAGTACCTGAGTCCAGCTTCATTCAGGCTGGAGAGTGAGCCGTTGGGGAACATCCTAGACCATGAGATGGAGAATCGGTAGTGCGTGACCCCCAGACTTTCCAGAGCCGCCAAGTCCCCGGCGATGTTGTTGTAACTGTCACTCGCCACATCACCCGTGACTGGTGGCGGGGAGGTGGTGTTGGTGAAGTTATTCCAGATAGACTGTCTGTGGGTGAAGCTGTCCCAGATAGACGGTCCTTTGCCATCCTGATCCCAAGCCCCATCGATCTGATAGGCAGCGGTGCCCACCGACCACATAAAGCCATCGGGAAAGGTGTCATAGAGGAAGAAGTCATCTTCGGGGTAGGAGAGCTTCGAAAACTTGTTCCAAATTCCTTTCCCAGCGCCGGGGTCCCCAATCAGGGTGCATATCTTTGAGCAGAAGGCTAGGAGGTACAGTAGCCGGGCTGTGGCTTGCATGCTGCCTGGGGGCTGCAATGTCAGATGCGGCACACTGCTCTGGCTCTATAATGAGGTCTTGGTCCTGCTCTCACTCACTCGCCCTCTGTATCCCTCTCACTCGGTGTCTCTGCCCTGTTCCGCTGCATGGGACACTCAGACCCTCCATGTATCCCTGGCCCCATCCGAACACACATGTTTGTATGCGGGCATCTATTAATGATTAGCCAGTGCTATAGCTGCTGTTTACAGCTCTTGTAGCACTAGCAGCAGCAGCCGCCAATGGTGACTGAGATGTGCAGCAAGGAGGAAGGAATGGAGGGAGGTCGGGTGGTAGGGGACTGCACAGCCCAGGGGGCAGACAGCTAAGCGTAGGCTGAACAGCAGCACGCCTCTGATCTTCTGTACTCACCAATCTTTCGGCACGTTCCAATCCCAGATGCCTTTCACAAATGGATTCAGCAGAGCGACTTGCGAAACATCCGAGTTGCTCATCTGTTTCCACAACCGTCAGGTGTCCGTGCAACCCTGCACTAAATTATGGAATATTAAGTATTGTAAATAGTAAAAATACCATTATTGCTGCTTGTATTCGTAGCCCATAAATGTTTTTAGTGCAATTCTACATGTCCGTATCTATACATACAGGATATATATCTATGATTACAGGTTACACACAAATTTATAGCAGGCATACTGTAGTAGCACATACCACTGAAAGCACGAATTTTGTTTTCTTTTGCGTGCAGAGAATATAATTTATTTGGTACAAAATACGTTTAAATGGACTGGTCCAAAGGTCTTAGTGGAAAAACACCTGGTTGAATATTTATGTTTGGTTATTTATTTACTTTCATTTACAGCATTCAATGTGCAAAGTATTTCAAATCGTACATGAACTGGACTTGCTTCACAGTCACAGAAAAATGTTTCTTTTTTCTAATTTAGGTCTTTCTGTGAACTGCAAAAAAAAAAAAGATGGAACATCATATAATAACTGAGCCCACTGGGCAACAAACGGACTGAAATAAAGTTCTGGTAAGGTTATGCACCTAAAAAAGTCAAAGGCCCTCCAGTGAAAAATAATTATGCCTCTCAGACGAACATATCTCTGCTGAAGAGTGGAGCCAACTTATTGACAGGTAATGATCACCAACATTAATGTTAAAATTACTCAGAGCTCTGACAGTGTTCAATTTAGGTAGCAACATTGATTCTGTTCCCTTTCATTAGCTGTGCGTCAACCAATTGACCCCTAGGTCAGATTGATTTGAATGATCCTGACAAGAGGTAGAAATAAATTTCCAGTACTGTAGCCCACACTTTATTTCATCTTTTTTTTTCATATACAAAGAAACACAGAATTTGTCAACAGAAAAGGACAGCTTGGCCCACTCAGTCTACCCAGATGGTCCCTGCCTAATCTATCGCTGCAGACCCTTCTGGTGACCCTCCCTCCTCCCAGGCCATTTCCTATTGTTTCTCTATGTCTATTATACACATGCTTGAAGCCCATACTGTTTTTGCCTGCACCACTTCTGCTTGAGATAAACAGAGAAAATGTCATATCTAAATTCTTCCACCTTATGTGTTGACATATCCAATGAAATACCATTATCGGAATATCAGTTCCTTTCTCTTGTCCATATAATGAAGCTTTCCCAAACTCCAAGTTGTCAATATGTCTCTCCATCTCAGTGATGAGCCAGAAGTCTCCCATATTAGATATATCCTTTTAATTTATGTTTAGATTACTGTTCTGGCTCATATCCTTCACTGCTACCTGCCCAGTTCTCAGGCCTGGGGAATATACCCCTGTGGTGGCCCCCAGCCTCATCCTCTTCAAACCCCACTGTTCACTCTGGTTGGGATCCACAGAGTATGACCCAGAGTGCTACCAGCCATCACCACCAGGGCAGTGTGGCTTTTACCTATGTGTTTTTTTCCTGTCACCCACTTCCCCATGACAGCTAGTATAGTCAGCAGTGGCAGAGCTAGGTGTGTATGGGGGGAGGCATGACAGTCAACCAGGGGTCCCAAGATTTCTGTAAGCAAGTGATAATTGTTTATACTGTGTAATAAAGTAAACTTTCTATACCTTTCTGGAAAAATGAAAGAACTGGATTTCAGATGCATAATTTATCTGATGATCCCACTGACACTGGCACACCAGATATGTATTAAGCAAGCAATAAGACACATCATGGTGTTGGTTATTATTCCTGAAATGCATGCCCAAGTGTGTTAGGAGAATGATAAGTTTGCACTGAGTGACTTCAACCACCAGTAAGTGTGGTTTAGGAATAGTAATCCAAGCTCTGGAGTATCTTGTTGCACTTATAAAATGGATGCATGGTTATAAAACAGTAGAGGGATGCCTGGGTATCATGGCAGTCAGAGAAACATGGTACACGGAGAACCATGACTGGGATGTTAACATACCAGGGTACACAACCTACAGCAGAGACAGGGAGGGTAGAAGAGGGGGAAGAGTAGCTCTCTATGTAAGGGAAGGGATAAAAGCAGTGGAACAAAAAAGTAAACCGGGAGGAGAGGAGGCACTGTGGGTCACCTTAGAGTCTGGAAATGGCACCACAATCTGTACTGGGGTTGTATACTGACCCCCATCTTAGGGGGAGGGAATGGACAAGGATATGATAGAAGGCATCCTTAGGATAGCAGAGAAAAGGGAGATATTGTTGAAGGGGGACCTGAATGCGCCAGATGTTAACTGGAGCATCTTTGCTGCAGCCACATGCAAGAGCAGGGCTATTCTTGATGCCCTACAGTGGGCATGCCTCAGACAGCTAGTATTGGAACCCACTCAGGAGGGAGCCATCTTAGACCTTGTACTCTCAAATGGGGACAGTGAGAGGATCTCAGATCTAGAAGTGGGTAGCCATTTGGGAACAAGTGACCACCAAACAGTGTGGTTCACAATAAACTCAGCTGCAGAGTCAAGCCATATAAAAGTGAGGGTACTGGACTTCAGGAGGGCTGACTTTGTCAAAATGAGAGAGTGCCTTAGAAAAGCACTAGCAAACAGGCAATACTGAGGGGTAGAGCAACAATGGGGAAACATCAAAACTGCCATTGCAGAGGGCAACAAGCCTTTGTGTGAAGCAAATGAACAAATGAAAATGAAAGAAAAAGCCACTATGGTTCTCAAAAGAGGTGGCAGGGAAGGTTGGGGGGGGGGAGATAGCTTTTAGGAAGTATAAGGAAACACAGAAGGAGCAGGACAGATAACTGTACCAGTTGAGGCAGAAGGAATCAGGGAAGGCAGTCAGAATAGCAAAGGCCCAAACTGAGGAAAAGATAGGCAACTCAGTTAAGAAGGTGGTTAAAACTTTTTATAGTTACATTAGGGAACGTAGAAAGACAAAGGAAGGGATAGTGGGGTTGAATAGAATGGACAGTGGGTGGGCAGAAAGGGACAGTGAAAAAGCAGGGATACTGAATGAATACTTCTGCTCAGTATTCACAAAAGAGGAGGAGGAGGAGGAGGGGGAGGTACTTAGTCCAATTAACAGAAGCATTCTGGATTGGGGGGTCAATCCCAGTCCTTTCACAGAAGAAAGGGTTCTGAAAGAACTCCTAAAACTGAAGGTGGAGAAAGAAATGGGGCCTGACAGGATTCACCCCAGAATTCTAAAACAATTAAGGGAAGAACTAGTGACACCACTGACTACCCTTTTTAACAAATCATGGTAGGATGGCATGGTACCTGAGGACTGGAAAAGGGTGGATGTAATTTCCCTTCACAAAACTGGGAACAAGACAGAGGCAGAAAACTACAGACCTGTCAGTTTGACCTATGTGGTAGGGAAAATGATGGAAACACTTCTGAAGGAAAGAATTGTTAAGTACCTAGAGGCCAGTGGGGCACAGGACGCAAGGCAACATGTATTCATAGTGGGAAGGTCATGTCAGATGAATCTAATTGATTTCTTTGACTGGGTAACCAAAGTAGTAGACCAGGGAGCGGCTGTGGACATGGTCTACCTAGACTTTAGCAAGGGATTTGACACAATGCCACACAAAAGATTAATAAACAAATTAACCAGCCTGGGAGTGGGTCCCAGAGTGGTAGCCTGGGTAAAACATTGGCTGGACAACAGGACACAGAAGGTAATAGTAAACGAAGTCCACTCTGAAGAAAGGGGGGTTACTAGTGGGGTATTGCAGGGTTCAGTACTGGGTCCAGTCCTTTTTAATGTCTTTATAAGTGACATTGCAAAGGGACTGGATGGAAAAGTATGTCTCTTTGCAGATGACACAAAGATCTGCAACAGGGTTGATACACAAGGGGGCATGGAAAGAATGAGAAGGGACTTGGCAAGGTTGGAGGAATGGTGAGAAGTATGGCAACTTGGATTCAATGCAGAGAAGTGCAAAATAATGCACCTGGGAAACAAAATCCCAGGGGAATAGTACACAATGGGGGAGTAAGTAGTAACAACAACAAAAATAGAAAGGGAGCTGGGGTAATCATATCAGATGACCTTAAGGTGGGCAAGCAATGTGGGAAGGCAGTAGGGAGGACTGGGGAGATACTGGGATGTATAAGGAGAGGCATCACCAGCAGAAAACAAGAAGTTGTTATCCCTCTGTACAAACAGTTGGTGAGACCCCATCTAGAGTACTGCATCCAGTTCTGGAGACCCCATCTCCACAAGGACATAGACAGGATGGAGGCAGTCCAGCGGAGGGCAACTAAAATGGTGCAGGATCTGCAAGAGAAGCCATACAAGGAGAGACTAAAAGAACTTAATATGTATACCCTTGAGGAAAGGAGGGGAGAAGGGGGACGTGATAGAAACTTTTAAGTACCTCAGTGGAATCAACAAAGTCCAAGAGGGTAACATCTTTCAGAAAAAGAGATGTGCAAGAACAAGGGGAGACAATTTGAAGATAATGGGGGGGACAGCTCAGAGGCAATGTGAGGAAGTATTTTTTTCAAGGAGAGGATGGTAGATGCATGGAACCACCTTCCCGAGGAGGTTGTGGGATCTAAAATTGTGGGAGAATTCAAGAATGCATGGGACAGACATAAGGCAATTCTTGTGGGTAGTAGGAAGAAATAGGCTGTTGGTTAACTAGGATCTGCAGCTTATCCAGTAGGTAGGGAAACAAGCAGACTAGGTGGGCCAAGCGGTCCTTATCTGCCATCAAAGTCTGTGTTTCTATGTTTCTAGTATTTGTTCACAGAAAAAAATATTACATCATATAGTTGTTTTTTTGAAGAAATAATGCATTTTTAGCAAAAACGTAATATATCCTATTTTTATTTTCATTGTATTCCACTTCTGAACTGAGACATGGGGTTAAGACATTTTTAAAATAATCTGCTCTCATGCTACACCCACTGTGAATAAATTGAATATTTTGGTGTGGTGCTGTGCTGTTTATTATCAGAAATGTGTGCTGACACTCTCACAATACATCCACAGTGGGTCTTATGCATGCCCCGGGTGCAGGTATGTGCAAAAGGTGTGTCCCTGGCCCATGCAGCTCCTCACCTGTGGACAGGCATGCACCAGCCAGTATTCACCACTGCTGGCTGCTGTCCCCCCCAGGTGTGCAGCTGTGTGGAAGTGGACTGTGGCTGCACAGGTAGGCATCCAATCAGACAACCATATTTGGTCCCAAAGTGGATCCCCTGCTGCACACATGCAGTTGATCCTGGGATGGTACAGACCCCAGGATGTGGAATCCGATGGTTTTCAGGCTGAATGGCTTCCCCCATCCCTCCCTGGCAGCCTGGTGGGCTGGGGCAGCAGTGTGCGGAGGACTCCCTTTGCCGCTGTGCCCAGCTGGTAACCATTGGGGGGTGTAAATATTTATGGCAGGTGCAGGGTCCCCCATTGCACAACATTTTCTGCCCCAGCCCAGCACTCCACATCTTAATGAATGGTGTGGAGTGTGCGCATACCCGTTGACATGCTTCCGGATGACCCCGGCATGTCGCTGCACAAGTGGTTGGGGAATCCAGTGTGCAAGGCAATAGTGCACCTGTGGTGAATGCCACCGGGGATGTGCTGGACCCTGTTGTGTGGCAGCCAGTCATAGTCATGCCTACATGCTGCACATACATGGTGCATAGGCATTAGTGCATAGACCCCAATAGGAAGCCAGTGTGTAAATTCAAAAAGTAGCCGTGAGAGAAGGGATTTTTACAGACTGTTAGTGGTGGCCATGTTTAACAACCCGATTCATTAATTATAAAATTAGTAATAGCAGCTGTTTTAAAAATGTCTGAGATAAAACAAAATATTCTGATGATGAATCTAATTATGTCAGAAGGCTACTAATCGTAAAAAAACGATATCATGACATTTTTTTTGCTGACTAACAAATGCTGCTGCTTTAAGAGGGTGCCAGATAGAGCTTATAATTGTACGTTTATTTGGACTCATGGGAATATTTGTAAAATGTTATATTTATTTAGTTAAGTTTTGTAGGCTAGGAAATACTTGCTGTTAGGGACTGGAGATGCAAACCAGTTGATACTGAACTGGGTTAAGTTGAATGTGTTTTTTTTAGTAGCTGCCTTCATATTAGTGACCTAGACGCTGGGGAAATTTCCCTCTTCTTTTTCCTGTGAACCTATCCTGACCCTTTGGGTAGTAAATAAGTTAAGGATTGTCAAGAGTCCTGCTATATGAGTGAATGTTTCAAGAAAATCAAACTGTGGGATTTATCTTTTTACCAAATTCAGATAACAAATAGGAAATAAGTTTATAATTACATTATTTCAACTGTTTTTATGGTGGACCCTGTTTTAGTCCAACGGGGTTCTACTTAGACAATTACTAAGTAGTTAATTTCATTTTGTTTTTACCAGGAAAAGCTTTATTGAGCAAGGCTGATTTGCAAGGAGGCCCTAGTTAGGATAGTACAGTATAGTACAGAAAAATCACAGCAGTTTGCAAGGATGTAAGATACAGAAGTAAAAAAACAATATAAAACATATAATATAAAATAGCAAGGTTGTTATAGTTTAGACAGCAGTAAACTGGTGATCAGTTTGCAGTGGATAACAGCAGGAGGCTTAGGAGCAGGCACAACTATCAGTTCAGTAGGTACCAATCAGTATTTTGAAAGTCTGAAGGCTCACTATTGAATTCTGGTTGATGGAGGCCTAAAGCTTTTCCCAGTATGTCAGAGCAAGCCAGCTGAAGGCCATTTTACTATATTTAGATGTGACTCTGGGAGTTTGAAGCAAATTATAATTGCATGCTCTTAGGTTATACAGTATAAACTAGTGACTTTGCAGAATAAATCAGAGATATATTGTGGCACATCCTGCCTAAGAGATTTGTAGGGCCACAGATTTAGATTTTTTAGTCATCTAGTGGCAAGGGAAGGCCAACCAACAGATGTATATCAGGGGCAATGGTGGGTTCTTGCAGCAGCCCAGTGATAAATCTAAGTGCCCTATGGCAGAGGACATCCAATTCAGCAAGTTGGCTAGCTGCAGCATCTATACAATAAGTGCCCATAATCAAGCAGGGGTAAAACTGTAGCTCTGACTAGGGTTTAAGACCTGGGCATCCAATAACAGAGTGAACTTATTTCTGTAACAAAAGCCCATCCTAGGCCAAAGCTTCTTACATAAGCTTTCATTGTGAATAGTGAAAGGAAGTTTACTATCCTGTCATAAACTAAGTATCTGAAATCGTTTTCTAGCTCCAATTTATCACCTTTGAGAGTAAGGATTCCAGGAGGGGAGGGGACAATTAACTGCTTGCTTTTGGGGGCAAAAATCATGTTTTTTTTTTTTTGGGGCAGCATTACGAAGGAGTTTAGAAGCACACAGTTTTAGATGAAGAATATTGAAAGTGGACTGGAGATCATTTAAAACATCTGACTACATACAATACAGTGTCATCCACATAGCAATGTAGTTTGACATCCCCAATATCATCTCCTAGATCATTTGTATTTATGATAAATAGTAGTGGTACAAAGAAAGACCCTTGTGAGACTCGTTTGGAGATTTGTGAACAAGAAGAGAGTAGGCCCTTGGATTTAAGTTGTTGTTGTCTAACCATCAAGTAGTTTTTGAACCAGGGTAAGGCATGTTGACCAGAACCAATAGAAGACAGCTTATGCAGAAGTATTTGATGGTCAACCATGTCAAAAGCCTTACTAAGATCAAGAAAAATGGCAGCCATTATGAGATTATGGTCAAGGGAAGTGAACCAATCATTTGTCACATTAATAAGCACGGTAGTGGTACTATGTAGAGTCCAGAAACCAGATTGTGATGGGGTAACTGGATTATTAATGTTGAGATACTTCTGCACCTGTACATTAACTAGCTTTTCCAAGGCCTTAGCTAAGACAGGCAAGATCAATATAGTCTGGTGGTTACTTGTCATAGATTTATCACCAGCTTTAATAAGTGGAATTAGGTGGCCCATTTTTCAAAGTACTGGAATTTCATGACTAGTTAGGGAAAGACTGAACAAGTGAGCTATAAGTGCTGTTAGCACTGGGGTCCCAGCTCTAGGGAGAAATGTTCTCAATTTGTCTGCCCTGAGCTCTTTTTAATGTCAAGAGTTAGTAGTGTATCTTCCACCTGTTTATAGGTCATGGTTTGGAAGCAGAATGGAGGGTGCATTTTAATGTATGGAAAGCTTTTTAAATTTGACAGTGGAAGTGCGTCGGCAGGTGACTGTTCAAAAGTCATTCCCACAGATGTGAAGTGTGAGTTAACTTCCGCAATGAATTGTTTATTAGTTATAGTTTTAACCTTTGCCACAACCTTGCATGGTAATGAGGGGGATGCTACTCCTCCTTCTAGGGATTTGATTTTCTGCCAAAATTTAGAAGGATCACTTTTGCTAGCTTCCAAAAGGTTTAGATAGTAATTTGATTTGGCTATATGAATTAATTTAGTGCAAGAGTTCCTTTTTTGTCTGAACATTGTCCTATCATGGGTCAGCTTGGTTTCTATACCTCTGGCCCAATGGCCATCTGTATCCCTCAATGCCTGCTTAGTTTCTTAGTAATCCAAGGACAGGTTTTGTTCTTAACTTTTTGTTTTACTAGTGGCACATGTTGATTTATAACAGAGAACCTGTTAATTATTCTACTATATGCAGAGAGAGAACTAAAGAGAAATCCTGCCAATTAACTGTAGCCAGATCATGGAGATGGCTTGACACACAGAAATGTAAGCATCTCCTTTATAATATAAGCTAGATTCTACAACTGGTTTCCTTGTGCCTCTAATGCAAGTTGCCACATTATGGTCACTGCAGTCATTATCGAATACAACAGTAGTTACAATTTGTTATGGCCTATTGGCAAGTACTACATCCAATAGTAAGGAATGGGATGGATTTTTAGGATTAGGTCTTGCTGGTTCAGTGACCACCTGATGTACACCAAAATCATCACAAAGTGACTTAAGGTCATTGGATTTAGGTGAGATTCAATTTAGATATAGGTCCACAAGAACTATGGTTTCATTGCTGTATAATCTGAGGAAATTAGATGGTTGATCAGCTTTAAACCACAAGTGGGAGGGCTATAGCATCTGACAATAGTGATGGCCTCATTCTGGGACATGGCTACAGAGACCTCAAGGCATTCATATTCCAGGGATATGGACAAGGAGTTGATGACAGCTGAAGAGCACTTTTTACTTTTACATAAAATATTGTGCCACCACCTCTAGATATATATCCAGTACTGAATGTAGCCAGTGATGAGAGAAACACTATGATCTATAAAACTATTAAGCTGGGTTTCTGTGAGAAGTAGAACATCTGGGTTAATTAGGCATACCCACATTTTTATGCTGTCTAGCTTGTTAATTAGACTTTGAACATTAATAGTCACAATTTGTAGCCCTGGTAAACTGGCAAAATTGGAGCAGTTAGACAAAAATCTGATGGACCTGGGTTAAGCTCTACATTACCAGAGCATATGAGGAGCAGCACAATGGTTTATTTAATGAGATTAAATGGTTTTCAATAGTTTTTTTTCTTTTGTTACCCTTGGTCTAATACTACTGAGTGATTACAATGGATGGTTTGGTGCTGTGACGGGGAGGTTGTGTGGTTTCAATAGCAATAGAAATGATTTACAGCCCAACAGTGAGGGAGTGACCACATATTCCACCAGTTTGGATCCATCAAGAGGCCACATAAGGCCACTGTTATGAATAAGCATCTGTGTCCATATTGAATGCAACTGTATGGTAAAACAGGTTGTAGGACCGTAACTCTGAGGTGGGGGGTCTGCCTTGGTAAGAATCAATAACAGACTTACTACCCACATTTTTGGAAGAAGGTATAATTAGATAGTAGTGATACAGCTTAGACACACCACTGTATAATCCAAATGAATTAACTTAGCTAGGGTGAACAGAAAATAATTAGACCCACAGTCACAGATAAGGAGACAATATAACTTAATGAGACACAAAGCTTGCCCAGGTAATATAGTAACTACTAGACATCTAATTTGTCAAGAAGTCAGCAGATTATAAATTAGTAGTGGTAGATTTAGGGAGAGAAAAGCTAGGATACTGGTAGCTTACCCAGAAATGCTTCACAATTAGTGTAGTCTATGAAGTAGCACAAATTAATACAGGACAAAGATCTAATGTATAATAATCTGAAATCGGTGTAGGGTTAATTATATTGTGCGACTTCAAATAGGGAACTGTATAATTTACACTAACAAACACAGATAATCCCCCCCCCCCCCGCAGTAGCAAAGTAAAAGCAGAACAATGCATCTGTCTTCACAGTTTATCAAAATTATCTAACTGTGTGATGGGGTTACCATAGAACTATACCCTATAACCTCAGAAGGGGTGGTTATATTTCACAGCAGCAGTTAGTGCTGGTAATTTCTCTCTAGTTGAACAATAAAATAAGTAGCACAATGGAATATGCCTATGCAGTTTGCACTGTGTGCATCCTGGAGCACAAGGCAAAGCAACGGGGCAATGAACAAAACTTACACCAAGTATAACCAACAGATGTCCAAAGCCATTTGAGATGTGGCGTCCAAGACTGGGACAGGAAATGTATTGATTAGGGTAGCGTGGATAGCCAGAGACCAACTCCCACAGCTGATACCTGAAAATGTTGGTAATGGTATGGCTTAAAGGTCATGGATATCTTAAAGTGAAGGGTAGCCCAAAACGTAAACATTTACCAGATAAACTTTGCAGGGATCCTGCCAAAAGCAAGAAGAGACCATGGATGATGTTTTTTCACATTCTTACATAATGGATTTTTGGTCTCTGTAAGGACACATGTGGCAGGTACACCTTTTTTGCCAAATGTCTTATGAATTCCAGCTGGTACAGGTGGCATGAACATACTTTATTTATTGTACTAGCTTGTCTAAAATGTTGCATGTGGCAAAACAGATGAAATTATGCAGTGCAGCAAAAAGTGGGATCACTGGAAAACCTGATATGGAGAGTTACAACTGGACTTTAGGCTATACATGACTTAGAGTTTAGGAATTTACCTCGGACTTGCTCTTCTTTTCTTTGGAAAGGGGTAACTTGGTTGCAACTTGGAATGTGAGCAAGATAAAGTTTATTTTCTTGTATTTAACTTTCTATATGCTTTCATCCATGACCCTTTTTTGTTCATTTTTTCTCTTTTTTGTTGCTGTTCTTCTTTTAGCCTCCAAGAAATCAATTATGTTGCATAGTTCTTTGGTTTATCTTTTCATCTGCATTTATTTTTGTGAATATATATATATATATATATGTGTGTGTGTGTTGTGTTGATATTTTATTTCAGTAAAAATTTCCCTCCTCTTTTCAGGAACTACCATGGAAACTTTAACATCCACCTGAAGAACCGCTAGAACAGGCAGACAGCATCTCAGTTTAACATCTCCCCAAAAAAGTTGAGACACAGTGAAAGCTGTAGGAGGAGTAGTAGTACTGCCACTACCCTCTCTCACCCAAGCATAAAAATTGAGTGCCGAGTTTGATGAGACATGTGCCTTCTGACAGCTGGCCTGGTGCTGAAATGTAAGTGTGACAGTCTAGTGAAGGACACATATGTTTTTCCTTTAATTATTATTTTTCCCTTGTCACTGATCATACCCTATCATGGTGATCCCTCCAGACTCGTCATCCATTATCTCTTGGACTTATCCCACTCCATATTTTCTTTAGGGTTTTCTCTCCCTGTTCAGGCCACGGGGGTGCCCCATGACCCCATGGAAATCAACTTCAGGCATTGGAAGGGAGCTAAGTTGATGGTGTGGGGCCTGTTAGGGATCACCAGCCATCCTGCTGCAGTTGGTCTTTTGGGGGGTTTTCTGATCCCACTCCCACAGGATATCAACAGCTAGGGGTGCATATGCACATTCACAGATTCCTGCATGGTACCAGCCAACATTCTTCCCTCCCCAGCAGTGCTGCCTATAGCATCATGACTGGTCATCCAGGTGGTGCTTACACTGTGGCCTCTGTCACCCCCAAAAGAGAAGAGCATCCACTGGGATGCTCAATCTAACCTCCCTCTGGTTGTTCTCAATCAACCAAGGCTTATTCTCAAACTCATGTCATGGGTATCCTAAGCAGTAGCATTACTGCTGTACCAACATGCAGGAGATGCATATTTTTGAGTAGAATGGCCTGAAACAGAGGCTGAGAGTGATGCTCAGGCCATAACATCTGGCACTCAGCCAGAGCCTCTTTCCATCTCAATCTGAAAGCAACCTGGCCTGTCTGCAATCTAGTGATCATGTCATTCCACCTATGCACACATGCTCATGGTTACCTTACCTGCCTCCTGTTGTTCTCACGCATAAATGTCAGCAGCTTCTTCTGTCACATGCCATCTAGAAGTCAAATACAACACTGTACAGGTTTACATCTTAAATAATCTCAGAGAGATGAATTGGCACACATATTGTCAGACATGCAACAGTTTCACAGCTAGGGAGACCCAAGGAGGGTGACTGCTCCCCCAGACCCCACTCTAGAGCCACTTGTGATAGCCACTTTGTACATGCACATGCACAGAGCAGACATCCTGTTAGGGTACATGTTCTCCAGCCCTACTCAGGGGTTGCTATAGTAACAGAACCCAGTGCTGTCCTCCCCAGCTTGGAGTGTGGCCATGCAGCAGCACCACCCCAGCCCTCTCTAGGACCCCTTATGGGACGGGATCCCAACTCTGCTCCCAAACCCAGGTCACCAGTGAGGTAATGCAATAGTCATTAGGTGACCCCGTTAAACATATATTTAAAATGATGACAAGATGCTTAAAAACAATTATTTTACTTCCTTCAAGTCCCAAGCCCACAATTGGTGTTCTTAGCTGATCATTCAGACAAAAAATAATGTGTTCAGTGCATACCATTTATATTGATACACGTACTGCATAGTGATATATTTATATACAGTAGTAATATTCATTTGAATAGATCAAGTGTGTAACACTGGCTCTGCTTGCACATAAGTTCTAGGATAGTACAAGTAAGGCTGGAGGTGGAATATATTTCAAGTTAAATAGCTACAGTTGCAACCATGACATGTTTGGATATTTCTGAACCTTGGTAATATGCATACTAAGGTGTCTGGGAGTTAGGATAGTGGTCAGCCCATGTATGGTCCTTTTCATTATCCATAGTAATATAACATATTTATTTAGAGCTAGGAATTAATTTTTTTAAATTTTTTTCTTACACATTACAATTGTAATGGCAGCCTGTTCCAGGGATTTACTATGCGCTGTGTATAGTAAATCCCAGGAACAGGCTCTCATTACAGATTGTAATTAGTAAGTATAAAGAAGAATTTTAAAATAAATTAGATACCCAGCTCCTAAATTGAAATGAGTTATCTTACTATGGATGATGGAAAGTAGCATACATGGGCTGACCGCTTCCTTGCTCCTAGACACCTTAGTATGCATCTTAGTAGAAATATCAAAGAAATTTCAGGAAATATCCAGACATGTCAGTGGTTGCAACTGTAGCTCTTTAACATGCAGTGTATTCCACCTCCAACATTACAAGTACTATTTCAGAACTTATGTACTGTACAAGCAGAGAAATGACCTTCCTGTCAGCAGCAACACTATAGGGCCACTACAGCCATTGACATGACTGGCTAGTTCCTGAAATTTCTGTGACATCACTAGAGACATTTCCAGCTGGCTTGTAGTACCATTGCAGGGCCACACCAGTCACTGGTATGTCTGAATAGTTCCTGAAATTTCTGTAATCTCTCATAACATTTGCTGCCTGCCTGAAGTACCATTGTAGGGTCACCAGAGAGATTTTCTTTAGAAATACTGCAAAATGTCTGAAAATATCCAGACAACTTGGTGGTCACAACTGTACTACTTCCCTGAAAATACTGCATTTTTTGTTTTTCTTTGATAACCACATAAGGCCCACTAGGCTCAAGTGCCTATTTTCAGGGGTGACCTGGGAGCACTGGGGAGGTTAAGTGACTTGTTCAAAGTCACACAGTATGCAAGTGGAGGTTCTGGGAATCAAACCCAGGTCTGCTGGATGTACCAAGCTTATTCACAGCTCATTACTCTAACCCCTAGGCTATAAACCAGCCCCACTATATTGCCAGCACCAGTTTAAATGGTACCAGTGATTACTTGTTATAACTGAAATTTTTTTTTAATTTTATTTTGCTAGTTATATGATTTTCTATGTTAGTTTAATATGAATATGTTTTCTCTTTTTTTCATTATAGCTGCAAGAAAAAAAGCCAATCTTATTAATATTATTGGATCCTCCTCCCAACAACCAGTCATAAATCCTAGGAAATGGCCATATTCAAGGTTGTTATTGCAATTACAAGTCTAATCGCAAAAATAGTCTTGCTTTTAAATCTTGTTTTTACTTGCAGATGATCTTTTGAATGCTGGGGAAGGAATAGTGTGGCACAAAAATGTCTCACATAGCACATGTTGCTGATTGCTGGCATGCAACATGGATTGATAATTTTTAAGAGATTAATGACTTATCCAATAATGAATCAGAAGCCTCATTATGATCATAAATATTGCATTAGATTTACAATGTATTTGTTAATATGACAGCTGAGGCTACTCTTACTGTTGTAAGAGTAATAGCATGGCATTCTTAGGGTAGGAGGGCCATGAACCAAACGTGAAAGGTTTTGTTATCCTTTTTATGTCAAAGTTTACTATATTTTCCAAGATAAAACATACATTCCATAAACCTCATTCTGTAGGACGTTTCAACATAGCTCAGATAGCTTCAGATTGTTATCTCTTACCTAGTACAGATTTAAATTCTATGAGACTATGTTGAAACAAAAGTTCTTATCTGCATCCCAGAATCTTGTTTGCCAAGAATGTCCCCACCATAACTCTGTGCCTCTCCTGAAGAGAGTATCCAGCTAGAGTCCAACCATCTGGGTGATATTCCCTATGGTACTAACACAATCAAAAGACATAGCAAATACATGTGAAATCAGATCCTATGAGTCTTTGTTCCCAATGTAATGGGAGAAATTAAGTATACACTGTGTACAAAATGGTGAAAGTCAGTAATTACAGACTAAACCTAGATGGTTACAGAAAAACATTTTAGAATGTAGGTTGCAGGGGGAGTAGAACCAGAGGAGCACCCATCTCTCCACGGAGTGTCTCAAGTGCTGTAAGTTCCCTATTTATTGTCTTCAGATTATAAAGGCAAAAATTAGATGTCTAAGTTCTCTCAGGGCACAGAGTCAGATCAGAGTTCAAGGCATAGTGTATCCATGAGGCTCGCATATTTTTAAATGTTGCCAGGCGTTGATTTATTCGGAAAATGATGCCTTCCATATGATAGGGCTCTAGAACTAATTGATGCCAGTTTGAGACAGAAGAAATTTTTAAGGAAAGCAAATTCTGAGTTAATGTTTTTTGAACCTTGTCCAAGAGAATTAACAGCAGTTTCTTCTTTTTGTTAACCTTCTGGGGTCTAGGAGGTAAACCCAAAAATGCGTAACATGGATCTTGTGGAACACTAGTGCCAAGGATCCCATCAATCACAATCAAACATTATTTCCAGTATTCCTTAATTCTTGGACATGCCCACATTATATGGGTAAGGTCTGCCCTTTCCTCCCTACAATCTCTCCAACAGGTACTCAGTCTATCAGACTGGAATTTAGACTGTAAGACAAGTGTCCTAAAGAACCTGATAAGATTTTTCCATGAGTTCTCCCTTCATGTCAGTGCACTACAGTAGTAGTTTGGTATTGGTGTATGCATAGTGCTTTTCATGCCTCATTAGTGAGCGGTGTGCCACATTTTGCTTTGCACTTCTGTTTAATGTAGTCTGCATTCCACTGATCTAAGGTACCAAGAGCCTTATACAAGCATAAGATCAGTCAACCTCCTGAGGGACCCTGTAGGGTCATAGCAAGCAGGGTGGTCTCAGTGGTTAGGTAGATAGGTAGGTATATATTTATCTATCTTCCCTGGTTACATTATATAAAATTTTATGTAAATTGTAGTGAATATATGAAATGTGTAGTTATGTAAAATTGTGTGAACTTTTACATTTTTAATTTTCTATGCTACAATGATTACTAAAACATGGTTGAACAATAATGTTTTACCTACCTATCTACCTTCCTTACCTACCAAACAGTTCAAAATATGTGTCCGTAGCTGTAAGGATATGTAGAAGTCAACTTTTTGTAAGCCAAATTCTGTCTGCAGTTCAGTAAATGGTTTTATGTTAAACCCATTGAGCAAGTGTGCTGCGGTGTATAATCCCAATATGTAACATATTTGAAACCTATGGTCCAATCTGGCAGGCAGGAAACCTGGTTCCATGGACAGATGAATAAAGTTTTAGATGTTCTGTGAAGTGCAGGTTATATGTCAGTTTGCACCATAGCATAATGGTGTCCCTGGTCTGGGTCTCCCTATGTCCCTGTATCTGTATGAGAATCACTGGGATGAACACGTCCCTCCCAGTGTCCCATTCTCCCAACTTCCAGTTCACTGCATACTCTGGGGAACATAGACAAAATACTGTGCATAACTGAGCTGCCCAGTAGTATGTTCCCAGAGCTGGGAGAGCCACCCTTTCCTTTGGTGATGATAGTGTTTTGACTCTGACCCTCGGATGTGTGTTGTTCCATAGAAATTTAGAAAATAATTTTTCCAATCTCTGAAGGCTCCCTATGGGACTACCACAAGTAATGCTTGAAACATAAAGCAGTCTGGGTAAAATATTCATGGTGATGGACTGTACTCCGTGTATCTGACCCAACAATGTTAGAGATCAGACTTAATTCAAGCTCTTAGGGGTTGGTAGTTCACCTTGCATAGGTCCCTAAGGGTTTTAGGGATGTGAACCCCCAGGTATTTTAGGGTTTATTGGTCCCACTTGATGGGAAACTTCCTTTTCAGATCATCAGTAGGAGAAAAATTTAGTGCCATTACTTCTGTCTTTTGTGTGTTTATCTTATAGCCAGAAAAATTGCCAAATTGCTCTGGGAAGGATAACAGTTCAATTAGGGATTGCTCTGGGTCAATAAGAGTAAGCAGGTCATCATCCATGTACAGATGTATTTTATAGTCATGCCTATCTATTCTCACTCATTGAATATGACCTTGCTCTCTGAAGTCCTGGGTCAAGAGCTGTATGTAAAGAGCAAAGAGGAGAGGTGATGGACTGTTGGGTCCCCCTCCCCACTGCAAATTGCTTAGCTATATATCCACTTATTTATTTATTTATTTAGTTTTTGTTGACTGGGTAAGTGCACTAGACAAATCCTGCCTATTTTCAGGCATGACCTGGGGGAGGAGGATACAGATGAATGCCAACTGACCTTGAACCAGATTAAGCTGTTGTTGGTATTTTTAGTGAATGAGGGAAATTTTGCCAGGACACCGGGGAATTTCCCCTACTCTGTTGGAGGCAGAGGGTGCTGTGCTACTGTGAGATGAACTTGCTCAGTAGTGTGTGGAGAGCTGAGTGTGGAGGTTGTGTGGGATGCTAAGGAGTGAGTCTCCTCCTTGGCTCCCTTTGTGTCATTTGGAATGGACGCTCAGATGGAAGAGGAGCTGCAATGGGAATCAGATATAGGAAATGTTTTACATACCGCAGAAAATGTATTGCAACCTGCGATAAACCAGGAACTGGCTGCGGTCCACATAATGATGGAAACTGGAAAGATTTGGATTTTACTTCGACAACTTCTTTGCAGGAAGCAGAACAACAACAGCAGGAGAGGAGGAGGAATTTTCAGGACAGACAAGAGAGTAGGACCGTTTCTATGCAGGTACAGGAAGTGGAAGTGATTTTTCATTTTGAGGGGAAAAAAATGGAGACTGAAGATGCCGAGAGAAATGAAATAGAGTATCATGAAATTGTGGAGAGAGCTGATGTTGCTGTGAATGCTGATGAGATTTTTTTTCCAAGGAAAGAAGAGGAGGATACAGATGTACAGAATGAGGTTACAGGAACTGGCGCTTTGCATCCCCAAGAAAATCAGAGTGACTTAACAAACTCAGGTACTGTTGCACTGCAAACTGTTGTGTTACATACAGACTCCATTTTGTTGCAATCTTCTGTAGAACAACTGTGTAGCCGAACTTTTTCTGAAGAGGTAACAAAGGACTTACAGGATAAGGTTATGGAGGGGCAAAAGCAGCAACAAACGCAGTTGCAAGTAGGAATGTCTGAAGGTGACTGGGTAGCTACAGCACTAACAGCTGCAGGATGGGTTAGAAATCCTAAGGGACATGGCTGGGATGTTAACGTTAGTAAAGATGAGTTTGTTTCATTATCAGGGAGTTCTATTTCATTTCCGGAGGGACAACGCGCTTCCTCCTTACCCCCAGGACAAATTACTCCTGTACTTGACACAGTCATTTTGCAACATGATGACTCTCATCCCCTATTACAACATATAAGGGAACAGGAAGGTGATGTTTCCATGGATTTGGGAACCGGAGAGAGAAAGAGGGACAATATACTACAGGTTAATGTTTCCAACAACTTGCAGGCCAACTCTTCTGAGAAGGAACTACAAACAAACCATAGCATGGGAAAGTAACTGAACATTTATTTCGCCTGAGGAAAGCCGGTTGTTAGAACAGGCAGAAAGAAGAAATGCAGTTCGTTTAAAATTTAGGGGTGCTATGGAGGACCTTCCAGATAGAAAGTTTGTGGGGCGGGTTCTGTTGAAAGATAGCATGAAATTTTATGCTCATGAAATTTATGCTTTAATATATGTACCGGGGGATGTTATTTTTGATATTAGTTTTAAGCATCCAGCTGGTCTTGAATGATTTTGGAAGCAATATCTTTTAATGAAGCTTTCACCTTTATGGAAACCTTTTCTGGCCATTCCCCTAACGAAGAAAATTACAGTGCTATTTAGGAATGAGGGGTAAACGTGGCTGACATTACCTATTGGCTAAGACAGCACTGTACGGTTCAAGGTCCTCCTGAACCAATTCTAGATGAGGAACAGTTGTGGACAGGGGGATAGAAATATCAAATAGTTTTGAAATTAGTAAATGGCCAAACAAAGCATCTACCGAATTTTTTTTTTTACTAAGGGATAGGGGGGTAGTATTCTATCCTGGCCAACCTAGGGCATGTTATAAATGTGGAGATGTGGGTCACTTAAGTAACGTGTGTGACAAACAAAAATGTGGCTTGTGTGGGGATTTTGGTCACATAGGGGCTCATTGTAGGCAACCTTTAAGATGTAACTTGTGTGAGGAGAAAGGTCACTCTTTCTGCACTTGCTCTTGGGCCTCCCATAATAATGTGGATGTTTCAGTAAGGCATGAACAAGATGTATATGTAGCTTCTGCACAAAGGGAGAAAATGAGAATGGTTGAACTACTTTCAAAAGGGCACTTACCTGCTCCATTACCTCATGGGGACTCGAGGGCAGTAGGGGTAACTGTTGCTTTTGAGAATGTTGAAGGACATGAACAGGAGGGTAGTGCAGCATAGACAAAATCGGAGTGGATGGTATGGAGAGAGGGAGTATTGGGAATGGACAACCTCAAGAGCCAGGTCAGGTAGGGACAGAAGAGAATGCAGGAGTTTCAATGCCCCTCCCACTGTCCAAGGTGAGACAGTTTTCCAAAGGGTTACTAGGTCCAAGGCTGAAACTAACTGATTCTACAGCAAAACAAGTAAAACCTGCAGAATAGTGGTGGTACAATTCTTATGCACTATTATTTGAAGAAGGCCAGAAGAGAGGGTGGTGATTCTGAATGTCCTCTGTAACTTCCTCTCAGGCTGATGGTACCTCTGAAACTATTTTCCCAGAGAAACAAAAAACTAGGAAAAGAAAAAAAAAAGATGATTGGGCTTTTGGTAGTTTTTCTTTCTTCATGCTCTTTACGATACTCCTTGTGGTAATGTCTATCTTTATTTGCACTATTAATGTAAATAGTATAAAGGCACATGGAAAAAGGCAAAGTACTTTTTTAAGCCTTAGCCTAGGTAGCCAAACAATCTTCTTCTTGCAAGATACTAGGCTTCACTCACTATATGAAATCCAAATAACACAACAAGATTGGAGGTGGGGGGTCTCTTTTTGGTCAATAGAGGAAGAGTGGTGTTCAGGAGTTGGGATACTTTTTAAAGACACAGTCCAAGTATTACATGTCTATGATTTGGTGCCAGGACGAGTATTGATTATGGATGTAGTCTTAAAATACGAAGTTTTCTGGCTTATTAACATTTATGCACCACCAACTAAGGCAGAACGATCAGAGATGTTTAGATATATTGACCCTTATCTACACACATCAAAGTTGGTTTTGTGGGGAGGGGAATTTAACTGTGGGCTGTCACACAGAGATTGGGGGAGACATACAAAAAAAATTTATAGTGACACTAATTCACTAAAATTAATAATGCAAAGGAATGATATAAAAGACATATATGACATCTTACAAAAAGAACCTAGTCATACTTTCTTTAAAGGGACTTTATCTACATGGATTGACTTGTGGTTAGTATCTGCCAGACTCACCTGTCGGGCAGTGGGTGTTAGGCCACCGGAAACTTCTGACCACCTTATGGTGATTTTAACACTAGGTGAAAGGCAACGGCTACTTATAGGGAAAGGATACTGGAAAATGAACGTTTCTCTTTTGCAGGATGCTATTATAGAAAAGGAGGTTAAATGAGTTATTCAAGCTAGGAAAGATTTATGTTTTCTGTATCCTAGTCCAATAGAATGGTGGGAAGATCTGAAAAAAGATTTGCAGGATTGGTAGGGGATGTTTACTAAAACAAAAGCAAGGAATGAATATATTCAATATCTTGGCCTACGGGCACAAGATTTACGTTCCTTAGCTAAAGGAGGCCTTAAGGAGGATGACAGGAAAAGGATGTTACACTTAAAGAATCAAATAAAACAATACTTAGAAAACTCAGTTAAGAAAATGGCTTTTAATCAGAAATATAACACTAAAGGCACTAGAGCAGATGTAAATCCCTATGAGGAGGAATTACAGGGGGTGGGAAGGAAAATTTTTGTTAGTCTTCGTGATAAACGGGGATGCATAAAAACCCAGAACCAAGACATTCTGATTATAGTATAACAACACATGGTAGAGATTTTTCAGAAAACTAGAGTTGGTGCATTAAACTGGAAAATGGATTTTGAGATACCAGCTTTAAATACACAGGATCAGGAAAGTTTAGTTGCCCCCATTTCAGAGTTAGATATTTTGGAAGCCATTTCACAGTTATCTAAACAAACAACACCAGGACAAGATGGGATACCGAATGATTTTTACAAACAGTATAGTGAAGTTTTGGTTCCATGCCTAGAGGTTCTTTTTAATGCTATTTGGGAAGAAGAAAGATTGGCCCCCTCAATACAGAAAGGAATACTGTTTTTTTCTCTTCAAAAAGGGGGATCCCCTTGAGATTAAGAATTGGAGACCAATAACACTATTAAACTCTGATTATAAAATATTAGCAAAAATCCTCACAAAACGACTAGCAAAAGTAGCACAAACAGTGATCATACAGGAACAGACTTGTGCGATACCAGAATGGAATATAATACAGAACTTAGTATTGATCAGAGAGATTGTGGAGCAAAGTTTAGGGAAGCAATTAGGAGGATACTTAATGACTATGGATCAGGAAACTGCTTTTGACTCAGTATACCAAGAATATCTTTGGGAAGTTCTAGGTTACTATGGGGTTCCTTCGAAGTTCATAGAAATAGTGAAAGTTCTATATAAGGAGGCCAAAGCCATACCTTTGGTAAATGGTTTTTTAGGAATTCCAATTTTTTAAAGAATGGTGTCAAACAAGGTTGTCCAATGAGCCCTTTATTGTATGTCTTTGGTCTGATCCTAATATATGGAACATAGGTCAATGTTCTGAAACTGAGGCAATAAGCAACAAAGATGGGCATGTTTTTTCTAAATTCACAGCTTATGCGGACGATTGTGTTTTCGCAATAGCAGATGGAGCTTCAGGTCACAAGGTCTTAGGTATAATACAAAATATGTATCAGGCCACAGGCATTAAGATTAATATGAACAAAAGTAAAGTCCTAATTTTAGGGGATACTTATTTATTTATTTATTTATTTATTGGCTTTTGGTAACCGGGTAAGTGCGCTAGGCAACAGACCTGCCTATTTTCAGGCATGAGCCGGGAGAGCACAGGACATTGGTTACAATATGCAGAAATGCACAGACATAATATAGGTGTACAGGAGCAAAACAAGATATACATTGGGTAGCACAGTAATAGTTACATAAGGGTACATTTTAGGCATAGATCATAATAAGGATGAAAGCAATTAGGGTAACCATAAGACAGCTGAGGACAGTAAAGACATCAAGGTTCATAGCCACCTAGACAAGCATATTGCATGGGAGAACATTAGTGTAGTACTCAGGGCCAGACCCAACAGCCTGCAGTGGGACAAAGCAAATTAAGAGCATTTGCATTGGCCAGAGGCTAGAAGGTGGGTGAACAGTGAGTTTTTGAATTCTCGATGGGAGGCTGAAGTTTTCACCATAAGGGGGAGTGAGTTCCAGAATTTGGGAGCAAAATGGACAAATGCCTGTTCACCCATTTTTGTCATGCAAGGTCTAGTGGAGAGCATGGGGACAGAGGAAGACCTGAGGGTATGGGTGTGTGAGGCGGAGTCAGGAGGTTGGCAAGATAAGACAGGGCAGGGAGGTCTAGACAGGAGTCGATAAAGCAGCCCAGGGAGTAGGCTCCGAATATCCTTAGGTGACAGCCAATTTAAGCCAGCGTAAGGAGACAATGATGGGTAAGATGTGGGGCAGTTAAGGCAAATCTACAGATGTTGTTGTAGACAGTGTCCCATTTGTGGAGTGTAGCAGAGTTTGCAGCAAAGAGGAGGGGCAGAGCATATTGGAGCTGGGGTAAGAGAATACCTCTCACAACAGAAAGTCTAGCGGAAGGAGTGAGGGAGTGGCGCACGTGATAAGCTCCGCCAATTTTAGCATTGACAGCACGGCACACCATATTGACATGTTGAGACAGGTCAAGTGTGGGATCCAAAGTGACCCCAAGGTACTTGAAGGACTCAGTGTTTAAGATGAGGGAGCCATCAAGGCATTGAACCCGGAGCCTGTTCGCAAGGGTAGACAGTTTCTTAGAGGATCCGAATAGCATAGCACAGGTTTTTTCTAGGTTCAGGACTTGGTGGTTGCTACAGAGCCAGGTCTGCAGGAATTGGAAGTCATTAGTGAGAGTGGAGTTAATGGCAGCAGCCAATTTTGACCCAGAGTAGAGAACAAGGTCATCTGCATACATAAGAGTGCAGCTATGCCGGGACATGGTGGGAATATCATTTACAAAGAGGGAGAAGAGTAGAGGTCCAAGAGTGTATCCCTGGGGAACTCCATGGGAGATGTTTAGGGGGGAGGAAAGGGCCTTGTGAAATGTTACTGCCCGAGTCCGATTGTCAAGATAGCTATGGAACCAGGAGAGGGCTTGGTCAGATGCTCCAATGGATTGGAGTTTCTTTAGCATGAGAGGATGGTGTACCATGTCGAAGGCTTTAGACAGGTCGATAAAGATGGCCCAGTGAGTAGGCCACGGTCCATATTATTTCTGATGTCATTTGTAAGTTGTGTAAGTGCAGAGGTGGTACTGTGACCGGGCCGGAAACCATGTTGGCACGGGGTTTGAAGATTAAACATGTCAAGGTGAGCAGCAAGCTGGTGGTGGACTATTTTTTCAAGCAGCTTACTGAGAGGGCAGAAGAGATATAGGGCGGTAGTTGGACATGAGTTTGACATCGCCCTTTTTGTGTATAGGGATGGTTCTGGCAGTTTTCCAGGTGGATGTGACAGTAGACATATGAATCAAGAGGTTAAAAGCCAGGTGATAGGTCTGGTCAGCCAAGGTGCATACTGCTTAAGTATGCAAGGATGGATGCCCTCAGACCTTGACCCCACGTGCGGAGGGGTTAAGTGGCTTCGAACTTCAAGGTATGTGGTTGGAGCCAGAACAAAATTGAGGGGTGGAGGGGCGAGGAGGAGAAGAGGGACAGTCAGGTTGTGGGCTAGTTAGAGTAGCGACTGGTGGAGAAGAAAAAGGGCATTGAAGGTATTGGCAATGGTGTCGTGGTTGGTGCAGTGAACACCTTGAATGTTCATGTCAGCTGGATTCTGTTGCTTGTCATTGCCGAGAATGTCCTTAATGTTGGACCAGTACCTGCGTGGATTTGCAGAGGATGTTATTAGTAGGTTCCTATAGTAGGTGCTTTTGGCAATACGAATTTGTCTTTTGCAGTTGTTACATAATGCACGATAGTCTTCAAAGTCTGCACGGAGGTGGGAGATCTTCCACCTGGACCAAAGTTTGTCCCTAGATTTGAGAAGTTGAAGCAGGGGCGAGTTAGCCACTTGGTTACTTTCCTGCCATCCCACGGTGGTGACCGGGATGTGAAGGTTTTGAAGAGAGAGGAGGACGGAGTTGAAATATTCTGTGGCTATGTTAATGTCCTCTGTTTGGTAGAGAGGGACCAGTCAACCTGGTTAAGGTCAGTTAAGAAGTCCTCATGACTTAGGGCGGAGAGATTAGGAAAGGTTACAGTTTTAGCAGGGAGGAGGAATGACAGTGTTCAGACACAGTAAATGGGATAGTGGTCACTAATTGTGTCAGGTAGCACACCGGCTGAGGCAACATATTCTGTCCTGTTAGTAAGTATCCAATCAAGGAGGGTGGCACAGTTGCCCCCACGTGAGACCCTTGTGGGTTCATGTATGGGCTGGGATAGATTTGCCTTGCTAGCTAAGGAGGATAGGTTAGCTGAGTTTTTCTCGGACCAGTCAAGGTTAAAATCACCAAGGCAGATAATGTCATTCTTGCCTGTAACTGTAGGCAGAAACCCTAGGAGTTCAGTGATGCCTTGTGTAGCATTTTTTGAGGGGATATAAGTGCAAAAAATATGGAGTTTCTTTACACCCCCAAGAAGCAGTAGGGAGTGCAGGATTTCAGTTTGGTAGGAGGGGATCCTGCAGAAGGGTAATGTTTAGGTGAGTTTTGAAGTAGAGGGCAAAGCCACCTCCCCTTTTAGTGCCAGGACGGTCGATACGAAGCATGCTGTATCCAGGAAAGTTGAACTGAGAGTCAGGCACTGTGGGCTTAAGCCAGGTTTCTGTGATGGCGAGGATGTCCGGGACGTTAGTATAGATCCAAGCCTGGAGGTCAGGGAGGTTGGCCATAAGGCTCCTAGCATTCAGGTGGACGAAAGTTAGTCCATCGGTTTTAGGGAGAGTGGTGGCCGGGGGGGGCAAGGTTATGACAGGATGCAGAGATGGACCAGGGTTGATCTCAATGTCACCGGATAGTATAAGAGATAGGGATAGTGAGGACATAAAAAACTTTCCAATCCTAATGACAAAAGATCAAGTTAAAATTCTAGGTGTGTATTTTGGTACAAAAGACTCAGAGATTCAAAATTGGGATGAAGTGTATGATAAAGCCCATAGCAAAGTTCAAACTTGGTTGTCTTGGAAAATGTCTAAAAGGAAGAAAGTTTATCTTCTTAGGGCCTATATAGCGCCTATCTTTTTGTATATCTCACATATATTTTCTTTGCCATATTGTATGCATACTAAAGTTCTGGGCTTATTTTTTTGGTTCTTATGGGGAAGCAGGCTAAACCTTGTCAAAAGGAATCATACGTACAGACCAAGAAAGGAAGGTGGTTTAAATATGTTACAACCCATAGTATACTTGTTCAGTAATTTTTTCTTTAGCTCTGTACTTCCTTTAATTAAGCTGACACCAGGGACCGGGCAGACCTGTATGCAGTTATGGGGCAAGTCTTTTTTTACGGCATGGGGTAAAGGGAAGTGGACTCCAGCGGAGCGTAAATTACCTGGACATGTTCAAAGTACACTTAAATATATTAGGACTTGGAAATTAGACTTAGCATGGTGTGCGTTAACGGGAGGAAAGTTTTATAAAACTATTTTGGATACATGGTATCATGAAAATCCTGTCTTTCAGGTGCCTAATAGCATTAATGTTAGTCTATTATTGATAACATGTTAGAGGCCAGGATACCTTGGAAATGCAAGATTTTGCATGGCTTTGTGGTCACCAGAAACTGCAAGTGAAACATAATCAGAAGCATAAGCAATTACAGGATAGGGAATGTGGGAAAATCATGTGCTGGGTTGTGGAGACAATGCAGCATCTTTTTTGAATGTGTTCATATGCAGGGATTTTGGAAATTATTATCAGATATGTGGGGTGAAAAACTAATTTTATTAATAAATTCGATGTCTTGGTTTTAGGGCAAATTCCGGCCACCTGGGCAAAATGGGCACACAATACAATTCATGTTATGCTGGTATGTATTAAATGGTTCATATGGCAGGCGAGATGCCAAAGATCTTTGCAAGATAAGGTAATTGTGCAACAAGATGTTTTGTTTAATATTCAGAGGGAACTGGATAGCATATATACATACAAAATGCGCACGCTTGAAACAGATGTGGTTGTAAAATTATGGAAAAATTTTGATTGGGTGGGATAAACTTTCTAAGCAGGGAATAGGATTCTATTTTCAGTTTTTATGTGGTTTCCTTTGTTTATTATTTCTTTTGTTTAGATTTATTTTTTGATCTGTGGATAGGTTTCCTGTGATGAGATTTCATTATATGTAATTTTGTTGGACTGTTTTTGAATATGAATAAAAATTTCCCCTACTCTTTTCGATAAGTGCCATGGGATCTTTAACATCCACCTGAACTACCATCAATCCAGGCAGATGGGATCTCGGTTTAAAGTCTCATCCGAAAGACAGCACCTAAGAAGTGCAGCACCCCTCTCACGCTGCACTACAGTGTCAGTATTAGGTTATTAACCCAAGTGCCAGATGTGGGAACTGAACCCACAGCCCTCTGATCTCCTGACCTCAGAGGTGAGTGTGCAACCTACTGAGCAACTGACACTGCATTTACCCTCACTAGTACTCAAGGGGTGGAGTATATACCTTGTAGGACTGTCAGAAGTTCCTCAGTGAACCCCAAAAGCTGCAAGATCATCATAAGATATGGTCACGCAACCCAATTAAATGCCTTCTCTGCATCTACTGACACCATTAATGCTGTGTTTTGTGTTTCTGGATGTGACTAAGGAGAGGCAGAGCCCTTTGAACATTATCCTGTGTTTCTCGACCTAGGATGAAGTCAGTCTGATCCAGCGCCACCAAGGCTGCTATGAACTGGTCAAGTCTCCAAGCAATCAAGCCATTATATATTTTGTAATACAAATTAAGCACCCAAATAAGTTGGTAGGATTCATAGTATCTTTTGTCTTGCCCTCTTTAGGAATAGCTAAGATGACTGCAGCTGCCCAGGTAGGAGGCACCGTACCAGACTGGAATACTTCAGTTAAGGCCTTCAACAGGTGGGGCTGCAAGAGCTCCTAAAAAGTTTTAAACCACTCAGCTAGAATCCATCTGTTCTCTGGCTTTTGTCTGCTTTCCAGGCAATTACTGTAGTGGATAATTCTTCCATAGAAAACAAAAGTATCAGCATCTGCTGCTGTTCAGGGGTTGAAGCAGGTAGGGTGAGGCCTGCTAAAAAGGTCTCCCTAAATTGAGTGGTATCTTCAGTGTCCCCCATGTAGAGGTTTCTGTAATAGACTATAAAAGCTTCTGCAATCACCCTGGTCCTAGTCTCTATCATACCCATTCCAAGATGGACTACTTGTGCTACCTGCCTATTCCATTGTTGGTGCCAGAGTCTGTAGGCAAGTTGTTGTGTCCTATCAAAGATAGTTCCTTGTGGGTGGAGGCTATTTTGCCTAGCTGTTGTGTGAGTAACTTAATCTATTATTAGGCTGCACAATCCCATGGCATATGGGATGTCCTGACTGTTCCTAACTGCGCCTATAGCTTAAATCTCTTCTCTTCCCTCTGCCTCTGGATGTGTGTGGCCATGCTAATCAGTTTCCACCTGGTTGAAACTTTAATTGTCTCCCAAAGTGTGGTGTCAGAGACCTCCTGTGTGCTGTTTAATCAGATCATGTCAGCCATGAAGGCTTGCAGTTCTGTACACTGCAGTTCTTTATGAAATAAAGTGGGGTTCAGTCACCATAGGGAATATCTTTCTTTTCTGTCCCCAGGTCCAGCCTCATTTTAAGCAACACATGGTCTGACACTGGATGTGGCAGAAATTCCATAGACTGGACTCTAGGGAGCAAGGATGAGTTGGCAGACATATAACTGATTCTCTAATAGGTATGGTGAGGGTCTGAAAAATTGTATTACTTGCTTTTGGATACAGTCCCCTCCATACATCCTGAAACCCCAGCTTGGACACTTACCTGTTCAGAAATTTTTGCTCTGTTGTGAATCATGTTCTATGAGTACTTGTATCCAAGCCAGGGATAGGAACATGTTCAGATCCCATCCCCATAATATCAGTCCCTCTGCTTTTGTGACTAACAAATCAAAAATAGTTTGGAAGAAGCTCTTTGAAGCCCTGGGAGGGGCATACACATTTAGAAATTAAAATAAATGAAACTGTCCCCAGAACGTTTCCTTACTGAGGGCATATCTGCCCTCACCCTCTTTACAAGTTCCCTTTTCCTCAAAGCCCAGAGAATGCTTCAACAAAATTGAGGCCCCTCACCTCCTGCCTAAGGGGTGTACTGAGTGATACCCATTTTCATAGCCGTATTTCACCAGTTTCACACTCTCTTCCAGTGAGATGTGTGTCTCAGAGAGAAGAATCACTTTACCTCCCACTTTATGCGTGTAACCCCTCTGCCGGGGTCTTACCTGTTTGCCCCTTGGGGACTGCCATTCCCTGTGTGTGGTCTCCCATTTCTCTCCATTTTCCCCAAAGTACATCCCAGTTCCTGGCCTGACCCTAGTCAGCAAGAGAATCCTCTGTCCGGCCCCTGCATTTTTCTTTTTCCTGCAGGTGAGATCAGGGCTGGAGGAGCTAGCTTGTGGGACTACCACCTGTATTTGCTCTTTAGTGCAGGGCTGGCGCTTCGCACATGTGCAGAACTGCATGTTGATTTAGGCCATTCTGCAGCCATGTGAGTCATCTCTCTGGTGGTCCCATTCACTTTGTAATGCAAAAGGGACACTGGAGACCTGGAGGAGGTGAAAGAGTCCCAGGAGAAGCAGGGAGGGTGATTTTTCAGAGCGCCAATCATGCTCGAATATCCAGGAGCCGCCTCATGAACATTAATAAGTTGGCTCTGAATATTAATGAGGAGAGCCTGTCTAGCACTGGGGAAAAGGTTTATCAGCACTAGCGACAGGCAGGAAAACATATCAAACTTATACACAATGTGATGGTGTAACAGAGGAAAGGGGCTGCAACCAGTCTATAGGAGTTCTCATAAAATAAATGTGTTATTTCTAGCTGCAGCAAAGGAATTAAGTTGAGACTTGTGTGAACTGTAGTGGGACTATATGTGGCTGCCTAGAAGCAGTCTAAAATGGCTGCAGAAACAAGATAAGGGTTAAATAAGAGAGTTAATGTGTGCAGTTACTTCACAGAGTAAAGAGGATCCTACAAAACGGTGGGGCTGTTACAATAAATTAATGTTTATTCTGGCTGTTCTGGGTTTTGAAAGTGAGGTAACTGGTGGGCTGCATTAAGATGAATTCTTCAGCAGCCATGTGAGCAGGCTTTGTCCACCGTATCAACCAATCAGAAGGCCAGGATTTCACAGGAGTACTGTGGGACTGTTTGAAAGGACTGTTGGGGGGGGGAATACTGTGGAAAATGATGTGTTTCTTTCTGCAGCCAACAAGGCATGTTAATTTTGATAAAGGACAGTGGCTCCAGCCAATAGGGAGTTGCCAGAAATCTCCCAAAAGAGAAGAACTTTTGATTTCTAGTTCAGTTCAGCGGGAGCTCCTCCAGGGGGGGCTCTAGCCCCTAAGCAGAGAATGGGGCTGCAAGGCTGGGAAAGGGCCTGCCTGGAGGCTGCCAGCAATTTGTTCCCCAGGGCTGGTCATGCCTTTCCCTATCATGTACCCCTAAAGAGGAGAATAGTGAAAAAGGGAAATGCCCCCTGGTATAGTAGGAAATTGTGTACAATTAGACATCTGAGAGATGTGTTGGAAAATGACAAAAAAGAGTAACACTGTAGGGGATTGAGCAACATATAGGCAGGCTCGAAATAAATATACAAAGGAAATAAAAATGGCAAAACAAAAAATATTATAAAACAAAGTTTTCAGAAACAATTAACAATAAATCTAAAGATTTCTGGGGGTTAATATGAAGTCTAAATACATTGGATAAAACAACGTTGCCCTACTTTTTTAAAATAGATGAGCAGGAAGTTGCAGTGGGCCAAGATGTAGAAAACTTCTTTAACTCATTTTTTTTTTTTGCTAATATAGGTAGGAAACCTAGTATGTCAATGATTAAACCCCCAATTAATTAGCAGGACAAGTTTTTCATAAATCAACAGACATTAAGTAATAATAAGAAAATAAGTAGGAAGTTTAAATTTCAAAGAATAGAAGACATGGCAGTATGTGAGACATTACTTAAACCAAATATTAGTAAAATGATGGGATTGGATGGAATACCAACAGCTTTGCTGAAATATGCATCACCCATCATAGCAAGACCCCTGACTTATCTTTTTAATTTATCCCTTGAGATGGGTATTTTCCCCCTGGAATGGACAAAAGCAAAGGTCATTTCCATATTTAAATCTGGGGATAAAACAGAAATTAATAATTATCAGCCTATATCATTATTGCCCATAGTCTCCAAAGTATTTGAGAAACTGGTGAGGGGACAGTTGGGTACACATCTGGAAGGTAATGAGCTGATATCCCTACATCGATTGGGATTTAGAAGGGGACACAGGACCATAACAACATGTTAAAAGTGCTGGAGGATATACAAGAGTCACTAGACAAGAAGTTAATGGTAGGGGCAGTTTTTGTCGATTTGACAAAAGCATTTGATACACTTGACCACAGGATATTAATGAATGAATTGGTATCCCTGGGGTTCTCAGAGTCAGTGGTGGGGTGGATTGAAAGCTACTTACAGGATAGATTTCAGGTGGTCTCACTGGGGGGGCTATACATCTGATTGTCTGCAGACCAATATAAGGGTTCCCCAGGGATCGATATTAGGTCCTTTGTTGTTCAGTATCTTCATAAATGCCCTTCATATTGAGTGTCAGGATACCAGCTACCATCTTTATGCAGATGACACCATCCTTTATAGTGTGGAAAACTCTGTGGGACAGATACAGGGTGCCCTGCAGACATTGTTTAATGTTCTACAGGACTTCCTATATCATCATAAGTTGGTTCTAAATGCAAAAAATTCTAAGCTGATTTTTGGGAGACAAGATAAACAGCTAGGGAGTAGAGATACAGAAATTCTTACCTACGCAAGGGATAAATTTGAAATAGTCCCAGTATATAAATACTTGGGACTGTGGATTGATGAGAAATTAAAGTGGTATGACCATGTAAATCAGATAGTAGGTGGGTTGCACAAAAAACTTGGAGCTTTACATTGAGTAAAAAGGGATTTACCATTAGAAGTGAGATGTAGGATTATTGAAACTGCTATTTAGCCTATTATTCATCATGGTAAAATAATATATAGTAGCACTACAGAATCTGATTTACATAAATTAGATGTACTATATAATAGGTTTGCCAGGTTTGCTTTGAATGCTAAATGGAGAACTCATCATTGTCTAATGTATAAGGGATTAAACTGGCCCAGTTTAGGGGGACATCAAAAAATTCATACCTTGGAGTTTATGTTTAGAGTATTTAAGGGGAAGATACCTAATTATTTAATAGAACTTGTGCCAATCAAGAATGGTAGATTAAATTTAAGAGCATCTGGAGGAGTGGAATTCCAGTGTTATTTAAGGAAGACTAATATAGGAAGGACATCCTTTATTTATAGAGGCCCTAATACATGGAACTCTTTTCCAATGTTCTTAAGGAATAATATTGATAAAATATCAATTGGTAAAATAAAGAACTGGGTATTAAATGACAGTCTTAGACCCCAAAGCTGCTGTCCAGATTCTGTATTAGTATAAACAAACCCATGATTATGGATTTAGTCATGGTCTAATAACTTTGGAAACACGTGAGCCAATGTGACAAAACTGTTCCTTTTATAGTGTTGTTAGTATTAATTACTGTACTCTGAAATATGATAACTGTATGTCACTTTATTGTACTGTACTATAGATATGTATAAATATTTAACTTGTATTTTAATTGAGATTATGATTTTTTATGGTATCCATTTTAAATGAGCCTTTGTTGCATGATTGGGATTCTTTTACCATGTTTATGTTGTGTTCTCTGAATTAACATAAATAAAATGTTATCTATCTATCTATCTGGAGAGTGGGGAGGAAGGTTGTTCAGGCAGCTCTGCAGAGAAAGATGGAGAGAGAGCTGCAGGATCCTGCTATAGGCTGCCGTGATAAGAAGCTGCACCATGGTGAAGAAAGTGTTCAGAGAAACGGATGATGGAACAGGAAAATGGGTTAAGGAAGCAGACTGGTTTTGTGTTGAAGAGGATAGTGAGAGAGCCTCTTCAGTCTTCATCTGCACCACAATGGTGAGACACCGATGATGAGAGATTTGTGTGAGAGAATTGTGAAAAGGGAAAAGGTTCTGTCCAACCCTGGAGAAAATAAAGCATTAGAGAAAAAAGAAAGGACACAAGGTTCGAGGACTGGTTTGTGGAATTGGAAAATGGATAATGGAAACTGGACTGGGCTCTGGTTTTGAGAAGTTGAAGAGAAATTTTCTTCTGTGTTCATCTGCACCTGCACAGTGAGAGCAAAGAGTTTTGTTTGATTTAGAGGGACTTAGAGAAACCCTGAATCAGAGAGCGAGAGAGAAAGAGAGAGAGAGAGAGAGAGTTGCTGGAACTGTGTCCGAGCCAGAGAAAGAGTAGTTGTTTTGAATCTTCTGAGAGACTGTAAAAGTAAAGAGATGGACAGATGCCTACTGGGGCCAGGGACCTGCTTACTGCTCTTGAGATACAGCTGAGGAAAGAAACTGCTGTTGTGAATCAGGAGTTAAGACCATGTCATTGTCCTCAGGGTTTGAAAGACAGAAAAGCTGAAGAAACTACTCTGATTGCACATCGCAGCTGGCCACCAGAAGAGAAAGGAAAGATCCAAGGTTTCCATCTTAACCTGGAGACAGGTAAGGAACTCTTTACCCCCCCCCCAACAAATGGGGCCTGCTGGTTGCAGGGGACCATGGGTTTATTCTGGAGTGCTAGGGTACTCTGACCTGTGAGGGATCTGGGCTCTGGAGCCACTGTTAGGTCTGGGTCTTCTGGGGTTTGGTGGGCCTTGAGCAGCAGCTCTGCAATGGGCCTGAACAGGCTGAAGGCGACAAGCTGTGAGACCTTCAATCAAGTTGAAGATACAAGCTGCAGCATCCCCTCCCATCTTCAAGTCTGTCAAGTCATTAATCATGAAGTTCTGCTTCTGCATTTCCACCAACCCCAGGACTTCATACATAGAGCCACCAGAGGACCAAATCTGTAGAACCATGGGTAACAGCAGGAATTGCCCTGAAAATCCTGGAGGAGATACATAGTTGCTCTACTCTCATGCCCATCCATGTAGAAAAGTTAAAATAAGCAAAGAAAAATGTCAAAAGTTAATCTGATTCGGCAAGAGTGCCATTGCCAGCCAATCAGCTGCACCACAGGTATGCAACTACAGGGTTGGGTTCCAGGGACAGATTTCTGAAGGGGTTATCTGAAATGGTACCAGTAGGGGTCTGTGCATGGTAACACCTGCAGCAGTTAGCTAGATAGAGAGTTGGTGACTGCAGAATTTAAAATGTGGGTTTGAATCAAAGGGGGAAATGATTATTTGAAAATGCTAATCGGTAAATCCAAATCTACAAAAATGTTTTGCTTGACCTCTGTTCCAGCTACCTGTTCCTAACCCTCCTCATATAAATAAATTGGGTGTTAGTGTTTTGAAACAGATCTGACTCATGAGCCTGATTTAGTGAGCATATTAGGAGCTGAAGTTAAAAAATGGCAAGCGTTGAATCTGGGGGATCCTGGTGCTGAAAAGTCCATGTATGTGGGTGACTGTGTGAGGAGGTGGGTTGGTACAGTATCCCAGGTATTTGTACTGGTAATAGACCTACTTAATTTGTACTCTGAGTGGAGGCACAGACATTTTTATTTTATATCTTGGGAAAGGACCCTGGTAACAATAAAATAGAAACCCAGGTCCCTTAACCTGGTTAGTGGCCACCCAGGCAGGGGTAGTAGCTCTCATTTTAGGACGATGCCAGGGTGACATAAATGGAGGCACCACTGGGATCTCATGTGCCAGTCATGCCCAGCATGGACGACCCCCCCTTTCCGCTCACTAAAATGTTGGGGACCTTTACAAATGGTGGGAAATCTTTGGGAGATACTGGAAAGTGTTTTGGCACCAATTCTGTCTAAGCTGCTCATTGGTAGTCAATGAGGTAGTGGGGCATGCACACCTCATAATGGCCAAAAAAGAAATTGCATTAATCTTGGTGCCATCCGAAATCTTCAATGCCAAGGGTCCCTGGATGGGGTTAACACCTTTTACAACTCTGAGTCTACGGGAAAAATATTTATGAGTTGGTAGATAGATGATCATTGTTTAGAGTATGCTGTGTTTGGTATACATTGCTAGAATAGATAACCATGTGCATAGAGTAGGATGTTAAATGTTTGAAAATGTGTTAGATGTAAATGTGGTTAATTCCTACTGATGGTACCAGTCTATTTATTTATTGAAATGTTTCACCAGGAAGGGCGTACTGAACAACTACTTGCTTGTCTCATGGTGTGTCCTGGGGAAGAGGGTACAAGGAGCATTTAACATACATACAAAACAATCACAGACAGTACAGAATTTAAAAAGGATACATATGAATCAGCATAATACATGTGTATGCAGCATTAACAATAGTGACGGTAATTTACAACATAAGTGAGGACATACAAATTGGTTAATTTCTAGTGCCATGGACCAAAAGTGCAGTCAGGAGTGGGCAATGAGCCTGGAGCAGGCAGTTAGGAGGAGAACAGAGCTAGGAAGGGGAGGGTGTGGGATTAGTCACAGGTACAATTTACCGACAGGAAGTTATGAAGGGCTAGGTTAATAGATTGAGAGGAGGATGAGTGATGATTCTGGGAGGAAGGACATTCCACAGCTTAGGGAAGAGATGTGAGAAGGCCGTCTGGCCTATGGCAGTAGTACGATGAGGGATTAGCAGTAGGTGAGCATCATAAGATCTAAGGGAATGGGCAGAGGGAGGAAGGGAAGATAAAGGAGAAGTAAGGTATGAGGGGCAAGATCCGAACCAAAATTTCAACATAAATTTAGTGCAATGAAGGTGATGATGATTTTCTAATGAAAAAGCCAAGGAGGGGTAGAGATGACAGTGGTGGGTGAGAGAGGGGGAGTCAAGAGTGAAGCAACAGAAGGAGTTAAAAAGGTGTCCAATCTGGTTAGAGAAGACTTGGGAACAGAACTGTAGACTACATCAAAGTAGTCAAAGATAGGTAGGATCATCTTCTGAACAACTTCACATCTAGCCGTTAGTGGTAAACAGCTACAGTTCCTGTAGCACTCACCAAGCTTAGGGTGCAGCTTCTTCAGGATGGCGTCCACATGACCAGAGAAGTTGAGGTGCTGGTCGCACCAAACCCCCAAGTACCTAAAGGATGTAGTGTCCTCAAGAACTGTCCCGTCAAAGATGTGACAGGAGGGCAAGGTGGGGAGCCTAGAGAGTCTCTGCCTAGTGTTGAAGGTCATAGAGACTGTATTCTTGGTGTTAAAGGAGAGTTGGTGGGTGGAAAACCAGTGCTGGACTTTATTGAAGTCATGCTGAAGTTTGGCTTCAACGTCCACAGAGGACTGACCAGAGGTGAAGAGGACCGTGTCATTGGCGTATATATGTATGGAGGAGGAGGAGCAGACAAGGGCAGGTCATTTAAGAATGCTGAGAATAGGATAGAGCATAGTGTGGATCCCTGAGGTATACCAGTGCTGATGGGGAGAGACAGGGAGATGGAGTCAGCTATTCAGACTGACTGAGTTCTACCTACTAGGTATGCTCTAAACCAGTTTAAGGCAGAGTTGGTTAAACCTGCCGAGGAGGGGGAATTCAGTAGAAGGGCATGGGACACGGTGTCAAATGTGTTAGCAAAGTTGACAAAGATTGCTGAGGTGATTGGACCACTGTCCATTCCTGAGAGGATAAAGTCAGTGAGCCTAATCAGGAAGGTAGTGGTGGAATGGTTCATCTGGAACCCAGACTGGAACAGAGTGAAAAAGTTAGAATCAGAGATATAGGAGGAGAGTTGAGATAGGACCAGGTGTTCTTGGAGCTTAGCAAGGGTGGGAATGAGGGATATATGGTGATAGCTGGCTGGATTGGTAGGATCACCACCCTTGGGTAGCGCTAGAACAGTGGCATGCTTCCAGACTTAAGGTATAGTTGCAGTAATGAAGGAGAGGTTCTTAAGAGAAGTTAGCAGAGCAGTGATTGCTGGAGTTGAAAGGCAGAGCAGCTTGGGGTCCAGCACATCAGGTGAGCTGCCTTTTGAGGGACTCAGAGTGTAGAGCACATCCAGAGTCGTGGAGGGAGAAATTTCTGAGAAGAGAAAGAGCTAGATGGAGTGGGTAGACAAGGAGAAGAGTGGTGGACGGGAGTTAGAGGAAGCTGTATGGACGATAGGAGAGTAGAGACACAGGAGGCGAAATACAATTAAATTCAGAGGCAACATCAAGGAGATCAGAGATTTGAGTGTTGTTTATATTAAGGAGCAGGGGTGGGAGGGGGAGGAATGACCTTCCAGAATTTGGATGGATTATTAATGCTGAATTGGAAGGTGGAGCAGAAGTATTCTGCTTTGGCTAGACGAGTGACTTTAGTACACCTATTACATAGCGAGCAGTATGTGTTATAGTTATGTGAGAGTCTAGCTATTTTATGAGCTTTCCAGGCTAGGTCCCTGGCCCTTTGACACATCAAGAGTTCAGGAGTGATCCATGGGAGATGATTACCCCAACCCAGGAACATCGCAACAGGGCATGATTTTTCCAAATCTGTAAAAATTAATTGTGAAAACATATGTAAGCATCATCTATGATGTTAGTTGAGGCAACTAGATCCCCGTATGGCATAGGACTGGCAGGAATTCCAAGCATTTAAGGGGAAGGGGAGTGTAACCCCCCCCGCCAGGGGCTTACCTGTTTGCCCCCTTTGGGGATGCCATTCCTCATGTCCGGTCTCCTGTTTCCCCCCCAGTTTCCTCAGAGTAAGACCTGGTTCCAGGCCTGACCCCAATCATCCAGAGAATCCTCCATCTGGCCCCTGCATTTTTCCTTTTCCTGCAAGCAAGATCAGGGCTGGAGGAGCTGGATTGCATGGCAGCCTCCCGTATTTGCACTTTGGTGCAGGGCCGGTGCTCCGCCCATACGCAGAAGCACATTTTGGTTTCAGCCATTCTGCACCTGTGTGAATCATCTCTCTGGTTGTTCTGGTCCCTTGTAATGCAAAAGGGGGTCTGGAGACCCGGAGGAGGTAAAAGACTTCCAGAAGAAGCAGGGAGAGTGATTTTACGGAACGCCGATCGCGCTCGAGAATCCATGAGCTGCCTCATGAATATTAAGGAGGTTTCTCTGAATATTAATGAGAAGAGCCTGCCTAGCACTGGGGAAAAGGTTTATCAGTGCCAGCAACAGGCAGGAAAGCATATATAATAATAATAATAATAAATCTTTATTTGCACAGCGCCTTTCTTAAAACCAAAGCGCCTTTACAATAACTGCACATAAAACAATAAAATAAACACTGTTCAATAACTGCTAAATTCATAAAATGCAATAAAACATCATCATCAGGGGTAAGCCTTTGACCATAAAAGGGTCTTAAAGGCCTTTTTAAATTCCTCCATGGACGCACACTGCCGAAGCAGACGGGGTAGAGAATTCCAGAGGGCAGGGGCCACATAGATAAAAGCACGGGCTCACGAAGATTTTAAAGAAACCCTCGGAATCTCTAGCAACCCCTCATCTGCTGAGCAGAGTGATCGCTTTAGGGTAGTAAGGTACCAGAAGTTCTTTCAAGTAGTCTGTGTAGGGCTTTGTAAGTCAGAAGACCAAGTTTAAACGTGATACGCCACTGTATTGGCAGCCAGTGCAGATCACGCAGCACCAGAGAAATATGACAGGTACGGGGAGTACCTGTCAATAACAGGGCTGTAGCATTCTGCACGAGCTGCAAGCGGCAGATATCAACCCCTGATAGCCCTAGATACAGGGAGTTGCAGTAATCAAGGCGCAAGGTCACAAAGGCGTGGACCAAAGTAGGCAGATCACCAGACGGAACTAGGTGCTTAATCCTGGAGATGTTCCTCAGATGATAAAAGGATGATTTGATGACTGCTGGCACCTGCAACTGCAGTGTCAGACCATCACCAAAAAAAATCACCCCCCTGTTTCGCACTCATTCAGAAGTAGGGAGCTGGATGCCACCCAGAAAAAGTCCTGAGGGCAAACCAGCTCTCATGCCCTTTATCTGATGACCCGGGTCCACATTCATCACCTCCGTCTTCTCTGAGTTCAACTGTAGCCCGCTCGAATTCATCCACTTCTGGATTTCAATGAGGCAGTTGTTAAATACTGAGACAGCTCTATCCTGGTTGGGTGCAAAAGACAGGTAGAGCTGGGTGTCATCAGCATAGCAGTGAAACCTCAACCCATACCTTCTTACAATGTTTCCGAGGGGCAGCTTGTACACTGCGAACAACATGGGGGACAACACCGAACCCTGAGAAACCCCACAATACAGAGAGACTGGGCCGGAGGAATTAATCCCCGATACCACCCTCTGAGTTCTTCCAGTGAAGAAAGATCTAAACCACCTGAGAACTGTACTAGACAGGCCAAAGATGAACCTCAGGCATTCGAGAAGTACACCATGGTCCACAGTGTCAAAAGCTGAAGAGAGGTCGAGAAGAACCAAGATGGAATGGTTCTTTCAATCTCTTGCCATCAGGAGATCACTGAGCACCGAACCAGTGCCGTCTCAGTACTATGCCTCTTTCAGAAACCAGACTAGAGTGATTCATAAATGTCATGGATGGTCAAATGGTTCTCCAGTTGTACGGCCACTACTTTCTCAAACACCTTCCCCCACAAAGGGGAGGTTAGAGATTGGTCTGTAGTTAGCATGGTAGTCTGGGTCCAAAGAAGCTTTCTTCAGGAGGGGTGTTACTACCACCTCCTTCAGGGAGCTAGGAAACTCACCTGTCTCCAAGGAGCACCAGACTATCCATGCAAGGACTGGGCCAATAATATCACAACAACCCTTTATCAGGGAAGTTGGCCCCAGATCCAAACTACAGCATGTAGGGCACATACCATGGGCAATCCATATGACATCAATGAACTCTGGCTGGTCAAAGGAACTCCAAGAGAGCCTAGGGACTGTGACTAGACCCCGATCCACAGCTTCTCCCATAGAGGGTGCAGGCTGGAGTGCTGTCCTGATGTCGGCCACCTTAGCCACAAAGAAGCAAGCAAGCTCTTCACAGTCAGCTTGTGAAAAAGCTCTTTGAACCTGCAGACAGGCTGGGTTGCACAGTCTGTCTACAATTTGAAAGAGCTGAGCTGGTTGGCTCTGAGCAGCTGCTATCTCCCCAGACAGGAACTCTGCCTTCTTACGGGAGATTGCGGAATGTTAGAGCTGATAATGTTCCATCAATCTAAGATGGTCGGCATCAAGGCAGATCTCCACCAGCAATGTTCTAATCTTTGTCCTTGTCGCTGTATCTCCCTCAAAGTCCCGTCAAACCATGGGGACCGAGGATGAAGGGGGAGAGGATGAACACAGACAGGAGCAATGAAATCCAGAGCCAAGGAGATGGCTGTATTATAGGCCAAAACCAAAGCATCTGGGTCATTACTCACTCCAGAAAGCTTCGATAGGTCAAGCACCGCCGCCAGGCCCTCAGAACTTACATCTTGCAAAGGGCAGTACCTGATCATCTCCACAGGGGTAGGCCTACAAAGGGGGGTGCAAAAACTGAACTCCATAGTGTAATGATTGGACCATCCAACCGGTTCCACCCCCTAATCAAAGGCTTCGATCCCCAGGAGGAAGACGAAGTCCAAGGAGTGACCACCTTTGTGAGTGGCAGAAGTAACAACTTGTGTAAGATCCAAAGATGTCATCAATTGAAGGAAGTGTTGTCCAAACTGGGAGAGTTTGTCATCAACCCAGGCATTGAAGTCGCCCAGGAATGCCATGTCAATCACGAAGTCCACTAAGTCCTGCAGAAACCATTTCTCATCACCTTGTGGGTGGTAGATGAGAATGATTCTGCAACCCACAGCTGCCACTACAGTACACTCTAATAACTCAGCCTCCTCAACTGGAACACTCATGGTGCCCAGTTCAATCTTAAAACAGACTGCACCCCCCCCCCGCGGTCCAACCTCTGGCGGTGTAACACCGAGTACCCGAACGGAATAGCGGCCTCTAATATAGGGCCTGCATTCTCATCCAACCAGGTCTCGGTAATGTACACCAGATTCACTGACCCAACAAGGTCTTAAATAACTGCAGTCTTGTTCTTAATGGATCTGGCATTACACAACACTGCTTGGATAGGATGGGCCACTGGAGCTGCTCGGACTACTTGCCCACCAATATTGGTGGTGCCCATGAGTATGGAAACCAGACAGGAGGTTCCAGATTCCATTTCATCACAGGGTGTCTTCTGGATCTCACTACCCCAATTTGATGGCCCCACTCATTCAACCTCTACTGTTCACACCCCCCAACTCCCCTCCTCTCCCTACGAACAATACCCAGTGCTCTACAGCGCTGGTATGTCAATAGCTGTAATGGAAAGGGGGAGAAAGGGTGGAGGGCATGAGGGGCGGAGGACGAATAGTGCACGACAGTGGGGACAGACCTTCTACACATACTAAGACCCAATAATACTAAAACACCCCTGAATAAATCTCCAATTAAATAAGTAGTTACATTCCCAAATTAAAACAAACCCCAATAGTATTCTTGAGACTCCCCACATGCTCTTACTGGGAGGAGAGACTCAAGGAACCAAAATTAACTAACTTCCCTAACCAAAACAAATCTATAATACAATAAAATTACAATAACTTATCAAATAACAATCCAACTCTACAGTCACTAAATGAGTAATATAGATAGCAGTCCAAAAAGGGTGATACATCACCACAAGGAGTCCACTTCCAGGAAGTCTAAGAAAGAGTATAAAATAAAACTTAACCAAACTAAAACTTAAATTAACTTCCCGCCACTAAAAGAAAAAACATATAAAATGTGATTTCAACCCCAGGCCCTCTCACTACCTGGAAGTATAAAATAAACCTCACTACTAAACAGAGTTAGGAAAAAATAAAATAAACACTGTAAATTACAATTTCAACCCCCAGGCCCTCTCACTACCTGGTGTCTAAAATAAACCGGGTACTCTCACTACCCAAAAACAGAGATTCAAAGAAAAAAGAGAAAGAAGTTTTGAGTTCAGACCATAAAATAGTTTAACCTTTAATTCCAAGATGCAGTCTCCTTGTAGCAGGATCCTTCCAATAAATCCAAATCTTCTTAAAAATCAGAAATGACTGATAGCAATCTGAGTATCCCTTATACCATGCCAGACAGCAGACACCCTACCAAAAAGGGCCGCTACCAGAAATAACTGCCCCACCACCTCAACACCCTAACTGAACCAACCCACCAACTGGCCAGCAAGGGATCTTGGAGAAAAAATATCTTGGCCCTGCCGGCCAGCTCTCCGGTCGGTCCTGGCCCGTTTCTCCCGGGCAGAAGCAGACTCTGGTAGCTAATTGCCCACAACTGCAGGTGTCACACTGTCCCAAATCCAAGAACTCCACAGGTCTGAAAACCAATGCCTTCAGGTTTCTTTCCTCGAAACCAGACCAGTTTAATTCATCCAAATCGAATCCAGGGCAAAATTCTCCAATCTTCACCATATACACACTACCTCCTGTCTGAGCATTACCTCCATTTGTGCCATGTCAGGGTCTGACCAAGCAGTCAGTTCCAATGCAGGGGACCAAAGAAAAACAGACAGACACACTGTCCCAGTTCATCTCCTTCACCCAGTCCTGAACACGCAAAACTCCTGCCTCAATGCTGCCCGCGAGGACCAGACGATACCTGGGCTCCACAAATTTATCAAGCACTCAGGACTTCCTCCTCTTTGTCTCCCACACTGGACCACCATACCACTTCACCAGGTAGGGAGGCACTAACTCAGATGTTAGAGCTAATTTAGGACCATGGAGTAAAATAACATAAAATGTGCTCCAGTGCAAATAATAAGACACTGGGCAATCGCAATAAAAGGAGATATCCAAAAATGCAACTCCGTTTAAAGTATCAAAACTTTTGTCTCTCCCTAAACACCGAAAAATGCTCCTGAACCTGACTTACTCACTCACTAAGATAACCCTTTCTAAACTAACACTAAATTTTTGCTAACTAAATAAATAAATAAATAATATAACCAACAAACAAAAAAAACTGAAAATAAGCTAAAAATAAGATGCTATTTCTACTACTACTCCTCCTGACGGCTAGGCCAGCATGGCTGCCATCTTTATCAATTCTAGTATTATAAATAATGTGATGGTGTAACAGAGGGAAGGGACTGCTACCAGTCCATGGGGGTTCTCATAAAATAAATGTGGTATTTCTGGCTGCAGCAAAGGAATAAAGTTGAGACTGGTGTGAACTATATTGGGACTATGTGCAGCTGCCTGGGGGCAGTCTGAAACAGCTGCAGAGACAAGAGAAGGGTTAAACAAGAGAGGTAATGCATGCAGTCACTTCACAGAGCAAAGGGGCTCTTACAAAATGGTGGGGCTGTTACAGTAAAGGAATGCTTATTCTGGCTGTTCTGGGTTTTGAAAGTGGGGACATCAGTGGACTGCATTTAAAATGTTTCCTCAGCAGCCATGTTAGTGGGCTTTGTCCACAGAATCTGCCAATCAGAAGGCCAGGATTTCACAGGAGGATTGTGGGCACCTTTTTCTGCAGCCAATAAGGCATTGAGGGAGCCTCATACCTATTAATTTTGGTAAAGGACAGTAGCTCCAGCCAGTAGGGAGTTGCCAGAAAGCTCCCAAAAGAGAAGGATTTTTGATTTCTAGTTCAACTTGGTGAAAGCCCCTCCAGACAGAGGGGGGCCACAGCCCCTAAGCAGAGAATGGGGTGCAAGGCTGGGAAAGTGCCTGCCTGGGGGCTGCCAGCACATTTGTCCCCCAGGGCTAGTCCTGCCTTCCTCTATCTAGAGAGTGAGAAGAAAGGTTGTTCAGGCAGCTCTGCAGAGAAAGAGAGAGCTGCAAGATCCCACTACAGGCTGCTGTGGTAAGAAGCTGCACCACAGCGGTGAAAGTGTTCAGACAAACGGATAATGGAATGGGAAAATTGATTACTAAAGCAGACTGGTTTTGTGTTGAAAAAGCTAGAGAGCAAGAGCCTCTTCAGTTTTCGACTGCAATGCAATGGTGACACACCAGTGATGAGAGATCTGTGAGAAAAAATTGTGAAAAGGGTTCTGTCTGACCCTGGAGAAGACAAAGCGTCAAGAGAAAAAAGCAAGGACACAAGGTTCAAGGACTGTTTTTTTGGCATTGGAAAATAGACAGTAGAAACTAGACTGGGCTCTGGTTTTAAGAAGTTGATGACAGATCCTCTTCTGTGTTCATCTGCACCTGCACAGTGAGAGCAAAGAGTTTTGTTTGATTTATAGGGACTGAGAGAAACCCTGAGAGACTTGCTGGAACTGTGTGTGAGCCACAGCAAGAGTGGTTGTTGTTCTGAATCCGAGAGACTGTAAAAGTAAAGAGATGGGCAAGTGCCTACTGGGGCCAGGGACCTGCTTGCTGCTTTTGAGATACAGATGAGGAAAGGGACTGCTGCTGTGAATTGGGAGTTCAGACCCTGCCATTGCCCTCAGGGTCTGAAAGAGAAAAGCTGAAGAAACTGTTCTGTTTGGCATCGTAGCTGGCCACCAGAAGAGAAAGGAAAGATCCAAGGCTTCCATCTTAACCTGAAGCCAGGTGGGGAACTCTCTAACCCCCACCAAGTGGGGTCTGCTGACTGCAGTGGACCATGGGTTTATTCCCCAGTGCTAGGGCACTCGGACCTGTGAGGGAGCCAGGCTGTGAAGCCACTCCTAGGTCTGGGTCCTCTGGGGTTCAGTGGGCCTTGTGCAGCAGCTCTGCAATGGGCCTCAACAGGCTGAAGGGAACAAGCTGAGAGACCTTCAACCAAACTGAAGATCTAAGCTGCAGCATCCTTGCCCCCCCCCTTCAAGTAGGTCGCACCATTGATCATAAGGTTCTGCTTCTGCTGTTCCACCAATCCCAGTACTTTGTTCACAGAGCCACCAGAGGACTGAATCCACAGAACCGCGAGTAAAAGCAGGAACTGCTCTGCAAATCCTGGGGGATGTATATAGTTGCTCTAATCTCATGCCCATCGGCACAGAAAAGTTAAAATAAGCAAAGGAAAATGTCAAAAGTTAATTTGATTCAGCAAGCAAACTGGTCGATCAGCTGCACCACAGGCCTGCAACTACAAGGCTGGGTTCCAGCGACAGATTTCTTGGGGGGGGGTAACTGAACTGGTACCATTTGGGGCTCTGTACATGGTAACACCTGCAGCAGTCAGCTAGCTAGAGAGTTGGTGGCCACAGAAACTAATATGTGGGTTTGAATCAAAGGGGAAAATGATTATTTGAAAATGTTAATCAGTAAATCCAAATCTACAAAAATGTTTTGCTTGACCTCTATTCTAGCTACCCATTTCTAACCCTCCCCATGTAAATAAATTGGGTGTTAGTGTTTTGGAAAAGATCTGACTCATGAGCCTGATTTAGTGAGCATATTAGTAGCCGAAGTTAAAAAATGCCAAGCGTTGAATCTGGGGGCTCTTGATTCTGGTAAGTCCATGTGTGTGGGTGACTGTGTGGGGAAGTGGGTTAGTACAGCATCCCAAGGGGTTGAACTGGTAATATTATAACCACTTAAACTCTACTCTGTCTGGTGGCACCACCATTTTTATTTTATATCTTAGGAGAGGATCCTGGTAGCAACTACACAGGAACCTCAGCCCCTTAACCTAGTTAGTGGATACCTAGGCAGGGGTAGTAGCCCTCATTTTAGGATGGCGCATGGGCAACATGTAGTACAGTCATCACCTTATACCACTTAACTGTGCTGTGCAATCATTTACATTGTAGGAGAGTACAGTGTAAGGTGATGTTATTGAAGAATATATAAGAATAATTCCTCTACGTGCTTTGGTGGTGCCAACCCCCCATCCCCCGTCCCCAGCAACCTTTTTGCACCGCCTTCACTGTAATCAGAAACAGGTTGAACATTTCTTGAAGTAGAACAGGATGACAAGGAGAACACAAAAAACAGAACAGTAACAATAAACTGGGAAAAACTGTGACCTCCAAGGTAGGAGGGTGCCAAAATGAGCAATCCCTATTACCTAAACTCATCTAATACAATGGTGGAGTGGTCGAACTGGAAGTAGAGTAGTGCCCTGTGCAGGTTGGAGCTCCTTCATTGACCAAACTTGTACAATTTGCTCCTTTGAAGATGGCAGTAGGAGGGGTTGGACGTCTCTGAAAAGTGAGGGTGGCAACCACTCTGTGAAACCACAATGGCTGCATCCAAAGCGTGTGCACCCCCAGTATGTGCAAGTAGTAACCTGCCCTTGTATAGGAGCGGGAGCCATTTGCAGGGGCCTCCTTGTGTGCTCTGACCTCTCCTGCTTTCCCCTCAGTTAGCATAAAACACTTTGTATTAATTTGCTACCCCCAATGGAGTCAGACACTTAATAGTCTCGACTGCCAAATGTCCATGTGAGTCCAAAAACTCTGAAGGTTGAAACAACAAAATAGGAAGCATTATTCTTTATAGCTCAGATATGCTGCTTGAATACCCTGATAAAAAAAGGAAAAAAATGGAAAGAGATATAGCCTGCCTTGTACCTTTAATTATTGTTTCTCCTACCCCTATGTGATTAAATAGAAAGAGTATTACAGGAAACAAAAGACAAACAATAAGTGGTTGTAGGTTATTGGCAGAAATTTGATGAAAAGTCCACCTTATGGGATATATCAAAGGCTGGTCTGGTAGCATTCCTGTTATATAACGCAAAAGCAGGGATGCAAAATTAACAGTCACAGATTATCCCACTGAGAATGAAGGTTGCTGCCCCGGTAAACCCATCTCTGCTTGCAGAGCCTAGGTAGGTGGGGGAATTAGGATTGTCTATGGCTTCATGTAATCCTAGTGGAGAGATAAGGCATCCAGCAGCTCCCCCCAGTGTCTATGAATTAGTGAATATACAGCATTAGGTATGTGATGTTAAATGGGCCTGTCCCCCAATCTTCTCCACCCCCTCTTCGACATCTATTTCAGGGCCTGATATGGTGTTCTATCATGGAGTTCGAGTAGCTATTTGCTGTGTGCAGTTAGAAAGCTCCATTTCATGCTAAAAACTGTTAGGCGGAGTGGAGCTCAAGAAGCCTGCCTGACCTGCCTAATGGCACCAGTCAGTGCCCCCGCACCCCGCAGATCAATGAGCAGTCTCCATGCTACATCAAATAAAACCAGTATACCACGCAACTTCCAACATTAGGCAAGTGTTAAAATATGGCCCATGCCAAAATGCATGAAAAGAAGTTGAGCAGACCTGAAGGTGCAAGGGACAACACACGATCCATCCTATATTTTACCAGGGTGGACAATCACAAGACCCTGCCCCCCCTTTGTCCAAGGCAGCCATTCCTGAATATCTATCCTGTGTGCACAGCTTCCCATGTGTTTACCAACATATAGCTGGGAGCCCCCCCCCCCAACCCAGTACCTGTTCAAGAGCACTCACAGTCCAGTGGGCTGTGGTGAGGTAACATGGATTTAGTCCTGATTCGTAGCAGGGGTAGCATTTCTAAAGATGTGGCTGCAAAAAGAGTTCAAGAGGGTTTTTATGCTTTGCCTGACAGAGCCAGTGTGGCATGTTCATGCTTCTCTTCTTTAACAGACCTGTTGCTAATGACTGTTGCTTCCAAGGCTGCAGAAGCAGTGGGTGGTCTGGCTGCTTCATTCCGAGTTGTTGATACACCGAGCTTTCACCTCCCAAAGAAAGTCATACGTTAGAGGGCCAGTAGGAAGATTTACCTAAAGTTGTGCTGGATAAAGTACTTGAATTTTGTATTCCGCTTCTTCAGGGCACATTTAAGGGCATTTTAAGACTGACACGGTTCCAGGATTTCCTGAGGATAGTCATGATCAGTCATCAAGCAACAGTTTTTATAATGGATCTCCTTATGCTTCCATGCCCAAATTATAATGTCCTCTTCATCCTGAAGCACTGACATTTTAACACAATTGGCCTCAGGGTTAGGGATAGATTGAGCAGCTTCAGAACAATGGACCTGTGTGCCCTTTCAACCTGCACAGGAAAGTCCAGTGGTAAATTGAGCACGTTCTTCAGGATAGTTTCTATGTAATCAGTCATATTAGAGTCTCTAGGTCCTCTTTCAGACCATAGACCTGAATATTCTTGCACCTCAATCATCCCTCAAGTTCAACACATTTTGCCTTAAGGCTCACTTGTGTATCCAGTAGGTGCATGAGTAACAACTGTGTCCTGGACGGAGGCTGTGTCCTCAATATCTGAGATTTGTTGTTTGTGCATATCTAATCTCAGTTCTGTTTTCCATAGGCCAAATTTAATGTCCACAAGGGATTGTCAGTTCTCATCTTGAAATACGTTTAATTTGAGTAACAGTGTCTGGATGTCAGCCAGGGCCAGAGCCATATTCTTGTCCACAGGGGTAGGCCATGTTGCTTTCATGTTGTCCGTGCTGTCGGAGCTCATCTTGTCAGTTAATCCCACTCCTTCCAGATGCTGACATTGGGTGCAAACCATACCAGGGTGAGTATTCAGCAAATCCCCACTGTAGTCAGCTGTATTACTGTCTTTAATCTGATTTACAGTGATTTTGAGGGAATTTTAGTGCCAATATAGCACCATAGCCCTTGCAGAATCAATAACTGATCACTCCCCAGTCACGTGTCACTGGTCCAACAAAACAATTAAACCAGCTCCAAAATTTACCACGATCCATGTCCTCAAAATGGACAGCTAAACTCCAGTAGGTCCCACCTCAGACAAGTTGACTGGTCCCCCCTGGACTCCCTCCAGGATGTTGACTGTGCACTTGAATACTTCATCACCTCCTTCAGTGCACATTTAATATATATGCTCCAGCTAAGAAAAGAAAATTAAAAGGTGAAAATAACTCCTGGATCTCACAACCCCTCATTGAACTCATGGGTTCCAGAGATCATCTCTGGCAAGTTGCAAATGCAATGGGTAATCTGGCTAATATCCAGAGGTATAAAGCAGGCTGCAAGGAATGTTTGTACCTGGGAGATCTGACTGGCCAAGGCCCAGCGCTTTAAAGATACTCTCTAGGACCTGAGCTGATGGCAAAAAAGTTCTGGTCTAACTTAAAAGAACTCATTGGGAAAGAAAACAAGTCCTCCCCCTCCATGTTAATGATAAATGGTGAAATCACACAAGATCCCAAAACCATAACTGGTGCCTTCAATGTCACATTCTCAGACCTTAGTAACATTCGCCCACCAGAAAATATGGCTGAGGTATTGGTCAATGCGGACAGCACCCCGTCTACTCATAACCTCCCTTCTCATATTACCCCCTTCTACATCAAGGAAGTTTCCAACCTTGAAGCTAAAAAAGTACCCATAAAGCTCCCTAGGCAAAACTAAGTTTAGCAATGACTCCTTAAATCTAAAGCTTATTGCCCTCTCCCTAGAAGAGGTTGTACCCTCCCTCCACTAAAATACTCAACATCTCTCTGTTATACTTGGACACTTCCCCAAACTATGGAAAGTTGCCATAGTCACCCTGGTTCAAAAAAGTGGAGATAGGGCCCTGCACGCAAACTATCAACCCATATTGATCTTTTACCCCCTCTCTAAATCCTTAGAATGGATTGTCTCTGATCAGCTCATTGAATATATCAACAAGTACAACATTCAATGTCCCCAACAACATGACTTTCAGAAGTCACATGGCACCACTATAGCATTAATCAAGTATATGGACTTTGTTCATGAGGGTCTTGACAAGGGCCAAATAGTGGGGTTAATATACATTGATTTAACAAAGGCATTTAACACCGTCAACCACATGGTCCTGCTTTGCAGTCTCCGAGCCACCAGGATCTCTCCTGACACCATAGGGTGGTTCTGAAGCTATCTCACATAGGACACAACAAGTTAAAATCAATGATACCCTCTCAGAAAACAAGCAGGTAAACACAGGCATCCCACAAGACTCCATTCTGGGCCTCCTTTTATTTAGTTTATTCCTCAATTAGCTTACCCTAACTTTCTTGGACAAAATCTTATTATATGCAGATGATGCAGTCATCTTCCACTGCAGCCTACACCCTGTCTTGTTAGAAGCCAAACTACACAACACTAGCTATGCTGCTGTTGAAAGCGGGCTTCAACAGAACAAACTCCTCCTGAACTATAAGAAAAACAAATCAATGCTATTTGCTTACCCACAAAGTAAGTATAAATCCCGTCAAATATCAATTCTCAACAAGAAACTGGATCTGCTTGAATACGTTACCACCTTTAAATACCTAGGAGTCACATTGGACAGTTCCCTCTCATACACACAGCATATAGACTATGTTGTAAAGACTGTAAGCACAAGAACTGGCCTACTCTTTAGACATCGCCACTGTATGACCCCTGAAGCTCTGTCCCTGGCAAATAACAGCTCCATCCTCTCAGTCATAGACTACCGGATCATTATTTACAGCTCCTCTACTAACACAGCACTAAAAAGAGTAAGAATGACCCTAAATAGAGCATGCAGACTGGTCCTCGGAGCCCACAGGCTTACCCATATCTGTGACTTGTGCACACAAAATTCATGGCTTAATCTCCAAGAGAGAATCAAATACCAGGTGTGCCTTCTTGGAAAGAAATCTACCCTCAGTCTAACCCCACCTTCCATACAAAACCTTCTCACTGCTGCTAACAGTCAGCACCTGACAAGAGGAGCATCTAGGAATGCACTAACCATCATCTTCCACCGCATGACTCCAGCTCAGTGCTCTTTTACTTACAGAACACCAGGCTGGCTAAATGGTATGCCCACTGATATTACCTCTGAACTAAAACTCTGCCCCTTTAAGCACAAACTAGTCTAGCACCTGACCACGTGGAGTACCTGCAACTACCAATCCTAACTTCCTTCCTGCCTTCCTGTGCCTGCTCACACAGAGCACCTGCGACTGACCCCCCAGCTTCACACTCCCCGCACCCTCATATATATCACCCTCCCATTGCCCCATGCCCCATGCCACTGATAGACAACTCTCCCTTTCTCCCTCTACCTCTGTTCCCCATCCCATATTTCTAGCTTCATTTTTCCACACTACAACCCCCGCTACTCCCTCCCCACCACCCCTTCCTCTGTTTTCTCCCTCTCAACCCTCCCTTTCTCCCTACTACCGATCTCAGCTAGACAATGTCAGCTTCTTACTGCTCTGTTTAATTCCAAGGTATGTTCACAGATGTAATCCTAACTGCACAATATTCTTGTCCTGAAGTTCTCTGTAATTGCAATTTTTAGATGCTTGTATTGTAAATGCAATTCTTTTATCCTTGTTATATTCTATGTTCCTATGTATGTACACAAATGTAATCCTATTGCACAACATCCTTGTCCTGAAGTTCTCTGTAAATGCAAATATGTTTTTTGTACTGTATATGCAATTCTTCTACCCTTGTTGTATTATATTCTGTGTTCTTTGTCTTTTTCCGATGACCCACTGAAGCCATTTATTGTATTGTACTGTACTGTTAATGATGTGGAACTTTTGTAAACGAGCTTTTAGCTGAAAGGTTGTAACTCCGAGACAAACAAACAAATAAATAAATAAATAGGGCATCAGTGCCTGCTAGTCATGATGGTGATATCACCAGAAGTCAATGTTTTGTTATCGTAAGAATGTAAAAGAGATAATTCTTAAAGCTGTAAAAGTGCCGTCAGTGACCGGAGTAATATATTATTGATCATGATTAATCAGTACTATATGAAACATTTTTTTAAAAAGTCTCCAGAATGTGGCCTTTTCCAGGGCACCTGCATATGAGATGTCATTTGCCAAATAAAAATTCCTCACACACAGGGAAAAGAGGACTCCTATTGATCATGACCGCTCCCTTACTCTATAATATCTGTAACACCTAATATTGTTCAGATGAAAATCCTTCAATTGGCAAATGAAAATAGAAAAATGCTTTAGAAATGTAAGAAAAGTAAAGACTGACTACTTTAAAAAAATATATGGCTGTCATTTCAGACAATAATAGCTCTTTAAAGAGTTAGTGTATTGCCTAAAACTAATATTAGTTTTTAAAAGTATTCAACCATTACCTTTTATATCTATGGTACTTCTTCTTTTCCCTTTAGTTAATTAGAAGATTGTTCACCTGATGTTAAAGGGACACTGTTAGCTGTGCCCTTCAGTTTCTGACCATTGTTGGTACAGTTGTAGAAATACTGAACAATTACTTCTGCTCAGTATTCACTAAGGAGGGAGAGGGTCAAGGACCACAGTTGGGTTGCAAAGGCAATAGGGGGGGGGAAGAAGTGGACTCCAGTCCATCCACAGTGGAGAGAGTTCTGGAAGAACTCACAAAGCTGAAGGTGGATATGGCCATGGGGCCAGATGGCATCCACCCTAGGATATTAAGGGGAGCTGTGAAGGGAACTAGCAGCACCTCTGGTGGCCCTGTTCACAGAGTCACTCAACACAGGTGTGGTTCCAGAGGACTGGAGGAGGGCACATGTAGTTCCACTGCACAAAAGTCACAGTAGGGAGGAGGCAGGGAACTGCAGGCCAGTCAGCCTCACCTCAGTGGTGGGAAAGATCATGGAGACACTGCTGAAAGAAAGGATAGTGGCACACCTGAAATATAGGGGTGCTCAGGATCTGAAGCAACACAGATTCACAGCAGGAAGGTTGGGTTAAAATAATCTGATAGTTTTTTTGATTGGGTGGCTAGGGAAGTAAATCAGGGGAGGGGTGGTAGATGTCACCTACCTAGATGTCAGCAAAACCTTCAACACTATCTCACATAGAAGGCTGACTAACAAGATGGGAAGTCTGGGCATGGGAGAAAAAAGTGGTGGACTGGGTTGGGAACTGGTCAATAGACAGGAGACAGAGGGTGGTGGTAAATGGGGTACAATCTGGGGAGAGGGGGTGACCAGCGGAGTACCGCAGGATCAGTACTAGGACCAGTCCTGTTCAGTGTCTTCATTAGTGACATTGCAGAGTGACTGGAAGGAAAAGTCTGCCTGTTTACAGATGACACTAAGATCTGCAATAGGGTGGATACTCCAGAAGGGGTGAAGAAAATGAAGAGGGACCTGGAGAAGCTTGAAAGATGGTCAGAGATGTAGCAACTGAGATTCAATGCAAAGAAGTGCAAAATAATGCACCTGGGGAGAGCTACAGGTTGGGGGGAGGAGCTGACTGTCACCAAAGAGGAAAGGAACCTAGGGGTTATCATCTCTGATGACCTTAAGGTATCAAAGCAGTGCACAAAGGTGGCAGAGAGGGCCAGTGGCATGCTGAGGTGCAGAGGCAGGGGTATTATTAGCTGGAGGTGGTGATGCAATTGCATAAAACATTGGTAAGGCCTCACCTGGAGTATTGCATGCAGTTCTGGAGACCACACCTGTGCAAGGACAGAAATAAGGTGGAGACTATCCAGAAAAGGGAGACAAAGATGGTGCAGGGCTTACACAACAAAACATATGAGGAGAGACTAAGGGAACTCAATATGTACTCATTGGAGGTGAGAGAGTGGGGGTACATGATTGAAACTTTCAAGTACCTCAGGGGCATAAAGAAGGTGCAGGTGGGGGAATTTTCCAATGTAGAAAAAGTACTAGAACAAGGGGGCACAAAATAAAATTGGAAGGGTTAGATTAAGAGGTAATGTGAGGATGTTTCTCTACACAGAAAGGGTAGTTGATGCTTGGAATAGTCTGCCACAGGAGGTAGTGAGAACAAGCACAGTGGAGGGGTTTAAACATGCCTGTGACAGGCACCAGGGAACCTTGAGAGGGAAGGGAGTGATGAGAAGCCATTGATCACATAGGGTCAGTGGCCACATACAATGTATAGGGCTTACAGGCAGACTGGATGGGCCTAGCAGTCCTTATTTGCCAGCAATTCCTATGTTTCTATGTTGATTAGTATGCCTCTAGGCATGCACCTGGCAAACTATGTCTCCAGAATGCCCCAGTATATACAAAAAATAATCTTTATTACTGGTTTTGCTACTTTTATGATTATTTTTGGATCAAGTGGTCCGCACTAGTTCAGCCACCCCACATGAAGCATATCCGTGCCATGAATCCATGTCTGGCATGGAACACTGTCCCAAAGTTAAACTTTTTGCCATGTCTGTTTTAAAAAGCACGTAATCTAGTAGAGTATCTTATGCATAATCACAGTTTATGTTTCTTTAGGTAAACTGAACACTGATAGTGCTGCTAAATACATTTGAAAAATGGAGCCAAGATCCTGCGCATGCACATGAGCGGGCGCACTCATGTGCATGCGCAGGATCTCAGCTCCTTTTTTCAAATGTATTTAGCAGCACTATCAGTGTTCAGTTTACCTGAAGAAACATAAACTGTGATTACGCATAAGATACTCTACTGGATGACATGCTTCTTTAAACAGGCATGAGAAGAAGCTTAACTTTGGGACTGCGTCCCATGCCAGATACACGTCTATGGCAGGGATATGCTTCATGCCTCACCACAGACTGAGTGTAGCCACAAGGCTGGAACACAGCACACTGTGCACATTGGTCAGTATTGAGAATATCCCTACACCAGTGTGCCTGTCCAATCGTACATGCCCCCCTAGTCACATACCACACAGATGTACAAGCACCACAGCACACACAGCCACCATGTATATGTCACTATGAGCATGCCAGAGGTGCAGCATCTGTGGGTCACACAACAGTGTAACAGTAATGTCCACTGTCAGTAAACACCTGCAAGTTGGGCTTGTCACTGCGTACAGTGCAGTAGTCATCACTACCCTACACACCATAGGCATTGCTGTGTCCCTCACACTACTTGCCCCCTTGCTATTGTGGTGTCTACTGTGCACTGTAGCATGCCCTACAGTGTGACAGTTTCATGGATCACCACCACTGCCTGTGCCTATGCTGTGTTAACCCCTGGGGTACAAAATGCTATGCTGTGCTGTATACATGCAGCCTGCTGCTACCATCATGCACTGTCAGACTGACCTACAGGTGGAGCTGTGGGCAGACCTGATGAGCCCCTGTACTTCTAGACTGATCTACAGGTGGAGCTGTGGGACCCTGCAGTAATGCTGGGCAAACAGCATGCAAATGAGGGCATAATGAGATGCTAACCTGTAAGTTTGCCCAGAGACTACCTAAGTAGGCATATTTGCATGTCAGTTTCGAGTATGGCAAAGTTTAGCACCGGCCAAACATGTTTGCTCTGGGCAAATGGCTTAGCTCCGTGCTAAACCCACACAAATGTGTTAGCGCGGCGCTAACAGTTCGGGGAATATTACACAGTTTTTCACACTGTACTTTCACATGTACTGCTGCTTTCAACTGTACTGGGTCCACACATTTGTTGGCATGCACATTGGCCACATAGTTCACCTCTACCTACCTTCACGTTGCTGTGCACTGTGTTGCTGTTGTGGTTTGCACTTCCTGGTTGCTATATTCAGAGCTGTCTTATTCCAGGGCTAAGTTTGCCCTGCACTCCCAGCCCAGTTTGCCCGGCCTCATTCCCATGCTATATTCAGAGGCTGATTGCCCCGGGCTATTCCTTTTGAATATAGCTTGCTTTTTGCTCCAGGCTAAGTTTGCCCACCGGGCAGTGCTAATTTAGCCCCGGGGCAAAGTTTTAAATATCTGGGCCTCTGAGTCAAGCACTGATTCTCTTAAAACTGGGAAGAAGTAAATCTAAATTCTGATGTTCACTAGAAACAAAGAGAACAAATTTAAGTACCAAAAAGGTGAAAAAAAAATCTCTGAGAGATCTGAGGTGAAACCAAAAAGGATAAAGCAGACAAAGACAAGAAAGGATAAAAATACAGCACAGGATCCAGAAAAAACACCAGTGCAAATGCAGGCAGACAAAACAAACCAAACAAAACTTACATTTTTCTCTGGTACTCCCTCCAGCTCTACTAATTTATTGTCTACCCCAATCTCACCAATCCAGACTCCTAAAAAGGTAACAATGGAAGACACACCTACAAAAGATATAACAGAAGAGCAGGAATGGGCAGAAAAAACATATGGGATGCACCTACAGGAAACTTCGCCCGAAGCTGACCATATAGAGGAGTTAATATTTCCAAAAGATGATGGACAAGCTTCAAAGGGAAAAAACATCAACAACACAATGATAAGAGGAAGGAACTACAATACAAGAGGCTGAAGCCACAAGTAACTTTTCAAAAGAACAAGATCAAGAATCACCCTCTTGGGTAAAAATGATTTTACAAGAAATTATTTTGATAAAAAATTAAATGGATCCATTGGACAAATTGGTAACTGAAGTGGACAATATAAAAGTATCTTTAAAAAATATTGAAGCTTCAAACAAACAAACCATAGAAAAAGAACAGCTGCAGAGAAAACAATAAGTGAAGTAGAAGATGACATGGCAGTATCAAAAAGACAGCTGTCTCCCAAAGACATTACTAGAAATTCCAAGAGATTCTTTTAAAATGGAATATGACAGAGTGCATCGGTCACTAAGACAGCGACCAGAGGAGGATGCTCCCCCTGGAGCCATCATAGTAAAGTTGTAAAAGACTGAAGATAGAAACAAAATTATGAATGAAGTCTTAAAAAAAGAAACTGCAGTGGAAAGGAGCAACAATCAGTATATTTCAAGATTTAACAAATTGGGTGATTGAAAAGGAGAAATATGCTATTCTAAGAACTATCATTTGGAAAATGGTGCCAAATCCATTTTTATTCCGCCTCACAAGTTGAAAGTTTTTTATAAAAGGAAAACAATGGATATATGAGACTGCTCAAGAAGATGAAAATGACCTAGAAGACAAGTACCCGAACATGTTTTTGACTCTACGTGAAGGCATAAAAGAAGGATGCACAGAGGACAAGAAGAAATAAGTTCATTATGTATTATAAGTTTTTGGAATTTTGGGGGGGGGTTCATTTTGTTAAGAAAGAAAAGGTAAACAGTAATTTAGGGAAAAATGGGTAGTAAAAAGATGAAAATATTTTTTTTCTCTCTCTTTCCTCTCATCTTTCATCTTCTTTCTCTCTCTCTCTCTCTCTCTCTCTCTCTATATATATATATATATTCCTTTCAATTTAAATCTTATTTCTTTCTCTCATTCTTAAATACTCTCCTAAGAATATAAATTACAATAAAAGGAGTTATTCTTTTTTTCTCACTCCACTAGGGAGTAAGGGAGTCTAGTATGGCTCACATTGAATGACACAACCCAGTACCTGTGCAAATAGAATGTGTGCAAAGTTCAGGATTAATTTGAGGAAAGGGGAAATATAGCAATATTAGTTCCTAGTGTTGAGGAAGAAGAAAAAAAATGATTTTGTGGCATACAGTGACAGTAGATAATGTCTGGTTAGCATTTATTCTGAGATGAATGGTAAAGAAAGGTTACAGAAAATGAATAGATCTGGATATGCTAAATAATAAATTAGGTTCTACCGAACTTGTTTTCACTATGATGAATGTAAATGGAATAAATAACAATAAAAAAAGAGCACTAATACTGCAATACAGGAAAGAAAAGGGGGTCAGTATTTTAGCCTTACAAGAAACTAGTTTGAATCCAAATGATCATAAAAGAATAAAGAAAGAATGGATAGGCCAAGTATATTATTCTAGTGGTACCACTAACAGCAGAGTAGAAGCTCTATTGATAGCAAAAAATACAGATTTCTGACTCATTCAGCAGTGGCAGGAGAAGGATGGAGGGATACTATTAGTAAAGGAATATCTTTGCAGAATAGAAATGATATTAGGTTCTGTTTATGGCCCATTTATAGCTTATGAGGAATTTACAAGTCAAATGTCCCAAGCACTTATTGAACTTGAAGCCAAAAAACTTTAATAGGAGGTGATTTAAAGGAAAACTCCATGTTGAAATCAGAAAAAAGATATGTAGTAGACCTTTGTTCTGTGTTCTAACCAGTTCCCAGCATTTTCTTTTCCTCTGGCTGTGAGAGATGTTTTTTCTAACTTTCCCTAACTGTTTTATTACCCTTGGAGGCTGCCATTCTGGTTTCTTTTATGGCCTCTAGTCTTCCCAGAGTGCCCTTTGGTGTGATGTCTAATTGCCCCTGCAGTAAGCCAATGTCTTGTTACAGGGTCTGTCACAGCTCAGTCACAGAGAAAATACTTCTTCCAGAGAAGACAAACTGCAAGATTTTGGGTGAGTGTAATCATTATTATTTTTTGATGATAGTACCTTGTCCTGCTATGCTCTGCTCAGTGTGTGTGTGTGTGTGTGTGTGTGTGTGTGTGTGTGTGTGAGTGTGTGAGAATCATGTCACTGTTTACTCTGTTCCTCTCAGTCACTTTCAGTTTTTGCACCAGTACTAAGTAGCAAAAATTGAACATCACCCTATACATTGTAACATAGCAGGACAAGGTACTAATATCAAAAAATAATAATGATTACACTCACCCAAAATGTAGCAATGTGACTTCTTCTCTGAAAGAAGTATTATCTTTGTAGCTGACCTGTGACAGACCCTACTAAATCTAGGGGCAAAGATACATCACTGTCACATGAACCAGGGTGCATCGTAGGAGAAAGAAAGCCAATAAACCTATTTGTGATGGAGATCCCCAGGGGTCGAAAAACTACCATACAGCTAGCAGGCTAATTTAGGAACAACTCCTAATAGCAGACAGAGGGAAGGACACACTAGGACTTAACATACATATCAAAACACTCTACATAACATATGTTTTTGCACGTCCTGGATGGACTTCTCCTTTAAATGCTTTACTGAACCCTCAAGAACACAAATCTTCCAAACCGTATGCACAAGATGGTAGGGTGTCAATTACTTTAAATAATTTCTTGAAAGAATATAACCTATATGATGTCTGGAGAAATAAAAATCCTGATAGAAAAAAATTCACTCACAAAGCCAGACACATAAACTTGTTTTCCAGGATTGACTATATATTGTCTAATAAAGAATCTATAAAAGATATAACAAAAGTAGAAATAAGAAAAATATCTGTCTCTGACCATGCTATGATTACTATTAACTTTATACTGTCAAAAGACCATGGCCCAGATATTCAAAAGGGTTGTGCATGGTGCAACCCACAGGTGACAGCTGCCGTGTTGTGCCCTGCAATACGGCAGCTCACCTGTGGGTGGCCAGCCATTGTTCCTTTTTTTTTGGAACAACTGTGTGTGGCACAAGTAGGGGTTGCGCATGCATGGATTCAGCACATCCTGGGCTGAATATTGGGATGTGCAGAGTATGCATGGTTATCTCCCCACCAGCACCAAGACATTGATAGTTCATCATAAAGATTAGATTTGGCATAATTCCTGTTTGGAAGGGGACATCAGTGCGGCTGCCATGCACCTACTGATGTGCCCCGCATGATATTCAAACAGGAATTATGCCTCAACACAAACTTGATGCAATCGGAACTTATCAGTATGTATGCGGTGCAGGTGGGGAGGCATGTCCATGCATACTCTGCACATCCTGATATTCAGCCCGGGATGTGCTGAGTCCATGCATGTGCAACCCCTACTTGCACCGCACACAGTTGATCCAAAAAAAAGAACAATGGCTGGCCACCCACAGGTGAGCTGCCTATTGCAGGGCACAACACGGCAGCTGTCACCTGTGGGTGGCCACTAAGCTCCGGCTGCCCCTAGTAGCGCCTTCATGCCCAATCATGGGCATTTGTAAAATATAATAACTTCCATTTCTCGGTGGTCCAGTGGACTGCTGTCAGCCTGATTATGGGCATTTGTATAAGAAAGTACGTCCAATATCCTGTGGTGGTCAGTAGGTCCCCCTCACCACCCACCCACTGAGCCCCACCACCCTGCTCCCCTGGTCAGTGGCGGGTGGCAGCACCCCACCCGCCTGCCACCCACTGACTGACACCATAGGGAGGGCTGTATGCCCATTGGTCCACAGTGTGAGCCAATGGGTGTGCAGCCTACCTACAGAGTCATTCGTGGATGGTGGGTGCCAGGTGGATAGGTGCTGCTGCCTGCTGCTGACCGGGAGGGGCAGTGGGGCTCAGTGGGTGGGTGGGGAGGGGTCCACTGGACCACCAGGGATATTGGACATACTTTTCTTATATACAAATGCCCATGATTGGGCTGTCAGTGTTCCACTGGACCACCAGGGATATTGGATTTACTTTATTTATACTCAAGCCCACGATCAGGCTGACAGCGGTCCACTGGACCATCAGGGATATCAGAATTTACTTCATTTAATACTCAAGTCTGTGATCGGCCTGGCAGCAGTCCACTGAACCACGAGGGATATTGGATTTACTTTATTTATACTCAAGCCCGTGATAGGGCTGACAGTGGTCCACTAGACCACCAGGGATATAGGTGTTATTTTATTTTACAAATGCCCACAGTTGGGCTGTGGGGCACATTGCCATGCTGTGCAGGGGACATCGGTCCACGACGGCTGCTGTCTGGCAGGGCAGCAGGCGCAAGTCACCGGGGATCGGCGCACCTGCATGCAAATGCAGCCATAATGACATGCAAATGGCCCATTTGCACCTTGCATACATTATGGCCCCATTTGCATGTGCTTAGTGCAATGGAACCTGCACTAACGCATCCCCCTGCTCCACTCTGGCCACTTGCGCTGGCGCAGTGCCACTGTGCCATGAGCACTGTGGGTAGCCAGGGTGCGATATTCAATGATGCTGTGCCATGGTGCAGCTCCATTGAATATCACCCAGTCAACGCCCCTACGCAGCCATGTTGCACTGTGCCCAGGCTTGCACCACAGCCTGGCGCAGTTTGAATATCCGGGCCCATAAATTTATTCCACAATGAAGATTCCAAAATACCATATTATATAATCTGGACTTCATAACCATTATAAGGAAACAGATACAAGAATTTTGGATAACTATAATGAACAAAAATTCTCTAAAGTTTGTGATGCCTTTAAGGTAACAATTAGAGGGGCAATACTTTCATAGCAAATTGCATAAAATAAAAAATAAAGAAGAAGTCAATTAGATTCAGACATTCTTGAATTACAAAAAGAAAGTAAAACAAGAGATTCCAATTTACAGCAATTATTGGACCAAAAAATACGGGAAAATAACTGAGTGTAATGAAAATTGTTGAATTAAACTTTTTAAAACTCAAAAATAAGCTTTATAATTACACCGACAAATCTGGAAAGTTGTTAGCCTACGCTGTAAAAAAATAAAAAGAACAGAATACTATCACAAGTATTAAAAATGCAGCAAACCTGGTTTTAACAAGGGATGAAGAACTAGCTAAGGCCTTTGTAGAATACTATAAAACTACATACTGTATAACAAACCAAGTAACAATAACACAGAAAATATGGCAAAATACCTAAACGAGGTTTAATTACCTATTCTTCATACTATTCCAGACAAGTATATTAGATAAGAGGTAATAGAGACTATCATTTCAATGAAAAAGAATTCTGCCCCCTGGAGTGGGTGGTTTCACCATTGAGTTTTACCAAGTTTTTAAACAAGAACTTTTACCCTGGATCCATAGATTGGCTGAGAAGATAGCAGAAGGCATAGACCTACCCCATCATTTTCTGAAGCAGATATTGTGTTGTTCCCAAAAGAAAATAAACATAAACTTCAACTAGAAAATTATAGACCAATAGCACTATTAAATAGTGACTATAAAATAATAGCCAAATTAATAGTCTTAAAAATTCAAGCTCAAATCCCATTAATCATACATACAGACCAAAAAGGTTTTGTTAAAAATCGTAATATCTTCAAAAACTTAGGAAAAGTTCAGACTGCCATATCCTTGGTTCAAATATCTGATCCAGATACTACAGTTATAGCCTTGGATGCATCCAAGGCCTCTGGTCTAGTTAACTGGAACATTATGTTTATAACATTAGAAGAATGGGGCTTTCCAGAATTCATTATTAGGTCCATCAAAGCACTTTACAAAAACCCCCAAACAGCTTGTAAAACAAATCAGTTTAAGTCTGACTCTATGCAAATACATAATGGTGTACAACAGGGTTGCACCTTATACCCCATTTTATTCATGATCACATTAGAACTATTATTTAATCATATTCATAGCAAAAAAACAAATTACACAAACACAGGGAATGATCAATCATTTTAAAATAAACATTTATGCAGATAATATACTAGTAATATTGTCAAATCCAAAATATGCTTACCCAATTTTAATGCAGGAGTTTGACAATTTTTCAGGTTTATCAAATTGTAAACTGAATAAATCATCATCTATGATATTAATAGTAAATAAACTAGGTAAAGAGGCAAAAGAACTAATAAAATAAATGAAAATACAGGATACAATAAAATATTTAAGTATACAACTAACTACTACAGTACAGAAAACTTTACAGAGCAATATAGTAGTATACATGAGCGGATTACAAGTATGTTAGGAGCTTTGCAAGACAGATCTCTGTTCCTATAGGGTAAAATTGAAGCTATAAAAATGTTGGCAATGCCCCATTTGATGTTTCTTTTTCAAGGTACACAGGGAGAAACGCCATTCTCTTGGCTTGAACAAATGCAAAACATTTGTAAGAAATTCCTCTGGTGTGGCAGAGTTCCAAAAATAGCGTGGGAAAAATTAATAGTTCTGCATAAAGAAGGGGGTATGGGTTGTCTCCATTAGAGGTGTGCGAAGTTGACAAACTTTGCTCCATGGAACATTTTAAGTGACGCTCCATTACATGAAGCGCACATGTAAATTCACCTAATCCATTTGAGGCTCCGGATTACCTGAAGTGTGGAATTTTGCCCCAAAATTCCACACTTCCCACAAGGACTTTAAGCACAAGGTGTCTAGTGGACTCCCCACCAGACACTGTTACAACAATCACCCTCCCACCCCACCCACACCCACCCATCATCAGCCAGTTGGCCAGATGTAAAATATTAATATTTTATTTTATTAATTTCCCCATTCCCTGGTGTCTAGTGGACCCACTCCTCCACCCCATCCAGACCACTACCACACCACCCCACTCCCCCAGTCCACTCCAAGTGGGCTACTGGCACAGCACTCCACTCATCTCCACAGCTGGCAGCCCGACTGAGCTCTAATGGATGAATGCATGCTTGTATAAGCACACACTCATTCATTGACAGCTTGCAGTCTTTTGGGCAGCTTTTCAGGAGGCTAGAGAATGGGGTGGGGTTGCTCCAGTCCCCAGCAGGGGGTGAGATGGGGCAGTGGCATTATGAGTCCACAGTGCCATTCCCCCCCATCCTGCCTCTTCCCACTGGTGACCGGAGCAGCCCCTTTCCATTTTCTAGCCCTATGAAAAGCTGTCCAAAAGACCACAAGCAGTCAATGAATAAGCACTTTCTTGTACAAGCATGTGCTTATTCATTAGTGCTCAGACAGGCTACTGGCCATGGAGGTGAGTGGAGAACTGGGCTGGTGGCCAATTCAAGGTGGACTGGGGGGAGTGAGGTGGTGTGGCACTGGTCTAGATGGGGTGGGGTGGGTGGATGAGGGATCCACTAGACATCAGGGAATGTGGAAATTAATTAAAAAAGAAAAAATTATATATATATATATATATATATATATATATATATTTATGTATGTATGTATGTATATATTTTTACATGTGGGCTGTGGCTGACTGACCAGTGATCAGTGGGGGGGTGGCAGAAGGGTGATTGCTGTAACTGTGTCTGGTGGGGGGTCCACTAGACACCAGGGAAGGGGAAATTTAATTAAAAAAATAATAATTTTACATGTGGCCAACTAGCTGGTGAACATTGGGTGTGTGGGGGGCAGGAGGGCAATTGTTGTAACCGTGTCAAGGGTGTCCATTAGACACCATGGATAGATAAGGGGTGGTGTTGGAGGATTTCCCATTTGCTTTGGGATTTTTAAGTGCTATTTGCACTTAAAAACCACAAAAGCAAGGCAAAGTCACAAATGGTGAATTTCAGGAAAATTTCAAAAATTACGCAAAGTGCTCCATGTGGTAAATTTGCTGACTTTGTGGCATATTCGCCCATGAATTAAAACTTTGCCACATCTCTAGTTCTGATCCCATTTATTATTATTGGGCAGCCACAATGAAACAAACAATAATGTGGATAGAGTGCCAGAAATATACACTAGATGGGTACAGTTCCTATCAGTCCCAAGTTCAGTACCTTTTAAATAAAGACCATTTTCCATTAAAAATTCAAGATCTTTTGGCATATCCCCAAAACTTCTGACATATAAAGAACCCCATAATAAACTCAGTACAGAAAATATGTACCAAAATAAAAAAGTTATTCCCACATAATAATTTTAAGAAAGCTTCCAACATAAGGGATAACGCAAAGATATGGGATAACCAAAATAATATGTTAATAAACAAAGAAGAACTAAAGGTATTAAATATAATAAACTGGATGGATTGTATAGAAAAAGATACACTTATTCAATGGGAATCATTTGAAAAAAAATGTAAAGAACACCAAAAAGTGCATGGTTAAAATACTTAACTATTAAAAAGTAAATATATAAGTATATTATAAAGCCCACTAAGATTGTAATAAAGATATCCATGGATATAACTCACATTTTTCAGAAACAGAATGGAAAACAATAAACTTAGTATAATGGAATTTTTTATGATGCATTTTTGAATATTAAAAAAACAAAAGTGGATAAAATTACCAAGAGATATAAAACAAAATGGAAGGAAGAATTGAATATTAAATGGGACAAAAGAAAATGAAAAAACATTAATATACAAGCAAATAAACTATATTCTAATGCAAAAAATAAATCTAATTAATTTAAAATCATGGATAGAGCATATATAACTTCCCATAAACTGAAATTTATAGATGCCTCATATAGTCCATCATTCTGGCACAATTGTAATGCATAAAAAAATAGATAATTTTTACCTACTTTGGGACTGTGGGGAACTACTCATCTGGTGGCAACAAACAAATAAATAAATTGAGAAGGTTATAAAAAAAGAAATACATCTTAAACCTAAAATTTTTAACTTCAATTATCTAGAAGATCTAGGTCTACAAAAGAAGAAAAATAAAAAGATAGCATTAGCTACTATTGAAAAGACAAAGAACCTCTGTGCATAAACACTGAGGCAAGGGTTACCCTAAAGGGCATTTGGCTGGGAAGCTGTTGTTAGAAATCAGATGTCCCACAATGCAAAGCATTGGGGACATGTGTGATTTTGTATTAGCTACTATGACAACTAAAAGATTAATACTAGAACATTGGAACTCCACCAAGCTTCCAGAATTTGAACAAAACAAATGGAGTAATAATTTTAAAAATACATTAGATTGTGAAAAACTAATGGCCCATGTTAATGAATATGTTGATATCTTTGATTCTTCTTGGAATGAAATACTAAGTATTCTACCTCCTTTACTGAAAATCTAACAGAAGTGTGTGTATATACAATGAAATACTGTCACTGAAAAAAATATGTTCTCTATTTTACTGCTAGGGGAAGGGGGCTGGATAGCCTGGGTGGGTAGGTATAAATAGGTATGCATTACTGTAACAAAGATGTTTCTAGGATAAATATATATAATTGGTCCAATGTTGATTATAAGGTAGAAATGTAAATGATATAAAATATACATATATGAATGGAATTTTATATATGCCTTTAAAATTAATAAAAATATGATTGAAAAAGAAAAGAAAAGAAAAAGTGGATGTCAAGCTGTTCCAGTTTTCATTACAAAAGATGTTTAGTAGTAATAATTCCCCCCCCCCCCAGGCATTTAATCCCACAGGCTCTGAGCGCCTTACAACAAACAATTCAAATAAAAAGCAGCACTTAAATAAATATATATTAATATGTATTAAAATATATGTTGGCACAATATAGCTTAAGTATGGAGTGAAAAAGCCATGGAGAACCGGTAGTACTTAGAGAGGGCTAGCTGAAAGATTCTGTGCTGCGGCTATTCTAGGACTACTATTGAGAATGCTAGACAAAAGGCTCAGTTGAATAACAAGGAGGACCTCTTTCCATATGACACTGCTGCTATTGATGAGAGAAGTCCCCAGTTAAATTTTGTTAGTACATACACGCTCAACTTTTGAGTCATCCAGGACATCATTAACAAAACCTGGTATGTCCTTCAATCAGAACCCTTCCTTACAGAACATACACAACAAACACCTTGTATGGTTTACCGCAGAGCAAATAATATTGGTGACCATGTGGTGCACTCATTTCAACCTATGCCAAAACCAAGGCATTTGGTTTCTTTCCCTTCCTAGGGCAGCCATCAGTGTGGCAATTGTTCTTTTCGCCATGTTGTGTTTAAATCTACTGTCTTTAAACATCTTCTAGACCCCAAGGAATATGCAGTCAACAGTTTTGTCTACTGTAGCACTACAATAGTAGTCTATATGGCTAAATGTTTTTGTGGATGTTTCTATGTTGGCAAGACTATACATGCTTTTAAACACTATCAAGGGGAACATCTCCGAGACATCAAAAACAGTAATGAGAGCAATGCCTTGTCTGTACATTTGACACGCAGTAGCCATCAGAGATGTTTATATGATTTTAAATTCACTGGCATTGAGAGGATACATGCAGGCATCAGAGGGGGTAACCTTATAACATTCTCATGAAACATGAGGCCTTTTGGATGTTTAAGTTAAAGGTATTCATATACCCAGGATTAAACAAACAAAATTAGCCCCTTTTCTGATACAAGATACCCCAGTTTGGTGTATTCATTTTTTCTGGGATTTTTTCTGTGGCATTTTTGCTATACATTGCAGTCCAAATTGTAATTTATCTTATATGTTATCTCCTTTTTATCTTGCTTTACCCCCTTCCCCTTCCCCACTATTTCCTTCTCTCATGTCAACTTTTTGATAAAGACAGCATAAATGTGAAGAACAGTTTTTTTTTAACTGATTAAACTTTATTCAAACATTCCAAAGCTAAACAGGCAGCATAAGTACAAAGCATCACAAATAATGTGAAACGTAATATAACAAAACAAACATAACATAGCAAAATTCACAACAAACAACAAGAGGGGAGGTCGGTCAATAACATAACATAGCTATTTTGTAGTGGGTGTCCTTCTAAAAACTCTTAAGAAAGGAAAAACAAAAAAGGTAGGATATGTACCATGTTAGGAAAGCACTGCAGTGACACTATTTATTTTATTTATTTATGTAATAATATTTGGAATTACGACCCTTTGAGTCACAGACTCCTTTACAAAGGCTCCACATCAAACAACAATAAGGACTTACATATAGTATTAAGAAGTAGTGTTCAGGTAAGAGAAACAAGAGAGAAAACAAGTAATGGAGGTTACGCATACAAAAAATTATACAGTGTTATAAATACAGTGATCATGAAAGAAAGATAATGCACAAAACCACACAGACAGGGGATATAGGACAATAGTCTTTGGGAGAGGAGGACCCAGCGTTATCCATAATATGCATATTATTTAGGTAGTGCAAGAATACACACTAACAAACATGATGCTAATAAATAGAGTTACACTTCAACAAACCAAAACAATTACAACATTAAACATCAATGGGTCTAAGCCCACAAGGGGGAGAGAGGAACTTCAAGTAAGAAAGGACTGGGACAAATGAAGTAAGTGTGTAAGGCTTACCATCTAGTATGGTAAACATGATCACAGTGCCTCATATTAGCCAGCATTTGTTCCATTCGTAGACCTCCAAGATAGTAGCAAGCCATTCCCTGTAAGATGGCCTCAAGTCATCCATCAAGTGATGAGTTATCACTTTCTTGGCCATAGCGGATATAAGAACCATGTGAAGAACAGTTGTGCTGATACCTAATTGCTCACCCAGTTGAGTCCACTTTAAGTTAGAAATACTGCTTTTTATTGTGATGTTTCCACTTTTGTATGCATGCATTTTGTTATGTCTGCTTTTACCTTTGCACTTCGTACCTGATTTTATCCCTACTTAAACTCAGTCAACACCAGGAGGCAGACACCTTGACAAAGCGTAGACAGCCCATGCAAAACATTGGTCTGCTCTCTGCCCCATCGGTTTGAGCTATGTTTGCTGCACAACAAGAAAGATTTCACCTGAACTGCTGTACAGCATACATACTTTCTTCTGAGTCATAGTAAGTGCCTGGATTTTTTTGTTCTTTCCTGTAACTGGCATTCATCCATGAGGACTGCATTTTGAAGCTGTGATTCTTTTAGAGGTTCCACCTGTATCCCCCCCCCCAGATGAGGCTAAAAATAGGCAGAATTGCCTAGCTCTTCTTTCCCCAGTGAAGAAAACACTAAAAACTAAAATAAAAAGTAGATGTCAAGCTGTTCTGATTTTTCATTCCTAAAGGCATTTAGTAGTAGCAGTGTTTTTTTATTTCTTACATGTTCAATCCCATAGGCTATGAGTGCCTTACAACAAACAACACAAATAATTAGCAACACTTTAAATATATATCAATATGCATTAAAATGTTGGCACAGAATAGCTTAGTAATGGAGAGAAGCCATGGAGAACAGATGGTGCTTCAGACAGTGCTTCAGACCATGTTTAAATACCTCAGTAGAGGGAACCTCCCTGAGTTCACATGGTAGCTAATTCTACAAGGATGGCACTGCAGAGGTGAATGCCTGGTCCCAGATAGTTTTAACCAGGACAGAGGGACACTCAGGAACCCCAACTCAGAGGAATGGAGAGGGCAGACAGGAGTACAGAGACAGAGGGGCTATTTTAGGTAGCCTGGGGCCAGATAGTGTAGGGCTTTGTTTGTTAACAAGCCTATCTTTAAGGAGGCACACTACCTCGCAGGCAGCCAGCGCAATGTTTGCAGAACTGGAGGGATATGCTTGGAGTGAGACTCACTGGTAATAAATTGAGCTGTGGTGTTCTGCACCAGCTGCAAGCAGTGCATCAAACCTTTGTATAGTCCTAGGTAAAAAGAATTGCAATAATCAAGCTGGATGTCACAAAGGCATGCAGCAGTGCCTTTAGGTCCTGAAGACATAAATAGGACTCAGTTTGGGTGATACTCCTGAGATGGAAAAACCCACCACACACCACCACTGACACTTGTTGTTCCAATGTCAGTTTCTAGTCCATGATGATGCCCAGATTCTTCACCCTATTTCTAGCCAAGAGAGGAGTGGTACCAAGTTGGAATCCAGCAATGACCCCACCCAAAGCTGCCATACTCTAAGCACCCACATTCACCGGCAGCACTTCAGTCTTATCTGGATTCAGCCTAAGCCAGCTGGAGACCATGCAGTCATTGATCACAGCTAGGCAGTCATTCAGCACATTGATGTCATGTCTCTTCCCCAGCAGCAAATGATAAGCATAGATGAGTATCATCAGCAGAACAATGAAATTACAAACTATACCTACAAATTACTTCACCTAGTGGCAGTATATATACTGCAAACAACACAGGCAACAAGATTGAACCTTGAGGGATCACATAGGTCAGGGCAACAGGGCATGAGGAAAACTTTCACCAAACAATCTGTTGCACTCTGCTGGAAAGAAAGAACCCTAACTACTTCAAAACAGTGCACACAAGTCCAACCAAGTCCCTCAGTTTTAACTTGATAAAATCCCATGGCCTAAGGTGTCAAAAGCTAATAAGAGATCAAGGAGAACAAAAATAGAAAAATCCCCTCTATCTCTATCTAAGAGAAGATCATTTTGCACCCTGAAGAGTACCGTGTCCATGCTGTGACAGCCCCTGAATCCTAACTGGAATGACTCATAGACAGAGAAAGTCTCCAGATGAGCTTCTAGCTGCTTCACCACCACCTTCTCAATCACCATTCCTAAAAAGGGAAGGTTTGAGATAAACCTGTAATTAGCTATGATGTCTAGGTCCAAAGATGGTTTCTTAAGGAGGGGTATCACCACAGTCCTTTTCATAGCTGAAGAGAAAATGCCCACACTAAGAGAACACCAGACTATCTCCATCATAACTGGTCCCAAGGACTCCTGGCAGCTCACCAACAGATAGGACAGTCCAGGGACAAGTAAGCAAAAGGTGGGACACAGTTCTGAGATCATGCGGAGAACCTTTCTAGTTGGAATCAACTGAAACACCCTCTAGACTGATGGAAGGCCCCTGTTAGTCACAGACTGGATCATACTGGGCCGTGACAGTCCACTTGTGGAGACAGAGAATTAAAGGGAGTATATCCAATCAAGGAAAAACTGTCTGAATTCTTCACATCTTTTGAGTGTCAGTACGCCTCTGGACAGTAGACAAGCTGGATGTAACAGCTTGTCTGTAGTGCAGAATAGTTGAGGAGGTCTGGTGTTCCCTGCAGCAATCACCCATGAGTGGAACTCTGCCTTTCTCAGAGTGATTGCCCCAAGACTCTTTGTAATGGTCTGTTAGGGATAGTATATCTTTCTTTGCTTCTGACCCACCAGGAATGCTCCAACTTCTTCCCTTTGGCCTTCAACCATCTGGGCTCTTCACTAAACTAAAGGGAGCTATGTGAGAGACCCTTGTGTGTGATGTCAACTGAAACACCCTCCAGACTAAAGGAAGGCCCTTGTTGTGAAGTGTGAATACTGTGTGCAGTACTGGTGCCCGTACTTGAAGAAGGACATTAAATTACTGGAAGTGGTGCAGTGCAGAGCAACTAAGATGATTCAGGGGCTGTGGGACTTGTCATATGAGAGTAGACTAAGGGAGTTGGACATGTATTCATTGAAGGAGAGGAGGGACAGGGGAGATATGATCGAAACATTCAGGTACATGAGAGAAATAAACAAGACTGGCACAGAGGGACTATTTAAAGTAAGGGTAGGGAAGGACATTCAAGGCCATGACATGAGACTGGAGGGAGGACGGTTCAGGAGTGAAATGAGAAGACACTTTTTTATGGAGAAGGGGGTGGCTGGGTGGAACGCGGGTGGAACGATTACCATCAGAGGTTGTAGCCTGTGAAACAGTGGGCTGCTTCAAGAGGAGCTGGGACAGGGCAAGAGGGAGGATCAAGGGTAGGGAGGCTGGGGAGGGAGGGAGGGCAGCTGCAGAATAGGGCTGCTAGCTGCAAAATCAAGCAGACTCGATAGAACAAAAAGCTTTTTTCTGCTGGCAATTTTTACGTTTGTATGTTCACACACAAAAGGGTGTGAGAGAGTCAAGCACCACAGAAAAAGCCATATTATAAGCTTTCACTGAAACCTCTACCCCCTCTGCACATGCCTGCAACAGGCTCCAGCAGCACAGCATAAATAGGAGTCCAGAAGGCTCCAAATTGTGTAAAGGTTGGTACTGAACTAACTCTACAAGGTGGTTTAATATTTTTTGGTGGGTCTGATTAAAAAACTTACAGCATGATGATCTGACTGACCTACCAGATCAGCCCTGACATTAACATAGAAACATAGAAGTTGACAGTAGATGAGGACCGCAAGACCCATTCAGTCTGCCCATTTTTTCTACCTTATGAATGTGCCATAGAAACACAGAATTTGTTGGCAGATAAGGACAGCTTGGCCCCCCTAGTCTGCCCATTTTCCTACCTAACATATAAGCTGCAGATCCTAGTCAACCAACAGCTTACTTCCTCCTACCCCCCCACTAGGATTGCCTTATGTCTGTTCTATGCATTCTTGCATTCCCCCACTGTTCCTGACTCCATGACCTCCTCAGGAAGGCTGTTTCATGTATCCACAACCCTCTCCGTGAAAAAATACGTCTTCACATTACCTCTGAGCTGTCCCCCCCTCTATCTTCAAATTGTGACCCCTTGTTCTTGCACATCTCTTTTTCTGAAAGATGCTACTCTCTTGGACTTTGTTGATTCCCTTGAGGTACTTGAAAGTTTCTATCATGTACCCATCCTTCCCTTCTTTCCTCAAGGGTATACATATTAAGCTCCTTTAGTCTTTCTTCATATGTCTTCTGGTGCAGACCCTGCACCATTTTGGTTGCCCTCCTCTGGACAGCCTCCACTCTGTCTATGTATTTGCGGATATGGGGTCTCCAGAACTGCACACAGTACTCCAGATGGGGTCTCACCAACTGTCTGTACAGAGAGATAACAGCTTTCTGTTTTTTTATTTATTTTATTTATTTATTGGAAACAATCAGAATTACAACCCTTTGAGTCACAGACTCTTTTGCAAAGGCTCCACGTCGGTTACAAGGGTGGAGGGTAGACAAATACAGTAGAGAACATACATGTAACAGGCAGAATATACATAAAAAAATCAAAGGAGCAGTCCAGTCAAAACTTAATGACTGTTGAGGAAGTTAGGCAGCAATCTTGGGATACCCAGGTGGGGATTCTTGGTGAGATACGTGGGGCCTTGTGTGGCCCTGAGTCAAGAGTAGGGGGAGGGAGGGCAGTTAACTGGGTGAGCAGAGTTAGCCGCAGCCACATATGGCTCTCTCAAGGAGGTGAGCTTTGAGGCCTGTTTTAAATTGAGAGATGCTGTGAGTCTGTGAGAGTGAGTGTGGTAATGCATTGAGCCAGAGGGGGGCTCGGTATCGGAAGGATCTTTGCCCTAGGGAAGTTCTACATTGAGGTACAAGGAAGGGGGAGCTTGCGGCGAGTCTTGTATTGCACGTGTGAGGTGCTGAACTGATTAAGGGGAAAAGTCCGGACGGGGCTAGGTGAAGGTGTTATTTTTTGCAAGGATGCAGGTGTGGAACTGTAATCGATGTTGGAAGTTTAACCAACCAGATAACGTGACAGATCACAGGTGTGGGTTAGCCGATCACAACCAGTGACTAGGCGGCAGGCTTTGTTCAGGACAATGTTTATCCTGTTCAGGGAGGTGGGTTCAGCAGAGCCGTATATAGTGATCCCGTAGTCCACCAGGGAGAGGATGGAGGAGGTGACTGTGAGCTGCATCGCCTGCGGGGGTAGGCAGTGCTTGAGCCGATACAGGATGCCTACCCTAGAGCTGATAGAGGAGGAGAGAATTTGGGTGTGCCTCTGGTACGAGAGGGAGATGTCTAGAGTGACACCTAGGTATTTGAAATTGGAAACTTGTTCCAGAGGGGCACCTTGAGCGTTCTTGATGAGGAGAGCAGACTGACTATGAGGACTTTGGCGGTGGGCAAAAATCATGGACTTAGTTTTATTATAGTTGATAGTTAGGCGGTGTTCAGAGAACCAGGTCTCAAGTTCCTGGAAGTGCCTTTGAAGGGCCTGCTGGAGGGCGGTAGGGTGGGGGTGTTTCCAGAACAGAACCACATCATCGGCATAGAGGAGCAACTGACCACTGCAAGCCTTGGGGAGGGAGTTTAGGAAGAGGGTGAACAGCAGTGGGCCTAGGATTGACCCCTGAGGGACCCCTGAGGAAACTGTTTTAGGGGTGGAGAGGGTGGAGCATATCCTGACTTGTTGCGAGCGGCCTGTGAGGTAATCCTTGAACCAGGTCAAAGTCTCCGGGACCACATTTAGTTTAGGGAGGACGTGAAGCAGAAGCTCGTGACTGACCGCGTCAAGGCCTTGGTTAGGTCCACATATATGGCCCCGGCAATTGAGCCATGGTCGAGGGCTTCATGAAGGAATGAGGTGAGCTCTGTGAGAGCAGTGATGGTACTATGACCTGAGCGGAAACCATGCTGCTCCTGGCTGAGGAGCTTATGCTTAGATAGGTGTTCGGTTAACTGGTCAGAGACTATTCTTTCAAGGGCTTTGGAGAGAGGTGGAAGTATTGAGATGGGTCTGTAGTTGCTGGTGTTGGTGGGGTCTCCACCCTTCAGGATGGGCGGATTATAGCTCTCTTCCAGGTAGAGGGAACTGGCCTAGGCAGAGCGGAGAGGTTAAGAATTTTCTACTATTGATGCTCTCCCTATGCATTCCAGTATCCCCCAGCCTTCCTTACTGCCTTCTCACATTGCTTGCCCACCTTTAGGTCATCTGATATAATTACCCCCAGGTCCCTTTCCATTTTTACTGTTGTCAGTATCTCACCCCCCATTGTGTACTCTTCCCCTAGGTTTTTGTTTCTCAGGTGCATTACCTTGCACTTCTTTGGATTGAATCTGAGCTGCCATACATTTGACCATTCCTCCAACCTTGCCAAGTCCCTTCTCATCCCTTCCACTCCATCCTGTGAATCAACCCTGTTGCTGATCTTTGTGTCATCTGCAAAGAGACATACTTTTCCTTCCAGTTCCTCTGCAATGTCTCTTATAAAGACATTAAAAAGGACCAGTCCCAGTACTGAACCCTGCAGTACCCCACTAGTAACCTTCTTTTCTTCAGTGTGGACTCTGTTTACTACTACCCTTTGCGTCCTGTTGTCTAGCCAATTTTTTATCCAGGCTACCACCTTGGGACCCACTCCAAGGCTGGCTAACTTGTATATTAATCTTTTGTGTGGGACTGTATCAAATAACTTGCTAATATCTAGGTAGGCCATGTCCACAGCCCCTCCCTGGTCTACTACTTTGGTCACCCAGTCAATGAAATCTATCAGCTTCGTCTGACATGACCTTCCCATCATGAATCTATACTGCCTTGGGTCCTGTGCCCCACTGACCTCTAGGTACTCAACAATTCTTTCCTTCAGAAGTGATTCCATCATTTTCCTTATCACTGAGGTCAAACTAACTGGTCTGTAGTTTCCTGCCTCTGTCCTGCTCCAACTTTTGTGAAGAGGAATCACATCCACCCTCCTCCAGTCCTCAGGTTCTACCCCATTCGAACCATGATTTGGTAAAGAGAGTAGTCAGTGGTGTCACTAGTTCCACCCTTAGTTCTTTTAGAATTCTTGGGTGAATCCCATCAGGCCCCATTGCTTTATCCACCTTCAATTTTATTAGTTCTTTCAGAACCCTTTCTCCTGTAAATGGACTGGTATCGACCCCCATCTTCAGAGTGTTTCTCTTGTTTGGTTTAGGTACCTGCCCCTCCTTTTCCTTTGTGAATGCTGAGCAGAAATATTCGTTCAGTATCCCTGCTTTTTCACTGTCACCCTCTGCCCACATTCCCTCTCTTTTATTAAGCTTCACTATTCCTCCTTTGGTATTTCTTCACTCCCTAATGCACCTATAAAAGTTCTTATCCCCCTTCTTAATAGAGTTGGCTATCCTTTCCTCAGTTTGGGCCTTTGCTATTCTGACTGCCTTCCCTGCCTCTTTCTGCTTTAACTGATAAAGTTCTTTGTCCTGCTCCTTCTGTGTTTCCTTAAATTTCCTGAATGCTATCGTTTTCTCCTTAACCTTCCCTGCCGCCTCTTTTGAGAATGCACTTCTAAATCTGAGATTCTTTCTCCATCCCCATTTGAGAGTACCAGGTCTAAGACTGCTCCCTCCTGAGTGGGTTCCAATACTAGCTGTCTGAGGCATGCCCCTTGTAGGGCATCAAGAATGACCCTGCTCTTGGATGTGCCTGCAGCAAAGGTGCTCCAGTTAACATCTGGCATATTCAGGTCCCCCACCAACAATATCTCCCCTTTTCCTGCCATTTTAAGGATGCCTTCTATCATTTCCATGTTCATTCCCTTCCCCTGAGATGGGGGTCAATATACAACCCCCATGCGGATTGTGGTGCCAGTTCCTGTCTCCAGGATGACCCAGAGTGCCTCATCTGCTCCCTGTTTACTCATTAGTTCTGTTGCTTTGATACCTTCCTTTACGTTGAGAGCTGCTCCTCCTTCTCTTTTACCCTCCCTGTCCCTCCTATAGATTGTGTATCCTGGTATGTTGACATCCCAGTCATGGTTCTCTGTGTACCATGTTTCTGTAACTGCCACAATATCCAGGCAACCTTCTTCCATCAAGGCCACTAGTTCAGGGAGCTTGTTACACAGACTATGGGCATTGGTACTCATCACCCTCCACTTTTTGATGGCCTTACCCCTTTTAGCCCCATCCCTGTCCTTACTGCCTTTGCCTTTTTTTACATTTACCTCTGTCCTGCTCCCCAATGTCTTCTCTACCTTGATGTTTACCTCACTAATTACCATGTTTTGTGGGGGGGGAGGCTGGGATTTCCCTGCTCCTTTTCAGTGCCCCCCCTTGGCTAGTTTGAATGCTTGCCAATGAAGCATTTAAACCTCTCACCTAGGATCCTGGGTCCCCCCTGCACAGATGCAGATCATCATGCCAGTATAGGTCTGCATCCCTCCAGGTGGCTCCCCAGTCTTCAATGAAGCCAAAACCCTGAGCTCCACACCAGTTTTTCAACCATTCATTTAGTTCCCTGGTGAGGAGTACCCTCGCATCACAATTGCCATAGACAAGCAGCACCTCCGAGAAGGTTACCGTATGTGCTGCTTGTCTAAGGCCCTTCCTGAACTCTACAAATTCCTCTTGCACTGCTCTGATCCAATTCTTAGCCAGGTCATTTGTTCCTAGGTGGACAACATCTAACTCCCTCCCTCGTGCAGCTGCTCCCACGATCCTGAGGATTCGCTTCCTGTCCCTCCAAGCCATGGCACCAGCCAGGCACCTTATCTCCCTCTCCCCTTCCTCACCCACTTCTACCCCCTAATGATTGAGTCCCCCACCAGGAGTTGTTTCCTTCCCCTCTGGGATCCCATGCCACCCTCCTGTGGGTCTCCTTTGTGAAGGTTCCCAGCATCCTCCTTGGTCTCCACTGCAGGTGCCTCCATAGAGGAACCACTATCCACCAGAAGAGCATATGAATTATGGAGAAGTATAGCTGCAGGAATGCAACTCTGTTACACCACCCTCTCCATCCCTGAGCCTACCTTGGTCCAGCCTCTCCTCTTTCCTGGCAACCTCTGAGGTAGTGGCATTGGCCCTGGTGGTCCTTGGGTGGGGAAGGAGGTTTCACGAGTCCTAGCCAGGTCAGCCTGGAGATGGGCAACCTCCTCCCTCAGACCAAAGAGGTGTCTACAAATAGGGCAGCATCACAGCCTCCAGAATGTCTCCATGAACACTGCCTCTACTCTGTCAATGGCCTATTTATTCATACTCATTTGTATTGCTCCCTTATGTCTATCCCATGCCTGTTTGAAACTCTGCACTGTATTCATATCTACCACTTCCTGAGGTATTCCGTTCCATGCATTCACCACCCTTTCTGTGAAAAAGAACTTCCTCATGTTATCCCTTAATTAGCCTCCCTCTAATCTCATGTTGTGTCCTCTTGTCCTGCTATTTTTGTTATATTGAAACATGCTAGACTCTTTCACCTTGTTAATGCCCTTACGATATTTGAATGTTTTGATCATATCACCTCTCTCCCTCCTTTGCTCTAGTGTATACATATTGAGCTCTGTTAATCTGTACTCATATGTTTTCTGATGCAGTCCCTGCACCAGTTTTGTTGCCCTGCTCTGGATTGCCTCCATTTTGTTAATGTCCTCATGCAGGTGCAGCCTCCAGCACTGCATGCAGTACTCCAGATGGGGCCTAACCAGTGTCTTGTAAAGAGGGATTATTACCTCCCTCTTGTGACTTGTGATACCCTTACTAATACACCCCAACATCCCTCTAGCCTTACCTTCTGCTTTAGTGGTCTGCTTGGATGATTTCAAGTCATCTGTGATGATGATGACCAAGTCTCTTTCTTCCCTTGTGATTGCCAGCAGCTCCCCTCCCAACCTTTAGATAGCTTCAGGGTTTCTCTTCCCTATGTGCATGATCTTGCACTTCTTGCGTTAAACTCCAGTTACCACTCATCTAACCATTTTGCCAGTTTTTCCAGATCTCTTCTCATTCTGCCCACCCCATCTGGATCATTTACCCTGTTGCAGATCTTTGTGTCATCTGCAAACAGGCAAACCTTGCCCTCCAGTCCATCTGTAATGTCACTGATGAAGATATTGAAGAGGCCTGGACCAAGGACTGATCCCTGAGGTACCCCACTTGTGACTTGCATCTCTTCTGACTGTATATCATCTGACAATTTACCACCACTCTCTGTTTTCTGCTCAACAACCAGTTTGCCACCCAGTTGACCAACCTCTGACCCACCCCGAGCCTACCTAGCTTATTAAGCAATCTTCTATGTGGAAGAGTCTCGAAAGCTTTGCTGACGTCAAGGTAGGCAACATCAGCTGCACCCCTTGGTCCACCACTCTTCCTGTTGTAAACCCATGCTGTCTTGGATCTTGTGCTCCTATGGATTCCAGGTGTTGCACTACCCTTTCCTTAAGGACTGCCTCCATAATCTTCCCACTACTGAGGTAAGACTGACTGGTCTGTTGTTCTCTGCTTCCTCCCTACTGCCAGTCTTGTGGAGTGGGATCACATGAGCCCTTCTCCAGTTTTCCGGGACCTTTCCTGTGCTCAGAGACTCACTAAACAGTTCTGAAAATGGCTGTGCTAGTTCCATCCTTAGTTCCTTTAGTACCCTCTGATGTATGCCATCAGGTCCCATTGCCTTGTCTACCCTGAGCTTAGTGAGCTGTTGCAGGACCCTTGCTTTTGTGAAGGGATTTGTGCACACCTCCCACCCCCTGTATCCATGGTGCTGAGCTGTGGGCCCTGTCCTACCTTCTCCTCAATAAATACTGAGCAGAAGTATCTATTTAGGATAGATGCTTTTCCTTGGTCCTCCTCCACACACTCCTCCTTATCCCCTTTCATTTTAGCAATACCCCCTCTGGATTTTCTCCTTTCACTAATGTATCTTTAGAAAGTATTTTCCCCTTCTTTTACTGTTCATGCTAGTGTTTTCTTGGTTTGGGCCTTTGCCTGCCTTATTGCCTTCCCAGCTTCCCTTCAGGAAGTTTGGTATGCCTCCCTATCTTCGTCCCATTGCATTCCCTTATATTTCCTGAAGGCCAACCCTTTGGCTCTGACCTTTTCTGCTACTGTTTTTGAGAACCAAAGTGGTTTCCTCCTTCTTTTGCTCTTGCTTTTCTCCCTAACATAATGGAATGCTGCTTCAAGTATTGCATCCTTAATGCTTGCCCACTTTGCCTGTACCCCCTCACCTGTATTTCTTATTGCCAGGGCTAGCTTAACTCTGTTGGCCATCTTATCAAAGTCAGCTCCTCTGAAGTCCCATATTTTTGCCTTTGAATGGGACGATTTAGTTTTAGTGACCCAATTGAACCATACCATGTGATGGTCACTGGCCCCCTAGGTGACCTACCTGGAGATCTGTGATCATTTCCCCATTTCTCCATTAGCCAGTACTAGATCCAGGATAGCTCTGTCTCTTGTGGGTTGTTGTAACCATTGTTTGAGGCCCTCCCCCTTCAGGGAATCCATGATGTGCCTAGTTCTGGCAGATGTTCTGGCTGGTATTGACCAATCCGTATCTGGCATATTGAAGTCTCCTATTATCAGAATCTCCCCTTTAGCTGTCATGTTTTGTATATCTTCTAACAGTAATGCATTTATGTCCTCCCCCTGGTCTGGAAGCTTGTAGACAACTCCAGTTTGTATGGGTGCCCCATTTCCTGTTTCCAAGGTGACCCACAGTTGATATTTTCATTGACATAAATTTATTTAATTCTTGTTAACCAGGTAGGTGAACTAGCCAAGACATGACTATTTTCAAGCATGACCCAGGAGAGTACAACAATCAAAGACAGGTACATAGCATGAGTACAGTGAAATTACAATAGTATAGGTCAAAACAGTCAATAGTAATGAATACATGCAGCCAGGACAACAACAATCAATGAAATTCACATAGAATTTTGATCATAAAAACCCCACACAATCAAGGACAAGATACCACAACATAGCAGCAAAGAAATATTGGTCAAATTAGTCACATCAATGAAGGTTCAAATGGCAGCAAAACAAGGCAAGGGCAAATTTCTGACTGGGCAGGATGCATTATCACCGCCTTTGAGACAAGACTCAGATGTGCGGGGAGGGGGGATTAGCCCTCAAGGAGATAGTAAGGGTAAGAAGTGCTATGAGGTAGGGAGGTCAAAGTTAGGTGAGCAAGCATCTGGTGGGTGAGTTGAATAAGGAGGATTAAAACAAGTGCAGAGGTCAGCAAGAGATAGATGTAGGTACAGCTCCTTTTTGAAGCTGCCATGGGATCCTAATATTCGAAGTGCTTGGGGGAAGGAGTTCCAGAACATAGAAGCAGAGTGATTGAAGGCAACAGAGCCTTTTGAGGTTTTACATCTAGGTACATTCAGCAGGGATTTATCTACCAAACGTAGTCCATGGGAGGAGGTTTGAGGTATCAACAATGTTGCGAGTGCTGACAGGATCTGGTTTCTGAGTATAGAGTCAATCAGAGAGCCAAGAGAGTACCGACTGCAAGCTGAGGGGAATAACCAGCCCAGGTCCCTGTACAGTTGGCAGTGGTGCTTAAGCCGTGGTATAGAGGAGCCATACCGACAGATATTGTTATAAGTGACATCCCACTACTTATGAAGGATGGTTTTGTGTGTGGCAGCAAAGGTCAGGGTGCCATAGTTGAGGGCAGGGAGTATTATGCCTCTGGAAATAGCAAGTTTAGCAGAGGAAGTTAGCATGAAACTGGACTTGTAAACGACTCCCAGTTTAGCATTCACTGCCTTGCAGGTGGATTGTATATATAGGCTGAAGTCCATTGATTGGTCCAGAGGAATTCCCAGGTACTTAAAAGATGTAATGCATTCTATTTGTGCGCCATTGTGGTCTTGCACCAACAGGTGAATTTGACATGGCCTAATCTTAGGGGCAGATCCAAGTAACATGCTTGGGTTTTCTTAGCATTAAGTATAAACTTATGCACAGAAAGCCAATTTTGGACATTCGTGAAATCTGAGGAAAGGGATGCATTTATACTGGCAACCTTATCAAAGCTTGAATAGAGTACAAGATCATCAGCATAGAGAATAGATGAAACCTAGAAACATAGAAACATAGACTTTGATGGCAGATAAGGATCGCTTGGCCCACCTAGTCTGCCCATTTCCCTACCTAGAGGATAAGCTGCAGATCCTATTTAACCAACAGGCTATTTCTTCCTACCCCCCACAAAAATTGCTTTATGTCTGTCCCATGCATTCTTGAATTCTCCCACAGTTTTAGACCCCACAACCTCCTCAGGAAGGCGGTTCCATGTGCCCACCATCCTCTCTGTGAAAAAATACTTCCTCACATTGCCCCTGAGCCGTCCCCTCTCTATCTTCAAATTGTGTCCCCTTGTTCTTGCACATCTCTTTTTCTGAAAGATGCTACTCTCTTGGACTTTGTTGATTCCACTGAGGTACTTAAACATTTCTATCATGTCCCCTCTCTCCCTCCTTTCCTCAAGGGTAATGTATGGCTTCTCTTGCAGACCCTGCACCATTTTAGTTGCCCTCCTCTGAACTGCCTCCATCCTGTCTATGTCCTTGTAGAGATGGGGTCTCCATAACTGGATGCATTACTCCAGATGGGGTCTCACCAATTGTCTGTACAGGGGGATAATAACTTCCTGTTTTCTGCTGGTGATGCCTCTCCCTATACATTCCAGTATCCCCCCAGCCCTCCCTACTGCCTTCTCACATTTCTTGCTGACTTTTAGGTCATCTGATATGATTACCCCCAGGTCCCTTTCTATTTTTGTTGTTGTTACTACCTCCCCGTCCATTGTGTAATCTTCCCCTGGATTTTTGTTTTCCAGGTGCATTACTTTGCACTTCTTTGCGTTGAATCCAAGTTGCCATACTTCTGACCATTCCTCCAACCTTGCCAAGTCCCTTCTCATCCTTTCCATGCCTCCTTATGTATCAACCCTGTTGCAGATCTTTGTGTCATCTGCAAAGAGGCATACTTTTCCTTCCAGTCCCTCTGCAATGTCACTTATAAAGACATTAAAAAGGACTGGACCCAGTACTGAACCCTGTGGTACCCCACTAGTAACCCCTCTTTCTTCAGAGTGGACTCCATTTACAATTACCTTCTGTGTCCTGTTGTCCAGTCAATGCTTTACCCAGGCTACCACCCTGGGACCCACTCCAACCTGGTTAATTTGACTACTAAGCTGTGTCAAATGCCTTGCTAAAGTCTAGGTAGGCCATGTCCACAGCCCCTCCCTGGTCTACTACTTTGGTCACCAAGTCAAAGAAATCAGTTAGATTCATCTGACATGACCGTCCTGCTGTGAACCCATGCTGCCTTGGGTCCTGTGCCCCACTGGCCTCTAGGTACTCAACAATTCTTTCCTTCAGAAGTGATCCCATCACTTTTCCAACCACAGAGGTCAAACTGACGGGTCTGTAGTTTCCTGCCTCTATCTTGCTCCCACTTTTGTGAAGGGGAATCACATCAGCCTTCTTCCAGTCCTCAGGTACCACACTATCCTCCCATGATTTGTTATAAAGGGTAGTCAGTAGTGCCACTAGTTCTCTACTTAATTCTTTTAGAATTCTGGGGTGAATTCCATCTGGCCCCATTGCTTTGTCCACCTTCAGTTTTAGGAGTTCTTTCAGAACCCTTTCTTCTGTGAAAGGACTGGGATCGACCCCCCTCTCCAGAGTGCTTCTGTTAATTGGATTAGGCACCTCCCCCACTTCCTCTTCCGTGAATACAGAACAGAAGTATTCATTCAGTATCCCTGCTTTTTCACTGTCACTCTCTGCTGACCCATCATCCATTCTATTCAACCTCACTATCCCTCCCTTTGTCTTTCTACGCTCTCTGATATACCTATAAAAGGTTTTATCCCCCTTCTTAACCGAGTTGGCTATCTTTTCCTCAGTTTGTGCCTTTGCTATTCTGACTACCCTCCCTTCTTCCTTCTGCCTTAACTGGTACAGTTCTCTGTCCTGCTCCTTCTGTGTTTCCTTATACTTCCTAAATGCTATTTTTTTCTCTCTAATCTTCACCGCCACTTCTTTTGAGAACCATAGTGGCTTTTTCTTTCATTTTGATTTGTTTATTTGCTTCACACAAAGGCTTGTTGGCTCTGTGATGGCAGTTTTGATATTTCCCCATTGTTGCTCCACCCCTCCTTCTAGCCTGTTTGCTAGTGCTTTTCTAAGGCACTCTCCCATCTTGCCAAAGTCAGCCCTCCTGAAGTCCAGAACTCTCACTTTTGTATGAACATGAAAGAAAAACCTTGGCTATGTTATTGATAAAAAGTGAGAAAAGAAGAGATCCCAGAATAGAGCCCTGGGGGACTTCAATATTGATGGTAGCACCATCAGATAAGGAGGAGTTGAATTTCACAATCTGAGTTCTATTAGATAGCTAGCTTCCATACCAGGCAACAACTGGAGGTTAAAAGCTCAGATTGCAAAGAGTGGAGAGGAGTAAGGGGTGATCAACAAGATCAAAGGCCTTTGTAAGGTCTATAAAAACTGCCCCTCTCAGCTGTCCGGCATCCATATTGGTAAGCACATCAGCAGTGAATTTGAGAAGAGCTGTGGAGGTACAATTACCTTTACAGAAACCATGTTGGGTGTCAGAAAGAAAACTGTACTTTATGAGTTAGTCAATGGTTTGATTTGCAACAAGTCTTTCCAGAATTTTACTTAGGACTGATAGGATGGCTATAGGCCTATAGTTAGTAATCTTCTTGGGATCACCTTTTCTAAAGACAGGCGGTACATAATCAAACTTCCAGAGGTCAGGAACTTGGCTATTGGAGAGAGACAATGTGAACATTTTAGCCAGAATGGAGGCTATGTGTGGTGCTGCTAGTTCCAGGAGCCAAGGCTCAAGTGTATCTGATCCAAAGCTAGTGTTGTCAGAGATAGTCTGTAATAGTTTTAAGATCTCAGTCCTTGAGATTGCCTTGAAGTGGAACTGGGGATTTTTAGACATTTTTTGAGAAGGATAGCTAGAGGCAGTGGACTGTGTTGATGCTGAAAGCAGAGAGGCTGCCTGAGGTGATAGGAAATCAGAGGTATACTGAGACAGGTCCGAGAACATTTGATTGAAGGAATTCGCAATGGTGTTGGAGTCACTCCAATGTAATCCATTTAATACCATGTCACTAGGGATAGTTGACTGGGAAGCATCGAGAAAGGTCTTGACAAGGGCCCAGAATTTCCTAAGGTCTCCAGCAGAGCCTATCAGTAAGTCTTCACAGTAGGCACTCTTAGCTGCTCTGACCTGTTTACAGGCATTACGTAGAGTTCTGTAGGTAGCATAGTCAGCTTGTAGCCACAAGACTTTGTACTTTTTCCAGCATTTGTCCCTAGAATGTAGATTTTTCAGCAAGTCTTTGTGAAGGCATCGCATTTGTTTGCCCCTCACCCTCCTTGTCACCTTGGGGACATGCTTGTTCTGGACGGCCAGGAATTCATTAAGGAAGATACTTAGTGCAGACTCAGTATTACGGGAATGATAAATACCAGACCAGTTAGTCCTTGAGACATCATGCTGAAAAGCCTCAATATCCAGATTGGTGAAATTTGTGAAGGTGACATAGCACAGTGGAGGGGATGGAGCAGCCTCAGGACTCCAGATGCAGAAGACAAGGGAATGATCAGTAAGCGAATCTGCCAAGATGCCTGCTTGGTGTACATGATCCAGATTGTTTACCAGTACCCAGTCAATAAGGGTAAAGGATTTTAATGAAGGAGTAACTCTGGTAAGCTCAGTTAACAGCTGGTGAAGGTTATAATTTTGTACCAGAGATAGCAGCATGCTATGGGCAGTCCCTAGCCAATTTTGCTTAAGGTCACCCAATATAATGACCTCATTATGATTTAGGTGCAAAGAGGTCTGATCAAATAATTCCTGCAGTCCTACAGTGCCCCCATTTGAGGGATTGTAGGTGAAGACAATGTGGAGTTTTTTGGCTCCCAGGGTGAGAGTAGTGTGAAGGGACTCACAGGCAGAGGATGCTGAGGACGTGGTGGCCATGATGTTTAGATGATCTCTATAGAACATGGCAACCCCTCCACCACACTTTGAGGATATCCTGTCCCTATGGATAAGGGAGTAGTTAGTCAGGGAGCATACCAAGTTAGGGATAGTTGGCTTTAGTCATGTTTCAGACAAGCAGAGTACATCAGGCTTGTAGACCGTGACCCAAGCCTTAAGATCAGTGAAATTTTGGGAGAGACTTCTGATGTTCATATGGGCAATGATGAGCCCTTTGCTAGAAATTGCGATGATGTCAGCCGAGGAGAAGAGGGCAGGTGGACCAGGGTTCATTTTGACATTCTCTGCAAGAAGGATGGCTAAGATGGTGAGGAACCATAGTTTTTGATAGCAAAACTGTGAAGGAATTGCGTGGCTCAGCAGACATTTTTCAAGTGTGGTCACCGTATAAAAGGTACAGTCCTTAGAGAATAGGAGGTGCTTAAAAGCAAGCATAGGTTGAGATGCAGTAATTAGGGTGTTCAAAGAACTAGAGGGATAGGATCCTGGAAAAGTTATAGCAACCCGGTTAAGGCATAGTAGGAGTAAGGGTAATGGGAGCATCTCAAACATGTAACAAAGAGCCATGTTTACACAGCTGAGTGTCATTATCACACAGAGGGCTAGGCAGAGGAGCAAAAGTAGCCAAAGAGGAATTATGACATAGCTATAGAAATTTAGGCAGAGAGCTGAAACACAAGTGCCAGCCAATCCCAGAGAGTCACTAGAAGCCTAGACCTATCAGCGATCAGGCATCAGAAGTTCAAAATCCTTTGTTTGCTGAGAGGCGGTTTTGGCGCTGGACGTACCTGGGGAGTTACGCTTTGAGGCCAAACCAGTGGGGTGGCTCAAAGCTGCTATCTGGCATTGGAGGCTTGGTCTGCAGCTTTTTGTTCCTGTTTCGGGCCCTGCTCCACCAGCATGGAAGCAGAGCAGGGGCAAGCGTTCAAGTCTTGAGGCTTTAGAGGGTGAGCACGGTCCGGCCTGAGAAACAGGCAGGAACTCTGGCTCACACCCAGGGAATTGTCCTCAGAAAGAGCAGTGTCCCAGGTCTGTGAAGCGGAAGAGGAAGGAATAAATATTAGGTGTTACCCCTTTAACAGGAGAGACTGCTGTTGTTGCCCTCTAGTGGCTTAGTAGTATAATCTGCAAATGGGAAAGTAGACACACAAAAACAGAGAATTTCTTCCTTTACAAAAAAAATAAAGATAATCTCAGAGTGAGCAGCGCTGATAAGCATCTTTAATGAAGCAAGGTAAAATGGAGACCAGCAGGAGAGAAGTCAGTGAGACTGTGATCCTCCAATCAGAGTGTTGGTGCTGAAAATTTAAAATGTCCAAAGGCGCCAAACACACATGTACCTGAGGGGGTATATGGCATTCCAACCCACAGCTCCAGGTGAGCCACCAGAGTGTGGTTCAGTACAGGCTGGGCTAGTGGGTCCTAATTCAGCTGTTTCTGTAGATTCTAGACCCTACACCGAGCCAGAGTTCAGAGGATCCCAGGTGGCAGTTTCAGCAGGGAGGAAAAAAGCCTCAGGGTCTGCCAATTAGCAGTAGGAGGATGGTGGGTCACTTCCCAGGGCAGGCTTCTAGCTTTTCCTCTGATGGCAAGGTCCCAGCCCTGGTCGGGCATGGCACACCTGAGGGGCAGGCAGGGGAGGTGTGGTTAGCTCAAACAAAGAAACAGGGTGGGCAAAATTACTTGGAAGGAGGAGGCTAAACTACAGGGGCAGAGAAACAGAAACAGGGAGGAGATGTAAGTGGGTGAGAGAGCAAACAGGTGGAAAAGCGAGAGGTAAGGACTGGGCTGTAAATTTAGAATGCTAGGCAGTGCACTAAAAGGTCTGCTCAATAAAGGGCCACTCCACCCCACCCACCCCCTTTTTTTCACCTCGGTCTCTTCTGAACAGTACATAGTTGGGTATGGTAGTCTCCCAAGTGAGGTTACTGGATAACCATGTCTTGCTAATGGCTAATATGTCTAGTTTAGCCTCAGTCATTGTTGCCTCCAGGTCTGGCACTTGTGTACGTGATTTTCCATTGGCCAGATTTCAGTGCGTTAGTTGCGGGGTGAGGTCCTGCTTTTCCCCTGTGCATTGTATGGGCAGCTAGACATTTTTCCTCACCTGGTGATGCAAATGAACTACAAACATACTGAACTCCTGTTTGATCACTAGCTGGGGGGGGGTGTTCTTCCTGTTCGATGTATCTGGTGCTGCACTCCTCTCCCCATTTCCTAGTTTAAATATTCTGCAAAGACATCAAACTTCTGCCCCAGTGCACTGACTCCTTCCTTAGTCAGATGCAGTCCATCAAATTTAAGGAACTTTACCTCCCAAAACTGTTACCAGTTACCTACAAATTTGTGTCCTTTTTCCTGGCACCAGCCCATAAGCCCCAATGGAAAAACCAGGTCCAAAGCATGGCCAAACTGCTGAGTAACAGAGGTAGTAACCATCTGCGTAAAACCCAACAAATCCACTTGCTGGAGGAATTTATAGATCAGGGTGATGCAGTGGATATGGTCTACTTAGATTTCAGCAAGGCCTTCAACACCATACTACATAGGAGGCTTATAAGAAAAGTAGGCAGTTTGGGGTTTGGATTCCAGGTGGCAAATTGGGCATGGAACTGGTTGATGGATAGATGGCAGAGGGTGGTGATAAATAGCAATCACTTTAATGAGGGTAGAGTGACCAGAAGGGTACCTCAAGGCTTAGCATTGGGACCAGCCTTCTACAATGTGTCCATAAGTAGCATCACACAAGAGGTGGTAGGAAAGGTGTGCTCTTTGCAGTTGACACCAAAATCTGTAATAGGCTAGATACTCTGGAGGGATGGAGAGATTGACTAGAGACCTGAGAAACTCAAGGAGTGGCTAAGGGCATGGTAGCTGGGTTTCCATGCCAAAACATAAAAACAAATTGTGCATTTAGACCACAGAAACCCATTGGTAGTGTATAAAATGTGGGAAGAGGCACTGACAGTCACTAAACAGAAAAGGAACCTTGGGGTTATTATATCTGATGATCTGAAGGTGGCTGTGCAGTTTGACTAAGCAGTAGGCATGGCCAGCGGGATGCTGGGGTATATAGGGAGGGGAATTACCAGCAGAAGGAGAGAAGTGGTGTTACGACAGTATTGATCATTGGTGAGACCCCACCTGCAATACTGTGTCCAGTTCTGGAGACCACATGACAGGAAGGACATAGATACAGTAGATGATTCCAGAAGAGGGTAACTGAAATGGTGCAGGGTCTACATGATAAACCCTATGAAGAGAAACTGAGGACTCTCAATATGTATGTCCTGGAAGAGAGGAGGGAGAGGGGGGCATTATAGAGACCTATAAGTACCTCATGAGGGTGAATAAGGTATGGGAGGGGTATTTTCAGAACAGAAGAAGCATGAGAACAATGGAGCATGCAATGAAGCTGGCAGGGGGAAATTTTGGAGGGATGTGAGGTAGGACTTCTTTACTGAAATAGTGGTGGACACATGGAAAGAGTCATCCGTCAAAGGGTGGTGAGGACAAAAACAGTGGTGAGCGTCAAACATGCATGGGATAGACACAAAGGAATCTTGGTAGGTAAGTGGGGTATTTATTTATTTATTTATTGAAATGTTTCACCAGGAAGGAATGCTGAGCAACAAGTTGCTCCTCTCTTGATACAACCAGGAGGTAGGGAACAATGGGATAGAATACAGAGAAATGCTACAATGTTGGAATACAGTTTGCTTACTTGCATACAATGAGAGCAGTAGGGATTACAGGTGGATCACACTGGCTAACAATGCAGCAGTTAAGTATAGTAGATATGAAGACACATATAGCAAATTAGCAACAGTTGGTGGCAGTTGGTAACACTGGAACACATATAATAACTTGGCAACAGTATGTAGCACTAGATGGTAAGGTGACACAATAATAATTGGTAGCCATTAGTGTAACATAGATATTCAAGATTTACAGTGATTGGAGTAAAGAGAGGAAGAATGGAAGGAGGGAATGAAAAATTACGGAGGGCAGAATAGAAGAAGGAAAAGGAAATTTACAGAGAGAGATGCAGACAGAACATGATTTTCAAGGCAAACAGAGATGACAGGGTGGACTAAAGTGCATATAAGAGGGATATAGGGGGTAGGTTATAAGTGCTTAATTGAATGTAGGGGTAGGCCAGTGTTAGGCTATGTTAACTGGAAGGGGGGTAGGAGGAGAGGAGAGGCAGAGTGTGGCAGGGTGATGAGAGAGAGGTATTGTAGGTGGGGAGTATCCAAGGGGGGAAGGTGGAGAGTTGAAATTCAACAGTGTCCTGTTATCCCTATCTGGGCAGAGTGGTGGACAGCCCTACTGGTAGGACACAGGTTATAGATGATGAGAGTTATTTATGTATAGTGATGCGAGGGAGGGGGATGTTGGGAGAGGGATATTTTGGGAATGGGTAGCAAAGGTCAACTATAGTGGGTGGGTAGTACCCCACCAGTGTGTTTGGTGACCCTGCCTGCACAAGGCAGTGATCTAGCAGTGACTGAGGGGGTGCAATAAAAGGAGAAATAGGGTAAAGGGGGTAAAGTTGTTGCCCACCATGCACTATGGATCCTGCCTGCACAAAGCAGTGATCAGGCTCACAGGAGGGAGATAGATTAAGGATAGAGAAAGAAGGGGGAGGAACACTTTAGGAGGAGGGAGATTAGGGGACTAGGTGGAGCATGATCAGAGGGATATAGGAGTGGTGGGGAGTAGGCATATGGTAATACGGTCTTAGGGGAGGTGGCAGAGGGATTAGAGAGGGTCATGGGGTGGGGGAAAGAGTGTGGAGGAAAGTAGTCAGAGGTCAGTTAGGGTCTGCAGTGACAGTATAGGTAGGGACAAAATAGGCATACTGGATATGCCAAACAGTCCTTATCTGCCCCAAAATTCTATGTTTCTGTCCTGGTATGAGGGATTTGTCATTGGCCCAAATACTAAAATCCCCCAGCACTAGCTACCTAGGGTATTCCAACATCAGGCCAGCCACACACTCCCCAAATTTCTGCAGGAAACCACCCTTGCACCCCAGTGATGATATACGAAGAAGATCCTGCTACCCCAACTTGTGTCACTCTCAATAGCCACACATTCAAACAACCTGGTCTTACCCACTTGGTATCCTACAAGCCTCAACCCAGATCTAAAGCAAATAGTCACCCCCTGTGCTCCCACCTTGGGTAGTGCAGCACTGAATAACCTGGCAGAATGGCTGCCTCAAGCACAGAGCTGGAGTCGTCCCGCAGCCAGGTCCCAGTGATGCACAGCAAGTCTGCAGAGGGATCCGCAATAAAATCTGCCACTATCACTGTCTTATTCTTATGGAACCTGGCATTACAAAGAATTGTCTGAAGGGGAGGAGTCGTGCTGTTGGGCCTTTTAACTACCTCCTCTGATGATAATTCAGTAGCTCTCAGGATAGAAACAAGGCAAGGCACACTCCTGTCCCATTTTCATTTTGACCAAGGGTGTCTCCCTATCCTACTCCTGATCCTACCATGCCCATCTCTCCTTCAGCCCAAATCAGTGTTGGTGACCCCACCTTCTAGCAATCCCTGGTTCTCTGCAGTGACACATTTGGTAGGGATCAGTGGCAGCTGAAGGGACGTAGTCGACACAGTTGGTCAGAGGAGTAGGAAATACAGGGAGTTCTACTAGCGCTGTGAGACACACTGACCAGCTACTAAAATGCCTCACAATAATCCACACCATCCTTCAATAAACACTATAATACACCTAAATAAAACCCCACCAACACCAACACTCTGACCCTACACTCACTCACCACCTGTTTGGCTAAGGATGCCACTCAAAAAAGACTCAGTAGACTTCCAGCTAAAAATAATTATTTTTATTTAATTCCAGGTACAAAAACAGAAACAGAATCATGCCTGATGCATTTTGGATCTTGGCTAGACCCTTTACCAAAGGCAATTAAAAACACATGAGGACTTGTCCTTTCATACTGTCTGAACCTGACGACATCACACTTCATGCATCATTAAAGCTATATAACATTATTACATTCAGTTATTACAAATGACATATACATAAAATTTAAATAGCCTCTACCTGTATAGTAAGATCCACAGAATGTGAACATTAAAAGACAATCTTTAAATTGCTAAAGTGAATACATTATGACACCATACACAAACTAATTAGAAACGTATGATGCCTCCCATTTGTACAAACCCTTTTGGTACCATCAGTATCTTTTTTAACATATAAGGCTAGTAGTATGCAAGTCCCTAACTTATGAAACTCAATACAAAATTGCAAATTTGAAGCTGCATATTAAATGTAAACTTTCATACCCACCCTATTCAATACCATACTGTATAGGCTTTATGGAAAACAGAAGCACCCAATACATTTATGCATACAGATATTAAAAACAGATGAGGTGTCACAAATATATAAATCTACTTGATCACACCAGTGTCCTTTCTAGGTGTAAGTCTGGCAGTGTGGGAACCTACAAAAAGTTGAACTAAATCCATGCCATTGATTGGCTGCTACATAACAGCTGAATGCTATGTATACTCGGCGCGATGCCACACTGTATAGCAATCATAGAAAAGATACAGTAGGAGAAAAATATTGGAAAATCTAGCTGAAAGGAAAAAAAGAGGAAAAATAGGGGAAAAACATCAAATCAGATTATATGTAACATGCTAATATACCCTTACCGTATACATACAGTAATTCCCTTTCTTTTATTATTGCTGCTATCACAATCCTTTCTAAATGGAACAGGGGCTGATATGATTTACTTTAAAAATAGTGACAATAAGCCAGTCCAGTGGCGTTGAGGGCTGAAGCACTGAATGCCTTACCTCATGTGGTGCCGGCGACCCATGTTCGGAAATGAGCATGGGTCATTGGGGGTCACAGGGGAGAAGGATTGAGTGTCCGTCAGAAAGCTCTCCTCCAGGGAGGGGGGTCCATAAGAGTCGGTGCTTGTTTGCCCCCAGATGGAGGCTGCGGGACAAGGCACCGTGCTGTAAGAATGGGGAGGAGCTGTGGCTGATGCCTGGAGGGAGTGCATGTGGACGTGAGTGTGCTCCCGTCCACCTGGCGTCATTGCATGCCCACATATTCGGGGGAGAAAACAAGGAAAAATCAGAGAGGTATCCTGGGTCGAGTGGCCTGATGGCCGTCCAACACGTCGGCTTTGGGCAGCACCTGAAATCTGGATCCAATTCCAGGTGGGAAGTTGGGGGCTTCCTGCCACCCTGTTGTGGGAGGTAAACCACAGGGGAATGCAGGCATGACCCTGATCGGAGCGTGGACAACGGACAGCAGCTGGAATCTCCGAGGAGACTGCCAGAAATAGGGGCGCAGACCAGGAATGCCATGAGGGGAGGGAAAAAGAAATAGCCAAAAAATGGTGACAATTCAAAACTTCTGTTCAACGTGGGTGTTTTTTTTCTAGCTTCAAGGTTATAAATCCAATATGCCTCTCTTTTTAGAACCAGTTTGTTAAAATCTCCCCCTCTCAGGTTTAGCATATCTGATCAATTACTCTGAAGCTGAAAGTATGCTCCTCAGGATTTAAGGAATTTGCCACAGGACTGGCCACTGCGTAGGTCAGATTCTTGTTGGCTATTGCTCTGCAGTGTTCTCCAACCTGTATTTTAAATTGCCTGATTATTTTCCCATATAGTAGGCACTTCAGCAGCATGTTGCCAAATATATTACTCCTGTGGTGTCACAGTTTGCAAATTGGCATATTTCAAACCATCTACTGCAGTTTTTTTAATGGTTGTTTAGTGCAACACCATCCTAGTGTGACTTGTTTTCACTTGTATTGCTATGTTTTTTTAAGTACTGTGTGGATTTCGGTCAAGAAAGTGAGACTGAGTAAAACTGCTAATTAGAAGAGATGCAAAACCTCAACTAGAAGTTTTGTTACAAATTTAAGAGATCCCAGAAGGTGCTTTAATGACATCAGCAAATGTCTTTGGAGAGAACACCAAACTTAAATCCTCATCCTACTAGTAATTCATCAATGACCAATTAGAGTATGATAACTGGCTGCTAACAGAAGCAAGCAGTGCTAATCCTTTCCTGTTAGAAACAGATGAATAATTAGTTCATGCCACAAGTGAAGCCAGAACCCTGCAAGAGGCATTCAGATGCTTAGAAACATTAGTACACAAAGCAAGGAGACTATACTGGAACTGCACTAATTCAGAAGCCTATTTTCATATTGGGGGCTATTCATAAAAGTGCACACGCTACACAGGAAGGCAACATAAGTAGGGCCGCGCAGCTACGTGCAGACCCCATTGACTACATGGCATTCACAAACAGGCGCATAATGCAGTGGGAGGGCAGGGGTGGCAACATGACAGCTGTGCAGCTGTGCTCAGGGGTGGGCTGCAGGACATGTGGAACCAGCACCCTACCCCTTGACCCTGCTAAATAAAGAGATGCAGAACAGCTACACGGGCGCCGTATGCGACGTGCAGAAAAGACATGGATCCTGGACATGCACAGGCAACAGTTGCCGATGACCGGAGGAGGACGCTCTGCCAACATGGACTGCAGCAGCTACTGTGGGAGATGTGCCACCCAGGCAAGGGAGAGGCAGGCGGCCCCGGTCTGGCAACTTCATAGGTGCCAAGGTGGCCGTGTTGGTGGTGGATATCCACCACCACTATGATGTCCTGCATGGGACAAGATCCCTGACCAGCCTGGCAGAGACCAAGGCAAGACTCTGGCTGGACATACAGTCAGCCATCAGTGCCATGGGACCAGTGACCCAAGCGTTTCCAACCATCAAGCACAAGTGGTGGGACCTCTGGTCCCAGGTAAAATGGAAGATGTGCCATGCACGGCAGTCCCAGGGCACCACAGGCGGAGGCCCCACTCTTCCGGAACCACCACTGACACCCATTGAAAAGCTGGTGGGTAACACCATTAGCAATGTAGTGTGGGACAGTGATACACAGGGAATTGATGACATGCAAGGTAAGAGGGCATGGTAACAGCATGACACAGGCAAACAAACATGGCCTCAACAGGGCAAGCTGACTGTCACCTTTCCCCACACAGTGCACAAAGATGACAGTCCAGGAGAAAGGCCATTGGGCCAGAACACAAGACCCATGCATATGGACAGCACCAATGGTAGGTGCCAGCACAGCGGCCATACATGTGTCTCAACCTACACACACAAAGATTGCAGCCCCTAATGGTATCCCCCCAAAGGGGACAAGCAGCCAGACATCCAACCAGCAGCACCATCGGATGGCATGTCAGCAACACCCAGGAACACAAGACCGACCGTCTTTGCTGCACTGAGCCAGAGCACCGGGACACAGGCCACCACCCCTGAAGGCAAGGTGATGCAGACAGCAGAAACCCCCGACAGCCAAGCATTTGAGGGACCCACGGTGGAGGAGGACACCAGCAGCCCTGCATCAGCCTGTGGTGGCAGCACCAGCTAGGTCCAGCATGGCGTAGATGCAACACCCTCCAAGGACCCGGACACACAGGCCACAGCAACCACACCCCAGGATGAACAACCGGGGAAGTCAGCTGGACCACCACACATATGATGTGCAAGATGGAGATCGTCAAACAGCCCCCTGACCACCTACTACCCTGACCTACAGATGCTGGAGCGGGAGTGGCTACAGGTAGAAAGGGAGCAGATGAACATCCTGGAATGGCTCACAGGGGTCCTGTCAAAAATCACTGGGGCATAAGGGTGCATGACCAAGGAGCTCACCACCTTTGTATGGGTGCAGAGGTGCATAGCAGAGTCACTTGTGGCCAGTGTATAGGCACAGAAGCACCTCGCTGTGGAGCTTGCAGCCAGCAGTCATGCACAGGAGAGGGTGGCCGATGCACTTACGGCCATCACCACGCACCTAGGCACCACACATCCCCTGACCCACCCTGCCATGTCAGCTGGCCCATGTGGGCAAGGTGGACACCACAGTGCACCTGACACACCCACATAACCAGCCCAGACCTCCAGAGAATCAGGGCACAACAGCACCGCACCAGCCAAACTACCAGAGGAGGCAGACACAGTGCCACCGTGGTGGTCTCAGTGTACTGTACACCCTCCAGCTGGTGCCACGGGTCTTACAGTGTATTGTGCACCCTCCAGCCAGTGCCACAGTGCAGGGCCAGCCATGGAGCACAGGCACAAGTCCCGTCGGACATGCCAGGGGTAGGCCTTGACCATGCAGCCACACACATGGCACACACACAGACACACTCACCATGCACGATGACATATGCAACACAGTGCGGTGGACACACAGATGGTGGGGTGCACACGGTACACACATGCTACATGCAGTACACAGGTATGGTCCCCACATGATGCTGGCACTGTGGTCCCTTACGGCCACATTGGCAGCCCATGTGTGGTCGGTGGTGCAGTGGCTGTACCATTGGTGCATGGGGACCCACTGGTACCCACATGTCCACTGAGCCCGCATGCTCCATGGAGAGGCAAGGGCAGTGATGAGGGGACAGCACAGCCAAAAGGATGGATGGGTTGGGCTGGCCCATGGTGTGACCCCATGCACTAACAGCACAGAATGCAGTGCCTGCCACAGCTCTCAGTGCATGGGCACATGTGGGCCCAGGCCAATAAGTGCTCAGCATTTTGGCATCATCATTGCACCCATGGCACAGTGCCCTACTGGTCAAATGTACCATGGGCAATGCAGTGCAGGATAGAGCATGCAGCCACACACTCCAGCTGTGGTGCACCATATTGCTGCCATGGCACATCGGCATGACCTGCTGGTCCTGGGGCTATGGGCCATGTAGGCACTCATGGGGCACTGCAGGAGGTGTGGGTGGGGGTATGTCCAGGGTTATGGGCAGTCTCCAGTGCACACAGATGTTGTGCAGCATGGCACAGGTAGTGAAGACTCTGCACACCCTCCCAGGAGCTAACATCATCATCCCACCGCTATGGTCCAGGCAACAGAATCATATCTTCAGGAGCCCAATGGTGCATTCCACAATATTCCTCACCCTCGTATGTGCTTGGTTGTAGGCCTTCTTCTCTGGGTGCTGTGGTACCAGGTAGGGCATCAAGAGTGGATATCCACTGTCCCCTGTGGAGGTGAAAGAACAATGCATTAGGTCAGGCGAGGCTGCACACTGTGGAATACGTATCCATGGATGACACTGGCACACTCACATAGGAGCCACCCAGTTCCCACTGCGCATGTGGCCAGATGTTGTTTCAAGGTGCTGTTGTCGAATATGTATGTGTAGTGGCACAAGCCTGGATAACTGGCATACACCTTGGTGAGGATACCCATGGTGCCACACACCACCTGGCAGTTTATACTGTGGAAGCCCTTCTGATTCCTGTTTGCCTCCTCATCCACTGGTGGTGCCAGAATTGACACATGGGTACAGTCAATGGCACCAAGTGTGTTGGGCATTCCATAGGTCTCATGGAACCCCTGATCCACTGCCCTGATATTCCTTAGCATGGTGGGGAAATGGATGTGGGAGGTCACATGCCACACCAGGACATCCATCACCTGGTGCAGTGCCCTGGAGATAGACACCTGGCTCACACCCATGATATTGCCTGTCACCCTCTAGAAGGACCCCGTGGTGTAATACAGCAGTGGACACATCACCTTGGTTTCATCGGATGTGGCCTTGTAACATGCTGTGTGGGGCCTGACCTGGTCATGGACCAACCCGCAGATGTACCTCAGTGTGGCATGGTCCACATGGAACCACTGCAGGCATTCCATGTCACACAACATTTGTGCCAGCAGCCTTGCATGGTACACAGGTGTCACCGTCACTGCATCCGCTCAATGATGTCCTCAATGAGGATGACATGCATCAGTGCACCAGGGCACATCCTTGGCAAATGGGCCCCCCTTGCTTGTGTGGCATAGCACCAGTGGCAGTGTGGGTGTCTTGTGGTGTGCATTGCATGGCCGCCTATTGCAGATGCATGCCCTTTAAGTGGTGTGGGCAATCACATGTGCTGTATGTGGTGCACACTCTGCCGTGCTGCCTGATACACATGGCGGTGTGTCACATACATGTGGATCATGACGGCACTTGCATCATGTAGAGGGAGCAGCATAGAGTTTGAGTGCATCTTACCATGGTGGCTGATTCACATTTCACTTTCCTGCTACCAGGATGCCCTCCCAGTGGGGAACATATGGGAGGCACGAGAGAAGCCTAATATGAGTATCGCTACACTTGTGTTTGTAGGTGTCTTTCACTGTGTCTGTCACCCTGGCTAATGTGTCCCACCCTGATGTGTGTTACAGGCCACCCAGATTAGCTGGCAACTATGGTGATGGAGCATCTGGACCTGGGGGACAGGACCATCAGTGAGATTGTGATACACAGGTACAGGGGGCAGCTGTGACAAGATGATATTCCTGACTACCTCTCCAGATGGAGGACACCCCATGAGGTCATCTACAAGGATGAGTGCAAGGACCTGTGGGCCATCCAGGTGCCTTCTGAGGTTGGTTGTGTGTGTGGCCTTTGCGTGTGTGTCAGGGTGTGTCAGAGTGTGTCCCACACTACTGTGTGTACCCCCAGTTCTGATGGGCATCCTCCTATGTGTTCTTGTCATTGCAGGGGTACAGGGGTCCAGTTAGGAGGCTGGTAATTGTTGAGCATCCCTACTTTCACCCCCCAGCTGCAAGCTCCAGTACCTCTGAGACATCAGATTTGGATTAATGTGCAGTCCATTCCTGTTGTTCTTTGTGTGCAGTCCCCTTCCTGTGTACCCCTTTAGTACCCCACCCTTCCAGAGTATGTACAGTACAGGCATACAGTATGTTTTGAATCTGCCTTGTCCATCTCCCTTTGTCCTTTGTTGCCCTATCACTGTGCAGTCAGAATGGGCATATCTGGTGGTGTGTGTGTGTGTGTGTGTGTTTGTGTGTGCGTGTGTGTTTGTGTGTGTGTCCTGTGTGCACCCGATTCTGTGTGTCTGCAGGGGTCTGCACTGGGTGTGAAGGGGGCTGTAAAATGTTGCCATGTGGCAATGGCACTGGTCTCATGTGGCTGTGGTGCATGTCACCCACCACTGTTGTCCTTTCCTGTGCCAGAGCCATTTCCCTATTGGTGCCTGTGTTGGGGCCCAGGGGCTATGTGTCACATGTATGGTGACCTGGCCTGCCACGGGGCCTTTGGTGGTGTAGGCTGTCTGTGTTGGTGCTTACTTTCTGGAGGGGTGCAGGCCAGTGTTTCCCCAGCATGGCTGTTCAGCCTCACTCCCTGTGTGTTCCATGATATGACCTGCACATGGGCCATACGTGTCCTGTGGCCTGTGGGTAGCACTCATGTCAGACTGTTGTTGTGGCAGCCCTTAGCAGCATGGGTGTCCTGCTGGGCCTGCCACCAGTGCAGCCCATTGGTGCCCATCGGTGCCTGTGGTGCACGGCCAATGTTTACATCTGCCTCTTTGGCATGTAGGCTGACGCCTGCCACCATGCACCACTTTCTGATGTGTGGTGCTTCATGCATGCGTGTAGGGTGGCCCATGCAGGTGGGCTTCATGGCCACACCCCTATGCACCCTTGGAGCCCTGTCCACTTGCATGTTCATGGGCTGGGTCTGTGCACACTGCTACATGGGTTCTGTGTATGCCGCACTCACATGGGTTACGTGCCTGGTGTGCATATCCTCCTGCTTGCCCTGCATAGTGGTTATGCACTTTTGAGAATAGGCCCCATTGGGAGAATTCCCAGAGGTTTAAGAATTTTTAAAAATCTATCCCATGACCAGGAGAACAAGGAATTTATGAGAAAAACTGCAATATCTTAACTGAAGCCAGCATCAAATTAATCAGTCTGATCATTGAATAAGGAAAAGAAGCTGATACTGTTTTAAAAGAGGAAATTTGAGCAAAAGAAACTGAGGTCCTTAGCTTCACAGACCACAGTGAATCTGATAAATTTAATGATAAACTTAAAAAAATCAATACAGAAGTTGGACTCAGAACTTAAGAATGCCAAACATAAAAAAATGTATAAGGGAAAGACAAGATCATGAATTAGAGAGAGTTATGTGTGGAAAAATAAAAGACAGAACAAAGATACCCTTAAAAGGGACTGAAGGGTATTCCATTCAACATCAGGACAGATGCAAGTGGTTCTGAAGCAGAGACATCAGATAATTTGAGTGATTTTTTAGAAGGAGACAGCCCCCCAGCCAAACCCCTCTTTGTCTCACACCGCAGTACATGTCAGAACATTTATCAAGGTTTTCAGGTGCCAAGATAGGCAACAATATCAAAGAGGTGAAAGGTAAGGAGCAGTAAGAGCAGCTGGTCAGAGTGGTCAAGGCCAGGGATGACCAGAGAGCTGGCAATGAGATTACACTTCCAGGAGCAACATCAAGAATACAACCACCAGAGGACAGCAGGGAGAACGAGACTGCAGAGGAGATACTAAAGAGTAAAGTTATCAACCTTTCATCACATCAACTAACAGTGGTTGAAGAAGACCTTTTAAGCAAAGGACTGTCTTTTGCAGTAACAGCTGCAATCAATGAACTTCAGACAGTTGTGAACCTAAATATAGCGTGCAGAACTTTAACTCTTAAATAATTTTTTTTTTTTAACAAAAAGAAAAAATAATTATTTAAATGACACCATGACAGAAGCAACAAATGAGGAACCTGCAGTGTCCACAGTGAGTGTTGATAATTTTCTAAAAAATCTACTTTTTGCTCCCCCCACCAAGTACTGCTATTTGAAAGTTGCAAGATCTATGTGAAAAAGAACTGTCTCTATTATTTGAAATACAGATTTAGTAGTTGCCATATTGGTCCTTGTAAGAACAGATCCAGAAGCAAACGATTTGATGCCTTTTATTGGACCAACATAGATGTAACAAAAAGAACAAAGTGCTTTAGCTTTTGAACCAAAAAAATCCCTCCTCGGAAGCTTAATGACAGTTATTTAGAAAATCCCATACTTTTAACACCCAGATTATGCAGGAAAAAAAACCCAGACAAAATCCCCATTGATTCAAAAAGGCATCTGTGAATTTTGGGGATTTAGAAATTATGAAAAACAAAAGGACAGTGGAGACTAACATTTTTTTATTCTTTGGAGACTAGGTGAGGCCCACTAGGCACAAGTGCCTGTTTTCAGGGATGACCCAGGAGCACTGGGGAGGCTAAGTGACCTGCTCAGAGTCACACAGTATGCAAGTGGAAGTTGTGAAAATCAAACCCTGGTCAGCTGTATGTACCAAACTCATTCACAGCTCATTACTCTAACCTCCAGGCTGTACTCCCAGCCCACAACAGGCAGAAACACAGTATTTTACATGTCACAGTTTAACCAACATCCCAAAAGACCAGTACTTGAGGCTTAAATGGAATGGCTCTGCAGAAACAAATTTTGAAGTGGATGCTAGGGATTTAGCAAACAGATTCACTGAAAGGGGATTTAGTAGTTCTGTTTTTTGGTGCTTGTTTTTAACTTACAATTTTAGCATGTCTTTAATCTGGGTGGGTTTTGCTTTTCAGTAACTGCATTCTTATACACATTGTGACACTCATAATAGGATTTAGGAGCCCTCTGCTTGAGTAGCTGTTATCTTATTCTGAAAGTATCCCTAAGTCATTTTAATTTATGTGCAGTGCACTCCTTTGCATGTTGTTCTGTACTAAGCATCTCTGACCTTTAGCCCTCTCAGCTGAAGGTGAAATGGTACTATTAAGCTTCTCTGACATCTTCTTCTGTTATTTTTTAAATAAGTATTTTGAACCAATGGGGATTTTTTTCTGGGGGGGGGGGTTCTGCATGATCTGGGTGTTAAAAGTATGGGATTTTCTAAATAACTGTCATTAAGCTTCCAAGGAAGGACTTGTTGGTCTGAAAGCTAAAGCACTTTGTTCTTTTTGTTACATCTATGTTGGTCCAATAAAAGGTATCAATTCATTTGCTTCAGCATCTATTATTTGAAGAACTTCCTGCACTGATTTATCAACATTTAACTAGAGTAGGAAAAGAGGCTGTGACAACCTTGCAGCAGGAGAAAGATATTATAAAGTCTGCAGATAAGTGGGGAGGTGTAGTTTTACTGAATAGGGAAGTCTAAGAAAATGAAGTTTCTAGGTAGCTAAACAATACAGGGTTCTGTAAAAAGAAAAATCGAAGTATGACCCTATAATTGATTTTAAGTGGTGCATAGATGTGTTAGTGAATAATGCATATGAAATGGAGCATACTGATGTATAGTCTAAAGAGTTTTTGATTACGGAACAATTTGTGAGGGCTATTATATACATATATGTTGCCAAAAGTGCACAAAATGCTTCAGTCTCCAACAGGACATCCTATAGTGAAAGGCATAAGGGCCATGGCAGAACTGCTGTCCAAATATATTGATCATCTTACTAGGCCATATGTCACATCACTACATTCCTAGCTTAAAGACACGTGACATATTACACATTTTAGACAACATTGAAATAGAAATAGATTCATATTTGGTAACTATGGATACACATTATTTATGCTCTAATATTCCACATGAGGGAATTTTAGATGCCCTAGCACACTTATTTATTTATTGTAGTATCCAGAGTAACACTATTGAGCAGAGCTTGCTTACAAATGTTCCACATCAATAGATACAGAAGTATATATGTATATTACAGAGAAGAAACATAAGAGAAAAGGATCATGCTAGATCCGTGGGTCATTTTCGGCAATTGCTATAAACTAAGTATAAAATAAGAGCTAGTTCCTATACTCATAAATAATACGAGTGCAGCAGTTGTTAATGCCTTGTCGATGTTAGACTAGTTACGTGAAAGCAACTTTGTCAGCATCCACTTCCTCAACTTGAGACCCAGAGATTCGAATCCCCTTACTAAGTTTTACTCAAATTATCTGAATGCATCTTGAAGAATAATGTATTCATGTTTCTGAAATTTTTTTTTTTCTGCAGAAAAAAAGGCACTGCAATGGGTGCAACATTTGCCCCATCAGTGGTGAATCTTTATGTAGGTCTATGAGAACAGGAACATGTTATAGACAGTGACAGAAATCTATTTTGGAATAAACTGCCATTGTTGAGACACTTTATTGACAATGTGGTAGCAGTGTGGCATGGATAACTATCAGAGTTGGAAGATTTCGTATACTATTACACTCCACTAATCCCAATCCCAGGTCCACATACACAGCACAGAAGACATCTGTGAATTTTGGGAATTTAGAAATTATGAAAAAGAAAAGGACAGTGGAGACTGACATTTTTTTATTCTTTGGCGACTGGGTAAGGCCTACTAGGCACAAATGCCTGTTTTCAGGGATGACCCAGGAGCACTGGGGAGGCTAAGTGACCTGCTCAGAGTCACACAGTATGCAAGTGGAGGTTGTGAAAATCAAACCCTGGCCAGCTGTATGTACCAAACTCATTCACAGCTCGTTACTCTAACCTCCATGCTATACTGCCAGCCCACAACAGGCAGAAATACAGTATTTTACATGTCACAGTTTAACCAACATCCCAAAAGACCAGTACTTGAGGCTTAAAGGGAATGGCTCTGCAGAAACACATTTTGAAGTGGGTGCTAGGGATTTAGCAAACAGATTCACTGAAAGGGGATTTAATAGCAAGAATATCCAAGAAGCAGAAATTATTGCCACATTCCAGAACAGACAACTAACAGATTCAGTTTTGTAACCACGTACTCTGCACATGCCATCTCAAGGTCTGCTGCTGATGGGGATGCAAAAATTCCCATTACTGGCAGCACTGATGACAGTGATCAAGCACCGCTCAGCTAATCCCTATCTAAAGAGCAACACAGGAGGACATAGGCACACAGCTGCAACCTGTGCCTTCCACAAGTCTGCTAAACAGCCCTTTTACAGAGTCTCTGTGGCCTTTTAAAGTTTATCCGCTGGGCTGCTGGGTTCGGAAGATACCTTATCCCCTCACTTGGCATAACTTGCTCTAAAATGCATCCGTTGCCCTCCTACAAGTGTGTGAGCAGAAAGGTTGTTCTTCATTGATGGGGATGTTGTTGAGTCTCACCATTCATCATTGGGTCCTGAGCACATCCAACAACTGATATTCGTCAAGGTGAACGTACCAGTGCTTGGGTGTAAACTACAATATAAAGGATAATGTAAGGTCAGCCATATACAACAAGCCTGTGTTTGCATCGAAAGGTTTTGATGGCAACCAGGAACCTTGGGAGAAAAGCTTGAGAGGTTCACTAGTTGCCATAGAAACCTCGAGATGAAGATACAGGCATTATCTTTTATAGTGTATGGGCATCCATGCCCATTTCAGGCACTTCGATTCCTTTTTCGTGAACTGTTGGTAGGGGGTGACACTCCAGGGTTGGTAGCAGACTCAGATTATTGATTTAGTGTGCTGCAGCTGTTTCTATAAGTTCACATTGAAAAAAAAAGCTTCCAGCTCAATTTGATCGAGGAAAGCTACTGTGAGGTGGCATTCTAAGTTGTGCTGCAGTAGTGACATCACTGCTGCAGTACAACAACATAATGATGTCACTACCACAGCGCAACAAGCATATTCCAGTCATGGAATTCCATGCATAACAGCATTCCACCATACACTGTATTTAAGCTGCTGACTGTTTTCTCCCACTATTTCATTACCCTTCCAGATGAATCATACATTTCTTACCCAACATGACATTGGTGGTTAGTTTGAGAATCTCTGAATGGAATTTTTTGATTACACTGTATGATGAGTTCTCAGACTCCGTGCACTGTAGTGGCCAAGCAAGAGGTTGAAAATCTTGTATGTTCTAATTACACCCTCACAAAGTAAATTGAATCAAGACCAGTTGCTGTTCTCTTGACTTTCATTCTCCTCTTAACAAGCTGTCATTTCAAGCAAGTATGTCATTGTTTTCCTATCTGATTGTGCATTCTTCTGCAACAAGCCTTTTAAGTCAACCTGTCACTGTTATCCTCTCTGATTGTTTATTCTCATGCAAGAAATCTTTGACAGCAGGTCAGTCACCATTCCATTCTTTGATTTTATGGTCTCCTGCAAGAAATCTGTCACAGTTCTCCTCTCTAATTGTGTGTTCTCCAACACAAAGCCTTAGACAGTAGGCCTCTTACTGTTTTGATTGGTACCGGGTCAATATAGCACTATAAAAAATAGTGCTACAAAAACCATGCTGTACGAAGCACAGAAACATTTACAGCAACATGGGTATAACAGAGGGAGGGAGGGAATTACCACTACCCCTGTCGCTGTCCACGAAGTAAAAGAAGCCTGTGCTGCTGTGCCTGGCTGAGCGGCTCCTGTGGAGAAGTGGCTAGGGCACCAACACACAGCAGTGAAGGAGACCTGTAACCGCGGTTCGCTTCCCCCAGGTCTCCTGGTGGTGCACAATTTTTTTGTTTAAAAAAACAAGTTTTCCCCCTTCCTGACCAACTCCATCCTGAAAGTCCAGCCCCCCCCCACGGAGTTGGTTATTTAAAGTGTGGGATGTGTGGGGGGGTGAAGCCTCCCACATCTGGCGGAGCGGGGGACAGAGCCCCCTCAAAAAGACAAAGTCCCATTGCAATGAATGTGGTGTGCATGCCAGTTGTAAGGTCAGTGTTTTGACCGACCTTTTTTCATCACAAGTTGTTTTGGTTGAGGCATTAATTGCCACACGGTTTTCTCCGTGATATTATGATCCCATGCTGTTCTATTTGACTGTGTGTATTTACTACAAGTAAGATGGTCCACTTTAGCCACTCCCAAAAAGGTAAAAAAAGCCTCTTCTAGGGAGTAGCCTGTCACAAAACAAACCATTACAATACTACCCTGTTCAAGCACTGGAAATACAGATTCACTCCATTCAACCGTTTAACAGATTATTAATTTTTAAAGATCAAATGCACACCTATTTCATAAAAAACTTGACTTCACATGAATTCACATCCCTGTGACATGAGTAGTGTTTCCTGAAAATATCATGCTGTTTAGTTTTGTGGTTTTCTTTAAATCAGCATCTGTTAATGTGCCCTGCAGTAACTGAAAACTGAAGAAACAGTAAAGATGTTTCTGTCCCTGTCAGTGAGCAATGACATCATACCTGTCCTGCCTGCTGCTTCTGCAATTAAGTCCCTGATTGTTAAATAAGCTACTGCAGTCCCTAGTTAGAGAAGTCTGCTGAGCTAATTGTTTTCACTCAGAGTTTGTTACTAACCCATCTGGTTTGTGTTTAGAGAGGTATGCTTAAAAGCTATCTTTCTGTTCTCATAAAAAATTGATCATTTGGGGTTCGGTGCTGAATTGGAGTGGTATGAATGAATCGGTGCAAAATAACATTTTCTGTATCACAGCTCTCAGTTCTCTGTCATCACAACTCTGCATTGTATTCTAACCATATAATGCAGGGTTTTTTAATGGATATAAAATAAACCACAGTCCATTGATTCATAGAAGCAGCATGTAGTTAATGTAGTCTTAATAAATATGTTCATGTGATAGTAATTTTGTTTTCATGTCAGATTGACAAATGTGTATCTGCCACACTCTACTATTTCAGGAACATGTACTGTATGAACTCCTAACATTCAGTTCTTTGAGATTTTCAATGTGGAAATACATCATATATATGTAGAACTAGAAATACTAAATGGCATCCTGATGCTTCTTTCTTCTGCCTTTCAGATGAGGCAGCTGCACCCTGCTTCCCTCCCCCCCCCACAGTCAGGGCCAGTGCACTCTGTTGCCCACTTTTCCTGCCACCACAAACAGAGCTGATATGCTCTGCTAAGCCCTAGAGTCCCAGGGCCTCTGCCTCCACAGTTTGGGCTGCTGCCACCATGCTGCCCTATGCCACCAAATGTGGGGCTTTTGCTGCACCCTACTACCCACTTCCATTGCCCCAAATGGGCAGGGCCGCTGTACCATGTGTACCCTGGCACACAGTCAGGGCCACTGTGCCCTGATGCCACACTGTGCCCTGCACCACAGTAAAGGCTTCTGCATCATGCTGTCCTCTGTCCCCTGACACTACTGTGCCTTGCTGCACCATAGAGCCTCTTGCCTCCACAGTTAAGAGTTGTTGTACCATGCTGCTCCCTGCCACTAGAGTCAGATCCTTTGGTACACCGCTAAAACAAATTGAAAGAAAAAGCAAAAAATACTTTCATCTTGTGTTATAGGGTGGGCGACAGAGGGTAGCAGGGTGTAGCAGCCTCAACTGTTTGTGCAGGAGGCAGCAGGGTGCAGCAGCCCTGACTGTGTGGAGAAGACAGTGGGCAGTGGGCTGCGGTATCCTCAAATGAGAGCAGGAGACAGGGGCTTTAGGGCCAGGGGAAAGGGAGAAGAAGAGAGCTGCTACCTAAACTGTCAGGCAGGAGACAGGGGCATCAGGATGCCATATAGTATTTCTAGTTACACACATACATGATATATTTTCACACAGAAACCTACTAAAAACTGAATTTTATGAGTTCATGCAGTACATGTTCCCTTAATAGCAGAGTGTGGCAGATGCATATTTGTCAATCTGACATTAAAACAAAATTATCACATGAACATATTTAATGAGGCTACAGTAACTACACCCTGCTTCTATGATGTAATGGAATGTAATTTATTTTATATCCATTATACAGCCAGAATAGAATGAGGAGTTTTGATGATGGAGAACTGAGAGCTGTGATACAGAAACTGTTATTTCTCACACAGATTCATTCATACCACTTCAGTTCAGCACTGCACCCCAAGTAATCAACTTTTTATGAGAACAGAAAGATTTTAAGCATATTTCTCTAAACACAAACCAGATGGATTAGTAACGAACTCTGAGTGAAAACAATTAGCTCTACAGACTGTTGTAACTAGGGACTGCAACAGCTTATTTAGTCAATCAGGGACTTAATTGCAGAAGCAGCAGGCATGACAGGTATGATGTCATTGCTCACTGACAGGAACAGAAACATCTTTACTGTTTCTTCGCTGTTTTCAGTTACTGCAGAGCACAATAACCAATGATGATTTAAAAAAACTGCAAAACCAAACTGCATTATATTTTCAGGAAACACTAATCATGACACAGGGATGTGTATTCAAGGGGATTCAAGCTTTTTATGGTACATGTGCATTTGGTCTTTAAACAAAGTTACCATAACCACCTGGGCTGCCATCAACATGTCAGGGTCCACCACAATCCCTTCCTCAGGGTTGACAGATATCTAAAAATAAATAAAATAGTAGCATTTTCTCCTTTGGGTAAAACATCTGACATTGCCTAGCCTAATCTATTTTCTTTATTCCCTGACATTTGGAAAGATGCAGTTGTTGTCCTGATCCCTAAAGTTGGTGACCCTACTATTGTTCATAACTATTGTCCTATTTCTTTATTGGTACCTTTATCTAAAAGTTTGGAATGGATGGTCTTTGACCAATTGGTAGAGTATCTGTCTAAGTATGATGTCCTGACATCTGAACAGCATAGGTTTCCACTGGGACATAGTACCTCAAAGGACCTTGGTGGGTTCACAAGTGCAATTCATGCAGCCCTTGACAAAGGACATTTTGCTGCAGCTGTATTCCTGGACCTCACCAAGGCTTTTGATTTAGTTAATCATGACCTTCTTATTTCTGCTCTTATCAGTCTTGGCATGTCCCAGGAGGCTGTCGAGTGGTGTGGGAGTTATCTGACTAATCGCACTCAGTCTACCAAAATTAATTGATGTTGTCCCTCTCCTGCTTCTGTTACACTGGGTGCCCCTCAGGGTTCTGTTTTGGGTCCTCTTTTGTTTAGCTTGTTTTTAAATACTTTACCATTGGTTTGTTCTAAATCCCAGATTTTTTTATATGCAGATGACGCGGTAATCCACACAAGTGGACCTAGCTTTGATACTGTCTAAAATAACTTGGCATTTGATTTTTTGAAAATTCAAAATTGGTTTCAGACTCATAAATTAGTCTTAAATGGAAAAAAGACTAAATCCTTGTTTTTTTATAATCATAGGAAAAGGTTAAATGCTGAGCCTATTATTTTATTGCACACTGATACTGGAGTAGAAATAGAGCAGGTTAAATGTTTTGAATATTTAGGCCTTTCTGTAGAGTCAGGTATGAGTTATGAGTATCACATCTCTAATATGGTTAAAATAGCTCATTGATGACTTGGAACACTTTGTAGACTGAAGTCACTGTTTATTCCCTCATCCAGATTACTTTTGTCTCAAAGTTTTTTATTATCAGTAACTGTTGCAAGAATTGCACTCACCACTCATTCAAGACAGCAGAAGCCAAACTGTTAACAATGCAAGTAAAACAGCTTTATTTCATTCCAGCAGACAAATATCAGGCTACAAGTAACAGTGCCATAGCACTTGCTAATAGGACAATCTTACATTTCACCCTGATTTTAGGGCTTCATCAAAGATAAATGTGAAGGGTTACAATAGTGCATATATACCTAACGGCCAGTCATCTAATTAGTGTTTTAACCAATGACAATACCTAAAAGAAATCGCACCATTTCCTAAGTGTGTGTGATTATTCCAGACCAAATTATTTAACCAAAATGGTGCATTTATCTTTTTGTGCTAGTAAAAAAATAATTCATCACAACATGTAAGACAACATTTTTTAAAACCTCCATTCTCAGTACTTCATATTTACATATTCGTAATTACATTTGTTTGTTCATAACACTTACATGATGTCAAGGCACCATATTAAAAATAGCACACCAGAAGCCCTCCCTGATGCCTTTATTTCTACATAGATGAACCTGAAAAGAGCAAACACAAAAAAGCAAATGATGAGAAAACAGAAAAAACTGTTTGGTCGTCTCTTGTATGTATTTCTCTGTATAAAAATAGATGCCAGTTCCCTGGTTTTAATGTCTAGAGGTCTATATATACGAGGGGAGTATTGTTATACTTTTATACATTTTTATTTACACACAGGGAGACATAAAAGAGGAGGGGTTGTTACTTTCAATTGCTATACACAGTTACATTCATCTTTTGCGTCTTTGCCTCTCTTTTTTATAAAGGGTGCCAGTTCGAACTTATTCAGTCCTGGCTGTCTAAGGGCATTGAATCTAAAAATCCATTCCAGTTCTGCACAATCCAATTCATTTTCCAAATCTCCCCCTCTCACATTTCTGACAATCAATTCTATACTCATTGCAGTTATTTTGTGTTTCACATTTGTTTGTTTTTTTTCCACAACATGATTGGCTGTGGCATAAGTAAGGTTCTTGTACTTAATGGCCTGTAAATGCTCATAAATCCTGAACCTTAATTTCCGTTTGGTCCTGCCACCATAGTATCCCCCGCATGAACATAGCAGAAGGTAAACAATGCATTCAGAATTACAATCTATCCTGCCTCTAATGGTTTTCATCGTACCAGAGCTAGGAATGTGTCCTGTTTTACCATATAGCTGCATATTTTACAGAGGCCACATGGTTTCATTCCCCATTTTGACATATGTGTCATGGTGCATTTTGCAGTTTGGTAACTTCACACCAACCTGTCCTTTAAATTCCTGTCCCTTTTATAGGCCACCCTGATAGGATTTTCCAATGTAATTTTTTAGTTCTGGTACCCCCTTTAAAATAGACAGGTTAGATTTAACCATGTCAACAATTTTTCTGGTGCCACCCCCATAGGTGGTCACGAATGTCATGACATTTTTTGAATCTGCACCTCACCCCAGTGCTCCACCTCCTCTTGGCTGGACTTTCTTATTATCAGTTATAGATCATGGCCTGATATTTTATTATTCTGCCAGATATGGGTTATTGTCAAGGGTTAAAGTTCTTCTAAATCAAATTGCTTGATTTACTACCCAGTTACTGCCCTGGACCCATCATTGTGTCCTATTTAAGCATGTAGGATGCCTTCCCCTAGAGCATAGATGCAAATTTCAACTTAGGATATTAGCTGAAAAGATAACTCTAAATAAGTTCCCTACCATTTTTCAATCAATCTTTAAAAAACACACTAACTTTACAGTTACACTTTCATCTGATTACCATTTCTTTTCTGTTCCAAGAATGAAAACATCGGTTGGTCAGAAAACTTTGCTCTACAATTTACCAAAGTTTTTTAATGTACTTTTGACAATGTTCAAATACCTTGAAGTCACGATGTCCAGCTTTAGACAGGCTCTGAGAAATGTATCTGCTCTTAGAGAGTGAATACAAATGTTACATAGATTAGTATTTTTTATATCAGTGCTTGTTACATTAACTTATTTGTATTCCACAACTGTCATGTATTTATAAGTGCCCTATGTTGAGTTGTTATGTATCGTATGTTTTTATGTACGCTGGTCGCCCATGAAAACAGGTCTTTGGCCCATGGACCTACTAGATTAAATAAAATAAACAATCTCCGGTTGTTTACTCACCCAGCTGTTGCACTGACTAACTCTGCACTCTGTATCCATGTCTTGAGAGAGCCTTTGCTGCTTTGACTGCAGGACTTAAAAGCCCAAACAATGCCTTGACTGGGAAGTGGGTGCGAGCATCATGACATCATCGAATGATGGCATCAAGAAATGCTCATACGCTCAGAGAGGAACTCAAATCACTGATAAATATACAATTGTCTAATTGAAAACTTCCATGCAGACATTCTATATGGTTATGTGATCAGGAGGCCTCTCTTTTGTATTTTAACAACCAGTCTAACCACTAATCCCCACCCATGATGAAGCCCCCTTGAGTGAACACTGGGGTTTGGATGGCAGCAGTTAACGGTTAGTGGTCACCAGTACCTTGTAATTTTTTTCTAGAGCATTGTCTCTGGGAATTTGAAACAAACACTCTCCTGTATTGTTATCTTATGGCTATGTACTTAGTAAAAAGAGATTTATGTACTTACAAATGAAAATTAGAGACTGCACTTTATTAGTAAAATGTATTAATGCTTTTAGTAGGCATAGGAAAATGTTACTGCTATTTCACATTTACGTATGAAAATTACTGTGTCATTGTGGTACAAGAACACCCTGTTAATGTGTAATATGAAAAGAACTTATCTTTTGTATATAAAATGTTTTAAGAAATTGTAATGGCCTCTGTTTGCACAATAAAATCCCAAGACTGAAACAGAATGCACAGTAAAGTGGGTTGCATGAATAATAAAAATACAATACAGCTGGACAGTCATGAATTGCAGATAAACAAGCATAATAAATAACTAGCATTTGTCAATGCCAGATGTTTGCTGCTGATATTGATGTTGTGCTTGGTCTAGGAGCAGATCCTCATACCAGAAGACTAATGTGGGCTGGGCTTGGGATGGACTGGGCATGGGGGGGCAGTTACAGCGGGGCAGCAACAGACTCTCATCTAAATCAGAAATGACATGCATAAGGCCGAAGCTGATCTAGACAGAGGGGGAATGTAGACTAGCAATTTCTACACTAACCACTGATCCACTTAACTTCACTTTCTAATTCTTGTGATACACACACGCTGACTAATACATATACACATACTGTATATACATATATATTCCAATGAGTATAACATAGCAGTGCGCCATCTACACACATGTTTACAGATTAAAAGAAAAGACATCACGGGACCATTTTCTTCTTTTCAGGCTCTGAGGGACATCAGAGGGTGGGGAGTTGCCATCAAACACTTCAGTTAAATAAGCAATGCCATGCAGAAGGCTGAACCTGATCAAGATAGTGAGGAAATGTAGACTAGCACTTTTTGCACTAACCAAAGAGCCACCTAACTTCACTTTCTAATCGTTGTGATACACACATACTGACTAATACAAATACACATCTATGTACATATATTACAGTATAACATAGCAGTGCACTGTCTGCACACATAGAGCATTGAGACACACACACTAACACACATACACTGCCTTATATGGGGTATACTGTTTGAACATCGAAGTTTCAACATCGGCTCCCCAACATTGAAACCCCGACATCGACGGAGAGATTTTTTTTCAATGGAGAGTAAGCACCTAACTCTACTGTCTGTATGACATGGATTTAGATATTTAAAGTAGACAGAATATGGGGTACAGCCCCCCACATGGAGGGTGCAAGGGGGCCCAGTCCCCCCGCATTGATACAGTTGAGTGTGGTGGTCAGCACTGGCATGTTGTGGGCCACTTTTGGGATGTGTCAGTGATGTCAGTGGGATTGCATTGATGTGAAGGATTGCAGCGAAATTTCTGTCGCTGTGACTTGGTTAAGTCGTTATATGGCATTTATTTACTTAGACATCTAAGCCTAACTTTTACTGTATTTTGGATAAGCACTGTGTTTTGCACTAACTCATTGTACTAATCTACTGCATGATTGGGTAACTAAGGTAGAACCAGGAAGGTGCAGTGGTTGTGGCCTATTTGGATGTCGGAAAGGCCTTTGACACTGTCCTCCATAACAAACTGCACAGCCTATGGGTTGGAGTCTAAAATAGTTCTGTGGGTGGAGAACTGGCTGAATGGCAGGGGTCAGAGGGTTGTGGTAAACAGGGAGTACTCTGGAGAGGGAGGGGTGACAAGCAGGGTGCCACAGGGGTTGGTGTTGGGCCAGTCTTCATCAATGTCTTTGTTGGGGACATTGCAGAGGGACTGGAGGGGAAGGTATTTCTCTTTGCAGAGGATACAAAGGTATGCAACAGGGTTGACATGCCAGGAGGTGTTGAAAGAATGATGGAAGATCTTAGAAAACTGGAGAGCCAGCCCGGTGATGCTGAGGGTTGAGCCACTGGATGCCACATTTCATACTGTGCTAATGACCTGGCTTGGGGAGTGAGCCCAGGTCATTGAAGGCTGGCTAGGGGGAGGGAGGGAACAGGATTGAGCAGCCACAAGGCAGCTCTCCTCTCCTGGGGAGGAACTCTGTCACTCTCCGAAGTTCAACTGCCCCTAGTTTGAAGCCTGAGAGTAGCACAGGCAGGTGGCAAGCAGAGGGAGGGCACTGAGCAACTACAGCATGTGTGTGCCTCTGCAAGCTCATGCACAGCTGCGGCATGGGAAGTTAGGTGAAAATGGGGAAAAACAGGGGCATAAACATAATAAAAAAACTGAAGAAATGGTCTGAATGGTCTGAAGAATGGCAGCTGGGATTCAATGCAAAGAAGTGCAGGATCATGTGAATTGGGCACAAGAACTCGGGGCAAAGTGCAAACTATGTGGCTAGGTACTGACAGTTACAAAGCAGGAAAGGGACTTGGGAGTTACCTCACAGGATCTAAGAGAAACAGGCAGTGTGATAAGGCAGCTGGAAAGGCTGGCCAGATGCTTGAATGCACAGGGAGGGGTATTAGGAGTAAGAGAAGAGGAAGGTAATCTTGCCCCTGTATAAGACACTCATGAGTTTGCACCTGGAATACTGCATCTAGTTCTGAAGACACCATCTGAGAAAAAAGCATATACAAGGTGGAGGTGGTGCAGTGGAGAGCAACTACAATGGCACAGGGCATATGGGATAAGACCTATGAGGAAAGACTAGCCAAGTCGATATTTAAAATATTTATTTATTTTTATTTATTTATTTAAGTCTCAGATTACATATACCTTTGAGCTAAGGGCTCTCTTATAAAGGTTCCACGTCAGTAGAAAGGACAACAGATTAAACAGAACAGTGAAGTGCGGTACAATAAAGTGTCAATAGGAGGTATAAAAATCATAATGGACACAAAATCATAATGGACAGTCAACGTAAAACAACAGAGACACACTAAATCAGTTTCAGGCACAGGAAAATGCATACAGTACATTGATATCAGCCAACAGACTTTGTCAAGACAAACAGGGCACAAGGTGTAGGAAGGGAAGTGAGAGGGTGGGCTGGGAAGAGAAAGAGAGGGGGTGGGAGTGGAGGATGTGAGGAGAGGTGGGGCAATGGGAAGGGGAGGAAGGGTGGACAAGGATTGGGGATGCAGAGGAGGGGAAGGAGGCAATAATGCTATGTTACTATGAAAGAGGTTGAGTGCTAAGGTTGAGGTTTGGGAAAACAGGGTTAAGGGAGACAGTCACAGGTGCTAGCTGTACAGAGTAGTGACCAAAGCTTGACTTTGAATGGGCCCAGCTTAGTTTCGGAGATGATGTCACTGTTGTTTAGGTAAAGCATTTAAACCATTTTAAATATTAAATTTTTACAGGATATGCCTTTTGAGATTCAATATATGATATATTGACTCTCAACTGGCATATCCTGTAAAATATCACTTACAGTGTGGTCATGCTTTAACCCATTATTTCTAATGAATTTGCACAATGCAGATCTGCTGAGAAGCAGTTTCAATGCGGTCTTCCTTTTACACATTTTTACAATGTGTTTCCCTAGAATATGCCTGCTAATTGCTATATATTTAGCATGGATAGTTCACAGAAGATGTGGCATCTTATTTTCAGTGGGGCTGTACATCTACACAATATTATGCTATATTGCGTAAAAATCAGAACACGCTGAAAACAATATTTTACATCTGGACTAGGCTACCCTGAATAAATATATTACAAAAACAATAAAATCATGACCCCACTGAAAACAAGATATTACATCTAATCTTCGACATCCTGAGTAAATACAAAGCAAAAATGTGTAAAATGACGATCCCTATGATAATGAGATTTAGCATCTCCCCTGTGCTATCCAGGTTACAAAATATAGGATAAGAAACATTTAAAGGAAATTTACTGTAAACTGAAATTCACTGTGTTCCACGTAGAGATAGATAGATAGATAGATAGATAGATAGATAGATAGATAGATAGATAGATACTTTATTTATATAGTGCCCTTTCCAGGGACTTGGAGCCCTTCACAATCAAAATAAAATAGAATAATTTTAAAATATACACAATAAACAAAATTTAAAATCACCATCATTTTTCCACCTACCATACTATATAAAACTATCAAGACTGACATAAACAAACCTTTTCTTTATTGCTTTTTAACATATTAGATTGCATTATTTATTTCAAGTGTTGTGGCATGAGGATGGTGTATACAGTATTATGTGTATGTGTGCATATATGTGTGTAGACATACAGGCACACGCATGTGGGTGCATGTGTGTTTGCTGTAGCTCAATATAAATATTTTTTCCCAAAAAAGTATAGTAAAAGGAGTAACACATGATACCATTCCTTACTTGTCTTAGGTTTTAAAGTAGCAGCTGTCTTTTGCTATACTAACATGCATTCTAGATATTTTATTTATTTTTTTTTTTATTTTTTTTTTATTTTATTTAAACAGCAGTTTGGAAAACCTTTGAGCCATAGGCTCATTTACAAAGGTACCTTGTCACAGTAAGACAAACCAAAATACACAGTATAGCAGTACAACACATAAGTATAACAGTATATAACAGATACTGCAAGTTGTGCTATGCACTTAGATTTGAAACCAGAAAAGGTGACTGTTTTCAGGACTAAATGTTTTATAATGGGTTTGCTATCTGAAGCCCAATATAAGTATTTTTTTTTCAACAAACATAGTAAAATTAGTAACAAAAGATAACAGTTATTTACAGATGTCTACTGTTATATTAAACTATGTCTGAGACAGTTCTTATCAGATAGTGTCTTAAGACGTTAAACAAACAATGTAAATCTTTTTAGAAAACTCCTTGCTGGGAAAGGGTGACATTTATGAGGTATGAATCTTTCTTGAAAGAGGATACCTGCCCATCTGAAGCTAGTAGCAAAACAAATTTAAATGCTAAGTATTTACATGTGCAAGTTGTTGCATTTTGAAGGGGGTAAACTAATCTCCAGTTTAACAGGCAACCAATATTTAACAAGCTGCTTCAATTTCCATTGTTGTAATGTTGAGGAGGAAGGGAGCATTCAGGCTAAGAGCATATGACAAGGTCAGCTGTGCTTGCTGAAAGAGCTGATTTATGAATGTGCCTGTTGGCACATCGTTTTAAAGTCCATGCACTTGCATGCCTGAACAGTGTCATGACTGGGCTTGCTGATTATTGGTCAAGTCTCTTGTAGAGTTTCCTGCATTGGACCACCATGACATACCTCTCAAAACCCTGCACATAGCAAAATGTTTGACTTGCACTAGCATGCACAGTGAACATAAAAAGGTACATGGTCAGTACAAAGAACAAGGAACTTTATTTAGGAGAAAGTCTGGACAATTTCTGTTTTGCTGTTTTTTTTTTAATTACCCTATCTGAACATGCATTCCATCTTTTGGCATGGCAAGGTGGTGAATGTGTAGATTATCAGACCAGCGTAAGTACTGTGGTGTAAATACATCAGGAATTCAGCATTAAGTCATGTTACTTACGCTGGTCCCTTTCCTTTAGTAGTTTGTATTAGGAAAATAAAGTTATTAGTTCATTTAAATTGGGGGTCTGCACCCCCCCACACACACCCTATAAAAAAGGAAAAAATACATGAGTGTGAGTAGGGGGCAGAGTCCCCCAGTTAAAAAAACTAATAACTGTATTTGCCGTAATACCATTTTGGACTATGCGTAGCTGGCACATCACACAGTAAAAGATAGGGAATTAGCCATATTCAGAAAATACAGTTATTAGTTCATCTGAATTGAGGGGCTGCTCCCCCACACCCCTGTCCCTATAAAAAGGGAAAAATACATGGGAGTGTGGGGGCAGAGCCCCCCCAAATCAAAAAACTAATAACTGTATTGGCACGTCACTCAGTAAAAGACGCATAAGTGATGGCTACATAGATTATGGCCAGCATACGCTGGTCCGATAATCTACACAATCGCCAGCAAGGCAAGGCAATTTCTAGAGTGCCTTTTCCCAAAGGCTGAGAACCCTTCACAATCACAGTAAACAGTAAATATTAGAGCATTATAAATAGGACAGCTAAAAACACAACAAATTATTTAATTCTAAAACTGCTTAAAAACATTTTTAAGAGCAGTCCAGAAATGCTTCCTGGAACAAATAAGTTTCTAAGGAAATTTTAAAGATCTCTACCATGTGGGCATATTTAACATACATTGGTAAGGCATTTCATAATATAGAGGCTGCAAAACTCAATTCCCTATTCCCTGACTGTAGCAGGCGAGATGTAAGGACACAAAGAAAGCCCACGTTGGAACAGCGGAAGGGGTGAGTTGGGGGATAAGGGGCCTGTTTTTTTTTTAAGTAAGATGCAAATATCTATATGAAGGTTTAGATGACCTTTGGTATGCACCTATTGCAGCACTGTGAGCACTAGCCTGCTATTTTAGGATTGTATAGCTCTGTGCAATCAGCCTGCAAGATGGTCCAGTTCAGCTTCCCATCCTAAAAAGAAAAAGTCATCTATCTATACAATACTATCCCATGTAAGCACTGAAAAAGTAGACTCATGCACCTGGTTCAGAAGTTTACCAGTTACAGTATTAATTTTTAATTTTAAGCAGCCACAACAACCACATTGACTGCCTTCAGTGTCTCAGGGTCCACCATGATCTCTTCCTCAGGGTGGACAGGTGTCAAAAAATATAAAGTAAAAAGAATATTTCCTCCCTCTATAAAACTGCATTTACAGTATAATTTGTGTTGAATGGGGTGTGTGATTATTAAACCTGCAGTCTAGGTTTAGTTAGTACAATGCTGTTAACAATGCATTTCCTCCGAGTCTAGTATATAAGTGAACTACATTTGGTAAAGCCCAGCACTGGACATGAACCAAAGCTTGTGTGTGGCTCTGTTCAGATCGAAAGGACATTTGTTCTATTTCTGTTTAACAAAAATAGTAACCAAATTCAAACCAAACACTGTTCTTAAAAATAATTTCAAAGCCATGCTAAATAGTAGAATCCCAACAGAGTGTATCAATGATCAAACAATAAACCACTGCAAAATAATCTACTTCAAACAGACAAGTACTCACATTTTTAGGCTTCAGTTATTAGCCCAATTTGTCTGTGCTGGTTTAAAACAGTACTTAGTAAATCATCCAAAATTGCCTAACTTAATCTATCATTTTTTGCCACAGGTTCTTTATTCACTCACCCAACTGCTGTGCAGGTAAGTATGGCTCCCCACATCAATGTCTTGAAGGAACATATGTTTCTTAGGCTACCGTACTTAAAAGTTCAAATAGTGCCTGAATTGGGAGGTGGGTATATGCATCATGGCATCATCATGTGATAATAGCAGCAGACACTTGCACATTCAAATAGGTTTGTACAAGCACTAGTTTGCTTTCTGACCTACTGGAGTAGCAGCACCTAAACATTTTGAGGTACCAACATATCAGGCTGACAGAATTAGCACTGGCTGTAACAGTAAAAGTTCAGATCTCAGCTCAAAGTTTCTCTGCAGCTTTAATCAGTAATAGTTTGTGAGCAGTTATAAAGATATGCCATACAGTAATGTGAAGTTGGGAAAGGGGCCTCCCCAGGACTGACTACAGGCTTAAGGAAGTATTCACCGTGCATACCCTAAATTATTGTAGATAGTGCACTGGCTTTATATTGGAACCATCTGTGGGCAATGCTTGGTTGTGGTACCACTAAATAAATTATATTTTCAAGTTTGTGTACCATTTTTAAAGGTCTATGTCACTCCTCTCCTTTCCCAACCTGCACCTGTTTGAACATGACAGTGTCAACTGATATCATCACACAATGACCTCATGGGTCAAACACCCACCTCCCAATTCAGCACTGCTTGGATATTTAAGTCATGCATTCTAAATAGCAAATGCTCCCTAGAGATATGGATACTGGGATTCATACTCTTCAGCACAGCAGCTGGGTGAGTAACTAAACAATATGTGATGAAAAATCAATAGATTAGGCTGGGCAATTTCAAATAATTTACTAAGTAAACCTTTTGGTTTTAAACCAATACAGACAAACTGCATTAATCAGGCAAGGCTCAAATGTGAGTACTGAATCCATTTAAAGGAAGAGACTTTCTGCAGTGATTTACTGTTTGATCACTGACACATTCTGTTGTTTTGCTGTTCTGCATGGTTTTGGAACAATTTTTAAGAAAGGTGTTTGGTTTGAATTGTGAGCAGGATACTATTGTTTGGGCAGAAACAGCAAAACGTTCTGCTGACCCAAATAGAGTCAAACACAGTACTGTGCATTTATTGTATTTACAGAGATTTATCAAATGTAGAGTGATATATATATTAGACTAAGATGAAATGGATTAAGAGGATAAAGTGCAGGCTTACTAGTAATGCACCTTATTTTATATATATATATATATATAATATGTAAATGTATTTTTACAGAGCAAGGAAATGTTCTTAGTTTATTTAAAGACACCTATCCACCCTGAGGAAGGGGGCATGATGGACCCCAAAACACTGGTGGCACCCCAGGTGGTTGTTTTGACTCTGCTTAAAAATAAATATCTGTTAAAGTTTGGAACTGGGTGAGTCTATCTTTCCATTGCTGGTACAAGATAGTATTGCGTTGACTTGCACTGGGACAGACTATTCCCTGACAGATGATTTGCTATCTTTTAGGCTGGGAGGCTAAACTTGACATTCTTGCTGGTTGATTACACAGATTCTGAACAAATGGATCTGCTCAGTGTTCACAGAGGACAGGGAAAGGGAGAAACCACAAAAAAGCAACATGAGCTTTGATGGGAGGGAAGTGGACATACTCTGAAAGTGAACAAAGTTATGGGACCAGAAGGGGTGCATCCAAGGGAGTTGAGAGAACTCAAGGAAGTACTGCCTGCACCTCTGACAATCCTATTTAAAAGATCACTAGAAATCAGGGAGGGTACAGAGGACTGGCGGAGGGCAGATGTAGTCCCACTTCACAAAAGTGGTAGCATGGAAGAGGCTGACAATTAAAGGCCAGTCTGACAGACATCGGTGATGGGAAAGTTAATGGAAACACTACTGAAAGAAAATGATAATGAAATATCTTGAATCCATAGATTAAAAAATTTCAGGCAGCATGGATTCACAGGGGGATGTCATGTCAAGTAAATCTGATAGATTTCTTTGACTGAGTGACCAAGGAATTAGATCAGGTAGGAGCAGTGGACATGACCTACCTAGAGTTCAATAAGGTCTTTGACACCCTTCCACACAGAAGACTAGTTAGCAAGCTAGGTAACCTTCTGTCATGGGCCCAGCCCCCAAGGCGAGGTAGAACCTCCTGTTTGCAGAGAGGATCCCCTTTTTACAGAACTCATGAGCAGTTGTAGGGTTCAGAAAGGATCACCAACCTTCCTTTTCCCTGTGGGAGGGTTGAAACTGTAGTTTTGAGTCCCCTTGACTCTATACTACATTTGGGGTTTGAATCCCACTATTGCCACTGGTAGCCTCTTGCCTAAGTAGTTTTGAAGGATAGCCAAGCGGTCACTATCTTCATTATCAAGGCACACAGTCTTTGCAAAACCCTTCTGTTTAAAATGTTAGATCACACAATCAGACCCCAGGAAGAGTTTACAAGAAAATCATAAAAGTTTACTTAATAAAAACAACACAGTAAATTCCACAATTTGGAAAATCTTTGAACTGCAGACAATACCAAAAATAACACTGAATGGTTTACAGAAAACACTAGATACTGTTGTTCTAAACTATACCTTGTTATGATGTTTGAGTCCAGAAAGATTAAATGTCCTTGTAGACATGAAAGTTCTCTCCCTGTAGGTGAAAGTTCATTAAGCAACAGAGTTTGTGGAAAGTCTGTGATCAAGTCAGTTCTCTGAAGGTCCTTTAAAAAAATACTCCAGGTGCTTCTTTGGTGAAAAGTCTTGGTTTCCAAAATTCTGACTTAAAATCAGAATTTTCTGTTCAGTATGTGAAAAATCAGTTTCTACAAAACCACAGCTCTTGTTCTAAAAGTAGTACCAAAACGCCATATACTTCAACCCAAAGTATATACTGTAACAGCTATTTTAAAATCTCTGCTCTGAGACCCTCCAAGTCTTCCAGCTGTTGACTCCAATCTAAACTACTCAACTGCTCTAATGTTCTAAATGGGTCTATTAGATAAAGTCTGGTAATTTTCAAGCCACACCCACTTCCTCTTTCCTTTGGGATGGGGTCACTATTTTCAGCTGATACAGATATTGGGGTGCAACAGTTTACCTTTTCCTGCAGGTGTCACTGTGGTTCAATGTTAGATTTCACATCAACCCTCTGTAACACCTGGTCCATGCATTTAGCTTTCCCCCTGACCCCTAGGCCATCCTGTGACCTCTTTCCTGTTATTGGAAACTACGTGCCCAGTTTTATCCAATAGTTTAGGATTTTTTGGGTCATAAACCTGTCGGTCCTTTATCTGGAGAAGGAGCAGACCCAACCAAGTTTTTACAGAAATTCAGTCTATTTTGTTTTGCTCTTAAAAGCCTTTTAAAGAGACAGTGTCTTAACTCTAAAGTACATTATAGCACATACAATAGGAACATAAATAAAGGATATCGGCCTATCTGGCCACAGCAAACTGGGTAGCTTGGGGTGACTAACAAGGTAGTAAACTGTATAAAAAATTGGTAAAGGGATAGGAAACAAAGGGTAGTGGTAAATGGAGTTTGCTGTAAGGAAGTAAGGGTGACCAGCAGGGTACCTCAGGGTTCAGTGCTGGGACCAGTCCTCTTTAATGTCTTTACAAGTGGCATTGCAGAGGAGCTGGAAGGAAGTTCTGCCTCTTTATGGATCACACCAAAATCTGCAATAGGGTGAACACTCCAGAGGTAGAAAGAATGAGCAGACATCTGAGAAAACTAGAGGAGTGGTCAAGGGTATGGCAGCTAGGTTTTAATGAGAAAAAAATGCAAAATAATGCACATGGGGCACAGAAACCCAGGGACAGAGTACAAAAGAGGAGGAGTGTTATTGACAATAACCAAGCAGGAAAGAGACCAGGAAGTAATCATATCAGGTGACCTAAGAGTGGCCTGGCAGTGCAACAAGACAATCAGGAGGGCTAGCATAATGCTGGAGTGCATATGAAGGCATATCATCAGCAGAAAGAAGGAGATGGCATTGTTATTGTTTAGATCACTGGTAAGACCCTGCCTTGAGTACTGTGTTCAGTTCTGAAGATCACATCTTAGGAAAGACATAGACAGGGTGGAGGCAGTCCAGCAGAGGGCAACTAAAATGGTGTAGGGTCTGCATCAAAACCATTATGATAAGAGGATGAAGGACCTCAGTAGGTACACCCTTGGGGAGAGAAGGTAGAGGGAGGATATGATAGAGACCTTTAAATACCTAGCAGGGGTTAATAAGGATAAGCCCCATCTCCTGTTGTCTCGGGGTATGCCAGCTGGACCTTCAGGGGAAGGGGACACTCCCAGCCAGTAGCCACTGTCCCAAGATTTGCTCAGTTACCTGGTTCAGAGATGGTCCTAGGGGTGTCAGTTGCGTCTATGGGGCTGCTGCCAGTTATAGGGGGCAAAACTTGTTAAGCAGTACATTGAGGTAGATAGAATAAGTTCATTGTCCACAGTGCTTCAAAGTGCAAATTGATTTAATTGCAGAAAGGTAAAACAGGCCACTCCATGGAGCATGGGGGAACCATACACAGTGGGTGGGCTTTGTCATACATGGTCAGGGCCAAGATTATGTTGACTGCAGAAACAGATCCAGGGATCTTGACTGCACCATTCTCCTACAGAGCCAAGCAAGGCCCTCGCTGATGATGGCAGCAACACACATCAGCTGAAATTAAATTTCCTGTTCAACCACTTCAGCTGAAACTTCCTCCTGCACAAACTTAAGGAACATTTTCTTCCACTGCACTCACATTCCAATGCTGCCTGACGAGCAACCCATGGGACAGCCTTAAACAAAGGACTACCCCCAGCTGGCTCATACACACCAATAGCTCTGGGATTTTGTTGGGTGTGGAATCCATATGCTGCATAAACTGTTCAGATGAACACAGTAATGGTCCAACAGGTGATAAGGAGCAGGCTGCCATCACTACTCCCCACAAACTTGGGCTCTCACTACCAGACTTGTACTTGGCAGCCAACTGACCTGGCTTTGCTTGGACCTCTATGCAGGGACCTCTACATCTCCCTACCTTGGGATCATGTGGCAGGCTCCAACATACTCTGGGTCCCAGCTCCCACTCCTCTGGCCTCAAAGGTCCCACTCCATACAGCTCTATGTATGCTCACTGGACCCTGCTGACTTCTCTCTGGGACAAGGACAGTGGGCCAGGATGGCCATTGTCCCACCCCCCCAGGCCCTGAACTTCAGCCCATGGACAAACTTGTAACACTCCCTGAATCAGGAACTAACTCTCTGCTCCTCTCCTCCCAGATCCAGGTTCCTTTTTGGTGCCAAACCCTCTAATTTATGCTACCTGGCCCAAGCGCCACCTGCCAGCAGTTAGTCCCAAACACCAGGCAGCAAAACTGTGGGAAACACAGCCAACAATCTCCTGATAGGAGGATTACATAAGATACAAGAGAGAAGTATTTTTCAGGAAAAAAAGGTGCTCTGGAACAAGGGACTTGCTATGAAGCTGGAGGAGTGTAGATTCAGGAGAAAGGTGAGGAAGCAATTCTTCACAGAAAGAGTGGTGGATTCCTGGAACAGCCTTCTGACAAAGATGGTGAGGGCAAAAACAGTGGTAGGGTTCAAGAATGCATGAGATAGGCACAAGGGAATCATAGTTGTAAGGAAGGGGGAGGAGAAAGAGCTGTAGATCATGCAGGGTCTGTGAAGAGAATGAAGGTAGAAGAAAATGGACAGACTGGGTGGGCCAAGCAGCCATATTTGCCATCAGATTCTATGTTTCTACATATAGATATAAATATAGATATAGATATAGATATAGATATAGATATAGATATAGATATATGTATATATATATATATATATATATATATATATATATATATATATATATATATATATATATTTATATATATATACACACACACACACACGCACACACACATATGCATATACATACATATATACAAGAGGCTTGGCAGAGAACACCAGGAGGAAGGAGTGCTGTGTGACTGGACTTCTCTACTGGGACTATACTGGTAGAACTCTTCTACTGGGACCTTCAATTTAGGGTAAAAAAACACAAACAAAAAAAAGTTAGTGTGTTTGTCTGAGTTAGCTGAAGTAAATGGTTATATGAGCAGTTATCTCAGATAACTGAGCAGTTATCTAGGTGTAAATCTCAGGTGGCTGAAGGGGATTGTTATCTATGCAGTTTACTTACATGTAGAAAGATCTATTAAGTAGGGGGAGTGGCTAAGCTAGCAGGAAGCTAGATTTAAACACTGCCCTAGATAGATTCTGCCAGAGGCTTGGCAGAGAACACCAGGAGGAAGGAGTGCTATGTGAATGGACTTCTCTACTGGGACTATATTGCCCTCCTTCCCTCCCTCCACCCTCCCACCCAAAGCTAGTTCTACTTTTATAAGCACAGGATTTGACTGACACCAGGAACTTCCTGTTTGGGAGCAGGAAGTGAGTGATCACAGAGCTGCCAAAGACTCACCATCCTAGAAGAGCAAGAGTAGCTCTCTGGCCCCCTCTAGCTGCTGGAGGTTTGCCTCTGAGCAAGTAAGGGGTCTACTGAGAAATATAGGATCTTCTTGTCTCAGAACAGGACGATCAGGAGCTTAAAGGGCACAGAGACAGTAAGTAAGTAGGAAGAGAAGAAAAAAAACAGAGGAAAGAGTAAGGATTCCAAACAACAGTGAAGGGGCCAGAAGTAAGACATGATGGGAGTGGTGCAGTGCAGTGGCTGTGGAGCAGCAGTCTTCCGGGAGACATTCTGGAGGATGCGGTGTTGTCCCATTTGCAGGCACCTCTCTGGGTGGAGGTAGGAGGTTGCTCATCTCCAGGCTGAGTTGGCCAGGATTTGTGGGACCTCCTCTTCCATCCAAGGACTACCAGGGCCACTGCCATTGCCTCAGAGGTTGCCAAGAGAGAGCAGCGGTTGGACCACAGTGGGCTCAGAGAGGGTGAGTGTGGTGAAACAAAGGTGCATCCCTCCAGTTGTAAGTCTCTACAATTCCTATGCCATTCTGGAAAAAGTGTGGTTCCTCTAAGGAGGCACCCACAGCAGTGGAGACCAAGTAGGATGCTGGGAACCTCCACAAGGGAGACCCACAGGAGGGTGGCATGGGACCCCACAGGGGAAGGAAACAACTCCTGGTGGGGGACTCCATTGTTAGGAAGGTAGAACTGGGGAAGGAAGGGGAGAGGGAGGGAGGTAAGGTGCCTGCCTGGCACCATGGCTTGGAGGGACAGGGAGTGAATCCCCAGGATTACTGGAGCAGCTGCACAGGGGATCAAGCTGGATGTCATTGTCCACCTAGGGACAAATGAGCTGGCTAAGAAAGGGATCAGAGCAGTACAGGAAGAGTTTGTGGAGTTGGGGAGGGGCCTTAGACAAGTAGCACACACGGTAACCTTCTCAGAGGTGCTGCCTGTCTATGTCGTAGGTGAGGCTAGGGTACGCCACACCATGGGATTCAATCAGTGGTTGAAAAACTGCTGCAGAGCTCAGGGATTTGGCTTCATTGAGGATTGGAGGTCCATCTGGAGTGATGCAGGCCTATACTGGCATGATGGGCTGCATCTGTCCAGGAGGTAAACCAGGATCCTAGGTGATAGGTTTAAATGCTTCATTGGCAAGCATTTAAACTAGCCAAGGGGGGAGGCACTGGAGAGGGGCAGGGAAATCCTAGCCCTCAAAAAAAGCCAGGGTAGTAAGTGAGGTAAAACCAAGATAGAGATGTCGATAGGGAGAAGGGCAGGGGTAAATGGAGAAAGTGACAAAGGCAATAAGGACAGGGATGGGGCAAAAAGGAGTAAGGCCATCAGAAAATGGAGGGTAATGAGTACCAATGCCCCTAGTCTGGGCAACAAACTCCCTGAACTGGTGGCCTTGAAGGAAGAGGGATGCCTGGATATCATAGCAGTCACAGAAACATGGTACACAGAGAACCATGACTGGGATGTTAACATACCAGGGTACATAACCTACAGGAGAGACAGGGAGTGGAGAAGAGGGGGAGGAGTAGCCCTCTATGTAAAGGAAGGGATAAAAGCAACTGAACAAAAGAGTAAACAGGGAGGAGAGGAGAGGAGACACTGTGGGTCACCTTAGAGACTGGAAATGGCACCACAATCTGCACAGGGGTTGTATACAGACTCCCATGTCAGGGGGAAGGAATGGACAAGGATATGATAGAAGGCATTCTTAGGATGGTAGGGAGAAGGGAGATACTGTTGATGGGAGACATGAATATGCCAGATGTTAACTGGAGCACATTTGCTGCAGCCATATCCAAGAGCGGGGCCATTCTCGATGCCCTACAGGTGGCATGCCTCAGACAGCTAGTTTCGGAACCCACTCATGAGGGAGCAATCTTAGACCTTGTACTCTCAAATGGGGACACTGAGAGGATCTCAGATCTAGAAGTGGGTTGCCATCTGGGAATAAGTGACCATCAAACAGTGTGGTTCACGATAAACTCAGCTACAGAGTCAAGCCATACAAAAGTGAGGGTACTGGACTTCAGGAGGGCTGGCTTTGGCAAGATGGGAGAGTGCCCTAGAAAAGCACTAGCAAACAGGCTAGAAGGAGGGGTGGAGCAACAATGGGGAAACATCAAAACTGCCATCACAGAGGCAACAAGCCTTTGTTTGAAGCAAATAAACAAATCAAAATGAATGAAAAAGCCACTATGGTTCTCAAAAGAGGTGGCGGGGAAAGTCAGGGAGCAAAGGATAGCATTCAGGAAGTACAAGGAAGCACAGAAGGAGCAGGACAGAGAGCTGTACCAGTTAAAGCAGAAGGAAGCAGGGAGGGAAGTCAGAATAGCAAAGACCCAAACTGAGGAAAAGATAGACAACTTGTTTAAGAATGGGGATAAAACCTTTTATAGGTACATCAAGGAGCATAGAAAGACAAAGGGAGGGATAGTGAGGCTGAATAGAATGGATGGTTAGTGGGTGGGCAGACAGGGACAGTGAAAAAGCAGGGGTACTGAACGAATATTTCTGCTCAGTATTCACAAAAGAGGAGGAAGGGGAGGTGCTTAACCCAATTAACAGAAGCACTGTTGATAGGGGGGTTGATCCCAGTCCTTTACCAGAAGAAAGGGTTCTGAAAGAACTCCTAAAACTGAAGATGGACAAAGCAATGGGGCCTGATGGAATTCACCCCAGAATTCTAAAAGAATTAAGGGTAGAACTAGTGAAACCACTGACTGCCCTTTTTAACAAATCATGGGAGGATGGTGTGGTACCTGAGGACTAGACGAAGGTGGATGTGATTCCCCTTCACAAAAGTGGGACAAAGACAGAGGCAGGAAACTACAGACCTGTCAGTTTGACCTCTGTGTTAGGAAAAGTGATGGAATCACTTCTGAAGGAAAGAATTGTTAAGCACCTAGAGGCCAGTGGGGCACAGGACCCAAGGCAGCATGGGTTCACAGCGGGAAGGTCATGTCAGATGAATCTAATTGATTTCTTTGACTGGGTGACCAAAGTAGTAGACTAGGGAGGGGCTGTGGGCATGGCCTACCTAGACTTTAGCAAGGCATTTGACACAGTCCCACACAAAAGATTAATTGTCAAATTAACCAGCCTGGGAGTGGGTCCCAAAGTGGTAGCCTGGGCAAAACATTGGCTGGACAACAGGTCTCAGAAGGTTATTGTAAATGGAGTCCACTCTGAAGAAAGAGGGGTTACTAGTGGGGTACCGCAGGGTTCAGTACTGGGTCCAGTCCTTTTTAATGTCTTTATAAGTGTCATTGCAGAGGGACTGGAAGGGAAAGTATGCCTTTTTGCAGATGACACAAAGATCTGCAACAGGGTTGCTACACAAGAAGGCATGGAAAGGATGAGAAGGGATTTGGCAAGGTTGGAGGAATGGTCAGAAGTATGGCAGCTTGGATTCAATGCAAAGAAGTGCAAGATAATGTATCTGGGAAACAAAAATCCGGGGGAAGATTACACAATGAGGGGGGAGTAGTAACAACAACAAAAATGGAAAGGGACCTAGGGGTAATCATATCAGATGATCTTAAGGTTAGCAAGCAATGTGAGAAGGCAGTAGGGAGGGCTGGGGCTATACTGGGATGCACAGGGAGAGGCATCACCAGCAGAAAACAGAAAGTTGTTATCCCTCTGTACAGACAGTTGGTGAGACCCCATCTGGAGTACTGTGTCAAGTTCTGGAGACCCCATCTCCACAAGGACATAGACAGGATAGAGGCAGTCCAGAGGAGGGCAACTAAAATGGTGCAGGATCTGCAAGAGATGCCATACGAGGAGAGACTAAAGGAGCTTAATATGTATATCCTTGAGGAAAGGAGGGAGAGGGAGGACATGATAGAAACTTTTAAGTACCTCAGTGGAATCAACAAAGTCCAAGAGGGTAGCACCTTTCAGAAAAACAGATGTGCAAGAACAAGGGGACACAATTTAAAAATGGGGTGGGACGGATTAGGGGCAATGTGAGAAAGTATTTTTTCACATAAAGCGTGGTGGACACATGGAACAGCCTTCCTGATGAGGTTGTGGGGTCTAAAACTGTGGGAGAATTCAAGAATACATGGGACAGACATAAAGCAATTCTTGTGGGGGTTAAAAGAAATAGGCTGTTGGTTAACTAGGATCTGCAGCTTATCCTGTAGGTAGGAAAATGGGCAGACTAGGTGGGCCAAGCAGTCCTTATCTGCCATCAAAGTCTATGTTTCTATGTATATATCCTGATGACCTCCATTACAGTCAGGAGATTCCAGACAGAAGAGTGTGGAGTCGAGCACAGTGGGATGCTATTAAATTTTAGGACTGTATTTGATTCAGAGACACAATTTTTGGAAAGGTAACATTTACTAACAATATACAGAATACTGGATGGGCAACTACTGTGTTGAGCCACAGAGAGGTTCTGATTTCCTGTGACCTCAAGAGTGAAGCTCGAGAGTCCATAGGACTCAGAACCCCGAGGTGGTACAGCACACTGGTTGACACAGAGTTGCCCATCCAGTATTTTTCATATTGTATGGTGCCCTCCTAAGTAAATTAAATACAGTTTTAGGACTTTTTTAATTTTTAAACAGAAAACAGAAATTGTTTGTTGCCAAGTCCTTTTCCAGTAGTTAAGGCGGGTTGCTAAGGTTAGATGTGTGGTTGCTGGGGACCAGATGTCCCAACGTCTGTAGCTCATACTTCTATTGGTTGCCAATTAGGTGTGGGAGGGATTTAAAAAAAAATTAAAATGGTGGCCATATTCACTGCTTAGCGAGACATGGACTGTGAGAAGTCTGTTCTTTCATTTCGTAAGTTATTTTAATTTCTGATTGATCCTGCATTTTATATGTGTGCACATATCTGGTTGATCCTGCATTTGTTTCTTGCATCTGGTTGATTCTGGGTTGCAGGTTTGGGTGATCATGCCACCACAACCACAAGTGTTTATATGGTTGATCCTGCCATTTCTGTGGCTCACCGCATGGCTCTTTTCAAATGCATTTAATGGCCAAGTGGACAATTTGTTTCAGTCATGGACTACAATTGTACCCCAGAAGGGTACAACTGCATTCCATGAACTTTGCAATGTGGTACAACAAGGTTTTGAATCAGACAGAAAATGAGACAGAACAACTTTCCACCATACACTATATATGGAATAATGGATAGGGAACTGTGTACAACAAGGCTGTGTTTCCATCGAGGGGGTTGATGACATCGTAGACCTCGAGAGCGAAGCTCGAGAGGTCCCTGTGATATCATCAACCCATGGAAACACAGCCTTGTTTACACAAGTTCACTATCTGTTATTTTATATAGTATATGGTTCCCAAAATGTGCCAGCCAGTATTTGTTGGTTTCTGTACCTTCCGTAGCTTTTTCTGACACTGCCGTTTCGTCCTGGTGCGTGCTGGGGTCCCGTCCCGCTACCGATCCTGAAGGTTCTCACTGTCATCTGACTTAGCTTTAGTCCCCAGGACCACTCATTTATTTAAAAAAAATTAGACTGTTGACAAATTGATAGTTTGGAAACACAGCGCCAACTATGGCAGTCCGTGTCCAAACTATCCGAGAAGCTCGTGCCCAACTGCTCGCTTAGCAGCACCGCCATGTTGTACATTTTTTTTTGTGAAGCCCAATGTTTCAGCCAATTGGGAAACAGTTGAAGGTTAAGAAGTTGTACTATTGTTGTGATGTCAGAACGATAGTACAACAACTTTTTTGACCTTTGAACTGTCCTACAACAGGATTTGGAAAACCACTGTTTTCCATCCACAATAAACCCTAACCATATACTATAATAAGATAAAATATACCATCATTTACCTATTGTTTCTAAATTACTAGGGATGGAACATTTTGAAGAATTAGACATGTTTGCAATTAGAAGTTCAGTTTCTGCATTTTTATCATAGGCAGATGATAAAAGGACTTAGCAAGGATCTATAAGCAAAAAGAGCATTTTAGACCCAAGCAGCTCTAAACATTTGATAAACAGACTTGTGTTTTTTAAAGCAAAGAAGGGTAAAATTAGAATGACACATGCTTACTTTCTGGCAAACTGTTCCTGAGATCCACTACCCTTTCCATGAAAGAGAACTTCCTCAAATCCCTCTTAAACCTTCCCTATACTAGTTTCCACTCATGACCTTGAGTTCTTGATGCTGTACTCATGCTAAATAATTCCCCCCAGTTCACCTTTTTTTCTCTTTAGAAACTTGAACGTCTTTAGCATATCCCCCTCCCCAATCTGGTCTCCAATGAATACATGTTCAGTGCTTTGAGATGATCTTCATAAGCTCTGCCCTGCTGGTCCTGAATCATTTTGGTCATCCTGCATTGCACTGTCTCCAGAATGTCCCTGTCCTTCCTTAGGTGAGGACTCCAGAGCTGAGCATAGTGTTCCAGGTGCGACCTCACCAGTGATCTATGTAGAGGTATTAGTACCTCCTTTTTTCCCTGCTGTCAATAGCCCTTTCCGATACACCACAGCATCCAATTAACCTTACTATAAGCCTTGCTACACTGGCTTGAGTGTTGGAGGCAGTCACGAATGATGCCTCTCACCAGGTCCCTTTCCTCTGCCTTAGTTCTCAGTTTAACCCCTCCCATTCAGTGCTTTGTCCTGTTTTTTTCCCCATAGGTGCAAAACCTTGCATTTTCAGTCACTGAAGTTCAACTGTCAGACCTTAGGTCACCTCTATAGCCTTTGTCTATCCCTTTGCATCTTTTCTTGATCCCTTTGTCACTATCTATCCTACCACAGAGCTTTGTACCATCTGCGAAGAGACACAACTTGCCCCAGATGCCCTCTCCAATGTCACTGTTGAACATACTGAAGAGGACAGGACCCAGGTCAGATCCCTGTGGCACCCCACTCGTGGCCTCCTTCTCTTCTGATTTGACCCCATTTAACACTATCCTTTGCTGTCTTGTCTTCAACAGCCAAATAAAATACAGCACCAGCTGAACCACAAAACTACCAGGTACTATGCACCCTAGATTCCTGCCCCATATATATAAATCCCAGCCTAACTACTTTTCATCAAAAATAAATCCATTTATTTCATAAGTTTAAAAAGTGGTAAAAAAAAAACCTCTCATACATACAATATGTTGCTGGTAAGTAGACTCACGTACAATAGTGAAAAATCAAAGGGGTCCCTCAACAGCTCAAATGCTACTCTTCATGCCGGGACTCAGATGAACAGAAACATAGAATCTGATGGCAGATAAGGACCGCTTGGCCTACCTGGTCTGCCCATTTTCCTACCTAACGGATAAGCTGCAGATCCTAGTTAACCAACAGCCTACTTCCTCCTACCCCCACTAGAACTGCCTTTTGTCTGTCCCATGCATTCTTGAATTCCCCCACTGTTTTTGACTTTATGACCTCCTCAGGAAGGCTGTTCCATGTATCTACAACCCTCTCTGTGAAAAAATACTTCCTCACATTACCTCTGAGCCTTCCCCTCTATCTTCAAATTGTGCCCCCTTGTTCTTGCTCATCTCTTTTTCTGAAAGATGCTACCCCCTTGGACTTTGTTGATTCCCTTGAGGTAATAGAAAGTTTCTATCATATCCCCCCTCTCCCTCCTTTCCTTGAGGCTATACATCTTAAGCTCTTTTAGTCTTTTTTCATATGCCTTCTGATGCAGACCTTGCACCATTCTGGTTACCCTCCTCGGACAGCCTCCACCATGTCTATGTCTTTGCGGAGATGGGGGCTCCAGAACTGTACACAGCACTCCAGATGTGGTCTTATCAACTGTCTGTACAGAGGGACAACAACCTCCTGTTTTCTACTGGTGATGCCTCTGCCTATGCATCCTAGTATCCCCCCAGCCCTTCTTACTGCCGTCTCACATTGCTGGCCCACCTTTAGGTCATCTGATATGACTACCCCCAGGTCCTTTTCTGACTAACACCAGGTCTCTGAACTGATGTTTCATCTAATCTTTGCTGGACATCTTCAGAGTTACTTTGCCATTCTACAGGATTCTACTTATATGCTCATCTAATCTGTATGTTACCAAGTCAACTACATACCTTTCTCCACATGCAATATATTATGCATATAATATGCAAAATTAATATTAACAAAGTGCCTACAATGGACAATAAATAACTATACTAGATTAAGAAAACTTCTAATTATCTAATGGCCCTAGTGCTAAATCCAGATCCCAATATTACAATAATGCATGGCATAATCAGTCACGTATTCAGCATACTGCTAAGCTGAAATGTCCATGCAACTTTATTTATATAGGGAAAACAAGTGGGCAACTAAAGCACAAAAGTGCAATAACAAGAAAGAATACTAATTCCCAAGTCACATGACATTTCAAAACAGAGATACACACAATATCTATTTTGAGTTATTTTTGGTATAGGAATGGTGACTATTGCTCAAAGAAGGGGAAGGGACCTGAATAAGAAATTCTTGACTGCAGAAACATTTTATATTTCTACTTTCTGAGCCATGGACCCTAAATATGACTTAAGACAATTGATTGTCTCCCCATCATATTATTAAATAGAAACACAGAAACTGAGGGCAGATTAGGACTGCTAGGCCCATCTAGTCTGCCCATTTTCCCTGCCTACTGTAACAGCTGCAGACCCTACTTGATCTCTGGCTTCACCTCCTTATTCCTATTGTTAGTGTTCCCCTATGCCTGGCCTGTGCATGCTTGAAATCCCTCATTGTGTTTGCCCCCATCACCTCTACTGGGAGTCTATTCCATGCATTCACTACCCTTTCTGTGAAGAAATACTTCCTCACACTACCTCTTAGGCCCTGTTCACACTACCAAGCTTAAAACGGTTTAACTGCCTCAAACCATTTTAAGCTCCTGGAACATGGTTTGAGTTCACACCGTGTTCTAAAACCATGCTAAAACCCTGCTAAGAGGTGATCTTTAGCATGGTTTTAGCTAAACACGGTTGCCTTAATCCATGTTAACAGCAGTGTGTAGACAAACCGTGCTGTAACATGAGTTAAGGCAACCCGTCCGGTGAGAAAATCCATTTTGTTAGCCACAGAATACAAAAAACGGATACATTACAGGCACCACTGTGCAAAGGAAGAATCCACAATCCTGCCCATATATTTTTTGTCCCAATTGGTTTTGGTCTGCGTTCATGGGTATCCCATCATGCACTGTGGCACCAATCATAACATAGAAACAAAGAATTTGACGGGAGATAAGGATCGCTTGGCCCACCCAATCTGCCCATTTCCCTACCTAATGGATAAGCTGCAGATCCTAGTTAACCAGCAGCCTACTTCTTCCTACCCCCAACCCCTAGAATTACCTTATAACTGTCCCATGCATGCTTGAATTCCACCACTGTTTTTGACTCCACAACCTCCTCCAGAAGGCCGTTCCATGCATCCACAACCCTCTCTGTGAAAAAATACTTCCTTACATTACCTCTGGGCCCACCCCCCATCTTCAAATTGTGCCCCTTGTTCTTGCACCTCTTTTTTGAAAGATGCTACCCTCTTGGACTTTGTTGATTCCCTTGAGGTACTTGAAAGTTTCTATCATGTCCCCCTCCGCCTTTCCTCGGGGCTAGGCGATTAAGCTCCTTAAGTCTCTCTTCATATGTCTTCGGTGCAGACCCTGCACCATTTAGTTGCCCTCCTCTGGACAGCTTCCATCCTGTCTATGTCTCTCGGAGATTGGGTCTCCAGAACTGCATGCAGTACTCAGATGGGGTCTCACCAGCTGTCTGTACAGAGGGATAATAACTTCCTGTTTTCTACTGGTGATGCCTCTCCCTATGCATCCCAGTATCCCCCCAGCCCTCCTTGCTGCCCTCTCACATTGCTTGCCACATTTATGTCATCTGATATGACTACCCCCAGGTCCCTTTCCATTTTTGTTGTTGTTAGTATCTCACCCCCCCATTGTGTACTCTTCCCCTGGGTTTTTGTTTCCCAGGTGCATTACCTTGCACTTCTTAGCATTGAATCTAAGCTGCCATACATTTGACCATTCCTCTAACCTTGCCAAGTCCCTTCTCATCCTTTCCACCCTACCTTGTGCATCAACTCTGTTGCAGATCTTTGTGTCATCTGCAAAGAGACATACTTTTCCTTCCAGTCCCTCTGCAATGTCGCTTATAAAGACATTGAAGAGGACTGGTCCTAATACTGAACCCTGCGGTACCCCACTAGTAACTCCCCCTTTCTTCAGAGTGGACTCCATTTACTATTACTCTCTGCGTCCTATTCTCCAGCCAATTCTTTACCCAGGCTGTCATCTTGGGACCCACTCCCAGGCTGGCTAACTTGTATATTAATCTTGTGTGTGTGAGACTGTGTCAAATGCCTTGCTAAAGTCTAAGTAGGCCATGTCCACAGCCCCTCCCTGATCTACTGCTTTGGTCACCCAGTCAAAGAAATCTATCAGATTCATCTGGCATGACCTTCCCGTTGTGAATCCGTGCTGCCTTGAGTCCTGTGCCCCTCTGGCCTCTAGATACTCGACAATTCTTTCCTTCAGAAGTGATTCCATCATTTTCCTTATCACCGAGGTTAAACTAACAGGTCTGTAGTTTTCTGCTTCTGCCTTGCTCTCACTTTTGTGAGGGGAATCACATCTGCCCTCCTCCAGTCCTCGGGTACCACCCCATCCTCCCAAGATTTGTTAAAGAGGGTAGTTAGTGGTGTCACTAGTTCTACCCTTAGGTCTTTTAGAATTCTGGTATGAATCCCATCAGGCCCCATTGCTTTGTAACCCATAATGCTTTGAGTTGGTGCCGCAGTCGTGCCTGGGAACCCCTTCCACTTGGCACAGTTGTCTGAATTTAATGTGAATGCTCCGATAACTGTGCTATGGACCGATTTATAAAACGTTTTTAGTAACATTTTATAAACGGCCCCTAATGTGAACAGGGCCTTAGTCTACCCCTTCCAACCTCATGTCATGCCCCTTCATTCCTGCATATCTCTTTTCTGAAAAATTTTTTTCATTTATTTATGTATTTATTGAAATGTTTCACTAGGAAGGCACACTGAGCAACAGGTTGCTCATCTCCCTGTGCTACCTGGGGGAAGGGGTTCAATAGGGATAAGTTACATTCATGTTACAAAGATCAACATAGCATACAATTAATTAAGGTAGTTGTTACAAACAGTGTTACATACATATGTAATTTATGAGAACAATTAAGTGCAATGGTAATAAGTGCTACCCTCCAGTACCCTATTTATGCCTTTTAGATATTTATAGGTTTCTATCGGGTCTAGTATAATCTCCCGACATCGTTGTTCCCGACTAAAAATAGCCCGTATTTTACTTCCCGTTTCAAATCTTCCCGCTGTTTATTTTTTACCGACACTGATTCTCCCAACAAAGTAGCGAACAGAAAACACAGCTGCACATACTGGCAAACTCATTAGGTGCAGGAACTAACAGTTGCACTCCCGCTCAGATTAATTAAATTTAGGTGGAGCTGGTAGCTGCAACTAAGATAGTGACCGCACTCCAAGCAAAAGAATTCCAAATCTTGATGCCATTTCTTCAGAAGCACCTGCTTTGGCTCTCCATTTTTAATTGGTAGTGATAGAAATGCTTTTTATTTGATTTTAGCAACTAGCTGTGCTTGTTCCCGATTGCTCTTTCCACCTCCCAGCATCTGCAATTTCCGCCACCCAATCTGTGCTTAATTTTAGCATTTTAGTTAAGTTCTCGTGCCTGGTTTGTTCTCTGTCCCCTCTCCCTCTGCTCCAACACCACCACCCCCGGCCGCAGTAAGCTGAGCATCTCCCCTTGTTCTGAATCCCTCCCTCCTCTTGCTTCACCATCCCCTTGTCTCTTTCTTCAAATAATCTTTCCTGCTATCTTTCCCTTAGGCTGCACCAGCTCCTGATCAGGCATGAAGAACCCCCGACCTCCTGCTTTGGATCAGCTCCATCTTCAAGCCCACCGCCCATACCCCCTAACTTCTGTTCACTGCAAATCTTTAGCCAGCAACTCAGACTCATTTTCCCTGTGCACATATTATTTTTACTGCTACTGCTCCATTTGGATAATTTTGTACCACTCCACAGGGTATCCATCTGGACCAGGGCACTTTAGAATTTTAGCCTCACGGAGTTGTAGGAGAACTTCATCATTCCTAATTGGGGCCTCCTGGACCGCATATATGTCTTTCCATAAATGTACTATACTGTTTATATGTCCTAATACCTAATAAAAGGAACTATCAGGCCCTATATAGGGAGGGTGCTCAGGAGTTGAAGCTTAAAATGAGATAAATCCAAAAAGAAATCCAGAAAATCATGGATGAAAAGTTAAATCAAGACCTGCATTATTTGAAACAAGCTAATTATTGGGGGGGGGGCTGAGGGGTACTCGATTGCTGGCAAGAAAAATTTGGATACGCACAAAATCAGCTACAGTTCTTAAACTTAAGCACCCAATTACAAAACAACTCCACCACCGTGAAGATGAGATTCATAAGATCCATTGGTAAGTGGAGCAGAGTGGGTGAGTTTCAACTTGAAGCCTGTGCAGCAGCTGTGGGCATATCAGCATATACATAGCATGCTGCTATAAATAGATACCACGAGATGGTAACCAGCTTTAAAAAACACATCGGTATTTAATCTCAGAAAACTAACAATGACGGGATGATTACTGTCAGTTTGTTTTTGCTGGGAATTTAATCTTGTTGGCAAGTTGGTGTCAGTGAAGTTAATGGCGGGAGGTTTAAAGTCGGGCAATGGTACTGATCCCTTTCTATCATGTCTCCCCTGTCTCTCCCCTCCTCCAGGGTATACATATTAAGGTCTCCTAGTCTTGCCTCATATGACTTTTGGTGCAGGCCCTGGATCATCTTTGTTGCCCTTCTTTGAACTGCCTCCACCCTGCCAATGTCCTTATAGAGATGCAACCTCCAGAACTGGACACCGTATTCCAAATGAGGCCTCGCCAGTGATCTGTACAGTGGTATCACCACCTCCTTCCTTCTGCTAGTGATACATCTCCTTATGCACCCCAGCATCCCACTGGCTCTCCCCACTGCCTTAGCACATTGTTTGGCCACCTTTAGGTCATCAGATATGATTACCCCAAACCTTTCCTGTTTGGTGATCATTAGTTTCCCCATCATGTAATCCCCCGGGTTCTTGTGCCCCAAATGCATGATTTTGCACTTTTTCACATTAAATTTCAGCTGCCACACTCAGGACCATTTCTCCAGTTTATCTGGGGCCATCCTCATTTTTTACACCCCTCCTGGAGTATCCACCCTGTTGCACATCTTAGTGTCATCCGCAAAGAGGCACACCTTCCTCTCCAACCCCCTCTGTAATGTCACTTATGAAGACATTAAACAGGACAGTGCCCACGACTGATCCCTGTGGCACTCCACTGGTCACCCTTCTTTCCTCAGATTGAGCACCATTTACCATGCCCCTCTGCCTTCTATCACTCAGCCAGTTCCTAACCCAGTTTACCACCTTGTGACCCACTCCCAGGCTGCCCAGCTTGTTCACAAGTCTTCTACATAGAACAGTATCAAAGGCCTTACTGAAATCCAGGTAGACCACATCGACTTCTCCCCAATCCACGAATTTAGTCACCCAGTCAAAGAAATCAATTTTATTTTTTGACATGACCTTCCCGCTGTGAATCCATGCTATCTAGGATCCTGTGCTCTGCTGGAATTAGGGTGTTCCATGATCTTTTTGTTTAAACAGTGATTCCATAATCTTCCTCTTGAGGTGAGGCTGACCGGTCTATAGTTTCCAGCCTCCTCCCTACTGCCGCTTTTATGAAGAGGGACTACATCTGCCCTCCTCCAGTCCTCTAGAACCACTCCCATATGGAGTGACTCATTGAATAGGACTGCCAGTAGTGCCGCCAGCTCCTCCCTTAGCTCCCTTAATATTCTAGTATGTATACCATCTGGTCCCATTGCCTTGTCCACTTTAAGTTTTGTGAGTTCTTTTAGGACTCTGTCTTCCATAAATGGACTGGTGTCCATTTCCCTCCCATATTTGTTCATGTTACCTAACTGTGGTCCCTCAACTTCTTCTTCTGTGAATACAGAACAAAAATATTTGTTCAGTATTGATGCTTTTCCAGGTCCCCTTCCACACACTCTCCTTCTTTCCCTTTAACCTTACTATCCCACCCTGGCTTTTCTCCTTTCACTAATTTACCTATGAAAAGTCTTGTCTCCTTTTTTCACCTCCTGTGCTATTTTTTCCTCAATTTGTGCCTTTGCATGCCTGACTGCTTTCCCTGCCATTCTCTGTTTATCTAGAGACACCACCCAGTCCTCCTCCTGCTGTGTGTCCTTGTATTTCCTGAAAACCATCTTTTTCACCCTTACCTTTCTGGCCACTGCTTTTGAGAACCATAGTGGCTTTCTCTTTCTCTTTCTCTTGCACTTGTTTACTTGCCTAATGCAAAGCTTTGTCACCTCCAGTATGGCTTCTTTCAGAGAAGCCCACTCCTCCTCCACTCTGCCCCTTTTGTCCCTCCCTGCCAGTGCATGCTTGAGACATATCCCCATCTTAGTAAAGTTCGCCCTCCTGAAATCCAGGACCCTTGCTTTTGTGTGGCTTGACTCTGCCACTGTACTCATGCTGAACCATACTGTAGTAATCAAATGCTCCTGTTGTTAGTGAAAAACCCTGACATTGCATTTCCTTACTTTTGTTCCTTTAAATAGAAACCCTAACTTGTGTATGAAGGCAGTTTTTTACACTGAACAGTGGTGTGCGAAGTGTCCAACTTCGATTTGTAGATAATTTTGACAAAATTCGATGAAATTCAAGAATGTAATCCACCTGGCATACTTCCAATCCACTGTGCAGGGCTAACTTTGCAGCTAATGAATTTGGCAACTTCTGTAATGGAGTGGGGCCCCCAGGCAAAGTTTGCAATGTACCATGAGACTGGAGGTCACATGGTACTGAAATGAGTTAGATGCCATAGGAGCTGTGTTAAGTCAGTGCAATCTTATGAAAAGAAAGTTGGAGAGACGTCAGTCCCTGATTGATAAAAAAAACACTTTAAAAAGCACTTTGAACACAGAATATTTATAATCAAATCACTCTGAAATATACCAAGCGTACCTTGTTCTACTAGATTTCATTTTTTTGTAGCTTTGCCAATTTATTTAGTTTAAAGTAGAGGTTTTGTTTTGTGTATTGAAGCAATATGGGGAGAGGAGTGGAACTGTTTTAGCTAGTAAGCAAGGCAGACCTGTGAACAGTCTGAGTACTAGTCTTATTTGTTCTCTTCAGTTTTTCTTCTTGATTATTTTGTCTGCAGTCTGTGATTTGTTATTTTATTTCTGTTGTATAGTTTCTATGTTTAAGTGAATTATTTTTCTCAGTCTCTGACAACATTGATTGTTGTTCTCTACTTAACTGACTGTGTACTTTATTACTTACAGTCACTTGTTCAGAACTATTCCTGTCTTGTTGTTGTGTGTCTTATTACTCCCACATCTTCCTCATCCAAGAAGAGGTGGCAGAGTCTCCTCATTCCTTTATGATCGCAGTCATGGTGACATTAAAATACATTTAATTTTCAGTAATCATTTAAAGAAATATGAATTTACTTGCATCGGCTCCAACATATCAGTCACATCCAGAATTCAGTGATGGAGTGTCCTCCTCTTCCTCCCTTTGTCCTCAATCATGTTTTCCTGTTAGGACTGTTGAGCCAATCATACTGCATGAGTCACCTATTCCAGTGCATAAATCATCCCCCAAAACACCCATTACCACCCCTCCACCATCCCAGTACCTACACCACCATATATCAAGGGCTACAAAATCCATAATTCAGTATTTGTCAGTGTCAGGCCATCCCACTTCTACAGGTGCTAAGGCAGATGCTGATAAATGTACAGCAGGTGCTGGAGGTAGGTGGTGATACAGGAAGCTGTGCCTTCATGGAACACATGCTCCATTCTCACATCCATGCTCATGTCATCCACATGTTAAAATAAAATGAATTTTCATGAATTATTTAAAGAAATATACATTTATTTGCATTGACTCCCAACACATCCACCTCATCCAAAATTATGTGACAGTCTCCTCCTGTCCTTACAGTCACAGTCATGCTAAAACAAATTTAATTTTCAGAAATCATTTAAAGAAGTATAAATGTTCTTGCATTGACTACAGTACAATACATCTACTACTTCCTTCATGAGGTGACATAGTTTCCTCCTCCTCCTCCTCATTCTGCCCTCAGACACAATTTCCAAATCATGCTTCACTGTGGCATGAGCGAGATGCCAGCTCATGTGGTTGACACCAGCTTATCAGAAAAATTCATCTGGTTTGATTTTATCTCTATTTAGAATTTCACACCATTTCCACTAAAGTGCAGTACAAGAAATCATGTTGAGGGTGCTAAAACATCGTATGGCACTGTGTAGTGGCATGCAGCAGTCTGATATAATTTTGGGGGGCTCTCAGGAAAATTCAAGAGCTCCAATTTCATTTCAGTTTAGCATTTTGCACATTAGTAGCAGTACAAGATGCTGGGATCACAGAATCTTTCATCAAAAATGTTGCAGACTCAGTCTTGGATGTCTTCTTCCTCTTCCTCCTCCTCCTCCTCCTCATCCAGCTTCTCCACTACTGTGTGTGATCATATTAAGGTAAACACAACCTCTGTATCCGGCATGAATAGCAGTCATCCACCTGATAATGCTGCCTGTTTCTTTGTCACATACTGTACCTGAAAATTATGTGAAATGAGAGAAACAGGAGCATAAAACAGAGTCTAAGTTCTGATTAATGTTTCATAATTTAAAAAAAAAATATTACCTTCCCTGGTAGAAAACACTGTTACATTAAATAACCTGATCCTGGCCAGACCCATGCAGGATTTCATCATCTTCTCACAATTTTCCCCAAAAGTTCATTATAAGAACTGTGGTGCGGTGGGGACTGAAACATAGCACATCACCTTATAGCAGTATCCAGCAGCCTGAAGTACTTATTCTGAGAGTTGAGAAAAATTCTGGGAGCACATGATTGATATATTTTGTGCTTTTCTCACTGTGTCCCCTAAAGTGGGTTACAAGAACTATGGCATAAAGGGGACTAAGACACATAGCACAACACCTTATCCCAGCATTCAGCAGCCTGAGATATTTATTCTGGTAATTGAGAAAAATTCTGGAAGCAAAGAGTTAATGTATGTTGTACTTTTCTCACAATTTCCCCTAAAGTGTGTTACAAGAACTGTGGCATGATGGAGACTAAGACACGCAGCACTGCACCTTATAGTAGCATCCAGCAGCCTGACATATTTACTCTGGTAATTGAGAAAAATCCTGGGAGCACAGTACTGACATATGTTGTGCTCTTCTCACAATTTTACCTAGAGTGCATTACAATGACTGTGGCATTGTTGGGAACGAGATACAGTACAGCACTTATAGCTGAATCCAGCCAGAGAACACAATTGATGTACAGTATGGTAGTTTTCTTACAATTTCCTCTATAGTGCTTTACAAAAACTGTGGCATGACGTGGAGTATGGAGTTTGGGTCTAAGACACAGTGCAGTACTACGTTCATAGCAGTAGCATTAGTACTATAGTACCACCATTTCATAATTTCATGCTCAGGAAACAATTTCAGGAAGTGAGAAAGGTATACAGTATAACCTCATTTATCCGAATGTGCTGGAGGGACAATGCAATCATTTGGATAAATTGGATTTTGGATAAGTGAGAGCACTTTACAGTATAGTACATTAAGCTGGGAGATGCACCACAGCTTTGGCAGTTTGGAATAATTGAGAGTTTCGGTTAATAAAGGTTTGGATAATGTTGATTTTATTGTATAATGGGCTTGAGCACTTTTGTCAAGTCACTGTAACTGCAAAACACTATCTGATAGAGAGACATGAACAGCACAGCAGTAGCTACCACCATTTAATAAGTTCATTTTGGGAGAAAATTGCTTTGCAACAAAAAAGTGGTGAGAGAGAAGAGAATGTTATGCCACATAAACAGCACCATTAATGAACATAGATCGAAAATATAATTTTTTTTGTGTGTTTTTTTAAGGAGAGCGAGATTCCATGCATTTCCTTGCCTCGGACATCTATACCTTAATCAACATCGGGGTGAAGACACTTTTGACGTAAGTTTTAAGACATTTTCCAGCTTGGACAAATTCTGGCAACAATATGAATCATGTAAATCTATACCATTATGGGTTCCTTTTTTTGCTATTCCTCTAACAAAACCTTCATTTAAAACCTTAAACATTATGTTTCATAATGAAGGGGTAAATGTGAGTGACATACAGTTTTGGCTTGAGCAGAAATGTAGTGTTTTGGGACCTCCAGAAGCCATTATTGATAAAGAAGGCATCTGGGCAGGCAGTTGGAGATTTAAAGCAAAGCTACATATAATAGGAAATGAAGTGCTGCATATTCTAAACAGTTTTTTTCTGGGGAAGGAGAGAGGGGTTTGTTTCTACCCAGGACAACCAAAACCTGCTACAAATGTGGCAGTAGAAGACACCTCAGTAGTGTCTGTGACAAGGTAAACTGTGCTTTGTGTGGGGACTTTGACCACAACAGTGGGATTTGTAGAAACATCTTTCGTTGTAACTTGTGTGATGAACAGGGGCACACCTATCATCAGTGTCCCTGGGCTGGCCAAAATAGACAGGATGGTATAAGTAAAGAAGATCTGATTAATAGAGCCCAAGAAAAACACAGGGCCTACCATACAACCAGGGACACACCCCAAACAGAGCCTACTGCCCAAACAGATCCTGATGTTAGGTCTGAGCACTCCTCTTCAGTTGCTCAGTCTACTGCTGATTGTCCACTAGAGAGTGCACAGGCTACCCACCCACCGAAATTCCTGATGATCCTGTAGCAGCTGAGTCAATGCCTCCCCCCAAGACTGATTTTCAAACCCAGCACCCTAGGACATTTACCAGAGCTTCCAGTAAATTGAACAACTCCCCAGTTGTACTTCTCTCACAAAACCCTTTTCATGTTTTGCAGGAGCAAGAAGGCAAGTCAGTCTGATGTCTCATCTAAATCTGGTGTAGTTTCTGAAATGGAGATAGAGGAGGAGTGGGGAATAGAGGTCAGAAGTACAAAGAAAAAAACTGGGGGAAAAAGGAAAAAAGATAAACAATGAATCTTATGGTATCTTTAAACCTAGTCTCTCTAAACACTTGTAGCATGAAACATTATAGGGAGCGACTGGCATGTCTGAATTATTGCAGGGGTTTAGGTGCAGACGTACTTTTTTGCAAGGACTAGGTTTAATAATTTACAAGAAGTAGCTCTGGCAAAAAAAAAAAAAAACTGGGTCGGGGGTCCTTCATTTTGGTCCTATGGGGTGGATGTGGCATTTTAACCACACACAGGTTCAGGTTTTATGACTAGTGGATTTAATGCCTGGTAGGGCATTGCTTATAGATTGCGTATATAACAGGTTCTCATTACATCTCATTAATACATATGTGCCTGAGGTTAAAATTGTTCACATAGATTTATTTAATTTGGTCAAACCCTTTCAGTTTACCAAACTGCATGTAATTTGGGGAGGAGATTTTAATTGCAGTTTAGATTTAAAAATGAGGGATCACATACAGAGGAAAACTTAATGTGATGCACATGCATTACAGGACATAATCACTACATCTGTATTAAAGGATGCTGACAGGCAGCTTCATAAAGATGAAGGAGCTACCTATAGGAGAAGTGCATATTCTTCTCGAATAGATAGTTTTTTTCCTCTCTAAATATTTGATACCGAATACATTTTCTTTACAGGTTTGTGAAGTTTCAGACCATTTAGCCTTAATTTGCAAAGTAGGCCTTTCTGCAGTTCCACCCAGCTTTCCTACAGTCACCACTAAGTGGAAATTAAATTCATTCTTTTTGGAGCAAGAAGACATAAAAAATAAACTATTATATGTTTTCATTTTAAGAAAGTCTGTTGCAGAAATGTATGATGATTGGAGCTCCTGGTGGGAGGATACTAAAAATGAAATTAAACATTTTTTTGTTAATTTAGGAAAAAAAAAAAAAAAAGGATAAATATCTTAAATATCTAGGTTTTAGGGATCAATATTACCATTTGATGTCATTACCAAATGTCTCTGATGTCAGGATACAAAATCAAATAGACATAATAAAAACTAAAATGAGGCACTATCAGTATGACCGGGCGGCCTCTTTGCCAGCAGAAATGCAGTTTGGGTTACAGAAAACAGCTTCTGCTGATCCTTTTTCAGCCTGTAAGCAGGCTGTAGAAAGTAAATTAATGGAAGGCTTATGGAATGAAGAAGGCATTTTAAAGCAGACAGGTGTAGAAATGTTGGAAATAGTAGAGCATTTTCTACATAGGCAACATTATGACCCTTTTAGTACAAGTGTAGCTTGGGATGAAGTTATTCATTTTGTATCTCCAGAGGTATCAAAGAATCAAGCTGCTGAACTTGAACACCCCATTACAGTTGCAGAAATTAAAAAAGCAATAGCTCTTAAAATTAGGTATCTCCCTGGGTGAGGATGGTCTCACGAATGAATTTTCAAATGTTTTTCAGAGGATCTGAGTGAAATTTTATGTGAACTATACAACGAAATTTTACGGAAAACCTTTAAACAGTTTTCTGCTGCCATTATTATCTTTCTGCATAAAAAAGGGCATAGACAGGATTTATGAAACTGGAGATCGATTAGTATCTTAAACACGGACTATATTTAGTCACCATTTTGTGTCATAGACTGCAGAAAATAGCGTCAACAGTTATCCACCATGCACAAACACGCTCCATTCCCAACAGGTCGATTCAACAGAACCTAGCCTTTTTAAAGGATATGTGTGAGTTTGGTAAACAGAAAAAACTCTCTGGATACTTGATAGCATTGGATCAAACCAAAGCATTTGACAAGGTATCCCATGCTTTTTTCCATCTGGTTTTAAAGAAATATGGGGTCCCTAAAGCATTTAGGACTCGGATACAAACACTGTATTAAGAAGCTATAATGTATCCCACTGTTAATGGTTAAGTAGGGAAAGGTGTATGTAGTCAAAGGGGGATAAGGCAGGGATGCCCTTTTAGTCCACTGCTATATACGTTTATTTTGGATCCAGTGGTACAAATGATTGTACAAGGTAGTGGTATATGGGGGCTTTCCCCTGCACTGAAATCGTACCCCAAAAGATAGCAATCTATGCGGACAATATTTGTCTCATTGTTAAGACCGAAAAATCTGTTTTAAAAATTATCCAGGTTTTGGATTTATATGCCAGACTTTCAGGGGTGGAAGTCAATTACAGTAAAAGTTCAGGGGTATATATAGTGGAAGGGGCTTTTGTTTCAACTACAGGACAGACTGAGATATCTGACACTACTGTTAAATTGTTAGGATACCATTTTGGAAATGGGGATTTAGCAGCTCTAAACTGGATAGAAAAACTTGAAATGGGGAAAAAAAGGTAAATCAGTGGAAGTCCTGGTCTTTGTCGAAGCAAAAAAGGGTAATGATCATAAAAAAAATTTTGCTTCCAATATTTCTCTGTATCAGTGCAATTTTTCCTATTCCTTTAAATTTAGAAACTAGGGTTTTTGGCTATTTTTTTCAGATGATATGGGGTAGTCATTTGAACCCCATTAAAAGGGATTATACATATTTACATCTAAAACAAGGGGGTTTGGGAATGATTCACCCTATAGTTTTTTTATCTATTTTCCTATATTTTAATTTTGGAAAGGGGAAAAAAATCCTTGGACAGTTTTGTTTTAGCCTTTTTTTCAGAAATGGGGTATAGACATTCCTAGGCTGACTCCTGCCCTACACGTACCAGAGTTTGCCATTCCAGCTCTCAAAAAATTAAACACTGGAAAATAACAAAAGTACAGTTACAAACCCTGAAAAGAAAATCACTTTATACAGAAGTAATGGAGCAAAATTTTGCAGTACGAGTTAATTCCCTGAAATGTTTGCCCTCAAAATTGAAGTATGCACTCAACATTTTGACTGATAAAAGGATTCCAGTGGCTATGTGGGATGTTCAGTGGTTGAGTTGCCATGGGAAACTTGGGGTAAAAGGAAATCTCAAAGACAAACCAGTTTTAGGATGACAATGTATAAGATCAGAATGTGGGGTGGGTTAAAAATCAATAGAACATTTTTTTATTTCTTGTTCATATACTACTATGTTTTGGACAGACTTGGCAGCAAGATGGAAGTGAAGACCAATGTATCATATAACATATGAATTTATTTATTTATTTAAGCGTTTTACCAGGAAGGCATACTGAGCAGAGTTCAATTACAGATGTGTCCTGGGGTCTTATCCTGCCTGAACCTGAATGTCTTATCTTAGGAGATTACTCTGGTTTAGAATTACAATACCATCATACTGTAGTACTTTAAATGTAATTTTTGCCTGTATTAAGTACTATTTATGGCAAGCAAGATGCTGCTTTTCTTTTCAGCATGTAAATACTCCAACATTGGTTTTAATTAAACAAATTGAGAAGGCTTTAGGTACACAAAAAGAAAAAGAACAGACAGTTTTGGACCCTAGCCATTTTTAGTCCATATGGAGAAATACAACATGGATTTAAAATAATTTTGATATCTGTAAAATGCATAGATTTCATGTTGAAGTTTTTTTGTTTATGAACATGCTATTGTTTTGTAATTATTTGTGGTGGGTTTTCTAGAAGTGCCAGTATGTTTTTAATTTGACTATTATTTTAAGGGGATAAAAGGAGTACACATGTATGTATTATTTTGTTTTTCACATGCTTGGATTGTTTTCATGACGTTATTGCTTTTTCAATAAATAATTCCCCGACTCTTTTCGAGAAGTGCCATGGGATCTTTAATGTCCACCTAAATAACAACCAGAACTTGCAGACGGTACCTCAGTTTAACATCTCATCCGAAAGACAGCACCTCAGGAGTGCAGCACCCTCCCTCATGCTGCACTACAGTGTCAGTATTGGGACATTAACCCAAGTGCCTGGTGGGATAGAACCCACAGCCTACTGATCTCCCAGCCTCAGAGGTGAGCATGCAACCTACTGAGCCACTGACACTGACTAAATAAAATAAAGCTTATAACTAAAACTAATAGGCAAAATATGTAAGAAACTAAAACTAAATTACTACTAAGAACATTTAGAATTCAATAAGAATAAAAAAGGATAAGAATAAAGTCAGATCCATCTTAGAATGACTCTTGGTGTAGGGCAGACCTCAAAAGGTTGAATGGCACCTACCAAGTTTGGTCAACTACTGGCTCATTAGTGCAAAACCCCCCTGCTGACCTATGCTCTCCACTGCAAAAACAACCATGCTGCCTCCTGCTAGTTGGCACACAGTACTTGTTCTTGCCCCTCTGCTTCTCCCAGATGCCCTGCCCTATGACCACACTAGTGCAGTACCAGGGCCTCTACCAATATATAGGGTCAGAACTTCAAACTCCACATCATCCCAAGGCCTCCCCATGACAGTCATCCTCCTGATGGCAGGATTACTGTGCTGGTCCACCCCTGGCATCCACTACCCAATCCCACCACCAGTCATGACCACAATCCCTGTTGTATGCAAGTCTAGAACCCAAATCCACTCCCATCACCACACACCTTGCTCAATTAAGCAACTTAAGCTCCTTGCAATCAGGATAACCTGGTTACTACTACTGCTATCAGGCAACATTCATCCTAACCCTGGCCCAAGACACAGTGATACTGGGAAATCTGTGAATAGGCACTTGATTTGCATTGCATCTATTAACATCTGTAGCCTTCTGCCAAAACTGGATTAGCTGCAAGCCTGGATAGCTTAGCATAGCCCAGACATCCTGTCCATCACTGAATCATGGCTCACACCCAGGGCTATGGACACCAAGTCCAACTCCAAGGGTACACCCCTTTCCAGCTTGATAGGCTCAGCAAAAGGGGTGGCAGCTGCATTATCTATGTAAAAGATCACCTTCAAGGGATAGCTCTCCCCAAGGTAAAAACAGGAAAGAATGTGCAGATACTCTCTGTGAGGCTAACCCTAGGTTCCCAGGGCAAGGGCCACACACTTGTATTAGTCTACATACCCCTAAGAGAACAAGCTGAAGGCTTTAGAGTACTGCATGAACATATAGCTGACCTTCATTCCAACAGTGATGTCATAGTTCTGGGTGACTTTAACATAAATTGGTTATCACAGGAAACTACCACCTTCAGGGATGCAGTCTCCTCAATCAATTTCTTCCAACCTGTGGACCAGCCCACTCAAACAAACTATAGAACAGGTACCCGCACCTTGTTAGGCTGAGTATTAATAAACCACCCAGAGTGGATATCTAGTCTAAAAGTGCTCCCGGACTCCCTTAATGACCACTCACCCGTTATCTTCTGCTGGTCGAACAAGACTCCCAAACTGCCAGCTAAAGTAATAATATCCCACATACTAAAAAGTGCAAACTAGGGCTTTTTAAGCAACACCTGCAACAACAGTGCTGGGCCCCTATCCTAACTGCTAAAGATGTCGATACAGCCCTGGACAAATTCATCGAAATTTTTAATACTGTCTGTGACATCTATGCCCCCATATCTATAAGAAAAGCCAGTGGCACTTACAAAACATGGATAACCCCTCACCTACTTGCTCTGATGAGCTCCAGGGTCCTCCTATGGTATAAGTACAAAAGTACCCATACAGATAGCGATATGCAAAACTACAAGGCTGCACGGAATAACTGCACCCATGCCATCCGCCAGGTCAAAGCCAATTGCTTCAGGTCTGAGCTAAACTCCTCCTGGGGAGATGGCTGTAGATTCTGGGAAAACATCAATGTGATCATTGGGAAATGGGATACCTCAGCATCATCAATGCTAAGCTATGCAGGGACTACTACGCAAGACCCCAAATCTATCACAGACATCTTTAACAAAGCTTTTACAGACTTCATTACTGTGCCAACCCCAACTTCCAGAGCCCTGCTGGCAGCAGCCAACTAAAACCCCAGTGAACACAACCAGCAAATCATGGCTCCCCCATTCTACCTCAGGGTAATCTCTAAAGCAGAGGCAAAAAAATACCTCTCCAAAGTCCTGGGGAAGTCTAGGCATAGTGCTGAAGGCCTAGATCTAAAACTAATCTCCCTTATACTTGACAAACTAACTCTGCTAACCAGCATCGTCAACCTGTCCCTCACCACTGGTACTTTCCCAAATCTTAGGAAAGCTGCAGTTGTATCCACTGTCCACAAAGTAGATAGCAAGACAGATCACACCAACTACCGTCCAATTTCAATACTCCCCCAATATCAAAAGCCCTTGAGCGGATAGTCTATGATCAGCTGGTTGAACACCTTGGTAAATATCAGCTACAATGCCAACAGCAGCATGGCTTGAAAACTCCACAGCACTACTACAGCACTATTGGAGTTTACGGGGTTCATTCATAATGCCTTTAATCAAGGGCACTTGGTGGGAGCAACCTTCATTGACCTCACCAAGGCCTTTGACACAGTCAACCATGAACTCCTCCTGACCCAGTGTGATGCGACAGGACTATTCGCCAACTCCCTGTGCTGGTTCCGGAGTTACCTCATTGGATGTGTACAATGGGTAAAAATAAATAACACACTCTCGGATTCCCAGCAAGTGTCCTCAGGGGTTCCCCAAGGTTCCATCCTGGGTCCCCTACTGTTTAGCCTTTTTCTAAATAACCTACCACTAGCCTGTCAACACAATGTACTTCTCTACCCAGATGGTGTGCTAATCTATCCAGACACACTGACTCTGCCACCCTAGAACAACATCTACAGCAGGACTTTAACAATATGGAGGACTGGTTTGCTAATGCCAAGCTACTTGTTAACCTTAAAAAAATCAAGACCATGCTTTTTACCCCAGCTCATAGCCACCATAAGACATCCACAATAGATATCCATTCTAAACAAAATATAGCCATTGAAATGGTCCATAGCTTCAAGTACCTGGGGCTCACGTTAGACAGCTCTCTCTCCTTCTCATCCCACATAGACCATGTCGCCACATCAGCCAATAGGAAGATTGGTCTACTATACAAACACCATGGCTGCCTCACTGATAGAGCCCTTCAGCTCGCCATCACCAGCTCAATTTTCTCTACCATTGACTATGGTCTTGCCATTTATAGTGCTACACCTGATAGCACCCTCCAGTGGCTCACCACTACACTTAATGAAGTCTGCAGACTAGCCCTAGGAGCTCCACATCTCACTCATACCTGTAATCTCTATCTGCAAATGGATGGCTAAATTTAGCCAGTACTACCTGCTACCAAGTCTGTCTACTAGCCAGAAAAGCAGCCCTGGGCCTACCGCCTCCCACAACCAGTTCCTCATACATCAGGCTGAACCCGCTAGGACTACAAGGGCATCTAGCAAACTGTCCATCAAGGTTCCCTTCTGGCGTACTTCTCAAGGGCAGCATTCCTTTGAATACCATCCCCACTCTGGTTAATCTCGCTCCCACCTGAGTTAGTCTCCATCAGTAAAATTGGCCCTTTCAAATCCGCCCTCAAATCTCAACTGTCCAGCCAAGTGAAATGCTCCTGCTACCCCTGACCACTTCCTCCTGTAACTGATACTGCTTTACCCTGACTTATGCTCTTTGCTTCAGCCCAACTAGCTACTTAATCACCCTTTCCCATTCCTGCTACCCCCTCCACTTCTGCCCCTCCCCTCTTTTTTTCTCTGGGTCCACAGCCCTTCCCCTCTACAAAGTCCCTACTTTCTGTCCTGTCCCCTCTTCCTCCTCTACCAACCACCAGACAAGGTTACCCCGAGCCTGAGGTTACTGCTAACCCTCACCTCTACCCCTTCCTATCCCCTCCTCTCCCTATCCTGGTCTACTCACCCCCACCTGCTCTCTCTATTCCTATAAACCCATTATTAACACTAACTTAGCTCAATAACTGTAAAACTGGTCAATCCCATGTTAGCCCCACCCCAGCTGTTTCCCTGTTTATGGACCTGTAATTGTTTGTAGTTTACATCTGTACATGCCTGTGATTTACTTGCATGGTATGTGAATTTTTTGTTTCCTTCATTCCTGATGTGGAACCTTTGTAAATTAGCTTGCATCTCAAAGGTTGTAATCTCAAAATTCAATAAATAAAATAAATAAAACTAATGTAATTTGTTGTTGAGTCTAGCAATTTTCTCCACAGAGAGCTGATCAGCCTCCAGTCTCCTACACTGACAAACTCACATTGCAAAACTGAAAGTAAAGTAGTCTTCCTGTATAGAGACCCTGCCATGTGACCTCCAGAAGCTCTTCCATGTGACCATGAGACACTTGTTTACCAGTAGCCTAATATGGATCACAATTCTTCTTGGTGTACCCCAAGTCGAGGTTACAGGATGAGTTGGCAGACAAAATTGTCAAAGAGAAATTTGCTATCAAACAGCAAACATTTGAAGATTTATCCATAGAGGTGAACTTGGCAAATTTGCTTTAACTCTGCTGGCAGATTTAAACTTCACAACATCTCTAGTAATGAGCTTTCTTTTTGAGATAGATAGCCATGGTTGTTAACTCAACCATTCAGCATGAACTTCCAGTAAGATGTCATTGCAATATATAAGCTTGTGCCTTGTTTTATATGTCAGTGTTCTGAGCAATGATTGCTTTTTGTCTTAAAAAAATGCCATTTGTAAGGTGTAACTTAGCACAGGACTACCTTGTAAACAGGGCTTTACCCTGGTGGTATTTTATCCTGTATAAAAATAAAGGTTTTAACAACTACTATTGTAGCTTACTTTGCATATGGCCCTGCTGGCAGATGGTGCCAGATATGTAGCTGCCTTGGGCCACTTACAAAGCAGCTACATCATCACACACATTGTGCTGGACTTTTAGTGGACTTTGCACATGGCCCCGCTAAACCATCTACATTTTTCCCATGTTGACACTATGGGTAGGATTTTCAGAAGTGTCAGACACAGACACAAATGCAAGCTACACCTGCATCTGCATCTACACAATTGCATCTGAACAGCTGTGCTTCAATTGTCAAACGATGTGTCTATTTGCAACAAAAAGTCATCATTTCCAATAAACAATGGCTGCAAATGTAACTTTGCATCTTTTTTTTGCTGCAGGTACATCTTTTTTTGAATGCAAAATTCAGTCATAGTAAGAAAATGTAATAGCTGGTCTTACAGACTATGGATTTACCTTTTGAAAACAGCAGCTGTAGGATCTCAGATCTGTTTGAAATCCTGTCATAAGAGTCACATAAGTGAAGGCTGTATCTCACAAAAATAGGTCTGAGTGTCATGGAAGCAGGTTCATGAGTGACAAAAACAGGGCCTGTTTTTGTGACACTCAACAACCTAATTTCACTAACATTTTAAAAACTATTTTTTGTTTAAAAAACACTTATATAATCAGCCTTACACCCTACAATATAGACCACACATGTTTCAGACTTAATTTCCAACAAATTTTGTTCTTTTTGCTGTGCAAAGTTTTTCTTGTTTTATCCAATTTTGTGACTACAAAGCCATGTAGAGACTGTGTCATGAAAGTGAAGGTTTTCTTTTTGAAACTCCTGTCATACATGTCCCAAACATGGAGGCTGTATCTTGCATAAGTGTGTTTGACTGCCACAAAAGCAGGTTCATGAATCACAAAAGCAGGTTCTGTTTTCATAACATGCTTAACCTAATTTCCTTAATATTGTTAAAAAAGTATTTCTTTTTCACCAAAAATAAATAAAAGAGTTGAAGAATCAACCTTGCACCCTATACTCCTGATGTTTCGGACTTATCTTTCAGCATGTTTTCGTGATTTTGATGCGTAATGGTTTATCTTGTTTTTTTTTTTTCACTTTCATGACTGTTAAGGCTCATGAAATCATGAGTCATCTCATGAAAGTGGCTTTTGTATCACAAAAGTGATGCATGTTAGTTTCTCAAAAATCCAGTTATGAAAACTTCATGCAAAAATTTACTGCACATGCTCAAAAACATAATTTTCTTAATAATTTAAAATCTACAAGCTTCTCAGTAAAGTCACATATCAAAGATTATTCCTTGGGTTTAACAAACTTGAAAATTTCATGTTTCACCTCACAGCCATTTTTGTCCTTTTGGTGAGCAAAAACAAGGTCTTAAAATCATTTGTTTTATATTTTTAACCTTCTAGAACTTTCTGGCTGCCTAACTGACTGTTACCAAACTTACTGGATCCAGAGATCCTGGCTTCTACTATGCAGATGTCAAATTTCAGGTTTTATTTATTTATTTGCTTTTGTTAATCAGGTAAGCACACTAGACAACCAAGTGCCTATTTTCAGGTGCGACCCAAGAGAGTTACATAGCATACAAGAAACATAATACAGAGTCGAGGCAACAAACAGGAGCCATAGACTCCAACAGGTGGGAGGTACAGCTCATGCTCAAACATGGTAAGGCAAGCAGTCAAGCAATAGGTTACAAAAAACAACATAGGGAGTCAGAGATAAGGTTATGCTGTACATGGATGGCCTAAGTATTAAAGTGCAAAAATTGGAGGTTAACATAGAAGTGTCTTTTCAACCATAACTTTAGGGTGCTACCACACCCTTAATTACAGTTACATAATGTTTCTACCAATTTTCAGCATTCCTAGAGGAATAAGTTAAAATATAGTTTAGATATGGTTGTGAGAATCCTAAAGTAGAGATTTTTTAAATTAAAATCAATTAAAGGTTGTGTCAGGGTGAGAAACCAATCTTGGGATAGTTTAAGTTCCACAGTAAAGGAATTTTAGGACTCATAAGGACTGGTAGAAGATACAAAGGAATCTGAGGGCTCAATTTGTTTATTGCAATGGCAAAGTTTCTATGGTGGTCAAACTCAAAAAAATATGTCTAGAGTTTTCACATGAGACGCTTTATAGAGAAACCACTGTTTGAAAATGTTCCCTATTTCCAGAATCTCAGATTTTAATGCAATAAACCACCGGTGTTTATTGTTGAGTGACTGGACAGATGTTTGGATATGCTGAACTCTATAACTCTGAACTCCTATTAACCCTCGATTCTGGTTATCTTTAATATAGTGTCTCAATCTAATTCAAAAGTTAACCAAAATCAGAACTTTCTTATCCCTTCTGAAAATTTTCATTTCTCTGTTTAGTGTGCTTACCCAGTAAACAAAAATTAAATAAATAAATAACAAATTAATTAATTAATTAAATTAGATAGTAGCAGGTTTTTTTGTCATGATATAAACTTGCCCAGCCAAGGTCTGGGCTTGAGGGCTGACTTTCTATTTCCTTTTTACTTGTGTATTCATCTCTTTTTTCTTTGTTTTTTCCTTTTTTGAAGTTTCATTCTTTTTCCTGAGGCAGCCTTTGATATGTCTTTTAGATTGGGGGTAAATTTTCCTGATTATAATCAAAAGCCTCTACTGCAACATTTCTCATTATCTGAACTAGATTCTTTATATTCAAAAATGCAGCCAGAACCCCTAAAATGTAGCCTTTTTTACCTCAGTGCATTTTTTTAATTTGCCAATCTCCTATGAAATGTAGAAACATATAAGTTGATGGCAGATAAAGACTGCAAGGCCCATCCAGTCTGACCATTTCTTTTTCTACCTTATAAATGTGCTCTCAGCCTTTGCTCTGTCAATGGCCTATCTATTCAAACTCATCTTTATTTCTCCCTTATGCCTATCCCATGCCTGTTTGAAGCCCTGCACTGTATTCACATCCACCACTTCCTGAGGTAGGATGTTCCATGCATCCACCACCCTTTCTGTGAAAAAGAACTTCCTCATATTGCCCCTTAATTGGCCTCCCTCTAATCTCATGCTGCGTCCTCTTGTCCTGCTATTTTTCTTATATTGAAATAGGTTAGATTCTTTCACCTTGTTAATGCCCTTAAGGTGTTTGAATGTTTCGATCATATCACCTCTCTCCCTCCTTTGCTCTAGGGTATACATATTGAGCTCCGTTAATCTGTCCTCATATGTTTTCTGTTTCAGTCCTTGCACCATTTTGGTTGCCCTTCTCTGGACTGCCTCAAATTGGTTAATATCCTTGTGAAGATGTGGCCTCCAGTACTGCATGCAGTACTCCAGATGGGGCCTAACCAGTGTCTTGTAAAAAGGGATTATTACCTCCCTCTTCCAACTTGTGATACCCCTACTAATACACCCCAACATCCCCCTAGCCTTACTTACTGCTTTAATGGTCTGCTTGGATGATTTCAGGTCATCAGTGATGATGATGCCCAAGTCTCTTTCTTCCCTTATGACTGCCAGCAACTCCCCTCCCAGCCTATAGGTAGCTTCAGGGTTTCTCTTCCCTATGTGCATGATCTTGCACTTCTTTGCATTAAACCCCAGTTGCCACTCTTCCGACCATTTTGCCAGTTTATCCAGATCTCTTCTCATTCTGCCCACCCCATCTGGATCATCTACTCTGTTGCAGATCTTGGTGTCATCTGCAAACAGACAAACCTTACCCTCCAGTCCATCTGCAATGTCACTGATGAAGATATTGAAGAGGATTGGCCCCAGGACTGATCCCTGAGGTACCACACTTGTGACTTGCATCTCTTTTGACTGTATACCATTTACCACCACTCTCTGTTTTCTGCCCATCAACCAGTTTGCCATCCAGTTAACCAACTTCTGACCCACCCTGAACCTACCCAGCTTATTAATCAATCTTCTATGTGGAACAATATTGAAAGCTTTGCTGAAATCAAGGTAGGCAATATCAACTGCTCCCCCTTGGTCCATGACTCTGGTTACCCAGTCAAAGAAATCTATGAGATTAGTTTGACAGGACCTTCCTTTAGTAAACCCATGCTGTCTTGGATCCTGTGCTCCTATGGATTCCTTAAGGAGTGCCTCCATAATCTTGCCCACTACTGAAGTAAGACTGACTGGTCTGTAGTTCCCCACCTCCTCCTTGCTACCACTCTTGTGGAGCAGGATGACATAAGCCCTTTTCCAGTCTTCTGGGACCTCACCTGTGCTCATAGACTCACTAAACAGTTCTGATAATAGCTCTGCTAGTTCCACCCTTAGCTCCTTTAGTACCCTAGGATGTATGCCATCAGGTCCCATTGCCTTGTCCACCCTGAGCTTATCGAGCTCTTGTAGGACCCTTTCTTTTGTGAAGGGACTAGTGCTCACCTCCCTCCCCCCGTGTCCATGGTGCTGAGCTGTGGGCCCTGCCCTACCTTCTCTTCAGTAAATACTGAGCAGAAGTATCTATTTAGGATAGATGCTTTTACATGGTCCTCTTCCTCACATGCCCCCTTATCCCCTTTGATTTTAGCAATACCTCCTCTGGACTTTCTCCTTTCAGTAATGTATCTATAGAAAGTCTTGTCACCTTATTTTACTGTTTGCATGTAGATAAAGTCTTTCATCAAAATAGTGTTTATGGCCATGGCTGTTTCTATTATTGAAGCAATAGTTCCCACCTCTTTTTGGATTTTAGCCTGCTGTTTTATCACCTCCTGAATTTTATAATCATTGGCATTAGTTTTTAGGTTTATATCATCAAGCTTCTCTGCAAACATCTGTTTCACAGAAATAAGTGTTTGGTAGGTGAAAATCATGTTCTCTGCAGTTGATATCAGCTTCAGAGTTTATGCCTTTGTTGTATCCTTGGGTTTCATGGATGTTACCATTGACTGCAAATTCAGTTCTTTCAGTTTTCTTGCAACTCTGTCCATCATAACTGGCTTTATTTTATGTCTTATAATGAGGGAGCAGAAAGGGTCTCTGTCATCCCTTACTACATACACTACTATAGCAGCAGTGCCCTCTGTGCTCCTTGATTCAGAAAACGATGTCAGGTAGTATTTAATCAGTCCAGGTGAATGACGCATAAGAGCTACTAGATATCATAATTTGCTTCCTTTTCTTTGGATTCAGCTTGACACAGACAGATGAAGTCTCTGAATATATTTCCTTCTTATATTTACCCCTTTTGCCCATTTTCAATTTAGCTGTTAGAAGCAGTGTGTCTTAGTGTCTGTGCACCATTTTTGCTCCAGCTTGCAGACTGCAGTTCCAATAGGCATTTTACCAGTCTCTGAGGGTTCATTCTTCTGCAAAATGTCTGCCAATAGAAATATCACTAGTCTCTGAATGTACATTGTTTATTCTTGTATAAGAACTTTGCCTTTAGGCATGCCACCAATCTCTGAATGTTTTCTCTCCTGCAAGAAGCCTTTCTTTTAGTCTCCTGTTATGCATTTTCTTGAAAGCAGCCTCCACTATGCCTTTCACAAGTCTTTGACTATTTGTTCTCCTACAAGAAACTGTTCAACACTCTCCTGTTTTTCATTCTCCTGTAAGGAGCATACCAATAGCCATTTGCCAGTTTTCCAGTGTTCATTCTCCTGCAAGGAAGCTTCCTATATGCATTTCATCAGTTTCTGAGTGCTCATTCTTCAGCAACAGGCCAGCCAATAGGCCTTTTACTAGTCTTGGAGTATTCATTCTCCTACAAGTAGCCTGTCTATAAGCATGTTGCCAGCCTCTGAGTGTTCTTTTTCCTTTACCAGTCTCCAGATGTGCATTATCCATAAAGACACCAGTCACTGGGCCTGTCACCAGTTCATGAATGATCATTCTCCTGTAAGAAGCCCACCAATAGGCCTGTTATAAGTCTTCAAGTGCTCATTCTCCAGATTTATTTTGCAAAAAGGCTCAAAGATGCATACTTGTACTCATGATGATGATTCCAGTGATAGTGTGAACAAATGCACATCCTCCAGTGATGGTCCACATGGTGAATGAAACTGCTGCTTAGTGAAACAGTATACAGTAACTGTAAGACAATGCATAATATGACTTCTATGTGCTTCTTCTTAAGATAACCAGAAATTGTTTGACTGATGAAGGTGCCATGATGCTGTGATTCTAACCATCACGGATGTAACAGATGATGAGTGATGCAATACTCCTACTGTGATCCTGATCAGATGATGAGGATCTTCTAGTAACAAACTGTGTCCTACCAGCAAAGGTAAGTCATGAAATTGAAGAGATGGTTTTAGTACTTTAGGTTGGGGGGACCTGCAAGTTGGGAAGGTGCAATTGTGTGTTCACCACTTTCTGAAACATTTTTTCCTCAGTCTGTCCTTGCAGGTATGTTTCATGTAGATGATAGATTCTGTTGCTGCATAATTTTGACTACTCAGGATGATGAATGATTATGTGGATATTATCTGGAGGAGTAATGGATGATGTGATGATGAATCAACGTGGATGACAGTGACCAATGAAACTTAACACACATAATTAGTTAGTTGCCTTATGAAACTTAATTAATTCTAAACATGCACATTTTGTGAAATGAAAATGTGTGAGAAACATGCCCTGACCCTATCTGGATGATGATGATGATGATGATGATAATAATCTTGGAGTGAAACACTGTGTCCTACTAACAAAAGTAAGTAGTTGGATTCAGTGGGATGGGTTTTTACTTTTGGGGCAGGGGCTACAAACAGGGAAGGTATTATGTTTGTCTTCCAGCATCTTAACTTGGTTTTCTGCTCCTCTGCTGTTGTTACTAGTATGTGTTGTGTGGGTGATAGATCCTGTTGCTGCATAGCTTTAGCCCTATTCAGAAAGACAAAGATGTGGATAATATCTTGAAGGCTGATTGATGATGTGGAGAGGAATCAAAGAGCATGATACTGACCCATGAAACAGAACCAAATACTGCAAAAATGTATGCTATTTGAACCAAAAATGAGTGAGAGACATGTTATTCTTTTCTTTGGTAACTGAGTAAGGTTTCCTAGACCCCTAGATCTGTTTACAGGGGCAACATGGGAGCACTGGGGCAAATGACTTGGTCAGAGCCACACAGTATGTAAGTAGAGGTTGTGGAATTGAACCTTGGGTCTATTGGATGTACCATACTTGTTCACAGCTTGCTAATTTAACCTATAGGCTATACTGCCAGCCATTTGCTTTATTTGTTTGTTTGCTAAACATTGTAACCATACTAGACATTTGAAGTTCATACATGACAAGCACTTAAAATATGTAATTACAATTAGTTGATTAAAAACAAGTGCATGGGGGATCCAAGATGGCTACCTGAGTAACAATGCTTCATGATTGCTCTCTCAGCCTCAGCCCTTACAGTAAAAGATTTCTGCTACTAATATGGGAAAATGTGCCAAAAAGCAACAAAAAAAAATAAATCTACCTCTTCAAGTGAAAGTGAATTGCTGGTTCATAAGGGGACAAAGGGCCACTCAATGCTATTCTGAACAGACTTTAAGGTCTGAAGGAAGTTGCACACAATTTAACATTGTGACTGGTGTTGAGAGGGGAGAGCCCTTCAAGTGTAGGGTAACAACTGCAAGGTTTACCTGTACTGTATTCCTTGTTTGTTTGTTTTTTGTTTGTTTTTCAATGTAACACTTCCTGCAAGTGTTGTTTTTATTTTATTTGTTGTACAACCCTTCCTGCAAGTGTAACAGCTGCAATTTAGCAGATGCTGAGAAAAAGTCAAGCTTTTTCAGAAATGTCTCTGAAAAGAAAACAGAACATCGGACTGTCCAGCCTTGGACCTCTGTCAATTTATGGGTGGGCATTAGATGCTAGAAAGTGGCTAGCTAACACAAGCATTCCTATTTGGGAGCTCATGTTTTTGAATGGAATACAGAGGTATTTGTCCAATAGGCTGGTCCAAGTCAGTCTTCTCAACTCAAGATCTAGACAAAGGATTTTGAATCTGTGATGTTAAAGAGACATACTGGGCGATGTGTCATGGGGGGGGCAACTGGAGGGCTTTTAGGTCTAGCAGGGCCTAACAGAGTTAGTCAGGCTTGGGACTATGCACAAACTGCTATGTAAGAGTTTTTGTCTCCCCTGATTCAAAGTGCCTTGTGGTAAATTAATCTACCTTGTGTTTGTGTGTGTGTGTGTGTGTGTGTGTGTGTGTGTGAGAGAGACAGAGAGAGACGGGGGGGGGGTTCTGTGTGTTTCCTGTCTGCTGTGTGCAAAACATTTTCTTTTATTTTTCTGTAGAATTATCGTTCCCCATAGTCTGTATGTGTAGTACCCTGTATTATCTATGTAAACATCTTGAAATAGTAACACTATTATTTTTATATATTTCATGTTTTTGTGACTGAATCCTTTGGGTTATAGCTAACTGATTTATAACTGACAATAAGTGTATTTCCACCACTGAGGAGATGGCTACCATTACCATATCCTGTTTCTAATGCAAGGTGTTCTCAACTGTGACAGAGAGGGGTGGGTCATGTGACCTTGGGCAAGAAGTACTCTGCTGTGTGAACAGAGGCTCTGAAGGGATGGAAACCTGGAGATACCCCAAAAGAGTGCCTAAGCTGAGTAGCAGCAGCTACTGAAATATTGAGAAAGCTGGTACCAGTGACTCAGGCTAAGTCTGGGATGGACCAGTTTGCCCCACACACACAGTATTTCTAAGTACCACTGATCCATCAACCAGGTTTTATGCTTATATTGCACCGTAGCTGATACAAAATCTCCGTAGACAGGCAGTTTTTTTTCAGTCAGTACCTGAAATACCTGGGTCTTCTTCTCATATCCACTTATTCACAAGTCAAGAATACTATGACTGCAAAGCACTTATACAAGTGCCTGCTGCTCTGCTTCCAACATTGCTGGGCTTGGGCGAGGTAATGAACTTCAGTCAAGCGAACCTGACTTTTACCAATTTATCTGCTTTTCTACAAAACATTCATCAGAAATAGGATGCAATTTAAAACTCAATCTTTAGAAAAATCAGTGCAACAGGTACAAGTGAGTAAAGCTGGAAGTGTTAGAGGGGAGAATAAACAAAGGGGTATGTTTAAGAAAGTAAGTAATCTAAAATAAAATTCTTGACTAGTGATGCTTTATGAGTAATAAATACATACTATAATTGCTCTCCAACATAAATATGAGATTTTAGAAAACAATCTGCATTACAAACATTTACAATTTGTGGGCATTTTCAATCTCTTTTGATGCCCAATTTGATACTTTAAAAGATTTACTAAAAGCTGTTTTTGTAGTGTCACTTGGACTTCTGAAAATAGCTTGCTTCTCACAATAAAAGCTTTTTGAATACAATATGGGCCACAACAGCTGGAAAGTAATCAAGTCTCAAGCACTAATCAGCTTGACCTAGTTGTGGGGGAGAAGAACTCATCTCCAAATAAAAAATCCATTTGCTACTGTAATAGTCTCCTTTGACTTTGACACTAATCATGAAATAGTTATTTAAAACTCAAGGAATAAAAGGTGGCTGTATTTTTCAAATCAGAAAAATAACACATTTTTCCTGACATTAGTACTGAGACTCAAGACAGAAGAAAATAGTTTTTAATATTTCAGGATATCAAAGATATCGCAGCTACATTTACCCTTCCTTTTCCTGAAAACTCTTGTGAATTTTGAAGGTAAAAAACACATTTTATGACCCAGAGGATTCTTCCTAGCTCATCGCTAAGAAAAGAAAAGGTGCCTGGAAAGAACTGGAAATGAGGGAAATTTGGAGACAAACTCAACAAATGACACTTAAGACACTGTTTTAATGCCCGAGTTAGAATTTATTTATTTATTTATGTCTTTGCTTACCGGGTAAGTGCACTGATCCAGAGGACCGTTTTCAGTCATGGCCCGGGCCACAGGGTGGCAAGCAACAGAGAGAAACACAGCAACACATACAGGGAACTTCAATCTATACTGTAAATTCACACCTCGTGCATGAGGTGGTGTGGAAAAACAGAAATACAAATAGCATAATAGTATAAGGCAATGGCCAGACACACCTATTGTGAAAAGTGGGCCATATATAGCAATAGAAATAACATGAGATACAGGATCCACGTTACATGTTGCAGTAGAACATATGTAGCATTATAACTATGATGTGAGACCAGTTTAGTACAGTCATCAGTAAAGTTGTGCGGGTTCATATAGTCAGAATCTCACATCAGTTTCAGGGATTTGAGGTAGTGAGGGAAGAAGGGTTCTAGAGAAATACAGTGACGAGGGAGGAGATTAACAGGAGGGCAGGGGAGGAAAGGAGACATGGGCATTAGGGTGCCTTAGAGTTACTTACTGGGAGCAGTGACAGCAGCTGCTAGGAGCCAGGTTTTCATGGCCTGTTTGAAGGCAAGGTGTGTGGGGGATGCGCGGATACACTGTGGAAGCTTGTTCCATAGGGAGGGTGCAGAGATGGAGAAAGCTGTACTTCCCACTGCTGTGGAGATGCAGGGTGTCTCCAATGGGGGGACTGAGGATGCCCTAAGTGTCCTAGGAGCCACTCTGTCTGTCAAGAGTAGAGAGTAAGGGGATAGGTGTTGGTATCTTAGTGCACTGTCCACTAGACAGCCCATCGCATAGTCAAAGCGACCTTGCACAGGGAGCCAGCCCAGTGACTGATAAAGAGTGCAGTGGTGGGTTCGGTGGGGAGCTTGAAGGACGAAATGACAGATAGAGTTATAGGTAGTGTTTAGTCTTGATTTCAAGGTGGGGGATATGAGGGAGTAGACAGGGAAACAGTAGTCAAGTACAGGCAGTAGGTTGCCCTGGGTGATGGCAAGGCATGCTTCAGCCAATAGAAAGTTTTTGAGTCTGTAGGCAGCGCCAAGTTTTTGGTGGATTCTCTACACAGTGTTGTTAACATGCTCAGTGAAAGAGAGGGAGGGCTCAAGAGTGACACCTAGGTATTCAAAAGATGGGACGTTATCAAGAGGGGGGCCTGATGGGGTGCGTACAAGGAGGGAGGAGTCGGATTTGGCTGCTTTGGCGAGGAAAGGTTTGGAACCAATAAGCATGGACTTAGTCTTCTTTTCATTGACTAGCAGCCTGTTGGCAAAGAACCATTTATGAGCGAAGCCATAGTTGTGTGTGAGGATGGAGGAGATGGGCTCAATGGATTTATCACTGTGGTAGAGAACCAGGTCATCTGTATAAAGGAGCGCTGGATAGCTGAGGCTATCCCTCGGGAGTGAATCAATGAAAACGGAGAAGAGCAGGGGTCCGAGAATGGAACCTTGTGGGACTCCAGTGCATACAGGGAGGGCAGCAGAGGAGGCATTGTTGATAATGACAGACTGAGACCAACTGGATAGATAGCTGCAGAACCAGGCTGCAGTTCCGCCGGAGCAGCCAAAGAGAGACAGGGCTGAGTGGAGGAGGTGGTGGTCAACAAGGTCAAAAGCCTTTGATATGTCTATGAAGACAGCTCCTGTGGCTTTGTCTTGGTCTATATTTCTCAGCACATGATCAGAGAAAAGGGCCGAAGCAGAGGAGGTGCTGTGGTGCTTGCAGAAACCATGCTGGAGAGGACATAAGAGGTTATACTTTTTGAGATGCTCTGAGAACTGGAGGTGCACAACTTTTTCAAGCAGTTTGCTCAGGTGAGGGAGTAGGGAGATGGGCCTATAATTATCAGGGGGATTAGGGGTTACCGCTTTTGAAGACGGGCATGACATTTGCATGTTTCCAGGAGTCGGGAAGCATAGAAGAAGTAAGGGTGAGGTTGAAGAGGAAGGTGAGAGGTTTAATCAAAGCAGGGCAGATAAATTTAAGAAATGCGTGGTATAATCCATCACTGCCAAGGCTTCCATTGGCAGAGAGAGATTTCAGGAGCTTAATAGTGTCTATATGCCCAATGACTTTGAAGTGGAAAGTGGGGGCAGGTGGTAGCTAGGAGGAGGGTGGGAGGTGGGAGGTTCAGGGCGGAGGACGCCTGTGGTGGGAGCTTGCTCAGATGGGGGATAAATCCGTGAACTTCATTTTGAAGATATTTGCAATTTCAGTAGGGTCTGAAATAGGACCAGAGGGGAATTTAAGCTGCGTTAATTGTCTACTGGACTTGGGGTTAAGGATAGACCCAATAGAGGTACAGAAACTGTGTGGATTGCCAAGGTTGTCTTTCTGTTGATTAATGTAGAATTTTCGCTTGAGTGATTTTGCAGTCTGTTTGCAGGTGTTGCGTAGCTGTCTGTAAGCATCCAGAGGTGGGGAGAGGGTGATGCCTTATAGGCTTTCCATTTGTTATCCTGAGCTTTCATTAGTGCCAGCAGTTCTTTGGAGAGCCAGCAGGAACAGCCCCCCTCTTACCCTTCTGATTGTGATGGGGAAATGGATGTCCTGTAGGTGGGAGAGTTTGGATGCGAGGTACGTGACCGCATCAGATAAGCTGCTAAGATGGTAGAAAGTTGACCAGTCTATAGCCCTTACGTCACTAAGGACAGGGCTAGGGTCTGAGCAGTTAAAGTTCCTGAAGGACAAGAGTCTGTGAGGGGGGCCGACGGATTTGGTAGACAGTATAGCATAGGTTATGGTGTGGTCACTTATGGAGTCAGACATAGTGCCTGCTTGTAGGACTGAGTCAACCTGGTTTGTGATAACCCAGTCAATCAGGGAGTGATTATACGTATGAGTGTTATGTCTGGTGGGAGAGGAGATCATTTGCTCTAGGTTGTGTACTTTCAGTGCACTAGAGTCGTCCAATGAATTGCTGTCCAGCCAGTTGAGATTGAAATCCCCAAACACAATTGTGTCTCTTAGGGGTGTTGTACTGCCTATGCCTTTTAGGAAATTTGATAGACCTGGTATACCTCCTGTGTGTGTGTGTGGGGGGGGGGTGTTATAGCAACAACCCAATTAAAGTTTCTTGGCTGCACCTAGGATTACCTCTGCGAGAAGCCACCCACTCTGAGAGGTGGTAGTGGAGCAGCTGATGATAGTGGCAGTAATGTGGTATTGCACATACAGTGCCACGCCCCCTCCCTTCTCGCATCCTGATCTGTCCAGTCATAGGAGTGAACAACCGTCCAGGTTGAATGAGGAGTCAGGGTGGTGGGGTTTCAACCAGGTCTCAGTGAGACCTAGTGCCTGTGACTGGTAGAAAGATACTCACGCCTCAAGCTCATGGAACTTTGATGGGAGGCTGCAGATATTCATGTGGGCAACTTTTAGTCCATGGTGTCCTGTCCAGGCGATGTCTGTGTGGTCAATGTGAGTGTTTATGGGGCCAGGGTTACCCTCTACATCACCAGAGAGGAGAATCAGCATAAGTAGAGGGCAGATAGGAGGGAGCCAATGGGAGGATTGAAAAGTGAGGGAGTGCATAAACCTGCCGAGTTGATGGCGTTCATAGTTAGACAGTAGTGCCAGGAGGGTTGTACTCGTGAAGGTAAGTTCATGTCCATTCACAGTGATCGCGGTGTATGAGAGAGGGTGTGGGGATTGGGATGGGCTTGGTTTTTGCTGCTCCATGGCTAAAATTTATGCACAGGCATCAGTCGCCAGCAGCAGCGTGGGCATGGAGACCAGCATAAGTAGCAACATGCAAGTGTTCATTTTAAGAGGTATTCTGGTCGCAAAAGAGAAATTCTATGAGGAGAGGAGAACAGAAAGGAACCTTGTGAAAGGGGGAGTAGCCCTGTGGTGGCGGAGACTGGCAGGCAGTACCAGGAAAGCCGTGAGCAGCGAGTAAACCACTCTAGAGGAGGGATTGTTTAGCAGTTACTTTGAGGGAAAGGAGGTGCTTAATAGTGTATTTTGATGGTGGCCACAGCAATTCTGCTAGCCAATTAAGTTGTAGTCCCTGAGATGAGCACCTTAGAATGTAACTAAGTTAGTACCTTTGGCTTTGGGTTGGGTTGGGTTTAAAGTTTTGAGAGCCAATGGGTACAGGGAAACTGGTTGAGGGAGGGGCTTAAGTCTATTTAATAGAGGTCGGGGCCGGGGGGGGGCGGGACTAAAAATGCACACTAAGAAAATATTGCAGGCAGTCTAGAAAGCAGGCACTTGTTTAAATTTACTACCTGGCACTTGGGGACAGCAACCGGGACCGAGCTGTAATTCCCAGTCTTGGCTAGTGACCCTTGTCCAATCACGATACTTAGTCTTTGTTTGGGACCAATCGGAAAGCTCCAAGTCCGCAAATGTAGCCGATCGAGGAGGAGCCGGCACCAGGTTGTGAGTTTGACTCTGAGAAATGAGTGAGAGGCATACCTGAGGTGTTCTTGTGGCTGGTGGGCATAGCAGGGATGGCGGCAGGAGAAGCGCCGTGTCCTGAGGAGCTGGGCACAGCAGCTTCTGGCTGCAGATGCCTCCAGGGAGCCTCCTTGAGCTGAGGTGTTCTTGTGGCCAGTGGGCGTAGCGGGGACGGTGGCAGGAGAAGCGCTGCATCCCGGGGAGCTGGGCACAGCTGCTTCTGGCTGCAGATGCCCCCTGGGAGCCTTCTTGAGCTGGAGAAGAAGAAGAATGAAAAGGCAAATTAACTGGAGAATACCTTGTCTCTTGTTCTGAAATTTCTTTATCCAAAACTGTTTTGTGATCTGGCTGCTGTGAATGCTATGGAAACGTTTAAGTTTGGTTTGCAATGGTGTTTCAAAATATGTCTTTGTCTGGATAATGTACACTAGCTTGTGCCTGCTCTCATAATTGTTTGACTCGTACTGTATAGAGGTGACTAAGCCTCCTTAAAAAAACAAATTTCATTAATTCTTTGAAACTCAGATCCTTCATCTAAACTGGAATACTCTTTCTTGTCAGTAAAACTTATGTCTTTTTCTAAAGGCCCTTACCCATATCAGTCTAGCTACAGAATACTATCTGTGGACCACAGTTTTATTTAATAAGGAGCCATTTGTCCACTGGAAGATTTTTAATAAACAACAGGCCCTAGGCCAGGATTAACTAGAGATAATTAGCCAAACATGGTATAAAGGTATTGATGTATCACATTGTACAACCAATATTTCTACACCACATTCTGCAATGCCTTGTGAGGTAAAAAGCAGGTACATTTGGCCAACTAAGGTCTGATCATTTGGCATTATCTGTACACATATCACTAAACAACAGTCTATACCACTGCTCAGGCCTTTGTGCCAAGGAATTTGAATTAAACGTAATCTTTACTTCTTGCTATCGTGACTCGTTATCAACATCATCTCTGCTTCACTTCCAGTTGGTTTTAGCCAGCAACTCTTTTTTTAAATTTTTTCTGCCACCTCCATTCCCCATTAACTCAGATTTCTTTTTGCTTTGCACCAGCACCCATTTTCCATCCTCCCAGGACCACCTGCCTAGGGCACTGGGCTACTGGTCCATCCACAACTCACCTGTGGACCATTCCCCCTCATCTTATCCCCTGATTTGGGGTTGCCCTCAACTACTTGGTGATACCCCACACCATCTGGCTGACCAGAAGGTGGACATAAATGCCAAACTGGACAGGCATACTCCAACACTGGCCTTATATAAGTTTTATAAACCAGCATTACTTCAGCATACATCAAAATATTCAAAATGTACATACTTTCTTTGCCTTAATGTAAGGGCCACATACCCTGCTGTATATAGGGATATATGATAGCATCTCATCCAGAAGAGAGTCCACCTTATAGAAACAGAAACATAAGCAGTTGGCAGAAGATAAGGGCCACAGGTCCACCGCATCTGCCCTGTTTTGTATCTAGTTAATTCCAGATTAGCCAAATGGTTACTCCCTTAGTGTCTTCAGGTTTCCTATGCATCTGTCCCTTGCATTCTTAAAGCCTTCCATGATTAACAGTACTGTACCAACACCAATCACCTTGCCATCATAGGTCAGGGGCAATGGGAATCTGGTGCACCTTAAAACCATACCTTGGGGCACCATTAACATGAGACCACACCCAATCTAGACTATCCATACCAGTGCTGGGAGCAAGCATGGTAGTATTTATTAAGTAGCTTCCAGATGGTACACAGCTTTCCAGACATTCCCTGACCATAAATCTTCTCATTCACAATGGTACTTGTGCACACTATATAACACTCTTTACCTGGGCCATGCCCAGCACATACATAGAAACATAGAAATGTGATGGCAGAAAAGGACCGCCAGACCCACCCAGTCTGCCCAGGTTGCCTAGACCACTGCTATGACTTAACTGTAACCCCCCCTTGCCAACAGGCCCCTGTGCCTGTCCCATGCCCCCTTGAACCCTCCCACCATTCTCTCTCTGACCACCTCTTCCAGAAGCCTATTCCATTTGTCCATCACCCTTTCTGTGAAAAAGTGCTTCCTAATGTTTCCTCTGAAATTCCCCCCTACAGTTTGCAAATCATGCGCCCTTGTCTTCGATTGCCCCTTTAGTTGGAATATGCTCCCTGCTACCACTTTTTTAGTACCCTTTAAGTATTTGAATGTCTCAATCATGTCCCCCCTCTCTCTCCTTTGTTCCAGGGAGAACATATTGAGAACCCTCAGCCTCTCCTCATATGTTAAGTGTTTGATTCCCTTAACCATTTTTGTCACCCTCTTCTGGACACGTTCAGTCCTCTCCACATCCTTCTTGAGGTATGGACTCCAGAACTGGACCCCATACTCCAGATGTGGCCTAACCAGCTGGGTGAACAAGGGTATTATGACCTCCCTCCTCCTACTAGTGACCCCCCCAATGCAATCCAGCATCCTGCTGGCTCTTGTCACTGCCTTCTTGCAATGTTTTGCTACCTTCAGGTCCCATGTAATGTTGCTGCCAAGGTCTCTCTCCTGTTCAATTACCTTTAGTGGTTGCCCTCCCATGAAATACACAGCCCTCTGATTTTTCCTGCCTAGGTGCATGATCTTGCACTTCGATGTATTGAAAGGCAGTTGCCACTCTCTGGATCATTCCTCTAGTTTCCTCAAATCCCTAAGCATACTCTCAACCACCTCCTGTGTGTCTACTCTACTGCAGACCTTCGTGTCAACTGCAAATAGACACACCCTCCCCTCAAGGCTCTTTGCTATGTCCCCTATAAATGTATTGAATAGTAGTGGGCCCAACACTGACCCTTGAGGAACCCCACTGATGGCCCTTCCCTTCCCCGAGTGTACCCCATTTATTACCTCCCTCTGACTTCTACCTCCCAGCCAGTTCTGCAACTACCATACTACCATCCGCCCCAGCTCCAGACATCCCAATTGATGCAGTAGCCTCCTGTGTGGCACAGAGTTCAATGCCTTCCTGAAATTAAGGTACACAATGTCCACCAACCCCCCCAATCCACCACCTTGGTGACATAGTCAAAGAACTCTATCAAGTTTGTTTGACAGGATCTACCCTCGGTGAACCCATGCTGATGTTGGTCCAGCAGACCGTTTGCTTCCAGGTAGCTGGTGATTCTGTTTTTAACAGTTTTTTAACATCACTTTACTGTATTCCTGGGGCTTTTCACATATCTCCACCCCCCCCCCAACCCCACTAATGCACATCCAATTTTACTGCTGCTGCCATACACTGAATGAATGGTACCCAGCTTCTTGCGGGGCCTATTTGCATTCACCATGACTACATTTTTTTTGGTTATACCCACTGAACTAAAGGGGCATAATTACTTGTTGCATAATTACTGGGTCTTTTTCAACCCTATAAAACCCTTACCTCCCTTACTGGCACCCTGGCACTCATACAGACATAGAATTTGACAGCAAATAAAGACTGCTTGGCCCATTCAGTCTACACATTTCTCCCTAACTACTCTATCACCGCAGACCATGCCTGATCTACAGCTCTTTCTCCCTTCCCATTCCTTTCCACTGTGGTACACTTATATCTATCCCATGCAGTCTTGAACTCCACTACCGTCTTTGCCTCCACCACATCCACTGGAAGGCTGTTCCAGGAATCCGACACTCTCTCTGTGAAGAAGTACTTCCTCACATCTCTTCTGAATCAACCACCTCCAGCTTTGTACCATGTCCCCTTGTTCCAGAGCACCTTTTCTTATGAAAAACACTACCCTCTTGTACCTTATTTATTCCGATGAGGTATTTAAAGGTCTCTGTCCTATCCCCCTTCCTCCACTGTTCCAAGCATACTATGCATAAAGGCAATAAGGAAATAAACATTCTGGCATCAGAAGGACAGAAATTGCATTGCAAATTAGCAATATAGTGTTTGGCTATAACCTTGGGAAATTCACTGCCTTTTGAAGCTCACATTAATAATGTAACTAGAAAAATGAATTCTACGATAGGGGGTTTATGAAGATCTACATCTTTATTAATTTATTTATTTTATTATTTTTTTTTTTAATTTCGTTGTTTAACCAGGTATAGCACACTAAGCTGAAAGCTTTTTTACAGGAGCAACCTGGGAGCACAAGGAGGTTAAGTGACTTGCTCAGGGTCACACAGTATGCAAGTGGAAGCTGTGGGATTCAAACCCAGGTCTGGTCTGCTGGATGTCACCAGATTTGCAGCTCAGAGCCTTAGACCACCTTAGACCATTATCATATTAGATGTGAAATACACTCCCAAGTGGCATACTGCTCAGCCATGGTGAGCTACTTACCTGAGGGGCAAGCTTTGCCACCACATGTCTGAATGTGCCCAGTAGGACAACAGTTATGAAAAGGGTATTATCATATGGTATCACTATGAAGTGCATAAAGCATGATTGGTCTGGACATCATGCCTCCCCTTGATACTACACTGATAGCATTAGTGGTCCAGGAAGAATAGTCCCATGTCTAGTCCCTCACATGGGGACTTAGCAACCCCAAACATTGCCAGGCTCCCTTCTACCTGATAACCATTCTTTCAGCTACCTACCTGGGGTTTAAATTTAGGACTTTACACAGCTTGCTCTGAATACAGACTTCTCCAATTTCTCTCTTTCTCTCCCACTACTGAGGGTGAACCTGCAAGAGGTTCCAGCAACCTCCCTTGAGAAGTGACCCTCCACTCTCCCAGTTGTACTTTTTGGGCATGAGGTCACCACTCCTCCAAAGGTGAGTCCTTTGGGCTTCCATCCCTCCAGCTGCTCCTGATGTTCTTCTTCTCTGGAGACAAGGCACAAGAAGACCAGTGACAACTAATTCCAAGGACCCTGCCACCATGCCTGAAACTGCAGGCCCCCAAGACATAGTCACAGCCAGAAAGGTGGGCCACTCCTCTCTCTTCTAGCCCCAAGCTAACCAAGTCAAGACTGCCCGATGCCTTCCCCTTATATAGGGTATCAGAGGAAGGGCAGAACTATGCACATTGATGCTCTAGTTGCCCACTCTTGGCTAAGGCAGGCCACTCACGGCATAAACATCCAGACATCCAGCCTCTGGGCAATTTATCACTGAGAGAAGAGCTCTCAGGGTCTGGCATAACCCTTTGAGTGCTCTGTGGTAACATGCCTTCAGCCAGCTGAGGAGAGAAGCTGCTTACATTAGTTAACATAGATTCTATTTGTGTCTGCTGTCCCAGACTGTTGGAGATATGCACTCTCAAGATTTTGGCTTCAGAAACTAATGCAATCTTCACTGTTCCTATAGAAATATTTGCCTCTAAGCTGTCCCATGGCCCAGTGAGTAGTGCATTATGCTCCCATGCCAGCAGCCCAGGTTTGGGAACAAGCCTGAGATGCTGGCATCCTCACAGCCAGTGATCAAGAAATGCTACCGGTAGGAGGGAATCCTCAATCAGATGGGTGGTGCTGTGTTTCAGTGGCATTAGTGACCTCTGTGATGGGACCCTGGAAGGTAAACCTTCCAGCTGCAAGAGAAGCTATATGCTGGCTATAGTGTGTGCTGTGATACCTTGAAAGTTCCTATTATTAAACTTCATCCAATTTTCTATGCATTCAAATTTCGATGGAAAATACAAACAATGCCTTTTGATAGTGATTGTAAAGGGTGGTGTCATTAACACAGACCTCCTGATTGCAACTTACCGACATGTTATTTATTGTTATAGGTTACATCCCACTAGTATAGTATATCAGTGCGGTGAGGTAATACAGGAAGGACAGACTTGCAAGAACTTCAGTCTCCTTCTACCATCAAATTCTATTTCTAACATAAGAAATAGTAGAGGTCCCAACTTGGTACATTATGGGACACTACCCTTTATAGCCATCCACTTGGAATGTACCTGTTTATCATTGACTCTTTTAACTCTTCCTCTTGGAGGCAGTATAGCGCAGTGGGTTAAGGCTCTGAGCTGCAGATCTGGAGACCTGGATTTGAATCCTACAGCCACCTAGGTGCATACTGTGTGATCCTGAGCAAGTCACTTAACTTTCTTGTGCTCCCAGGTCACATCTGGAAACAAGCTATGACTTAGTGTGCTACTCCTGGTTAAACAATGTTCCCTTTCCCTTTAAACAGGAAATAATAAACCCATCATATAAGGGGAGGATGGATATCCATTTGGATAATCTTTGAAATCAGGACATTGTGGGCACTCACTCAGTCAAGTCAAAATCCTTGCTGAGATTAACAAATGCAAGATCTGTAACAAAACCTCCTCCAGCTGCAAAATGCACATCACAAAATAATGTTTTAAGCAGTTGAGTTGTTGAATTCACTGCCAAATTACCAAACTGATATCAAGTAAGCTTCAACCAGATTGACACCAACACCTGTTGAAATATGTACTGCTCCTTTGCTTTGGAAACTACCGATGTTAGGGAGATAGGTCAATACTGCAGGTCATACCTTGTCTGTTGTTTAGGAATGGGGACCAAATCTTTTACCTTCCAATCACAGTGAAGCCTAGTATTTAATGTTGCGGAGTTAATTGTGGAAGTCCCTTTTTCAGGGACGACCCAGAATGAATTACATGGACACATGAAGTCAATAAGCAATACAAGTCATGAAAGGCTCATCAGGATCCATGTCTTGAGGTGGATTCTGAGGAAGAACTACATGAGATCTTCATATCCACAGAGGATTTATTTAAGCTTGCTGAGTGTTCAGAGCTCGAAAATAATAAACAACACAGTTGTGATATTATTCTACCTAAAGATTCCAGGTTGCCATTAAACCTGACAGAAATACCACAAGAGAAAGGAGATGCAGTGGAATTATTCTCGCTGGCTGAATGAGACGCTGCCACATTCCCTGTCAAATGCTCTGACTGGCCTGTCAGCTCATCAGATGATGCAGCAACATCAAAGGCCCCAACGGGGCCAGGTGAGTCAGACTCTGTCAATTTCAACACTATTATCCCTTTACACCAGGATGATTTACTGCGTAAGGCTGACAGTGAAATTGTGTTAACAATGAGTGCCTAAAGCCTGTAGTTATCCAAAATGGGGCTAACGTTTTTCCTGAAAGCCCATGAACAGCAGTACTGCAAGAGGGGTGAGGAGCAGCCAAAACATTTTCAGCTTCTGGCTTCTCCTCTGAGAAGATTATACCGCTCACTAAATCAGCCAGTTTCATTTTTAAAAAACAGCTTTGACTATCACTTCTGAAGTTTCCTCACCTTCGATAATTTATCAGACTAGCTCTGTTTCACAGAAAGGACTTACTAGCTTCACATTTAAAAAGTCTGATCCAGACAAATCTGTGACAGAAACTGTAACATCAGATCCTGCTTTCACGACTACAAACCCTCCCGCTAAACCCATTGGACCTGCACCCCTAGTAACTGTTAATCCTCCAGTTCCTATTCCTGCTTTACCCTTAGGGACTTGGTCACCACAGCAGACATTGTTAGGGGTAGGATGGCAACAGTCACCGATAGGCATCTGGATACCTGTTCCTACATGGGATTCTTCCCTGAATTTTTCTCAGTCCTCTCCAACTTGGAAACCAGGGACTTTAATAAAGTCAAAGCATGGGATAAGGCTGGAGGATGTTAATAATTTAAATAAAGAGTTGCCAGTAACTGTCTCAAATAAATCTGCTTTACCCCTTGTTGAGGTTAGTACACCTCCTGATGACTTTTCTGAACCTATATCTACACCAAAGTTGCAGGCTGCCATTATCCCTCAGGATCCAGAACACACTACAACACAGAATCAGAGACCTCTTATGTCCGAATTATTTACTAAAGCCAAAAGAGAGGCAGCTCCTAGAAGAAACACTGTCCGCATCAGATATAAGGGAGGCATGGCGGAAAGACCAGACAGACATTAAGTTGGCAAATGTTTATTGAAGGATTACTTGCATTTTTCCCCCAGGGAGGTTTTTGCATTTATAAACATGTCAGGGGAAGATAATTTTGATGTAAGCTTTAGAACAGCTTATGCTTTGGACCTCTTTTGGGAAAGATATGGGTAGATAAAATTTTCCCCTACATGGACCCCCTTTTTGGTTATTCCCTTTACTAAACCTTTGATTAAATATGATACCATCGTGTTTAGAAATGAGGGTCCATGTAGAGGACATTACCTATTGGTTGTCACAGAAATGTGATGTTTTGAGCGCACCAGATCCAATACTGGATTCAGAACAGTTTTGGACAGGTGGCTGGAAATATAAGGTCAAGCTGAGACAAACTGACACAGAAATTGAGCATGTTCCAAATTCCTTTATGTTGGGTAAAGATTGGGGTGTCTGTTTTTATGGGGGTCAACCTAGGACCTGTTATAAATGTGGCTCAAGGACTCACCTCTCCAGCATTTGTGATAAACCTCGTTGTGACAACCGCAGGGAAATACGGCATGTTTCTATGCAATGTGCTAATCATACCAAGTGTGATTTATGTGAAGAATTTGGCCATGTGTTTAGTGAGCGTCCTTGGTCAGCTAATCAATCAATCATCAATCATATCATAATTTATTTATATTGCACTTTTCAAATGCCAAAGCGGAGCACATAAAAACATACATCAATAATAAATAGAGAATAAAGTATAAAACATAGTTAAAAAGACAGCAAGAAAAGGGCTAATCAAAGGTTGATACAAACAAAAAACTCTTCAAAGAAGCCTTAAAAGATTCAGTGGATGGGCACTCTCTAATCTGACGAGGTAGAGAATTCCACAGGGTTGGAGCCACAAAAGAAAAAGCTCTGGCCCCAGAGGATTGAAGATGAACCCTGAGAATCTCTATCAATCCCTCATCGGTGGAACGGAGTGAACGGAGATGGCAGTAGGGCCACAGGAGATCTTGCAAGTAGCTTGGTCCCTGTCCATGTAGGGTCTTACAGGTCAGCAATGTGACCTTGAAGGTAATCCTCCAACGTACCAGCAGCCAGTGCAGTTCGCACAGAACAGGCTTGATGTGGCAAGTTCTTGGTAGCCCAGTCAACAACCTGGCTGCAGTGTTCTGCACCAGCTGCAGGTGGCGGAGGTCTACCCCCGGCAACCCTAGATATAGAGCATTGCAGTAATCTAAACGCGAGGAAACAAAGGCATGAACCAATACAGGGAGGTCATCGTGTGGAACAAGGTGCTTTATCCGGGCTATATTCCTCAGATGGTAAAACGAGGACTTGACAATGGCAAACACCTGACACTTAAGTGTCAGCTTGCAGTCAAATATTATGCCCAGATTCCTCACCTGTTCAGAAGGTCTCAGCTGGTTACCCCCTAACACAAGGCCAGAGGGAAATCCAGGAGTCAACTTCTCTGCACGATGACCAAGGTCCACCACCAGCACCTCAGTCTTGTCCAGATTTAACCTCAGCCAGTTAGCACTCATCCAGTCCTGGATCTCAGCGAGGCAGTTGTTAAAGACCGAAGTGCGTCGTTCTGTTTGGGTACAAAGGACATATAGAGCTGAGTGTCATCTGTGTAACAGTGAAACCTCAGCCCATAATGCCTTATAATGTCTCCTAACAGTAGCATATACACAGTGAACAACATGGGTGAAAGCACAGAACCCTGCGGCACACCACAGGGCAGTGCAAAGGGAGCAGAGGAAAAAATTCCTGATACTACTGCCTGAGGTCTGCCCGTGAGAAAAGAGTGAAACCATCTAAGGACTGTCCCCAACAGTTCGCAGATCAGCCGAAGAAGTTCCAACAATATCTCATGGTCCATGGTGTCAAACGCAGCAGAGAGATCAAGGAGAATCAAGATCAAACGGCTCCTCCGATCTCTCGCAGTTAGGAGGTCATTAAGTACCCGAACCATCGCCGTCTCAGTACTATGCCTCTTCCTGAAACCAGACTGGAGAGAATTATAGATTCCATGAGTGGTAAGAAAGTCATCAAGCTGCAGTGCGACTACTTTCTCAATAACCTTACCCAAAAAGGGAAGGTTAGAGATTGGTCTGTAGTTTGCGAGACAGTCTGGGTCAAGGGAAGATTTCTTCAAAAGGGGTGTCACCACAGCCTCTTTCAAGGACTCTGGAAACACCCCTTGGTCCAGTGAGCACCAGACAATCTCAGCAAGGACTGGTCTGATCACATCCACTCAACCCATAAGGAGGCGTGTGGGACCAGGATCCAAACTACAGCAAGTCGGCCGCAAGCTCTGGACGATCTTCATGACATAAATAGAAGCAAAAACAGCTCTAGCTATAAAGGAGTATGCCCAGGTTATATAGAATATAAGGCAAGTTGATCGACAAAATCAGCACCACTCCAGACTTTTGAGCTATAAAAGGCTTTTATTCACAAAAAAGTCTTTATAGAAGGCACAATGCCTGCAACATACCATCTGTGACAGCAGTCAAAGCCCCGACCAGTTTCGCACTAGTTGTGAAACGGTGAGAACTTTGATGCCACAAACGGTATGTGCAGGCACTGTACCTTCTATAAAGACTTTTGTAAAAGCCTTTTATAGCTCAAAAGTCTGGAGTGGTGTTGTTTTTGTCAATCAACTGATCTTCATGACATCCATGATTGCCGGCCGGTCTAAGTCCGTCCAGACAGACCGAGGGCCTGTAACCAAACATTGATCTCTGCCAATTTGAATGCGTTCTGCGGATGTCAGACCTGATTGTTGACACCTTATCTTCAAAGAACCAAGCAAACTCATCACACTTTAATTGTGACAAGGCTCTCTGGCCCTACAGACAGGCTGGATTGCACAGCCTATCGACAGTCCGGAAGAGCAAAGCTGGTCGATTCCTTGATGCGCAATCTCCCTGGACAGGAACTCTGCCTTCTTACGGGAGATTTCTGATTGATAGCCCAAATAATGGGTGATCAATCTAAGCCTGTCACTCTCAAGGCCGGACCTCCGCCAACAGCGTTCCAATCTTTGCCCTGCTCTCTTCAGCTCCCTCAGTGTCCCATCAAACCAGGGAGACCGAGGGTGAAGAGAGAGGGGTGAACTCAGACAGCAGCTATGGAATCCAGAGCCCTCAGTGCCACACTATTATAGTGCACTACTGAGGCATCTGGATCCAAGCACTCCCTAGGCCAACTCGATAGATCCAGCACCGCCATCAGACCTTCAGAGGTAACACCCTTAAAGGGTGGTACTGGATCATCTCCAAAGGGGTTGGTCTCATAGGGGGAGCCATAAAATTGAACCTTATGGAGTGATGGTCAGACCACCCAACTGGTTCCACCACCAGTCCGGTGATCTCCAACCCCAGGGTGAACACCAGATCCAATGAGTGACCCTGAATATGGGTAGCAGCGGTAACAACCTGTGTGAAACCCAACAAATTCATTAGTTGGAGGAAGTTTTGACCAAAATGCGAGAGTTCATCGTCGATCCAAACATTGAAGTCCCCCAGGACCAACCACCTGGAGGGATCCAGCTCCAGGTCGATAATGAAATCTGCTGCTTCCTGCAGAAAAACGTTCTCATCACCGGGTGGACGATAGACGAGTAGAATTCTGTAGCCCACACCTGCTCCCATGATACATTAAAGGATCTGGGGGACACCATTGGAACCTCCACATGGTCCAATTATGATCTAAAACAAATAGTGACCCCCCCCAACTTTGATCCAATCTTGGGCGGTGTATCACCGAGTACCCGGCTGGAACAGCTGATGCCAGAATGGGACCAGCATTCTCGTCCAGCCAAGTCTCGGTGATGCGAACCAGGTCAGATGATTCAACAAGATCAGCAATAATTGCTGTCTTGTTTTTTATAGACCTGGCATTGCATAACACCGCCCAAGTTGGATGAGAGGCCTTGGAGGAGCAAGCCACTTGCCCACCCTCAGTGGAGCCCTTGGGTATGGGGACCAGGCATCAGAAAACCCTGTCCTGGGGCCGGCCCACCAGCGCAGCGGTGGGATTTCCGCTTGCGACGCGGCGACCGGGTTCGAGAGCGGACGTCGTCGGAAGCCAGCGAGGGGTAGGATCGGCGTCCGTTGGACAGCTCTCCTTCTCTGGGGGGAGGGTGTGGGTAGCAGTCGGTGCATTGGGGACCCCTGGCGGAGGCCGGGAGCTCCCACGCAAACCGACGCTCGACAACCCATTGGAGGCGGGGCGGATGGTGACATCATGGCACGACCCCGCCTCCCCGAAAAGCGGAAAATGGAAGGAGCTGCCTGCCACTGAGAATGAAGCTTGCCGCGGCCTCGATGTGCTCCCCAGGCCGAGCCCCCGACCTAGTCCCAGTGCCTACGGCATATACCGGGGTATGCTGTGGGCCCCACCATGAGGGGAAAGCCACGGGGTATCGGGGGCTGAGGCTGATTTGGGGGGCAGAGGCTTGCGCCCATGACCGGCTGAAATGGGTGGCAGGCAGCTCGGGGGGTAAAGAGCAAAATTAAAAAAAAAAAAAAAAACCCTGTCCTGGACCCATTTCACCTCAGGGTGTCTCCCTAGCCTCACCACCCCAATCCATCCACTTTGCTCCTCCCCCCCTGACTGGGGCACCCGCCTCCCCCTCTGCCTCCTCTGAGCAATCCCCAGGGCCCAGCAATGCCAAAAGACCTCAGGCTGCAATGGGGGCTATTGAAGGGGTGCAGGTCCCTCAGCCTGGAAGGGGAATAGTGCCTGCCCACAGAAACTCGGCCCCAACATATGCTGTCAGGATATTCCTATAACCAGTCAGCAAAATTAAGCACACCATAAATACTGTAACTTATAAATAAAAAACTCCCTCTAAACACATTAGAGAGAAAAAAAACCCACCCACCCATTCCAAAACCCTTAAATACAAAATCAAATCACAATAAATAATCCAATAGACAGTTTGAGGTAAATAGGGAAACCAGGCCTCCAAACAGAGAGTTCGTTGGTGAGGAGACACAGACTACAGTCAAACTAAACATAAAATAAACACATCTTCAGTCCCCCAGGTCCTCTCACAACCGGGGACTAATGAGTTCAGCAAGGGACTCTCACTCCCAATGAAAAATAAAAAAGTATCTGTTCCAAAGCATTTGATGACCCCGCAAACCCTCTCACAATCAAAGAGGTTGTACAAAGTAAGCAGAAAGTAAAACGAGTTGTCTGACTGTAATCAGGAGAATAAATTAGTGAAAGTCCTCTTCACTGGTATCAGCCACACCACTCCGAACCATTTCTATGCAAAACTGATCCCGAAAATCCCAAACCAGGGCCAGTAGAGAGGAACCACGGCCTCTACTACGAAGCTCCACAAGGCCGACCCACCAGACAGCCCTGCGGGGAAACTAGAGGACACACGGCCTAGCTCGCTGGCTACCCAGCAAGATCAGGCCAAGGTCCTCTGAGTAGCCATGCACCCCACCCCTAGCACTCCCAATTGGTCGGGCCAACTGCTTGCAAGCCAACAGAGTCCATCCTCTAGATTGATCCAATGCGACTTCCACCATAAAACACCCTTAATCCATAGGAGTCAGAGGCAAGAACAATCCTTCAGCTACAAATAGTAATCAAACGATTTGCAGCACTTCCATGATCCACTTCCCGCACTTTCAGCTCCCCCTTTTGGCCAGACCAACCAACCAAACTGACTTGTCAAAACAGGGAGAAAGAGAGCTCCACTCCAGGGAACTGGCGCCAGTCATCCACCGAGTACATATCCAAAATGAACAAATGTCCGAACACCGGCTTCTGGAGTACCAAACAGGGCGATACAAACCCAGACCGCTATTTTCTTCTTTGCTTCTTTGCTCCTGGACAGTCTGTGAGCCTACCTCATAACTGAGCTCGAAAAGAGGTTTTCTCACATTAAAGATCATGTGCAACGGTTTTTACATATTTTTTATCAAAGCTTGAAAAGCTGAAATTCAATTCCATGTGTCATGATTAGTGTTTCCTGAAAATTTCATACTGTTTGGATTTGTGGTTTTCTTTAAATCAGCATTTGTTAACTTGCTCTACAGTGGCTGAAAACAGTACAGTTATTTCTGTCCTCTCAGTCAGACTTAGAGTGCAATGACATCATTTTGGAGTAGCTTGCTGTTTCAGATTCCCAATCAGAGCAGTAGTTTGTAGAGTTAATGGTTTGCTGAGCTCTCCAAGTTTCTTACAAACACAGTCTCTGGCTTGTGTTTAGATAGATCAGCTTAAAATATAACATTATCTTCTCATAAAAAGCTGATCATTTGAATTTCAATGCTGAATTGAAGTAGTGGAAATCTTTCTCTGTGAGAAATTAGCTTGTCTATCACAGCTCTCATTTTTTTCTAATCAAAACTCAGATTGTTTTTCTAACTACAGTAGATAACACAGGGCTATTAAATGAATATAAAATATACATTTTGTTAATTCACAGAAACAGTTTGTCTTTGATGTAGCCTCCATAATCAGATTTCATGTAAGAATATTTTTTTTTTCATGTCAGATTGATAAACAGTACATGTGCTTGAAATACTGTAGCAGAGTGTGACAGGCACCTGTCAGAACTCACAAATTTCAGTTCTTTGGTGGTTTCTGTGTGAAAATACATTATGCTAGGTATAATTAGAAACACTATGTGGCATCCTGATGCACTGTGTCTCTGCCTCACAGTTGAGGCAGCTGCCATCTACTGCCACCTGTCCTTGCCCCAAAAGCCCCCTTCCTTCTGCTCCACATTTGAGGCAGCTGCATCCTGCTTCCCACCATCTTCTCCCACACAGTCAAGGCTTGTACACCCTGCTATCTTCATCCCCTGCCTAAAGAATCAAGGATGCTGTACCCTACCTCCCCCTTCCCAAACAATTGGGGTTGCTGCATCCTGCTGCCCTCTCTCCCCCACCCTCACAGTTAGAGAAGCGGAACCTGTTGCCCCTTGTTCCTGTCTCCACAGTCAGAGCTGCCATGCTGTGCTAAGCCCTAGAGTACCAGGTTCCCTGCCTCCACAGCTGGGGCTGCTGTACCATGCTGCCCTAGCCACCAGAGGTGGGGCTTTTGCTGCACCCTGCTATTCACTTCTATTGCCCCAAATGGTCAGGGCTGCTGCACCATGTGTACTCCATCTCACAGTCAGGGCTGCTGTACCCTGATGCCCCCTGTGTTCTGCACCACAGTCAAGGCTTCTGCACCATGCTGTTCTCTGTCCCCTGTCACCAGAGGCAGGGCTGCTGCATCCTGCTCCTTTCTACACAGTTGGGGTTGCTATGGCCTGTTGTGCTGTAGCTCCTCATGCCTCTGCAGTTAGGGCTGCTGCACCATGCTGCCACTTGCCACAAGATTCAGGGCATTTGCTGCACCCTGTTGCATGTCTCCACAGTTGAGGCAGTTGCACCCTGCTGTTCCCCTGCCTCCAGATTCAAATCCTTTGCTATACCATGCTCCCACATCCCTTGTCCCAAACAGGCATGGCTGTTGCACCCTGCCCCACAGTTTGGGCTGCTGTATCCTGTTGCCACCCCTATCTCCTGCCTGAACATTCAGGGCTGCTGCACCCTGCTGCCCTCTGTCCCCACACCCACAGTCAGGGCCATGTCACCCTGTTACCCCCTGTTCCTATCTCCACAGTAAGGGCTGCTGTGCTACACCCTAGAGTCTGATGCTGCCTGCATCCATAGTTGGGGCTGCTGAACCCTGCTATGCACTTCCATTGCCCCAAATGGTCTGGGCTACTGTACCCTGATGCCCACCTGTGTCCTGCCCCACAGTCAGGGCTTCTGCACCATGCTGTCCTTTGTTCCCTGCCACCACTGTGCCCTGCTGCACCACAGAACCCTTGCCTCCACAGGCGGGGACAGGGTGCAGCAAATGCCCTTACTCTTGTGCTGCACCCTTCCCAAACAGCTGGGGTTGCTGCACCCTGCTACCCTCTCTCTCACCCTCACAGTTCAGGATACTGCACATGTTACCCCCTGTTCCTGTCTCAGCAGGGTGTAGCAAAGGATCTGACTCTGGTGGCAGGGAGACAGCAGGGTACAACTGCCTCAGCTGTGGAGGCATGCAACAGGATGCAGCAAATGCCCTGAATCTTGTGGCAAGTGGCAGCATGGTGCAGCTGCCCTAACTGCAGAGGCATGGGGCTCTAGGGCACAGCAGACCACAGCAACCCCAACTGTGTAGAATGGAGCAGGGTGCAGCAGCCCTGTCAGTGGTGACAGGGGATAGAAGACAGCATGGTGCAGAAGCCTCAACTGTGGGGCAGGACACATGGAGCATCAGAGTACAGCAGCCCTGACTGTGAGATGGGGTACATGTGATGCAGCAGCCCTGACCATTTGGGGCAATGGAAGTGGGTAGCAGGGTGCAGCAAAAGACCCACCTCTGGTGTTAGGGCAGCATGGTGCAGTAGCCCCAGTTGTGGAGGCAGAGAACCTGGCACTCTAGGGCTTAGCACAGCACAGCAACCCTGACTGTGGAGACAGGAACGGGGCAACAGGTACAGCATTCCTAACTGTGAGGGTGGGGGAGAGAGGGCAGCAGGTGCAGCGACCCCAATTGTTTGGGCAGGGGGTGGCAGGGTGCAATATTCCTGATTCTTTAGGCAGGGATGGAGGCAGAAGGGTGCACAATCCCTGACTGTGTGAGAGAAGACAGTGGACAGCAGGGTGCAGCAGCCTTGAATGTGGAGCAGAAGGCAGGGGGCTTGTGGGGCAGGGGACTGGTGGCAGTAGACTGTAGCTGCCTCAGCTGTGGGGCAGAGACATGGTGCATCGGGATGCCACCTAGTGTTTTTAGTTATACACATACATGATGTATTTTCACACAGAAACCACCAAAGAACCGAAATTTGTGAGTTCTGACAGTACATGAGCTTGAAATACTATAGCAGAGTGTGACAAGCACCTCTTTGTTAATCTGACATGAAAAAAATGTTCTTACATTATTGTATTTATGAAGGCTACGTCAAAAACAAACTTTCTGTGAATGAATAAAATTTAGATTTATTTTATATTCATTAAACAGCCCTGTGTTATATAGCTAGAAAAAAAATGAGGTTTGAGTAGAAAGAACAGAGCTGTGATACAGAAAAGCTGATTTCTCACAGAAAAATATTTCTATTACTTCAATGCAGCACTGAAGCTGAAAAGATCAGCTTTTTAAAAGGTGAGAATTACATATTTTAAGCTGATATATCTAAACACAAACCAGAGACTGGGTTTGTAAGAAACCTAGAGAGTTCGGCAAACCATAAACTCTACAGAGTGCTGCTCGGATTGGGAATCTGAAACAGCAAGCTACTCCAAAATGATGTCATCTCACTCTAAGCTTGACTGAGAGGACAGAAATAACTCCATTGTTTTCAGCCACTACAGAGCAAGTTAACAAGTGCTGATTTAATGAAAACCACAAAACCAAACAGCATGAAATTTTCAGGAAACACTAATCATGACACAAGGACTTGAACTGCAACTTTTTAAGCTTTTATTAAAAATATGTAAAAACCGTTGCACATGATCTTTAAAAGAACACAACAACTCAACGACAACGCTAACACTAAACCTCTTTCAAAATTTGTGATTTTTAACCCTGGTCTACATCACTTCTTCCCCCCTAACTGTTCTAAAACAAAACAGTAAATTTAAACTAAATAAAATTTGACCAAAACAAAAATGAAACAAATAAAGCACACATACTAAAATGCTGATGCTGGCTGGCTCACAGTAGCCGCCATCTTTGGTTCAGAATAAGCTATGAATAAGGCTTCATGCATTAGTACAGATCTACTTATACAACAAGCACAGGATGCAGTTTAATCCCCCTCGAGCCTGAGGTTACTTTCCCTCAGATTTCTTCTTCCATCAACCCCCCCCCCCTTCAAATGAGGAAGTAGTGGTTACAGTACCACTCCTTCCGAAGGAAGAATCAATTCAGTTAGACTCCTCTGATTCTGCTACCTTGAATCCAGTATGTTACGTGGACCCTGTTACTGCAGACAATGATTGCTCTGTCCCTACACCTATTTCCCCATTGCCCCATAGAAGATCCTCAAGAAACTTAAAACCCAAATCCCCCCCCTTCTTCGGTCTCTATTGAATCAAATAATTCTTATGCTGCCTTATTAACAGCATAGGGAGATTCTGAAATGGAACTCAGAGATTCAGATTCTCAAAAATCCTCTCAGGATCCTTCTGCATTGCCTGCAGAAGACTACAAAGGGAAGAAAAAGAAAAAGGGGAAAAAAATAAAAGTTTGTTTTCCATTTTTTCTAAAACATGCATCTGGCAGCTAGTAAATGGGGTTAATTAAATACGCACAGTTTATTAAATACTGTCAAAAGACATGCTATATTTCAGTACGTTCATGAGGAAAAGATATCTGTTTGGTTTTTACAGGAAACATGGATGTATTCTTTGTAACAAGTCCTAACATTTAAAAGGGACTGGCCCTGGGGACCTTTGTACTGGTCTTTTGGTCCTGATAGCGCAGACGGGGTGGGAATCCTATTTAATTCTTATGATTTCACTCTTTATAAGTTAATAGATCTTTTACCAGGTTGATTACTGATCTTAGATGGGAAATGGAATAATATGGATTGTAGATTTATAAACATTTATAATCCTCAAACAAAGGCTGACAGAGTAGTATGTATGAAAGCGGTGCAGCCATACTTAGTCACATCTTTTATGATTTTTTGGGGTGGCGATTTTAACTGCAGTTTATTGAAGGAAACTCAATCTTACAACAAAAAATTTACTGTGATTCTAATGCCTTGGATACTATAATTAAATTAGCTGGGTTCACTGACTGTTTTAAATATCTTACACAAGGACGTGGTTTCACTTATAAGCATGGTAAATTTAGGACCACCATTGATTATTTGCTGGTTTCATCTGCAGTACCTATTTGTTCCCTGCATGTAAGACCAGTTGAATTTTTGGATAATTTATTATTGGTTTGTTTTCTTCAGCCATTAACTTTAAATTCCCAGAAACAGAAAAGATGGAAACTTAATACTTCCATTCTCATTGATCCTCAAGTTAAAATAACAATCACGGCCATCTTTAGGGCTCGTCTCTCTGTGGCATTTTTATACTCTGATTTGAGTGAATGGTGGATAGACACTAAATCTGACCTTTGCACTTGGTTTTAAAAATATGGGAGGACATCAAGAAATTTTAAATTTCTTAAATATTTGTCACTTAGAAATCAGTTACAGAGGATTTTTACTTTCTACTATACCTCTTGATTAGATTATACAGAATAAATTAGCTGCATTAAAGCCAAAATGAAAAAATTTCAATATGAGAGAGCTCAGACTAGAGATGGGTGAAGTGGCCCCAATTCGCTCCGTGAAGTGATTCGCAGAGTGAAGGCGAATTTGCAGAGTGCTCCGCAACGTGAAGTGGAGTGCTTCGCGTTTTGCGTTACTCCGCCTTCCCAAACCACTACTCCACCAATTCTTAAGGCAAAGTACATTGAAAACAATGTACCTAGCCTTACTTTGCCTTGTTCTTAAGCTCCAAAGGCAAATTTTGCAGTGATTCATGAGATTTCAGGCCACATGGGCTCTAAATTGTTCTGCACAGGCTCAGTTTGGGGTAATGTGTGTAGGAAGCTGTAGGAGACAATCTGCTCTGAGAGCTCTCTGTGATTCAAACCTTCTAAAAGCTGTTAAAAGCCTTTTTGAGTCTTTTTTTTTGCTGAAACTTTAATTCATCGATTACAGGAAACCCTCCTGTGCTCATATCATCAAGTGTTTATTGTTTGTGTATGGATTTTGAATGTTAATGTACAATGTTCAGTCTGTGTACTGAGAGACAGTGGAAGTGTGCTTTGGGGGAGGGGCTTATCTGTGGTGTATGTAGATTAACTTAGAGAAAAAGACAGTGCTTTCTGTTTTGGTGATATTTTTCCGGTATAACTGTGTTAATGTACACACAGTAATATTTTCAATAATTCTTGCAATTTTTTTGCTGATTGTTGTGGTGCAGCAGTGCATAATTTCAGTTTGTTTAAAATATGTGGTTATATTGCTGAAGTTTTCAATTTGCTATGCATTACTTAGTGTGTGAGTATGTGTGTGACGCGTGTCATCCAATCAGATACATTTTATTGTGCCACATAATAATTTCAGCAATGTGAACCTGCTATCCACTGCAGCTGTGTGATTTTTGTACTTCTTTGTGGTATCTTTACTGGTATTAGTACTAGTGACTGTTACTGCAGCTGTGCAGTACACTGCCCCCCCGCATCCCGCCCCAACCGGCAAAGGTATTCTTTTCCAGATTTGAATTTCTGATGGTGAGCACTAATTAGGTGTAATGCCTTTTTGTCTGTATCTCTTCAGTGCACAGAGCAATCTTAATCTGTCTGTGCATTTGCATCTCTTTAGGGCCCAATCTCCATCTATTACTTAAGTCACAGTTGTTTCTTTGGCTTCCCTTCAGAGTACTGGACAGGTGTGGTGCATAATTCTGCATGAACATTGTACTCATTAATATGTGTTTTTAAGTCAGGGCCATCATCACGAGTCACTCGTGATACAACTCATGTTCTTCTTCATCACGGTCACAAATGCAGTCACAAATCATGATTCACGATCATGTCACGAATCATAGCATTCATTTTTTTTCTAGTTACTTGGATGTATTGTAAGTCTGTTTTGTAGTATCTCTCCAGGCTTCACCACCCCACCATTGTACTCATTGATATGTGTTTTTAAGTATGGGAGTTTTATGCTACAGCTCATCTGGGAAGTACAGCCATAGGTATTCGCATTCCAAATACAGTTTCATACTGGTTATCTCACACCATCAACACAGAATCATGTTCTTCATTACCATGGTCACGAATGCAGTCACAAATCACAATTCACGATCACGTCACGAATCACAGCATCAATTTTTTTTCTAGTTACTTGGAGGTATTGTAAGCCTGTTTTGTAGTATGTCTCCAGGCTTCACCACCCCACCAATGTACTCATTAAGACGTGTTTTTAAGTCAGGGAGTTTTGTGCTGCAGCTCATTGAGGAAGTACAGCCATAGGCATTTGTGTTCCTTCCTGTACAGCACGTGTGTTACAGTACTCTAAGTAGTGGTGGGCGAAGTGGCCCCAATTCACTCCATGAAGTGATTCACAGAGTAACGTGGAACCCGAAGAGTACTCCACAATGTGAAATGGAGTACTTCGCTTCATAATGAGGAACACGAAGTCCATTGAAACCAATGACTTTGCATTATTCTACCTTCCCCAAACCACTTTTCCACCAATTGTAAGGTGAAGTACATTGAAATCAATGTAATTTGCCTCACTTCACCTTGTAATTGAGCTCCAAATGAAATTCTGGAGTGATTCATGGGATTGCAGGTCACATGGGCTCTAGATTGTTCTGCACAGCCTCAGTTCTGGCCTGGGTAGTGTGTGTGTAGTGGTAGCTGGAGACAGTTTGCTCTCAGAGCTCTGTGATTCAAAACCTCAAAAAGCTGTTTAAAATGCCTTTTTGAGTCATTTTGTTTGCTCAAAATTTACTACATCGATTGTAGGAAAACCTGTGCACATATCATTGAATGATTATTGTTGTGTGTGGATTTTGAATGTTAATTCAGAACAGTCAGTCTGTGTACTGTGAAGTGTCCTTTGGGGGAGGGACATATTTGTGTGTACGTACATTAAATAGGAGAAAAACGCAGTCTTTCTGTTTTGGTTACATTTTTCTTGTATAACTGTGTTAATGTACACACAGTAATATTTTCAGTAACTCTAGACATTTTTTTTTGCTGATTGTTGTGGTGAGCAGTGTATAATTGTCTGTTTAAAACATTTGGTTATATTACTAAAGGTTCTCAATTTGATACTCATTACTTGTAGTGTGTGTGTGAGTGTGTGTGCAATGCATGCCATTAAATCAGGCACCTTTTATTGTGCCATAGAGTAATTGCAGCAGTGTTAAGCTGCTATCCACCGCACCTGCATGAATTTTTATACTGCTTTGTGGTATCTTTACTGGTAGTGGATTGTTACTGCCGTGCACTAATCCCCCCAACTGGCAAAATGTATTTCTTTTCAGATTTGGATTTGTGACTTGTGTGCACTAGTTAGGTGTTGTTGTGCCTTTTCGTATGCATCACATGAGTGCATAGTGCAATCTTACTCTGTCAATGCATTTACAGTGCACCATTAATTCTCAGAGACTGCATTTCTTGTTAAGCTCTCATTTCACTTCATTAGCACTGGGGAATTTTCTGGACACAAAACAGTAGCATTTCATCAGTACTGGGGAATTTTCTGGACACAAGACAGTAGCATTTTGGGGATACATATTAATTCTGGTGATTCTGTGTGTGACCACTGCGTGCATGATTGAGTGCACCATTAATTCTAGGAGACTGCATTTCTTGTTATGCTCTCATTTCACTTTGTCAGCACTGGGTAGTTTTCTGGAGACAAGACAGTAGCACTTTGGGGATGCACATTAATTCTGGTGACTGTGTGGGTGGGGTGCTGCCAATTTTGTTGTCACTCTGCCTTACTTCGCGTTTAAAGTGGAATGACAACGCGAAGTAATAATAACAAGGTGAAGTGAGCCTTTCCTATGGGGCACTCCACGTAGCGAAGTGCCAACCTGAAGTGGCCACTTCTCATTCATTTTGCAGGCAGATTTCAAATTCACTGCATCTCTAGCTCAGACTATTCAGGCTATGTTATCCACATACTCAAAAATCCCCAATAGGTGACCCCTTTGAGGCTTGCAAGACAATTAAGGATTCTATGAATATTGAGTTTTTATTTGACATGGAAGGTAATAGAATGGATTTGGCGGTCAACATAGGAAATCTAATTGAACATCATTTTAAATCACTGGCACTGAAATTACCTATCTTACAGTCACATATTGAAAAATATTTAAACTCCATAACGTTTCCATCCTTGCCACATGAGGCCGTTAAATTGCAAGTTCCAATTTCTAAAGCTGAAATTGAATCTGTAATTCAACATTTAAAACATGATACTTCACTAGGCTTATATGGGCTTCCAAATAGGTTTTACAAATCTTTTGTAAAGGAATTAGCTGTTTGTTTACAGATGATATTTCAATTCTTCCTGGATGCAGAATCCATGCCTCCTTCCTTTACAGATGGATTAATGATTTAATTATTTAAAACTGGTGACAGACATAACATAAAAATTGGAGGCCTATTACACTCCTAAACACAGATGATAAAATATTTGCTATGTTGTTAAATAATCGCCTCAAAATAATATGCTGTACAGGTCATCTCACCCTATGAATGTTGTGGTCTTCCAGATAGACGAATTCAAACACCAATTATGACTGAAAGGGACATAATAGAACATTTATCACTAGGGGGTAAGAACAGCTGTATCATTGCTGCCAATCTAGAAAAAGCCTTCAATAGGGTTTATCACCCTTATTTATTTAAAGTATTGGAAAGCTTGGGGTTGCCGTTCAGATGCTACACCTTATTTAGCTTTTATATAAATCTACTCTAGTTTACCCTTTTTTAAAAGGTGAAGCTGCAAGAGGTTTTTCACTGCAGACTGGTGTCTATCAAGGGTGTCCTTTGAGTCCCCTTTTATACATTTTTTCTTTAGACCCCCTTCTACGTTCCTTTACTGAAATGCCCAGATGGACTGGTATACTTGGTTTTGAGCCACAGCAACATTTACACTTGCAGGCGTATGCAGATGATGTTTGTCTTTTTATTTCTGATTATGAACAATTAAATGGGTTCCTTACTGAATTCGAGACTTTTTCAGTCATCTCAAATGCCAAATTAAATATTGAAAAAACTAGAGGATAGTTTCTAGGGTCTGGGAGTCCGATGGAATGATACCACAATGGTATTCGCATATCAATGGAACCTCTCAAAATTTTAGGAGTCCTTTTTGGCCCACAGAATCTCCCTACTGAGAACTGGGAAATAGTGATTAAAAAAGTAGAAAGGAAGGCATCTAGATGGAAGCAGTGGAAGCTTTCAAAACAAAAACGTATTCATATTTTAAAACAATTTATTATGCCTTGCTTGCAGTATATTGCCATGATATATCCATTACCACTGCACCTTGAGACTAGACTATGTAGTGTTTTTTTCCTTATGCTATGAGGAAATAGGCTGAACTCAGTTAAGCGGTGTTACACTTATCTGGATAAGAAGAAGAGGGGTCTTGGAATGATTGATCTGGTAGTGTTTTTCCATGCCCTTTTTTCCCCCAAACAATCAAAGTGAACTACTGGTTAGTGACAGAAGGGGACGGGATGGGACTGGATTAGCTTGGTTTTGAGATGGTATTTTATGGTTTGGCGTCATTTGTCTCCAAAATTGAATTCTCATGTTCATATTCCCTTATATTTTAGACCAGCAGTTCAGAAGCTATATAAATGGTAGATCACTAAGGAAATGATACGGGAAAATAATGTGCATGCCTTGTATAGACTCATAATGAGCAGCATTTACCCAGGTGAACCTAGTTTTAAGAATTGACCCACAGCACAGAATCCATTTATTTTAGCACAACTCAATAATTCCAGAATCCCTCTTATATGTGGGAGACTCAGTGGTTGATTATGTATGACAGATTGAACGCTAGGGTCAATGCAAAATATAAGGCAAAAGAAGGGAGGAATTGCCTATACCTAGACTGTATTAATGTGGAGGAATCTATGGAACATTTCTTTTTGTATTGTTCATATGCTAGATTATTATGGTTTTTTTTAATGACACAATGGAAATTAAAATGGTTGACTACTCTTACTTCTGACATTCTTGTGCTTGGTATATACCCCCCAGTTTAGCTAATTTTCATCAGAGCACATTAACCATTTTCCTTTGCTGTATTAGATTTTATTTATGGCAGGCGAGATGCCAATGGGTTAGTTATCAAAATAGAATGTCATATGATAGTTATAGCCAATTGGAGTCCCGTGAATTAACGAAAATTTATTTGAAAGAAGAACTGTTATTTACCTCAGAAAAAGTTAAGAAATGGTGGAAAGGATTTCATATTTTTATTAAGTATAAATGATTTGACTGTGTATGATCTGAGTCATGTTCTTTGAGCTATTTTACATTATTATTTTACTTGTATTATATTTATTTTTTCTGGAGTTGTATCATATCGTCATGTGTTGTACCCTATGTTTTTTTATTTCAATAAAAACTCCCCTACTCTTTTCGAGAAGTGCCATGGTATCTTTAACATCCACCTGAACAGACAGATGGGACCTTGGTTTTAATGCCTCATCTGAAAGATGGCACCTCAGGAGTGCAGCACCCCCTATTGCTGCACTACAGTGTCAGTACTGGGATAGTAACCCAAGTGTCTGGTGTGGGGAAAGAACCCACAGCCTTCTGATCTCCCAGCCTCAGAAGCAAGTGTACTACCTGCTGAGCCACTGAGCCAGTGACAATGAAATGTGAGGGTATATAGAAAAATTCCCTAATATGAGCAACTGTTTCACACATTTATACAGTATTAAACCTAGCTGGAGATATTTTCTAAACTATACTTTCAACCAGTTAAAAACTCCATAAACATTAAGACCTTCAGTGCTGAAACAATATTTTTTACAAAATAATATCAATTATCAGAATTAGTGCTAAATAAAAAACTAAAAATCTCTCAAGGACCTCCTAGAAAATGAGTTCATGCATCCTAAATTGCTCAGAGTTCAATAAATTGTCAGTATATAGTCAAATTACTATATGTACAGTAACAGTCTTAAGAATCTGAATAAAAATCCAATGGAATTAACCCCCCCTCTGGGAAAATATAACTAGTAGAAAGAAGTACATATTCACTATGAATGTGAACCAAGAGTCCCAACACACAACATCATTATGGCATGAACCTGAATATAAGCCTTTCCTCAATATAACCACAACCCCAACCCCCTACTTTATGTCTCCACCCCTTCCCCACACACACACAACCACCCTCCCCACAAAAAACAACACACCATCCTCCTACCTCAATATACATAAAGTTACTCCACCCCACCTATACACACAACCCCAACACAAGAAAACCCACCACCCCCCCCCCCCCACACATGGCTCTTAGGAGAGAAACCAACATGTAGATAACCAGTTAAAATGGACTCTATGAAAGTAAAAAGAAAAAAAACAACAACATACTGAAGTCTTGTTAAATGTCCATCCTTTGAAGTAAAGGTCTGTGTAAGTTTTAGTAGTGTAATGTGTCATAAAACCAAAATCAATGTTCATGCCATCTGCTACCATGTTGAGATGTAAAATAAGCCTGATCTCAAAGCCCGTCTCTGTTGTGTATTTTTGAAATGTCCTTTTAAGATCATAACTGGCATATCTGAGATGGAGTAATCAGTCTGATTGAAGTGTTGCCCCACTGGTTTGTCAGTCATCTTCAGACTAATAGTATGTCCACGTGAGTTAATTCTAGTGCAGAGAGGTTGGCTTGTCTCTTCAGCATACCCTGTTTGTGGACATCTCTTGCATTGAATGAAATAAACAACATTCCGTGATGCACATGTATAACGTCCCTGTATCCTGAATTGTCTATTTTGTGATGTAACCACACAATTTGAAATAGAAATAAGCTCACAAGTTCTACATTTATGTTGATTACAGGGTCATGTACCATTTAGTGTCATGGTATTCTGTTCTGCTGCAAGTTTACTCCTAACAATCAGGTTGGCTAAATTAAGTGGTTGTTTAAAAGATAGTAGTGGTAGTTCTTGAAAAATACTATTTAGGGTCTCATCCTCACTACATAACTGCTAAAACAATAGGGGAGTTCAAGCGGGCTGGGATAGGCACATTGGAAACCCAAAATGAAGTGGGGATAGGAGTAGGTAATCGGGCAGACTAGATGGATCGTACAGTCCTCTTCTGCTGATACATTCTTATGTTCTTAAATATTGGGTGGAGGTTCTTAATAATCCTATGCAGAAGTTCAAGGTCAGGATGATATGTGACTACGAAGAGTATTCTGTTGGTAGTGGTCCTTTCTTTATACTGAAGTAGTTGCTCTCTTGTTACTTGTGTTGCACGTTCTACTGCTCTATCAATTTCTCTGGAAGAGTGCCCCTGCTCAATAAAGGTTTTTTTCAACATAACCAAATGTGTATCTCTGTCTTCCACATGTGAACAGATAAGGAGATACCGAAGTGCTTGACTGTACTTGACAGATTTTTTTGTGTGGCTCAGGTGATTACTATTCCTGTGTAAGTATCTCTCTGTCTGTTGGTTTCCTGTAAATACATGTAAGGGTCCATCCTTGAGGGCAACAGTGGTGTCCAGAAAATTAGCACTGGTGGCAGAATATTCCTAGGAAAGCTTTATGGTTGGGTGGAGGTTATTAAGTTCCTGATGAAAATTCTTAAGTATGTCAGTGCCTTCTGTCCAAATTATAAACAAAACATCAATGCAACGGATATAAGAGAGTGGTTTGTGTGCACAGTCCTCCTCCAAATTCTCCATAAAGAGATTAGCATATTGTGGAACCATTCTGGTGCCCATTGCTGTTACCATAGTTTGAACAAAATGTTTACCATTGAAGCTGAAGTTGTTATCATAAAACCATAGAATCATAGAATCTTGATGGCAGAAAAAGACCCTCAGGTCCATCGAGTCTGCCCTCTTTCACCCCTTTATTTACTCCAACCCCTTCCGGTGGTTATGTGTCAGAATGAATTCAATAAGTTTCTCCACTACTTCAGGGTCAATGTTTTGGTCCAATCCTTTCTCATGTAGGTATTTAAGGCAGGCTGAAATGCCATCCATGTGCAGAATATTAGTGTAGAAGGATGTTACATCCATTGAGGCTAAACTGGTTTGAGGTGGTAAGTCCTTATAACCAGAACATTTATGCAGGAAGCATGTAGTGTCCTGGATGTAACTGTCCCTTTCTGTAACCAGCAGTTTTAGAATGGTTTCTACAAATCCTGAGATCTCCTGAGTCATGGTAACATTGCCAGAGACTACGGGTCTCACTGGATTGACAGGTTTATGTATTTTAGGCAGCATGTAGAATGTCCCTGGTTTGGGTTCAACAGGGATGAGGTCAGTTAGGCTGTCTTGGACATGGTTTGGAAATTATCTGATTAAGTCCCATTGTTCTCTTGTATATTCTGTAGTGGGGTCACTTTCCAGTTCTCTGTAGTAGATATGGTCAGTAAGTTGTCTTTTGGCTTCATTACTATAGTCCTATCAGTTTAAGATCACCACTGCAGAGCCTTTATCAGCATTTCTTATGACAATGTTGTGGTTCAATTTCTGTGTTTGTATAGCCATTGGTTACAATGGAAAGAGGTTGTAACTGGCCTGTTTTTGCCTATTAAGGATCTGACAAGTAACTCTCTGGTGAAAGCAATGAATATAGTTGTCAAGTTTCCCATTACACCCACTCAGGGGGAGTTAAATCAGATGATTTCTTTCCCTTATCCATTGAATTGTTACTGTCAATGATTTCTACTCAGCAGTGAAAGAAGTCTTTAAGTCTCAAACTACGAAGGTATTCTTCCAGTTCACCACACCACTGTATTCTGTCCAGTGGTTTTGTTGGGCAGAAAGTGAGGCCCATAGAAATCACATGTAATTCACCAGTAGTCAGTGTGTGATTGGACAAATTAACAACTGAAAGGTGCCCATCCATGTGGCTTTGTTGTTCAATCACTCTATTCTGTTCTTCATGATTGTTAGGAAGTATGGTAAGTACATTGAAGGATACCTAACTTCCTCTTTTTAATGGCTTTTCTTAAGGTCCTCTGGTAGTTCATGTATAATTCGTGCAGAATGTCTGGAATAGGCCCACCAGACATCCCTTCCACTGTGGTAACAATTCCATCAAACTGTTTCTTCAAAAATGCTTTCTTGGCATGACCTATGGATCTTGTGATTTCTCAGTTTCTCAGAGATCCTATGACAGAGTTGTTCAGCACACTTAGAATTATCAGTGTTCTTTAATGGATTCTAAATAGTTATACCTTTAGGGACAATGCTGTTCCTCTTGCACTGGGTTAAAAAATAGTTCAATGTTGGTGAAATATGTAGTGCTTGGTGATACTGACATGGTTTGTGAGTATTTTAATATTTAATATAATGTGGCTTTTCTCTGTTCCCACCCTTGGTAGATGAGCTGGGTAGCTGTAGGGAATAGAAGCGCTACGCAAGGGTGGACAGAGAGCCAGAGAAGAAGGAGGTTGATGGGGAGGATGGAGGGCGAGTTTCAGATTCCAAGAATGAAGTGCTGTGAGAGGTGTATTTTTATAGGGGAAGTAGGAGGAGCCTATTTCACCACATTGAACTTTGGGCTTAAAGCCCTTCCATTCAATGTTGGTGAAATATGTAGTGTTTGGTGATACTGATATGGTTTGTGAGTATTTTAATATTGAATATAATCTGGCTTTTCTCTATTCCCAACCTTGGTAGATGAGCTGGGTAGCTGTAGGGAATAGAAGCCCAAAAAGGATTACCTCCTCCAACTCCGGAGAGTGTGATCAGGAGCACTCAGGAGAGGAAAAAAACCCTTTGAGGAAAACCTGTGAGGATCCATGGCTACTGATCTGCTCGTCCTCTGAGCAAACTAAGAGGAGATAATAGAAGAAGCATTCTAGAGTTCAGAAGTTGGATTAGAGATGTATATTTCGAAGGCAGATGATTTCCATCTTCTGAGTCTTTTGATGATGTGAACAGGGATATTATGATGAGATGCTGAAGTGGCTGCTCCTATTCGGAATGAATGACCTGAAAAGGAAAATGGATCTAGTCCGAGTCTCTGAATGAGGATTCTTGTATGGTCAATAAACCATTTCATTGTCATGGGTATATTGGCATTAGAAGTTAAAAGGGGAGAAGATGGATTGGAATTGGAGTGAAACTTCATAAGTTTTGAGAGAATTATGACTGGATACCATTTGTTTGATGTAGAGTAATAGGTTATGAAAGTCCCGGATTGCAGTCTGCCGGTTTTTGATGAAGGTAGTTTAAGAATGAAGGTGTTGTTATACCTTTTGAGGTTAGATACTCTGAAAAATGCAGGTGAGCAAGCTGATGATACAGTGAATTCTCCAGGATGAAGGAATCCACAGAATGCAAGTGTGATGGCCGAGGATATCATGATATTTGAAAGATGTTCAAATGGATTTGAATCCAGTAAGTCTAATAGATTTTGAAATAGCGGTCCTTTGATTGGAAGTCGACTATGGGAACTTGGAGTGGATAATCGTTGGAATCATCAGGTTTCACCAGGGGGAGGTCATGTCAGACCAACCTCATTGAACTTTTTGACTGGGTGACTATGGAGGTGGATCAGGGGAGGGCAGTGGACATGGCCTAACTGGACTTCGGCAAGGCCTTTGACACTGTGCCACATAGAAGACTATTACACAAACTGGGGAATATGGGTGTGGGCAGGACGGGAGTGTGGTGGGTAAGTAACTGGCTGGGTGGCAGAACACAGAGGGTGGTGGTAAATGGCTGTCACTCCACAGCGGGATGAGTGACCAGTGGGGTACCACAGGGATCAGTGCTGGGACTGGTCCTATTCAGCATCTTCATCAGTGGCATTGCACAGGACCTAGAAGGCAGAATTTCACTGTTCGCTGATGACACAAAGCTCTGTAACAGAGTAGACACACCAGAGGGTGTAGACAGAATGAGAAGGGACCTGCATAAATTTGAAGAATGGTCAGGGGTTTGGCAGTTGAAATTCAATGCAAAGAAGTGCAAGATAATGCAAATGGGGCACAAAAACCCTTGCATAATATATCAGTTGGGGGGTGAGGATATAGCATGCACCAAGCAGGAAAGGGATCTTGGGGTTATCATCTCTAATGACCTCAAGGTAGGGAAACAGTGTGACAAGGCAGCAGGAAAAGCAAATAGGATGCTGGGATGCATAGGCAGGGGCATCACCAGCAGGAAAAGGGAGGTCATAATTCCACTATACAAGACACTAGTGAGGCCGCACCTGCAGTACAGTGTACAGTTCTGGAGACCGTACCTATGTAAGGACATAGACAGGGTAGAGAAGGTTCAGAGGAGGGCAACAAAGATGGTACATGGATTGCATCACAAGTCCTATGAGGACAGGTTGAAGGGATTGAATATGTACTCCCTGGAGGAGAGGAGGGAGAGAGGGGACATGATAGAGACATACAAGTATCTTACAGGGAGGAACAGGGTGCAGGAATACACTATTTTTAAGCAAAAAAGATGTTCCAGGACTAGAGGGCATGGGATGAAGTTGGAGGGAGGACGATTAAATGGAAAAGTGAGGAAGAATTTCTTCACAGAATGGGTGGTGGACAAGTGGAACACCCCGCCAGAGGAAGTGGTGGGGGCTGAAACAATCATAGGATTTAAGAATGCATGGGATAGACATAAAGGAATTCTGGAGGTCAGGGGTAAGGGGTAATAGACTTCTAGGAAAACATAAACTGAACTTACAAGCTCAAATGGGCAGACTAGGTGGACCATAGGCCCTTATCTGCCGACACTGTCTATGTATCTATGTATGTATCTATGAATCCCAATAATAGCAGTTAGATTAACTGATTGGAGAATAAAGATGGTGAAGATGGAGAATACTTAGAGAGAAAGAACTAGATGCCAGCTAGATACAATTTGATTGTGCCATGTGCAAGATGTAGAGCTTGATGGCAAAATGTCAGAAAGGCCAGAACTCGATCAACAGAAATGATAGTTGGTTGTGATGATGATGAAGCACAGAATGATATGTATTTGTTCCAGGCTGTTGAATATATGGTTCTGGTAGACGAAGCTAATGATGACCACATAATGAGAGATGCCTGATGTTGATAATAGCTTATGTCATTATTAGGTCGTAGTATGATGGCGGCGGAGTCATGATAGGATCTGCTGAAGGATGGAACTGGAAGAATTCTTGAAATTTAAATTGAGAAAGAGCATCAGCCACTGGGTTTTGAGCACCAGGAATGTAATAGCAAGTGATGGCGAAATCATGAATGAGAGAGAGCCATGTTAACCTCCGCATGAACAACGTGATGGAAGATGAGGATGAGCGGCCTTTGTTAGCGATAGCTACTGTAGACTGATTATTGGAGTATACAGAGACTGACTGGTGGGACCATAAATGCCCCCATAGAGCTGCGACTGCTACGATGGGATATATTTCAAATAGTGGAGAAGTGGAAGTGAAATCTGTCAGGGATGAGACATCTGGAGGCCAAGGGGCTGCAATCCATGCCCGAGAGAATATAGCTGTAGTAGATGACGCATCTGTGAATATGCAAGGATGAGTTTGGGGTGATGGATCATTTCAAAACATAGAGCATCCATTCCATCTTGCAAAAAAGAGGGACCACGTTGCTAGGTTAGATTTAGCAGATGCTGTGATTCTGACGTGATGGTGTAGCTCTAGGACGGATGAGGCTTGAATGAGTAGGTAAGATATAAAGGAACAACCTTGTGGAATGATTCCCATTGCAAAATTTAGGTACCCCAAAAGGGAAAGCAGTTTGTGTTTTGGGCAATCCACCCGGGTAGAAAATGAAGATACCAGTGCCTAAATCCAAGAAAGCTTATCCAGCGGGAAGTGAGCTTCCATGCGGTCATAATCCAAGACAATGCCCAGAAATTCAAGAGATGTAGAAGGTCCAGATGTCTTCTCGGCCGCAATGGGAACCAACGGATCATTGAATAGGTGGAGAAGCACTGAGATGCTAACCCCAGGGATGAAGTGAGGCAGATCAATAAGGAGGAAATCATTCAGCAGATGAAGCACGGCAGGCAGCCAGCAGACATTAAGCAGTGCCCAGCACAGAAATTCAGCAAAGATGTCAAACAGCTTAGGGCTGCTACGGCAGCCAAATGCAAGGCGGACAGCAAAATAGAAAGTCGAATCCCAAGAAATGCCATATAGGTGCCAGAGAGAAGGATGAATGGGAAGCAGCTTGGAGGCATCAGATATGTTGGCTTTGGACAGCCAGGAGCCACGGCCGGACCACTTAATGATGGAGATGGTGTAGTTGATGCAGGCATATGCCAAAGAAAAATCATCAGCTGTAATGAGGGAATTGACACTCGGAGTGGAAGAATGACGAGGAGCAGAAAGGTCGATAACTAGGCGCTTTTTACCAGAGAACGTCCGAGTGGCAATGCTGATTGGATTGATCCTATAGATGGGGAAAGGAGGGTATAGGAAAGGGCCTAAGACAAAGCCTTTGTCCATTTCTGATTGAAGGAGGGAGCAGACCACAGTTGGTTCCTGGATGGCAGACTGCAGGTTAGGGCAGAGAAATGAGGAAGTGGGGAGAACAAAGACGGCAGTGTGAAAACCATTAGCAGAACCTGAGAGGACAGAGCACATGGAGTCCTTTTCAGGGTGAGTGGTCAGCAGGTGAGTGAGGGCACTGAGGTCCACAGGGGTAGAGGGATGGACCTGGCATCATCTGGATGGTTTGGGAGCCTTAGGGCAAATATAGCGAGCATGCGCATCACCACAAATGCAGCATAGGTGCAGGAATTGGCATTGTGGGGTTGAACAACCATGGTCGTTAAAATTATTACAGATGGACTTGCTTCCAACATTACTAATGGGACGAGCGTGGCGGTCAATACGAGCCGGCAGATTGGGGACAGGGCGAGCCAAGCTGGAAATGGAAGAGGAGTCGAAAGAGTGAGAGAGTTCTGGTATGGATGAGGAGGGTTGAGGAGGAGACACTGTCAGGGGGCAAAGGGGAGCGAAATGGTTGAAGGAACCACACAGAGAACAAGAGTAGGCAAGTTGACTGGCGAAGTGGCGACAAAAGAGTTTGTTGTCCAAAACTGCCCAATTGAGCTTGACGTTGTAGTGGTTCAATGCAGAGCGGCCTTAGCGGAAAAGGAGAGATGATAGTCGTAGAAATGTGTCCCACCATACCGGACACTAAGGTCGATGAGGAGATAAAGATAAGTATCCAATTCTTCACAGCAATCTGGGAAGGAGGAACAAATAATGCCTCGATATAGGCTGAAAGTAAGCACAAATTCGGCCATGGTCATTTTTTGAAGGAGACGAGAATCATTGGACTTCAGGATGACAGAGACATCCCCACAGGACACAATATGGTTATCCAAGATGTTATGGGAAGAGATGAGCAGCAAGACCAAGTCGACGTCCTTACCATCCAGGATGTCTTTGCGGAGGTGAACTGGCACAAGGTGAAGAGGAAAGATGAATGGAGGCTGATGAGAGAGGGACGAACCTGAAGGAACTGCAGGAGGCATGGATGGAGAAGGCACCATGACCAGAGGGAGACTGGAATCTGAAGGCGAGATAAGGTCTGTGGAAGGCACATGAGCAGGCAGGGCGGGAGCCGGAGGGGAAGGCTGAGGAACTGCGGGGTGGGCTTCAAGCAAAGAAAGGTGAGTCTGGATGTCCGAAATAGAAGTGGTCATTTGAGCCATGAAGTCCCGAATGTCTGAAAGGGGAGTAGAGTCAGGCTGAGGAGGAGGCTGGCTAGGGCCAGGTGCAGGTCTAGGCTGCGATAATCCTTCCATGAGGAGGTCATAGAGCACCTGCTTCCGAGCAGAAGTGAGTAGGAGATGCCCCTTCTGGTCAACTCCGACAAGAGCCGAGGCACTGTCCAGTCTTTTATGGAATGACGGGACTTGGAGGTGCGTTTTTGACTGACAGGAGCTGAAGAGGGCGGTGGAGACGTCGAAGACTCTTCGATGGAGTGATCATTGATGGACGACATGGTCAGGAAAGATTTCTAGAGATGAGAAAGAGAAGAGTGAAAGCAATGGGAATTAACCTGAGAAGGATGAGGATGAGGGAAGGGAAGGGAAGAAAAGAGGAGGGCAGGGAACCACGGAAAGGCAGGGAGGGAATGGGAAACGAACATTCGAGGAGCGGGACTGAAACTTACCACTGGAGGCTGGATCCTGGTGAGGATGCGATGGAATGGGGGTAGCTCTAGGCAAGGGGCTCTGGCAGACCACCGGAAACAATCTTGATGAAAGGTACCATGGACCTGAAATAAAGAAGCAAGCTGTGAAGAAGTAGGAAAGCGAAAAGAGAGGGAGGTAAAAGGTTTAGAAAACATTTTTTTTATTTGTAGTAAGCATGAGGAAATAAGCATGAATAGAGCATGAAAGGGATGCAGAAACAGAGAAGGGGCAGGTTGGAATGGATAGGTGTTCCAAGGTAAGCCCTGGCAGCAGAAACAGGAAAGAAATGACAGAGATGCAGAGGCAGGGAAATATGTGCAGCTGGAGAGCCCGTAGCATAGACAGGTAACAAACAGGCTACACAGTAAGAATAAATACTAGACAAGGAATGGGAAAACAAAGACGAAGCACACAAAAGGTGCCTCAATTGAGCGTGTAGCTGGAAACTGGAAATGAAAAGGGGAGGACGGAGATGTGAGTTACTGCATGAAAACATCCCCAATTAAGCTGAAAAGAGCAATTTATTGGATACAGCAAAGCAAAGCAATAATAAGGCTCTCTGTTACATGCTTACTAGTCCTGGTGTCCCACAAACCTACGCATCAAGAAAATACATGCAGTGTCAAGTAGGATCAATAGAGTTGGAATGCCAGTGAAAGTACAGGAACTTACCCACTGAGAACCCATGAACAAGAGAGATGCCGGAGCAGAAACTCTCGATCAGGTCAGAGCAGGGAAAGAAAACATTCGGTTTTTTTTTGTTCTATCAGCGTGCAGAATTCCCATGTGCAGTCTGAGACCATATGTATACATGATGTTCCAGATACTGAAAGACGTGTTACTGAGGGAATGCATGTGAAAATTGATTTACATAAAAGAACAGGATGTCGTGAAATGCCTAGAAGGATACACATAATAGAAATTCAGTGTTGGACCTGTGAACGCATTCATTCACAAATTGGGCCTGTATAGTACAGTATGGGCTGCATGCCCATTGGTCCATGCGGTGGACCAATAGGCATACAGACCGTACTGTATGCTGTCAGATGATGGGCGGCTGGGAGGCATGTGGGCCGGGTGCTGCTGCCTGCCACTGACTGGGGGGTGCTGGGTGGCGGGTGGGGTCCACTGGACCACCAGGGCTTCAGTTGCTATGTCCGCCCATGATCAGGCGATGGGGGGGGAGTCCACTGGACCACCAGGGATGTTAATTAAACATATGCCCATGATCAGGCGCTGGGAGGGGGTTCCACTGGACCACCAGGGAGCTAATGTACATATGCCTGTGATCAGGTGATGGAGTGTGGTTCACTGGACCACCAAGGACATTCCTCTACACATGCCCATGATAGGGCATATGGCAGCAGAGACTGCCAAGGGTCAGCAGGACATCGGTCCCCGACGGCTGCAGCCTGGCAGGGCGCCAGGCACAAGTCACCAGGGATCGGCACACCGCATGCAAATGGAGCCATAATCATATACAAATGGCTCCATTTGTGCCTTGCATGCATAATGGCCTCATTTGCATGCCCAGTGCTGAATATTGCAGTTGATGCACCTAGCACAACTGCACTTGCACTTGCGCATTCCCCTGCTCCCCTTCTGCCACTTGAGCTGGAGCAGTGCCACTGCACCGTGTGCACTGCATGTGCCATCAGTGCCATATTCAACAGTGCTGAGCCATGGTGCAGCACCATTGAATATCATCTGGTCCATGCCCTGGTGCAGCACAGTTGCGCTGCACCTGGGCTTGCGTCCCTGCCCAGTGCAGTTTGAATATCCAGCACACGGTATTCTGAAGCTGTGATAGGTGGAGGAGGGGCACACTTCAAAAAGGCCCCTCACAGTTCCGACTGATAGTAATGTGTTCACATGCTTTGTAAGCAAACACAAAAAAGACAAGGGGAAGCGACAGTGTGACGTGGGGGTTTGGGGTCTCATAGCCTGCCACAGGAACATGTGGTACTGAAGGAAGACTGAAAGGGACACTGATAGCTTTTAGCTGATTTTTTAGCCCCCTTTAAAAACATTGCCTGCACATATCTCCGTTAGTGATCATCGTATAGAGGGTATTCGTTTATAAGAAAATGAGCAGTTAGAGAAGTTTTTGGCATTTCTGTAATATTTACTGTCCTGACTTTTATCCTGAGTGGACCGCTCACTCCTAGCCACGCACTGCAAGGTGGCTACAAAGCACGTGCACAGTTGTGCATGGAGAGTTTTGTTGATTTAGCAAGTGTCACCTAAGAGATGATTTTCAAACAGGAGTCAGTCTCATGAACACAAGAAAGTTAATTTACCACCAAAACAAGTGGTCTAACATGTTTAATTCTGTAAATGAAAGTTAAAGCTGTGGCTCTGGGTATGCGCATTAGCATAAAAGCCAAAAACTTCTCTAACTGCTCATCTTCTGATAAATGGATATATTTTATGTGATTCTCACTAACAGAGATATGTGCAGGTAGCATTCTTAAAGGGAGCTAAACATCTGCTAAAAACTGACAATGTCCCTTTAAAGTAAAACACACAAGAGTAAAAAAATCTATTTAAAATAAAAACCAAAAGGAAAGAAAAAGAAAGCAAAGGAGAGAAACAGGGTGGGAGGGGGGTTATCATAGGTCTCACAAACTGTGTCACAGCTGCCTGTGTCACTGCTGCTGGAACCTAGGCTAAAAAAGAAAAACAAGAAAGAATGTTCTAACATCGCTATAACACACATGGGAGACTGTGTGTGAGTTACGTTGTGTGTGCATGCATGTGTGCGTGTGTGCATGTGTCTGTGAATGTGACCATCCTGCAAAGCAGAAGCTCCTTGTCTAGTGTACAGTAAGCTTACTGACCTAGCTTATCACTATTGGCAAAAAACTGAATTTTGAATTTGAAAATATTCTTGTGTGTTTTTGAAATCATTCTGCTGTTTAGAAAGCATTTTTGTCTTGTTCTTGACCGTTCTGTAAAGCAGAAGCCAATTGGCTAGTGTTCCATAAGCCCGCTGGTCCAGTTGGCCACTTTTGGCAAAAATTTATTTTGAATTTAAAAATAGTCTTGTGTGTATTCAGATCATTCTGCTGTTTTAAAAAAAACCTTTTGTCTCACTCTCAAAATGACCATTCTGCAAAGCAGAAGGTCTTAAGCTAGCATGCCATAAGTATGTTGGGATAGCAGGCCTCTACTGGCAAAAATTTAATTTTGAATGTGAAAATGTTCTTATGTGTATTCCAAATCATTCTTCTATTTAAAAACATTTCTGTCAAGCTCTTGACCTTATCATCCTGCAAAGCAGAAAGCCCTTGGCTAGTGTGCTTTAAGCCTGCTGGGCTATTTATTTTTTAGCTTTTATTAATCAGGTGAGTACACTAGACGCCAAGTATGACTATTTTCAGATACAGCCCAGGAGGTTGCATGAGAGGTAATGCAATGCAATACATAGAACAGAATAAAGCATGGGCAATAGGAAGACAGAGATAATGAAAGAAAAGCATTATAACCACATGAAGCATGAAACTGGAGTATTGAACAAGTAGCACAGGTCAAACAAATTGTAATGCAAGTAACTGTCCAAAAATAAAGTGCAACAACAAATATACAGGAAGAATTATAAGAATGATGAACAGTACATGTACAACTGGACTTAACCATTATATTAGCCCAAAGGGACCTTCTGAACATGGAGTGTGAGGAGGAACTGTGAACGGAGGGTGGCAGGGAATTCCAGAATTCAGGAGAAGTAACACCAAAGACCTGGTCACCTATGTTAGTGGAGGTCTTGGGGACAACATGTAGGGGTTGCTTATTGCATCTCAGAGGGTAGGAGAAGGAGTGGGAGAACCTATGTAGGGCTGCCAAGGAAGCAGAGGCTCCAAGTCTTATAGTTTTGTCTGTGAAACAACCTAGGGCAAAGGAACAAATACTTGAGGGCAACAACCAGCCAAGATGGTTGTAAAGGTCACATGGTGGGTCACACATTTTATTGAGAGAGAACATCTGCAGATACTGTTGTAGACAACATCTCATTTGGGGAGAGAGGACTTTGAGGCATTAGTGAATGAGATGAGCCCATAAATGAAAGAAGGAAGTAACACCCCCTTGGCAACAGCAAGGCAGCTGTCAAGTGTTAGACAGTATCTGGCCCTGTAGACCAGACCAAGTATAGCAGTCACTGCCTTGCACTCATTGAGGATGTGGAAGAAGAAACCAAGGTGTGAGAGCACTGTAACTCCCAGGTATTTGAAGGATCAGATTGCCTTCAGAGTTGTCCTATCAGTACATAAGCTGGCTAGGGATAGGGCAAGTTCTTAACTTTGCAGGGGACCTAAGTAAAATGATTTGGGTCTTCTTAGTGTTCATTACAAGTTTATTGTTACCAAGCTAAACTCTCAGTCTGTGGAAGTTGGCCCAAGTTGTGAGTTAATAAAGTTAATATTTTTCGAGACTTGGTTAAGAACTAAGTCATCTTCATAAAGGGTAATGCCACACGATGTGATAATACTGGGGGGAATTGTTGGTAAACTGTGTTACAAGAGTAGGCCCAAGTATAGAGCCTACTGAGTTTGAGATGGCCTAGTCAAATGTGACTCCTTGCTGCTGATTGGACAAGTAGTGCCAGAATCTAATAATCTCCAGTCTATGGGTGGCACCAGAAGCAAAAGTAGTGCCGGCTACCTAGCTACTTTGTGCAAAAAATGGAATTTTGAATTTGAAAATATTCTTGCGTGTTTTCCAAATTATCCTGCTGTTTAACATTTTTTCCTCACACTTGACCTGTCCATCCTGCAATGCACAAGCCCCTTGGCTGGTGTGCTATAAGGCTGAACTTGGTAAGTTTTTCATTGTCTCGGTCAGTCACCATTTAGAAAACTCATGGACAAAACTGGGAATGAGAAAAGTAATGGTGGACAATTATGAAGTTTGTCAATAAAAGGCAGGAAAAAGCAGTAAGCTAAGTCAACTGCTGATATCATCACTATCAGTCACACTCTTAGTGCCACTGCTGAATTGTGTTAGAAAAAAATTTCAGTCTATTAGTGACAGCAGAAGTACATCCCCATTCAATATAAGTGAGCCACTCTCTGACAAATCAACAGGAGAGGCTCAGGTGCCTTGCCCTGTAAGAGGGTTAACGGGAAAGATAGTAGAAGTACTATTATTAAAAAGAAAGCAAGGTCATCAGAGGCATCACCCACAGAGGCACTAAAAGGATGACTACGTGTGCTTTTAATGCCCCACTATCCCAATTATCTCATAAGTCAGACTCCAGCACAGACAATAACAGCAGGGGTGTCAACTTTGTGCCTGATGGGCTTGAGTCTGAGTCATCTGCTCCTTCTAATACTAATGTGGTGCTGTGGGAGCAAAGGGCCTGACCTGAGTGATGTGGTGTAGGACAAACGTTCCATCAGAAACACTGGAGACTGGTCATCAGAGAAGGCTAACAAAATAAAGACGGTAAGGAGGATACTGTCTCCCCTGCTGACACTGTTATTTAACATGAGGAGGATTATGTCCATGATAATAACAGCATAAATAATGAAAGCACTGCTGCTGCTAGCAGCAGGTATCTATGCCAGGAGGTAAAACTAAGAAGACCACTTTTTGGGGTAGGGAACTAGTATTATACTGACTCCCAGAATGCTTGTCATGCAATATGCACACTCTATAAAACCAGTTCCAGTAGTGGAAGACAGGAAAATCACATTGGCACCTCCATTTTGCATAAGACAGTTAAAGAGAATGCACCTGGTTGCATGCCAGAAAAGATCAGACATCGATGTTTGGTGAGACTGATGATTAAGCAGGTGACATGAGTGACCTAGGAGGTGTTTCTTTCCTACCAAAAAGTGGTGGTATAGCCAACTGTTTTCAAAGTCCACTTAAAAAAGCAAACAATGAGATCTTTCCTCTCTATCACTGTCACCAGCTGGCACCTTTGCATCTGATAGTCCCCTTGATTAGCTGCTGTCCATTTCTTTCACAACATTCACATCAGACCATGCTCCAAATCAAAACAGTTAACAATGCAAGAGTCATTTCAGAGGACATGTAACTATGATCAAAAACTTACAGTTCCTAGGAATTAAATAAGGAAATAGCTCCAATGGTAGCTCTTGACCTGCAAACTTTTTGTTTTACTGAATCTGTTGGTTTTAAGCAAGTACTGCTGTTTGCAGTTCCTAATATATCTAATATCATCCAGAAAATATTTGCCATCACAGCAGTACCAAATATCTATTGGGAACTGGGTGGCAAAGTGATGCAGGCCTTGAAACTCACAACAGTACAGTACCTCAAATGTCCTGCCTAATCTACATAGATACATAGATACATAGACAGTGTTGGCAGATAAGGGCCTATGGCCCACCCAGTCTGCCCATTTGAGCTTGTAGGTTCAGTTTATGTTTTCCTAGAAGTCTGTTGCCCCTTAACCCTGACCTCCAGAATTCCTTTATGTCTATCCCATGCATTCTTAAATCCTGTGATTGTTTCAGCCCCACCACTTCCTGTGGCAGGGTGTTCCACTTGCCCACCACCCGTTCTGTGAAGAAATTCTTCCTCATGTTTCCTCTGAACCGTCCTCCTCCAACTTCATCCCATGCCCTCTAGTCCTGGAACATCTTTTTCGCTTAAAAATAGTGTATTCCTGCACCCTGTTCCTCCCTGTGGAGATACTTGAATGTCTATCATATCCCTCTCCTCCTCTCCTCCAGGGAGTACATGTTCAGTTCCTTCAACCTGTCTTCATAGGACTTGTGATGCAATCCATGCACCATCTTTGTTGCCCTCCTCTGAACCTTCTCTACCCTGTCTATGTCCTTACGTGAGTATGGTCTCCAGAACTGTACACTGTACTCCAGGTGGGGCCTCACTAGTGTCTTGTATAGTGGAATTATGACCTCCTTTTCCTGCTGGTGATGCCCCTGCCTATACATCCCAGCATCCTATTTGCTTTACCTGCTGCCTTGTCACACTGTTTCCCTTTGAGGTCATCAGAGATGATAACCCCTAGATCCCTTTCCTGCTTGGTGCATGCTATATCCTCACCCCAACTGATATATTGTGCCAGGGTTTTTGTGCCCCATATGCATTATCTTGCACTTATTTGCATTGAATTTCAACTGCCAAACCCCTGACCATTCTTCAAGTTTCTGCAGGTCCTTCTCATTCTGTCTACACCCTCTGGTGTGTTTACTCTGTTACAGAGCTTTGTGTCATCAGCGAACAGTGAAATTCTGCCTTCTAGATTCTGTGCAATGTCACTGATGAAGATATTGAATAGGACCCGGTCCAGCACTGATCCCTGTGGTACCCCACTGGTCACTCTTCCCTCTGTGGAGTGACAGCCATTTACCACCGCCTCTGTGTCCTGCCACCCAGCCAGTTACCTACCCACCATACTACTGTCCTGCCCACACCCATTATTCCCCAGTTTGTGTAATAGTCTTCTATGTGGCACAGTGTCAAAGGCCTTGCTGAAGTCCAGATAGGCCATGTCCACTGCCCTCCTGATCCACCTCCCTAGTAACCCAGTCAAAAAATTCAACGAGGTTGGTCTGACATGACCTCCCCCTGGTGAAACCATGCTGCCTTGGGTCCTGTAGTCCATTGACAACCAGATGTTCCACCAATCTCTCCTTCAGTAGTGCTTCCATGATCTTCCCCACTACCGAGGTGAGGCTGACTGGTCTGTAGTTCCTGCTTCCTCTTTGTTCCGCTTTTGTATAAGGGGACTACATCTGCTGTCCTCCAGTCTTTGGATACCCCTGTTTCCAGTGATCGGCTAAACAGGATAGCCAGAGGTTCAGCCACCACCTCTCTTAGTTCTTTAAGGACCCTGGGAATTTTTACCCCATCTGGCCCCATTGCTTTACCAACTCTTATTACTTCCAGTTCCTTCAGGACCCTTTCTCGTGTAAAGGGACTTGTGTCCATTCTGCACCATTCTCACCCCTTTGTACTCCTTCAGACCCATTACCCTCCTCTTCCTCAGTAAAGAGAGCAGAAATACCTGTTCAATATGTCAGCTTTACTGTTGTCATCCTCCAGCTGCCCCATCCTCCCCCTTCAGTCTCACTATCCCTCCCTTTGTCTTTCTTTTCATTATGTACCTGTAAAGGTTTTGTCCCTCTACCCACTAATTTTGCTATGTGTTCTTCTGTCTGAGCTTTGGCTTCCCTTACTGACCTCCCTGCCTCCCTTTGCTTCTCCTGGTACTTCTCCATATCCCCTTCTGCCTATGTCTTTTTGTATTGCCTGAATGCAACCTTTTTGGCTTTCACTTTCTTTGCTACCTCTTTGGAAAACCATAATGGTCTCTTCTTCCTTTTCCTCCTGCTAACCTGCTTAATGCATAATTCTGTTGTTCTTGTAATCCCCATTTTAAATACTGCCCACTGTTCCTCAACCCCTGATTCCTGTCCCATTCCCCTTAATGCCCTTTTCAAGTATCTCCCCATTTCCCCAAAGTCTGCCCCCCTAAAATCCAGGATATGGGTTTTTGTGTGGTTTGGTTCTGCTCTTTCTGTGATTTCAAACCACAATGACTGGTGGTCACTGTTCCCAGGTGCTCCCCCCACTGTTACCCCCCATCACACTGTCCCTGTTTGTGAGCACAAGGTCCAGTATTGCCTTCTGCCGAGTTGGTTCCATGACCAGTTGCTTGAGGAAGGCACCCTGAAGGAGTCCAGGATAAATCTGCTCCTAGTTGAAGCTGCTGCTGGGATGCTCCAGTCCACGTCTGGAATATTGAAGTCTCCAACCAGTACTACCTCATCCTTGTCTGCCATCCTTTGGATGGCTAGCATCAGCTTCCTATCTGTTTCTTCCTCCTGGGCTGGTGATCTATAGACCACACCTGTGCGGATGGCTGTTCCCATTTTTCTTTCCAGCTTAACCCACAGTATCTCTCCCCCAATTAGTTCCTCCTGGATCTCTGTGGCCCTTATGTCATTTTTCACATGCAATGCCACTCCTCCTCCCTTCCTGCCTGCTCTGTCTCTTCTGAATATGTTGTAGCCAGGTATGGCCATCTCCCAGTCGTGGTTATCATTACACCAGGTTTCAGTGATGGCCACAATGTCCAGGTCTGACTGCACAATGACAGCCTCCAGATCTTCCATCTTGTTGCTAAGGCTCCTGGCATTTGCACACATGGCTTTCCATGATTTGACCTCCTAGGCTGTTTCACTGCTCTACTCCAGCCCCTTCCTTGGTTGTCCTTTATCCCTGGTTCTCCTTGCTGTCTGCCCTTCTGCTGAATTTTGCCCCTTTTCTGCCTATCCACCTCTTGGGCACTAATCTCCATATTTTGCACACTGCTTTGCAGACATAGCCACTCCTCTGGTTCACTGGTTCCACTGCTAGCTGTGGGGGGTGAGCAAGTAGGTACCCACCTTGCTGGCCTGCAAGGAGCATCTCTAATGCTTACTCATATGCAGTCTAGTCTCTCCATTTTGGTTGCCCTCCTCTGGACCCTCTCCAGGAGGTTAATGTCCCTCTTTAAGTGTGGTCTCCAAAACTGCACGCAGTACTCAAGGTGCGGCCTCACCAAGCAGTTACACAGAGGGAGTATCACTTCCCTCCTTCTGGAGGTGATCCCCCTAGCGATGCATCCCAGCATCCTGTTGGCCTTGGCTGCTGCCCTCCTACAAGTCTCAGAGTTGTTCATCTTGACATCAACCACCACCCCAGGTCCCTCTCAGCCATCGAGACTTGTGCATTTCCCCAGGGTGTACACTTGGCCCAGGTTTCTGGCCCCCCAGGTGGAGTACCTTGCATTTCCCTGCATTGAACCTCAGCTTCCACTTTCTAGACCATCTTTCCAGAGCCTCCAGGTCCCCTGTGGGCCACCCTTCCCCTCCCCATCCACCATCGCCCCCAGTTTGAGTCATCCATAGAGACTCTCATCTCACTCCTGATTCCTGTCCTTATGTCAGAGACATAGGCATTGAACAGAAGGAGCCCAGGACTGATCCCTGTGGGACCCACTAATGACCTTCCTTGGGATGAGACTATCCGCCAATTATGACCCTCTGGGTCCGGTCCTGGAGCCAATTGCCTATCCATCTGATCATCTGGTTCCCCACTCCCATTTCTCCCAGCTTATCCAACAGGCCCACGTGGGGAACAGAGTCAAATGCCTTGCTGAAGTCTAGAAAGAGGATGTCCACTGGTCTACCCAGGTCCAAGGCACTTGTCACCCAGTCATAGAACTCCACAAGGTTTGTCTGACACAATTTCCCAGGGATGAATCCATGCTGTCTATCGTCCAGGCACCCTGACTTATCCAGGTCCCCCCCTAGCCTCTCCTTGACAATGTCCTCCATCACCTTGCCCACCACCGATGTCATGCTGACAGGCCTGTAGTTCCCTGCCACCTCCCTTGATCCCCCCCCCTTGTGGATAGGCACTATATGCGCCACCTTCCAGTCCTGGGGCACCCACCCTGTCCTCAGAGAGATGGTGAAAAGCTCCACCAGGGTTTTCGCCAGGACATCTGCAAGTTCCTTCAGCACTCTGGGATGTAATTTATCCAGCCCCGGTGCTTTCTCCATCTTTAGGGAGCTGAGGGCTTCCCTCACTCTCTCTGCTGTGATTTCCACTTCTAGTACCTCTTCTCCCTGCTTAGCCCTTCCCCCTCCTGCCAGTGATGCCTCCCCCTCTCCCCAGACCGCCCGATCGGTAGGGTCCCCCTCTTCAGTATCTCTGTCTCCTCCCATGATGCAGCACCCCATTTCCTTGGTGAAAACTGAGGTGAAGTACTCATTTAGTACCTCAGCCTGCTCCCCCGGGTCTTGTGCCCATCTCTCCCCTGATTTAATCCTGCTAATCTGCCCCATCACCCTTCATTTTTCCCCAATGTATCTAAAGAGCCCCTTGTTCCCTCTCCTAATTTCCCTGGCCAGGTTCTGCTCCTTCCTTGCCTTAGCCGCCCTCACCACCCTGGTGGCCCTTCTAGCCATCAGCTCGTACTCCCCTCAATCCCTTTCACTCCTTGAGCACTTGAATTGCTTATAGGCTGCCTTCTTTCCCGCACCACCTCCTGGACCTCCCTGGTCCACCAGCAGGGTTTTGGGCCCTATCGCATTTCATCTTACTCTTGCACAGGTGCTGGTAGCATCCTGCACCCCTGTCCTGATGATTTCCACCTGCTATCAGCGTCCATGTCTGACCCAATCCCATCCAAATGCTCCTTAAGGATCCTTCCCATTTCCTTAAAACCCCCCTGAAGTCGGTTACTTCCGTCTTTGTGCAGCCTTCTACCCCTCCTAGGTCCAGGCAGAACCAGACCGTGGCATGGTCACTCCCCGCCAATGGGTCCCTTACCTCCAGGCCCCCAATCTGGTCACTGTCTGCCAGGACCACATCCAGTACCCACGCCTCCCTGGTCGGTTCCCTCACCTGCTGAGTTAGGAATGCATCTTGAAAGACATCCAACAACCTCTGTTCCCTGGTCACAGAGGATGTCATAGTCTCCCAGTCTGTTCCTGGCATGTTTAAGTCCCCCAACACCACCACCGTTCCTCTGCCCAGTCTGCAGTGTCTCCCAACATCTGCCACCAGACTCTCCTCCAGCTCCTCCACCAGGGCAGGGGGTCTATACACCACTCCTATTTTTAGTCCCTTGCCCCCCCTTGTTATCAAGGTGACCCAAATCACCTCTACGGTTCCCTCCGCCTCCTCTACTCCCCTTATGCCAATGCAGTTTTTGACCATCATTGCTACCCCTCCTCCCCTTCCCTCCCCCCTGTCCTTCCTGAACATAGTGTAACCCCTCCAGGTTCAGGTCCCAGTCGTGTCCTGCAGTGGCCCAAGTCTCAATGACCGCTGCCACATCCACTGCTCCCTCAGTTAGCATCACCTGGAGCTCAGGCATTTTATTGCCCAAGCTCCTGGCATTTAGCAGGACTACCTTCCACCCTTTCCCTATAGTTCCATTTCCCCTGCTCATGTTCCCATGGGGATTCTGTTTTCCCCCTGGTCTGCACTTTGCCAGTCAGCCTTTTCCTGCAATCCTCCAGCTCCCCAGGGGGGTGGAGACAGAGTCCCTCCTTTATCGGCACCCCCTTGACAGCCTTTTCTCCCATCCCCCCCTTCACAAGTTTAAACCCCACTTTTCACCAATGAACCCCTCTATTTTCAACTTAAGGATTCCCCTTCCCTCCAAATTGAGATGGAGTCTATCTCTAGCATACAGCTCCTTATCCTCCCAGGTCTCCCCCCAATCCCCATCAACCCATACCCTCTGGCCTCACACCACTCCCTGAGCCACTGGTTTATCTCCCTAATCTTCCTTTTGTGCTCCCCACTAGCCCTTGGCACCGGCAGGATTTCTGAGAAGGAAACTGTGCATCCTATGTCATGACAGACCCTGGCAAGCTCCTGAATCTTGCCTGTATCTCTAGCTTCGCTATTTCCTCAATGTCATTTGTTCCCAGGTGGACCAGTATGTCGAGGAACCCCACAATCCTTTGCCAGCTGATATACCTACGTGCTTAGCCCTGTGCACCATTAGTCCAGGAAGCATCTTGTTCTAACTGGCCAGGCTTCTCCCTCCCTATCCCATTTGATATCCCTGATCATAGAATCCCCAACAGAACACTCTGACTGCTCCTTTTCCTCCATTCCCCCTTCCATGTCCCTCATCCTTTCTACCGGCCCTCCACCCAGCCGGCTCCTTGTTCTCCCCTATCTGGGTGCCACATGCCACCCCTCCTTATTACCATGGCCACCCCTCCCTCCAATCCTATGCCTCTCCTCCTTGAGTATCCTTCTACACCTTGCTAAATTCCCCTCACTGCTCGTGACTGGTCCTTCTCCCCATCTGCTAAACTAGCCTGGCTCATCCTCCCTTCCTTCCTGTTTCCATTTAGTTCCTCCTTGCTCGTGTGCTCTGGCCCAAACCCTCAGCTCCCTTTACTGAATCCTCCTTGTACTTCTGGTCCTTCTCCTTTACCTTTCCTCCCAAGTGGTCCTTCTCCTTGCACTTTCCTCCCTCTTCCCCCTGCCCCTCCTGCTCTGATTCACTGCTCCCCCCATTTTCCTGCATTCCAGGTCCCCCCGTTCTTCCTGCTATCTGGCCCCTGCCTCCTGCCCCCCACTCCCTTTCTGTCTCTAACCACCCCTGTCGTGGCTACATCACCCCCTCATCCTCGAGCAGAAGAAGAGATTTGAAGCAGTTACTGAGTGTAAGGTCTGATCCACCTCCCTGCCTTGCTTCCTTCTGTCCAGCCCTGGCCATCTGCCTACTTCCCTGAGAATGTTGTCCCTCCGTCCCTCCTTTGTGAGGGTCCCCAGTTACCTGCCTGCTTCCTTGGTAGTGTCCTTTTGGACCCCCTCTGCCAGGGTCCTATGTGACCCCTGAGTGTTCTCCTGCCTCCTTTCCTATGCCCACCCCAGTGCTTGGTGCAGCCCGTGGAGATCCCCAGCCCCTTCCCCAACCATACCTCCCCTTCCCCTAGCTGTCTCCTAATCCCTGCAACCTCCTCCCTAAGCTGTGCCAGCTGGTAGCACATTGGGCAACCACCAAACTTCCAAGCCCAGTCCAGTATCATGGCTGCTCCACACCCTGTGCACCCCACCACCTTCCCAAAGATGCCGGCCCTAATGACGTGTGGTTCCATCCCCTTCCAAATAGGTTTCCTTGGGTGAGCTACCAGGTTCCCTCATAGTCTAAGATACACCCTACTGCCTAATCAGGTCACCCACTAATCTTAGAGACAGTCCCATTGTATACCAGTAACCCTGTTACTAGGTGCAGTACAACACATTAAACTTATAAGGGAAATGAACAACTCCCTAAGCTCCTCTCTCCCAGCCTTTAAATCCAACCCCCAGTGGCTAGAACTACATGAGCTGCACCTGCAGCCTTTTCCTCAAATTGCAGGGCAGGTGTTCCCCTATAAATTAGCAGAATTCTGGGGAGGGAGGGGTGGGGGAGGGCAGGTCTTGGGCAGACACCTGACTCGAGAGAGAGTGTATCAGCCCTGTGTCTCCCCTCCAAGCCCAGCAGCCAAAGAACCAGGCCCAAGCAAATCCCACCAAATAGGTTTTAAATCAGAAGAAATAGGCCTCCACCAGCGCAGCCTGTTACACAGTGAAACATCCACAAAATGAGCCCACTTACAGCCACCAAACCAGTTTTCAAACCTCCAGCAGCCCCCAAAACAATACCCTGCAAGCCCCTTAGAAGTAAGAAAGAAAAGTACTAACCTTCTACCAAGTAAAATCCACAAGAACCCTGTGAAAACAACAAGCAGCAGCTACTGTCCTGGAACACAACTGATCCTGTCCCCTTCCAGTTCTTTACAATGCTGACACTATTATACTGTATATACCACTTATGTTTATCTACTATTGTATTTTACCTAATTGTTATGTGTGTTACAGTATTGTCTTTTCTGACTTGGAACCTTTGAAAATGAGTCTCTGACTCAAAGGATTGTAATTCTGATACTGTTTAATAAATAATAAATACATATTACAACTGATATGTGGACTAGTGGCAAAACTGTCGATTTCATGACAGTTACTGATCTCTGGGCATCCTTTCAGGATTCCTCTGCTTCAACTTCTGTCTCAACTACCATCACCACAACATTTAAGAAGCAGACTACCTTATGTATTACAGGTTTTGAGAAAAAAAAGATCACACTACATTGAACCTCTTACAGGAACAAAGAAGTCAGTTTGATGAATGGCTTACTCCTCAAGACCTTTCTCCAGGGTTTTCAGTTTCTGATAATGGGGCTAACATAATACAGTGTGTGCTGTGTAGGATGGAGGGTGTGTGCACATACCTTGCTTTGCTCATACCTTATGTCTTGTAGTACTCTACATGATTTTCTTAGAGAAGACAAAAGCATTCAGAATGCATTGAGTGTTGCATTTAAAATATGTGGACATTTTATTCATTCTACCAAAGCATGGAAAATATTATAGCAGCTGCAAAAGGACGATAACCTTCCACAAAATCAGTTAAAGTAGGAGGTGGCCACTGTCACAAATGTGCTCTGCAGGTCAGGCCCTCTGCTTCCACAGTGCCAAACCTCAAAGTGCAATATGTGAACAGGAGACAAACAGGGTAACTCTCCTGTCTGTTTTGGGTCCAAAAACACCTACTAGTCTCAAGTCCTGAGGTCAAATATGAACCCTTTTTCACTAGCACACCCAGCAAACAAGATCAAATATTGCACCCTCTTTGGGGAAATGCAGTGCAATACTTAACCCAGTGGGCACCCAGCCTGGTTCACAATTCTACCCTGTTGACTCAATTGAGACCCAGGTATGTTCTTATCTTTTGTGCACAATGGTAACACTATAAGTCATTTAACAGTCATGTCAGTTTTATCAAACACTGTCCCAGCATTCACATGCGACAAAAATGAAAAAAGACTCAAGCAGGATTAAGGAAACCAAAAGGTTTACCGAAATTAAAAATAGTAAATACATACAAAACACCGATTCTATATACATTAATACTTACAGACAAAAGGAAAGTGAATTACAAAAAAAACACACCCGGTAACTGAATTATCGGCCTACCCTAAGTTTCAAGTAATAAACAGGTGGCTGAATTTACCTAAAGTGCTGTGAGAGTTTGTCAGGAGTCCCCCATCAAAACCAAAGGCAAATTGCCAAATGCAAAGTTTTTTCCCAGCTGGCTGGTAATATATTGTTACAAAACTCCTCCTCCCTGATGACACAGCTTGCAGATGCTGGCTGTGAGGTCACTCAAACCTGAGTACTTGAATTAATTTATCAGTCACATGTCTCAGCCCACTGCTCAAACATTCCAGTAAAAAAAATATTTATCGTCTTAATTAGTGAGGCCTTATGCCAGTACAGAATTACCCCTTTGATGTCTTCAGAAACTTCCTGAGGAACTGTTGTCACCTAGTTATGAAATCTAACAGGAATCAGTTAACAGTTGCCTTTTCCTCAGAGGTCATAAAATGCATACTTTGTCCCTGTGTTTCAAAGTAAAGGGATAGCTTACAGTGTGTTATAACCTGGCTTTTGAAGGAAGTCTTGACTTAGAGTTTCCACTGGGTCCTGTAGAGGCCATCCCTCCTCACCACACTTTTGAAATCCCATCTCCCAGATTGCTGTTCTGCTGTCAGCCATATTTTTCCAAGCAGACATTCAAATAAACATATATTTATATCACAAATATGGTACAATATAATGATAAGTAGATAGGCAGAGCATCACAGTCACCATGTGGAATTTCATCTTCTACCTGGTACAATGGCTTCTTGAGCAGTGAAAAGTAGTGCACCAGTGCATTATGGATCTCTCAATAGAGAAAAGGGAAGTGTCACTCAGCCTGAGCCACTGGATCCTAATGTCCCAACAATGCCATGTTCTTCAGCCATTTGAGGAAGCCAATCAGGAAATGAGTGCAGACAAATCTAGTCTATGTCAAATATTTTCTCATATTATTTTGTAAGAACAAATTAGAAAAACAGAAGGCAACATTTTTTGAGGAATTTGGGTATCAAACGGTTTAAGAAATAGGGAACGGGGAAGTTGTTTAACCAAGAAAGGCATACTAAGCCAAAGCTTGTTTCCAGGTGCAACCTGGGAGCACAAGGAAGTTAAGTGACTTGCTCAGGGTCACACAGTGTGTAAGTGGGGGCTGTGGGATTCAAACCCTGGTCTCCTGGTTTATAGCTCAGAATCCTAAACCACTGCACTATACTGCCTCCTTATAAATAGGAGGCAAAGGGTGGTGATAACCAGTAGCCACTCGGGTGAAAGGAGGGTGACTAGTGGGGTGCCACAGGGTTCGGTGCTGAGACCAGTCCTCTTCAATGTCTTCATAAGTAACATTGCAGAGGAGCTTGAAGGTAAGGTGTGTCTCTTTGTGGGCGATACAAAAATCTGCATGAGGTTGACATTCAGGAAGGAGTGGCGAGAATGCAAAAGGATCTGAGAAAACTACAGGAATGGTCTCTGTGTTTCAGGTCCTTAAAGTGCAAGGTTATGCACTTACACCTGCAGAATCCAGGGGTTATATCCTCTGTGCTGAGGCCAGGAGGGGGAGGTCCACCACCCCAGATCCCATCCAGAAGGTCGTAGTCCTTGGCAATGTCAGACTGAAGCAGGCAGGTGGATGAGGCTTCACGTGGCCTGCCCTGATTTCCATTTTTCTCCCCCTACCAGGCTGCATGCCATGACACAGACATATGTGCATATGGAGGTGCACATGTACTATGCGCCTGCCCCCTGTTGTCCCCTGTGGAATCACTCCTGCTGTCCTGCCACCATACCTCCATGTGGTGGCAGTGAGAGAGAAGCCCAGCTTGTGCTCCCTCCTCAGAAGAGGAGAGCAGTCAGTCAGATGCTCAATCCTCCCCCCCCACAGGCCGACCCTCAGCCTCCTGATTCTGCTCCCAAACTCTGGATGCCAGTGTGGCAGGTGGTGTGGCATCCAGTGCCTCAACCTGCCATGCCACTGGGCCAGCTCAGTTTGTAATTTTCTTAAACAACATCCCGAAGTCTTGTGTCTCCAGGTACATTCACGTGTATGCAGAGTTTTTGCCTGTGGTCCCTGAGCTGACTGCACAGTTCCAGCATGACATTACTAACTTTCAACACTGATTCTGTACCAGCTAGTTTACCCTAAATGCCAGGAACATGATCTTCATGACCTTTGGCCCCAGACAGTAACTTGGACAAAAATCGAGTCTTCCCTAGTCTTTGTAACGCTATATGTCTCGCAGCTGGAGTAAGTGTCCTGGGGTCTGGTTAGACTATTATACTGACCTCTCCTTGCACATCAATGCCATCCATAAGAAACTCCTCCTTAAGCTTGAAATGCTTTACAGGCACAAAGTCAGTATTCCCCTCCCTGTCAATCAGGAAATTGTTGTGAAAATGGTCTTCCTGTCATTTAACTATGGGATATGGCATAAATCATAAATAACTTACATGATTTTAGCCAGTCAGTGCACAGGGCCACTGTGCCTCTCATCTCGTGAGCAGTGGTCTTTTGTGCAAGAACATTATGAGTGGAGTGTTCCATTTTACAACCAGAGAGAGGGCAGCTTCATTTAAATTCTAAAATAATAAACAGAACATATAAATTACTCTAGCTAACCAGAGTGATTTACATTATATAAATAGGCCCTCCATGGGTTATCTCTTACTGTATAAAAGACTCTTCTCATGAGACTTGGGCAGCCAGAACTGCTCAGCTTCCTATCACAGTCCTCTCACTCTAACCTCATGCTTGGAGTCTGTTATACTGAAACAGACACCCAGTAGAGGCCATGTTTACATATAGTACTGCCCTTACATCCACCCTGGCCAGACTGTATCCCCTAGTCCACTCCTTCTGTTGCTTCCATCCCTCTCCCCCCCCCACCCAGATTCATGGGTAGACACCTCTTTCACTGTGTTTCCATCAACTCCAAATTTAGGGTTGGGTTCCTACCTTACTATATAATCTCCCTACTTTTCAGCCCCCTTCCCTTCTAATACCCTTTAAGAACCACTAACCCCTGCATGTTCTTTTTCCATGTTCTAAAACCTCTGTCAATCTGGCTGCTTTTTCTTATAGGCTCCCCAGCTCTAGTAAAGTCTCCCTTTATCTTTGCCTCCTCCTTCTCCTCCTCCTCCTCCTCCCTTTTTGCCCTGAAGACTTTGCTCCGTGACCAAACTTCTCACATCTGTGCTTGCACATGCCCTCCCCACTCTCTCTCCCTTTACCCATTATTTCACTCACATCATCTTTGACCCCCACAACACCAGTTCCTCTCGCTACAGTATGTATAATTCACTGTCCCAGCCATTATTGTCTTGTATCATTCCCATATTACAGTTGTAGCAATTGAGTTGTGTAGCTATTTCTAGATATTTCACCATATTTTACATTGTTCTGGAGCCCCACAATGGTACTACAGACAGGCAGGAAATTTCTATCAGGACATGACGGTGACTGCAACTGTAGATAACCAAGCTTGTTTTTGATTTTGGTTGCCTACCCATAGACTTCAAAACCTTTGTATAATATGCCACAGTGCCAGCCCTTCGGTACAGCATTAGGTTTTCCACTCATGATGCTGATGATCCAAGTTCAAGAATGAGTTAGCCATCATAGGCTGGCCAGGGGAGGAGAACCAGGCATCCCTGAAGGCATTCTCTTCCTCCTGTTTCAGGTGGGTGCCAGACCAGTCTGCACCACTTACACACCACTTGGGCTGCCCCAATGTTGTAAGCTTAGTGGGGACAGGAGTGGAGGAGAGACAACTCCATGCTTGCTGCCCAGCATCTCAAGGAAGGGACCAATCATGGTAAAAACACCCTCCCAGCCCAGCAGGATGCTGCTGCCACTCTTGCCTCCCCAGCACAGGAAAGCCCCGCTGCCTCCAGATTCGTGAACTTTGATCGTTGTGCACTGCTGCTCTCCCCTACCACTGGCCCTACCATGGGAAGGTTACCCAACAGGGCAGGTAAGCGGGGCTCACTGGGGTCCAGGTCAGGTAATGGAGCTGACTGGCAGCCAGTCTGAGGAAAAAGCTGAGCAGCAGGATAGAAAGAGAATTAAAAGAATTACAATCTACAGTACCATGGTACTGATATCTTGCACACCTGTTATTTTGCACACCACCTCATATTTGAACAACTGTTCTTGTCCTACACTGGACCACCATTTTTCTATCTATTTTGCACACTCATGTCCATCATTTGTTGTGTTTTCCCATACCTTTTCCCCATGAACATATCTGGAGAAACACTTTAAAACAAAGAAATTTGCTGAGTAATGTAATTCAAGAGAAAAACTCAGTTTGCTTTGAGACTTTTCTGTTCTCTCTTAAACAATTAGTTCACTGCTTGAGCACAGATTGTCCCAAACAGGTCTGCCCAGTGAGGTCCACAGCGTAACCAATTCAGACAGTCTATAAAGCAGTAGACATAGAAACACCATCCCACGAGAACCCTGCTGAGTCATGTGTTGCTTGAAGCCAGGTATAATGAAATCATAAATTAAGAAAATGGCTCTGCAATCATGTATCCCATTTTGCCACAGGTTGAGCAATGTCAATATTTCTATGGCTGATTTCCCCAGGGTAACATTCCAATTAAGTAACATAAAAAGGTCAGAATTTTTTGATGGCTGATCTAGCATGAATGTTGTTTGTCACAATCACAGGTGGAAGCCACAGCAATGTTAAACTGTCCAGTTCAACCAGCTGACTTTGTTGATTTGATAGTCTGTTAAAGAGAACACATCTCAGGCATCAGAGCATGGATTCTTGTTTCAAGAACTTAATTTAATCACCTTAATGTGATTTTTATCCCTGGAGCAAAACGTATGCATGACATATCAGCTGGTTGCCACATTTAATATGAAGTTACAACCATTTTTCCTCAGTGTGCTGTGTCCAGCGGAGAAGATAGTTTATACGTATATATATGTATATTGAAAAAAAGTATGTAAATATATCGTTACAGTTCCAAATGACTCAAAAGAAAGGAAATGTGGCAGTAGGGTATTTTCAAACCTAATACCTACTCTCATCCCCAGTCCCTAGCCTCATGACTCAAGGCCAAACTACGGGTCTGGGGCCATATCCCATTGATCTGCTGCTTCAGGTTACATGTCAGAAGCCATGCCCCACAAGTCTATTACCACACATAGGTCCTGAAGTATAAGTCAAAATTTTCTTTGCATAAAACAGGAGCTCACTCACAACTTTCTTCATGCAGGTCCCTGCCTAAAGCAGATCAGTCATACCTATCTTCACACTGGGTCCTACACCTATAACTTGAAGGAGCAGACCTATGAGGCATGACCCTGGATTAGCTTGGCCTTGTGTCACAAGGTTGGGGGGGGGCTAGGGTTGAAAAAAAACCCGAACACCACATTTTTCTCCTTTTGTAGCTCCAGAACCCTAACGATGTAGTAAAGTTATTTTTCTTGTCAATGAATTTCCTTACTTTTTGAGAAAGTAGAGTCATTACTTGCTTGTTACAGGTGCAAAACAGGATAAAAAAAAGCACTTCTGGCCTTAAAAGAAGCAGGAGGTGAGTCTGAAGTTGCCTCACACAGGGCCATTCAAACTCTGTGCAAAGTGACTATGAGTCCTAATTTTCTGTTCACAGCCATGAGATGAGACATAACTTTCTTACTATTTTGTTCATATATGACTTGAACCACACAATGGGACTTTGGCTGATACCCCCAAAACACTGGAACACAAGTGCAGTATTGGGTTGGTGCCTTACTGTCAGGGTGTCTGCCCATTTCGGGTGCTGTTCTGGTGAGTGTCCAGGTACAAGAGTAGAGTATATCCCCCAGTGTCCTAGACAACATTCCCTTTCCTACAGAAAAAATGTACATGAAATAACAAGGGCTTTTGGTGGCATGGAGGGCTGAGGCACTGGACACCTTATCTCCTGAAACTTCAGTGACCCAGGTTCAGGTCTTCTCCCTCAGGGAGGAAGGATTTTGAGACCCACTACTTGCCTGCACCTAGGAGGGGCCAGGTGGCAACATTGACAGGACCAGCAGATGTGCAGGATCATGTCTTGATGCAAGACACATGGGGCGTCAACATGCACAAGCATGCACACTTCACACACAGATGCCCCAGGAAGAAAACACAGAGGATCCAGCCCCAGCTCACTCAGTATCTCACACAGGCACCTCCAAACCCTATGTGACAGGCCACTTGCTGATATGGCTCTGTGTAAGTGGGGGTTAACACCCAAGTCCATGAGATGGGTCAGTGACGGGGCTGGGGGGAATGCCACTGAGACCGGGGGTGGCAGGCAGAGAAAGAAAACTAAGAAAAAGAATAAAAAGAACAAGAGGAAAAACTATATAATATACCATATAAGCTGACTTGTGTCTATATATTATATTTTTCTAAAAGTTTTCCCAGACATGTCAGCTGCTATTTAAATTTGGATTTTTTTAGTCCCACAGATCTGCCTGCAGACTACCACTGTGCAGAGGAATAATGACAATCACTGGCTATGCTTGCCAAAAGCAGAGCATTGTTTTTCCCCTCTAAGGATTAATCTTTCTCTTGCTCTTCCTATGAGACTGTTCAGTGCTTTTCAACGTGCTTGTCATTCAGAGATATCATTTGGAGCATGGCTAAGCTCTAAACCAGGGTATCAAGTAAAAATATTGGTAAAAAAGATAACGAGGACTGTTCATGCCACAACATAACTAGATAAACGGTTCTCAAAATCAAAACAATTAGGGACCCTATTTAAAAAAAATCTCTGCACAGTTCAGTTGCTGGTTTATATTTATTTTTAAAAATGTTTATAGAAAAATGATTTCTGGTATTACACCACAATTTATAACCATGAAGAATTCTACTGATGTCCCAGAAAATTCCGAGTGTGCATTTTTCATGCCATAGAAGGTGTTTTCAGATCTGCATGACTAATCAAATTGCAAGGGCACACCTTTTGAAAATAGGATCTCTTATTTTTTCCCATATAGTCAAACTAATGCTATACTATTAAATGCATCTTAAATATCATGCTGGTTCCCTTGGTTCTCCTAATTGGTGTGACACACACAGCTCAGAGCGCAGTTCCCCAAACCTGAAAGACAACAGCAATAATCTTATTAATGTAATACAGTGAGTACCAGAACACTGTCCTCAGGCAAGTGAACTTGGATAACCCCTGGACAAGCAAGCACAAGCCTGTATCTACATCTTTTTTTAGAAACTCAAAAACACATCTAGTGATCTGATTCTTTACATAACTCTGAACTGCCCCATATTATGAGGGTCATTACTCATTTTATTCATCATAATAGTTCAGTTCTACATCTGTCCCACATCGAAAATGTGCCCCCTACCCAGAAAAAATGCCACAAACTTAGGCTTCAAAGCAGAAATTAATTATACTGTATGATGCTGAATCAAAATTAAACCCATCAAAAATAAAGGCACTAGTTCCACAGTATTCTAAGCTTGTTTTTTTTTGTTTTTGTTTTTTCAGTCTTTGGTAATTGGGTAAGGCCCACTAGACACAAGTACATGTTTTCAGGGGCAACTTGGGAGCACAAGTGACTTGCTTAGAGTCGCACAGTTTGCAAGTGGAGGTTGGGGGAATCAAAACCAGGTTTGCTGGATGTACCAAGCTCATTCACAGCTTGTTACTCTAACCTCTAGGCTATACTGCCAGTCAGTGTCCCCTATTTCCCACATTTTAAGTGTCAGGGTCCAATTTTCAAAAGGTCAGGAATGGCGTCACACTGCTTCCACCAACAAGGTATGGGACAAGGGGCTTGTGCCGCATCGTGCACCAGTCCCAATTTTCAGACATGGCTTGCACCACTTGGGGGCTGCCTGCACCAACTGGGCTTATATCATCCTTGCAACAGACATATTGGTCTGCCATGGCAGGAGGAGGCTTCTGCCACCACAGCATTGCACCATCCTCTACTTTGGGATTCTCAAATCCCCCCAAAGGGTACACAGCTCACAAGGGTGTAGATCAGCCAGAGCCCGTCTAACATCCCTTTTGCCACACTATGGGACAGTGATTGGTGGAATGGGATCAAATGCCCTGTTTTTGCAATGATTGGCAGCAAGCCAGTGGACCACCCTGGCTGCCCAGACAGGCACAGTGCCCACCTCAGCCATCACGCTACCACAGCTCATGCCCAGTTGTGGTGTAGCCACACAGGAGGGCCCAAGGAACTGGGTACTACACAGGCATCACTGCCCATCTGCCGTGCCCTGTAATGATGTCCCTACGGTGAGGACAACAGGTGTCATGGGGTACATGGACATGACACCAGGCAACTGGCTGTACAGCCAGTTGTCCCATAAGTACTGTCCAGTATGTCAGTGTGGGCTACTAAGGACAGTAGGCTGTGGCATGTATAGGCATTGTACAGTAGTGCCTGTGTTATGTGAGTCAGTAAGCTGCAGGATATTGGCGATGGTACAGAGCTCCCAACACATTGCTCCCTGTTGCGGGCATCACAGCATTGTTCATGCTGTAGTCCCCACAAATAAGGCACCCTAGCATAGTACCACCATCACTGACAACTACAGTGCAGCCTACAGTAACTGGGCCATACTGTATGTATATATATATGTATATGTGTGTGTGTGTGTGTGTGTGTGTGTGTGTATGTATGTATGTGTATGTGTGTATATATATATATATATATATATATATATACACTGTATATATATATATATATATATACACACACACACACATAATATTATATATATATATATATATATATATATATATATATATTTATATACATGTAACAGATAACCCACTCTGAGGTGTGTGGTTGTGCTCTGATGTACGCACGCCTTGGTGTGCATTGTTACGCACGAGGCTGCAGGCCAAGTGCATCAACCACCCAAGGCGTGTGTATGTCAGAGCGTGACAGCACACCTCAGAGTGGGTTATCTATCTTATAGAATGGCAAAATTGTTTTGGAGGGGGGTAAAAGTGTAGGTGTGCGGTCACACTCTGATATACGCACGGTCATGTGATGTTGTTCAGCCAATAAAATAGCTATAGTTTCCCTACCAATTTATAAATATATATATATATATATATATATATATATATATATATATATATATATATATATATATATATATACTTATGCAGTTGTGCACACACAGCTGGTGATGTGCAGGGCTCATACCCAGAACTCTGACCATGGTGGGCAGCAGACACTACTAGTGCCACATTGCCATGGTCATGGTCACTATACTAACTACTGCCAGGCTGGGTATGGCTGACATGGGTCACCATTATGCCCCCATACATTAGGACACATCTCAAGGCTTACTTGCATTACTGTGGCACCTGTGCCTTCTGCTGCCAACATTGCCATGCCATGCATGATGACTTGTGCCACTACAGGTGCTTCTTGTCATATACCCTTGACACTGTCTAGGTATGGCACTACTGTGAGGGGGATGGGTGCAGTAGTCAGACTGCCTCCCACATCATGGGCCTAGTGCAGAGGCCAGGGGCTGATGACAGCCTCTGTTAGACCCCTCCTGTGTACCAGTTGTTTGGTGCATGGGAGTGGTGTTGGCAAATCCGTGGACCTTGGTGCCAGGACCCTTCCTGTACTAAAGTCAGCTGCAGGGTCCCTGGCACACCAGGGTCCAAAGAAAGCTGCTGTTTGCCACATCTTGCGTTGATCTAAGGTCCCATTTGAAAATCGAGCCCTGACGATCCAACATTTCAGTGACCAAAGTTGAAGAGGTATGAATGATCAACAAGCATTCTGAGCTGTCTCATAATGAAAGGATTTTAGCTCATTGTTCACTGGGACAGTGGGCAACACTCACCATGCCTTCCAACTGAGCAGCACTTTAATCATACATGTCTGAGACTCCTTTGAACACTTATTCTGTTTTCCCTATCTGTTTTTATGTAAGGCTCCAGAGCCTCAGGGATTGGGCGCCATATAAATAAAATAACTTTGCCTTGCCTTGTTTCCTTGCTACCTTGCAGCGTGTCCTCTCTGTGCTTTCCCTAACTTCCCAGTGCCATGCACTGCTGCTCCAGTCTCCATAGCCAGCATACTGGCTTGCCTTTGCTGCTGGGATCTGTGGCTCCATATTCCCAGCTGCCCGTTCAGCATCCACTTTTGCCAGCTTGGCCCAACTCCTGTTGTAATTCTGGCTTCTTTTCTGGCATTCTGCCACTGTCCAGTTGTGGCCAGGGTCTAGGCAGCTGCCTACTCCATCCCAGGGCCCCAGAGTGCTCTCATAGCTGTCTACACTTTGTGCCTTTTGTGGCTTAGACCATGTGTTACTTCTGCCTTGCTCTGGAGTTCCCTTTCTTTCTGTCCTCCCTGTTGGTAGCACTCTGTTTCTCGGTTTGATGTGCTGCTCCATGCCTGTCTACTCTCCTTTCGTAGTGGGGTCTTGCAGCTTCCTGGTTGACCCCCCCCCCAGCCTGATGCCTATTCCTTTTCCTTCCTGGCCTGGTACCTTTCATGCCCCAGCTTTCTCCATCCCCACTACCCTGTTGTGTTCACTTGCCTTGCCTGCCCCCCCATTTGCTCTTGCTCCCCGTCCTCAGTTTTTATCTTCCCCTATCTGCTGTCTCCTTCCTTTTGTCCAGCATGTCTTCCCAGGTCCCCAGCACATGTGCCCTTCTGCCCCTACTGGCCTTGCCAATTCCCCATCCAGCTCTTCCATGGCCATGCTCCAGCCTTTTGCTCTTTTGGCTTTTCTCTTCTGCCCTTCTGCTCTTTTGGCTTTTCTCTCCTACCTTGATTAGGCCCTCAGCATGCTGCTTTGCCCCTCTAGTATGTCCACCAGCTTAGTCATCTAGGCCTTCTCCTTGGGGCTCAACACTCGCACTATGAAACCCATACTGGGCTATGCCCTCCTACTTACCTGGGTATTTGCCCACTTATCATACTTGACTTATTACCTAGCCAGGCATTCACCCTGTGTATCATTCCACCTACCATGGCTTTGCCCTCCATTGCATTCCCCATATCATCAACATCATATCCTTTCTACTCCTGCCCCTCAAGGGCTAAGTCACCCTGCCCCTCAAGGGCCTTCTTTCTTAGGCCTTTCTCTTCAAGGATTTGGCTTGGGCTTTGTCTCTTAAGGGCTTAGTTCTAACGTTTAACATGAGCCTTGACTCAGAGGAGATCATCTGGGCAGTTAAGGCTGACGTGGCTGTTAATGTATCTTCCTTCTCCTCTGTGTTTCTTCAATAATCTCATCATTCCCTGGGCATCAGCTACAGTCTCCGCACTTCCCCATAGGCAGAGTGCTTCCTTGTAGGGATTTCTTCAGTTGTACAGAATGACTAGTCCCACAGTCCTTTCAGGAAGGCAGAAGCCTCCAGATAGAAGGAAAAACTATTCATCCTGTTAACTAAAGCAGTGTGTCTGAGCATCTTCAAATCTTCATAATTATTCTTTAGTCTAGAGGCATAGTGACCTAGGCCTTGGATTCCCAGAGGTTTCCTCCATCATTTTCTCCTCTCCTACATGCCAATGGTCATAATCAAGGCCCCTACTTTTCTGTGACACAGTGGGGCCAAGTTCTGCAGCAAGACTACCATTTGCTGCAGAACTTCTGCGGCGGTGGTTTGTAATTTCTGCGGAAGTTCTGCAGCACTAACAAACTACCACATCACAGTGTCAGCTTGTCATCCTGACTTTACTTTCATGGCAATGGTTATAGCAATCAGGATGGTAGAAAGCACAGTAACACTAGTTCAAAAAATAACAGACTTATAGAAATAATTTTATGCCTAAAAAGCAAAACAAATGTCTCTCCCTTAAGGTCCTAGCCTATTGGGGGTACAGGTAAAGTGGGCAAGCATTAAGGATGCAATATTTGAAGCAACATCCCATTGTGTTAGACAGAAAAGGAAGTGCAAAAGAAGAAGGAAACCACTTTGGTTCTCAAATACAGTAGCAGAAAAGGTCAGAGCCAAAAGGCTGGCCTTCCAGGAAATGTAAGGAACACAGCGGGATGAAGATAGGGAGGCATACCAAACCGCCCTAAGGGAAGCAGGGAAGGCAGTAAGGCAGGCAAAGTCCCAAACTGAGGAAACACTAACATGAACAGTAAAAGAAGGTGACAAGACTTTCTATAGATACATTAGTGAAAGGAGAAAGTCCAGAGAGGGTATTGCTAAGCTTAATGGAGAAAAGGGAGCATGTGAGGAGGAGGACCCTGTAAAAGCACCTATCCTAAATAAAAACAAAGAACCTCTGTGTGCAAACACTGAGGCAAGGGTTACCCCAAAGGGCATTTGGCTGGGAAGCCAAGTTTCAAGAAAATACAAAATCACACATGCCCACACAATGCAAAGCATCATGGGCTGCACATGCAAATCACCACAGAATGTTATGCTGATCCAACTTTAAGCAGAATTACATGGTGCCAAAAGGCCTCTCACACAGTTTGCAAAGGGTGCTAACAGATGACATAGACACGTGTTTCATCCTACCAGGACTCATCAGTATGCCTCGTCTGTTTGACACCCCAGTGGAATGGACCAGCTACCCTAAGACAGTGTGTCTTGGATATGTTGTGGTGAACCCATTAAAATAAAAAACTATTTAAAAGACAAAGAACCTCTGTGTGCAAACACTGAGGCAAGGGTTACCCCAAAGGGCATTTGGCTGGGAAGCCAAGTTTCAAGAAAATACAAAATCACACATGCCCACACAATGCAAAGCATTATGGGCTACATATGCAAATCACCACAGAATGTTATGCTGGTCCAACTTTAAGCAGAATTGCATGGTGCCAAAAGGCCTCTCACACAGTTTGCAAAGGGTGCTAACAGATGACATAGACACGTGTTTCGTCCTACCAGGACTCATCAGTATGCCTCGTCTGTTTGACACCCCAGTGTCTTTTGCTCAGTATTTACTGAAGAGAAGGTAGGGCAGGGCCCACAGCTCAGCACCATGGACACAGGGGGGAGGGAGGTGAGCACTACTCCCTTTGCAAAAGAAAGGGTCCTACAAGAGCTTGCTAAGCTCAGGGTGGATAAGGCAATGGGACCTGATGGCATACATCCCAAAGTACTTAAGGGGATAAGGGTGGAACTAGCAGAGCCATTAGCAGAACTGTTTAGTGAGTCTCTGAGCACAGGAGAGGTCCCAGAAGACTGGAGAAGGGCTCATGTGATCCCACTCTACAAGAGTGGTAGCAGGGAGGAGGCAGGGAACTACAGACCAGTCAGTCTTACCTCAGTAGTGGGCAAGATTATGGAGGCACTCCTTAAGGAAAGGATAGTGCAACACCTGGAATCCATAGGGGCACAGGATCCAAGACAGCATGGGTTTACAAAAGGAAGGTCCAGTCAAACTAATCTCATAGATTTCTTTGACTGGGTAACCAGAGTGGTGGACCAAGGGGGAGCAGTTGATGTCGCATACCTTGACTTCAGCAAAGCTTTTGACACTGTTCTACATAGAAGATTGATAAATAAGCTTGGTAGGCTCAGGGTGGGTCAGACATTGGTCAACTGGGTGGCAAACTGGTTGACGGGCAGAAAACAAAGAGTGGTGGTAAATGGTATACAGTCAGAAGAGATGCAAGTCACAAGTGGGGTACCTCAGCGATCAGTCCTGGGGCCAGTCCTCTTCAACATCTTCATTAGTGACCTTGCAGATGGACTAGAGGTAAGACTTGTCTGTTTGCAGATGACACCAAGATCTGCAACAGAGTAGATGATCCAGATGGGGTGGGCAGAATGAGAAGAGATCTGGATAAACTAGCAAAATGGGTCAGAAGAGTGGCAACTGGGATTTAATGCAAAGAAGTGCAAGATCATGCACATAGAAGAGAAACCCTGAAGCCACCTATAGGCTGGGAGGAGTTGCTAGCAGTCACAAAGGAAGAAAAGACTTGGGCATCATCATCACTGATGACCTAAAATCATCAAAGCAGACCTCTAAAGCAGTAGGTAAGGCTAGGGGTGTTAGGGTGTATTAGTAGGGGTATCACAAGTCGTAAGAGAGAGGTAATAATCCCTCTTTACAAGACACTGGTTAGGCCCCATCTGGAGTACTGCATGCAGTATTGGAGGCCACACCTTCACAAGGACATTAACCAAATTGAGGCAGTCCAGAGAAGGGCAACCAAAATGGTACAGGGACTGCATCAGAAGACATATGAGGACAGATTAACAGAGCTCAATATGTATACCCTTGAGCAAAGGAGGAGAGAGGTGATATGATCGAGGCATTCAAACACCTTAAGGGCATTAACAAGGTGAAAAGAGTCTAACATGTTTAAATATAAGAAAAATAGCAAGACAAGAGGAACAGCATGAGATTATAGGGGGCCGATTAAGGGGAATGAGGAAATTCTTTTCACAGAAAGGGTGGTGGATGCATGGAATGGCCTACCTCAAGAAGTGGTGGCTATGAATACAGTGCAGGGTTTCAAACAGGCATGGGATAGGCATAAGGAAGCAATACAAATGAGTATGAATAGATAGGCCACTGACAGAGCAAAGGCCGATGGCACATTTATAAGGTAGAAAAAGAAATGGGCAGACTGGATGGGCCTTGCGGTCCTTATCTGCCATCAACTTCTATGTATATGTTTCTATGTATTGCATAACTTACATATGCAGAGGGGACCTTATGTGATAAATAAGGTATTTCTATACGCATGCTATCTCTCCCACTAATGAGGTCTCCACTGTCTTTCACTTATATATTTGTATGTGTTTTCTACACCACTCATGAGGTCCCCACTGTGTATCACTTATATATTTATATGCAATCTGTAACATACATACAAATATGTGTGTGTATGTAGTGAGAGAGACAGAGATACTGTGTGTGTGTGTATATATATATATATATATATATATATATATATATATATATATATATTTTTTTTAATTTCCATGAAATTGCATCCTCATTCATACAGGTCCCACTGGAAATGGAATAAAAGGAATAGAGAAGTTATTGCAAAACTCATTTTTCATGTCAACCTGCTTCCCCTGACACACTACGCAACACCATCAGGCCATGACATGCATGTGAACCAACTGTGAGATACAGCTCTCCAGCCCATCACAATGTGTCCACCATGTGACAGAACACTGCACCATACCTTCCCAGGCTCTGAGCAGTGATGTGTTCCACCAATCCTTGTGCTGCCTAGCCAGCTCCCAGAGCTAATCTCTGAACCTGAGTTGCTGGCAGGGAAACACAGCAAGATACCCTCTGGCCCAGCAGCTGTCCCTGCACACATTTCTCCATAACTTTTAGGTGATTCTATCAACCAATGACAATATGTAATCAATAACCCTGGCAAAAAAGCATACAATGCAATTATTTATTTAACAGGTCTATTCTTTCAAGAGGTCTACACATTATTATATTCCACTTTTCTGGGCATAATTACTTTATTTTTCTTAAAAATGGCAGTTAAATTCATTTGACCAGTTATTCATTTCAGAAGGCATCTCTATACCTTAAAGGCACAAATAAGTTTGTACAAAGTGAGGTATGGACTTAACAGGTCTGTGCCATTGACAAGGTTTTGTTTAAGTTGGCCCTAGTGCAGTAATGTAAGACTGAAAATTGTATTAGGCTGTAGTGCAGGTTGAGCAAATATCACCATGCCTGATGTGCTTTGCCACCGTCTCTGGCAGTGGGAGCTGTGGTAGATAAGTGACTGTTCATTTCTGTTGCAGAATGCAGCCATTTCATTAGCTAATGTATGATGTTACATAGAAACATAGAATTTGACGGCAGATAAGGACCGCTTGGCCCACCTAGTCTGCCCATTTTCCTACCTAACAGATAAGCTGCAGATCCTAGTTAACCAACAGCTTACTTCCTCCTACCCCCCACTAGGACTGCCTTATGTCTGTCCCATGCATTCTTGAATTCCCCCACTGTTCTTGACTCCACAACCTCCTCAGGGAGGCTGTTCCACGCATCCACAACCCTCTCCGTGGAAAAATACTTCCTCACATTACATCTGAGCCGTCCCCCCTCTATCTTCAGATTGTGCTTCCTTGTTCTTGCACATCTCTTTTTCTGAAAGATGCTACCCTCTTGGACTTTGTTGATTCCCTTGAGGTACTTGAAAGTTTCTATCATGTCCCCTCTCTCCCTTCTTTCCTCAAGGGTATACATATTAAGCTCCTTTAGTCTTTCTTTGTATGTCTTCTGGTGCAGACCCTGCACCATTTTGGTTGCCCTCCTCTGGACAGCCTCCACTCTGTCTATGTCTTTGCGGAGATGGGGTCTGCAGAACTGCACACAGTACTCCAGATGGGATCTCACCAACTGTCTGTACAGAGGGATAACAACTTCCTGTTTTCCACTATTGATGCCTCTTCCTATTTATTTGTTATAGCAATAATAACATCACATTAAGAGCATATGGGGAGTTTTGGATATAAAAAGAGGGGAAGGGAACCAGATTCTATGGATAAACAGAAATATTAATAAAAAATCACCAAGAAGAGTGAATTCTGCGGCACCGCAGAAGTTCTGCGGTAGATTGCAAGTTCTGTGCAAAATTCTGCGGCCGCAGAATTCTAGGGGCCTTGGTCATAATAATGGTTATATTAATTAATTGACTGATGGATTGATTATTCCACTGATTGCATTGAGAGTTAGAGTTTATTTATTTAGTTTTTGTTTACCGGGTAAGTGCACTAGCCATAGCATGACTATTTTCAGGCATGACCCGGGAGAGTACAAAACAGTATAACATACAGAACATTTTATAAGTGCTGGAAAATAATACATAGGGTAGGTCAAAACCAGTATCAATGATCATCACACAGGCAATCAAAAAAATAACACTACATGGGAAACAGTTTAGAGAAATAACTTAATATAGCATAGAACAGAACAGATTGTAAGTAGAAATAGCATAAAACAAGAGGTAGACTCAAAGATGCAGTAGTGTAAGGGGGGGGTCAGTGTAAGAAGAAGCAGAGGAGGGCAAACAGCTTACTAGGATGAGAAGAAGTGGGCCTTAGTTTGAGAGAGAGAATGGAAATGGGCCAAGGGGCAGCAGAACTAGGGTTATTGGGAGTAGAGGGGAGGTATAGTAATGTGGTTTTTGTGGTTAGGGAGTTTGAAGGTGACATAAGTAGGACTGAGAGTGAAAATGCCTAGTGCCATCAAGTGGGGTTAAAATAGGTGCATAAGTCAGCCAGAAATAGATAATGGCACAGCTCTCTTTTAAAGCAAAGATGGGATTTTGACTGCCTTAGGACAAATGGAAGTGCGTTCCATAGCTGGGGTGCCACATACTGGAAGGCACCAGTACCTTTGGATGTGCAACACCTAGATACATTGAGTAGAGATTTTTCAGCTGATCGCAAGCCATGGGAGGAAGTTTGGGGAATCAGCAACACTGCAAGTGAGGATGGGGTTTGAAGCCAAGGCTGTGGGGAGGGCCAGTAGCATGCTGGGGTGCATAGGAAGGGGTATCACTAGCAGAAACGCTGATGAGACCTCATCTGGAGTAAGGTGTACAGTTCTGGAGGCTGCATTTTCGTAGGGACATAGACAGGGTGGAGGCAGTTCAGAGAAGGGCAACAAAGATGGTGCAGGGCTTGCACCAGGAGGCATACAAGGAGAGATTAAAATATCTCAATATGTATACACTGGAAGAGAGGTGGGAACAGGGCAATATGATAAAAATCTTCACATATCTTAAAGGCATAAACAAAGTGCAAGTGGGCAACATGTTTCAGTGTAGGAGGTGTTCAAGGACGAGGGGGCATCATATGAGATTGGAAGGGAGATAGCATAAAGGGGAATGTGAGGAAGTTTTTCTTCACAGAAAGGGTGATAGATGCATGGAATAGCCTACCCCAGGAAGTAGTGGGAGCTAGGACAGTGAGGGGATTCAAATATGTGTGGGACAGGCACAAGGGAACCCTAGAGATGGGTAGGAAAGGCTAAAGCCATTGGACCAAGTAGGATCAGCATCCACTGATGCAGGCAGGGAATACTGAAAGATGCTACCATCTTGGACTTTGTTGATTCCTCTGAGGTACTTAAATGTTTCTATGTTGTCCCCCCTCTCCTTCCTTTCCTCGAGGGTATGCATAATAAGCTCCTTTAATCTCTCTTCATATGGCTTCTGGTGCAGATCCTACTCTGGACTGCCTCCAGCCTGTCTATGTCTTTGCAGAGATAGGGTCTCCAGAACTGTACACAGTATTCCAAACGGGGTCTCACCAACTGTCTGTACAGAGGGATAACAACTTCCTGTTTTCTACTGGTGATGTCTCTCCCTATATATCCCAGTATCCCCCAGCCCTCCTTATTGCCTTCTCACATTGCTTGCCTACCTTTAAGTCATCTGATATGACTACCTCCAAGTCCCTTTCCATTTTTGTTGTTGTTAGTACCTCCCCCCATTATGTACTCTTCCCAAGGGTTTTTATTTCCCAGGTGCATTATTTTGCACTTCTTTGCATCGAATCTAAGCTGCCATATGTTTGACCATTCGTCCAACCTTGCCAAGTCCCTTCTCATCATTTCCACCCCCCCTTGTGTATCAACCCTGTTGCAGATCTTGGTCTCTTCTGCAAAGAGGCTTACTTTCTCTTCCAGTCCCTCTATAATGTCACCTACAAAGACATTAAAGAGGACTGGTCCCAGTACTGAATCCTGTGATACCCCACTAGTTACCCCACTTTCTTCGGAGTGGACTCCATTTACTATTACCCTCTACCTCCTGTTGTCCAGCCAATGTTTTACCCAGGCTACAACCCTGGGACCCACTCCAGACTGGCTAACTTGTTTATTAATCTTTTGTGTGGGACTATGTCAAATGCCTTGTTAAAGTCTAAGTAGGCCATGTCCACAGCCCCTCCCTGGTCTACTACTTTGGTCACCCAGTCAAAGAAATTGATTAGATTCATCTGACATGACCATCCCTCTGTGAATCCAATATGAGTATCCTGCTTCTTGTCCACCATGACGTTGTTTTAAAAACGATTCTGCCTATCTTTGATTATGGTGACATACTGTATAATGGAGTTCCTAAATCCTCTCTTGCCAGACGGACACCCCTTTTCACTCTTTTTGTTGTTGTGCTTTAGATTGTTCCCCTTGTACCCATAATTGCTCACTCTACTCTGCCCCTTCACTACCATCTCTTGAAGCCAGGCACCTTTTACACTGTGTCTCCTTTATATCTAATTTCTGGTTTGGTTCTCTTCCCTTTCCTCGTACCTTACCTCCCTCTTAACTTCTCCCTCAGATTTCTCCTACCCTCTATGTAATAAATGCTTCCCATTCCCTCACCACTATTCCTTCTAACATATTATGATGCTAGCAGAGTGGGCCCAAAGGTCTATCGAGTCTGCTTGAAAATCAACACCTGGTAGATGCATCATTTACCACCCTCCCACCCAGCTCATCCCCCATCCGGGGTGCATCTCCAGATCCAGTATTGCTCAGTTTAATCTTCCCCCTATACCTGTCCCAGCCCCTTTTGAAGCCCTCCACGGTCTTCAGTTCCACCAGTTACACTGATAACACATTCCAAGGCTCCACCACCCTCTCTGTGAAGTAGCATCTCCTGGTATCAGCCCTGAGCCTCCCTCCTACCAGCCTCAAGTGATGCCCCGTGGTGGCCCCTGCGTCCCTCAGCTAGAAAATCCTATCAGGGTGCACCCTGTTTACCCCCTTAAGTATTTAAAGACTTCAATCATATCCCCTCTGTCCCTCCTCTCCTCCAGACTGTATAGGTTGTGCTCCTTAAGTCTCTCCTCATAGGTCTTCTCCCCCATCCCCTGCATCATCCTGGTCACCCTCCTCTGGACCCTTTCAAGGAGTGTAATGTCCTTTATCAAGTGTGGTCGCCAAAACTGCACACGGTATTCAAGGTGCAGTATAACTAGTCAGTTATACAGAGGGAGAATCACTTCCCACCTCCTGGAAGTTATCTCTCTTCCAGTGCACCCCAGGATTTTATTTACTTTGACTGCCACCCTCCTACACTGTTCAGAGTTATTCATTTTGGCATCCACTACCACCCCAAGGTCCTTCTCCCCATTTGAAACCAGCAGTTTCTCCCTCAAAGAAAGTATTCTTGAGATGCGTTTCTGAGCCCAAAGTGGAGAACCCTACACTTCTTAGCATTAAACTTCAGTCTCCAGTTGTGAGACCACCCCTCAAGGGTTTCCAGGTCCTCGTGAAGGGCTTTTCTGCCCTCCACCTCATCCACCACTGCCCCCAGCTTTGAGTCATTGGCAAAGAGGCTCATCTCACTCCTGATACCTCTTCTGATGTCAGAGATGTAAGCATTAAACAGGAGTGGGCCCAGCACAGACCCTTGTGGTACCTCACTGATGACCCTACTAAGAGACAAGACCACCCCCTACCACCACCACCTGCAATCACCCAGTTAGCCAATTTCCTATCCACCTAACCATCTTCTTCCCCACCCCCATATCCTCCAACTTATCCATCAGCCCGGGATGTGGCACCGAATCAAACGCCTTGCTGAAGTCTAGAAAGAGGACATCCACCAGCCTGATCTGGTCCAGTGCCTTCTAGGAAATCTTCTGTTGGTCAATCTGCTTTCTCATACGGCTTTTCTAAACTTTGGTCCTCCTTCCTTTGGCTATTTATTCTGACTCTTCAGCTTTCTCTTTAAAGCCTCACCTTCATGACTTTTCTTCTCCTACTTGCAGCTATCCATGACCCCCACTCCCACTAGTTCTGCCCTGGCAATTTGGCTTCCTTCATTACCTGTACATATGCCATTATTACATTACATGAACATAATACATGTTCATTATTACTTTTTCATGTACATATGTTATTCTGATCTGTCTCAATGTTTGATTATGCTCCTTGATATATTATATTGCTGTATATGATTTTTCACATCCACTACCCCCAGGACACATCTGGAAATGAACCATTAGCAGCTCAGTATGTCTTTCCTGATGAAACGTTTGAAACAAATAAATAATAAATACATTTGTTGGGCAATAGCATAGTGTTTTCCAAGACCGCAGATGTTGGAGATGTCAGGCTCCAACAGAGCAACTGTGAGATCAGTTGTTAATAAGCAAATGTTTCTGAAATACACACAAGCAAAACTGCTAGTCTTTCTAAAAGCATTTAAAGAATCAATAAATGGGACTAAATCAAAAAATCTAATTGATATGCAGCAAAACATTTTGCTGCATGAAACAAATAAAATATATAGGCTCTCCTGAGTCTGGAGTAGCACTGGGGCTAGAAAATTCAGTGGCCATATCCTATGATTGAGGAACATTTTTTCAACTTGGGGCCAGAGGCAGAAGCCTACTTTGCTTGTTTATAGTCTCTGAATTTACATTGTATTAATGTTTCCTAAACCTGTTGTAACCAAGATAATTTTTTACTTATTATTTTACCAGAAATATGGTTCAGTGTGTGACAGGATCCAGTGTGTGGCTGCAGTTGTATAAGTGCTTGTGCAATGTTACTTTGATGAGTTACTTTGGCTTGACTCTTTCCTCTGGATTTCCACCTGTGGTAGAGGTGCCAGGAGATGCTTCTTAGGATGAAAGGAAATCGGTAGCTAAAAGAGCCAATGGACCAAAGTGTTGATGTAACAGAAACTGCCTCCACCAGCTCATGGAATAGACCCAGTTACACATAGGAGAGGAAAAACCCTGTGAGGGAAGCCTCTGCTGAACCAATGCTACTGGGTTAACCTTCCCTCCAGGCTTCTAAAACTGATGAGGCTAGCTGTTGATAAGCTTGTCAGAGTTTGGAATTTGGATATCTAGATTTCAAAGCAGAGTGAAGTAAGTTTCCCATGATCTTGATGATGTGAGCCAGTATGTTCCTTCTGGAAGCAGAGATGGCTGCTATAGTCTTGAATGAAAGCTTGGAAAAAGATGGGTAATCAAGACCCAAATGAGATAGCAGCCCTCTGGCACGAAAGATGAACCGGGAAGTAGTCATGATGTGATCATTTTCAGTACACAGAAGAGGATGAGTAGAATAAGGATGTCTGTCCATAGCTTGCAGTTGGTTGAGGACTTGAATAGGACATCATGTTGAGTTTTTTGCAAAATAGGATATGTGGACTGCTCTATTACTTCTATCCCTTTTTAATCTTGGTAAAGTAGGGATAAAATGATCTGTTGATGCTTTTTTGAGGCTGTTCTTTGTTAGGATAATTGCAGGACTGAAGACAGAAGAACAGGAAACTTCTCCAGGTCTTAGGAATTCAAGGAATGATAATGTCATGGCTGCTTATAGACTAAGACCAGTACAAGATCCAAACTCTCTATCTTTTGAGAGGTCCATCAGTCAAGAATATAGGTTGTCATCTATAGGCTTCCTTGTGGGAGTAGCTTGAGGAGGAGATTTTATCAAACTCTGAAGAAAAGACTTGATTGTTAGGATAAGTAAGAGCACATGGTATTGGGATGGATGGAGAGCAAGGTAAACTGTATGCTTGGGATATATTGTTTGCTTGTTGGGGTTTTTGAGCTAAATGTTTGAAAGCAGCAGGATGCAAATGCAAGAACGTGAGGAACAGAATATTGCAGAGGACATATGTTTTGAAGGGCACAGAAGGTAGTGTATTTCTTCCATGCTACTCTGTAGGCAGACTTGTTGATGTGACTAGAGAAATGCTGATGGTAGCAGAAGCATGGTTGAGATATGTATTTAGGTCATTTGCAACTCCTGGAATGGTGGAGAAGGAGTTATTTCTTTTTGTTAGGGTAAGCAGCTCTGAATTGATTAGACAAGTGGATATTGGGTTCAAATGCAGCTGAAGAGAATGTACATTACCGAGGTCTTAGGAATCCAAAGATGGCTAAGATCATAGCTTCTTGTAAGTGTTGAGAGGTTAGTGAACTGAAGACTCCATCTTGTAAGAGATTCATTAGTTTGCAATACAGAGCATGAACTACATGTTTCTTCAAGGGTGGTCCTTGAGGAGTAGATTTCTCAGGTCTTGAAGGAATGCTTTAACTGATGGACTGGATAAGTATGAGCTAGGATACATGAATATTAAGGCAAAGTGAAAGTCCAATATACAGTATATTGTCTGATAGTATTGACCAACAGGTCTAATGCTTGAGAGTAATAGATATGGCTGATTGAGTGCTTGGAGCAGTTTGATGCAGCCAACATGTTGCTAGTTTGGAGCAGTATGATGAGGTCAACAGGCTGAATGCTTATGAGTAGTATTATAAGGTTGACAGGCTGAATGCTTGTGAGTGGTATGATGTGGCGGCCTGGCCAAATACTTGTGAGCAGTGTGATGTGACCAACATGCCAAATGCTTGTGAGCAGTATGACATGGCCATCAGGCCAATTGCTTGTGAGCGGGTATGATGTGACTGACAGGCCAATTGTTTGTGAGCAGTATGCAGATCCTAGGATGATAGAGCAAGAGTCATAACTTTGTTGGCTAGAGGATGGAACTTCTGAATTGCATGATGAAGTTCATGTTGATTTTCTCAGAAGGTTCATTACAGAGGAGAAAGACTGACCTGTATTTATTATGGCAAAGGGTGCTTGGGTATCAGAATAAAATATGACAGGTTGATTGATCTAAAGATGACCCCTGGTAAGAGTGGCTGTTGCAATGGGATAAAGTTCAGACAAGGAAGACATGGATTCAAAATGAGGAATGTCTTGGATTTCTGATGGCCTTGAAAAAGCAAATCAAAATACCACAAAACCATGGGATGGAGCTGCAATGAGGAAATCTCAATTTTTGATTCTGGAGCTGCATCTTTACAAACACAGATATGCTATTCCAGTCAAAAAGAAAATGTGGCCACATCACAAGGTCTAAACAAATGAAAGCAGTAATGATAAGGTGATAATCCAAAGCTGTGCTAGTGACTAAATGTGCCACATTATAGAAACATAGAATTTGACATCAGATAAGGACTGCTTGGCCCACCTAGTCTGCCCATTTTCCCTACCTATTGTAATATCATAGACCCTACTTGATCTCTGGCTTAGCCTTCCCTTTCCTAAGGACTACAGTGTCCTTATAGCTAGCTCTTGTGTTCTTGAATCCATCACAGATTTCGCTCCCACCACCTCCACTGGTCAGCTGTTCCACGCATCCACCACTCTCTTTGTGAAGAATTACTTCCTTACATTTCCTCTGAGTCTACCCTTCTCCAGCTTCATAGCATGCCCCCTTGTTCTTGAGCATCTTTTTTCTGAAAAATGCTTCCATCTTGTACCTTATTTATGCCTGTGAGGTATTGGAATTTCTCTCTCACATCCCCCATTTCTCGTTTTTCTCCAGGGTGTACATATTGAGGTCCTTTAGTCTCTCCTCATATGGTCTCTGGTGCAGACCCTGCACCATTTTATTTGCCCTCCTCTGGACCGCCTCTGCTCTGCCTATGTCCTTCCAGAGATGTAGTCTCCAGAACTGGACACAGTACTCCCAGTGAGGTCTCACCAATGATTTATACAGTGATATCACCACCTCCCTCTTTCTGCTGGCAATACCTCTCCCTATGCACCCTAGCATCTCACTGGCTGTCCTAACAGCCTTGTCACTTTGTTTGACCACCTCTAGGTCATTAGTTAGGATTACTGTCGGGTCTGTTTCCTGTTTGGTAGTTGTCAGTACTACTCCCCCCATCTTGTACACTGCCCCTGGGTTTCTATGCCCCAAGTGCATGATTTTGCACTTCTTTGCATTGAAACTTAGTTGCCACACTCTTGACCACTCCTCAAGCTTTCCTAGATCCCTATTCATCCCCCCCGCAGTTTCTACCCTATTGCAGATTTTAGTGTCATCTGCAAAAAGCGCACCTTCCCTTCTATTTCCTCTGTAATGTCACTAATAAATACATTAAAGAGGACCAGTCCCAGTACTGATCCTTGTGGCACCCCACTGGTCACCCTCCCTTCTTCGGGGTGAATGCTGTTTACCACCACCTTCCGATGCCTATCTCCCAACCAGTTCTTTACCCAGTTTACCACTTTTGGCCCCACTCCCAGGCTGCCCAGCTTTTCTGTTAGTCTCCTATGTAGAATGGTGTTGAAGGCCTTACTGAAATCTAGGTTGGCCACATCCACTGCTCCACCCTGATCTACTTCCCTGGTCACCCAGTCAAAAAAATCTATTAGATTTGTTTGCCATGACCTCACCCTGGTGAATCTATGCTGCCTCAGATCCTGTAAGTTGCTGGTATCAAGATATTCCATAATCCTTTCCTTCAGCAGTGATTCCATTAATTTCCCCACCACTGAGGTCAAGTTGGTTGGCCTGTAATTTCTAGCTTCCTCCCTGCTACCACTTTTGTGAAGTAGGACTACATCTGCTCTCCTCTGGGACCACTCTTGTCTCCAGTGAGTGGTTGAACAGGATTGTCAGTGGTGCAGCCAACACTTCTTTGAGCTCCTCTGATATTTCTGGATGTATCCCATCTGGCCCCATTGCCTTGCCCACTTGCAGATTTGTGAGTTCCTTCAGGACTCTCTCTTCTGTAAATGGACTAGTGTCCACCTCCCTTCCTTTGATGCTCCTGTCATTTAACTGTGAGCCCTCTCCTTCCCCTTCTCCCATGAACACTGTACAAAATTATTTGGTCAGGATGCCTGCTTTTTCCTGGTCCCCCTCCGCACACTCCTTTCTTTCCCTTCTTAGTCTTACAATCCCTCCCCTGTTCTTTTCTCCTTTCACTTACATAACTAAAACATGTCTGATCCCCTTTCTTTACTGCCTGTGCTATTTTTTCTCCATTTGCACCTTTGCACTCTTGACTGCTTTCCCTGCCTCCCTCTGCATCCCATGATACAGCTCCCTATCCTCCTCCCCCTCTGTGTCTCCTTATACCTCCTGAATGCTAACATTTTTGCCCTTACCTTCCCAGCCACCTCTTTTGAGAACCATAGCAGTTTCTTTTTCCTCTTGCTTTTGCTTACTTGCCTGATGCAAATGTTTATTGCCTTCCCTTTGGCCCCTTTTAGTTTTGCCCACTGTTCCTCCACTCTACCCATGTCCTCCCCACTGCCAGAGCATCCCAGAGGCATTTCCCATCTTTGTAAAGTTGGCCATCCTGAAGTCCAGGGCCCTCTTCTTAGTGTGTTTCAGTTCTGGCTCAGTACTTATGTTGAACCACACTGTACGGTGATTACTGGTCCCAAAGTTTTCACCCACCTCGATGTCTGCAATGCTGTTCTCATTGGTGAGTACCAGGTCCAACACTCCTCCTTCTTGAGTAGGATCCCATTCTAGTTTCCTGAGGAATGTTCTCTGCAGAGAATCCAGGCTGTCCCTGCTCCTAGCTGAAGCTGCAGCTGGGATGCTCCAATTCACATCCGGCAGACTGAAGTGCCCCACCAGTAGCACCTCTCCCCTGGTCACCACTCTTTGGATGGCTTCCAACACTACCTTATCCATCTCCCCCACTGTGCTGGAGGTCTGTAGATTACATCAGTGCAAAAAGCAGTTCCATACTCTGTCTCTAGGGTAACTCACAGTGCCATGGCCCCTCCCTGTATTCCCTGTGCCTCTGTAGCTTTTATGTTATCCCTTAATAAATAGCCACTCTTCCCCCTTTCTTACCCTCCCTGTTCTTCCTGAACAGAGTATAGCCTGGTATAGCTATACCCCAGTCATGGTTCTTGTTGCACCATAACTCGGTGATGGAGACAATGTCCAGAACAGCCTCTGCCATAATGGCCACAAGGTCTGGGATTTTATTTTCCAGACTTCAAGCATTTGTGCATACGGCCTTCCAAATTCTTCTATCACCCTTCTTGTCAGTCCCTCTTTTTCCCTTTTGCCTACTCTCCTTATCCCTTCTGCCTTCATTCTCTCCCCTCCTCATTTCTACCATTCTACTTTTCCTGTTATTAGAAACCATTGGGGATTTCCTTCTCTTAGAGTTTTCCCTGTTCACTACTTCAGCTTGCGGGGGTGTACAGTTTATGTCTCTCTGCTTCCTTCTGCCACCCCACCCTGGACAAGTTTAAATGCTTGTCAATGTAGCATTTAAACCATCCACTGAGGACTGTGGTTCCTCTCCCGGGTGGATGCAGGCCATCTCCCCTATATAGGTCTTTATCCCTCCAGGTTGAACCCCAGTCCTCAATGCAGCCAAAACCCTCCTCTCTGCACCAATATTTCAACCATTGGTTGAAGCTCTTGATATGGAGTACCCTATCCTGCCCTCTTCCATAGACAGGCAACACTTCGGAAAATGCCACTGAGCATGCTACCTGCCTAAGACCCCTTCCCAATTCCCTGAACTCCTACACTCTCCTAACCTCATCCCTGTGATGTTATAGGAATTTCACATACTTATTAGACGGTCCCTAAGGTAAATGTAAGAAGCTGATGATTTATAGACAACCCCTAGAGTGTGGGGTGTTATGGGAAGTTTGCTTGGCTGGAGCAGTGTGTTTAAGATGGCTGCACAATAAAGATGGGTAAAAACTCATGCTGGTTTCATGATTATTAACAAGCAAAACATGCCATCAGAAGCGGATATCAGAACCTGAAAAGATGGAAAAGAACATAAAAAAGAACTCTAGAAGAAGATGGTCTGTTGAAAAAACTGAGAGAAAAAAAAAGATGGATAAACTAAATTCTCCGTCAGGTATGCAATTGTCTGGAAATGTAGCTGAAAATTGGAAGAGGTTTAAACAAAGGTTTATTATTTATTTAACTGCAAGTGGCACTGAAAACGATGATGGCAAAACAAAGGCCTCGATCTTTCTACATGTAGTTGGGGGAAGATGTGTTAGACATTTACAACAGTTTCCAGTTCAATGAGGGCGAAAACATGGATCTTGATGTAATTATGAAACATTTTGAAGAGTACTTTGTACCAAAAAGAAACATAACCTATGAGAGATACAAGTTTTTCACATGCGACAAGAAAAAGGTGATAGCTTTGATCAGTATTTAACAGAGTTACGTTCACTCTGCAAAACGTGCGAGTTTGGAGATCTGAAAGAATCATTGATTAAGGATAGAAACATAGAATTTGATGGCAGATAAGGACCGCTTGGCCCACCTATTCTGCCCATTTTCCTACCTAATAGATAAGCTGCAGATCCTAATTAACCAACAGCTTACTTCCTCCTACCCTCCACTAGGACTGCCTTATGTCTGTCCCATTCATTCTTGAATTCCCCCACTGTTCCTGACTCCATGACCTCCTCAGGGAGGCTGTTCCATGCATCCACAACCCTCTCTGTGAAAAAATACTTCCTCACATTACCTCTGAGCTGTCCCCCTCTAGCTTCAAATTGTGCCCCCTTGTTCTTGCACATCTCTTTTTCTGATAGAATTATATGTGGAATCACAGACAATGGGCTCTGAGAAAGATTGCTTAGAGAGCAAGATTTAACTTTGGACAAAGCTATAAACATGTGTAGAGCTGCTGAAACTACCAAATCACAGGCTAAACAGATGAACAAAGAAAACGAGGGCACTGTGCACACACTAAAGAAGCTTGAGATAAACAAGAAATATTTTTCAAAAACAAAGCGGCAGAAGGAGCAGCAGCCTAATCGGAAAACATGTGGTAGATGTGGAAATAACCATAAACCCAAAGCTTGTCCTACCTATGGGAAGTCCTGCAATAAGTGTGGCAAAAATAATAATTTTCTCCTTAGCATTGGAAAGGCTTACATTGTTCGTAAGAGATAGAGAGGAGATGTTTTTGAGGGATTGGGCTCCTTTCCTGGCGTCCTTGAACATATCTGAAAATCTAATGCTCCGTACAGGGTTGAATATCTAAACTATGGCCTATCAGATGCTTATGGTCCTTCTTATCTTGCACAGAATGAAATGTAAGGGATGTTCTGGATATTATAAAAAGGGAGCATTTCAAGTTACCTAGCAGAGAAGAGATAATGTCACAGTTTGCTGGTGCTAAATGGTTTCGCAAACTGGATGCTTCTTCTGGATTTTGGCAAATGAAGCTAGATAAGGCTAGTTCAAAGTTATGCATGTTTAATACTCCAGAAGGAAGATACAGATTTCTTTGTCTGCCGTATGGGATGCTGTCCACTCCAGAAGTTTACCATAAAAAAATTCATATGATTTTTGAGCACATTCCAGGTGTTGAAACCATGATGGATGACATCATTGTGTGGGGTTCCACAAAAGATGAACATGACTTCAGATTGAGACAAGTGCTGGATCTGACAAGAAAAGCAAATCGTAAACTCAACAAAGAAAAATGTGAGTTTTGTGTAAAAGCACTGACCTTCCTCTCCCTCCCGCCCAGTCCCCAAATCTATCCCCCTAACAATTGAGTCCCCCACCAGGAGTTGCTTCCTCCTCCTCTGCAATTCTCTGCCTCCCACCATAGGGCCTCCTGTATGGAGGACCCTCACATCCTCCCTGGCCACTACTGTGATTGCCTCCATGGAATTGTGCCACCCTGCCAGAGCAGCATATGAGTTGCGCAGTGGTACCATCTGGGGGATGTGCCTCTGACCCACCACCCTCACTCTTCCCAAGCCCATTGTAGTCAAACTGCCCTCATCTCTGGCAACCTTTGAGGCAGCAGTGGGAGACTTGGTGATCTCTGGGTGGGGGAGGAGGCCTCCCGGATCCTAGCCAACTCAGCCTGGAGACGAGCAACCTAAACTCTCAGCCCAGAGCGGTGCATGCAGATGGGGTAGCACCACAGTCTCCAGAAAGTCTCCCTGAAGACTGCCACCCCACAGCCACTGCACTGCACCACTCCAAGCATAGCCATTGTTTACCTTGCCTGTTTTTGTTTTGCTTACTCTAGTCCCTTTTCTACCCCACCCTATATGAGGTTTTTCACCTATTTCCATCTTTTTGCTGACTTTGACCTTTTTTACCTTACTCTAGATAGTGTGTTGCACCTATTCCCATCTTTTTGCTTACTCTAAGCCTTTACTTTATCCTTTCCCTAGGTAGAGTGTTACACCTATTCACCTAATTTTTTGTTTGTTTGTTTTCTTCCTTGTGGTGTGTGTGCTGCAACTAGAGCTTAACAAGAATCTTACCTCAGTTGTCAGGTAGACTGCCTGGTACCCTGCTTCCCCCTACTGAGTCTTGTCACCTAACTTACCCCTTTACTGCTCCACTGCCTACCTGTCATGGTGCAGAGTGTCCGACTGCTGGCTGCCTTGTTGGGATGATATCGGTGGGCAGACTCGGATGTCCTTTTCACATAGGTCCTTTGCATGAGGGGCCACTTGGAGGCCTAGTCCTTATGAAGCAGAATTAAAATGGAGCTGTGGCACACCTGACTCTGCTTTCACATGTCACAGGCCTCTCCCAATTAGCTATCTCAGCTAGCAGTTAAGTGATGGGGGTGCTGTAGCTGCTTTTCCCTGTTAAATATGCTGCTTCCAAATGCAGAAGCAAAATGGAGCTGAAACACACTGGACTCTGCTTTCACAGGTCACATGCAACTTGACATGAAACTTCTTCATCAGGGAATAATCCTCATCATAAATTTGAGGCTTCCTAGTAAGCATAACAGTTTAGGTTTTGTGCAGGATCATTTAGAGGAGAAGGAAGAGACCAGATCAGAAATGTGGAGCAGTTTGTCTTGAGACATCTGTCTGTATAGAAATGAGCTGAAGATTCAGAAAAATTACTGAATTTGATAGCATGGAATAAAGTCTGGTATGGAAGCCTTTGTTGAGGCCTGAGAGAAGAAACTGAATCAGATTCAAGTGGCTGGGTAGAGATCAAATGCTGGAGATGAAGAATTTTAACTGGAGTCAAAAGTAGGCAAAATGTCTGTTGTGACTTTGGTTAGGAAAGAAGCAGGGATTTAGTGGCAGACCAGCTTAGAGTGGATTTCCCCACAGTAGCTGCAGATGTACAGCAGAGTGCATGGTGGCACAAAGCAAGAAGATTCATTGAAGGTGATGGAATTACTTGATTGGAAGAAAACACAGTCTGTCATCTTTTTTTGCCCAAAAGATTAATTGTTGCATAAAATACTTGTTCAGAAATTGATGTACGAGATGAATGGGAATTTGGAGATAGATAAGAGTTATGAACTGAGAGGACAAAAGGCTGCAAACAGGACAAAATTACCCATATACAGAAATGGAATGACACATTGCCCAGTGCAGTGCATGCAATGAAAGGGTAGCCTGTGATGATGGGGACTGCGATTGAGCGCTTTCAAAAAGGGCAACTCAGTCACGGTGCCTGTGCAGAGGGCTACCAGGCAGGGAGGGTGACTGGATAGGGAGGGTCGGTGAATATAGCGACAGGATGTCACTGCATATACATGCAGATGGGAGGGAGGGAATGCACCGTACGATGGGCAGAAGGAGAGGGAGGATTTCTGGGATGTAGTGTGGTGGTGGGCTGCAGAGCTGGCCGTGTGGCATGGTGGGTTGGTGGTAGGCTAGGGTTGGGAGGGTGCCAGGTTCGATTTTGAACCCACCTCATTTTGGACGGTCCAGGAATTTTATTTAATCATCTTTTGCACACAGCACCCAACATGCACCCCTGGAGTTGAGAATCTTAGTAAGGGGTGTGGGGGGTTACCCCTGTATAAACCAAATATCCAAGTCTCCAGCAGCACCTTTGCTGGCGCGCTTGGGAGTGTACATCGAGAAACTGATTTTCGGTGATGAACACCCGCCCTAACGGTGATCGCCTTCCCACAATTGCCATTATGACATGGAACCCAATGAAAGTCATTATTCACAGTGGCCCAGGATATTTGTGATTTAACTCTCAATAGATTAGTAACAGTTTTGGCAAAAATTGACCAGTGGTAATCATAGAAGTGCTGCCATGTCTGATAGTGTGATCCAGTTGTGAAGGTATAGGCAATTCACCTGACAGGGGTGCTGTTGGTTGCTGAATCAGTTCAGAAGTTGAGCCAGAAGCAATCATGGCTGTTAGTACAGTACCAGGGAATTGAGGGTGATGGAGGAGTCAGTATTGGAACAAGAATATTACCAAGAAGACCAGGAAGACAATTTGAAGTATCCTGATTTAATAGTTGATTAGAAGGCCTGGATTCCAGGATGCTACTCTGGAATTAAATCAGATGTGGCTGAACACATTGAAGAAAAAGAACCAGTTACTCCTCAAGCTGAAATGATGCAGAAGTGGTAGTAGGAGTAGGTACTAGTGGTGAAAGTGACACTGGGTTTACTGCTAATGCTGCAAGATACAAATCAAACAATTCCTGCTTTCTGGCACAGGATGAAAAGATGGACCTTTAATATTCGACGTGCAGACATCAACTTGGGAAAAGTTTATTTCTTAATGCAGAACTAAGATTTAGAGGAGACGTACTGTGAAGAATTTAATGGAAGGCAAACTGACAGGCAATTCATGTCCTCAAGTTTGATCTGACTGAGTGAGTGACCATGAGGTTCGATATTCTGATAACTGGGAAAGATTACAAGGAGGACTAGATGAGTTTGAGTGAAGCTCAGGGTTTCAGCCTGTCCCCAAGAGTTAACCACTATGTGTAGATGACCTCAGTGCACTGAGTGATGCTCTGAGGATGGGGCCCAGTTCCAAGTACAGTACAGGCTATGCTAGGCACATGGCCGAATGACTGTGCTTCCACAGGCTGTTGCACTACAGCTATTTTGCTTATCCCAGGAGTCATAGGAACTAATGAACAAACAAGAAATCTCTGTGTTGTAGAAGGTTCAGAGGGAGAGCGGGGCCATTGGAACACATGAGCATGATTAAGAAAAACAAGAGCGGCAATGACCAGGAGCAGTAGGAGATACAAATGAAGACTGCAAGACAAACATCCAAAAAGCAGCAGCTGAGGACAAGAAGGCTGCGACTGGGACTTCCGTGCAAAGGAGACAGTCAGTCAGCAAAGGAAAGAAGGAAGCTGGTAACTAGGAGAGGAGAACTTAGGGAATCACCAGCAAAACAATTCCAAATGCACACCAGATAGGGATAAACAGGTGGCAGCAAGTTACAGACCATGAGCAGCTGGGGCAGAGATGTACAAAGAATGGGGAAGGAGAGGCAGAGGAGCTGCAGCATAAACAAAGCAGCAGCAGAGAGAGTGAATGCGAGAGCAAGACAGCAGCACAAAAATGAAAAACAAAGCACAGCAAATGGAGCCAGGAAAGAAGACGAAGGAAACAATAAAGGGAAGCACAGAAGCAAAGGAAGCAAGCCAGCAAAAGAAAGCAGAACAGCAGCAGCAAAGAGCACAAACAGCAGAACAAGGAGAAAACAACAGAAAGAGGCAAAATAGACAGGAGCAAAAATACACAAGGAGACAGGCACAAATCAAAATGGCAGAGAAAACAGAGAAACTGGAGGCAGCACTGTGGTAAGACCACATGAAAAAAAAACACTTGGCGGGGGGGGGTTGTGTGGCTTCTGTAGGGCAGGGAGGTGAAGTCTGTCAGCCCTTTCATTGAAACACGGGGGAAACATTTCAATAATTTCTGCTCCTGTCATGTTTTGCGGTTGATATGAGTCCAAGCAGCTATTTTTATGTTTGATGTACCTGCACGCCAAACATTTTGCAACCAATGGAAAGAGATTTCTGGGGGTGCACTGGCAAGCCCATTGCGGATCAGAACATCAGGGGCTCGGCAGTCTACACCAATGACCACCGACGGTGGTCGTGATGCCACTCTGTTTGCTGGGCAGAAACTTCATGTACTTCACAGAACTGCAGCCACTCCAATCAGAGAGGGCTTCAGTCCTTTGATTTGCATAAAGCCACATCAGCAAACAGCTGATCGGTGTTCAAAACAGTTGCCAGCTGCACACCATAAGTTTGCTACAGACAGCACCGGTGTGCAGCTTCTGTATCCAGCCCTGTAGCTGGGTAAACTGTCCATCGATGTCTGTTGCTGGCACCCCTGTAACTCTACCCCACCCAACCCTCCCTATCAGCACCCACCACCCCACCTCACCTCAGACATAACACTGACACTGAGGGTGCCCAATCCCCTAGTGTCGCCACCTCAAAGTTTGTTTTTGTTAATATATATTATTTATAAAGCCTGTAACAAAGAAACCATCCATCGATGTCTGTTGCTGGTGCCCCTGTAACTGTTTCCCACCACCCAACCCTCCCTCTCAGCACTCCCCCACAAACATAACACTGACACTGGGGCAGCCCATTCCCCTAGTGTCACCATCTCATATTTGTTTTTTCCTGTAACAAAGAAAACTGTCCATTGATGTCTATTGCTGGCATCCCTGTAACTGTTCCCCCCCCACCTGACCATCCTTCTCAGCAACTACCACCCCACCCCACCACCCCAAACATAACATTGACACGGGGAGTGTCCAGTCCCCCAGTGTCCACCTCAAAGTTGTTTTTTTTATAGATGTATGTGTTGCCTGCAACAAAGAAAATCATCCATCAAAGTCTCATGCTGCGCCCCAGTAACTATTCCCCCACCCAACCCTTCCTCTCAGCACCCACCCCCAAACATAACACTGACAGTACGGATGCCCAATCCCCAGTGTCATCACCTAAATATAGAAAACCATCCCTCATTTTTTATTAACCCTGTAAAACAGAAAACCGTCCATCGATGTCTGTTGCACCATTAGTCCCCAAACCGACCCCCCACTCAGCACCCCTCCCAAGCTCTTACTTACCTACTGGGTGTCTGATGTGGTAATCTTCTCTGGACCTCAGACACATCTTCACTCTTCAAAGCCGGACCATGAACTGAGGAACTCAGGTATGTGGTTCAATGTACTTCAATGGGGTTTTAAACTTAGTGACATAACTTGGTCATTTTTGAATATTTTTGCCCAAAATTTTCAGCATGCCTTTTTTTGGGCCACACCTCATGAACAATTACAGTGACATTAGGAAAATCTGTCCCAAAACAGTGATTTTATGGTCGCTGCACAAAATCACCTTTTAGGTATAAGTTGAACATTTTCTCTGCCCTTGTTCATGAGGTGGGGTCATAAAGAAGGCTATGTTTATTTATTTTATTTATTTATTTAGTTTTTTTGACCTGGTAAGTACACTAGACAATTTCTTGCCTATTTTCAGGCATGGCCCGGGGGGAGAGGGATACAGATGAATACCAACTGACCTTGAACCAGATTAAGCTGTTGGTGGTATTTTTAGTGAATGGGGGGGAATTTGACCAGGGCAACAGAGAAATTCCCCTACTCTGCAGTAGGGGGAGCTTTGTCCAACTTCTGGTTGGCAAGATGGCCAACCAGGGAGCAGGGAGTAGGGATGGTGTGGCAGGAGCAGTGGATTCTTTGCACCAAGGAATTGTTCATGTTGTCCCTACAGAACCTTCTATTTTGGGTACTCATCTGTTTAACGGTGTTTTACTCGGTGATATGGATATGGAGATTTCACAAAACTCCGTTCCTCTGGACAACATGAACTTACGCAGCCCTAAGGCTGCAACAATGATCGCAGGACATGCTTCGTTTGACTCCTTGCGAGCTACATCTAGACATGAGTCAGCTATGACTTCTTCTTGCCCTTGTGGAAGCTAAAGAACAAGCTCTCTCTCTCACCTGGAAAGCACCATGGGTATTTTTCCCTTAGTTTCATTAGAAGCCCTTGACAATGCTTTTATGACATGTTCATCTCCAGAAGTACCGAGAAGCTCTGTCTCCACAGCTCAAGTTTGGTCCCTTGCACATGCTTTGAGAAGTGCAGGTTGGATTCGGAACACAGAAGATACTGCTTGGACGTCTCCTTCTATTCCAACTGCAAAGGATATTCAAACACCAGGTACATTGGAAAGCAACATTTCATCTTTACTATGCCCGGTCTGTTGCTCTGACAGTTCCTCCACCTCATTTGCGGGTTCGGTTCCTATGGATACGCATACTGCCATTCAGCTGGAAGCCGCACCCAATGCCACGACTACTCCACTCCCTCAGATCACTTCTGCGTCGGACTCTGTGATTCTACCTGTTCCTGATTCTAAAACTAGGGTTGAGCTCTCTGACTCTGTAAGTACTGATGCATTTCCCACTGTTTTAGACATTGTTTCTACTGTGCCTGTCAATTCTGACAAACATGGCTCTGTGAAGCACACATTAAGCATGGGGCTTAATGTTAAGCTGCCGCCCCTCTAACAGCACTTAGAACTTGCATGTAACAATTTGTTGCACTGCCTGGCAGTGCCATGTATGCCTGTCAGTCAGAGTATTGTCAGTCTGGGGCTAGACCTCATGAAGAGAACATCTGCAGTACAGCAAATAAACCTGCCTTATTCTTTATTTCATGCATCCGACTAGTTATTCGCACAGTCCAGATGGGGTCCTCACCAGCAGCACCAGCAGTAACCGAAGGGTCTGGCAGATGACAGAGAAGGTAAGGGGTCTTTTAGTGGTGGACCCTACAAAAAAATGCCACAACTCTATCAGTACTTCTACTGTATTACTGCCTTCACATGCTGACCCCTCGACATCGTGGGGTGATATTATGGACTCCCAACCTCAGCCTGAGGTCCTGCTTCACCAGGCTGATACAAAAAATGACAAGCTTTTGCCGCCTAGGACTTTTAAGTTATCTGATCTTTTTTCCAATTTAGGCGAGCCTGCCAAATGGAAAAATGCTGTCTGGTTAAAATACCAGGAGGCCTAGACGACCCGCCCGACAGGGCTTATGTAGCCAGACGGTTGCTGAAGGAAACAATGTTATTTACTGCTACTGAGGTATTTGCCCTGATCCATACCTCCAGTGATACTCAGTTTAACATTAGTTTCAGATCCCCATTTTTACTTGATAAATTTTGGCTCAAATGTCATACTGTGAAGCACTCCCCTGTATGAACACCATTCCTTGTTATTCCTTTAACTAAACCAACGTTGAAAACAATTAACATTCTTTTTAAAAATGAAGGTGTTAATGTTTCGGATGTTTTACACTGGATTAAACAATGAGTTGAGGCAATAGAATGACCGCAGTCTATTATGGACACAGAGAACATTTGGACTGGAGGTTGGTGCATTAAAGCCAAATTGAAGAATTTGTGCGGTTTGCTTTCCCATTTAAGTAAAGCCTGTGAGGTTCAAGTCTGTGACTTTTGCCTGGAAGTGGGTCATTCCCATCACTTCTGTCCCAACCCAGTTTGCTGCAATCTCTGTGATGAGCAAGGGCACTGTTATAGACTGTGCCCATGGGCTGCTCACAATAGAGGGTCTTTCTGTGATCAGGAAGAAATGCTCCTTGAGGCCCAACAACAGAGGGAAAAGGCCCAGCAACAAAAGGAACAGGCCCAATCCTTATGTCCCACTATTGCACATGTCTTGGGGGCCCCTGATGACAGCCATATCCATGATCAGGCACAACCTCCTGTCCAGCCCTTACATCCTTCGGAACCTCCTACTGTACTGTTGGAAGTACAATCCTCCCTTGCCTCTCAATCTGAGATGCCCTCCTCCCCAATCCCACAAGATGACTTCATCGTGGTGGGTGGGAAATGAAAACAGGATAAGCAACAAACTAAGCCTAAAATCACCCGACGTGATCCCATCGTGACTAGAAATAGTTATGCTGCACTACAAACAGGCATGGATGACAACAGGGATGAGTCGGATTTATCTTCCAGGGCATCTTCTGTTAAAGATAATTCTGGTGGTGAGGAGGTGCCTGTGATGCAAGAAAAAACAAAAGGCTTACAAATGGATGAGGGAAAAATCATCTTTGCTTTAACTTTTGGATCTGTCTTCTCAGCTTTATGTTACATCTTTGAATGTTAACAGTATTTGAAGTCTTAAAAGAAGACATTCTCTGTTTTCCTCTCTACGCTTGCTTAAGGCTCATATCTTTTTTTTTTTACAAGATACTAGACTAAGGTCTGACCAGGACATATTATATACCAAAAAGTCTTGGCCCTGGGGGGGCTTCTTTTTGGTCCATGGGGGAAGAAGCATGCTCTGGGGCGGGCATTTTATTTACAACTCAGGCATTTAAAGTTATCTGAATAATGGATGTCATACTTGGTAGACTGCTTTTGTTGGATATCCTATTTGATAAACTGATGATGAGAACTGATGCTTTTTATGCACCCCAGACTAAAAGTGATAGGATAACATTTTTTAAAACTTTATAGCCATATTTACATACGGGGAAGTTTGCACTGCTAGGGGGAGATTTTAACTGCCCACTGAATTTCCATGATAAAACTGTGGACACACATAAACTGTATTGTGTCACTAATACTCTTAGGTCCATTATTCAGATGGCTAACTTGCAAGATTCTTATCAGCAACTTCACTCTTCTGGCGGACATACTTACTTTAGAAATAGTTTATCTACCCATATAGATTATGTCCTTTCCTCTAGTAGGGGACAGGTTTTGGAGGCTTGGACACAAGTCAATGCTTTATCGGATCATACAGAACTCCATGTGATTCTGAATTTAGGTCTCACTAGACAATTTGGCAGGGGGTATTGGAAGTTAAATACTTCTCTCCTTCTTAACCCTGATATTCACCGAGATTGTTTAACCTTCTTACAGGCTAGACTTTCCATAGCTGTCTTTTATGACACCATAATGGATTGATGGTCTGCTACTAAACATGAACAACGCTCTTTTTTAGTTATAAAGGCAAACATCATTCCAATGCTAATTATTTGCATTTACATCCACAGATGCAACTTTATAGGCTTATCTCCTTGCAAACCCCTTTGAAGATGTCCTTTCTTTCTCAAATCTCCTGCATTAAGCTCAAAATGAAAAATGTTCTATATGACAGGGCCAAGTCATTGGTTGCCAAACAAAGTCAGGACTCAATTACTGCACGGTTCAGTAGATGTTTTTAAATATAATCAGGGATTTACTAACACCAAAATAATTGAGAGTTTACGTATGGAAGACGGGGTCTTATTAGATCAAAGCAAGCGTATTTTGCACTTTGTTGCATCTTGTTACGAATCCTTTTTTACGGATACTAGACAAATTTCATTGGACCATTTTTTTCGTGATTTATCCCCTACTACTCTTCCGGCTGAGGAGAGCATTTTACTGACTAAGCCAATTTCTAAACTTGAAGTTGAAGAAGCTATTCACGATCTTCCAGTGAATAAAGTTCCTGGACCTGATGGCATTTGCTCTGAATTTTATAAAACCTTAAAGTCTTTTTAGTCTGGCATACTTACAGAATTGTTTAATGTAATCCTAAAATTAATTATATTTCTGAGGACTGGCTTCAGGCCTATATGATTTTGTTATATAAAAAGGGGGCTAAAACTGACTTAAATAATTGGAGACCTATATCTCTTTTGAATTCGGATCAGAAAATTTTAACTAAAATCCTGACTCGATGTCTGAATTTGGTGACACCCAAAATAATCTCTAGTATTCAAACCTGTTCGATTCCTACTAGAAATATTACTGATAATCTGATTCAAATTAGGGATCTCATTGAGTCGTGTAAACACCAAACAAGGCCTTGCTTTCTACTGTCCTTGGATCAGGAGAAAGCATTCGATCGCATGTCACATAAGTTTCTATATCGAGCCTTACAACATTATGGCATTCCTGCCACATTTATTTCATGGATCCAATTGACTTATCAGCATGCATCTTTTAAACTACTGCTTAATGGTTATCTGAGTGATGTCATTAAACCAACACAAGGAGTTAGACAAGGTTGTCCTCTTAGCTCCATACTGTATATCTTTGGTCTGGACATTTTAATACAAAAGATTTTGAATGCACCAGAAATTCACAGATTCTTTCCCTTGGATGGTCACCGTCCTATTAAAATCCTGGCATATGCTGATGACCTTTGTTTATTTTGTAAAGACCAGTGTTCAGGGATTAAATTACAGCAACTTTTTTTTCAATATTCCTGTGTTTCTAATGCAAAGATTAATACAGTTGAAAGTAAAGCATTGCAATTAGGTCTTGGAAATCTCATTTTAGATAATATAGCAGGGAACCCTATTATAGATACTGGTACTAAAATTCTAGGGGTCACCTTTGGGATACCTGATGTTGGTCGGCACAATTGGGAAACAAAACTTAATGCAGGTTTTGCCCTTACAAATAAATGGAAGCAGATGTAAATCTCTAAGCAAAAGAGGGTGCTCTTAATTAAATCACTATCAATGCCTCTTTTTTATACATTGGTACAATTTCCTCTGTTCCCTTGGACCTGGAGACTAAACTTTACAGTCTCTTTTTTCAAGCTCTTTGGGGTAGTAGAATGAACCCTGTCAAGTGGAATTTTGCCTACTTACCGATTGAACAAGGTGGTATTGGAATGATTAATCCTGTGGCCTTTTTTAATACTACTTTCATTTTTTCCAATATACGACCTCTTTTGCGTCCTCATACTAAGTCCTGGCAGTCATTCCTTTTTTCTGCTTTACATTGTTTATCAGTCCTTTGGGATGATGGCAAGTATCACTTCCATACCATAGGGACTAAAAAAATTATACCCCCTTATATGATTACTATTTTTAAAAAACTTAAGCAATGGCATGTTACGAGGGAGAAAGTTATTCTATTCTCCAAAAAAGAGTTGTATAGGAACTTTTTAGTTAACAGTTTTTGGGAACCCTTGATTTTTCTCCTAGGTATGGCTGATAATGATCACTGTACTTTGAAATTATTACAGGATCCCTGTTTACCCCAGCACATGTGGGAAACTGTCTGATTATCATGTCATGGCCGATTGAGTGTTCGCAATTCTCATAAAAACAAAGCTATTTCTGAACAACTTTGCCCTAGGGATACTTGTAATGGTATTTTGGAAACTCAATTACACTTTTTTGGAATGTCCCTATGCAGTCTCTTTTTGGGACTTATTGGCTACTATACTGCATAGGCCAGAATATAGAACCACGACTCATAAGGTGCTAGTTTTAGATGTTTATTGGGGTGTCTAGCTTCAATATCACCCTAGTACATTGCATGTGATTATGGGGACCTCACTATATTGTTTATGGTTGTCCAGGTGTAAATATGTTTTTCAGCAGACTTTGTGGACACAGATGGAAGTTGTATGTTTTGTTAGGTGACAAATGGTAGATTTTTATGAGTCCGAGTTATCCCGTAACCCTAGTATGTGACGTAGACAGCTAGCTCTGAGTGCTTGAGTGCTGTATTAATTTTTGTTATTACATACAAAATATGTGAAGGGAAGGGTCAGTTCAAGGAAAAGGCTGTCTTACTGGAACTGACAGATCAAGACCCCCCAGGGATAAGTTCAAAGGACAGGAGATATTTTAAACTGCAGAGATCTGGGGTGTCACTACCTTGTCAATTTGCTTTCATCCCAGGAAATAAGATTAGCCATTCATAATGCCCTCAGGGAGCTCCTTTGACTTGCATATTTGCCAGGAAGGACTTGTGGGGAGGAGTGTCAAGAGAGGCCAGCATAGACATTGAAGAGGTTTGATGTCTGAACCCTTGAATTACATCAGAGAGACCTGAGGTGTAGATTCCAAAGTTCAGAGGGGATTAAAGAGACAAATACACTGTTGTTTTGAATACAGTGACTTAGATCAAAGAAACTTTTGAGATGTATATGTAGCAGAGCCAAAATCAGTTCTGACCAGTTAACCTGTGGAAAGGAAAGTCAGTGAGGTCATCTCACATGTTTTTTTTTTATATTTTATTTGGAGACCCTGTATTGTAAAATATAGAGTTTGATATACCAAGGCAGCGTTAGTGACCTCATGAGAAGGCTGGCTCAGAACTGTGTTTTAAGTGCTGAAAGAATATGACAGAGACACAAGAGAATATTATCTGACTGAGGGAGAATCATCACAGCACTGAAAGAGTGTAAGATTAGACCAGTCTAAATGTATGTATTGTAGGAACTGTACTTTTTTCTGTTTGTTTTTGAGGCTGTATGTGTTGGGCTATATAATTTGTTCTGTAATTATTGTTCTATTTTGATATTTTTAAAGTAAAGATATTTTTTTTACAAACGAAACTGCTGGAGTGCCTTGACAATTCTTTTTATTTTAAGTGGAGCTGTTAAAGGTTATAAGTACACTGTGTATGGGCTTATTGTATACCAAACTGGGAAATGGATAGAGTTCTCTAAAAGTCTTGCATTGGGTTCTAAGGGTTCATTTGAAAGACCTGGTTGGGTACCCATAGGCAAAGATATCTGGCCCCCCTGAAGACAGAATTATCTGAGCCTGAAAATTGGGTACACTAACAAGAGGTTATCAGTTTGAATCCCTCCAGAGTTTGAGACTAAGGTGACTTGAACCCACAAAACAGGCAAGAGGGTTACCTAGTCTGTTCACTGTACACAAATAATACGCTCAGAGGTTGGCACTTTGGGAGTAGAGGACTGACTGGCTGAGTGAGATTGGTGACATAGAACACAACAGATTCACTTGTGGAAAAATTGTGAGAATTAGTGGTTTCACCCACCCTGAATCTCCTCCCCGAGGAGGGTTTTCCTTTCTACTTATCTCACTGTTTTGATTACTTTTGTTTGTATGATTGCTTATCTATGCATTTCTGTTATGTTTTTGTTATCTGTTTTAAATTCTTTCCTATAAGTTTTTGGAATTTCAATAAAAACACCTCTACTCTTTTCTAGAAGTGCCACGGGATCTTTAACATCCATCTGAACTACCACCAGAACAGGCAGATTGAACCTAGGTTTAATGTCTCATCTGAAAGACAGCACCTCGGGAGTGCAGCACCCCCATCATGCTGCACTGCAATGTCAATATTGGGATATTAACCCAAGTGCCTGGTGTGTTGAAAATCTGATGTAAAAATATTAAAAAACAACAAAGTTGAGAGACTACGTTACTTTGAAATTTGCAAATGCAGGCTTGTACCTTTGGTAGTTTTCAATATTTCGACCCCAGATTTTCAACATAGCCATTTCTTTAAAGCACCTTATGAATGTGACAGCTGTCATTTTTCAAATACCGGCCAAAATGTGTTTTTGTGCCCTGAAAGGTGGTTTCACAGTTGCTGCTTGAAATCACCTTTTAGGCAAGACTTGAAAATTATCTCTGTACTTATTTATGGGGTGGGTTCATAAGAAGGCTATGTTGAAAATTTGAGGCAAACATATTAAAAAACAACAAAGTTATGAGCCTACGTTGAAATTTATGAATGCAGGCTTGTAACTTTGGTCATTTTCAATATTTTGACCCCATATTTTCAACATAGCCATTTCTTCACAGCACCTCATGAATGTGACAGCTGTCATTTTTCAAATCCTAGCCAACATGTGTTTTCATGCCTGTGGCATGGAATGATGTTTCAGTGGCATTAAATTACATTTTGGCAGGGATTTGAACATTTTCACATACCGGGGTCATTAGGTGGGGTAATAGGAAAGCTATGCTGAAAATTTGGCGTACAAATATGGTAAAATGCCCAGGTTATGACTGAATGTTACACTATTTCATGTTCACTCATAACTTTGCTAATTTTCAATATTTTGACTCCAGCCTTTTTAACATAGACATTTTTCCACACCACCTCATAAACGTGACATGTGTAATTTTTAAAATCCCAGATGAAATGTGTTTTCGCACCTCTGGTGTGAAATAACACTTGGGCCAATATATTATAAATGGTACATGTCATGTCTATAAGGTGAATCCTAAAACAAGTATCTTCAAAATTTGAGGTTAAAATTGCCAAAAAGAAATTGTTTACCAAGCATCAAAAATTCGGCATTGACAAATGCTTGTTTCGTTAGGCACAGGAGTAGTAATACACAGTCCATTATCAGCCTTTTGCAAGTACAGTATAGGATCTTTTTTGATAAGAGTCACAAATATGCAAGCAAAACCAATAGTTTCATGCTCATGTATGCAACAGGATCTGGCCATTAACCCAGACTTATAAAATATGCATGTTTTATGCTGTTCACCAAGCATTGTCCAACTGAGACATAATATTTCATTTTCAGAGCAGTTTTTCTTCTGAGGTGTCAGCTTTGCTGAGTTTGTATCATATACTGTATATGGGACATAGGACCATGAGTTCTAGCCCCACACTAGGACATTAGCTCACAGTGGTACTCCAGTGTTGTACTGAATGGCGGATGCTGTATTGTCAATGTATTTCATCCATTAGTTAAGATGTTAAAGCACATTTCCGTCACTGTCCTTGTGGGTGTCCAGGCTAAGTAAAAGGACCCATAATACTTTTAAAAGAGTTGAGTATCCTGTGCAGTATTCTGGCCAACATTTCATTTTCCAATGAAACCAGTTCAGTCAAGTTCAAATTCGATTTTATTTCAATGTATAAAATTAAAAAAGAATTATTGCATACATACACATACTAAAACTAATGTGTAATAAATAAGAGATATGCGGGGGGGCTGTGTGATACATGATTTATGTACACAAGTGCTTTTTGACCTTGGGTAACCTCGCGAGTGCTGTAAGCCATGAGTGAGGTGTCCAAGGTCAAACAGCATGAGTGTACACAAATCATGTATCACTCAAGCCCCCCCTGCACATTTTATTCATGCAATAGGAGAGGACTTTGTGCAGCAGTTTATTTTCCTTTTGTTGCTTCTAGTTTTTTTTTATTTTTGTTAAGTTTAGGGATATTTCTTTTCTGTGAGAGAGTTGTGTTCTGTGATTTCCACTGCCTGGCTACTACGGCCATAGCTGGGGGCACCACATTTGGTCAGCACGTTGACATCACAGTGTCATAGAAACACAGAAACATAGACTTTGATGGCAGATAAGGACCACTTGGACCACCCAGTCTGCCCATTTCCCTATCTATTGGATAAGCTGCAGATCCTAGTTAACCAATAGCCTACTTCTTCCTAACCCCACCTGAGTTGCCCAATGTCTGTTCCATGCATTCTTGAATTCCCCCACTGTTTTTAACCCCACAACCTTCTCAGGAAGGCCAGTCCATGTGTCTACCACCCTCTCTGTGAAATAATACTTTTTCAGGTTGCTCCCTGAGCAATTCCCCCTCTATCTTCAAATTGTGCTCACTTGTTCTTGCACATCTCTTTTTCTGAAAAATGCTACCCTATTTTACAGTATTGATTCCCTTGAGGTACTTGAAAGTTTCTGTCATGTCCCCCTTCTCCCTCTTTTCCTCAAGGGTATACATATTAAGTTCCTTTAGTCACTCTTCATATGTCTCCTGGTGCAGATGCTACACCATTTTAGTTTCCCTCCTCTGGACAGCCTCCATCCTGTCAATGTCCTTGTGGAGGTGGGGTCTCCAGAACTGCATGCAATACTCCAGATGGGGTCTAACCAACTGTCTGTCCTCCCAGCCCTCCTTACTGCCTTCTCACATTGCTTGCCCACCTTTAGGTCATCTGATATGACTACCCCTTTCCATTTTGGTTGTTGTTAGTACCTCCTCCCTATTGTGTACTCTTCCCCCGGGATTTTGTTTCCCAGGTGCATTACTTTGCACTTCTTTGCATTGAATCTAAGCTGCCATACATTTGCTCAATCCTCCAACCTTGCCAAATCCCTTCTCATCCTTCCCACCCCACCTTGTTTATCAACCCTGTTGCAGATCTTTGTGTCATCTGCAAAGAGACATACTTTTCCTTCCAGTCCCCAACCCTACCCCCTGAATGCCTGTTGACAAATGAACCAGCAAACATTGATGGTTCTGTAGCGCCCCCATTCACCCATTCCATTCCCAGTACACCACCCCTCCAACTCCCCCCTTACCAAGGTTTCTAGGGATGTGCACAGAATCCAAATATGGCAACTGGCACAGCCATTCTCTCATCTCCTCAGCCAGCTGCTGTTTAGCTGACAGTGTGCATGCATGCAGCATACTGTATCCCAAGGCACTTTTCAAAGCAGAGAGTTACCCACTGATAGTGCAGGGACTGTAGGTTAGTATTTGGTTTTAGATAACTGGACTGCCTTTCTAGTCATGCAACTGGCACAGTATGTACTGTATGCCATTTGCTTGTGTTGAAATTCCAATTTGCAAGCTGTACAGTAATTCTGTTTGTGATTCTGATTGTCCTATCCAGGATCTCCTTGAAACTGAGCATTGCTCAATGGAGTTTTAAACCTAGTGAAACATGTCCCCCTCCCCCTCCCATGCGAACTGATTATCTAGTTGATCCTGATCCCTCACTCCCTCCCATATCTCTCCTAACTCCTATTACAATATTTTAGGTAATTGAGCCACATTGTATATAAAAGATGATATAGTTGTGTATTTATATGTTTTACCAGGATTTGCATCACAGAAACTTAGACACAGATCCACTAATTCTGAAGCAAAATTTCAGTTTATATAAGCAGTTGTTTTTTTATACTAGTCTTCTTTTAAACCATACAATACACTGCATGTAACAAAATAAAATGTTGTTTAACCAAGCATAATTGTTTATTTGCTACAGCTTATCTTGGAGTAGAATATGTTGCAGTAGATGTATTTTGTGAATTTTTGTTTGAAGTCGTTTTGCATTTAAAATACATAATATTTGCACCACAGCTGGGGTCATTATACATTTTCTTCCATAAAAATATGCATACAAAACACATACAATGGATGCCTGTCATTTTAAAAGGTTTTTATATTCGAACCATTTGTAATCTAAACTGAAATCAGACTGTACATCAGAATCACATTTTGATTATAATGTATAAGTAGAAAATATGCAACTAAGACTTGATAATATATTTCAGATTTTCACAAGGTTTTTGCTTATGCCAAGAAGACATGATGGATGATGACACAGCTAGAAGTTCAAAAACACTACAGGAAATTGTCAAAAGATTGAGAAATGTACATGACTGTCAGGAATAAAACTATATACATGCTGTAATGAAATATACAAGGAAATAAAAACTATTGAATAAGATGTATAGAAACAAAACTTGAATAATCAATCCCATAAAGACAACTTTCAGAGCAGTTTGTGAACTTCGGTGGGATCTAAATATGGTCATACTGTTACAATTTGGTGTATTCATGGTATATCTAATATTCCTTTCATGTACATTAGTGCTTGGCGCTTGGGTAATAAATTCAATCTGTGTACATTATGTATGATTTGGTTGCCATGAGACTACCAAAACTCTTATTTGTTTGGAGACCTCAAATAATAGCACAGCTGCAGTGCACTAATAAAATTATAACTTTAACAACATGTTTATTGTAACCACTATGCATAACATTATTACAGGTGGGTCATAAAGCAATGAAAAGGCATAAAAGGTTAACAGGACTCCATATTGGTGGTTGTTGCACATTTGTAGTAACTGATGAATCAAACTTTTCCCATAAAAGAAAGGTGAGGAACAACAATATGTATCTCACCATCTTTATGGGGTAATTGTAATTTTGATCTCAGACCAAAAAATAATATTCTACAGAGTGAGGCAAGTTTTGTAGATGTATGTAAAATAAGTGTACTTTACATTTTTTGTACTTACAGAAATAATGTCAAGAAAACCTTTTGAGTAGTTGTTGAACCCTTTCTCACAATTTAGGAATGCAGACAAAAGTAAGGTTATATATTTTCTGTATTTTTATTCTGTTGGTTATTTACTACTAAGATTATGACTGAAAGCACAGTTCTTGTCACTGATAATAAAAAGGGTTTAGTACAATGCTAACTGATTTGCATGCCTGAGTCAGTTGGCACACATGTTGCATATTCAAAGACAGAGTCATGCATACAGGGTGCATTTATTGCATATGTGTGTGTGTGTGTGTGTGTGTGTGCATGCGTGCATGTGTGTGTGTAAGGGATATGCAGGGGGACCTGTGTCATACATGATTTATTGATACAAGTGCTGTTTGACCTTGGGTAACCTCCTGAGTGACATAAGCAACGAGTGAGGCGTCCAAGGTCAAACAGCTCACACAAGGTCCCCCCTGCATATTTAATTTATGCAGTAGGAGAGGACCATGTGGGCCAGTTTATTTTCCTTTTATTGCTTGTAATTTTACTAACTTTAGCTTTTCTTGTTTCTGTTTTTTTCTTTTTTTTGTGAGAGAGTTGCTTTCCACATTTTCCCCTGCCTGGCTGCTATGGCCATTGCTGGGGACACCACATTTGGTCAGCCCGTTGACATCATAGTGTCTCCACTGACTGGTGGAGGGAGAGCCTTTTGAAAAATTTTAAAAGAAAATGGTGGAAACGGATAGTGAGAGTGGCCGCTTTTGCTGAGTGAGGCAATGTCAGGGATTTATTCAGGTGGCATCAGCAAGTTTTTTTTTTTTTGTTAAATTGTAAATGTGCTCAATTTTTTAAATTGTGAACATGTTTACTTTGGTGTGTTGTGTATGCAGTAGTGGAGGCTGAGAGTGGGGGGGTAGTCATATGGTGCACTGTGAGTGTCTGAAAACAGCAGAAGTAAGAGAGTGAGTTGACTAGAATGCATTTAATTTTAAAAGGAAAATAATATTACAAACTTTTTTTAAATAAAGTATTGAGCAGAGCAATGTGTGTACTGAATGAGGTGTAAGAGGGAGAGTGGGATCTAAGTGGGAGAGCATGCAGGTGGCTTGCAGGCAACAAAGAAGAAATAAGCACTGGAGCAGAAGTGAGAGGAGAACCCAGGAGGAGAGGATCATGAAAAAAAATGATGGCGTAAAAGAAGGTATTCTTTAAAGTTTCAGAAAGGTAGCGCCACAGAGCTAGATAGTGAAAAGGGCAAGTGGGAAAGCACAGTGGCTGAGAAGGTGAATTGTGCAGTCATGGATTTAAGGTAGAGAGTGAGTGAGCAGCTGTGGTATGGCTTTTGTAAGGGGAATTTGTTAAGGACAGAGAAAAGCATCTGCAGAACAAGGAAAGAGAATGGCTTCACAGAAATTCTCGCAGCTTTTGCTAGGAAAGGTGCTGAATTCATAGACTGTGTTGTGGGGGGAATCAGAGAGTGAAGAGCTGCTGTGGGAAAATGTCTGCGTAAAATGTACTTTTGTTTTCCTATATAGCAAGGGGAAAATAGTTCCAGCAGTGGGGGGGGGGGTGAGGTGATGTAGAAACTGTGTACATAAATGAAGTGTAACATAGTAACTGAGCACATAAACAACATTTCTGTACACAGTTACTCAGATAAACAGATTTATCACACTCCATTTATGTCCATATGGGATACATGATAGACACGAGTGTGATATGGAAAATATTTTCACTTCTCTAGAGTGAACTCTGGATATTCACAAGTGGTGAAGCCATATGTGAGTATCCAGAGGTCACTGTGAAGGAGTGAAAATATTTTCCATATCATACGAGTGCACATCATGTATTCGATTTATACAATGGGAGCCCCTATTGTTACAAAAGTTACCATTTGTGTGGCTTTGTGCGGGTTTGCACAGGTTTGAATGGATTTTTACAGCTGTGATAAATGGCAGTTATTTTAACTCTGTTTACATCAGCTTCAGATATCACACTCCAGTGGAAATAACTGAGTTTATCACAGTGATATTGCTCCCACCCCCATTGTATAAATATATATATGTGTATATGTAATAGATAACCTACTCTTAGGTGTGCGGTCGTGCTCTGAAATACACATGCCTTAGTGTGCAATGTATGCACGAGGCTGCAGGTCGAGTGCATCAACCACCCAAGGCATGTGTATATCAGAGCACAACAGCTCACTGTAGAGTGGGTTATCTAGCTTATAAAATGGCAAAATTGTTTTGGGAGGGTAAAAGTGCAGGTGTGTGGTTGCGCTGTGATATACGCACGATCATCTGATGTGTTTCAATCAACCAGAGGCTTCCTTTTTTTCTTACCCATTTTATATATATATATATATATATATATATATATTTGGAAAAAACTTTGTTAATGTACCAGTTAGGGTTAAAGCACCAAAAGTAGGAAAATGTAGTGTTATGGTTACCAACCTTAACACCCTATCCCCACCCTACAGGCAGCAACAGGAAAAACCATTACAGTTTCATCTCTCCTGAGTCTTTGCAAATCAGGCATCGGGTGTACAATGGGGTTGTCAACCCTAACGCTCACCCAGTTCCATCAATAAATAAGCTGAGGTGCAAAGTATACAAGAATGGGGGTAAGCATTAGGGCTGACATCCTCAAGGTGCACCTATGCCTGATTTGTGAAGACCGTAATGTTTTTTCCTGTTACTGCCTGGAGGGTGGAGGTGGAGTGTTAGGGTTGGGAACCCTAATACCACATTTCCCTACTTTTGTCAGTTTAACCCTAACTGATGCATTAACAAAGTTTTTTTACAATGAATTTCCTTACTTTTGGAGACAGTATAATCATATTCTCATGTGCTGACCCTGCACTTTCATCCCTCCATAGATGGATATATCCATGTTGGTGTGGAAGAACAGGGTCCTCTTAGCCCTGTGCTTCCATTTCTGCCAAAAAGCAATTTATTTGCTTGGTTGTATAGCTTCTTCAGCTTCCATTGTTATCCTATGGGGATTTTCATGTTTACATTTTTTATATGCTCCCTAATGTGTTGGAGGGTATTACAGTATGTGTTTTCTTGTGGCACTCATTAACACCTTTGTTTTGATATATAGATTGTCCCTTAACTGCAAACATTGAGGAAGTTATGGCTTACTGAAGTTGAAATGTGATAAAAAAAACTAAGTCCAAAATCTGTTTTCATATGAAGGGATCCTTCTTCATATCAAATGAAAGACCCGTATGAAAAATGATTCCTTCATATGAAAAAAGAATCAGGAAAAAAACTAAGTCCAAATCTTTTTTGTATGAAGGCATCCTTTTTTTGTATTGACAAAAAAATAATACAAAAAAGGAGCCTGTCATTTGAAAAAAAGAATCAGGAAAAAACCTAAGTCCATACTCTTTTTCAGTATGAAGGCATCCTTTTTCATATGAATGAAAAAAGCGTATGAAAAAGGATTCCTTATTACGTAAAAAGAATCAGAAAAAAAAAAGTTGAAAATATTCTTTTGGATAAGGGCATCCTTTTTCATATGAATGAAAAAAGCATACAAAAAAGGATGCCTGCATATGCAAAAATAATTTGGACTTAGTTTTTTTTTTCTGATTCTTTTTTCATATGAAGGGATCCTTTTTCACACTTTTTTTTCACTGATACAGAAAAGGATGACTTCATATACAAAAAGAATCAGAAAAAATGAAGATCAAATTCTTTTTTGTATGAAGGGTTCCTTTCTCATATGGCTGAATTCCTTTTTCATATGGCCATATGGAAAAAGGAATGTGAGTCACAAGAAAGAATTTTAAAATTAAAAAAATACATTTTGGGGTAATTTTTCCAAGAAGTAAACGCAGAATCCACCTAACAAGACCCTGATTAGCAAGATACATGTGTTTGCGTGTGTGTACAGGATGTCATTTTGTGGGTTTTGAAAACATTTTTTGAAATGTACCTAAATTGTAATGAGGCATAGTGCTAAGAGTGTACTGTTGTTTTCCCTACACTGTAATTTGTATTGTTACTATTTCTCCTTAATGATGCTGTATTGCACCAATCTCTGCATCACTTATTTATGTTGCCTCCTTGACACTAAGCTGTTTGAAAATAGGCTTTGCCTAAATGGTTTTATGTGAAATAAAAAAAAAAAAACAGAAACAAGAGGGTGGCCATACAAAAAAGGATTACCCCTTCTTATGGACCAAATTGTTTTTTTCATTCCAAGCATCTATCCAAAAGACTTTGTTGAGCATGCTCAGAACTGGAATTTTAAAATGTAATAACTTACAGTAGCAGCCACAGACACTGCCAGATATTTCCCAAAATTTCTGTGATATTTCCAGAAATATCTCCTGCTTTCTGCATTTCCACAATAGGGGCAGCAGAGAGAAACTCTTCAGAAATTTTGCGAAATATCTGGAAATAGCTGCCAATGTCTCTGGCTACTACCAGAAAGAATTTTTTTTTCACCAAACCAGCAAAAGGCATCACTGTGGCCCAAGCCCTTTGTACCTTGAACATTTTAGACCAAAATCCCAAATCATCTGAGTGCCAAATAATGACAGAAAAACAGCCAAAACAAAAGATTTTTTCACTTGTTTTGTTACCCACATCTTAGAATCTACATATCCAACTGGAACAAAACTTGGCCTATCAAGAGATCTACACCCATGAGAATTTGCATGCAAACGTTTGTGCAAATCCATTGAACAGCTGTAGGGCTATTAAAGTGCAAAGTTTGAGGTTTAACATAGAAATCACTGCCGCATATGGGCAGACTGGATGGGCCTTGCAGTCTTTATCTGCCATCAACTTCCATGTTTCTATGCACCACTGTCTATAATACATGTATTACTGGGTGAACAGATTTCAAAAGTTTTGGAAACACTAACACGCTGATTGCACAGAACTACTTGATCCTCTCAAAACCCTATCTTTAGCATCGTGCATAGTAGTGCATGTTAATCCCTTCAGCTACCCATCACCCAATAAGAAATCCATGCTTCTAGTGGCAACCCTCCCTCCCTCCCTCCTCAATCCTGGTATTGAACTGCATAAACATAACACTGTGGTTGTAGTGACCCCTTCCTCTCAAATCTAATAATGTAAATAATAAATGTTTCTCTGTCTGCAGTGGCATTCCTCCACCACTCAGTCACATTAAAGTAAAACAAAACAATCCCTGGCTAACATGCTACCTTCTCCTTCTCAGAACTCAGTCAGTGACATAATAAACTATTCTCTGGCTCCAGTGCTCCCACATCTGACCCTGTCCCAACAGCAGCCAGAAATACCTACCACTCACCTCCATGGCTGGCACCATTTAACACACACAATTCTTGTATCACTATACTATACAACTACATAGTGTGATACTGCACTTGCAAGACATCTATTAAAATCTCAGATTTGTGATTTTAAGTAGACATTCTGCAAGTATAATGTCAATCTGCATAGCTGTATATCAATGCAGGACTTGTGTGCAGAAGATAGTTGGCCATGGATGTGAGTGGTAGGTATGTCAACGAGTCCTGTCCCTTGGAGATGGCCAGGTTGGGAGTTGGTTACTCATTGGGGGTTTAACTTAGGACAACTGAAAGTTTACCATTTGGAGAGGGAGACCATTAGATGTCAGGAACTGTGATACTACTGAGGGTTCAGGAAGCAAGTGGGGTACCACTGGAACCAGAGACTAAGTCATTATTACCATTGCTTGGTTAGATGAGGGATGCTGAAGCACTAAAGCAAGGAATTTATTTATTTAGTACAATAACAGGATCTAGTAAGGTGGGGTACCCCTGGAGCAAATTAATACATTATTATTTATATTTCCACAAGACCATCTATAGAATGTGCATAAGGTATTCATGGTGCTCACCAGTACATCACAGTCCAAACAAGGCCTGGAGCCGGTGTGTAACTATTAAAGTTTATTACTTAGTAGCTCTGGTGTCCAAGTGTAATGTGGGAAGTTAATGCCACAGTTTTTTCTATATTTATATTTCTACTTTCAGGGAAGGAGGGGTATCACTGGAGTAAGGTATTGTTGTGTTTTACTTCTCTGGTATCAGGTGGGGGATAACACTGACACCAAGGATGCATGATTGGGGAGGGTAACTGGAACACACAGGATGAGAGCTAAGCTTCCTTGCAATGCAAGGAGCTAAGGATTGATTCTCCTATTTTAATGAGGCCATAATTGTATTTATTTTCTTTTCAATACTAGCCAAGTGCACTAGGCAAATAAGCTACGTATTTTCAGGTACAACCTGGGATTCTAATGACCTCTTAGAGCCTTGCACTGAGAATGAGGTCATTTGCGTGTTGACATTCAATGATTGCATTCAAGTGCAAACCATTGTGGGGTGCCATAACTAATTTAGCTACTTGGTAGCCTGTTGTCTCGCAATGGACCCATCTCTCTCTGTCCAACAACAGGTTTTAGTTTGTGCCATGTACATTTACTGGTGCTTTCTTGGTGCTATTCTCTAGTGTGCATATTGAAACAAGCTTTTGCCACTCACACTGTATTCAGAGATTGTTGGTGTGTAGCAGACATTTTGACATGCTAAACTGCAGACAGAAAAGGGACTTTGCGTGGAGTATTATTTTTCATATGCTGCCTCCAATCCCTTGCAGTTTATTAGCTTCAGGGGTCCGATTTTCGGTGGCCTGAGAATGCCACAAGCCCTGGTGCACTGAATATATTTCTATCCTGTGAGCCTATTGCCACAAGTTAGACCAACTTTTTCTAGTCTAACTTGCGGCAATCCCAGGAACCATTTTTACGGAGCTTGTGGCAGATATTTGGTGCAAGCTGCCATAAATTGGGTAAACTGATGCTACGGCTTCCGACCTACGAAAATCAGATGCAGTTGTGGAAACCCAGTCAATGCACCACTGGTTTCTAAGTGTGGTGGTGCATGACTTGATGCAAGCCCTGTGCCACCCATTGAAAATTGGCCCCAGTTCTACAATTCCTTGCCAAACTCAGGATCTCCTGTTTGTGCATCATTATCCTTTCCACAACCAAAAAACTAATGTCACAAAAATAAGGTTATAACTTTAGCAAAGAGTGGATCAACTGTATGGGACACAGATCCTACAGCATTTCGGTGCAGCAACCCTACTAATGAAGAAAAGACTAGAAATGCAGACATTGTATAAACTAGCAACTAAATCTGGACATGTGTATGATGAACTTGGCCCATAATTCTCTGCAGAGTCACAATGTTTTTTCTGATTTCACAGAGAAGAGCTGCAACCCCTGCTCTGCATTGTACAACAGGGTAGGCAACAAGCCAGTGTTGCTACAGTAAGTGGTCATTGCAATGACTTAGCAACACACAGTATCAACTGAGAATATGTATCATCATAGTAATGGAATTTCTTGCAACAAAAATTGAAATTAGTACTGAGATCATGTTGCTGGAAAAAAACATGTTGCACTGTTATCCTAATGCATGTTGTCTGCATATGAAATTTGAGTTTTGAGTAAAACGTCCAATGTAAGCTTCACAATATCATAAATTAACTATGTGGAATTTCAAGATTTTGCAGGCCTTCTATGAATTGATATAAAAATCAAAGGGATACTATCCAGGGCAGAAGTCCAGTTGTTCTGAACTAATGGTAACATTTAATAGACTAAGACACAAAGCAGCACAACAAAAGAAAAATATCAAGAAAGATTAAGAAGTAAATAACATAAGTGCAAGTTTTTATTACAGTGGTGGTAAAGGCCCAAGAACAAATGGGTCAGAGTGCACTAACAAGATATCATTCATGGGAGTACTGTCTTGATCAAGTAGAACTGCTCTGCAAAAAGTTGTGGTGTCTGGTCTGTGCTCAATGACCTGTATATTGTTGTGCTAAAAAAATGACCTGGATATTTACTCCTGTATCTTTGTTGCTATTTGTTCCCTGGATTTGATGTTTTGTGTATGGTTCTATTAATTCAAGACACTTTGTTTAACCTTCAGAATAAATAAAGTTTAGATTTTTTTTTAATATGCTTAGAGACGTGCGATTGTGTAACTCAGAATATGGCTTTAATTTACTTGAGTGAAAGGGCAAGGTCTTAACTCCCAAGTGATGAACAAGTGAGGTATTAAAGTTATACATCCCCCCCAATTGATAACTAGAAACATTATCAATGAGGTCACTGCATGCCCAGAATTTAAATATTGCTTTATTACGACAATTTACATTTCAGCTCGATTCACTAATGTAGTTTTTTAATGAAGATTTTTATCTTTTTATCTTCTCTGTATGTTTAAAAATTGATTTTGTAATTTTAAACATACAGAGAATAATGACATACACCACTCTTCAACAACAGATACATAGGTGAACAAGAATCGATTACAGAAACTGTAAACAACAGGCATGTCTCATAACGGATCATCATTTTAAAAAAGACAGTTTGCTACTTAACTCTGTATTAAGAAAAATAAATCGCAATGTCTCTCACAGAACATAGAGATAGTGTGGCAGGCCTGATAGCAATATCTTATTGAGAGTCTGATTTGGTAAATAACATGTCAAAGCTACGATTCTTTATAGAGTCCTTTCATGCCTGTGTGGCAGAGGGGTTAAAATGACTTTCCCAATCAGTGTCCCCAAACAGTGTTACTCTAGCCCTATTCACTAATGTTGTTCAAGTGCAGCAGTGGCCATTGTGATGTCATCAGCCACTGCGATAGCTGCACTCTGTAATAGTTGCTTTCTTTGGGATGTACATAAAGTAGAAATAAACACAGACCTACCCAAAATAGACATAAACAGACTATCTTTGTTTTGGTACTGTGAAAAACAGAAGTACTGTAACATTTTTATTTGCATATACAGTACATACAACCCCTGGACCATACTGTATGTGAGGTCCTGCAATCCACACTGCTGCTGCTGTTGTACCTTTCCTCAGCTGAGCCTGACACTATATGATAAACCCTCTGTTTGTGCCACTTGGGCTGTGTATAGCACAGGTATACCTTCCATGTCTACGGTTCATATTTGACACTCTTGACTGAACAGTTACTGTTTTACAGTATTTACTCTGTGGAGCCAGTCATAAATGTTCTCCTGGTTAGGGCTGTACAGAAAGGTTTGATCCTGAACTCAGGATTGTAGTCAAAACCTATAGTGTCCCCTTTGTATAGGTTTTACCTCACATATCACAACCAGGGATATGTGACTCTTCTTATTCCTTGCAGTCACCAGTAAATGAGATTATACGGTACCATGGGACAGAGCTTTTTCCTACCCTACACTGAAGTTATCAGAACTCAGTGGCTGACCTGTTGGTGCAGAGGTAGCACTACCACTCATGACACTAGTGACCTAGGTTCAAGAACGAGCAGGAATCATTTAGGACCAGATGGGGAAAGGGAGGTTGGAGCATCAATCTGACTGCTCTTCATCTTTGGGGGGGGGGGCATGCAAGCTCCATGACCTGACTGCCACTTAGCAAAGGGTGGGTGGCAGCATGGCTTGCACAGCTTCAGCAAGGCCAGGTGAGGATGCAGTCTGGACATCGTTCATGGCCGTGTGTCATGGAGAAAAATAGAAAAGGGAAAACCCTAAGCTGGCTGAGCAGATGAAGGCCAGCCTGACCCCTCACATAATCTGGGGCTTCCTTTCCTGACCATTGGGGATACTATCAGGCTTTGTCTGCACTGTGGGCAGCTGGATTACATGGAGAATCTTGACAAGGAGACAAAGGAAGATTCCTTCTCAGGAAGCAAGCTAATGGGGCAATGCACCCATGTGTCCTGGGATGCCCATGGAGTCACGGTGGATCAAATAAAAGGAGCCAAGAGACAGAAGGAGACACTGGCAGCAGCTAGAAGGAGGTCCTAGCCAGAGTGACACAGGAGCATAAAAAGAACTGAAAAGAAAATGAATTTATGTATGTATGTACAGGTATATCTATATATGTATGTATTTATTTGGAGAATACTTTTGAGCACAGGTGCTCATTTACAAAGGTTCCAAGTCAAATGCTGTTACATACAAAACAGTATCTTCATCAATTCCAGTGGAATGTAGTCAAGACGGATGTAGCATGTGATGGATATAAAGATGAATTTATGTTATACAGTAGCAGAAACAGTGAAGAATTTCAGTGCAAGTCATGCAAGTTCATAGATAATTGGAAGTAGGCACAACTGTAACTGGAAGAAAGGGTTGCACGCAGTGATCTTTTAAACTGGGCAATATTTGGAAGGCTTAGCAGGGATTATGCAATTCATTCATTCATCCAGCCAGCCTACTGCCCTAACATCAAAGGAGTTCTTTCCCAGGTTGGTTCTCCAGAGAGGCAGTTCTAGGGCTTACCTTGTCATGCTCCTAGTATTATATAGATTAACAGGGTTGAAGCAGTTTTGTATGGCTTGGGGGGGTGATGCCCAACAGTGCCTTTTGAGCAAACAGACAGGTCTGGTATTTTAATCTGCCATACAAGGGAAGCCAATTGGTAAGGGAGTACAGGGTGCAACTGTGGATGAGCTTGTCAGCCCCCAGTGCAAAACGATAGGCCTTATTGTGTACTACCTTGACTCTGTTTAATACAGTGTCACATGCAGCAGCATACACAGGGATGCCATAGTTGATGAGGGACAGGACAGTACAAGAAACAACAGGACATCTGGCTTCAGCAATAAGGTTGAGGCCATTCTTATACAGGGCCCCCCAGTCTTTTGTTTACCATGGTAACAATGTTATTGACATGTGGGGCAAATTACTTTGACTTTAAGGAATTGCTCCCATATCACTAATATACTGTTTCACACAACTCACTGTGTTACCATAGCATTTTAGTAGCTAGTGTGCTGGATAAGCACTGCTGTAGGGACTTTATCTTTCAGGCAATCCTGGTTGAAAGCCACCCGGGACCCCGGACCATCAGGCTGTAGCTTCACTTAGTCCCATCTCACCTTGGGTTGCAAAGGCCACTGTTTTGCTGGGCAAGACACATTAACCTTTTTTACCTTCAACAGATAGTATGCATTGTCACACGTTGTGAGTGCAACAGAGAGACACTGACTCAGTCCATGAAAGGTATAACACGCTTGCTATGTGGTTTTATTGAAGGAGGTTCCACAAAGTGAAAGTTCACAGGAAAAGTACAGATGAATAAAGAAAACATTAAATCTTCACAATGCATTTGTCAGGATGCAATACTCAAAGTCCATTGACATCTTCAGGATATCTTCCTTAATCTGCACTTTAAATTACTCTGTGGGCTTGAAGACTATATGCCTTCCCTTCTCTCAGTCTCCAGTCACCATCAAAATCACTGCAAATAAAAATAAACCAATAAATAGAGAGCATTACTTGGTATTAAACAACATGCCACAGTCAGTCTCTTAGAGTCTGACTGGGATCCCTTTTTCTCTGTGCTCCCAAAGTTCATCGGGGCATGCAAACTGCATGCCCTTCTCTCACCCTTGCTCTGTTCAGCCACAGGACCCCCAGACTCTACTCTTTCTCTCTGTGCTCCAGCGGCAGTCGATCCTGGGCTGCTACTCTCTGCTTCTGGTTAGAAGCAGGATCCCAGGCAACTATGCAACTAATTTCAGGGTGTGTGTGTGGAGGGGTTGTGGGATAACAGACAGGCCAGATGCAGAACTTTAGGTTCAACACACAATCTCTGTGTGGTGTTTATTTAAAATACAGTTGATAACCTTTAGCAATGGCATATCCCTTCTTCAATACATCATTTTGCAGCAACAGACTATGCATGTCCTTCCGCTGCACTTAGTCAGCCCCTACTGACCCACTGATCTACTGATATAACTTTTTACTGAAACCCATTTCATCCCTATGTTTGTCTTGTTTGCTTGGATGATGAAGGCTCAAATGAAAAAAAAACAAGCTAAAGACAAAGAATTTCAGTGCAGAAGCACTGAAGCAAGGGTTACCCCCAAAGGGCATTGGCAATAAAGCCAAGTTTCAAAGAAACACAACATCACACATACCCCCATGATACAAAGCATCATGGGATGTATATCCAAATCACCATGACATTTCAGACTGGCTCAATTTACAGCAGGAATGCATGGTACCAAAAGGGCCTCTCAAACAATCTGCAATTTACATGCATTTAACAACACAACAAGGGGGGTTTATATCTCTACCCCAGTAACTTAATTTCTATAATACAGTCTCCTAATACTTTTTACCTTTATCAAAAACACCTAGTGCCATGGTATTTTCAACATTTACAGGTTTCATACACATAAGATACATACATCAAGATATTTTATGACAGTGCCATTGTATACTAAATCCAACAACGAGGAACACAGCCTGTTGTTTTACATCAGTTCAGAGGTCACGACAATAACCTCCCTGAATGAGGACCTGAGAGGGAAAAGGAAAATTAAAGAGTACACCATAGCATAGTCAAGAAAGGGGAGAGGGGTGCTCAGAGGTGGCCAACCTTATGGACTAGAAATTGTAAACGATAGATTAGGCTAAGAAATAGAAGAACTGTTGCAACAGATTAAAGAAAAGGTCGATCATCAAGAGTGGCAGGATCTCCCTGTCATGGTGGGGGGGGTGGTATATACTTTTTCTATTTTGACATTGCATCAGAGAATGATTTCCAGGAACTGGGCAGTATGCAATAGCAATGTTGTGTACAGTTGTTTTCAAGGCTTACCCTGTCCCAGGCTCCAGGCTGTCTAAAAAAACAAGGTTGTTTGTAAACAGGCTCCTGGTAGTCTGAACACCAAGGCTGTTATATCAGATACCATTATGAATTCAAAATAAAATAAAAACATTCCCCAGCCTTTTCCTTATTGAGGGAAACTTCTTTTTGTGACTAAACCTGGTTCTTTCAAACAACCAGCCTTTACATAGCAAAACATTTTAATGCACTTCTGGCAATAAGGCATATTATAATTTTAAGTGCTACATAACAGCATTTTAACAAACAAAAATGGCTCATCTTTTAACTGTGCACATATTTGACAACGGATATCTGCCTTAACATATTGACAAACAAAGTTGTATTAGCTAGACTTTATATATTTGTTTTATCAATTTGGGACATTCAGATACATTACAGGGACTTGAAAGACAGAATAGAGATTTAAGCAGAATGGGGGGGGTCTGTAGGTGGCTATCCTGACAGAACGGTAAAGGAGGATAGTACAACAAAGGACAGAGAGGGTGCTGATGCATCAGGCTTGGATATTAGAAGGAAAAGGGACCCTCTATTACTCAGGTAGGACAACTGGCCCTACCACAAGCATGGCACATTGCAGCAGCACATACTCCAGTCTCCAGGCAGATGCTGGAAATCACACTAACATATGTGCCAGAAATAGGGTCTCAGATGTCTCATCCAGACATGAGATTCCCTTTCCAAATAATAAGCATATCTCCAACATTGGTCAGCAGATCAATCTACCTTACAAGGTCTCTCACCATCTTCAGCACAGCTGGTAATGTCTTGTGGAAACAGAACTGTGATTATACTCAGAAGAATGAGCATGCATTTTTTGTGGGTCCCTCTGTGCACCACAGAGCCACCAGGAACTTGTATTGAAGGGCAGACCCTTAGGGTACCAACATCCTCCCAGTATCTCCTTTACATTTACCACAGAATGAATGGCAATTTATATTAACTGTCACCAGACTTTGAATGCCCTTGAGTTACCACAGCTGTCTTGGTGCCCATCCCTGGTGGCTACCAGGTAACTGGACAATGAGTTCTGTTGTTCTTATTACATTGTATACAGAGACAGCTGCTGATGAGAGAAGGCCCTTGTCTTCTCAGGCAGCCTGGCAAGTGGCCTGAGGCAAGGGTGCCATAACGGCCCACTGGTACACTCCTATCACATTGCCATCTTGACATAACTCCTCACAATGCACAACTGACACTCTAAGCTCTATCTACTAGTTATAAGAGGCTCTGCCAATCAGCAGACCCTGTGATCCAGCATTCTAGTAATTAATCAGCCCTGCTGGCAAGAAGGGCTTCTTGAAATACATGATGACATAGGGGATATGCAATGCCTGACTCCAAATATAAAAGTTATCTTTCAGTGTGAGGGGGCAGGACCATAACTCACAAGTAGCAAAACACAAGAGTGAGTTATGAAAGTCCTTCTTCCTCACAACTGATGATAGTGTATTTTGTACCTTACATTTGTATAACCTCAGTTTGAAAGTTATAGATTTCAAATCAAGTTTATGTGAAGATTTTAACTATTTTTCCTCAGTTAAGCAGCTGACTTTAGGGCAGAACAGACTATTGTGAGGTCATCTGCATTTTGAAAGCTGCAGTATAATTTGTTCTGAGAAATTCCAACTGCATGAAGTGCGGTGGAGACATAAACAACATGTTAAGCAAATGACTGTAACTTATGCATTATCTAAATTAACATTTTTATTAAGGTTGCAGATGTCATTGAAAAAATAACTCCTTTATTTCTCAACCTTCTCTCCACCTATGCTGTATACATAGGGGATATTTATAGATATTGCTGTAGACTTTCCACATATCTTGTCATGTTGTTTATTCCCTCATCACTACCTACTCTTCCACAGTTTGGTGTCATATGCAAACATATATATAGTATATTGATATTCAATCCCATGCCTGTGTTGCTGATATATATATTACTGCAAAGCACTGTTCATAGAACTGAAGAGTGGGACAGTCCACTTAACATTAATGATATTATCAAATTGGCCAGAGACAAGAATGTTCTTTGACTTTAATGAGTAATATCCAACTCTGTACTGTAAAGAGAATAACATGTAATGTTCAAGATATAATAATTTATTTTCATGTTTTAACATAATATTAATGTACTCTTTAAGTATGGTGGAGAACACTTTAGACCTACATGACGAAGAAGGAACTGGGTATTTGGACTTCTAGAAGTAAAGAGACATTGGTGACAGCCATTACTTCAATTAGTTCCATCAAAATCAAAAGAACTCTGTTACCAATTATTCCGAGACAGGTCCGCAGAGGCTCCAGGGTGCTAAGTGACAGAAGGAGAGCATACACTACCAGCCTGAGGCAAAATGGAAACTACTACTACTATACAGTCAATCCGTATACCACCCCGACAGTGACATGTTGACAGTGACTGACACTACAGTGACAACAGTGCCAGGTCACTGTAGTGTCAGCGATGGACCCTGGCACTGTTTTTTGGGGGTCTTGCACCGCCTGCCCTAATAAGCTCCAACTCAGAGTTGATTATATTAATTGGAGGTGGGGGGAGCATAGCCCCCTGTTTGGGGGGGTCAGGGCGAAACCCCCAAAGAAAAAATGGTAGGCAGTGACTTCTTCTATGCCAACCACAAATGTGGTTGACATAAAAGTTTTGCTGTCCCATCGGTCGACAAAATTTATGTTGCCGTACAGTTGTAGATCCCAGTCAACCATTCTTAGAATTTTGTTGATCCTCAGTCTGGCTGCCACATGCATCATATTGAATGTGCATGACAAACCATAAAAATGGAGGTGTGGTGGTTATGTGAAAATAAGTCTGAAGACTCTTTAAAAGCTCACCTGACATTTATTGAGCAGTCTAATCGATCAGGAAGGAACCACAACAATGGGATACTAGGTTGTCTGTTTCATGACATTAAGAATGCTTATTAGTAGAATGAAGTTTGGCCAGAAAACATGGTGGATGTGAGTTATGTGTGCTTCTTTCTCATCCACCACAATCCTACTAATATCAGGGACAACCTGTGTGCAGTTTCTTGTACCAGTATTCCAGAGCATCATGTTGAGCCAGAAAAAAGCAAAACAAACAAATAAAACTGCAGCTTACCTTCAAGGCATCAGGCTGGCAGCAAACTGCAGCTCACTTCCAAATATGCATGCCCACACCAACAGCATGATGGGGCCTAGTAGCCCATCAGCAGGTACCACGATGGGAGGAGGTGGCATCAGAACAAAATCATAACACACTTGAGTGATGAACTGAGAACATCACACAGGTAGAGTACAAACTTTGTTGCTAGCTCCTCCTCAGATATGATCTACTGCCCCCCAGGCCCTTTTGGACCTCTAGGCAGTGCACACCCGCATGTCCCTCAACTCAACTCAACTCAACTCAAAATATATTTGTGAAAAGCACAAGTCAACAAGTATCCAAGCGCTTGTACATTCAACAAAATAAAATTGACAGTTAAAAGCAGCATAAATAATGATTCGTAACATGTATCTAAAACATTAATATAATCATCGAGATTCAGTCATACCCTAGAAAAGCAAGATCAAATAAATGTGTTTTTAGTGCAGATTTGAAGCTCTCCGCAGTCAAACACTTCCTTATCCAGCAAGGGAGGGAGTTCCACAGAGTTGGTGCCATGAACATGAATGCCCTGGCACCTGAGGTCTTCAAACAGACCCTGGGAACCTCTAGCAATCCCTTGCTGGCAAAGAGGAGTGGGTAGGGGTGTGATAGGGGTGCAGAAGTTTTTGGAGGTAACATGGACGCTGTCCATGTAGGGCTTTGTAGGTTAGCAAACCAACCTTGAAGGTGATCTGCTACTGAATGAACCAGCAGCCAGTGCAGTCCATCGAGCACAGTGATGGCATGGCATGGCATGAACAAGATAGGTCAGTCAACAGCCTGGCAGCCACATTCTGCACCAGCTGCAAGTGGCAGATATCCATCCCCGGAAGCCTTAGGTACAGGGAGTTACAATAATCAAGGCAAGAGGTCACAAAGGTGTGGACTAACATTGGAAAGTCATCAGGCAGGACCAGGTGTTTAATCCAAAATATATTCCTCAGATGGTAAAAAGAGGACTTGATGACCTGGGATTTCAGTGTCAATCCCTCATCAAAGATAATGTCCAGATTGAGCACCCGATCAGAGGTCAACAGCTGAGCGCCCCCTAGCCAAAGCCCAGAAGGCAACCTGGCTGAAGGGCCCTCAGCCCGACAACCCAGGTCCACCGCCAACACATCAGTCTTGTCAGGATTCAACCTCAATCAATTGGTAGTCATCCAATCCTGAATCTCGGCGAGGCAGTTGTTAAATACCGATACAGCATCACCCTGCTCGGGCACAAAGGACATATAGAGCTGAGTATCATCTGCAAAGCAGTGGAAACTCAGTCCATACTGCCTAATAATGTCTCCCAATGGCAGCATGTACACCACCGAACAACATGGGTGACAATACAGAGCCCTGCGGTACCCCACATGGCAGGGAGACTGGGTCTGAGGAAAACATTCCAGACACCACTCTCTGAAACTTGCTGGTGAGAAAAGAATGGAACCACCTGAGGACCATACCTGACAGCCCACAGATGAACTGCAGGCACTCTAGTAACACACCATGGTCCTCGGTGTCAAATGTCGCAGAGAGATCAAGGAGGACCAAGATGGAACGTGTCCTCTGATCTCTTGCTATTAGGAGATCATTGAGTACCCAAACAAGGACCGTCTCAGTACTATGCCTCTTCCAAAAGTTGGACTAGAGAGGGTTGTAGATGTCATGGATGGTGAGATGGTCCTTCAGCTGCAGTACAATACTCTTCTCAATAAATTCACCCACAAAAGGAAGGTTAGAGACAGGCCTGTAGTTAACTTGACAGTCAGGGTCACGAGAGGATTTCTTAAGGAGGAGGAGTGTAACCACCACCTCCTTCAGGGTGTCCAGAAACATACCTGACTGTAATGAACACCTGACTATCTCCACTTGGACCTGGCCGATGACTTCAACGCACCCCATTAAGAGGCAAGTTGGGCCCCGAGTCCAAACTACAACAAGTCGGCTGCTTACTCTGGATGATCCTCACGACATCCTCGACTCCCAACCAATTGAAGTCGGACCAGACAAACCAAGGGGCAGCTACCTCCCACCAACCAACACAACCCCCATTGGAGCGGGCCACACAGATTTCAGACCTGATGTCAGCAACCTTAGCTGCAAAGAATTGAGCAAATGTCACATTTCTCCTGTGACAACGCTCTCTGTGAATGGAGACCGGCTGGGTTGCACAGTCTGTCAACAGTCCGGAGGAGTTGAGCTGGTCGATTCTGTGCAGTGGTGATCTGCTTGGACAGGAACTCTGCCTTCTTATGAAAGATGGCCGATTGATAATCCTTATAATGGGTCATCAATCTAAGCCTGTCAGCATCATGGCCGGACTTCCGCCAGCACCGCTTCAGCCTTTGTCCAACTCGTATCAACTCTCTCAAGGTCCCATCAGACCACAGGCACCGAGGGCCAAGAGTGAGTGGACCAACATGGACAGGAGCAATGGAATCCAGGGCCTCTACCACAGCCTTATTATAGGCCTGCAACTTCCCTGGATACGTGTTTATACTCAGAAGGCCCGATAGGTCCAGTACTGCCATCAGGCCGTCTGGGGGTCAAACCCCTTAAAGGGCAGCATTGGGCCATCTCCACAGGAGTAAGCCTATAAAGGGGAGCCTAGAAATTGAACCTTATAGTGTGATGATCAGACCAACTGACTGACTCCACCACCAGGTCAGAGATTTCCATTCCCATTAGGAAGATCAAGTCCAATGAGTGACCCTGAATATCGGTCGAAGAGGTAATAACCTGTGTGAAGCCCAATGGGATCATTAGTTGGAGGAAGCCCTGACCAAATTGCAAGACTTCATCATCGACCCAGGCATTGAAGTCCCCCAGAACCATACATCTGGGAGACTCCAACACTATGTGGATGATGAAGTCCGCGACTTCCTGCAGGAACTGCTTCTCGCTACTGGGTGGATGATAGATCAGAAGGATCCTGCACCCCACAACTGTGCCAATGATACACTCAAAGGACTTGATCTCCCCCACTGGCACATCTACAAGGCCCAAGGCCCCTCACCAAGACAATGGCAAAGTCCTGTACTGTATGATCCACACTGTTGTGATTGGAAGCCATAATTAGTTACTATGACTAGGGATGTAAGTTTGTCATGGCAGTCATAGACGTCATTGATTCCATGACGTTTGATCTTTATTCAGGACTTCCATGACCTTCACTAGTGTCATCAGAATGTAGCAATGATGACAGTGCCACATTTACTACTGTTTACTAATGATTTCATGAACAAACAATGAGTCATTAAAACCTCATCCATGACAAACTTACATCCCTAACTATGACTATTCACCATATTTGCAGTGGTTTAAAGGACCACGTTTGGAGAAGCTCCCTGGGAGGGGGTACTGGTGCTATTGAGGTGGAGGTGGATGGGGAATTGGAACACTGAGTATGGTTTCATTGCTGAGGAGAGGAGGAAGGGACAGCAGGGGGAAAAGGTACAGAGTTTAGGTATGCCTTCGCTATGGCGACAATGTTACCACAACCAACAGTACAGCGACAGGTCGCTGTAGTGTCAGCACGGGACCCTGACACTGCTTTCTAGAAGTCTTGCACGCCTCTGAATCAACTCCGGCTCGGAGTTGATTATTTCTAGTACAGGAGTGCGAGGCACCAAAGAAAACACAGTCTCAAGTGACCGACTTTATGCCAGCCACAACTGTGGTCAACATAAAGGTGTCATTGTAACGTCGGTCTACAACAAATTTGTCGACCGACTGTCATGGATCCCTGAATTTAGGAACTATAGCCAGAATATTGTGGCAGGAATATTGGGAGAGTATGGACCATGGGCAGGCCATAATATAAATTGAAACAAAAGGGAGATCCTGCTTATGGAACCAGAGGGACTACATCTGAGCCAGAGCACAAACCTGGCTGTAAAGGAACTGGATGCACTTTAGTATTTGGGAATTGGGATCCCCAACAGGCTGATTAAGCTGTCTGAGAAAAATGACTCTCCTTTAGCAAACAAACTGAAGCAGGATCAGGAAATGTACCTAGTTCCCCACTATCTCTCATAGGCAGAGTTAATACCATAAAGATGTGCATTCTGCCCAGGCTCATTTACCTGTTTTAACATTGCCAATCAAAAACCGACATAGGTTGTTTCTGGAATGGACAGTGCTGTCCAAGCCTTTCTATGGAGGACCAAAGCAGCCAGACTCAAAACCACAGTGCTAAAGAGACCCAGTTCAAAGGGAGGTATAGTCCTCCCACATCTAAGACAGTACTGTTTGATGGCACAGCTACCGGTACCATATCTTCAAGGGAGCTCATAAAATGTGGACAGAAATAAAGGATAAGGACCTTGGGACCCCAGTAGTTGAGGGGGGACTAAGTGTCAGGCTATCGCAGGGGGAAGTGGGGATTAAAAAGGAAAAAATCCTTTCACCAGGTGCACTTAGCAGTGCTGGATAAAGGCACACAAATTAACTGAACTTAAGACTGGACTTTCTCACAAGACCCCGCTGGCAAACATTTAAGGGACAAAAGGGATACGGTGTTTTTATATACCAGGGGATGTCGAGATGGGAGAAAAGGGGTTTAACAAGAGTGAAGTAATTGTATGAAGGACTAATGAAAACCTTTGTAGCAGCCAAAGCTCAGACAGAAGAGAGAGTCGCATGAGGAGTGAAGAAGGGTGACAAAAATTTTTATAGATACAGCGGAGAAAAAAGGAAAACAAAAGGAGGTATTATAAGCAGGGACCATGGTTTTCCATTTTTACCAGTAACACCGGTAACAATCCTGCTTGGTTTGTGGATTTTGGATTCTTGTACCGGTGCCTCACAGAAATTTCATGTCACTGCAGAGAATCTCTAAGATTTCAGCATCTTTTTAAATTTGTTTTATTTTCTCTTTCTATGTCCCCTTCTCACAGCATCAGTCTCCACTTTTCAGAGATCCTTAGGCTGGGTATCTCCTAGCTTCACCCCAGGTAATGCTCAAGAGCTCCTGTGGGCCTGCCCCTACCTTGCTTGGGTTGTACCCCCCCAAGTGGGAAGGGAGGGGACCCCAGATCACGCCTCCACACTCCCTTCGTGTGTGTCGGGCAGCTCAGTGTGTACCTCATGGAGCCTGGTTATGAAGTCTGGGCACCTGGGTCCCTTCTGCCAGTGGCAATGTGGGGTGATTGTTCCTGGTTTTCTGGTCTCTGTCCCTGATGGCACTGGCACTAGAGGAGATCCAAGGAGGTAGGTCACATAGAGACATGCCACTGCTCCAGATCCTGGCTAGTGTCCTCCCCTCCTGATCACTCTGCAGCACCATTGCACCACCACCACCCATGGTCACACAGGTGGTGGTAAAGCAGCAGGGCCTGCAGCCCAACCTCTCCAAGGAGGAGAGCAGTCCCCCGGGTGCTCAATCCTACTCCCCTGGCAAGAGCTCCAGCAACCCGAGTTCATTTCTGAACCTGGGTTGCTGGCATTGCAAGCAACAGTGCTACCGCAGTGCCAGCGGGCCAACCTAGATTTCAGCATCTTAAAATGAATGTTGCTGTGTTTTGCATTCTTTCTGCTTTGCTGCATATAGAGTCAGTAAGGAAATCACTTGCACTGCTTTGTTGTAATCAGCCATTCAGTTTAACCACCCATGCCTAGTGGTTAGAGTAACAGTGTTTGAACTAGGTACATCCAGCGGACTTGGGTTTGAGTCCCACAACTTCCACTTGCATACTGTGTGACTCCAAGCAAGTCACTTAACCTCCCCAGTGTTTCTAGGTCACTCCTGAAAACAAACAGTTCTGCCTAGTGGACTTTACCTGCTTTACAAAGAATATGTAAAAAAATACCAATATATGTTTACTACATCATAGAATAGTAGTCAGGGTACCATGTAATTTACCTGAGTTTTACTTGGGCTGCAATTATTTTGTATAGGTGAAGATAACTGTTCAGATACATTTTATGTGTTTTTATAAGCTTGTTTTTAGATTTTAGTCAGGTGTTTATTGTATTCTTTGCATATGAGCATCAAGGTTGTAGATTGCTAAATGCAGGATCACTGTTACCAACTAACTTATTCAAGTTTATAAGCAGTAGGGCCATCCAAAATCCTCAGTTGTTTGAATGAAAACTAGTCTGAATGGAAGTATGTTCACAAAGAAGAAACTGCCTTACTACTTATGAAAAGACTTCACAGTTAGCACCCCATTTAGGTGAACTGGATAATTTGCACCTTTTCTCCCACCTACTGTTTCAGTCTCTGTGACAACAAAAAGTTTTCTGATAGACTGCTTCAACAAAAAGCAAATGTTAAGTATTTAAGTGTACTTATGTTTGGTCAGTGGATTTTGAGAGCACAGTCAATGACGTACAGAAGGTAAGACCCCAGGGGCTGTATGATGCTGGTGGGCAGAGTGGTGCTTAAGTCACATCTGAACAAAGACATGAAAACTGGGAGACACCCTTTTCATGGACACCAAGTAAAAAAAAGCATCCACGTGTCTGGGAGATGAATTAATCCATTTGAAGGTCCTCCACTAATCACTTGTGGATTTTTTAGGTGAAGACACTTTATTTCAAAGAAGCAAATTCAAGAAGTTTTTTTTTTTGCTCTTCCTACCCCCTGGCCATCCACTCCTTCAGGTCTGCCAAGGCCCCCTACCACCGCTGCTGAGTCCTGACCACCATCCACTGACCCTTACTGCTGTGCTACCAGGTAACCCAAAGTAACCCTTCATTGAGTGGGCCCCTACCTCTGTGGGAGGCTACCAGAGGAGGAAAATTTCCCCCAAAGAGCTTCCTGTGTATCCTGGGCATGGCAGAGGTCAGAACGGACACATGTCTGGGGCTTCTGGCTTATGGAGGGACCAACAGCCCTCCTTTGGTTGGCCACCGGGTGTTTTCCCATTTTCTTGGGAGTGACAGGCCACATGATGTCAATGCACAAGCCGATGTCCATCACGCTCCCTCCTGCAGTGAGGGCTGAGATGTTGTCATGCCTCTGGCCTCCACCAGGGGCCAGCAAATGCTGAGCTGTGAACCCACCCTCCCTCCCAGGAGAAGGTGAGTGGTCATTGGACACTCATGCCTTCACCCACCAGCTAGCCCTCCAACACCAAGTCTATTCCCTAATCCTGGTCAGCGGTGTCACAGGCGGAACTCCAATTCAGGCAGTTAAATTATAGATAGAAAAAAACAAAGGTAGTCCACCTTAGTGGTGATGGTTCAGATTAATTCACATCTGAGTTCTAACAAGCAAAGAAACCAAGTCATTTGTAACTTGTGCATGTGGGGTGTGGGTGTTGAAGAAAGGGGATCATAGTGCAGTCACTACTGCCATCACCCAGAGGGATATGGACTGCATTGTCGCTACTGACATCACACCAAAGGGATAGGGGCTGTAGTGCTTCTGCTGTCACCACTGGTGGATGAAGAATGTAGTACTGCTACCATCACACCTAAGGGATGGGGGCCACAGTGCTGCTGCTTCTGTCACACCTGAGGGAGGGAGGTCATAGTGCTGTTGCTGCTGCCATCACACCAGAGGGATGGGGGCCGGTGTTGCTGCTTCCATCACACCTCAGGGAGGGGGGCTGTAGTGCTGTTGCTGCCATCACATCTTGTACCTAAAATAAATTTAAACTGGTACAAGGATGGAAGGATGTGCAATAGTGGAGGTCAAAACTGCTAAAAGGCATGTTAGCAGAGTTAAAAATTGTTAAATAAAGTACACAGAACCAAATACCAGTAAAACCAGATTTTGGCTTAGCAGACACCGGTGACAATACTATTTTTTGCAATGTGCAAAATGGAATATGCCCTTTCTCAATCCCGGTAAACCAGTGCCCCTGATTACAAGAATAGCAACCAAGGACGGCAGACAGGCAGAAAATGATAACGAAAAAAGAAGATTCTAAACAGTTTCTTCTGCTCAGTCTTCACAAAAGAAGACGACGGCAATGAACCCAAAATGCAGAACACAGGCGGTCTCACCATAGAAGTAGATGCTGGACCATTTACAAGAGACAGTGTCCTAAAACAACTTCTCAAATTAAAAGCAAATACAGCAATGGACCCAGATGAAATCCACCCTAGAATTCGGAAGGAGCTGGCAAAGAAAATAGCAGGCCCACTGGCAGAATTATTCACACAGTCTCTAGAGAGTGGGGAAATACCTCAGGACTGGAGAAGGGCCACAGTGGTACCCTTGCACAAAAGTGGAAGCAGGGAGGAGGCTGGAAATTATCGGCCAGTAAGCTTGACCTCGATAGTGGGGAAGCTTATGAAGTCCCCACTTAAGGAAAGAATAGTAAAGTTTCTTACAGAAACAGGGCAGCTAGGTACTAAACAGCATGAATTTACAGCAGGATGGTCATGTCAAATGAATATGATCTAATTCTTTGACCGGGTCTCCAAAATAGTGGACCATGAAGGGGCGGCAGACATAATCTATCAAGATTTCAGTAAGGCATTTAACTCTGTCCACCATAGAAGATTGATCAATAAGCTAAAGCACTCCTGGTTAGAGCACAAAATAGTCAAGTGGGTTCAAAACTGGCTCCACAATAGAACACAGAGGGTCATGATCAATGGAACACTGTCTAGCAAGGGAAGGGTAATCAGTGGTTTGCCTCAAGGATCTGTCCTTGGCCCAATCCTCTTCAATGTATTCATCAGCGACATTGCTAATGGCCTACAGGGTAAGGTATACCTGATCGCAGATGACACAAGGCTCTGCAACAAGGTAGATACAACTGAAGGAACGGCAGCAATGGAAGCAGATCTAAGGAGCCTAGAAGCATGGTCTAGGGACTGGCAGTTGACATTCATAGAATCATAGAATCATATCATAAAAGCTTGATGGCAGAAAAGGGCCATACTGGCCCATCTAGTCTGCCCTTTTTTTCTCCTTACACCTCCCACTCCCTGTCAGCCTCCACCCTGCCCCTGATACTCAGCTCCATATGCTTGTCCCATGCCTTCTTGAATTTCTCCACTGATTTAGCCCACACCATTCCATCTGGTAGTCTGTTCCAGGGCTCCACCACCCTCTCCGTGAAGAAACACCCTCTCACATTGCCCTGTATCTTTTTCCTTGCTGTCTGAGGCTGTGCCCTCTAGTTCTTATCCCCTCCTTCTCTTAAGTAAACCCTCTTCTCCCACTTTATTGAACTCCTTTACATATTTAAAAGTTTCAATCATTTCTCCCCTTTCCCTCCTTGTCTCCAGCATGTACAGATCTAGCTCCTTGCACCTCTGCTTCTATGACTTTCCCTACATACCTTGCACCATCTTGGTTGCCCTTCTCTGAACCCTCTCCAATGCATCTATATCCTTGCAGAGATGTGGCCTCCATAACTGAACCCCATACTCCAGGTGTGGCCTCACAATGGCTTTGTAAAGGGGCATCATTACCTCCCTCCTTCTGTTAGTAATGCCCCTGCCTATGTATGCCAACATTCCACTGGCCTTTCCCGCCACCCTGCTAAACTGGATTCCTACTTAAGGTTCGAGGAGACTATGATCCCCAGATCCCTCTCCTATTTTGTTACTTTGATTCCCCCCCACCTAGGGTGTATCCTGCTCTTCTGTTCCTACTCCCCAAGTGCATCACAGCACACCTCTTGGCATTAAATTTCAGCTGCCATGTCCAGACCATTTTTTGAGCATATTTAAGTCTTCCCTCATGTCCTCCACCCTCCCCCCCGGGATATCCTCTCTATTGTATACTTTCATATCATCAGCAAATAGGCACACCCTCCCCCTCAAACCCTCAGCAATATCACTTAATGGACTTTTATTTTTAGGGCCTAGTTAAAGCTTTTTATATATGAGTAAAGGTTGCAGCCATGTTTATGATGGAAATCAGGAAGTAAGTGGCTTATGAGTTCTGTATGTGACTTGTGAGTTGCCCCGCTTGGCAGGGACTTGTTTTTAGCCATTGGTGGTGCTCTCTGAAGACAGTGGCTAGAGCCAAGTCTCAGTCAATCAAGACTCAGGGATTTCCTTGCTCATTTTATATTCCCAATTTGATCACATGTGGGTCCCTTAATTACTGCAACTGACAGAGGAGACTTCTCAACTTAAAGATAAGCTAAACCACAGAAATGCATCATAATGATTGTCCCTGGGCCTGGCCCGCCACACTCAGGAGGGCTATCATGATCAAAGGGTTAATGTATTTGCATCGGTGAATGTACAAAAGTTCTGTAAAATCAGTTTATGTACCTTTTGTGTCTTGAATGCATATTACACCCTTGTTATGAGGCAATGCCTGGCATTACAGCTAGAGCTATTGCCAAGAGAAATATAAGACATAGGTACATGTACCCTGTAAAATTTATGACATTTCAATAAAATATTTTACAAAAAAAGAAACTTACTAAGAAACAACATATTTTGCCATTGAGCACACATTATTACCTCCTAGTAATGTCAAGGGTACATCAAAATGAATATTTTCTATTTTAAATGCTGTGTATAAAGAATGGATGAGATTGTAGTTGGGCTCAGTAGAGGTAGTGGCATGCTCTGTTCTACTTTCTAAAATGATGGTTCCATCCCCAATTCAGGTGTTCATGGAAGGGCTCACCATGGATTAATTTTCATAATATTTCTACTCTGTTTCAGACATGATTTACTCACTCAGACAAAGATGTTAACAGTTCAGTAATGGATAGTTTCCAGTTATGGAGTATAATTCATGCATGTAAATGTACAGTACCCATTGGCTCAGCATTGTGAACTCCTGCCAAGAATTTCAGCAAGTCAAAAACATTTCTGAAGTCCCTTAAACCGTATTGCATGAAGTGTTTATTTTTCTCTAATACCGTTATTCAACCTGAACCAGAAGAGCTCAGCTGTGGCAAGCAGAGATGAACATTACAATCCACTGCACTTTGAATTGAACAAGTGTGGCATAGCTGTGAGTGGGATATAAACAAAACAATATACAGATTCACCAATGGTCATAGAAAATTAAGAGCAACCAGACTGCAGACTACTGATGCTATGGAACTTTGGAGGAACTGAGAAACCAAGTCACATTGAAGCATGGGTGTTCCTAGCATTTATTTATATGCAATATGGGTAGAGAAGATTTGAAACACATATGATTTTGCCAAAATGGTATTTGCTGCTACTGCACCATTTATCTTACTGGAGACTGTGTTTAAGTACCTCAGTGGAATCAATGAAGTCCAAGAGGGTAGCATCTTTCAGAAAAAGAGATGTGCAAGAACAAGGGGACACAATTTGAAGATAGAGGGGAGGGCAGCTCAGGGGCAATGTGAGAAAGTATTTTTTCACACAGAGGGTGGTGGACGCACGGAACAGCCTTCCTGAGGAGGTTGTGGTGTCTAAAACTGTGGGAGAATTCAATAATGCATGGGACAGACATAAGACAATTTTTGTGGGGGGTAGGAAGAAATAGGCTGTTGGTTAAATAGGATCTGCAGCTTATCCTCTAGGTAGGGAAATGGGCAGACTAGGTGGGCCAAGCGGTCCTCATCTGCCATCAAAGTCTGTTTCTTTGTTTCTATGATCAAAGGGAGTAAGCCATTGTCAACTAATCATTTTATAATTGTTAAGCTAGAATAGTTAAATTAAGGTGTCAAAACAGCACGACTCAGAACTAGGCAGGATCTCTGTTACACACCACTTATAAAATGCAGGTCATTGCTTGCACATTTGAATGCTATTATTCGATGTCTGAACATTATTTTATACAAGCTGGATTATCTTGAAAATACAGTAGCAAACAGTTTGATTAGTTTTATGACACAGATTCATAATTTCAACTAGATCCAAAGATCCTAGCATATATACTTTAGTTTTTGAACCTAGATGTGATGTTTCTACCTATTGTACATCCTGAACTACAAGACTGCCAAAGCACTGTGGCTAAACATGACATTAAATATAACTTTTACATGGACTAATGTGTGTTCTCAGAATGCAATACTTTAAGTATTCTTATAACACGGGCTTTGGAAAAGCAGACATCCAGTTGGTGTTCCAGGATCAGGTGACCGTGCATTAATCACTGGTATAGGCACAGTTGCTGTGAAATGTACCCACGGCATTATCCCTGTTCCCAATTGGGATTTCTTCCCTCTAGAGGCAAAGTGAAACAGTGCGGCAGCCATTGAAATTTCCCACCACCCAGAATACCAGATATGTGGCTTGCTGGTTTGTAGCCATAATATAGCAATCCCAGTTTGTTGCCATAATATAGCAACCTCATCTTGTCATGTCTGCTTTTCCAAATGTTATACTCTCACCTCGGGAGCATTCTTCAATATCCAACAGGTAGAGAGAGCGAGACAGAGGAGGTCGCGAGTCAGTTACAGAGAGAATATCCACTGCCATGTCCTCGGGCAGATCTGCACTGAGTATGTGTGGGAGAACTGAATGCAGAGCTGCAGCCAGCATTGAAGGGAATGAGAGAGAAACAGCAAGTGAGTGACAGACAAGAGAGAAAGAGACAGTGATGTGTCCCAGCGCAGCCTGCTCCTGCTTATCCTACATTCGCCCCCCCCAAATGGTCAGCAGCCGCATGGAGCTCTGCACACTCACTAATGTTCGTTGGGAAATGCATGGGGGGGCTGGGCAGTGCAGGCAGTCTGGCCAGTGGATGTTCAGAGACAGAGCCCCCCCATCATGATGTTCACTCCCCATGCTATGCAAAAGAGTGGCAGCAGGTCGGGAAGAGCACAACAGTGACAGCGAGTCACAGATACTAAGGTGTTGAGATCGCTGCTGTGTGCCCGCAGCCAAAGAGTCAGAGATGTCCCATCCTGTGCTCAGGACCTGACTGGTGAGTGTAGTGGCATCAGGTGATGGAGAGAATGTAAACATGGTCCACACAGTTTGTTGGCCGGGGGGGGGGCAGGGAAAGAACCAACAATGTGAGACACTGGTGGACGTCCGATGGCAGGAATGAGTAATATTGTTTGCCCTTTTGTGCCCTCCTGCCACATTTGTCCCCGCCATACCCATGCACACAAAGCAAGACAGAGTGAGACACAGAGAGTGAGATGTAATGAGATGAGTCCCTGATGACTGTCCCACACCTAGCTTCCCCATCTGCACCCCAACGGTCACACAACAAGACAGTACATTCAAAGTATTGGACAGCATTTGTGCAACTTGTGAGAGGCCAGTTGACGTTCAGCAGTCCACCAGCCGTGAGGAGAGGGGAGTATGTTGATTTCTCAGTAAATCCTGCAGGTTTCATAAGTAGTGACCCTGGAATACACATTACATGCTCTGTGCACTGTTCACAGTAGTTCCACAGTGGAATTACTTCATGTCGCTGAAGGACACTTACTCAGGATTACACATTTTAGTGTTGAAAAACATATTTCTGTTAATTTTGTCACATTTCTTCTCACCCCATGTTATAAACACAATAACCCATGACAGGATATGGTGTTATTGGGGATTAATCAGCAACCGGGGTGCAGTGAGGGCACTCAGCCTACAGCCTCGTGCCTCACAATGCACCCAAGTTGTTGATTAATTCCCAATACCCCATACCCTGTCATGGATTATTGCTTACTAATAACCTTCTCTGTGTATGTGTACAGTCCGAGAATAAGGGCTATAAACACCGTCTCTGTGTACAGTCAGAAAATAAGGGATATAAGCTCCTTATCTGTGTGCAGTCAGAAAATAAGGGATGTAAACACCTTCTCTGTGTACAGTCAGAGAATAAGGGCTATTATAACATTGGTTGAAGAAACCAAGATGGCCAAGTGGTTCAAAAGCATCAGCTGACCATGGATTAAGTGTCCTACTTAATCCACAGTTGCTGTGAAGTGGCATCAAGCAGTATCCCTGGACAGAGACATACCATCAGAACTCACTCCTTGTCTGGCACACCACAAGAGAAAGGCAGCCATTTGAGAAGGCTGAAGTGGAACACAGCAGCGAGAGAAAGAGAGACACTGACAGCAACAGATAGACAGTGCTGTCTGTGTCACTCTGTGTCTTGAGTTTTTCCCTGTCTGTGCTGCAGATTTTACATTGCTGACTGCGACACCAAGCTGTCCTCTGACAGCGAGACAGACAAAGTGACAGACATAGGAACAGCGAGAGAAAGAGCGGAACAGTCCTTCTGTCTTGGGTTTTCAGCTGTTTGTATTGTTTCTTGCTGTCGGTCTCCATCTGTGGTGCGGTTTTTTACATCGCTGACTGTATGCACCGACCCCTCTTCTGACAGCGAGTGAGAGACACAGTGACAGCGAGAGAAAGAGCTGAACATTCCTACAGTGTCCTCTGTCTGTCTCTTTAGAGTTGTCAGCTCTTTGTATTGTGTTTCGCTGTCAGCACCGTGGAGACTGAGAGCATGGTGAGAGAGAGACACACACACATAGGAGCAAGGAGCACAGACCCCCGTGTCTGAGACACTGGCAGGCTCTCTGTTGTTCACCCTCTGTTTGGCTGTGGGTGAAGTCCCCAGGAAAGTGGGCATGACTAACATGTAGCAGCACTGAAGAGAGACACAGAGATGAATAACAAGACAGACAGAGCGTGAGAGGCAGGGGACAGTGACTCATGCATATATTATGTTTGTTATGCACATACAAATGTAACAACTCATGCCAGCACTGTATTTCTGGCATTTGTATGTTCGTAAAGTACATAAGATATGCATGACTTGTGGGGAGTACTCTTCAGATCAGCAGGATACGGTACCATTTTCCAGATTTAAACACCAAAAAAAAACACATTTGTGGTTTTTTTTTGGTTTTTTTTATGTTTTTACACATAACCCACGTTATAAGCGCAATAACGCACTCCTGGGTATAGGGTTATTGGGGATTAACTCACACCCTGGGTGCTGTGAGGACATTCGGCCTGCAGCCTAGTGCCTCACAATGCACCCGGGGTGTGGATTAATCCCCAATAACCCCATGCCCTGTCGTGGGTTATTGCTTACTTATTATTATATCATAGTCATTTTATTACAGGAAACTTCAGTTTGTATATGCACTAATTAATAAAACAAAATGGATGATGAGTCCTGGTAGGACGAAACACATGTCTATGTCTTCTGTTAGCACCCTTTGCAAACTGTGTGAGAGGCCTTTCGGGCACCATGCAATTCTGCTTAAAGTTGGACCAGCATAACATTCTGTGGTGATTTGCATATGCAGCCCATGATGCTTTGCATTGTGGGGGCAGGTGTGACTTTGTATTTTCTTGAAACTTGGCTTCCCAGCCAAATGCCCTTTGGGGTAACCCTTGCCTCAGTGTTTACGCACAGAGGTTCTTTGTCTTTTAAATGTTTTTTATTTTAATGGGTTCACCACAATATATCCCAGGCACACTGCCTTAGGGGTAGCTGGTCCAGTCCACTGGGGTGTTAAACAGACGAGGCATACTGATGAGTCCTGGTAGGACGAAACACGTGTCTATCTCTTCTGTTAGCACCTTTTGCAAACTGTGTGAGAGGCCTTTCGGCACCATGCAATTCTGCTTAAAGTTGGACCAGCATAACATTCTGTGGTGATTTGCATATGCAGCCCATGATGCTTTGCATTATGGGGGCATGTGTGACTTTGTATTAAAATGGATGATTGACACCTTTATCATTATTGACAAAAGGCAGAACAGGATTCAGAATATAAGTGAGTATTTCAAAATCAGTGGGATACAGGTGGATGTTAAAGATCCCCATGGCACTTATCGAAAAGAGTAGGGGAATTTCCCCGGTGTCCTGGCCAAATTTCCCTCATTCACTAAAAATACCACCAACAGCTTAATCTGGTTCCAATTCAATTGCTTACCATCTGTACCCCCCCCCCCCGGTCGCCCCTGAAAAAGGGACTTCTAGGCCCAGTGGGCTTACCGGGTCAACAAAATTAAACGAACAAACAAACAAACACCAAGTTTCAACTTAATGTAGAACACCACAAGGAGTGTTGCACTCATACTGTAGATGTAGAGAACATGTTTCTAATACCCCTTGTACTACTGTCAGTTCGGTCATTAAGATGGTTGCCAGAAATTAAAAAATTCATAAGTCCGCTTCAACCCCAGCAGGTTTTCCTTAGAGTAATGTGACCTTTGGTTAGCCTCAGTAAGAGAAAGCAGCACACAGCTGATAATATAGTTTAGTAGTTGTGCACAGAAAGTGCAATTAGTCACATTTATTTATTGAAGTTCCCCTTTTCATTCACAAGAGCATGATTTTCAAAGAAGAAAGTGAAACTATCAAATTGGCATTGTAACAATATAATTTAGTTACATGCAGTTGTATTGTAATTTTGTAATAATGTATGGGGAGCCATTATTACCATATAAAAGCGACAAGATTATTTCTTTGTAATCCCATCATTATGAGGTCAGGGTGTTGTTAACCCATCTTGAGTATGTCATAGCAATGAGATTACAACTGGAGCCAATCTGCACATGTACGCATTTTATGTAGCGACTCATAACGAACGGCTGCAGTGGTGAGAGCTGGCCCTTACAGAGAGTGAAGGCATCAAGTGAGGCTCTATAGGGAAACAACATAAAGTAAGGGCTTTTTTTCTGTAACATGGGTGTTCACTTGATGTTTTTTTGGCCCATATGCTATAAAATATAATGTATGGGGATTCATCGGTAACCTTGTTGAAATCGCTTCTCGAGGTTATCATGACAACGTAAAACCTACAAAGTTGTCACAGTAACCTCTCAAAGTGATTACAGTGTGGTTACCGATGAATCCCCATACATTACCCCTATTTAATTACTTATTACCCTTAATTGTAAATGTCAGTTACCATATAACTGCAGTACTTTAGAAATACATCTTAGATAGACATTAAGTAAAAACATTGGCACATCATCTGATAAATGATCACTAGAAACGTGATTGTTAAAAATCCACAAAGAAAGATTTATGCAATTGAAAAATTCTTAGAGAGTAAAAAGCACTGCAGTTATATGTAATCCCTAAGGTGAACAGACTTAAATAGGCTCCCTGTTCTGTACAACAGAATTGGTCAGTTTACTGCTGGTGTTCCTTCAAGGATGCACCACTGGGATATTATCAGCTCCTTGAGCTGGCCCTCATTTGAAGTGAGACTCAGCTATCCACACCTCTGCCTTGCTTTCAAGCTTGTCAAAGGTGCCACTCCTCCTAGCCTCACTGATGTTTGGCTACTAAAATGCTCAAGATGATGCTCCATTTCTCCTCCAGCACCCAACTTGTTACTCCAAGTCCAAGGTCTAGTGCGGGTAGGAGATGCTTCACTAGTTCTGCCCCCTCTCAATGGAATGCCCTTCCAGCCTCTGCTCTTAACTGTTCCTCCCTAAGTAGTTTTTAAAAAAGGTCTAAAACCTGTCCTTTTGTAGTGATGTACAGAATCTGCACCTGTTACCACTGAACAATAAACATCTGCACTCTGCACTCCACTGACTGTAGCTATTTCTACTCAACTAATTGTCCATGCTAATCTATGCTCTTAAACCCCACGGCACGTTGCACGCCTCTAGATAAATCCTGTTAAATCATGTTGACCTTATGTTCTTTACTGTTGTCTATTGTCATTAATAACTGACTATTGCACCCTGTATTGTTTCCATAATGTACGTTTTAAATGCATCCTGTACTGCCGTAGCGAATATGTATTTAATCCCAGGTCGCCCCTGAGAAAGGGACTTTCAGTCTCAGTGGGCATACCCAATTAACAAAATTAAATAAATAAATAAATACATATGTTAATAAGCAATATTACATAGAACATAGAAATTGACGGCAGATAAATGCCGCCAGGCCCATCCAGTCTGCCCTTTTTTGTTGGGATTGCTTTCACTGAAGATCCTTCCAAGTCTATGGCACTTTGCCTTCCACCCCTTTCCTATCCCTTATCATTCCCTTATGCCTATCCCAGGCTTTCTTGAATCCCATCACTGTTTTTGCCACCACTACCTCCACTGGAAGACCGTTCCAGGCATCCACCACCCTTTCTGGGGCCAGAGGCAGCATAGCATAGTGGTTAAGGGCACTGAGCTGCAAACCTGGAGACCTGTGTTTGAATACCATCAGCTCCCATTTGCATACTGTGTGACCCTAAGCATGTCACTTAACTTCTTTGTGCTCCCAGGTTGCACCTGGGAAACAAACTCTGGCTTAGTGTGCCTTTCCTGGTTAAACAATTGCTGCTTCCCGCTTTCCCCTTTCTGTGATGAAGTATTTCCTTACATCTCTCCTGAACCTACCCCCTCCAGCTTCATATCATGACACCTTGTTCTAGAGCACCCTTTCCTCCAGAAAATACCTCCCACCCATACCTTAGTCACCCCTGTGAGGTATTTAAAAGTTTTGATCATATCCCCCCCTCTCCTTCCTCTCCTCCAGGTGGTATATGTTTAGTTCCTTTAGCCTCTATCTGATGGCTTTTGATGCAGACCCTGTACCAACTTGGCAGCCCTCTTCTGCACCATCTCTACCCTGTATATGTCTTTCCGGAGATGTGGTCTCCAAAAATGGACACAGTACTCCAGACGGGGTCTTACCAATGACCTATATGGGGCAACAGTGGTGATACCCCTACTTATACAGCCCAGCATCCTGCTAGCTTTCCCAATTTCTCTGTAGCATTGTCTGGCCACCTTCAGGTCATCCAATATGATTACCACAAGTCCCCTTCCTGCTTGATCATTGCAAGTGCCCGCCCATTTTGTACTCCACCCCTTGGTTTCTGTGACCCAAGTGCATTATTTTGCACTTTTTTGCATTAAACCTTTGCTGCCAAACCTTTGACCACTCCTCCAGCCATTGAAAATTTCTTTCCATCCTTTACACCACCCTGGAGTGTCCACCCTGTTGTAGATCTTGGTGTCATCTGCAAAGAGACAGACCTTCCCTACCAGTTCCTCTGCTATGTTGCTAAGACTCTGCTGAGACTCTGCTGACACAGAGAGAGAAAGCAGCCAGATCTTCCTTAAATCAAGGAGGTTACTTTTTAAACTACACTGAATTGAATTATTACTTTTTGGACCTGTGTAAGTAAGTAGTATTGATTCTGTTTTTGGGGATGACTTTTTTTAGTTTAACTTTAATTTGCCAGGGAGGAACTGTAGCTGGGAGATATTTGCAGTCATCTGTGACTAGACCTGTTACTTAATCTCTGTCAAATAGGTGTCTGAAAGGAAGGAAGGCACTCTCTAGGGTGGAGGGTCAGAGTTGTAGTTCATTGTTTCTGGAGGGCATAGGTTTATTCCCACCCACCCTGCCCCTCACCCCACCCACCCTAAGTGCATAACTTCCTTTATAGCAGGGGATCTGACATTACTTCCCCCAAAAACTGCTAAAAACATACACCTGTTCATATCCTTAAAGGCACAGCACACTGTATAAGGGGTAGAGACACTCACAAGCTTGCACACACTAAAACAAGAAGAAAAAAAAGAAAAGCATCTGTAACAGAAAGGGACACAGACTTGTGGGGAGTGGTTCAATGCAATAGCTGTGGAGCAGCAGTCTTCTAGGAGACATTCTGGAGACTGTGTTGCTGCCTATTTGCAGGAACCTCTTTGGTCTGAGGGAGGAGGTTGTTCGTCTCCATGCTGACCTGGCAAGGATCCAGGAAATCTACTCCCCTACCCAGGGACCACCCAGGCAACCACCACTACCACAGAGGTTGCCAAGAAAGAGGAGTGGTTGGACCACAGTGGGCTCAAGGAGGGTGAGGGTGGTGGAACAGAGGCACATCCCTCCACTTGTGCCTCTCCACAATTCATTCACCACTCTGGTGGAGCATGGTTCCTCTATGGAGGCACCCACAGTGGAGACCAAGGAGAATGCTAAGAACCTCCACAATGGAGACCCACAAGAGGGTAGCACAGGACCCCCCAAGGGAAGAAAACAACTCCTGGTGGGGGATTCAATTGTTAGAGAGGTAGGACTGAGGGAGGGAGGGGAAAGGAAGATAAGGTGCCTACCCAGTGCCATGGCTTGGAGAGACAGAAAACAAATCCTCAGTATCATGGGAGCAGCCACAAGGGAGAGGGAGCTGGATGTCATGATCCACCTAGGGACGAATGACCTGGCTGAGAATGGGATCAGAGCAGTGCAACAGGAGTTTGTGGAGTTGGAGAGGGGCCTTAGACAAGTAGCACACACGGTAACTTTCTCAGAAGTGCTACCTGTCTATTGCATGGATGAGGCTAGGGTGCTCCACACCATGGGATTCAATGACTGGTTGAAAAACTGGTGCAGAGCTCAGGGATTTTGCTTCATTGGGGACTGGGGCTCCACCTGGAGGGATGCAGGCCTCTACAGGTGTGATGGTCTGCATCTATCCAGGAGGGGAACCAGGATCATAGGTGATAGGTTGAACTGCTTCATTGGCAAGCATCTAAACTAACCAAGGGAGGAGGCACTGAAAAGGAGAAGGGAAATCCTAGCCCCCACAAAAAAAAATCAGGGTAGTTAGTGAGGTAAACAACAAGATAGAGCAGTCAATAGGGAGAAGGGCAGGGGCAAATGGAGAAAAAGACAAAGGCAGTAAGGACAGGGATAGGGCAAAAATAAATAAAGCCATAAAAAAATGGAGGGTAATGAGTACCAATGCCCATAGTCTAGATAAAAAGCTCCCCAAAATGGTGTCCTTGATGGAAGAAAGATGCCTGTATATTGTGGCAATCACAGAAACATGGTACACAGAGAACCATGACTGGGATGTCAACATACCAGGGTACACAATCTACAGGAGGGACAGGGAGGGAAGAAGAGGAGGAGGAGTAGCTCTCCATGTAAGGGAAGGGATCAAAGCAACAGAACTAAAGGTAAACAGGGAGGAGAGGAGGCACTGTGGGTCACCCTGGAGACTGGAAATAGCACCACAATCCACACAGGGGTTGTATACAAGAAATGATAGAAGGCATCCTTGGGATGGCAGAGAAAGGGGAGATTGCTGATGGGGACCTGAATATGCCAGATGTTAACTGAAGCACCTTTGCTACAGCCACATCCAAGAGCAGGGCCATTCTCAATGCCTACAGGGGCATGACTCAGAGATTAGTTTTGGAACCCACTCAGAGGGGGCATCTTAGACTTGGTACTCTCAAATGGGGACAGAGAGAGAGGATCTCCGATCTTGAAGTGGGTAGCCATCTGGGAACAAGCGACCACCAAACAGTGTGGTTCATGATAAACTTAGCTGTAGAGTCAAGCCATACAAAAGTGAAGGTACTGGACTTCAGGAGGGTTGATTTTTTTTAAAATGGGAGAGTGCCTCAGAAAAGCACTAGCAAACAGGCAAGAAGGGGGGTGGAGCAACAATGGTTAAACATCAAACCCGCCATCATAGAGGCAACAAGCCTTTGTGTGAAGCAAATAAACAAATCAAAACGCAAAGAAAAAAAGCACTATGGTTCTCAAAAGAAGTGGTGGGGAAGGTAAGGGAGAAAAAGATAGCATTCAGAAAGTATAAGGAAACACAGAAGGAGCAGGACAGAGAACTGTACCAGTTAAAGCAGAAGGAAGCGGGAAGGCAGTCTGAATAGCAAAGGCCCAAACCAAGGAAAAGATAGCCAACTCGGTTAAGAAGGGGGATAAAACCTTTTATAGGTACATTAGGGAGCAAAGAAAGACTAAGGCAGGGATACTGATGCTGAACAAAGAGGAAGGTGGTTGGGAAGAGAGTGACAGTGAAAAAGCAGGGATACTGAACAAATACTTCTCAGTATTCACAATGGAAAAGCAGGGGGAGATACCTAATCCAGTCAATAGAAGCACTCTGGATGGGGGGTTGATATTAGTCCTTTCACAGAAGAAAAGATTCTGAAAGAAGTCTTAAAACTGAAGGTGGATAAAGTAATGGGGCCTGGTAGGATTCACCCCAGAATTCTAAAAGAACTAAGGGAAGAACTACTAACACCACTGACTACCCTTTTTAATAAATCATGGGAGAATGGTGTGGTACCTGAGGACTGGAGGAGGGCGGATGTGATTCCCCTTCACAAAAGTGGGAGCAAGACAGAGGCAGGAAACTACAGACCTGTCAGTTTGACCTCAGTGGTAGAAAATGATGGAATCACTTCTGAAGGAAAGAATTGCTGAGTACCTAGAGGCTAGTGGGCACAGGACCCAAGGCAGCATGGATTCACAGCAGGAAGGTCATGTCAGATAAATCTAATTGATTTCTTTGACTGGGTAACCAATGTACAGTAGTAGACCAGGGAGGGGCTGTAGACATGGCCTACCTAGACTTTAGCAAGGCATTTGACACAGTCCCACACAAACAATTAATAAAAAAATTAGTCAGCCTGGGAGTGGGTCCCAGGTAAAACACTGGCTGGACAACAGGACACAGTGGGTAATAGTAAATGAAGTACACAGTGAAGAAAGGGGGGTTACTAGTGGGGTACCACAGGGTTCAGTACTGAGGCCGGTCCTTTTTAATGTCTTTGTAAGTGACATTGCAGAGGGACTGGAAGGGAAAGTATGTCTCTTTGCAGATGACACAAAGATCTGCAACTGGGTTGATACACAAGGTGGGGTGGAAAGGATGAAAAGGGACTTGGCAAGGTTGGAGGAATGTCAAATGTATGGCAGCTGAGATTCAATGCAAAGAAGTGCAAAGTAATGCACATGGGAAACAAAAACCCAGGGGAAGCGTACACAATGGGGGGTGAGATACTGACAACAACAAAAATGGAAAGAGACCTGGGGGTAGTCATATCAGACAACCTAAAGGTTTGCCAACAATGTGAGAAGGCAGTCAGGAGGGCTGGGGGGATACTGGGATGCATAGGAAGAGGTATCACCAGTAGACAACAGGAAGTTGTTGGCCCTCTGTACAGACAGTTGGTAAGACCACATCTGGAGTACTGTATACAGTTCTGGAGACCCCATCTCTGCACAGACATAGACAGGGTGGAGGCTGTCCAGAAGAGGGCAACCAAAATGGTGCAGGGTCTGCACCAGAAGACATAATGAAGAAAGACTAAAGGAGCTAAGATGTATAGCCTCGAGGAAAGGAGGAGAGGGGCATAATAGAAATTTTCAAATACTCAAGGAATCAACAAAGTCCAAGAGGATAGCATCCTTTCAGAAAAGAGATGTGCAAAACAAGGGGCAAAATTTGGATACAGGAAGACAGCACAGAGGTAATGTGGAGGAAGTATTTCTTCACAGAGAGGGTTGTAGATGCATGGAATGGCCTTCCTGAGGAGGTAGTAGAGTCAAAAACAGTGGGGGAATTCAAGAATGCATGGGACAGACATAAGGCAATTCTAGCGGGGGGTAGGAGGAAGTAGGTTGTTGGTTAACTAGGATCTGCAGCTTATCCGTTAGGTAGGGAAATGGGCACACTGGGTGGGCCAAGCGGTCCTTATCTGCCATCAAATTCTATGTTTCTATAAAGACATTAAAGAGGACTGGCCCCAGTACTGAACCCGGAGGCACCTAGTTGGTCACTATCACCTCCTCAGAGTGAACTCCATTTACCACCACCCTCTGCCTCCTAGCCCCTAACCAGTTTCTTACCCGGGTTACCACCTTATGGCCCACCCCCATGCTACTCAACTTGTTTACCATCCTCCTATGTGGAATGGTGTCAAATGCCTTGCTGAAGTGCAGGTAGGCCATGTAAACCACCCCTCCCTGATCCAACACCTTGGTTACCCAGTCAAAAAAATCTATTAGATTTGTTTGGCATGACCTCTCCTCTGTGAAGCCATGCTGCCTCAGGTATTGCACTCCATTTGATTCCAGGTGTTCCACAATCCCTTCCTTTAATAATGTTTCCATCAATTTCCATACTACATAAGTTAGGCTGACAGGCCTATAATTTCCCACCTCCTCCTTGCTACCACTTTGTGAAGTGAGACCACGTCCGCTCTTCTCAGGTCTTCCAGGACCACACCAGTCTCCAGTAAGCTGCTAAACAAGTCTGCCAGGGGTGTAGTAGGTACCCACCTAAATCCTTCAGTAATGCACCCCATCTGGTCCCATGGCTTTGTTCACCCTCAGATTAGTGAGTGTTTTCCTGATCCTCTCCTCAGAAAAGGAACTGGTGTCTACTTCCCTTCCCTCCAAGCTCTTTGTGCTCTTTTGTGGTCCTTCTCCTTCCCCTCTTACTGTGAACACTGAGCAGAAGTATTTGTTTAAGATATCTGCCTTTTCTTGGGCCTTCTCTGTGCAGCCCCTCTCCTCCTTTTTTAACTGTACAATCCCTCACCTTGTCTTCCTTTTCTCACTAACATACCTGAAAAATGTCTTGTCCCCCTTTGATACTGTCTGGGCTATTCTTTCCTCAGCTTGTGCCTTTGCACTCCTTACTGCTTTGCCTGATTCCATAGGTTTCCCCAGATACACTTTCTTGTCCTCCTCTCTCTCTCTCTGGGTCTCCTTATACCTCCTGAATGCTTCTGTTTTTGCCCTTACCTTCTCTGCCACTTCCCACGAGAACCATAACTGTGTCCTCCTCCTTCTGCTTTTGCTTACTTGCTTGACATACAGGTTTATTGCCTTTACTATGCCCTCTTTTAATCTGATCTACTTGCCATCCACCCCACCCAGGACATCTCCCCCTGCCAGGTGTCTCAGAGGCATTTCCCCATCTTTATAAAGTCAGCCCTTCTGAAATCCAGAACCCTCACCCTTTGGCAGTTGGATTCTGCTGCTGTTCTTATATTAAACAACACTGTGCAATGGTCACTGGTCCCCAGATGACTTCCCACTCTGATGTCCACAACACTGTCCCCATTAGTAAGCACCAGGTCCAGTATTACCCCACCGGAGTTGGTTCACTAACTAGTTGCCTGAGGAATGCCTCCTGTAGGGAGTCCAGGATGTCTCCACTTTTAGCTGATGCTGCAGCTGGGAGATTTCACTCTACATCTGGCAGATTAAAGTCCCCCACCAGCACCACCTTCCCCTTCTTAGCCATGTTGCCTATGTCTTCCAACTTTTCTTTGTCTAAGTGCCCCCCCCGGTCAGAGGCCTGCATACCACTCTTTTCCAACTGGTGGCTCAGTTTCCTGACTCAAGATTGACCCACAACACCTTGACTCTCCATAATTCCCTATACCTCCATCGCTTTTATGTTTTCCTTAACATAAATTACCACTCTCCCACTTTTCCTTCCTACCCTGTCTCTTCTAAACATCGTGTAGCCAGGTATAACGATTTCCCATGCATGACTGTCTGTGCACCATGTTTTGCTGATGACCACAATATCCAGGTCTGCCTCAGCCATGGTGGCCTCCAGATCTGGTATCTTATTACCCAGACTTCTAGCACTGGCACACATGGCTGTCCAGATTTTGTTAATCCTTTTCTTGTCTCTTCCCTCTTTTTCTAGCTGTTCCACTTCCTCTCCTTTTTATATTGCCTGCTCCTCTTCCTCCCTTCCTCCTTTGCCAATCTATTGCTACTTTGATTGGCTTTCATTTTGGTGGGAATCTTTTCTCTCAGCATTTCTCTACCCTCCATCACAGCCTGTGGGGGAGCAGTTGCTGTCTTCCTTTTGTCTTCTGCCACCCCCCTCAGTTAGTTTAAATGTCTGTTGAAGTAACATTTAAACCACCACTGAGGACTGCTGTTCCTTTCCTGGACAGATGAAGGCCATCCCCCCAGTACTAGCTCTGATCATTCCAAGTGGAGCCCCAGTCCCCAGTGCAGCCATACCCTTCCTCTCTGCACCATTTCTTCAACCATGAGTTGAAGGCCTTAGTGTAGAGCTCTCTCTCCTTCCCCCTGTTGTTGACAGGCAGCACTACCCTAAAAGTAACAGTGTATATTACCTGCCTAAGACCCTTTACTAGCTTTGTAAACTGGTCCTGCGCTGCCCCAGTCCTGTCCACTGCTAGGTCATTCATCCCCAGGCAGACAATGACATCCAGCTCCCCCTTCCTTCCTATTGGACTCATGATCAACTGGATATGCTTTCCATCCCTCCAGGCTGATGTGCTAGGTAGGCACTCAACCTCCCTCTCTACCCACTTTCCTTCCCTCAGCTCTATCCCTGACCAGAGGTTGCTTCCTGCTTCTCTGGGGGCCTCTTCCTCCCCATGACTCCATTTAGGCAGACCCCCACGTCCTCCCTGTCCACCACCTTGGGTGCCCCTTTTTGTCAGTTCTGCTGTGCCAGAATGGTGTAGGAATTTCTTAGTGGCACTGGATGAGGTGTGTGCCCGTTATCCATTTCTCACAGCCTTCCAGATCCTACCACTCCTGTCCTTCTTGATCCCATTGTAGTCCAACTGCTCCTCTCTCCTGACATCCTTTGAGGTAGTGCTGTCTGCCTAGGTGGTCCCTGGGTGGGAGAGAGATGGTCCCCCACCTCCTCGCTGTGTGTTACACTATGTGTATAACATTTATGTAAAATCATGAAGGTGATTTCCAAAGGTGAAAGCATATCAGAACTAACATTGTCATATGATCCATTAAAGAGTAATTACCTGTAGTTACATAATAATCATACCTTAGTTACCATAATGTTTACACTTTAACTGTCAGTTTCCATACTTACCATGGAAATACTTGTTAGGTAGGCATTAACTGAGAAAATGGTGCGTGCTCAAGATGGCAGCCTCGGAGACGTGGTGTGTCTTGTGAGCTTCCTTGCAGCAGTGCCGGGTGGAAGATTTAAATATTGGAATGCCCCTCAATGAATGAGTGAAAATGAGAATATCTCTTCTGTTTGCTTTGCTGATGTTAAAGCAGTTCTGATGTACTGCCAAGATAACTGCATTTTTTAAGGCGGCGGCTGGTACATCCATACAGCATTGAAAAGGTTGCAATCACTGGAAAGATGCCCTTCCTTGGATGTTCGGAGAACACTTCCCTTAGTCAAAGAGGAGCAGGTAACAAATCCTATTGGTAAAGGAAAAGAAGGTATGGCTACCTGCTCTCTGTTTGAATTAAATGTAGCAGATGATTTAAATACCTTGCAAATAAGAAAGGAAAAAACTCAGAAAACAGTTGCTTTCAGCGATGAAGCAGAGACAACAGATGCTAAGACTGTGTCTATACCGTCGGGTTTTCCATGTATTTTTATACAACAAACAATATTTGAGCCAGTGGTTTGGCCAGTGTGTGTAAAGGAGATTTGGGTTTGCGAAGCACAGGAGGCTATTAAAATGGCATACTCTACCAAAACAAGGTCAGCCAAAGAAAAGTGGGAAAAAGGAGAAAAATTTGAAAAACAGCTTGAAAAGCAAGAGAGAGTTAGAGACAAAAATAAGGAGAATATTGAAGAATGGAATGAATCACAATCCCTTCCTGCTATTTCCCCTCTCCTCCCAGGTAAATGAAGAACCTTTAGTAGAAAAGGAAAACAACACAGAAAATAGCAATAAAATAGTGAAATAGCTGAGGGCTGAAAATGGTTCTGTTCAGAGACTAGAACAATCTCAACAAAAGATTTTAAAAGAGCTTCAGCAGGGCTTTTGTAGTATTAGTACTACTTTAAATACATAGGACATTAAGCTCAATGAACTAGACGGTAAAATGGAAAATCTCTCACTAAGAACAGATGAGACAGAGCAAAGACTGAGTTCAGTAATAGACAAATTACCTAAAATCACTAAGCAGATAAAAACTACAAATAAAGAACTAGAATCTCTCAAATTAAAACTGGAGGACCTTGAGGCAAGATCCCACAGAGATGGTGTGGAAGGAGGGAAAGTCAGGGAGCTTTCAGAGTCTCTGCCTAGTGCCAAAGGTCATGGATACTGTCTTCTTGGCATTTAGGAAAAGCTGATGGGAGGCAAATCAGAGCTGGACCTGGTGGAAGTCCTGCTGTAGGGTGGTTGCAATATTGGCTGGGCATTTGCTGGGGATATACAAGACTGTATCATTGGCGTACATGTGGATGGTGGAAGAGGAGGAGCAGACTGAAGGAAGGTTGTTAAGGAAGACGGAAAAGGGAATGGGACCAAGCACCAAGCCCTGTGAGACTCCTGTGGTGATAGAGAGGGGGTGATGGAATCCTGGCCCTTGACAGATTAGGTTTTGCCTGTGAGGTAGGACCTAAACCAGATTGTGGTGGGTGTAGACAGACCAACTTCCAAAAGGGAGTCAAGAAGGAGGACATGGGAGACAGTGTCAAAAGCCTTAGTGAGGTCAACAAAGATGGCTGAAGTGATTAGGCCATTGTCCATCCCGATAAGGATGGAGTCAGTAAGCCTAAGTAGGGAGGTGGTGGTGGAATGATTTTTCCAAAATCCAGATTGGAACGGGGTGAAGAAGGAGGAGTCTGTTAAAAAAGAGGTGAGTTGGGAGATAACTAAATGCTCTTGGAGCTTAGTGAGGGAAGGGTGGAGCGAGATAGGGCAAAATTTTCCAGGAGAAGTAAGGTCACCACTCTTGGGAAGAGGGAATACTACAGCATGCTTCCAGGGCAAAGGGACAGATGAAGATGAGAAAGAGAGGTTAAAGATTATTGAGAGAGGATATGCTATAGCTGGGGCTGAGAGGGAAAGGAGCTTGGGGTTAAGATCATCTGGTGTGGAGCCTTTGGAAGGGTTAAGGGAAAGAAGGGCATTTAGTGTTTCATCAGGGGTGACTGGTGAGAAGGAAATGGGGGGGAGGCAGAGGAGGGATGGAACCTGGGGAAGCAAGGTGGTGGGAGGTAAGGGGGAGGGACTTAAGGAGGGCCGAGGTGCATGAGGTATAACTAAGTGATAACATTCAGTTGTTTGGCATATACGAAGCAATAACCAGCTTCTGTGGATGATTAAATGCCGAGGTGAAGCCGAGGCATTTAATCGTTCATAAGAGCTGGTTATTGCGAATATACGCCAAACAACTGAATGTTATTGCTATTATATGACATGTAGTGATGTAATTTACAAACAAAATTGAAGTAGAAAGATATTTTGTGTGGACCATCGGAAAATTGTGTGCTGTGCCTTTATTCACTGAAGCAGGAGTCTAGGCATGCACACTGGTGGAGATTTTAATGTGCATGTGTGGAATCCTGATTTAGTTTTTCGAGAGAAACTATATAACTTTGCAGCGCTTGTTTTAGGCTGTGAGTAAATGTGTGCTATTCTCTGTTGGCAGGCGTAGGAAAATCAATGGTTTAGTTGTGTTTTATGAAAAATATGTAACTTATTCACAAACGAGTTTTCCCTCGGCTGCATACCGTAGCAGTATGTGTGTTACTCTGAGAATGTGATGGGGAGTTACTAGAGGGGTTTTGTATAAATAGTGTGAGAAACTTTGTAAATGTGGTCTACTGATGCGTAATTTGAAAATGTGTACATCTCTGTTTATTAATGTAATTTTTCCCTGTTTTGTGATGAGCGATGTTGAAGCACGGACAATATGACGCCATTTTTTTGTTTTGTTTTACCTTTAGTTTCTTACGGTATGATTAAACGACTGTGGGAAGGGTTTTAGGTGAATAAACAACTCTGGGGTTTTTGCAGGTAGTTTGTGGGAGAATTACTGTTAGGTATTCTGCATTGTGATTGGCTAAGAGCAGATACATGTTGTATTATAGGAGTTAAATTCCTTGGCCACTAGGCAGTGGTCCAATACAAGACAGTTGTTTATATTAAGCATGGGGGAGGCATATCACATAAAAATGGAACAGAATAGACAAATTAATAACAAACAACAGAGAAATTGTAATAGATCTCTTGGAAATAAATACTCTGGTCCAGATATTCAAAAGGGTTGCGCATGGCGCAACAGTGTAGAGCCATGTGCAACCCACTGATGTGCCCCGGTGCAATATTCAAAAGGGGAAAGTGTGCAGCACAAATCCCGATGCACCGGTGTGCATCAGTAATGTATGCAGGCACAGGTAGGGGGGGGCATGCCCATGCATACTCTGCACAGCCCAATATTCAGCCCAGGATATGCAGAGCCATGCATGCGCAACCCCTACCTGTGCCAGCACAAAGTTACACCAAAAAAAAAAGGAGCAAGGGCTTGCCACCCACAGGTGAGCTGCCATATTGCAGGGCACAACACAGCAGCTGCCACCCATGTGTGGCCACCTGAGCTTCGGCTGCACCTCCATGGTGGTGGCCCCCCCATGACCGATTGCGGGCATCAGTAAAAAAATGATTAATCCAAAATCCCTGGTGATCCAGTGGACCGCTGCCCGGCCGATCGCGGGCTAAGTTAAAAAGAAACCACAATCCCTGGTGGCCCAGTGGACCACTGCCCGATCGCGGGCTTCAGTAAATGACAGAAAAATCCTAAATCCCTGCTAGTCCGGTGGACCTGTCTGCCTGATTGTGGGCTGAAGTAAAACTAGAATAAAACTATTATCCCTGGTGGTCCAGTGGACCTGTCCCCCTGATCGTGGGCTGAATTAAAAAAATAAGAACAATATTATCCCTGGTGGTCCAGTGGATCCCCTCCCCACCCACCCACTCCGATCCTCACTGCCCTCCCGGCCTTCAGCGACGATGGCAGCACCCCACCTACCTGCCTCCCCACCACCTGCCGACTGACACCATCAGTATGGCTGCATGCCCATTGGTCCACAGTGTGAGCCAATGGACGGCAGAACTGGTTTGAAAGACATATCCAGATATGTGAATGGGATCCATCTACACATCTGAATGTGTAGTATCGGTATACAGACGCCCATTGGCTCACGCTTGTGGACCAATGGGCGACAGCCCCATTGACGGTGTCAGTCAGTGGGCGGGGTGGCAGGCGGGTGGGGTGCTGCTACCCACCGCAGACTGGGGGGGAGCAGGGCGGTGAGGATCAGTGGGAAGGTGGGGAGGGGGAGTCCACTGGACCACCAGGGATATTATTGTTCTTATTTGTTTAATTCAGCCTGCAATCAGGGGGACAGGTCCACTGGACCACCAGGGATAATATTGTTCTTTTTTGTTTAATTCAGCCCGCGATTGGGGGGACAGGTCCACTCGACCACCAGGGATAATATTGTTCTTATTTTTTTAATTCAGCCCACGATTCAGGGGACAGGTCCACTGGACCACCAGGGATAATAGTTTTATTCTAGTTTTACTTCAGCCTGCGATGGGGCAGACAGGTCCACTGGACCACCAGGGATTCAGGATTTTTCTGTTATTTACTGAAGCCCACGATTGGATGGGCAGTGGTCCACTGGACCACCAGGGATTTAGGTTTATTCTATTTTGTACTGCAGCCTGTAATTGGGCTGTGGGGCACATTGCCACGCTGCAGGGGGTGTCGGTCCCTGATGACTGCTGCCTTGCAGGGCGCCAGGTGCAAGTCATCGGGGATTGGCGCACCTGTATGCAAATGGGGCCATAATGACATACAAATGGTCCCATGTGCACCTTGCATACATTATGGCCCCATTTGCATGTCAGTTTTTGAATATAGCGGGTGCTGCACCTTGTGCAATGGAACTGGCCACTGGCGCTGGTGCACTGCCACTTCGCCATGTGCAGTGCGGGTGGCCAGGGTGTGATATTCAACGCTGCTGAGCCATGGCACAGCTCTGTTGAATATCGCCCAGTCCACGCCCCTGCACAGCTGAGTTGAGCTGCGCCCAGGCTTGCGCCACAGCCTGGCGCAGTTTGAATATCTGGGCCTCAGTTTAAAAAATATTTTGCTACATTATACACCTCAGAATTATCTGCAGAGAGTGATAACATTGAGGGAAGGATGAAAAAAACTGACAATCCCTAAAATAACAGAATCAGATAAAAATATCCTGAATGCAAACATTACCTTGCAGGAAATTTTACAGGTAAATCAGGAACTGACAAATGGGCCATTACAGAACCTGATGGGTTTCCATTTGAGTGCTTTAAAAATCTTTGGGACGTAATAGCCCCTCTGTTATTACAAACATTTAAAGTTATTCTTGAGGTTGTGCTGTCCCAACTGCCTTCAATGAATCCAATAATTTTTTACTATTAAAAAAAGACAAATCCCCAGAATTATGTTCATCATATAGACCTATTTTCCTCCTTAACTGTGACTATAAGATTTTTGCAAAAATACTGGCCAATAGATTAGCTAAGGTGGTTCCTAAAATCATACACAAGGACCAGTCTGGCTTCATTGAGGGCAGGAAATTACAGCACAATATAAGAAGGGCCTTGAATATTATGGAGTGTACATGTTGCTCAGAAGCAGTGGTTCTCTCTGTGGATGCCAAGAAGGCCTTTGATAGGGTGCAATGACCTTATTTGATGGAAATCTTAAAGGTCTTTGATTGGTTTTTAGGGTAATTTTATTGGATGGTTGCAAGCCATATATTCCAACTTCACTGCAAGAGTGAAAACAAATGTTAACATTTCAGACTCGTTTTCATTACTTCGAGGTATGAGACATGAGTGTCCTCTTTCCCCTCTATTATTTGCACTGTTTCTAGAACCATTGGCAATTAGTATCAGATCACACGATAAAATTAAAGGCATTCAAATAAGAGAACAGCTGCATAAAATTTCACTTTATGCAGACAACATTCTTCTTTTTCATCTGCTCCTGAACAATCTTACAATCATGTTCTGGGTCTTATTTCTGAATCTGGAAATATTTCCAGTTATAAAATCAACTGGGAGAAGAGTGAGGATTTGTTCATGAAAGGACACTCACAAACCCTTATAAATCACTCTTTGATGAAGTTAAAAAAGACTCTGTGAGATATTTGGTTATTCAAATTACTCCTGAACAAACTGCTTTGTTCCAAGTAAACTATTCCCCCATTTTGGAAAAAATCTGAACAGATTTAGAAAGATAGCAATATTTACCATTAGTGTTAATAGGTAGGACTAGTGTTCTGAAGATGAATTTTCTACCAATAATTTTATTTTTTATTTCAAACCCTTCCTATTTTTACCAAAATCTTTCTTTACTGATTGGAAAAAAAGCTAAAAGAATTTTTTTATGGAAGAATCTCCCCCCAAGGACAGCTCTGCAGAAGCTGTATCTATCTAAAGAAAAGGTGGATTAGACATTCCAAACTTACTTACTATTTAGCAGCTCAGCAAGCAATAGTGGCAGATTGGTTCAGGGATGAAGTACATCTGGATTTCTATTATTATATAGAAAGAAATAGATCACCCTTTCCCAAATTGGGGTGCAATCTTTAATGATAAATTTAAATAAGATACAGAATTATAACTTAGTTTTGATTTCTACTAAAGTTACAAGTTATCTTTGGACAGTAGTGCAAGGGTTATTGGGAAATGAAAAACATATAGTCAGGTTCAGCCCTACAATAAATAATGAATATATTCTCCCTTCAATGATGAGAGATACATTTAAAAAGCATTCTTTGATAAAGGTACATCTGATTTGGGGGATATTTTTGAAAATTCAGAATGTCTTTCCTTCAAGGCTCTTAAAGAAAAATACTGATTGAGTGATACAGTGACGTTTCAGTATTATCAAATTAAGAACTATTTTTAAAAAAACAATGGAAGCCCGAAAATACCTGAAGTATCAACTCTGGAGGAAATTATGATTTATACCCCCCCCCCCGATCAAAAATGATTTCTGTATTATATAAACATTTCAAAGCTAAATATGATTTTTCTTTACAAGGTTTGAGAGAGGTTTGGGAAAGTGGGAGAGTGAGTTGCAGTTTACGATATTAGATTCAAGGTGGGCCTCAATTACAGACTTATCCAAATTTAAAATAAAAAAATTTTAGATTAAAACAAATACACATAAACAAAATATATAGAACATATCTAGCACTGGTTAGACTAAATAAACTTGGAGCAAGCCTTACAGATAAATGTCAAATAAGTCAGCTGAAAAAAGGCTCTCTAACTCATATGATAGCCACATGTGTACATCTTCAAACGTTTTGGAAAAAAAAATTCAATTGGTGGGTAGATTAGTGATCTAGGATTTTCCATTTGATCCAGGCATTGTTTTATTTGGCTGGACTTCTGAAGATGAATTAGAATATAATCATCTTATCTTGATCAATTTAAGTTTAATAATTGCCAAAAAGGCAGTCTTTTTGAAATGGAGATTCTAACACTCCTGGGGCAGGATTCTCAAAGCTTTCAGAAGGTGCAAAACCTTCCCTAAGTCCTCAATACTTCCTCAACTATGGAAAAAAAGGGGCGTTTGTGCCAAGTGCTATTCACAAAACCCTCTGCAGCTGCAGGAAAAAACACTATGGACTGTGGAAAAAAGTGCAGCTGCGGAAGTCCCTCAGGACAAAAAGGTGTGAGATAAGTAAGGCACAGCCCCAAAAGACTATTCACAGCCAGTTTTTTTCCACAGCTGAGGAAAGAATGTTACGCACAGTGGAATGAGGTGTAACTCTCCTTCAGCACACTGCAGTAGTGCCTCAGCAATTGGAATCAATTAAGGATAGGTGAACCACAGGTACTAGCATCTCAGACAGTATAGCAGTGGCTGATGTTACAGCACTAAAAGCACACATTGCCATGATATGGCAACAGGCAACAACCATTAGACCCAGTGCAGCCCATGACAGAGCCCCACAAGCAGTAGAGCCTGACCAGCCAGCAGCGAGTGCTACCCCCCCCAGCAGGCTACAGGAACACCCCAGGGAGGGACGACCAGCAGGGACAGTCAGCCACTGTGGTGCCAAGGTATCACTGGTACCTGTGGTGCTGCTGTGGTCCCAGTTGGGGACTGGTTGCTGGTCTCTGTGTGTGCTGTCAGCTTCATATTATAGCAGCACTGTTACAGTCTGCTGCTTCAGCTACTGTGGTTCCCTATTCCTGTGCCTCCACAGCCTCCACAGCTGCAGATTCGCAGCTCTAGCGCAAGTCCTGTGGCAGCTAAATTGCTGCACCTGTGACACTTTGTACGGAAATCCACAGCTGCACTGGTTTTCTTTGAGAATACACTGCAACTGCATTTCCACACTGCAGCAAGCCTTTTTCCTGCAGCTGTGGGAATTTCAGCTTTCTTTGTGAATCCTGCCCCTGATTTCTTAGAATGGCTACAACTAATGTTTGATTTATCTAAAATAGAAAAAGCATATTATATGTTAGAATATGATTTAATGTCTTTTCAGGAAATATGGCACTAGTTGATTAATACCTTAGGTCTATAAGAAATTGGAAAAATATGGCAGCAGGACTGGTAATAGCTGGCTTTAAGGTGACAATGATGACAGTACATGATACTGATTATCTGAAGTGATTTTAGCACTAACGCTCTGAGTCATCATTTCAGGGGTGGGGGTTGAGGAGGAAGGGAAAAAACTGAGAAAACAATACTCTTGGAGCTGCACACTTCTTAATAAGTACAACATTGTTACACTGTAGATAAGTAACTAACAGAAAGACTTTTACAGTGTGTAGTCACATATTAATTAAAATTACTATATTACCTATAAGTTCTTGAGGGGCTGATTTCCAAAACTGAGTGTATTACAAATGCTGAATTGTCATTTGAGTCATTTAAGTGTATTTACCTGCAATTACATTGCAATCACACCTTAATTACCCTTCTTTTTACACTTTAAGTGTCCCTATTCTTGTTATTATTACATTTTAGATAGCCATTACTTGTGAAAACAATGCCACTGGAGCTGCACATTTCTTAACAATTACAACATTGTTATGAGCAAACCAATTAATATTTTCATAATTACAAGACTGTTGTTGTGTACAAGTAAATAAACAATATAGTTGCTTATCAATTAACTGTATTAGATTGCATAGTTATTAAGCAGTAAGTTCAATGGGGGACTGATTTCTGAAGAACATACATCACAACTAATAGCACTAACATTTGATTAATGACAGTGTATTGTAGTCACCTACAGTTATCTTTTACTTTTACCTTAGTTACACTTCTTCTTACAGTTCTATTTATTAATTTACTGTATGTATTTATTTATTTGTTTATTTAAAAGTTGGTAACCAGGAAAGGCACACTGAGTTGAGGCTCATTTCCAGGTGATATCTGAGGAAAGGGAAATAAGGAGGAGCAACTTACATAGCAAAACATGAATACAAATTACATATCAAAAATATGGATATAGGCATAAAAAATACAATGGTAGAGCAAATGAAGTGGAAACATAAAATAACAGCATAATTACAGCAATCATATGGTGTCTAAACATAAACGAAGCAAAGTGCACTGTGCATGTTGGGGCAGGGGCTATGCTAAAGAGCCTCAAACAAGGAGGCTGACATAAAAGGGTCAAGGAAGAGGATATAAGATTAGGAAGGGGATTTACAGGGACACTAGGGTGCAATGAGTTGTCTTAGTTGATATATAAAGGCAGAGAGTGAGGGGGAGAGGTGGGGGGAGAGGAGCAAATTCCAGAGGGAGGGGAGGTGGTAGGAAAAAGCAGCTTGGCCAGCAGATGAGTGAGGGTTGGGAATGGAACAGGTGTGGAAATACCTGAAGTGGAGGGAGTAGGAAGAGGAGGGAACAGGGAAGATGAGGTAGGATAGGTAAGATGGAATGGATCCGAGCCAATATTTAGTGATGAAGGTGGCACAGTGGGACAGGTGACTTGAAGGGTGAGGGAGGATGGAGAAGGAGGAATAAAGAGAACAGTGATGAGTGCAGAGGGGAGAGTTGGTGGTGAAACAGCAGAAGGCATCACAGAGGGTATCCAGTCTGGCAAGGGAGGAGGAGGAGGAAGGAGCAGTACCATAGACCACGTCAGCATAATCAAACATCGGGAGGTCCATTTTGGTTACCAGCTCCCAGCAGATCTGGAGGGAGAGGCAGTCCTTCTTACAGTACAAGGCACCAAGTTTTGGGCAGAGTTTGGCATAAATGGCATCAAAGTGAATAGAGAAATCTATTTGCTGTCAAGTCAAACGCCAAGGTACTTGATGACAGGGACAACCTCCAGGGGGTGCCATCGAGCATGGAGAAAGCAAGAGGAGCTGAGAACCTAGCCAGTATTTTTGTTTTGACCCTGAGTTGGTTGGCATGGAACCAATTCAGAACATTGTGGAAGTCCTTTTGGTGCAGATCTCCCACAGCTAAAGCTGATGGGCCAGAGGTGTAAATGACCATATCATCCACATACATTTGGATATTCCAAGAGACACAAGCAGAGGGGAGTTTGTTTAGGAAAACAGACAACAGAACAGGGCCCAGGATGGAGCCCTGAGGAACACCTGCTTGGATGGGGAGAGTGGGGGACAGAACACCGCCCACTTGTACCGAAATCTGACGGCTCGTGAGGTATGAGTGGAACCAGCCAACAGCAGATGCTGAGAGTCCTGTAGAGCTCAGCTTGTTGAGGAGGAGAGGGTGGGACACCAAGTCAAAGGCTTTGGCCAGGTCAGTGAATATAGCTAAAGTGATATGTCCCTGATCTACCCAGTGAGGATAGAGTCAGTTACCCACAGCAAGAAAGATATGGTGGAGTGGTGCTTCCTAAAGCTAAACTGAAAGGGGGATAGAAAATATGAGGAATAAAGGACGTCAACAAGTCTGGAGTAGATGAGGGTCTCCTGAAACTTAACAAGAGAGGGAAGAAGTGATATCAGCCAGTAGTTGCCAGGTGAGGAGCAGTCACCCCCTTTGTGCAGAGGTAAGACTTTTGCTATCTTCCAGGCCTGAGGAACAGCACAGTGGGAGGAGAGGTTCAAAAGGTGAGCAAGTGGAGAGGTAAGAGTTGGATTTTAAATATCAGTTCCTGTGAACTTACCTTGCAAATACATGTTAGATAGGCATTAACTGTGGAAACAATGCCACAGAAAATGAACATTGCTTAACAACTACAGCATTGTTACAAAACCAGTAATGCAAATGAAAGATTTTTGTACTGTATAAGTAATGAGGTAGTTACATGTCAGTTAACAATATTAGATTACATGTTTATTAAGTGGTAAACTCTTAAGGGACTGATTAGGGAAGGAAAAAAATACACCACAACTACAGTATTGACATTTGATACATGTAAGTGCGTAGTAGTTACCAGTAGTTACATTATAGCCATAACATAGTTACCCTTCTTCTTACACTTTGAGCGTCAGTTTCCGCATACTTACCTTGTGAATACATCTCAAAGAGGCATTAACTGTGGAAACAATGCCACAGAAGCAGCTTATTTCTTAATAATTACAACATTGTTTCAAAACCAATATGTATTTATGTAAATGAATGATTTTTACTGTATAATTAAGCAAAGTTGTTGCATATCAATTAACAACATAAGATTGCAAGTTTATTAAGTAATAAGTTCATTAGGGACTGATTTGTGAAGGAGAGCACACATCACAAATACAGCATTGACATTTAAGTGTATATTAGTTACCAGCAGTTACATTGTAGTCATAACTTAGTTAACCTTCTACTTACATTTTAAGTAACAGTTTCTACCCCAGCACTGGTTTGCTAAAATAGATACCATAATAGAATCATTTTTATGTGAAAGGAAGCCACTTTAATATAGCTGAGCAATGCTTAGGTACAACTGGAAGATGGGGCTGGGGTCTTCCATGGTTTTACTCATATTGCCTCACTTCTTGGGCTGAACAGACTTGCCAGTGGTTCCTCCTTTTGTCCGAATCTTCACCACTGGGAGTCACCATTGAAACTTCCCTTGCTGGTGATGTATGTCTAGCAATCTACCTGTACTCTTCTATCCTTGCTCACCTGAAGCAGTGACCAACAATTTTTCTATCCATTGTGGCATGGAAGCAGTTGGAGAGGCTTACTAAATTTTCATGGACACCACTGGGAGAGAGCCCTCCCCCCCGTGGAAAAATCCAATATTTCTTATCCTCTTAAAAAGCCCTCCTAGGAAGCCAGAAGTGCCTGTGGTATTAAAGATCTTTATATCCCAGTTACCACACTTATTGATTCCTTTGAAGGCATCAAGTCCAGGTTCCCTCTACCTCTAACTGATTTCTGAAGATTTCTGCATATCTATGAAATTAAGGAGAGAGCCCCCTCATACTCCTCCTGCAGCCCCTCCCCAACCTTCACTCCCCAGCTCTCACCCCTGAAAACATGGTGAATGCTTCAAAAAAACAGAGCTGAGAGGATATATAAGTGTATCAGAGGCACAGTGCCATATCCAACAGTCAAAGTAACAAAGAAGTAGGAAGAGTCTCTTCAAACACAGTCAGATGAGGTATGGGAGCAATGTTGGGGGGGTGAAACACCAAGGATGTCCAAACATCCACAGTCTTTTGATCCAGAATAAAGTCTTGTGCCAATGGGTACCACACCCCAGCTCAGTTTAAGTCTCTGGGTCTCTTATCACATGACAGGTGCTGGAGGTTTGGGTTTGCTGGTGTGGACTTCTTCCATGTGCTATGGGTCTGCTATGCTTTATAGCAGTTCTGCTCCTGTATTCACTTGGAATGCTCCACTAAATTGGGGTGATGTCTCCCCTTCTCACCTGAGGAGGATATTTGGGGAAGAAATGGCAGGGAAGGGGAATATAGCGAATGTTGAGGAGCTATGGGGAGCTGTCAAAGGAGGGGTATTGAAGGCCACTGAAATTTTCATTAAGAAGCTCAGGAAGAACAAAAAAAGGATGAGACCTCTCTAGTTTACAAGGGAGGTGGTAGGGGCTGTCAGGGAAAGGAAAAGAGCATTCAGGGAATATAAGGAAACACAAAGAGGGGAGGACAGGAAGGCTTATAGAGAGAAGAGAAGAGAAGAGAAGAGAAGAGAAGGGTGGCAGGGCAGAAGATAAGGAGAAATAAAGCAGATAATGAGGAGAAAATACCTAAATGGGCCAAAAGTAGAGATAAAACATTTTAGGTATTTGGGGGAAAGAAGAAAGGTGAGGCAGGGGATAGTAAGGTTGCAGGGAGAGGGAGCAATACAACTAGAAGGGGACTGTAAGAAAGCAGAGGTGTTGAATAACTACTTCTGCTCAGCCTTCACAGAGGAGGGGAAGGGTAGGGGACCAGATCTGGGGGAGGGGCAGGAAAGATAAAAAGGTAAATCCTAGTATGTTCAGCATAGATAGGGTAAGGGACGAACTGGGCAGGTTAAAGGTGGACAAGGCAATGGGGCCAGACGGCCTCTACCCGAGGGTACTCTGGGAACTGAGGGAGGAGCTGGCAGCCCCACTGATGAGACAGTTTAACTTGTCCATCGAGTCAGGGTGTGTACCAAGGGTCTGGAGGAGGGCGGATGTGGTGCCACTGCACAAAGTGGGCAGTAAGCAGGTGGCAGAAAATTATTGCCTGGTCAGCCTCACCTTGGTGGCAGGCAAAGTGATAGAGGTACAGGCTGGGAGTATCCAGTGCCTGAAGGCACTTTTACTCTAAGAGCGATCATGCTAGTGAATCCCCCCCACATGCCGACATTGAGGTGCTCAATCCCCATGTCAGCATGTATCCCCATCTCCCTTTAATGTGGTACACTGGGAGCCCACCCCAGTGTGCCAAACACTCCCTCTGGTGTTTCCAACACCAGGATGCCCACTCCCGGTGTCGAATGCGCCCCCTCCCACTCCTCTATATTCTCAGCCTACCTTGAGGGGGCCCAATCTCTGGGTCAACATTGATCCCCCCCCAGTGTGCTAAAATCCATGAATAGTTTACCTGTAAAAAAGAAAACAGACCCACAATGTCTTTTTTTTATTTAGCCTGAAAAAAAAGAAAAACGGTCCCTCATCATTCCCGCCTGCCCCCCTCCCCAACCTGCACCCTCCCTCTGCACACCCCACCTCCCTGCTCCCTCCTCTCACCCATACTTACCTCTAGCGGTCAGGACCAGCGATCTTCTGTGGACCGGGAACACGTCTACACTCTTCAAAAGCCGATCGCAAACAAGAAAATCACGGTAAGCCCTATAATGGCAATCAATGGGGGGTTTCAACTAAGGTTGATATCTCAGCCACTTTTTGGAGTTTTGGTCCCAAATTTTCAACATGGGGTTCTTGGACCCCACCTTGTGAAAACAGTCACTGTCATTTTGTTTCTCAGTCCCAAAAGGTGATTTCGCGGTCACTCCATGGAATCCCCTTGTGGGACCAATTAATGAAACAACAGTGGCACTGTTCATGAGGTGGGGTACCAAAAAGCCCATGTTGCAAATTTGGTGAAATAAGACCCAAAAATAACTGTGTTATGAGCATCCATTGCGCAGTTTCTACGTACGCTCATAACGTCATCAATTTTTAAGATTTTCACTCCAAATTTCCAACATTGCCATTTTTTCACACTGCATTATGAACACTACAGCTGTCATTTTTTGCATCCTTCCTGAAATGTGTTTTTGCACCTATGGCACAGAATGGTGTGGTCGCTGTGTGAAATCAACATTTGGGACAAATTAACAAAATTCCAGTGCATGAGTTCACGAGGGGAGGTTCTCAAAAAGGCCATGCTGAAAATTTAGTGAAAACATTCCAAAAATGACTACGTTATGAGCATGCATTGTACAGTTTCTACACGCATTTGTAACTTTGCCACATTTTCATATTTTCACTCCAGATTTTCAAAATTGCAATTTCTTCACACCTCATCATGAACAATGCAGCTGTCATTTTTCACATCCTGCTTAAAATGTGTTTTCACACCTGTGGTGCTGAATGGCACACTCGCTGTCTGAAATTACCTTTTGGGATTGAGTAACGAAATGATACTGCCACTGTTCATGAGGTGGGGGTCCCAAAAAGCCCATGTTGAAAATTTTAAGCAAAAATACCAACAAATGCCAGGGGCATTAGGGTTTCCAACCATAACGCCCACCCTGTACAGACTGACAGGCATCGGGGGTGTGACTTGGGGTCATTGGCCGTATTGCTCACCCAATTCCACCCCACCCCCTCCACCCTGCAGCCACTGACAGGCATTAAGGTGTGCCGCCATTGTATCTTCGGCCCTTACATTCACCCCATTCTCCTATACTGCACCCATCTCAGCTTATTTCCTTATGGAACGGGGTGAGCGTAAAGGCCAAAGACCTCAAGGCACACTGTAACACCGGTCAATGTCTGCAGGGTGGGGTGAGGTGGAATGGCATGAGTGTTATAGCCAATGACCCAAAGGCACACCCCCAACACCTGTCAGTCTCTGCAAGGTGGGGGTGGGGGTTGGTATTACTTCAATACCTCACTGCCATTCTTATTGTGCATCTCTCTAACTCCTGCACTACCAATGGCAATACCAGCAAGCAAACATTCGGCATTGATAAATGCTTGTTTTCCTAATGAAGTAAACCAGTGCTGGAAGAACATAAGAAATTTATGTTGAGAGTGATGCTTTAAAATGCAAGTCAGAGAAATATACACAGAAAAAATATGGAAGGCATGTACAACAGCAATACCAACAGTGAACTTTCGGCATTGACAAATGCTTGTTAATATATACATCAGTGATATAGCAGAAGGTCTGGAGGGAAGAGTGTGCCTATTCGCAGATGATACAAAGATCTGCAATAGGGTGGACACCCCGGTGGGGGCAGGTAGAGGCCATGAAGTGTGATTTGAGGACTCTGGAGGGGTGGTTGGAGACTTGGCAACTGAAATTCAATGCCAAAAAGTATGCTGTGATGCATCTGGGGCACAAAAACCTATGAACAGTTTACACTCTAGGAGGGGAGAAAATAGAGAAAACAGAGCAGGAGAGGGATCTGGGGATTATAGTATCAAGCAACATTAAGGTGGGTAGCCAGTGTAGCAAGGCAGTGGGGAAGGCAAATGGAATGTTGGCATGCAATGGGAGGGGCATAACTAGCAGAACGAGGGAGGTGCTGATGCCTTTTTACAAGGCCATGGTGAGACCACACCTGGAGTCTAGTTCTGGAGACTGCATCTATGCAAGGACATTGATGGGATGGAAAAGGTTCAGAGAAAAGCAACCAAGGTGATGCACAGTATGCAGGGGAAACCACACAAACAGAGGTGTAGGGAACTGGATCTGTACCCATTGGAGACTAGAAGGGAGATGGGGGGCATGATTAAAACTTTTAAATATGTGAAGGGGATCAATAAGGTGAAGGAGAGGAGCTTGTTCAGAAGGAAGGAGAGGGCTAAAACTAGAGGGTATAGCCTTAGATTGGAAGGTGAAAGATATAGAGGCAATGTGAGGGGGCGATTCTTCACAAAAAGAGTGGTGGAGACCTGGAATAAACTACCAGAAGAGGTGGTGGAGGCTGAATTTTTGGAGGGATTTAAGAGGGTGTGGGACAGACATATGGGATTGGGAAGTGAGGGGAAGGGGAGGGCCCATAAGAGTGGAGAAAGGGCAGACTCGATGTGCTGATGAGGTTCTTTTCTGCCATCCGATCTGTGATTCTGTGCTATTCCTACTGAGTATACAGACAGAAGACTACACCCTATGGCCCTCAACCCTGGAATGGCTACCAGAAGTAAGCCTAGAGGCCAAACGCTCATTCTGTGCAAATGGTGGACACCAGCTGTCCCCTCCATTCAAGAAAGGATGACAGCGGTTCATAACGTAGCAAACATGGCCAGGATGTCCCACTATGCAGGCAATACAATGTCTGGAGATATGGGGGCCTTTTCTGAGTTCACCAGGGAAATCCAGTTAACCTTTAGGTTCAACCAGGAGGAAGAATCTTCTCCATCTCCAATTATCCTTCCATCCCTAGGGGTGCCCCCTCATATATATTCACATATGGGATGCCATTGGGGGCATAGAGCTCCTATAAGAAAGCTTCCTCCCCGCCCCACTTTGGCATTACCCCACCCTCTTGAGTGGTCCTGTATGGCTCATGTCTAAAGGCCAAGTAATTCCCTTACTTTTCCACTGTCCCCATGGACATCCTCCAACAGATCTCCATACTAAAAGGGGTCAGATGGGGAAGTAAAGGGGAGAGGCACAATGTCACATATAGGTAGAATCCGTACCTGGGTTGACTGCGGGTAGGGCAGGACAATCTATTCTCAAGTGCACAAGGAGGGGAAGGCAGAAACTGCATGCCATGTGCACGTGGGTACAAATGACTTGACGGGTGAAATGGTAGAAGTGATAAGGGAGAGGTTCGAGGAACTGGGAAGGTTGTGCAAAGAGGTAGGGGGATCAGTGACCTTCTCTGAGGTACTCCCAGTGCCCAGTGCAAGTAGGTGAGGAAAGAGAAGGATTGAGGAGTTCAACACTTGGCTGGGGGAATGAAGTCGATCCAAGGGTTATGGGATAGTGGGAGGCTGGGGTAAGGTCTGGGACAATAGTGATCTGTTCACAGGGGACAGATTACACTTGAGCAGGGAGGGGCAGGGGGTATTAAAACAGAGGACAGAGGAGTACATAGCAACAAAGGTAAATTTAAACTAGACAGGGGTGGCTAGTGGGAAGCTGGGATGCGGGGTCTCCAGAGAGGGGAGACAAACATGCTTACCCCCCATAGAAACAAGGACAGAATCAGGGAAGGGTCAAAGGATGGAGTTAAGATGGGTGGGAAGTGGGGTAAGGAGGGAAAGGGAACATCTTGGAGGGTTGTCTCCTTGAATGCAAGAAGTCTGGGGAACAAAACAGCCGAACTACAGGCTCTATTGGCAGAGGGGAGGGTGGACATTGCGGCCATCATGGAAACAAGGGCCAACCAATACCAGGACTGGGACCTGATGATCCCAGGGTATAGAATTTAAAGGAGTGATAGGGTCAAAGGGAAAGGGGGAGGGGTGGCGATTTATGTGAGGGAAGGGATAAAGTGTTGAAGGGGAGAAGGGGAAGGGGGTAGAACAGTGGCATTGTGGATGCAATTCTATGACATGAAAAATAGGACTCTCAGGATGGGGGTGGTATACAGGCCACCAACTCAATGGGAGGACCTGAACAGGGAGCTAACAGAGCAAATTAGGAAGGTGTGTGGGAAAGGTAACATAGTGATTGTGGGGGACTTCAGTCTACCAGGAGTAGATTGGGGTACGCCAGCCACCTTGAGCGCTATGGAACAGATACTCCTGGAAGCCTTCTAGGACAGTTTCCTGGCATAGAAACGTACATAGAAACATATAATTTGATGGACAATAAGGACCACTTGGCCCACCTAGTCTGCCCATTTCCCTACCTGGCACAGATGGTTACCGAGCTGACTAGGTTGGGAAATATGCTGGATCTAGCACTGTCCAATGGAGAGGCTATAAGGGAGGTGGGGGTGGAGGACCCACTGGCTGGGAGTGACCACCACTCTGTGGGGTTCATGCTCAACATGAGCAGGGAAGCAGTGAGTACAGGGACCAAGGTGGTTGACTTCAGACAGGCTGATTTTGGAAGGATGGGTGAAATGCTAGGGGTGCACCTGATAGGAATTCAGCCACACTGGGATGCACACCAGAAATGGGAAAAAATCATGTTGGGGTTTGTGGAGGCTACTGAGACCTGTACCAAATTGCAGAGCAAAAAGGGAAGGTCTAAGAAACCAAGCTGGATGAGAAGGGAAGTCTTAGAAATGGTGAGGGCAAAAAAGCAGCATTCAGGAGATACAGGAAATCTGGGAAGGGGGAGGATAGGAAGGAGTATGTGAAGAAGTCCAAAGAAGTTACCAGGGGAGTCAGAGTGGCCAAGGCTTCCAGGGAATTGAGTCTGGCACAGGGCATCAAGGACGGGGACAAGGACTTCTTCAGATACATACGGGAGAGAAGGAGCTGCAAGGACCAGACAGCCACGATCAGGAAGGACCGGGGATGAACAGAGAAAGGGATGGAATGGGCAGAAGCACTAAATGAGTACTTCTGTTCTATATTCATGAGGGAGAAGAGAGGCAACTACCACAGGGGTGGGAGGGTGAGTGGGGGGAGGGGGTAACAGATGGGGTAATCACTGAGGGCAGGGTATTGAAAGGTCTACAGGCTCTGAGCATGGATATGGCACCAGGACCGGATGGCATACATCCCAAGGTGCTGAAGGAAATGGCGGAGGTGCTGGCTGGGCCACTGGTAAACCTATTCAATACCTCCCTGGACACAGGGTGCATACCACATGACTGGAAGATGGCCCATGTGGACCCCCTCCATAAAAGTGGCTCAAGGGATGAACCGGGCAATTACAGACCAGTAAGTCTAACATCCATTGTGGGGAAGCTGATGGAGTCAATCCTGAAGGAGAGGCTGGTGATCTTTCTGAAAGACAATGAGCTCCAGGACAGTCATCAACATGGGTTTGTCTCGAGAAGATCCTGTCAGACTAATCTAGTTGAGTATTATGACTGGGTAATGAGGGAATTGGACAAGGGCCATGCTGTGGATGTCATATATTTGGACTTCAGTAATTCCTTTGATTCAGTCCCACATGGGAGGTTGGGGGGAAAGTTGAGATACATGGGGATGGGGACTAAGATGGTTAAATGGACACAGAATTGGCTACAGGGGAGACAGCAGAGGGTAGTGGTGGGGGGGAGCTCTCATCTCCAAGGGCTGTGACGAGCGGGGTGCCACAGGGATCGGTACTGGGGCTGGTACTGTTTGGGATATTCATAGCGGACATCTCGCATGGCATCAGGAACAAGATCAGTTTGTTCGCTGATGACACCAAGTTGGGGGTGGTGGTGGACAACATAGCAGGATGGTAGGGGCTGCAGGATGACCTGACCAAACTGGAGGAGTGCTCGGAAGCATGGCAGTTGGGGTTCAGTGCTAAAATGTACAAAGTACTGCACTTCAGAGCAAAGACCCCAGGGAGGGGTTATCAGCTGGAAAGAGTACAGCTGGTTATCACCAAGGAGGAAAAGGATCTAGGTGTGGTTGTAACAGGGAAAACTAACAATACAGAGCAGTGCAGAAAGGCAGCAGCAAAGACCAACAGGATGCTGGGATGTATTGTAAAAGGAACCTCCTCCAGGAGCAGGGAGGTGATCCTGCCTCTCTACAGGTCATTGGTCAGGCCACAACTGGAGTACTGCATACAGTACTGGCACCCATATCTGAAGAAGGATGTAAGATTCCTGGAAGGGGTACAGCTCAGAGTGACAAAGATGATCCAGGGATTGGAGGACAGGCCATACGAGTAGAGGCTGAGTGAGTTGAATATGTACTCCCTGGAGGAGAGAAGGGATCAGGGGATATGATTGAGACTTTTAAGTACTTAAAAGGGATAAACAAGACAGGTACTATTTAAGCTAAGGAGGGGGAGGGACACGAGAGGGCATAGTCTTAGATTGGAGGTGGGAAGATACAGGAGGGAAATGAGGAGACACTTTTTCACGGAGAGGGTTGTGGCGGAATGGAACACTGCTGGAGGAGGTGGAATGCTGTAAGACAGTGGGTAGTTTCAAAAGGGGATGGGACAGGGTGAGGGGGTGTTAATTGTGAAGGGAAGGGGGATGGGGCAGCTGCAAGGTAAGGGTGCTAGCTGCACACTCGAGTAAACTTGATAGACCATGTAGCCTGTATCTGCTGGCAAATTCATATGTTCATATGTTTGCATTCTATAATACTGAGTATTCACTCCCCTCCCTTTTTGTTGTACTGAAGGAACTACCTGTCACCTGTATGGTCTCTATGCTGAGGCCCTCCCTACCCATAAGACCCCCCCAGGTATCTCCTTGGGTCTGAAGTCAGTGCTTATGTGTACCAACTTATGCCACTGACTCCATACATTAATTCTAAAAAGGCATTATTTTAAAGCTGTATGTACTTTTGATGTGTGTGCTACTAGGCTGAGAAATGTTTCTGTGTTTTTGTATCTGTTGTTGCTTATTCAAATGTATTTTTTTTTAACCTTATGTTTATCCTCCTACCTGCACTGTCACTCCACTCTTTCAGACTCCCACAAGTAGCCTTCTACAACGTCCCATGGTGCCCCAAAGAGTCTGCTCCTATAGTGTCCGTCCGCTCAGAGAGCCCTCAGGTAACCTGGTATACCCTCCGAGCGGGGCAGGGGAAGGTCTCCCCAAACCCTTCCCCCACACAACGGTAGAGCAAGCGGTCCACATTGGAGTCTGCCTCCAGTGAGTGCCAGTGATGTGGTCCAGCTTCAGAGGAGTCGTCATCTAGGAGTGACAGGCTCCATTTCCTCTTTTCTGGTGAGTTCCCTAGATGTCAGCGTGCAATGGGGCCAATGAGCTAGGAAGCACGCTGAGACATGCCTCCCACTCCGCCCCCTGCCGACATCTACCCAATACCCTTTGTTGTCACTCCGACAAGACCGCATCTTGCCTACAGGGCTCCACCAGATAGCGGTATTGTGGTGGTAGCCTGCAGAGAACTTCCCAGAGAAGGAAAGCAGCCATTGGGTTATCATCCTTCACCTCCGGCCGATCCCAGACCCCAGGCCTGTTCCTGAACTCTGAGCCGGCGTGGTCGCGAGGTGTGGCGTCCAGTGCCTCAACCATCAGCGCCACCGGGCCGGCTTCAAATGTATTTTTTTATGTTATATTTGTATCTGGTCTATTGATTGAATAAACAGAGAGTATTAACTAAAAAAATTGCCAACTTCTGTGCACTTACATTGCAAATACATGTTACATATAAAATACTACACGGGGTAATGTGCGTAACGAGAACTTTACACACACCTGAAGTGTTGGATGCAACATAAACCCCGAGAGTGAAATGGAATGGGTTTATACAAGCATCCAACACTGAGGGTGCATATAAAATTCTCATTATACACACTACTCCATGTCTTGTTTTATATAATTGCTGGGTGGTGTTTTCTCACCTTGAAAATACTACCCAGTGATTATAGAAAAAAGGTGGTTCTGGTAGTGCAGTCAGGCTACAGCATGGCTTCCAGTTCACTTTTTTTTTTAGTTTTTGTGCAACTGCCCTGAAACTAAACATAAAGGAACTGAAAAACAACTATATTTATGAAGAAGCCTGTGAAATGACTTACTCCAAGTCCATTTACTGGGAACTGTTTGGAGTGTGTGCACACCAGGGAGGCACTATGCACATGAGTGCAGTGAGGGAAACCCAGGGTGTGTGTTCACATTTATTGCCAGCTGATTATAGCAATGAATTATAACCAGGTTTCCTTATGATAGAAAATGCTCCCTAGTTATATAGGCATTAGCTGTGAAAACAATGCCATTATTTCTTGACTACAATATTGTTACAAAACTAATTAGTAATTATGCAAATGAAATATTTCTGTGTATAGTTACAGATCAATTAAAACAATTAGATTGTATGTTTCTTAACCTCTAAGTTCATATACACCACACCAGTGGTGAACAAATTGGGTAAATAAATCATGTTATTTTGAGATAAATATTTATTTTCACTTAGAACACCATTTATTCCACTTACAGCACAATATAATGTATGGACAGTGTCTATTAACCTCAGTTTTCAATCAGTGTATAACCTGATAATCCCATCGTTTTGACATCAGTATGCTGTAAACCTTGCTTAACTATGTCACAGTGATGGGATTACAGGACAGAATGTCACCACTTGTCAAAATTCTTGGAAAGGAAAGGTGATCTGCTGCTTGGACATTTGTTCAAAACACACACATTCCATTCAGTTACAGACCCGCTGCTGTATAGATCGCAATGGCTAATTTCAGCACTTCAGTTGCTTAACATTCAAACCAGGAGGAGTTCATAGCCCAGCAAGAGAACAAATGCACATGGAAAAAAAACTGTATTTTTCCCCCCACAGTGGCTAGTTTTTCCATACACTGTAAAATACAATGTCTGAGTAACAGTGGTCAACCACGGACGTAATCACCTCTCGTGGTTGCCATGACAACTGTAAACCACTCGAACTGTGCTCTCGAGGTTTACTTAGTTGTCCTGGCAACTGCCTGAGGTAATTACATTATGTTTAACCACTGTTACTCAGGCATTATCCTCTATTTATTTAACTTAGAACATGTTATTTCAACTTAGAATCCTGAAATAGAATACAAAGAACAAAGGACCAGATAGAGAATTTACAATTGAAAGGAAGGCAGTTTTAAGCTAAAACAAGGTAAAACACCAGTAAAACATCACAAATGGTGTGGTAGATATCAAATGCATAATGCGTTGCGATAGAATAACACATTTATCTCCACACATGAGTGGTAAGACCCTTATAACAAACGTGTGACTTTGCCTCTCATGAGTTATGGGTCTTACCACTCACTAGTGGAGATGAATGTGTTATTCCAATGCAATCCATTATGTATTCTCTATAAGGAACCTATTTACAGAAGTGTAAGGACATCATCTACAGTGTTGTCAGTCAGTCCATTTAAGTGTAGCTGACTATAGCTGACTGAAGTTAGACTGTAATCATGTTTTAGCTACAATTCTGTTTACACTTTAAGTTTGTAGGTGTGATTGCCCTTCAAATACAAGTCAAATAGCCATTAACTGTTTAACCAATAAATATGACATGCATGCATATGTAGTTACACTTGTCAGAACAAATTTAATAATGCCAAAAGGGATAACGTACTAGTTGTACAATAGATTTACTGTCACACTTTGCGATAGCTATTACACATGTAGTTACCCTTATATGAACAACTTACATAATGCCTGAAGAGATACAGTGGTAGTTGCACAGTAGATTTACTGTTACACTTTGCAACACCTATTAAACGTATACACACATGTCAGAATAAATTTGTGTCGAAAGGGAGACAGTAGCAGTTGCACATGTAACTCTTTATGGAAACTGTATAACTATACAACACACAAACATGGAACTACATAGTAGTTACATGTAACTGAACAGTAGTTACAGTACAATTATAGTCTCTTCATACAGCAGTTACTGTGTAGTAAATGACTCTTAAAGCGTTACCAGGAAAAGTAACTATATGTGTAGCAGTGGCCAATTAAATTGATGGCCAGACACAACGGTATTGAGCATACCAGTGGTAATGATGAAGTTATGGCAAAGGTAATAGTGACAAATGACTGGCAAGGGTGATGCTCTTTTAAACTCTATACCATCATACCCAGGGTTCCCACCAGACCAAGTGGGCAGGTAGCCATTTGGTCGGCAACCTCCCCCAGTCCCCTTAGGGTGATTCTATGCAATGCCAGATCGATTAGGAACAAGACCCAGATTATTGCAGACTTGATTTCATTGATCAATCTGGCTTGCATTATGGAAATCTGGTTGGGGGATGACATTGGTCCAGTTCTAGAGGCATCTGTCCTTACTGGGTTCTCCGTAGTGCACTGCCCGAGGAGGGAACTCAGGGGTGGGGGTGTGGCCATCTGTTTTAGATCTGACCTGTACTTCTTCATGCACCCAGTGGTTTCATTTGAATGTGTGGCCATGGATGGGGGTCCAGGTGCAAGCTGCAAAATCTTTCTCGTATACCAGCCTCCAGGGCGCAAGGGGGAATTTTTGCAGGAAGTCACAGACTTCATCACTGAGAAGGTGCTGGAGTTGCCCAGATGGTTAGTTCTGGATGACTTCAATGCCTGGATCGATGACAAACTAGCATTTTTGTCAGGACTTCCTCCAGTTGATGACCTCGCTGGGCCTCACACAAGTTGTTGCCTCTGTGACCCACAGCCACTGTCATGCCTTGGACCTAGTGTTCTCACTTGGACTTGAGGTCTCTGACTGCAAGATTGATCCAGTCATGTGGTTGGATCACTGCATGGTACAGTTCTCATTTGGGGCTCCCCCCTGCTAGTTCTTCCTCTGTAGAGATGGTTCGCTACTACCCTTTGAAGGGGTTGTCCCCAGAGGGACTGATGGTGGTACTGGATCTATCTGGTGTCAGTGTTTCTTGTGAGACAAATATGGGTCAGGCAGTGGCAGCATACTGTACATAGTGCTGTCTCCAAGGTGTTCCACTCTATTACACTGGTCCATATAAGTCCTAGGTCTTCTCACTTGAGACACCCATGGTTTGAGGGGGCTCTCAAGGAGATGAAGACCAGGGGTCAGAAGTTAGAGCCTTATTAGCAGAAGTCTCAATCCAAGGAGGACAGACTGGCTTTGGGAATTCACTACAGTGAATATCAAAGGGTAATCAACTATAAGAAGGCAGTGTTCCTGTCCAGAGAGACTGCTGCAGGGAGATACAGACTGGCTTTGCTTTTTGGACTATTGACGGACCACTCCATCCTGCCTGTCTGCAGCTGAAAAGAGCAGTTTCAGCCACTCAGTGCGAGTAGTTCACTCTGTTCTTCTCTAACAGGATGTCCTCCATTAGGGCTGGGTTTTCCCCAACAGGGCAGATGTAGCCCTGTGGGTAGTGAGTCGTGTGTTTCCAGAAGCACTCCTATTGTCTGGAGCAAGTTTAGGCCAGTGGTGGTGATAGAGGTATGCAAGGTGATTTCAGAGCTGAAGCCCACGTACAGTGAACTGAACCCGGGCCCGGCCTCAACCCCTCTCTTAATGGTATGTGCTGAGTCCATTAGTCCAATGTTCACTGAGATTGTCCAGTGTTCGCTTTCGGAGGCACTTTTCCCCAGCATCCTGAAAGAGGTGCTGGTGAGGGCCCTTCTAAATAAACCATCTCTTGACCCTGACATTTTGGTGAATTATAGACAATCTCTAACCTCCCATTTTTTAGGAAGGTTATCAAGAAAGTAGTGGCTCTGCAGCTCGAAGCACACCTTGCCACCTATGACACCTACACCACTTGGCACAGTATAGGATGGCAACAGCTAAAGCCAGCAAGATGCTGGGGTGTATTGCTAGAGGAATCACCTCCAGGATGGGGGAGGTGATCTTGCCTCTGTACAGGTCATTGTTGAGGCTACACCTCGAGTACTGCATGCAGTACTGGTGCCCATACTTAAAGAAAGATGTTAGATTGCTGGAGGAGGTCTAGCACACAGCAACAAAGATGATCCTGGGATTGGAAGACAAATCCTATGAGGGGAGTCTGCGAGAGCTTAACACATACTTCCTGGAGGAGAGGAGGGATGGGGGGATATGATTGAGACCTTTAAATACATGAAGGGTATAAACAGGACTGGTACAGAGAGGACTTTTAAGTTCAGGGGAGGGAGGGACATGAGGGGGCATGGGCTGAGACTGGAGGGTTGGAAATTCAGGAGAGAAATGAGGAGGCACTCTTTCATAGAGAGGATGGTGTCTATGTGAAACGCTCTGCCTGAGGAGGTAGTATCCTGTAAGCCGGTGGGCAGTTTTAAAAGAGGATGGAACAAAGTGAGGGAGAGGGTCAATGTAAGGGGGGAAGGGAAAGGAGGGGCAGCTGCAGTGTCAGGGATTGCTAGCTGCACAATCAAGCAGACTTGATAGACCATATGGCCTGTGTCTGCTGGCAGTTTTATATGTTTGTATGTATGTTTGTATGTTCTTATGACATCAATCAGCCCTTCCAGTCTTGGTTTAGACCCAGGCATAGCACTGAAACAGTTAGTCAGGATGCAAAATGATCTCCTCAGGGCAAGGGATAGAGGGGAACAGTCAGTACTTGTTCTCTTTAATCTCTCCTCAGCATTTGACACTATGGACCATATATAGTGTTGCTGGATTGCCTAGGGGAGCTCTGTGGACTCACCAGCACTGTCACCAACTGGTTTGAGTCCTTTCTCACAGGCAGGATGCAGAAGGTAGAGATAGGGATTTTCTTCTCCTGCCTGAAGCCCCTGCCATGTGGAGTTCCCCAGGGTTCTATCTTGTCGCCTATGTTGTGTGCAGTGTACATGCTTCCCCTGGGCAAGATCATTAGTAGAGTCCCATAAAATAATTTTTATTTTTTATAATTTTTAAGTTCATGCATGCACGTCATACTTCTTGGGATGAGTGACTTTTCAGGTGTGTAACACTGTCCAATGCACAGTGCTCTGTAAGGGTCTCAACAATATGACACCAACCATCAGCCAGGCTAATAGTGACGCTGTTTTGCCTGAAGCGGTCTGCACTTGAAAAGAAAAAGCTGCACCAATCATGTGGCAGCTTTTTCCTTTCATCTGCAGGTCACCGAGCAGCAAACAGCTGTTTGCATCCCTATCAGTCTGGCTGATGTCTCCGCTCCCCCACCACCCCACTGGTCCCTTCCTAGAAGGTGGGAGGAGGTACTTTCCTCCCCTGCCTCCTCCACTTCCTGATGACTCCTCTTGCCCCTGTTCTCCCACCCATGTGGAGTAGGCCACAGCCTATGCTCTGTATGAGCTGGGAGTATACAGTGTCCAAAGGCACTTTCACTTTAAGAGAGATCGCGCTAGCAAACCCCCTCCCCGCCTGCCGACATCATGGTGCTCAGTCCTCATGTCAGCATGTGTTCCCCTCACCCTTTAATGTGGCACACTGAAAGCCCACCCCAGTGTGCCAAAAAACTACCACTGCTTCCGACAATGGGATGCCCACTCCTGGTGTCAGTTGAGCCACCCCCCCCCGAATATTCTCAGCTGACCTCAGGGTGCTCAGTCCTAAGGTCAGCATTGATCCTCCAACAGTACTCTGGCACACTGTGAGCCCTCCCCAGTGTGCAGAAATTTGTGTTATTAATATTTTACCTGTAAAAAAGGAAACACCCCAGGAGGTCTTTTTTTTTTTAAACCTGAAAAAAAAAGAAAACAGTCCCTAGCCATTCCCACCGGCCCCCTCCCCCAACCTGCACTCCACCTCTGCACACACCACCTCTCCACACTCCCCCTCACCCATACTTACCTCTGGAGGTCAGGAGTAGCACTCTTCTGTGGACTGGGAACACGTCTGCACTCTTCAAAAGTCCACTGCAAACTGAAGAAAATCACGGTAAGCCCTATAATGGCAATCAATGGGGGATTTCAACTTAGATTGATGTCTCAGCCACTTTTTGGAATTTTGGTCCAAATGTTCAGCATGGGGTTCTTGGAACCCCACCTCGTGAACACTGTCACTGTCATTTCGTTTCTCCATCCCGAAAGGTGATTTTGTGGTCACTGCACGGAATCACCTTTTGGGACCAATTAACGAAACAACAGCACCACTGTTCATGAGGTGGGTCCCAAAAAGCTCTTGTAGCAAATCTGGTGAAAAAACTCCCACAAATTATTGTGTTACAAGCGTCCATTGCACAGTTTCTACGCACGCTCATAACTTCATACATTTTTAATATTTTTACTCCAAATTTCCAACATTGCCATTTTATTCATACCCCCTATGAACAGTACAGCTGTCATTTTTTAAATCCTTCACAAAATGTGGTTTTGCACCTATGGTGCAGAATGGTGTTGACGCTGTGCGAAATCAACTTTTGGGACAGATTAATGAAATCCAAGTACAGTGTTCATGAGGGCAGATCCCAAAAAGGCCATGTTGAAAATTTGGTGAAAACATTCCAAAAAATGACTGCGTTATGAGAGTGCGTTGCACAGTTTCTACACACACTCGTAAGTTGCCACTTTTTCATATTTTCACTCCAGATTTTCAACATTGACATTTCTTCACACTTCTTCATGAACAGTACAGCTGTCATTTTTCACATCCTGCCCAAAATGTGTTTTTGCACCTGTGGCACCGAATGGCACACTCGCTGTGCGAAATCACTTTTTGGGATTGAGTAATGAAATAATATTGCCACTGCTCATGAAGTGGGGTCGCAAAAAGCCCATGTTGAAAATTTGGAGCAAAAATACCAACAAACACCCAGGGCATTAGGGTTTCCAACCATAATGCCAACCCTGTACAGACTAACAGGCATCAGGGGGGTGACTTGGGGTCGTCAGCCATAATGTTCACCCCATTCCACCCGCACCCCACCCTGCAGCCACTGGCAGGCATCGAGGTGTGCCATGGGGTCTTTGGCCCTAACGTTCACCGCATTCTCCTATACTGCACCCATCTCAGCTTATTTCCTTATGGAATGGGGTGAGTGCAAGGGCCAAAGACCTCAAGGTACACTGTGACACCGGTCGGTGTCTGCAGGGTGGGGTGAGGTGGAATGGCGTGAGTGTTATGGTTGAAGACCCAAAGGCACACCTCCTGTCAGTCTCTGCAGGGCGGGGGTGGGGGTTGGTGTTACTTCAATACTTCACTGCCATTCCTATTATGCATCTCTCTTACTCCTGTATACCAATACCAATACCAGCAGGCAAACATTTGGCATTGACAAAACGCTTGTTTTTCTAATGAAGTGAACCAGTGCTGGAAGAACATAAGAAATTTGTGTTGAGAGTGATGCCTTAAAATGCAAGGCAACCAAATATACACAGAAAAATATGGGAGGCATGTACAATAGCAATACCAACAGCGAACTTTCGGCATTGACAAATGCTTGTTCTTTTTATTTTTCTGCAATTCCGTGTTAGTTCTTTTTATTCATTGAAAATGTAGTTTTATTTCTTGTTAACATATTTACATTCATAAAATACCTCAAAATGACCTTATATGCACTACAAATCACATTCCTAGTATACTACATTGTATGAAGCAGCACTATGCAATGGTCTTGAAAGTTTTTGTGAATCAAACAATTCCACTGCCACTTCCTTGTGGCCTGTCTCTATGGTAACAATGGAGCCGAAACAACTGCTGCAAGCATTTATTTAGTTTTTGACAAAAAGAGAAGCAATTTTTTAACTTTTTTCATGTGTTTGTTTTTGTTTTGTTTCTTTTCATACCTTGAATTTCTTGTTATTTCTTATTTAAGAAAAACATGGGTTCCTAATCGTTAGAGAGTACATCCTGGGTTTTCACTGTTATGCAGTTGACATCCAGCTGTACATGTCATTTGCACCCAGGAGAGTGATGCCGTGGAGGTGCTTAATAAATGTCTGGCCAGGATCCACGACAGGATGTCCTCTAACTGGCTGAGGCTCAATCCCAACAAGATGGAGGTGCTGGTGATTGAGCCTAGTGACTGGGATGGGAACAGGGCTGTTCCTTGGCCCTACTTCTTTGGCTGGATCTACTAAGGTGAAACATCTGGGCGTTATCCTTGACAATGGATTGACTCTTGAGACCCAAGTGTCATCCATTGTCCAGAGTGTTTTTTACCACCATAGGAATATCTCCCAGATCAAAGCCTTTATTCCATCTGATGACCTGCCCTCACTAGTACACACTTTTGTGACGTCCAGACTCAGCTACTATAATGCTCTCTACCTGAAAATAGGCAAATTGTCTGGTCTAGTGTACTTACCTGGTTAACAAAAGCTAAATAAATAAATAAACCTCCACCCAGTATAACAGGGGTGATTCAAATAGAAAAAAAGGGGATCATATGAAACCTACTGCTGAAATTTCTACAATGGTTTAACGACTGTATCTTGCAACCTTAAAATGTTAATTTAAGGTTATGTGACTTGAGAAAATGGGTAATGAGTGACAGCTAAGTTTAGAGTCATGACAATGTCTCTTAGTACTGTGGGATATCCTAATGTCTAAAGTAACACCTAATTTGATAGCATGCTATATTGTGAACAATTATTTCATATCTGCGCAGATGTTGTATATAGTACCCTGTGATCCGTACATAGTAAAATGTTCATGTAAAATATTGTCATGTCTTTTATGGACTTGGCGCAAATGACAAGTTTCCTGAGCAGAGGAGAGTGTGCCCCCCAAAATGTAGGGCTTACATGAGGTCTTCACCCTGGGCACTGAATTGCTCCCTGCCTGGCAAAGGGTCCCAGCTGGTGGTCTGCCTTTGAGACCGTGGCCCATATCCAGTGGTGTAAATAGTAAATCCAGATGTAAAGTATTGCTGCATTCCTGGTTCTTGCGTGAGTGTGTGAATTGATGCCACCACACTGTGACTTTAAGATACTTTGTATACTGTGTGTAGCCTGTGCTGGGTCTGGGTAGAATGAAGCTCGCAACCAGACAGGCAGCACCCCTACAGGTCCCATTGTACAGTCACTTACCATTACAGATGAAGCTTTATTGAATGCTGTAACTGTTTATTTCTAAATCGGAACTGTTATGTTTAAAAATGAACTTTGCAGTTGGGACTGCTTATATTCTGCTCAGCCAGTGGCCATGTTGATACCTTGACCCTGCTGGTCAGCCAGTCAGAACTCAAGGGGTCCTAATGGGTCATTTTACTGTGGCTGCAGGAAGAAACTATGAACCATGTGCTTCACACCCATTTTAACCAATCAGGATGTTTAAACTGTGACTGACATCTTGGGTAGCCAACCAGATTTCTAAATTCCTTTCCCAGTCAGTCGACAGAAATGGCTGAGGAGTCAGTCTGGCTCAAGCTTCTAGCCTGAGAGAAGGCTCTCTGCTCAGCATGGAGAATTTGAGGAGAGGGCTGTTCACATCTTCTTGCCCTGAAGTTCTGCTTGGATTGTCTGGAACTGCCAGTCACTGCAGCCAGCAATAAAAGCCTCTAAATGGGAGACAGGAAGTGATTTCTGCTGAACTGAGTTTTCTGCCTGGAGAGCACTAGTAATCCTGAGAGCCACTAAGCTGTATCTCAGTGCAGGACCAGTTAGCCTCAGAGTCTGTGGCCTAAAACTCAAGCCTGGGACTACCGGAATTGTCTCCAGCCCGTTTGTCAAAGGGGGAGACCTGAATCTCTATTCTGTCAGCTTACATACCAAAGACTGTAGATTGCAAGCGGGTATGCTGCACAGCCTAAGACTTTGCTAGAATTTGAACTTGTGTGCCAAACAAGTTTTCTAAGAGATTGTTGCTGCCTATGAGACAAATGGTGCTGGAAGACCAGTTTAGAGAGTCAGCTCCTGCGGAGAACAACCGTGGGTTGCGGCCACCCTTGGGGAAAGGCCTTGTCATGGGGGTGAGTCCTGTTAGCCCTGGTCCCTGTATCCTGGTCCATGTCAAGAAGGATGAAATCTGCAGCCTGCAGCTAAGAGCCATTCCTCAAGAGGAACCCACCTGGCAATCATTCCCAATCCTGAGGTCCTGGTGCAGTGAGTAACAAAAGGGTATGTTCCCCTGCAACACAAAATAAAAGTGTTTTGCCATCTGATTTGCCTTTAAAGTGCAATCTGTGGTTTAGACTGTTTTTGCAGGCCATCGGGCCTGAGAATTACAAATTGTGGGGTGTTCTGTTTCTGTTTATGTTGCTACAGCCAAGTACAAAAAGAGCCATAATCATTTATCTATTTAAGGGCCCCAACCAACTGCAAGGCCAGCCACCCAGCTGCTATGCTTCAGGCCTGCAACTAAGTAAAATCTGGGTACCCAGTAGCAATAGCTGGACTGTCTAAGGTGTTAATGGTTGTAATTTGAATGTATTCTTAAAATCCTAACAATTGCTCTAAATTCAACTTAAATTTGCATCCCCTCCACTTGTTCCAATCCCCTAAATAAATCAGTTTTATTGTTGAATGTTATAGGGGTCCCTGAGCAGATTATTACTGAGTGATAGCCTATTGCAGAGAGCTAAAAGATATATGGTTATTGTCAAAGATCATTCTTTACAGGTGTACAGGGGTAATCCAGAAAGTCTCGATCCCTTTGGTAAGTGTGGTAACTGTGAGCATATTATTAGCACTCACCAATAATTGTTACTTTGAATGCCAAGTAAAGCGTTTTGTACAAATCCATGTGTGGGACCACCGGTTGGGGCTGTGGGTGGTACAGCTTCCCAGAGGGTTGTGTTAGCTTGTTATTGAACCCACTTAAAAGTCACTCTGGGTGGGGGCACCAATGCTGAGCTATACTCATAGTCATGAATGTTAGATGCCCTGAACAAACCATTGCTCAATGGTTAATAAAGGAAATCAAGTTTTTTTTTTCATTAACCTCAAAAAAAAGGCTGATTAGCATTGTTCCTTCATACATACATCTCTCATTCAAAATAAAATACAAATTCATCTCTCCTGCAAATTACTTTCCTTTTACTGGACCCATTTATGGGTGTGTGGTGTGTCTATCAGAGATCCACCCAATATAATGATATACTGTATAATGACTTTTGTAGTGTAAACAAAACTGAGCCCCTCTGCCTAAATATTTTATTTATTTATTTATTTATTTAAACATTAGTAACTGGGAAAGGCACACTGAGCTGGGGCTCATTACCAGGTGCGACCCGGGGGGAAAGGGACAAAACAGTGGCAACAGTATACAGAGAACAGTGCAAAAAAAGCAATACCGTGTAAATACATAATGGAATAAATAACAAAGGATGAATATATACAATAGCAGCATAGACGGTCAGAAAAGTGTACATCACAATACAAGCAATTTATATATAGTAGCAGCAGAATTATCTATAGCTGTGCAACACAGTACAAAGTAGTGAGTAAAAAGAGCAAAAGATGGAACGTAGTGAAAAAGATAGTGTAGGAGATTTACAGAAGGACAGGTTCAAAACAGAAAAGTCAGACCAGGGGTCTGTATTACTGGCATGCAGTGTGATTGTTTGCCTAATTATTTTCCCTAATAGTAATAATGCTATTTGACCACAGCACTGCTGTGCATCACTACCACATCAACATACTTACCATATAATTTCACTTAGAAATGTTATTTTATATCAAACCAAAAACAGTGTGTGTCATTATTTTGGCTGCATAATTTGTCATCCTGTCTATCACTCAGTACTTGACTTGGTGGTCCATAGATTTGAACTTCTGTCTTCCCCCCCACCCCCCTCATAGCCATTCAATCCATGTAACAGATAGAGAATAATACATATGTAGGGAGTTGATATGGAGTTTTTTTACACACCAAGTTGTGTGATAATATGTAAACCTCGGGAAGCGAGCTCGAGAAGGTTTTAACAATATCACACAATGAGGGTGTAAAACTCCATTCTACGTATGTTTTTTTTTATATAATAACTGGTACAAAAAATTTCTTACAATTTCACTACTAGAGATCGAGGCAATGCGCTCTTACTTCATACTAGGCACGCCTCACGCTGACATCACATAATGTGCTAGCGTAGTGTGCGCTTCCACTGTAAGAAGTAGAAGTGTTTTGGCCACGGGTCCCATCGTGTGCTTTTTACCAGTGCTTTGAATCTGTTTCCTGTGGAATGCGAAAAGCTGCAGGCTTCTTGGCTGAGGTTAGAAGTCGATCAACCCGCCGGGTTGATATACTTTTTCAGATCAACCTGCGGGTTGATACGACTTTTTACAGTACTTGAAAACTGGTTGATAACAAGGATCACCAGTTATTATAGTCACTTGTTGTCAAGTGGCTCCAGCCACTCATCCTCCCTGCTCCCATTGCCTTGAGGTCCACTAGGCACCACTCACCCAAAGAGACCCACCCGCTGACATCCCATTGCCACCTTCCCCATTTACACCAGTACCGTATGCTCCAACCAGTCACATGTGGTGACCAGCACAGATATGTTGTCACCTCTGCGATTTTCCTGAGTGTGATCTGTCAGTGAGCGCATGTACTGTAGAAACAGCATATTCTACTACAAGCATGCTCACTGACAGCTCATACTGTGGCTGTCCACATAAGTTAGATGAGGGCTTTGTCTGTCACTATATGTGGTTGATAGGAGTGCAGGGCATCGGTTATGGTGGGGGCTGGATGGTTTGATGTCAGGGAGTGACTCATGGGGGGGTTTTGTGTGTGTGTGCAGTGGACCACTAGGAAGTGTTATCTTAATGTATGGTTGTGGATGTTTGGTGGCGGGGTGTGGTGTTGAACCACTGTACCACCTGGGAATATGTTACAGGTATCTAAATGGCAATTTGGGTGTCTGGGCAAACACTGTACTTATGTTACCAGGAAATGCTATTTTATGTATATTTGTGGAGCAATGGTGAGGTGCTGGGGTGGTGAGCTGCTGTAACACCAGGTAACATGTCACATGCATTGAGGCGCCTTATACCACCAACAGACACATTATAAGGCATACGTTCACACCATTTCTCCCAGACTTATGCCACAATAACACCCTTTTTTAAGTCATCTTCCTTTAACATTCAGAGTACACATTGTTCATGACAATGTATCATCCACACAGGCTTTTCAATGTACCACATAAGACACTCTGGTTGGATGCGCAAGTAGGGCACCCTTCCCCGTATTTTATGACACAATGCAATCATTTTACTCCACTTCTATACCTATCATATCCAGACAACACATTTTTCATTATGAAGTAGCAGGCTGACAAGCAATTTGAAAGATCACATATCCTAGTATGCTGTGCTATTTAGGTATGGCGTACATGTACATGGAAATAACAGACGTGTAAGTTATCACCCTGCTCCCCCTGACCTCCTCCACATCCCAACCTTTTGTATGTTACTGCATCATGCTTTCTCCCATGACCCTCCCCCCCAAACACAACCATGGTCTGATGACAAATTGCACAGCTCTCACTGGTGCCATGGTTTCCACCAAGGCATTAATACAGAAAATGCCATAAATGCTTGTGTCATCAGAACATAAAAACATAAGAATTTGCCAGCAGAAAGGGATCTCTTGATTCATATAGTCTGCCCAGAATACCTACCCCCCTCCTCTTAGACTATTTTCTTTTTTGTACATAGTGTTTATCCCACACAAGTTTGAATTCCCTTAAATTTTTTGAGTCCACTACCTTTTTCATTTTCCTTTTATTCTTTGTTAACTGGGTAAGGACATTAGACCAAAAGTCCCTTTTCAGGCCCAACCCGGACAAAAAAACAGGCAAAATACAAAACATAAACAACAATTGTACATATTATAAGTAACAATTACAAACATATTTTGACAATAAATGCTGATTTAACTTCAATTTAAAATTAGATACAGAAGTAGCATGTCTAATACCAACCAGAACAGCATTTCAATAAATAGGGGCGGCCACTGAAAATGCTCTTTGACTAATCTTAAGCCTATGTTGGGGAACATTAAATAAGGGACCATTCACTGACCTGAGACAAGGCAACAAATCTCTACTAGAAACTAGTTTGGAAAGGGGAAACAGAGATTCAGAATGAGAACATTTAAACATCAAACACCCCACTGAATACTCAATCCGACAACTACAGTAGGTGATAACCAACCCAGATGTGAATAAAGGCTACAGTGATGTATGCAACTAGGGGCTGTAAGAACAAATCTGCAAATATTATTATAAGTAACAGGCAGAGCATACAATTCTTTTTGCCCAATATTGGAATAGATACCAGACACATAGTCAAAATGGGGAAGAAGTGACCCAATAACAATCACTTTCCTAGTCTCTAGTGTAAAGTAGGATTTAAATTTATATAATAACCCTATTTTCTGATTAATCGTTTCAGTAATAGATTGTACCCAAAAAGAATATGTTAAGCATGGATCTAAAGATACACCAAGGTATCTAAACTGAGAAACTTGCTCTAATAAAAGGCCCTGTTGATCAAATATGGCTAACCCCAGGTTGTCCTCCAGCACTGATGGCATACCAAAAAGATTACTTTAGTTGTACTTCAGTTTAAACCACAGCATTATGGGTTAACCAAGAGCAGACATCCCCAAAATCTTAATCCAGAGTGGTGGAAAGTTCAGACACTGACTTGGATTGTACAAAAATAATTAAGTCATCTGCGCACAAAAAAGTATCGCTATATTTGCAGACCTGAGGTCGTTGATCAACAAAAATGGAAAACAATAAAGGGCCCAAAATGGACCCTTGCAGTATGCCACAATGAATAGAGGACACATCCAAAGCAACAGAACCAACTTAAACGTATTGGCATCTGTTACTCAAATAATTGCCAACCCAAGAAACAACTGCTTCAGAAAATTCAATATTATACAATTTAGAGCAAGTAAGATCATGCTTGATCAAATCAAATGCCTTGGTCAGGTCCACAAACACCACCCCCATCATCCTAACTTTCTCAAAACCACGCAGGACGGTGTCCGTGAACCCAACCAAGGCAGTCCCAGTTCCGTGGAACTTATGGAAACCATGTTGTTGCCTAGCCAACAAATCATAAGTCCCCAGATAATCATTTATCTGCTTGACCACTAGTGTTTCAAGCAGTTTACCAAGTGGGTTCAAAACTGAAATAGATCTGAAATGGTCTAAGAAAATTGCATTACTTTTTTTATGGACTGGGACCACTCTTGCTTTCTTCCATTTGGTGGGGAATACACAGGTAGCTAAAGCAAGTTAAATACATAACATAGGGGGTCAATAATAAATGGAATAGCCAGTTTTAAGAAACAACCATCTAACCCATCTCCACAGTCACTAACTCACTCTATCTGGAATAGACTGCAAAAGTTTCAAAACTTCATATTGATCAACTTCATCAAATAAAACCTAGGTCTATTTACTGGAAAGTCATCTGACTTGAGTTTAGTATAATCAGGTTGTGAGGAAGTACTCCTATAGCTGGATAAATCAGAGTATTTGTTGTTTAACAATTTAACAGTTTCAGACAGATCAACAATTTTTGCACTATCAACAATAACCTTCTGAATATCAAACTTAGGTTTTGGGGACAACAGAGAATTAATATTATCCCAGAATCTCTTGGGGTTAGCCCAACTGGCTTCAAAATGTTCCCTGTAGTAATCTTTTTTTGCTTTCCTCACTGCTGATGACACTAAATTCCTAAGCCTATGATAAAAATTAATTGATGCAATACTCAGCAGCCTTTTAAATTTTAACCAAGCTAAATTTCTATCCTTAATCAATTTCTTAATAGCTGGAGAAAACCACCCAGTAGGAGTACCTTGACATCATAAGGTACGTAGAGGGGTGAGGATTTCCTGAATTAATAGCAACTGCTTACAAAAGAAATCCAATGCTGCATCAACATCCAGGATACATTCAAGAAAAGAACAATCAATGGCATCTAAATGAGAATATAATAAGGGGATAGTAATCTTCTTAAATGATCTCGCTTGAACCAAACAGGGAGTGGTTTACGGTGTCAAAAGTTCATCACACAGTATATTGCCATATGATCACTCACAGAGTTGGCCAAAATTCCAGAATTAGCTATTCTACTTTCCTAATTAGTCAAAACTCAATCAGGTGTAGAAAGATTCAATGTAACAAGATTTAAATGGGTAGGTTCCCTAATGCATTGAAGCAATCCATGGGAAAGAAGAAGAGATTCCAGCCCCAGAGTATCTCTAGCCAACCAGTTTAAGTTCATATCACCTATTATAACAGCATCACCATACTTAAAATAGGGGGCACTACTCTAAATAATGTTTTAAACCTTACTGTCTGCACTGAGGATGGTTGTATAAACAACCCACAATAATATTTTTCTTGCCCCTAAAACAAACTGCAACAACAACCAATCAGTGTCACAATCCTCTTCACTACTAGATTTAAAAGAATTTCTTTGCAAATGTTCCTTAAAGTATACCAAAACACAACCTCCCTTTCTCTTACCCTTACAGTCCACTCTAGCATGTTTATACCCCTTTATGCTACATGCATTATTCGGGACCCCAGGCTTCAGCCATGTCTCAGAAAGTGCTACAACATGAGGCTGGTAATAACCAATCGACTGTTCTAGTTCAGCCATCTTAGGAATCAAACTACGAACATTTAGGTGAAATAATTTTTAAACCATGGCTATTAGCAAAGTTAGGAGTAGAATAAGAACCCTGTGGAGAAAAAATGAGATTAGAGGGGAAAGACCTCAGATTCAACTCAACATCACCTTCTTTCGATAATAAGTAAGCAGTTTGTAAAATATTCAATTCAATTCATTTTTATTTTTATGGTGCCTTTCAAATACCAAGGTGCCTTGCATAAAATTGGACAACTTGAGCATAAAATGACGTATATTATGAATAAAATCAAAATTTAAAATAGTCAAAATTATAAAACTAGTCCCCAAAAGCAAGACTCCATAAGATAGTTTTGAGCGCCTGTTTAAATCCCTCCATGGTCAGGCACTCACATATCTGACGTAATATAACCCAGTTTGCACATAAAGGACCTTCCATGGTACAGCAAACCACGATACCCAAGAGCCCACATGATCTTACTTCCAGGCCATTGTTCAGAAATAGTTGCAAAGGTGCAACAACAGATTTATCAACCACCATGGAATTAGAAAATACAAAATCGCCAGTGCCATATTTTGCTCCATCCCCCTTAGTTGCATCTAATAGTACCACACTATCACAACATAACAAGCCACTCCCTAGAATACATGCCCACACAATATAGGCCTTTACATTCCACACTGTTACAGATTTAAAATCCACACAACACATACAAACCAGATCAGAGTCTCCCACTCCCCCAGCCTCCCACGGACTCCCTCAGACTCCCCTGCACTTATCCACACTTTGCCACACGGCCACCACTAGAAACACCACCACAGCTTTCACTCACAACCCTGTAGCAGCTATGGCTATTCTGGCACATTTTTCAGGCTATTCCAAGAGTCAATCACCCTCTCAGAAAAAAAGTTCTTCCTGATGTTTCCCCTAAATTTACCTCCTGCTAATCATAGATTGTGGCCTCTTGTACAACTCTGTGATTTCATCTTAAACAGGTTTTCCTTCCACGTCATGTTAATTCCCTTCATATACTTAAACATTTTGTTCATGTCCTCCCTGTCTCTTCTCTGTTCAAGCGAGTACAGCTGTAAGTCAGCCAGTATGGCTCCTGGTGCAAACCCTGCACCATCTTTGTAGCCCTTTTCTGTACCGCCTCCAGTCTGTTGATATCCTTCTTCAGGTGCAGCCTCCAAAATTGGACACAATATTCCATGTGCCACCTGACCAGTGATCTGTAGAGTGGCATTATCACCTCTCGTTTTCTGCTAGTTCTACCCCTTCCAATGCATCCGAGGATCCCATTTGCTTTCTGCGCTGCCCTTTCATATTGCTTGCTCATCCTAAGGTCATCTGTAATGATCACGCCAAGATCCCTCTCCAACTGTGTTACTTCAAGCTGCTGTCCTAGCAGCATGTATTCCTTCCTGGGGTTTCTTTTACCCAGATGCATGACCTTGTATTTTTTGGCATTGAACTTCAATTGCCAATTTTTGGACCATTCTTCCAGCCTATTCAGAGCCCTTTCCACCTTCAAGATGCCCTCTTGGGTGTCCACCTGGTTGCAGAATTTTGTATCGTCCACAAACAGGCTTACTTTCCCCTTCAGCTCATCAGCGATGATGCTGATGAAAATGTTGAAGAGGATGGGGCCTAATACTGACCCCTGTGGCACTCAACTGGTCACCTTGTCCTCCCATGACTGAGCTCCATTAATTAAGACCCTCTGGGTCCTATCCTTGAGCAAGTTTGCAATCCAGTTGACTGTCTTTTGACTAAGTCCTGTATGCGCTAGCTTATTCATAAGCCTTCTATGGGGTACAGTGTCAAAGGCCTTGCTGAAGTCTAGGTACACCATGTCCACCACCCCTTCCTGATACACTGTTCTGGTCACCCAGTCAAAGAATTCTATCATGTTTGTTAGGCTTGATTTTCCTGCTGTAAATCCATGTTGCTTGTTGTCAAGCTTTCCGGATTCTTTTAGATGATCCACTATTCTATCTTTCAGCAGGGATTCCATAACTTTAAATACCACTGAGGTCAGACTGACTGGGAGGTAATTTCAAGGCTCTTCCCTGCTTCCACTTTTATGTAAGGGTACCACCACAGCCTTTTTCCAGTCCAGTGGTATTGTGCCACTTTCCAGTCACTTATTAAAAAGGTCAGTGAGCGGTGTTGCAATTTCTTCCCGTAACTCCTTTAGAATCCTAGGGTGGATTCCATCAGGTCCCATTGCTTTGTCTACTTTTAGTTTGCTAAGCTGTTCTAGGACTCTTTCTCTTGAGAAGTGGAAGTCATCTGCTGTTCTACTGTTGCACACTGCCTTTCCCATAGTAGGGCCACTGCCTTGGTCTTCAGTGGTGAAGACCGAGCAGAAGAATTTGTTTAGCACTTCTACTTGTCTTCATCCTTTTCAACTATCTGTCCTTCAGTTAATTGTAGCCTGCTTATCCCACCTTTTTACTCTTTTTTTCTTTCACTTATTTACCTAAAAAATGTTTTGTCCCCTTTTGTTGCTCCCTGCACTATTTTCTCCTGTCTGGGCTTTGGCTATCCTAATAGGCTTTACCACTTCTCTCAGCTTTGATATGTAATTCTGCCTGTCTGCTTTTTCTTTGTCTGCTTATACTACTTGAAGGCCCTTTTTTGTGTTTTAGTATTGTTGCTATTTCTTTGGAGAACCACAGTAGCTTTTTTCTCTTTTTGACTTGCTGATGTGCTTTGTGCACTGTTCAGTAACTTGAAGTAAAGCTGTCTTCAAGGCTTCCCAGCTTCTCTCCATGTCCCATGTGTTGTTGATTTCCAGCAAGTCTCCTAACTGGGTTTTTATGGTGCTGAAGTCTGCCTTGCAGAAATCAAGTATTTTGAGCTTTGTGTGACTTGATTCTGCTACCCTTTCCACTGTTAACCAGATTGACCTGTGGTCACTGATTCCCAGATTTACCCCTACTGTCATGTCTGAGATTCTGGTGCTGTTTGTTAGCATCAGGTCCAGGATAGTCTATTCTCTGGTGGGGGACTGCGCCAGCTGATTAAATCCCGGCCCCTTCAAGGCAAGCTGGAACTCTTTGCTGCGTTCAGACAATGCCGTGAATGAGGACCAGTGTACATCAGGTAGATTGAAATCCCCCACTACCTACCAACATTTGTGCCACAGTATCAACAATTTTTTTTTTACAGTCGTGTACAGGGGTACTTCCCAATGTATTAATCTGTAAATGAAAGGTGGAAGGAGGCTCTAGGCCCATCATGACCACCTTCCCTGCACATGCAAGGCAAATTACATACTTAGCTCAAGAGGAATCTCTCTAATTTGTCTTTAAATGATTCCAAAGTATTCATATTTACAATATGATGGGGTAAGGAATTCCATAAGGAAGCAGCTCTTATAGTAAAGTAGTTCTGTTTTTTGTTAGTGTAGGCATTGGGGATCCTAATCTGTCTATTGTGACATCTCAAGTTGTTGGTTTTGGATGCCATTTCAATATTAGTATTACTCATAAGTTTTTTGTCTTTTAGCATGTTACACAGAAGTAGCATAACACCTCGCTTTCTTCTTAGTTTTAGGTCATTTAGGTCAAGTGCCTCTAATCTTTGTTCATATGACAAATGTTTCACTCTAGGTATCAATTTGGTGATTCTTCTTTGCATGCTTTCCAGTAATGTTTGGCCTCTTTTGCATTGAGGGGCCCAAAAGAAAGATGCATAGTCAGTATGAGGGCGTATAAAAGATTTATAAATAAGTAGTATGCATTATTTATTTCTACTGATAAATGTTCGTTTAATGGCAGATAGTATATTATTTCCTGTCTGTGTAAGTTTTCTGCAATGATCAGTAGATGTAAGTGAGCTGTTTATGATAATACCCAAGTCCTTTTCTACTTTAACATGTGTTATTTTTAATCCACTTAAGTTATAATTTGAGATAACTTTTTTTGTTCCTAGATGTATTATGGCACATTCTTCGTTGTTAAATAACTTTTTATTATGGTATGCCCAAGTTTCGATAGTGCAGAGGTCTTGTTTTAATAACAGAATTTTTTGTGGAGTATCAACCTCTGTGGAGAGTTTAGTGTCATCCACGAATTTACAGACATTACTAGAGACTCCTGTGTGGAGGTCACTGATATAGATTTCAAACAGAGTTGGTCCCAGCACAGACCCCTGAGGAACACCACTAATCACCTCAATATCTGATGAAAGCGTGTTACCTATCTTGACTCTTTGTCCCAGCACACATTCTTTGGCAAGTGTTGCGTCATGAGAAACAATGTGACAGACCACACATCCCACAGTGTTCCAATGTCCAGTTAGGGTACACACATTAGTATGCATGCAATATCACCTCCCACCCCCATCCTTATGCCACAATACCATCATCCCAATACTTATGATGTGACAGAGTTTTCTTATTCTTCCCACCCCACCCAAATTATGAGGACACTTTGTACACTAATCATGCATGCCTCACTCTCATTGTGTCTGATAATATCATACGCAGGCACTGGACACTTTAGAATTCATCATTTGTGTGCCTCCCTGGAAAGAGTCATGCTACAGTTGCATGATTTTTACAGTATCGAGCTTTTTTGCTGACATGTAGTGTGTATTACTGTCCACTGTGAGACAGTACACACTGAACCATGTCTTGTTGACAGTCTCTGTTACCCTAGTTTCACAAAATGTTCATCAACAGCCTTGCGTTATATACACACATCACAGTATGCAGATTCATTGTGCATCATCAGCCTTGACTATCTTTCCTCATACATCAACTTTATCACCACACTGATTGGTAATTAAATGTACATAGTTTTACAAGATCATGATAATGTATGATTTACATTAACCTTTATAGTTTACAGACATGAATTGTTCAAATGGTCACTAGTTTCAAATTTGAGTTCCTGACCAACCACATGGTGTTTTGTGCGTAGCAAAAATAAGTAATGTACAGATTGATTATACATTATACATTTAATTGCAATGTATTATTTTCCTGCAGTATATGCAGATATATTTTGTGATTTTCTTCTTTTTTTATTTTTTATTTTCACCTTGCTGCTCACCGGCCATCATCTGTCCTATTTAATCACCTAGCCCCATCACCCACCTACTTGGTGAATTAATTCTCTTCCTGAGTGCATCCTTAATTCACCCCCAGGTATGGATGTTGTTGGAGGGGAGCACTCATCCCCTTAATTGAAATTCTGTCATTTATCATAGAGTGCCTTAGTCAGTGGTCAGATGCCTGCAGTGATGGATGGACGTTCTCCTTCATCAGTTTGCAGTTTTCCATTTTCTCAACACCCCTTGGATGTTGAGAAAGCATCAAATTCATGTGTGTGCAGTGCACATGTGATGACAGAGCACATTGTTATTCTCCCTACCAGATGTTTAGCCACAGATGTACCACCAGCTGTGGTCACCCAGGTGTCTGTGGTGCAGTGGATACAAACTCCCTCCCTCCACGATGGGGACAGTATCATGTGGTACGCTCATTTCACCAACCCCCGGCTGGGCCTCCGACGACTTTGACTTGGTCATGAACCTATGTTGTTCACATAACAAGCTGCAGCGTTACAGCTGTTTCAGTGTGACAGTTTTTAAATTGTATTACTGATCACAGTATTGATGCACGATTGTGCATTTAGATTTATTTATGTTTTGTTGACTTTGTCTTACAGGTGTGAATGCAGTTTTGTGTTACTATGGTAACCACAGATGATTCTATGTGCTGTTGTGAACTGGCCCCTGTTGTTGATCACTCAGAGGAACACAGCTGCATGACATTGCACTAAGGTTTCCAAACTGTGTGCCTGATATCTGTGCTCTGCAAATGACATATTTTGTAATCTGCCAGTAGGAAGGCAGTCTACAAGGCACATCTTCACATGAGTATGTAAAATCTATTTCTTAATTATGCTACATATCAGACAAAACGGTTGCTCATTTTATTTTTCATGTTCACCCTTCTATTTGTGCAATGTGATCATATTGGTGTGATAGTGGATTTTGTGGGGTGTGTCTCTGTCTGTCCAAAGCAGGGCAATCTGCAAGGGACTCAACAGTGTCAGAACAATCATCAGCCAGGCTGGTCATGACACTCTCCTGGTCTTGCTGAGGGAAGTCTTTATGTAGTTCAAAGAAAAGAGCCACCCAAGTCTGTTTCCTTTGATCTGCATAAGCCACCCAGCTAGCAGAGCTAATCAACATCATGCTCAGCCTGCTGTAGTCCTCCTACAACATAAAAACAATCCCTCCCACCTTCTGTCAAGTATCCCTCCCACCTTCCATTGCTTCACCTTTCTTAATTTTCTGACACTAAGGTGCCCAATCCCTGGTGCTGGCTAGTGCCCCCATCTCACCCATTTTCAATGTGCGACACCAGGGAACCCACCCCCTGTGCCACCAAACATAACACATACACTGGGATGCCCCATCCCAGTGTCAGTATCAGTAATAAAGAAAAATGTCCCTTGTAGTCTTTTTTATTTTTATACACACTGTAAAAAAGGAAAACATTCATCAATGTCTGTTACCACTGCCATGCTCTCTAGTACCCCCACAACCTGCCCATTTTCACTGTGTGATACCAGGGAGCCCACCCCCAGTGCTGCCAGACATTATTTTCTGACAGCGGGGTGATCAACCCATGGTGCTGGCTAGCACCCACACCCCACCCATTTTCACCAGCAACACTGGGGAGCCCACATACAGTGCCAACAAACATAACACTGACACTGGGGTGCCCAATTCCCAGTGTTGGTACCTGAAATAAAGAAAACCATCCCTCATAGTCTTTTTCTATTTTTATACACCCTGTAAAAAAGAACACCATCCATTGATGTCTGCTATCACCATTATCCTCCCCAACCCTCTCTCTCAGCACCCACCACCCCACACCCACCCACCCACCCTTACTTACCTACCAGGAATCCAATGCTGTAATCCTCTCTGGATCAGAAACATGTCTTAACTCTTCAATGACGGACCAGGAACTGAGGAAATCAGGTATAAGGTTCAATGTATTTCAGTGAGTTTTGAACTTGTCCTCATAACTTGTCAGCATGACTCAGTTGGTAGCACATCTGTATCTGGGCCCCGAAGGTCATTGGTCCTAGTCCCATACTATTGCTCATGCCCAATACATTGGCACCTGAGTGCAGTACTGGGAGGTGCTGTACTGTCGGGGAGTTCTGTCCTTTGGATGAGATGTTAAACTGAGGTCTCATCTACCCACCTCTGGTTATGCCCTGGTGGGTGTCCAGGTGGAAGTAAAAGAACCCATGCACTTTTCACAAGAGTAGGGAATTTGCCCTAGTGTCCTGGCTAATATTCACCTTCCAACAAAACCGGCTCATGCAAATGTCCAAGGTTGCATGTGGGTGTTGATGTGCAAAATGGCTACCACTACATGTTCAGCCACTTCACTACAAGTCTAGCATTGCTTGTAAAGTGCTTTGGGATACAACGTGTATGAAAAAATGCTATACAAAATGCAGATTCTTCTTCTAACTTGGTCATTTTTGAATATTTTTTCCCAACATTTTAAACTGACCTTTTTGGGACCCCACCTCATGAACAAGTGTGGTGAAATTATGGAAATCCTTCCAAAAAGATGATTTCACAGTCACTGCACAAAATCACCTTTCAGGCAAGCTTTGAAAATTTTCTCCACCCTTATTCATGAACTGGGATCATAAGAAGGCTATGTTTAAAATTGTGGAGTGAAATCTTAAAAAACACCAAAATTATGAGCATGTATTAACATTTTTCAATGTACAGTCATACAGTAACTTTGGTAATTTTCACTATTTTGACCCCAAATGTTCAACATAGCCATTTGTTTCAGACAACGTCATGAGCATGAAAGCTGTTATTTTTCAAATCCTGGTCATAATGTCTTTTCACACTTGAGGTGCAAAATCACCTTTTAGTCAGGATTTGAAAATGTTCTCTAACCCTGTTCTTGAGGCTATGGTCATAAGAAGACTATGTTGAAAATTTGGGGTAACAATATTACAAAACAACAAAGTTATATGTATATGTTGACATTTTTCAATGCATACTCGTAACTTTGGTAATTTTTACTATTTTGACCCAAAATTTTCAACATAACTATTTTTTTCACATAACGTCATGAACGCGACAGCTGTCATTTTCGAAATCCTGGCCAAAATATGTTTTCATACATGAGGCATGAAATCATCCTTGGGTCAGGATTTGCCAATTTTCTACACCCATGTTCATGAGGTGAGGTCATAAGAAGGCTATGTTGAAAATCTGGGGTAAAAATATTTAAAAAAACAACAGTTATGAGCATACATTTACATTTTCTTTTTTGCAATTCAAACTGTATTAAGAGTTTTACAGTACAGAGAATAGATCTACAACATACATGGAATAAACATTTTTGTACCATGACAATAAAAGAACTATCCTCCCTCCACCCTCTTCTCCACCCACTCCCAGTACCCTCCCACCCTAATCACCCAGCACAGAGCAAAATATTAGTGCATCAGTAAGTAGAGGATGGAATACCTATTTCAAGAGGTTACAGTGAGTAAAGGGTTTGCAGGGGGCCCCACATCCTATTAATCTTTTTAGACCAGTTATGAAGGCTGACAATGGCCCTTTCAGTTATAAGATTTGTTAAGAGCTCCTGCAACCATTCAGTGCATGAAATTTCTAAACTATCTTTCCAGTGCCTTAGGACCACTTTTTTAACAGACATCAAAATCAAGGCTATATGGTATTTTTGGTTGTGTACTGGAACAGAAGAAAAGTCCCCCAGTAGTCATATGTCAGCTGAAAATAAATCGGACAGACCTAGGAGGGTATCTGCCCTTTGCTTGATCAAGGCCCATAATGGGGCCACATTTGAACAAGACCAGAAAATATGATGCAGGTTACCCTCCTCTTGCATACATCAAGTACAAGTAGAGGAAGCTGCAATACCCATTTTAACCAATTTTTTGTGGGGAATAATAAAGGTTATGCAGAATTTGGAATTGCATAGGCCGGAGCCTGTTCTGAGAGAGAAACTTGTGACAATGTTGCCATAGGAGAGGCCAGTTTGTGACCTTATCCAGGAATAGGGAGGACCAGAAAGCTGAGGGACTAAAGCTGTCTGGACAGATCAAGTTATAGAGAATTTCATCTGTTTGGGATATTGCTTGCGGAAACCTGCTAAGGGGCCTAAGTCTGCCTATAAGGAGAACTTCAAGGGCTGTGGGGGGAGTGACCCCATGACCTTGGTCAGAAGATGGGGTAATTGAAAAGCTTTGAATAGCTTGGCCTTATGTATGTTTGATTTGTTCATAATGTCTGCAGAAGAGAGTCATGTCCCATCCTCCTTAATAAAGTACGAGAGCTGGCAATCTCATAACTGTGGGAGCCACTCAGCAGGAAGAGACTTGCCCTCTATCTTGATGTTAGGGTTACCCCTCAAAGTTTGAGTTAGATCCTTGGTGTGATTATATTTTAGAAAAGAACACAATTGGGAGTGGACTGTATTACAGGTTGCAATCGAAGGAACCTGCAGTTGTGTGGGCAGGGAGCTTAGTTTCATTTATAAAAGTGTTGATGGAGAAACCCCTTGTTCTTTTATTAGAGCTAGTTCTATTTTGAGCCAAACTGGAAAGAAGAGGAGAGGAGACTGAGGATCTCTTGCAGTCATCCATCTAAGGTATTTACTGGCATGACTTGCCCAGTAATAAAGACGAGCATGTGGTAATCTCAGTCCTCCCTTCGCTTTAGGAACAGCCAGCTTATGAAATGCCATTCTTGTTTTTTTACCGGCCCATATAAAGTCTGAGATGAGACTGTGGACCTTTCTAAACCATGCCAAAGGAAGCCAGATGTTCAGGAGATTGAGAGGGTAAAAGAGATGAGGAAAGACGTTCATCTTAATCAGATTAATTTTCCCCCCAAAGGGAAATCGGGAGGAGGGACCATCTTTTCAAATCTTGACTGATCGTGTGAACGAGGGAATCTAAATTTTGTTATTGGAGGTGGGCCAAATTCCTCATGAGTTCTATTCCTAGGTATCTCAGAAAATCAGATTTCCAGGAGACTCCCAATGCAGAAATTGTATATTTTTGAACTCTATGATTAAGAGGGAAAACCACTGTTTTTTCAAAATGTAAAACCAAGTAAGGCTCACTAGGCACAAGTGCCTGTTGTCAGGGGCAACCTGGGAGCACTGGGCAGTTAAGTGACTTGCTCAGAGTCACACAGTATGCAAGTGGAGGTTGTGAGAATCAAACCCAGGTCTGGTCTGCTGGATCTACCAAGCTTGTTCTCAGCTCATTACTCTAACCTCTAGGCTTTACTGCCTGCCAACTTGTAAGCAGATACCTTACTGAATTCCTTAACAATCTCCAGAATAGGTGGGATGGACTCTGCTGGCTGAGATAGTTGAAGAAGGAGATCATCAGCGTTGCCTGAGACTTTAACTACTTGAACTTGAAGAGTGATGCCTTGGACCTCTTGGGAATCTGTCAATCTGTGTATAAGGGGCTCTAAATATATATTAAAGAGGAGTGGGGATGGGTGGAAGCTCTGTCTCATGCCTGACTATAGATGAAACAACTCAGATATTACTCCATTGCTAGAAATTTGGGCAGTCGTGGATTTACAAACGGAACTTATCCACTTTTGAAACTCTGGAGGGAAACCAAATGCTTTTAGAGCACACAATAAGTAACACCAGTTAACCCTATCAAAAGCTTTCTCGACATCCAGGGAGACCAGAACCACTGGAAACTTGGCGTTCCTGGAAACCAAGAAGACATGAGCCAGAGTACGTAGATGATCTACTGAGGACCTTCCCTTCATGAAGCCTACTGTTCTGGTCCTATGAGATCTGGTAGAACCTTACTCACATGATCAGTCAGACATTTCAACAGAATTTTAATATCCTGATTGAGAAGTGAAATTGGCCTGTAGCTTGATACTAATTCTGTGTGCTTGTCAGGATTAGGGAGGAGGACAATCAGAGCTTCAAACAGGGATTTGTCTGAGTCAGCACCAGAAAGGATATGCTAAAAGAGTGGCAAGAAGGCAGGGATTAATTGTTTTGCAAATACTTTGTAAAAATTAGGGGAAAAAACATCTGGCCCAGGGGTCTTCTCTGTCGGAAGATCTTTGATGACTCTCTCTAATTTGGCCTGAGAAATAGCAGCCATCAAAGAGATGTGATGCGATTATGAGAGAGAAAGTAGGTGAGACTTAGATAAATAACTATCTGCATATTGCTCTGTTGGAGGATTTACCATGGGACCATATAATTGTGTGTAATAGTGCCTGAACTCCGCAACAATTTCAACTGGAGAAGTCTTTAAAGAATCATCCTCTGGAGAATGGATAGAAGCAATTAACCTACAGGAGTCTTGCTGTTTGACTCTTAAGGCAAGCAAATGGCCTGCTTTCTCCCCTTGATATGTATACGAAGCTTTAGTTTTCAGGATTGCAAATTCTGCCTTCTCTCTCAGAAGATCTAGGTAGGAATCCTTCAATTTCACTAAGTCCAGTCTATACTGTTCAGAAGATTGAGGTGTAAGTTTAGATTCCAGGTCACGAATTTGAAAGAGGAGAGTCAATAGTTGGTTATCATGCTTTTTCCTCCGATGGGAGGCCAAACCAATCAATATCCTTCTTAAATAGGCTTTCAAAGCGCACCATTCCACATCTGGTATACCTGTGGACTTGCCGATACATTTACATTTACAACACACACTCATAACTTCAGTAATTTTCAATATTTTGCCCCAAATTGCCAACATAGACATTTTTTCACAACATTTCATAAATGTGACAGCTGTCATTTTTCAAATCCTGGCCAAAATGTGTTTTAACACTTGTGGTGAAAGATGACATTTTGGCCACTATTTTATAAATGACACCTGTCATGTTCAGAAGGAGTGGTCATAAAATGACCATATTGAAAATGTGGGATCAAAATGTGAAAAAAAAATCAACTAAGTTATGAAGAAACATTGAATTGTTCCAACATTTACTCATAACCTCATATTGCAGATTTTGGCCCTAATGTTCAACATATCCCTTATTTATTTATTTGGTTTTTGTTTACCGGGTAAGTACACTAGACAAAAATGTTGTCTATATTCAGGCATGACCCGGGAGAGTACCTGGCTGTATACAGGGGAGACTAGAGTCAACATTAAAGAGTATTTCATGACACAGCATGAGGTGAGAACAAACATTTGAACAGTATACAGCCAGGTACAGTCATTTGTTACCGCACCTCCTGAACATGATAGGTGACATTTTTCAAATCCCCTCCAAAACTTGTTTTCACAGTTGCACTGAAAAATCACCTTTCAAATGAGATATAAAAAGATTCCACTGGTTTTGATCATAATGTCAGGTCATAAAAAGACTGTTGGAAACTTGGTGTCAAAATGTGGGAGCCCACTGAAAGTTTGATATTGCCTCTCAGCTGGCCTATCCTGGGTAAATACAATCTAAAAACATGTAAAAGTAGGACACCACTTAAAATGAGATATTGCATCTCATCTGGTCTACCCTGGGTAAATATATAGTAAAATATGTACAAACAAGACAGTTTACCTATGCCTACTCAACAACACTGTTGTCGAGGTTCAGCATAGCAAGATCCCTGATGCTGACAGGCAAAATTTCACCTGTCAGACATTGGTTTGTTTTCAATTGGGGGGCTGCACACCCCAAACACCCCATGTGCAGGCTAGACCCCCCGCACCCACCTTCTTTAAGATTCTTAACTCCGAGTCAGAGTTAATGCGAAGGGGGAGCAAAAGTCAGAGAAAGGGTGAAATTTGTCCCCCACAGCCACAATTTCAAAACCTGTTGAAATTGTCACTGTGGAAGATTTTGCCGTAGGGGTTTTGACCTTCAGTCAGCATACCAATCAAGACATGGTAAAACAGCAATGCAAGTGACAAACATTTGGCATTGACGAATGCTTGTTGAATGATATTTCTCACAATGGTTAATGGTACTGTTTAAAGAACCACATATACTCTAATTCACTTCAGTGGTATGACACCCTTCTGCATGTATGGTATGTATCGCATATTGCTGATGCAGGAAATAAGGAAATGTCCTTATGCATAGTATGAATGATTTTATGCATGTATGCATTCAGCCTTGGCAGTGTTATGGCCATAATTATTTTTCTGACTTTTAAGATAACTCTCTGGAGAATTGTGTGTGCAATAACATTTATACTGATGTCATTTGTGGTCATGCACCTGATGTACATTACATGTGCCACTTCTCCACATCTTGTTGAATCTTCTAAAGTCATGTCCATAATCAACTGCCAAAAGCCCGTTATGCACCATGCATGGGTCCACCAACTCTCCTTGTAGCAGATAGCAGCCCTATTTTCAATTGCTCTCCCTTTCCCAGGCCAAGGATCTGACATCCCTTGAACTCAGGTACCAGGTCAATATGTAGAATGAATAATGCCAAAAGCAAAACTGCGAGGCATAAACAGCATGCATTACAATGGTTAAAGGGGACATACTAATGCATATAAGAAATGGTGAGGAGTGGTAGCACTCCCCTGTAGTTGTTGGCTGGGAGGTAGTGTTGCAGAGGATAAGAACTCTGCTGGGTAGTGGTCCTCCAAGTAGCTGCTGTGGCTCAAAGGGTAGAGCCACCAGCAGTGGAGGGCAGTGGAGCATTTGCAGACTGGGGTTCTAGTCCTGTTCTCCTTCCCTCCACCCCCCCAAAGGCAGTTCTACTTTTATAGGCACAGGATTTAACTGACAACAGGAACTTCCTGTTTGGGAGCAGGAAGTGAGTGATCACAGAGCCACCAAAGACTCACCATCCTAAAAGGGCAAGAGTAGCTCTCTCCCCCCCCAGCTGCTGGAGGTCTGACTCTGAGCAAGTAAGGAGACTACTGAGAAATATAAGAACTTCTTGTCTCAGAACAGGAAGATCAGGAGCTAAAAAGGCACAGATGGACAGAAAAATAAATAAACAAACAGAGGAAATAGTAAGTATTCCAAACAACAATTAGGGGGCCAGAAATAAGACATGATGGGAGTGGTTGCAGTGCAGTGGCTGTGGCGCGAAGTCTTCCGGGAGACATTCTGGAGGATATGGTGTTGTCCCATCTGCAGACACCTCTCTGGGCTGAGGGAGGAGGTTTCTCATCTCCAGACTGAGTTGGCCAGGATTTGTGGGACCTCCTCTCCCACCCAGGGACCACCAGGGTCACTGCCGTTGCCTCAGAGGTTGCCAAGAAAAAGGAGCGAGTGGACCACAGTGGGCTCAGGGAGGGTGAGGGTGGTGGAACACAGGTGCATCCCTCCAGTTGTACCTCTCCACAATTTCTATGCCATTCTGGAAAAATGTGGTTCCTCTATGGAGGCACCCACAGTGGAGACCAAGGAGGATGCTGGGAACCTCCACAAAGGAGACCCACAGGAGGGTGGCATGGGACCCCACAGGGGAAGGAAACAACTCATGGTGGGGGACTCCATTGTTAGGAAGGTAGAACTGGTGGAGGAAGGGGAGAGGGAGATAAGGTGCGTGCCTGGCGCCGTGGCTTGGACGAACAGAGAGTGAATCCTCAGGATCGCAGGAGCAGCTGCACAGGAGAGGGAGCTGGGTGTCATTGTCCACCTAGGGACAAATGACCTGGCTAAGAAAGGGATCAGAGCAGTGCAAGAAGTGTTTGTGGAGATGATGAGGGGCCTTAGACAAATAGCATGCACGGTGGCCTTCTCGGACGTGCTGCCTGTCTATGGCACAGGTAAGGCTAGGGTGTCCCACACCATGGGTTTCAATCAGTGGTTGAAAAACTGGTGCAGAGTTCAGGGATTTGGCTTCATTGGGAACTGGGGGTCCACCTGGAGGGATGCAGGCCTATACTGGCATGATGGTCTGCATCTGTCCAGGAGGGGAACCAGGATCCTAGGTGATAGGTTTAAATGCTTCATTGGCAAGCATTTAAACTAGCCAAGGGGGGGAGGCACTGGAGAGGAGCAGGGAAATCCAAGTCCCCCCAAAAAATCAGGGTACTAAGTGAGGTAGACACCAGCATAGGGATGTCGATAGGGAGAAGCGCAGGGGTAAATAGAGAAAGTGACAAATACAATAAGGACAGGGATGGGACAAAAAGGGGTAAGGCCATCAAGAAATGGAGGGTAATGAGTACCAATGTCCGTAGTCTGGGCAACAAGCTCCCTGAACTGGTGGCCTTGATGGAAGAGGGATGCCTGGATATTGTAGCAGTCACAGAAACATGGTACACAGAGAACCATGACTGGGATGTTAACATACCAGGGTACACAACCTACAGGAGAGACAGGGAGGAGAGAAGAGGGGTGGAGTAGCTCTCTATGTAAGGGAAGGGATAAAAGTAACTGAACAAAAGAGTAAACAGGGAGGAGAGGAGGCACTGTGGGTCACCTTAGAGGCTGGAAATGGCACCACAATCCACACAGGGGTTGTATACAGACCCCCATGTCAGGGGAAGGAATGGACAAGGATAGGACTTTGGCGCCAAAATACTTTTAAACGGCACAACAAACTTTTGCCTGCTAAGAACTCTTACCTTTAAATATAATGCGCTGGCTTTCCAGTCAGCATAGCCCTACTGATAGTTTATTTCGGTGCAGCTCAGCCACATTTTAACATAATTTTGCAGTATGTACCTTAATGGATGTTAGCTCTTTTATATGCTATAGTCTCCTGCTCTGTTTAGACCTAATGACGAGGTTTTAACATCTGCTGTTAACATACGTATGCTCAGTCTCCTCTATGCCAGCCACAAGCTAATGATATTTCAGTTCTACCTGAGGGCAGCTAAGGTCATATTAGAAAGCTAACTTGTGATTGTACCTAGGGAACCATTTATGAAAGCAGCCCCGCCTCTCTGGCAGCATATAAATTCTTTCCTCTCTCTCTCTCTCTCCGCTCTCACAGCCAGGGTCGCGAGGGCCACGGCGATGCCAGCCCTCCCCAGGAGGACCACGAGGGTCATGAGGGCCTTCCAGCAGACCGCTCTCCCCACCGGATCACTAGCCTAAGCACCTCCACCCCCCTGGAGCACACAAGGTAATGGACGGACCGCGCAGTTGCCAGCTTACAGGAATCGGCGTGTGACTTTAGCCCGCCGCCCCCACCACCACCTTTGGTCAGCTTCCAGCTTTATACATGCTATCATGTGACTTTAGCTTCACCAGAACCAATCATCCCACTCTCCCATTAGCAGCTTATATGTTACCACCACTAGCAACCACTACACCCAGCACCAGCTTGCTGCTGCAATCAATTTTGGCAAAATGCTTCTATTTTTCCTCCCGCTTTTCTCCCTGGAAATTCCTCGAGTTTCTCTCCCCCCAGCAACCCAGCTCCTGTGGGACTCGGACCACCACCTTTATTACACCCTCCCTACTCCCCCAACCCTTAAACTCCACCCCACTTCTACAGCCATGTATACCCACCCACACCTGGGCACTCGGTGCTTCCATCCTCCCTCCCTCCTTTTTCCCAGGGCTATCTGTCCTATGCAACTTGGCAACTGCTGCCACCTCACCTACCCCTCAAGCTACCCTCTCCTACCAAAAGTCCAGATCTGCCTGGTATAAAACCAAACACTATCTCACACTGCTTCTCCTCTTGGCAGGGGATGTTGAAACCAACCAGGGCCCTACACCTCCCAATCCACCCCCCAACCCTCTCCAAGGGCCTCCATTTACTGCACCTCAACATCTGCAGCATCCTGAACAAAGTTCCTGAGCTACAACTCACCGCCCTATCGCTACGCCCAGAGATCTTCATTATATCAGAGACATGGCTAAAGCCACCCCATGCAGACTGTGCTGTCGCCATTCCTGTGTACTCGCTGATCGGGCAGGATTGTGTGGGCAAGAAAAAAGGTGGTGGAATTGCAATGTTCATCTCCACCAGGTTTTAGTTCACCCTGGTCCAGATCCCCATACCCGCACCTTAAATTGAATCATTGTTGGTTAAGCTCGCTCTCCCCTACTCCTCCCCAGGTTACGTCATTGGGTCTTACTGCACCCCTACTACCCCCTTGCCTGGGGTCTTAGACCACCTGGCCACATTAAAGTCTGTTGCCACAGCTGGGGAGCTCCATATCCTTGGCAATTTCAATTTCAGTTGGCTAGCCAATGACTGCTGTAAGCTACGGTCCAAGATAAATACTCTAAATCTCTCCCAACTAATTGACCAACCCACCTGATTGAACCCTAAAACACTTAACCACTCCCTCTTGAACTGGGTCCTCACCTCCCACCCACCCTTAACGAGCACCACATTGCATACATGGTCAGGAAAGTGCATAGACCTGCTAAACCCCCCTCTAGGATGCTCCTCATGAGATCCTATAAATCCTTATGTCTGTCTACTCTCCTAAATGACCTGGCCCACATTGACTGGTCATTCATATGGAAGGTTCCCACCATCAACTATGCTTTCAACATGTTCAAGCACAAGATTCTTGCCGTATGGGACTACCATGCCCCTCTAAGAAGCACAAGAGTAAAGGGTTCCCATCTTCCCTAGGTCACCGCTGATATCATTAGCAGTTGCTGTTCTAGGGACTTGGCCTGGAAAAATCACAAGCTATCTAGTTCCCAAGAATCTCTACAAAGATACCGTACCCTCTGCAACTACTGCACCAAATCTATACACCTGGCCAAAAAGAACTACTTCAAGTTGGCTCTACACTCTAACCCTAGCCACCCTACAAACTTTTGGAAAACCATCAAATCCCTCCTCTCTCCACCAGTCCAACCACCTCGGACACTGGTGAAGTTGCCACTGCCTTCGATACCTTCTTCACCAGCAGCTCTACGTCTCTCCTATCCAACCTCTCACACGCCCCACCCACAACTAGCTCAACATCGTTATCACAGAACTCCACCCCTGCCACCACATTCTCTTTCTGTCCAGTCACCCCAGTAGAAGTCATGCAGGCCCTGCTTGCTCTCGACCCCAATAAAGGCAAATGCCCCTCAGGCCTAGACTCTAAATTACTCCACTTATCAGCCACTGCCATAGCTGCCCCACTAGCCAACCTCCTCAACCTCTCTTTCTCTGAGGCCAAAATCCCAGTCACTTGGAAAAAGGCAGTTGTTATCGCCCTCCCAAAGAGTGGCGACCCCTCTGCGCCTGGAAATTACTGCCCCATCTCCCTACTCCCAATACTAGCCAAACTTCAGGAACACCTTGCCCTTGCCCAGCTCTCCCAATTCCTTGACTCTACTTCCTTCTTCACCCCTTATCAGTCTGGTTTCCGAAAGTCTCACTTCACCATCACGCCCTCCTAAGACTCACTGATGACATCACCTCAGGTATGGACAAGGGGCATATCACCTCGGCAATTTTTATAGACCTGGCCAAGGCCTTCGATACTGTCTCTCACCCCAAGCTACTAGCCAAACTTAATGGTGCAGACCTCTCCAGCCTTGCCACTAGCTGGTTTCAGGCCTATCTGACTGGCAGACACCAATCGGTGAAAATTGGCTCCCATATATCTCCCCCCCTCCCAGTCACCATGGGGGTCCCTCAAGGTTCAGTCCTGGGCCTGATTCACTTTTCTATATTTCTAAATGATCTCCTGCTGGCCTGCACAAACTCTGCGATACAAATGTATGCAGATGACACCGTCTTGTGCATCTTTGGCCCCTCCACTGGAGTCGTGTACAACACACTACAACAGGACTTCAATGTCGTACAGCAATGGTTCAGGCCTAACCAACTCTTCCTAAATGTAATAAAAAGTCTTACTAACCTTTGGCATGCAACCCTGACTCTCCCGCCTAGTTGCTCCTCCCGCCTTCCATACCCTGCATGGGTCCCTCCTGGAGTTCTGCACCTCTTTTGGATACCTGGGAGTATGGCTTGACCAACACCTAGATTTCTCCATACACATTGAGTCACTACACAAAAAACTGCTCCCTAAACTGTGCACACTATATCGCAACAAAGGGTGCATGCCCACTATGGTCCGGAGTGAAATTGTACTTAAAATGATTCTCCCAATACTTGACTATGGTGACTTGGTTTATGGCGCCACGCCCCCAACCAACCTGGCCAGTCTGGACACCTTCTTTCACTCCTTCTGTTATTTCATCCTGGACTAGCCCCCAATGACCCATCACTGTGACCTATACTGCTCCCTAGCCCTACACTCACTAGCTTCCCGCAGACAGATCCACTGCACCAGAGTCATAGCTAAATTCTGGTCCCAGTCCCTCCCCCCCATCTTAGTTCCGCATTATCGGCTCAACCTTCCTTGGCCTACTCACTAAGAAGAAATAACCCCAGGTTTCTCCAAGTCCCTTTCATGTATATGTCCAAGGCACAATCAGCCTTCAAATATCACATGCCAAAACTATGGAATGATCTACCGGTTGACATCAGGTTTATCTATAGACCTAGACTCCCAAACCCACAACTCCATGCACACTTCTCCGACACATGCACCTGCCACCAGTAGCCTTGAGCTCTAAGTCCACTGCTCCCCTGATTCGTGCCACCTGCTTATCTCATCTGCCACACCAAAGGGTCAGAATTTGCATCTAAGATTGCCTGTCTCATCAGTTCCCTTTGCCAAATCATGTGCTTTCTCATACTGACTTGTGTACCTCAATGTTCTCTATCTTGTATATATTCTGTACCTATGTTAAATCTATGTAAACACTTGTTCTGTATTGCACCCTTGTAATTCCCCCAGGTCGCATCTGGAAATGAGTGGCCCCCCCACTCAGTATGCCTGCCTGGTTAAGCTCCTAAATAAATAAATAATAGAAAGCCTACTTAGGATGGCAGAGAAAGGGGAGATACTGTTGAAGGGGGACCTTAATATGCCAGATGTCAACTGGAGCACCTTTGCTGTAGCCACATCCAAAAGCAGGGCCATTCTTGATGCCCTTCAGGTGGAATGCCTCAGATAGCTAGTTTTGGAACCTACTCATGAGGGAGCAATCTTAGACCTCACACTCTCAAATGGGGACAGTGAGAGGATTTCAGATCTAGAAGTGGGTAGCCATTTGAGAACAAGTGATCACCAAACAGTGTGGTTCACAATAAACTGAGCTACAGAGTCAAGCCATACAAAAGTGAGGGTTCTGGACTTCAGGAGGGCTGACTTTGGCAAGATGGGAGAGTGCCTTAGAAAAGCACTAACAAACAGGCTAGAAGGAGGGGTGGAGCAACAATGCTGAAATATCAAAACTGCCATCACAGAGGCAACAAGTCTTTGTGTGAAGCAAATAAACAAATCAAAACAAAAGAAAAAGCCACTATGGTTCTCAAAAGAGGTGGCAGTGAAGGTTAGGAAGAAAAAGATAGCATTTAGGAAGTATAAGGAAACACAGAAGGAGCAGGACAGAGAACTGTACCAGTTAAGGCAGAAGGAAGCAGGGAGGGTAGTCATAATAGCAAAGGCCCAAACTGAGGAAAAGATAACCAACTCAGTTAAGAAAGAGGATAAAACCTTTTATAGGTATATCAGGGAGCGTAGAAAGACAAAGGGAGGGATAGTGAGGCTGAATAGAATGGACAGTGGGTGGGCAGAGAGGGACAGTAAAAAGCAGGGATACTGAATAAATACTTCTGTTCAGTATTTACAAAAGAGGAGGTGGGGGATGTGCCTAATCCAATTAACAGAAGCACTCTGGATTGGGGCGTCAATCCCAGTCCTTTCACAGAAGAAAGGCTTCTGAAAGAAGTCCTAAAACTGAAGGTGGACAAAGCAATGGGGCCAGATGGAATTCACCCCAGAATTCAAAAAAGAATTAAGCAGAGAACTAATGACACCACTAACTACCTTTTTTAGCAAAACATGGGAGGATGGTGTAGTACCTGAGGACTGGAGGAAGGAAGATGTGATTCCCCTTCACAAAAGTGGGACCAAGACAGAGGCAGGAAACCACAGACCTGTCAGTTTGACCTCTGTGGTAGGGAAAGTGATGGAATCACTTCTGCAGGAAAGAGTTGCTGAGTACCTAGAGGACAGTGGGGCATAGGACCTGAGGCAGCATGGGTTCACAGTGGGAAGGTCATGTCAGATGAATCTAATTGATTTCTTTGACTGGGTGACCAAAGTAGTAGACCAGGGAGCAGCTGTTGACATGGCTTACCTGGACTTTAGCAGGGCATTTGACACAGTCCCACACAAAAGATTAATAGTCAAATTAACCAGCCTGGGAGTGGGTCCCAGGGTGGTAACCTGGGTAAAACATTGGCTGGACAACAGGACACAGAAAGTAAATGCAAATAGAGTCCACTCTGAAGAAAGAGGGGTCACTAGTGGGATACAGTAGGGTTCAGTACTGGGTCCAGTCCTTTTTAATGTCTTTATAAGTGACATTGCAGAGGGACTGGAAGGAAAAGTATGCCTCTTTGCAGATGACACAAAGATCTGCAACAGGGTTGATACACAAGGAGGCATGGAAAGGATAAGAAGGGACTTGGCAAGGTTGGAGGAATGGTCAGAAGTATGGCAGCTTGAATTCAATGCAAAGAAGTGCAAAATAATGCACCTGGGAAACAAAAACCCAGGGGAAGATTACACAATGAGGGGAGGTAGTAACAACAACAAAAATGGAAAGGGACCTGGGGGTAATCATATCAATGACCTTAAGGTTGGCAAGCAATGTGAGAAGGCAGTAGGGAGGGCTGGGGGATACTGGGATGTATAGGGAAAGGCATCTCCAGTAGAAAACAGGAAGTTATTATCCCCCTGTACAGACAGTTGGTGAGACCCCATCTGGAGTACTGCATCCAGTTCTGGAGACCCCATCTCTGCAAGGACATAGACAGAATTGAGGCAGTTCAGAGGAGGGCAACTAAAATGGTGCAGGTTCTGCAAGAGAAGCCATACAAGGAGAGACTAAAGGAGCTTAATATGTATACCCTTGAGGAAAGAAGGGAGAGGGGGGACATGATAGAAAAGTTTAAGTACCTCAGTGGAATCAACAAAGTCCAAGAGGGTAGCATCTTTTAGAAAAAGAGATGTACAAGAACAAGGGGACACAATTTGAAGACAGAGGGGGGACGGCTCAGGGGCAATGTGCGGAAGTATTTTTTTCACAGAGAGAGTGGTGGATGCATGGAACAGCCTTCCTGAGGAGGTTGTGGGGTCTAAAACTGTGGGAGAATTCAAGAATGCATGGGACAGACATAAGGTCATTTTTGTGGGAGGTAGGAAGAAATAGGCTGTTGGTTAAATAATATTGCAGCTTATCCTCTAGGTAGGGAAATGGGCAGACTAGGTGGGCCAAGAGGTCATTATCTGCCATCAAAGTCTATGTTTCTATGTTCCCAGGTTACCTGGGTGCTTTTTTTATTATTTTGTGTTAAATGTTGCAGTTCGCCCCCCACCTGGGTTTCTCCCCATTCCAGAGTTGCCTCCCCCAGAGATTATTATTTTAATTTGGAGTGGTTCAGGGGTGCAGACCCCCATAACAGGAGGGGGATGTGGGGGCACAGCCAACCACAAAAAGCAATATTTTTGATGTGGTTGTTGGCATTATTGGTGCTCAGTGTTTTTACTGAGCGCTGTAGTTGGTGTCACTGTATTGACGGCACGGTATATTTCCACGCTTTTTTTTGTACGCGACATACTGACCCCATGCCTTGAACTCTCACTGACCCATGTTTATGCCTCCACACTTATTGGTGCTACAATTGTGCCTGTTTATCAAAATTGCTAATTTGTATACAAGCACATATTAACCAATGGCTTTTCTCTCTTTTTTAGAGGCTACCAATATACAGCATATTGACAATTTGTCCAGTGGTACTGGGGCTATCTTGGCAAACATGGTCATGTGCATTTGCCGTTGTGTATAATGAGAAAACTCCAATCTTCATTTCCATCTCAGCAACATACTAAATTTAGATATCTTGATCTTGACTAAGCCATAATCGTGCATCTTTCTCTAACTGTTATTGCCATGATCTTTTTTTTTTGTCTCTAAACTGACAGGCTAAAATCAATAATAAAAATGAAACTTATTGTGTGTTACAATTTAAAATGTTATCACATAATCTGCTTAATATGGAAACCTGTTAGATACTGAAGTAAGTAATATAACTATATTAGGAAACTGTGTTACAATGTGAATAGCATATGATGTAGATAGACTGCATGCATGTAAGGCGACCACCAAATTTTGGACATTGTGTAGACACAGTCAATACAAAGTAAGGGTCACAGTCAATACATGGATGCTGTAGCTAACAAATAAATGTGGTGTGTACCCATAATCCATCATTAAGTGGTCTAACAACTTAACTTGCTTCCAAAACACTTTATTTGTGCAAGGATAAACAAATATAAACTGCACCATGGCAATGCACAACCATTCACCATTGTTAAGGATGCAAATTAAGTGTGAAATGAGGAATGGTTTTGGATTTCCATGCTGTATCTATCAGTCAATATCTATGAACCAATAAAGTCTTCTACCACGAAGCTGAGCAGTAAGAATGCTTAATGTTACCTATATGGTTGTCTCTGTTGACACTTTTCTCTTTCTTTCCTGCTCCAAATATGTTGTGGTCTTTCACCATGTGTTTTTCTTTTGATTACTGTGATTGAAAAGCCCTCTTCCATTCAACATCCACTCACCTCCCCCAATGAGGGAGGAGGTGGTGGTGTTTGTATGGCTATACATTGCTTACATCTCTAGTCATGCCAGTATTGATGGATTCTTATGAGATGTTTTACTCAGCTATTCAACTCACAGCTAACTGAGCATGTGAATGCATCTAACCTGTTCTTACTGGCAGCAGTTTTAAGGGAAGCACCGTGTCAGAGTGACACCATAATCTCGAAACTCGCACATCGACAGACAAAATCCCTACTGCCGCAACAGCAACCCACCACAGCAGCTGACACCCCCCCCACAGCATCAGCAGGTGCGCCAGCAGTGACAAGAAAGCCGACCACTGCACCTGCAGGCCTGTTTCTACAGTCAGAGGGAACATGTTGGCCAAGTACATGGAAAGCATGAAAGGACACAGTCTGCTGGTGGTTTCAGGGTACACCTACCAGAGGAAGAGGAGCAGAGGTGAGTGCACATACTGGAAATGCTGCAAATACGCAGCCACAGGGTGCAGGGGATGTGTGCTCACTGTGGCAGGTGGCACACCAACACTATCGGGCACACACAACCATGTGCCTGACATTGCCACTGTCGGGGTGTGCAAGGTGGGAGCTGCAGTGAAGAAGAGGGCAAGGGACACAAGCGAGATTGTCATCGAGGCACAGGTCATGAAGCATAGGAAAACCAGGAGCAGTTGTAGAATTCACCAAAAATATTTATTTGTACTAGCAGTAACATAAAAATAAAATTGTTCAGTATAACTATTTACAAAGGAAGAATAAACCTCAGATTCATCAGTTTTCCTTCAGTCTCTGTGTGTCCATCTTGCAAGCAATTGTAGCTCAGCTCTCTTATAAGTCCTTCCAACCCCCATTCTTGACAAGCATCCTGTTTCTTCCAAAGTGTTCTTGTGTATTTCAGGCAGGTGCTGCAAGAACACAGTGTCCCATAACTGAGGCCCCATCTTCACAGCTCTTGCAAAATGCTTAAAAATTGCACTGAGGTAACTTCTTGATTTTCCAATAGGTTTTTGCAATCACCTCAAACTATAATTATATACATTTCAACAGTAACGCTATATATTTTCTAAACAAAAGGATCCCAATATCATTTGCATTTCCACATAATGATTTGCATATATTCTTATCAGCAGATATGCAAGGGAGGAAAAGAGACAGTAAGGGAAGACTGAGAGATAGTGAGAGGCAAATAATTGCGAGACTGTAGGGGTGATCAAATCCTAGGTCTCACAGGAAAATTTGGTTGTGCAACCAGACAGACAAGAGACAGGAAAGGACAGATCCTTGCATTTAAACACATTCTCCATAACAACTGGGACAGGTTCCTATTCCACCCTGTCACATACACCCCCCTCCTTAAGAGGGAATCTGTTTCATCAAACAGGTTTCCAAAACATTCTATTAATTCTCTACTAACATTCAATGCTAACTTTCAGAAATTAAACACGTGTGCATTATCCGTTTTTTCTATAACAGTACAGCAAACAGTAAAGTTCAAACCCATACATTTGTTTTTCAACCATCAGAACCCTTAAATCCTGATCTGTATCTTGACAGAAAATCAGCATTGCTATTCTCTTTACCAGATTTGTGTATCACATTGAATTTAAATGGCTGTAGTGCCAGATACCACCTTGTGATTCTGGAATTTTTATATTTCATTTAATTAAGTCAACAGAGAGGATTATGATCTGTTATACAGTAAGTACAAAGTCAGTTCCTAGCAAATAAATCTTAAGGGACTCCATGGCCTACTTTGCAGCTAAACATTCATTTTCAATGGTGAAGTACCTTTTCTCTCTGTCATACAACTTCCTACTTACGTACAAAATAGGATGTTCCATCCCATCTATATTTTGACTCAGGACTGTACCTAGGCCTACCTCTGATGCATCTGTTTGTAACAAAAATGGTTTCTCAAAGTCGGGGCTTCTTAAAACGGGATGAACATAATGCAGCCTTAATGGCTTAGAAAGTTTAATCACACTCTGTGGTCCATTTCATATTATTTGGGAACTGTTTCTTCTTGAGCTCAGTGATGGGAGTAGCTAACTCAGCAAAGTAGGGAACAAATCTCCGATAATAACCAGCCAGCCCTAAAAATAACCTGACTTGTTTCTTTGTTTTAGGGACAGGGCTGTTAGCTATAGCTTTTATTTTAGAAACCTCTGGTTTAACGTCTCCATTTCCCAACACATAGCCCAAATATCTGGTTTCCTGCATGCTCAATGCACATTTGGTAGGATTAATATTCAGACCTGCATTTCTGATAGCTTGGATAACTGCTCATAGGAGTTCCAGGTGGCTTTTGCAGTCTGGACTGTACAACACAACATCATCCAGGCATGCAGCACAATAACCAGTTGAAGTGATAAAATTACATCCATGTTCTGTTGGAATGTAGCTGGCACACCATGTAAACCAAATGACATGGTGGTGAACTGATAGAATCTAACAGGAGTCACAAATGCAGTTTTGTCTCTGGATTTTTTAGCTAAACGTATTTGCCAGTAACCCTTGGTGAGATCGAGGGTACTGATATACTTTACACTCCTCAGTCTGTCCACCAAATCATCTATTCTAGGCATAGGATAACTGTCAAATTCTGACACTTGATTGTTTCCTAAAATCTAGGCAGATTCAAACACCCCCTTCTTTTTTGTTTACAATTACCATTGGAGATCACCAAGCACTCCTTGACTCCTCTATGATACCCAGTTCTTTCATTTTTTGTATTTCCTTAACCATGTCAGCTCTTAACCGCTCTGGTAACCTATATGTCTTTTCCCTAATAGGGCAAGCATTCCTTGGCACTATAACATGCTCAACCCATTTTGCTCAGCCTGGTACTGTGGTAAAAGTGCTGTTAAACATCTTTAGCACATTACAAATGTCTGCAGTTTGTTCTGAGGTTAAGGAAACATGCAGCTTTACAGCATCAGCATGTACAGTTTGTTCCAGTCTATCATAAGCTACATCAACATCTTCTTTATCAGTTTCTGGTAAAATTAGCAAAGCAGCTTTTGACATTTTTTTCAACCCACTTCTTGTGGAGGTTAGCATGGTATATCTTAGTAGGATTTTTCCTGTCAGGCGTCTCAGTCTCGTAGTTAATGGTACCAGTACGTCTAAGCACTCTATAAGGCCCTTGCCACTTCATTAACAGTTTATTTTATGTTGTGCGTAACAGTATCAAAACCTTTTCACCTGGCTCAAAAACTTTTTCTTTTACCCCATAATCATAATATATCTTCTGCTGGTTTTGTGCGTCTTCCTGATTACTATGGGCAATTTCAACATATTTTGCCAGCTTCTTTCTTAGTGCACACATATAGAACGTTATAGACTGTTTCTGAGTGGGGTTATCTTCCCACGTTTCTTTTATCCCATCCAGTGGCCCTCCTGGCTGAAAACCCTGTTGATGCCTGTGGCACTTCTCTGCAAGCAAAAAGTAGGTAAGGCAAGTATTCATCCCAATCTTTTCCTTCCCCTTTTACAAACCTTTTACACATGCATTTTAGGGTTTGGTTAAAATATTCAACAAGCTAATCCATCTGAGGGTCATAGGGGGAGTTTTTTTTGGCAGTGATACCTAGTAGTCTGTACAGCTCCTTAAGTAATGGATCACCAAAATTGCTACCCTGATCAGTAATAATCTCTAGGTATGCCCATTCTGCTGAAAATTTTTGCAAGCTCTGCTGCCACTTTTGGGGCTGTAACAGTACACATTGGAACAGCCTCTGGGTATCAAATAGCATATTTGCATACTATCAGGATAAATCTATTATGCTTTTTACTTTTGTCTAAAGGACCAACCACATCCATTGCAATTCTCTCAAAAGGCACATCTATCAAGGGTAGGGGCACCAGGGACACCTTGTCTTTTCTAGTGACTGGTGCTACTTTCTGAAACTCAGCACAGGAATTGCAATAGGTAGCAACATCTTCATGAATTCCAGGCCAGTAAAATCTATACAGCAATCTGGCGAGGGTGAAATCCCTCCCTGAGTGACCAGCCATAGGACTATCATGTGCTATCTGTAACAACTCTGTTCTATACTTCTGTGGTATAACCAACTGTTCTGTCTGTTCCTGTGTCTGAGGTTTAACCCAAACTCTGTACAGTAACCCATTACATTTTTTAAATTTTGGTCCACCCTGTTTTAGTTTCACCCCCAGCTGCTTAAAATTACCCTGGAGTGAAACATCATTAGCTTGCTCTGAAAGAAAATCACAATCAGTTATCATTTTAGTTTCAGCATTTTCATATGTTAACCCCTTATATCCATCAGTCATTTGTTGCCACAGATTCCTCAGGCATCGCCTTTCTTTCCTGGATTTCCAGATCTTGAAGCTGTGCTCAAACAAGTCCAAATCAAAATCACTGAAAGGAAAAGTATCCCCACCATCTGAGATTTTCTTTGCCTGAGCTCTTGTCACCACAGCTGCTGAAACATCAGGATTTAGTCCCTCCTTGATTAACTCAGTAAATGCTGAAAAGTCATTTCCAATAATCACAGGTACAGGTAACTTAGGTGCTACCCCACTTTCATTTAATGTGACACACCCTTAATGGTCAGAGTCACTTGGGTGGTGAGATAGTAACAAGCATCCCCATGGATGCAGATGGCACCAGTACTTGGTCCTTTTGCACAGTGTTTTCCCAGCACTTTAATATGCACTAGGGGTTGTCTGCTTCCACAATCAACAAGTCCCTTTACAGTCTTATCCCACACCTTCACATCTGTTAAGTACGTGCCCCAATTTGCCTAGGACAAATCTGCTCCAGTACCACTGTCCTTACTACAGAAGTTTCTTGCAATATGGTCTGGTGTATTACAGTTACAGCAAATAACATCTTTGGGCACAGATTTGTTACCCCTACCGGAGTACTTATCAGGCTTGGGGTTTAAATGGGAAAAAGAGTGTTTTACCGGTACTTGGCTGTTACCTCACTCCTATGGCATTGGTCTGGCCATTTGGTAGTCCTCAGCCAAAGAAACAGCCTTTTTCACACTTTCTGGTCAGTGTTCCTTTACCCAAAGCTGCACATCTGTAGGCAGGATGTTGATGAATTGCTCCATTGCAAATGTATTGATGGTCTGTGGGACTGTTTTGCCATCTGGTTGGAGTCATTTTATTAGGAGTTCTCTGAGTCAGGTGGAGACTTCTCGAGGACTGTCGACTGAGTTGTACTTCAGAGATCGAAATCTCTGCCTATAGGTCTCTCCTGAGATGTCATACCTTTTCAGGATTTCGCTTTTCACCAGGTCACAGTTTTCTGACTGTGCAGTGTCCATATTGTTGTAGGCAAGTTGGGCTTCCCCTGTCAGGTAGGGTACCAGTCTGATTGTCCATTGCTGCTTTGGCCATTGGCAGGCTGTGGCAACTCTTTCAAAAGTTGTCAGGTATGCCTTGATATCATCTGAGGGACACAACTTTGTAAGTTTAATGGCTTTTAAGTTGCTTGTGTTTTGTTGCGTGTCTGGATCTGTGCCAGATCCTCTGCCTTTAATAGCTTGCAAGGCATCCAGCCATCACTGCTACTGTCACTGCATCTTTTCTCTCATCTGCTGCTTCTCTTCTTTCCTCTGCTGCTCCTGTCACTGCATCTCTTCTCTCATATACTGCTTCTCTTCTCTCCTCTGTTTCTCCATCTCTTTTTGTTGTATAGCCCACCATTTGAAAAAGTCCATCAGGCTTTCAGGTTCTGTCACTGCCTGTTCTTTTTCCATAACTTGTGCTGGCTGTACAATCTCAGTTTGGACTTCTGTCTCTGCTAGTTTGGCTGCCATTCTCCTGGTAACCACTCCTGGACTTGCTGCTGCAGAATCCATACCTTTCTCTGTGCTTCCCTGGTACTAGGTCCAGTACCCATGCACACAACTCCTGGCTTAGAGAATGCACAGCATAAATCCCACTTAGGCTGACACCATCTGTCATCGAGGCACAGGTCACGAAGCATAGGAAAACCAGGAGCAGTTGTAGAATTCACCAAAAATATTTATTTGTACTAGCAGTAACATAAAAATAAAATTGTTCAGTATAACTATTTACAAAGGAAGAATAAACCGCAGATTCATCAGAGTTTTCCTTCAGTCTCTATATGTCCATCTTGCAAGCAATTGTAGCTCAGCTCTCTTATAAGTCCTTCCAACCCCCATTCTTAACAAGCATCCTGTTTCTTTCAAAGTGTTCTTGTATATTTCAGGCAGGTGCTGCAAGAACACAGTGTCTCAGAACTGAGGCCCCATGTTCACAGTTCTTACAAAAGGCTTAACAATTGCACTGAGGTAACTTCTTGATTTTCCAATTTTTTTTGCAATCATCTCAAACTATAATTGTATACATTTCACCAGTAGCGCTATATATTTTTCTAAACAAAGGGATCCCAATATCAGTTACATTTCCATGTAATGATCTGCAAATATTTTTTATCAGCAGATATGCAAGGGAGGAAAAGATACAGTAAGTGAAGACTGAGAGATAGCGAGAGGCAAATAATTGCAAGACTGTAGGGGTGATGAAATCCTAGGTCTCACAGGACAATTTGGTTGTGCAACCAGACAGACAAGAGACAGGAAAGGACAGATCCTTGCATTAAAACACTTTTCCATAACAACTGGGACAGGTTCCTATTCCACCCTGTCACAGAGAGCAGCCAGCAAATTGTCATGGTGTGCTGCTCAGGCATCAGTGAGGCTGTGGAGGGATGCCTATCCCCAGTACCACTGCTGAAAAGGGCAGCACAGCGTGTCCAGAGGGACATCACGTGGGCGCCAGTGGACCCACAAAACCTAGCAGAGCTCACCATCCCTGAGGAGTACTGCAGAACCTTTGGAGGTGAGCCATTTCTGTTATATGACTCTGGGCAGGATGCAGGGGCCAGCATGGAGCACAGGTTCCTACTCTTCAGTACTGACAGAAACCTGGAATTCCTAGGTCACAGCCCAGCATGGTTGGGTGATGGCACACTCTGTTGCTGCTCAAGACTGTTCCAACAGCTGTATATGTTGCATGGGGTGGACGGAACAACAGTTCTCCCCGCCATATATGTCCTCATGGCAAGGAGGACAGTGGCCACCTACACAGTGGTGTTCAACAAGGTTGCAGAGCTGTGCCCTGTAGGCAGTCCACACCACATGTTGATTGACTTTGAAATGGATGCATATAGGGCTGTTCGGACTGTGCTGCCACAGATGGACATACATGGCTGCTTTTTGTCATCTGTGCCAATGAGTACGGTGGCAGATCCAACAGCATGCAGAGCTGGCACATCTGTATTGCAAAGACGATGTGTGCACCATGCATCTCCACATGCTGCCTACGCTGGCATTTTTGCCTCCTGAGGATGTCTGCTCCATGTATGAGGAGCTCCATGGCAGGGAATACTTTCAGGAGCATGAATAGGCCTTTGCCCCTGTCCTCGACTATTTTGAGGATATCTGGCTGGGCAGGCCTGTCCGTAGTGGACACTGCCATAAGCCACTGTTCCCCATCCCCTTCTGGAACTACCATGCCTCAGTCAGGGATGGGATGACATGCACTAACAATGCCATTGAGGGGTGACACTGGACATTCAATGCCCTGCTGGGTGCAGCAGACCCCACCATGTGGTGATTCCTTGTTGTCCTGCAGGAGGAAAAGCAGCTGACGGAGGTCAAGCTGCAGCAGGTCCTGTCCAGCCAGGTTGTGGGGCACTCCTGTCTGTGATGGATGGAGAGTGCATGTGTCAGTGCTATGCACCTCACAGTCTGTCAGTGTGTCCATTGTGGCTGCTGTGTTGAGTTCGTGGCATTCAGTTTAGAGTGCATCAGGTTCATATGCAGCGGTTTCTGGGCGTCACTGTGGGGGATGTCAACAATTTCATTGTTGGCAAACTGTGGTGCTTCCATTTTAAGCACTAAATATCATTGCTGACAGATATGGTTTCACATTCCTTGGTTATGATAGTGACAATAATTAGTAGCATATCTATAATAGATAACATCTAATCATGTTGTTCCCAAAATTATTTCAAAAACAGCAGGTATAACTGCAAAACTATAACGTGTTATTTGATCATTTATGTTTCAGTATAATCATCTGTTACCTTGAAATTCAATGCAGGTTGTTATCAACTGTTCAAAATGCTTTATCAGTCTCTTATATATGTCTTACAAATGCCAAAAATAAGTTTATGGTGCACCATGGTGTAATTTTCAGAACTAATACTATGTGTAACTGTTCATTATGGTAACTTTTGCAAACTAGGAAATTTACTTACAGTGTGATTTAAAATAGCATTTTCAAAATCAACTATGTTTTAGAATAATTACTTTGGATGGACACATCAGATATATCTATAAATATGAATGTTGCCGGTCAGATTTATATTATGTATTTTGTATACTTGTATCTGATTATATGCAACTGTAACTAATTTCATAAATGGACTGTTTTAGCACAGAAATATGACTGGAATGCATACATTCAGCTGTTTTCACTTTACGACAGTACATAATACTCCCCGAAAACAATTTTTCCTTTCATAATCCAGATGCAGTGTCTAAGACATACATCTGGGCCTATAAGATATCTTATCCTTATCATGAGTTTATATCCACCCATCAGTTTATGTTTTTAACATTTGACTCTGCTACAAATTATTCCTGTTTTCTGAAATGTGCTGTACATCAATGTTCTTCTCTGGGTGAACAAATGATGAAGACAGACTAGCAGGAGATGTTTCAGCAGCACTTGTATCCATATCACTGACTTCTGGAATCTGACAAGTGCTTTCCACCTCATGTATGAAATTGGATATCTATCCTATTTAAAGCAGCAGTACTACCTAATTGGCAAAAAATGTCATCCTACTTTTTTCCTTTTTTATCAATAGTGTATTCCAGATAATCTTAGATTCTTCATTGGAGTATTCATTCAGTTATTTTTAAGACAGTGTTTAATTACAAACTGTGTAATTTATGTGGATCTACAATAAAGATGGAAGCCCTCAGCATCTTTTAAAAATGTCCTCCCTGGAAGTGACACTTTAACTGCAGCCACTGTATTCATAATGCAGATATGTCAGGGTGTTGCCACACATGTTTCTGATGGCCAACAGCATGGCACCCCCATGATATGCTTCATTAATGAAGGTGGACCTGGCAAAGAAGCAAGAACTTCTAAAAACTTCAAAAACCTCCGCCTTGCCTCTGGAATGAAACAATGTAAAAAGAAAATCAGATATATTGATGCTTTGGTTTAGCCTAACAGCTAACTAAATTACTGAGATTTTTGTTAACTAGTTCTACTGCTTTAAATTAGGAACAAAAAAATTAAAAAAAGAGATGCTTAATGTGGTAAACAGTCATCCACTGTCAACCATCACTCCCCACCCACCAGTTGACATATTTCTCATTTGAAGCATCAGCCACTTAACTTCACACAGTGTATGATGGAATCCTGTTATGTACGGAATTCCATGCCTGGAATATACTTATTGTGCTGCACTAGTGACATTGTTATGTTGTTGTGCTGCAGCAGTGATGTCACTATAAATGCAAGCTATGACCATAACACAACTTTTAGGATTTAATGGTGAGTTCCACCAATTCCACAGAAGTTTGGATATGTGCACAAAACCATGAATATAAACCACAGTTCAGGTGACACATTCAGGGAACACCGTATATGTTGGTTACCAACACCATACACCTATTGTGCAACTTTAGGGAATTAGTTGTGAGCACCACTAATTCTGCATAACTTGAAAGACACGTATAACACCCTTGGTATGAACCATGCTTCAAGTGAACCCATGCATTGACTACTGCATATGTTGGTTACCCACACAAGAAACATAGAAACATAGAATTTGACAGCAGATAAGGACCGCTTGGCCCACCCAGTCTGCCCATTTCCCTACCTACTGGATAAGCTGCAGATCCTAGTTAACCAGCAGCCTACTTCTTCCTACCCCCACCCCCCCAGAACTGCCTTATGACTATCCCATGCATGCTTGAATTCCACCACTGATTTTGACTCCACAACCTCCTCCGAAGGCCGCTCCATGCATCCACAACCCTCTCTGTGAAAAAATACTTCCTTAAATTACCTCTGAGCCGCCCCTCTATCTTCAAATTGTGCCCTCTTGTTCTTGCACACCTCTTTTTTTGAAAGATGCTACCCTCTGGGACTTTGTTGATTCCCTTGAGGTACTTGAAAGTTTCTATCATGTCCCCCCTCTCCCTCCTTTCCTCGAGGCTATACATATTAAGCTCCTTAAGTCTCTCTTCATATGTCTTCCGGTGCAGACCCTGCACCATTTTAGTTGCCCTCCTCTGGACAGCTTCCATCCTGTCTATGTCTTTGCGGAGATTAGGTCTCCAGAACTGCACACAGTATTCCAGATGGGGTCTCATCAGCTGTCTGTACAGAGGTATAATAACTTCCTGTTTTCTACTGGTGATGCCTCTCCCTATGCATCCCAGTATCCCCCCAGCCCTCCTTGCTGCCCTCTCACATTGCTTGCCCACCTTTAGGTCATCTGATATGACTACCCCCAGGTCCCTCTCCATTTTTGTTGTTGTTAGTATCTCACCCCCCATTATGTACTCTTCCCCTTGGTTTTTGTTTCCCAGGTGCAATACCTTGCACTTCTTAGCATTGAATCTAAGCTGCCATACATTTGACCATTCCTGTAACCTTGCCAAGTCCCTTCTCATCCTTTCCACCCCACCCTGTGCATCAACTCTGTTGCAGATCTTAGTGTCATCTACAAAGAGACATACTTTTCCTTCCAGTCCTTCTGCAATGTTGCTTATAAAGACATTGAAGAGGACCGGTCCTAATACTGAACCCTGCGGTACCCCACTAGTAACCCCCCTTTCTTCTGAGTGAACTCCATTTACTATTACTCTCTGTGTCCTATTCTCCAGCCAATTCTTTACCCAGGCTATCATCTTGGGACCCACACCCAGGCTGGCTAACTTGTATATTAATCTTTGTGTGGGACTGTGTCAAATGCCTTGCTAAAGTCTAGGTAGGCCATGTCCACAGCCCCTCCATGATCTACTACTTTGGTCACCCAGTCAAAGAAATCTATCAGATTCGTCTGGCATGACCTTCCCGCTGTGAATCCATGCTGCCTTGGGTCCTGTGCCCCTCTGAACTCTAGATACTCGACAATTCTTTCCTTTAGAAGTGATTCCATCATTTTCCCTATCACTGAGGTTAAACTAACAGGTCTATAGTTTCCTGCTTCTGCCTTGCTCCCACTTTTGTGAAGGGGAATCACATCTGCCCTCCTCCAGTCCTCGGGTACCACCTCATCCTCCCATGATTTGTTAAAAAGCATAGTCAGTGGTGTCACTAGTTCTACCCTTAGTTCTTTTAGAATTCTGGGATGTATCCCATCAGGCCCCATTGCTTTGTCCACCTTCAGTTTTAAGAGTTTTCAGAACCCTTTCTTCTGTAAATGGGCTGGTATCAACTTGCATCCAGCGTGTTACTACTGTTTGTTTATGTACCTCCCTCTTCCTTTGTAAATACTGAGCAAAAATATTTGTTTAGTATCTCTGCCTTTCACAGTCTCCTCTGCCCACCTCCCACCCTTTATTAAGCCTCACTATCCCTCCCTTGGTCTTCCTTCACTCCCTGATGTACCTATAAAAGGTTTTATCCCCTTCTTAACTGAGTTGGCTATTCTTTCCTCGGTTTGGGCTTTTGCTGTTCTGACTGCCTTCCCAACCTCCTTTTGCTTTAACTGATACAGTTCTCTGTCCTGCTCCTTCTGTGATTCCTTGTACTTCCTGAATGCTTTCTTTTTCTCTTGAACCTTCACTGCCACTTCCTTTGAGAACCATAGTGGTTTCTTACATCGTCTTGTTTTGTTTATTTGCTTCACACATAGGCTCGTTACCTCTGTGATGGCAGTTTTTATTATTCCCCATTGTTCTTCCACCCCTCCTTCCTGCCCATTTGCTAGTGCATTCCTTAGGCACTCACCCATTTTGGCAAAGTCAGCCCTCCTAAAGTCCAGTACTTTTGTCTTTGTATGGCTTGACTCTATTGCTGTGTTTATTGTGAACCATACTGTTCGATGGTAGCTAGTTCCCAGATGGCTACCCACTTCTACATCTGTAATCCTCTCTCCATCTCCATTTGAGAGAATCAAGTCTAATATTGCTCCCTCTCGAGTGGGCTCCAGTACTAGTTGTCTAAGGCATGCCCCCTGTAGGGCATCTAGAATAACTGCACTCTTCGAAGTGGCAGCTGCAACTGCACTCCAGTTAACATCCGGCATATTTAGATCACTCATCCGCAATATCTCCCCTTTTCTGCCATTCTAAGTATACTTTTATCATTTCCCTGTCCATTTCCTCCCCCTGAGAAGGGAGTCTATATATAACTCCTGTGCGTATTGTGGTGCCATTGCCTGTCTCCAAATTTACCCACAGTGCTTCTTCTCCTCCCTGTTTACCCTTTTGTTCTGTTGCTTTTATTCCTTCCCTTATGTAAAGAACTACTCCTCCTTCTCTTTTACCCTCCCTGTCCCTCCTGTAGACAGTGTATCCTGGTATGTTTATGTCCCAGTCATGGTTTTGTGTGTACCATGTTTCTGTGACTGCCATGATATCAGATGTTCCTCCTCCATCAAGGCCACTAATTCAGGAAGCTTGTTACCCAGACTACGGGCATTAGTACTCATTGCTCTCCATTTTTATGGCTTTACCTTCTGTTGCAGCATCCCCACTGACGTTCTATCTCAGTCTTTTTCTCATTTAGTACCCTGTTTTGTAGGGAGAGGCTGGGATTTTCCTGCTGCTTGTCAGTGACTCCTTTGACTAGTTTAAAAGCTTGCCAATGAAGCATTTAAACCGATTGCTCAAAAGACTTGTTCCCTTCCTGGACAGATGCAGACCATCCTGCCAGTATAGGCTGGTGTCCCTCCAGGTGGAACCCCAGTCCCCAATGAAGCCAAACCCCTGTGCTCTGCACCATTTTTTCAACCATTCATTAAACTGCATGTTGCCAATTGTCCTCGCCTCAATAGGCATATTATGCAAGTTTATTGATTTAGTGGTGAGTAGAAGTAAGTCTGCATATGCTGATGTATGTGTACATAACCTTTAATATGAACAATGTACTGTGAAGAGGAAAATGGGCATTTATGACAGGATGTTAAATGACCATCCACAGGAACCCCTGTTGGTGACACCAGAGCGGATCAGGGAGCACAGCAGAGTAACTCTTTTTTTCCTGGGTACTGGTTAGTAAGTGCTTTTGTTACAGAAATCTGCATTTGCTGTGTATTTGGGGCAAGAAACAGAGTTAAGCAAGTGGAGCAAAAGAGCCATGGACCAGGAGTGATTGGACAGCAGCGGTGGCATTGGAAGAGAGCTGAGTAGCATGGAAAAACCAATACCTTTTGACTGTTCTGCTCCTTCTCTCCTCAGGTCAAGCAGCAGCATTGGGGTGTTTTGTTTTTCATTTGTGTGTGCTTATTAGGTTACAGTAGGGATTAGGCCCTGGAGCTGGCAGGGGAAGAAGAAGATTAGCGGCAGCCAATAGGGATCACATAAAGCAAACGGCATGAAGTTTAAACAAAGAGCCTACTGCTTTAAAGGCAGTTAAAATCAATCCCTCCAACAGAACAAATTCTCTCCAGAAAGGATTGGGGAGCACAGTAGAGTAACTCTTTTTTCCTGAGTACTGGTTAGTGAGTATTTTTGTTACATGGGACTGCATTTTAGTGTTTATTCAGGGCAGAAAACATAGTTGGGCAAGCAGAGCAAAAGAGCCAGGAGTAATTGGAGAGCAGAGGCAGTCTTTATTCACTGCTCTCAGCAGGATGGTTGATTGTTTTGGACTTAAGCCACCCACCCTCCCCCAATCCCACCCACTCTGGTGGCATCTGTTTTATAAACACTTAATAGCCTACAGGTTTGTCTTACTCAGGAAGAGGGGAGCTTGGCCCAGTTTGCTAACACAACCTCACAGATAGGGTGTAGAGCAACCAAAGGGTACTTTCCCACATTCTTCAATAGTATACATGCAATAAGAGGAGAGCAGTAAAAAGGATAGGAAAGGGGTAAGACAAAACAAGAAGGGGAGAGAGTGAGAAGAGGAGGAGAAAAAACATAACAGTAAGCTAGCAAGCAAGTAAGTACAAGACAAAACAGAAGGGAAAAATTCAGGGAGTTGTGCAGTGCAGTGGGTGTGGGGCAGCAGTCTTCAGGAGGACATTGTGGGTACTGCGGTGCTGCCCCATATGCAGGCACCTCTCTGGGCTGAGGGTGGAGATGGTCAGTCTTTGGGCTGAGCTAGCTAGGAGGCTGGGGACCTTCACCTCCACTCAGAGGCCACCATGTCCCCAGCCACTACTGCAACAGTTATCCAGGCGGGGGCTGGCTGGACAATGGTGGGCTTGGGAAGGGTGAGGGAGGGCAAAGAGAAACACATTCCCCCAACCAGTTCAACTTACAAACTCCTATGCTGTCCCAGAGGAGCAGGAGAGTCCCACAAGGGAACCCAAGGTTGAGACCAGGGAGGATGTGCAGGTACTCCAGGACAGAGACCTAGAGGTGGGTGAAAGAGGACTCTAGAGGAAGAGGAAGCTAATCCTGGTGGGTGACTCAATTGTTCAAAGAATAGAGCCAGGCATAGGTAGAGGGATGGAAAGGAGGCAATGTGCCTCCCGGGAAGCACTGCTTGGAGAGGGAGGGAGCAGATTCTGAGAATCGCTAAAACAGTAGCAGGAAGGGAGGGAGGCTGCTGAAGGTCATTGTCCACCTGGGGACAAATGGCTTAGCCAAGGACAGGACAAGCATAGAGCAGGTGCAGGAGGACTTCATGGAGTTGGGTGGGTGCCTTAGGGAGATAGCAAACTCTGTGGCATTCTTGGAGGTGCTACCACTCCATAGCAGGGTGGAGGCTAGGAATCTCTTCATCATACACTTCAACAATTGGTTGGAGGGTTGGTGCAGGGAGAACATCTTTGGCTACACTGGGGACTGGAGACCCACTTGAAGGGATGTAGGCCTGTTCAAATATGATGGCCTTCATTCATCCAAGAGGGGGAAGACAATCCTCAATGCAAGGTTTATAAGCTTTATAGGCAAGCATTTAAGCTAGCTGAGGGGTGATGGGAGCAGGAAGACTCAAGCAGACCACCCCACAGGTTAGAACAGTCAGACTGGAAGATCAGGAGGTTGAGTTTACTACAGGAGCAACTGAACCCACTAAAGGGGGTGCTACAGAGGTAGGAAAAAAAACATAGCAAAACAACAGGGTAGGGAGGAGACAAAAGGTAGACAAAAGCAATAAAAAGGGTAGGGTAGGCAGCGCAAAGTGGAAGGTCATGTGTACTAATGCCCGCAGTCTAGGAAATAAAATCCCAGACCTGATGGAATGGATTGCAGAGTGTGATCTGAACATAGTGGCTGCTTCAGAAACATGATACACTGGAAACCACAACTGGGAAGTACCGTAAATGTACTAGGCTATGCCCTGTTCATGTGGGATAGACAGGGGAAAAAAAGGGGGAGTGACCCTGTACATCATGGAAGGAATAAAAGCTATCATGATACAGAGAAGGAAGGGAGAGACCAAGGCACTGTGGGTCACCCTTGAGCCAGGAAATGGCACAGCAGTCGGAACAGGGGTGGTCTACAGGCCTCCAGTTCAGGGGGAGGAGGAGGGTAGGATGCTAGGAGAAGAAATAAATGAGATGGCATTGAAAGGGGAGGTACTACTAATGGGGGATTTTAACATGCCTGACATGGATTGTACCATCTCAGTGACTGCCCCAGCCCAGAGCCGGGATATTCTGGACTCCCTTCAGGAGGTAGGCCTCAGGCAGTTAGTGCTAGAACTAGTGTTGGGTGGACCGATCCACCAAAAATCAGAACCCCCCCAGATCCAATGGGGTCCGATGGACTCAGATCAATAAGAGACAGCCAGTAATTTGTATTGAGTCTGGGTCCATCAGCCACAAGTTGCATTTGTTTTTTTAAAATGCACTCTACCTTTCAGTGCTACAGCCTGTAGATGGAGCTATCCTCCCCAGAGCCCAGGCATCTGGCGGACACCAGATCACCACTTTGTCAGGTCATGTGACTGACTGGCTGGCATCTTAGATAGTCCTGGGATGGTAGTTCACATTTCTGGGGAGACAGTGCATGAGCAGTAGCAGCAGAAGGGCAGAAACTTGATTGGCCACACTCAGCCAGACTGACAGGCTAGGCAGCCAACAGCTGAAGGGAGACTGCCTGTCAGTCTTGGCTATTGGCCAATGCAGTGGATGGGTGGATCTAGTCTGAACTCAAAGGAACGTGCTGTATCTCCGCACTCATTAGAAGAAGCACCATTTCTGAGGAGAAATTCAAAGAGAACGGTTGCATTGATTGTGCTTTATCGTATTGAATCTCAGTCTCAGCAGACTTGTTATTTTACCACACAACAAATCACATTAACACATGTAAACTGTGTGTTTGTGCTTGTCTTTTGTTACAGGTCTTAAATAACATGCTGCATTAAGGAACAGTAAAAGGAAAATATATATCTGGGGAGTGGGGGGTGGAGGATTGAAGTGAGAGAGATAGAACATTTTGTGGGCAAGGCAGTGGGGCCTCTGAAAGGCTCATGGTGGTGGTGAGCCAGACGGAGATATATAAAATTATAAATATATCAAATAAGTTGGAAAAAAAGGATAAAGTAAAATACCTAATATTCTGCATGTTTGATAGAGGTTGAAGCACTTGGAGAAATTATTACCAGTCTGAGGGCAATCAGATTCTGATCTAAAGAAACCTGAGATACATAAAATACAAATAAAAGTACTTACTACAGTAAAAAAGGAAAGGCCATGATAAAGTGGATGAAGGGAAAGGGTGTGTGTGGCTGTGAGGTTGGCAAGACAAAGGCACTTAACTTGAGAACAACTGAGAGGACTAAAGATTCAAGAAATCAAAATACATACAGGAAAAAGTTTTATTTTTTTATTTAAACTAGATACAGTGGTGAAAGGGGAAGTGTACATGTGTGTGGTTGAGCCTGTCCTGAGAGAACAGAGGAGAACAAGTGAGAGGACTAAATAAAAAAATTTTCATAAAAGAAAAAGCTTTTTTGTGTAAAAAAATAAAACAGCTACAGTGGTGGAAAGGGCAGTTTATCTGTGATGCTGAGTCTGTCTCGAGAGGACAGAGGAACTTGAGAGTAAGTGAGACAACTAAATAAAAAAAAAACCTTCAGGAAAAAGCACTCTTTTGTGTCATTTAAAAAAATTAACCTAGCTACTGTAGTGGAAGGGGGAGTGTGGCTGTGACAGCCAACCTGTACTGAGTGGGCAGAGGAACTTGGGAACAACTGAGAGGATTACATACATCTGTGGTATTGCAACAGTCGAGAAATGTTTTCTTCTGTGTAATAAAAAAAAAACTAGCTACTGTGGTGGAAGGGGAAGTGTGGCTGTAAGGGTGAACCTGTACTGAGTGGGCAGAGGAAAGTGGGAGCAACTGAGAGGACTACATACATTTGCGGTACTGCTTCAGTCGAGAAATGTTTCATTGTGTGTAAATAAAAAAAACTAGCTACTGTGTGGCTGTGAGGTGACCTGTACTGACTGAATGGGCAGAGGAACTTGGGAACAACTGAGAGGACTAAATTAAAAAGAAAATATCTACAGGAAAAAAACACATTTGTCTGTGACATTTAAAAAAAAAAAATCTAGCTATTGTGGTGGAAGGGGGACACTGACTGTGAGGCCGAGCCTGTACTAGTGGGCTAAGGAACTTGGGAGCAACTGAGAGGACTAAATTAAAAGAAGACACATTCTGGAAAAAGCATTTTTATGTGTAACAAAAAAAACAGCAACCTGGAAATGTGCACCAGGCAGGGCGAGGCAGAGGCCAAAATGGGGAAAGGTACGGGGAAACGTATGGCACAAACAACACTGCACAGTCTGACTGGTAAAAGACCAGTTGCTGAATCTTCATCCAGTAGCAGTAGTGGTTCTTCTTATCTTCTACAATGCTGTGCAAACAGACAGGAAAGGCCAAAACTACCTTAATTAAAATTAAAGGAGTAGTCGGCACCATAAGGAGTGACAAGCCAAGATATGGTACCTATGTGAACCATAGTACAGCTACATATTTAAATGAAAGAGAGGAGGAGGAGAAATCAAGCTCTGATGAGGGTAATGATGAAATGGAGGATGTAGACAAAGGGGGAGAAAAGCAGAAACAAATAGAAAGCCAGAATGAGGCAGAGGTGGCGATTGCACAGATGCAGGATGAAAGTGATGATTTGGATATGGTTGGGATGGGCAGTTTGGCCATGAGCAGTGTGGTGCAGGTGCAGGAGTAACAAGAAGAGGGGGCAGTGCATTTAGATTTAGGTTCTTTTACTAGCCTGGATGAGTTTTTGGATGATGATAATGGTGAAACAAAAAAAGATCATGATGAGCAGCTTCCCAGTATTGAGAAACGTAATTGAAACAGATTGAGAACAACATAGAGGACGTGATCAAGGAAGACAGTGTAGTATGCCTGGTACTAAAACAAAAAAGGCAACATCTTATGTGTGGTCTTACTTTTCTCTGGCTGCCAATAATGAGTTATGAGCAGTTTGCTCTATATGTAAAAAGACCATCAGCAGAGGGAGCAAAAAAGGTGCTTTGGGTACCTCAGCATTAAAGAGATATTTAGAGAGATCCATTACATCTCAGGCATGAATTTTTGGTCAGAGAGAAACAAGACAACATGTAGGCCGAGTTAAGTCAGACTACACCTGCTGCACCTGTTATATCAAGTGATAGCAGTAGCAGGCCTACTGCTTCAGTTGTACTGTCAACTTCTCATCAGTCTTCTTATAGAATAAGTATTACGAACAGTCCCTTTTTGCCCTTCTCATCATCCAGCACTCCTAATGTTGGCCATCTGAAAACTTCAACTGCTAGAATACAGCCCATGATTTCAGAGACAATTGAATATAAAGCTAAGTACCAGCATAGTCATCCTGAGGCAACTGCTATAACAAAACTAATTTCAGAGATGATAGCACTGGACTTACAGCCTTACAGAATTGTGGAGCATGTAGGATTCAAAAGACTTTTGAATCACCTGTCACCACAATACAATATTCCATCCAGGAAATATTTCTTGCCTGTTGCAATATCGCAGATGTATGATTTAGTAAGTGCTAAACTGAAAAATGCTTTAAAAGATGCAGTTGCTAGGGTTGTCCATCTGACTACTGACATATGGACAAGCTGCCAGCCAGAACCATTTATGTCACTGATTGTGCATTGTGTATCGTTTACTCCCTGTAGTGACACTGACAGTTCCCCTCAGAAACTGGCTTCCCTTCAAATCCAGTATATCCTGCAGGATCACATATTTTCCAACATCCTGGATGAGCTCAATAGAGACATACAGTACTGACTTACATCACAAGGGTTTTCAGTAGGTTTTATTGTGACTGGCAATGGTTCAAACATAAAGAAAGCATTGTCTGATTGGGGCTTTGTCCACATTCAATGCTTTGCACACTGCCTAAATTTGATTGTGCATTCATTTATGGAAGAGGACAGAGATATATAAAGGCTCTTACATATGTGGCAAAAAGAATATGTGCACATTTCAGCCACTCCTGAAAAACACGCCAACGTCTTCGGGCCATACAAGACGAGCACAGACTACCTCCTAATACACTCATCCAGGATGTTGCTATGAGGTGGAACTCTACCTTTTACATGTTCCAAAGATTGCTGGCACAAAAAAAGATTGTAAGACAGTATACACACGAGGACAGCATAGGGAATGCTGATATGTGTTAAACCCCTCTACAAATGGCGGTTACCAAAAGTCTTCCTTGAGCTTACCTAAATGCTCACTGCCAGGCTGGTGTTCTGTGTCCTAGCAATCTAAAAGTGTTTGCATATGAGTGCCCTGTTAGCCTCTGTGCCTGTCTCTTTAAGAGCTGCCTATTCTGTGGTGTAAAATTAATCTGGGTAGGGGCCAAGTAGTTTCAGGCTCGAGTCCCACCCAGTCTGCAGTGTTATTGCTCCATTCTGCCATCACTATTTGCGCAGAAGGAGCCCTGCTAGGAACTGTGACTGTTTATTGTTTATCTGTTTTAATAATAATAATATTGTAGTTTGTCTAACCTGCCTTCCTTTGCAGCATGGACATTTGTGTATTGCACCACCATCTTGCTTCTGGACTGGAAGTTTGGACCAATCAGGACCTTTGGGGACCCAGAAATGGTGTCCGTCCCCAGGGGTCTTGTGGGAGTGAATACTGTAGGAATTGTAGTTTTTACACTTTGGCACCTAAATGGACCTGGAGGGGGAGCTCTAGATGTGACAGACAGATGGATCAGCTAACCGAACCTTTCATATTTCTCAGGAAGTCCCGGTGCTGCCTGCAGCAGAAGTCAGTCTGGAGTTAGAGTTTGGAGAGTAAACAGCTAGAGTGATTCGAGCAGCTGCCCCTGCCTAGTAGTGTGGGAAACTGGTGGAAAGGCTGTGTTTGGCCTGTCTGCCTCATCTTCCCTTGGAGGGAATCTTTCTGAGCCAAAGAGAATTCGGACTTTCTCTGAAGTTGCTGTTCTGTGACCAGAATCCTAAACTGTGATGAATTGAATCTTCCTGAAGGGGACCAAAGATTTACCTCATTGCGATCGGCCTGTCAGGACCTGAGACTACCGTGGAGCATCGGTTTGTGCAGAGGCACTGTATATTGCAACCGGACTGCCATCCGAACAGTGGTACTCTTTCCTTTCTTTACTATAAGTATGCTGAATGCTGTTAGTGGAACACGATTTGGTTCCCCACTGCCTGATTGTGTCATGCTTGCTGGAAGCTGCAGCCAGTGCTACCGGACTGCCATCTGAATTGTTCACCTGGCTTGGGCCCTGCCACCTTGGCCCAGACAGCTGCTCATGCCACAGAGAAGAACATCGACAAGAGACCTGCCTGGGGATCAGCCCCCTGTTTAACATCACAGACAGGAGCAACACCACAGTGAATCGTGTTGGTCTTGCTTTTGCCTGGCAAACCAGCAAGTCATCCTGCAGTCTCCATTTCATCCCTTCTGTGTCCTGTACTGGGTAGCGTGGGTAAACACCAGGGTGGCTCCCTGCAACAACAGCTCAATCAAAGCGTATCATCTGATTTAATTGTTTTGCTTAATTATCACGAACTGAGCCATCTGGCTCCAGATTCCAAATTGTAGGTTATTGTGCATGGCTATTTCTTTCCACCTATTGGGCCCCAACCAGTTGCAACACTGGCCTTCCTCAGGCAACACATCAGGCTAGCCTACCTCACCAACTGGGTATCCAGAGTGAGTGTGACTGTGTTGAGGGACTCTAAAGGCCATGCCTTGTAGTCTGTTTGAATCAGTACTTAAACCAATCAACTGATTGCGCCCCTTCCTTGTCAGATCTGAATCTTTTTGCACTTAAACTGTCTGTGGTGCACCTCTGTACTAATAGCACCAGATTCCTATTGCTTGCTGTATCTAACCTTATTTTCCAGGGGGTCTCCAGGGCCAAACTGGTGGAACTAGCCCTAGTGGTAAGTGCAACAAGTGTGGTAGTACACCTGCTGTTTGGGGGCTGTGGTAATTGTGTGTTCAGAACATTGTTTAGGCCACTAGAGGGTAAAGGGGGGTAACAGTGTCCCAGAGGGCTGTATCCAGGTCAACTATGCTAACACCAACCCTGTCCTCCGGGTGGAGGCACACGTTTTCAGTACCCAGGCCCCTCAACCGGCATTTGGTCAAGCAGGCAGGGGTAGTAGTCCTTAGGGTAGCACCACCTATTGGTTACATCTTGGAGGCACCACTGGGATTTGCACCATCCATTGGTCAGAAGTGGGTACTACAACCCCTTGCTTAAAAGTTTTTATAAAATGGAGGCACTTGCTACACCTAAGTTTAAGATTGCTGCCCATAAGCTGTTAGTTCACCGAATGATGGGGTGGAGCAAGGCTGAGGGGTAGACCATCCACAAGCCATTTTGTTAAAGGACATCCTGTTAGGGACCACTAATGCAACTATTATAGAGACTGCTGAACAAGTTAAGTGTTTGGCGATGGTTGAAGTGAAAGGGAGGGACTCGGACCTGTTTAAGCAAACCATGGTGGCCCTCCTATCCTGTAGCCTCCCCATAATTCAAGTTCAAGTTCAAGTTTGTTGCAGGAAAACTCCATTGAGCAAGCTCATTCACAAGGAGGTCCTGTGACATAAACACTTAAAGTACAAACATAGATAGGTAATAACAGTATATACATGAAATGCACGTTACATGATACAGGCTGAATATACATACAAGGGTACCACATAGGTTGACCGCAGGTGGTAAACATTAATATGAGACAGGGAAGCAACTTACAGGTTGCATACTGATAAATGAAACATGATGACTGGTGTGTGCAATACATATATTTTGGATCAAAAACTGAAACTCAATCTGGATGATTGAGAGGACCCAAGCTAGAAAAATATTTATTTTGGTGTAATAAATATTTTTCTCTAGCTCTGGGTCCGTTCCATTATTGGGATTTGTGTGTGCTTCAGCTTTTTTGATATCTGTCTTTAATTTGCTGAAAGCACCACGATTACCTTGTGCATGGTTCTTTAGCAATGATATATTTTGGCAGCTAGAACAAACAACAGACTACAACTGATATGGGGGGCAGGAGTGATTTGATAGAGTAGCAGTGGAGCATAAGCATAGATAAAGCCAGGAGTAGAAGGGGAAGGGAAAGCAGTTAATATGACAAAGCAATTATACCTTACCAGTAGATAAATATGGCACACATGGGGAAGGAAGAGACTTAATGACAGTTACAGGTGTCTTTTATTTTGGCTGAACTTAGCGATTTGTAGAAGTTTATTGAAACTGTGCTAGTTAGTTTCAGTACGGTTTGTAATTGGTTCCAAATGGAGGGAAGGGCATATGCAATAGCACGTTTACCAAAGGAGGTCCACGTCCTTGGTATGTCAAGCATAATAAAGTCAGATTTTCTTAACGAGTATGCACTATGTGAGATACTAATAAGGGAAGAGAGATAGCTTGGCAATTTCTGCAGGAGCAGTTTAAGAGTCCATAGCCCAGCATGAAGCAGGCGTCTAGTAGTAAGGGATGTCCAACCAACAGCTGCATATAAGTCACAGTGGTGCGAACGGTAAGGGGAGTTGGTAATGAACCGTAACGCATGGTGATAAAGGATGTCCAGTTTACTTAGATTTACAAGAGTGGTGGAGGAATAGATTACATCGCCATAGTCGATAGGAGAAAAGTGGCCCCACAAGCTTTTGTTTTGAGTTTCAAGGGGAAAAGGCCTATTTCTGTAGAAGAAACCTAACCTTGCTTTTAACCTTCTAGAGACATCTTCGACGTGGTCATTAAAAGATAATTTATTGCTCGATCCAGATACCCAGATATTTAAATTTGGTTACAACTTCCAGAGGCTCGTTTAGCGTGGTGACAATGAAGTTTGGGCAAGGTATTGAGGGGCTTATACAGCACTGCATGGAGAATAGCATCGCTTTAGTCTTCTTAGCATTGAGCAGAAGCTTTGCCTTTATTAGATTATGCTCAAGTTATGCGAAGTCCGCTAGAAGCACTCCCTTGACTTCAGATAACGATGAGCCAGAAGTATACAACACAGTATCATCTGCAAAAAAGTGCAGATTGGATGTAAATATGTTAGCATCTAAGTCATTAATGTACAAAGAAAACAAGATAGGGCCTAAGATGGATCCTTGGGGGACTCCTCTTGCAACTGGCAAGGCAGCAGAAAAAGCTTCCGCCTTACTTATTGGAATCTTCCAGTTAGGTAGCTAGAGAACCACTGGGTGGTATGGTATGTGGCACCCAACTTTGCAAGGCAATTGACTAATAGTTTGTGATCAACAGTATCAAAAGCTTTGCTGAGGTCCAAAAGACTGCACCAGTTACCTTCTTAGCATCTATACAGAGATCCAATCATTGGTTACTTTTGCTAGTGCAGTGATTGTGCTATGATTAGCCCAGAAGCTGGATAGAGCTGGGTTAATGAGAGAGAAGGTTTCCAATTGAGATTTTAACTGAATATGGATCAGTTTTTTGAGAACTTTAGAAAGGATAGGCAATATGGAGATAGGCCTATAGTTGTTTGCATCGCATGGGTCACCAGATTTAAATAGAGGGAGGATATGTGCTGATTTAGCAGGACGGCACAGTAGCAGATGTAATGGAAAGATTGAAGATGTGGAGAATTGAGGCAGTGAGATGGGCGAGCTGACCTTAGGAAAAGGGGTTCCAAGCCATCGCCCCTGCGCTTTTTGGTGTCTAAGTTAAGAAGAGAATCTTCTACTTCTTTATAAGTTATCTTGTGCAGTTGGAAGGGGCTGGGTTCCGGACTAGATGTAGGGGGAGGGGTATGCTGGCTCACCGCAGCACCAGCATAAGGTGACGAGTCAAAAGCTAATCCAGCTATAGCAAAGTGGGAGTTAAGTTCCTCCAGGATTAGGGATTTATTTTCCACAATCTTGCCACTTGCAACTATCTTTGTTGGGACAGAGGGGGCCATGGGCTGTCCTTCTATAGCTTTGATAGTCTTCCATATTTTATGAGGGTTACCTTTAGCTTGTTCAAGAGTAGAAATATAATAGTTAGCTTTAGCAGAGCAAAGTTTTTTCACACAGTTATTCCTGGCTGTTCTAAAGGCCTGCCAATCCGAAGATTCTTTGGAATGTCTAGCTTTAGCCCAGAGCTTATCTCGAGCTATAAGGGTTGCCTTGAGATCCGAGGTGAACCAGGGGTTGGAATTGTTTCGTACCCTTACTTGGATGAAAGGGGCATGCTTATTTATTATTGTTGTGAGTTTGTCATTAAGGATGTAAGCTGCCTTGTTGACATCTTTGGCTAGGTAGAGATCTTGCCATCTGATCATGCCCAGGTCAGATAGGAAGTTTACTGCACTGAATTTGCGAAAGGATCTTTTTGTTATAAAGATGGGTTGTGGCCGGGCCTTAATTTGAGATCTTATGCAAGCAACAATTCCATGACCGCTCATGTTGTTGTGAAACACTGCAGAATGAGATATTTTGTGTGGATGGGTGGTTAGTACCACATCTAGAATGGAACTGTTGGCAGTATTTAGAGTGTTGTTCCTAGTGGGTTCACTGACTAATTGCCCAAGACCTAGCTCATCACAAAGGGATTTGAGGCTGTGTGATTTAGGTGACAGCCAGTCCATATTTAGATCTCCTAGAAATATTGTTTCAGTTTTTGCATCTACGAACATAGATTCTGAGACAGTGCCCCCTATCATTTTGCCTGAAGAGTCCCAGAAGGGGTGGTGAGTCATTGATTTGCATAGTGACCTGGCCTGGGTTTACAAACAAATTGCTTAGACTGCTAGCCACTGAGGGGTGATCCACAAAAGAGTTAGTGAAGATGTTAGATCTTTCTGAAGATACCACTCCCCTGCAGACCTCTATAATGTCTCCTGCTACCCCTAGAGCTTCCCCTGTGGTGACCTCCCCTATTGTGATACCTTCAGTACACTTGGACTCTTACCGCAGACTGAGACCCTTCTCAGGCATGGTCCTGGTGCCCATGGGGGAGGACGACCCGGAAACATGAATGGACTATGCCACCCCCATGGTCCAGGAGTGGCAGTGCTCTGAGGGGGATAAAAGAAAGGGACTCATGGAGAGCTTGAGGGGCCCTACACTGGAGGTCATCCACGTTCTGTGTTCCACCAGCCCAGAGGCCTCTGCTGCTGAGTACCTCTCTGCCCTGGAGGGGGTCTGTGGTAGCACTGAGTTGGGGGACAACTTGATGTGGAAATTCAAGTCTGCTAAACAATGGAAGAACGAGAAGTTATCCATGTTTGCTACCAGAATTGAGCGGGATCTGTAGAGGGCTCATAGAAAAGGTGGAGTGCCAGCCAGTGAACTGAATCGAGTTCAACTAGAGTATATTTAGAAGTCTGCCAGGTACTCTAGTGTAATGATATTGACACTGAAGTTGCAAGATGGGTCTGTAGTCCTGTCCACAGAATCCTTCAAATACCTCAGAGTGACACTGGATCCTGCTCTTGTTTTCTCTTCTCATTTAAAGGAGGTGTGCAAATCTGTCAACATTAAGGCTGGCGCCACATACTGGGTGTGTCACTCTCTAACCCCTTCTGCTAGAATCTCGGTGGCCTTTGCGTCTTGCTTCCTAGGCTTCTGTATACCTTCCCCATCTTTTCCCATGCTAACATTGGTATTCTTCATAAATGGAACACCACCTACAACAACATCTGCAGATTTGCCCTGTCTGCCCCTCCCTTACTCACCACTGTCTCCTGTACTCCACCCTACACTGGCTGTCCCCCCAAGACCTGCACTTATACACTCTGGGCTGCTTCACTGATTCCATGACAAGACCCCCTCGCCCTGACAGCACTGGGGCTATGCTCACCCCAGTGTCACATTCCCACCTACTGAGATCCCATAATTCCTCTTCACTCTCCATCCCACACTGTTCTACAAAAGTGGGGGAACAAGCTTACTCTAACTTTGTCCCCAAATTCCTGAACTCTCTACCTCCTAGTCTTAAATGCTTGCCATCTCACTCCTCCTTCAAGACTGCACTTTTCTCCTACCTACATGCACTTGGTTCCTGTGTCTGTACCTAACCCCCCTCTTCTCTTGCTTTCCTTTAGCTGGCTTACTGTTGTCACTGCAATTATTGACTGCTTTGTCTTGTTTCCCATGCCTGCTTCCTTCCATCCTTGCGTGGATGGCTACTGGCACATGTATGTTTTGTTTCCATGACTATTCCTGTGAGGATATCTACTGGTTCTGTATTATTTGCTGCTTGTTTTTTGTAAACTGTATAATGTACTCTCCTGGGTCATGCTTAAAAATAGGCAGGGTTTTGCCTAATGCACCTTCCTGGTCAACAAAAGCTAATAAATAAATAAATAAGATAGGAGGGCAAACCTTCCTGAATATTGCTACCTTATGAAAGAGATTTGCGAAGCATAAAATGATGAAGAGGGGTGGAAGCCCTATGCTGGGGCTCCCCGCATCAGTTAGACCCCTGATTGAAGTGATGAATCTGAACTACAACAGATGAGGGAATTAATTAAGGAACTGAAAGAGATGAGGGCCAGTAAACAAGCTGCCCATGCGGTAAAAGATGCAAACCCTTGTCAAGTGCCTCTTAAGCAAAAGATTGAGATCCCACCTGGAGGGGTGAGGGTGATTGTCATTTCTTCTGAAACTCAGACAGAGAGTAGTCTGATGGAAGAAGTATGAAAATTGAAAGCCTGGTAGGAGACCTTATTAGGGCCACTCAAGTAGCAGATTCTTGGAGAAGTTCAGAAGGAAGGGAAAGTGAATCCCAGATCAAAGAGGGACCCCGGGATCTGCCTCCCCCACCTAAACAAGAAAGTGGGCTTTCTTCCCCTAGAGACTCTAAAGAACCCATCTTTTGCTACCATTGTGGAGAAAATGAGCATACCCTGCCCAACTGCAGTTAGCCTGAGAATCTGAGAATGGTTACTACAAGGCTGCAAGCATTGATTCGGGAAGCAATATAAGGCCTCAGAAGGGGCCTATGAGAAAGACTTATTCCTCTAAGACTGCCATAAAACAGACGTCTAAGTGCTCTTCAACTGATTGATCCAAGGTGGTAGGCCCATCAATGGAGACCACAGTAACAGTAAATGGTGTATCTGCAAGGGCCGTGCTCAACAGTAGATCACAAGTGACTATAGTGTTTCAAGATTGGTACCGAAAACACCTGCCTGATGTGCCCCTGCAGCCTCTGGAGGGTCTACATGTGTGAGGATTAAGTGAGAAGTCCTAGCCCTACTTGGGATATATTCGGATCTGGCTTTCTTTTCCTACTGCGGTGGTCGGAGTGGATGAACAAGTCGAGACACTAGCACTCCTGTGTCCTCCTACAGGATTGTATGATGGGGTTACCTTGCTCATTGGAACCAACACCCACATGTTTGGAAGACTGATGCTGCTGTGTCAAGAAAACAAGGGTAACGGACTGGGTGGGCTCTGAGAATTCCCACCTTGATAAAGAGAGCCTATGACCTGCAGAAACAGACTGACAAAGTGGACAGAGATGAGCCAGTGGGGACAGTGTGGAAGAAAGATCCCGAGTCTCTGGTACTATCGCCCAATGCTCAGTACACCATTGATAGATAAGTTTGGTTTAGAAAGGACATGAAAAATAAAATATTGATGCTGGATGCACCCGGTGAAGGGAAATTGCCAGACGGGTTATTGGTTAAACCGAGCATCTTGCCTGCCCGTGCCCATGCCTATGCATGGCAGGTGATGGTTCAAATACAGAATGTGTCAGATCAAGAAATCCGAGTGAACCGGGGGTGTACGTTAGCTACAGTACACTGCAGACACTGCAGTACTGCCTAGCAACAAACATTCCAGTTTAAAGGAGGAAGTGACCCCAGACCTATTTGACCTTGTTGATTCCCCACTGTCTGCTGAATGGAAGACTCAAGTCAGTAGGCAACTTGCCCAGAGAGACCAAGTGTTTTCCTTAAAGGAGTGGGATGTGGGGTGAGTCCATGGTGATTAGCACACTATCAGGCTTCATGATGACAGACCTTTTAGAGAGTGGTCCCTCTGCCTTGCCCCAGCTGATATAGGTAATGTTCAGAGGCACCTACAGGAGATGCTAGCTGCTGGCATTATTCTTGAGTCAAGAAGCACCTATGTGTCTCCCATCATAGGCATGCGCAAGAAGAATGGGTCCATGAGGATGTGTGTGGATTATCAGACTTTAAACAGACAGACTGCACCAGATCAATACACCATGCCCCACATACAGGATGCCCTGGACTGCCTGAAGGGGAGTCAGTGGTTTTCAGTACTTGATCTACAAAGTGGGTATTGCCAAATCACAATGGCTCCCGAGGACCATTAGAAAACAGCCTTCATTTGTCCCCCTTGGGGTTCTACGAATTTCTGAGGATGCCTCAGGGGATCTCGGGTGCCCCGCTACTTTCCAGAGATTGATGGAGCGTGCAGTAGGGGACATGAATCTGCTAAAATGCCTAGTATACTTGGATGATGTCATCATCTTTGTACGCACCCTCAAAAAGCATGAAACCAGATTATTCAAAGTTCTTGACCGCCTGGAAGAATTCAGCCTCAAACTGTCTATGGACAAGTGTCAGTTTTTCCAAACGTCTGTAAAATATGTGGAACACATAGTGTCAGCTGAAGGGATACAGACAGACCCCAGCAAAATAGAGTCCCTGACCACTTGGCCCCAACCAACTAACTTAAAAGAACTGCAGCATTTCATAGGGTTCTGTGGCTATTATCAGAGGTTCATTAAAGACTATTTAAAAGTAATCCCGCCACTTCTTAATCTCACTCAAGGTTATCCTCCTACCAATCGCAGGTATAAGAAGGGATCACTCGAGGAAGAAGAAAAGGTGTATTCCTAAGTGTGAGGCGGCATTCTTCAAGATCATCTATTAGCTCACTCATGCCCCCAGTACTTGCCTATGCTGACCCTACCAAGCCTTACGTCCTGCATACAGATGCCAGCCTGTTGGGACTCAGGGCCATGTTGTATCAAGATCATGAAGATCAACCAGCAGCGGAGACTGAACTCAGGGATTGCCAGAGCCTGTAAGAGGTAAAGTGTCCTGCACTACAGCCTGACTGTTGTGAGGCACTTCCCACCCACCCCAGGGTCGGCACTTCATTTATTGCTGCTGGCAAGTCACGTGTCACATCATGTGACCTACCCTCCTTGTTACTAAGTGTCTACTTTCCCATTTGCAGCTTATAGACACCAACCACTAGGAGTTGCTGCACTCTTCACTTTAGCTCCTCTTTCAACTCTCTACCCCTCCTAGCTACTGTTTGAAAACCCACCCACTAGAGGTCATTGCAGTTCCTTTTGGATCCTTTCTACCACCTACTTTCTTCATTCCTCCCATCAGCCTACCACTAAGCAACTGCCAACATCAAACCTAGTACCCTTTTGTCCAAAGTCTATTGACTAACCACTAAGCCAATGAACCAGCCCAACATCTTCCTCTACTTTCAAACTCTTAACCCTTCCTCCCTCCTTTTCTGAATTAAAAAAACTTTCTACACTCTGTCCCTAAGCTGTGCTCAAACCCAGTACCCTTACAGTCAGAGTCAGCAGCTCTACCTCTGGACCACATTGTCTACTTATTTTATTCCTATTTTCTATGCCTTTTAGTCTCTTACCCCCCCCACCTGCCAAAATATAAGTTTACCATTTCTCTCCTGCTGCCTTTGAACCCTGCACCCTCACTGTCAAAGTCAGCAGTTCCACCACTCAGCTAGCACACCTGTCTATTATTTCTGCAGGATTTCAAAACTCTAAAAACACTCTAACCCTGCTAAAGTGTTATCTGAGTGTTTCTGCAGACCTTGAACCCAACTCCCTGCTGCTACAGCCACTGGCTAGGCTTCTTCCTGCTACCCTGGGCAAGACTTGAACCTAGTACTCTCTGCACTTCAGGCACCAGCCATGCCACTATACCATAGCAGCAACTAGGCTTAGAGGTGACCTCTCACTACTATCTCCCCTCTATCATCCTAGTACCCCCATTCTTTCTTCACTTCAGCTCCCCCACCCTTACCAACTATGCATGTGCACCCCCTGTTCACTAGCCTCTCTCTTCTCCTCCTCCTTCTTTTGCCTTCCACCAACCCTATTGTCCCTATTAACCCTCGGCCTCACTACTCCAGTGTTCCTACCTACCCTCCTGTCTTCCCCTCCTCCTTTACCACTGCTCCTCCCCCTCCCTCCTCCTCCACACACCCCATATGCTCCTCTCCACCTCACCCCCATCCAGACATTACCTTTCCTCCCCCGGCTCCCTTGCGCTTCTGATCATGCAAGCCTTCTCTGCCTGTGCTGCCCTACCCACCCCCTGTGCTACAAAACCCCCTTCCTCATCTTATTGCCTCGTGTAAACTCCATCTGCCACCTCTGACCAGAGCAGTTCTCCTCTCTACTCCCAACAGGAACATACATCCCAACCCAGGCCCTGCCCTCCCACCCACCCACCCAGCCCACTGGTCTTCAAGTAGCCTCCATGAACATATGCAGCCTGCTGAAAAAAATTTGACACCCTACAGTGCTGGGCCTTGTCTCATCAACCAGACATCATAGCCCTGGTTGAAACCTGGCTGTCCAAATCCACCCCTGACTCATTTGTTTCCCTCCCAGGCTATACCTTATACCAGGAGGACCGAGTAGGCAAACGAGGGGGAGGCTGTGCAATCTACACTAGGGACACAATACTTGGACACGCACTCCCCACCCCTGCCCTTGTAAATGGGGCCCAGGCTCTTACCCTCAAACTCACCCCGGACCCCTCTAGGAGCCCTCTCTATCTCACCACAGCCTACATTCCCCCAAAGAACCAGCACCCGGCCCTGGTATCTTTAACTGACTGCCTGGCCACCCTCCACCATAAGGTGGAACAAATCCTAGTTGGGGACCTTAATGTAAATTGGCTCAGCACCTCCTCATCCACGATCAGAGACTCATTTGCTGCCCAAGACCTGATGCAACTCGTCACCCAGCCCACGAGAATAAACCCTAAGAGAGGTACCAGCACCCTTCTGGATGTTATTATAACTAACCCACCCCATAAAATCCAAAACATCCAGGTCCTCACAGACTCCCTAAGTGACCACTCCCCTATCCTATTTCATTGGGCAGTCCCCAATCCCAAACCCAAAGCCCAGACCACCCTCCACAGGCGCCTCCGCCCTGGTGGGCTGAAAAAACTTAAAGTAAAAAGACCAGTAAGGTGGAGGGGACAGATGATGCCATCCCCACCAAAAGGGTGTGGTTTGCCCTCAAGGCCCTAAAGAAAGACAAATCTCCTGGGCCGGATGGCATTCATCCGAGAGTACTATGGGAATTGGCGGACATACTGGCTGCACCCCTGGCGGAGCTTTTCAACAGGTCACTTGAGACAGGGAGGGTACCTAGGGATTGGCGAGAGGCACATGTGGTACCAATCCATAAAGGGGGGTCGAAGGAAGTACCAGGAAACTATAGACCCATCAGTTTAACCTCGGTGGTGGGAAAATTAATGGAGAGTATACTAAATGAGCGATTGGGGTTTACTTGGGGAGGTGGAGGTCTGGATAATCGGCAGCATGGGTTTGTGCCAGGTAGATCATGTCAAACCAACCTTGTGGAGTTCTATGAATGGGTAACATCAGAACTGGACAGGGGTAAGCCTGTGGATGTATTATTCTTGGACTTCAGCAAGGCGTTTGACTCTGTCCCCACAATGGTCTGGTGGAGAAACTGATGGGGTTAGGAGTAGGCCTTTGATGGTCAGATGGATTGAAAACTGGATAGCTGGGGCACTCAGAGAGTAGTGGTCTGTGGGGAGCTCTCGAACCCTACAGAGGTTGGTAGTGGGGTACCACAGGGCTCGGTCCTGGGTCCAATCCTGTTTAATGCATACATATCAGACATCAGGGATGGTATAGGGTGTGAAATGAGTCTCTTCGCTGGATGACTCCAAGATGGGAGCAGTAGTTGAGGGAGAAGAGGGAGGTTGGCCCTGCAAGGGACCTGGACACCCTGGAAAGCTGGGCTCACACATGGAAATTAATTTCAATATCACCAAGTGCAAGGTGTTGCATCTTGGTCGGGAAACCCAAACACAGGTACACCCTGGGGGGAGGTGCTGGAAGCCTCAACAGGGGAAAAGACCTAGGGGTCATGGTGGATACATGTATGAATAACTCTGAGCAGTGCAGGAGAGCAGCTAGCAAGGCAAACAGGATGTTGGGATGCATCGCAAGGGGATCACCTCAAGGAGCAAGGAAGTGATTCTGCCGCTGTACAATGGACTGGTTAGACCACACCTTGAGTACTGTGTACAGTACTGGAGACCACACTTGAAGAGGGACATACAGCTCCTGGAGAGGGTACAGAGGAGGGCAACAAAGATGATCACGAGGGCTAGGGATTTGACTTACGAGGACAGACTTGAGGAGCTCTCTGCCTGTTTTCATTGGAGGAGAGGAGAGACGGGGACATGATTGAGGTCTTCAAGTACCTCAAGGGAATAAATAGGGTAAACATGGAGGGATCTTTAGACTAAAGCAGGGAGGCATCACCAGAGGGCATGGTTTGAAGTTGGAAGGTGGAAGGGTGAGGGGGAAAGAGGAGGAGGTTTTCACTGAGAGGGTGGTGGACCCTTGGAATGCTCTGCCTGGTGAGCTGGTTCAGAGATCCACAGTGGAGGGCTTTAAGAGAGGGTGGGACAGACACAGAAAGTGGATGTATCAGATGATGGCCTGTCCCAGGGGGGTGGGGATGGATGATAGGGGTTTCTGAAGCACAAGGGATGGGAGGGTCTCTGCACCCAACTAAGGATCTAGGTTCGAGCAGACTTGATAGACCATAAGGCCTAATCTGCTGGCAAATAGTATGTTAGTATGTTAGTATTCCTCACCCAGATAAACTGGTCCCCCATTCATCGTGCAACCAACATTGACACTGCCCTCGCCTTCTTCACTCACACCTTCAACATGGCCTGTGATCTCTTTGCACCCTTCACCAAAATCCGGTCCAAAAAACAGAATGCACCCTGGGTTAGCCCTGCCCTTCTACAATTACTAAGAAATCGGGATAACCTCTGGCACCTTGCCACTGAAACGGGTCGTCTGTCTGATAGGCAGGCTTACAATGCAGCCCGGAATAAGTGCTTGTGGGGCATCAGGAAAGCCAAGGCCGACCATTACCAGGCCACCCTTACCTCCTCCTGGGGCTCAGCCCGGACTTTCTGGGATAATATTAAGCAACTTAACGGAAAAGCTCACTCCCCTGCCCCATCCCAGCTCACTAGAAATGGCACTACCACCACCGAGCCTGCCACCATAGCTAACTGGCTCACCACTGCTTTCACTGACCTTAGCTCAGTCCTCCCTAGTAATTTCTTTGACCCTCCCCCCAACCAACCTCCCCCTGTCCTCCAGCACCCCAGCTTCCACTCATGAGATTTCCACCGGGAAGCCAGACCCATCCTAATCAAAGCTTTGAATAGCAACAGTCCCAGCAGTGACTCACTGGACCCCAGTATCCTCAGGCTGGTGCTAGATGAAGTCCTTGCCCCACTCACCAGCCTAATTAACCAGTCACTCTGCCTGGTACAATTTCCCACAGCTTGGAAAACAGCCATTATCACACCAATTCATAAAGGGGTGACAGGTCATCGGCCAACAACTACCGGCCAATCTCCATCCTCCCCCCCATCTCTAAAGCCCTGGAGAAAGTGGTGGCCATTCAAATCACTGACTATCTGGCTAAGCATAACATCTTATGCCCAGAGCAACATGGCTTCTGTGCTGGTCACAGTACCAGCACTGCCCTAATTGAATTCTCCAACTTCCTACACTCCTCCTTGGATACCAGCTCCCTAGCTGGTGCAGTGTTCATCGACCTCTCAAAGGCTTTCGACACCATCTCCCATCCACTTCTGCTGAACGACTGTGCCACACTGGTCTCTGGCTGGCCCCCTAGCATGGTGCACAAGCTATCTTGGCCTTCGATCACAGTGTGTAAAATCAATACACACCTCTCGATACCATCCCATTCACTCTGGGGTCCCCCAAGGCTCCATCCTGGGCCCCTTCTCTTCTCGCTGTATCTGAACACCCTGCCCAGTGCATGCCCTGGCAAAATTCTACTGTATGCAGATGACGCTGTCCTTTTCACCCACCTAATCCGCCTTCCTCCAGGACACCCTACAGCAGTCTTTCAACAGTGCAAGCTTGGTTTAAGGAGCGCAGACTCGTCATCAATCTTAAAAAGACCAAAGCTATGCTCTTTTCCCACCCCCAAAACAAAGCTAGCAACCACCCACTCTATATCCTTCCAAGTACCAATCAGCCACTGGAACAAGTCTGCTCCTACAAATACCTTGGTGTTACCTTTGGCTCAGCCCTCACATTTCACAACCACATCGATGCCCTAACATCCACCACTAACACATGGCTTGGCATCCTCTTCCACCATAGAACCTGCCTTCCCCCAAATGCTGTCCGGCTCGCTGTTACATCATCTGTTCTGTCCCTTGTAGACTATGGTCCACCAGTCTATGGTGCTGCCGACACCACTGCACTCAAAAAAATTCACTTAACCCTAAATAAAGCCTGCAGATTGATTACTGGTGCCCCCAGGCTCACACACACCTGTCAGCTGTATGTCGAGGCTAAACTGCTTACCCTGGATGAATGGCTCTGATACCAAACCTGTCTCCTCACAAAAAAACCCTACTCGGGCTCTCCCCCCCTGGGGTAATGGCATCCATCCACCAGAGCCCTCCCACTATTGCAACACAGTCATCCAACAAGACCACTCTAATGGTCCCCAGATCAAGAACCAGCCATGGCCAGAGGTCCTTCTGCTATAGAGCCCAAACCTGGTTTAACTCTCTCCCTGCCCCCATCACCAATGCCACCACCATCTCCAAGTTCAAACCACCCTTCGAAACCACATCGTCAACACCCATAACTGCTCCTGTCTCTGAAAGTAGCCTCCACCTCTACCTCTCATGACAACGCCCTCCGCGCGGCTCTCCACCTAGAACCTGGCCAGTGCCAGCTGTTTCAGTGTTTACCTATTAGATTGCTCACTATTGATACCAACTTGTTTAACACCTGTTCTCAATTACATGTACCCTGTAACCTAAATGTATTTGTCTGACCACAATGTGACATGGCGCCTCTGTTGAACGCCTATTGTTTTGCAAACCTATGCTATGTAACCAAAAACACTATGTATGTCTTTATGTGACGAAGTACCTTTGGAAACGAGCCTCTGGCTCAAAGGTTGTAAACTGATTTTACAAATAAATAAATAAAAAAGATGGCCTGAGACCTGTGGCCTTCACCAGAAGAAGTTTGACACCATCCAAACAAAACTATCCTGTTCACAAGTTGGAGGTTCTTGCTCTAAAGTGGGCCATAGTTGACCAATTTCACAAGTACCTCTATGAGGCCAAAATATTGGTAAGAACAGATAACAACCCTCTAACATATGTACAGACTGCAGCAAAGTTGGATGCCACTGGCCACCGGTGGCTTTCTGCTCTGTCAACTTATGGTTACATGGTTGAATACCGCTCTGGACTGAACCATATTGTTGCTGACGCTCTTTCTTGGTGGCCAAGCCCCCAAGACAACTGGGTGAGGCTGTCAGAACACTCTATTAATGCATTGTGCCAAAAATTTGACAAAGACAAGTAGCCTTCCACAGATACAGAGGACTGTTTGCTGGACTGTTTGGGCCCCCCTGATACTTGCATACCTGTAGCCTATTGTCATTTATTTGCATTGGACATTAGTGCCCTGCCTCAGTTTGATAATTAAACAAGGTTTAACAAAGTTAACAAGAGGAGCAGCTATCTGGGGCAAGGCTTTTCTGCAGTCTCCATTTCACCCATCCTGTGTCCTGTACCGGCTAGTGTGAGTAAACACCAGGGTAGCTCCCTGCAACAACAGCTCAATCAAAGTCTATCATCTGATTTAATTGTTTTGCTTGATTATCACGAACTGAGCCATCTGCCTCCGGATTACAAATTATGTGTTACTGTGAATGGCTATTTCTTTCCACCTATATGGCCCTGACCAGATGCAATGCCGGCCTTCCCCGGGCAATGCATCAGGCTAGCCTACCTCACCAACTGGGTACCTAGAGTGTGTGTGTGACTGTGCTGAGGGACTCTAAAGTGCATGTCTTGTAGCCTGATTGAATCTGTACTTAAACCAATCAACCTGATTACGCGCCTTCCTTGTTCATTCCCCCTGAATGAATCAGATCTGAATCTTTTTGCATTTAAACTCTTTGTGGTGCATCTCTGTACTAATAGCACTGGATTCCTATTGCTTGCTGTGTTTAACCTTATTTTACAGGGGGTCTCCAGGGCCAAGCTGGTGGAACCAGCCCTGGTGGCAAGTGCAACAAGTGTGGTGGTACTCCTGCTGTTTGGCTGTGATAATTGTGTGTTCAGAACATTGTTTAGGACACTAGAGGGTAAAGAGGGGGGTAACAGTGTCCCAGAGGGCTGTACCCAGGTCAGCTACGCTAACATCAAACCTGTCCTCCGGATGGAGGCACCCATTTTCAGTGCCCAGGCCACTCAACCTACATTTGGTCAAGCAGGCAGGAGTAGTAGCCCTTGGGGTAGCACTACCTAGGTGTTACATGTACATTACTCCTCAACAGTGGGCTGTTTTAGAATTTCTCATTAAGCTACTGCAACCCTTTGAGGAAATTATTAGGGAAGTGAGTTCCAACAGTGCCACACTCAGCCAAATAATCCCATTGATCAAGATTCTTAGATTTCATCTGAATGCAGGCAGGAATGAGCTGGAAGGAACAATAAGCCAGTTTCAGATGGGAGAGTCTAGTGCAACTAAAAGGGACTTGCCACCCAGAATAAAAAAAGACATAGTACATAGAATGTGTAAGAGGTGTGGGAAGGGAAGGACAAAAACACAATATTTGTGTTTCACAAGACCTAAGATGGTAGGTCAAGTATTATTTATTATTATCTAATAAGCGGACTTGGACTTGACAAAAAAAAAAAAAGAAACGTTCCAAGTACATATAGCTCAAAATGACATCACAGTTCCAATCACTGTACAGGTTCTGAATTAGGCTATACCCTTACAGGATGGGTAGTTATCCCACCTGTCTCCTTGAGGTCTGAATGGAGCTGCAGACCACATAGGTTCCGCACTGCACTGAACCTCCAACTCATCCGTAGGACTCATTCAAATCGTGCCTTATATATGAAGGACCAACCATGTGATTATTGAAAGGATACACCCCTTTTACATTTTGTCATCAAAACTGTTTAAAACAACAGTTTTCCCTTAAATTCGTATTATGATACACATCAGTGTGAATACACTGCAAAGATAATTTCAAAAGTAAATAAAAATATTCAGAAACAAAGTTTTGTCGGGTGTAGCTCAAGCAGGCTCCTTCCTCAGGCTGCCAGTGAATAAATATAGACAAGACTGGCTGCCTGGCTCTTTAGTATAACGCAAAACATCCTAGTGGAATGATCTGGGAGCTTTACAACCTTGGGAAGTTCACTTGCCAAAAGAAAAACAAAGACTTGTTTGTTCACAATTAAAATCAGGGAACATTTCTAACATCCCTTTATTCTCAGCAGGACATTTTCTAATACCTAAATATCTGCTTTTCCTTTAGGTAAACCCTCTCAAGAGTTTACTGCTAAAAGGGAAAAATAAAGGACAGAGTGGTGAAAGATGCAGCGAGACATTTAATGCGCAAGACACATCTTGCAACGCTGCTTCTGTTAACTTGCACCAACCTTTATAATGTTGTACAGCCTTCTACATATGCATAAACCTCAGGCACATGTGGCCTGACAAAAATAAAGAACAAGAAATTTGTTAGAAAGTTTTTCTCTGACTGTTACTTCTAATCCTCAGACCATTGCAATTATTGTAGTGGCTGGAGGTGCACAGCGTGAGGACTGCTTGCATAGCGTACTCTCCAGGCTACACATTCGGGGAGCAACACTAGATTGTAAAGGAAGGTCTACCCGGGTGTTGGGCACTATATTACTTTATTTACCCATGACTTGCGGCTTTACCAAAAGGCAGCAGACCTTCTGAGTGCACCTTGAAATTATAGCCATTTGTGCATAGTTGCAAGCAGTAGTTCACTCACATAACTCACTCATTCAAAAAAAAGGGCAGTCATAGTTGCCCTTAAGAAACAAATTAAACAGCTTTGCACAACATAACAGAAGACAAGGCTGCACAGTAGACTACCAGTTCCTTTTCTTCTCTTGTGACCCAGAGGAGAAAAAACCAAAGGGATAGAAAGAGACCCACTACAGGTGGCCTTCCTGTAGGGGTGACAACACAGGATGACAGAGACAGAAAAGCAGGGGAAATAAGGAAAAAGATTACAGGAAAATTGCTACTGCAGTAGACTTTCAGAATACAGAAGGGTCAATGCAAGAAAAAGAAAATGGGGGTTGGCCACTATGACAGAATGACTAAAAAAGTCAGAGATGATGAGAAACTCGGTGAAATGCTCACGGCAGAACATTACATTATTGCAACAGTGTTAGACCCAAGGTAGAAGAGAAAACACCTCTCACGGTATAACCCAAATGTGTTCCAAAACTGCAGAGAGAAAATCATTCAAGAAGTAGATTTGCTTTTGAAAAAACCATGACAACAGATGCAGTCCCCTCATCCATTCCTCCTGCACCTGCACCGCTCTCTTCTCAGTCAGGCTACAAAACAGTCCACTGCTGCCACTCGTTTTATACCCAACAGTTATCTTTGGGGTCACTTTGATGCTGTCGTCCTTGAAAAATCAGCCCTTCCTTCTCTATATGTCATTGCTTCTGCCCAGTCCATGGTTAACTGCTATTTAGCAGAAAAAGGTATTGAATGGAATGAAGATCCCATTAAATACTGGCAAAGCAAGCAGCCTGTATGGACTGCACTTGTGCAGGTAGCCTTAAAGTACATGGTCTGTCCCCCAACCAGTGTATTTTCAAAGCGACTCTTTAGTGGTGCAGGAAATGTGGTAACAGATACAAGATCTAGGCTACTACCAGAAAATGTTGAAAGTTAACATTCTTAACAGTAAACCTTCATTGACTGGTTACACCCATGACCCAGAGGCAGCAAATACATTTCACAGTAACCTCAAAGATGACTACTTGGAAGAGTAGAAAGATTACCGTTTTTTCAGAAAAATAAATCAGTGGTACTCACGTAAGCCCATATGTGGGCTACACAATTTTTATACTTGATGGCATAATGTTTTCAGCATGTCCTAACAGACTTTGTTAATTTTTGGGTTGCCTGAACCTGATGGCACACTTTTCGCAGCATGTCCTAATGGACTTGTATAATTTTTGGACTACCTGAACCTGATGGCACACTTTTCGCTACTTGTCCTAATGGACTTGTATAATTTTTGGACTGCCTGACTCTGATGGCACACTTTTCGCTGCTTGTCCTAATGGACTTGTATAATTTTTGGACTACCTGAACCTGATGGCACACTTTTTGCAGCTTGTCTTAATGGACTTGTGTAATTTTTGGACTGCCTGAACCTGAATGCACACATTTTACAGCATGCAAGTCCAGCCTTAATCATTCTGGGCCCCTGTGCAGCCCCCTGCCAGGTCCCACCACTCCATTCCCTGTGGGTCCCCCACACACATCCAACATTTACACCTAACTAACCCTCCTGTCCTGTATTAATAAAGCAGTACCAGGTGTACTAGTTTAACTAGCATCTTTCAATTAGTGCCACTGACTGCACTGAATTATATGACTTCACCACTGAAAATTAATCTGACTGAACCTGGAGCCAGAACTTAAGTATGGTACTACTGCCGTATTAATTTCTGTAAGGACAGAGACATCATCACTGGACACTCACACCTCAGATACTCTGATTTGCAAACAAGTTAAACAACTTAACTATTCTGGAGGTGTAAGAGAGAATAGAGTGGATTATTATAGGAAGCAGTATAGTGCAGTGGTTTAAGGCTCTGAGCTGCAAAACTGAAAACCTGGGTTTAAATCCCACGGCTCTCACTTGCATATTGTGTGACCCTCAGCAAGTCACTTAACTTCCTTGTGCTCCTAGATCACACCTGTAAACAAGCTTTCAGCTTAGTGTGTCTCTCCTGGTTAAAAAATAACAATAAAAAATCATGGCACACCTGTAAGGTTGCCACCTGTCAAGTTTTTTACCTGGTGATCAAGTTTTCAGGGTCCCTGTCAGGAAATCCGATTTTGCTCTGTGCTGGTCAGGTTTTTGAGCCATTCTGAGTGCTCACATACTTTTGAAACAGATTTTGCCATATCATTCATTGTTTTAGCTACATGTCCAGGTTGCTAACAAGTTATCTTGTCAATGTAGCCCTTTATTTGTGAAAGCAGTCAACCTGGGAGGTGTACAGTATGGCCATTAACACCAGTAGCACTTATTTAAACTAATCTTTCCCTGCAAAGCTGCCCCCAAGTTTTGTAACAGTAGCAGGGTCAGTTGTCTTCCACTTTGATTTGCTGGTAAACATTTTCATCTATAACAAAATGTAGGCATTTTTAAATGTTTTACATTAGGTTTGCTTCCTCAAGAAAAAAGTATTGGCCCCCAAGGTGCAGAGGCACAGTTTGTACCTAGCTAAGGTCAGCCCTGACAGCATGTCCTAATGGACTTGTGTAATTTTTAGACTGCCTGAACCTGATGGCACACTTTTCACAGCATGTCCTAATGGACTTGGATAATTTCTGGACTGCCTGAAGCAGAGACTAATGGCACAATGTTTTCAGTATGTCCTAATTTTTGGATTGCCTGACCATGATGCCACACTTTTTTCAACATGTACTAATGGACTTGTCTAATTTTTGCATTGCCTGGATGTAGGTCTCTGCCCACTCAGTACAGGTTTGGCCTGACAGCCACACTCCCCCTTCCATCACAGTAGTTAGGTCTCTGGACTGCTAAGGACATGCAGTTATTTTTTTTTTTTGGTAGGAGTCCCCTAAATGTATCATCAATTTGGGTGGGAGAAGGCGACCCCGTGTCATAGAAAATAACTGCATTATTTTTTCCTTTTTTAGTTGTTTAACCAGGAGTAGCACACTAAGCTGAAAGCATTTTTTACAGGAGTGACCTGGGAGCACAGGGAAGTTAAGTGACTTGCTTGGGGTCACACAGTATGCAAGTAGAAGCTGTGGGACTCAAACCCAGGTCTGGTTTGCTGAATGTCACCAGATTTGCAGCTCAGAGCCTTAAACCACTGCACTATACTGCCTCCCTACCTCAGTGGAGCAAAGAAGGAACTGATGCAATAATAACAAATGGGTGAAGCCCACGTCATTGCATCACATTGTAGCACTAGATACAGCACCGTCATTTCAGTGGTACCCAATTGCGTGCTGTTACTACAGTGCCGTCTGATGTCAGCGCCAACAATTCAGCTCTTCGTACAACAATCAACAGAGAAAGTGGGAAGTAGTGTAAAAAAAATAATTTATTCAAAACACAATCCATGGCTGAACATTTAATGCTACAATACTTGAAGAATAAAAGCGCGAATACAGTACAGTAGGTCATAAATTAATCCTATAAGTCCCTGACATTTCTAGCTACACCCTCTAAGAGCTCATCAGCTGTTCAGTTACCCGCATTGTACTCCTTTGTTATAGCTGCTATTCTACTGTTTAGGGACACATACTTCCATTTCTTCCTCACCACTACATGACCTTTCATAATCTGAGTAATTATGACCTCTGTTTGTGCCTGCTCATCCTTTACGAACCCTATCAATTGCCACAAATTAGGATGGTACCTACTGAACTTACTGCTAAATCGTCTATGCCATGATTCTAGGTCATTATTTGTGTAACAGGCAACCACGTACACACTCCGATAACGCACTGGGCAGTCTACAAGCCACTGTTTGTGGAAGTACTCATAAAATGTTTTTGCTTCAGGCCATCTTGCTAATGCATATGTCACTTAACTGTTAAAATTCAGTTGTACAATCTGGGGTGGGGGTTAAAATGCTAACCCTAGTCGCTTTCTCACTTCAAGGTTAAAAGCAGGTTCATTTTGATATTGACATTTTAGTGATAGTGCACCTAACATCTTTATTATTGCTTGTGAGAAATGAAAGTAACAGCCTCGATGGTTTACACCGGGTAACACCTTTGGTAATGCACCTATAAGGCCAGATTCGAAATCTGAAACGATTATTGTAGGGCTAAGGTCATACCCTCTGGCAGCTGCTTCAAAAACTAATTTCGGTAGTGCATCACAGTATAGTTCCTGGGATTTATTTGCCAACAGTAGATATACTAAAGGGACTTGCTTACTACTGATAAATGCATGTATAGTAAACAGCTGTGCAAAAGGAACTGGTGCGGCACCGAAAGTCCCATCAATGTACCATTCTGAGTTACTAGCCAGCAGCCTCAAACTTTCATCAGTGCAAATGCATCATTGTCCTGCCGCTGGAATAACAGGAAATGTTGCCCATTTAGAGTGTCACTGAATGCATCTGGTAGCTTGCAGGGGAGCGAGCTTATCTCAACAGGAATTGGGGGCAAGTTTTTCTGTCTCGCTCAATACAGGGAGGCTTTCATGGAGTCAAATGTGGGGATGGCTGTACCGGATGATTCGGTAAGTGCAGTAAGAGCATGTTTGTCATATATGCCCAGTACTGGCGCAGTGGATTCTGCAACTTTGCCTTTTAGCCCAGAGAGGAACCTTGTTTGGAATGCTGCATTGGAATTTGCTTCATGGATGTGCTCTCCCACAAGGATTTCAGAAGAGTTAGATACATCTGTGTGTAGCTGCCCAAGGCAATTTTCTGCAGTGCATCGCCAACTCCTACACAAGAAAGGGGGTTTATCAGATTGTGGTCTCTTGTGTCTACATAAAATAAGAATTATTTTTACAATATACGGGGGGGGAGGGAGTTACCTTTTTTTACCTCCAGCAATAACCCTGTTGAGTCGGTAAATGTAGTCATCATGTACTATCAGCTCCTTTTCTCAGGCACTATGAACTGTGCAGGTCTTGGTTACAGAGGCAATGTATGGATCAAGGGCTGTAGTACATCATTAAATAATGGGATAATTAGTGTCTAAGTGAGTTTAATTGCTTAATGATTAATTATACTACAATTGCAAGTGCTGGTATAAGCAGCGCCAAACTGGATCACCTGTCAATTGTTGCAGCGCAAGAATTAACGGCGATAGAATGCAAAGCGCTGAACAGGATGGCGCTGAAATGCAATGTGCTTAACTGAGCTGCACCCTAACAAACTGATATCCCTTAGGAAGAAGTAGGCTGTTGGTTAACTATAATCTGCAGCTTATCCAATAGTTAGGGAAATGGGCAGACTGGGTGGGCCAAGTGGTCCTTATCTGCCATCAAATTCAAATTCTATGTTTCTGTGTTTCTATGATATGTCCATTGTATAATGTATAGTGTATACTACTAAATGGGAATGGGATTCCTCCTCTGAGGTCAGACAGGTCAGTTTACAGTTGTAGCACTAGTACTACTGACTCTGAGACAGGAAACAGACAGAGGCCAACTGCATGACTGCCATATTCAATTGACCAGCACATTAGTGCTATAAACTCACAGTTTTCATATCCTGAAATGCTGATTACAATTCTATGTGTGTGTCACAGATCTCAGTGTCATTTTATGCAATTATATAGCAGATTTGCAGTTTTCATTACATTTTAGAAAAGGTTCTGATTCGAATCAGAACTAGTCAGCACTTATCAGGACTTTGGCCTGGATCCTGATCCTGATAGTAAGGGTCAGGTCCTTTTCAGGTCTGCCCAACCCTAGCTAGAACCCACCAGGGAAAGGGCAATCCTGGACTTAGTACTGACCAATGGAAATAAAGTCAAAGAAGTCCGGGTGGATGGTCAACTGGGGTCCAGCAACCACCACACAGTTTGGTTCAATATGAATACAGTGGAGCAGGTATGTCAGGTAAGTCACACAAAAGTGAAGTTACTGGATTTTAGGATGGTAGATTTTGCTAGGATGAGAATATATATCAGGGAGTCCCTGGCAAGTAAAGATGCAAGACAGGAGATAGAGGACCAGTGGGCACACATGAAGGGAGCCATAAGGGAAGGAAGTAACTAACCAGTGCATAAGGTTGAGGAGCAAGGATAAGAGAAGGCAGAAACCATTATGACTCTCAGCAGAAGTAGCAGAAAAGGTAAGGGACAAAAAGATGGCTTTTAGGAAATATAAGGGGATGAAGAAGCAGGAGGATAGGGAGGGGTACCTAAATAATCTGAGGGAAGCGGGGAAGCTGTTAGGAGTGCTAAGGTGCAAACAGAGATTAGTCTAGTTCAGACAGTGAAAAGAAGGGATAAGTTATTCCATGGGTACAGTAGCAAAAAAGGAAGGATAGGTGTGGGATTGTCAGACTCAGTGGGGATGATGGGGAGTGATCAGAGGGGGACTTGGATAAGACAAAAATACTAAATAAATATTTCTGTTCAGTGTTCACAGAAGAAGGGAAAGGATGGGGACCACTGCTAGTCAGCAGACACAAGTGGGGGAGGGAGGGAAGGAGGTGAATACCAGTTCATTCACAGAGGAGCGAGTCCTAGAGGAGCTCACAAAACTGAAGGTGGACAAGGCAATGGGACCTGATGGCATCACCCCAGGATATTAAGGGAGCTAAGGGAGGAGTTAGCAGAACCACTGGCAGCCCTGTTTAGTGAGTCACTGAGAACAGGGGTAGTTCCAGAGGACTGGAGGAGGGCACATGTAGTCCCTCTTCACAAGAGCGGAGGCAGAGATGTGGCAGGTAACTATAGGCAAGTCAGTCGAATATTGCTAGTGGTAAAGATTATTGAAACACTGCTCAAAGAAAGGGTGGTAGAACAGTTGGAATCCATTGGAGTACAGGATCCAAGACAACATGGGTTCACTGCAGGAAGGTCATGTCAAACTAATCTGATAGATTTTTTTGTCTGTGTGACGAAGGAGGGGCAGTAGATGTGGCATACCATGATTTCAGCAAAGCCTTTGACACCGTTCCACACAGGAGATTGGTATATAAGTTGAGTAGCCTGGGAGTAGGCCACAAGATGGAGAACTGAGTTAAAAACTGGCTTAAGGACCAGAAACCAAGGGTGGGGATTAATGGAATCCAGTCCGAGGAAAAAGAAGTGACCAGCAGGGTGCCCCAGAGGATGGTCCTAGGGCTGGTCCTGTTTAATGTCTTCATCAATGACATCGCAGAAGGGCTAGAAGGAAAGGTGTGCCTATTTGCAGTTGACACCAAGATCTGCAACAGGGTGGACATGCAGGATGGGGTGGACAGGATGAGAAGGGACCTGGAGCAGCTGGAAAAATGGTTAGAAAGGTGGCAGCTGAGATTCCATGCAAAGAAGAGCAAAATCATCCACCTAGGGCCCAGAAACCCTACAGAGAGCTACAGGTTGGGGGGGGGGTGGTTGGAATTGCTGACAGTCACCAGGGAGGAAAGAGATTTGAGGATTATCATCTCTGACTATCTAAAGGTGGCCAAGCAATGTACAAAGGCAGTAGGGAGGGCCAGTGGCATGTTAGGGTGCAAAGGTAAGGGTATCACTAGTATTTTTATTTATTTTTTTTTTTTTTTTCATTTTTTCTCCACCACCTAGCTGCCGGCCGCCCAGTACTTTCAGCCCAGTCACGGGCCAACAGCTTCCACCCCCCCAGATTGGCCTCGGGCCCTCCGATACCCCGTGGCTTATCCCCCATGGCAGGGCTGCGGGATGCAGAGGAGGAGACATCCCGCAGAGACCGAGATAGGTCGGAGGGCTGGCCTGGGGGGCTAATTAAAGCCAAGGCGGGCTTCATGGAGGGCGGCCAGCAGCCGTCCATTTTCCGGTTTTCAGGGAGGCGGGGTTGTGCAATGACGTCATATGTCCACCCTGCCTCCAGAGTGTGTGAGTGCCGGTAGCTGTGTGACACCCCAGCCTCCGCCAGGGGTCACTAGTGCTCCGAGCACTATCCCACCCTCCCCCCTGGAGAAGGAGAGCAGTCCATAGGACGCTCTATCCTTCTCCCCCCAGCCGGCCCTTCCCGCGACCCGAGTCCGCCCCGAATCTGGTCGCCGCGCGCGGAAACCAACCGCTGCGCGGACGGGCCAGCCTCGGGTATCACTAGTATGAAAAGAGAGGTGGTGATGCCACTATACAAAATGCTGGTGAGGCCACATCTGGAATACTGTGTTCAGTTCTGGAGGCCACATCTACGTAAAGACATAGACAGGGCTGAGTTGGTTCAGAGGAGGGCAACAAGGATGTCACAGGGATTGCAGCAGAAGACAAATGGGGAAAGACTGAAAGACCTTAACATGTATATACTGGAAGAGAGGAGGGAACAGGGAGATATGATAGAAACTACAAGTATCTTAAAGGTATGAACAAGGTACAGGTGGGGGACCTATTTCAGTACAAGAGGAGTACAAGAACAAGGGGACACGAGTTGAGCTTGGAGGGGGGCAGGTTGAGAAGCAATGTGAGAAAGTTTTTTTTTCACAGAAAGGGTGGTGGATGCATGGAACAGCCTACCTCAGGAGGTGGTGGACTCATGCACAGTGGGGGAATTCAAGCATGTATGGGATAGGCATAAGGATACCATAGAGAGGAGGGGGGGAAGAGGTGCTAGCCACTGACTAAGTAGGAGCAGAGGGCACTGTCTTAAGTAGGGTATATGGGCAGACTGGATGGGCCTTCTAGTCCTTATCTGCCACCAATTTTCTATGTTTCTATGACACATGCAACACTCAAAAGAAGATCTGTCTTCAGATGGTGGAGAACACTAACATCAACACTTCATGATGGGCAATTAGTGGGGTAATCAGAATGGGTACATACATGACAAACAGGGTGATGGGGAAGGCTGGTGAAAAAATTGGTGATGAGAGTAACAGTTAGGAAATGGGGTTCATAAACAGAATAGTACACCAATGCATTTTCAACAATAGCCTGATGTTGGAACCCACTCGGGAAGGAGTAATCTTAGACCTGGTACTATCAAATGGAGATGGAGAGAGGATGTCAGATCTAGAAGTGAGCAGCCATTTATTTATTTATTTCATTTTTGTTGACCGGGTAAGTGCACTAGACAAATTCTGCCTATTTTCAGGCACGACCCGGGAAAGGGGGATACAGATGAATGCTAACATTCTTTGAACCAGATTAAGCTGTTGGTGGTATCCGGGAACAAGTGACCACCAAACAGTGTGGTTCACGATAAACTCAGTTGCAGAGTCAAGCCATACAAAAGTGAGGGTACTGGACTTCAGGAGGGCTGACTTTGTCAAAATGGGAGAGTGCCTCAGAAAAGCACTAGTAAACATGCAAGAAAGAGAGGTGCAGCAACAATGGGGAAACATCAAAACTGCCATCATAGAGGAAACATGCCTTTGTGTGAAGCAGATAAACAAATCAAAATGAAAGAAAAAAACACTATGGTTCTCAAAAGATGTGGCGGGGAAGGTTAAGGAGAAAAAGATAGCGTTCAGGAAGTATAAGGAAACAGAAGGAGCAGGACAGAGAACTGTACCAGTTAAAGCAGAAAGAAACGGCGAAGGCAGTCAGAATAGCAAAGGCACAAACCGAGGAAAAGATAGCCAACTCAGTTAAGAAGGGGGATAAAACCTTTTATAGGTACATTAGGGAGCAAAGAAAGACAAAGGGAGGGATAGTGAGGCTTAATGAAGGGAAGAGTGGGTGGGCAGAGAAGGACAGTGAAAAAGCAGGGATACTGAACAAATATTTCTGCTCAGTATTCACAAAAGAAGAGGAGGGGGAGGTACCTAATCCAATCAACAGAAGAACTCTGGATAGGGGGGTCGATGCCAATCCTTTCATAGAAGAAAGGGTTCTGAAAGAACTGCTAAAACTGAAGGTGGATAAAGCAATGGGGCCTGACGGGATTCATCACAGAATTCTAAAAGAACTAAGAGGAGAACTAGTAAAACCACTGACTACCCTTTTTAATAAATCATGGTAGGATGGTGTGGTACCTGAGGACTGGAGGAGGGCGGATGTGATTCCCCTTCACAAAAGTGGGAGCAAGACAGAGGCAGGAAACTACAGACCTGTCAGTTTGACCTCAGTGGTAGAAAAATGAAGGAATCACTTCTGAAGGAAAGAATTGCTGAGCACCTAGAAGCCAGTGGGGCACAGGACCCAAGACAGCATGGATTCACAGTGGGGAGGTCATGTCAAATGAATCTAATCAATTTCTTTGACTGGGTGATCAAAGCAGTAGACCAGGGAGGGGCTGTGGATATGGCCTGCCTAGACTTTAGCAAGGCATTTGACACAGTCCCACACAAAAGATTAATAAATAAATTAGCCAGCCTGGGAGTGGGTCCCAGGGTGGTTGCCTGGGTAAAACATTGACTGGACAACAGGGCACAGACGGTAATAGTAAACGGAGTCCACTCTGAAGAAAGGGGGGTTACTAGTGGGGTAACACAGGGTTCAGTACTGGGTCCAGTCCTTTTTAATGTCTTTATAAGTGACATTGCAGAGGGACTAGAAGGAAAAGTATGCCTCTTTGCAGATGACACAAAGATCTGTTACAGGGTTGATACACAAGGGGGGTGGAAAGGATGAGAAGAGACTTGGCAAGGTTGGAGGAATGGTCAGAAGTGTGGCAGCTTAGATTCAGTGCAAAGAAGTGCAAAGTAATGCACCTGGGAAACAAACACCCAGGGGAAGAGTACACAATGGGGGGAGGAGTAGTAACAACAACAAAAATGGAAAGGGACCTGGGAGTAGTCATATCAAATGACCTAAAGGTTAGCAAGCAATGTGAGAAGGCAGTAGGGATGGCTGGAGGATACTAGGATGTATAGGGAGAGGCATCACCAGTAGAAAACAGGAGGTTGTTATCCCTCTGTACAGACAGTTGTTGACACCCCATCTGGAGTACTGTGTACAGTTCTGGAGACCCCATCTCCGAAAGGACACAGACAGGATAGAGGCAGTCCAGAGGAGGGCAACTAAAATGGTGCAGGGTCTACAGCAGAAGCAATACAAGGAGAGACTAAAGGAGTTTAATATGTATACCCTTGAGGAAAAGAGGGGGAGAGGGGAGTCATGATAGAAACTTTTAAGTACCTCAAGGGAATCAACAAAGTCCAAGAGGGTAACATATTTCAGAAAAAGAGATGTGCAAGAACAAGGGGACACAATTTGAAGATGGGTGGAATGGCTCAGGGGCAGTGTAAGGAAGTATCTTTTCACAGAAAGGGTGATGGACACATGGAACGGCCTTCCTGAGGAGGTCGTGGGGTCAAAAACAGTGGGGGAATTCAAGAATGCATGGGACAGACATAAGGCAATTCTTGTGGTGGGGGGTAGGAAGAAATAGGCTGTTGGTTAACTAGGATCTGCAGCTTATCCAGTAGGTAGGGAATTGGGCAGACTAGGTGGGCCAAGTGGTCTTTATCTGCCTTCAAAGTTCTATGTTTCTATGTAAAATGAAATTTTAAGCAACACTATAAGCAAAAATATAGTCTCTCATGGTATGTTGTTTACCTGTGTGGTCCCTGTACAAGGTTGATAGTCATCATGAAAGTAAGGAGTATTTTACAAATAGTATTTGTTTTGCTTTTATCTGTTCCTTTAGTTGGCCCTATCTGCACAGCACCCCAGCCCTGCCACCCCCACGTACATGAAACTTAATGCCACCAATCTTCTCCCAGGGCTTACCCCCCCCCCACCTCCACCACCACTACCACCACCACCACCACCACCACAACCAGCAGGGTCAGCAGAGTTCCTGAAAATCAAAGCATATAGTTAAAGTACCAGGGGCACACTCCCCTCCCTTTCCCCATTTTGCTGCATTAAAGCCTGCAATCTTTTAGAATAACTCCAATGTTCTTAGTTTTCATACATTTCGGAGGGGTTCTTGGTTCTCATTGTCCAGCTGAACCATGATTAAGCCTGACTACTTTGGCAAAGTGACCACCCCCATCGGTCAGGTTAAAAGCATTGCATTTTAACTTGCCATATCAGAGTTGAGGTCTCCTTGCTTCCTCTATTTTTAATGAAGAGACCACTCTCCTAGCTTCATTACTTATAATGTGCTCTGGCCAATGAAAGGCTCACAGGTGTTTAATGTGGAGCTTAACAATTAGAAGAAGGCCACAATTCTCCTACAATCAAATCAGTACAAAAGTTTTGCAAGATCATCCCCTGTATTTACAAAACAACTTAGTAAAATTAGTGAGGTGGCTCCTGGTGTGTGAACAAACAAAAACATATAAAGTACCAGGGCACTCCCCTGGTCAGGTTAAAAGCAACACATTTTAACTTGCCATATCAGCTGGATAATGTGAACCAAGAACCCCTCCAAAATGTATGAAAAGTAAGAACATTGGAGTCATTCTAAAAATTGCAGGCTTTAATGCAGCAAAATGGGGAGTGCCCAGGTACTTTAACTATATGATTTTGTTTGGTCACAAACCAGGAGCCACCCCACTAATTTTACTAAGTTGTGTTGTAAATACAGGGGTTGAGCTTGCAAACCTTTTGTACTGATTTGAATTTAGGAAAATTGTGGCCTTCTTCTAATTGCTAAGCTCCCTATTCAACACCTGTGAGCCTTTCATTGGCTAGAGCACACTATAAGTAATGAAGCCAGGAGTGTAGTCTCTTCATTAAAAATAGAGGAAGCAAGGTGACCTAAGCTCTGATAAGGCAAGTTAAAATGTGATGCTTTTTACCTGACCAATGGAGGTGGTCACTTTGCTGAAGTGGTCAGGCTTAATCATGGTTCAGCTGGATAATGAGAACCAAGAGACCCTCTGAAACGTATGAAAAGCAAGAACATTAGAGTTACTCTAAAAAATTGCAGGCTTTAATGCAGCAAAATGGGGGGGGGGGTGCCCTGGTACTTTAACTATATGCTTTTGTTTGGTCACACACCAGGAGCCACCCCACTAATTTTACTAAGTTGTATTGTAAATACAAGGATTCCTCAAAACCAAGCCATGTACTGAATCCAGTTCTAGCTGGCGAGCACAGCTGGTCAGGTGCAGCCTTGCGGGTGCTTGGCACCATCCTGCCGATGGCTTCTTTTTTTTTTTTATATATCCACTTTATCACTTTCTTCCTCTAGCTGCCCCCTTCTGACTGACTCCCCAGTCCCATCATGCTGGTATCACCAGGACTTATGTTGCAGATTTCTGCCTGGTCGCCGAGTGCGGAGCCTGCAGAGGGTCAGTGGTCATCCGCAGCCAGGGGGTGCTATCCTACATTTTTCTCCCATCCTCACTGCTGGGGCACACACACAGGACATGCGTATGTGGAGGCACATGCACATCCATGGATGTACCACAGCACCCTCCATTCCTTGGTGCCCAACAGTCCTGCGTTACCCATGAACCTCCACCCAGGGGCAGTCATTCAGCAGGAGCGCCAACCCTCCCTCCCTGGGAAAGGAGAACAGTCCTTTAGACGATTGATCCTCTCCCTCCCCAGCCAGCCCCCAGCAGCCCACTCACACTGTGAATACGGGTCACCGGCGTGGCAGGAGGTAAGGCATGGATGCCTCAGCCCTTTATGCCACTGGGCTGGCATCTGATGGCTTTTCTTCCTTTTATTGACCCCTGCTAGGCATGGCATGCAGTGATGTCATGAAGCATGCCATGCACTCCCCTGCGATGTCTGCCATGCCACCCACTATATGTTGGCCCAGGCTGCCTTTCCCCCAGCTTCCATTAGGGGCCAGGCACGTGTCAAGCTGTGCCCACCCTCCCCCCAGAGGAGAAGAGTGGTCCAAAAGATGCACTATCCTCCTCCCCCCAGCAGGCCCTCTGGCCATCCTGTTCTGAACACAGGTCACTGGCATTGCAAGCAGCAGTGCTAGTGCTGCACAGGCAGGGCAGCCCTTTTCAATAGTATTTCAATGCATTTGTTCCACAAACCAAGAAGAATGCATGCAATAACATATCAGGTAATGTAGTGAGGGAATCAGCATGACAGGTACCCTATGCCAAAAGACCCCTCTGAAGTAACATTGCTTCTTATACCCTCAACCCCCCCCCCCAAAAAAAAACACATATATGGGCACAGATGCCTAGAGGTATACATAAGCAAGATGCAGCTTTATAGCCTCCAGAAAGAACTGCACTACACTGGACAAGCGATCATCCATTGCATGCTTTTACAGAAGCATAAACTTTTTTTGGCTATGCCTGTAGCAAAGCCATAAAGCTTTTTACATATAAATTTATAGCTATTTTTAATTTTTTTTTTGGGTAGCAAGTGAGTTTTCTCTCCTGGGCACAAAGTTGCACTGTGGATGTTAACAACATAAGCACTGCTCCGACGAATTTCCTACATGAATTACCATCACACCAATGCTGCATGTCCTTGATGCTCATCAAAGTGCGGGGCAACAAGGTGCTTGGGATCATATGCAGCTTGGAAACCATTTTCTAGTGTACTAATTGTGGGACTGCGTGCAATGCCACCAAGATATCTTCATGAACATTTCTATGTGTGCAGCATTGGCAGCTGACGCTCCCTCCTCTTTATACTAACAGTCCCTGACTGCCTTGTCCCACACCAATGCTAGAGACTAGGTGAATGTCAGAAACTGAAACCCTCCCTCACCAGGAGTAGAGAGCAGTCCTCAAGACTCTCTGTCTGCTCCCTCCCTGGTTCACCCCTGCCAACTTGAGTCCACTCACGAACTCTGGTTGCCAGCATGCTGCAAGGTGTGGTGCCCAGAGCCTCAACCCTCAGTGCCACTGGGACAGCTGTTAGTTATATTTAATGAGTCACCATGGACAAACTTACCTCTCATCTGTATCCTTTTGCAACCTAGTTTGAAGTACGTAGTCAATGGGCTAGTAGTCCAAGTCTAGGAGGAGTCGGTGCTTTAACAAATATAGCAGGCACTGCTGCCAGACATAACTGTCTGCAAATGCAACCCATGTCAAGACCAAAGGACTTTAGTAAAGCATACTGTGATTCAGATGCGTCTTCAGTAAAGTGAGCATTGCAAAGGCAACTTTTGGGTGAAGAACACTTCCAGTGTAGTCTGTACTTGCTTACAGCTTTCTCCCATGACATGCACAGAAAAAGGAAATGTCTGCATACTTACTTTGTCCTTGTGTGTATTTTAGCATCAATAAGCAATACATCTACTCAACATTATTAGAAAATATAACTATTTGCCTATGCTGTAGAAATATGTACCAGGAAACTGTAAAAGTACTGTACACTGTCTATTAAAAGAATTTTAATCAGAAAGCCTGATAGTTCCATGTCATAATAGCGAAAATACAAACGTGACTTGCACAACAGCAAGTACATATTGCCAAAACCAACATAGCCACAGAACCCACATCTGCACCTATCATAACAGTGATGACAAGCAAACTAATGTTTAATGCAGGGGACTAAGCCCCCCCCCCGCACCCCACGTATAAATATAATCAACTTCAGGAGGGGGGACAGACACTGAACAGGGGGAATACCGAGGCTGAGGCAACAGACCAGAAAAAAATATTTAATCAGCAATCCCAACAGAGTTGCAAAATAATGTCTGCATGTATTCCTGAACCCAGGATCATCAGCACTGCAGGCAGCATCAACAACCAGCATGCCGGGCAACCAGCTCAGCAGTAGCAGGCTACACTGATGTACTTAACCTACACCAGCACATACAGCTCAGACATTTGCCATCACTATAGTGTTCCTTCTCCCTTGCTATTATCTAGGTGTAAATCTCAGGTGATTGAAAGGTCTTGATAGCTGTGAGGTTTAAATTACTTGTAGAAAGATCTAGTAAGTAGGGGGGAGTGGCTTAGCTAGAAGGAAGATACATTTAAAGACTGTCTTCGAAATATTCTGCTAATAGCTTGGCAGAAGACACCAGAAGAAAGGACTGCTGTGTGACTGGACTTCTCTGCTGGGACTATATTGCCCTCCTTCCCTCCCCTCCACCCAAAGCTAGTTCTACTTTTATAGGCACAGGATTTGACTGACAACAGGAACTTCCTGTTTGGGAGCAGAAAATGAGTGATCACAGAGCCACCAAAGACCCACCATCCTAGAAGAGCAAGAGTAGCTCTCTGGCCCCCTCTAGCTGCTGAAGGTCTACCTCTGAGCAAGTAAGGGGTCTACTGAGAAATATAGGATATTCTTGTCTCAGAACAGGACAATCAGGAGCTTAAAGGGCACACAGGCAGAAAGTAAGGAGAGAGAGAAAAAAAACACAGGAAAGAGTTAGTATTGCAAACAGTTAAGGGGTCAGAAATAAGACATGATGGGAGTGGTGCAGTGCAGTGGCTGTGGAGCAGCAGTCTTCCGGAAGACGCTCTGGAGGATGCGGTGTTGTCCCATCTGCAGGCACCTCTCTGGGCTGAGGGAGAAGGTTGCTCATCACCAGGCTGAGTTGGCCAGGATTTGTGGGACCTCCTCTTTCATCCAAGGACCACCAGTGCCACTGCTGTTGCCTCAGAGGTTGCCAAGAAAGAGGAGCGGTTAGACCACAGTGGGCTCAGGGAGGGTGAGGGTGGTGGAACAGAGGTGCATCCCTCCAGTTGTACCTCTCCACAATTCCTATGCCATTCTGGCAAAGTGTGGTTCCTCTATGGAGGCACCTGCAGTGGAGACCAAGGAGGATGCTGGGAACCTCCACAAAGGAGACCCACAGGAGGGTGGCATAGGACCCAGCAGGGGAAGGAAACAACTCCTGGTGGGGGACTCCATTGTTAGGAAGGTAGAACTGGGGTAGGAAGGGGAGAGGGAGGTAAGGTGCCTGCCTGGCGCCATGGCTTGGAGGGATAGGGAGCGAATCCTCCGGATTGCCGGAGCAGCTGCACTGGGGAGGGAGCTGGATGTCATTGTCCACATAGGGACAAATGATCTGGCTAAGAAAGGGATAAGAGAAGTGCAGGAAGAGTTTGTGGAATTGGGGAAGGGCCTTAGACAAGTAGCACGCACGGTAACCTTCTCGGAGGTGCTGCCATCTATGGTGTAGGAGAGGCTAGGGTGTTCTGCACCATGGGATTCAATCAGTGATTGAAAAACTGGTGTGGAGCTCAGGGATTTGGCTTCATTGGGGACTGGGGGTCCACCTGGAGTGATGCAAGTCTATACTGGCATGATGGGCTGCATCTGTCCAGGAGGGGAACCAGGATCCTAGGTGATAGGTTTAAATGTTTCATTGGCAAGCATTTAAACTAGCCAAGGGGGGAGGCACTGGAAAGGAGCAGAGAAATCCTAGCCCCCAAAAAATCACAGTAGTAAGTGTGGTAAACACCAACATAGAAGTGTCAATAGGGAGAAGGGCAGGGGTAAATGGAGAAAGTGACAAAGGCAAGAAGAACAGGGATGGGACAAAAAGGAGTAAGGCCATCAGGAAATGGAGGGTAATGAGTACCAATGTCCGCAGTCTGGGCAACAAGCTCCCTGAGCTGGTGGCCTTGATGGAAGAGGGATGCCTGATATCATAGCAGTCACAGAAACATGGTACACGGAGAACCATGACTGGGATGTTAACATACCAGGGTACATAACCTACAGGAGAGACAGGGAGGGGAGAAGAGGGGAGGAGTAGCTCTCTATGTAAAGGAAGGGATAAAAGCAACTGAACAAAAGAGTAAACAGGGAGGAGAGGAGTCACTGTGGGTCACCTTGGAGACTGGAAAGGGCACCACAATCCACACAAGGGTTATGTACAGATCCCCATGTCAGGGGGAGGGAATGGACAAGGATATGATAGAAGATATTCTTAGAATGGCAAAGAAAGGGGAGATACTGTTGATGGGAGACCTGAATATGCCAGATGTTAACTGGAGCACATTTGCTGCAGCCACATCCAAGAGCAGGGCCATTCTTGATGCCCTACAGGTGGCAAGCCTCAGACAGCTAGTTTCGGAACCCACTCATGAGGGAGCAATCTTAGACCTCATACTCTCAAACGGGGGCAGTGAAAGGATCTCAGATCTACAAGTGGGTTGCCATCTGGGAACAATTGACCATCAAACAGTGTGGTTCACGTTAAACTCAGCTACAGAGTCAAGCCATACAAAAGTGAGGGTACTGGACTTTACTGGACCGGAGGGTACCGGTACTGGCTGACTTTGGCAAGATGGGAGAGTGCCTCAGAAAAGCACTAGCAAACAGGCTAGAAGGAGGTGTGGAGCAACAATGGGGAATCATCAAAACTGACATCACAGAGGCAACAAGCCTTTGTGTGAAGCAAATAAACAAATCAAAATAAAAGAAAAAGCTACTATGGTTCTCAAAAGAGGTGGCTGTGAAAGTCAGGAAGAAAAAGATAGCATTCCAAAAGTATAAGGAAACACAGAAGGAGCAGGACAGAAATCTGTACCAGTTAAGGCAGAAGGAAGCAGGGAAGGAAGTCAGAATAGCAAAGGCCCAAACTGAGGAAAAGATTGCCAACTCGGTTAAGAAGAGGGATAAAACCTTTTATAGGTACATCAGCGAGTGTAGAAAGACAAAGGGAGGGATAGTGAGGCTGAATAGAATGAACGATGGGTGGGCAGAGGGGAACAGTGAAAGCAGGGATACTGAACTAATATTTCTGCTCAGTATTCACAAAACAGGAGGGGAAGTGCCTAATCCAATTAACAGAAGCACCTTTGATAAGGGGGTCGATCCCAGTCCTTTCACAGAAGAAAGGGTTCTGCAAGAACTCCTAAAACTGAAGGTGGACAAAGCAATGGGGCCTGATGGAATTCACCCCAGAATTCTAAAAGAATTAAGGGGGAACTAGTGAAACCACTGGCTACTCTTTTTAATAAATCATGGTAGGATGGTGTGGTACCTGAGGACTGGAGGAAGGTGGATGTGATTCCCCTTCACAAAAGTGAGAGCATGACAGAGGCAGGAAACTACAGACCTATCAGTCTGACCTCTGTGGTAGGGAAAGTGATGGAGTCACTTCTGAAGGAAAGAATAGTTGAGTACCTAGAAGCCAGTGGGACACAGGACCCAAGGCAGCATGGGTTCACAGCGGGAAGGTCATGTCAGATGAATCTAATAGATTTCTTTGACTAGGTGACCAAAGTAGTAGACCAGGGAGGGGCTGTGGACATGGCCTACCTAGACTTTAGCAAGGCATTTGACACAGTCCCACACAAAAGATTAATAAACAAATTGGCCAGCCTGGGAGTGGGTCCCAGGGTGGTAGCCTGGGTAAAACATTGGCTGGACAACAGGACACAGACGGTAATTGTAAATGAAGTCCACTCTGAAGAAAGAGGGGTTACTAGTGGGGTACCGCAGGGTTCAGTATTGGGTCCAGTCCTTTTTAATGTCTTCATAAGTGACATTGCAGAGGAACTGGAAGGAAAAGTATGCCTCTTTGCAGATGACACAAAGATCTGCAACAGGGTTGATACACAAGGAGGCGTGGAAAGGACAAGAAGGGACTTGGCAAGGTTGGAGGAATGGTCAGAAGTATGGCAGCTAGGATTCAATGCAAAGAAGTGAAAAATAATGCACCTGGGAAACAAGAACCCAGGGGAAGAATACACAATGGTGGGGTAGTAATAACAACAAAAAAGGAAAGGGACCTGGGTGTAATCATATCAGATGACCTTAAGGTTAGCAAGCAATGTGAGAAGGCAGTAGGGAGGACTGGGGGTATACTGGGATGCATAGGGAGAGGCATCAGCAGCAGAAAACAGGAAGTTGTTATCCCTCTGTACAGACAGTTGGTGAGACTCCATCTGGAGTACTGTGTCCAGTTTTGGAGACTCCATCTCCGCAAGGACATAGACAGGATAGAGGCAGTCCACAGGAGGGCAACTAAAATGGTGCAGGGTCTACAAGAGAAGCTGTATGAGAAGAGACTAAAGGAGCTTAATATGTATACCTTTGAGGAAAGAAGGGAGAGGGTGGACATGATAGAATCTTTTAAGTACCTCAGTGGAATCGACAAAGTCCAAGAGGGTGGCATCTTTCAGAAAAAGAGACGTGCAAGAACAAGGGGACACAATTTAAAGATGGGGGGGCGGTTCAGGGGCAATGTGAGGAAGTATTATTTCACAGAGAGGGTAGTGGATGCATGGAACAGCCTTCCTGAGGAGATTGTGGGGTCTAAAACTGTGGGAGAATTCAAGAATGCATGGGACAGACATAAGGCAATTCTCGTGGGGGGTAGGAAGAAATAGGCTGTTGATTAACTAGGATCTGTGGCCTATCCTGCAGGTAGGGAAATGGGCAAACTAGATGGGCCAAGTGGTCCTTATCTGCCGTCAAAGTCTATGTTTCTATGTTTCTATTCCAATGTCCTCACTACCCTTGCACCATCGCTACTACGACATCTGTGCAAATTGAGTGGCTCTTATTCAAGTCGCTCAGTTTGGTTCGCTATTATAATGTGCCAACAAGCCTGATAGTGTACTTAGAACTTCATGTAATGCTCAATATATTTTGATACAAATTAAAATGTATTAAATAATAAACTAATGTTTTTACTCTGAATTATATAGATGACCTTGCCTTGCCTTATGGTAACAAACTCAAAATAAGCCATACATTTCAATGGTTCTCACCCAGGAAAAAAATGCAAAGTGAAATTAAATGAAACTGAACTCAGTTAAATGAATTTTGAGTCAGATTACATGCAGATGTGTCCACACTGTAAAAATAATAGGGGTATTGCACTTCGAGTAAACCACATGATGCAGTGACAGATGGCACCGATAGGTACTCATACTACACTTTCCCTCTCTTTTTACAGACCTGTTGTCAACCATCCGACAATCAGGGATGGCAGCGCTATGCAGGATCATGAATGTGCATAACTAAAACTGAAAGAAAAAACACAAAAGAAAGGTAAAATTAAATTTTTTTATGAAAATCAGAGGATATTATCATGGCCAGAACACTGTGAGCTAACAAAAGATTGCATGCAGTGTAAATTGTGTCAGCTGCTCTTTAATACTTGAATACTTAAACGATATACTTAAACTTAACTTATACTTAAACAAATACTTAAATGATTTTTGTATCATTTAATACAATTTGTTTGATAATTTTACTTTGTCTATTTCAAAATATCATTTTGTAAACGTGTTATTAGTATATTGCAATCCTAAGGCAGCTCTAGTTGCATTGTGCAACCTCAGGTTTAAGCAGCCTTTGTTCTTAAAAAAAAAAACCTCACTGAAGCTTCTCCCTTGCCATATGAGTGCCACACTGTGTTGTTTCACCTCAGTTTATGCATTATAATAAAAAAGGCAGATTCTGTTGATTACATGTTTGTTATTTTTCAATGTTGGAGTCAAACCAGGCATATTAGTCATAAATGTCAAAGCATTTTTGCTCGTGACAGAAACAGCAGAAAATCATGATGCAGAACAATCACAACTCCCCATCAGTCTCTACAAGTGTTTCAACTTCTGACGTAAGCCAGCTGCAATGCCCGCCACCAGCCTCGCCAGGTGTTTCAACTACTGAAATAAACCAGCTGCTGTGCCTGTCACAAGTCTCTCAAAGTGTTTCAACTCCTGAAATGAGCTGGTTTCTATGTCCATCACCAGTCTCTCCAAGTGTTTCAACTCTTGAAATAAGCCAGATTCTCTGCCCACTAGAGCCACCACCAGTCTCTCCATGGGGTTCCACTTCATGAAATAAGCCATCTTATATGCCCACCAGTGCCACCACCACTCTTTTCAAGTGCTTTAACTCCTAAAATAAGCTGGCTGCTATACCCTCCATTAGTGTCTTCAAGTATTTCATTTCCTGATATAAGGCAGCTGCTATGCCTGCCGTCAGTCTCACCAAGTTCAACTCCTAAAATAAAAACCACCCTAGATCAGTACCACTATTACCATTTACCATGTCCAATCAACACAGAATTGTGAGAATACATTTTCAATATCAGTGAAGAACAATCAAACCAGATCTGATTGTTTGTAATCATAAGCAGTTGTGGTGAAAATTCAAATCTTGCCTGAAAGGTGATTTCATCATGTGACTGTGAAATTGCCTTTTGGGCCTGATTTGCATGGTATGTCCCCTGTATGGTCACACTATTACAATGAAAATGTCAATGCCAACAACATCATCTTTTTCACTGTGATAGTCTGCCCGAGACCACGGCACTCTCTCTCCCAGTCCTGCACCCCCTCCCCAATCTAACTCCAATTCAGAGTTAGAATGCTTTAGATTGGGGGATCGGGGGTAAAACCCCCTGATGAAAAAACAGCCAGGGTCTCCATTCAGATTTATGTCAACTGCAAGTTGCGGTTAACATAAATCTGTCGCTCTGATGGCGGTCGACAACTTAGTTGTCAAACTGGCATCATATAGCCATTTATATAATTCCATCTGCCATTGTTCATGAGGTGGTGTCTTAAAAAGGCTATATTGAAAATGTGGGGTGAAAATACATAAAAATGACAAAGTTATGCTTCAAGTTCAAAACCCCACTAAAATGCATTCAACTGCACTTACCTTAGTTTCTCATATTGCAGCCACTGGTTCCAGCAGCAAGATGTGTCTTAATTCGGAGAGTGGATCTTCACTGGTGGACCTGTTCAGATGAGTGAGGGTATTTGGGGGGGGTATGTGGAATGGTAACCGCTGAGTGGGAGGTCAGGGTGACAAGGGTCAGATCAGCAAGAGGTCATTTTCTTTTTTACAGGTTTAAAGAAAAAAATATTGGGGATGGTTAGCAATCAGAGGGGTGGGGGTGCACTAGACACCAGGCAAATATTACATAGATAATGAGAAAGTGCTTGGAGAGCAGGGGAGTGCCACTATACACCAGGGGAACATTATAGAAATACAGGGCCAGTGATCAGAGGGTGGGGGGTACCACTAGACACCAGGGAAACATTATGCAAATATGTATACAGCAATCAGAGGGTAGGGGGTGCCACTAGACAGCAGGGAAACATTTTAGCAATATGGGTATGGTGATCAGAGGGCAGGGGGTCCCACTAGACACCAGGGAACATTATGGTAATATGGGGCTGGTGATCAGAGAGTAGGGGTGCCACTAGACACCAGGGAAATATTACATAGATAGGAGGACAGCGACCGAAGGGCTGTGGGTGCCATTAGACACCAGGGACACATTAGGGAAACATGAGGCTGGTGATCATAGGGCAGACAGTGCTACTAGACACCAGAGAAACATTATTGAAATACAGGGACGGTGACTGGAGGGGGGGAGTGCCACTAGACACCAGGAAAACATTATGCAAATATTGAGAAGATGATGATCAGAGAGTGAGGAGTACAAATAGACACCAGAGAAACATTATGGCTATATGGGAACAGTGATTAGAGGGTGGGGGTGTCACTAGACACCAGATAGATATTACACAGATAGGGGGATGGCAATTGAAGGCAGGGGTACCACTAGACAACAGGGAAACATTAGGGAAATATGTGGTTGGCAGTCAGAGGGTGGGTGTGCCACAAGACACCAGAGAAACATTATAGCAATATGGGATGGCAATCAGAAGGTGAGGGGTGCCACTAGACATCAGGGAAACAGGCAAATATGGAAACAGTGATCAGAGGGCGGGGATGCCACTAGACACCAGGGAAACATTATGGCAATACCGGGATGGAGATCAGAGGGCAGGGGTGCCACTAGACACCATGGAAACATTAGGGAACTACAAAGCCAGTGATCAGAGGGTGGGGGGTGCCACTAGACACCAGGGAAACATTAAGGAAATTGAGAGCCAGTGATTGTAGGGGGATGCCACTAGACATAAGGTAAATGTTATGCAAATATGGGGTTGATGAACACAACAGAAACATTATGGTAATATGGGGATGGTGACTGGAGTGTGAAAGTGACACTAGACACCAGGAAACATTATGGCAATATGGTGATGGTGATTAGAGGGCGGAGGGTGCCACTAGACACCAGGGAAATATTACATAGATTTTGGATGGCAATTGGAGGGTGGGGGTGCCAATATACACCAGGGAAACATTACAGGGTGAGGGTTCAACCAAGCTCAGAACTCAGAAGTGAGCACAGAGCAAGAAAATAGTGCACATGGTGGTGGGGAGACAGCACTGTGGTGAATGGAGAAGACAGCATGTGCTTCAACTCCACTGTGGAAGGACACAGTGTAGGTATCCAGTCATGTGCTTCCACAGTCCTCTCTCTCTACTACATAATAGTTATACATCACATAGCTCTGCTTTGCAGCCATAAAAAAGGACTGTTAGCACTGGATGTGCCACTGTTTATATTAAAAAAAAACAAATTATGTTGCAGATTAGATTTAGATATAGAAGATTACAGGCATGATGCAGTGAAAGCATCATGTTAATGAGGAATGGAACATGCAGTTCAGTACTATGAAATTCAATTAATTGTGTGACCATGGTGTGGGCCACTCACTGCACTAATAGTCTCTGGTCTGTGTGTAATGGTGGCTCAAGGACAGCACTGTAATGAACCCACTCCTGGGAGCTGGGTCCAATAAGCTCACAGTGCCCTCCCCTAAGTGCAATCCATGACAGGAGGGAACATGAATACCCTCTCCATGTCCTTTTAGAGGGCTTACTGAGTTTACAACTGAACACCCACCATGAGGGCCCAGGGCTTCTTCTCTAATCTGGGTAAGGGTAAAATACAGTCTTGAGTCTGTAGCCAGGTGAGAACCCTCCTTGGTTGCTACACTGGGGGAAGGACCCAGGCATTACGAGTTCTTCAGGTCTGTCCTCATATCCCTGATTGTGTCTTCTCCGATGGGTGGTGCAGGGACCTTGTTCAAACTCTACAGACCCCTCCTGAGACCTTGTGTATTTCCCCTACTTAGGCCCCAGATTGCCTTCCAGGATCCTAGTCTTTGGTAGCGATGGTGGCACTTCAGCACTAAACAGGCTGGTGACAGATTGAATAAACCTTTCCACCTTCACATATACACAAATCACTCCCAGACAGTTTTTAAAAACAAGTGCTTTTACTAGCTACTTAAATAATTACCAGACAAGACTTACAAACAAAAGTTTCAGAAATCCGATTACAAGATAAAAAAAGATGGAATAAATAAATACAAAATAAACTGTTAAATTTAACTGGCTTATTTCTACATTGTCTGTAGTGAATCAAAGTCTAGAAAATAAATGGTTCTGCAAAGTCTCCAAGTCCCAGTTCTTCTTGCAGCCACTGGTCCTCAAGGTGTGTGTGTGTAGCAGTCTTACTCTGTGTGTCAGGGAGTGTTTGGCTTGTGCTGTGTGTCAGGAAAATGTGCTATGTTCTCTCTCTGTTTTGAGTGTATCTTTATAGTCCTGGGTCTGCAGTCTGTAAACTACACTTTGGTTAGCTGGTGGCCTTATCTTTAGGCCAGCAGTGGTCTCTCTTGCTGTTTTCCAATATTTTAAGTGAACCAGTGTTTATTAATTACATAGATTTCCTCAACACCCCAACTTCCTGACTGACCTTTTGATATCCAGTATCCATCTTGACACTTATAAAAATGTAAATAGACTGAGGCAGTTCCCAGAACTTGACACTAGGTTCACAGATTGTCCATTTGCATAACCCCTGCTCTAAAAAACATTTTCTCTTTGATTTAATGTTTTATGATCATAGGAGATGCTTTCCATCTCCTAATATTTTTTTTTGAAATTGCTCTTTTATCTGCCCTACAACCTGCTGACCCTGACCCTTCAGGGCATCCAGGGAGTCATCCTCCTGCCACCTGCTCCCCCCGGACTTACCTCCTGGTCTCTATGTAGCTGCAGCTTGCCCCACGAGCAGGGACGAGGTGGGGTCCAATCATCCCGTAATCCTTCATTTCATCATTCCAGAGAGGTGGCCGGATGAGCGGTGGCACATCAGAGGCATGCTCCAGGAAGCCCGTCATCCCGGAGCTGGCAGGCGTTTTTCCAATTTTCCTCCCCTATGCAGTAAAAGGCCCTGATGTCAAGGTGCAGCACACCAACATCCACTGTGTATCTTGGCTGCCCATCCCTCCAAGTGGGGGTTAGTGGTCCCCCGAGTCTTTGCCTGAGGACACACAAGTGTGTTGTGGGCAATAGCCCCCTGCCCTCCCCACTGGAGATGGCAAGCTGTCGTGGGATGCTCAAGCCATTCTTCCCCCTCCGGCCAGCCCTTCAGCTACCTGAGTCTGCTCCTGAACCAGGGTCACCAGCATCACAAGCAGAAATCCAAATGCTGCGCCGATAGGCCAGCCCATCTCCTGGTATTTTATGACACCTTTCCCCCTCTGATCGGCTTACCATGAAATTCCAATTCCCTTTTGAAATGTAAGAGGTTAACACAGAGGAGATAACTCTCAAGAAATTTCAACTGCCTATTGAAATTTAACTCCTCTTTATCTCTAACCAGCCTTTGCCTCAGGCACAGGGAATGTCAGACATTTGCAATATGCATTCTCTTTTCTCATGTAACCTTGGCAGTAAAACTGGTCATCTTTCTGGTAAACCTGATATCCTGGCCTTTTTGGGAAATTAAACATAAGGAAAAATATAGAAAAATTATGACAGCGATATGACTGAAGTGAACAAATTACCATGTCCCTCCCACCTAATACTGAATCTGTGGGAATGCACCCCTATTGTATGGTAGGGTTCCTACAATTTGGTTACTGTTCTAACTGGCAAGATAGGCCATCCACATTTGCATTGGCAGACCCTGACCTGTACGTAATGGTAATGTCGTAGGCCTGTAGGGCAATACTCCATCTGAGGAGCCATCCATTTGTTTTACCCATCAGATTTAACCATATCGGAGGGTTGCGATCAGTCTGTACCTTGAAGTGCCTCTTATAGAGGTATGGCTCTAATTTCTTCAGGGCCCATACCAGTGCAAGGCATTCCCTTTCAACTGTGGAGTATGCCTGTTCCCAGGGAAGTAGTTTCTTGCTAAGGTACACTATTTGGTCATCTTTTCTCTAATTTGATGTCTGGCTGAGGACTGCTCCAATCTCCACATCTGAGGCATCCGTTTGTACTACAAACTGCCTAGTGTAATCTGGACTGACCAGCAGAGTGCCGCTTTTAGCCGTGTGAAGGCTTGTTCACAGGCTGGCTCACAGTTTACCTTTTTGGGCTGTCTTTTTTTTAGCAAGCCAGAAAGGGGAGCCGCCAACGTACTGTAATTGGGCAAAAACTTTTGGTAGTGCCCTGCGATCCCTAGGAAGCTCCTAACTTGCTTCTGGGCTTCATGTGTGGGCCACACCTCTATTGCCTCAATCTTTTCTTGATTAGGACATAGATGTCCTGCCCCACTACATGGCCTAGGTATGCCACCTCCGATATAGCCACCTGGCACTTTTCAGCCTTGACAGTGAGCCCTGCCACCTGTATCCTGCCCAACACTTTCTTCAGATGGGACAGGTGTTCCTTCCAGCTGGTACTGAAGATGGCAATATCATCTGGATAAGCCACTGCATACTCTTCAGTACCCCATAACATCTGGTTGGCCAACCTTTAGAATGTGGCAGGTGCGTTCTTCATTCCAAAAGGCATTACCCAGAATGCGAATAATCCTATTGGTGTGTTGAAGGGTGACCATTCTCTAGTGCTGCCAGTCAACTACACCTGCCAGTATCCTTTTGTCAAGTCAGTTGTGGTAAGGTATGTTGCCCATCCCAGTTTGTCTAGTAGTTCATCTGTCCATGGCATTGGGTGAGCTTCAGACTTCGTGACTGCGTTGAGTCCATGATAGTCCACACAAAAAATGAGTAGACCCATCCAGCTTGGAAACAAGGACTGCAGGCAAGACCCAGGGACTGTGGGACTTCAGTATTACCCCATAATCCAGCATTTCCTCCACCTCCCTCCTAATGTCCTTTAGGATGGCCTCAGATACCCGATAGGCTGTCCGTCGTATGGGCACTTGCATCCCTGTGTCTTTGTCAAGGGTCGCTAAAAGGGTTCATCAGGGCTTGGCCATAAATAAAAGGGCAAAGTCCTCTAAAATCTCCCTCACTTCCTGGGTCTGTTCTGGGGTCAATTGGGGTAAGAGCCTGATTGCCTCCACAGATGACTCCTACTTGCTTTCCTCTAGGATGTCCAGGAGGGGGCTTCCTCATCTGTCCCCTTCCCAGTACTACACACTGCAAACACCATGTTGGCCCTATTTACATATTATTTCATCATATTGACATGGCATATCCCATGGGTATGTCTCTTGTCCGGCAGTTCCACAATATATTTCATGCCATTGACCTGTCAGACTCTTTTATATGGTCCCACCCAATCAGCCTGCAGCTTGTCCTTCCAGTCTGGAATTAGGAACATTACTTCCTGGCCTGCGCTGTATAAGTGAGCTCTGGCTCTGCGGTCATACCAGGCTTTTTGCTTCTGCTGGGCAGCTGAGAGGTTGCTTTTGGCCAACCCTATAAGCTCCTTCAGCTTCTCCCTTAACTTATGAAATACTCCACTATAGGAGTTCCCTGGGTGATGTGCTTGCCTTCCCAGTATTCCCTGATCAAGTCTAGGCCCATGCACCCTACATCTGTATGAGAGTTCAAAGGGGAAGAACCCTGTTGACTCTTGAGGTACCTCCCTGTATGCGACAACAGGTGGGGAAGGTATTTATCCCAGTCCCTCCCATGCTGTTTAGCAAATGCTTGGAGCATCAGTTTTAGAGTACCATTAAAACATTCCACAAGCCCATTGGCTTGTGGGTGATAAGGTGTCATGCATCTCTGAACTACCTCATACTTCTCCCACAAACACTTCAGCAGGTTCGACATGAAGTTACCCCCTTGATCAGAGATAATCTGCAGAAACCCAACACAGAAGAAAATCCTAGCAGGGCATCTACCACTTTGTTTGCCTTCATTGAGGAGAGGGCGACTGCCTCAGGGTATCGGGTGGTGTAGTCGACCACCATTAGAATAAATTTTTTTCTGGAGCATCTTGGGATGTTTAAGGGTCCTACAACATCCATTCCTACCCTCTGACAGTCCATCATCCCCAAATAGCCTATGTTTCATATTATCTCCCTGTGTCCCATCAGCTTCTGCACAAGTCCTCATCCTCTCCAAACTAGGGTCAGTCCTCTGAGCAGTGGCAACATTTTTACATTTTCCCACAGCATTGGACATGTCCCCCTGAGTTCCTAAACTGGGGTCCATAGCTCTAGCATCAGGGCAATCAGAGTCACTGCCATCCCTAATTGTCTGACCATTTGTCACCCCTCCCTCCTCAGAGTAAACTTATGTAGCAGTCTGGTGAATGGCTACTTGGGGAAGTCCTACCTCCCTTTCACTACTCTTCATTTCAGGAGACACACACTGGGCAACCAGCCTCCTATTGTTTTCCACAGGGGCTTCTATGGGTTTCAGGGAGCTACAAGTGGTCCTAGCCATCTGACTGCAGGTAACCACACACACCACCCCCTGTTGTAGATTATTCCCTATAATCACATCCAGGGTGAGGTTGTCTGCCACTGCCACATTTTGCATCCTCTCTCCTGTCTCACCCCAATCCAGAAGAACACTAGCCAGTGGCAGGAGTTTCTCTTCCACAGTGAATCCCCTCACAGTTACAAACTGATTAGGTATAAGCTGTTCAGGCCAAACCAGATCCCCTTTTACCAGGGTATGAGATGCACTAGTGTCCCTTAACCCATGGGTCTGCACCCCATTTACTGTAACCAGGTGTATGTACTCCCTCATGTTCACAGGCATGCTCTCAGGGATACACAGTGCACCCATCTCTTTTCGAAGGACACTTTGTCCACTCTGGGCCTTTGTAGGACACTGTCTAGCACTATACCCTGGCCATTCACAAAACCAACATTCATGATTTCTTTTATACAAGAAATCCCTTTTTGGTAACTTGAGGCTGCCTCCCTTTCTGCTGAGATAATGAGGGTTTTAGCTGCCCTGAAGGTGCACTTTTCCCTTTTACCCCTGCAGCACCTGTTCCACCACTTCCTTTCAGAGCATGTCTGCTCCTGGCATAGCAATCCAAGAGCTCAGCAGCTTGCTGTGCTGTTTTTTGATCCTGGTCCTCTAGCCAGATTTTCAGCTTCACTGGGCAAGCCCAAAAGCATTGTTCCAAAAGCATAACCTCCTCAATTTTCCCCACAGAGTTAGCTTCCACCCCCACCACATACATTTCAGAAACTGACGTTGCTTGGTGGTGAGTTCTTCAATGCTCATGTAAGGGCTTTTCCAGAGTTTCAGGAATTTAAAGGGGAACTGTCATCAACAGGGTTTCTTAATGTCTGAAAGACCATAAAAAGCTAACTTGAGTGAGCCATTGTGTTTATTTGCGAGTCCTTGCAGTCCAGAGTTATTCATATGTAAATCAGCCTGTAATTAAGGGCTGGGAGCAGCCATATGTTTTAGGCTCCTGACAGGAAATTATGTTACCAAGGAACTTGGCACTCCATTTACTGTAGGTTAAATAGGAAATTATCTGTTTTATTAAGTATGTTTTAAAGTGTGATTACAACACTTTCTACATTTATAATACTTGTTTTTTATGTGCATTGAAACTAGTGAGTTATCACCTTTATATTTCAAACTGTTATTAAAAATAATCCATCTTTAGGGTTGCTTTAACCTCTAGGCTATTCTGCCAGCTGATCATTAAAAATGACACATCTCAAGGCTGGCGTTGTGGTGCCAACAGGTATTGATGCCCTGTACTGTATCAGGATTTCTAAACCCTATCTGCGTTTATGTCAGTAAAGATTTCTGGGGCTGCCACAGCACCAACTTCTGTCTTTTTCCATTCCCTGTCTTACAGCATTTTCTCTTACAATTCTGGATGTGAACTCAGGTCTACAAGATGCAAATGTGGCTACTTACCTACTGGCCTGGCATCATGGGGCCATCCTTGCAATGTGAAGTTTTTGATTATCAGCTGGCAGTACAACCTAGAGGTTAAAGCAAAGAGCTGTGAACAAGTTTGGTTCATCCAGCAGAATGGTTTTTGATTCCATCATGCTCTGCTTGCATATTGTGTGACCAGAGCAAGTCTCAACCTCCATGTACTCCCAAAACACACCCAGGAACAAGCTGTAGCTGTGTGCCTTTCCTGGAAAAAGACAGTCAAAAACAATCTGAGCATGTGCTATGATTCTGAAAATATCCAGATTTGACTTGAAAAGAAAAAATAGGACACCATTACTTGTTTATTAATTGCAAAACCACATAGATGGACACCACAGTTAAAACATGCATAACCTGAAATGCATTATTTAATGAGTATTTTACTTCTTTTGATGAAGCTTAAAGTCTAACAGTTTCTTATTGAAATGCTTTGGATGCAATGGGATTTTCTACCATAAAGGAAAAAAATAAATCTGGTTGATCCTGCTGCCCATACCCTTTGAGTGTGTCTTACACTCCATAGCTATGCCGACAGACTGCAACTTTCCAGAACGCCATTCCCACTGTAATCTAAAAAAGATAGGAAAAACAAACAAAAAACAAAACAAAGGGAGGGTGTGTGACAGTGTGTGCGTGTGTGTGTGTGTGTGTGTGTGGTGTGAAGTGTGTGTGCATGTGGTATGCCCGTGTGTGTGTGTATGTGAAGTATGTGCATGTAAAATGTGTGTGTGTGTGTGTATTTCTGACAGAAGTGCTGCACTAATAGAACTGTGCTGAAAAGGAAAAAAATATCATCATTAATTTAAAAAATAATATATGGGTGGGTGGGTGTTAAAACCAGAATTTTGCACACACTGGGATGCTTTTATAAACCACTTGGACTTTGCCAACAGGGTTAATGTAGTATCCCACACCTTGGGTGTGTGCAAAATTTTGGTTACATACACAAATATTATTCTGTATTTTAATAAAGCAGTTCAGAGTATGCTTTTTTAAACAATGGTGTCCATCTAAGTGTTCTTACAATTAATAAGCAATTAATGGTGTACTATTTTTTTTCTTTTCAGGTCAAATCTGGAGAGAAATAGCATAATATTTTCAAAATCATAACACATGCTCAGATTGTTTTTATTGTCTTTGTCCAGGAAAGGAACACCAATACAGCTTGTTTCTAGGTGTGTTTTGGGAGCAGGGGAGGTTAAGTAACTTACTCTGGTCACACAATATACAAGTACAGCATGTTGGAATCAAACCCCATTCTGCTGGATGAATGAAGCTTGTTCACAACTCTTTGCTTTAACATGTAGGTTGTACTGCCAGCTGTTAATCAAAAAAAAACAAATTTCAAGGCTGGCCCCATAATCCCAGGCTAGTAGGTACGTAGCCACATTTGCATCTTGTAAATTTGAGTGTACACCCGAAATTGAAAGAGAGGGAATGGATTAAATGTAGAAACATAGAAACATAGAAGCTGACAGCAGATAAGGACCGTAAGGACCATCCAGTCTGCCCATTTTTTCTACATTATGAATGAGCAATAGGTCTTTACTCTTTCAATGGCCTATTTATTCATACATACTCATCTGTATTGCTCCCATATGCCTATCCCATACCCGTTTGAAGCCCTGCACTGTATTCATATCCACCACTTCCCGAGGTGGGCCATTCCATGCATCCACCACCCTTTCTATGAAAAAGAACTTCCTCACATTACCCCTTCATCGGCCTCCCTCTAATCTCATTCTGTGTCCTCTTGTCCTGCTATTTTTCTTATATTGAAACATGTTAGACTCTTTCACCTTGTTAATACCCTTAAGATGTTTGAATGTTTCGATCATTTTACCTCTCTCCCCCCTTTGCTCTAGGGTATACATATTGAGATTTGTTAATCTGTCCTCATATGTTTTCTGATGCAGTCCCTGCACCATTTTTGTTGCCCTTCTCTGGACTGCCTCCATTTTGTTAATTTCATTGTGCAGGTGCAGCCTCCAGTACTGCATGCAGTACTCCAGATGGGGCCTAACCAGTGTCTTGTAAAGTGGGATTATTACATCCCTCTTATGATTAGTGATACCCCTACTAATACACCCCAATATCCCTCTAGCCTTACCTACTGCTTTAGTGGTCTGCTTGGATGATTTCAGGTCATCTGTGATGATGATGATGATGCCCAAGTCTCTTTCTTCCCTTGTGATTGTCAGCAACTCCTCTCCCAACTTACAGGTGGCTTCAAGGTTTCTCTTCCCTATGCGCATGATCTTGCACTTCTTTGTGTTAAACCCCAGTTGTCACTCATCTGACTATTTTGCCAGTTTATCCAGATCTCTTCTCATTCTGCTCACCCCATCTGGATCATCTTCTCTGTTGCAGATCTTGGTGCCATCTGCAAACAGACAAACCTTACCCTCCAGTCCATCTGCAATGTCACTGATGAAGATATTGAAGAGGACTGGCCCCAGGACTGATCCCTGAGGTACCCCACTTGTGACTTGCATCTCATCTGACTGTATACCGTTTACCACCACTCTCTGTTTTCTGCCTGCCAACCCATTTACCACCCAGTTGACCAACTTCTGACCCATCCTGAGCCTACCCTGCTTATTAATCAATCTTCTATGTTGAACAGTATCGAAAAGCTTTGCTGAAGTCAAGACATCAACTGCACCCTCTTGGTCCGGCACTTTGGTTACCCAGTCAAAGAAATATATGAGATTAGTTTGACAGGACCTTCCTGTTGTAAACTCCTGCTGTCTTGGATCCTGTGCTCCTATGGATTCCAGGTGTTGCACTATCCTTTCCTTAAGGAGTGCCTCAATAATCTTGCCCACTACTGAGGTAAGACCGACTGGTCTGTAGTTCCCTGCCTCCTCCCTGCTACCTCTCTTGTGGGGCAGGATCACATGAGCCCTTCTCCAGTCTTCTGGGACCTCTCCTGTGCTCAGAGACTCAGTAAACATTTCTGATAATGGCTCTGCTAGTGCCACCCTTAGCTCCTTTAGTACTCTGGGATGTATGCCATCAGGTCCTATTGCCTTGTCCACCCTGAGCTGAGTGAGCTTTTGTAGGACCCTTTCCTTTGTGAAGGGACTTGTGCACATCTCCTTACCCCCTGTGTCCATGATGCTGAGCTGTGGGCCCTGCACTACCTTCTCCTTAGTAAATACTGAGTAGAAGAAGAAGAAGAAGAAGAAGAAGAATCAGCATTTTTATAGCGCTTTTCATACACAGTATCCCAAAGCACTTTACAAGCAATGCTAGACTGGTAGTGAAGTGACTGAATCTGTGGTGGTGGCCATATCACACATCATCACCCACACACAGCCTGAATAATTACATGAACCAGTTTATGGGAAAGGGAATGTTGGCCAGGACACCGGGAATGTTCCCTGCTCTTTATGAAGAGTGCGCTGGGTTCTTTTACTTCCACCTGGACACCCACAGGACAACACCAGGATGGGTACAAGGGACCTCAGTTTAATGTCTCATCCGAAGGACGGCACATCCCAGCAGTACAGCACCCCACAATACTGCATTCAGATGCCAGTGATTTTAGGTGCAAGTCCAATCCCAGAGCAGAAGTATCTATTTAGGATAGATGCCTTTCCTTGTTCCTCCTCCACATACTCCCCTTATACCCTTTTTATCTTAGCAATACCCCTCTGGACTTTCTCCTTTCACTAATGTATCTTTAGAAAGTCTTGTCCCCATCGTTTACTTTTCATGCTATTGTTTCCTTGGTTTGGGCTTTTGCCTGCCTTACTGCCTTCCCTGCTTTCCTTAGGGAAATTTGGCATGACTCCCTATCTTCATCCTGCTGTGTTCCCTTACAGGGGAGCAGACAGGAGGGGAAGGGGGGATGACTGTCCTGGGCTCAGTGGCTCAGGGGGACCCAAAGGGGTGCCCATAGGGGGGATCTGTAACAGGGGATGTGAGGCTAAGGGGGGCCCAGTCCTAAAGGTGTGTCCCAGGCAGTGTTGGGTATGTTACTTTTTCTATTACTTTGTATTACTTTTGGAAACTTGTTTCAGGAAGCTCTGTGCAGTCACTAGCAAGGATGGAGAAGTACTGAAATAAGTAATACACCTTACAGTTACCAACATTTGTGTATTTTTATACAAAAGTAATACATAACTGTAACTGATTACATTTATTTGAAAGTAACTAGTAACTAACCTATTACTCTCACCAAGTTTCTTGCATACTAATTATATCAAAAGATTCTATAAAGCGCAAGACCTCAGGATCTGAAATTTTAAGATGTATACCCTCTACATTCCAAGATAGAATAGAGAGCAAATCTAACTCTTTCCCATCCCCCCACGTATTTATCAATGCCTTGGGGTTAGTCTTTTCAGACTCTCCATCTCCAAGTTCCCACCCTATATGCCCTTGTCAGGTAGGGACCATATTCTGTAATGGTAAGAAAGTATTTGGATTCTCAAAACTTTCAAAGTTAATTAGCAGGGAGACATTGGCTTGCTCAGTATCCTGTAATACAGTGTCTTGTGATATGATTGCATGTTTTCGGCCTGATTCAACCATTATTTCAACTGGATCCACTATATGGATTCCCAATAGATCTAATTTCCCTGCTAAAGACAACATTTTACTGGCCAGACTGAAATTTTTAAAAGTAATATCAATCTGTGATGACAAACCCAGATCATCATAGATTTTAAGAGTCAATCATGTTTCTGGATATATGCACGTCCAGTGCTTTTCCAAGGAAATTGAGAAGAGCTCCTCTCACCTTTCTTTTAGAATCAATTATTGTAAACTTCCATCCAAAAACAGCAATTGTTCTCCTTAGCCATTATCTATTCTGATTTTCTATATGTTCAGTAATGACTCCCAATATCTTCCTCTGTGGTTCACAATCCAACTCACTCTCCTTGACTGCAGAGGATTGCTCCTCTTGTACATTTTCCCTTAAGTTCTCAAGACACTCTGGGACGAGTTTTGGAACCAACATTGGGAATGCAGTACCCTGTCCTTTTGTACCCAAAGACAGTGTTTTTCCCTAAGATAAAGTGTGCTGTAACCAAAGATGAACAATAAAATAATACGGTGTTCCTATATTGTGAATTTAATGATCTAAGAACTGTCACCTCCTCATCTAAGTCAGTTTGACCTATTTCAAGGGCAGCTAAAATCCAGGCAAGAAGTAAAGTTTCTGACTCATTCTCCAAAATAGGGACATTTTGTATCTCAATCATGAATTCAACATTTCCACAATTCTGTGTAACAAAAGGATTCCCTATATCAGTTGTCAGAAATTTGTTGATATGTCCATCCCTCAATAGAGGGTCACTGGTGGTCTCAGTCTTCCCCTGATAAACATGCAATGACTCAGTACTGACAATTTCATCATAAGTGATCTCATTACAATTACTTTTAGGACAAAATTTCACTTTCTGTTCAGGTAATAATTTTACAGAGTCAGTACTCTTACTACACACCTCCCTCTCCTTCAGCTTTTGAGCTGAAAGTTTATTCAGATTATCCTGTGCCATTTTTACATTTTGCCTTTTACCACTAATGGAAGACCTGCACTCTATGTCTTTTTTTACTTTAGATCTTTTTTTTACTTTTACTTGTCTCTGAATTAGTCTATCAGTCTCACTAATTTCGGGATTCTTAGAATCTGAAGTTTGCATATAACATTTACACACCTTATTTTTGTCAAAAGAAGGGGGAGCTGAACCTGGATACCCCTAGTTACCATAGTTACCTTATCTGTATCCAGTAGTTCATCTCCAATAATACCTGAAAGTTGATGTTTATTGTTGCACAAAATCCTATCCAAAGTGCTCTATTGCAAAATACATCCAATCTTAAATTGCTCATCTCTTCTTTAAGCATGGTAATATCTTCCAATAATAGGATGTCAGCTAAGTATCTGTTCTTCAAAATTTCTAAGGTTTGCTTTGAGATAGTAGAACTGGCCGCTACGTGTGATCTATCTATGCATTGAGATGCATCCATTGTAACACTAATTTCAGAAGGGAAACCCTCCTCACCTAAAATACGCCTTCCTTCTATATTCTGACCTTTTTTTGTATTTTATCCACCTTCTTTAATCCCTCTATGGTGACACTCAATTCTCTAATTATAGACACCAAATCTGGATTGTCACCAGGTTTCATATGTGTTCTGCAACTAAATTTTGTGATCGAAACTGGGGGATATCTGTCTCTATAAACAGGTCCTTACATCCAGAGTTAGGCCTAAAAGTGTTCTTTATAGATGTGGTAGTCTCCCATGGTAAATAATTACAAGGAGGTGGAGTCATGACAGATCCCATTGAAGGTCCCAGCTCTAAGCAGAAAGATTCTTCATTATAGGACCTGAGTGTATCCCAGACATACTGGTCTTAAGAAATAGATTCAGCCAAGTGTGTAGTCACTTCCATGTCCAGATCTGGACTAGTCTGAACCCCCTCAGATATTTGGGAATTAGTACCAAGATCAGCTAAATAATCGGGTAATTTAGGTATTTTACCCACATTCAGCTGAGGGGTAGAGCTATAGTTAGGCCCTTTCCCTGTCCCTCTATTAACCCAAAAATCAGTTATCTTAAGTTTTTTCCCATTTCCCAAAACACCTGTGGGGGCAGGGGAACAGGGAATATCATCTCCTTTCTGTAGGTGAAAACTACCTACCTGAGATTTTCCCACTTGCTTATTATTGTTTTTGTTTTTTATTTTTTCTCTTCTGTTTGCCCTTTCTATTTTTGGAAATGCCTATCTGCGTAGTAACTTCCTTATAATCATGCATTTCAGATATATCAGTAGTTTCAATGATCATATGAGAAGCTTCTTTTAATACTGAATTTGATAAATTACTCTTACCACTTCTAGTAACCACCATAATGGGGAAAAAAGAATACACAAGATAAAGCAAAAACCAAGCAGGACCAAGAAAAATGCCAGTCTGAATAAGCAGTAAGCAGTAATAAGACAAGTCAGCATTTGTTAACTGATATATTGATGTCTATATAATAATAATAATAATTTATTTTATTTTATTTTATTAAATTCTCAGATTACAAATACCTTTGAGCAGAAAATGCTCATTTACAAAGGTTCCACGTCAAAGGATGAGGGTCAACATACATACAGAGGTAGTAAAAGAATGCACAATAAACAACCAAAACAACTAAAATAAAAAATAAAGATACTCAGTTATAACATACTTTGAGATAATATTCATATAACGAGCAGCTTGAGTAGGCAGCTGGCTGCGGTAACAATAAGAAATAGAGGGCACCATAGGCAGTTAGTATTGCATGTGTGCGATCGGGAGAGGAAGTTAGCAGGCTAATGGGCCACTGTCCAATGGTGGTGGAAAATGTCTTGTACCAGTGGAGATGCGAAGCAAGAAAGGCGTCACAAGGAAGGCCCGGTGCCAGAGGGAATGAGACTGGGAAAGGGCGGGCTGTGAGACATGAGTGAGCTGGGAGGTGTTTAGAGAGATCTCTGTTCAGAGAAGCAGTCACATTGAGTGGTAGAAGTGAGGTAAAGTTTGAGATTCCTTTTGAAGGATCCAAGTGTAGTAGAGGAAAGTGCTTCTTTATTGAGGGAATTGAACCATTGAGCGACTCTATAGATAAAGGACCACTGACCCATGGAGGTACGACATCTAGGAACCTGAAAGGTTAGAGATTGGGCACCATGTGTTTATTGAGTGCCACTGTAGGTAGTAAGGAGTGAGCTAACACCATGTGGCATGAGACCGAGGAGAATCTTTTTGGTAAGTAAGTAGGTCTGGTATTGTATTCTGCTGAGTAGGGGTAGCCAGCTGGCCTGTGCATAGAGGTCACAGGTGTGAGTTTGTCGGGCCGCACCCATTAGTAGTCTACAGGCTTTGTTGAGAGAAACTGAGATCCTGTGGAGGGCACTTGTTGAGGCAGAGCCATAGATGGCAAGGCCAGTAGTCAATGATAGAGGTGACAGAGCTGTAGATGGCTAGTTTAAGGGCATCCGCAGGCATACAGTGCTTGTGTTTGTGTAGTAGTCCAATCCGTATATTGGCAGTCTTGGCAACAGTGTCAATATGCCGAGTGTAGGAGAGGGTACTATCCAGGGTAATACCAAGGTACTTGAACTCCTTGACATGTTCGAGTGGGTTTCCAGCATGGTTCTTGATGGTGAGGGAAAGAGAGTTGTGCCTGCTCCCTCGGTTACAGAAGGACATGGCTTTAGTCTTGCTGTGGTTCAGGACAAGTTTATGAGAATTGAACCAGTCTTCGATGTGCTTGAAGTTGAGCTGCAGCATGGATTCAAGGACTGTAATGTCATGGTGGCTGGAAAACAGGACTGCATTGTCTGTGTATAGTAATATTTTTTGGTGGCAGGCATTAGGAGATTGTTGATGAAGAGGGAGAAGAGTAGAGGGCCCAGAATAGACCCCTTGGGGACTCTGGAGTGGACCAGTTTCTCATCCGAAGAGATCCCTGCAATCCTTACATGTTGGATCTGATTATCAAGGTAGCTGGTGAACCATGGAAGGGCATTGCTGGAGATCCCAATGGAGGACAGTTGCTTGAGCAGTAGGGGGTGGTTAACTGTGTCGAATGCCTTGGTAAGGTCTATAAATACTGCCCTCCACATCCCTTGTCAAGCGTGGCATGGATGAAGGTTGTAAATTCCAGTAGTGCAGTGGTGGTGCTGTGCCCTTTTCTGAAGCCATGCTGCTCTGGGCACTGTACATTGTACTTATCCAGGAATTCAACTAGTTGGTCCGACACTATTCGCTCCAGTGCTTTAGATAGTGGGGGGAGGAGTGAGATAGGTCTGTAATTGGTATGGAGCATCCTGTCTCCACTTTTGTGAACCAGTATGACAGTGGCTTTCTTCCAGAGATAGGGGAAATGGCCCAATCTAAGCAAGAGATTGAAGATCTTTGTAAGTGGTTCTAAGATTTCATCGAGGACTTGTGCCAGCAGTTTCAGGTCAAGGGAGTCACCACTGTACCCTTGTTTGCCGATGGCCTTTTGAATGTATTTTCTAGCTACTTATGGTGGGACCTCCTTAAAAAAAACTTTGGGGTTGTACGTTCTAGTTGGGGGGTAACTTGGGAGGAGCTGGAGGGGAGGTCATCGAAAAAATTTGGTGGAAGGACACTGTCCAGGTTTGTAAATGCATTATTAAAAGCTGGCGATGGTACCTTAGGTCGGGTGTAGGAGCAAGGTTGAGCATAGTGGGTGCTTTAGGATCCTTGCCTGTGAGTTCTTTCATGTTGTTCCAGAATTTTTTTCCCTGGCCCCAAGAGTTGGTCAGAGCCTCTTTGTAATAGCTGCATTTAGCATTCCGTATTTTTCGAGTACAATCATTTCTGGCTGCTTTGTATAATTGTATGTTTACTTGCATCAGAGTTGCAAGAGCACAATGCCAGAGGTGGTCTCTGTGCTTGAGTAGAGTTAAAAGGTCAGTACTAACCCAAGGGTTGGTCTGTCCTTTGACCTTCATTTTTTTCACTGGTGCATAGATGTCACTGGCTTCATTGAAATGTTTGATAAATAGGTCCAGAGCTTTGTTGGTGTCACTGAGGGAGTCAAGCACTGCCCAGTTCAGCCTGGTTAGATGGGATTTTAACAGCTGGAGGTGCTGTTGTTTGATAACCCTGGCATAGATAAGCTTGGGAGGGGGCTTATTGTATTTGTTTGACCAGGAGCAGATGACAGGCGAGTGGTCACATATTGTATCCGGGAGTACAGAAACATTGGAGATGCATTCAGAGTGGTTAGATAGAATCCAGTCTAGAAGCGTAAGGGAGCCTGTCCTATAGTTACACCTAGTGGGGGCATTGACCAGTTGAGTGAGGTGATGCACCGCTGCTGCATCCTTATAGGTAGCGGCCTCAGCGGAAAGCCAGTTAATGTTAAAATCACCCATGATTATGGTTTCAGAATTATGTTGCCGAACCCTTAGATATTCCATGATGCTATGGAAGCCAGCATCCTGGCTTCTTGGGGGTAGGTAAACTGAGATGACAGTGAGTTCCTTGTTATGTGCACCAAGGAGGATTTTGATTGTGAGGACCTGAGAGGAGTTGCTCAGGCTAGGGGATGGGATGATGTGACCCATAAGGGTATCCTTAAGATAGATGGCGCAGCCCCCACCCCATTTAGCAATCCTGTCTTGCCTGAAAATGCAGTAGCCAGGGATAGAGACTGAGGTATCAGGAATTTTAGGGTTTAGCCATGTTTCTACAACTGAGAGGACATCAGGGTTGTGCTGTAGGATCCATGTTTGGAGGGAATCAGGTTTGTTGAGGATGCTGCAGGCATTGATGGATACCATGGTGAGTGTCCCTGTCCTTCTGCTTGGTGCCACTGCTGGCTGCCCAGGTGGTCCTGGGTTGGGGTGAACATTTCCTGAGAGCAGGAGCAGCATAAGGAGAATTTGTAGGAGAAAGGATTTCAGCATCTTGTAGATACCTGGTGTTTAAGTCATGCCAAAAGAAATTATCAACAGCTGAGGTCCAGAGTCACAGAATGTGTTAGAATTCCTGAAGGTGATGAACTGGCAAGCATATGCAGGATGTGAAACTTTTGTCTGCATGCTTTGTCATTCAAAGAGGTTGTTGAAAAGCCCACATACAGATCATGGAACAGGTCAGACGAAAATGTGGATTCAAGTAGGACCTAGAGTCACTGAGTTTGTCAGACTTAGTTGCTTGACTTATGTTTTGCTTGGGATAGCTTCCAAAAAGTTGATTTTTAAATGAAAAATTCAGATACCTGGTGATGATGTTTTGCAGAAATCGAGTTCAGGAGACTTTCACGGATGTAGTGAGCAAGAATGGCGTAGTTACTCCAAGCAGAAAACCATGTAAATCCACAAAAACTAAGCTACAGACACAGACAAGCAGCCACCACACAGATACTACATAAATAGTAGTAACAATAGCAATGATGGCAGTAATGGTAATAATAATACCAAAGTTACCAATTGCAGTATTAACGAATTGCCAGTAATACAAAACGCTTCATAAACAAACAGCAAACAAAGTCAATAAGTTAAATGGAGGTATTAAATGTACTTGGGTACTTCACCAATATTTCTCCAAATTGAGTAGAGTTGCTATAATGTGATGCTTTGTCCAAGTAGATGTTAAAATCGATGAGATCAACAAAGCTTATAGAACATTTATGTCATATGAAGTTCCACTCACAAGTCCAAAGAAGTTCAAAGCCCTATAGACATCAAAAGCACCATGTGCCTTTTCCACCACCATGATTAGCTCCGTTTCCACTAAAAAAAGAACGCGGAGATGAAAACATTTGATAAAACATGAACCCCCCTCTCCCTTAACCTCAACAATAAAATATCTTAAAGTAAAATAATCTTACTTGTATTTGCAAGGTAATCTATATAAAACCCTTAATCAGCAGGTTTAAAAGTTTTGTTCACAGCAAAATAGATATCTTAGTGGACAGTAATAGGTTAAATTTTGGTTCGGGTCGAATAGACTGAGAAAGCAACAGTAAAACCAAATTACTAATGCAGCTCTTGCTCCACAATCAAAATTCGTCAGAATCCCACATAGATCTGGGACAGACTTCTATGCCAAGCTAAAAGCATACAATAAGAGCTGTTGCTATTGCTTAAAGAGCACAGAACGTCATTTCAGTCAGTAAGCTTTGGAGTTTTCTTTATTCAATGCTGCTGTGATGAAGTTGGTGACTAAATGGGAAAGTTACTTATAAATGAAGCACAAATTATATTAGGTGATTCTAATTAATTTACCAATAAACATCCAATTACAAAAAAACCAAAAAGTGCAAAAAATTGTGCAAGCAAATAAGCGATAAGCTAACATCAGTCAATCAATCAATCAAATAATAAAAATTAAAAATAAGGGAAAAAGGGAAAAAGCGAGTAAACAATAATTAGTCAATCAAACAATCAAGTAATCAATTGGATTCCATCTGGACATCGCAACTACAGCCGCAAATGTCTAACAGACGAAATCACTTACTAAAAACCAATATATTTTAGCTGAACATAACAAGTAATTAAAACAAAAATAAAATTTTAAACAAAAAAATCCACAATTCCATAGTCAGAGCCAATTTTAATAAAACTCAAAAACCAACTCACAAAAAAAAGAGTATCTAATAAATAAAATCTACATATGACTGTAGCTCAGTAAAACATAAAAACATAAAAAGTCAGAATAATGCTGCATCACTTTTGAGTACACCTAAATGCAGGAGATTTGATGGTAAAATAAATGTTCCTTTTTACAGGAGTTTCAGTAAATTCAGCAAGGATACTCCGACCAAACAGCTGTCCAAAGGCTGATGCCTTTTCTCTGTGACTAGCGCGGGCTCCACCACTGCCCAGATTCCAAACCCCGATCACAGAGTCGGCAACGGGCGAGGTCTCGTTGCTGTATAAACCACAGCACAAGTTGGTCTGGAAAGGAGCTGAAGTTTTTAAAAAAGCCAGAAAACTGCTTTCTTTTCTACCCGAAAATTTAGAAGAACCCTTCAGAAATCAGGCAACAGTGACATACCTGTTTCAGGTAAAAAGTGAACTTATCAGCACCCTGCTACAAGAGCTCTCTCAGAGTAGCATGCAGCTGCACCCTTCAATCCTCCGTGAAATCTCGGGATCAACAGTTGAACTAGCCAAGGGGAGTGGTGAACCTCAGAGGAACTGGCCACAATCAGCATGGGCTTACAGAGTCATGTCAAGACCTGATAACTCACTAGTTTCAATGCACATACAAAACAATTATGATAAATGTAGAAAGTGTTGTAAGAACACCTTAAAACACACTTAATAAAACAGACAATTTCCTATTTAACCTACAGTCAAAGGAGGGCCAAGATCCTCAGTGACATCATTTCCTGTCTGGAGCTCCAAACAAATGGCTGCTCCCAGCCCTTAATTACAGACTGATTCAGATAGGAATAACTCTGGACTGCAAAGACTCACAGAGAAGCACAATGGCTCACTCAGATTAGCTTTTTACGATCTTTCAGATATTAAGAAACCCTACTGATGACAGTTCCTGTTTAACTCTGTAGGCCTCAGGAGTTAGTTCATACTTTTTAAGTAAAGCAGTTTTAAGTTTCTCAAAGTCTTGTCTTCATTGTCCATTTGGCCTAGCACTTCACACCCCTTTCCAGTAAGCAGCGGGGATAGCTGAAAGCTCCAGGCCTCCTTGGGTATCTTGGTCTGGCTACAGACCCTTTCAAATGAATTCAAAAATGCATCCATATTCTCCCCTTCTTTAAACTAGAATTTGGAATTTAATTTATACTCCAGCCCTGCGATTTCAGGTTCACCCCTGCCACTTACCTGCTTTGGCACTGTCGGTTGAAGCTTCAGCCTTTCCAGCTCGAACTCTCTCTGGTGCTGCTTTTCCTTGGCCTCTCTGGTGCTGCTTTTTCTCCATCTCCATTTCATTTCAAACTTTCTCTGCTCAAATTCCCTCTGCTGCTGGGTTTCAAACTTTCTCTGCTTGAACTCCCTCTTCTGCTTGGCTTCAAACTTTCTCTATTTGAATTCCCTCTGCTGTTGCTTTTCTGCAATCTCCAGTTTCCTCAACTCCAGCTGCAGCCTTATCCCTTCCAGCTCCAGCTCTGTGGTGGCCTTCCCCTGATGCTGTGGCTCTGGGTTCCCCCTGATCTTTCTGCCCTCCTTCCTGGGACTGGACACTGCAATGGACCCTGGCACCCCCATGCCCAAGCTCTGGTTCTTTTCAGTCACTGTCCATGCCTCAAGGTTCTGGGCAACCACTTGCTCATCGTCTGCCATGACAGCCTCCATGAGGTTCTTTTTGGTTCATCCCTCATAATGGACCCCTCTTTCCTGACACAACTGCCTTAGCTGTAATTGGAAGACATCTTCTTCCCTAACTACCGCTATACTTGCTTACATGGCAAAAAAAAAATACAGGATAGGGAACATTATACTGTAACCAAATTGTTTTTTTTCCAAATATCTGCCCTGTTTGTGTGTAGATTGTTTACAGTTTATCAATCTGATAGACTGGCCTCGAATATGACCACTATGCCTGTGCCACCAATATCTCTCAGATGCCACTGCTATGCCACCAGATCTGTCACAGACCCACTCCTGGGGTCTGGGGCCACTAAGCTCACAGTGCCCTCCCCTAAGTGCAATCCATGATGGGGAAACAGGGATACCCTCCTCATGTCCTTTAAGAGTGCTTGCTGAGTTCACAACTGAACACTCGCCATGAGGGCCCAGGGCTTTCTCTCTAGTCTGGGTAAGGGTAAAATACAGTCTTGAGTCTGTAGCCAGGTGAGATCCCTCCTTGGTTGCTGCACTGGGGGGAGGACCCAGGTGTTATGAGCACTTCAGGGCTGTCCTCATAACCCCAATTGCGTCTTCTCCCATGGGTGGTGCGGCAACCTAGTTCAAACTCCACAGACCCCTTCCGACACCTTGGCCCAGATATTCAAAAGGGTTGCACATGGTGCAACAGTGTTGCACCATGCACAACCCACTGATGCGCTCCGGCGCGATATTCAAAAGGGAAAAGTGCACGGTGACAACCCATGCTACCGGAGCACATCAGTAATGTATGCAGGCACAGGTGGGGGAGGTACCCATGCATAACCTGCACAGCCTGATATTCAGCCCAGGATGTGCAGAGCCATGCATGCACAACCCCTACTTGCACCAGTACAAAGTTAAGCCCCCAAAAAAAGGAATAATTGATCGCCACCCACAGGTGAGCTGCCGCATTGCAGGGTTCAACACGGCAGCTACCACCTGTGGGTGGCCACCCGAGTTCCTGCTGCACCTGGCGGCACCCCCCATGCCCGATTGTGGGCATCTGTAAAACTGAAAGACGTCCAATATCCCTGGTGGTCCAGTGGACCTCTATCTGCCTAATCACGGCATTTGTATAAAATAGAATAAGTCATCCTATGTCCCTGGTGGTCCAGTGGACCACTCTCTGCCCAATCTCAGGCATCTGTAAAAACAAGTCCTATATCCCTGGTGGTCCAGTGGACTGCTCCCTGCCCGATCACGGGCATCTGTAAACCTATCCTGGTGGTCTGAGGGTCCCTCCCACCTGCCCACTGAGCACCACTGCCCCGCCCGCCCCGCCAGCTGGGGTGGCAGCACCTCCCACCTGCCGCCCGCCACTCCACCGACCGACACCTGCGGATTGCACACCCATTGGCTCACACTGTGAACCAATGGGCATGCAGCCCTACTGAGGTGTCAGTCAGTGGGCAGCAGGGGGCAGGCAGGCAGGTGGGGTGCTGCTGCCCACTGGCTGATGGGGGGAGCGGGATGGTGGGGCTCAGTGGGTAGGTGGGAAGGGGGGTACCCTAGATCACCAGGGATATAGGACTTTTTTTTTTACAGATGCCCACGATCGGGCAGGGATAGGTCCACTGGACCACCAGGGATATTGGACAGGGATCTTTTTTTAAACAAATGCCCGCGATCGGGCTGCAGGGGGCGTTGGTCCCCGACAGCTGCTGTCTGGCAGGGCACCAGGTACAAGTCATCGGGGATCAGCGCACCTGCATGCGAATGGGGCAATAATGACATGCAAATGACCCCATGTGCACCTTGCATACATTATGGCCCCATTTGCATGTCAACTTTTGAATATGGCGGTTGCTGTGCATGGCGCAATGGAACTTGCACTAACGCATCTCCATGCTCCAATCTGGCCACTTGTGCTGGTGCAGTGCCACTGCACCATGCACACTGAGGGTGGCCAAGGTGCGATATTCAAAGCTGCTGAGCCATGGCGCAGCTCCTTTGAATATCGCTTACTCCACACTCCTGTGCAGCAAAGCTGAGCTGCGCTCAAGCTTGCGCCACAGCCGAGCGTAGTTTGAATATCTGGGCCCTTGTGTATTTCCCCTACTTAGGCTCAAGATTCTCTTCCAGGATCCTAGTTTTTGGTAGCTATGGTGGCACCTTAGCACTAAACAGGCTGGTCACAGATTGAATAAACCTTCCCACCTTCACATACATACAAACCACTCAGGTTTTTTTTTTTTTACACTTTTTGTGGCCGCCGGCCACCCAGGGATCTGCGAGGTCATGGACCCTCACTCCCTCCTCCAGACTGGACACACCCCTACCCTGGGACCCCCTGGCTTGCCCCCCAGGGTGGGGCCATGGCATCGCTCTCCCCTATTTGGCACCGTGGATGATGGGATAGGGCAAGGAGGGGCCATCCTGGAGGTTAATCAGAGCAGAGGGCTGGTATCATGGAGGGTGGCCGGCAGCTTGTTTTTTTCTTCCTCTGTGTGTGGGGGGTGGGAATGTGAAATGATGACCAGCGTCCGTCCTGCACCTCCGAGCACTATCAAATGCCGGTAGCCGCGGTACCCCTGGCCTCTGCTAGGGTCCATTGAGCCCCAGACATTACCCCAGCCCTCCCCCCGGAGAAGGAGAGCAGTCCTAAAGATGCTCAATCCTTCTCCCCCTGGTCAGCCCTCCAACGACCCAGGTCTGTTCCTGAACCCAGGTCGCTGGCGTCACAAGCGGAAATCCAACCACTGCACCAACTGGCCAGCATTTCCCAGACACTTTTTAAAAGCAAGGGCTTTTACTAGTTACTTAAATAATTACCAGACAAGACTTAGAAACAAAAGATTCAGAAATTTGGTTACATGATAGCAAAACAAAGTTGAAAAAATACATACAAAATGCACTGTTAAATTTAACGGGCTTTTTTCTACCTTGTCTGTAGTGAATCAAAGTTCAGAAAATAAATGCTTCTGCAAAGTCTCCAAGTCCCAGTTCTTCTTGTAGCCACTGGTCCTCAAGGTGTGTGTGTAGCAGTCTTGCTCTGTGCGTCAGGGAATTTTGCCTTGCACTATGTGTCAGGAAAATGTGCTGTGTTCTTCCTCTGTTTTGAGCAGACTATTGTAGTCCTGGGTCTGCAGTCTGTAAACTGCCTTTTGGTTAGCTGGTTCCCTTATCTTTAGGCCAGCAGGGGGTCTCTCTTGCTCTTTTCCAATATTTTAAGTGAACCAATGTTTATTAATTATTTAGATTTCGTTACCATCCCAACTTCCTGGCTGACCTTGTGATATCCAGTATCCTTCCTGACACTTATAAAAATATAATTAGACTGAGACAGTTCCCAGAACTTGATACTAGGTTCACAGATTGTCCATTTGCATAACCCCTGCTCCAAAAAACAATTTTCTCTTTGATTTAAAGTTTTATGACCATAGGAGATGCTTTCCATCTCCTGACATTTTATGTCACCTTTCCCCTTTGATCAGCTTACCAGAAAATTCCAGTTCACTTTTGAAACGTAGGAGGTTAACATAGAGGTGCTAGCTCTCAGGAAATGTCAATTCCCTATTGAAATTTAACCCCTCTTTATCTCTAACCAGCTTTTGCCTCAGGCACAGGGGATGTCAGACATTCGCAATAGGCATTCTCTCTTCTTGTGTAACTGTGGCAATAAAATGGGGCATCTTTCTGGTAAACCTGATATCCTGGCCTTAAACATAGAAACATGAGAACAGTATTATAACACCAGTGGCCAAATTGTCACAAGCACAGCTAAGGTACTTTGCTTTACATTACAGACCACTCTATGTCTGTCACTGACATGTCATTGAAGTGATTATGGGCCACTATGTTCTTAGAAAACAGTTTAATGGTGTCATTTAAATGATTTTAGATTACTCTTAATATCTTTGCTGGCTGAATAGTAGCTAGTTAAGAAATATAATACTTTACATGGGACCTAAATACCCTGTGTTGCATTACTTGTTGAGGTGCCTTTGAGGTGTTTAAGGAACAAATAGTTCTTGAAAGATGATTAAATGGTGTTGTTTAATTGACTGTAAGAGTATTCTTTACAAATCCACCTTCCCTGGCCAAGTTCCAACACCAAATAACTACAATGACTGTTTGGACACATCAAATACCTTGCATTGCATTGCTAACAGCTCTTAGTTGGTCACTGAGGTGTTGTTGAGATGTTTATGAAACACTAGATTTAAATCAGGTTTAACGGTGTCTTTTGAAGGTATTTATAATACTTTTTTTTAAAGTACCTTTCCTGGCTTTTTTATTCATTTGTTTATTTAAACAAATGTTGACCAGGATAAGCACACTGAGGCAAGGCTCATTTCCAGGTGCGACCCGGGGGAGGGGGGTGTAGGAGAACACAAAAAACAAATACCAAATACTTTAGTTATAGACTAAATACTGAATACCTAATAATGAATATATTAGAAGACCGTGACCCCAATACCAAATATTCAGATCAATATTCAAGACAAGGTATTCACACAGCCCTACAATTTACCAGCTGAGCTAAACTGTTCTAGGATTATTTTAAAAGCTGAAATGAACCATTAACAATTAACCAGCTGATCCAAATTGATCTAGTGCCAGTTTCCTTGCTGAAGTGATCAATGAGTAATTAATTTACCACCCAAACTGATCTGGGGTCAGTTCACCAGTCAAATGGATCTGGGATCAGTTTCTGTCAGAGATGTGTTTAACCACAAGTTTCCAGAACAACATCCAAAATAGCACAGTGACTAGAGCACATTGCTGTGAGCCAGAAGATCTGGGTTTTAGTCACATCAAAGTCAATCACATGTTTAAAGTTTCCAGTTCCCATAAATTTCACCAAAGAGATGAATTATGACAGTGTGATGTTAGAATAGTAAATCTACACTGAAGTGAGTTAAGTGCAATGAGCAGTAGCTCTTGTAGTAATGTATTCTCACAATAAACACATTTCTGACCAGTCTGGCTGGTAAACTGATCCTTGAGCAGTCTGACTGGTGAACTGATCCTGGATCAGTCTGGCTGGTAAACCAATCCTGGAGCAGTCCAGTTGGTAAATTGATTCTGGAGCAGTCTGGTAGGAAAACTGATCAGGGATTAGTCCAGCTGGTAAACTGATCCTGGAGCAGTCCAGTTGCTAAATTGATCCTGGAGCAGTCCAACAGGTAAACTGACCCTGGATCAGTGCAGCAGGTAAATGACACTCAATTAGTCCATCAGATAAACTGATCCTGGATCAGTCCAACTGGTAAACTAACCCAAGATCAGTCTAGCTGGTAGACTGACTGGCTGGTAAACTGTTCCTGGATTAGCTATTGTGGGCACAATCCACAGTAGCTAGAGCCCTCTGAAGCCTGACATGGCTAAGCCCTTCAAATCAGAGGAACAACCACTAGCTTACTTTCCTATATAAACTTGCACATGAGTATGCATCAGAATACCGTACCTTTTAATTTCCCTCATTACCAGTACTGTAGTTGTAACTATCCACTCTAATCTCAGACTTGACACAAGCTTGTTGCACGCACGACTAGAAAAGAGAGCAACTATTATGCAGGTGCCTTCCTTTCCCTCTTCTGCTGGAATAAACTCCCAAACCACTTCACTGTCCATCCACAGTCTCTGCTTTTGTGACTAACTGTTGTTACCTATGTGTTCACGTGTTACTGTATTTTATTGCTCCTGTTGTTACTATCCTGCTGCTAGAGTATGAGTGTCATAACATGCTTACTGTATTTACTGCCATTACCTAGGACCCCAATAGAAACTAGATGCTGAAAGTCAAGAGGCTATCATGGTAAGGAAAATCTTTAAATCTATTGTTAATTTAAGCAGCTCAATCCTTCAGCATAATAGGATTTTATCATGTTTGATTGCCAAGAAAATGAAACTCTAGAGATGGTACAGCAAAGCAAGATCAAATTACTTTCCATATGGCAAACTGTATAGGGAAATAAATAGTAGTGGTATCATGTAGCAATTATTTTATAAATTTTATTTTATTTATTTTATTAACAGTAGCAGAATTACAAACCTTTGAGTCACAGACTCATTTACAAAGGCTCCTCATCAGAGTAAAATAACAAGTGATGATTTACAGCTGAGAAGTTAACATTTCCTATACATGGGAGTAGCTAAGGTAATGGTGACAGTTTTCAGCACTTAATAAATAGCACAATAGAAAAGAACAGTCAAACTCAATAGCAAGAGCTGACAAAAGCAAATTTCTGGCTAAGTCTGTACACGATGATTAAGCTCAAGAGGTTTTGCCTGACAAAATAGATACAAACACCTAACCAAATAACTAAAACTAAATAAAAACCTTATGTAACTTCACCTGTCAATTTGTAAACTGGTGTGGAGAAATTTTGCTCATCATTCTGGGGATGAAGCAATGCACTTTCTAGTGAACTGATGCAATCTTGGTCACAACTGTCAATTATGGTTTCACTTATTTTGAGATATATAATATATAAATTAGAAACATAGAAACATAGAATTTGATGGCAGATAAGGACCGCTTGGCCCACCTAGTCTGCCCATTTCCCTACCTAACGGATAAGCTGCAGATCCTAGTTAACCAACAGCCTACTTCCTCCTACCCCCCACTAGAATTGCCTTATGTCTGTCCCATGCATTCTTGAATTCCCCCACTGTTTTTGACTCTACGACCTCCTCAGGAAGGCGGTTCTATGTATCCACAACCCTCTCTGTAAAGAAATACTTCCTTACATTACCTCTGAGCCATCCCCCCTCTATCTTCAAATTGTGCCCCCTTGTTTTTGCACATCTCTTTTTCTGAAAGATGCTACCCTCTTGACTTTGTTGATTCCCTGAGGTATTTGAAAGTTTCTATCATGCCCCCCCTTTCCTTGAGGCTATACAACTTTAGTTCCTTTAGTCTTTCTTCATATGTCTTCTGATGCAGACCCTGCATCATTTTGGTTGCCCTCCTCTGGACAGCCTCCACCCTGTCTATGTCTTTGCAGAGATGGGGTCTCCAGAACTGTACACAGTACTTCAGATGTGGTCTTACCAACTGTCTGTACAGACGGCCAACAACTTCCTGTGTTCAACTGGTGATGCCTCTCCCTATGCATCCCAGTATCTCCCCAGCCCTCCTTACTGCCGTGTCACATTGCTGGGCAACCTTTAGGTCATCTGATATGACTACCCCCAGGTCCCTTTCCATTTTTGTTGTTGTCAGTATCTCACCCCCCATTGTGTGCTCTTCCCCTGGGTTTTTGTTTCCCAGGTGCATTACTTTGCACTTCTTTGCATTGAATCTAAGCTGCCATACATTTGACCATTCCTCCAACCTTTCCAAGTCCCTTTTCATCCTTTCCACCCCACCTTGTGTATCAGCCCTGTTGCAGATTTTTGTGTCATCTGCAAAGAGACATACTTTCCCTTCCAGTCCCTCTGCAATGTCACTTATAAAGACATTAAAAAGGACTGGCCCCAGTACTGAACCCTGCGGTACCCCACTAGTAACCCTCCTTTCTTCACGGTGGACTCCATTTACTATTACCCACTGTGTCCTGCTGTCCAACCAGTGTTTTACCCAGGCTACCACCCTGGGACCCACTCCCAGGTTGGCTAATTTGTTTATTAATCTTTTGTGTGGGACTGTGTCAAATGCCTTGCTAAAGTCTAGGTAGGCCATGTCCACAGCCCTTCCCTGGTCTACTGCTTTGGTCACCCAGTCAAAGAAATCAATTAGATTTGTCTGACATGACCTTCCCGCTGTGAATCCATGCTGCCTTGGGTCCTGTGCCCCACTGGCCTCTAGGTACTTAACAATTCTTTCCTTCAGAAGTGATACCATCATTTTCCCTACCACTGAGGTCAAACTGACAGGTCTGTAGTTTCCTGCTTCTGTCCTGGTCCCACTTTTGTGAAGGGAAATCACATCTGCCCTCCTCCAGTCCTCAGATACCACCCCATCCTCCCATGATTTATTAAAAAGGGTAGTCAGTGGTGTTACTAGTTCTTCCCTTAGTTGTTTTTTAGAATTCTGGGGTGAATCCCATCAGGCTCCATTGCTTTATCCACCTTCAGTTTTAAGAGTTCTTTCAGAACCCTTTCTTCTGTGAAAGGACTAATATCAACCCCACTATCCAGAGTGCTTCTATTGGCCGGATTAGGTATTTCCCCCTGCTTTTCCACTATGAATACTGAGCAGAAGTATTCATTCAGTATCCCTACTTTTTCACTGTTACTCTCTGCCCAACCACTTTCCTCTTTGTTCAGCCTCAGTATCCCTGCCTTAGTCTTTCTTTGCTCCCTAATGTACCTATAAAAGGTTTTATCCCCCTTCTTAACCGAGTTGGCTATCTTTTCCTCGGTTTGGGCCTTTGCTATTCTGACTGCCTTACCTGCTTCCTTCTGCTTTAACTGGTACAGTTCTCTGTCCTGCTCCTTCTGTGCTTCCTTATACTTCCTGAATGCTATCTTTTTCTCCCTTACCTTTCCCGCCACTTCTTTTGAGAACCATAGTGGTTTTTTCTTATATTTTGATTAGTTTTTTTGCTTCACACAAAGGCTTGTTGCCTCTGTGATGGCGGTTTTGATGTTTCCCCATTGTTGCATATTAAGACTCCAATAAATTTCAGCAAATTATGTTTCAATTAAAATAAATCTCAACTCTTTTACCAAAGTAGAACACAGGTGTATCTTTCTATCCTTCTAAAGTCGACAGAGCTGAACAATTAGCTGCCACTACATGACTGTCCCTTGGTGGCACTGGGGAAGAGATGCCATGTGAGACAAAACATCTCACTCCCCCTTCCCCAATGTACTGTGGGATGCTGGCATAGTGTGTGGTAGCATGCCTGATGCCTACGCCCAAGCTGATGTAACACATTGACATTCAGGAGGTTTGACTCTGCTATTTTTGGTAGCTGGATGCAGTCTCCTTCTGGGGTTTCCTGCACCCAGGGAAGTGCCAGCACAGGGCTAAACCATGGTGGTTACACAGTGATGGAAACAGACAGCTCTAGGAAAAGAAACACTTGGGTCATGGGAATAGAGGAGAGAAACAGTAGCACTTGAAGAAGATAGAGCTACTGTATGTAAAATGTACACTTGCTGGCAAAATTCTGGCAGAACTCTAATTCCAGTTCTGAAAAGCTTGTTGGGAATATTGTGGTAAATTCTGCATAATTCTGCTAAGAGAACTGCATTTTGTTTAAAGTAAACCAAATGTTTTTAATGCCAACTGTTTTTTTTTTTTGTTAAATTACAGAAACATGTTCTGTAGAAAACCTGTAAAACTACAGAATTGTGCTATAGTCTGAGGAATTTTGCATCCATTGGTGCAATTTTGTATCCTCCATGATCTTTTGCAACAGAAAAGGCATATTAAGACTCCAATAAATTTCCACAGAATTCTGCCAAAAGTATAATTTTGCAGTCCAGCATAACACTAGAGGATCCTTGGATGCTGGTTACAAGGGGGGGGGGTCTTCACACTGAGAGGGGGGAAAGGGAAATTACTTAACCAGGAAAGACACACTAAGCCAGAGCTTGTTTCCAGATGTGACCTGGGAGCACAAGGAACTTAAATGACTTGCTCAGGGGGTCACACAGTACACAAGTGGGGGCTGATGGGATTCAAACCCAGGCTTGGAGCTCAGTACCTTAACCAGTATGCTATACTGCCACATAACAGAGAGGGAACTGGCCAGGGTTCTTCTCAGTTCTGTTGGGACCATGGATGAGAGGCATGAGAAGGAGAGCACCTCGTAGCATGTAACCACAAAGACATTAACTCACTATCCACATTCACACAAATCCTCTGGTCAAACATCAGAGGGTTATTTCAAAACACAAGCACATATCTTGCAGCAGAAAAAAAATTGTCAGTGTCTGCTTCCTGGGAGACAGTATACAGTAGCATGCTATATGGTAAAAATGAGTCAGATGGTTCACATAGAGCTTTCTAACTAATCCTTTACACTGTACCCTACCCTCATCCCCAGGTTCACAGACAGACAACTTTCCTGTAACTTCTTGGGCAACAACAACCGTCTATGTAAGCAGAGCTCAGAACATGTGTAACCCCCACAGGCATACTCCTGGTACACCAGATATTTGAAGGATTTGTCCTTGTCTCTCCCTGCACACTGTCAAACAATCCCCATAAAGCATCATCCACCATCCTCCTTTGATCAGAATTAGACCTGCACTGTGGGGGTTCCTTTGGCTTCTTTTAAATTTGGAAGGACTCCACTGGGGAGTTCTTTAACACTTAAATCCCAGTTCATTTCCCAGTTTTTACGTGCTTCATCTCATTATAGTACAGTTTTACAGAGACCTTGGATGAGGACCCACCCTCACACTCTGTACCTCATTTTCCTAGGAGTCTCTCAGCATGATCAACAAGGAATTCTAGGATGTCCCCTGACCTCTGTGTGGCAGTTAATTAGCTGTATTCTTCATGATCTTTTGTAGGGGGAGACTAGATGTTCAAAGCAGTCCTTATCTGCTGACAAATTCTAAGTTTCTATGGATCTATGTATTTCAGAAGAGTGTCTTTAAAAAGGGCCATCCAATGTAGATAAAAAAAAAAACCAAAGAAGGCTTCATTCAATTTTTTTTTATGTTTGCTTGCACGCATGTGCAAGAAACATAGTGCCACCATACGCACTTTCGTAGGTGTGCCACCCCCACTTCCAATGCCCTGCTCCTTTTTGCAGGTACGGCTGCACCGCACCAATGAATGTCCAAGCTGTCTATGACAGCAGTTCAGATGCAGTGGCGTACAGTTGAAAGCAAACAAGCGCTACAATCAGCAGTGGTAATGTGTAGCCAATTTGCATAATGCCGTCAGCAGGCAATTTGCATACTGCCGTCGACAGTATGCAAATTGCCTGCACGTCACCACTGCCTCTGAACTGCTGTCATAGACAGCTCCTTGCACAGTGCCACCTTATACATAGTGGCTCCGGGGAGTGGCTCATGAATATGCAGATCAGTATGTCTGTCATGCCCTCACATGACAGCACAAGCCCAGCCCCATGCCGGGGACAGCTCGGAATACTGAGTTTAACTCTGTAGGCACCGCCTTTCATGAGATAAAGGCACAGGACATTCCTGCCCTTGTTTTTCAGTCTACTGTGCAGCAGGAGACAGTTGAGTTGACAGGGGTTCCCAGCATTAACTGTCTGTACCACAGTGGACTGATGAGGGAGTGCTTAGACCCAGGGCAAGGTGCCTTATCTGCGTGGTAGTGGACGGGAGGAAGTAATCGTGGTGCAGGCCCCCCCGGCACTAAACCCACTAACCACTGAAGAAAGTTCTGCCGCAATGCTCTCCAGCCTGCCCAGCGTGGAGTGCTGTCTGCAGGGGGTAATGCATGCAAGACTGAAAAAAGGTCCCTGCAGCAGCCCCCCGCCAAGTAATGGGTTAATACTATGGGTTGGAGACGCACCTCTGTCTTCCCCTTTCCTGCATCATTTTCCAGTGTTTAACAAGCCAGCTGGAAAAGCAGAGATCATTAATTTTCTGAGTTGCTCGTCTCCCCCGCCATAGCCACAGGAATTCTGACTTTGCTTGAACTACTAGGTAAAAAAAACAAAACACCTGTAACAAAAGAAAACAGTCCCTCATTGACTCTCTTGCCCCCTTCCCAACCCGTGCCCATCCTCTGCATACCCCACCTCCCCTTCACCCTATACCAGAGGCCGGTGCGATGATCTTCGGTGGACCGGGAACATGTCTCTGCACTCTTCAAAGCCGACTGCGAACTGAAAAAATGCCAGTAAGCTGTATAAAGGCATAAATGTTTTTTTTTTCAACTTTGGTGCATATCTTGGCCATTTTTTGAAATTTTTTCACCAAATTTTCAACAATGGGTTCTTGGGACCCCACCTCATGAACTCAGTCACTGTCATTTTGTTATTGAGTCCCGAAAGGTGATTTCACAGTCACTGCATGAAACCACCTTTTGGGACTGAGTAATGAAACAACAGTGTCACAGTTCATGAAGTAGGCCCCATAAAACCCCATGTTGAAAATTTTGTGAAAAAATTCCCCAAAATGACTCTTTTATGAGCATGCATTGTGCAGCTCCTACGCACACTCTTAACTTTGAGAATTTTTAATATTTTCATTCCAGATTTTCAACATTGCCATTTTATCACACAGCTGTCATTTTCACATCTCACCTGAAATGTGTTTTCGCACATGTATTGCACATGGTGTGCGAAATCAATGTTCAGAACAGATTAAGAAAATCACGACGGCTGGCCCGTAGGCGCAGTGGTGGGATTTACACTTGTGATGCCGGTGACCCAGGTTCAGGAATGGACTCGGGTCGCTGGAGGGCCGGCTGGGGAGAGAAAGATGAATCATCCTGTGGACTGCTCTCCTTCTCTGGGGGGAGGGTTGGGTTCCTGTTCGGTGCTTGAAAGACCCCTGGTGAAGACTAGGGGTACCACAAGCTACCAGCATGCAGCAGTTCTAGGGGGCAGAGCAGATGCTGGACAACATTGCACATCCCCCCCCCTTATACAGGGGAAAAAAGCCTCCCCGCATGTCTGCTGCCTCCGTGAAGCCTTCCTTTGGCTTCAGATTAGCCTCCTTACTGGCTCCCCAAAGATAGTTATGGCACCTGGCCATTGCCGTGACCCCACCCTCCGAGGGGCAAGTCAAGGGTTTTGAAGGGGAACTCAGTGGGGTAAGGTGGAAGCTGAAGGCACCGTGACCAGGTGGATATCGGCAGTGGACAAGTGGGGAAAATAAAGAGAAAATAGAAAAATAAATAAATCACAGTGACACTGTTTAGGAACAGAGGTCTTAAAATGCCTATGTTGAAAATTTGGTGACAAAAGTCCATAAAATGACTGTGTTACGAGTGTGCATTGCGCAGTTTCCACGTACCCTCGTAAATTCACGAACTTGTAATATTTTCAGTCCAGATTTTCAACATTGGCATTTTCCACACCTTCTTATGAACAGTACAGCTGTAATTTTTCACACCCTGGCCGAAATGTGTTTTCGCACTTCTGGCGCAGAATAGCACGGTCGTTATGGGAAACCAGTGTTCTGGACAGATTAAGAAAATCACAGTGACACTGTTCATGAGCAGAGGTCCCAAAATGCCTATGTTGAAAATCTGGTGTAAAAAATACAAACTAATAACATTACGGGTGTGCGTTGCGCAGTTTCTACACACGCTCATAACTTCACCCGTTTTTTTTTATATTTTTACTCCAGATTTTCAACATTGCCATTTTTTACACCTCCTCATGAACAGTACAGCTGCCATTTTTCACATCCTGTTCAAAATGAGTTTTCACACCTTTGGCACCAAATGGCGCAGTCGCTGTGCAAAATCACCTGTTGGCTAATGAACTGATAGTGTCACTATTCATGCGGTGGGGTCACAAAAAGCCCATGTTGAAAACTTGGAGTAAAAATACCAAGAAACGCCCAGAGCATTAGGGTTTCCGACCATAACACCCTACCCTGTAGGGACTGACAGGTATCAGGGGTGTGACTTGGGATTGTCGACAGTAATGCTCATGCCATTATACCTCCACCCCCACCCTGCAGCCAATGACAGGCATCAAGGTGCACTTTAGACTCTTTGGCCCCAGAGTTCACCCCATTCTCCTATACTGCACCCATTTCAGCTTATTTTCTTATGGAATGAGATGAGTGTAAAGCCCAAACACCCCAAGGCACACGTTGACACTTGTCAGTGTCTGCAGGGTAGGGTGAGGTGAAATGTCATGACCGTTATGGGCGGCGACCCAAAGGCACACCCCAATGCCTGTCCATCTCTGCAGTGTGGGGGTGGAGTTGGTGTCAGTTCAATACTTCACTGCCATTCCTATACTGCACCTGTCTAACTCCTGCACTTCCACTGCTAATGCCAGCAAGCAAACATTCGGCATTGACAAATGCTTGTTTATAGTCAATACTGATTTGTTAGATTCTTTTGCAATCTGCCCCACGCAATGTCCATTTTTTTGTGGTTTTCATCACCTCCTCAGGAAAAGGTGGTAAACATTACTGTATAACACTCTCAATGTAAATGTAACATCTCCTTGTGAAACTGCAAAATCAGCCTTGGCCTTAACCTTAATTATTGCTACAGTTTGCCCAGCTTAGCCACTTCTCAATGTGTGATACACTATTCTCTGCTGATCTAAACAATGCTCTGGTTTGTTGCTTACAGTTAGGGGATGATGCAGCCCACTCCTAAAGGGAGACTACTGTCAGTGTAGGAGTCAGATGTTTCTTTAAAGATGGAAGAACTGGCTCTGTGGCAGATCAACCTGGCATCTAACTGGCCACATGCAACTTACTCTGGAAATCAGAGACATCTGTGACTGTATTTTTCATCCAGTCTAGCCAGCTGATCAAGCTGGACAGGAGCTGCATGTTTGTTAAAAGTGAAAAATGGGGGGGTGTGGGGACACATAGAATTAATTTAAACAGTAAGTGAAATGAAGAAAGGCTTATTCACGAGGTAGGGGGAAATGGTTCTGTCATTTGGTCTGGTCAGGATCTGCCACTAACCTAGTTTTGGCCTTGCCTGAAGTAACTATATATTTGTTTTGGCAAATCAGAATAAATCAAGGTACATCTGAACCTACTGGAAAAAGATAAGAGATAAAATCAGATGTTTGTCACAGATGACCCAGCAAATCCTACTTCATCCTTTTTATTGCCCTTATCAGCACTGATAATTAAAGGATAAAACATTTAAAAATACAAGACAGAGATACAATGTTTGGTACATATAATTAGGATTCAGAGAAAAAATACTAAGCTTGGGCAATTTCCATAGCACCCCCCCCCCCCCAAAAAAGAGCAAATGACATAAAAGTCAGAAACATGATCCGCTTATCTACATGAGGACTGGGAACCATTGTAAACTGTACTCATTTCTGCTGATGTTTTTTTCTGTAGTCAGAAGCTGAGACCAATTTGAAAACAGTCCTAGGTACGTGCTAATGGACTCATTCTCACATAACTCTCTTCTATTTACACCTTTCCATAAAAAACAGTTTGATCCCATTTCCTCATGCTCTTCTGCACACCAGTGATAATGCCTCCTGCTTTGTTCTGCACAACCACACACTCTTGATTATTTCACTTTTTACCCTACACTGTGATTATTAATTTGATTTTCATTCAGGGAAGAGCTGAGCTGCATGATTTTAGCTCTTCTTTTGTCAGTAGCAAAACAAGGGCTGGGATTTTGTCTTCTTCTTTAGCAGATTTTTGAGGAGACTGCTGTACACCTTACTTAGAAGGCCCTGTCCAGCAACACCCTGTGCACATTATGCCCACTTTCCTTATGCCAGAAAATTGGAAAGTTATGGATTCTAGCCCCACACCAGGTACTTGGGGGGTGATACCCATAATTGACACTGTAGTGCAGTATGGGGGGGGGGCTGCACCGGTGAGGTACCATCCTTCAGATAAGACAATAAGCCGATGTCCCTTCTGCCCATCTCTGGTCAGTGTCCAGGTGGAAGTAAAAGATCCAAGAGTACTTATCAACAAAGAGCAGGGGATTTTATTGAAATAATCAACTATACAACTAATACAACACACAAAAATCTCCAGAAATCTGAACATGAGCTCAAAAAGTACAACAGCAATAACACCTCTAAATACCTTAAAGAACTACCCTCCTTCAAACAGAAAACATTCTTATCCTAAATGAAAAAGAGAAAAAAAGAAGAAAGAAACTCACATAAGGAAACATCCTTAGAGAAAAACCAATAGATAAAATGAAGGAAAAAAAGCAAGGTAAAATCTCAATAAAAGAAAGTATTTATAGTTTCATTAAGTCATGACACAGATACATATGAACATACGAATTTGCCAGCAGATAAAGGCCTTGTGGTCTATCGAGTCTGCTCTGGTGTGCAGCTAGCAACCCCTATACTGCAGCTGCCCCTCATTCCCTTCCCCTGACCCTACCTCTTACCCTGTCCCATCCCTTTTGTAGCAGTCCACTGTTCTACAGGATACCACTTCCGCAGACAACGCATTCCACCCAGACACAACTCTCTCTCTGTAAAAAAGTGTCTTCTCACTTCCCTTCTGAACCTTTCCCCCTCCAATCTGAGATCTTGACCCCATGTGTCTCTACCCTCCCCCCCAACTTGAGTAGTCCCTCCATGCCTGTCTTGTTTATTCTCTTCATGTACTTGAAGGTTTTAATCATATCCCCCGGCTCTCCTCTCCTCTCTTCCAGTGAGTACATGTTCAACTCCCTCAGCCTGCTTATGTAGGGTATAGTCCCTGGATCATCTTTGTTGCCCTGCGCTGCACCCCCTCCAGTAATTTAATGTCCCTCTTCAGGTACCAGTACTCCAGGTGTGGCCTAACCAGTGACCTATACAACGGCAGGATCACCTCCCCTCTCCTTGAAAATATACCCCTGTCAATACAAAACAGCATTATGCTGGCCTTTGCAGCTGCCTTCCTGTATTTTGCTGAGTTGTTCATTGAGCCCATTATAATCACTCCCAGATCCTTCTCCTCCTCTGTCATAGCTAGCTGACCCCCCCCCCCCCAGTTGGTAGCTCCTTCTTGGGTTTTTTGCCCCAAAATGTAGCACCTTGCACTTTTGGCATTAAACCCCAACTGCCAGGTGTCTGACCAGATCTCCACTTTTGACAGATCATCCTGCAACCCATGCCACCCTCCTGGGTCATCCACTGCTGCTCCCATCTTGGTGTCATCTGCAAACAAACTGATCTTGCTCTTGATGCCCATTGAGATGTCTGATATGAACAACCCAAACAACACCAGTCCCAGCACTGAGCCCTGCGGTACTGTGCGTGTCACTGCCCTCGGAGATGAGAGCTTTCCTCCCACCAACACCCTCTGCTGCCTTCCCTGTAACCAGTTTACTACCCATCCCACCATTTTCACCCCTGCACCTGAACCTGCCAGCTTACTACCCAGCCTCCCATGCGGCACTGAGTTGAATGCCTCACTGAAGTCCAAAAAACAGGACATCCACTGCATGGCCTTTATCCAACTGTTTAGTTACCCAGTCATAGTAATCCACCAGGTTGGTTTGACATGATCTGCCTGTGACAAACCCATGCTGCCTAATGTTCTGCAGTCCATTGATCTCCTGAAGGGACACCAGCCTCTCCTACAGGATTGTCTCCATCAATTTTCCCACAATGGATGTGAGGCTTACTGGCCTGTAGTTTCCCAGTTCATCTTTGGGAATGCTGTTATGGAGGGGTACCACGAGAGCCATCCTCCAGTCCTGAGATACATTTCCTGAGACCAGGGAGGTATTGAACAGGTCTGTCAGGGGCCCCACCAGGATTTCTGCCAGCTCTCTCAGTACCCTGGGGTGAATGCCATCTGGCCCTGGTACCTTGTCCACCCTCAGTACCCTCAGGTTCTCCAGTACCCTGCTGTCTATGATTCCTATATCTGTCACCTCCTACCCTCTGAGTCTGACCTCCCACCCCCCACCTTGATTCGCCCCTCCTCTCTCCTTAGTAAACACTGAGCAGAAGTATTCATTAAGCATTTCTGCCTGCTCTGCCCCTGTTTCCACCCATCCCTCTTAATCCTTACTATTTTGTCCCTAAACTCCTTTTTTCCTCCTGAGGTACCTGAAGAATTCCTTCTCACCCTTCTTGATGCCTTGTGCCAGCCTGAGCTCCTTAGATGTCTTGACTGCCCTTCCTGCCTTAGTCACCTCCGTCGATTCCTTCAGGTAATCCTCTCTGTCCTCCTCTCTCCCTATTTTTTTTAACCTCCTAAAGGCGGCTCTTTTATTTCTTACTTTCTCCATGACCCCTTTACTCAACCAATTGAGTTTCTTGGCCCTAGCTCTCTTACTTTGGACCCTGATTCAGGTTTTGGTTGCCTCCTCAATCCCCAGTTTTATGACCTCCCACCTCCACATTAGTTTGTATTCTGGCTAGATACCCTTTACCTACCTCCCCCATCTTCCTGAAGTTGGCCTTCCTGAAGTCCAACACTCTTGTATCTGTTTCTACTCCCTCCTTACCCATTTTCAACATGAACCTCACTGCATGGTGGTCGCTCCCTGCCAGTGGTTCTTCCACCCCCAGCTCCCTCACAAACTCCCCATTTGCCAACACAAGGTCTAGGGTATTCCCTAACCTGGTTGGCTCACTGACTATTTGTATTAGGAAGCTGCTGTATCCTGGAATGTATCCAGAAGTATCTGCTCCCTTCTATTCTTGGTGGCTGAGGTACTCCAGTCCACTCCCAGGAGGTTGAAATCCCTCACAACCACTGTGCTACCCTTTCCGCAGGTGCTTCTGATCTGTCCCGCTAGTTCCCTGTCTAACTCCTCTGTCTGAGATGGTGGCCTGTACAGTACTCCCATCCTGAGAGTCCTATTCTTGGAATCCAGGATTTGCATCCATAACAACTCTACTACCCTCCTCACAAACACACTTCAGTCCTTCTCTCACATACAGTACCTCCCCCCCACCCTTCCCATTTACCCTATCTCTGTGGAATATTTTATACCCTGGTACCACCAAGTCTCAGTCCTGGTAATGGGTGGCCCATGTTTCGGTGATGGCTGCCATGCCCACCTCCTCTTCTGCCATGAGAACCTGTAGAGCTGCTGTTTTGTTCCCTAGGCTCCTAGCATTCAAGGTGACCACCCTCCACCCTTTTTCCTCCCCCCCCCCGCTCTCCCTTCCTAGCATCCCCTCTAGTACTCTCTTTTTTCCATTGCTTCTAGCACGGGGGATAAGTTCATAGGTTTGTCAGAGTTTGTGATCAAGAGCATAGCATGCCATCATTCATCTAACATTTTATAATTCATAAATGCAGATTCCATTTTATATATTCCCTGCAGCACATGTGTTATTTTGGTCAACAGTTTATGAATAGAAGTCCATTTCTGTTGCAATGAGAAAAAACACCTGTTCTTCCAAGTATGCCATTTCAAGCAAGCACATGCTATCCGCATTGTACTCTTATTCCATTGTCCCAGATCCCTGTATAATTTCCATATATCAGAACCTCTTATGTCATACCTCAAAATGCAGGCTCTGCCCATTCCTTGGCCTCCAGTTGCCAAAAACATATGATATACTGCAGAAGCACATAAAAAATAAATGTTCCATAGTTTCTATTTGTTTTAAGCATTTTGTTCTGACACAAACTCTTTCCTCTAGCTGTTTATATTTTTGTTTTGTTTTCACATTTAACCTGTCATGGCAACAAAGACAAAGAATGTCCCACATTTTAGCAACAATCCTAGGTTCAGTTATTTGAGGTAAAACAGAAGAAACAAATTGTGGTATACATCTGTTGAACACAGTATCTACATTAAACTGCGTGTCTATTATCCAAGAGTACATCCATTTCCTTGAAACCATTTTCATATGATCACTAGAAATCTTCCACTGTTTTAAAGCAGCAATACTGGATAATCAGGAAATTATTTACCAAAATTTTGCTTTTTGGCTATAAGCACGTGGCCATAGTTCAAGTTTCCATATCTGTAAATATCTTTTTTCAGTCATCTTTATTTTTTTTTTGCATATTTACAATTAACTTGATTTGTTGTAGTGCTACAATAAATATGGCAGCTGTCTAAATTTGAGCTACACTCCTCCATTCTGTTGCATCACATCTTTTGGTTACTGCAGTGGGACCCTGTGCTGAGCATTCCTGATGTTCCTGTGTAGTACTGCCAGTCATACACATGAGCAGTTGACAGCAGAGAGGGTTCCAGTGCAACATGCTGGGTGGCAGAAATGCAAACAAAATCAAAGGAAAACTGAGCATATTAATAAGTGATAGTACAATGCCAGCAGGAAAGAGTACCAGGGAAATGCTCAGCAGGCACAAAAACTATTGAAAAAGCACAGATTTTTTTTTACATTGCACTGCTGCTTTAATTTGCAAAATACTTCTTTTAAATAGACCAGGGCTATGGCCAATGCCTTGTTTACCTTGAGAGAGTCTTTCCCCACATTTTAAACCAGGATGTACATTCATATAAAAGTCAAGCTACCCAATTCTTCCATGGCATCCCTAATACAGGCTTAATATTGGAATATAAATAAACCCCATAAAAAAACACTATAGGATTAATTATACTGAGGCCTTCTTGTTTAACAGTGAGATAAGTAATGTTTCTTTTCAGGGGATTCAGTCTACTTCAGTCTACTACTCCACACAACTTGGAAAAAAAGCATTAAATAATGAAGCTTCCAATGCCTTTGGAGGTGGAGATACATTACTTATAGAAAGAAATAGTAGCATCGAAAAAAGTTTCATCATATACATTTTCTTCTTTTTCCCCATTTGCCATTTATTCCACTTTACTACTTTTGACCACCCTTATTCAATTTTAGGTCCTCAGTTTAATGTAGCCAAATCTCCATCCCAAATTGTACCCCTAAAGGGGACTAAAGTGGCATATTTTTTATTGCATTCAATTTTATCCAAAATCTTTCAAGCGCGCCTGCTGTCTTAAAACTGATATCAAAGGTATACTCTCCTGAAACATAGTGATGCTCTTTCATGTACTTATGCTCTTTCATGTATTCTCATGTACTTCTAAGCTGTCCTACTGCAACTATAGTGTATCTTATATACACGTTATGTATTTTGTTCTTGATTCTTGTTACCACCCTGTGGTCCGGGTCATAGCTGAAAATGGTCCATTGTATCAGTTCACTTACCTGGTTATCAAAAACATAAATAAATAAATACATAAACAAACAAACAAACAAACAAATAAATAAATAAAACATGGGTTAGTTCATATATTTCACTAGCAAAGAAATGCATACAGTCTTTTAACAGGTTTGTAGCCACATATATCCTATCAGGAACATTCTCTAAAACCTCCTTTATAACAGAGGCAAACAGTATTATGTCATTTAACTCAATAGATAGAGTAGGTCCATGGAAAAGGCAAGTATATGGGCATTGTTTTGGTCTAATGTTAGTTTCAAAGTCCAGTAGGACTGATTTCTGAGCCCCTCCATGTATGCCACTTATGCCACTCGTGGAAGGTAAAGTGGCTTGTTTCTCAGCCTCAAGGATACCCGACACTCCACTCCCAGCTGTAGCTTGTTAGTGTTACAGCTGAGCGGCTCTGACAGCCCACTTGATGCTGTCATTGATCTCAGAATGTCTTTTATTTCAGCATCCTTTCTTGTGGAGTCCTGCTCTCTTAAGCTGCACCTGGCAATTTCAAATTTGGACTCCTCATCAGCTATCATAGCCAACAGGTACCACTTTTTCTCTGAAGCTCAGATGCCATTTTTAATTCTTCTGCTGTGAGCTCTGCAGAAACTAGACTCTCCACTCCTGGAAGTAACTTGCTATCACTTGGTTGTTCCTCAGCTAACATTGCACCATCGTCCTCATCATAGCCTTCATTATTTTCCATTCCTGAAGCAGCACAAACTTTAGTGGCTTCCTTGTAACATCAGCTGGAGAGGGAAGTGTTCTCCACCACCACTTCATATTGATATCAGGCACGTTTTGGGCACTAGAAAAGAACATGTCTGCATTAGGATGGGCATGCTATATGAGAGACAATGGTGTGCTGAGTTAATATTTAATGAGAAGAGGAGAGGCTGAAGTATCGAGCCCTCTGAGACCCCACCTGTGACAGGTGCAGGGTTCAAGGGAGCAGGTCCAAACCTGGGTGGTATCTGATACACCCTGGCCTTTCAACTTGTTGCAAAGCAAGGTGTGATCAACCTGGTCAAAGGCCGTAGTTTGCTCTATGAAAACAGTGGCCATTAAATCACCCTTGTCACGTGCAGTAACAATGCTGCTGGTGAGTGTATGTGGGGCCATGATAGTGCTATGGTTCTGGCAGAAGCCGTGTTGAGCTGGAGAAAGGAGGTCATAGGCCAGCAGGTAATCAGAAAGTTGGGAGGCCACATTTTTTCAATAACCTTGTTAAGTACTGGTAAGATAGCAATTGGTCTATAGTTACAGATATTTTTACAATGTTCTTTTTTGAAAACAGGTACCATATAAGACATCTTCAAGTAATCTGGCACAGTTCAAGATGAAAGGGGAAAGGCTGAAGAGTCTAGTGATTGGGAAAGCCAATTAATATGCTGCAGTTTTTAGCAGTTTGGGCTCAATCCCATTAAAGCCAGTAGATTTAGATTCAGGAATTTATTTTAGGAGTTTACACATTCAGAGACCCTGATGTTTTTAAAGTAGAGAGGGAGATGTGTACCGATTCAGTACTAGAAAGGGAATCAAGTCTGGAGGGTTTGGGAGGGTCCCGGTGTATATGCTATGAAGTCAGAAGGCATTTGAAATAGTGGGTGTATTATTGCAGCTAACGTCTCTAATCACAATATCAGTGGGGGTAAATGTAGCAGCCTCTCCCAGGGACTTGTGAACAGTTCAGACCTACAGTCTGTGGAATCGGCACCAGTAAAGGCTATGCAGGAAAACTTACTTCTGCTAATGACCTCACATACACTTGTACATCTTTATGGATATGCATTCAAAATATCAGGAAGGACTCACAATCAGGCTCCCAATAAAGTATGTAATTCTTTAATTAGTGCACAAAGATTCAGATACAAAATCCAAGAAATTCAAGGTAAAAAATGTACAAGCCAAAATGAGATGGTAGTAATCACTTCACAACTTCCTGAGACCTCCCCGTTCCCTCGAGGAATACTGCTGTGTCACCATGGGTCTCCTGACATGTTTCACTCCCACTGAGCTTTCTCAAAGGTACAAAGTGGTGAATCATTATCCCTCTTAAATACACACAAGCCATTAAAGTGACAGTGCATTACAACAATAAATAAATACATACTAATCAGTAGAAAAAAACATTTAAAAAGCAGGGCAAATTACGTAGGGGAATAAAACAATTCTCCCAAAATATGACATAATGAAACTGTGCAAACCAAGCATTGTCTTAATATCGTAAGCATTAGTAAGGCATGTCTAGATTTCAAACCTGCAGAGTGAGAAACAGAAATTGCACTTATTTCTGAAACTACAGCTAGGTAGCCGGTGCAAATCTGCAAAAGAGGGAACGAAGATAGAAAAACATAATAAATATACCAATTTTATGTACAAGAACCAACACCTAAATTCATAAATAAATTAAAGACATTGTTTATGTCACAAAACCTTTGAAGTAAACAATTCAACCTGTGTTTCTGGGAGATAGTGCTAAAACTATTATACTGATGGAGGGTTGGGAAAAGATTATGATTTTTTTTAGGAATGGTTGGATTTCTAATCTGCCATTCAATCCCCTGCCTTCCACGCTTTTTAAGGCATAAATCCAATATTGTTCATGTTTCAGTAACAAATTATCATAATCCCCCCCTTCTTGAAAGCACGGGCTTCTCCAAGCCAAAGAATTCAAAACTGTGTTCACTCTTACTATTGGCTTTTGACATATGCAGGATTTTTTAAATCACCATTCTCTACAGCTCTGTTATGTTCTCCTATAGGTAGTTTAAAAGCATGTTTTGTTTTGCCTATATAGAAGGCACCACATTTACATAGGGCCATATATACTGGGTATTAGCCCACAGGCAACACAAGTCATACATCTTCTTACTGTGTGTACTCTATTTGTGACAGGATGTTTGAAGGTCTTGGCGTTTACCACTTGTGAACATTTACAGTTGCCACACTTGTGGAAATGGTTGTCTCTTTTTGGAAGCCACATACTGGGATTATGATCAATGGGTTGCATGGAATGTACCAAATGATCTTTAAAACTTTTCTCCTTTCTGAATACCATCTTGGGTCCCCCTAATGGTGGTCCTTCAAACCCGGATCCGGTCTAGCAATATGCCAGTGCTTTTTTATTATGTCAGAGATCTCATTAAATTGTGCATTATAAGTGCAAATGAAACAAACCTGTGCATCCTGTTTTTGTATTTGCACACCCATCCTGTTTTCATTTAACATATTTTCATTGGTTGCCTGTTCAACCTCTTCTCTTGCTTGGACAATCAAATGTCTAGCATATCCCCTCTGTAACAGCCTGTCTTGCAGTTCATCTGCTCTCTGTCGATACCTTTCTGTGGTGCCACAGTTCCTTTTAGTTCTTATGAACTGCCCTTCTGGAATTGCCTTAATGACATGGTGAGGGTGACAACTACTGGCCTGTAATCGTGTATTGCGGTCAGTAGGTTTTCAAAATAGGTCAGTAATAGCCCCTCCATGCCATCTTTTTGTATAACCAAATCAAGGAGGTTTATTTTCTGTGTGCTGTAAGTCATACTGAATTTTAGATTTACGTTGCTGTCTCCCAGGAACTGTTTAATACATTTTCAAAAGTGGTGCAGGCTTCCAATTGTGGATTCATACAGGGTCTTGCAGTAGTTACTTTTGCTCTGCTGTATGACCTGTTTGCATTCATTTTTAAGCATTCTATAACATGTCCTAGCATGAGCAGAGTTAGAGGCCTTAAAGGCAGCCCAGAATTTGTCACTCATTTTGTTCAGGGACAGTAAGGGACAGTCTAGCCTCTTGGTGATAGGGCCACAGACCTGTCTAGAGATTAGAAGACCATGAACATCCTATATGCTAGAACATAGATCACACAATTTTGCAAGAGCTATACTGATGCCACTGGTAGCCCAAAAACTAGACCAGTCTTGCATATCTAAATCATATTTAAACTGAATTGGGTCAAAGTGGAAGAAATCATGAAAGTGGATTATACGAGGGGAACGAAGGGGACTTAGCCCACCATACACAGAAAACAGAGAAATGATCACTAATTGCATCTGGGAGCACACCAGAACAAACTACTAGACCAGACCTAGGCACAAAGAACCAGTCGATGAGGGTGGCACACTGCCCATTATTAGAGAGACTAATGGGGTCACAAATAATTTGAGTAAGCTGCAATTTGTTGAGAGAAAACACATTGTAACTGTTATTGCATTTAAGCCAGTCAATAGTAAAGTCCACAAATAGGATGAAGTCATTACCACATACTAAGGGGCCCACAGCAGCAATAATGGATGGGAGCACCTGGTGACTACCAGCAGGAAGTAAACACAAAAAGAAGGTAGCTTCCTTGAATTACCCAGAATGAGGATAGCATGACACAGCTCGAAGTTAAGAGTCAGTTGAAGGGGAGGAGAAGCTTTGGAAAGAGATGTTTAAATAGGCTTTGTGGTAGATCATAGTACTTCTTCCTTTTCTTGAGGAGGTCCTATCACTCCTTAATAAGTTATGTCCCAGCAGTGTACAGAGGTTAATAGGTCTACAAGGTTTCAACCAAGTTTCAGAAATACCAAAAATGTCTGGATTGAAATGGTTAACCCAGGCAGTGAGTTCACCCAGATTAGGGTTATGGTTTCTTACAGTATGTTTAGATTGTGACCGGGAGATCCTGCCACTCTTGAGGACCGACCCTTTCTTAAATCTGTTGCAACAGTTCTTCTATTTCTTAGCCTAATTTATCCTTTACAATTTTGAGTCCATAAGGTTCTGCAGTTGCTGAGTTCTGCAACAAATGGTTGCAGCCAGATAATAAAAGCTAGGACCAACTTCTGGAGGTGGTAATTATTGAACAGTTTATTAGAGTTCTACCCCAGGATGTGCAACTTTGGGTTCAGGAGCATAATCCTGATTCTGCTGAACAAAAATTTCACATTGGCTGAAGACTTCCTGGCAGCCTGACCATCCAGACCCAGAGGGTTCCAAGGGACATCAGCAGCTGCAACCACCAGCAATCAAGTAAGAAACCCTTTTACTTATAAACTGTCAAATCCTGCCCCAGTGAAACAAGACTGGAGTGCAGAAAGAGGGGGTGAATTCCTGTAGCAGAGATTGTATATCATGGGTGCTAAAAGAAGGGTCATTATGTAAGAAACTGTTCTAATATAAAGAAAGAGATAGCTCATGTAACCTTAGCAAACTGGGATCACTTTATGGCTACTGTGCAAATTGAATCACAGCAAATGATAAGACTGGTTGATCCAGAGAGCTGCCAGACCTTGTGTGGCAGATCTGGTGACTGGGAATAATAAAGGGCCAGATACAGCAGTCATCTGTGTGCATGGTGATACCCTACAGCCACCATACATATGATTGTTCAAGAAAAGACACATGAGGTAGAAGTGGGGTTGGTACCTCACCTACCCATGCCAGTTGTTATCGGCATGACCACCCAGACTTTGCTTCATTTATACATTGTCATGCCACCCAGGACTCTGCTGTAGTTGCTGTAACCACCAGAGCTCAAGTGAAGCAGGGACATTTACCATCTGTGTTCCCATTTGATGATGATGTTTTTTGAGGATCCTGGCAAGGACTGTAAAACTAAGGCAGAGAAGAGGAAGCTAAAGAAGGACTGGATTGATACTCATGATGATGTACAGCCAGACTTGGGACACACTTTTAAATGTGATATGCAACATGAGCAAAAAGCAGACCTTTCACGTATCCCTTTTTCTTCAAAGGCAGGGAAGGGAATGGAAAAAGGTGCCCCTCAGTTTGTTGTAAAATGGGGAATATTGTACACAGAATACACTAACCCCAGTACTGGAGAGGTAGTAGACCAACTAATGGTTTTAGAAAAATTCCGCTCCCAAATCATGTATCTGGCACATGACATCTCTTTTGCAGGCCATGTAGGCACAGATAGCACCCTGAATAAGATATTACCCAGGTTTTATTGGCCCTCTATCCACATGAACATTGCTGAGAATTGTAAAGCATGTGCTGAGTGTCAGAAAGTAGCTCAAGCAGAAAAAAGGGATAAAGTACCACTACAACCCATTGCAACCCACTACAACCTATCCTCATTGTGACTAACACCTTTGACAGGATAGCCATGGATGTAGCGGGCCCCTTGGAAAAGAGCTCCAAAGGTAACAGATATGTACTAGTCATATGTGATTACGCTACACGCTAACCAGAAGCTATCCCCATGAGAACAGTCACCACCCCAAGATTAGCAGAGGAGCTAGCAAAGGTATTTAGCCACATGGGAATCCCCCAAGAAATACTTACTGATCAGGGTAGTAATTTTAATGCACACCTGCTAAAAGAATTGTACCATCTGCTGGATGTGGTAGCAGTGTGTACTTCCTCATACCACCCACAGACTGACAGCCCCATAGAGAAGTTTAATCAGACGTTAAAGAGAATGTTGAGGAAGTATGTAAAAGAAGAGGGTAGAGATTGGGATGGGTACCTCCCCTATTTACTTTTTGCTTACAGAGAAATCACTCAAGCATCCACTGGTTTCTCTCCTTTTTCATTATTGTATGGGAGGAACCTGAGGGGGCCACTGGATGTGGTTAAAGACCACTGGGAAGAAGAGAGGGAGGTGGGACATCCTAATGTCAAAGAGTACATGACTCAATTATGCAAATGCCTGGTGAGGTATATCAACTTAACACACCAGAGCTTAGAACAGAAGCAAGACTTGCAGAAAGAAATATATGACTAGGATTTGAAGACTTAAACATTTCAGACAGGGGGCAAAGTGTTGTTACTCCTTCCCTCCACACAAAACAAACTACTCATGAAATGGCAGGGCCCCGTCACCATTTTTAGGCAAACATAAGCAGTGAATTATGAGCTTAGCATACCAGAAAATGTACCATGTGAACCTCCTTAAGAAATGGAGTGAAAAGCCTAACCCCTCCTTTTATATCCATCCTGAAGTTAGGGAGTCAGAGCTGGAGGTTTCCTATAAAAGGCTTGAGCAGTCAGGATAGTTGGGGGAAATCCAGATAAACCCTGAATTGGAGCCTCAGCAACATAAAGATTTGCAGGGGGTATTACAAGAATTTGAGCCTATATTCACAAACATCACAGGAAGGGCCAAAGTAATTGTGCACACCATAACTGCCACGCAAGACAAACCAATATACCAAAACCCATACAGATTGCCCATGAAGGTGAGGGATGAGGTAATTCAGGAAGTCAAAAAAATGGAGCAGTTAGGCATAATTCAAATTGTCTTTTGCAAGGTATATCTTCTGTTACTGTTTTATTTTTCTCTGTAACAAAGTGTTTCTTACAGGGTATATCTTCTGTGAAATTATTACAGGTGGTGCTTTACAGGTTTCACAGTTTTATCTATCATTGGGATAAGCTTTCATGGCTACTGCATTTGTTGCTGGCTGATTGTTTCTGCTCTTACCTCCTTGTTTCTTTTGTCTGTGGTTCTTCTTTTTCAGCAGGGGAAGGGCCCAGCCACCTACCCCCATCCCCAACCACCCCACACTACACTCCTTTTATAGGGTACCACAGTTGTGACATTTTCTGTAGCAAAGCAAGAAGGGGCCAATCAGAAGGGCATCCACACAGTGACCTCATTTACAGGGGCACTAGTAATTTAACTTGTTATAACAAGTTATACAAAAACAAACACACAAAATGCAAAATCAAACTTTTGCTTTCATTTTCTTCCTTCTAATTACTCTGACCAGGTTATAAACCCAGCAACTTACCTGGAATGGATATCATTAACTGCAGGTACTGTGGAACACTTTTCAAAAGGGTAGTTTTACAGGATTTAGGACACTGGCCTACATGCTAGGCCATTGGAGATCTAAGGGCTCAGCTCCAGACAGCATGGGCAGAGATTACGCACCTCAAATTGCATATTCAAGAGGAAATATAAGAACCGCCTTCCATTTCCCCAACATCCAACAGAAGCACCTCGACCGCAGAGGGTAGTTGGTCTGGGAGGTTGGCAGGTGGTTAGAGGGGAAAATTGAGTGCCCCATTACTCGGTGCTCTTCAACATATCACCTCCACAAACCATATAAAAACTACAAACAGGTATCTGCCTCTGTCTCCGAAATCAAACAAAGGGGCAGAGGACATTGCAGAGCAGGACACTGCACCACAGGAGCTAGCACAACAAAACTCTTCTGAAACAGGAACCAAAACAAAAAAAGCAAAAAGGAAATAAAAAAAAAAAACTTATGATCATAGGAGACTCCATGATTCGGGGAGTTGATACGTATCTCCAGCAAGGGGTAATGGTCAGATGTCTCCCAGGTACATCAGTGTGGAGAGACACTGACTGCATTGCTAAAATTATTCAGGAAGCAGGAGAAAACATTGATGTCCTGGTACACATAGGGACTAACCATCTCGCCAGTCAGTCAGTTGTGGAGACCAAGGAACACCTGACCAGGCTGGGTGAAAACTATCATCCATTTCATCCGGCATCTCCTTCTCTGAGATCCTGCCAGTCTGGGAGAGGGGGGCAGATGGGCGGAAGGTCAGAGAAGGGGAGATAGGGGAGCTAAACATGTGGCTCAAGGGCTGGTGCCAGTAAACAGGACACAAATTTGTAGGGAACTGGCAACAGTTTTGGGAGTAAAAGTTCTTTAAATTTCATTGACTACATCTGACTAAGGAGGAAGTCAGTGCATTGGGGCAGAAGTTTGATGTCTTTGCAGAATATTTAAACTAGCAAATGGGGAGAGGGGTGCAGCACCCAATACATCGAATGGGAAGAACACGCCTCCCCCCCTCAGCTAGTGGTCAAACAGGAGTTCAGCATGTTTGTAGTTCATTTGCATCACCAGGTAAAGAAAAAGGTCTTGCTCCCCATACGATGCACAGGGGAAATGACGGACCTCGCCCAACAATTAACACACTGAAATCGGACCAATGGAAAATCATGTACACAAATGCTCACAGTCTGGGAAACAAGATCCCAGACCTGCAGGCAATAATGACAGAGGTTAAACTGGACATAGTAGCCATTAGCGAGACATGGTTTACCAGTAATTTGGGAGACTTCAGTACCTGGCTATGTACTGTTCAGAAGAGACCGAGGTGCAAAAAGGGGGGGGTTGAGTGGCCCTTTATGTCAATGAAACTATCAAAGCGACAGAAATTCAGAATACACATAAGGAGCCAGAAGAACTGTGCATCACCCTGGGAACAGAAAATGGGACAGCCATACAAACTGAGGTTGTGTACAGGCCTCCAGACCAGGGGGAGGACATTGACACGTTACTGTTAGAAGATATACAAAATATGACAGCTAAAGGGGAGGTTCTGATAATGGGAGACTTCAACATGCCAGATACAGATTGGTCAATACCAGCAGGAACGTCTGCCAGAGCTAGACACATGGTGGATTCCCTGCAGGGGAAGGCCTCAAACAACTGGTACAACAACCCACAAGAGACATGGCTATCCTAGATCTAGTACTGACTAACAGGGAAAGGGTCACAGATCTCCAGGTAGAAGGTCACCTGAGTGCCAATGACCATCGCATGGTATGGTTCAATTTGGACACTAGAACAAAGTCATCCCATTCCAAGGCAAAAATATGGAACTTCAGAGGAGCTGACTTTGATAAGATGGCCAACAGAGTTAAGCTAGCCCTGGCAAAAAGAAATACAGGTGAGGGAGTACAGGCAAAGTGGGCAAGCATTACAGATGCAATACTTGAAGCAACATCCCATTGTGTTAGCGAGAAAAGGAAGTGCAAAAGAAGAAGGAAACCACTTTGGTTCTCAAACACAGTAGCAGAAAAGGTCAGAGCCAAAAGGCTGGCCTTCAGGAAATATAAGGGAATGCAGCAGGATGAAGACAGGGAGGCATACCAAACTTCCGTAAGAGAAGCAGGGAAGGCAGTAAGGCAGTCAAAGGCCCAAACTGAGGAAACACTAGCACAAACAGTAAAAGAAGGTGACAAGACTTTCTATAAATACATTAGTGAAAGGAGAAAGTCCAGAGGGGGTGTTGCTAAGATCAAAGGGGATAAGGGGGCTTGTGAGGAGGAGGACCATGTAAAAGCATCTATCCTAAATAGATACTTCTGCTCAGTATTTACTGAAGAGAAGGTAGGGCAGAGCCCACAGCTCTGCACCATGGACATAGGGGGGAAGGAGGTGTGCATGCACTAGTCCCTTCACAAAAGAAAGGGTCCTACAAGAGCTTGATAAGCTCAGGGTGGACAAGGCAATGATGGCATACATCCCAGGGTACTAAAGGAGCTAAGGGTGGAACTAGCAGAGCCATTATCAGAACTATTTAGTGAGTCTCTGACAACAGAAGAGGTCCCAGAAGACTGGAGAAGGGCTCATGTGATCCCGCTCCACAAGAGTGGTAGCAGGGAAGAGGCAGGGAACTACAGACCAGTCAGTCTTACCTCAGTAGTGGGCAAGATTATGGAGACACTCCTTAAGGAAAGGATAGTGCAACACCTGGAATCCACAGGAGCACAGAATCCAAGACAGCATGGGTTTACAACAGGAAGGTCCTGTCAAACTAATCTCATAGATTTCTTTGACTGGGTAACCAGAGTGGTGGACCAGGGGGGAGCAGTTGATGTTGCCTACCTTGACTACAGCAAAGCTTTCAATACTGTTCCACATAGAAGATTGATTAATAAGTTGGGTAGGTTCAGGGTGGGTCAGATGTTGGTCAACTGGGTGGCAAACTAGTTGACGGGCAGAAAACAGAGAGAGGTGGTAAATGGTATACAATCAGAAGAGATGCAAGTCACAAGTAGGGTACCTCAGGGATCAGTCCTGGGGCCAGTCCTCTTCAATATCTTCATCAGTGACATTGCAGATGGACTGGAGGGTAAGGTTTGTCTGTTTGTAGATGACACCAAGATCTGCAACAGAGTAGATGATCCAGATGGGTGGCAGAATGAGAAGAGATCTGGATAAACTAGCAAAATGGTCAGAAGAGTGGCAACTGGGGTTTAACACAAAGAAGTGCAAGATCATGCACATAGGGAAGAGAAACTCTGAAGCCACCTATAGGCTGGGAGGGGAGTTGCTGGCAGTCACAAGGGAAGAAAGAGACTTGTGCGTCATCATCACCGATGACCTGAAATCATCCAAGCAGAACTCTAAAGCAGTAGGTAAGGCTAGAGGGATGTTGGGGTGTATTAGTAGGGGTATCACAAGTTGGAAGAGGGAGGTAATAATCCCTCTTTACAAGGACTGAGAGAGGTGATATGATTGAAACATTCAAACACCTTAAGGGCATTAACAAGGTGAAAGATTCTAACATGTTTCAATATAAGAAAAATAGAAGGACAAGAGGACACAACATGAGATTAGAGGGAGGCTGATTAAGGGGTAATGTGAGAAAGTTCTTTTTCACGGAAAGGGTGGTGGATGCATGGAATGGCCTACCTCAGGAAGTGGTGGATATGAATAAAGTGCAGGGCTTCAAGCAGGCATGGGATAGGCATAAGGGACCAATACAGATGAGTATGAATAGATAAGCCATTGACAGAGCAAAGGCCTATGGCACATTCATAAGTTAGAAAAAGAAATGGGCAGACTGGATGGGCCTTGTGGTCCTTATCTGCCATCAACTTCTATGTTTCTATGTTCCTAATTCTGCCCTCAAAGAGTACATGGTCTTCACCCATGGTCATAGTGGACAAGAAAGAGGGTAAGATACATCTATGCCTAGATTTTAGAAAGCTTAACAATACATCACTATTCGATGGTTATCTAATGCCCCAAATAGATGATATCATTGACAGGCTAGGCAATGCATAGTATATCTCCACCCTTGACCTTACTAAGGGATATTGGCAAATCACCTTGTCACCTGATTGACAAGATAAAACTGCATTTAGCACCCAAATTGGTTTATACCAGTTTGTCACAATGCAATTCAAACTACATGGGTCCCCAGCCACTTTTCATGGTTGTATGGACCACATACTAAGACCACACACTGACTACTGTGTAGCTTATTTGACGATGTGGTCATATTCAGCCCTGACTGGGAAACCCATGTTAGACACTTGTCCCAGGTATTGCAAGCAATAAAGGAGGCAGGAGTGACCATTAAGTCTGCTAAGTATGCTCTAGCAAAGCCCAAAACAAGATACCAAGGGTTCATTTTAGGAAATGGACAAGTGAAACCCAAGGTAGAGAATGTTACAGCAGTAGCAAACAGCCCAATATCTACCACAAAAAAAGCATGTGAGATCTTTCCTAGGCCTGACTGGCTATTACCAGAGATTTATTCCTAATTTCTCAGCCATTGCCAGTCCTTTGACTGATCTCACTAAAAAGAGGTGCCCAAATAAGGTTCAGTGACTTTTAGGAATATCAAGGCCATTCTGTGTACAGCTCCTGTTTTGGAAAGCCCTGACTACAGCCAAGTGTTTGAGGTGCAAACCGATGCATCAGAGAATGGCATTGGGGCAGTCTTATCTCAGAAAATAGATGGGGAAGAACATCCGATCATGTATATCAGCAGGAAGCTACATGAGAGGGAGAGAAGATATGCTACCATAGAGAAAGAATGCTTAGCTCTGAAGTGGACTATTGAGTCTCTGAAATATTACTTGTGGGGGGCTGAATTTAAGGTTGTAACTGACCATAACTCCCTTTGCTGGTTGCACAAAAGAGAGAAAAAAATTCCTGTATAATGTGGTGGTACTTAGCTCTTCAACCCTATCGATTTACTGTGTCCCAGAGGGCAGGGACAAAACATGTAAATGCTGATTTCATGTCTAGATATGGTGCAGGAATTGACGTCAATGAAATATGATGGACTTTCCCTAAAATGAGATAGAGCAGGGACGGTACCATTAGTCTCTGTTGAGAAATGTGTTAATGTCTCAGGGTAAAGAATAATGATATCCACTATGTTTATGTTGGAATATTTATTGTTAATAGGGACCTGAGATGGAGCTTCTGAAGATGGATGGGTGGAAGCTCCATCCCTTCCTGGGACAGGAAGGTGGTAAGCAGTCTGAGATAACTGCTTCCCTCTTAAGGTGGGGGATATGTGACATGTAGATCCTGACACTCTTGAGGACCGACCTTTTCTTAAATCTGTTGCAACAGTTCTTCTATTTCTTAACCTAATTTATCCTTTACAATTTTAGTCCATAAGGTTGGCCACCGAAGGGCAGCCCCTTCCCTTTCTTGACTATGCTACAGTATAGCATCCTCTTTAATTCTCCTTTTCCCTCTCAGGTCCTTGTACAGGGAGGTTATTGTGGTGACTGCTGAGCTGATGTAAAACAACAGGCTGTGTTCCTCATTGTTGGATTTAGTATGCAATAACACTGTCATAAAATACCTTGATGTATATGCCTTCTGTGTGTGAAAACTGTAAATATTAAAAATATCATGGCACTAGGTGTTTTTGATAGAGGTAAAATGTTACTAGTTGACTGTGTTATAGAATTAAGTTACCAGGGTAGAGATATCAGAAAACCCCCATTGTGTTATTTAAAATGCATGTAAATTACAGATTGTTTGAGAGGCCCTTTGGCACCATGCATTCCTGCTTTAAGCTGAACCAGCCTAAAATGTCATGGTGATTTGCATAGATATCCCACGATGCTTTGCATTGTGGGCATGTGTGAAGTGTTTCTTTGAAACTTGGTTTTATTGCCAATGTCCTTTGGGGTAACCCTTGCTTCAGTGCTTCTGCACTGAGGTTCTTTGTCTTTAGCTTGTTTTGGGGTATTTTCTTTTTTTTTGAGCTCCCCATCACCCAAACACACTAGACCAACATAGGGAATAAAATAATTTTCATTAAAGAGATAGATCAGTAGATCAGTGGGTACTGACTAAGTGCAGAAGAAGGACATGCATAGTCTGTTGCTGCAAATTGATGTATTGAAAAAGGAATATGCCATTGCTTAAGGTTATTCCCGGTGTTTTAAATAAACATCACACAGAGATTGTGTGTTGAACCTGTAGTTCTGCATCTGATCCATCTGTTATTCCATAATCCCTCCACATAGATACACAATTTTGAGTCCCTTAATACCCTGCCATGGGGGGGGGGGCACAGAAGGTAGTAAGGTGAGGTGCATTAGGGCCAGGGTTGGATTTGATATCTCCAGCAGCCAAAAGGAGGGACAAAGCCAGCAGGATTAAGGCACAGGCTTTCAGGTGATTTCCCACTTGGAGGAAATATCTGCAAATATTCTTTATATAATAGGCCATGAGGTACCAGAGTCTAGGGGGTGAGTAGATAGAGATGATCCCAGCTCTTATAGGCACTGGCTAGAGTGTTAGACATGTTGAAAATGAAGTAATCTAAGTCACCACCATTTATGTCCCTTGGGGGAGGCACTTGAGTCCACTACAACAAGAAGGCTAGTAAGAACACCTAATCAAGCAAGCACCCGCTGTAGTAATGCCATATCGTCAAGAAGTGTAAGGCACCACAGGTACATGATAACAGTGAAACCTCTCTAAGCCACAGGTACAAGATAATATCAAAACCTCCCTAGATAAGAATTTATACTGCACACTCTGAGCAGACAAAAACATTTAAAAAGCAATGCAAGAAAGTATAGGATATGCTAATACAGCAACCTAAGAATATAAGTCATACTCTCCCCAAAAGGTAATTGCTAGGAAGAAGCTTGTAATCTAGACTTTGTGGGAACAGTGATAACTATCAGAAGAAACTAGGATATGACTGCAGTTTGGGTCCCGAGAAATCATGTATCTAAGCACCACAGTACAAATTACAGCTATAAACACAATGAATTCATCTTATTATTATGGGACAATGAGTAGCTAGGCCTTAGGTACTTAGTGTGGGCCAGCAGAAGAAGTACTAGGTTTTAAACATAGTATAGGATCAGATACCTCTAATTCAGCAGGCTAAAAACATGTTTGGTAGCATCAGCCCAAACCCTTAAACAGAGTCACACACAGGAAACAGAGCAGCATGGATGGCTGTTGGCTGCCTCCGTGGCTGACTCCTGGCAGACTCCTGTTAATGTCCTTTGCACTTAGCCCTTACTTCAGAGGACTGCAGTGTGGAAGGACTGCTTGTGAAGTCTGAGTTATAAGGATGGTCTTGGCAAGCTGGAGTCTGGGGCGGCTCGTGATTGGTGGCTGAGAGGCATGGGAGGCATGGCTTCAGTTCAATGCCACTCACTGATTGGTACCTGTGGGCAGGCTGAAAAGGCAGCAGATGTTAAATTAAGGGAAATTAAAGGTTGGTATGGCCACTCTGAGTTGGGGTGGTGTGGTATGGAGAGAGGGCAAATTCTGGCTCTGACAAGCCCTCTAGACCCCAAGTTGTTACTGGCAAGTGAAGAACAGCTCAAAAGATCAGTGGAGAGCAGCTCTTTTTAAATCCCCTGCCGCTTTTGTTCTTGGAAAGCTTGAGTCTGGGGCATCTCATGATTGGTGGCTGAGAGGCAGAGGAAATGCGGCTTATGTTGTTTGGGAACAGAGAAGTGTAAATTTGTATGGTACAATGTTGAAGGTTGGGACTCACAGTACTCAGAAAATATGTGCTTCTCATTCAGCAGTCCAGATGCTTAGACCAGCCAGTAAAACATGCAATAGTAGTAAGCAGCAGCACAAAAAGCAGTAGCAGCACTAAAGCAGCAGTACAATGAAGGGATCATGTTACTAAAGCAATGTAGCCCCTTTCACAAGTTTGGTTTCACCATGTTGTGAAACAATCTACTGGGGTTAAACAGTTTAAAAAAAAATCTCTATTTTCATTTTGTTCACACAAGAGGAAAACTGTACCATGCTTACCCACAAAAGTAGATTGTCGGGTCATTACAGGGGGCTTTTGTCTTATGGATTGAAGCTGAATGGAATAAGATGGATACATTTAACAATATATAGACAGGGTGGAGGCAGTCAGAGGAGGGCAACTGAAATGGTACAGGGGTTGCATTCAAAGCACTATGAGGAGAGACTTAGGGATCTCAACCATGTACACCCTGGCAGAGAGCAGAGCAAGAGGGGACATGACAGAGGCCCAAAAAGTACATCAGGAGTTCAAGTGCAAGTTCAAGTTTATTGTAGGAAAAACTCAATTGAGCAAGCTCATTCACAAGGAGGTACTATGATACATACACTAGAAGACTCACAGAAGGATATAATATTAGCACACAACAAGATTATAAATACTAATAAAGTACATGAGTAGCAGTTATACAGGCATTACACTATATATCATAGAGTAGGTCACCATACTCATATACAAAGTGCGAATATAGTCCATGTGGACCTTGTGTCTAACAATAGGCTACACAGTCATAGGAAAATACGATTTCAATGACAATTGCAAACATCTTTTATTTTTCCTGCAATTAATTTTTTGAAGAGACTGACAGAGACTAATTTTGAAAGTTTAAGTGAAGATTGTAGATGATTCCAGATTATCAGTAGGGCTATGGAAAAGGCACGCTTCCCAAAGGAAGTGCGTGTCATGGGGACATCAAGAAAGATAAAATCTGATTTCCTGAGTGCATAAGTACTGCTGCAGGTATGGATGATGGCGGTTAGGTAACTTGGGAGTTTGTTAAGGAGAAGTTTTAGAGTCCATGTACTGGCATGAAGAATACGTCTAGTGGTAAGGGATGTCCAACCCACAGCTGAGTATAGGTCACAATGATGTGTCCGGTGAGGGGAGTTCGTAATGAAGCGCAGTGCACAGTGATAGAGAATGTCTAGTTTGTTAAGTTTTGAGGTTGCAGAACAGTTATAAATTATGTCCCCATAGTCTAATAGCAGGAGGAATGTCACTTGGACAAGCCTAGTTCTGACCTCGACTGGAAAGAGCGGCTTGTTACGGTAAAAGAAGCCTAGCCTTATTTTTAGTCTTTTTATAAGGTCATCCAGGTGTTCAGAGAATGCAAGCTTGCTATCTAACCAAAACCCCAGGTATTTGAATTTGGGGGTGACTACCAAAGGCTCGCCTAGGGAGGTTACTATGAAGTCATTCTGTAATGTGTCATGTACAGGGGGGATGATTTTGGAGGGAAGATCATAGCTTTAGTTTTCTTAGCATTTAGTAGGAGTTTACCATTTATGAGATTGGAATCAAGCTGGATAAAGCCAGCTTGGAGGACGTCTCTGACACATAGTAATGAGGCATCAGAAGTATAGAGGACTGTATCATTGCAAAGAAATGCAATTTAGATTTCGATATGTGGTAGTCGAGGTCATTAATGTATAGGGAGAATAGGCTAGGACCTAGGATGGAACCTTGTGGGACTCCCCTAGTAAGTGGTGGGGGGAGGAGATTAGTCCGTCAGCTTTGATTTTTTGCATCCTTCCCAAAAGGTAACTATTAAACCATTAGATGGTAGAAAGTGTGGCACCTATTTTAGCAAGGCTAAACTCGATAAGGTTGTGGTCTACTGAGCCGAAGGCTTTACTAAGGTCTAGGAAGACAGCTCCTGTATACTTCTTAGAGTCCATGGCTGAGATCCAGTCATCAGTTACTTTGGCCAAGGCGGTGACAGTACTGTGGTTGGAGCAGAAACCAGATTGGGCTGGGTTTAGGAGCGAATAGGTTTCTAGGTGATGCTTTAATTGAGCGTAGATCAGCTTTTCAAAGACTTTAGAGAGGATAGGCAAGATGGAAATGGATCTGTAGTTATTTAAATCACATGGATCCCCTGCTTTAAATAGGGGGAGGATATGGGCTGATTTCCAGCATGACGGTACAATAGAAGAAGAGATAGAAAGTTTGAAAATATGTAAGATTGGGGCCGTAAGGTAGGTGAACCCAAGTTTTAGGAAAAAAGGTTTGATTCCATCGTCCCGACACTTTTTTAGTATCAAGGTTCTTGAGGGAGTCTTCAACATCTTTAAAGTTAATGGGGTGCAGCTGAAAGGGGTGGCTTCTTTTTGGAGAGACATAATTTGTGCAGTCTTGGCTAATAGCATATGATGCATACGGGGACGTGTCAAATGCTAGGCCAGCGGTGGTAAAGTGAGAGTTAAATTCTTCAAGGATATGGAAACTATTATCCACAGTTATATCATTTTTAATGATATTGGTTGGCAGGGAAGGGGCCATCGGCCTCCCTTCAATAGACTTGAGGGTCCTCCAGATTTTTTGAGAGTCCCCCTTAGCCTGCTCGAGAGTAGAAACATAGAAATTGGCTTTGGTAGCACAAATTTGTTTCACACAGCCATTTCTGGCAGTTCTGAAGGCCTGTCAATCCTCCAGGATTTTTGTGTATTTAGCCTTGGCCCATAATTTATTATGGGCAGAGACAGCGTTCTTCAGTTTGGCAGTGAACCAGGGGAGTGAGATGTTTCGTGTCCTGACCTTAATAAATGGCACATGTTTATTTGCTAGGGTGCTGAGAGTGTCATTTAAGACTGCGGCCACCTCATCGGGGGTTTTGGAGAGATAAAGGTTTTGCCATCTAACCTGGCTAAGGTCATAGAGGTAGTCCTGCACGCTAAACTTCCGGAATGAGCGTTTAATTATGATTTTAGGCTGATGGCGAATTTTGGTTTGCATCCTTGTGCAGACTACAATACCATGATCTCTCATATCATTATGAAATACCGCTGAGTGAGAGATTTTATGGGGATGGGAAGATAATATAATATAATATCAAGAATCAAACTCTTATCTACATTTATCTTGTTGGGCCTTGTAGGTTCTGACATTAATTGGATAAGACCAATTTTGTCACAGAGGAACTTTAGTCTGTGCAATTTGTGTGATAGCCAGTCCATATTGAAATCCCCAAGGATTAGTATTTCGGTCTTGGCAGCAGCTGTTAGTGATTTGAGGATATAGAGGAAGTCAGTTCCGCCACTAGGGGGCCTGTAGCATCCGATGATGGTAATGCATTCCGTGGAGGGGAGATGTCACTTTATGGAGACAATTTCATATTCCTTTTGTTTCGAGTTACACTGAATGTCACTAACTGTGAACTTGGATTTAGAGTAAATAACTACTCCCCGCCCCTAGTCCCCCTGTCAGCCCTTATCAACTTATAGCCCAGAAGGGTAACTTGTTGGTCCAGGTTGGATTTTATTTAGCCAAGATTCTGTAATAATAATAAGATCGGGCTCAGTATGGAGAGCCCACGCTTGTAGCTGGTCAATTTTCTTAGGCAAGCTCTGGATATTAACCAACATTACTTTAAGACCTGAAACTGTCGCAAATTCAGAGGGTGAGGTGAGCAAGTTGGGTGGGCCTAGGTTTAATTCCACTTTTCTGGAACATAGAAGGAGCAGGAGTAACAATTTCCTTAGGGAACTCATGATGGACCTAAGAGTTTTATTTCTTTTACCCCATTTTTTAGAGGAGGACAGACGGGGTTTCAATCCACTGAAATGCGTGCAAGCAGAGTGAGAATTTATGGTTATAAGAGAGAGCACACTGAGAGAAAGAGGAGAGGGGAGTAAGCGGTATTGGTAGGCAAATAAATGGGTGTAATCTAATGGGGAGGAAACCACAGGGATAGATAAGGTAACTCGGTATGGGGTAGGGTTAAGAAGCCTTAGGGCTGAAGACCAAGCTGGGCCCATAAGCATCATTCATACAAAGGACAGGTGGTGCGCTACAAAAGAATGCTATAATAATGAGAGTGCTATATGCCATGGTGTCAAACGGAGGTGCTATAAAGAGGCAGATAGAGAGAGCACCATAACCTGGTTACGAAGGGGAAAGGCACTGTGACTGGCCCAGCAGGGGTCCAATAAGGAGATTGCAGGGATAGTTGAGGGTGAGACAAGAGCGTATTTAATGGGGGCCAGGGAGGGTGGGGGTGGGAAGAAAAAGCAGGGACAGAGCAGAGTCTTTGGGGTGGGAAGAAGCCCAGTTCAAAATCTGTGTCTTTGGACCAATCGGGGCTGTTCCCTTGGAGGGGGTGGAAAGAAAAATCAGGGACAGAGCAGATCCTTTAGGGCAGGAAGAAGCCCAGTTCAAAATTCATGTCTTTGGACCATTCTGGGATGTTCCCTTGGAGGCGCCCGAGTTCTGATTGGTCAGCTGGTGACCGTACCTTTTGTGCTGGGGAATTTGGCTGGTGCGTAAGGATTGGCGGCTTCAGAGGTGCCATCCAACCAGGGAAGAGATCGAGCCGTGGAAGCGAGGGCTTCCTCTGTCATGGGGAGCCACTTTTGTGCTGGGGAATCTGGCTGTGGCGTAGGGGTCGGTGGCTTCAGAGGTGCCGTCCAACTGGGGGAGAGATTGAGCCATGGAAGCAAAGGCTTGCCCCTGTCACTGGGAGCTGCTGCAGGGAGAGAGAAAGGGAGAGAATATAAATGCAGCTAAGGCAAGGGACAGACAAAGGATTAGTGGGACAGGGAGACAGCAAAATTACCAAGACAAAAAGGGATACTTTATTTCGGCGCAAGTGGCGGCCGGTAATCACTTAACGCTTTACAGATATCAATGGATAACAGGGCTGTAATCACTTAAAAAAAATGTATGTATACTTCTATAAAAATACAGGCAAGTAAATTAATGGAAAATCTAAAGAATAGTTGAAAAATCAGGGACAGAGCAGAGTCTTTAGGGCGGGAAGAAGCCCAGTTCAAAATCCGTGTCTCTGGACTAGTCGGGGCTGTTCCCTTGGAGATGCCCGAGTTCCGACTGGTCGGCTGGTGACCGTACCTTTTGTGCTGGGAAATCTGGCTGTGGCATAGGGGTCAGTGGCTTCAGAGGTGCCGTCCGACTGGGGGAGAGATTGAGCTGTGGAAGCGAGGGCTTGCCCCTGTCACGGGGAGCCGCTTTTGTGCTAGGAAATCTGGCTGTGGAGTAGGAGTCGGCAGATTCAGAGGTGCCGTCCGACCAGGAGAGAGATCGAGCCATGGAAGCAAGGGATTACTCCTGTCATGGGGAGCTGTTACAAGGAGAGAGAAAGGGAGAGAATATAAAGGCAGCTAGGGTAATGGACAGACAAAGGATTCATGGGACAGGGAGACAGCAAAATTGCCAAGACAAAAGGGATGCTTAATTTCGGCACAAGTGGCAGCCGATAATCACTTAACGCTTTACAGATATCAATGCATAACAGCACTGTAATCACTTAAAAAAACTGTATGTATACCTCTAAAAAAATTACAGGCAAGTAAATTTGTGGAAAATCTAAAGAATAGTTGAAAAATCAGGGACAAAGCAGAGTCTTTAGGGCAGGAAGAAGCCCAGTTCAAAATCTGTGTCACTGGACCAATCTGTGCTGTTCCCTTGGAGGCACCTGAGTTCCGATTGGTCAGCTGGTGACCGTACCTTTTGTGCTGGGGAATCCAGCTGTAGCGTAGGGGTCAGTGGCTTCAGAGGCGCCATCTGACTGGGGGAGAGATCGAGCCGTAGAAGCAAGGGCTTGCCCCTGTCATGGGGAGCTGCTGCAAGGAGAGAGAGAAAGGGAGAGACTATAAAGGCAGCTAAGGCAAGTGACAGACAAAGGATCTGAGGGACAGAGAGACAGCAAAATTACCATGACAAAAGGGATACTTAATTTCAGTGCCAAGAGGCAGCCGGTAATCACTTAATGCTTTACAGATATCAATACATAACAGGGCTATAATCACTTAAAAAAAACTGTATGTATACTTCTAAAAATATACAGGCAAGTAGGTGAACAGGGTGCGGGAGGGGAGTCTCTTTCAAATGAAAAAGAGCACCAGGACCAGAGGTATTACTTCCAATTCTACAGTTTTTTCAGAGTTCCTCCACAATTTGGACCATTTTTTGTCTGCCTCCCAAACCTCCTACCTACCCTATATTCCTTCCAATTTCAGTACCTGCCCAGAAGAGTCTGAAAAGATGTGGCAAATGTTAGTGTCTGACACACATTTTTTAAAGTTCATTGTATAGGCTTAATATTCTGCATATTGTTGATGTGGCAGTGAGGATCCATAGTACATCATGACCACACAGGCTGATCAGCAGGAGGCAATAAGACTGTCGATGGCCCTCTTCACCCTTATGTTCGGTGCTGCAAGATAAACAATGCAGCCCAGATGCTCCACACAATTCCAGCCCCAGAATTTTCAAACAAACAGACAAGCACAAAGAATTCATTACTACAGCGACCAGCCACTCAGGTACCCACCACCCTCCCAGTGATGGACCCCTGTCTTCCTCCCACAAGCACTGCAGAAAGTCAGTGTAACAAGTGAGAGAAGGTAATGGTCCAAGCAAACCACAGAGCTGAATTGCCAGACACCCCACCCTGACTCTCTCCCAGCACCAGACCTCTGCCTCCCTCCCAACCGAAAGAAAGTGCATTGCCATGGAATCTACAGGGTCAGATTTGATGTGATTGGCCCCTGTCTCCTTTCTATGTTTTAGCATCAGCTTCACTGGTGAGTTTGATGGGAATTCATTCCAATGAGCATAATCTGCAGCACTCAAAGTAGTGGTTTTGATGTGGCAAGTTCCCTGTTTTTCTTTTGAAAACCTGAAGTAATTAGTTACTTATATAAGATACTGTATTCTAAACTTTTTTCTGCTGCATTTCAGTGTTGCTACTGCTTATCGTTGCTGTCCGGTGCTCTTTTTATTTAAATCTCCCTTTAAAAGCCTGTTTTTATAAGATAGCAGATGTCTGACTTCATTTGAGCACCAGTGCTGCATTTGTGTTTTGTAAAATATGCTTTCCACTCAGGTACTAATACCTTTCATGCCTATGTCGATGTTGCAAAATTGTGTGCCATTTGTCTGAGTCATGAATCTGTTCATCTCCTGGAATATAGTGTTTTTGGTCTTTTTTTGTATTTTTCACTGACAGTAGGGCTATTTACATAACTTTCTGTTCAATGGACATATGCAACATAGTGAGGAGTTATGCTTGTGCAATGTTGTAGATAGTCTGAAGGTATTTGAATGAATGTGTTGTTGAGTCATATATGGTTACTTTGGCCATTCACACTCTCTGTCCCATGGGGAACTACCACCCTGTTGGGGTACCATGATGGCAAAGCTCTTGAGGAAGGTTACACCCCTAGAAGTGCTACAGGAACATAATTCCTTTAGGCTAAAGGTACCTTAAGAAGAAGTCCCAATGAGAGAGGCATGCAGCTGGAAGAGAAGGGGAGGATGGTGGAGAAAAGAAACACTGCTTTTGAGTGAGACTGGAGAAAGCTGGCTTAAATAGCTCAAGAAGGGGGTGTGGCTGGTTCCTCCCACCCACTGAACTGCAGGCATGCCTGAGTAAGAACAGAATGACAGCAACTAGTGATGGCTGACAACAGACAGAGATTGAACTGAGCAATGACTGACGGTAATTGCTAACTGATAGCAGACAGAGGCATGACTTTCATAAGTAGAGAGGGAAAGGCAGGATGGAAAAGAGGGTCACCACCCACCCGCAGTTCACACTGGGAAGGGGGAAAGTCCTTCAAGTATAAAACTACCACCCAAAAAGAATAATAAATCCACTTATAATACTTCTAAAAGATTTCTTTTGACTAATGTTAGAAGTTTGCACACAAAATTCAATGAATTCCAAACCTTTCTATTTGCTGAAAAAATAGATGTGGCAATATTAATGGAAACATGGATGGATGATAAAGATAATTGGGGTTTTAACATCCAGGGGTACAATGTTATCTGCTATGATAGATAACTTAGAAAGGGTGGGAGGATAGTTATCTATCTTTCTACAGATATCAAGTTTGTAGACATAACAGATAAAATAAAATCCTCCAATGTTACTGAAACTGCATGGCTTAAAATACTGGACAATAAAAACACTTACATTTTAGGGGTATGCTACAGACCACCCGATACTACTCTTGCGACACATGAAAAATTGTTTAATGAGATCTACCCCAACTCCCCGCCCACACCTGAGTCTTGTTTCAGCGGCTGTGATAATGCATCCTGCCCAGTCAGGAATTTGCCCTTGCCTTGTTTCGCTGCCTATTTGAATCTTCATTGTTGTGACTAATTTGGACAATATTTCTTTGCTGCTATGCTGTGGTATCCCTTCCTAGACTATGTAGGTTTTCTCTGCCTAACAATTCTATGTGAATTGCATTGATTGTTATTGTCCTGGCTGCATGTATTCATTACTAACTGTTTTGACCTATGCTATTGTAATTTCATTGTACTCATGCTATGTACCTGTCTTTGATTGTTGTACTTTCCTGGTTTGTGCCTGAAAATAGTCATTTCATGGCTAGTGCACCTACCCAGTTAACAAAAACTAAATAAATAAATAAAATGGAGAGTGCTGGAAACTGGTAATGTTGTGCTAACAAGTGACTTTATCCTCCCAGACATTAATTGGAATAGCAAAAAAGCCACTACAAAACAAGGGAGAAAATTTCTAAACCTCTGTTTGGATTATAATTTAATTCAACATGTAAAATCCCCAACTAGGTTGAATAATGTATTGGATTTAGTAATAACATCAGAAGAAATTATTATTAGTGGATGTTCCATCTCGTCGCCATTAGGCAATAATGATCATTGTGCCATACTCTTTACAATAGACTCACACAACCTTCAAACCATTGGTTGCACTGAGTTGTTTCTATATAAAACAGCTAATCAAAATGGTATTCAAACTGAACTTGATAGTATAGATTGGACTAAAATCTTGAAAGAGAAAACCATCGATGAGTCTTGGGACTTTATAAAACCCACAATCTATAACATAATGAACAAATATGTCAAGCGTGGTAAGAAATATGGCCAGCATGGTATACAACCTAAATGGATAAATAAAGACATCAAAAAACTAATTATCAAAAAAAAAGTTATCATAAACACATGGAAAACAAATCAGACACACATTGGACTAGATTCAAGAAAGTGCAAAGAAAATGCAAAAACAAAATAAATAAGGCAAAAAAGAACTACAAATTTCACCTTGCCAAAACAGCTAGTAAATCATATAGCAAAGAATTCTTTAGCTATATCAATTCATTTAAAAAGTGTAATAGTGGATTCTCATCTTTCAAAGATAATAATGAGTGTATCATGCATCCCACTAAAATTGCAAATATCTTTAATGATTATTTTTGTTCAGTCTTTACGGACAAATCACAAACAGCTGAAAATATTTCCAAAGATAGTATTACAGGAACTCACGTCTTTACTAAAGAAGAAATCTTATTCCAAATTGACAAACTAAAGGATAATAGTACCCCAGGTATTGATAATATTATGCCACAAATGTTAAAATTGAAGAAAGACCATATTTGGATACCCTAAAAATTTTATACGAAAAATCTATAAATTATAATCTAATTCCAAATGATTGGAAGAATTCAAGGGTAACCCCACTATTCAAGAAAGGTAATAAATCCATTGTATCAAATTATAGATTAATAAACATAACCTCTATTCCATACAAGATTCTTGAGTCTTTAATAAAAAATAGAATTACAGATAACCTTAAAACCATTCCACTGTTTGACATTAACCAACATGGTTATACACAAGGGTGGTCCTGCACAACCAATCTGCTATGTTTCTATGATAAAATCAATGAGATGCTTAACCAAGGAACACCAATGGATGTTGTCCTTTTTGATTTTAGTAAGGCATCTGATCTAGTTCCGCATTGGGCAATCAATAAAAAACTATCAGAATATGGAATTGAGGCAAATATAATATATTGGATAGAAACTTGGTTGCGTAATAGAATTCAAGTTGTCTCCATATGAGGGTACTTTTCAGCTGACGGTAAAGTCACAAGTGGAGTTCCTCAAGGATCAGTTCTAGGACCACTGATATTTCAAATATTTATTGCAGATTTAGATGATAAAGTCAGCAATAAAATTATATAGTTCGCAGAGGATACCAAGCTTGGAGGCCTTTGTAAGAACAGAAGAGCAGATTGAATCTTTACAAAATGATATAGACATAATTTATAATTGTACTTGTACTTGGGGTATGTGACTGAACACTAACAAGTGCTGTGTCATACTTATGGGTAAGCACAATCCCATCCATACCTACATCCTTAATAATGTGGCCCTACCACAAAAAAATTCAGAAAAGGACTTGGGGATAATAATTCATAAAAACTTAGATTTCAGGGAACAATGTCATTCAGTTATTTCCAAAGCCAACAAAATAATAATCGTGATAAAAAGGAATATAAGAAGTAGAAAGGCTGAAGTACTCCTGCCCCTTTACCTCCCATATGTGAGGCCAATAATGGATAACAGAAGTTAATTTTGGAGCCCCTACATTGCAACAGAAACTAACAAATTATAAAGAATCCAAAGACATTTCACTAAATCCATCACTACCTTAAAGAGTCTAAATGATAATGATAAATTAATAAAATTAGGATTACATAGATTAGAGTTAAGAAGACATAGAGGGGATTTACTATTATATTATGATATTTTAAATAATCCATTCCTCATGATGGAACTAAACATTGAATATAAAAATGACGATCATGGAACAAGGGGCCACCCACTACAAATTAAAATGGGTAGATTTCATACAAAAAAGGGAAATATTTTTACACAATAAGAGTAAAAAATTTATGGAACAGAATACCATTGGAGGTAATATCTAGCCCAAGTACAGAAAGATTTAAAACTAATTTAGACAATTATATTTCAGTAGGGGGGAAATGTAGATTATTATATTTTATCATAAGGAGCTATTCATGGGCCTCTGTCTTTTTTGCTCCTCAACTACTTAGTGAACTTAGTGAGCAGTGGAAACCTACATGGGTAAACACTATACTAATATAGATATACTACATTATGGACAAACTCTAACTTTTATGACATTCGGCACAGAGGACAGGAAAATAAAACCCTATGAGAAGGAAACTCTGGAGATCCAAGGCCTTGGTCACCTTCCCTCCAGGATAGTGATAAAATTAGTGATGGCTCGGCTACCACAATTTATTGACTCAATTCAACAGAAAGTTTTTAGAGCAAGGGCTCTCACTCTATCCCTCTAACAGGAATGCATGGGGGTGCTGCGAGTCAATCTCCACAGTTAAAAGGGGTTCCCCATGAAGGAGTCACACTTCTCAAGGTGGGAGGAGAAGAGCAATGACTGCTGAAAGGCACTCACCTAGAGAGGAAGCCAAACCTTTGTGGGGTAAGGCTTAGGAGTTGGGCCCTTGAGGGGACAGAACTTGCATAACTATATGGTCTTCACCCTTGAGGGGCAAAGGAAGAGAAGGTAGGTAGAGACCAGGTGAAACTTCAGTGGATGTAGGGAGGAACAGCTTTTGAAAGTGCTGCTGATGTGGTCTACACAGCTAAAGGAGCCCCCATGGACTTAGAGACCTTACCATCAGGCAGCTGAAGTTTTAAACACTACATCAAGTAATGCCACCTAGTTGATCTGCATGGCCAAAGCTTACTTGGAACATAGGACATTCTCATCTGAAGGGCAGAAAAAGAAAGGTCTCACTTGAGTTGAGGGAGCCACCCCAAGCTGTGAACTTCAAGGCAGCAGAGTGAAACTGTCGGCATAGAGGGCAAGAGCCCTGGAATCTATACTATGGTCGTGGTTGGCATGCGTCTGAGTGCAGGAGTAGTGGGAGGCTGATGGTGAAACCTGACAGCCATGGGCACAAGGCAGAAACAAAATATAAGCATGGCTAAATGACTGGATGAGCCAACAAATAGCAACTAAGACATGATATGAGACTGAATGATATGTGCCCGAACTAACTGGTGAATGCGTGCCAACCAATTCCATAAAGGAGGGCAGTGCTAGCCGCTGATGTACTACAGGCCAGGGAGGCTGAGGCAGTAGGGAACAACAAATGAAGCTACTAGGGGTAAACAGGAGCATATAGAAACATAGAAACATAGAAATTGTCAGCAGATAAGGACCACTAGGCCCATTCAGTCTGCCTGTAGGCCCTATACATTGTATGTGGCCACTGACCTTATGTGATCAATGGCTTTTCATCACTCCCTCACCTCTCAAGCTTCCCTCCACTGTGCTTGCCCCAAATACCTCCTGTAGCAGACTATTCCAAGCATCTACTACCCTTGTTGTGTAGAAACACTTCCTCACATTACCTCTTAATCTACCCCCTTCCAATTTCATACAGTCCCCCCTTGTTCTAGTGCTTCTTCTACATTAGAAAAGGTCCCCCACCTGCACCTTGTCTATGCCCTTGAGGTACTTGAAAGTTTTAATCATGTCCCCCTGCTGTCTCATCTCCTCCAGTGAGTACACATTGAGGTCCCTTAGTCTCTTCTCATATGTTTTGTGGTGCAAGCCCTGCACCATCTTGGTTGGTCTTCTCTGGATATTCTTCACCTTATCTATGTCCATGTGCAGGTGTGACCTCCAGAACTGCATACAGTTCTCCAGGTGAGGCCTTACCAATGTTTTATACAATGGCATTACCACCTCCCTCCTCCTGCTAGTGATACCCCTGCCTATGCACCCCAGCATGCTACTGGCCCTCACTGCTGCCTTTGTGCACTGTTTTGATACCTTAAGGTCATCAGAGATTATAACCCCTAGGTCCCTTTCCTCTTTGGTGACAGTCAGCTCCTCCCCTCCAACCTGTAGCTCTCCCCAGGGTTCCCTCTACCCAGGTGCATTATTTTGCACTTCTTTGCATTGAACCTCAGTTGCCACATCTCTGACCATCTTTCAAGATTCTTCAGGTCCTCTTCATTTTCTGCACCCCTTCTGGAGTATCTACCTTGTTGTAGATGTTGGTGTCATCTGCAAACAGGCAAACCTTTCCTTCCAGCCCCTTTGCATTGTCACTAATGGAGACATTGAAAAGGACTGGTCCTAGTACTGATCCCTGTGGTACCCATCCGGTCACCCCTTCTCCCCAGATTGTACCCCATTTACCACCACCCTCTGTTTCCTGTCTGTTAACCAGTTCCTAACCCAGTTCACCACTTTGTCTTCCATGCCCAGACTACCCATCCTGTTAATCAGCCTTCTATGTGAGACGGTGTCGAAGGCTTTGCTGAAATCTAGGTAGACCAAGTCTACTGCTCCTCCCTGATTTACTTCATTAGTCACCAAATTAAAAAAATCTATTAGATTAATTTGACATGACCTTCCTGCTGTGAAACCATGTTGCCTCAGATCCTGAGCACCTCTGCTTTTGTGCAGTGGGACCACATGTCCTGTGGAATGACACCTGTGTTGAGTGGTTCTGTAAATAGGGCTACCAGAGGCGCTGCTAGTTCCCTTCGCAGCTCCTTTAATATCCTTGGGTGGATGCTGTCTGGCCCCATGGCCTTATCTACCTTCAACTTTGTGAGTTCTTCCAGAACTCTCCACTGTGAATGGACAGGTGTCCACTTCCCCCCCCCAATTGCCTCTGCAATCCAACTGTGGTCCTTGACCCTCCACCTCCTCAGTGAATACTGAGCAGAAGTATTTGTTCAATTTTTATACCTTGTCCTGATCCCCCTCCTTACACTCTTCCTTTTCCCCTTTGAGCCTCACAATCCCCCCCCCTTGATTTTTCTTCTTTCACTGATGTACCTAGAAAATGCCTTATCCCCTTTGCTTGCAGACCATGCTAAACCCTCTTCTGTCTGTGCCTTCGCCCTTTTAACAGCCTTCCCTGCTTCCCTAGTACTGAAAACTAGGAAGCAGCCTGCTGCTGAACTGAGCTAATGGATTAAACCACCATAACACAAATGGGAGTGTCTGCTTGCTAGGAGCCTGGTGAAAACATTTAAGAATTGTAGTTGAACTGGGAGACTGAAAATGGTATGGAAGAAAGAGCAAAATGGGAGCCTGGAATAGCACAAGTCAAAACAAGAATGACATTTAGGACACCAGGAAAACTAGAAGCACACAAGAACCTAAACAGAAAGAAACACAAGAAGTACATGAGAACAGGAGTGCAGCAGGAATAGTTGACTGAGAAAAGCACAAACTGCAGCCAGGAAGGTAGAAAGCAAAACACTGATCTAGAAAGCTGGTGGAGGCACAAATCAAACCGAAAGCATAAAATCACAAAGGGAAAGTACAGACAAAGAAAGGGAGAAAAGGGGTTGGGCAGAGCCTCCAGCTGCAGCAAAGAAACTGCTGCTGAGTGAGGATGAAGGAAACTGGCTTAATTAGCTCAGGAAGGAGCTGTGACTGGTTGCTCCAGCTCACTGAACTACAGGCACAGCCTTTGAAATTCTATGAGGTTGAATCAATAAGAACAGTTTCTGCAAAAAACATTAGTATTAGTTTTATATACATATGTGCTTACATAGAAATGTAGAAACATAGACTTTGATGGCACATAAGGACCGCTTGACCCACCTAGTCTGCCCATTTCCCTACCTAGAGGATAAGCTGCAGATCCTATTTAACAAACAGCATATTTCTTCCTACCCCCCCCAAAAAAAATTGCCTTATATCTGTCCCATGCATTCTTGAATTCTCCCACAGTTTTAGACCCTGAAACCTCCTCAGGAAGGCTGTTCCATGCATCCACCACCCTCTTTGTGAAAAAAAACTTCCTCACATTGCCCCTGAGCCGTCCCCCCTCTGTCTTCAAATTGTGTCCCTTTGTTCTTGCATATCTTTTTTTCTGAAAGATGCAACCCTTTTGGACTTTGTTGATTCCACTGAGGTACTTAAACGTTTCTATCATGTTCCCACCTCTCCCTCCTTTCCTCAAGGATATACATATTAAGCTCCTTTAGTCTCTCCTTGCATGGCTTCTCTTGCAGACCCTGCACCATTTTAGTTGCCCTCCTCTGAACTGCCTCCATCCTGCTTATACCCTTCTTGTCCTCTCCCCAGTTCTCTTAGGACTTTTTATATGAATAAAGTTTTCATCCAGCCTGTCAGACACTCCTCCTGATGAAGACCTTCATGGTCAAGGCACTGGGGCAGCCTGTTGGTGTCTATGCATGCCCAATAAATTTCTACTTGGATTGCTAACTCCAGAATTTGTCTACTCTTCTAGTACCATTCTCTTGTTTCATGCGTACTTGCTTGTGGTTTGCTACCTAGGACACCACCAGAATGATTAATCCAGGGTGCGCTGTTTCTGTTGTTCTTACTGGTGCGAGTTCCCTGGATAGAAAGAAGCATTACTGCTGCTAGCAAAAGGCTGGCCCCTCTCTTTACATATTTTACTTAAAAATATTTAGAGAGATACACAGATACACCAAAGGTGATGACAGATAAGGACTGTGTTGCCCACCTGGTCTGCCCCTTTTCTCTACCTAATGCATTACCGCAGACCCAAGCTGATCTGTGGCTTACGTGCTCTTCCCTGTCGCTAGAGTACTCATGTCTATCCCATGCATTCTTGAATTCCCCTACTGTTTTTGCCCCCACCACCTCCCCAGGGAGGCTGTTCTAAGCATCCACTACTCTTTTTATGAAAAAGTACTTCCTCACAATGCACCCTGCACCTACCCCTCTCTAGCCTCGTATCATGCCCCCTTGTTCTTGTGCACCTTCTTTTCTGAAAGATGTTACCCTCCTGTACATTGCTTATACCCCTGATGTACTTGAATGACTCTATCATATTCCCCTCTCTCTCCTCCCCTCCTGGGAATACATATTGAGGAGCTCTAGTCTTTCCTCATATGACTTTTGGTGCAGTCGTTGCACCATTTTTGTTGACCTTCTCTAGTCTGCCTCTATTTTGTTTATGTCCTTCCAGAGATGTGGCCTCCAGAACTGGACACAATACTCTAGATGAGGTCTCACTAGTGATCCGTACAGTGGCATAACCTCCTGCTCCTCCTTCTTCCTGCTTGTGATACCTCTCTCTGTGCACTCTAACATCTCACTGGCGCTCCCCACAGACTTCTCACATTGTTTGGTTACCTTTAGGTCATCAGATATCATTGCCCCCAGGTCCCTTTCTTGACTAGTGGACATCAGTACCTCCCCACCATCTTGTACTCCTCCCTTGGATTTCTATGCCCCAGGTTCATGATTTTGCACTTCTTTTCCTTGAATCTTAGTTGCCACACTCTCGATCTCTCCTCAAGTATGTTTAGGTCCTTTCTCATTTTTTCCACTCCGTCGGCGGAGTGTTGACCCTGTTGCAGGTCTTAGTGTCATCTGCAAAGAGGCATATCTTCTCCTCCAGCCCCTCTGCAATGTTGCTTATGAAGGCATTAAAGAGGACTGGCCCCAGCACGGATACCTGTGGCACCTCACTGGTCACCCCCCCTCCTTGGATTGAACGCCATTTACCACCACCCTCAGTGTCCTGTACCTCAACCAGTTTCTGACCCAGTTTACCACCTTGGGGCCCACTCCCAGGCTGCCCAACTTATTTATCAACCTCCCACATGGGACGGGGTCAAAGGCCTTGCTGAAATCTTGGTAGGCCATATCCACAGCCCCTCCCCTATCTACCTCCCTGGTCACCCAGTCAAAGAAATCTATCAGATTTGTTTGACAAGCCCTTCCTGCTGTGAATCCATGCTGCCTTGGATGCTGTGCTCTGCTGGATTCAAGAAATATCACAATCCTTTCCTTTAGCAGTGACTCCATTAATTTCCCCACCACTGAGGTCACGCTGACTGGCCTGTAGCTGCCAGCCTCCTCCCTGTTTCCACTTTTGTAGAGAGGGACTACATTTGCCCTCCTCCAGTCCCCTGGAACCACCCCTGTCTCTATCGATTTGTTGAATAGGGATGTTAGTGGTGCTGCCAGCACCTCTTTAAGTTCTTTTACTCTTCTGGGATGTATTCCATCTGGTCCCATAGCCTTGTCCCCTTTTGGATTCTCGAGTTCCTTTAGGACTCTTTCCTCCGTAAATGGGCTGATGTCCACCTATCTCTCTCTCTCTGTCTCACTGGTGCTCCCATCCCCCAGTAATGGTCCTTCTCCTTCCCCTTCTGTGAATACTGAACAAAAATATTTGTTTAGGATTGTTGCTTTTTCTAGGTCTCCCTCCTCACACCCTCCTTCTTCCCTTTTTAAGGAGAGGGGACAGCCTTTTGCTAGCAGTAGTAATGCTTCTTCTTATAATTAATCTGAATCACCCTATAGATGCCTGGTGAGGCTACATGTAGAGTACTGTAGCCAGTCTGGGACATCACATTTAAAGAAGGATTTAGAGAAGGGAGTAGAGACAATCTCCTGAAAATGAGTAAAGGCACTGGCAGATGAGGACTAAAAACATAGACTGGGCAATCTGGACTTGACATCCAGGCTAGAAAACTAAAATGCTGTGTTTCTCCAAAGTGGTTATTTGGGTTTACATGGCAGATAGCGCCAACAACAAAGCTAAGGACTCTTTTAAAGATTTTTTGCTACTGTTGTGCATGGGCTCTAATTGTGGGGGTGGGCTCATCCTGATACTTATTGGCAGTTCAAGGCACACTGTCTGATCGTTGTCTGTACGCTGTTCTTTTTTTGTTTTGTGGAAGTTGATAGGGTCAGCAAGTTTGAAATTGTTTGTCTGACATCTGCTTGTTGCTTAATTTTTAAAGAGATCCATGAGTTAAAAATTCTGGATCTGAGGGTTACGGGCTGCAAGCTGTTTTGTTAAGGTGTCAGACATTGGTAGGTTGAAAGTTGTTCATCTGAAGGCTGCTGCAGCCCCCTTCAGACAATCAGTTTTGCCTGACCTCTACGAAATTACAAAAGCAGCCAGCACCTCATACGTTTTATAAGTTTTGTAGTTGTCTGTGGGTTTGAAAATGTGTTGGGTCCCAAGTTAGTCCTGCGGCTGCTAGCTGCCTTTATGATTTTTACCGGGGTTGGGATCTTTTGAGCACATCCTTCAGACGAACAAGTTTAAACCCACCAACAGATATAAAATGACAAAAAAGCAGTACTCCACTCAGCAGCACTCAGTCCCACAATTTTAAACCCACCAGCTCTTATGAAATCACAAAACATAAAATCTGATAACTTCATGTAGGTTTGTAAATTGTGAGCCCAAAAGTTAGCGGCTACTTTTGTAATTTTATTGTGGTTGGTGGGTTTAAAATTGTTTGTCTTAAGGGATTTTAGCAGGGTCTTACAGGATCTCAAAGCAGGGCTCTTAATCCAAGTTTGATTCCCCTTACCATGGCTTCGTAAGCAGGGAATAAACTAGTATTCTATGCAAACATGGTTAGGGATCCATACCAACTCTACTCTCCAGGGCACCTGGTGATTCCCTTGGCAAACAGCATTTGGTCCTGGTTTACCTTAAAGGAGTGTGCTGTTTTCACTGGTAAGCTTTTTCAAAAGTTCACCACCCTCTGAGAAAAAGAGTGCCTCCTTCATTACCCTGGATTTTACCAACTTGGAGCATAAGGCTGTGTTGTGTGCCTGTGTCCTGCTTCAGGAGGCAAACTCAAACATCTCTTGAGTTTTTACTTGTATCCTTTGAGCATGCAAATGACTGTGATCATGTTCTCCCTCTTTTCTCCAGGGTTGATGAACATGGTAATGGCCTTCAGCCTCTCCTCACATAGCTTTTGTCTCCCATACCGCTGATCTGTTTACATCAACGAGTAGTACAGTTAGGAAAATACAGTCTGTAAGACAAAACCCTCTTGCCTTTTTTCTACACACACACACACACACACACACACACACACACACACACACACGCCCATTGTAGATGTGGTATGCCCATATTTATTACCCATACCCCTTGTGTACACCCCAATGCGTATGTCAGGAACTGCATAATAACAGGAAAAATACAGCAGTACTTCGTTGTTCGCATAATTGACAAAACAGTATATACAGTCTTTATCAGTATATACATAAAATTACAGCACTTTCACATTTACATTTTATATTTGTGTTTACCTATATACTTTTAAGCAGAGCATTTGAAAACATCAAGAAATAGAAAACAAACACCTTGTTCCATTTCTAATGCCACCAAGACATCCTTCGAGAAGCATTATGCTAAGTACAAAGATGAATAGGGCACAGAGTTTCCAGCATTCAAAAGCGTAGCAAGGGGCCAAGTTATGCCTTCTGTTATCACTTCAGTGATGACACCTTGGTAGGCCATGGGGAGAAACATGATATGGTGAGACACACAAAAAGCCAGAAGCACATCAGCAGTTTGAACTAGAGTTGAATACAAGGTATACAGCAAAGGTTCACCGACCTCCAGAATATTAACCAGGATGGCTTTGAAGATAAAGGTGACCAGGGCAGAAATTCTTTTCTGCCAGTTTGTTGAGGAACACAACCTACCCTTCGCAGTTGCTAACTACTTGACACTGCTAGTCAAGGCCATGTTTTCCAGACAGCAGAATAGCTGAGAAGTTCTCCTGCAGATGCACAATGCTGTCAGCAATAATAAACAATGCATTGGCACCCTTTCACAGTAACTCTATTTTTTATCAGGCCAAAAACACACCTGTGACACCGATAGAGGATGAGAGCAACAAGTGATTAGATGATGAGGGGTGGCTGTCCAATGAATCAAACAAAGAGGTGAAGAACAGATTCATTGATGTGCCCAGTGCAGAAAACTAACTCAAAATTACTGATTCAGCATTACCTGCCAAGAAAATTCAGTGGGACAGCATCAAAGGATAGTAGTCTGATACAGCAGCAGTCATGGTGAAATGATATAATTCTGTCCTGTTGAGGGTGAGATCTGCTGCAAGAAATCACATTTTTGATTTGAGTTGTCTTTCACATCTGGCCAGCCTCTGTGTTCACAGTACACTGAAACAGTGACATCTTCCAATGGCACATTTTATTGTGGATACATACTATTACTTCCATGGGAGTACCAAGTGGAGACAGGAATACCAGGAATAACAAATCTTTTGTAACGTGGACATGGAGGAAATTCTTAAGCACATCAGCACCAGGTGGCTATCACTGGCGTATAGTGTAGATTGGACTCTAAGTAAGTGGCCTGCATTATGGAGCTACTTTAACAGTGAGGAGCACAGAGACAGACCTGGAAAAGTAAAGTGCTGGACAGAGTATTACAAGAACCAAGAAATGAAGCTACAGTTCATTTTCTTTACGGTTTTCACTTGCAAGAATAGACAAATTCAACATCATGTTTCAGGAAGAGGGGTGTCATATTCTGCATGTGGCTGAAACATAGAAACTTAGAATTTGTCACCAGAAAAGAACCAGTAGGTCCATCTAACATGCCCCACTTCCTTACCTATTATTACTCCCTGGACCATATTTAGTCCTAGATGACCCTCCCTCCCTCCCTCCTCCTCCCTTTCCTCTACTTATTATGCCCATGTATCTATCACATGCATGTCTGAAGCCCCCCACTGTCTTAAACCTTACCCCTTCCTTTGGCAGGCTGTTCCAGGTGTCCATCACCCTTTCCATGAAGAAGTATTTCCTCACATCCTTCTTAAACGCCCTTCCCCAAACTTACTTTATTGCATGCATGTGTTTTGGTGCTACCCCTCCTCTGAAAGAGACTCTCCTTCTGCACCTTGTTCACCCCTGTGAGGTACTTACAGGTCTCAATCATGCCCCCTCTCACTCTCCTCTCCTCTCCTCCAGGGAGTACATGCTGAGTTCCCACAGCCTCTCCTCATATGGTTTCTTATGCAATTCCCTCACCATTTTGGTAGCCCTTCTCTGGATCACTTTCATCCTATCAATGTCCTTGCAGAGGGGTGGCCTCCAGAACTGTACACAGTACTTTGTGTAGGTGGGATCTCTCTAGTGAGCAGTACAGTGGTAACAGCACCTCTCTTCTCCTACTAGAAATTCCCCTCCCTGTGTACCCCATAATCACACTAGCCTTGTCGACTGCTTGTTGCACTGCCCTGTCACCTTGATATCATCACATATGATTACCCCAATGTCTCTCTCTTGCTTGAAAGTACCTCCACCCCATCTTATACACAGCCCCCAGGTCCCCACCCCCCAAGGTGTATGACTTTGCAGTTTTTGCATTAAAATCCAGTCCCCTTTGCATTCTCTCTACCACTTCCTGGGTGGCCATCATGTTGCAGATTTTTGTTTCATCTACAAAGAGGCACATTTTCCCTCCAGTTCCTCAGCAATGTCACTTATGAAGACAGTGAGGAGGACAGGGCCCCGTACCAATATATGTGGCAATCCACTGATCACTCTCTCATCCTTTCAATGACTACTATTTACCACCATCCTCTGACTCCTATCATTTAACCAATTTGATGCCTAGCTTGCCACCTTCTCCCCAACCCCCAGGTTGATAAGTTTCTTTATTAGTCTCCTGTGTGGCACAGTATCAAAGGCTTAATGAAGTACAGATAGGCCACATCTGCTGCCTTCCCCTGATCCATAGTCACCCAGTCAAAGAACTCTATGAAATTTGTTAGACATGACCTCCCCATATGAAACCATGCTGCCAGTGGTCCTGCAGCCCATTTGCTTCCCAGTACTCCATCAGCCTTTCCTTCAGCATGGTCTCCATTAATTTTCCCACCAGTGATGTGAGTATTACTAGCCTGTAACTGCTAGCCTCCTCTCTGCTGCTGCTCTTGTGCTGAGGGACCACATAGGCCCTCCTCCAGTCCTCTGGAACTACCCTCCCTCTCCAGTGAGGTGCTGAATAGTGTTGCCAGAGGGGCATCTAACACTGTGCTCAGTTCTTTAAGAACCCTTCAGTGAATCCCATCTAGTACCCTTCAATTAATCCCATCTGGCCCCATCACTTTATTTTCCTTTAGAGCTTCCAATCCCCTTTGGACTCTCTCCACTGAGAATAGACTTGTGTCCACTCCCCCTACCATTGGTGCCTGCTGATACATGTTGGTCGGCCCCCCCTCCACCTTGAATACCAAACAGAAGAACTCATTTAAAATTGCTGCTTTTTTTTTTGATCTTCTTCTGCACAGTCCTTTGCTCCTGATCCTCACTATCCATCCGCTTGCTTTTCTCTTTTCACTCACATACCTGAAGAGACTCTTTTCCCCTTTTTGACCTAATTGGGATCCTCTCCTCTATGTAGCACCTGCCCTCACCTTCTTCATACTCCTTTGTTTATAATTGCTCGTAACAGGGACCTGTGGGAATACATGATTTATTTTCACAAGAGCTGTTTGACATTGGGTAACTTCACGAATGGCATAAGCCATGAATGATGTGCCCAAGGTCAAACAACTCAAGTGAAAATAAATCACGTATTACATAAGGTCCCAGTTACGTATTCCATTTATGCAATAGGAATCCTTTAGGACAGTGCAGAGAGTTTTGTTTTAAATTGTTTATTTAGTTTTTAATGTAAACTTACATGGACTTTTTGTGGTTTTCCCAGTGCAGCTCCACTTAGCATAGTGGTTGCTAAGCAGTTGCTATGGACGCTCCATCTTTATATTATGGCCAGTACATAATGCCTGACCGTCGAAAGTTTTAAAGCTACCTTGAAAACCTATCTATTTAGCCTAGCATACTCTGATTTTTAAAGATGTTATGCTGATTGGTTTTATTATATTGTTTTACCTTCTGTGTATTTTAATTATTTTCTGTACAGGTGCCTTGGCTGTGGAAAGGAGCTTTTTATAAATAAAGTATGATTTGATTTGATAATGGAAAAGTTTGATGCACATTTCTTTTGTTTTTGATTTTTGGGGGGGCATTTGTTTGTCAAAAAAGTGAATAAAAACTGAATTTTCTGCCATTTTTTGCTGATTATAAAAAATCTAAAATGTATCTGTAAATGAAACAACTCTCATTTTTAGATATTTTTGTGCTGAACAACTTTTGTGCCCAAAGTACCATGCTATCATTTTTCATTTTCAAGTTATTTGCATTTGTTGAAAAAGTGCAACAAAATTGAATTTTCTGGTGTTTTTTGCTAATTATAAAAAAAAAACTATACGGTATATAAAAATTAAATGAAACATCACTCATTTTGTAGATGTTTTTGTGCTGAACAAATTTTGTGCTCACAGTACCATGCTATCATTTTTCATTTTAAAGTTATTTATATTTGTTTGTCCAAAAAGTGAAAAAACAAGATTTTTCTGCTGCTTTTTGCTAATTATTAAAAAACTAAAATGTATATATAAATGAAATATCACTCATTTTGTAGATATTTTTGTGCTGAACAACTTTCATGCTTACAGTACCATGCTATCATTTTTTGTTTTAAAGTTATTCACATTTGTTTGTCGAAAAAAAATCAAATTTTCTGCTGTTTATTTTTCTATTTATAAAAAAAAATTCAAAGGTATATATAAATGAAACAACACTCATTTTGTAGATACTTGTGTGCTGGACAAATTTTGTGCTCACAGTACCATGCTATCATTTTTTGTTTTAAAGTTATTCACATTTATTTGTCAAAAAAGTGAACAAAAAACTTTGATTGACAGGTGGCGTTTATTCAACATATGCTGAATAAATCTAGGGGTCTAAAATGTATTCAACATATGCGAAAATAAATGGATTTTTAAAATGGGCAAAAAAAAAATCTTGACTTCTGATTGGCTGGAAGCCCTTCCCAGCCATGTCCTTATCAGGACATAACCATTTAACGGGCACTACTTGTGCCAAACAAAGTACAGCACAAAGTAAAATCAATCCAGGCTACCCCACTCTCCTGCTGCCCTCAGCTCCGATGTGACTGAACCAGAACAGCAACACTGGGAGAGCGCTTGCACAGAACCATAAAACTCTTACCTTACCATCATTTTACTGCCTCCCCCCAGCAGTCTGTCACACACACACACAAAACCTAACTGCAAAACTGGAAGTCAGTGACAAGCAGTACATTAACTTTACACAACTTTCTAGCAGGCCACCGATCACAGCTCTCCCGCTAATTTCTCAGCAGTACAGCAGCTTGTCTGCAGACACCACTCTGTCACCAGTTCTTCAGCTGCTTCGCTGAACACTGCATTCTGCAGTGCAGCAGTCCCCTTCTCATCACTTTTTTTAAACAACAGAAGTCTGACCTGTGTTGCTTACCCTGGTTAAAGCCCGGGGTTAAAGCCAACCACAGAGAAGTCAGCGAAGCGCATGCCACAGCTTTCAAATCTGGTACTGTTCCACTCCTTCATTACCAATCCAGTGACAGCAAGCATCGTAGCAGCTTAGAAATAAAAAACCAAAACAGACACAGTCCTCCGCTGTTACTTCTATCCAGAGTTAAAAAAAAAAAATTCCAGTATGAATGACCAGCAAGCAGATACAAGCATGATCTAGGAAGCACTCTCTCAAAAGCGCTAAGTATGGCTGCTGCATTGGGATATGGTCAACCTTAGGAAAATGGGTGAGTCAGCATTTGCAGATACCAAACGCACCAGGAAACAAAATGACTCTAGCAGGGGGGTGTAATGGTAGTAAAATGACCAGTGAAGGAAAAATAAGGTTAGGAATATATTGTGAGCCCTGTACTGCTGAAGAAACACTTGTGACAGTACCTTAAGAAGGGAACTATTTTTTACTATTCCACCTATTAAAGCCTTCTTTTTTTATCTTTTTGACTTTTTTTTTCTTCTTAAATACATACTTGGGGGCCTATTTTATAAGTGCAATGACACATTCTGAGGTATGGGTTATGTCCTGATAAGAGCATGCTCAGGTGCATAAGGACCTTGGTATGCTCTTATCAGGACATCACCCACACCTCGTTGTGTGTTATTGCTTGCTTATTCAATGACTTCTGAATCCATGCCTATTGCATAAATCTTGATATACCTCTGTGTCCCCCTCCATCTGAGTCTTGTTTTTTTCTGCCTTACCACCTTAGCCACTTCTTTGAGAACTGTAGTGCCCTGCTTACTTCCTTCAAACAGCTTGCTGTTGCCTTAATTATTCCCTCCTTGATCCTTTTCCACTGTGTCTCCACTCCCCCATACTTCCTCTCATCAAGGTATTTACTGAAACAGTTACCCATTTCTTTAAAATCTGCCCTCCTGAAGTTCAGGACCCTTGTCCTAGAGTGGATTTTCTCCTGTACAGTCCATATGCCAAACCACCCTGCTTGTACGCAGGGGGCTACCCACTGTAACGTCTGTAATGCTGTCCATGTTTATAAGTACCAGGTCCAGCACTACCCTTTCCTTAGTGGATTCCATAACCAGCATCCTGAGAAATGCCCCCTGCAAGGAGCCAAGGATGGCCCTGCTTCATGATGCAGATGTGGCCAGAATGCTCCAGTCCACATCCAGCAGGTTAAAGCCCCCCATAGTCAACACCTCCCTTTTGGTTGCCATTCTGCCAGTGGTCTTTTTTATTTATTTATTTATTTTTATTCATTGTGATCTCGGATTAACACCTTTGAGAACAAGCTCATTACATAGGTTCCACATCAGAATTACATTAATAGTGATTTAATAAAAAAGACACTTAGGCATACAGTAGAACTGTAAGTGCAGGCTAATAACAAATAGGAGTCTAAGTATAAATATAAATGTAAACAAGAAGACAAAGACAGTGGACTAAGTCAACAGGCTATTATAAGCACAAAGAGTATCTGAGAGGGTTCAGGCAGTTAAGGGAGAGAGGACAACTCAGACTGGGGTGCCTGAAAGGCAGAGAGAGGTACTGCAGCAGACTGTGTTGTTGGGATGGAGGGCATTGTACAGGGATTATAGCAGCCCAGGGCTGAGCCATAGACTACTATGCCATAGTCAACAAGAGAGACCACTGTACTCTGAATAGTGAGTTTTAGGGCCTCTGGGGTAAGACTTTGCTTATGTCTATGGAGCAAACCAATATGGGTGTTCACAGCCTTTGCAACATTTTCAATGTGGTAGGCATATGACATAGTGCTGTCTATAGTGACCCCCAAATATTTGAAATGCTGGACGAGTTCCAATGTAGTTACAAACTTTTGTTATATTGAGTGAGTGTGAATGATGCCTATTCTGGGGACTGGAAAACAATATGGTCTTGGTTTTTTTATAGTTCATAATGAGTTTTTGTTCTCTGAACCATCTTTCAACTGTAGTAAAGCTGTCTTGGAGCTTGCATTCCAAGGTAAAGGGATTGGAGTCACTTGTATAAAGGACTGCATCATCTACATAGAGCAGAATCGGATAGCTACTGGTGAGTGGGAGCCTATTTAGAGACAAACTGAATAAAATGGGGCCCAGGATGGAGCCCTGGGGCACTCCAGAGTGAACAGACCTACTGTCAGATGGGACATTATCAATCCTAACTTGTTGAGAGCGATTCATGAGATAGCTCTTAAACCAGGTGACAGTATTATTAGATAGACCAATAGATGTAAGCTGTTTGACTAGAATGTCATGATTAACCGTGTCAAAGGATTTTGACAGGTCGATGAATGTGGCGCTGACTAGGGTGCCATGATCCAGGGAACTGTGAATATAACCAGTAAACTCTAGCAATGCAGTAGTGGTGCTGTGTCCTTTGCAAAACACATGCTGCTGTGGGCACTGTATATTGTACTTTTCTATGTATTCAGTTACTTGGTTAGCAACTATTTTTTCAAGAGCCTTAGCTAGAGACAGGAGTATAAAGATGGCCTGATAGTTACCTAGTGAGGTTCGATCAACACTCTTGAAGACTGGTGTCACCAGGGCCACTTTCCATAACTGTGGAAACTGAGAAAGTCTGAGTGAGGTGTTGATTATGTGTGTTAGTGGTGCCAGAATGTCTTCTAGGGTAAGAGCCACAAATCTGAGGTAGATGGAATCACCATTGAATCGGGACTTGCCCAGGACCTTTTGGAGATATTTCCTAGCCTCACCACAGGAGATGGTTCTAAAGTGGAGTGGGGGGTGAGAGTGGTAGGACTACAGGGCTTGGTATAGAAGATGAGACTGTTTGGAGGAAGAAATCGGGGGGAGGACACCACTGAGATCTGAGAAGGCTTCATTGAGAGAATTTGCAATGGAATTGGAGTCTGTAGTGGGTACATCCTCAGTGTTCAACATAGAGGGGGGCTGACTTAGTGTCCTTGCCAGTGACATCTTTAAGGTTTGTCCAGAATTTTCTACCATTACTCCAAGTGCAAGTGAGGGCTTCCTTGTAATATTGATTTTGTGCTGAGCATATGGCCCTAGTGCAGTCATTCCTGGCTCTTTTATAGGCATGAATGTCCACTTGTTTACCTGTAGCTCTGGCTATATGCCACAGATGATCCCTTGATTATATCCATTCAAGGAGGTCAGGCATGAACCAGGGGTTGTTGTAACCTTTGATTTTGCACTTTTTTAGTGGGCATGCTGGTCATATACCCTATTAAACAACAGGATGAACTGGTTTAAGGCTGCATCAACAGAACTGGAAGAGTAGACTGTAGACCAGTTTTGCCAGTGAACGTCAGCTTTTAATAATTCAATATGACCGTGTTTAAGGACCCTATGGATAAATGTTTTTGGTGGGGGTTTGGAGAAGCTGCTAGCCCAGTGAACTAGAACTGGCGAATGGTCACTAAGTGCATCCAGGAGCACTGAGACGTGACAGATGTGGTCCAGTTGATTAGACAAGATCCAGTCAAGCAATATGGAGGTGCCAGTCTTGTAGTTTATCTCCTCCCAAACCTCCTCTACCTCCTCCTCTGTGTGGGTGCTCTGCACACCACCCTGTTGCAGATAAAGGCTCCATGCTCTGTCTCTATCCCGACCCAAGGAACCTCCAGTCCTTCTTTCTTCCCTGGTGTTCCTGTATCTCTGTGGCCTTTATGCCTCCCTTCACATATAAAACAACCTTTTTCTCCCTGTCCTATCCTGTCCTTCCAGAACATGTTGCATTCTGGAATGGCCACATCCCAGCTGTGGTTGTCAGTGCACCATGAATCTGTTTTGGGCACCAGATCCAGGTCTGCCTCTGCAATGTTGCCTCAAGGTCAGGAATTTTATTTCCTAGGCTCCTTGCATTGGCACACATGGCTCTCCATTCATTTTGTCCCTCCTTTCCACCTACGTTGCCCTCCTTTCCTGATTCCATCCTTTGTCATTCCCTTATCCTTTGTACACCCCCCATTTTTGTCCTCCTCTTGCCCACCATCCTTAGCTCTACCCTCAGCCTTAGATCCACCTCCTGCTGATCCTCCCCTTGTAATTATGCCCATCTTCACCTGGAAGATTTATTTCCACTGGGTTTCTATTCTCTGCTGCTCCATTTTCTGGGTGGGGGCATTAACTGCATCCCTCATTTTTTCTGCCTCTCCCCCCATCTAGTTTAAATGCCCATCAAAGTAGTATTTAAACCTTCCACCATGGACTGCCATTTACCTGCTGGATAGATTAAGCCTACCTCCCTTGTACAAGTCTCCATCCCCCCAGGTAAGACCCCATTCTCCAACATAGCCAAAACCCTCATCCCTGCACCATACCTTCAACCAGTCATTGAAGACCCTGATGTGGTTTTCTCTAGCCTTCCCCTGGCCATATACATGTAGCACTTCACTGAAGGTCACCGTGCAAACTACTTGCTTCAGACCCCTTTCCAGTACCCTAAAATGTTCCTGTACCACCCCTGCTTTGTTCCTTGCAAGGTCATTTGTCCCCAGATGGACAAAACATCAAGATCCCCCTCCTGCCCTGCTGCCCTAGTGAGCCTAAGGATTTGCTCTCCATCCCTCCATGCTGAGGTGCCAGCTAGGCACCTCATGTTCACCTTCCCCTTATGCACTCTCCCAAATCTACCTCCCTAATGACTGAGTCCCCCATCAGAAGTTGTTTTAACTTCTGCTGGGATCCTCTACCACCCACCATGGGGCTTCCCCTATGGCAGACCATCACATCCTCTCTGGGCAGTACCACAGGTGCCTCCTCTTGGCAGTCCTATCTCACCAGAGCAGCAAATGAGTTGTGTAGTGGCACCATCTGAGGAATGTGTTCCAGACCCCGCCACCCCCACCCTCCCAGTGCCTACCACAGCACTCTCCTTGGCACCCACTGAGGAATTGGTGATAGACTTGGTGGTCTCTGGTTAGGGAAGAAGTTCATCAAATCCTAGCCAACTTGACCCGGAGTCTAGTGACCTTCTCCCTCAGCCCAGAGAGGTGCACATTGATTGGGCAGTACCTCAGTCTCCAAAAGGTCTCCCTGAAGACTGCTGAAGATATATGAAACCTGCTGAGAGAATACCTGAACAGTTTTGTTAAAGCTGAGGTCATTTCTGCAGCTACAGATATCACATAAGTGGACTACAAAAACAGAGCTAACCAAAAGGGAAATGAATACCTCAGCACTGGCATGAAGATAATACAGTATTTTAAAGAACTAAATGCTGACTCCAGCTCAACTGTTTTTATCAGATTTTATGCCAGCAGTAGATTTGCATATGTGGTTATGGCAGACAAACTGCTAAAAAAGTTTCAATTCAGCAGTCCAGCCATACTAGCAATATCCCTCCTTGGTATACATCCCCGATGTCGACATGTCGACAGTGGAGTTCCCTACAGTGACAACAGTGCCACATTGCTGTAGGGAACCCGCTGGCACCTGACACTGTCTGTAGTGGGTCCTGCACCCCTCCGACTCAGCTCCAACTCAGAGTTGAGAATCCTAAGTGGGAGGGTGTGGGGGGCAAAGCCCCCCGAAGAAAATACTTGTTGCTTCTGCCAACTGGCAGCCAACTGCAAAATGCAGTCAACCTGCTGCTTTCATTGTCAGGCCATTTAACAAATATTTTGTCGACGACCCATCATGGATCCCCATCCTCCACCCAAACAACAGAGTTCAATTTTCGCAAAAAGCAGTCTTGTTATTGGCTGAAAAGTTCTACAAGAATCTGGCAGATGAGGAGTTGGACAAACATGTTGATCAATGGCAGGACTTTCAGGTAGCTACAAATCTTTCAGCCTTTAGACAAGATGAAAAGATGGACAAATGGTGGGGCAAGGTCATGAGGATGTCCAGTTGCATAGGAATGTGGAAGTTTGGGATCCTGGGGCAGCTAATGAAGATCCTGCTGTTCCTCCCTTATGACCAAGCTCCCATTGACCCAGCCTGTTTACCACAGTCAGCAAAACTGACACTAAGTTCAGACCATCCATATAAAACCAGTCACTGTGTTCTCTGCTGCACTATAAAATTAATGTTGATCGTTACTTCTACCAGCTAAGTATAACACCGGCACTCCTCAAGGCTGCAAACCAGTCACCCATGAAGTATAACCAGCAGCATATGGAGGAAAAGGAAAATCGAAATTCTGACAATTAAAAACATGATGAACCTATAATGGGAACTGTAATTTTATTTGCTTAACAAGTTAGTGTGCTTGGTGAAAAATAAAATGCCAGCCATGTTAGATTTGCTGTGCAACTTTTACTCAGGAAAGAATTCATTTGTTGATGTTTGAAGGTAGCATTTTACATAGAAGAAGAAGATGCTCGAGGACAAGGGATCATGCTATGAAGCTGGGTGGGGAGAGATTCAGAGGAGAGGTAAGGAAATACTTCTTTATGAAAAGGGTGGTGAATGCTTGGAACAGCCTCCCAGCAGAGGAGGTGGGTGCTAAAAGGGTAACAGAATTTAAGCATGCATGGGATAGACACAAGGGGACCTTAGAGATAAGGCAAGGGAGTGAAGACCGGAGACTGAGTACGGTCTGCGGTGGCACAGTAGGTAGGGAAAATAGGGCAGACTAGGTGGGCCAAGAGGTCCTTCACTGCCGACAACTTCTATGTTTCTACATTTGAACTTATCAGTGGTGCTATAATTGTTCATATTTAAAGGAACGTCTTGTAGATTGAGTAGTTGAGTGCAATACATGGCAACAAAAAAATATGTATATGAGTATTTATATAATTTATTCTCCTACTTATGATATTTCGCTGCACCATGCACCTTTTAGTAACCCAGTAATTCATGGTAAGGGTCTGCAAGTTCAGCATGTTCCAGTAACTTTTTACAATTACAGTACAATTTGAAATGTATTCTAACACTTGTTTGACGACAAAAACTAAAATGCAATAAAGTTTTGTTTGGTTTTTCTGCACTGACTTCATTTTCTTTGCATGTCATGCATAAGAAATGGGCACATGAAAATCTCCTGACTTTTAGTTGCAGAAACCAGCAGATCTCTCACATTTCAGAGATGTTGACTTGGACGGTCTGCCACAGGGCATGCAATAACGCTGGGTGGGGGGGGGTTCTGAGGGATGTGAGGAAGTACTTCTTTACAGAAAGGGTGGTGGAGGCTTGGAACAGACTGTGAGCGAAAGTGATGAAGACAAAACAATAGGGGGCTTTAAGCGTGCATAGGCTAGACATAGTGAAATATTAGTAAATAGGCATGGAGGAGGTAAGGTCACCAGAGACCATTTAAGGTCTGTAGGAATGGACTAGGCCGAGACCATCTGGGCAGACTAGATGGGCCAAGCGGTACTTTTCTACCAACAAATTCCATATTTCTGTGTTCCTATATCTCCCTGACATCTTCTACAGCTGCACACTGGTTCAGAATGAATACAATGGTTTAGCTCGGCACACCATCAAGGCATCACCATAAACCTGAGACCTAACTCTTCCTATCTAAAAAGGTTGTTCAAATAAAATGTTTAGAAAATTAAAAGCCTAGGTCTGCTGGTAGCTTGACCACTGCTGCAGTTATTGCCCTAGGCCCTTTCCAGCAGTTCAAAATGCCATTTGGTCTCACAGAGTAACTAGCAGAAAAAGCCAAGAATCTCCACCAACTAATTTTGCCACATCTTTCATGTGTGTAACAGCCCTCTGGAATAACTGCTAGGTTTGCCCGAGGCCTATGTATCATGTCTAAGAATTTGTTTCCACCCAGTCCAGTCCTAAAGTTTACAAGCAAGTGACTTTATCCATGTCTTTCATGCCACAAGCACACACAGTGGTAATGTCTTGGTTGAGCTGCTGGATAAAACTGACACTTGGTTGTACCCATTATCCCTAAAAGGTGAGTTTTTAGCAAGCAGTAATAGCTGAAATTTTCATACTACTACTACCATGGTCTTTAACTACTGAAAAAGGTATGGGTACCCCTATTAGTAGCTCCCCATTATTTCAGTGGCCAGACCTTAGATGTTCTACTTTAATGAATTTATTGTGTTTCACTTTAAACTCTAGTTTGTGTTTACTGATGATGATTTCTAGGGGAAGCATTTTCAAAGCACTTATTACTGTGTGTGTTTAAAGTCAAAGTGGATGGTGGTTTCTACCGAGTTCCATGTAGGGCACATTGTGTTAACCTGGTAGAGCATTACTTCCTCAGCCAATGAGACATCACAGAGTTGTTGTATGTGTGAATGTTGCTGTGTTTGTGGCATTTGCCTACTCACCCAAGGCAAAGTAGCAGTTGCTGGATCGACAAAATCAAAAGCAACCTGCTTTAGAAAGTAGTCACATGAGGAAACGCCACCCTCTTCATGATTGCTCATGTGATAAAATAGTATAAGGTGCTGTCTATTTACTGATGCACAAAATTTGTGATACTGCAGGAGCTTCAATGAGCTTAACAAAAGATTACTGCTGTCCAATGGATGGCCCAATTTTCATTTTTCTTTAAGTTTTTCTTTCCAGGTGATGTCCAGGCAGGCTATCAGCCCTGTCCACACTCTGCCTGACTGGCTACTACCTCCCTTGAACCTGAAGTTCCCCCATGGATTGCCCCCTGGTGGTGGGCCCAGTGGGAGGAGGGCTGTCCTCCCCCTGGAACACATATTCAGAGCTGGTCCTGTTGTTCCTAGGTGGTAGCATGGGTCATGGACAAGTGAGCAAGATCTTCACAAAACCTGTATGTCTTTCCTGCTTTTATGTTCCTCCCATCTTCCGGCTTGGACAAGCAGCAGTGCATGCTGTTTGAAGGTACACATGCACTGTGACAAACTGTTAACCCCTCCTGCATGTGACCTCTAGCCTGCACTACCACCAGGCCTTCACCTGGTGGAAGTTGACAGTGGAGCTGACAAACCTCTCCTCCATCCAGGAGAGAAGAGCAGTCTGTTGGATGCTCAATCCTCTCCACCAAGCTACCCCCAGCAACCCAAGTCCGCTCCCAAGCCTCGGTTGCTGACATGGTGGGCAAAACCTCTACTGCCATGGCACTGGACTGGCTCTGTCCACATCTCACCTTATGATCTTGAACATGATATCCAGGTAACCTTTGGCCATGTGTGGGAATAGTAAGAAAGTGTGGGACAATATAAAACAACTGCAGGATAAAAACTCTTCTGCCTGTTTGCCTAAACTGTTGAACTTTAAGGACTTATTGATCAGTAGTCCGCAGGAGCAAGTTAATGCTTTCTATGAATACTTCCTTGTAGCTGGGAGTTTGTTTGATAAAACTCACCCTAACATACCAGCAGAAAGTCTGAACGATGATTTTGACTGTAACTTAAAAAGACCATATTTTGTCTTTAGTGAAATCAGTGAGTCTGCTGTTATAACTGATTTAGAAAAACTGGATGGAAAGAAGGAGACTGTATGAATAAAATCCACCCATTTTTTACAAGATAGTGGCTCCTGTCTTGACCAAACATATAATGTACTTTTTTAATTTTTCAATCTTTGCATCTGAAATACCTGCAGACTGGAAGTCTGCCTGTATTACTCCTATCTTCAAGGGTGGTAATGAGGTTGATCCTAGTTGTTATCGACCCATTTCTATACTGACACCTATTTCAAAAATGTTTGAAAAGTTACATAGAAACATAGAATTTGACAGCAGAGAAGGACCGCTTGGCCCCCTTGTCTGCCCATTTCCCTACCTAATGGATAAGCTGCAGATCTGAGTTAACCAACAGCCTACTTCCTCCAACCCTCATTAGAATTGTCTTATGTCTGTCCCATGCATTCTTGAATTCCCCCACTGTTTTTAAATCCACAACCTCCTCAGGAAGGCCATTCCATACATCCACAACCCTCTCCTTGAAAAAATACTTCCTCACATCACCTCTGACCCGTCCCCCCTTTATCTTCAAATTGTGCTCCCTTGTTCTTGCACATTTCTTTTTTCTGAAAGATGCTACCCTCTTAGACTTTGTTGATTCCTAAGAGGTACTTGAAAGTTTCTATCATGTCCCCCTCTCCCTCTTTTCCTCAAGATACACATTTTAAGCTCCTTTAGTCTCTCTTTGTTTGGCTTCTGATGCAGACCCTGCACCATTTTAGTTGCCCTCCTATGGACAGCCTCCATCCTGTCTATGTCCTTGCGGAGATGGGGTCTCCAGAACTGCATGCAGTACTCCAGACGGGGTCTCACCAACTATCTGTACAGAGGGATAACAACTTCCTGTTTTCTACTGGTGATGCCTCTCCCTATGCATCCCAGTATCCCCCAGCCCTCCTTACTGCCTTCTCACATTGCTTGTCCGCTTTTAGGTTGTCTGATATGACTACCCCCAGGTCCATTTCCATTTTTCTTGTTGTTAGTATCTCATAGAAACATAGTAACATAGAATTTGATGGCAGATAAGGACCGTTTGGCCCACCTAGTCTTCCCATTTTCCTACCTAACAGATAAGCTGCAGATCCTAGTTAACCAACAGCTTACTTCCTCCTACCCCCCAATAAGACTGCCTTATGTCTGTCCCATGCATTCTTGAATTCCCCCACTGTTCTTGACTCCATGACCTTCTCAGGGAGGCTGTTCCATGCATCCACAACCCTATCTGTGAAAAAATACTTCTTTGAATTACCTCTGAGCCGTCCCTCCTCTATCTTCAAATTGTACCCCCTTGTTCTTGCACATCTCTTTTTCTGAAAGATGCTACCCTTTTGGACTTTGTTGATTCCCTTGAGGTACTTGAAAGTTTCTATCATGTCCCCTCTCTCCCTTCTTTCCTCAAGGGTATACATATTAAGCTCCTTTAGTCTTTCTTCGTATGTCTTCTGGTGCAGACTCTGAACCATTTTGGTTGCCCTCCTCTGGACAGCCTCCACTCTGTCTATGTCTTTACGGAGATGGGGTCTCCAGAACTGCACACAGTACTCCAGATGTGGTCTCACCAACTGTCTGTACAGAGGGATAACAACTTCCTGTTTTCTACTTGTAGGCCTCTCCCTATGCATCCCAGTATTCCCCAGCCTTCCTTACTGCCTTCTCACATTGCTTGCCCACCTTTAGGTCATCTGATATAATTACCCCAGGTCCCTTTCCTTTTTACTGTGTCAGTATCTCACCCCCATTGTGTACTCTTCCCTGGGTTTTTGTTTCCCAGGTGCATTACCTTACACTTCTTTGCACTGAATCTGAGCTGTCATACATTTGACCATTCCTCCAACCTTGCCAAGTCCCTTCTCATCTTTTCCACTCCATCTTGTGTATCAACCCTGTTGCAGATCTTTGTGTCGTCTGCAAAGAGACATACTTTTCCTTCCAGTTCCTCTGCAATGTCACTTATAGAGACATTAAAAGGACCAGCCCCAGTACTGAACCCTGTGGTACCCCGCTAGTAACCCTCCATTCTTCACTGTGGACTCCATTTACTACTACCTTTTACGTCCTGTTGTCTAGCTAATTTTTTATCCAGGCTACCACCTTGGGACCCACTCCAAGGCTGGCTAACTTGTGTATTAATCTTTTGTGTGGGACTGTATCAAATGCCTTGCTAAAATCTAGGTAGACCATGTCCACAGCCCCTCCCTGATCTACTACTTTGGTCACCCAGTCAAAGAAGTCGATTAGATTCATCTGACTTGACCTTCCCATCATTAATCCATGCTGTCTTGGGTCCTGTGCCCCACTGGCCTACAGGTACTCAACAGTTCTTTCCTTCAGAAGTGATTCCATCATTTTCCCTACCACTGAGGTCAAACTAACTGGTCTGTAGTTTCCTGCCTCTATCCTGCTCCCACTTTTGTGAAGAGGAATCACATCCACCCTCCTCCAGTCCTCAGGTACCACCCCATCCTCCCATGATTTGTTAAAGAGAGTAGTCAGCAGTGTCACTAGTTCTACCCTTAGTTCTTTTAGAATTCTTGCTTGAATCCCATCAGGCCCCATTGCTTTGTCCACCTTCAATTTTATTAGTTCTTTCAGAACCCTTTCTTCTGTAAATGGACTGGTATCGACCCCCATCTTCAGAGTGTTTCTCTTGTTTGGTTTTGGTACCTCCCTCTCCTCTTCCTTTGTGAATACTGAGCAGAAATATTCATTCAGTATCCCTGCTTTTTCACTGCACCCTCTACCCACATTCCCTCCCCTTTATTAAGCCTCAGTATCCCTCCTTTGGTCTTTCTTCGCTTCCTAATGTACTAGAAAAGGTTTTATCCCCCTTCTTAACCAAGTTGGCTATCTTTTCCTCAGTTTGGGCCTTTGCTATTCTGACTGCCTTCCTGGCCTCTTTCTGCTTTAACTGATAAAGTTCTTTGTCCTGCTTCTTCTGTGTTTCCTTATATTTCCTGAATGCTATCCTTTTCTCCTTAACCTTCCCTGCCACCTCTTTTGAGAACCATAGCATTTTTTTCCTTCATTGTGTTTTGTTGATTTGCTTTACACAAAGGCTTGTTGCCTCTGTGATGTCTGTTTTGATTACTCCCCATTGTTCCTCCACCCCTCCTTCTTGCCTGTTTGCTAGTGCTTTTCTGAGGCACTCTCTCATTTTCCTAAAGTCAGCCCTCCTAAAGTCCAATACTCTTGCTTTTGTATGGCTTGATTATATGGCTGTGTTTATCGTGAACCACACTGTTTGGTGGTCGCTTGTTCCCAGATGGCTACCTACTTCTAAATCTGAGATTCTTTCGCCGTCCCCATTTAAGAGTACCAGATCTAAGACAGCTCCCTCCTGAGTGGGTTCCAATCCTAGCTGTCTGAGGCATGCCCCTTGTAGGGCATCAAGAATGACCCTGCTCTTGGATGTGCCTGCTGCAAAGGTGCTCCAGTTAACATCTGGCATATTCAGGTCCCCCATCAACAATATCTCCTCTTTTCTGCCATTCTAAGGATGCCTTCTATCATTCCTTGTCCATTACCTCCCCTGAGATGGGGTCTGTATACAACCCCATGTGGACTGTGTGCCATTTCCTGTCTCCAAGGTGACCCAGAGTGCCTCATCTGCTCCCTGTGTACTCTTTAGTTCTGTTGCTTTGATCCCTTCCTTTACATAGAGAGCTACTCCTCCTCCTCCTCTTTTACCCTCCCTGTCCCTGCTGTAGATTGTGCATCCTGGTATGTTAACATCCCAGTCATGGTTCTCTGTGTACCATGTTTCTGTGACTGCCACAATAGCCAGGCAACCCTCTTCCATCAAGGCCACTAGTTCAGGGAGCTTGTTACATAGACTATGGGCATTGGTACTCATCACCCTCCACTTTTTGATGGCCTTACCCCTTTTAGCCCCATTTCTGTCCTTACTGCCTTTGCCTTTTTTTTACATTTACCTCTGTCCTGCTCCCTAATGACTTCTCTACCTTGGTGTTTACCTCACTAATTACTGTGTTTTGTGGGGGGATGCCGGGATTTCCCTGCTCCTTTTCAGTGCCTCCCCCCCCCCCCCCTTGGCTAGTTTAAATGCTTGCCAATGAAGCATTTAAACCTCTCACCTAGGATCCTGGTTCCCCCACTGGACAGATGCAGATCATCGTGCCAGTATAGGTCTGCATCCCTCCAGGTGGCTCCCCAGTCCACAGTGAAGCCAAAACCCTGAGCTCCACACCAGTTTTTCAACCATTCATTGAATTCCCTGGTGAGGAGTACCCTAGCATCACCCTTGCCATAGACAGGCAGCACCTCCGTGAAGTTTACCATATGCGCTACTTGTCTAAGGTCCCTCCCCAACTCTACAAACTCCTCTTACACTGCTCTGATCCCATTCCTAGCCTGGTCATTTGTCCCTAGGTGGACAATGACATTCAGCTCCCTCCCTCATGCAGCTGCTCCCACGATCCTGAGGATTCGCTTCCTGTCCCTCCAAGCCGTGGCACCAGGCAGACGCCTTACCTCCCTCTCCCCTTCCTCCCCCATTTCTGCCCCCTAATGATTGAGTCCCCCACCAGGAGTTGTTTCCTTCCCCTGTGGGGTCCCATGCCACCCTCCTGTGGGTCTTCTTTGTGAAGATTCCCAGCATCCTCCTTGGTCTCCACTGCAGCTGCCTCTATAGTGGAACCACTACCCAGCAGAAGAGTGTATGAATTGTGGAGAGGTACAGTTGGAGGGATGCAACTCTCTTTCACCACCCTCCCCCTCCCTGAGCCCACCCTGGTCCAGCCTCTCCTCTTTCTTGGCAACCTCTGAGGTAGTGGCATTGGCCCTGGTGGTCTCTGGGTGGAGGAGGAGGTTTCACGAATCCTAGCCAGGTCAGCCTGGAGATGGGCAACCTCATCCCTCAGACCAGAGAGGTGCCTGCAAATAGGGCAACATTGCAGCCTCCAGAATGTGTCCCAGAACACTGCCACCCCACAGCCATTGCACTGCACCACTCCTATCATGTCTTATATTGTGCCCCCTCTCCTGTTTCTCTGTATGCTTACTCTCTCCTCTCCTTACAATTCTCACCCTTTCTGTACTGGGACAGCAACTTCCTATATTCTTCAGTAGCCTCCTTCTTCCTTGCTCAGTGTCAGACCACCAGCAGCTGGGGGGAGAGCAAGCTACTTTTTTTCTTTAGGGTTGACAAAACCAATGTTTCTCTATGATCCTTCCCTTCCTACTGCTGAACAGGAAGTCTCCATTGTCAGTCAAGTCCAGTGGCTATAAAAGTCGAACTTGCTTAGGGTGCATGGGTTGAGGGGTGGGATGGAGGGCAATTAGTAAGAAAAACATGCTAGCAACAGGAAGTTGTAATTTGAGTCACCTGCTTTTATATAGTCTAAGCCACACCCCCAATTAAGCTCTCTCTCTCCTCCTACTGATTTAGCAAAGTAAGTTGATACAGTACCCTTCCCAGCACAGAACACACACTGACTTTCTTTCTTTTCTTTTTTAACCCTAAATAAGACCCCTTCTACTTCTAATAAAGTATCTGTCTACTTAATCTCAACAGACACTGAGTCCTGCTGAGATAGAAGTGTTAAATTAGTAAGAAAAAGTTAGCTTCTTTTAGTTAGCTGCCTTCTGCTCTACAAGCAAGGCTAGCAACAGGAAGTTGTAATTTGAGTCACCTGCTTTTATATTGTCTAAGCCACACCCCCAATTAAGCTCTCTCTCCTCCTACTGATTTAGCAAAGTAAGTTGATACAGTACCCTTCCCAGCACAGCACACACACTGACTTTCTTTCTTTTCTTTTTTAACCCTAAATAAGACCCCTTCTACTTCTAATAAAGTATCTGTCTGCTTAATCGCAACAGACACTGAGTCCTGCTGATAGAAGTGTTAAATTAGTAAGAAAAAGTTAGCTGATTTCTGCTCTACAAGCAAGGCTAACAACATTTCACCCCCCATTGTGTACTCTTTCCCTGGGTTTTTGTTTCCCAGATGCATTACTTTGCACTTCTTAGCACTAAATCTAAGCTGCCATATATTTGACCATTCTCCAACCTTGCCAAGTCCATTCTTATCCTTTCCACCCCACCTTGTGTATCAACCCTATTGCAGATCTTTGTGTCATCTGCAAAGAGACATACTTTTCTTTTTAGTCCCTATGCAATGTCACTTATAAAGACATTAAAGAGGACCCAGTACTGAACCCTGTAGTACCCCGCTAGTAACCCCCTTTTTTCAGAGTGGACTCTGTTTACTGTTACCCTCTGTGTCCTGTTGTCCAGCCATTTTTTTACCCAGGCTACCACTTTGGGACCCACTCCAAGGTTGGCTAACTTGTTTATTAATCTTCTGTGTGGGACTGTGTCAAATGCCTCGCTAAGTCTAGGTAGGCCATGTCCACAGCCCCTCCCTGGTCTACTACTTTGGTCACCCAGTCAAAGAAATCTATTAGATTTGTCTGACACAACCTTCCCACTGTGAATCAATGCTGCCTTGGGTCCTGTGCCCTGCTGGCCTCTAGGTAGCCAACAATTCTTTCCTTCAGAAGTAATTCCATCATTTTACCTACCATCGAGGTCAAACTAACAGGTCTGTAGTTTCCTGCCTCTGCCTTGCTCCCACTTTTGTGAAGTGGAATCACATCCACCCTCCTCCAGTCATCAGGTACCACCCTATCCTCCCATGATTTGTTAAAGAGGGTAGTCAGTGGTGTCACTAGTTCTCCCCTTAGTTCTTTTAGAATTCTGGGTGAATCCCATCAGACCCCATTGCTTTGTCCACCTTCAGTTTTAAGAGTTCTTTCAGAACCCTTTCTTCTGTGAATGGACTGGTATCAACCCCCTATCCAGAGTGTTTCTATTGTTTGGTTTAGGTACCTCCCCCACCTCTTCTTTTGTGAATACTGAGCAGAAGAGTTCATTCAGTATCCCTGCTTTTTCACTGTCACCCTCTGATCACATTCCCTCCCCTTTATTAAGCCTCAGTATCCCTCCCTTGGTCTTACTTTGCTCCCTAATATACCTATCAAGGGTTTTATCCCCCTTCTTAACAGAGGTGGCTATCGTTTCCTCAGTTTGGGCCTTTGCTATTCTGACTGCCTTCCCTGCCTCCTTCTGCTTTAACTGATATAGTTATCTGTCCTGCTCTTTCTGTGTTTCCCTATATTTCCTGAATGCTGTGCTTTTCTCCTTAACTTTCCTTGCCACCTCTTTTGAGAACCATAGTGGCTTTTTCCTTCATTTTGTTTTGTTGATTTGCTTTACACAAAGGCGTGTTGCCTCTGTGATGGCAGTTTTGATTTTTCCCATTGTTCTTCCACCCCTCCTTCTTGCCTGTTTGCTAGTGTTTTTCTGAGGCACCCTCCCATTTTGCCAGAGTCAGCAGTCCTAAAGTCCAACACCCTTGCTTTTGTGAGGCTTGACTTTACAGGTGTGTTTATTGTGAACCACATTGTTTGGTGGTCACTTGTTCCCAGATGGCTACCCACTTCTAAATCTGAGATTCTCTCTCCATCCCCATTTCAGGTTCAAGTTCAAGTTTATTGCAGGGAAGACTCTGTTGAGCAAGCTCATTCACAAGGAGGTCCTGAGGCACATACACATACAGTTCACAGTTACATAGACAGGAGATATAAAATGTAGAACAACAAAGAAAAAATATATAATACAAGAGATATACACAATAGAAGTCCTTATGCAGTACATTTGACAGTACCAGGTCTATGATTGCTCCCTCCTGAGTGGGTTCCAACACAAGTTGTCTGAGGCATGCCCCCTGTAGGGCAATGAGAATGACCCTGCTCTTGGATGTGGCTGCAATAAGGGTGCTCCAGTTAACATCTGGCATATTCAGGTCCCCCATCAACAATATCTCTCCTTTTTCCTGCCATTCTAAGGATTCCTTCTATCATTTCCTTGGCCATTGCCTCCCTCTGAGATGGGGGTCTATAAACAACCCCTGTGCAGATTGTGGTGCCATTTCCTGTCTCCAGGCTGACCCACAGTGCCTCCTCCTCTCCTTATTTACCCTTTAGTTCTGTTGCTTTGACTCCTTCCCTTATGTAGAGAGCTCCTCCTCCTCCTCCTCTTTTACCCTCCCTGTCCCTCCTGTAGATTGTATACCCTGGTATGTTGACATCCCAGTCATGGTTCTCTGTGTACCATGTTTCTGTGACTGCCACAATATCTAGGCATCCCTCTTCTATCAAGGCCACTAGTTCAGGGAGCTTGTTACACAGACTATGGGCATTGGAACTCATCACCCTCCATTTTTTGATGGCCTTACTCCTTTTAGGCCCATCCCTGTCCTTACTGCCTTGCCTTTTTCTGGATTTACCCCTGTCCTGCTCTCTATCAACTTCTCTACCTTTGTGTCTACTTCACTAACTACCCTGTTTTGTGTGGGGGGCTGGGATTTCCCTGTTTCTCTTCAGTGCCTCCCCCTCTTGGCTAGTTTAAATGCTTGCCAATGAAGCATTTAAGCCTATCACCAAGGATCCTGGTTCCCCTCCCTAACAGATGCAGACCATCACTCCAGTATAGGCCTGCATCCCTCCATTTGGACTTCTAGTCCCCAATGAAGCCAAATCCCTGAGCTCCACACCAGTTTTTCCTCCAGTCATTAAATCCTATGGTGCAGAGTACCCTAGCTTCACCCATTCCATAGACAGGCAGCACTTTTGAGAAAGTTACCATGCATGCTACTTGTCCAAGGTCCCTCCCCAACTCCACAAACTCCTGCTGCACTGCTCTGATCCCATTCCCAGCCAGGTCATTTGTCCCTAGGTGGACAATGACATTTAGCTCTCTCTCATGTGCAGCTGCTCCCACAATCCTGAGGATTCAGTTCCTGTTTCTCCAAGCCATGGCACCAGGCAGGCACCTTACATCCCTCTCCCCTCCCATTCCTCCCCCAGTTCTACCCTCCTAACAATTGAATCCCCCACCAGGAGTTGTTTCCTTTCCCTTGTGGAGTCCTGTGCCACCCTCCTGTGGGTCTCTTTTGTGGAGGTCCCAGCATCCTCCTTGGTCTCTACTGTGGGTGCCTCCATAGAGGAACCACACTTTACCAGAATGGCAAATGAATTGTGGAGAGGCACAAATGGAGGGATGCACCTCTGTTTCACCACCATCACCTTCCCTGAGCCCACCATGGTCCAAACACTCCTGTTTCTTGTCAACCTCTGAGGCAGTTGTGGTGGCCTGGGTGGTTCCTGGGTGGGGGAAGAGGTTTCTCGAATCCTCAGCAGGTCAGCATGGAGACAGGCAACCTCTTCCCTCCAACCACAGAGGTGCTTGCAAATAGGACAGCAATGCAGCCTCCAGAATGTCTCCTGTAAGACTGCCACTCCACAGCCAGTGCATTGCACCACTCCTCAAGTGTCTGTCTCCCTTCCTGTTTAGATTTTTTTTGTTTGTTTTTTTGTTTTTAGTGCATGTGAGTGTATTTAACCCCTATTCAGTGTGCTGTGCTGTTAAGGATGTGAACAATTTTATGTCCTTTGCACTTTTGGGGAAGTGATGTCAGAACCCCTGATATAAAGGAAATGATGCCCTTGAGGTGGGTGGGGTGAGGGGCAGGGTGGGTAGGACTAAGCCCTCCAGAAACAATCAACTACAGCTCTGACCCACCACCCCAGTGAGTGCCTTCTTTCCTTTCAGACATCTATTTCACAGAGGTTAAGTAACAGGTCTAGTCACAAATGACTGTAAATATTCTCCTAGCTAGATTTCCTCCCTGGCAAATAAAAGTTACACTAAGTAAAGTCAACCCCAGAAACAGAGAACCAAAAACACTGACTTCTGCTTACTTACACAGGCCTCAAAATTAAAAATTAAATTCGGTGTACTCTGTTAAATCACCTTCTTGCTTTAAGGAGGCTGGTGGCAGCTCTCTGCCTCAGCTTCAGCAGACAGAGTCCACAAACAACTCCTGTTTTGAATCCACAGTTCCTCAGGCCCCCTTCAGCTCCTCTCAAGTTGTTGCACTCACAATTAATAAAGTATTTAGATAAATATAAGTTACTTACTATCAAGCAGGTTTCCGTTAGGGACATAATGCTACTTTTGCTACTACTAAGGCTGTCAATAACATTTACACTGCTTTTTATCATGGAAACTCAGTCCTTACCCTTTTTTGGATTTGTCAAAAGCATTCGACTCTGTTCAACATACTATTCTTTTGACTAGATTAACATATATTGGGGTAGGTCCTGAAGCTCTGTTGTAGTTTTTTTCATATTTGACATCCAGACACCAATGTGTTAAAGTAGGGGAGCATTGTTCCAGTTATGTGGAGGTTAAAAGGGGTCTGCCCCGGGGTTCTGTACTGGGACCACCCTGTTCCTCATATATGTGAATGATCTGCCTAACTGAATCTCAGATAATTCAAAAATTGTGCTCTATGCTGATGATACAATAGTTTAGATCCAAAACAGAGACCCATACATAGCATTAGATTACTTACAATAAGACTTTGATGCTATACAACAAGCCTTACTAAAACCTCATCTTTAGTAGGGAAGACTCAATGGGTACTATACTCTAATAGAGTTAAAGAGCTCAATCAGAATAGTAGCTTAAGGGTTTTAGATGGAACAGATTTGATAAAGGTTTCTTCATATAAATACATCGGTGTTATCTTAGATGAGAACATGAAATTTGATATACATATAAAAAAAAATGTGTCTTCCAGACTGAAGCGTGTCCTATTTTTTTCTTTATAGAAATAGGACATGCTTTAGGCTGGTTATTCATAATCAGCTAGTGGACTCATTGTTTTTCTCCTTACTTGAATTTGGGAACTGTATATATATGAGAACAACCGATTCCATTCTGAAGTCATTAGACATACTTTATCATAGTGTATTGAGGTTTGCCACTGGTTTGCCTTGGACTACTCATCAGTGCACACTTTAGTCCATGGCTGAAGGCAGTCATTCTCCACTCATAGGCAGGCACATTGGTATTTATTTGTATATAAATTTGTACAACAAAAAAAAAATCCCCAATACTTATTAGATTTGGTTGATAATAAATATCAGAACAAATATTCTCTTCGTTTTACTGACTTACCTCAGTATTTATTACCCAGATTTAAAAATAAATTTGGTAGTTATAGATTGACTATTGCTATTCCTACTTCTTGGCTAACAATCCGAAAAAAGCTCAAACTGGGTTCATTAATATCCATTTCACTTTTTAAACAAATCTTATTAACATACGATGCACACAAATGTACTTGTTTTTCATGCATGAACTGCCTGAGTGTTTGAAATTTGAATAACTAACGTGCTATTGTAACAAATGTTCTTTTATCTTTTGTACTATTTTAAGTTTTTTATATCTTTTCTTATGTCTCTTTTGTAAGTATGTCATTATGTGTTGGATGCAGTTGTAAAAGAGAGCGTGCTCTCAATTTTACTTTCCAATAAATTGATTTGAATTGAATTGAATGTGGCATCTAGGGGTGTGCGAAGTTAGTAAAATTCATTCTGTGTAAAATTTTGTGGATTTTGACTATTCCACAAAGTTTTCCACCTTGTGAAGTCCCACTTTGAGGCATTTTTGGGATGAATCACAAAATTTTGAAGTCAAAAACTTTGATTCCTGTTATAGTCAATGGTAGAGGTGTCTCAGATCCGGCAAGCTTGAACTTCACCGTCAAAGTTCAGCATAAGAGTCGAAGTTTGCAATGAACCATGGGATATGAAGTCACATGTTGCTGAACAGTCAATGAAAAGCTAGTTTTGTCATTCTGTGAGTGTAGTGTGTTTGAAAGAGACTTAGAGAGCAGAGCTTGTGCTGCAGCTTAGAGTCAAATCTAAAACCATTATATAAAAGAGCATTTTGTTTGTCAGATTGTTTCAGAACTGTTATGTTGAGTGCTCTTTGCATGCACACAGTGATTTTTTGTGTTGCTTTTCTCTGTTCTGTATTATTTATATGCAGTCTTTAGTTTTCTGTTAGAAGTTGTGGTTTGGTGGCTTGTGTGGGCCAAGAAAAGGTAGAAGCAGTTTAGAAGGCACGGTTTTCTTCTGAACAAAATAAGTGGGTAAGTGCCCTGTCTTTTCTTAAGAAAAAAATCACTGTCATCCTGTCTGTGATTTAACACAAGTGATTTGTGTGTGACTGCTTGCACAACTGTATTTAGGGAAAAAAATAATTGTTCTCCAGACAGCGATTTAACCTGAGTGATTGTTGTGTCCCTACATGCACACCTGTATTTAGGAAAAAAAATCACTGTTCCCCAGACAGCGATTTAACCTGAGTGAGTGTTGTGTGACTGTGTGCACAACTGTATTTAGGAAAAAATCACTTTTCTTCATACAGTGATTTAACCCGAGTGATTATTGTGCAACTGCATGCACAACTGCATTTAGGAAAACATCACTGTTCTCCAGACAGTGATTTAACCCAAGTGATTGTTGTGTCCCTGCATACACACCTGTATTTAAGAAAAAAATCACTGTTCTCCAGCCAGTGATTTAACCAGAGTGATTGCTGTGTCCCTGCATACACACCTGTATTTAGGAAAAAAATCACTGTTCTCCAGACAGTGATTTAACCTGAGTGATTGTTGTGTCCCTGCATACACACATGTATGTAGAAAAAAATCACTGTTCTCCTGACAGCAATTTAACTCAAGTGATTGTTCTGTCCCTGTTTACACACCTGTACAGTATTTAGGGAAAAAATCACTGTTCTCCAGACAGTGCTTTAACCAGACTGATTGTTGTGTCCCTGTGTACACACCTGTATTTAGGAAAAAAAATCACTGTTCTCCAGACAGTGATTTAACCAGAGTGATTGTTGTGTCCCTGCGTACACACCTGTATTTAGGAAAAAAATCACTGTTCTCCAGACAGTGATTTAACCAGAGTGATTGTTGTGTCCCTGCATACTCACCTGTATTTAGGAAAAAAAATCACTGTTCACCTGACAGTGATTTAACCAGAGTGATTGTTGTGTCCCTGTGTACACACCTGTATGTAGGAAAAAAAAATCACTGTTCTCCAGATAGCGATTTAACCCAAGTGATTGTTGTGTCCCTACATATACACCTGTATTAGGAAAAAAAATCACTGTTCTCCAGACAGTGATTTAAACAGAGTGATTGTTGTGTCCCTGCATGTCATGTGCTGAAGAATGACTGGGAAGAAAAGAGCTACTAAAGGGAGAGACAGTGAAGTGGTCACAAAGAACATTTCCCAATTTGTGGTTCCTAATCCTAATCCTAATAGTGGCACAGGAACCAGAAACATGTCTGTGAGAGCACAGGGACAGCATTCAGATGACTCTGTGGCAGGCAGTAACAGTAGTAGCAAAGTATATGGCCCTGGTGTTGGCTTTCCTGCCGTTAAGTTGTTCTCTGCCGAATCTGTGGCAGACATGTTGACAGACGTCAGAATGTCAAGTGACACAGTGAGAGGAAACAGCAGCACCACCAGCAAACAAACAACTGTGGGCTTGGAAGCGGTTGGTTCTAAAGTGCAATTTAAAAGTGGTGCTGTAGGTGATGGTAGGTTGGAGGCGGAGTCGTATATGTGTGTCCATGTCCAGTGAATGAGGGTGAGATGGTGGTACATATGGAGTGACATGAGGACAACAGCCATGAAGAGGAGGTGCATGTTACAGAGCCTGTGGCACTTGCTACTGAGGTGGACAGACCTGCTGAGGCTGATGAGACTGACAGCTTTTTTCCAGACTATGACATGGATAATGATGATGTGTCAGATGACATGGATCCTTAATGGGAGCCAAAAAAGAAAAGGGCAAAACAGGGTGTTACAGAATGTGTTTTTCCTGTTACCTTAACTGCTAAAACCACCAAGGAGAAGGTCACGCCAACCACCGTGTCTGCCATTTCTACATTGTTCCAGTCACCCCACAACATAACAAAGAGCAAATCTTCTCCTTTGCTATCACTATCACAGTCATCTTGGCATCAAGTAGATACAAGGCCCCATAAATCCCTAGTGTGGGATTTTTATGTACTGGACCCATCTGACGAGACAGTGGCAATTTGCCAACTGTGTCAAACCCAAGTAAGTCGGGGTAAGAAGGGTAGTCACCTCGGCACAGGTGGGCAAAACACACACCTTAAAAATAGGCACCCAATTCGGTGCTATCAACACCAGAAAGCAGCCGGCGCCAGTGGTTCTGGTACATCCCAGTCAGAGGGCAATGTAAGCAAAATACACCCAGCACCACTACAGAGACATGGAGGTACAGGTGAGGAGGAGGACATCATTGTTGTACTGGATTAATAGGATTCTGGAAGTGGGCAAAGTAGTGGTCCTAACATCCGGAGTACCACCCCAACCCAAAATGTGTTTGCTACCCCAGTTATGAAAAACCAAAAAGCTGCTGAGGTGTGTCATACATCGCCACAGACCATTAATACCATTGGCAGTCCCCAGGCAAGGAGCACCCCCTTAATGGCACAATGACAAGGCAAGCTGTTTGGCACACCACCAGGTGCATCACTGATGGCAGCAGTATCGAGAAAAAGTCAGCTGACGCTGTCTTCCATTTTGGATAGGCAAACAAAATTCCTGCCTAATCATGGTACAGCATGGGAGTTGAATGCAGCATGTGCAGAAATGATTGCTCTAGATTTGTTGCCATACTCCTTTGTAGAGAATGTGAGATTTAGGCATTTCATGGCCCGTGCCTTGCCGAAATGGCAGGTGCCATCACATAAATACTTTTCAAAGTGTGCCACCCCTGAACTGTACAGTACTGTATGTGACATGGTACATCATGCCCTGCAACATTCCTCAGCACAGTATGTCCATCTGAGCATTGTCATGTGGACCAGTGGAAAAACATCTGTTAGCTCTTACCTGTGCATTACAGCACACTGGGCACAGGTACCTGGGGTAGTGGCTGATTGGGGGAGCATCAAGAATTGCACTAGGACAAACTGTGGTGGTAGCAACATGTCTGGTGTAAGGCAGCATGCAACACTGACCATGAAGAGTATCCCCGGGTCACACATTGGTAGAAAGATGCTGGAAGTCACACTAACCAAGATTGATCAGTGGCTCCACCCCCATGCACTGAAATCTGGATTCATCGCCAGTGATAATGGCTAAAATGTGCAGAAATGCATCACTGATGGGGGATTTGTCAGAGTGCCATGCCTGGCACATTTTGGCACATTGTCTTAACCTTATGGTGCAGGCTTTCCTTAACCATCTGGATGTAAAAGAAAAAGCTGGCTCAGCACTGATTAAAATTTGACGTTGTCACCCAGTGGAACTCCACCTTGTACTTGGTGGAGCATCTATACCAGCAGTACAAGGCTGTATCTGAGTATCTGCAAATTCATGTGAGTCGTGACAACAGTGGGGCATCCATGTGTCTCACAACAGAGCAGTGGTGCCTAGTGTATGGTCTCAATTCTGAGACCCTTTGAGCATGCATCACAGGCAATGAATGGAGACACTGCCTGCATCAGTGAGTCCATTCCTCTGCTATGGGTGCTGAGGCAGACACTGCTGAACATGCAGCAATAGCTGGAGGCAGGTGGTGACAGAGCAATTTGCTCATTAATGGAACACATGCTGTCCACATTAGACTCCAACACCCACATAAAGTATATTATGCATTCTTAGGAGTCTGGAATTGCAACAGTGCTCGACCGGCTGGCAGCCATATCACAAGGTGGGCGTCATGAGTTGCACAGACTGACAGAACTGCTCACTCAGAGGATAAGTGATGCACAGTTGCTACTACAGGCACAGATGGCAAAGAAAGATCATTGTACTGCACAGCAATCTGGTGTTACTGCCACCTACTTCTCTTCATCTCAGCCAGGGTGTCAAACTGCAGAAAAGCAATGTAAGGTAAAGGAACCTATGCTGAATCCCACTTGGGCTGCCCTCAGTCAGGTGGGAGTCACAGAAACTGAAGAAGATGAGGAGGAGGATCACACTAAATGTCATCAACTGACAAAATGCCAGTAAGGGAAAAGAGACTGGCCTATAGAAAATTCAGGAAGACCAAAAGAGAGGTGGCTGGGGAAAATTAGCTAAGGTTGGCTAGTGAGGCAAGTAAGGAAGTCCGGCAAGCAAAGGCACAGAAGGAGCTGCAGATAGCTGAAGGAATAAAGAAGGGAGAGAAGGCTTTCTTTTACTATACAAGTGAGAAAAGGGACAAGAAGGAAGGGATTGTTAGGCTTAAGAAAGGTGTGGAGTGAGTGGATGATAATGAGGGAAACGAAGAGATACTAAATTAATACTTCTGTTCCATCTTCACCAGGGAGAAGGATGGACCAGTACCTTCAGGAGGGAAAAGAGGAGGGAGGGGAACACAGATGTAGTGATACAGAAGGATAGAGTGAGGGAGGGGCTGCTGGCATTGAAGGTGGACAAATCACCAAGCATGGACAGAGTACATCCAATGGTACTAAAGGAACTGGCTGAGGAGCTGGCAGGGCCACTGGCAGACCTATTTAATTGTTCATGAGAGTCAGGCATGGTACTGCAAGACTGGAGAACAGCACATGTAGTGCTCCTCCACAAAAGCAGTCCTAAGGATGACCCAGGGAATTACAGACCAGTCAGGCTGAACTCCATTGTGGGCAAGCTCATAAAGACCATACTAAAGGAAAGGTTGGTGGAATATCTAGAGAAGTATGGTCTCCAAGATATGAGGCAGCATGGGTTCATGGGAGGGAGACTGTGTCAAACAAATATGATTGACTTCTTTGACTGTGTCACTAAGACAGTAGACAGGGGCCAAGTGGTAGGCATCCTCTATTTTGATTTCAGCAAGGCCTTTGAATCTGTGCCCCACAAAAGGTTGATCAGGAAGTTGGTGGATCTTGAGATTGGGGAAAAGATGGCCAGATGGGTAGAAAACTGGCTGAGGGACAGAACCCAGAGGGTGGTTGTGGGGGGAGAGTTATCTGGTACCAGAGAGGTTACCAGTAGGGTCCTACAGGGCTCTGTGCTGGGGCCGGTATTGTTCAATTTCTTCATCAGTGACATTGGGGATGGCATTAAGGACAAAATGTGCCTATTCATGGATGACACCAAACTCTGCGAGAGGGTGGACACAGCTGAAGGCATACAGGACCTACAGGAATATCTGGAAAAGCTGGGGAGGTGGTCCAGGATCTGGCAGCTTGGCTTTAATGCCAAGAAATGCAAAGTTATGCATATTGGAGTCAAGAATCCCAGGACAGAGTACTACCTGGGTGGAGTCCGAGTATCTGCATCAGAGGAGGAAAAGGGACCTGGGATTAATGATCACTAGTGACCTGAATCACTCCATGCAGTGCAAGAAAGCAGCAGCAAAGGCAAACAAGATGCTGGGATGCATATCTAGGGGGATCAGTAGTAGGAGAGAGGAGGTTACACTGCCCTTGTACAGGTCACTGTTAAGGCCGCATCTAGAGCATGGAGTTCAGTACTAGGGCCCACACCTCAGAAAGGACATTAACCTGCTGGAGAAGGTCCAGAGGAGGGCTACAAAAATGATAGTGGGTCAGCAGGGTAAGGCATACGAGGAGAGGTTGAGGGCACTGAACATGTACTCCCTGGAATAGAGAAAGGGGACATGATTGGGACCTTCAAGTACCTGAAAGGGATAGATAAGGTTGATAAGGAGAGTCTTTTTAAGCTGAGTGGCAACCATAACACTAGGGTGCACAGTCTTAAGCTGGAGGGTGGGAGGTTTAGGAGGGAGGTCAGGAAGCACTTCTTCACAGAGAGGGTGGTGGACATTTGGAATGCATTGCCAGAAGAGGTTATCTCATTGAAGACAGTGGGCAGCTTTAAGAGAGGCTGGGATAGGCATAGGAGGAAACTAAGGACCATGGGTAGGGAGGATGAGAGGAGTAGGGAGGGAGAATGGCCTTCTTCTGCTGGCTTTTTCATATGTTCGTATGACTGGCCAGCACTAACAGTGGTTTCCCTGAAATATCTTAGCTGCCCATCCTCCAGTGTCACCGTTGAGTGGGTGTTCAGTTCAGTGGATGCCATTGTGCATGAGAGGCGCACAAATCTATCTCCTAAAAATGTTGGAATGTTGACATTTATCAGAATGAATGAGGCTCACATACCCTCAAAAAGAGTAATATCCATGGTAACAGCACCAATTGACAGTGATGATGATGAGGAGGAAAGTGCTTTAGGCAGACCAGGACATGGCTCATCATTATCGAGCAACACTGAAGTGGATGAAGCAGTGATGGAGAAGGAGTTCTCGTATGGTGACACTTCCAGTATTGAAGACTGTGAGGGTTGCTTCATGGAGGACATGGAAGAATAATGAACTCTACTTTTTATTTTCTCCTTCTCCCTCCTTGTCTCCACCCATCCACAACCATGTACTCCTGGAGGTCAACTTAATAACAATAATAATGTTATCACATTCAGTGCTGAGATATACATCAACAACTATTAATTAGTGTTGCTTCTTAATTGCATAAAATTGAACAGCTGTAAACAATGCACTATGCCACTTATGAACTACTGAACAGAACACCCACTCTAGCCAGCAAGAAACACCGCAGCCGTGCAGCAGTGAACTCAATGCCTCACCCTTCTCCTCCTCCTATTATCTCTTGTTTGCACTGTAGATGCCTTGGATACTCATCCTCCTCCAACACAGACTGAAACAGCATGGCACAGCACTTCCACCACCAGTGGTACCAGTATGTAGTAGGCAGCCAATTGTGATAAAGAGAACCACCTCCTCCTCTACCTCCTCTGTACTCCCTGGGCTGCTTTAGCTATGTCCTCCTCCTCACAATCTCATCAAGTAAGAAACAGCATTAGCTTGGCTACCACTTTCACCACCATAGTGACTGATGAGTCATTGCTGCCAATGTGATAAACAGAATCGCCTCCTGTACCTCCTCAAAACTCTCCTCTTGTAGATTCATCTTGGTCCTCCTCCTCCATCAAGCCACTGACTGAAGTCTGCAAGGCATCATCATGCGAGCATAACCACACTGCATCAAGGACTTTCTTCATCTGCTATTGATAAGACACCTACACTGTTTTTCAGACACTGCAGCACTTCTGTAAGCCTACTAGAGGCAGAAAATGCTAAGTACGATAAATATGTTTAGGTTCTCTTGCAAGCTTCATATATGCTTTGCACCACCTTCTCTAGTGTGTGTGGCAACAGTATTTCAGTGAAGGGAAGCAATTAATGTCTGGGGACACAATTTCACATTTCTGGCAAATGCAGTAAACGTGTCAAAATGCTTAAAACAGATTTATGCTTAACTTCTCAGTAGAATAGCTCATGCTCGTGTTATGGTTTGCACTTCTTTGGGTGGTTGGCGGTTGCACACAACACAACTACCAGTTATGCACCATCACATACCATGCGGAAACAATTTATGTAATGTGGCAAATACTTGATATTTGTGGATAGAAGGAGGGAGTACACATGATAAACCAGTGACAAAAATGAAAGGAAGGAATGTGGTTCATCATGTGTAAAAAGGATTAAAGAAATAACAGAACTGGACAAGCAAGGGAGATCCACATGAACTAAACAAAATTAAAAAAGAGGACAGAGAAAACAGACCTTAAAACAACAGAGCTTTTTTTTTTACTTTTTATATTTTTGGGGTGTTTTTTATTTTTAATGGGGGGAATAGAGAGTGGAGAAATTAAGAACACAGATGACATAATAACTACTTATAAAATAAAATGTTTCTTAAAACAAAACAACTCAGACCACCCCACCAGCACTGCCAGAAGACGAGCCATGCCCACCACTATCACGCAGCTCAGATAGGAGAGTGAGGATCCTCTCATGGCTGGACATGACACTGTCCAGCCAATCCATCACCTTCTTCCAGAAGGTGTTGAATTATTGCCACAAATCATTCACCTCAGCCCACAAAGCTACAAGATGGCCATTTGTGGCAGATGCCATGGGGTCATCATTACTGCCACTGTCATAACGGTGCTGCTGAGGTACACGAGGAGTACTGCTGCGATGCACATTATGCCTGCCATGCCATTGCTGATTTTATGGTGCTGCAGCAGCACCATCGACCTCATGCTGCTCCACATTTCCTCCAGGCCATCACCACTACCACCATCACATGATGCAGCCACATCACCCTCATTGGCCCTCCACTCAATGAGGTGGTGGATGTGGAAGTGTGTTCTCTGGCTGCCAGTCCCAAAATGGCTCCCTTTTTTGCCACACCTCACACACCACCCACACACCTTGCAGATGGCCACTGTCTCATCTGCAGGGTGCATATCAAAAAAATCCCACACCACAGAGCACTGCAGGACTGGGGGAGCACCAGAAGAGGTGGTAGGCTCCTGCTGGGGGGGGGACTTGTGGCTGCTGCTGCTGCTGCTGTTGTTGTTGATCTTTTTCTTGTCACTGCTGCTCTGCAGTAGTAGAACTCCCTTCCTGAGCTGGGGAGGGGCCACAGTTCCTTTTGGAAAAACACACCTGCTAAGGCATGGGCACCTTACTGGTGCTCTAGCACCACTCGGTCTGGACTCAGCTGAGTCCTGGTGCTGCCCCTCTATCACAAACAGAAATGTAAAGAAAATGAAAGAAAAAGGCAGTAAGAACTCAGAAAAAAGAAGTATACACTAAAAAAAATATAAAATCAGAAAGTACAGTAAAGAAAACTGAAAAAAGAGTAAAATATTCAACTCTAGTCTAAACTCTAAAGAATCAGATATACAAAATGCTCTGTCTCCTCTAAATCAATCAGACTTAGCCAAAATGAAAGTGAAACATTCACTTCCTGCCTGCTTGGAGTCTCCCATGTGACATGCAGTTAGTGAATCATATGACAAACCATATTTTTCATTAACTTCTAAGTTACTAACAAAGTCAAAGTTGCCTTTGAAGTTAACCGGCGAAGTTTTGGTACCAGGGACGTCATTTACGTGAAGTTTTTCATGGGGCAAATTTGGTGACTTTGTGGGAACTTCTCCACCAGATTTAAACTTCGCAACATCTCTAGTGGCATCCTTAAGCCAAACAGTCCTATTTCTATTAGCGAAAGTAGGCATTGTGCAATGTGCATCAACAACTGGAAGTAAGTGATGATTCTGCTTGCACTGCACTCAGGGAATACATGCAGACATTACTTGATAACAGTGCTCTCCTACAATCTGTCTTCGAAACTACAGAGTATGGAGTTGCCACCTTATTAGACCCGTAGTACAGATGTGAACTTCAAGCACTTCTGGAGCTGGGTCAGATGTATTCTAGCAGGTGAAGAATCTGTCCCAAAAGGAAATGTGGACCGGAACTTGTAGTTTCATCATGGTTAGCAAAACTGCAAGAAACTCTGATACAAATAGAGTTATTTGTGTTTTGGTTTGACTATACAAAAGGAATCGCCATCTCACAGAGTTATAAACAAGACTTCAAAAATAAACTTTCTTTATTTTTCAAGAAAAATATATCTTGGATATTTCTAACTCAAAAATGATGCCTTGGTTTGCCAAGCACAAAACATTGCATAACTGTGAGCTTTACTTTAAATGGGAAATGAATCCAAAAGAATGTAGAATCACTACTCTCTGTAGGCTAGAATAAGTATCTTTTTTTTGACTTTATCTTTTTATTCAAACATTTTAGGAATACAAACAGACTTCCTAATACAGGTATACGGGTATGACTGTATATAAGGCACAGCAAGTATATTAAATAACAGAGTCTTACAAACAATAAGGTTATATTCTTTTTTAGCTAAATCTGGTTGAAGAAAAACTATCAGTTATATTTCTCTCAGCTAAAAAGTAATAAACTTCAGTAAGTCAAAACTGTGTTCTGATAAGAGAGAGTTATGGAGTATAAGCACATTGTGAGTGGAAAAATTAGATTATTTACTTGCTGAGTAAGGCTTAGGGAAGTATCACTTAAATTTCTATAAAAAAATAACAATTATATAAAGACATGAACAGTGTCTAAAAAGAAATAAAAAGTTTCTAAATAAAGAGAGACAGCATCAATTCTAAGGAGAGGTCATAACATAGAGACTGTTATAAGTATCAGAAGGTGTTCCTTTAAATGTCCGTTAGTTATTTGCATTGGGAAGGTAGTTAAGATAGTCCTGCCAACATTTACCATATTCATTAAGCCGATTATGGGCAGCATAGGTAATACGGTCCAGAAAGGCACATTGGGAAAGATTTGTAAGGATATCAGAAAAAGGGGGGATATTTGTTGTTCTCCAAAACATTAATATGAGTCATTTAACTTGCAAGGAGAGTAAGTTAAGCCATTTATATTGAGCTTGAGAGAGAGCGACATTAGAGGAAGAGGGGATTCCAAGTAGGGAAAATTTAGGGTCAAAAGTGACAGTATGGCACATCACTTTAGATGCAAATTGTTGAACTTTAGACCAAAGTTTGAGAATGGGGTCACAGTACCATAATATAAGAAGTCAATTCTCATTAGGTTTGTTGCAACGCCAGCAGTTGTTGGAGTTAATTAAGCCTATACGGTACAGAACAGAAGGTGTTCTGTACCAGAGGTGAAGGATTTCTGTCTGGATTAGAGAACTACCAGTATCCATGAATGTTTTGTGGATAAGGAACCAGCACTTACACCATTGGAAGTCTGATATATCATAGTTCAGAAGTTGGCTCCACTTAGTTTTAGCTTTTAGGCATTGGGCTGACAATGTATTTCTGATATCCTTATATATGATACTGGTCAAATTAGAGGTAGAACTGATCCATGAGGTAATATGTTGGTCGTGAATATCATGTGTATGTAAGTGTTGAAAAAAGATGTTGTATGCAGTACAGAGTTGGAGATATTTCCGAAAGTCTTGCTTAGGGAGTTCCCATTGAATGCACAGTTCATCGAAAGGTTTTAGGATAAGAGTGTTTTTTATTAGGATATCCCCTAAGAAGAATGCACCCTTATTATGCCATGAGCAACAAAAGATGGGATATTTCTTGAGAGCAATATTTAGATTGCCCCAACTAGGAGCATAAAAGAGAGGAGTTGGGTTAGATTTTAGCTGTTTATAGATTTGTTTCCAATAGTAAACAGAAGACAAAATTGCTGGATGAAATCTTAGTGTAGGAGGAAGGGCATTATAGATAAAGGTTGTAGGGCATTTACTTACGCTGAGTGAGGTTTCCATTTCCACCCATAGTGGTGTATGGGGTGTAGGCTTGCTAAGCCATTTGATGGTTTGAGTGGCGCAGAAGGCCCATAGGTAAGCGTTAAACCAGGACAATCCAAAGCCCCCTTTAGACCAGTGCAGATGCAGCTTAGTGTGACTAAACTTTAGAGGTTTCCCCTGCCATATAAAATTACCAATAAGTTTGTCAAGTTTGTTTAAGAAACTGATAGGAAGAAATAAAGGGTCATTAGCAAAAAAATAAAATATTTTAGATGCAATGGTCATTTTAATAGCTGCTTTCTTTCTCGTGAAAGATAAGTTGAGTAGTTTCCATTGATCTAAAATGGTTCTAATATTGGATAAAAGAGGAGTAAAATTAGCTTCCCATGTTTTCTCTAAGTTTGGGATGATTTTAATTCCAAGATATGTTAGACCCTGGGGAGCCCATCGAAAGCCCAAAGAGTTATTCATATACGGTTTACAAAGAGAGTTTAAGGGTAATGTTTCAGTTTTGCTGAAGTTTAATGCCAGGCCTGAGATTGTGGTGAATTCATTAAGTAGGTTTACCAGTGGATGCCCTGCTTCTTTGAGATTTTCTAGAAGAATTAAGAGATCATCTGCATACGATAGAGAGGTATAACGAAGATTACCAATGGGAATCTCTTTAATATTGCTAGATAAGTGAAGGTGGGCAGATAGACATTCCATCGCTAGGATAAAAAGGGTGGGTGATAACGGGCAACCTTGCCTGGTACCTGTGGCCTAAGGGAAGGAGGAAGAAAGTGTGGAGTTGGTTAGTACTGTAGTGGAGGGGGATGCATACAATAATTAAATCCAGGAGCAAAACATATTCGGAAAACCAAAAAAATTTAAAGTTTGGTATAAGTAATTCCAACTTAAAGAATCAAAGGCCTTTTCAAAGTCGATCGCTATAGCAGCAGCAGGTGTTTTTAGAGATTTAGCCTTATATATTAAATTAAATAATGAGCGTAGGTGATCGGAGCCATTTCTTCCCTTAATAAAGCCTGCCTGGGACTTATGAGCTAATTTAGAGATAAATGGTTCCAGCCCGGAGTTTAAAAGTTTTGTAAAAATGTTTCCATCCATATTTAAGAGAGATATTGGTCTGTAACTAGAGGGGAGAGAAGGATCTTTATCTTTTTTTCGTATTTCTGTTATAATGGCTTCTGACATCGAGGGGGGGGGAGTCTACTGGTTTGACTATCTTCCTGGAAGACCTTAAAGATTAAGGGACATAAAATATCAGAAAGTGCTTTATAAAAGTCAACAGGGAAGCCATCTCTACCTGGAGCTTTGCCAGATTTTAGGGATGAAAGGGCATTTTGGACTTCTTGCAAAGTGAAAGGGGAGTCTAAGTGTTTTTTTGTCTTGATCAGAAAGATGGGGGACGTATTCTATTTAGAAAGTGTTGAATGTGGGGATTAGGGACAGAGTTAGGCTGAGTATATAATCATTTGTAAAAGAACATCATGTTCTGATTAATAGAAGGACCATCAGTATGGAGCTGACCTGATTGGTCTTTAGTGCCCACTATATGCCTTTCTGTCTGTTGATTTTTAAGTTGGTAAGCTAATAGTTTGCCACATGTATCACCTTGCTCCCAGTATTTATGTTTAAGTTTGAATAATGCCAATTCGGTTTTCTGAGTTACGAGCTCATTAATTTTTGTTATAAGATCTAAAATTTCTAAGTGGAGGGGTGAATTAGGATCAGGTTTTGGAGATTTGAAATCAAGGGATTCTTGTTCTGTAAGTTGTTTCTCCATGGTAGCTAGTTGTTGTTCTCTCACTTTTTTATGATGAGCTGCAAAACTTATAATTTTACCTCGAATGGTAACTTTTAAGGCTTCCCATAATGTGCTCATAGAAGTATCTGAGGGTTTGTTAAAAGAGAGGAATTCCTGGATTTTAATTTTAACCCATGAGATAAATTCTGGGTCTTTAATTAATAGGGGATCCAGATGCCATATGGGTGATTTAGCTAATGGTGGGCCCCAGAGTAAGGGAATACAAACCAGAGAATGATCTGATATGACCATTGGGAGAAATGAGGTTTCAATTACTTTATCTACAATAGAATGGGATGCAAACCAATAGTCGATCCTACTATAAGACTTATGAAGTGGAGAATAGAAGATATATTCCCTTTCTCTGGGATGAAAAAGTCTCCAGTGCTCTGTAAGACCAAAATCTTTCATGAGTAAAGATAGGGCATCAATACTTCTAGGGTGGGCATCCAACGAAGTGTTGCTTCTGTCTAAATGTGCATCTACTGCAAGATTTAGATCCCCACCCATCAGTACATGAGCATTATCCGTATTGTTAGGCAAAATTTGTTGGGCCAAATTATTAAAAAATTCCAGTGAGTCAGAATTAGGGGCATACACGTTAACCAGTGTTAAAAGGCCAGAAGGTGTATTAAATTTAACAATTACCCATCTGCCTTTGGTATCAGTAATTGTTTTTAAATGGGACCATTTAAGATTTTTATGGATCAGAATTGCTACGCCTCTTTTTTTAGAAGTGTAAGAAGAAGCAAATATATGACTGACCCAATCCTGTTTTAGCCTATCAGTGTCCTCCACCAGAAGCTTAGTTTCCTGTAAGAATGCAATCCTTGTCTTTTATTTTTTAAGGTGGGATAGAATTTTTTTGCATTTACAAGGAGAGCTGAGTCCCTTAACATTCCAGGAGTGTAGTAATAGATCAGCCATATTTAGTGTAAAAGTTAAGGTACAGATCGTCTGGTAAAAGAGACTCAAAAAAGGTCATGGCGGGGGGACACTGAGAGACCAACAGGATAAGATAGTTTATGAAACATGAAGAAATGAGTATGGGAATGTGTGCGGGACCAAAAAAGAATTGCGAGTTGCAGGAGTATGATTTTACAGCAGTTATAATTGATGCATCTCTTTAACAAGTGATAAAAGACCAAGAATTGTAAACAAAGTAACCAACACTTAAATATGAACACTCTATATATATATATATATATATATATATATAAAACAATCAAACATTCTATATTGCAGTATGAGATATGAGTCAGTACAGAGGTAAGCAGACTCTATCATAAAGCAATTGGGCATGCAGTAGCTAACCAGCACTAAATCCAGGTGGAGATACTACTGATGTATATGAAGTTAAATCAGACAGTTAATAACATTAGGATTATAGATGTAGTGAAAGGACTATTTCAAACTTAGTCAAGATTAAAACACAAACATGATTACCAAGCGGAAATCAGCATAACAGCTTCATCAAAAAAGAAACGAAAAAATTCAATGTAATTATATCAAGGAAGAAGTAAAATATTTTAGTAGCAGCAACAACCAGGACATTATATGACAAAACAGTTGAGTGGAAAAAGAAAACCAACAGAGCTGGATTGCTCTCTTAAAAAAGGTTAGGCCTATTTAAATGTGTGTGTGTATATTCATATATATATATATATATATATAAACATATATACATATACACACACACACAGAAACAATTATTGTTGTAGCTAAGCAAGCAAATCCGGATGATAACTAAGTCAAGGGTGTATACATTAAAGATAGATAAAAGCGAGATGGGGGCAGCAGGGCACTCTTAATAAAGTTATAACCCACATATGCAATCAATTGAAGCTGTAGTACGAACACAAGATATTTTTCATAAGCATATAGGGTAGATGTTTGTCTGTGAAAAGTAGTACACAGGCTTCAAGAATTTTGGTGCCATATAAGAGAAAGTTCAGTACCCCATGGGGTTTAAAGAACTGTCCATATGCCCGAAAATAACCTCCTTTAGTGAATCTTGAGGGGGACTGACTGAGTCTAGAGATTAGGCTCAGTGAATCACCCCAAAAAGGGAGGGTGCAGTTTCGTTAAGAGCAATTGCATCCAGCTTCAAGCATATGCCTTGGCTTTGCAATAAAAAGCTCCATTAGGGTACAATGCCTGAGTTTATGTAATAAAATGTAATGGGACCATGGGTCTTGAAAATGGCCTGCCAGAGGTAGTGAGGCTACCTTAATAGAGGAGCACAGACAATAAAGAAGGGGAAAGCTAGACAGAAGAGATTGCAGGTGGGGTAGTAAGGTAATAAGTGGGGTTAAGCAACAAAAAGGATTTTATGGGATAGTAGGTCAAATCAAATGAAAAGAGAAACATAAAGTACACTTAGGAGCCTTAAGAGTGCCTGTTGCAACAGTAGAGAATTATTCATAATAGCAGATTGGTCAGATAAGTGTTAATAATCATTAACAAAAAAGGTGCAATGTTACCTTTAACCGAATTAGCAACCCGCTTGCATTACTTGTGCTGTGAAGTCTAAAGAGCGCTAAAGTTGAAATCTGGTCTTGGGAAGGAGAGCGCTCGGTTGTATAAATATGCTAACCGTGATGTACGGCTTTGGCAGTTAAGTACCTGCTGCGAGTGAAAGCAGGTCTACCGCAAGAAGCCGCACCAGTATTCAGGCAGATCCGTGAAAGCTATTATATGAAGCCTGAATAGCAAGGAGGTTGCATAGGCAACGATTTAGGATATGACAGATATTAATAAAAAGTCACCGATCATGTTCCACTCGTCTTACGGGATTTGGAAGTCAGAGGAAGGGATTTGCGGTTACTCTTGCCTTTTCTTTTTTTCTTTGGTGGTTCGCATGGTTTAAGAGGGGAACTAGAGGCAATTTCTGCCCAGAAAGAGTTGGCGGAGATTGGTCCAGCTTCCAGGATGTTAGAGATATTCTGCAAAGTCTCTGCATCTACCTGGGACAAATCCTCTTGCGAGGACATAACTGTGTCCTATAGAGGGACGAACATATTATTCAGAGGAAGCGGTGAGGACAGGTGGGAACCCCTTTTGGAAGCTGCAGTGCTTTTGTTTGTGGTCCGATCTTCACAGCAGGCAGTTCTAGCAGATTTGGTGTTGGTACTTTTTTTGTCTTGAATACAGGCCGACTGCCTGGCGAGTGAGCTATCTGGGCAAGGTGTTTCTGTGTCTGCACGAGTAGGGAGTGAGTCTCTGGTGTCCTGAGCAGCTCCAAACTCACAAAAAGTTAAATCAGCCAAGAGTCCTGAGTATAACAGTTCGGAAGTGCGAGGAACACCATTTTGAGCTGGTAAACTTTCAATGAAAGCAGACAGGGTTTCTGGGGTGTTAAAATCTTTAAATGTATTACCCGAATAAAGTCTCATCACTGCAGGGTACCGGAGAGCAAACCTTATCCCTTTTTGGTGTAATACTTGTTTGATTGGGTTGAAAGCATGCCTTTTAGCAGAAAATTCTTTAGAGTAGTCCCTATATATGTAAATTCTAGATTCTTGCCACATCAGGATTCCAGTTTCTCTTGCTTTCTGCAGTATAATTTCGATGTGAGCATAATTAAGAAACAGTGCAATTATTGGCCTCAGTTTTTGATCTGGACTTGGCCTAGGGTCCAGTGAGTGGTGGGAGTGCTCTATGATTAAGTTGAGGTCGGGTGGAAGATGCAGCATAGCAGGCAAAATATGCAGGAGTAAGGCAGTCGTGTCTCCAAGTTCAGAACCATCAGGAAAGCCAAAGAATCTTAAGTTATTTCTGTGGCATCTATTTTCAATGTCTTCTATTTTAGTTTGGAGTGTTTTGATGGTTCTGTCCTGTTCCCTTATAGTAGCTTTGAGATCTTGGACTGAGGATTCATTTTGTTTAGTTTTGTTTTCAGTGCTCAGTAAGCAAGTGTCCAAGGTTTGCAGAGTAGCTGTATTTTGCTGAGAAGCTATTTTTAAATCTTTCATTTCAGATATTAATTTCTGAAACATAGTTTCCACTCTGGAGAGTGAGGAAAGGTGCATTTCTTGCTCAGCCATGCTAGTAGGCCCCATCAAACAGACAAGATTGGTGGGTAGAAAAAAGACCAAATCTTAAAGCAATTGTGAAAATAACCCACCAAAGCTGTAGATATGAATTTTATCTTGTTGGATGTTACTGTTGACTAACAGTATCATCCTGGATGGCTGTAGAAGAAGACAGATAGCTGAATGTCCTTGGAGAGCTGAGAAATTAAGCTGTCATCTTGAACTAAGCCAGGCCACACCCCCAGAATCAGTATCTTTAAAGAAAAGAAGGAAAATGTAACAAAAACCTTGGGGAAAGTGATTTAGAATGCTACTATAAAAAGGACATGTGGAAGATCTATAATGCTAATTATATTCCTGCCTGCTTTATGTAAAATGGTGCCTAAAATATCTTTCCAATTATATTGCAATGTGTATATATATAATATATATAGTACATATATACTATATATATATATATATATATATATATATGTACACACACTATATGTGTGTGTTGTTTTTGCTCAGTCCTATAAATGAACAAGATGCAAAGAATGTTGTAAAATTTGTTGATGCAGCTATAAGACAAAGGACAAAGTTCACAGCTCTTTCTCACCCTGTTGACCTTTAGACTGTATACAGTAGGTAATTAATACAGTATGTATACAATATGTTTGGATATGTGCATTATGCATTTATGTATATTTTTATGGCACTGTATAATGACCAAAGATCAATCTAATAAATACTTGAAACTGAAACTGCAAAGACCTATGAGAAGGGGGTGATTCAAATGCTAAAAGGGGAAAAAAATCTAGTTGTATGTCCATTACAAAAATGGGCATAATATAAATTACATTGTCTGAAGGGTGCAGCAGGTTTACTCCATTTAGGTTTACCAAGGAAAAAAAACATTTTTATACCTCTATATTTTAATCTAAGGCAAACAGCTCAACTTAAATAGACCCTTAACACTATATTAGAATAATCATTTAAAGAATTTTAGCATTTCTCATAATGTGAGACTACATTATCAAAATAAAAGAAATATACTGTATATTATACTAAACAAAATTATATAGATTATAAATTGTGTTCTAGTAAGAGTCAGCATCAACTCCTGACAAACATCCTGATTCCTCCCCTGTAATGTAAGAAGAGGGAGTACTTGTATTTCAACTATCTCTGTTTTTTTCTGAATGTGCTGGAATCACAATAACTTCCATATTACTTAAATTACTTTCAAATTTTTCTTCAGTTTAGTTTAGTTTATTAACTTTACAGGTAAGCACACTGGAAAGAATATCTTTCCCGTTTCAAGTGTGACCAACATAATTCATACAAATACAAACATAGAATAATGACAAAATACAAAAATAGTAATTACAAAATTCCATGTCATATGGAATACATAAGATCAGTTAGAACAATGGCAATCAGATAATGTCTTAAAGTGCTGAAATAAGGACCTTGAGAAAAGACCATAAGTTCCAGATTTCTTAACATCCATAGGTATCTCATGCCATGTCTTTGGGACCACATATGTATAAGACTGTTGCTCACACATTGTCCATTTTAGATGTAGCTTCAAGAGCTCCCTGTCTACCCTGGTTCTAGATAAAGAGTTCAATCCATACCTCTGTAGTGAACTAAAAAGATTCACAGGAGTACCGGATTGTGATATTGTAAATGTAAATCTAGCAAGAGAAAATTTTAAATTCAAATGCACAGACAACCATCCCATTTCTTGCAAAACTGTACAATGATGTGTTCTTCTTGGAACAGAGAGTGCAAACCTTCCTAAGAGTTGCAGTAAAACAGACTTTTTATGAACAATGTGACTAGACACGTTATCCATAATAACAGAGGCATAGCTCACTATAGGAAGTAAACATTGTTTTGTAATAGCCATTCTGGTCTCAGATGTCAAGAAAGACCTTAATCTATATAATGTACCAATCTTAATGTGTATCTTAGAACTCATCTTAGCTAAATAAGGCTAATAACTTAATATAGTATTTAGTATTAATCTATTGGAAGTCAGCCACTGTTGTATGTTATTCATTTCTACTGTTAGGATTTTATTTAATTCATCAATCATAGATGCATGAGAATAAATTACAGCATCATCTGCATATAAAGTAATGCAAACCTTATCCAATACAGTAGAAATTTTATCAAAAAACAATGAGAACAAAATAGGGCCTAATATGGAGCCCTCTGGGACTCCATACTTAACATATGTCTTCTCAGACATACTACCATGAAACCTAACCTTTTGTTGCCTGTCAGTTAAGTAATCAGTAAACCAACCAAGTGCTGATTTCCCAAAACCCAAAGTACCAAGTCTAGCAACAAACAACCCATGGTCTACCAGATCAAATGCCTTGGTCAAGTCCACGAATGTGTCCCCAGTTAAACACCCTCCCTCCATACCTTATAGTACTGCGCTCATGAACTCGAACAAGGCAGTTCTGTCCCAAAGCCTTTTCTAAAAAATGCTGCCTCTGAGATAACAAACCATATTAATTTACATAAGAAATAAGTTGTTTGTAAACTATCTTTTCTTGCACCTTTGCTAAGGCAGATAATAAAAGTATTGGTCTATAGTTTGCAAAATCTTAAACTGACCCTGATTTAAAAAATCGGAACTACAATAGAGCATTTCCACAAGTCCAGGACTTGGCCTGTCGTGAAAGATAAATTCATTAAAATGCTAACTGGGTAGGCTAATACAGTAGCAGCATCTCTTAGTAAATTAGGCAGAAGGCCATCACACCCAGCTGAAATATCTAATTTTATTTGCTGTAACAATTTCTTTACTTCTGATGGTGTAGTGATCTTTAAGTAAAATTCAGGCCTCTGATCTAAACAGGTCACATCAAGACTACAAGATGGATCTTTTACCTCTCCAAAAAACTTATCTAAATCTGCAAATTTTTTATTAAACATATCTGCTATTTTTTGTGGACAAACAATTAATTTGTCACCTAACTTCATAACAGGTTCTGGATCATTTTTAGGTTTGATTAAGCTGTTGGCTGAGCTCCAAAATTTCCTTTTATCTGCCAATCCACTTATTTGTTTTTGTGTAAAAAATTCCTTTTCGTTAACTTGATATGGGTTTTACACTTATTTCGAAGAAAGCCGTACATTTGATAAGTACTAATAGCTCCATCTTTTTTATATTTTTTCCACATTGTATCACCTCCCTGCATTAATTTTAACACTGAAGAAGTAAGCCATCTAGTTTTTTTTACCTGTTACTCTTCTCCTAACATAAGGGACAAACATATCTAACACAGAAAAAAATTCAGTAATAAAAATATCCAATGCAAAATTAACATCAGGGACAGAATACATATATGCCCAATTAATATTTTTAAGCTCATCACAAACTCTGTTAAGATCAAAGTCTGAAAACTCTCTTACCATCTTGATTAATGGTTTATGTTTCTGTGGAGACCCATGTTTCCAAAGACAAAAAACTGGATGGTGATCACTTATCACATCAGATATTACACCACATTTTAAAATGTGATTAGGTGTGTTTGTTAATATCCAGTCAAGTACTGTATGTCTACCTGATTTTAAATGTAATCTAGTAGGCAATATAATTAATTGTTTTAAATGTACAGGAGCTAACACTCCACTTAAGTTTGGAATCTCAGAACTTACCCAACTTAAATTAAAATCTCCCAATATTAAGCATTCCTTAACAGCCCTAATATCCAATTTATCTACTAATTCCAGTAGACCTTCCTTACTTGTCTTTGGAGGTAAACAAATACAGCAAATAGTTAACTTTTTTATTGATCCCAATACAACTTGAATTACCAAATGTTCACCATATATTACAGTACCCTTTAAAACATCCAGTTCAGTCACCACTAAATATTCCTTAACGTAAAACATAACCCCTCCTGATTTCCCTTTGGATCTGTCCTTTCTAAAAATCTTATAACCAGTGATTGCAATTTCAGCATTAGTAATATGAAAGTTAAGCCAGGTTTCTCTGTTGGCTAGGATGTTAGGACCATAAACTGTAATCCATGCCTCAACTTCATAAAATTTTGAAGGTAAACTTTGCACATTAAAGTGCATTATCCTTAACTCAACATTATTACTTCTAAAGAAATCAGCATCAGCCAAATCATTCTCTTCTGGGCCAGGATTCACCTCAATGTTCCTTGCAAGTAATAACATCAAAAAGCTACAAACAGAGGCCTTGATTATCGGTTGCAAAGCCCACCCCCTTTGCTTTAAAAGTTTACTACCAACATTATATCCTAACTGTATAAAACAGTACCTAAATTAAAATCAAGTCATTAAAGTAACATCTGGTACTTTGTAGAACATTTGCTTTTCAGAGTAAGCTAAATCGGGATCTAGTTGTGACATACTTATTTTACTGAAAAACAATGTCCAAACAAAGCAACAGAGTAACATACAGTACCCCAAACATAAAGCCTTCCACAGCCATACTTAGTAGTATTCCAGTACACTCTCAGTACAGTATAATAACAGTCCAAGATATAACAGACTGCATGTAGTATCTCACCCTGGTCTGTTCCGGTCTGACTCCTGTCAGACTCCTGATACAAAACACTTTGCTACCGCACTTCACTGTTGCTGCTTTGATGCTGCTGCTGTTTAAAATGGGAGCACTTTTAAAGTTGATGACTCCACCTCCCCTGAAGTTGCCACCAATGAGCAAAATGGGGAAAAAAGATTGCACCCAGCTGTAATTAATTAATGAGTTGCAGCATATTCAAAATAGCTCAGCAGTGATGGTTTGTAGCTAGGTGACACAGCATCACATTTATCAACAATGTCAGAATCATCTGAGTCTTATGATTCTTCTTCAATTACCTGGCATGAAGTAGATTGCTTTCAATTTTTTTTTTTGTTGTTGCTTTCATAAATGATTTCTTATTATAAATATTTTATATATTTAATTATTTTTATTACATGAAAGTGTGAATTGCCTCAGCTGTGGGGCAGAACCATTGTTATCCCAGCAGCAGTGTTCAGTATCAACAGAGAAAATGTGAAAATGAGTTATCATGCTTCATGTTCCTAAAAATAAGATTCTTTTATTCTGGATACAATTACTGATTGTTGATCTTAACTGATAATCTGCAAGGGTCATAGATAGAATGGTCTTGGTCTGCTTTGTTACTGTTTTTTGGAATTGGGGCCATGATTAAGAGGGAGAGCTGGAGGCATTCATATTATGCTGCTACAAATGAAATTTGTGGACTGGCACAAGACCACCTAACCTCACAGCCCTACATAGATTTCAGTCAAGTAATCCTTCACCTTCTGGAATGTATCTGTCCCCCACCCAGAAATGCCATGATGCCAAATTTGTACTGCAAGGGAACTTGTGACATGGAGCCATTGATAAAGTGCCTTGCTGTTTTTTTCACCTTTTTCCACCAGAGGTTCATAGCAAGAAGACTGATAACCAGGCAAATTGGCATGCTGCCAGTCTTCCATCAAAAGAAGCACTCAGCATCAGCAAAGAAAAGTTGAAAACAAGAACTGTGAAAATGTGAACAGAATACCTTGCAATGCTTTCATAAAGGATATATATGCAGTACATGTCATTATTATTATTATTATTATGCCTCAACTGTAGTGCAGGACAGGTGCTGCCACAACAGCATTGTGCAGCATCATGTGAAAGCATCAAACATGAGGGCATGAAAAAGGATGTATTATTTGTTTTATTTTAGTAAATATTATATGTAGGAATTGAAGATTTGGGATCTGCCTTAGCTGATAAATCAACAACAAAATAGCCATACACAAAGGATTTAGATAGGTGATGGTAATTCCATGTGGTGGGGGTGAAGTTGTTACTTCTCATCTACTGTCTCTGGGTGTGTGGCTTGGAGATTCTTGTGGGGTTGGATATCTTGGACTGACTGTGTTTGCCCACTGTATCGCAGTATCACCTTTCACATTTTTGAAACTTTTAGCCCTGTGCTGAGCAGCAAGATCAGATGCTCATGGTTGGAGTTGCACTTTCGGACTTTTGGATAGAGGTTTCCGGGGAGCAATGTTTTATAATCATAATCACTCTTAATCTCCTTACATCTTCCTCACTGATCTCCTCAGACTTGCCCTCCCCACTCGTTATCCTCCACAACTTTTTCTTCAACCTCTTTTCCTCCCTAAAGAGTACAAACTACTGTGGGGATTGCTGGAGCTTCCTCTTTCTGCTTTCCTCCTCTAGAATCATAACCAAGTCAGCTACCATCACTCTGTGCCTTGTGATGCTGAACAGTGAGTGCTGGTATCTGCCACAACTGGTGGTGATGATAGGAGTCTTTCCTTCTTCTCATCCTGATGATGAGCCTCCCTGCCCTGACCTTGACCACGCTATCATTTTCTGGAGTTCCCCTCATCATATACCACTTTCTACACTAAATAAGTGAAACAAGCACTGAGGTTATTTATGCTGCAGAAATTTGGACATAAGCTGTCTTGTCTGGGTGCTGGACCTAACTGGCAAGGGTGCAGAGAACCTTCTGCCCCAGCCAGGGTCCACCAAGTCTGACAATGCTCCTCAGAGGATGTCTGGGGAAAGGCAGAATGGTTGGACCATGGTGAGCCCCAAGAGGATGGAGTGGCAGGGACGGTAAATACTCCTCAGCCTGTACCACTGCAGAATTCCTTTGATGTAAAGACAAAACAGGGCAGCCAGGAGGAGGCACCTGTAGCAGTAGGAGCAGGAAAGGAGGAAGGGGGCTCCTCAAAAGAGGAGGCCTAAAGGAGTGAGGAAGAGGTCCCCAGCTGAGGAGGAAGCAGATCCTGGTGGGGGACTCTCTTGTTAGGGGGATAGACTTGGGAGCAGGTGGAGGAATGGAGAGGGAGGCAAAAATGCCTGAAAGGTGCTTCAGCTTTGAGGAATGGAGAGCAAATCCAGAGAATCACTAGAGCAGCTGGAGATGGGAGGCAGCTAGATGTCATTGTCCACCTGGGGACAAATGACCTGGCAAGGGACAGGGTAAGGGCAGTGCAGGGAAATTTGAGGGAGCTGGGGAAATGCCTCAAGCAGGTGGCATGCATGGTGGCTTTTGCTGAAGTGTTTCCTGTATATGACTGAGGAGAGAAAAGGACACTGTTTCGGGCTTTAAGCAATTGGATGAAGGCATGATGCATGGAGGAGAGTTTCAGCTACACTGGAGACTTGGGGACAACCTGGTAAGATATGGGTCTCATTAGGGGAGAGAGCCCACATCCTTCCAGGATGGGGACCAAAGTCCTACATTGGGGGTTTAAATGCTACTTAGATGAGTATTAAAACTAGCCAGGGGAGAGGCTGTAGAACTAAGGGAGGCAACAATTGCCCCCAAATGATGAAGCAGCAGTGAAAGAGGGCACAAAGGGAGCAAACTCTCCTGGAGCAAGGGTACAAGAAGTCAGGAATTGGGACAAGGTTGAGGACAAAGGGGGCATAAATCATGGAAGCAAGAAGGAAGAAGTAAAGTGGACAGGTGATGGAGAAGGTAATAAGGGAAAAGGTGGGGGGTGACCAACTGCCAAGTGAGGATCAGCACTTCCAAGACGCTCTGCACCATAAAGATATAAAAGAAAGATTAAGCCTGTTAAAAATCCTCCACAGCAAAAAACAGCTAGCAGCATTCAATAGCTGTAACCAAGAGGAATTTGAGGATACCCTGCTTGTGTGGAAATAATTTCCAGCAGCACAACATGGGTCAACAGAATAAGCAGGGAGGAGGTGGAGGGGAAGGAGTCCAACCAAAAGAGCAGCACCTGGGACAGAGCAGAGACTCCCAAGAAACATTACTGGAAGAAGACCCCATACAACCCACCAACGCAGCCCTGCTCAAAGCTATACAGTCACTGGATATGTGAATGGAAGACTTCCAAACACAATTAAAAACCATGGATGGCAAGATGGGGGGGGGTTAAATTTGAACATTCAGGCCGCAAAGCAGTCAGCCACTCAAGCCCTCACAGTTACTACAGGGCTCACTAAAGAGAATGCTTTATTGAGGAAAAGGCTTGAAATTTTAGAAAATACTGTATAAGAATTTTAGGTCTGCCTGATGGGACTGAAGGAGATGCCCTGAGGAACTTTATGCAGCACTGGGTGCAGGGAGGGCATTTCCAGTTATCACAGGACCTGACAGTCTTGAAAGTCTACCACATTACACTGTGTGGGACCCGCCAGCCCACCAATGAGCCTAACTCTCACATGATGCTGGCAGTAATGGGATCTACCCATGAAAGGGACTCAGTTCTCCTAAAGGCAACACAGAAAGGGCCGTGGAAATCAAAAGACCATAAAATTCATGTATTTCCAGATATGAGCTACGAGACCCACCAGAGGCAGAAATTCTTCAATGTCATGTGCTCCAAGCTCAGGCAGTTGGGAGTATAACATACTGTACTTTAATTATGCCAGCCGGTTTTAAGATAATATATCAATTCTCTGACCCAAAAGATGCCTCAAAACTTTTAGATAAAATGGAGAAAGACTCCTTGGTGAGGGAGAAGGATTCAGACAGGGAACCAGAGGAAAACTGATTGGTTCAAATTATATTGGACATGGTGATCCCAGTCACGATCAGGTTTGTCACACCTGATGTGGCCTAACTTTTCATCTGCGTTTGGGTGCCCCAGTTTGGCTTTTGTTTGATAATATAGAAAACTGTTGGTTAGGGGGCATTTTCTATCTTGCAGATTGTGAATCGAATGGTTTCTACTGGGACAAGGGTGGCTCCACATGGTTTCGGAGATCCCTGGATTAGCCAGCCTGCTCATTTCTTTGACTTTTTGGCACCATCTGGACTTTTGTGCCACTATGTAAACTGCAAACTTGGAAGACTAACCCATTTGATTGCTAGTTGCTACAGCAATGGACAATGTCAAAAGTGAGACAGTGTTTTACTCTTTATGCATTCCAGTGTTCAATGTAGTATTTACAGGTTCATGTTTTAGCACACTTAATTGAGGATTGAGCAACTGTTGCTTTTACAGCATATCCTTCAGGCACTTGAAGATCTCTCTCTAGCATCCAATATAGTATGATTTCTGTACTAGTTAAAATAAACACACCAGTGAGATCCGTATCAAGGATATTTGTTGGGATCTCAAGTTGGTTGTAAAGTTTCCATTTGGAGTAGATATGAATGATTTATACTGTGGTTGTTTAAAATGTTTTTTTTACAGAGCTCAAATGAAGTTGTATTAACTTTTCTCTTACCTCTAATACATTTAAGGTCACAGGGATATTTTACTCTTCTGCTCTAAGAAAATGGGTTTCGTGTTATAGTCAGAAATTATTTAGATTTATTACATCCCTGCTCATGGCAAACTATTGGCTATTCAGTTCATGTGTAGGAGTGCATGTTAATATTCCTGTATCTTGGTTTACCCTCCAGTGCTGTAGCAGGAGCAGGGGCATGATAAATCCTTGCTGCAAAAATGTTGCATGGTCAGTACAAATGTATTGCAACATTGTATTACTGTATGCCTTCCTAGGGACTTACTACTTTAAATTTGTAACTGTAAAAAGTTAAAAATAAAATTAAAAAGAAGGAAGAGTTGGGTCATGGGGAGTATCAGTGAACAGCAAAATCAGGAGGGGACAAGCAGGGAAACAGGTATGGAGGGAGTAAGGTATGAACAGCCATGTGCACCAATGCAAGGAGTCTGGGAAATAAAATTCTGGACCTGGAGGCCATCATGACAGAGGTTAGCTTGGATCTGGTGGCCATAGCAAAGTCATGGTACACTGACAGCCAGACTGGGACATGGACATACCAGGCTACTCTTTGTTTAGAACAGACAAGGAAGGGGGGAGGGCAGAAATGGTTGAGATATATATATATATATATAGATATATATATATACTGTGTATATATATATATCTATATATATATATATATATATATATTTAAAATTAAGGCCATGGAATTGCAGGGAACCCTAGAGAAAAAGGAAGGTCTGAAGTTGCTGCAAGTCATCCTGTTGACTGGCACTGAGGACGCTATCTGTACAGGGGTGGTACACAGACCTCCACCACAGGGAGACAAGCTGGATAAAGCTCTTCAGGAAGCCATCATCAGGATGGCAAGAAAGGGGGAGGTGCTGTTAGTTGGTGACTTCAGTCTGGCAGATATGGATCGGAGCCTTCCAACTGTAGCTTTGGCAAGGAGCAGGGCCATTCTTGACTCTCTTCAAGCGGCTTTTCTCAGGCAGCTAGTCAATGAACCCACCAGGGATGGGGCAGTGCTGGACCTGGTGCCTATAAATAGAGATCATATTGCACATGTCACAGTGGGTGGCACCTTAGGTACCAGTGCTCACAGTACAGTGTGGTTTAACATTAAGACAGGACCAGAGGCAAATCACATGAGGATGATGGTACTGAATTTTAGGAAGGTGGATTTTAAAGGAATGGGAGACTGCCTCAGAAACTGCCTCATAGAGGGGGCTTGCCACGGAGGGATAAATCTACAGCAGGGAAAAATAAGGGAGGGCATAATTAAGGCAACCAGCCTCTGCATGAAGGAAGTGAGTAAAAAGAAAGGGAAGGGAAAATGGACCATTATGGTTCTTTAGAGAAGTAGCCAAGGCACTGAAGGAAGAAAGGGTGGCATCAAGGAGGTATAAGGAAACACAAATGGAGGAAGGCAGGAAGGTGTATCAAATAAAACAAAGGGAAGCAAGAAGGGCAGTAAGGGGAGCAAAGGTACAGAGTCAAGGGGTTAGCTAAAGGGGATAATACATTCTTCATGAATGTAAGTGAGAAGAGTAAGGCAAGGGGAGGGAGAGTGAAGACAAACAGGGTGGTGGGGGGCACTGCAGAAAGGAGGACCAATAAAATCAGACATCCTGAACAGGTATTTCTGCTCAGTCCTCACAGTGTGGGAGGGGAGACAGACCACCAGGGAGCAGCAAGCCCAAAGTGGGAGGGGAGCAGAGGCAAGTCCATTTTCAGAGGAAAGAGTCCTGAAGCAACTTGCAGCTCTGAAAGTGGACATGGCTATGGGACTGGATGGCATTCACCCAAGGATACTAAGGAACTCAGGGAAGTGCTAGCTGCCCCACTGATGGCCTTATTCAACAGCTCTCTAGAAACAGGCATAGTTCAAGATGGCTAGAGAAGAGCACATGTGAATACTGAAGGAGAGCAGACCTGGTACTTCTACATAAGAGTGGCACCAGAGAGGAGGCTAACAACATAAGTCAGTAAGTCTTACCTCAGTGGTGGGGAAGTTAATGGAAACCCTGTTAAAGTAAGGGTTGGTAGTGAATCTTGAACTCAATTGTCTGCAAGACCCAAGGCAGCATGGATTCAAAGGAAGGTGGTCATGCCAGACAAATCTTTTAGTTAGCTGCTTTCTGCTCTACAAGCAAGGCTAGCAACAGGTGAGACCTCATCTGGAGTACTGTGTGCAGTTCTGGAGACCCCATCTCTGCAAAGACATAGACAGAGTGGAGGCTGTCCAGAGGAGGGCAACCAAAATGGTGCAGGGTCTGCACCAGAAGACATACGAAGAAAGACTAAAGGAGCTTAATATGTATACCCTAGAGGAAAGGAGGGAGAGAGGGGACATGATAGAAACTTTCAAGTACCTCAAGGTAATTAACAAAGTCCAAGAGGGTAGCATCTTCCAGAAAAAGAGATGTGCAAGAACAAGGGGGCACAATTTGAAGATAGAGGGGGGACGGCTTCAGAGGTAATGTGAGGAAGTATTTTTCACTGAGAGGGTTGTGGATGCATGGAACAGCCTCCCTGAGGAGGTCGTGGAGTCAAGAACAGTGGGGAACTTCAAGAATGCATGGGACAGACATAAGGCAGTCCTAGTGGGGGAGTAGGAGGAAGTAAACTGTTGGTTAACTAGGATTTGCAGCTTATCTGTTAGGTAGGAAAATGGGCAGACTAGGTGGGCCAAGCGGTCCTTATCTGCCGTCAAATTCTATGTTTCTATGTAATCTGATTCAATGGCCTATGCAGCCAGTATAGTGTTATGCTTTTGCAACTATGTTACTTAGGTTTTGGCCATTCACACTCTATTCCAGAGTAATTACCACCCTGTAGGAGTACCAAAGGCAAGGAACCCTCTAGAGGGTTCCACCCCTAGAGGTGCTGCGGGACAATTCCCTTGGCTAAAGGTACCTTAGGAAGGATCCCCAGGAGAGAGGTGCTGCCACTAGAGGAACAGGGGAGGATGGCAGGATAAAGAAAAAGTGCTTCAGAAGGAGGCTGAGGGGAACTGCTTATATAGCTCAGGAAGTGGGAGTGGCTGGCTGCTTGTCCATCAAACCATAGGCAGAGCATTCCAATTCAATGGCCTACACAGCCAGTATAGTGTTTTGCTTGTGCAACTGTGTTACTTAGGTTCTGGCCATTCGCACTCTCTATTACAGAGGAATTACCATCCTGTAGGGTGCCAAAGGCAAGGAACTCTCTAGAGGGTTCCACCCCTAGAGGTGCCATGGGACAATTCCCTTGGCTAAAGGTACCTCAGGAAGGATCCCCAAAAAGAAAGTAGTAGATGAAGCATATAAGCAATCAGTAGTTGTGAGACATAGTACTAGATAAAGCATCAGGCAGCTTGATAATGTAATGGGATGTGCAGGTTAGCAATATCATGGGTATGATGGGTTGCAAGACAGAATGAGGGGACCTCCTAAGGAGAGAGGGAATGGCAATAGGGACACCATCCCCCTCCATCCAACAGCAGATCCTACCTAGGGAACTAGGGAACACTACACTAACAGTTGTGACCTGAGACACAGAGGAGAGAAAAAAACCTTTGAGGAGGAAATCTCTGGGGATCCAAGGTCTAGGTCACCTTCCCTCCAGGCTTGGGATATTTTATTTAGTGACTGCTCTGCTGCTGCAATTTGGAAACCCAATTAAATGGAGGTGAAAAATATTCAAATTTGGAGGTAAACTCTCACTCTATCCTTCTAACAGGAATGCCGTGGAGGGTTGCGAGGTGGTAGCTCTGCAACTGCTGCTCCAAGGTGGGAGGAGGAGAGTAATGACCACCGAGGCACTCACCCAGCCTACCAATCTAAAAAAAAACAAATTAGGTGAACCAGAGGTGGTCATAGGGAGAATGCAGTGAAGGTGCCTTGCTAGGGAACCACTAAAGCTAATGGACAACCATTATAGTGGAAACCACTAGAGCCAAAGGAAATTGCTGTAACCACCTTTCACGGCTTAGTCATAAATTCTACAACATGAGGTGCCATCGGTACAGTTGATGACTGAAGGTACACCTGGAGTGAGGACATTCCCAGCTATGGGCCAGGTGAGAAGGACCCCACCCCAAGCTTCGATTGCTCAAGCTGTGGACTCGAGGTGCAGAGTGAGACTGTCAGCTGCAGGGGAACCCTGTGCCAGAATGGTATGGCTGGCATGCCCCAGGGACAGATGAGGAGCTGAATGAGCATTGAGAGCTGAGACCTTGCAAAGGGCAGATGGCAGGGAGCATTGAGCAATGATGGCATGAGCAGGAGTGGATCTGGACATAGTTCAGTAAGGCAGGGTAGTTCAATAGCACAAGGTAACAATAGTCGGACATGCACGTAGGTCAGTAAGCAGTAGGAATAGTCAGACCTGCATGTAGAGTCTGCAAAACATAGTAGCAATGGTGGGACATGAATGTAAGTGGGAGAGGCAGCACAATGATAGTGCAGAAAGCCAGCCAGGCATTCAAAAAAGCCAATGAAAGTGACAAATACTCTGAGAATTTTTGGCAGCAGAGGGAGGATTTTGAACATCAGTAATTAGCCACATGGGGCGACGACTCCACAAACACTTCCAAGTCCCCATCATAGAAAAAACAAGAAAGTGATGGAAGGGGTTGAGAACCACATGCAAATATTAAAGCTAGTTTACAGCATCAGCAGTAGCTTAGCTGACCTCATGAGTATAACAGCAGTGTACAAACAGGGAATAGCATCAGCTATAAGTGGTAGTATTCTATAAACATAGAATGGAGGGAAGCACAATGCTCTGAAAGCAGCTATGACCATGTGGGAGGTAGATTAAGCTGAGAAAGCATGATTGAGCTGCATAGCAAGGGGTCAGAGGGAGCCTGAATCAGGTGAAAACAATTAGGCATGTAGCATGGGGAGCAGCTTTAGTTTGAGTAGAACACAGGTACAGACTGCAATAGCAATGTGAATAACTGAAAGCAAGTAGCTTGAGCTCTAAATGAGCAAAATGGTAGGAGCTTAGAAACCAAGTTCCCCAAAAAATAAAACAAAACTAAGACACACAAACACAGAAAAAACAAGGAAGGGATGAAAGGAAGCACACAACCAGAGGCAAAATACAAACCAGAAGCAAAAGAACAAAACACAAAAGTCCAGCAGAGCAGAAGAACAAAACACAGACATCCAGCAGAAAGAAGCAGCAAGATGGGGGGGGGGGCAGGCCCCAGCCAGCTGCAGAGGACAAATGGACAGAGCCTCAGGCTGGCAAAGAAAAAGTGCTTCAGAAGGAGGCTGCGGGGAACTGCTTATATAGCTCAGGAAGTGGAAGTGGCTGGCTGCTTGTCCATCAAACCATAGGCAGAGCCTTCCAATTTATTGCTTTGACTAGATGACCAGGCAAATACAGTAGATCTGGGGAGGTCTGTGGACATGGCCTATCAGGACAAAAGCATGGCCTTCAACACTGTGCCACACAGGAGACTGATGAAGAAACTGAGCAGCCAAGGTGTGGGATCCAAATTGGTGAATTGTGTTAAAAACTGATTAATGGCTAGGAGACAGAGGGTGATGGTTAACAGCACTCACTCTAATGATAGGAGAGTGAGCAGTGGGTGCCACAGGGCTCAGTATTGGGATGGGTCTTCTTTAAAGAGCTACTGATGCCTCAAAGAAAACTGTAAAAAACATAATAATTAGGTACAATTCTACTTGCATTCCATTTATATTTTATATATTTCTCCTCCCCATAATTTATTACTAAGGAAATGTGTATGAGCATACTGTATGATCGTTGCACCTTAGAGTTTATTTTGAGTTCATCTGCCTCTATAGCTTACTCCCTACTCCAAGTCATAATTCCCTGTTGTGACATCACAGTCTGTTGCCATGGGAGTAACTGTGAGGTCACAAGCAGTGCTCTATGACTTCAGGTAGACAGAAAACAGTAGGAATAGATGAATTCTTCAGCAGCAAAAATCCTGTTTTCATACAAATTACCTCAGTAATAAATAATGGGGAGGAGAAATACAGAATTAATTGGAAATACAAACTGGACAGTGTCAGTGGCTCAGCAGGTAGCACACTCACCTCTGAGGCCAGGAGATCAGAAGGCTGTGGGTTCTATCCCCACACCAGGCACTTGGGTTAATATCCTAATACTGACACTGTAGTGCAGCATGAGAGGGGTGCTGCACTCCTGAGGTGCCATCTTTCGGATGAGATGTTAAACTGAGGTCCCATCTGCCTGTTCTGGTGGTAGTTCAGGTGGATGTTAAAGATCCTATGGCACTTCTCGAAAAGAGTAGGGGAAGTTTTATTAAAGAAAAACATAACATCACAGAAGGAAATTTACAAAGTTAAATAATTTCTCATATTGTAACTTCAAAAAATTGAAAGAACAATCAACAAAAAAACAAAGGTATCTTAATACATTATAAAGTTATAAAGTTTTGCCAAAACAAATCAACTTTAGATTTAGGAAATTTATCCAAATCCCTGGTTTTAACAGAACGTAAACCATTTTCAATTTGAATAAACAGGGTATTGGTTAAAACATTTAATTGTTGAAAAATGAATTGACAACGAGCCTGCCAAAGATAATATTGTATAAATGCAAAGAAAACATTTAAAATAGTGACGCCAAATCATTATAATTTCCCAAAACTATGGTCTGGTATGTAACATTGGTTAAAATAGGGAGGTTCCAATGTATAGCAGCGTCCTGCCAAATATTTTGACTGAAAGGGCATGAAATAAAAAATGAACCATAGTTTCTTCACAATTAATGCAGGTGGATCGTAAAGAAAATCGTTCAGTCGTAGGTTTGTATTTTAGATTACCACAAACCCCAACTTCCTTGTATAGATAGCCATACAACATCCCAAATATATGGGGAATCCTAAAATCAGTCAATTTTCTAAGGAGAGAACATCATTTGGGTGGGTGCACATTCTGAAATAAGGGACTACATTTTGTACTTCAAACACAACAAATCTATAAAAGGTTTTCCTAGAAAGGGTGAGTAGATGTGGAAATGATATCTTCCATTGCTGTAATTTCTTAAATGTAGTAATACCATATGAAGGTAAGGAATCTTTTGATAATATTTTAGGGGAAGAAGTGACCATTTTGTTAAATAAATGGACCACAAAAATTGGACCATTTTGCCAAGACATAATAGTATCAGACCAGAGATAAGAAAAGAATCAAACAAAAACAGAGTGATAAAAACAATAGGGTTAATCATACCAAACCACTACTTATTAATGGGAAGATAAGTGATATCTCTACGCACTGGGTTTAGTCTATTACCCCACAACATTTGGAAAAAAATACTTAACAGTCTAGTTTCTAACTGAAGGGGAGGTGGAAAAATATAACTCAAATATAAAAAAAGAGGTAACACAAATCTTTTTATAATAGCAATCCTTTTTTTCTTTCCAAATTTCCAGCCTTTCCATCTATGAATTTTAAATTCTCCAATATAGAGTTGCTTTTCCCAGTTATATGTGGCTAAATCTCCAGCCCCAAACCAGATACCCAAGATCTTACGTGGAGAAGTTGCTACAGGAATACCTGCTATAACAGCGGGGTCTGTATATGTAGGTTGTAAAATAAAAATGAAACTTTTATGCATGTTAATTTGGGCTCCTGATAATGCCTCAAAATTAGAAAATATATGTAGTGTATTTTGTAACGAGGAGATATCGTTCAGGAATAAAGTAATGTCATCTGCATATGCAGTAAGTTTCTCCTTTGTAAATTAGAGAAGGGGACAGACCTATAATATTAGTATCCCAAATAATTTGTCTAACAACAGGATCCAGAACAAAAGAATATAAAAGTGGGCTTAATGGGCAACCCTGCTGAACTCCAACTGATATAGGTACCTCTGTGCCAAAAGACCATTGACCATGGGAATGCAAGTAGCATTCTTATATAAAGTTAAACCAACGAACAAAGGGTGAGGGAATACCGTGATCGTAAAAGTACAGAAAATAAATAATCATGTTTAACGTGATCAAAGGCTTTTAGCCTGATCCAGGCCACATACCCTGAGATCTGTTCTTATTACCAAGTTCAAATAACTCTCGTAAGAGATATAGATTATGTTGAATTCTTCTACAGGGTATGGCACATGTTTGAGCTGGATGAATAAGAGACTCAGCTACTAATAATAATCTGTTGTTAAGGATCTTAGTGAGTATTTTATAATCACTATTCAGCAGGCTCAAAGGTCTCCAGTTGGTTAATGAGGCCTTGTCTCCTGATTTATATAGAAAAAGAAGTGAAGTGTTAAACCCAAAAATTCACTTGAAAAAATAATAAAAATTAAACACTTTAGGTAAAAATAAATCATGTGTGATAAAAATAGCTTATAAAATTCGTTAGGAAGGCCATCCCACCCTGGTGAGGTATCTTTACTCAATTGTGTAATTGCTAATTCAACTTCCTGAGAAGAGATAGGTTGGATCAATGGGATAATTTGGGAGTTGGATAAATGAGGAATAGGGCACTAAAATCAGAAAAATCAGAAAAATGGAATTAGGGGTATCCTTAAAGGAAGTTTCTACATGTTGCTGGACTATAGTTAATATGTCCATATCAGTAGTAGACATAATACCAGTAGGTGCACGAGTTGAGTCATAAGGGTAGTTTCTAACCTATGTTTACATGCCATAAAAGGGGTCAGAGGCTGGTGTAGTTTTAGTGCCAAATTTAAACTCTAAATCCAGAGATTGTGCCCTGTCATATTGATAGGTTTTCATCTGTTCTTTCAAAATTTTAATTTGAGGGAGTAATTCTTGAAGATCTTTAACAGGGATGACATTAATTTATACAATTGATTACGAGTAAACAGGTATTGTATATATTTAGAGTTAGCTCTAGTCTTTCCAAATGATAGAAACAGTTTTTCAGTTCTGCTTTGTATCTAACCACCAAAGTAAGGAATTTGAGTATGCACAAAAAACAGAGTCCCTGCAGGCAAACAGAAATTCAGTCTGAGACAAAAAAGAAGGGCTATCAAAAAGGGAAATATTAAGCCTCCAGCGGTTGTATTTAGAAAAAATTTTGGGAGGAATAGAATGTAAACTAAATGAACAAAGTAAAATATTATGATCGGAAAATTCTGATAATTGAGATTGACAAGAAATAGGGTGTAGGTATTTGGAGAAAAAAAACATATCAATTCTAGTAGCATAAATAAACCTATGATAGGTAGCTCCAGAATTTTTGGGATGTAATTTTCGAAAAGCATCCTGCAGATTTGATACTGTGAGAATTTGTTTTAAAGCATTAGAATCACAGTACATTTTTTCTGGTGTCTTCAGACAAAGGGTGTCTAACGTACAATTAAAATCTCCTCCCAGATAACATGTAATTTAGTAAAAAGAAAGGGCTTAATGTCATTAAATAATTCAACCCTGGCAGATTTCATTTGTGGAGCATAAATATTAATAAGCCGGAAAGAAAAATCTCCTATAGAGCCATCCAAAATCAAGGCTCTGCCAGGAGAAACATCTATTAATCGAAAAATATGAATATCGGTGGTTTTGAAAAAGAATACCAAGCCCGTCAGCAGTGTCTAAGCCAAAAGACCAAAAAGAGGGGCCCCAGTGCCACCGTTTTTTAAGTATTTCAATCTCATTGATTGAGGAAATACGACACTCCTGCAGGAAAATAATATCCACAGGGAGGGTTGCTAAATGGGACAGAATAGAAATCTGTTTCCTATATGTTTTTAAACTACAGACATTGAAGGATAAGAAACGTAATGCAGACATAAAATGTCAAAAGTTCAGCCAATTCCCCCTTTTGAATTAGCTTTCCTTTTTTTCCCTTTCTTTCCTCCTTTTTTTCCTGTAGTTGACTCTGTAGATTTTCTATCCTCATCTTCTGTAATTATCTCAGATCTATGAGATGTATTGGATTCCAAATCTGAGTCTCCCAGATCTTCTTGTAAAGGTAAAAAGATATTGGAAGTCGGAAGAGGGTCAGAAATGGGTGTTTTTAGAGATGATCTGGTAATTCTACGCCCTGTTGCAATCTCAAATTTTTTTGAGGGGGGGGGCATGTTGGGCCTACCTGGTTTAACCCCTATATCAGGGATCTGAGATAAATCAGAAAGAAGGTCAGTTGTCGGTGTTGGTGATATAGTTATTGGTGCAACAGATACAGAAGGACCAGGAACATGTAACCTATCCTGTGCTTGGAGTACCAGATCATCATGATCCCATCCCTCTGTTCTGTTACGCTTGGCCCAGGGGCATTGATGGAAAGCATGCCCCTTTTCGTCACATAAGTTGCACTGAAAAATATTTTGACATAGATCCATAGAGTGACCAAAACCCCCACAAAGTGAACATTTCATCATGTCACAGGAACTACTAATATGAGAGCGTGAACCACATTTATAACAGGCCCGAGGTTGACCGTTATAAAAACACACACCCCTATCTTTTCCAAGAAAAAAGCTATTAGGGAGATGTATTATCTCAGAGTTTACCTGGAATAATTTAACTTTAAACTTCCAGCTCCCCGTCCAAATACCTTCTAGGTCTAATATGGCTTCAGGAGGGCCTAAAATATCACACCGTTTCTGCATCCAGTGATAAATATCACTCACATTCACCCCTTCATTTCTAAACATAACAGTAACGTATCTAATTTGTGGTCTAGTAAGAGGGATAGCTAAAAAAGGAAGCCATAAAGGGGTATTTTTAAGATTAGAATATTTCTCCCAAAATTTCTCTAGACTATTATTTAGTTTGAAACTTATGTCAAAAGAATCTTCCCTGAAACATGAATAAGTGCAAAAGGTCGGATGGAGAAAAAGCCATAGAGTTTCTAAGCAGGTGTTAACAAGATAATACCTATCAGGGTGAGAGACTAAACCTCCTCTGTACCTTAATCTAACAGCATTTCTCCTGGGAGCCTGTTCAAGTTTGTTTTTAAATAAGTCTGCCATAGAAACTCGAGGAGGCAGATTGCTAGATTCTATGTCTGGTTTTGAAGCGTTATTTGTTACAATAGGTACATTAAGCTTTCCCCCCATTACAGGTACAGTGGGGCTATCAATAGCCTTCTTGTCCTGTGATATTTGGTGCGCACCATTAGTTGCAACAGAAGGTTGAAAAATGTCACTACCTGAGCTCAGGGCGTTGGCATGCTGAGGAGAAGTGTAGGCGACCGGTTTCCACATAGGATCAGGTACCCAAGTCCCTTTGTCATCCTGAGTCCAACCAGCGTTTAGAAGGGAATCCTCCTCCGACCAATCCTTCAAAAATAAATCTTGGGATTGTAACTTGAATTGTTTTTTTAAAGTTTGTGAGGTCGTCAGCATGTGGACTGAAGTCGCAGGACGTGTTTGTAACTGCGGTCCGTCTACGGGTGCACCAAGTGTGTTACCATTAATAGAGTCCGTGTGGGAAACAGACTGCTCCGAATCCAACATTCCAGTGCTCAAAACCATCTCTGTGGAAGCCAAAGTAATTTCAGTGTCCGTTTCAGAACCTCCAGGTACCGGATTAAAATTTATTTTTTGTCTCCCGTTGGCATGCTCAGTAGCATGTGTTTCTCCTTGCACTGAAACAATTTCAGGTTCCGTAACAGGCCTCGCCTGTATTGCTACCTCCTGTAGCTCCATCGGCAGAGCTTCCGTCTGCACGTCTTCCTCCATGGCTGTCCTCTCACAAACTGAGAGTAGGGGAGTTTCCCCGGTGTCCTGGCCAAACTTCTCCTCATTCACCAAAAAAATACCACCAACAGCTTAATCCGGTTCAAGGTCAGTTGACATTCATCTGTATCCCCCTTCCCTGGGTCGTGCCTGAAAATAGGCAGAATTTGTCTAGTGCACTTACCCGGTCAACAAAAAATAAATAAATAAATAACTATTATGTATTGTTAAAGTTCACCTGAATGTGTCACCAGCTCTTTAATGCCTTCATAAACAACACTACAGAGGAACTGGAAGTGAAGGTATGCCTTTTTGCAAATGACACCAACATCTTTAATAGGGTGGACATTCAAGAAGGGGTTGAGAAAATGCATAGGGATCTTGGGAAACTTCAGGAGTGGTCAAGAGTATGGCAATCGGTGTTCAATGCCAAAAAGTTCAAAATCATTCTTCTACGGTATTTGCACCCAGCAGCAAAGTATAGGATGGGGGAGGTATTGACAGATATCCTACCACTGGGTTTTGCTTTCCCTGCTATCTCCTCATTTTTGTGTTGCTTGTATGCATGTGCAAGAAACACATTGCATCAGCTTCATTCACAAGCGGGTTGTGGAGGCATGGCAGTGTTGTGCCGAATGGCAGCAGTCCATTCTGGGGATGGTCTCTGCCGCAGTGAATAGAAGAGCATGCTGTCGATGACAGCAGTTAATGAGCATGCCATTATGCTCAAAGAAACTCAGCTACTGCAATCAGGGAGTGCCCCATCACTACGCAATCAGCTGTTTTTGCTGCAGGTCATCCCTGACTGCAGCAGACAATTACAAGCTGCATTGTGTGGTGACCCCATGGTGACGGCTTCTCTGTCAGCCCCTCACAGTCCCCACAAAGCCAACGGAAAGCCCCCACCCACCTCTCCCAGTTCTTAAAGCCAACGGGGGTGCCCAATCCCAGTTCCTTTGCCTATGGGGTAGCCCAATCCCCATCAGCATGATGCACCCCGCCCCCATTTGTTGTGTGTCGAGGTGGTGCCCAACCCCCCCTTGGCTAATGTACATTCCCTCCCAATCACGCTGTATGGTTGACAGGGGCACCCAATCCCCATCGGCCCCAGCCTCCCCAAAAGAAACACCCAGATGTGCCGGCATGCTGGCAGGCCACCCCAGCGTGTAAAAAAGTGTCCCACGTCATCTTTATTTTTTAAAAACCTGTAAAAACAGAAAATGCTCCCTCGCGGTCTTTCGTGTCCCCCTTCCCCAACCCGCACACACTCACTGCGCAACCGCCTCCCCCCCTTACCCCATACTTACCTACAGAGCCTGGCACGATTATCTCCAGTGGACCGGGAACATGTCTGCACTCTTCAAAGCCGACCGGAAACTGAAGAAATGCCGGTAAGCTGTATAATGACATAAATAGAGTTTTTTCAACTTAGATGGATATATCTCACCCATTTTGGAGAATTTTTTCACCAGTTTTTCAACATGGGGTTCTTGGGACCCCACCTCATGAACTCAGTCACTGTCATTTTGTTATTCGGTACCAAGAGGTGATTTTGCAGTCACTGTGCGGAACCACCTTTCAGGACCGAGCAATAAAATGACAGTGTCACAATTAATGAGGTATGCCCCAAAAACTCTATGTTGAAAATTTGGTGAAGCAATTCCCAAAGATGACTGTTTTACGAGCGTGCTTTGCGCACTTCCTAAGCACGCTCGTAACTTTAAGAATTTTTTAAATTTTCACTCCAGATTTTCAACATTACCATTTACCACACCTCCTTATGAACAGTACAGCTGCCATTTTTCACATCTCGCCCAAAATGTGTTTTAGCACATATAGCGCACAATGGTGCAGTCGGTGTGTAAACTCAATGTTCGGGACAGCTTAAGAAAATCCCAGTGACACTATTCATGAGCAGGGGTCTTAAAATGACTATGTTGAAAATTTGGCAACAAAATTCCAAAAAATGACTGTGTTATGAGCGTGCATTGCACAGTTTCCACGCACCCTCGTAAATTCACGAATTTGTAATATTTTCACTCCAGATTTTCAACATTGGCATTTTTCCACACCTCTTTATGAACAGTACTGCTGTCATTTTTCACATCCTGACCAAAATATGTTTTTGCACTTCTGGAGCAGAATAGAACAGTCACTGTGGGAAATCAGTGTTTGGGACAGATTAAGAAAATCACAGTGACACTGTTCATGAGCAGAGGTCCCAAAATGCCTATGTTGAAAATCTGGTGTAAAAAATTCCCAAAATAATGACTGGTGTGTGTTGTGCAGTATCTATGCACGATCGTGACTTCACCAGTTTTTTTATAATTTTACTACAGATTTTCAACATTACCATTTTTTTACACCTCCTCATAAACAGTACAGCTGTCATTTTTAACATCCTGTTCGAAATGTGTTTTTGCACCTGTGGCACCAAATGGCGCAGTCGCTGTGCAAAATCACCTTTCAGCTAACAAACTGATAGTGTCACTGTTCATGCGGTGGGGTCACAAAAAGCCTATGTTAAAAACTTGGAGTAAAAATACCAAGAAACACCTAGGGTGTAAGGGTTTCTGACCATAACGCCCTACCCTGTAGGGACTGACAGGCATCAGGGGTGTGATTTGGGATTGTCGACAGTAATGCTCATGCCATTCCACTCCACCCCAACCCTGTAGCCAGTGACAAGCATCGAGGTGCACCTTCGACTCTTTGGCCCCAGAGTTCACCCCATTCTCCTATACTGCACCCATTTCAGCTTATTTCCTTATGGAATGAGGTGAGTATAAAGACCGAACACCCCATGGCACACCTCGACACTTGTAAGTGTCTGCAGGGTAGGGTGAGGTGAAATATTGTGACCATTATGGGTAATGGCCCAAAGGCACACCCCAGTGCCTGTCCATCTCTGGAGGGTGGGGGTGGAGTTGGCATCAGTTCAATACTTCACTGCATCTGTCTAACTCCTGCACTTTTAATTTTAATTTAATCTTTGGTAACCGGGTAAGGCCCACTAGGCACAAATGCCTGTTTTCAGGGGTGACCTGGGAGCATTGGACAGTTAAGTGACTTGTTCAGAGTCACACAGTATGCAAGTGGAGGTTGTGAGAATCAAACTCAGGTCTGGTCTGCTGGATGTTTCAAGCTTGTTCATACCTTGTTCCTCTAACCTCTAGGCTATACTGCCAGCCCACTTCCACTGCTAATGCCAGCAAGCAACCATTCGGCATTGACAAATGCTTGTTTCACCATTGGGATTAGATGCCATTTTTCACAGATGCACTCAGGGTACCTAGACAGGATTTTTAATTCTTCTTTGGTAACTGGGTAAGGCCCATTAAGCACAATGCCTGTTTTCAGGAGTGACTTGGGCGCACTGGGGAGGTTACGTGACTTGTTCAGAGTCACACAGTATGCAAGTGGAGATTGAGGGAATCAATCCCAGGTTTGTTGGATGTACCAAGCTCATTCACAGCTCATTACTCTAACCGCTAGACAATACTGCCAGCCACCAAATTAGATTATTGATTAACATGACATTTATTAACAAAGATGAACAAGATGACATACCCGGCATAAAATAATTAACAAAGATAAATAAGATGTATTGAAGCAAAGTCAGGAAACAAAATGACAATGACACATCTGGCATAAAATAATTAAAACATCACATGATAATGAAAGATATTTGGAGCTTAGAAAAACTCCTGAGCACATAACACTATTGACTAGGTTTAGAATGGAGGTTTATAACTGCAATTGGTTGTTGTTCAAACAAATGAGATAATGTTTTATCCCCTTTTTGTAGATGTAATTATGGTGGAATAGATGACTTAAAGCATGTTATGTTAGTATGCCAATTATATACAAAAGCAAGGGGGAAATGGTTGGGGGGGGGGGTTCTCTCAGAAACATGTTTAATGCCAGAAGCTATAAAGTATCTCTAATTATTTAGATGTCAAATGTCTGAATGCATTGATATCAGTTTTGCAAACAGTCCATTTTTAGTGAGTCTACAATGTTGCAATGTATAGAAACATAGAAACAGAATTTGAGGGCAGATAAGGACCGCTTGGCCCACCTAGTCTGCCCATTTCCCTACCTAACGGATAAGCTGCAGATCCTAGTTAACCAACAGCCTACTTCCTCCTACCCCCAACTAGAATTGCCTTATGTCTGTCCCATGCATTCTTGAATTCCTCCACTGTTTTTGACTCTATGACCTCCTCAGAAAGGCTGTTCCATGTATCCACAACCTTCTCTGAAGAAATACTTCCCCACATTCCCTCTGTGCTGTCCCCCCTCTATCTTCAAATTGTGCCCCCTTGTTTTTGCATACCTCTTTTTCTGAAAGATGCTACCCTCTTGGACTTGTTGATTCCCTTGAGGTATCTGAAAGTTTCTATCATGTCTCCACCTCCCTCCTTTCCTCGAGGCTATACATCTTTAGTTCTTTTAGTCTTTCTTCATATGTCTTCTGATGCAGACCCTGCATCATTTTGGTTGCCCTCCTCTGGACAGCCTCCACCCTGTCTATGTCTCTGGGGAGATGGGGTATCCAGAACTGTACACAGTACTCCAGATGTAGTCTTACCAACTGTCTGTACAGAGGGACAGCAACTTCCTGTTTTCTACTGGTGATGCCTTTCCTTATGCATCCCAGTATCCCCCCAGCCCTCCTTACTGCCTTCTCACATTGCTGGCCCACCTTTAGGTTGTCTGATATGACTACCCCCAGGTCCCTTTCCATTTTTGCTGTTGTCAGTATCTCACCCCCCATTGTGTACTCTTCCCCTGGGATTTTGTTTCCAGGTGCATTACTTTGCACTCTTTGTGTTGAATCTAAGCTGCCATACATTTGACCATTCCTCCAACCTTGCCAAGTCCCTTTTCATCCTTTCCACCCCACCTTGTGTATCAACCCTGTTGCAGATCTTTGCGTCATCTCAAAGAAATATAATTTCCCTTCCAGTCCCTCTGCAATGTCACTTATAAAGACATTAAAAAGGACTGGCCCCAGTACTGAACCCTGCGGTACCCCACTAGTACCCCTCCTTTCTTCACTGTTGACTCCATTTACTATTAACCGCTGTGTCCTATTGTCCAACCAGTGTTTTACCCAGGCTACCACCCTGGGACCCACTCCCAGGCTGGCTAATTTGTTTATTAATCTTTTGTGTGGGACTGTGTCAAATGCCTTGCTAAAGTCTAGGTAGGCCATGTCCACAGCCCCTCCCTGGTCTACTGCTTTGGTCACCCAGTCAAAGAAATCAATTAGATTTTTCTAACATGATCTTCCCGCTGTGAATCCATGCTGCCTTGGGTCCAGTGCCCCACTGGCCTCTAGGTACTCAACAATTCTTTCCTTCAGAAGTGATTCCATCATTTTCCCTACCACTGAGGTCAAACTGACAGGTCTGTAGTTTTCTGCCTCTGTCTTGCTCCCACTTTTGAGAAGGGGAATCACATCTGCCCTCCTCCAGTCCTCAGGTACCACACCATCCTCCCATGATTTATTAAAAAGGGTAGTCAGTGGTGTTACTACTTCTTTCCTTAGTTCTTTTAGAATTCTGGGGTGAATCCCATCAGGCCCCGTTGCTTTATCAACCTTCAGTTTTAAGAGTTCTTTTAGAACCCTTTCTTCTGTGAAAGGACTAATATCAACCCCCATATCCAGAGTGCTTCTATTAACCGGATTAGGTATTTCCCCCTGCTTTTCCATTGTGAATACTGAGCAGAAGTATTTGTTCAGTATCCCTGCTTTTTCACTGTCACTCTCTGTCCAACCACCTTCCTCTTTGTTCAGCCTCAGTATCCCTGCCTTAGTCTTTCTTTGCTCCCTAATGTACCTATAAAAGGTTTTATCCCCCTTCTTAACCAAGTTGGCTATCTTTTCCTCGGTTTGGGCCTTTGCTATTCTGACTGCCTTACTCGCTTCTTTCTGCTTTAACTGGTACAGTTCTCTGTCCTGCTCCTTCTGTGTTTCCTTATACTTCCTGAATGCTATCTTTTTCTCCCTTACCTTCCCCACCACTTCTTTTGAGAACCATAGTGTTTTTTTCTTTCATTTTGATTTGTTTATTTGCTTCACACAAAGGCTTGTTGCCTCTGTGATGGCAGTTTTGATGTTTCCCCATTGTTGCTCCACCCCACCTTCTTGCCTGTTTGCTAGTGCTTTTCTGAGGCACTCTCCCATTTTGACAAAATCAGCCCTCCTAAAGTCCAGTACCTTCACTTTTGTGTGGCTTGACTCTACAGCTAAGTTTATCATGAACCATACTGTTTGGTGGTCACTTGTCCTCAGATGGCTACCCACTTCAAGATCAGAGATTCTCTCTCCATCCCCATTTGAGAGTACCAGGTCTAAGATTGCTCTCTCCCGGGTGGGTTCCAAAACTAGCTATCTGAGGCATGCCCCCCTATAGGGCATCGAGAATGACCCTGCACTTGGATGTGGCTGCAGCAAAGGTACTCCAGTCAGCATCTGGCATATTCAGGTCCCCCATCAGCAATATCTCCCCTTTCTCTGCCATCCCAAGGATGCCTTCTATCATTTCCTTGTCCATTTCCTCCCCCTCAGATGGGGGTCTGTATACAACCCCTGTGGGGATTGTGGAGCCATTTCCAGTCTCCAGGGTGACCCACAGTGCCTCCTCTCCTCCCTGTTTACCCTTTAGTTCTGTTGATCCTTTCCTTTACATAGAAAGCTACTCCTCCTCCTCCTCCTCTTCTTCCCTTCCTGTCCCTCCTGTAGATTGCGTACCCTGGTATGTTGACTTCCCAGTCATGGTTCTCTGTGTACCATGTTTCTGTGACTGCCACAATATCCAGGCACCCCTCTTCCATCAAGGCCACCATTTCAGGGAGCTTTTTACCTAGACTACGGGCATTGGTACTCATTACCATACATTTTTTATGGCTTTATTTCATTTTTGCCCCACCCCTGTCCCTACTGCCTTTGTCTTTTTCTCCATTTACCCCTGCCCTTCTCCCTATTGACTGCTCTATCTTGGTGTTTACCTCACTAATTACCCTGATTTTTTGGGGGGGCTAGGATTTCCCTTCTCCTCTTCAGTGCCTCCCCCCCTTGGCTAGTTTAAATGCTTGCCATAGAAGCATTTAAACATATCACCTAGGATCCTGGTTCCCCTCCAGGATAGATTCAGACCATCGCATCTGTATAGGCCTGCATCCCTCCAGGTGGAGCCCCAGCCCCCAATGAAGCCAAATCCCTGAGCTCTGCACCAGCTTTTCGACCAGTCATTGAATCCCAGGGTGCAGAGTACCCTAGCCTCATCCATGCCATAGACAGGTAGCACTTCTGAGAAAGTTACCATGTGTGCTACTTGTCTAAGGCCCCTCCCCAACTCCACAAACCCCTGTTGCACTGCTCTGATCCCATTCTCAGTCAGGTCATTCGTCCCTAGGTGGATAATGACATCTAGCTCCCTCCCCCTTGGCACTGCTCCCACAATCCTGAGGATTCATTTCCTGTCCCTTCAAACCTTGGTGCCAGGCAGACTCCTTACCTCTTTATTTTTTGTACTTAGAGTATGTTAGCTAGTATAGGTATTATGACCGTTTTCTTTTTTGGAGCAGGGGTAGGTAACCAGATCTGAACCTAATCAGTGGATTTATGCAATGCGCATTTTCTAATATCCTTCTGACCTTGTAAGTTTACTGTACTGTTCATCTGGATTGTAGGTAGTCAGTTTTTGTTTTTTGTCTTTTCTTTGACTCCCAGAGAACTGAATGTCCTGTGAAACATAATTTGTTTCTATTTATTGTGCATTAATTTTCTGTAAAAGCTCTTTGGCTGAACAAATAAATAATTTGACTGACTGGCCCCTACTTCTTCACTGGTCTCTTCAGACTCCCCCCATCCTCAACAACCTTTTCCTCAGTTGTTTTCCTCTCCCTTAGGTGTGCAGATGCTGGAGCTCACTCTTTCCACTTTCCTCATCCAGAATCATAACAACCAAGTTAGCTGTTATCACTCTACCTCTGCCTTGTGATGCTGAACAGTGAATGCCGGTATCTGCCTTTCCTTCTCCTCATCCTGAGGAGGCGTCTCCCTGCCCTGACCTTTCCTGCCACTATCCTTTCCTGGAGCTCCCTTCATTATATACCACTCTCCACACTCACACAGGCACTGAACTGCACAACAAGACTTGTTTGACACAATACACAAATAACTGACTGTTGTCCTACATTGCCAGAAAAGATTTTCTTCTATATTTCTTACCTGAAAATAAATTGCGTATGTGCTTCTTTCTGTCTTTGTTCCCTGTTTTCTGTGTTTGTGTGTCTTTGGTTTTGTTTTTGGAAGGACTTTGTTTCTAAACTCCTAGCATATTGTTCCAGAGCTCCTACTACTTGCTTTCAGTTACTCACAACTCTCAAACTACTGCAATGCAACTGCAATCATTATTTGTGTGTTTCAGCTCAACCATAGCTGCTCCATGTTGCATACTCATTGTTTTCACCTGACTCTGGCTTACACTAACCAGCTCAATCATGCTGTCTCATTCTACATACTTCATTGTAGCAGCTTCATTGCACTGCCTGGCTACACCTGCTTTCAGAGCATTGTGTCTCCTTATTTATGTTTATTGCAGTTACAACACAGTGTACTCCATACAGATGTTGCTTTTATGTTTATTCACCCTGTTTTACTCTGAGGTCAGCCTAAAAGCTACTGCTGAGGCTGTTAACCTAGCTTTAATATCTGCATGTGGTTCTCGGCCTTTCCATCACTTTCTTGTTTGTCCTACAGTGGGGACTTGGAAGTGTCTGGGGAGTCATGGCCCCATGTGGCTAATTATTTCTGTTCTAAATCCTGCCTTCGCCACTGAAAATCCTCAGAGTATTTGTCACCTTGATTGGCTTTTCAGTGTCTGGCTGGCTTGCCCCACTGTTCAATGTTGTTTCATTGCTACTATGTTATGGAAACCTACATGCAGGTCTGCTTATTCTACTCTGTTTACTGACCTACGTACAGGTCCATGCTTGCTTACACAATTGATTGCTCATGCCTACTGCATCCTCTCAGCTTCAGCCTCTGGGATGTCTGCTGCACTCAATCTGCTTTCAACCCTGCAAGGTCTCAGCACTCTCTGCTCATTACGATCAGCACACCAGTGCTCAATCAGCTTGACAGCTTCTCTGCTCTTAGTCTAATTCTGGGGCATGTCAGCCATTCTATTCTGGTGCAGGGTTCCTGCAGCTGACAGTCTCGCTCTGCATTTAGTCCGCATCTTGAGCATGTCCAACTTGGGGTGAGATCCTTCTCACCTGGCCCATAGCTGGGAATGTCCTTACCCTGGGCTTTGCTTTAGCTGCCTGCTACATGACAGTAGCTCCTGGTGTAGAATTTAAGACTAGCAGTGAAGGGTGGTTACGACGATCTCCTTTGGCTCTAGTGTTCCACTATAATGGTTGTCCATTCACTTTAGTGGTTTCCCTAGCAAGGCACCTTCACTGCATTCACCCTACGACTGCCTCTGGTTCACCTGGTTTGAGTTTAGGGTGGGTAGGCCAGGTGAGTGCCTCAGCCGTCGTCCGTTTCCCCCTTCACCTCAGTTGCACGTACTGTTGCAGAGTTTTCTCACAACCTTCCATGGCATTCCCGCTAGAGGGTTTGAGTGAGAGCCTTCCTCCAATTGGAATATTTTCCACCTCCCTTTAGTTGGGTTTTCCAAATTGTAGCTGCAGAGCCATCACTAAATAAACTATCCCATGCCTGGAAGGAAGGCGACCTAGGCCTTGGATCCCCAGGAATTTCCTCCTCATATGTGTTTTTTTCTCTCCTCCATTGTCTCAGGTCATAACTGTTAGTTAGCACAGTAGTGTCCCCTAGTTTCTTTAGGTAGGTTCCACTGTTATATGGAGGTGGAGGATGTCCTACCATTCCCTCTCTCCTTAGAGGATCCCCTCATTCTCAACACAAACCATCAGTATCATGCTATGCAAATCTGGGCATTTCATTATGTTATCAAACTGAGCATCTCATTATGTTATCAAACTATCTATGATTCTCTACTACTACATTAGAGTTCCTGCTCCTACGTCACAGTTACTGCTTGAGCATAAGCTTTGTGTCACCTCATTCTTTGGGATATGATTGTACTACATTTTTGGGGGGATTCCTAAGGTACCTTTAGCCATGGGAATCATCCCATGGCACTTCTAGGAGTGGAACCCTCTCTGAGGGTTCCTTGCCTTTCGTACACCTACAGGGTGGTAATTCCTCTGGAATAGAGAGTGTGAATGGCCAAAACCAATCTAGCACAGTTGCACAAGGATAACACTATACTGGCTGCACAGGACATTGAATTGGAAAGGCTTTGCCTGGAGTTCAATGGCCAAGTAGCCAGCCACTCCCGCTTCCTGAGCTATATAAGCATTCCTCTCAGCCTCATTGTGAAGCACTTTTTCTTTGCACCACCATCCTCTCTTCCTCCTCCAGTGGCAGCACTTCTCTCCCTTAGGGGATTCCTAAGGTACCTTTAGCCATAGGAATCATCCCATGGCACCTCTAGTGGTGGAACCCTCCCTGAGGGTTCCTTGCCTTTCATAGCCCTACAGGGTGAAAATTCCTTTCAAATAGAGCATGTGAATGGCCAAAACCAGAACTAACACAGTTGCACAAGCATAACACTATACTGGCTGCACAGGACATTGAATAAGAAAAAAGAAGATAAGAAACAGAGTTGTAATAAAACCCAGGAAGCCGTGTGTGTGAATGCTAGAAGTCTAGGAAATAAGATGCCAGACCTACAGACCACAATAGCAGAGACTCACCTGGATATTGTGGCTATTACTGAGTCCCACTGCACTGAAAACCATGACTGTGACATGGTCATTCAAGGCTATACTCTGTTCAGGAAGGTTAAGGTAGGAAGAAAAGAGGAGTGTAGTACTTTATGTCAGGGAGGGCATTAACATGATGAACACACAAGGAATACAGGGTAAGCAGTACTGTGGATCACCCTAGAGATGAGAAATGGAGCCTCTATTTGCACTTGTGTGATCTACAGACATCCAGTACAGGGGGACGAGTTAGATAAGGTACTGATGGAAGCCACTGGTAAGATGGCAGAAACAAGAGAGGTGCTGTTGATGAGGGACTTCAATCTGCCTGATGTAGATTGGAGTCTCTCAGCTGTGGCTTCAGCTAGAAGCAGGGAAATCTTGGACTCCCTGCAGGAGGCATTCCTAAGGCAACTTGCCGGTGAACCCACTCATGATGGGGCAATACTGGACCTGGTACTCAACAGTAGGGACAGTGTTGCAGATGTCAGGGTGGGATGGCCTCCTGGGGACCAGTGATCATTGCGCAGTGTAGTTTGATATATGGACAGCTGTGAGTTCAAACCATACAAAGATGAGGGTCCCAGACTTCAGGAGGGCAGATTTTAAAAAGATGGGTGAATGCCTCAGGGATGACCTAGTGGGGATGAGGAACTGGGTGGGGTGGAGGAACAGTGAGGGAAACTAAAAAGGGCCATAATGAAGTCAACATACCTCTGCATCAAGCATGGGAGCAAAAGAAAGAGGAAAATTAGCTCACTATGGTTTCGAAAGAGGTGGCAGAAAACACTAAGAGGGTAGCATTCAGAAGGTAAAATGAGATGCAGAGGGAGAAGGATAGAGAGGTGTATCAGGGGAAACAGAAGGAAGCAGTAAGGAGTGCAAAGGCACAAACTGAAGAGAGAATTGCCAAGGCAGTAAGAAAAGGGGACAAGATGTTTTTAAGGTACTGTATGTAAGTGAAAAAAGGAAGACCAAGGGTGGGATTGTAAGGTTAAGAAGATAAGGGGGGGGACTATGCAGAGTGGGAGTGAGAAAAGGCAGTCATCTTGAACAAATACTTTTGTTCAGTGTTATCAGAGGAAAGAGATGAGGAAGGGCCACAAAACTGCAACGGGAGCACTGGAGGGAGACAGAGAGGCAGACACTAGTCCATTTTTGGAGGAAAGAGTCCTAAAGGGACTCACAAATCTGAAAGTGGACAAAACAATGGAGTCAGACAGAGTCCACGCAAGGGTACTGAAGGAGCCCTGGGAGGTACTGGTTACACCCCTGAATGCCGTATTTGACAGCTTATTGGAAACAGGAGTGGTCCCAGAGGACTGGAGGAGGGCAGATGTAGTCCCACATCACAAAAGTGTTAGCAGGTAAGAGGCTGGAAATTACAGGTCAGTAAGCCTGAATTCAGTGGTGGGAAAGTTAATGGAATCACTGCCGAAAGAAAAAATAGTGGAATATCTTGAATCCAGTGGATTACAAGACCCAAGGCAGCAGATACTGATGGGGGGAGGTCATGTCAAATGAATCTGCTAGAGTTCTTTGACTGGGTAACCAAGGAACTACATCAGGGTGAAGTGGTGGATGTAGCCTACCTAGATTTCAGTAAGGCATTCCACACCATTACATGTAGAAGACTAATAAGCAGCTGGGTAGCTTAGGAGTGGGTCCAAAGGTGATGAACTGGGTAAGAAACTGGTTAAGGGATAGGCAGCAGAGGGTGGTGGTAAACAGAGTTCACTCAGAGGAAGGGAGGGTGACCAGTGGGGTGCCTAAGGGATCAGTGCTGAGACCAGTCCTTTTTAATGTCTTTATAAGTGACATTGCAAAGAAGCTGGAAGGGAATGTCTGCCTCTTTGTGGATGACACCAAACTCTGCAATGGGGTGGACACTCCGGGGTACAGAAAGGATGAACAGTGACCTGAGAAAACTTGAGGAGTGGTCAAAGGTATGGCAGCTGGGTTTCAATGCAAAAAGTGCAAAATAATGCACCTTGGGTTCAGAAACTCAGGTTGGAGTACAAAATGGGGGGGAAGGGACTGATAACCACCAAGCAGGAAAGAGACCCGCAGTGATCACATCAAATGACCTAAAGGAGGCCAGGCAGTGGGACAAGGCAGTTGGGAGAACAAGTGAGATGCTGGCATACCTCTCAACCTTTTGTCCCCCAGATATGGAACATTGCCTGTCAAAATGTGGAACAAATGAGCAAAATGTGGAACACTTAATCAAATCCTTACCTAAGAAGCTGAAAATACTGTTAAAATGTTGCCTTTCTGTTCAGAAAGTCTGTTATTAATTGAATAATATATTTTTTGCATCATTTACTATGGATTTGTGCTTTAAAATGTTGACTTTGAATGTGGAACAAGCCCTCACAATGTGGAACAGGGAGCTTTTGTAAAGTAAAATGAGGAACATTCCTTGTAATGTGGTACAGTTGAGAGGTATGGATGCTGGGTGCATAGGGAGGGGTATCACCAGCAGAAAGAAGGAGGTGGTGTTGCCTCTGAATAGATTGCTGGTAAGACGCCACCTAGAGTACTGTGCCCAGTTCTGGAGATCAATCTCAGAAAGGACATAGACAGAGTGGAAGCAATCAAGAGGAAAGCAAATAAAATGGTATAAGGTCTGCATCAGAAGTCCTATGAGGACAGATTAAATGACATAAATATGAACACCCTGGAAGAGAGGTGGGGGACATGATATAGACCTTTAAATACCTCACGGGAGTAAACAAGGTACAAGAGGGAAGTATTTTTTAGAAAAAAAGGTGCTCAAGGACAACGGAGCATGACAAGAAGCCAGAAGGGAGTAGATTCAGGAGAAATGTAAGGAATTACTTTGCCACAGAAAGAGTGGTGGATTCCTGTAACAGTCTTCCAGCAACAGTGGTGGGGGGCAAAAACAGTTGTGGGGTTCAAGAATGCATGACATAAGTATATGGAAATTTTAGGGAAAGGGAAGAGGGGTGAATTGGCTGGAGATCAAGTAGGATATGCGCATGGGTATACTCTAGGCAGAGGAAAAATGGGTAGACTAGGTGGTTCAAGTGGTCCTTATCTGCTGTCAAATTCTATGTTTCTACAGTATGTCAAATTCTATGTAATAAGCACAGTCTAACCTACAAACATAAATGCTAAAACATTTTCTCTGAAAATAAGCACTTCTCAAATCCATACTACAACGTTTTAGCTCTCAAGCTGAGCAAAGATAGGATTGATTTTGTTCAGCATTCAGAGACGCATCTACTCCTTCCGCTTTCATTATAAAACTGCACACTGTGCACGAGGCCCCTAGTAAATTTCCTGCTGTAGCACATACCATGTGACCATCCTTTTGGACAGAAAACCAGTCATGTTATCAGCTCTCCAGTGCAGACTTTATAAAGTATGATGGACCCTGACAGCAGAGTTTTGCCATTTGGTGACTGCAGAGTTCCACCCCTACATTTTTTGGCTAAGACTAAATGAAAAATGTGTGCTTTTTTTGTTGTTGTTTACTTCACTTCAGAGACTGTGAGAAGTCGATGGACTTCACCCATCAGACCCATCACTATTTACAATCATTTAGAGCAGTAGTAGTCATTTATTACACAAAACCTAATATAATCAAAACATTTTATCATTATGAAATATATGCGACTAGATATTTGATTCACAGTACCATTATTTTTAAAGCTAGGGAATGAGACTATGATGCTTTATAAGATACAACTAGTGTTCCATGAAACAGAACCACATTCTTTTTCTAGTGTACCATGGGGATCTCAAATTGAAATCCAGCTTCTCATTTTTAGGTGGTTCTCCTTCTTGATTCTACCCAATTTTATAGCTGAGTCAACAGAAGTACATGGAGATCAGGTACACTTGCATGTTCACAAAGTGATGCATTGGTTATTGTGGAGGTATGAACCAAGAATCTCCTTGTTCACAGGTCTGTGTGTGAACCACTGGACCACATTGTCTTCCAAGTTCATTTAATTTATTTATAGTAGTAGAGTAATACAAGTTAGTTAGTTAGCTTTTGTTGACCAGGAAAGGAGGACTAGGCAATTTCTGCTTATTTTCAGCCTTATCCCAGGGTGGGGGGGCAGAGATGAAAACCAACTGACATTGAACCAGATTAAGCTGTTGGTGGTATTTTTAGTGAATGGTGGAAATTTGGCCAGGACAGCAGAGAAAGTCCACTACTCTTGCCAGTAGGGAGATGTGCAGATGGCGAGCAGTTGCCAATATGGCAGACCTGGAAGTGGAGGTGCAGGAGCGGACTGCCCTTTTCCACCTGAAGGCACCAGCTGTGTAATGTTTGTGAGCTCTGTGGAGGTTCCAGATAGTCTGAAGACTGTTGTAGCAGTTACAGAAATGAATAGCACTACAAGGTAATTTTCCAAAGGACAATGAATTACAGGTAATGGATACTGACACTACAACTGAATATAATGCAAAAAGGTTAACTGTAGCAGTGCTTTCGAACTGCAGATCACAAGAAACTACAAGGTTGTTGGCAGACAGACAAAAAAGATGTGCTTTACTTTTTAAACTTCTTGCATCTGAAGCCACCGCTCTCCAAAATGTACCTGAAGCCTGATATTGTCACTCATCATTGGCAGGAGGAGTTGCCACGGACCCCGAGACACTGGTTTGCTCACCTGGGGCACCTGCTGTACCTCCTGTGACAGTTTCACAGCCAGAGACATTGTGGGAAAATCTTACTAATATACTAAAATGCCAGTAGAATAGGCTTAACAGTCTTTCGTGTCTGCTCGTTTAGTCAGCCCCCACCCTGGGAGCTGACCTTGCTGCCCCCCTCTCCCTCTCTAGCTTCTCCCTTCCCAGTCCCAGATATTCTCGCTGCATTGGATTTTGCTTCCAGAACCCTTCCCCTGTACCTATCCCACCCCCTCTTGAATCCCTCCACCGTGTCTGCCTCCACCAGCCCCATAGGCAGTGCATTCCATGGCTCCACCGCCCTCTCAGTGAAGTAGCACATCCTCCTTTCTCCCCTGAATCTCCCTCCAGCTTCCACCCATGCCCTCTAGTTGCCCCCTTCTTCAGAGCACCCTGACTGCTCCTCCCCTATTTACCCCTTCATGTACCTGAAGACCTCTATCATGCCCCCGGTCCCTTCTCTTCCAATGTGTACATATTTAGCTCTTCGAGCCTCTCCTCATAGGTCCTGTCCCCCAAGCCCCAAATCATTTTGGTTGCCCTCCTTTGGACCCTCTCAAGGAGTTCAATGTCCCTCTTTAAATGTGGCCTCCAAAACTGCACGCAGTACTCGAGGTGCGGCCTCACCAAGCAGTTATACAATTGGAGTATCACTTCCCTCCTTCTGGAGGTGATCCCTATAGTGATGCATCCCAGCATCCTGTTGGCCTTTGCCACTGCCCTCCTACAAGTCTCTGAATTGTTCATCTTGACATCCACCACCACCCCCAGGTCCCTCTCAACCATCGAGACTTGTAGCATTTCCCCCCCAGGGTGTACATTTGGCCTGGGTTTCAGGCTCCCTGGTGCAGTACCTTGCATTTCCCTGCATTGAACCTCAACTTCCACTTTCTAGACCATCTTTACAGAGCCTCCAGATCCCCCTATAGGGCCACCCTCCCCTCCTCCCCATCCACCACCACCCCCAGTTTTGTGTCATCTGCAAAGAGACTCATCTCACTCCTGATACTCTTCCTTATGTCAGAGACAAAGGCGCTGAACAGGAGGGGCCCAAGGACTGATCCCTGAGGGGCCCCACTAATGACCCTTCTTGGGGAAGAGACTATCCTGCCAACCACGACCCTCTGGGGCCAATTTCCTATCCATCTGATCATCTGGTTCCCCACTCCCATTTCTTCCAGCTTATCCAACAGGCCCCCGTAAGGAACAGAGTCAAACGCCTTGCTGAAGTCAAGAAAGAGGACGTCCACTGGTCTACCCAGGTCCAAGGCACTCATCACCCAGTCATAGAACTCCACAAGGTTTGTCTGACGTGATTTCCCTGGGACGAATCCATGCTGTCTATTATCCAGGCACCCCAACTTTTCCAGGTCCCCCCCAGTCTCTTCTTGACAATGCCCTCCATCACCTTGCCCACCACTGATGTCAGGCTGACGGGCCTGTAGTTCCCTGCCACCTCCCTTGCTCCCCCCTTGTGGATAGGCACTATATGCACCACCCTCCAGTCCTGGAGCACCCACCCTGTTCTCAGAGAGATGCTGAAGAGCTCTGCCAGGGGTTTTGCCAGGACATCCGCCAGTTCCTTCAGCACTCTGGAATGTAATTTATCCGGCCTTGGTGCTTTCTCCATCTTAAGGGACCTGAGGGCTTCCCCTCACTCTCTCTCTGCCGTGATTTCCACCTCTGCTACCACGTCCTCCTGCTTTGTCTTCCCCCCACCTGCCAGTGATGCTCCCCCTCCCCAGACCCGCCAATTGGTAAGGGTCCCCCCCTCCTCAGTTTCACCATCTCCTCCCATGTATGATGCAGCCCCCCCTATTTTCCTTGGTGAAAACTGAGGTGAAGCATTCATTTAGTACCTCAGCCTGCTCCTCTGGGTCTTGTGCCCATCCCTCCCCTATTTTAATCCTGCTAATCTACCCCTTCACCCTTTGTTTTTCACCAATGTATCTAAAGAACCCCTTGTTCCCTCTCCTAATTTCCCCTGGCCAGGTTCTTCTCCATCCTTGCCTTAGCCACCCTCACCACCCTAGTGGTCCTTCTGGCCATGAGCTCATACTCCCCTCTATCCCTTTCACTCCTTGAGCACCTGAATTGCCTATAGGCCACCTTCTTTCCCCTCACCACCTCCTGAACCTCCCTGAACCACCAGCAGGGTTTTTGGGCCCTACCGCATTTTCATCTTACTCTTGCGCAGGTGCTGGTAGCATCCTGCACCCCCCGATGATTTCCCACCTACTGTCAGCCTCCATGTCTGGCCCAATCCCATCCAAGTGCTCCTTAAGGATCCTTCCCATTTCCTTGAAATCCTCCCCCCTGAAGTCAGTTACCTCCGTCTTTGTGCAGTCTTGTACCCCTCCTAGGTTCAGGCAGAACCAAACCGTGGCATGGCCGCTCCCGGCCAACGGGTCCCTTACCTCCAGGCCCCCAATCTGGTCACTGTCTGCCAGGACCACATCCAGTATCCATGACTCCCTGGTCAATTCCCCCACCTGCTGAGTTAGGAACGTGTCCTGAAAGACATCCAACAACCTCTGTTCCCTGGCCACCGAGGATGTCATAGTCTCCCAGTCTGTTCCTGGCATGTTTAAGTCCCCCAACACCACCACCCTTCCCCTGCCCAATCTGCAGTGTCTCCCAACATCTGCCACCGGACTCTCCTCCAGCTCCTCCGCCAGTGCAGGGGGTCTATACACCACTCCTATTTTTATCCCCTCGTTATCAAGGTGACCCAAATTGCCTCCACAGTTTCCTCCACCTCCTCCACTCCTCCTGTGGCAATGCAGTTTTTGACTATTATTGCTACCCCTCCTCCCCTTCCCTCCACCCTGTCCTTCCTGAACATGGTGTAACCCTCCAGGTTCAGGTCCCAGTCATGCCCTGCGGTGGCCCAGGTCTCAGGGACCGCTGCCACATCCACCTCTCCTTCACTTAGCATCGCCTGGAGCTCAGGCATTTTATTGCCCAAGCTCCTGGCATTTAGCAAGACTACCTTCCACCCTTTCATTATACTTCCATTTCCCCTGCTCATGTTCCTGTGGGGATTCTGTCTTCCCCTGGTCTGCACCTTACCAGTCAGCCTTTCCCTGCATTCCTCCAGCTCCCCAGAGGGGTGGAGACAGAGTCCCTCCTTTATCTGACCCCCCTCGACAGCCTTTTCTCCCATCCCTCCCCCCTTCACAAGTTTAAACCCCACCTTTCACTAACGAACCCCTCTATTTTCAACTTAAGAATTTCCTTCCCCTCCAAATTGAGATGAAGCCTATCTCTAGCATACAGCCCCTTATCCTCCCAAGTCTCCCCCCAATCCCCCAACAACCCATACCCTCTGGCCCCACACCACTCCCTGAGCCACTGGTTTATATCCCTAATCTTCCTTTTGTGTTCCCCACTAGCCCTTGGCACCAGCAGGATGTCCAAGAAGGAAATCATGCATCCTATGTCATTACAGACCCTGGCAAGCTCCCTGAACCTTGCCTGTATCTCTAGTTCGCTGTTACCCTCAATGTCATTGGTACCCAGGTGGACCAGTATGTCCAGGGAACCTCCACAATCCTTTGCCAGCTGATATACCTCATGCTTAGCCCTGTGCACCGTTAGTCCAGGGAAGCATTTTGTTTTAACCGGGCAGGCTTCCCCTTCCCTATCCCATTTGATACCCCTGATCATGGAATCACCCAACAAGAGCACTCTGACCACTCCTTTCCTCCAATTCCTCCCCTTCCATGTCCCTCATCCTTTCTACTGGCTCCTCCCCAGCCAGCTCCTTGCTCCTCCCCTATCTGGGTGCTACCTGACGCCCCTCCTTACCTACCCTGGCCTCCCCTTCCCTATAATCTTATGCTCTCCTCCTCCTGAGCATCTTTCTGTACCCTGCTACCCCTGTCACTGCTCATGTCATTCCCCCATCTGCTAAACTAGCCTGGCTCGTCCTCCCCTCCTTCCCATCTCCATTCAGCCCCTCCATGCCTGTCATGCTCCCTTGGCCTAAACCCACAGCTCCCTTTACTGTATCCTCCTTGTACTTCTGGTCCTTCTCCTTTTCTCTCAACTGGTCCTTCTACTTGCGCTTTCCTCCCTCTACCCCCTTCTCCTCCTCCTGCTCCGATCCCCTGCTCCCCCCATTTTCCCACATTCCAAGTTCCCCCCATTCCTCCTGCTATCTGGCCCCTGGCTGCTGCCCCCACTCCATTTCCATCTCTAACTGCCCTGTCATGGCTACATCGCACCCCCATCCTCAAACAGAAGAGGAGAATCAGGGTGTTACTGAGCTAGGTCTGATCCACCTCCCCCACCTTGCTTCCTTCTGTCCAGCCCCGCCATCTGCCTACTTCCCTGAGAATGTCCTCCCTTTGGCCCCCCTCTGTGAGGGTCCCCGGATATCTACTTGCTTCCTCGGTAGTGTCCTCCTTTTGGCCGCCCTCTGTCAGGGTCCCTATGTGACCCCAGAGTACTCTCCTGCACTCCTTTCCCTATGCCCCCACCCTTAGTGGTTGATGCAACCCCGTGGGAGAGCCCCTGCCCTATTCCCCAACCATACCTCCCCCCTTCCCCCAGCTGCCTCCTAATCCCCTCAACCTCCTCCCTAAGCTGTGCCAGCTGGTAACACACTGGGCAACCACCGAACTTCCAAGCCCAGTCCAGTATTATGGCCACCCCACACCCTGTGCACCCCACCACCCTTCCAAAGAAGCCAGCCCTAATGACGTGTGGTTCCATCCCCCTCCAAGTAGGTTTCCTTGGGTGAGCCACCAAGTTCCCCACTAGTCCAAGATACACCCCTCCCCACTAATCGGGTCCCCCACTAATCCTAGATACAGTCACTGAGACCTGGGCGACTGCAGGGCATGACTGGGACCTGAACCTGGAGGGTTACACCATGTTCAGGAAGGACAGGGTGGAGGGAAGGGGAGGAGGGGTAGCAATAATAGTCAAAAACTGCATTGCCATAAGAGGAGTGGAGGAGGTGGAGGGAACTGTGGAGGCAATTTGGGTCACCTTGATAACAAGGGGGGGCAAGAGAATAAAAATAGGAGGGTATAGACCCCCTGCGCTGGCGGAGGAGCTGGAGGAGAGTCCGGTGGCAGATGTTGGGAGACACTGCAGATTGGGCAGGGGAAGGGTGATGGTGTTGGGGGACTTAAACATGCCAGGAACAGACTGAGAGACTATGACATCCTCGGTGGCCAGGGAACAGAGATTGTTGGATGTCTTTCAGGATGCATTCCTAACTAAGCAGGTGGGAGAACCGACCAGGGAGACGCAGATACTGGATGTGGTCCTGGCAGACAGTGACCAGATTGGGGGCCTGGAGGTAAGGGACCCATTGGTGGGGAGTGACTATTCCACGGTCTGGTTCTGCCTGAACCTAGGAGGGGTACAAGACTACACAAAGACGGAGGTAACTGACTTCAGGGGGGCGGATTTCAAGGAAATGGGAAAGATCCTTAAGGAGCACTTGGATGAGATTGGGCCATCTTGTGAGAAATACTTCAGAGACTGCAACTGTGGAAGGAGTTCCTTGCTTCCCAGAGTCTGCTCTGCTAGCAGCAGGTTGGATACGATCTTTGGATGGAGCCCAGTGGGAGGCTGAATCGACTCCAACCACAGAAATGATTATTAATGCAGCAAGAAGTAAAATAATTTCCTCACCCGATTTCACAGCAAGCCAATCTGTCAAGCAACAAACAGAATGCTGACCCGTCTAGAAAGCCAGCCACACCAGCAAGTGTGGGAGCCATGGCAACACCAAGCATTGGAGTGGCAGTGGAGACTTCACAAAAAACACAAAATACAGGTAACAAAATGGAAGATGGTGAATTGAGTTCTGTAATTTCGAATATTATGAAGCAGTCTTTTCCTAATGTTAATGAACTGCAGAAAGACCCAAATGAGGACACACTATGACTTGCATCAGTCAAACAGTCTTAATATAAATTCAGACTCACCTTCTGCCACGATAAGAAAATAAACCCCAGGGGTACAGGTATGAACTGAAAGTCATGAGTATATGAATAATGAGCACAGTCCCAGTGGGAGTTTGCTAAATGTGAATGTGGGGCAAAAACAGACATTTGTCCCTGACACCACACTGTTAACAGGAAACATGAAGCACAGTAACCCTACTGAAACTGATTGTAATGTACCACAAAAATCTGTGGCCTGGGCAGAAATAATGGATGTTTTGGATGCTGAGCCTTCTAATCCAATTACCCCTGCAGTGGTAAGTGAGAACGAAGGTCAGGCTTTGCGTCCCCCACCACCTCTGAAAATATGCAACCAGGTCCCTCACATAAGACCCCCAATAACTCAGGCACAAACAATACCAGAAAGGCTTTCAGAATGTCAGACTTGTTTACCAACTTGGGAGCCCCAGCCAAATGGAGGAATGCAGTACGTCTAAAATATAAAGGGAGATTAGAAGAAACCCTGGATCAGGTGTATGGTGCTAAAAGATTGCTTAAAGAATCCATGTAATTTCTGGCTACTGATATTTTGCACTTATACATATCTCGGGGTCATTCAGTTTGACATGGGTTTCAACACTCCACAGCTACTGGAAAGGTTTTTGAGGAAATTTTGGCAAGTAAAGAATTCCCCATTATGGTCCCTATTCATGGCAATTCCATTAACGAAACCAACAGTAAAAATTGCAACCATCCTATTCAGAAAAGAGAATGTGCATATTTCATATATCCTGTTCTGGGTCAAACAAAGGACCGATCTGATAAAAAGGCCTGCACCCATCCTGGACTCAGAAAATATTTGGACAGGAGGTTGGAAGATTAAACTCTAGCTCAGATCCTCTGAGAAAGGAACACAGCATATCCCCAGCAGTTTCTACATTGGTCAGAACTGAGGCTTTTGCTTTTATGATGGAAAACCGAAACCATGCCATAGATGTGTGCCTTTCTCATATCTGAGCAATGTTTGTGATGCTCTGGTTTGCAATTTTTGCCTACAAACAGGGCATTCAAGTGTGTTTTGCCCAAACTCTGTGAAGGGCAACTTATGTGAGAAAACAGATAATTTATATTTGAAATGTCCATGGATAGTTCACAATAAGGGGTCTTTTTATGACTAAGATGACACGATCCATGAAGTGCAAACAAAAGAAATCAAGGACAACACACACAATTTCACATTAATAACAACCAGGAATCCAGGGAGAATACTGCACCTGTTAATCATGCAAAGCAGTCTGAGGACCACGCCAACATTACTTCAGATCCTGGAACTTCTGGGGATGCATCAGGAGGTACCACTGTCCAGGTCTCTTCTTTATCAGTCCCAGTGGACTCCTTACAAGAAAGTCAAGAAGGTCAAACCATATATATGCAACATCAGTCTGTATCAATGCCCCCCCCCCCACAGGATGATTTTCAGGTGGATGGAGGAAAAAGAGGAAGCACAAGAGTCAGCCAAAACCAAAAACAGCAAAGAAGGATACCATGCAAACAAAGAATACTTTCACAGCCCTACAGGAACAAACTGGAGAAGAGGCCAGAGATTCTGAAGCCTCATCTGTGGCCTCTTTACAGAGGGACTTGTCAGACTTTGATGAAGATCAGTTAAATGCTGCTAACATAAAGAAATAGACTAGAAAGAAAAAAGATATTTGAGACCTTGTACTGTTAATTTTCTTTTGTGATTCCTGTGGAAGAAAGTTCTGCTAATACCATCAGTATTGGTTCTCTAAATGTAAATAGTACAAAGAATCACAAAAGAAAATGAATTACACTATCCTCTCTTAGTAATTAAAATGCCCAGGTAATCTTGCTACAAGATATGAGGTTAAGATCAACTGCAGATATTTATAATGCTCAAAAAGCATGGCCTTGGGGGCCATTTATATGGTCAATAGGTGATGACACCTGTTCTGGGGTTGCAATTTTGTTTCAATCGAATAATTTCAAAATTCAAGAAAGTTATGGACATTGATCCAGGGCGGGCATTAACATTAGTTCAATGTGCTTACGCAACTGGATATGATATGATAATGCTTGTGTAACCTGAGTAACTTGAATTTTATGTGGCTTTCCGCCTCTCTATCCATAGGATATACCTCCTGTAGGGGTACAATGCAAGGAACCCTAGTGAGGGTCCCCCCCCCCCACAGGTGCCAGAAATGAATGAGTCGGCTAAAGTTAGGTTAGGAAGAACCCCACGGGTAAGAGAGGCTAGCCGCTGGAGGAGGAGGGGTGGATGGTGGGCAACAAAAAAGAATCCTGAGGGCGTCCAGGAAAAAGTGACGTATTTGAGCTTGAAGGGGGAGTGACATTGTTGCTCTGCCCATTGAACCTCGGGCTTAAAGCCCTCCCATTCAATGTGCTTACGCAACTGGATATGATATGATAATGCTTGTGTAACTTGAGTAACTTGAATTTTGTGTGGCTTTCCGCCTCTCTATCCGTGGGATATACCTCCTGTAGGGGTACGACGCAAGGAACCCTAGTGAGAGTTCCCCCCCCACAGGCGCCGGAAATGAATGAGTCAGCTAAAGGTAGGTTAGGAAGAAGCTCAGAAAGAATACCTGAATTGTCAAGCATCGAAGAGAGAAGTGATTAATGAATTCTGTGAGAAGGGCTAACTTCCTGAGGAGAGAGGGGAAAGCCGGGCCACCATCTGCCTCCTCCAACAGCGGAACCTAACTAGCTAAGAAGAAAATCACTAATTCTAACTAATATTATGATCATTGGCACAGAGGAGAGGAAAAACCCCCTTTGAGGAGGAAACCTCTGGGGATCCAAGGCCTAGGTCACCTTCCCTCTAGGCTGATGGTGTTTGAATTGAGGACATATATTTTTAAAAGAAAGGGTTCAGTGACTAGAGGGATACGAGTAGTGAGGATGAAGATGGAATATGGAAGATCCCTAAAAGAAAGTACAGATCAAGGATAGAATATGAGGCTGTGCGCAGATTGAATGCGAACATGAGGCACGATTAATACTGATAGTGATGATCATTGCAAGAGGTCAGCGGGTCGATGAGGTAGCTCAAGTTCTAAAATATGTATGATTGAGTGAGGTGAGGAAGTAGAAATTGAGGATGATGAGGCATGAACAATTAGATCCTGTTGTGATCGATGAGTAGCATCAGAGTCGATGATGGAATGCTCAAAGGAACGATAAACTAGATAAACCTTGTTGGAACTAAGGAGGGTATGCTCAAGTAGTCAATGTAAGATATTAGATCTAGAAGCAAAGATAGGAAGGATTAGTTCATTTATGAGTCGGAGCAGCAAAGGGTATCTGGATGTGCTCACAAGGATATTCCAGATGAGTCAATGAGGAGACTAATAATATTGTAGACTAGCTGGATGGAGCGATGCATTTGATAGAGTTATGCAAGTGAGCAGGCACTGAGGTTGAAGAGGCATTCTTCATTATGCAATGTAGACGATTAGACCCTAAATGATTAGAGCCTGAGGTTATAGTCGATGAGGTAGAACAGTATTGAGTGATAGGAATGTTAGCTTAGGTGACGTAAATGGATGAGCTGAGTGGAAGATGACTGGATTCATGAACTCAACATGACTGGAGTTATGAACTCGATGCATTCGGCAAGATGGCCGTAACTGATAGGTGGCATAGGAATTATGATAGGTATGCCCAAAAAGAATATCGAGAGCAGGCCAAGAGTGGAGGGAAGCCTGGACAGCTTGAAGTGTTCTGGAAGAGGGGGAGATGGGAAAGAATCGAAAATGAAACTGGCACGAAAGAAGTATGCCAATGAGGCACCTCAAAAAGAGGTAGATTCTGAGGCCAAGAAGGGAGATCGGGAAGCAGAGGCAACTCAGAGGAAGCAATCAAGAAACAAAACTGGATGAGGTAGGAAGAGGAGTAAGCAAATCAAACAAAGTATGATGACGAGCGAAGAGAAGAGCAGAGGGAAGCTTATGAGGGCAGAATTCTGGAAAGTAGGTACAGAACTGAAAGAAGAGGAGACAGAATGAACAGGAACAGAACTTGAACGAAGGTATCAGGCACCAGGGAGTGAAAGGAACAATGATGCTCCTCAAAAGGAGACTGATGCCGAGGCCAAGAAGGCACATCAGGAACCAGATGATCTGCAAACCAGAGGGCAAGAGCAGGATGGCGATCAAGAGGAGGCAAATAGGATGAAATATGAGGAGAAGGGAGCCAAGAGTGGAAAGAATCCACGACGGTCAGGACGAGAAGAAGCGCTAGGCTGAGGAAGAGAACAGGAATGGATGAGGTATGATGAGTGAAGGATGCTATGAAGACAGATACTGGAGAGCAAGGCATGAAAGGACAAAGGATGATAGGGAGGGCAATAGGGTAGCACAGGACCCAGCCGGAACTGGAGGAGAACTGCACAGGGTGAATCAGGGTAGGCCATATCGATTCAGGATAGGCATAGCCATACAGGGCAAGGGAACAGCGCGGACATGGCAGCAAACAAAGTCAGGCAGGAGGGCGAGCTGGAGGAGGTGGCATGTACGCCCGGGTCGACCGAAGGTTGGATGGAGTCAGCCAGGGAAGGCCAGAGGATATGAATGCAAAGAAAACAAACAGATAAACCATGGCACGATGAGATAGAAGCCATGACCAGATTGAAACCCGGACAGCTGAGCTTACTGAAAGAGCCGAGGAGAAAGAGCAGAACAAGAACGATCCTAAGCAGGAGAAGCTGATGGGGAAAACGAGGCAGAAAAATTGATGCCCAGAGTCAATGGAAGTAGAAGAGCATGGGATGACCAAGCCGAGTGGCAGCAGAGGAAATGAGAGCCATACAAAACATCAGAGATATACAAAACATCAAACCTAGGAAATAGAAGTATGAGGAGAAACATGGTCGAAAGGTCTGAATACTACAAGGAATAGACTGGGGAAGCATATATACATGTTGAAGCTGGTGAATGTGAGCAGAACTACAGGGCATATCGTCAGAGTGGGGGGGAGATAAGAGGAAATGGCAGAAAGCACCAAGATACACAGACGGCAACAATCAGCACATGGAGCAGTCTACTAGGCGCAAGACTGGAATGGTTAGACTTGCAGTGCAGAAGTAAACAGACTCCTGAGGGAGACTAGTACAGAGGAGAACACAGAAGAATATGGCTGGTAGCAGTCAGCTTCTAGCATTGCAGGATGATAAGACAGCTAAAGGGTAAGGAAATAGGGACAGCATCTAAAAACTGGCAAGCCATGAGGACGGAAATATCAGAGAGGTGGCTGCAATACAAGACCTCCGAGGATTTGAAACAGGTCAGTCCAAGAGTAAGCGCACAGGCGCTCTGGGGTTGCAGAGCCTTGCATCAGTCAGGGAAGCCAGGACCGCAGCCACCACCAGGAGGGGTGGCATGAAACCGGAAGCAGGGAGCACAAGATCAATAGAGAGGTAGGCCTGATTGAGCAAGGTGAGGAAGTAGATATTGAGGCCGATAAGGCATGAACATGCGATATGAATGAGTAGATCCAGATGTGTGGTGGATGAGAGATCAGAGGATTCAATAGAGCGATGCAAGTAATGAGGCTCCTCGAAAGGAGATATATTCCGAGGCCAAGAAGGCATGTCTGGGACCAGAGAGTATGCGAACTAGAGGGGTGATACACTTGATAGAGCAATGCGACCAAGTAGACATTTCGAAAGGAGGAAGAGCCGGAAAGGAATAGCGTGAAGCAATGAGGCAGGCTCCACAAAATGAAGTAAATTTGGAAATGAATGTGAAAGAAACTTGAATGATAGTGGATAGCCTCCAGCCAGCCCATAGCAAGGGGCAACGGACAGGAAGGCATGGCCAGGAATGGAGACAGAGTAGAACTGAGGTGACTGATGCTGCAGGTATGATGACGGAGTGATTGAAAGAGATGAGTGGGTCGAGGTGAGATATGGTGGAAATGTGAGCAAATCGGACGATAAGGAGTGAAACCATGAATGGAGTAAATCCGTAGCAGCCGATGACGGAATGTATCCATGAAGGGAGGCTCAACGAGATAAGAAATGGGTAATGAGGACCAGGAGTCAGGAACCTGATACATGGGCAGGAGGGCTCCAGATCAATGAGGTGGTATTGGAACCACGTTCGGCAAGCTTAAAAGAAATATCGAATGCAGGCCGAGCATGGAATGAATCCTAGATGGCCGTTAGAGAATAGAATGACAGGAGGGCTAGTCAGATAAATGCCAAAATAAAATGAAAATAAAAAGAATGAAAGCAGGCCAGGAGTGGATTGAATCCAAGATGTCCAGTATGGGGAAGAACTGCAGAATGTCAAAGTGGAGGAGGAGGAGGAGGCCAAATCAAGGTGATAAATACTCTGAGGATATTCGATAGAGAGGCAGGATTTAATGACGATAAAGCTATTCGAACAGCCTCAGCAGATCAGGCGACTGACCACGGAGTCGGAACTGCAATAAAACATGGAGACAATGTACTGTAAACAGGTGTAGTAAGGCAGTTCAATGAAGCTGCAAGAATGAGGGCATGAATGAGCAGCACAGCTAGGGTTAGAAGAAACCTGTCACAGGTGAAAAGAATTAAATATATATGACATGGAGCAGCTATGGGGAGCTGAAATACGTGGACAATGATTGCAGGTGCATTACAGCAGATTGAGTGAAGTGAGCAATGATAGGTAAGATAAGGCAATTATAGAAGAAAAATCATTGTTTTTTTTTGCTACTACAAGACGGACGGCTTGAGGAGAGGATGCACAGCCTTGTAAGATTCAATGCACAAGCTAAATGGGAAGACAAAGTACCTTTCTAAGCCATGCCTTGACTAGATAGGGAGCAGATGCCCCCGAAGCTAATCCACATGCGGTCCATGCTACATGAAAGATATGCCCAACAGATTACCCATGACAGACTGACTCAGATTGGGGAGGGGTTTACTCGATGATTGGGGAATGCTGCACATGTGTGAGCTTTTTATTTCCCGAACTTCCACCACATGGTGAAATGCTTCCGCCTTTGGCAGCAGGGAAAGAATGCATCAGATGGAGGCACAATAGTTCGTAGAGGAAAAAACACAGATTAATTGTAGCGGGACAGATCCACCCATATGAAACGGAACTACAGAAAACCAGCTGGAAACACAACATGGGGCAGAACACACTGACTTCGAGTGACAAAGTGAGAATGTAAGGTAAGAAACCCCAAGCAGATGAGCAGGCATTCCAAAACCAGCATATGCAAACAGCGTTGACATGCGGTATAATCAACAGTAGAGATGCTGGGACACTGCGCTCAATATGCATGTTTTTTTTGTTTTTTTTTAGTTAGGATCCATTTTGTAGTCTGATCATGGAGAACACTGTCCGTTATTGTGGCACTCCCCTTCCTCTCTCAGATTGATAACAATGCAGTACAAACTCTAGGAAATGAATAGGGTAGCATAGAATAGAAATCAGCCCGCAGCTCCACTCACAGGTCCATTCGCACACATCCAGCCTCATGAGAACAACTGGAGCTTATCGAGGGAAAGATGGGAGAGCTAGGCATTGCAGCAGAAGCTGGGAGCTAAGCACGGAACACACTCATGAGAGAGGATTCAGGATGCCGGAAGCACCAGCAATACAGCGGGGGCAAAGTACATAGTGGGCCGGGGGTTTGAGAGCAACTTCAGAAGGAGAGGGGATATCCGAGGAGCGAGCAGCGTGCAGAGAAAAGGAATGAGTACGAACCAGAAGGGTAGTGGAGAAGGGGCAGCAGGAGGCACCAGAAAGAAATAGAAGGAGGGAACGAACCCAGCGAGAGAGAACAGCCAACGGAGCCTTCGGCTGAAATGAAAATGAATCCTGAGGGCGTCCAGGAAAAGTGACATATTTGAGCTCAATGGGGGAGTGACGTTGTTGCTCCACCCACTGAACCTCGGGCTTAAAGCCCTCCCAATGTGTTAAGCCATGATCAACTTTTGCAAATAGGTGTAGTTTATACACCTCAAACAAAAAAATGAAATAATTACTCTCTTTCATTTAATTCAGCCATACTTGCACACATCTAGGTGGGTGATTTTGGGTGGTGACTTCAATTGTTCATGGGACCTGAAAGATAAATTGGAGACCACAGCAAAAATGTATTGTGATACTAACTTTCTGAAACAAATGATTCAAACAGCTGGTCTGCAAGATACGTATAGATCATTACATGCCACAGGAGGAAATACATATCATCAGGGGACCATCTCCTCTCGTGTTGATTATATATATGTCTCTAACCAATGGAAAATTTTAGAGGCAAAAATGGTAGCAGTTGCTACTTCAGACCATTTCGAGGTACAGGTTAAGGTAGGGGGCCTTTAGCATATGTTACAGGTAAGAGGTATTGGTGGACAAATATTTTCGTTCTGACAACACTGAAGTTAAACTGCAGAGGGAGGAATTTTATAAAAGCTAGGATGTCAGTGGTCATCTGTTATGACACCCTGATAGATTGGTGGGTGAACACAAAGTTGGGAATTGAAACACTATTCCAAAAATATAGGAAAAAGGAAAGGGAAAACTGATTATTTTAAGTTCCTTCAGTTACAGGTACAGCTGTTTCACCTCATTTCCCTTCAAAATACTGAAGGGGTTTCATACAAAGATCAGATAACTGGTATAAAAAAGGAAATGCAGAATTTTTTGTATGATAGGGCAAAATCTTTAACAGCAGAAGAAACTTTAAGGACACAAGGCATTAAAACATTGATAGATATTTTTAATGGATGCCAGGACAGAGTAAATAATAAAGTATTTACAGCCAATAACTCATTTAAGATCTTCATCTGGTATTACACTTAATGTCCCATTTCATAACTCCAAATCAAGTTGTCACTCCTTTTCAATTGCAACCCTGCTTTTTTGGAATGCACTACCTGGCAAGTTACGTGTGGACATGTCTTTGATTACTTTTAAGTTTAATTTTAAAGAACATTTAATGTCTCAGGATGTTTGTAAATGTTTTTCCTGTTGTATTGTTAATTTTTGTTAAATTTGTATCTTGTTGTTCTATGTTTGTAAATGTTTTTTCCTAGTGTATTTTTTTGTTGTTGTTTTTGTTTTTGTGTTGCTGTTTTTTTCCTTTGTCAAGTTTGTAACTTGTTAGTTTGTGCCAGGTTGGGCCTGAAAAAGGACTTCTGTCCAGTGCTCTTACCCGGTTAACTAAATTTAAATAAATAAAAATAAATAAAACAAGGAGGGTCAGCTGTATACAAAGTTGCATGACATGTAAGCTTCTATATCTGAAAGATTGCACTCCTGGTTTGGAGTCTCCCTGCAAGTGGATGAGGTTCTTAAAAACTATCTTTCAAAGCACAGCATGGAATCACTGACTGACTTAGAAAAAGCAGACCTGGTTATGCCTGTCTCTACAGATGAAGTAGTGACAACAATAAAAACCTTAAAGAGCTATTGATGCCTCAAAGAAAACTTACAAAAAACATAAATAGGTACAATTCTGCTTGCATTCCATTTATATTTTGTATATTTCTCCTCTCCCTAATTTATTTCTAAGGAAATGTGTATAAATATATGATCATTGTCCATTAGAGTATATTATGAATTCATCTAAGTCTATATCTTATTCCCTACTCCAGGTCATAATCCTCTGTTGTGACATCACAGTTTGTTGCCATGGGAGTAATTGTGAGGTCACAAGCAGTGTTCTATGACTTCAGGTAGGGAGAAAGCAGCAGGAATAGATTAACTCTTCAGGAGCAGAAATCATGTTTTCATACAAATTACCTCAATAATAAATAATGGGGAGGAGAAATACAGAACTAATGGGAAATACAAGCTGGTCTGTGTCTAAATATTATGTTTTGTTAACGTTCACCTGAACATGTCACCAGCTCTTTAAGGCATAGTGTAGCACCTGGGCCTGATGAAGTAAGTGCAGAATTTTATAAAACTTTTTCAATTTTTTTTAAATCCAATCTTAACAGAAGTATTTAATGATATGTTGTATACTTTAAAGACCTCAAATAATATGGTTTAAGCCATTTTGGTATTACTATACAAACAAGCATTTGTCAATGTTGGTATTGCTGTTGTACATGCCTCCCATATTTTACTGTGTGTATTCCTCTGCCTTGCATTTTAAGACGTCACTCTCAACACAGATTTTTTATATTCTTCCAGCACTGGTTCACTTCATTAGAAAAACAAGTATTTGTCAATCCTGAATGTTTGCTTGCTGGTATTGGCATTGGTAGTGCAGGAGTTACAGAGATGCATAATAGGAATAGCAGTGAAGTATTGAAGTAATGCCAACCCCCACCCCCACCCTGCAGAGACTGATAGGCATGGGGGCGGTGCCTTTGGGTCATTGACCATAACACTCATGCTATTCCACCTCACCCCACCCTGCAGACACCGACCAGTGTTGCAGTGTGCCTTGAGGTCTTTGGCCCTTATGCTCACCCCATTCCATAAGGAAATAAGCTGAGATGGGTGCAGTATAGGAGAATGGGGTGAACGTTAGAGCTGAAGGCCCCATGGCACACCTCGATGCCTGTCAGTGGCTACAGGGTGGGGGGGTGGAATGGGGTGAGCATTACGGCCGACAACCCCAAGTCACACCCCCAGTGCCTGTCAGTCTGTACAGGGTGGGCATTATGGTTGGAAACCCTAATGCCCCAGGTGTTTGTTGGTAATTTTGCTCCAGATTTTCAACATGGGCTTTTTGGGACCCCAGCTCATGAACAGTGGTAGTATGATTCCATTACTCAGTCCCAAAAGGTGATTTTATACAGCAAGTGTGCCATTCAGCACCACAAGTGAGAAAACACATTTTGAGCAGGATGTGAAAAATGACAGCTGTACTGTTCATGAGGAGGTATGAAGAAATGACAATGTTGAAAATCTGGAGTGAAAATATGAAAAAGTGGTGAAGTTACGAGTGTGCATAGTAACTGTGCAAAGCATGCTCATAACGTAGTCATGTTTTGGAATGTTTTCACCAAACTTTAAACATGGCCTTTTTGGGAGCTCCCCTCATGAACAGTGGCACTGGGATTTTGTTAATCTGTCCCAAAAGTTGATTTCGCACAGCGACCACACCATTCTGCACCACAGGGGCCAAAACACATTTTGGGAAGGATGTAAAAAATGACAGCTGTACTGTTCATGGGGGGGGGGTGAAAAAATGGCAATGTTGGAAATTTGGAGTGAAAACATTATAAATTGACTGAAGTTACGAATGCGCACAGAAACTGTGTAATGGATGCTCTTAATGCAGTCATTTTTGGGAGTTTTTTCAGCAAATTTGCAACAAGGGCTTTTTGGGACCCCACCTCATGAACAGTAGCACTGTTATTTTGTTAATTGGTCCCAAAAGGTGATTCTGTGCAGCAGCCACAAAATCGCCTTCTGGGACCGAGAAATGAAATGGCAGTGACAGTGTTCATGAGGTGGGGTCTCAAGAACCCCATGTTGAAAATTTGGGACCAAAACTCCAAAACGTGGCTGAGATATCAACCTAAGTTGAAACCCCCCCATTGATTGCCATTATAGGGCTTACCGTGATTTTCTTCAGTTTGCGGTCGGCTTTTGAAGAGTGCAGATCTGTTCCCGGTCCACAAAAGATCACTGCTCCTGACCTCCGGAGGTAAGTATGGGTGAGGGGAATGCGAGGAGGTGGGGTGCACAGAGGGAGGGTGCAGGTTGGGAAAGGGGGGCCGGTGGGAATGACGAGGGACCATTTTCTTTTTTTTTTTCAGGTTTTTAAAAAAAAAGACCTCCTGGGACTGTTTTTCTTTTTTACAGGTAAAATATTTAATAACATGGATTTCAGGACACTGGGGTGGGCTCCCAGTGCACCAGAGTACTGGGGGAGGGATCAATGTTGACCTGGGGATTGGGTAGCCTGAGGTCGGCTGAAAATATAGGGGTGTGGGGGGGGGCTTCCTACACTGGGAGTGGGCATCTCGGTATCAGAAACATCAGAGGTAGTTTTTTGGCACACTGGGGTGGGCTCCCAAGGTGCCTCATTAAAGGGGGAGGGGGATAAATGCTGACACATGGATTGAGCACCCCGATGTCAGCAGGCGGGGGGTGTTCCGCTAGCGTGATCGTGTTTAAAGTGAAAGTGCCTTCAGGCACTGTATACTCCCAGCTAGTACAGAGCTTAGGCTGTGGCCTACTCTGCACGGGTGGGAGAAGAGCAAAAGGAGTCAGTGGGAAGTGGATGAGGCAGGTGAGGAAAGAGCCTCCTCCCACCTTCCAGGAAGGGACTGGCGAGGTGACAAGGTGGAGCGGAGACATCAGCCAGGCTGATAGGGATGCAAAAAGCTGTTTGCTGTGAGGTGACCTGCAGATGAAAGGAAAAAGCCACCACATGATTGGTGCGGCTTTTTCTTTTCAAGTGCAGACCACTTCAGGTAAAACAGCATCACAATCAGCCTGGCTGATGGTTGGTGTGATACTGTTGAGCCCCTTGCAGAGCACTCTGCATTGGACAGACAGTGTCACACCCCTCAAAAATCATTATTCCAAGAAGTTCATTGTGCATGCACGAACCTAAAAAAGAGATAGACTGGAACTGGGAAACTGGAGACCAATTTCTATCATGAATACAGACATACAAATTTTAGCAAACAAAATGGTACAAAGACTGAAAATTGCAAGTAAACTGATAGCACACAATCAGACATGTACTATGCCTGGAAATCAATGATGGTTAATCTAATACAGTTTAGGGAAATTATGGTAAGAGGCTAATTACAGAAACTACAAGGATTCATAATCACCCTTGACCAAGAAAAGGCCTTTGATTGAGTTCCACATGATTTTTTTTTCAGACGCTAGCCTTCCATGGATTACCTATGACATTTATACAGTGGATACAATTGTTATGTAGACAAGCACATTTTCTTCCACTGATTAATGAGATGGTGGGCACTAGGATTGAAATAGCAAGGGTAATTGGGCAGAGGGGTCCACTAAACCCATTATTATATGTGTTCTGTACTGATATTCTAATTCACAGGATTGCTCAGTCACAAGTGATTCAAGGTCTTTCTGTCAGTCTCAATACCCCACTGTTGAAAATTGTAGCCTATGCGGGTGATTTATGTTTATATGTAGCTAGTTTGCGCTATCCTTGGTACATCAATACACTAAGGTGTCAGGTGCTAAGATAAATATAAATGAATGCAAAGTTTTCTGTTTGGGTTCTTCTAAGCATAGAAACATAGAAGTTGTCGGCAGATAAGGACTTCTTAGCCCACCTAGTCTGCCCTATATTCCCTACCTACTGTGCCACCGCTGACCCTACTCAATCTCTGGTCTTCTCCCCCTTGCCTTACTTCTAAGGTCCCCTTATGTCTATCTCATGCATACCTGAATCCTGTTACCATTTTCGCACCCACCACCTCTGCTGGGATGCTGTTCCAGGCATGCATCACCCTCTCTGTGAAGAAGCATTTCCTCACATCTCCTCTGAGCCTCCACCTCCCCCTTCCCCAATTTCATAGTGTGACCCCTTGTCCTGGAGCATTTTTTTATATGGAAAATGCTACCTTCCTGTACCTTATTAATGCCTGTGAGGTATTTTAATGTTTCTATCATACCCCCCTTTTCCCTCCTTTCCTCTAGAGGATGCATATTTAGTTCCTTGAGGTTCTGAGATGATCAGGGTTTACAGTATGTTAAATAGTTAATATTCCAGAAATAGAATCAGAAATTAAAATATTGGGTATAAAATGTGGTCAGTTTGATATGGATAAGATAAACTGGGAGGAAAAAATTAGTGAGGGGAAAAGAAAGTTAATGTATGGAAATCTATGCAAATCTGTAAACAAAATAAATGTATATTTAATAAAAACCTTGCTATTACTAATATTTCTGAATCTTAGTTATGCATTCCCTCCCCCACAGGAACTAGACACCAGCCTCTATAATATATTTTTTCAGGCCTTATGGGGAAGTAAGCTTAATCCCATTCATAGGAATTTTACGTACCTTCCTGTTTGTAAAGGGGGTTTAGCTATGGTTACCCCCATAGTCTTTTTTTATTCATTATTTTTTTCATCTGCATTCAGGACTTTATTTTCCTTTAAATATATGAACTAGAGACTTTGGGTACAAGAATGGATTGACCAAATCTTGTTACTTCGGGAAGCAAAGAAGTACACTTTTCACAGTAAATTAAAAAGAGCTCAGATTCCTAAATACATTGATTCAGCAATGAAGAAAGTAAAACTGTGGAAATTAATGCCAGATCTTTTTAGAAACCTAAATAAGAAATGTCTGTATAGTCACATTATCACTCTGTACAGACAGTTGGTGATACCCCATCTGGAGTACTGCATGCAGTTCTGGAGACCCCATCTCTGCAAGGACATAGACAGGATGGAGGCAGTCCAGAGGAGGGCAACTAAAATGGTACAGGGTCTGCACCAGAAGCCATGTGAAGAGAGAGACTAAAGGAGCTTAATATGTATACCCTCAAGAAAGGGAGGGAGAGGGGGAACATTATAGAAACTTTCAAGTATTTCAAGGGAATCAACAATGTCCAAGAGGGTAGTAGCATCTTTCAGAAAAAGAGATGTACAAGAACAAGGGGCTACAATTTGAAGATTTATTTATTTATTTAGCTTTTGTTAACCGGGTAGGTACACTAGGCAAGTTACATGCCTATTTTCAGGAACGACCCGGGAGAGTACAACAGGTATTACAGATACATCAATACAGCGTAGCAGGTAAACAGAACATATTGTAACATAGTACAAAAATTAAACAGGCAGGATAGGAATCATATGTAAGACAGGAAATGGCAGAAAACATAGTGAGCAAGCATTAAGCAACATTGAACATCTGTAGCATTGGCAAGTGCATAAGGAAGAGCTGGAGCAAAATCAGCAAACCAATATTGATTCAGTTGGTGTTCCAGTAACAGGAGATCGTGACGTAATAGTACCTAGGATGATGCGCTAGGGAGGCTTATGGCACTCACAGCATGAGGCCAGCTTCAGATGCTCCCACAGGGATGTCCAAAGATGTTGATGGGAGAGGGCAGTGCGAACCTGCTCAGGAAAGGTGTTCCAGAGCCTAGGTTTTCACAGAGAGGGTGATGGATGCATGGAATGGCCTTCCTGAGGAGGTCATGGGGCCTTCCTAGACAGTGTGGGATACAGTATGGCTAACATGCCATGAAAGAATAGGAGTAAGAGACCCACATAAACATTAGCAGGTATCAGAACAATACTGTCCTAGGGATACTAGTAATAGGGGTTTTGAGACACAAGAGCACTTATTCATTAACTGTCCATTTACTGTTGCTTTTTGGGACAATACAGATTATGTTGTGGACTGCCCTGAATATTGGACTATGACATGCGAAGTTGTAATTCTAGCTATTGGACATGGCCTACCTAGACTTTAGCAAGGCATTTGACACAGTCCCACACAAAAGATTAATAAACAAATTAGCCAGCCTGGGAGTGGGTCCCAGGGTAGTAGACTGGGTAAAACACTGGCTGGAAGACAGGAAACAGAGGGTAATAGTAAATGAAGTCCACAATGAAGAAAGGGGGGTTACTAGTGGGGTACCACAGGGTTCAGTACTGGGGATGGTCCTTTTTAATGTCTTTAAAAGTGACACTGCAGAAGGACTGGGAGGAAAAGTATGTCTCTTTGCAGATGACACAAAGATCTGCAACAGGGTTGATACGCAAGGTGGGGTGGAAAGGATGAAGAGGGACTTGGCAAGGTTGGAGGAATGGTCAGATGTATGGCAACTTAGATTCAATGCAAAGAAGTGCAAAGTACTGCACCAGGGAAACAAAAATCCAGGGAAAGAGTACACAATGGGGGGGTGAGTTACTGACAACAATAAAAATGGAAAGGGACCTGGGGGTGGTCATATCAGATGATCTAATGGTGGGTCAGCAATATAAGAAGGCAGTAAGGAGGGCTGGAGGGATACTGGGATGCATAGGGAAAGGCATCACCAGTAGAAAACAGGAAATTGTTGTCCCTCTGTACAGATAGTTGGCAAGACCACATCTGGAGTACTGTGTACAATTCTGGAAACCCCATCTCTGCAAAGACATAGACAGGGTGGAGGCTGTCCAGAAGAGGGCAACAAAAATGGTGCAGGGTCTGCACCAGAAGACATATGAAGAAAGACTAAAGGAGATTAAGATGTATAGCCTTGAGGAAAGGAGGGAGAGGGGGGACATGATAGAAACTTTCAAATACCTCAAGAGAATCAACAAAGTCCAAGAGTGTGGCATCATTCAGAAAAAGAGATGCACAAGAATAAGAGGGCACAATTTGAAGATAGAGGGGGGATGGCTCAGAGGTAATGTGAGGAAGTATTTCTTCACAGAGAGGTTTGTAGATGCATGGAACAGCCTTCCTGAGGAGGTCGTAAAGTCAAAAACAGTGGGGAATTCAAGAATGCATGGGACAGACATAATGCAATTCTAGTGGAGGGTAGGAAGAAGTAGGCTGTTGGTCAACTAGAATCTGCAGCTTATCCATTAGGCAGGGAAATGGGCAGACTAGGTGGGCCAAGCGGTCCTTATCTGCCGTCAAATTCTATGTTTCTATTTATTTCAGAATATGGAGAAAATATCAACCAAGCACTCTTAGAGTTATATGTGTCACATTAAAGTATTATATTTGGCAGGCAAGATGCAAGTATTACAGCAGCAATATTGGAGACAAAGTGATTTATTTGCTTTCATATAGAAACAAATACAGTCCATATGCCGTACATAACATAAGACATTACCAAAGAAACAGATGATGCTTCTTTGGAAACATGGTAATGGATGTGTAGGATAAAGAGCAAAATCATTTTTAGTTTACTAGGCCTATTGATTTATTTATTTTTTTATTTCTTGTGCAATGCGAAAGCTTGTTCATGACTGTTTCTATATAATTTGTAACTTGAGTATGATGTCCCAATGTGAAGTATGATTTCTCTTTCAATAAAAAAATTCCCCATCTCTTTTCGAGAAGTGCCATGGGATCTTTAACGTCCACCTGAACAACTACCAGAACACGCAGACGGGATCTTGTTGTTTTTTTTTCCCTCCCTGGCTTGCTCTTGCTCAGTCTATCACCACCTCACCCCATCCTCTGGGATTTACCTGCTACCCATTGGTGTTCACCCTGGATTGCCCCCCAAGGCAGGGCCACTGGAGGAGCCACCCTGCAACACCCCAAATAGTACCATGTGGTTAGTTCTGTGGCAGAGTGCATCGGCTAACTGCGTGGGGCTTGGTGGGGATGGATGTCATCATGCCACCGCCTGAGTTTCTTCCTCGGTTGTTGTTGGGAGGTGTTGTGTACAATGACATAAGGGTGCAAGCATCCATGTCTGGCACACCTCCCCAGATCCTGCAAGCGTCATGTGTGATGCCCCTGGCCTCCACCTGGGATTGGTCAAACATTAAGTGCTACCCCACCCTTCCCCCAGAGGAGAAGAGCAGTCCATCAGATGCCCAATCCTCCTCCCCCTCAGCCAGCCCTCCAACTCCCTGGGCTCACATCTGAACTCGGGCCATCTGCATTGCAAGTGGAAATTCAACAGCTGTGCCGGCGGGCCGGCAGACAGGACCTCAGTTTAACGCATCATCCGAAAGATGACAACTCAGGAATGCAGCACCCCCCTCATGCTGTACTACAGTGTCAGTATTGGGATTTAACCCAAGTTCCTGGTGTGGGGATGGAAACCACAGCCTTCCTGTCTTCCAGCCTCAGAGGTGAATGTGCAAACTGCTGAGCCACTGACACTGCAAAAAAGTGGATTATTTCTTTCATGAAGGTAAAGTTAATGCACTTCACTGCAAAGTAATTGAGGACACTACATACCATTGAAAAAATCATTCCTCCAGTAGTTGTTCCTGTTAAAGATTAATGTGAGTAGGATGCTACAGGAATTCCAGAAATCACTGAAGCTGTAAATATTGTACATGCTGTACTGTACTTTGTAATGTTTTTCTTATATTTGTTTTGCTTTGTTGACTATATTACATGATGAATTATAAGGATGATGCAGCATGTCTAAACCGCTTTGTGTAACTTATACAAGCAGTCCCTTTCCATGTTAAAAGAGAGACTCAGTTAACACAAAATGGTTACAGTTTGTATCAACGATACTATTTTGTAATATTCCTCATGTGACAAATGTGCCACCACAGATGCATATAAAGTACTTTTCTTTTAATGATTATTAGCTACAGTACACCCTTCATTATCCACCACCCTCTTTATCTACTGACCTGACCTCCTGTACCATTCTCTCTCTATGGAAATTCCCTCTGTTATATGCCACCCTTTCTATCCACCATCTGCCAGTGCTTTCTGGTGTACAGGCTGTATCTTTCTAAATGATGTTCTCCCTCTATTATCGGCCATGCCACAGACACTGACACAGTGCATTGTGGTCCCTGTATTTTGGTTGTTGTAAATGTCTTAATGAAATATATTTTATAATGCACTGCTGAGGACAATGTTACCTTTGGGAATGGCTGCAAGGTTTTTACCAACATCATTGAAGAGATTATTGAAACTGTTAAGGGAGACAAAGTAAAGGAACATTTCATATAAGAAGCAAGGGTCGAGTTTAACATTGTTTTACTTGTCCAGGGCACTGTACAAGTTGTCCTGGACTAGTTCAACTAACTCTACTTGTCCATCTTGACTAGTGCAGGTTTTCCATGGCTGTCAATAAAGATAAAAAGCCTTTACTTTTGCAAGCTCTAGTCCTCATACTAATCTCTCTCATGGTTCCAAATCGTCAGGTGTGATTAACATCTATTTAAGAGCTGCAATTACCTAGCACATGGGAGTGCAAAGTGGGGACCCCACAATGTGAGTCATTCTAACTCCACTGTTCTAATTAATGTCTATGCTGTGATCAGCGGTGGCATGTTGTCACTAGCTCCAAGTGTTCTGAGATTGTGTTTGCATGTGTTTGTTGATGTGCTTCATTTTATTAAGCCAGTGTCACTCATTTTCCTACATTTTAGTATTGGTGTCCAACATTTCAGAGACAAAATGTCAAGAGGTGTACAGGGTTTACCATGCAGATGGTGGGTTTTATCCCAGCTTCCCCATAGTTACGCACACTCCTATCCCAGTCTCCAAGCTCTGTACTTTCCCTGGACTCCACTGCAGGTCAATGAGAGTGAGGACTTGGGTGCTACAATGATATTAATCAAGACAAATAAAGCCAGATGTCAATCACTGATTACTTTAAAGTTGATTGATGATAAATGATATATGAACTATATTGAATTTGTCATACTGTGGTATTTATTTTTTTTACCAAACTGTATGCAAAACAAAGAAACTGAATGGGTAATACCTAAATGCAGTACTGTGCTAATTGTCCCATAGTTTGCCAGTGCAATATAACACACCTTTATTATCCACCACCCTCTATTATGCGCCAAAACATTGGTGCATCAAAGTTAGTGGATAATAGGGGGTGCACCATATGTGCTTCTGTGTGTAACTCAGGCATAGACAACAGATCCAACCACCCCAAAAGCTGAGTGTGCTGTGGAGAATCAAGTACAGTAGCAAATCAAGCAAACAACTCCATATGCAACAGACAAAAAACAACTTAGTAGGCCGGCCCTCCAGCGCAGCAGTAGAGCTACCACTTGCAACGTTGGCGACCCAGGTTCAGTAGCGAGCCAGGGTCATCAGAGGGCCGGCCGGGGGGAAAAGGGTTGAGCACCTGATGGGCCACTCTCCTTCTCTGGGAGGGGTAGGAAGTTCTCCTCACCACAATACCGCCACCACCTGGGTGACCGCGGGTGGTGCCGGTGCAGCATAGGAGGCAGAACTAATGGGAGGGGCAGACGTTGGCCAAGGACTGGAGCAGGAGGTGTGTCTCTACACACCTCTGGCTCATTGGTCCTCCCTGAGTGCCAACATCTGCAGGGGGCAGGAGAATAAAGGAAAATACCCCGACATCTGCTCCAGGAGACAGGCCTTGTGTCAACGATTGGAAGGGCCGAGGGATACAGCTCCAGTTGCCAGCTCCCCCGAAATGTTAAAAAGAGGTATGGGGAAGGCCTCTTCTGCCCCATTCGGGAGGTTGTCCAGAGATCAGGTACGACTAGGGAGTGAAACACTTATAGGAGCCAATGTCCTCACGGTCCAACCAGTGTACCTGACTGGTGCACTTGAAGACCCCGAGGAAGGGGGTGGATGTGGGAGAGAGAAGGAGCATAAATACTAAGTAAAAAAAAATAATTAATAAGCAATATAGCAAATAGTTTTATTCTAAAGCTTCTTACCAGGAGAACAAGTGGACACCCACTACCTGGAGGTAGTGGGTGGTAGTGGGTGTCTACCTGTTCTCCTGGTAAGAGGTGTTATGCATACTTTGGAATAAAACTATTTGTTACTTTGCTTACTAAGTTATTTTTTGTCTGTTCTTTTCGGTGGGTGGTGCTGGAGTTGTTTGCTTGATCTGTAACCCAGTCATACAGTTTTTTTAAATAATGGCCTGATTACGATATGCTAGAAACTGGAAGATTCCACATCCCCAAGTGACCTTGACTGGATGGGTAACAGCAAGTGCATAATAACTCATCTTTAAAGTCTTGATGGCAAGGTCATTAAGCAGCTCTTTGTTAGACAAAAGGGACCCAGATCTGTAGGCTCTGGTGGAAGGCAAAGTGAAGAGACCAGCCAGCCTTTGCTCAAATATGAATAGGGTAAACTAATGATTTGGCTTACTAAGATACAAGTCACTGACCTTGGTGTCAGTAGCCCTGTTTACACAGTTGTTTTGTACTGTATTAAGCCATGAACTCCTGTTGCTACACCACAAGTCCATCCATGTGGACACTTACTGGATTGTTGCAAGTCGATCACTACTGCACTCCAGCAGAGATATCCAAGTTTGGACCACAAAGTGTATTAGCCCAATAAAGCCACTGTGTGGACTGTATCCAGTGCATGTACCAGCGCAAAACAGATGCTCCGATGTGAGCTGTCCACTTCATTGTTCCTGGATACCCCCATCAATTTCTTGCTCCATGTCCCTACACTTTTTCCACTTCCCTCATGTTGGTAGTCCTTTGGTTGTTTTTCCTTACTGTTTTCTCTGTGAAATCCCATAACTGCTGCAATTGTAAAACGACTGAGGACCAGGTGGAGGGGGATTGGTTGGCAGTATGATGTCCTGAGATCACCTGCAACAGCACAGCCCAGTCAATTAAAAGGCAGAGAGGTAGAACAATTCAGGGCCCCTCCCCCGAGGGATGGGGATAGTCAGAATATATATATATTATAGGGACACAGTCGCGCTCGTATAGTTCGGGATGAGTAGGCACTTCAACATTAAACTCAAAATTTTGCACTTTAATAACTTTGCAACTGTTTAATGGATTTGCACAGAATTTGGTATGTGCTGTCCTGTGGGGTGGATCTCTTGATGTGGCAAGTTACATTTCAGTCTGATGTGCAGTTTCTGAGTTATGGAGAGGTGAAGAAAACATGTTTTCGCTCATTGACTTTGCAGGGATTTTTCTTTGAACTTGCCTACAGCCCAGAGGGTTTGGAATTTTTTTCTGAAAGTTTCAGGGCAGAAAGGGACTAGCTCACAGATGTCCCTTTTGTTAGTCCTGTGGAAAAAATCATAAGCCATTTTTAAGTTACTGTATTTAGAAAATTTGAGAAAAACATTTCTGAGTATGCTCAGTAAGTACTAAAATATAGCTGTATGAAACGAAAGAGGAATCCTCCTTCATATTGTCTAAATCCTCCTTCATATGGCAGCCATCTTGGGACCCTTTCATTCAAAAAATATCTGTGCTAAACAATGCCAAAATGATATGTTGTGGCAATTCCGACATATTTTTCTGGCTCATTAGTTCCCCATAACCTGTATTTTTTGATTACTATAACTGGAAATGTCAAATGTCATTTGTTTTTTGAATTTAAACCAATGGAATCATGACTGTGTAATGCAAAGTAGGATCTTACTTCGGATGATGACATATGAAGTAAGATCCTACTTCGAGAGTCAAAAATCCTGAATATGTATTTAAAAATAAATGTTTCTACCAACATTGGGGTGCCAATCCCCATTTCGGCACTAGATGCCCCCCCCCACCAGTGTGGGACACTGGGGAACCCACTCCCAGTGTCCACAACAGATCAAACTGTGTCCCTCATTTCCAATTATGGGGTGCCCAATCCCTGTGTCAGCAGTAGTCCCCCCAAGGTGAGACACTGGAGAGCCCACTCCCAGTGTTCCCAGTTATATCATACCACCCACTACCACCACCAGTACTGTGGGACACTGGGGAGACCACCCCCAGTGTCCTGAAATGTCTATTTCTATACAGTGTACCTGAAAAAAGAAAACAGTTCCCCAACATCTTTTTGTTTTAAATTTGTAAAAGAAAACGGTCCCTCATCGTCTCCCTGTCCCCCTCCCCATCCCAACCCTCCCACTTAGCAACCCACCACCCCACAAACACACACCTTGCCCTATACTTATCACTGGAGATCATCTTCTGTCATCTTCTATGAACTGGGACATGTCTGCACTCTTCAAAGTCAAACCGCAAACTGAAGAATCAAGGTAAGTGCCGTATAATGGCTGTCAATGGCATTTTGAACTTATGTTGATATCTTGGCCATTTTTCAGTATTTTCTTACCAAATTTTCAACATGAGCTTCTTGGGACTCCACCTCATGAACACTGCTACTGTTGTTTTGTTAATTGGCCCCCTAAGGTGATTTCGCTGTCACTATGAAAAAAAACGTTTTGGGACTGAGTAACAAAATGACAGTGCCAGTGTTCATGAGGTGGGGTCCCAAAAAGCCCGTGTTGAAAATTTGGTGCAAAAATACCAAAAACACCCGAGTTACGTGTGGTCATTAAAATATTTCTACGCACGTTCCTAACTTCAGCAATTTTTAATATTTTCACTCCAAATTTTCAGCATCACCGTTTTTTCACACCACCTCATGAACAGTACAGCTGTCACTTTTCACATCCTGCCTGAAACATGTTTTCACACCTGTGGTGCAGAATTGCATAGTCGCTGTGCAAAATCACCTTTCAGGACCAATGAACAAAATGACAATGGCACTGTTCATAAAATGGGGTTCCAAAAAGGCCATGTTGAAAATTTAGTGAAAAAATTCCTTAAAATGCCCTAGTTATCTGCATCCATTGAACTTATTCTACGCACATACATAGCTTTGGTGCTTTTCAGTAGTTTGGCCCCAAATTTTTAACATAGCCATTTTTTCACACCACCACATAAACAGTACAGATGTCATTTTTCGCATCCTGCCCAGAATGTGTTTTTGCACCTGTGGCGCAGAATGGCATTTCAGTTGGGCATAATTACATTTTGCCATGCATTTCATAATTTCCCTGTACCCGGGTATATGAGGTGGAGTAATAAGATGGCTATGCTGACTGTTTGGTCACTGTTGTTTGACACATGCATATGCACATCTATGGAGGGACCCTACACTCCCACAGTAAAATAAGGATACTATTATACTGTCTAAAAAAGTAAGGAAATTCATTGCCAAAAAACCTCCTAAAAGCATCAGTTAGGGTTGATATTACAGTGACAAAAGTCTGGACATTTGGTGTTAGGGTTCTCTACCTTACCACCTCCCCCCACCCTCCACACACCAACAGGCATCGGGGTGTGCCTTGGGGTCATCAGGCCTAACTCTCACCCCATTCTCCTATACTGTACCATCTCAGCTTCCTACATGGAAGGGTAAGAGTTAGGGCCGATGACCCCCAAGGCACACCTCGATGCCTGTTGGTGTATGCAGGAGGGTGGGGTGGTAGGGTTGGGAACCCTAAAACCAAATTTCCTGACTTTTGTTGCTGTACTATCAACCCTAACTGATGCATTAACTGAATATTTTTGCAAAATATATATATATATATATATGTATGTAATAGTGTGAAATACAAATCCTATGGACATTGCAGAATTCCAAGAACTGTGCTGTGTCCAAGGACAGTAATCTGACTCTATTAGGTTTTTTCTTCTGTTTGGATGGCTGCCATTTTGCAAGTGCAGTTTACTTTACTGTATTTTCCCCGAACACCCACATTAAGGACTAGGCACTCTGGAGGCCCCCCCAAAACATAAAGCTGTCTTCTGTTAATCATTAATGCCCCCCCAACCCACACTGATTCTGTAACCTGCTGCCTTTCTGATGTGGGTTTCCAGTAACAGTGCAGCTGGGATAGATAAACTAGTCTAATTCTCCAGGGCTGTAATATTGGCAAGCCTGGCAAGGGTGTGTGTAAGGTTATGTATTTTAAGTAAACATGAACAATAAAACACGCTTTTTCTTTTAAAATGCATAGTTCTGCTTTCTAAAATAGCATGACACACAAGTAGCAAATGCTGTTTTAGGCTCTCAAATTAGAGTGCCAAGAGAGGGAGTGGCTTGCAAAATGGCACTTTATTCCCAGAAAAGAAGTCTTTCAATTGTGTGCCTACTATTCACTTGATATTATGACAGTACCTGGTGGTGTCTACTCATAACCATTCTTGAATTCTGACATGATCAGAGCATGGAACTGAAGGGCAGATATCAATCAAATATTAATTTCTAAAATTGTTTTTTTTTTTGTCTCTTATCACCTTTCTTGTTATTGTTGTTGTTTAATGTAATGAATTGTTTCTATTTTGCTCATACTGTGTATGTTTGTACTTGACTGCCTTTTTGCCCTGTGTTAGCATTGCTACTGCTGTATTGCTGTGTATCCCTCTCCCCTCTCCTCCAGGATGCATCTGGAAATGAGCTTGTCTGCTCAGTATGTCTTTCCTTGTGAAACTTTTAAATAAATAAATAGGATGGAAAAGAGTGTGCCCCCTGTCCCTCTAGGCTGCACTCTATTTGCGTTTTTCTATATCAGCACCATTTACTGCATCTAGTGCTAGCACTTTTTTGAGTAAAATAGTTGTTTTGTATACCTAATCACATAGACATAAGTTTGCTCATACTGCTTGCAATTCATGTGCAATTCATGTTCTGCATCTGCTGACTATATTCATGGCATTTTCAATATTAATTAATGCATTGCCACTACTGGCACAACTGACTCTATTTTAATGGCATTGTCATTATTAAGTAATGTGTTGCCACAGCACAGCATGACCACCCAGAGTACACTAGTACATACTACAGATATCTGTGTTCCTTATAATGACCCTGGGTATACCATTTAAATGAGTACTCAATGTTTTGCTATACCGTAACCACCACAAAGTACTGTTGGGTGTGGCACATGATACAAACTTTGCAAGCCATGCATTCTGGCTGGCAGCTCATCAGTGTTGCTGTCAAGTATCAGGACAACCTTTCATGTGCCATAAGGGCTGGGAATACAAAGGACTTAGCTGTGATGATTTGAAATGGGGGTGTGGGGCTTAGCTAATGCACATGGGGAGAAGGTGGGATACTTCTTGGCGACTACTGAGAGATCACCCTATGCTGTCCATTATCACATGATTGGAGGTCGAAATGCAGCTTTTGTAGCCACTGCCCAGCAGTGACTGCATTAATTCTGTTGATACACAATGTTTTTTATTCTATGCACTGGCACAGTGACTGAATTATTACCTTATCCAGTAATACACTGCAGTACCACCTAAAAACATGTGCTGCACAGACCATTCAAAGGTACCATCATTTGGATACCAATTTCGCATTCATTTTATTCCCATGCTTGACATGCTGCATGCAGTTATCAGTGGCTCCTTACCAAATGGCAGAGGCTGTCCACTCATACCCTGGTATCCATACCCATGATGCCTTGCTGTGGGATGGAGGCTAGCTGCTGATGTGTCTGGTAGAATGCAAAAGAAAAAGAAACAGTGTGGCCAGTTTGTGTTTGTCTCTTGAAGCAGCGGCAGGGTCATGCAAAGGTGTTTGCAACAACTTAAAGTAAGCTTCCAGGTTGGTTTCATACTAGGGTTAGGGAGCAGAAGGTTGATTTCTGTAGAATGCAAGAGACGCAACATGCATAAGAAGTAATTGCATATTCCACTGGGCAAAGGGCCACATGCCATGGGAAGCTGCCATGCAATTGCAAGGTATTCTGTGGTGGCTTCACAATTGACTGCCAGTGGTCACTGTGGCCACACAACGCTGAAGCATATCACAGTGCCATGTGCTTGTGATGTGCAATTGCTGGGTGGTGAGGGCACATGCCTGACTGCCCCATGGAATGGCAGGGGTTGGGAATTTGGAGTGCCTTTTCCCTCCATCTCAGTACAGCACTACTGTGTGGTTCAGTGATGGCTTGGCGGCAACCAACTAGTCATGTGTGTCCATCAACATAAACTGTGAATTTTGTACCACGATGGCTGGGTTGATGAATTTTGCCATGGCAGTGAATGCCTGTACCAACAAGCCCATATTAACTACAGGAACTACACAGAGAAATCATATGTCTGTTTGAAGTATGGTTTAGGAAACACATGTACCAGCTCAAGGTCCTGTTGTTCTCATTTTATTGATGGTTTTGAGCCAGGGGACCATATATAAGTGGTAGAAGAGGCTTCCATGAATGTTTTTGTGCCTAACACATTGCATTTTGCCTCCCTCAAAGGCTGATAATGGCAGTTATGAAAACATTTATTAATTATATGTCTTTTCTTTCCCTCTCCTGTTCAAGGTTCCCTGATCATGGATTCCGAGCTCTGGGCACTGATTCTGATGCTACGCAGCACCTGGGCACGTCTATATCAATTACTGATGAACGTGCACATGGACCACTTACAACAGTATCTTCAGTGCCAAAGAAATATGATGTGGTCCATAATTTTGATTCTTGTGGCCAGCAATCTAGCCCCATATAGAAGTGAGTGGGCTCGCATTCGCGATTCAGTATTCTGGAACATGGTGACAAGCACATTTAATGAATCGCAGTGGATTGAAAATTTACGAATGAGCAAAACAACATTTTATTTTTATTGCATGTAAGATTGAACCACTAATCAAACACAGACACACAAACATGCACTAAGCCATACCCACAGATGTCCAGCTGGGTATTGCACTCTGGTGCCTGGCTATCAACAATGATTACCGAACCACTGGTAGCTTGTTTGGTGTCTCCCAATCAGCGTTTTTCTTGGTGGTGCATGATGTGTGTAGAGCCATTTCAAGACATCCCATGGAGTTATAGCCTACCCATCAGGAGCACATCTGCAAGCCATTCTTGATGGCTTTGAAGAGCGATTTGGTTTCCCTCAAATGGCAGGTGCTATTGACGGCACACTTATTCCAATCCTGGCACCTTCCGATGATCACTGTGATTATTACAACTGAAAAAGCTGGTGCTCTATAGTAAGGCAGGCCATGGTAGATGACCAGTGCTGCTTCTGGAGTGTCTACGTTGGTCAGCCCGGCAAGCTGCATGATGCATGTATCTTGGCAAACAGCCCATTGTATGCAATGGACATACAGCGATCACTGTTCCCAAACTGAAGCAGAAAAAATATCCAGTGTGGGTTTCCCAATGCACCTACTGGGAGATCCTGCATACCCATTAATGCCATGGCTGATAAAACCTTTCCCAGACACAGACGCCTGTCAGCCCAGGAGAAAACATTCGACCACCATTTATCCAGTGTGCACATGATGGTAGAGAATTCCTTTGGGTGACTGAAAGGACGCTGGCAATGTTTGCTGAAATGCATGGACACCAATCTCGGATATACTGTATAGTAGGTATATTTTGCATTCTGTTTATTTTCGCTATATTCGCATTTTCTAGGTGATCAGCAAAAATAAACGGAACGCAGCACTTTTGGGGAGTCACATTTTAAATATAAGCAACAGAAATCCAACCTCACCACTCTCTCAACACTCTCTCATCCTTATAGTATCTTAACTCATGTTTAGTTGTCTGGTGTGATTCAAGTCTCCCTTACGCTGAAGAGGTGAAATGCGTTTTGACTTATGGCAGTGGTAGTGTGTCATGGTGGTCCACGTTTCCCTTGCTGCTTGCCCAGAATGCGGATGTTTGATTATGACTCACGAGGTGTGGGTGGTGGTGTACCCAGGTGGACCGCGTTTCACTTCACTGCTTGCCAGAAGGAGAACATAGGTATCGGGGGGGGGGGGGTGACACGGTGGACCGCATTTCAATATTTCAATATATAGGTGGGTATGCAATGTGAGAAGTCAGTAGGGAAAGCCGGGGGATACTGGGATGCATAGGGAAGGGCATCACAAGTAGAAAAAGGGAAGTGGTTATCCCTCTATACAGACAGTTGGTGAGACCCCATCTGGAGTACTGCATGCAGTTTTGGAGACCTCATCTATGCAAGGACATAGACAGGATGGAAGCAGTCCAGAGGAGGGCAACTAAAATGGTGCAGGGTCTACATCAGAAACCATATGAAGAGAGACTGAGAGCTTAATATGTATACCCTTGATGAAAGGAGGGACAGGGGGGACATGATAGAAACTTTTAAGTACCTCAAGGGAATCAACAAAGTCCAGGAGGGTAGCATCTTTCAGAAAAAGAGATGTGTAAGAACAAGGGGGCACAATTTAAAGTTAGAGGGGGGATGGCTCAGGGGTAATGTGAGGAAATTCTTTTTTCACGGAGAGAGTGGTGGACGCATGGAACTGCCTTCCTGGAGAGGTTGTGGGGTCTAAAACAGTGGAGGAATTCAAACATGCATGGGACAGACATAAGGCAATTATAGTGGGGGGTTGCAGAAAATAGGCTGTTGGTTAACTAGAATCTGCAGCTTATCCAGTAGGTAGGGAAATGGGCAGACTGGGTGGGCCAAGTGGTCCTTATCTGCCGTCAAAGTCTATGTTTCTATGTTTCATGCCAAGACTGAGAATGAATGTGGCAGTGTGATTTTCTGATGTAATGTGTCAGAGAGTGCATCATCTTGGGGGGGGGCATAGTACTGTACTGTGACACTGCATCCTGTGAGAGATGAATGGCCAGGTACAGTGCTTGAATTTAATTATTTTTTCCAGAGGCTGCATGCAGTGAGAAAAACTGTATTTGGCAGTGAGCAAGCAGCACTAATTCAGTATGATGCAATTAAGTACAGCAGGTTACGATCCACGAATACTGAGGATTGCAAATTCAACCTGCTATATAGTATTCCCCTTGTAGTTTTCACCTGTTGCATATTACACAACTTATGCAAACAACATGGTGAATTCTTTCAGGCATATTGGATGACAGTTGATCACAACCATTTGCCGCAACCATCCGCAGCTGCTGTGAATGAGTGTGCGAGGGGAGCTGCACAGGAAGATGCATAGCAAATTCAGCTTGCTTCACTCCTCGTTTAGAATCCCATTTCTAGTTTGTGAATGAGCAAGGGTGAGAAGCTAACATTGGATAAGGTGTGTAAAGGGAGAAGTATGACTCTCATTTAGTTAGCTCCTCACCAGTTACCTGCACATTAGCTGGGGACCACACCTTAATTAGGCCACTATTAGGCTGATGCACCCTATATAAAGGAAGCCATCTGAGGCAGATGTAGTTTGGAGTAGGGATCCAGCTGATGGGGATCTACTTCGATGATGGTAGTTGGGCGACTTCACAGCAGGGCCCTGAGATGAATACCAAGAGACTCCCACTCCTTTTAAAATGAAATTAGTAAGCTGCCAATCCAGGCTGAAAAAATATGTTGTTACATTTACCCCTTTTTGGGGGGAAGGGGGTCAGAGTGTGCACTGACTTGTTTTTCTTGATGTATGACATATGAAGTAGCACCCCTCATTTAGAATTCCATTTATAGTTTGTGAATGAGCAAGGCTGAGCAGCTAACATTGGCTCAGCGTTCTGAATGACTGCTAAGATCAGTACAAAAAAGTTGCTCAGACATTTGGAGCTGCTGTTGATCACCATAGCCTCAGTCACAAATGCAGAGAAGCACCTAGATCAGGGTCATTCATCTTTGCAGAGACATCAGAAAGATCTGAGCATATGGAGCTCTTTAATGGTCTAGACATTTTAAACACATACACAATAATGAGAAAATTACTCACACATTTATGGAAAATGTAGAACCTTTTAAAAAAGAAAGCAAGTACCCTTGACCTTCACAATACCAACTCCAAAATACCAAGAACTAAATGTCACTCTCATCACTCTCTTTTTGAGTTTGGCTGTGGAGCTGAACCGAGGTCCTAGTAGCTCCTAAAATATACTAATTAAAATTGGCCATAATAACACAAGAGGTCTGCCGGCCCGGTGGCAGTGAGGGTTGAGGTGCTGGATGCCACACCTCATGCCACACTAGTGACCAGGGTTTGGGAACTGACTTGGGTACTGGGGGTCGGCAGGGGGAGGAGAAGGATTGAGCATCTGGAGGACTGCTCTCCTCTCCTGGGGTGGGTGGGTGGTGTTCCTCACTGCTCTAGTGGCTCATGGCGGAGGCTGGGAGACTGCAGCATGACAAGGAGCATGCACAGGGATAAGGGAGCGATGGCAGATGTCCTGCAAGTGGGTGCGGGAGCATGCCTGTGTTGTGCTGGACATCAATTCATGTCCATGCTCCAGGGGCAACAGAAACAAGGTAAAAAAAAACTGGTTGCCAGATGAGGCAATGGCTGGTCGCCAGCCACGATCCTGACCCTACCCCCGGGGATCCTTGGCTTCCTCCTGTGTGGGCCTGGCTGGAGAGGAGGGGATACTGATCCAGATGTTTCAGTCTGAGGAGCCAGCCTGAGCGTTGCCCCAGACCACCAGGTGAGAAATAGAGTTCGGAAAAAGAAAAACACAATAAGTTCAGTTAAAAAGATGGCCACTTTTAGAATTTGGGCCCACCAAAATCAGTTTGATGTAATAGGTTTAACTGAAACTTGGTTATCAAAATAGATTAGTGACAATGGAATTCAGCTGTAAGACTAAGTTAGTTTTAGACATGATAGGGGAGACAAGGGTTGGCATTCTCTTTTATATTAAAGCCAATATGCAGTATGCAGAGGCTAGCACTTTGGGCACTTTGGGGACAATTGGCAATATTGGATGTGTATCAGTAACAATTAATGCTCTAAAACTAACCGTAAAATCTATCTATTCCTCTTAAAACCTTGAACCAATATTCTGACAAATTAACAGATATTGTCATGAATCTTGCTTCAGACAGTAAAATTGTACTCATAAGTAATTTCAGTGTAGCTTGGGGAAAACCTAGGGGCAAAAGAAAAAATAGAAACAAGTTTCCAGATATTAAAGAGGACTGGTCCTTTTAACATTCATGCATAAATTTCCCCTTCCTGCAATGATTCTTATTTTGTATTTCTGTAACATTCTCTGCAAATAATTTTTGCATTCTGAGCTTCTAAAAACTGTGTGATGCACCAGAGCATGTACACTAAGCCTAGTGCTGCTGCAGACCCTGGGCTATGCTGGTGACATCGCTATATGGAGAAGGAATGAATCACATTGTGCTGTACAAAGAAGATGCAGTGGTTTTACTAGGGAAAACTTCCATAACTTTGTGTACATACTATGTTCAACATTGTTCCCCCTTCCCCAAGATTCCCTGTTATCAATGCAATATGCCAACTTCAGTGGTTAAGGAATGCCTTGTATCTATGTCATTTTATGAAGTGGATTTATTTCATGCCTAGTTAGCAAAGCACAGTGAATTCAAAAGAGCTGCTGTCAGCTGAGACAGCTCACTGTCAATTTTGTCATCTGTGTTAATGCCTTTGTAATCTGTACTCAGTAATGCCTCTCTGTATACCTCATAGCATTTTGTCACTGAAATGTTGGATACAGACACTCAAAATGTAGGGAAATGAGAGGCACTGGTCTTAGTAATGTCACATGGGACAAATGATCAGAGACAAGTTCGGAAAACTGGAAGCTACCCTTTACACTAGCTGAAAGGCATAACAGTGGAGTGCTAATGATGACTCCATTGATGCTTTTGTCCTTCAATTGCCAGATAACTACAGCTCTTAATGAGCCGTCAGTCACATCAGGTCATCTGGAACACTGAGAGAAAGTAGCATAAGGACTGCAGCCTACTACAGTAGGGACATTTTTAACTTCATTTTCAGCCATGGAAAACCAGCACGATTCAAGATGGACAAGTATAGAGTTAGCTGCACTGGCCAATTTGCACTAGATCTTGGGATGGAAAAAATTTTTAAAATTTACCCTTGCCTTTCCTGGGAGCAGTGAACACACTACCAAACAACAACAAAAATCCCTAACAAAAGCTTTCACCATTCTCATTAGGGGGTTTTAAACATCCTTAAAAATCCCTTGACCAGTTCAGCACTGCTACTGTAGTATGCACACCAAGTTCTGGAAGTTTTCCCTAGTGAAACTGCTGCAATGTCATTGCACAGCACAGTGTGATTCACTCCTACTCCATACAGGGACATCAGCAGGAGCCAGCAGCCCAGCAACTGAACAACAAAGGCAAGTGCAGCAGGGCTAAGAACCAATTCAAAATATGGAAAGAAGATTAAACCTTTGACAACACTAACACATGCACACAACATTTGAGGTACATAACTGCATAAAATGACTGCAAGAATTAACTTTTTGAACCATCAGAGAAGGTCCTCTTTAAATCTGAGTCAAATAATAAGCAACACTGCTTGGAAGTACTCCCCACAATCTAATGGAAACATCTTGGACTTAATTTTTGTGTCACAAAATGTGAGTGTTAGTCATCATATAGTTATTCCCCTAAACGTGGGTGATGATCACAGTCCCATTGTTTGGGCAGTAACGTGTGAGGTATCAAACATGCTGACCAATTGACTTAAACTAAACAATGCTTTACAAATTAGAATCCAATCTGTTTCAATTACAGATTGGATTATAATTTATAATGGTTTAAAAATTAGAATCCAATATGTTTTAATTACAGCCTGCAAAAGGAATATTTGGACAGGTTTTCACTTATACCAAACTTGAATACAGCTACATACTGAAGATTTTGAGAGAAAAAATAAATTTGGTCACTAAAACTCTGTCTCCACAAACTACATCAACAAAAAGGTTCAAGGAGAAGCTTATAAAAACAAAACTAGCTGAAAGATCCTTTTCTTACTATGGACCTAAAGTACTAAATAAATTAGTACAACAGGATGTGGGCTGTCTGTCAAATACTCTGGCTAGATAATCAAAAGGGTTGCGCATGGTTTGCAACAGTGTTTATAAATAAGCAACCTGATATCTTCCTGGTGGAGTATTCAAAAGGGAAAGTGCGCGGCACAAATCCCAATGCGCCAGAGTGCATCAGTAATGTATGCAGCTGCAGGTAGGGGGGTCGTGCCCATGTATACTCTACACAGCCCGATATTCAGCCCGGGATGTGTGGAGCCATGCATGCGCAACCCTTACCTGCGCCAGCACAAAGTTGAGCCCCCAAAAAAAAGTAACAGCGGATGGCCACCCACAGGTGAGCTGCCACATTGCAGGGCACAACACGGCAGCTGCCACCTGTGGGTGGCCATCTGAGCTCTGGCTGCACCTCCATGGTGGCAGTCCCCCCATGTCCGAATGTGGGCATCAGTATACACAGATAAAACCTAAATCCCTGGTGGTCCAGTGGACCTCTGCCTGCCCGATCGCGGGCTTCAGTGAATAAAAGATAATTCCAATATCCCTGGTGGTCCAGTGGACCGCTGCCTTCCTGATCGCGGGCTTCAGTGAATAAAAGATAATTCCAATATCCCTGGTGGTCCAGTGGCTCGCTGTCCGCCCGATCGCAGGCTTCAGTGAATAAAAGATAATTCCAATATCCCTGGTGGTCCAGTGGACTGCTGCCCACCTGATCGCGGGCTGAAGTAGAATTAAAAGAAGCCCATCATCCCTGGTGGTCCAGTGGACCCCCTCTCCCCACCTGCCCACTGATCCTCACTGCCCGCTCCCCCCATCAGCAGTGGGTGGCAGCACCCCACCCACCTGCTGCTCCGCCGACTGACACCATTGGTAGGGCTGTATGCCCGTGGTCCACAGCATGAGCCAATGGGCGTGCAGTCTATGCAAATACTACACATTCTGAATGTGAATGGAATCCATTCACATATCTGGAATGTATAGTATGGTATGGGCTGCATGCCCATATTAGCTCATGCTGTGGACCAATGGGCGAAGCCCTACTGGCGTGTCAGTCAGTGGGTGGTGGGGCGGCAGGTGAGTGGGTGCTGCCGCCTGCCGCTGACGAGGGGAGTGGGTGGTGGGGATCAGTGGGCGGCAGGAAGGGGGTCCACTGGACCACCAGGGATGATGGGTTTCTTTAAATTCTACTTCATCCCATGATCGGGTGGGCAGCGGTCCACTGGACCACCAGGGATAGTGCTTTCTTTATTTTTAATACAGCCCGTGATCGGGCAGTCAGGTCCACTGGACCACCAGGGATAGCAGTTTATTTTATTTGGATTCAGCCCACGATCGGGCTGTGGGTCACATTGCCACTCTGCAGGGGGCGTCGATCCCCGACGGCTGCTGTCTGGCTGGGTGCCAGGTGCAAGTCATCAGGGACCAGTGCACCTGCATTCAAATGGAGCCATAATAACATATAAATGGCCCCATGTGTGTCTTGCATACATTATGGCCCCATTTGCATGTCAACTTTTGAATATCGCGGATGCCGCACCTTGCACAATGGAACTTGTGCTAACGCATCCCCATGCTCCACTCTGGCCACTGGTACTGGCGCAGTGCCACTGTGCCATGCACACTGCAGGTGGCCAGGGTGCTATATTCAATGCTGCTGAGCCAAGCTGCAACTCCATTGAATATCGCCCAGTCCATGCACCTGTGCAGCCAAGTTGCGTTATGCCCAGGCTTGCACCACAGCCTGGCGCAGTTTGAATATCTGGGCCCCAGCGTATACATGAAATCTAAATAAGAGTTTATGGTCATCTATCGCATGTAATTGTATGATTGTTGTTTAAACTGTGCACCATATAGTTGACTCTTATGGCTCTCTGTTATGTATTTTTATTTTATTTATTGTGTTTTATGTAACGTTTATAATTCCCATGTTGTACCTATCCCCCAGGCGTGGCAGAAAATGGATCTTTTCAATCCAGCCCACATTCCTGGTAAGAAAGAAAGAAAGAAAGAAAAGAAAAGGAAAGAAAGAAAGAAAGAAAGAAAGAAAGAAAGAAAGAAAGAAAAGAAAGAAAGAAAGAAAGAAAGAAAGAAAGAAAGAAAGAAAAACAAATAATTGCACTTACATCTACTTTTGCTAAATCATGCAGTTAGAACACCCATATTAAAACTATGTGAAAGAGGTAAAAACCACGTCCCCTGGGTACTGGAACAAATTAAAAAAACATAAGGATAAAGGATCATTTTGTGAAAAAGGCAAATAAAACAACAAGTATCAAAGAATGGGAACAACTAAAAAATTGATGTAAGAAATCCTAAGGAGAGCAAAGATTGAACATTTGAGAAACAAAATAAATTATTCTGATCCAAAGAACTACTGGTATATTATCTGAAGTTTTAAAAATGTAGGTGAAGTACATCCACAAATAAAACATAACTTAGGAAAATGGTGAAAAATGTTCTCCCAAGACTGTCACAAATACTCTGAATGAGAATTTCTGTGTTTCCCAGACATCTGGATCCCAACTTAATACTCTCAAAACATCCGGAATGTGGAAGGGGATGATGATGAAATTCATGACTCCTCCTCTCGCTTCCACTTTTCAGTAATAAAAATTGCTAATGTTAGGAAAGAAATTGGAATATTAAATATCAGAAAGTCTTGTAATATGGATCAAATTGAAATCAGATTCCTTAAACAATTGAACAATTGCTGGCTGTGATAGACAACACCTGCAAAATGATCCTAAATTCAGGTAGCATAGCTGCATTTTTTTACTCCACATTCTGAATACTGTACTTTTTAAATATTTTGCGAATAGTTAGCGAGAGAGAGAGATCTATCTTTTATCAGGGCTGTCTCATCTTTTAGTCAGAGAATGTTACAGTGTGTAACCTGTTGACCTGGGCTGTCAGTTTCCAGCATGGCGCTGACAGAAGCTGAAATTAGCTAACATACCAGACAACTTAGCAGAAGGGGGCTGTGACATAAATGGGAACTGATTAGTTAATTGCTGGGTTTTCAGAAACTATGTTTCTGGTCTCACCAGAGGTTTTGCTTGGCATGCTAACAACAAGGGAAAAAACAATGGAATTCTACATCACTAGCAGGCTGTGCCTCTGGACAAGGGTAATAAATCTCAGTGACCAACCGGGACAGACATTCATACATACACACACACACACACACACAGAGGTTTTAAAAGGACTGCTGCATTTAAATACAAACTGGTTGCATAATTGATCTAATTGGACATCTACAGGTTTTTAAGCTGATTGGGGCACTTAAACACATACTGTACATGTTAAATGTTACAGACCAGTGAGCCTCACATCAATTGTGGGTAAACTCATGGAGATAATCCTTAAGGAGAGACGGGTGACATTTTTGGAGGACAGTGGACAAACCTGATTGAGTACTATGATTGGGTGACCAGGGAGCAGGACAGGGGCTATGCAGTGGATGTCCTGTACTTGGACATCAGCAAGGCCTTCGATTCTGTGTGGCATGGCAGGCTAGGGAGGAAGCTGGAAGTGTAGGGGTGGGTACTAAGATGGTCAGATGGATCATGAACTGGCTGAAAGGCAGGCTGCAAAGGGTGGTGGAGGGGAAACTCTCATCACCAAGAACGGTAACAAGCGGGGTGCCACAGAGATCAGTACTGGGACCAGTGCTGTTTGGGATATTCATAGCAGATATCCCACACGTGACCCAAAGTAAGATCCATCTGTTCGCAGAGAATACCAAGATGGGAGCTGTGGTGGATAACATTGAGGGGTGGAGCAGACTGCAGGAGGACCTGACCAAACTACAGGAGTGGTCGGAAACATAGCAGTTGGGGTTCAATGCCAAGAAGTGCAAGGTAATGCAGTTCAGAGCTAAGAACCAGAGGAGGAGCTATCAGCTGGGTGGGGTACAGTTGGAGAGCACAGAGGAGGAAAAAGACCAGAGGGTGATTATAATGGGGAATATAAGCAACTCGACTCAGTGCAGGAAGGCAGCAGTGAAGGCCAACAAGATGCTGGGCTGTATAGGAAGGGGGATCTCCTCTAGAAATAGCAAGGTGATCCTTCCCTTGTACAGGTCACTGGACAGGCCACACCTGGAGTACTGCATGCAATACTGGCGCCCATTTCTGAAGAGGGACATCAGGCTGCTGGAGGGGGAGCAGCACAGAGTAACAAAGATGATGCAAGGGCTGGAGGGGAATTCATACAAAAATGGGCTGAACATGCTTAACATGTAGTCATGTACATTGACATGGAGCCTTTGCAAATGAGTCTCTGACTCAAAGGGTTGTAGTTCCTAGATCATAAATAAATAAAAATGTACTCACTGGAGGAGAGGGGGACAGAGAGGATATAATTGAGGCCTTTAAGTACCTGACTAGGATAAACAAGGCTAATACAGGTGAGATATTCCGGATCAGGAGAGGGAGGGATACTAGAGGGCATCAACTGAGGTTGGAGGGAGGAAAAGTCAGTAGGGAAATCAGGAGACATTATTTCACAATGAGGGTGGTAAACAAGTGGAACACTCTACCTGAGGAGGTGGTGTCTTGTAGGACAGTGGGCAGCTTCATAAAGGGATGAGACTGAGTGATGGGGAAAGGACGGGGAGGAGGGAAGGAAGGGTGGGGCCGCTGCATGCTGAGGGGCTAGCTGCACATACAAGCAGACTCGATAGACCATGTGGCCTGTTTCTGATGGCAATTCATATGTTTGTATGTTTGGTGAATTCAAAAAGGACCTAATCACAGTGTTTCTGCTTTAGGCTATAAATTGAGAGAGTTAATGACAAGAAGTGCTTTTGCTTGGGAACAACCATGATAAGTAGAGCCTGTCATTCACCTAATCTTCATGTAGGAGGTAACAGTTTAGATATCAATTCTCTCTTTGAGCTTGGTGACAGCAAGATAAGGTTAGAATAATTTAGACCGTAGTATTTTTGTTTCTGTTGTCTGTTATTCAAACCATTTATTTACTTTCCTGTAAAAGTGCATTCACTTTTCTACTGCATATACATCCTGTAGTTGCAACCCCTGACTTTTAAAGTAAATATTTTTATTTACAAAGAATCTGTGACTGTGACATCTTTACTAAGGTACTGCATGATTTTCACTGGCTAAGAGCAAAAACTCTGTCTAGCATCTGTCTATCAAAAGAGCACATTAGCAGATTTTTGAACTGTGAACTGTATGCAAGCTCCCAAATTTGGGCTTACCTATTAGGGCTACGGCCTTCTGACCCTCTGCCCAGCATCCCCCATTGGCTGTGGTGGGGCTCGAGCCTGAATGCCCCTCCATGCTCCGTGGCTGTGGCAATGCCGGATTTGGGACCTCGACCCAGGTTCTGGATGGGGCTGAGGTCTGATTGCATTCCCACACCTCCGGTTGCTGCTGAGGGGGCAGGAGCAGTCCCGATGATTTGGGAAATCCAGGCCATTCTGTATGTAAATAAAAAAATATGGTGGATGCATGCCCAGTGTGCTTGCATGGCAGCCTGGGGGAAAATTTAAAGGAGCTGTGCTTCTATTGTCTGCGCAGCCATGTGGTCATTGTAACGTAGACAGCCAGTTCTGAGTGCTGTATAATATTTTTTTTATATACAAAATGTATTAATGACTATCTCTGCTGAAAAAATCTAATGTTCTAGGAGTGACATCAACCCCCTTCCCCCAGTTTTCAGCTGACAGATGCAAGCTAAGAGAAATGCTAACAACATGTGTATCACACACATTCAGTTTTTAGAGGCAATGTGTTACATAGAAGACTTTAATCAAGGATCCTGTTTCTCTGAGTTAATTACAGACTTGTTTAAGTTAATTTTGTTAAGAGAGAAATCATAAACAAGGTTTATGACATTAGAAGGGGAAGCTAGGATGTTACATAGGGGTGTAAGGTTGTAAATGACCCTGTGAAGCCTGTGTGAGGGAGGGTATAGCATGAGATCAAAGAGGTGCCATTTGAAATTGAGTTATGCTAAGGTTGCAGAATTAATACTTTGAAATTACATCCTGTGGTTGTATATAAATATATATTTTTTAGATATTTTGACAGGGAGGAGCTAGATGACCTCATGCAAAAGAGGTGGGCAAAACCAGCTTTTAAAGATTATTCTGTTTCACTACAGACACACTTTTATCTGACACTGACCAAGAAAACATCTGAGCACTGAAAACAGGTATTTAGAAAGCTAGACAAAATCTAAATATTGTTATAGGAATTTCACTGTTTCAAACCTTGTTTTGTTCAAAGATATGTACTGTATGTTTTGTGATCTAAGAGTTCTGTATTGTATGTTTCACGTATTATTATATATTTTAGTAAAAACTCTAATTTTAGAACATACCTGGTCTGTCTTTGAATTGGTTTATTTTGCTAAGAAATATTTATGGTTATAGCAGACAGCAGACATAAGCTTGTATGGTGGTACCAAACTAGAAAGAGAAGCGTTTAAATCTGAGGTCTTTATTAAAGTTTTAGGGTTCATTTCTGCACACCTGGTTAGGTGCCCGTAAGCAAAGATATCTGGCCCCCTGAAGACAGATATATCTCAGCCTGTGCATTGGGTATGCTAGCAAGAGGTTAACAGTTTGAATCTCGCCAGAACTTGAGACCAAAGGTTGATCCGAACTCACAAAAACAGACAAGAGGGTTACCTTGCCTGTTACACTGTTCACAAGACTGAGCTCAGAGGTTGGCACTTTGGGAGTAGAGGGCCTGACCTGCTGAGTGAATCTGTGACAGCCATTAGGAAAAGGTATATCCCCAGCCTCAGATTAGCAGAGGAGCTGGGGATAGCAACCACTAGTGACCGGAAGGATTCCGATCATGAACAAATCTGGGGATAGCCCTGTGAGAGGGCTAAATTAAATAAAACAGGGCCCAACAGCAGAAAGCCTGCCAGGGAGACAAAATGGCAGCTCCCTAAAGGACTAGAACCTGGGGCTGCAGATAAAATACCCAGAGGCATCCTGGAGATCACCTGGGGAGTTGCAGCCAATGACAGGAAGGCTGCTCAGGGGAAATATAAGGCTGGATTTTGGCACCGAAAAGGGGTTGGTGGTCAAGAGGGACTGCAGGGTGGATGTGAAAGGAGAGACTGCTCTCATGAATACAGTCTGACTGGCTGTGAAAACCCTGCCTATCTCCATCTGCCAAGCTGTGTGCAGAAGGAAAAGTATCTGCTTGTGAGACTGACACAGGGTAGAGAAAAGCAGAGTTTTATAGCAGCCCAGCTAGTTTGAACTTCAGTTTGAATTGAGAAAATAAGAGGTGGGCTGTGGACTTTGAAAATAACCCCTTCTCCTCATTGCACAGAAATTGTCAAGTGTAGTGAAAATTTCAGTCAGGGGAGAGCCTGCAAGTGTTGATCCAAGCTGCTGCAACATGACCCAGCCTGCTCTGAAAGTATCCTCAAGGTGAGGGGCTGTAGGTTTTGAGACAGTGGAAGCACTGCTGCCCTGTGTTGGTCCTGAGAGTGGTGCTGCGAGCTTTGGAAAGGGTTCAGGAACATAAGCAATCTTGGTTCCCTTGACTGAAGACATCGACGCATCGGGTTGAAGGATGAAACAGGCCTGCCAGTGTGAAGTCTGTATACAAAGGCCTGTAGGCGAAGTTGACAAGGCCAGAAAGGTGAAGATCATCATCCCTGGAGCCATCCAGTTTTGTTTCCCCCACTGGTGGTGCAGCACCTACATCAGAACCTCCCTGGTACCATGCAACACAACTGGCTGTGAACCCCCAGAGTGGACTGCAAACTATAAGTACCATGAGCTGTGGCTCCAGGGAGTCTTTTAGTTAGCTAGTCAGTTAGGAGTCTAGGTGTAAATCCTTCCACCTCTATTAAGAGACACTCAAGTCTGCAAGTATAGGATAATCAATCCAAAGTGTGTTGTGTTCAACTGGGCCCCAATGAAAGACCCCAGGCATGCACGACTGCACATGGACAATCTGGGTGCACCCAGCAGGTGGTGAGAAGGGTTGATGCTGGGGAAGGTATTGTGCCTAGAGTGAATTGTGTTTAATATTCTCCTCCTTGTTCTCCTCCCCAATAAATAAGGTTACTGTCTGCATTTTATTCACAAAGTGTGCGGCTGGGGGATGTGGGGCAATAGGTGGAAACTGTAATTTGTGTGGGGAATGTATTGTTGGGGCAGGGTACTATTTCCTGTGGGGGTGGTAACCTGTTCTTTATCCACAGGATTCCCTTGCAATTACGCCAGGTGGAGGCACTGCACCACATGAGCTGTCACTGCAGAACTCAGGATGGCCCCCTCAGAGGTGTGTTCAGAACTACCCTTAGGGCCCCAGAGCAGACAAAGTGAGTCAAAGGGCTGTTACATGTAATTGACCTCCCAGCTTTGTGCAAGGGAAGATAAAGGTACTGGGAAACCCCAGCTGGTGGCAGCAAGAAGTAGATGCAGACAACTCTGTAAAGACTGTCCAGTCCAGAAATGAAACTGTCGCCCCAAATTGTTGGGCAGCACCGTTGGATCACGGTGGACTTTCTAGCACACTGAGAGACAGAGTTGGCAGTAGAAATTCTACCTTAGGAGTCACAAACATAGAAACATAGAAACATAGAATTTGACGGGAGATAAGGACCACTTGGCCCACCCAGTCTGCCCATTTCCCTACCTACTGGATAAGCTGCAGATCCTAGTTAACCAGCAGCCTACTTCTTCCTACCCCCACCCCCTAGAATTGCCTTATGACTGTCCCATGCATGCTTGAATTCCACCACTGTTTTTGACTCCACAACCTCCTCTGGAAGGCCGTTTCATGCATCCACAACCTCTCTGTGAAAAAATACTTCCTTAACTTACCTCTGAGCCGCCTCCATCTTCAAATTGTGCCCCTTGTTCTTGCATACTTTTTTGAAAGATGCTACCCTCTTGGACTTTGTTGATTCCCTTGAGGTACTTGAAAGTTTCTATCATGTCCCCCCTCTCCCTCCTTTCCTCAAGGATATACATATTAAGCTCCTTTAGTCTCTCGTCATATGTCTTCTGGTGTAGACCCTGCACCATTTTAGTTGCCCTCCTCTGGACAGCTTCCATCCTGTCTATGTCTCTGCGGAGATTGGGTCTCTAGAACTGCACGCAGTACTCCAGATGGGGTCTGACCAGCTGTCTGTACAGAGGGATAATAACTTCCTGTTTTCTACTGGTGATGACTCTCCCTATGCATCCCAGTATCCCCCCAGCCCTCCTTGCTGCCCTCTCACATTGCTTGCCCACCTTTAGGTCATCTGATATGACTACCCCCAGGTCTCTTTCCATTTTTGTTGTTGTTAGTATCTCACTCCCCATTGTGTACTCTTCCCCTGGGTTTTTGTTTCCCAGGTGCATTACCTTGCACTTCTTAGCCTTGAATCTAAGCTGCCATACATTTGACCATTCCTCTAACTTTGCCCAGTCCCTTCTCATCCTTTCCACCCCATCTTGTGCATCAACTCTGTTGCAGATCTTTGTGTCATCTGCAAAGAGACATACTTTCCTTTCCAGTCCCTCTGCAATGTCGCTTATTAAGACATTGAAGAGGACTGGTCCTAATACTGAACCCAGCAGTACCCCACTAGTAACCCCCCTTTCTTCAGAGTGGACTCCATTTATTATTACTGTCTGTATCCTATTCTCCAGCCAATTCTTTACCCATGCTGTCATCTTGGGACCCACTGCCAGGCTGGCTAACTTGTATATTAATCTTTTGTGTGGGACTGTGTCAAATGCCTTGCTAAAGTCTAGGTAGGCCATGTCCACAGCCCCTCCCTGATCTACTACTTTGGTCACCCAGTCAAAGAAATCTATCAGATTCGTCTGGCATGATCTTCCCACTGTGAATCCATGCTGCCTTGGGTCCTGTGCACCTCTGGCCTCTAGGTACTCGACAATTCTTTCCTTCAGAAGTGATTCCATCATTTTCCCTATCACTGAGGTTAAACTAACAGGTCTGTGGTTTCCTGCTTCTACCTTGCTCCCACTTTTGTGAAGGGGAATCACATCTGCCCTCCTCCAGTCCTCAGGTACCACCCCATCCTCCCATGATTTGTTAAAGAGGGTAGTCAGTGGTGTCACTAGTTCTACTCTTAGTTCTTTTAGAATTCTGGGATGAATCCCATCAGGCCCTATTGCTTTGTCCACCTTCAGTTTTAAGAGTTTTTTCATAACCCTTTCTTCTGTAAATGGGCTGGTATCAACTTCTGTATCTAGAGTGCTTCTACTGTTTGTTTTAGGTACCTCCCCCTCTTCATTTGTAAATACTGAGCAAAAATATTTGTTTAGTATCTCTGCCTTTTCACAGTCTCCCTCTGCCCACCCTCTCTCCCCTTTATTAAGCCTCACTATCCCTCCCTTAGTCTTACTTTGCTCCCTGAAGTACCTATAAAAGGTTTTATCCCCCTTCTTAACTGAGTTGGCTATCTTTTCCTCGGTTTGGGCCTTTGCTGTTCTGACTGTCTTCCCAGCTTCCTTTTGCTTTAACTGATACAGTTCTCTGTCCTGCTCCTTCTGTGATTCCTTGTACTTCCTGAATGCTTTCTTTTTCTCTTGAACTTTCACTGCCACTTCCTTTGAGAACCATAGTGGTTTCTTACATCATTTTGTTTTATTTGCTTCACACAAAGGCTCGCTACCTCTGTGATGGCAGTTTTTATTATTCCCCATTGTTCTTCCACCCCTCCTTCCTGCCCATTTGCTAGTGCATTCCTTAGGCACTCACCCATTTTGGCAAAGTCAGCCCTCCTAAAGAACGGTACTTTTGCCTTAGTATGGCTTGACTCTAGTGCTGTATTTATTGTGAACCATACTGTTCTGATGGTCACTAGTTCCCAGATGGCTACCCACTTCTACTTCTGTGATCCTCTCATCTCCATTTGAGAGAACCAGGTCTAAGATTGCTCCCTCTCGAGTGGGCTCCAATACTAGTTGTCTAAGGCATGCCCCTGTAGGGCATCTAGAATAACCCTCTTTGAAGTGGCTGCTGCAACTGCACTCAGTTAACATCTGGCATATTCAGATCACCCATCAGCAATATCTCCCCTTTTTCTGCCATTCTAAGTATACTTTATATCATTTCCTTGTCCATTTCCTCCCCCTGAGAAGGGGGTCTGTATACAACCCCTGTGCGGATTGTGGTGCCATTGCCAGTCTCCAAATTTACCCACAGTGTTTCTTCTCTTCCCTGTTTACCCTTTTGTTCTGTTGCTTTGATTCCTTCCCTTATGTAAAGAGCTAACCCTCCTCCTCTTTTACCCTCCCTGTCCCTCCTGTAGATAGTGTATCCTGGTATGTTTATGTCCCAGTCATGGTTTTGTGTGTACCAAGTTTCTGTGACTGCCACCATATCCAGATGTTCCTCCTCCATCAAGGCCACTAATTCAGGAAGCTTGTTACCCAGACTACAGGCATTGGTACTCATTGCTCTCCATTTTTTGATGGCTTTACCTTCTGTTGCAGCGTCCCCCACTGACCTTTCTAACCCTGTTTTGTAAGGAGAGGCTGGGATTTTCCTGCTGCTTATCAGTGCCTCCCCCTTTTACTAGTTTAAAAGCTTGCCAATAAAGCATTTAAACCGATTGCTCAAAAGACTTGTTCCCTTCCTGAACAGATGCAGACCATCTTGCCAGTATAGGCTGGTGTCCCTCCAGGTGGAACCCCAGTCTCCAATGAAGCCAAACCCCTGTGCTCCACACCATTTTTTCAACCATTCATTAAACTGCATGGTGCAAAGTACCCTCGCCTCCCCCATGCCATTGACAGACAGCACCTCTGAGAAAGATATTGTGTGTGCTACTTGTCTTAGGCACCTCCCCAACTCTACAAAGTCCTCCTGCACTGCTCTAATCTCATGATGAGCCAAGTCATTTGTCCCTAGGTGGACAATGATGTCCAGCTCAGACTCCCGTGCAGCTGTTCTCATGATCCTGAGGATGCACTTCCTGTCCCTCCAAGCCATGGCACCAGGCAGGCACCTTACTTCCATTTTCTCTGCTCCCCCAGTTCTATCCCTCTAATAATTGAGTCCATAGAAACATAGAAACATAGAAGTTGATGGCAGATAAGGACCACAAGGCCCATCCAGTCTTCCAATTTCTTTTTCTACCTTATAAATGTGCCATCAGCCTTTGTTCTGTCAGTGGCCTATCTATTCATAGTCATTTGTATTGCTCCCTTATGCCTATCCCATGCCTGTTTGAAGCCCTGCACTGTATTCATAGCCACCACTTCTTGTGGTAAGCCATTCCATGCATCCACCACCCTTTCTGTGAAAAAGAATTTCCTCACATTCCCCCTTAATCAGCCTCCCTCTAATCTCATGCTGTGTCCTCTTGTCCTGCTATTTTCTTATATTTAAACATGTTAGACTCTTTCACCTTGTTTATGCCCTTAAGGTGTTTGAATGCCTCGATCATATCACCTCTCTCCCTCCTTTGCTCAAGGTATACATATTGAGCTCCATTAATCTGTCCTCATATGTCTTCTGATGCAGTCCCTGCACCATTTTGGTTGCCCTTCTCTGGACTGCCTCAATTTGGTTAATGTCCTTGTGAAGGTGTGGCCTCCAATACTGCACGCAGTACTTCAGATGGGGCCTAACCAGTGTCTTGTACAGAGGGATTATTACCTCCCTCTTACGACTTGTGATACCCCTACTAATACACCCTAACACCCCCCTAGCCTTACCTACTGCTTTAGAGGTCTGCTTGGATGATTTTAGGTCATCAGTGGTGATAATGATGTCCAAGTCTCTTTCTTCCTTTGTGACTGCTAGCAACTCCCCTCCCAGCCTATAGGTGGCTTCAGGGTTTCTCTTCCCTATGTGCATGATTTTGCACTTCTTTGCATTAAATCCCAGTTGCCACTCTTCTGACCATTCTGCTAGTTTATCCAGATCTCTTCTCATTCTGCCCACCCCATCTGGGTCATCTACTCTTTTGCAGATCTTGGTGTCATCTGCAAACAGACAAACCTTACCCTCTAGTCCATCTGCAAGGTCACTAATGAAGATGTTGAAGAGGACTGGCCCCAGGACTGATCCCTGAGGTACCCCACTTGTGACTTGCATCTCTTCTGACTGTATACCATTTACCACCACTCTCTGTTTTCTGCCCGTCAACCAGTTTGCCACCCAGTTGACCAACTTCTGACCCACCCCGAGCCTACCCAGCTTATTTATCAATCTTCTATGTGGAACAGTGTCAAAAGCTTTGCTGAAGTCAAGGTAGGTGACATCAACTGCTCCCCCTTGGTCCACCACTCTGGTTACCCAGTCAAAGAAATCTATGAGATTACTTTGACATGACCTTCCTTTTGTAAACCCATGCTGTCTTGGATCCTGTGCCCCTATGGATTCCAGGTGTTGCACTATCCTTTCCTTAAGGAGTGCCTCCATAATCTTGCCCACTACTCAGGTAAGACTGACCGGTCTGTAGTTCCCCGCCTCCTCCCTGCTACCACTCTTGTGGAGCGGGATCACATGAGCCCTTCTCCAGTCTTCTGGGACCACTCCTGTGCTCAGAGACTCACTAAACAATTCTGCTAATGGCTCTGCTAGTTCCTCCTTTAGCTCCTTAAGTACCCTGGGATGTATGCCATCAGGTCCCATTGCCTTATCCACCCTGAGCTTAGCAAGCTCTTGTAGGACCCTTTCTTTTGTGAAGGGAGTAGTGCTCACCTCCCTCCCTCCCTCCTGTGTCCATGATGCTGAGCTGTAGTCCCTGCCCTACCTTCTCTTCAGTAAATACTGAGCAAAAGTATCTATTTAGGATAGATGCCTTTACAGGGTCCTCCTCCTCACATGCTCCCTTTTCTTCATTAAGCTTAGCAATACCCCCTCTGGACTTTCTCCTTTCACTAATGTATCTATAGAAAGTCTTGTCACCTTCTTTACTGTTCGTGCTAGTGTTTCTCAGTTTGGGACTTTGCCTGCCTTACTGCCTTACCTGCTTCCTTAGGGCAGTTTGGTATGCCTCCCTATTTTCATCCCGGTGTTCCCTTATATTTCCTGAAGGCCAGCCTTTGGCTCTGACCTTTTCTGCTACTGTATTTGAGAACCAAAGTGGTTTCCTTCTTCTTTTGCACTTCCTTTTCTGTCTAACACAATGGGATGTTGCTTCAAGTATTGCATCCTTAATGCTTGCCCACTTGCCTGTACCCCTCACCTGTGTTTCTTTTGCCAGGGCTAGCTTAACTCTGTTGGCCATCTTATCAAAGTCAGCTCCTCTGAAGTCCCATATTTTTGCCTTGGAATGGGATGATTTAGATGTAGTAGCCAAATTGAACCATACCATGTGATGGTCACTGGCCCCCGGTGACCTTCTACCTGGAGATCTGTGATCCCTTCTTTGTTAGTCAGTACTAGATCTAGGATAGCCCTGTCTTTTGTGGGTTGCTGTACCAGTTGTTTGAGGTCCTCCCCCTGCAGGGAATCCACTATGAGTCTAGTTCTGGCAGATGTTCCTGCTGGTATTGACCAATCTGTATCCGGCATGTTGAAGTCTCCCATTATCAGAACCTCCCCTTTAGCTGTCATGTTTTGTATATCTTCTAACAGTAATGTGTCTATGTCCTCCCTCTGGTCTGGGGGCATGTAGACAACCCCAGTTCTTATGGCTGTCCCATTTCCTGTTTCCAGGGTGACCCACAGTTCTTCTGGCTCCTTATGTGTATTCTGAATTTCTGTAGCTTTGATATTTTCATTAACATACAGGGCCACTCCTCCTCCCTTTTGCACCTCGGTCTCTTCTGAACAATATATAGCCAGGTACTGAAGTCTCCCAAGTGTGGTTACTGGTAAACCACGTCTCACTAATTGCTACTATGTCCAGTTTAGCCTCTGACATTATTGCCTGCAGGTCTGGGATCTTATTTCCCAGGCTGTGAGCATTTGTGTACATGATTTTCCATTGGCCAGATTTTGGTGTGTTAGTTGTTGGGTGAAGTTTGGCATTAGCCCTGTGCGTCGTATGGGGAGACAAACCTTTTTTCTTACCTGGTGATGCAAATGAACGGCAAACATGCAGAATCTCTGTTTGACCACCAGCTGAGGGAGGGGTGTTCTTCCCATTCGACGATGGGGTGCTGCACCCCTCTCCCATTTGCTAGTTTAAATATTCTGCAAAGACGTCAAACTTCTGCCCCAATGCACTGACTCCCTCTTTAGTCAGATGCAGTCCATCAAATTTAAAGAACTTTCGCTCCCAGAACTGTTGCCAGTTCCCTACAAATCTGTGTCCTTTTTCCTGGCACCAGCCCTTGAACCACCAGGAGCTGCTTCCTTTCCCTGTGGTGTCCTCTGCCTCCTTCCTGTGGGCCTCCCTTGTGACAGTTGTCCTCAGACTCCTTAGTCTCCTCTGTGGGTGCATCCATAGGGGAGCTATGCTCCCCCAGAATGGTGTATGGATTGTGGAGTGGAACAACTGACTGGGTGTGCCTCTATTCCACCATCATCACCCTCCCTGAGCCCACTGTGGTCCAACTGCTGTGCTTTCTTTGCAACCTCTGAGGTAGTGGTGGTGGCTCTGGTGCTCCCTGGATGGGGGAGGTTCCCTTCCTACTGTCCAGTGTGGCCTCGGGGAAGGTTCCTTTACTACTGTCCAGTGTGGCCTGAAGACGAGCAACTTCCTCCCTCAGGAAAGAGAGTTGTCTGCAAATAGGGCAGCATCTCAGCCTCCAGAAAGACTCCCGGAAGACTGCTGCCCCACAGCCATTACAGGATAGGATATAAAACAGGATATACAAAAGAGTACACTTTTACAGTTGTTTTTTTTTTATTCCTAGCAGCACAGTTTATGTAGTATAGGTAGAGAGGATGGTTTCCCAGGAATATGACAAGCTTTCTTTGGCACAGCTTTATGAGAAGTGCTAAGAAAAAGGGATCCAGTGGGATGCCAAGACCAAAAAGGTCCTCATAGGAGCACTGAAGGAGCATGACTAAAGGCAGAAGGTCACTGGGGGCGAGCTAGGAGCTGGGATAGCAGGCTCTTCAGCTCAGCTTGAGATACTGAAACTGCAATTGTGTCAGCAAGAACTTCAACTTGAGGTGAAAAGACTGGAGGCAGAGAAGGAACTGGAGGTGAAGAGACTGGAGGAAAGAGAGAGAAAAATCACCAGGAAAGAGAGAAAGAGCACCAGCACAAGGTCCAGAGACAATAGCATAAGAAGGAGATGATGACTCTGTGCCACCAAAATGTAAATATTAGCAGAGGAAGTCTACCATATAAAGCCAAAATGAATTCTACAGTGTTTCCTCAATATAAGTAGAGACATTATCTTGACCTATTCTTAAAGTCTTAAGAGAGGGTGTGCATACAGTTTCAATTGGACAGGGATTAATGGATGACTTACCTCACGCCCTTACTTATGGGACATGCTTTGCAGGCATTTACCAGAATAAATTATGAAGACTGTGTGGATTATGATAAGGTTAAAATGGTTCTGTTGACACATTTTGAATTAACTCCTGAGGCTTACAGAAATAAATTTTAAGAGTTAAGGAAAAGCCCAGAAGACAGTTCTGTAGAACTGCATGTTCAACTGTGCACTTATCCTGACTGTTGGGTGGATGGGGCAAAAGTACACAGTGTGGAACTATCAAAAGATTTGTTGGTGAGGAAACAATTACTTAAAATTGTACCTGAGGACCTGCACATATGATTGCTTGACAGGGCATGCAGCTCCTCGAAGGAGGCAGCAGCAAGCGCTGACCTGTGTCACAAATGCACTCAGAAGGTCAAGCCCTCTGCTCCCACAGTGTCAACCTCCAAGCACAGAATTGTGAACAGGTAACAGACAGGGTAACCCTTCTGTCTGCTTGTAGGTCCGAATCACCTTTAGTCTCAAGTTCTGGGGGGATTCAAACTATGAACCTTATGCTAGTGTACCTAAATGTACAGGTGCAGATTCATACCCTCTTTGGGGACTGCAGTACAATCTTATGCCAGGGGACACAAAGCCAGGCTTCCAAAATGAACCCTTAAAACTCTATAAAAGACCTTAGGTATATTCTGACCTCTTCCCAGTTTAGTAACACCATCAAGCTTCTGAACAGCTTTTGTCAGTCTTAACCCTCTATACGTCACATGCAAAAAAATAATTTGCAGACACCCAGGCAGTCTCTTTCAAAAATAGATTTTACTAAAAATGGATAAAAATGTGAAAAATGTAAACACAGAACAATATATCAAAAAGCATACAATCACTTAAAAGAAAAGCAAAGAAAACTACAGACAACTCCTACCAAAGTACATTTAAATCTTTTCTATCTAATGTATTTACCTCTTAGTGCCTACGTTAGAGATCTTGTTTCTTAAGAGTCCAAAAGAAAAAAAATCACAAAAGTTCAACCACAGCATACAGTTTAAAACTCTGTGTTTCCACACCCCTTCTATGATGTCATCTAGCTCCTCCTTTTAGAATATAAAAAATATACAAGCAGGATGTCCTATCAGGAGGTATATTAAATAAGGTGACATCAGCAAAAACTCATTTCCCAATAAGACTCCTTAATTAACATTTACTCTTTGATCTTGAACAGTTCCTATTCCCAAGGCATATCAAAGGATTTGATAACTTTTAGCACCACGGTGGGATAACATGTTTTTCCTCTAAGATGGCATAAAAGTTTATGAGCCCTATATCCTGGCAGCTGGGTCAGGTCTAATTAGGAAAGGAAAACAGAAGACCCTTAATTAAGTCTCTTTAGTCTATTAATTACCTCCTGGTTTCAGGTTAATATATCCTGTTATTTTCACTAAACCTGGGGAGGGGTGTCAATCAGAAGCACAGGATGTCTCATGTAAGACAATAGCATACCACATTCTACATTACAAATATTATAGAACAATCATAACCAGCTGGCCAAGCGTCACAATCCTCCCCACCTAGACTGAATTTGGGGGCTCTATCCCCTGCATGGGATGAGCTTTCCAAATCAGTTCACTCCTCATACAGATGCGATAAGCCATCTGTGTTCTGATTGGCCACTCCAGCCCTATGTACAGTAGTAGCCATAGACATTGTCAGCTATTTCCAGATATTTCGTGAAATTTCTAAAGAGTTTCTCTCTACTGCCCCTACTGTAGAAATGAAGAAAGCATTAGATATATCTGGAAATAGCACAGAAATTTCAGGAAATAGCTGACAGTGTCTGTGGCTGCTACTGCAAGATCATCATGTCATACCCTTGCAAGGCAAGACTCCATCTTAATAGTCTACCATTAATTTTTCCCATTTAGGTCAGCCAAACCAGGGGGTTGAAGTATGTTTGTACCACAAAATGCTGCCTATATAAGTATAGCTCCAACTTCTTTATGGCCCACACTATGGCAAGACACTCTTTTTCCACAGTTGAGTAAGCCTGCTCCCTGGGAAGTAACTTTTTACTCAGGTACACTACAGGGTGATCTTTCTCTTGGTTGAATGTCTGACTCAATACTGCCCCAATACACACATCTCAGGTGTCAGTCTGGACTATAAAGGGTCTGCTATAGTCAAGACTTGCCAGTACAGGAGCACTGCACAGTGCCTTCTCCAGTCTGGTAAAGGCTTTTTCACAGGCTGGTTCCCAGGTAATTTTCTTAGGCATCTTTTTCTTTACCAGGTCAGATAGAAGACCAGCCAGGGCACTGTAATTGGGTACAAGTTTCCTATAGTACCCTGCTTTCCAGAGAAAACTCCTGACCTGTTTCTATGCTTCTGGTCTAGCCATGCCTTGATCACCTCTATTTTTACTTGGTTAGGACAGAGCTGTCCCCAGCCTATAACATGCCTGAGGTATGCCACTTCAGCCATGGCCACCATGCACTTCTCAGCTTTGACAGTGAGCCTGACCCTCTGTATCCTGTCCAGCACTTCCCTAAGGTGGGACAGGTGTTCCTCCCAGCTGGCACTAAAGATGGCAATGTCATCTAGGTATGCCACAGCGTACTCCTCAGCACCATTTAACACCTGGTTCACCAACCTTTGGAAAGTGGCCTGGGTGTTCTTCATTCTGAAAGGAATTACTTTAAATTCAAATAAGCCAATTGGAGTGATGAAGGCCAACCTCTCTCTAGCCCTGTCTGCTATCTGTACCTGTCAATACCCCTTTGTCAGGTCAATAGTCGTATGGTAGGTCGCCCCTCCTAACCTGTCCAGGAGTTCAACCATCTGGGGCATCAGGTGGTCAACTGACTTCATGACTGCATTCAGTCCACGATAGTCCACACAGAAATGAGTTGAGCCATCTGGCTTGGGCACAAGGACTATGAGTGAGGCCCAGAGGCTGTGGGATCTCTGGATTACTCCTAAATCCAGCATTTCCTCCACCTCCCTCCTAATGTCCTTTTGGACAGCCTCCGACACCCAATATGCTGTTAGCCATATGGGCGACTGTGTCCCTGTCTCCACATAATGCATCACTAAGGGGGTTAGTCCAGGCTTGGTGCTAAACAGTGGGGCAAAGTCTGCTAAAACCTCCTGGATCTTGTCCAGGGCCAGCTGGGGAGATAATTTAACTGCCTCCACAGAGGACTCCCACTTGCTTTCTTCCAGCAAGTCCAGAAAGGGGTCTCCTTCATCTGTCCCCTTCCCAGGACTACATACTGCAAACACCATATCAGCCCTATTAGCATATGGCTTCATCATGTTGACATGGTACATTCTTTCTATCTGTCTTCTGTCTGGTAACTCTTTGATATAGTTCATGTAATTTACCTTCCTACTTACTTTGTATGGTCCTGCCCACTCAGCCTGCAGCTTGTCTTTCTGGACCGGGATAAGAACCATGACTTCCTGACCCACCGTGTACGAGCGAGTTCTGGCTCTGCAATCGTACCACATTTTTTGTGTCTGTTGGGCAGCTGCCAGGTTGCTCTGGGCTGTCCCCATAAGCTCCTTCAGCCTTTCCCAAAACCTAAGGATGTAATCCACTATGAGAGTTCCCTGAGTGGTGTACTTGCCTCCCCAGTTCTCCCAGATGAAGTCTAGGGGCCCACATACCTGGTGTCCATATAAGAGTTCAAAGGGGCAAAATCCTGTTAACTCTTGGGGCACCTGCCTGTATGCAGACAACAGGTGAGGAAGGTATTTCTCCCAGTCCCTGCCATGCTGTTCAGCAAATGCTTGGAGCATTAGACCCCTCAATCGGTGATAACCTCCTGTGGAAACCCTACATGGGAGAAAATCCCAAGAAAGGCATCTTCCACTTTATCTGTCCTCAATGAGGATAGGGGGACTGCCTATGGATACCGGGTGGCATAATCCACCACAGTCAGGATAAACCTCTTCGAGGAGGAGCTGGGGTATTTAAAGGCCCCACAATATCCATTCCCAACTTCTGGAATGGTTCCATCTTTATGGGCAATGGAATTAAGGCAACTTGTTTTTTTTTTACCTGCCTTCCCTATTTCTTGGCACCGGTGACAAGACCTGCAATACTTCTTCACCTGCTGGGTGAAGTTGGGCCAACAGAAATTCTGAGCCAACCGCTGTGAAGTGTGCATGATTCCCAGATGACCAGACAACGGAATATCATGTGCAATCTTGAGCAACTGCTCAAGATACCCTTGGGGAATGACAAGCTGCCTGCCTATCACTCCTCCCTCTGTCTTCACAGCCTGAGTATACATCAGTCCATTTTCCCAATAAACTTTATGTTTACCGTCACCTCCCTGTGCTCCATCAGAGTCTGCCCATGCCCTCAGCTTCTCTAGATTAGGGTCACTTTTCTGAGCAGCTGCAAACTCCTTACACATTCCCAAGGTATGGGACAGGTCCCCTTCAGTCTCTAAAGTAGGGTCCCTAACACTAGCGTCAGGACACTCAGGATAACTGTCATCCCTAACCCTCTGACAATGGGTCACCCCTTCCTCTTTGGAGTAACCCTCCGTAGCTGTGTGGTTAACTGCTACTGGGGAAATTTCTACCCCCTTTTCATTAGTCTGCATACCAGGAGACACAGGCTGGGGAACCAGCCTCCCAGTGGCTTCCACAATGGCTTCTGTGGGGTCCATGGAAGTATAATTTTCCCTTCCCGCTTGGCTAGAGGTAATTGCACACACCATTCCCTGTTTGAGATTGTTGTCAAAGATGATATCAACTGCTAAAGTTTTGGCTACAGTGACCTGTTGCACAGTTCTCCTTGTTTCACCCCAGTCTAGGAGAACACTAGTGAGTGGCAATGTTTTCTCCTCACCAGTGAAGCCTTGTACAGTTACAAATTCATTGGGTATAAGCTCACCAGGCTCTACTAGATCCCCTTTTACCAATGTCAGGGATGCCCCTGAGTCCCTTAACCCTTGTGTCTGTACACCATTCACCATGACTGGGTGGATGTGTTCCCTCATGTTCACAGGCATGCTTCCAGGGACACACAAACAACCCACTTCTTTCTTAGCCCCATTCTGCATATTGCTTTCCCTTTTGGGACACTGTCTGACAATATATCCAGTTTCTTTACAGACCCAACATTTGTTTCTTTTCTCAGAGAAATCTTTTCTCTGAAACCTAGGGCTAACTGGTTTTGGTGGAGGCAGTGAGGGTTTTAGCTGCCCTGAAGGCGCGCTTTTCCCTTTCTTCACTGCCAAGCCCACCCCATTCACTCTCAGAGCAGGTTTGCTCTTGGTATAGCGGTTTGAGAGTTCAGCAGCCTCTTGCACTGTTTTGGGATCTCAGTCCTCCAGCCAGGTTTTCAGCTCTGCTGGGCATGCCCCAAAAGACTGTTCTAACAAAATAGCATTTTCAATTTTATCTACAGAGTTTGCTTCAATTACTTCCCACCAATGTTTTAAACACTGTTGTTGTTTCATGGCTAGCTCCTTGTAACTCATATCAGAGCTTCTCCAGAGCTTACGGAATTTAGCTCTGTATACTTCTGCAGTTAAGTCAAACTTTTTTTAAAGTGCAGCTTTAAGTTTGCTGTAATCATTACTGTCCTCATTGTCCATTTGACCCAATGCATCCTGAGCTTTCCCAGTAAGTAGCAGGGATAGCTGGAATCCCCAGGACCCTCTATGAATTTTTGCCTGAATACAAACTTTTTCAAAGGAATTTAAAAAGGCATCCATATCCTCCCACTCTTTAAATTAAGCTATCAATTTGGAATTCAATTTGTAACCCAGTCCTGTTGTTCCAGTTAAATCTAAGTCACTTACCTGCTCTGGTGTGGGTGGTAGGAGTTGTAGCTTCTCCAATTCATGTCACCTCTGGTGTATATGCTCTTCACGGTCCATCTCTACTGTTCATGTTCATCTTCTCACTGTTCTCACTCCCTCTCCTCCTCTACAACTCACTGGCGCTCACGCTCTTCATGGTCAGCCTCTCACTGTTCTCACTCCCTCTTCTCCTCTGTGGCTCATTTCTCTCACTGTGCCTTTCTGGAACTCCAGCTCCATTCTGCGCAACACAATCTGCAGCCAGATTGCTTCTGACTCCAGAATGCTGGTGACCTTTCCCTGCTGCCGTGGCACTTCACTTGCACTGGCCCTGCTGTCCTTTCCACGGGACCTGGACACTGCACTGGCTGCTAGCCCCTCCACACCCAAGGTTTGGTCTTTTCCAGTTACAGTCTGTGACTCAGTGCTCTGGACATTTGCTGCCATCAGGGCATCCATGAGGTTCTGCTTGGTGGCTATCACTTGGTGCAGGACTCCTCTGTCCCCGCACAACTACCTCAAGTAGTCTGCAGTGTACCCACTGTAGTTGGAAGCCATCTTCTTCCCTAACTACTGCTACTCTAACTTGCACTTTAGAAAAAAAATTAAACAGGTAGGAACTTGATTGTAAGCAAAATTATATAGTTCTGTTTCCTTTTTAAAAATAAATCACTGCCTTATTTTGCAAGTGAGCTGTACAGTATTAAGCTGACACACTGAACAGTTAACGCTTGTATTACCAATTTTATCAGAACCGCTGCCAACCAAATCTGTCACAAACGCACTCAGCAGGTCAGGCCCTCTGCTCCCACAGTGCCAACCTCCGAGCGCAGTATTGTGAACAGGTAACAGACAGGGTAACCCTCCTGTCTGCTTGTGGGTCCAAATCACCTTTAGTCTCAAGTTCTGAGGGGATTCAAACTGTGAAACTTATGCTAGCGTACCTAAACGTACAGGCGCAGATTCATACCCTCTTTAGGGACTGCAGTACAATCTTATGCCAGGGGGCACCAAGCCAGGCTTCCAAAATGAACCCTTAAAACTCTATAAAAGATCTTAGGTATATTCTTACCTTTTCCCAATTTAGTAAAACCATTAAGCTTCTGAACAGTTTTTGTCAGTCTTAACCCTCTATACGTCACATACAAAAAAAGAACTTTCAAACACCCAGGCAGTCTCTTTCAAATATAGATTTTACTAAAAATGGATAAAAATATGAAAAATGTAAACACAGAACAATATATCAAAGTGTATATAATCATTTAAAAGAAAAGAAAAGAAAACTACAGACAACTCCTACCAAAGTACATTTAGATCTTTTCTATCTAATGTATTTACCTCTAAGAGCCTAAGTTAGAGAGCTTGGCCCCGATTTTAGAAAAGTTATGCCTGGCATAACAGCACTTGCACCAAGTAGAATGGCGCAAGTAGCAACTTATGCTAGCAGTTGCAACTTGTGTGATTCTACAAAGTGGTCTGCATGTCACAGGCCACTTGCACCAAACAGCAGTTATGCCAGCAGTTGCGCCATAAGCCCCCGCGACAAGGCACTGGGGGTTTATGGCAGCAGTTGTGCCCCATTCCAGAAGGGCAGCAACAAAGACCCCAATGTTGGGATTCTACAAGAACCCCCGGAGGAGAACCGGTATCGTAAGTTACACCTGCATTTAGCTGGTGTAACTTACATACATCCTCTGAGGGTCCTGTAGAATCCGGTCCATATGCCCCCCATGCCAAGACCACCCTCATTGTTGCCCCAATGGGCACCACACAAACAGTTCTAGATCAGGACCATGATCCCACCCCATCCCCTCACGTGTAGTGCAGGTTGCCCATTTCCTGCCCCTTGAAACCCACATCACTGCGCCTGCAGGTTGCCCATTGTCAATTGCCTCAGGTGTCACGTCTGTTGTAGCCTCATCAACTGTCCCCAGCCTCAGGCATGTACGCCTACAGGGCTTCCTCATTGCTCAACCCCTGAACTCCCAATGAAACATGCCCTGCAGGGTGGCACTGTCATTCTCTACCCATGCCTAGACCCCTGTCACCAGCCATTAAAGCAGCAAATACCTTTCCCTGATAGTTCAGGATTTCACTCAGTATGCCAGCCCACCCAGCACCTCCCACTTCCTCAGCCAGCAACTGGCACAGCCTTCACCACACAGTGCCAGTTATCGATTGAGTTCAGTAGGAGTGTGTACTGTAAAGATGCACTCAGAAATTAATTTCAGAGTGCATCCTTTCAGTACGCACTCCTACTGAACTCAATCGGTGACTGGCCATGGTGGTGAGAGGTGGGCTGTGCCAGTCGCTGGCTGTGGAAGAGTGTGGGGATGCTGGGTGGCCTGGCACAGCTGGGTGGGGGTTGGGAGCCACTAGACTACTAAGGCAGGGTATTTGCCACTTTTGAGGCTGGCAACTTGGGGGTCGGGGCATGGAGGGGCATGATGATGCTGCCCTGTGGGGTATGTTACAGCAGGATTTGGGGGCTGGGGCATGGGAAGCCCTGCAGGACATTACATGCACAGGGATTTGGGGACAGTTGGTGAGAGATTCTGTGGGACAGTAATTATACAGGGATTTGTGGACAGTTGGCGAGAGCCAAGGGGCAGTTAATGTGGTTTCAGGAGCAGGAGTGCAGGCAGCCCTGTGGGGTTCTGCTTGTACACCCAGGGGGCAGTTGATGTGGGCAGCCCTGTGGGACACCTATTGTGGCTAGCTGGGCACTTGTGATCTGTGTTGCAGCTTGTGACATGCTCACCAGGTGCGCCCTCTATTCAGCATACCTGGCCGCATGTTGCAAGTCACAGGACTTAGCGGCAGTGACCCTGCCCCTTCTAGAATAGGGTGCAGGGTCAATGTTGCAGTTGCAGGTGGTGCAAGTTACATTTGGCGGCGACTTGCGCCACCCTTCTAGAATCGGGCCTCTTATTTCTTAAGAGCCCAAAAAGAAATATCACACAAGTTCAACCACAGTATACAGTTTAAAGCACTGTGTTTCCACACCCCTTCTATGATGTCATCTAGTTCCTCCTTTTAGAATATAAAAAATATACAAACAGGATGTCCTATCAGGAGGTATATTAAATAAGGTGACATCAGCAAAAACTCATTTCCCAATATGACTCCTTAATTAACATTTACTCTTTGATCTTGAGCAGTTCCTATTCCCAAGACATATCAAAGGATTTTATAACTTTTAGCACCATGGTGGGATAACATGTTTTTTTCTCAAAGATGTCATAAAAGTTTACGAGCCCTATATGCTGCCAGCTGGGTCAGTTCTAATTAAGACAGGAAAACAGGAGACTCTTAATCAAGTCTCTCTAGTCTTTTAATTACCTCCTGGTTTCAGGTTACTATATCCTCTTATTTTCACTAAAACCTTGGGGGGTCACCCAGGAGCAGGGGTGTTGCCAGGAATTTTAAACTTGTACTCAAAAGTGGTGCACTGTTGTTCCCCCTGTTACGTAAATGTATACGCTGCCACGTCACACCAGCAATAGGCCCCTTCCCATTTGTCATGTCTGAGTTCAAGTAATCAGTTTCATCCTGTAATCCTCCTTCCTTTGTTTTTCTGCTTGCCTGGTAAGTTCTTCTTGTTTGTGTATTTGGCTGGTGGCATCAGTGCCCCATAGCGAACTACAAAGGCAGAAAGGCTCAGCTCAACACAGACACAATGTAGCTCATAATGTCCTTGCTTTCCTCTTTTTGTTGCCCCTGCCTGATTTGTTGCCCCTGTCTAATTTCTTTTACTGTACTCTGCTGAGTACAGTGCGTATGCCTGATGACACCCCTGCCCAGGAGCACAGGATGTCTCATGTGAGACAATCACATACCACATTCTATATTACAAATATCATAGAACAATCATAACCAGCTGGCCAAGCGTCACAACCTGTACATAGCCAGCAGACCATACACACAGCGTAAGTCTCATGGGGGGGTAGCACATGGTTCTAAGGGGTACCGGGGGGCAGCCTAAAGTAAACCAACCTGTGCCTGAGCCCAAAGCAGAACCCTTGGGTTCTAAAGGGAACCAAGAGCCAGGGGCAAGGAAATGTCATATTTTTAATCAAATTGGGCATTTGAGGTATCACTGGCCTCATAAAATGGTTAAGGGGCAAAAGGCTGGAGGAGGGGGTGATTGAAATAGCACTTCACAGTGAATGGGTTGCCTGCAGACTGCAGTACTTTCCCCCTCTAAGCATATGCACCCTTTTGTTAATGGGGCAGTGATACAGGGGCTGAGAGATACCGGCACTTCCATCTCTCTAGTAAAGCAAGATTTATTTAAGGTACAGCAGATCCTGTCAGGGCAAAACTCCATGAATCAGGGAGTCACAAGTCCAGCAGTCCAAATACCAATGGCCCAAGTCCTCCTGAGCTGGGAGGGTGGCAATGGAGAAAAGGAGATACTTGATCTCCTTATGAGTGTGATCATGGGGAATGACTTTTACCACAGGGAATCTCTGGTGTATGTGTTACTACCCACAGCCAAGCAAAAGGGAAAGCTTCTGATGGTAGAAAGGGGGCAACCCAGTCAGTGACAGCCCCTCCCACAGCAGCTGAGGAGGTGGCTAGTACAGGTGAAGGGCTGGCTGGAAGTAGCAGCCCTCAGCCCCAGTCACAAACACAGGAGACTTCCTTCTGAAGGGGAGCTGGGACAAGTCAGATGAGAAGAGCTGGGCACTACGCAGCTGGCTTATCCTACTCTGCAGAAGCTGAGTGAAGTAGCTGACAGGGCTGAAGCCCTCAGCAGAGTAAAGAGTCAGTCTACTGGGAGAGTGGGCTGTTTACAGGAAGTGTACACCAGAGGGAGGGCTAAATGGAGAGGTACTTCAGCAGCTGATAGTCCCCAGGGCTTACTGCCAGCAGCACTTGGCCCTGGTGCATGATATCCCTTTTCAGGCCACCTGGGTGTGAGGCACACAAAAAAGGGTCTGACCAACAATTTCTTCTGGCCTGATATTGGCAGGGATGTGGCAGATTTCTGCTGGACCTGTCCACAGTGCCAGAGAGTGGGAAAGATGGGGGACAAAGCCAAGACAGCTTTGGTGCCCCTGCCCATTTTTGATGAACCCTTTAAGAGGGTAGCTGTGGACATAGTGGGGTCACTTAGCACCTCAAGTTGCACTGGCAAGTGGTAAATCCTGGAGGTAGTTAATTATGCCACGAGATACCCAGAGGCAGTGCCGTTATCATCCATTGAGGCGGAAAAGGTGGCAGATGCACTGTTGTGGATATTTAACTGGGTGGACTTTCCTCAGGAGATTCTGTCAGACCAAGGTGCTAATTTCATGTCTGGGTTAATGAGTAGTTTGTGGAAGAAGTGTGGGATGAAGCAGCTCAGAACCTTCATGTACCACCCCCAGACTGATGGTCTGCTGGAGCTACTTAATTCATCCCTTAAGACCATGTTAAAGACATTCCCTGACCAGTACAAGAGGGATTAGGACCAATATTTTCCCTTTCTCCTTTTTGCATACCAGGAAGTCCCACAGGAGTCCACAGGGTTCTCACCCTTCAAGCTCCTGTTCGGCCATAGGGTGAGGGTGCCCCTAGATTTAGTTCAAGATAAATGGGAGGTTTATCATGCTTTTCAAAAGTAGTCTGCTGTAGTGTACATCCTGAACTTCAGGACCTGGCTTAAGGAGCCAATTGGGCTTGCTCAGGAGCACTTAGCCACTGTGCAACAATGGCAGAAAGTCTGGTATGATGGTGGGGCCCAAGCTCGAGAATACAAAGTAAGACAGTGAGTGATAGAACTCATCCTTGTCCAACAGAATAAATTGCAGGCAGCATGGGAGGGGCCATTCTGCATTTTCCGAAAGGTGAGTGATGTTACAGTAATTACATTATAGAGCTACCTGGCAGGAGGTGCAGGCAGAAAGTGTATCATGTTAACATGATGAAGCCCTATTATGATAAGGTAGAATTGGTCCTTGATGTATGCAGTGCCCCATACAAGGGAGCTGAAGCTGATCCACTGGTGGACCTCCTTGGGGAGGCCTGGGTAGGATCCCCCATGAATAACCTTTCCACTCTCTGATCAGCTGCCACCAATCCAGGTGCAAGAGATCCAGGGTATGATGAGAGAATTTGGGGCATATTCACATGGAAACCAGGGTACACCATGCTGGTTGAGTACCCTGTGGATACTGGACCCGGGTACCACTAAGACAATCCTCCTACAGGGTACTAGAACAGGTTAAGCAGATCATGAAAGAGAAGCTCAACTAGATACTGAAACTTGGAGTGATCCAGGAGTACAGTAGCCCCTGGGCTTCGCCTGTGATTCTGATCCTGAAAAAGATGGTGCCACTTAGTTTTGCATTGACTACCGGAGTCTCAACAGCTGCATGGAGTCAGACACCTACCCCATGCCCAGAATAGATGAGACCCTGAAGTAACTGTGGGGAACCATGTATCTGACAACAATAGACTTAACAAAGGGCTACTGGCAGGTACTTCTGACCCCTGCAGCAAGGGAGAGATCAGTTTTTGTCACCCCATTTGTCTTATATGAATTTAAGGTAATGTCCTTTTTGTATGAAGAATACACCTGCACCCTTTCAATGGCATGTGGAGTGCATTTTGTCTGGGGCAGGTGATTTTACACTGGCATATATGGATGACATAGCCATACACAGCCAGACCTGGGAGAAGCACATCAAGAATGTGCAGGAGGTTTTCAGCAGGCTGAAGGCCACTGGGCTGACAGTCAAGGTGGAAAAGTGCCAGATAGGTATGGCAGAAGTATCCTAGCTCAGGTACCAGGTGGGCAGTGGACACATCTATCTGGAGCCTGCCAAGGTCAATGCCATCCTGGCCTGGCCCACTCCTACCACTAAAAAACAGGTAAGAGCATTTCTGGGGACAGCGGTGTACTGTCAGAGGTTTGTTCCTCACTATAATGATATGGTCAAACCCCTGATAGATCTGAAAAAGAGAGACAGCTGGAGAAGGTACATGGACAGAGGCCTGTGAGTCTGCTATTCAGGAGCTGAAGAAGACCTTAAGTGGGCCTGCTGTGTTAGCTAGCTCCAACTACAGTCCAAGGTTTGCTGTTCATGTGGATGCCTCAGACCATGGGCTGGGTGCCGTGATGAGCCAGGTTACACTGCAGGGGAAGGAGCACCCTATAATGCATCTGAACTGGATGCTACTGCCCAGGGAGAAGGCTTATGCCATGATCGATAAGGAGTGCTTGGGGATAGTGTGGGCCCTTCAGAAGTTGTAGTCTGTCCTGTATGGGCAAAAATTTACTGTGGTCACAGATCATAACCCCTGATCTAGCTTCATAAGTGAAGCCAGCAAAATAGGAAACTACTGCACTGGAGTTTGGTACAACAGGCCTATAACATGACCATCCAGCACCCCAGTGGTAAATAGAATGCCAATGCAGACTTGTCTAGGAAGGTCTAACAACATGGCTGGAAACTTTGGGCACTTCCCAGCCTCTGCTTGAATGGCCATGTCTCTTGGGGTGGCCCAAAGGGACACCCCTTCATCGCTTGGGGGGGGATATGACAGAAATGGGAACGAATTAGTTAATAGTTGGTTTTCAGAAACTATTTTTCTGGTCTTCTGAGTCTCACCACAGGTTTTGCTTGGCATGCTAACAACAAGGGAAAAAAAATTGTGATTCTACATCACTAGCAGGCTTTGCCTCTGGACAAGGGTAATAAACCTCAGAGAGTGACCAGGGCAGATGGACTTTCACACACACACACACACACACACACACACACACACACACACACACACACCTCACACTCACACAGATTTTAAAAGGATTATATCAGATGACCTAAAGGTGGGCAAGCAATATGAGAAGGCAGTAAGGAAGGCTGGGGGGATACTGGGATGCATAGGAAGAGGCATCAATAGTAGAAAACAGGAAGTTGTTATCCCTCTGTACAGACAGTTGGTGAGACCCCATTTGGAGTACTGTGTGCAGTTCTGGAGACCCCATCTCCACAAAGACATAGACAGAGTGGAGGTTGTCCGAGGAGGGTAACCAAATGGTGCAGGGTCTGCACCAGAAGACATACGAAGAAAGACTAAAGGAGCTTAATATGTATACTCTTGAGGAAAGAAGGGAGAGAGGGGACATGATAGAAACTTTCAAGTACCTCAAGGGAATCAACAAAGTCCAAGAGGGTAGCATCTTCCAGAAAAAGAGATGTGCAAGAACAAGGGGGCACAATTTGAAGATAGAGGGGGGACGGCTCAGAGGTAATGTAGGAAGTATTTTTTCACAGAGAGGGTTGTGGATGCATGGAACAGCCTCCCTGAGGAGGTTGTGGAGTCAAGAACATTGGGGGAATTCAAGAATGCATGGGACAGTCATAAGGCAGTCCTAGTGGGGGGTAGGAAGAAGTAAGCTGTTGGTTAACTAGGATCTGCAGCTTATCTGTTAGGTAGGAAAATGGGCAGACTAGGTGGGCCAAGCGGTCCTTATCTGCTGTCAAATTCTATGTTTCTATGTTTCTATGGTGCATTTAAATACAAATTGGTTGCTAATCAGACATCTATAGGTTTTTAAGCTGATTGGGGTAGTTAAACACATACATGCAAAATGTTTGGTAAATTCAAAAAATGGCCTAATCACAGAGTTTCTACTTTAGGCTATAAATTGAGAGAGATAATGACAAGAAGTACCTTTGCCTGGAAACATATGTGATAAGCAGAGCCTGTCATTCACATAAGCTTCATGTAGGAGGTAACGGATACTTTAGATATCAATTCTCTCTTTGAACTTAGTGAAGGCAAAATACTGTTAGAGAATTTATCCTGTAGTATTTTTCTTTCTGTTGTCTGTTATTCAAACCATTTTTTTACTGTCCTGTAAAAGTGCAATCTCTTTTGCACTGCATATATCTCTTGTAGTTGCAACCCCTGATTTTAAAGTAAATATTTTTATTTACAAAGAATCAGTGACGGTGTCTTCTTTACTAAAGTACTGCATGATTATCACTGGCTACAAGAAAAAACTCTGTCTAGCATCCATCCATCAAAACAGCACATTATCAGATTTTTTGATCTGTGAACTGTAATTGAGCTGCCAGCTTTGTGCAAGGGAAGGTAAAGGTACTGGGAAAATTCAGTTGGTGGCAGCAAGAAGTAGACGCAGACAACTCTCTAAAGACTGTCCAGTCCAGAAATGAGAGTGCTGTCACAGGAACACAAAACTATCTTCTGTGGCACTATAATGTGGTTTTAACCACATCATACTATACCTGTCACAAAATCCTGACTTTGTGGGAATGGGAGTACCCGAAGTTGGTGGCGACTTACTTCTGGTTCCCCCAATGTTAAATTTGGTGCCTCAGCAAGTGAAGGTGTGCACAGGACAGAGGTGATGCATAGGTACAGGCAAGCGCATCTGCCTGCATGTGCCAAGTATGGTGAGAAGGCAGCCCATCTCTTTTAAAATAATCCCTTAAATACTCAAAAAATGGGTACTACAAAAGAAATCACATTGAGATTGTATATGCAGAAAGTGCACTGCTTTTAATTTACTCAGTAAGGAACTTAACAGTATTAAGTGAGAACTGATATGACTACAGGAAATTAATAATACTTAAAGTTTTGTTAAAAAGCTATCAAATACAGATCTGAGCATTGATAATGCTAGGTCCCATAACAAAAAAGGATATGGGAATCCACTAAGGAAAATGAATCTATGAAAGAGAAAGGCAGACTCACAACATGAGGTAGATAAGACAGCCAAACTTTAAATCTAGACAATAACACGTCTAGTAACAACTAGAAAAGGTATAAGGAAAGGAAAAAGAGCTATGGGAGCAGAATCAGATCCTATCCCCCTGACAAACTCTTTCAGCCCTCTGGATATTGTTTCCCCAAGCACCCCCAGAATCCACCTCACCCCATGTGCAGCATACATAGAAAATGGTAATAGGGGATTCAATTATTAGATTTACCAACTGTATAATACGTAGAGAAAATAAGGAAACTCATATAGTTTGTTGCCTTCCCAGAGCTAAAATCATTGATATTGACAAAAGAATCAACAAACTGGTCACAAAGACAGAGAAACATCCATTATTTCACATGTGAGAACAAACATCAATCAATCAATCAAATTCTTTATTTATCCAGGCGAACACCATTGAGCAAGCTCATTTACAAGGTGAACCTGCACTACACAAGTCAAGTAAACAATGCATTTATATATATATACAGACAAATAGACAGTATATGCAAGAGTACAACAGTACAGGTAGGCCTGCAATAGACAGGGTATGTAAAAATACATTTGGGTTCAGGTAAAAGACAGTCGGTAAGGATATACATAACAATAGGGTAGCAAGTCAGTAAAAATGTATACCAGATACAACATACGTGGTTTAGTATTCCTGTAAGGTAAAGGCATTATAGTCCAGCGAAGAGATTAGTTGAAGTGGATGCCACGAGTGAAGAGACATACATAATCAGTTTAAAAAGACCCAGGCATATCAAGGGGGAGACATGTGTCAGGAGAAGTGGGCAGCCAGTAGGGGGGGGTCTGGAACTGGAATAATACTAGGAGCAAAGGAATGAGATGCCGTGGGTATACAAGGAATAGGTGGGGGAGGGTGAGATTTAGGGCGGTAGATAAGTAGGTGGCTCAGGGACAAGTTATGCAGTGATACAAGAAGGAAGGAGGATGGGAAAAGCAGGGAGGATGTGGAAGGGGGTGTTAGTAAGCTAAGATCATTGGAAGCAGTTTGCAGGCTTCTGTAATATATTTTGAGTACAAGATCTTAAACACAGTGAAACTAACAGGAGTCCTCAGTTTCAATGATTTCTGTAGCACATTCCAGAGCTAGGATCATTGGAAGCAGTTGCAGGCTTCTGTATTGTAGTTTGAGTATAAGGACTTAAACACAGTAATACTAAAAGGAGTCCTCAGTTCCAGTGATTTCTGTAGCACATTCCAGAGTGATGGTAGAACAAATCCTATGGCAGCTCTCCCAAAATGCGTTAGGGATTTGGGCACTTTCAGAGAAATCAGTGAACAGTTTCTTAGGGCATAGGTTCCAGGCATATTGAGAGTCAGGCAATCAACAATGTACTGCAGAAGTTTGCCAGTGATAGCTCTGTATGTCCAGAGAGCTGCATTTTTATTTTTTCTGTAGTGTTGGGAGGTCCAACCTATGGCCGCATATAAAGAGCAGTGATTGGTGGAGAAGGAGCGACCAGTGATGAAGCACAGGGCTCTGTGGTAAAGTATGTCCAATTTACCGAGGGATGAAGTAGCACATTGGCTGTATATAAAGTCGGCGTAATCAATTAGGAAAAGGAACGTAGACTGAACTAGCTGTCTCTTGGCCTCTGTAGTTAGTAGGCGGTTTAACCTGAAGAAGAGACCTAGTCTCTGCCTCAGTTTTTTTAACAAATCCTCCAGGTGGTCCGCAAAGGAGAGTTTGAAGTCTAGCCAGACACCCAGGTATTTGAATTTCGGCATAAATTCCAGGGTTTCTCCTAGGAGGGTGGTGATGGGGGATAGAGTAGGGTAGACTGCATGGTTAATAGGTGAAAATAGCATTGCCTTTGTCTTTCTGGTCTTAAGTAGCAATTTTTTACTAAGGAGCTGGTATTGAAGTATGTTGAAGTCAGCTTGCAGGTCGCAACAGGCAGTTTCAGGAGTTGTACGGCTTAGGTTGACCACTGTATCATCTGCAAATAGATGAATTTTCACCTCATTGATGCCTGAGTCTATATTGTTGATGTAGATGGCAAATAGGAGTGGCCCCAGGATGGATCCCTGTGGGACACCTTTTAACAGATTTGAGGGGGAGAGTTCACCTTCGGCCTTGACCTGTTGGTGCCTATCAGAAAGGTAGTTGTGGAAACAATACAAGGAGGTAGAATCTAGATCAATAGCTTTTAATGAAGAAAGAAGGAGGCTGTTGTCGACAGTGTCGAAGGCCTTACTTAGGTCTAGAAAAACGGCACAGACAAATTTTTTGTTCTCTAGCTCATGCTGCCAGTCATTTGCCACCTTGGCCAAGGCCATGATGGTACTATGTTCAGTTCTGAAACCAGTTTGCATTGGGTTTAACAGGTTAGTATCATCTATGAAAGATTTCAGCTGGGCATTCATGATTTTTTCCAGACGTTTTGATATTACTGGGAGAAGGGAGATGGGCCTGTAGTTGTTTAGATCACGGGGTCTCCGGACTAAAACAACGGAATAACGTGTGCAGTCTTCCACAGTTTGGGGAGGGTCCCTTGAGAAAGGGACAAGTTAAATAGATGCGTAATAGGTACGGCCAAGACATGATAGGCAATCTTTAGATAGTATGGATCGAAGGTGTCAGCGCCAGCACTCTTTCTGGAGTCCAACTGGAGGAGGAGATCTTCAACCTCTTTTAGTGAGGCAGGAGAGAATTAAAAGACTGCATCTGAGGGACTAGATTCTGAAGGTTGCATGGTAAGCTGGGAGCATAGGTTGCGTGCAGGTGAGTTATCAAAAGATAGCCCTGCAGTAGCAAGGTGATTGTTGAAGGCTTATAATATCTCTTTATTGTTGTTGACAGTTACATTGTCAGAAATAATTTTTGAGGGGAGAGTGTTTCCTGTGGTATTAAAATAAAAGTTCTTTTATTGTGGACCAAAACTTGGTTGGGCAGTTGGAGGCAGTGTTGAGTTCAGAGCGATAGAAGTTGGACTTGGTTTCCCGAATTAGCTTTGTACAGTGGTTTCTGGCTGTTCTGAAAAGATTCCAGTCTTCAGCTTTGAGGGATTTGTGTGCTAGCTTCCAGAGCTTGTCTCTTTTTAATAGTGCTGCCTTGATGACTGCTGTAAACCAATCGCACTTTCTAGCCTTTATGTAGGTTTCGACTAAGGGTGCATGGGTGTTAAGAGCACTGGATACAATTTTGCATAAAATGGCAGATGCTGTTTCTACTGATTTGGCTAAATAAAAGGTCTGCCAAAGCAGGGAGGCTTTCAGGTCATTGATATATGCAAGCAGGTCAAGATTCCATTTTGATCTTTTGGTAGAGAACTTTGCGGAGGCTGCTGGTTTAGGGACTGCTCTTATGCCAGCAATAAAGCAATGGTCACTAACACTGGCAGAAAAGATCCCAGCATGGGAGAAGAAATGGAGTTTGCTTACTAGAAGTACATCTAATAGTGTACTTTTCGTAGGGTTTTTCTTATTGATACGAGTAGGTTCATTAATAAGTAGAGTGAGCCCATGACAGTCACAGAAGAATTTAAGTGGAAGAGATGCGCTTGACAGCCAGTCCTAGTTATGGTACTCTAGTATAATTGTTTCCATTGTGTCGGTACTCATAAGTAGATGATAGGTGGGACAGGAGCTGTGACCCTGAGGACGAGGGTCTATAACATCCTATGACACGGAGGGCCATTGATGTAGATATTTTGATTTTTAAGGACAGGCATTCAAAGGCATTGACAATTGAGGTAGTGTCGAGGATAGCGGCCGTAAACTTGTCTTTAACATAGACGGCTATACCCCGCCTCTGGTTAAACTATCAGCTCTGAATAACAGATAGTTGGGGATATTGACCTCTTTGTCTGGTGTGGATGGACGAAGCCAGGATTCAGATATGACAAGTACATCCGGCTCCATGTGGATAGGCCAAGCCTGTATTGAGGTGAGTTTCTTTAAGAGGCTACCCACATTAACATGCATAAAGCTGATACCTTTATACTTTGTGACTTCGGACAGTGAAGGAATTGCTTGTATAGGACCAGGGTTAAGTTTAATATTACCTGAGCATAGCAAGAGGAGGAGTACAACTTTCCTCAGGACAACAAGTGGTAATTTTAAAGAACTAAACCTTCTTTGGCTAATGGAAGTATTGGCATAGGAATGCAAGGACCTATTCATTGTACTGTTCAGTCCTAGTGACACACGTGCTAAGACCCTAGCCGCATGACACCAGTAGATGCAGGTACTGGGCCAAGTAGGTAACATTCCTTGGGTAGGTAATGAGATGCCGGTGGCTGTCTGAGAGGGAGACTCAGCTGAAAGTGGGTACGACAACTTGGGGGCATAGCATGAGTTGTATAGGGACTCCATGAGTAGACATTTTTGTGGTAGGGGATACGAGTCCTCTTTGGGGTAAATTCCATCTGGCGTGTACCCTAATAAAGGTAGGGTGCATAAGGTGGTAAATAGGTAGAGCCAGATTGCAAGTTCCATGGTTAAAGTCTGGAGGTCAGAAAGAGAAACAGTTGTAAGGGCTTAATCTGGGCAAGGTATCACCAGGTAAGGCTACACATCATGGGGTCTGAAAAGGGATATAGGTGCCAATACCACTTGAAGGGAGCAAGGAGATGTTTCTATGGCACAGCGACTAGAGATAGTTAAAAGAAGTCATAAATCTGATCTAAGAAGTATCACCAGCTAAGGCTACACAACACAGGGTCAGCAAAGGGATGTAGGCGCTGAAACCACTTGTAGGGAGCAAGGAGAATTTACTATGACACAGGGACTAGGGACAGTAATAAGAAGTCACAAATCTGATCTGAGACGAGTGGTAGGAGAGACTGCGGTGGGTTAGTTAGGATGAGATACTTGAACCTGAAGTGGCAGCCCAAAATTTATATGTCTAAGGGCGTCCTAGGGAGGCGGGGAGGGTAGATTTGTAGGAAAGCCAATGGCAGGAGGGCCGGGCAAGGAGGTCTATATAATAATGGCCAGGGAGGGGGATGGGTGGATGAGCGTAAAATTTGTGGCTTTGCCATACCTCTCTGGATCTGGAGTCTGAGCAAGTGGTCTCGGCGGTGGCTTTGGAAGCGCCGAATGCCCGGTGGCCATGGTTCTTGCAGCAGATGAGCTGGGAGCCCTAGAGGGCTCTCGGCTGAAGGGGAAGAGAAAGCGAAGCCAATTAGTACTGGTCCCAGACAATGGTCAAGCTACCCAGTGACAAAACTCATTTACAAATGAAAGGGGTCAATTTCCTTGGTGCCCTGAAGTCTGGGCGGTAGTTACAGAGGCAAAGAAAAGGGCTGTTTCACTAAAACAATCTAGAAAGGGCAGTTTACAAGTATTACAGCTTTTTTTAGGCAGTTTACAGGCAGATTCTAACAAAATAGGCATACATTAGCAAGCATAAGTAAAAAAAAGCATCTTTTTAGCTCAGGAGACAGAGAAAAGATAAGAAGGGGTGAAGGACCACTCGGAGCAAGCCTGGAAAAGACGCTCACAATCTGATTGGTTTGCAGCTTTGCTGTACGTCTCTGGGTCTGGAGTCCGAGCAAGTGGTCCCGGGCAGTGGCTTTGGGAGCACCGACCGCCTGATGGCCGTGGTTCTTGCGGCGGATGAGCCCTGGAAGGTTCTCAGCAGAAATAGTAGGAGAGAATTAGCATGGTCAGCCTTATGAAGGGAGAGAGGAGGGAGTGGTGAGGCAACGGGCTGTTAGAAATGTAGCTCTGTGGGGCAGGACCGCACTCTAGGAGGTGTTCTGCAGCTTTAAATTTGTGTAGGGCAAGATGGCCAATGGGAGGAGGTGCACACAAGGGGGAGTGGTTTAGGTGTATTTAAGAACTTGTAGAGGAGGGGGTGGGGGAGGGCGAAAAAATCACACAAAGAGACACACAAAGGAGAGAATGGGAAGATTAAGGGGGTCTAGCTAGGCTAAAACAAAGCAAACAAACAGTATTTTACTCTCTTTTTTTTTCAACCAGAATGAGCAAATACAGGCAAGTAACAGCCTTTAAACAAAAACAAAATCAGCAGTAGGAACCCCGGTTTTCAGTTTAGCTGTAATTGGTATTATGTGCACACACTAGTAGCGAGGGTCAGGCAGCACAGACTACAAAATTTGTGCACGGGCATGCAATTAGTCCTGGGAAAGCAGCCACGCTGAATTCCAGAGCTGGCTAATCAGGGAGTTCACCTGGATGGTGAGCAGCCAATGGGGGCACTGCAGTCAGATGGCACCATGAATTTGGAAAAACAATCCAGGTTCTTCAGTGCAACAGCCACTGAGGGCTGAAAATCTGGCTTCCGCAATTACCTGTGCTTGAAGAGCAGCGGGCGGTTGGTGGCAGGCAGGCTCCCAGTCTCACCACTGTAGTCGGTGGGCAGCTCAAGCTTAAAATCAGCTACAAGGATGAGGGGCTTGCCCGAAGGGGGCAGCAAGCCTGTACTTTGAGAGCAGTGGGCGGGTGGCAGCAGGCAGGCTCCCGGTCTCTCCGCTGTAGTAGGCAGGCAGCTCAAGCTTAAAAGCAGCTACATACAATTTGATGGCAGATAAGGACCGCTTGGCACACCCAGTCTGCCCATTTCCCTACCTAATGGATAAGTTGCAGATCCTAGTTAACTAGCAGCCTACTTCTTCCTACCCCCAACCCCTAGAATTGCCTTATGACTGTCCCATGCATGCTTGAATTCCACCACTGTTTTTGACTCCACAACCTCCTTTTGAAGGCTGTTCCATGCATCCACAACCCTCTCTGTGAAAAAATACTTCCTTAAATTACCTCTGAGATGCCCCCCCTCTATCTTCAAATTGTGCCCCCTTGTTCTTGCACACCCTTTTTTTAAAGATGCTACCCTCTTGAACTTTCTTGATTCCCTTGAGGTGCTTGAAAGTTTCTGTCATGTCCCCCTCCTTTCTCTCTGAGGTTATACATATTAAGCTCCTTAAGTCTCTTCATATGTCTTCCTGCAGACCCTGCACCATTTTAGTTGCCCTCCTCTGGACAGCTTCCATCCTGTCTATGTCTTATGGAGATTGGGTCTCCAGAACTGCACGTAGTACTCCAGATGGGGTCTGACCAGCTGTCTGTACAGAGGGATAATAACTTCCTGTTTTCTACTGGTGATGCCTCTCCTATGCATCCCAGTATCCCCCAGCCCTCCTTGCTGCCCTCTCACATTGCTTGCCCATCTTTAGGTCATCTGATATGACACCCCAGGTCCCTTTCCATTTTTGTTGTTGTTAGTATCTCACCCCATTGTGTACTCTTCCCCTGGGTTTTTGTTTCCCAGGTGCATTACCTTGCACTTCTTAGCACTGAATCTAAGCTGCCATACATTTGACCATTCCTCTAACCTTGCCAAGTCCCTTCTCATCCTTTCCACCCCACCTTGTGCATCAACTGTGTTGCAGATCTTTGTGTCATCTGCAAAGAGACATACTTTTCCTTCCAGTTCCTCTGCAATGTCGCTTATAAAGACATAGAAGAGGACCGGTCCTAATACTGAACCCTGCAGTACCCCACTAGTAACCCCCCTTTCTTCAGAGTGGACTCCATTTATTATTACTCTCTGTGTCCTATTCTCCAGCCAATTCTTCACCCAGGCTGTGATCTTGGGACCCACTCCCAGGCTGGCTAACTTGTATATTAATCTTTTGTGTGGGACTGTGTCAAATGCCTTGCTAAAGTCTAGGTAGGCCATGTCCACAGCCCCTCCCTGATCTACTACTTTGGTCACCCAGTCAAAGAAATCTATCAGATTTGTCTGGCATGACCTTCCCGCTGTGAATCCATGCTGCCTTGAGTCCTGTGCCCCTCTGGCCTCTAGATACTCGACAATTCTTTCCTTCAGAAGTGATTCCATTATTTTCCCCATCACTGAGGTTAAACTAACAGGTCTGTAGTTTTCTGCTTCTGCCTTGCTCCCACTTTTGTGAAGGGGAATCACATCTGCCCTTCTTCAGTCCTCGGGTACCACCCCATCCTCCCATGATTTGTTAAAGAGGGTAGTCGGTGGTGTCACTAGTTCTACCCTTAGTTCTTTTAGAATTCTGGGATGAATCCCATCAGGCCCTATTGCTTTGTCCACCTTCAGTTTTAAGAGTTCTTTCAGAACCCTTTCTTCTGTAAATGGGCTGGTATCAACTTCTGTATCCAGAGTATTCCTACTGTTTGTTTTAGGTACCTCCCCCTCTTCCTTTGTAAATACTGAGCAAAAATATTTGTGTAGTATCTCTGCCTTTTCACAGTCACCCTCTGCCCATCCTCCCTTCCCTTTATTAAGCCTCACTATCCCTCCCTTGGTCTTCCTTTGCTCCCTGATGTACCTATAAAAGGTTTTTCCCCCATTCTTAACTGAGTTGGCTATCTTTTCCTCAGTTTGGGCCTTTGCTGTTCTGACTGCCTTCCCAGTTTCCTTTTGCTTTAACTGAAACAGTTCTCTGTCCTGCTCCTTCTGTGATTCCTTGTACTTCCTGAATGCTTTCTTTTTCTCTTGAACCTTCACTGCCACTTCCTTTGAGAACCATAGTGGTTTCTTACATCATTTCGTTTTGTTTATTTGCTTCACACAAAGGCTTGTTACCTCTGTGATGGCAGTTTTTATTATTCCCCATTGTTCTTCCACCCCTCCTTCCTGCCCATTTGTTAGTGCATTCCTTAGGCACTCACCCATTTTGGTAAAGTCAGCCCTCCTAAAGTCCAGTACTTTTGCCTTTGCATGGCTTGACTCTATTGCTGTGTTTATTGTGAACCATACTATTCGATGGTCGCTAGTTCCCAGATGGCTACCCACTTCTACATGTGTGATCCTGTCTTCATCTCCATTTGAGAGAACCAGGTCTAAGATTGCTCCCTCTCAAGTAGGCTCCAATGCTAGTTGTCTAAGGCATGCCCCCTGTAGGGCATCTAGAATAACCCCACTCTTCGAAGTGGCTGTTGCAACTGCACTCCAGTTAACAGCTGGCATATTCAGATTACCCATCAGCAATATCTCCCCTTTTTCTGCCATTCTAAGTATACTTTCTATCATTTTCTTGTCCATTTCCTTCCCCTGAGAAGGGGGTCTGTATACAATCCCTGTGCAGATTGTGGTGCCATTGCCAGTCTCCAAATTTACCCACAGTGCTTCTTCTCCTCCCTGTTTTCCCTTTTGCTTTGTTGCTTTGATTCCTTCCCTTATGTAAAGAGCTACCTCTCCCTTCTGTAGATAGTGTATCATGGTATGTTTACATCCCAGTCATGGTTTTGTGTGTACCATGTTTCTCTGACTGCCACGATATCCAGATGTTCCTCCTCCATCAAGGCCACTAATTCAGGAAGCTTGTTACTCAGACTACGGGCATTGGTACTCATTGCTCTCCATTTTTTGATGGCTTTACCTTCTGTTGCAGCATCCCCCACTGACCTTTCTACCTCTGTCTTTTTCTCATTTAGTACCCTGTTTTGTAGGGAGAGGCTGGGATTTTCCTGCTACTTATCAGTGCCTCCCTTGACTAGTTTAAAAGCTTGCCAATGAAGCATTTAAACCGATTGCTCAAAAGACTTGTTGCCTTCCTTCCTGGACAGATGCAGACCATCTTGCCAGTATAGGCTGGTGTCCCTCCAGGTAGAACCCCAGTCCCCAATGAAGCCAAACCCCTGTGCTCCACACCATTTTTCCAACCATTCATTAAACTGCATGGTGCAAAGTACCCTCGCCTCACTCATGCCATTGACAGGCAGCACCTCTGAGAAGGATACTGTGTGTGCTACTTGTCTAAGGCCCCTTCCCAATTCTACAAAGTCCTTCTGCACTGCTCTAATCTCATGTTGAGCTAAGTCATTTGTCCCTAGGTGGACAAGGATGTCCAGCTCAGACTCCCGTGCAGCTGTTCTTGTGATCCTGAGGATGCGCTTCCTGTCCCTTCAAGCCATGGCACCAGGCAGGCACCTTACTTCAGTTTTCCCTGCTCCTCCCCAGTTCTATCCCCCTAATAATTGATTCCCCCACCAGAAGCTGCTTCCTTTCCTTGTGGTGTCCTCTGCCTCCTTCCTGTGGGCCTCCCTTGTGACAGTTGTCCTCAGCCTCCTTAGTCTCCTCTGCGGGTGCATCCATTGGGGAGCTATGCTCCCCCAGAATGGTGTATGGATTGTGGAGTGGAACAACTGACTGGGTGTGCCTCTGTTCCACCATCCTCACCATCCCTGAGCCCACTGTGGTCCAACTGCTGTGCTTTCTTCGTAACCTCTGAGGTAGTGATGGTGGCTCTGGTGCTCCCTGGATGGGGGAAGTTCCCTTACTACTGTCCAGTGTGGCCTGGGGGAAGGTTCCCTTACTACTGTCCAGTGTGGCCTGAAGACGGGCGACTTCCTCCCTCAGGGCAGAGAGTTGTCTACAAATAGGGCAGCATCACAGCCTCCAGAAAGACTTCCGGAAGACTGCTACCCCACAGCCATTACATTGCACTACTCCCCACATGTTTATCTACTTTTTTTTGTGTGTGTTTGTGTGTGTGATTGGTTTGTTACATATAAATATATATATGTTATACAATGTGTATGCTTATATTGTCAGTGCAGTGTGCTAGAGAGGATATGACAGTGATATGCACCTTGCACTCTTGAGGAAATGATGTCAGAACCCCAGGTATAAAGGAACTATTTCCAGGGTTGGGTGGGGTGAGGGGTGGGAAGGGGTTGGGCCTAAACTGTGCCCTCAAAAACAATCAGCTAAGAGCTCTGACCTACCGCTGCGATGAGTGCCTTCCTGTCAGCAAGGTACCCTACACAACAATTTGACAGAGAAAATACCCTGCTAATCAAACAGAGAAAAATCCAGACATCCAAGTCAGACACAGCTACGAGGATGAGGTGCTTGCCCGAAGTGGGCAGCAAGCCTGTGCTTGGAGAGCAGTGGGTGGGTGGCAGCAGGCAGGCTCCCGGTCTCACTGCTGTAGTCGGTGGTCAGCTCAAGCTTAAAAGCAGCTACGAGGATGAGGTGCTTGCCCAAAGTGGGCAGCAAGCGTGTGGGAAAGAGCTACAAAAATGATATCTGCCATGTAACTGTAATTCCTTGCAAAAAAGATTAGAAAGAAAATTGCAATTTGCCAATATTAGGCATTCTCCCAATAACCAGAGTGCATCTGAAGAAGAACAATATAATGTCTTGAATAAATATTAGTTTGTCAAATTGATGTTGTGATGAAAATATTAGGTTCCCAAATCATGGGCAGGTTTCAACCTGATTATATATTATTATGACTGCATAGTTTATTTGTGCATTTGCACCCAGGTCATGCCTGAAAAAGACTTTTACTGTCAGTGTACCTACGCAGTCAGCAAAGTTAAATAAATAAAAAGAGGTGTATATTCAGCCAATGGACTTCATCTCAACATACAAAATAAAAAAAGCAGCCGCCAGTATTGCTAGTTATTAATATTACCATGTGATTTCTCAAAGATTAATACCAGTTTTTCTTGCAGAAACTGAATCATAAGCCTTGAAATCTGAAATACTGGGCACCACAGGCTAATGGACCACACTGATAAAGTCAACATCTGATAATTTCTGTAGACTAGCAAACACCGCTGCTTTAAATATGGCAAGTACTACTGCAGGTTTGTCATCATGATTTGATGACTGTGTGGCACACTGGAAAAAATACCTGTAAATAGATAAATATCTTAACTACTTTCCATACCACTTGTGATTTGTTTAGATAGGGAATGCTTAATAAAGTAATAATTCAAATGGCTGCAATTATCAGTAGTTGGATGACTGTTTAAGTCACAAAGAATTATCTATAAACACAGTTTTAGGGCTGAAATTTTGAACTGGATAGTTATTGTCATTGAAAAAATGTTATTTTAGGCACAAGCCATTACAAAAGATAGGAAATACAAAAAAAAACTACATAATAAATATGACATTTCATCAAAATTCTTACAATGCAATCAATACATATGTTCCCCACTATCAATACATGCAGGGAGAAAAATGATCACATATAGTTAAACAGTATGCATGTATAGATAGATCGATAGATAGATAGATAGATAGATAGATAGATAGATAAATATAAAATAGCAGTATGAAAATATACAAAGTATGTGGCATCAGAGCAATAAGCATGAAGTAACAACAATAACAAGGTATTGAGAGCAGAGTACGAAACAGTGTTTCAGTAGCAATGATGAGATAAAACATTAAAACATTAAGCTGGCAAGTGCAGAATACAACACATTACATGCTTGCAAGGAATTATCGAAACATTGAGTAGAATAAAATAAAATAAAACATATGGCAGGTATACCCCAGGAGGAGAAACATTTCATACAACTCAGGAGATAGGACACAAAACATTACAAGTAAGGGCATTTAGGAATGATTACAGGGATCAGAAGAGTAGAGATTAGTTGTGGCTGGACAGGGTAAGACTCTGAGATAGCAGCCAGGTAAAGGGGTTCGCACAGGCAGATGAAGAAAAGTGCATCAATTAGGGAGGTGAAGCTGGTAGACAGGCAGAAGGAGGATTTATATCACAAAGGCATATTGGCAGAGAAAGCAGGTCAAGGGCACCAGGGAGAAAGGAGAAACAGTACTAAGGGGGTTTAAAGCAAGAGCATTGATTAGAGAGATGAGGTGGTTGCAGTTGACATAAATTCCGAATGTCTCCCGGTCCATTTTTCTATCGGGGGGGCTTTGCCCCTGAACTCCTCATCTAGAGGGCTTTCCTCCCCACACCCCCTGTACTACTTTTAATCAGCTCCAAATCAGAGTTGATTTGGGAAGGGGGTGCAGGACTGGGACACAGTGTGTCTCTGACTTAGGCGCACCAACACAGCGACCTGTTGGCGAACTGTCGATTTTGTTGACAGAGATGTAGGATGCTGTGTTAGCGTCACTGTCGGGGGGGGTTATACCATTATAGCCATATAATCTCAGGATGCTAAAACAGAATAACCAGACATCAGCATGATATGTGAAATAGGAGTAGCCACAGCTTGACCATTTTCTCCACTATTTTCACTTGAAGACTTAATATGAAAGAAATTCTCTTTAGAATCCATCCACATAGCTGCCTTTTTGTCTCAAATGTTCAACATCAAGTCCCAATCCTCTTTAATAGTGACCAGGTCAGCGCAAGTATCTTGCAGCTTTGCTACTAAGGATCTACCATCACCTATTACTGGGCCCTTTTGACATATTCCCTGACTGTTAAAGCTTATCACTTCCCTCTCCTTATTGTTTCATATTTTAAAATATGTCACACCATTATCTGCTGAGACAGTGTCTACCCCCTAAGACTGTCTCAGAACTCCTCTATAGATTTTTTTCTCTTTTTAACCTTCTTTGGCAATTTCTTACTCCTTTTCTCTTTTTTTATTTATTCCCCCAGTGAGGAGGCAAGCTGAGGGAGGACTATCGAACAAAAATCAGGCCTAGTAGACAATGTTGGCTGCTGGCTGATTTGGTTTGACTCCCTAGGAGAGTGAATTAACTGAAATGTCCTCAGAATATCTTCCATCCTTTCATCCTTAATGGCTACATCTTCTCTGATAGTGTCAAGTTTGTTTCTTATGATAACCAACTGCTCCATCTGCATGAGGTTGCCGGTATATTGATTACTCATCATGTTAATGATGTCCCCACTTAAATACAAAGGAAAATATATGCTAGCTTCTAATTTCTCAGTATGTGACTGAAACACTTTTGGGGCCTCTACATTATTAGTGACCACCAATGAAAGCTTCATATTCAACAGGGACAAATCAACATTCACAGCTTCCACTTTCTAAGAAGTTGTTTCATCTAAGTTTTTTAGTCTTATTACTCTGCAAGGACCCCTGCCATTATAGCAGTGGGGCTATCTTCCTTTCTATCTGGTTTACTTATATCTAGTTCTAAATAGGGACAGAGGGTACAGGCAGTTGCAGGAAACTGTTAAATGACACTGTATCATCAACTTTTTCTCCTTTTTGCAACCCACTTAACAAAACCTTATCACCTTCCTCAAACCTAGTATCTTAAGATTTTAAGAATGAATGTGGTAGATTACTAAATGTTGGGTTATAAATCAGAGTTGGCATACAATGAACAGGGCCAACATGCCTTGGAGTGTAGGTTAAATGATCTTGACTGTGGCTCAATAAGCTGCTATTTAATTTAGATGTATTATTAATCATTAATTGTTCCCTAACTTTATTCACCAAATGATCCATTATTTTTGGCTGGTTACTGCTCTCTACAAGTGAATTTTTTATTCTGTTTAATGATTTTCTAAGGTTTAACTTCAACTAAAATATCTGAGGAGACCAGTTTTAAAGCTGGACTACTCCTTTTATTTTTCCCACATTTTTTACTTTTTGTACTAGCACAGTATAAATCATGCCCATAGGCAGACTGGGGAATGCTAAGTTGTTTTTTTGTTTTGTTTTTTGAGTATGAACCATTTTAAGGAAAGCAGTACCAACTAGCAAGCAAAAAAAAATAACACATACTGTAACTTAACTCAGTAAAATTTTATAGGACACTTATTAAACTTTAAATAAAAATGCCCCGAAAAGAATGAATTTACAATTAGTCAATCCTCCTACACATATACAGACATGAAAAAAGGAAAAGAAAATCACCAATCCATAAAAGCAACAAATTGTTGCAAATATTGACGAAGAGTTCTAAGTGGCAGAGCAGGAATCTTCTTTAACTCGCCTCTTGTTTTCCACTTTCTGTGGCTCCACTTGAGTTCCAAACTTCATAACAGCAACTGTTTAGCTCCTTAAGGCTTGGGCATCTGAAATAGTCTCCAATAACACCACTGGAAGCAAGGCTCCACTTGAATATATAAAATAAAATATTATTTAATCAGTAGTCTAATGAATATTGATTATGCACATCTAGCAGGAACTTGATTAAAAGTTTTATAATTATAGTAACAAAAACTTCAGCTCACTACACCAAAATTACATATAATACAAATATTTCAGTACTAAAGTTATTCTATACCTATGGGACCTCACATATCCACAATTCCCAGTTGTCCAATAAATTTACTGATTTCGTAAAATATAGCTTTGTTTAAACAAATCACAGTTTAACTACTATACACATACTTTTTAGTAGCTTCATGGGAATTCAAACTCCACACACGTTACAAACAGCTAGCCACACATAGACCAAATAAGCTTCTCCAGCAGCATCTGGAAGACACTCGGCACACAAAAATGTAAACTTTTAAATTCAGGGAAAATCACTTGTGCAAAACTACATAGCGGCAGATTACTGTAGGTTCATTGAAACTGTATGGCATACCACATGAAATACTGGAACACTTGTTGCACGGCATATGGGTTGATATATTATGTAATTTTCATAGTAGCTATGAGGTCTCAACATACTTGCTTGTGTGCAAGTAGGAACTCGAACAAATTGCCGTTACAGTGTTTAATGGGCATAATGCTATGGAGCTGTTAGAGGAGCTCACCAAGATGGGAGTGAATTGAGGGGAGTGGATTTGACCAGTAGTGAGTTGACGTGAGGTGAATTGTTGGGAGGAAAATATGTGGGCGAAATGTTGGGAGCAAATTGTCATGTTCCCACAAAGATGAGATATACTCAGATATACTCAACCCTTCAGCTTTACTAAATATAGACACACTGCAGCCTAGGAGCATAATGAAGTGCTGTAACTTCAGTTTACACTTCAGCTAGTACTGCATGCATTATCAGCCCAACTGGTGTGAAGTGCTTATAGCTAGCACCTAGATATAGCACTCTTAGATTCAAATAAAACACAATGTGCTTTAAAGTACTCATGCCAGTTCATGCACTCTTACTTTTACACACAGACTTTGGGCTCCCACATGTTCACTGCTGTCTTTTCTGCTGCTACAATGCTCTGCCCAATGAAATCTTTATAAGGTAAAAAAAGAAATGCAGTAGCCATGTTAGTCCAGTCGACAATGTAGAGAAAAAAACAACAAATATGTTGCAGGTTATACCTTTTATTGGACTAATAAAATTATGTTTAAGACTAGCTTTCGAGAGATAACACTCTCTTCCTTAGAACAAAGTGGAAACAGCTGAACAATATGACAGATATTAAGGTTGGATGTGGATTCAAAACATAGACTAGCAGTTTACAGATCAAAGCACTTCAGTGAATTTGCACCTCTTAGAAACAGGAATACTAATTTTCAGTGGAATGTGTCTGTTGAAGAGATCAACTTGTGAGATCAAAGTCTGCTTAATTTTACTCTGACTCTGGACCATCAATTAACATTTCTAAAAAGTCAAAACAGAATAAAAATACATACCATTGTCTTAAGAAGGTACATGTTAAAAGAGCCAGAGGGTGCTAATGTGAAGGTTTAAAAAGAAACTCTGAAGCACTGCTTTAAGCATAATCACTGGTAGTGTATTAAAAAACCAACATCTTTATTAAGTCCTTTTTCTTTAGTGACAAAATATTGTATAATTTTTATTTCAAATGTTTGCCAATCCCGGCTGTTTTTGAAGTTCCCTTTTAACACTCTGACAGTAAAATCACTGGTAGAGTGATATGGTCTAGAGAAATGTCCCCCTACTGGCGTATTTTCATTTTTATGGGTAACTGTGAATCTGTGGTGATTCATTCTTGTTTTGAGTTCCTGTCCGGTTTCAACAATATAGCAGCCTTCCTCACATTTTCTGCATTGTATCATTGTATACTATGTTGCTAGAAGAACAGCTATATGAGTTTTGGATTGTAAATGTTTTTCCATTATGACTGGCACATGTCTCAGGAGTGATATTTGTACATACAGTTATAAAAATTCAGCACTCACCACCATGCACAATAAAGGATGCTGCTCTCTGAAAATATGAATAATGCCCAAATTTATTAAAGTGCCACAGTGCCGTGACAAATTTCAGATAAAACAAATCCTTTATCAGCCTTTTGATAAAAGATTTGTTATATCCGAAACGTATCAAGGCACTGTGGCACTTTAATAAGTTTAGGCATTATTCATATTTTCAAAGAGCAGCATCCTTTATTATGCATGGTGCTGAGTGCTGGATTTGTTGTAACTTTATGTCTACTTTTTATCCTAAGCACCCCTGACCGAGTGCGTTTACTCTATTTTTTATTATATGTGTACGTACTTTGCAGCAAGGTGCTTTGCATAGTTTTGTACCTTTGTCACCTAGTTGGAGTTCAGAGGGAAGTTTGCTCTGCACCAGTTTCTGCTTCAGATTTGGTGGTTGGCAGAAAGTAAGCACTGGTGGAGTGGGAAATATATTTTTTAGAGTTTCATTGTCAGACAGTAGTGGCTGTAGATCTTTAATTATTTTCCATAGTTTTTCCAGTTCTGGGTTGTAGGTTACTACCAGAGGTGTGCAATCAGATGTTCTCTGTGGCTTGCACCATAGTAGTTCTTCCCTAGGCCTACGGAGTGCAGAATAGATATTCCTGTCAATGAAGTTGGTTTTATATCCCTTCTGTCTGAAAGCTTCTTTTAATGTAATAAGGTGTCTGTCCCTGTCATCTTGATTAGAGCAAATGCGGTTGTACTGGATGGCCTGACTGTGTATAATGGATGTTTTGGTATGAGAGGGATGGGAGCTTGAGCTATGCAGGTAACTGCATCTGTCTGCAGGTTTTCTGTACACACATGTTTGCAGTGTTTCATTTTTTAGTGTGACTCTGGTTTCCAGGAAATGCACACACAGAGTAATTTATTTGGATTTTAATGGAAGGATGGAAATTATTGGAGCTGTCAAAAAATTGTTTTAAGTTTTCCTCTCCTGCTGTCTATATGATAAATATATCATCAATATAGCAATAGTATTTTAATGATTTATGATGTTGTGTGCTGAGGAATTCTTCTTCTAGATCTGCCATGAACAGATTGGCGTACCGTGGTGCCATCCTGGTGCCCATAACTGTTCCCATACTTTGAAGGTAAATGTCAGTGTTGAAGGTGAAATAATTGTGTGTAAGGATGTATTCCGTAAGTTTGGCTATCACATCTGGCGGATATTTATAGCTCTCCCAACTCACCTCTCTTCTATCTGACACCTCCTTTTTCACCCCATTCCAGTCTGGTTTCAGGAAAAAACACTCAACCACCACCTCTCTCCTACGGCTCACAGAAGCCATCCTAACTGGGATGGACAATGGCCAAATTACCTCTGTTACAAGTTTGGCTATCACATCTGGTGGATATTTATAGCTTAATAAGGTGTAATTGAATGACGTCAAAAAAATACATTATGCTGTTAGATTCCATTATGCAGACCCTTATATAAAGAATGCCATAAAGTGATATCAGTAAGATCAGTAGGAAATCAACACATTTCACACCATGTGCAGCAAGCTCAGATGATGAACAATTAACAGTTAGGGACTAGAGTGGGGTGACCAGCTACAGGTATTGTCTCAGTTATGAGATCCTTAGATGAAAAAGTCCAATTAAAGAGTTCAGTTCAGCACATATATATGCATCTGGATTCAAACACAATCCAAACACATTGACAGGTGTGTCCAGTATTAAATCTTGTTAAAATATTAGCTACAAAATTGCACTAAATAAAAAGTTAAGTTAAAAATGTATTTATTTATTAAAATGTTTCACCAGGAAGACACACTGAGTGACAAGTCACTTGTCTCCCAGTGCAACCTGGGGGAAGGGGTGCAATAGAAGTGAAACATTAAACATTCAATTTACAAGATCAACATTAACATACAGTTCTGAGGCAGGTGTTAGAAGCAGTGGTACAACAGTGTTGCGCATAATAGAGTGGACCATAATAAGTGCTAGGTTAATAAGTAAACAAGTGCTTATGTGAAAGATAAGGGGGGCTTGGTAAGAGAGGAAAGGAGAGGGAGAGAGGGGTGAGGTGGGGGAAGGGGAAGAGTCATATTCAAGTTACACTCAAGTTACAAGATCAACATTAACATACAGTTGTAAGGCAGGTGTTACAAACAATGTTATCACAGAGTTGGGCATAATATGTAGAAAAAGTGAGCAATAATAAGTGCCAGGTTAATAAGTAAACAAGTGCTTACATGAAAGAAAAGGGGGAAAGGAGAGGGAGGGGTGAGATGGAGGATGTAGGGGAAGGGAGTAGATGAGGGATACAAGCCCCTGGGGGAGGTAGGAGAGGAACCCATAGAGAGCATTTGGCATCCCTTACATTCTGTGAGAGATTAAGGGAGGCTAGTAAGGAGAAGCAATTTGGGGGAAGGGGAGGAGAGCTAGAAATTTGGGGGGGTGCACAAGGTAAAATGAAGGTGACGGTAAAGGGGTAGGGTTTATCCAGGGCTTAGAGGAGGGAATTAGGGAAGGACATGTCAGGAGCAGCTAGGCACAAGGTAATTATTGAGGGCACAGCTGATGGAGTAGGTGGAGGATAAGTGCTGAATTTGAGGGGAGAGCGAATTACACATTTTTGAGAGGCTGTGAGAGTAAGCGGATTGACCGATTAGGGTGGATCTGCAGGGGACTACCAGGGTGCGGGAGTCAGTTGGTCTAGGGGAATGGGAGGATGGGGGGGTTGTTGTAAAGGAAGAGGTTAGGTAGGTAGGAAGGAAGCTCACCCAACCAGTGCTTGGAGGTGAATTTAGCACAGTGGGAGAGTCACCTATTTGTAAGAGAGGGGAAGGATAGAGCACAATAAAGATCGCAGTGGTGGGTGCGACGGGGGGCATCCAGGGCAAAGCGGCAGAAGAAACTGAAGAGGGTGTCCAGTCTGGCCAGGGAGATAGGGAGGGAAGCCTAGAGAGTCTCTGCCTTGTGCCAAAGGTCACAGGGACAGTCTTCTTGGTGTGGAGAAAAAGTTGATGGTTAGCAAACCAGAGCTGAACCTTGTTGAAGTCTTGCTGTAAGCTGATTGTAACCTCAGCAGGACAGGAGCCAGGAGCATACAGGACTGTATCATTGGCATACATATGTATAACAGTGGAGGGGGAGCAAACAGAGGGAAGATAATTTAAGAAGATGGAGAATAGGAGGTGCCCTAATACAGAGCCCTGGTGGGCGCCAGTGCTAATCGGGGGGAGGTGAAGTGGCATCCAAAATCTTAACTAATTGGGTTCTGCCAATAAGGTAGGCCTTGAACCAGTTTGTGACAGAGGGAGATAGGCCAGCTGCTGGGAGTGAGTTGAGGAGAAGGGCATGAGAGACGGTGTTGAAGGGCTTGGCCAGGTCAACAAAAATGGCAGAGGTAATTTGGTCATTGTCCATCCCAGTTAGGATGGCGTCTGTGAGCGTAGGAAAGAGGTGGTGGTTGAGTGTTTTTTCCTGAAACCAGACTGGAATGGGGTGAAAAAGGAGGTGTCAGATAGAAAAGAGGCAAGTTGGGAGAGAACAATGTGTTCTTCAAGCTTGGAATGGGTAAGGAGGAGGAGAGAAATGGGGCAATAGTTGCCAGGAGATGAGGGGTCACCCCCTTTGGGTAGAGGGAGGCCCACTGTATGTTTCCATGAAGAGGGAACTGAGGCAGTAGAGAATGAGAGATTTAGGATTAATGAGAGGGGGTAGGCAATGGCTGGAGCAGAGAGGGAGAGGAGTTTTGGGTTAAGACCATCAGGGGAGGCACCTTTTGAGGAGTTAATGGTGAGGAGGGCACTTAGGGCATTGTTTGGGGTTACAGTACTGAAAGAAAAGGGGAGGTGGAAGGGTGGGGGAGGGAGCACACCAGTAGAGGGTGTGAAGGGTGATGGGTAGGAGGGGAGTGATTTCAGTAGCTCAGTGGTGCAGAAGGTATAGTAGGAGTTAAATTCCCCAGCCATGGCTGTTGAGTCAGACACTAGTGAGCTATTTACTTTAAGTATCGGGGGTGCAATGACAGGGTAAATAGGGTGTGGACCACCTTCCAGAACTTTGAAGGGGAATTTATGTTGGTGAAGAAGGCAGATTTGAAATATTCGGACTTGGCTAACCTTGTAGCCCTGGTGCAAGCATTTCAGAGCATGCGGTAGTTCACAAGGTCACTAGGATGCTGGGTAGCTTTATGATGCTTCCAGGCTCAATCTCTAGCCCTGAGACAGGCCAGAAGTTCAGGGTTATCCAAGATAAGTGGTTACCTCTGACTCTAGTTTGTTTTAGTGGGGCAAAGGCATTCCAGTTTACAAGAAATATTTCTTTGATGTAGGCAAGGGCTTTATCAACCGAGGGGAAGGAGGTTAGGGGGACCAGTCAGAAGTGGCAAGGTTATTCAGGAGAAGTTCAAGGTCAAGAGACTTGAAAGAGTGTAGTTGTATAGTTTTGTGTGGTGATTTAGTTCTGTGGACTTCCCTAACTATGGATATTGGGCTATGGTCACTGAGAGCATCAGGGAGGATGCCAGAGGTGATGACATGGTGGGGGTGGGAGGTAAGGTCCCAGTTGAGTAGGGAGTGTTGTTATCTTGTGCTTTGGGAGGGTGGGTTCAGAGGTCAGTAGGGAGAGGTTTATTGCTCCAATTTCATTTTTAGTTTTGGGAGTTTTAGGTGACAACCAATTTATATTGAAGTTGCCTAGGATGAATAATTCCCCAGAGTGAGCAAGGGAAGTGATGGAGGTTAGGAGGTCTAGCGCACCTGAAGGATGGACATTTGGGCAGCAGTAAATGCCAGCTACAAAGATTAGAAGAGTGAAGAGGAGGGTCACATGGATAGCTAGGGCATCATCGGTCTCAGGATTGGAGGATGAGTAGATGATAGAATATTGGATAGAGGCTACGACATAAATGGCCTTACCACCACCCCTGTCAGCACGGTCTTGCCTGGTCAGGGACAGTGCTCTTTAACCAAGTTTCTGAGATGATTAGAATGTCTGGTTTTAGAATGCACACCATGGTCTGAATCTGGTCCATTTTTTGCAATAAGCTGTGGGTGTTTAGATATAGGATCTTTTCTTAAAAAGAAAACAAAATATGAGTGAAGAGCATTTAGTTGTTGCAAAATCATTCAGTCATAAGAAAAACATAGTCCCACAACTCTGAAGCACCACAAATTGTAGGCCATGGCTTCACACCAAGTAAAAACCTGGAACTGAGTTAATAATTTACAAAATTGAGAAAAGGGGCCAACAATAGAGCAGGAAGGTTTTTAAAATCTAACTTATTCTAAGTTGATTACTGCCCTCCAGGACATGTAGCTCATATCCTACAAACAACTCACTTCCCTTTCCCCTCTTTTCCTTACCATAGAAGTGAGAAAACTATAACCAATTACTCAATGCCCTGGACCCAAAACCACAGCCACACAACCCGCAGAGCCAGGGACAAGCACTGAGGCACCAGGGCTCCAACAAAGCAATAAAACAGTGCAGTTACAGTTGCAGAACACAGAACACAGAACAGTTGCAGAACACAGAAAGCACTATTCTGCACTATTCTGCTCTGCACTCTGCACTACTGACCCCCTAGTCTTAATAAAGTGCCTAATTGAGCTACTATCAAAGTAAAACTGAACAAAACATAAAAAAATATACAAACCAATGGATGAAAACATAAAATATATAAAGATAAATGATAAAAATCTTGAAATCAAAACTCCTGCAGCTCACAAAGCTCATACAAAATGTCCTCTTGTGTCTACTGGTCTGGTTGCAAACAGCATCAGTGTTCTCCACCCAATATTTGGAATTTGGAAAGGTGGATGTGGGACCAAGCCTCCTCCAAGGACTCTGGAATTTTGGAAATATATTGGATTTGGGTCCAATAGAGCAATATCAAATTGCAAAATGGCAAGATATGCTCATTGTCTAGGGAAAGAGATCAATAACTGCTGTACTGTTACAAGACAGCAAGAGTACGTAGTCTCAAGGCTAATCAGCAAGACAAATAAAATAGTGAAGCTTGTTTGTTGACTTAACTTCAACTTGTCAGTGATAATAACTGGCATAAAATAAGTAAAGATAGTATTACATTAACCTATATCAAAAATAGCAACAGATATGCCTGCGATGTGGTCCAGAGGTTGGGAAAACTGATCAGTCAGCAAAAAGACCCATCTTTACACTCTCATGCTCATAGTCTAGGGAATGTTGAAAAGATGGATTATCACAATCACTATATAACTTCAGTATCTCAAGACAATTAATTATCCAAACTGCACTCACCATCAGCCTCAGCCTCAGCCTCAGCTAGCCTTCAAGTTGGCTCATACCTCAAAAGATCAAATTAAAATACTAATTATTCCCAGCGTGTTTTGTTACGACATAGTAGTAGCTGCACTTCAAAGTTTTCATCCCCAAGTCAGTTTCTTCTAGCTGCAGGGACTTCCCACCAATGCTGAACAATCTTTTAGCTGGTGCATCATAGTAATGTATTGTAACACAATAATGTTTTCTTTTTATCAGAAATGTTAGCAAAATTTCATTTGTTTTATTTGTTTCTTTTAGGTACTGCACCACCTCATGAAGAACCCCACCAAAAGTAGTTTGATAATTTTTGTCAAATTTAAATAAATCATCATCAGCCTCAGGGTGGTCTTTAGACAATGGGCTTCGATGACCAATAATTTCCTGATGCGACAGCAATTCATTTTCAAGCATGTTTATAGCTACACAGGCTTCTTGGTCACTGACATTCTATTGAAGATGAAACTGCAGTAATGTAATGCTGGATAGAATCAGCTCCCACTGCTCATAATTAGTAGTGAGCCAATTGTTCACAACTGTTAGAATTGCATTAAGAAGAGGAAATGCATAACACAATCCCAGTCTCATAGCAAACAACTTCTTTCTCAAGGTCACCGATATTGGAATATGGGAAGAAGACATCCTATGTAGCATTTTGTTTCTGCTTACAGAATATCCAATGAGTTTGCAAGAAGCTGCATTACTTTGTAGTACTCCACCAGGAAAGTGATGTCACTTGCTATAAACACCAGCACTTATTGCATCCTTGTCCCCTACCCTACTAACACTTCTCAATCCCTCCTCCCTCCTTGGCCCTCTAGCCTGCCCACCCCACTGGGACTACCCTCCCTATGGCTCTTCCCCCCATATGCCATCTCATCTAGTCTTCCATTGCACTGCTCAGTCCTCAGTCTGCATTGGCCTCTCTACATCGATCACTGGTTTAAGCTGTACTCCTACCTTACCTGCGTAGTCTCGTATAATGAATAATAATGTTCACCCTTGTTTTTTCCCCTACCTTCATTGTAACTACAGTATAATTTTTGTAATTATGTTCACCCTGTTTGTCTACCTACAGTTTGATGTGGAACCTTTGTAAATGAGCTGTTCTTGCTAAAAGGTGTTTAATCCGTGAGTTAATAAATAAATAAATAAATAAACCTTGTGAGCCCAAGTTCATCTCAGATGTTATGCAGATCTTCTTCATCTTTTTCTACAATGGGTCTTATTTTTTCCATTGCTCTGTAGTAGGAATTCCACCTTGTGTCACTGGGGACAATGAGCTATGTAACAATTTTGTCAGAAACTATTTCACCTGCTTGAGAACTTCAGAGGACTTTGTTCCTAAGAGCTGAGCACTGTGCTATTCTATTGCAGTAGATCTTCTTGTGGACAGCATTTGAAATAGTAGAGTCAATGTCTTTCACAGCTATTAAGTTCAGTGTGTGTGCTACACAGCTTTGATGTGAAGGAAAGTTGTAAGTTTCCTCCATGTCTTCATCTGTCTCATCTAGAATCTGGCATGTCTCTGCAAAAGTCACAACATCTCCGACACTGTCATCATCACCTTTAGCATCGCTGCTGCTTTCCTCTGGCTTCTGGTCACCATGGTCATCATCATCATCATCTTAATCATAATTGTATTCATCTTGAGAGACAGTGGCAGTGGTGGGTGTGGTATTATCTGAGCCAAACTATTTAAAAACTTTAACAAAAGCTGGCCCAGTGGTGCTGAGGGTTGAGGCGCTGAATGCCACACCTCGTGTCATGCCGGTGACCTGGGTTCAGGAAAGAGCCTGGTCCACCAGTGGTCGGCAGGGGGGAGAGAGAGGATCGAGTATTCAGAGGACTGCTCTCCTCTTTCAGGGAGGGGTCCAGGGGTAGCCCGGTGCAGCAGTGGTGCCCGGTGGAGGCCAGAGGCACTGTAGTGCACATGAACGGGGTAGACTCTGGGTGGCTGTCTTCTGGACGTGGGTGGGAGCACTCATGTCATGGGCTGTACAGCATTGCACGTCCTATGTCTGGGGCATAACTAAGAAATCCCCCCACCTTGTGGATAGGCAGTGGCACCTCCACTCTCTCAACCACACTCCACCGTCGGTTGCACTCCTCTCCTGGGTCGAGCCCAGCCCAGCCCGAATTCTAGATAGAGCACCCTGGGTTGACAGGGCAGCCCTACCTCGGGGGGCTTAGAGCCAGGGGGATAGCCGGGCTGGTGCCAGGAACTAGGAGGCCTCTCAGGCACGGAGGTATAGTTGGGGGCATTGGAGGATGCCTTAGAGAGTTCCATGAGATGGGGTATAAACAGAGATTAAAAAAAAAGCTTTTACAAAGTTTGATCCACTGTGAGCTACAGTTTTAACAACCTTGTTTTGAATGCAATATTTCAGGCAAACTTGTTTCAAGTTTTCACACAGTAACATCGTTCATGTGTCTTCCTTTTATTCTTATGCTTGTCAGTGCAGCTGACTTTCCCGCCTGTGTTTCAAGATAAAACCAGTAGGCTGTCACACCTACTGTAGGTAGCTCCTATTGTATGCATTTCAAATATCTGCAGTACAGCAGATGTGACTGACATTGCTGAATTCAGTAATCATATAGTGTTTCATGTTTTGGCACATCTTATCGGTTCTGTCCATCAATGTTTTTCATGTCAAAACTTTTTTGTTTGACTGTAGATCAATAACTAAGTTGACAAATGAAGGGTCTTCAACAACACTAAATGACTGAAGATCTTCAGCTACAAACTGAATACTAAGATTGTCAGCACTTGAATGGTGTGGCGCACAGGGGTTTGGCTTCATTGGGGAATGGGGTTCCACCTGGAGGGACACCAGCCTATACTGGCAGGATGGTCTGCATCTGTCCAAGAAGGGAGCAAGTCTTTTGAGCAATCGGTTTAAATGCTTCATTGGCAAGCTTTTAAACTAGTCAAGGGGGGAGGTACTGATAAGCAACAGGAAAATCCCAACCTCTCCCTACAAAACAGGGTACTAAATGAGAAAAAGACTGAGGTAGAAAGGTCAGTAGGGGATGCTGCAACAGAAGGTAAAGCCATCAAAAAATGGAGAGCAATGAGTGCCAATGCCCATAGTCTGGGTAACAAGCTTCCTGAATTAGTGGCCTTGATGGAGGAGGAACATCTGGATATCGTGGCAGTCACAGAAACATGGTACACACTAAACCATGACTGGGATGTAAACATACCAGGATACACTATCTACAGGAGGGACAGGGAGGGTAAAAGAGGAGGAGGAGTAGCTCTTACATAAGGGAAGGAATCAAAGCAACAGAACAAAAGGGTAAACAGGGAGGAGAAGAAGCACTGTGGGTCAATTTGGAGACAGGTAATGGCACCACAATCTGCACAGGGGTTGTATGCAGACCCCCCTCAGGGGGGAGGAAAATGGACAAAGAAATGATAGAAAGTATACTTAAAATGGCAGAAAAAGGGGAGGTATTGCTGATGGGTGATCTGAATATGCCAGATGTTAACTGAAGTGCAGTTGCAGCAGCCACTTCGAAGAGTTGGGTTATTCTAGATGCCCTACAGGGGGCATGCCTTAGACAACTAGTATTGGAGCACACTCGAGAGGGAGCAATCTTAGACCTGGTTCTCTCAAATGAAGATGGAGAGAGGATCACAGATGTAGAAGTGGGTAGCCATCTTGGAACTAGCGACCATCGAACAGTGTGGTTCTCAATAAACACAGCAATAGAGTCAAGCCATACAAAGGCAAAAGTACTGGATTTTAGGAGGGCTGACTTTGCTAAAATGGGTGAGTGCCTAAGGAATGCACTAGCAAATGGGCAGGAAGGAGGGTGGAAGAACAATGGGGAATAATAAAACTGCCATCACAGAGGTAACAAGCCTTTGTGTGCAAAATAAACAAAACAAAATGATGTAAGAAACCACTATGGTTCTCAAAGGAAGTGGCAGTGAAGGTTCAAGAGAAAAGAAAGCATTCAGGAAGTACAAGGAGTCACAGAAGGAGCAGGACAGAGAACTGTATCAGTTAAAGCAAAAGGAAGCAGGGAAGGCAGTCAGAACAGCAAAGGCCCAAACCGAGGAAAAGATAGCCAACTCAGTTAAGAAGGGGGATAACACCTTTTATAGGTACATCAGGGAGCGAAGGAAGACCAAGGGAGGGATAGTGAGGCTTAATAAAGGGGAGGGGGATGGGCAGAGGGTGACTGTGAAAAGGCAGAGATACTAAACAAATACTTTTGCTAAGTATTTACAAAGGAAGAGGGGGAGGTACCTAAAACAAACAATAGAAACACTCTGGATACAGAACTTGCTACCAGCCCATTTACAGAAGAAGGGGTTCTGAAAGAACTCTTAAAACTGAAGGTGGACAAAGCAATGGGGCCTGATGGGATTCATCCCAGAATTCTAAAAGAACTAAGAGTAGAACTAGTGACACCACTGACTACCCTCTTTAACAAATCATGGGAGGATGGGGTGGTACCCGAGGACTGGAGGAGGGCAGATGTGATTCCCCTTCACAAAAGTGGGAGCAAGGCAGAAGCAGGAAACTACAGACCTGTTAGTTTAACCTCAGTGATGGGGAAATGATGGAATCACTTCTGAAGGAAAGAATTGTCAAGTATCTAGAGGCCAGAGGGGCACAGGACCCAAGGCAGCATGGATTCACAGCAGGAAGGTCATGCCAGACGAATCTGATAGGTTTCTTTGACTGGGTGACCAAAGTAGTAGATCAGGGAGGGGCTGTGGACATGGCCTACCTAGACTTTAGCAAGGCATTTGACACAGTCCCACACAAAAGATTAACATATAAGTTATCCAGCCTGGGAGTGGGTCCCAAGATGACAGCCTGGGTAAAGAATTCGCTGGAGAATAGGACACAGAGAGTAATAATAAATGGAGTCCACTCTGAAGAAAGGAGGTTTACTAGTAGGGTACCGCAGGGTTCAGTATTAGGACCGGTCCTCTTCTATGTCTTTATAAGCGACATTGCAGAGGGACTGGAAGGAAAAGTATGTCTCTTTGCAGATGACACAAAGATCTGCAACACAGTTGATGCACAAGGTGGGTGGAAAGGATGAGAAGGGACTTGCAAGGTTACAGGAATGGTCAAATGTATGGCAGCTTAGATTCAATGCAAAGAAGTGCAGGTAATGCACCTGGGAAACAAAACCCAGGAAGAGTACACAATGGGGGTGAGATACTAACAACAATAAAATGGAAAGGGACCTGGGGTAGTCATATCAGATTACCTAAAGGTGGGCAAGCAATGTGAGAGGGCAGCAAGGAGGGTTGGGGGATACTGGGATGCATAGGAGAGGCATCACCAGTAGAAAACAGGAAGTTATTATCCTCTGTACAGAAAGCTGGTGAGACCCCATCTGGAGTACTGTGTGCAGTTCTGGAGACCCAGTCTCCGCAAGGACATAGACAAGATGGATGCTGTCCAGAGGAGGGCAACTAAAATGGTGCAGGGTCTGCACCGGAAGACATATGAAGAGAGACTAAAGGAGCTTAATATGTATAGCCTCGAGGAAAGAAGGGGGGGACATGATAGAAACTTCCAAGTACCTCAAGGGAATCAACAAAGTCCAAGAGGGTAGCATCTTTCAAAAAGAGGTGTGCAAGAACAAGGGGACACTTTGAAGATAGAGGGCGGTGGCTCAGAGGTAATTTAAGGAAGTATTTTTTCACAGAGAGGGTTGTGGATGCATGGAACGGCCTTCTGGAGGAGATTATGAGTCAAAAACAGTGGTGGAATTCAAGCATGCATAGGACAGTCATAAGGCCATTCTAGGGGGTGGGGGTAGGAAGAAGTAGGCTGCTGGTTAACTAGGATCTGCAGCTTATCCATTAGGTAGGGAAATGGGCAGACTGGGTTGGCCAAGCGGTCCTTAATCTGCCATCAAATTCTCTGTTTCTCTGTTTCTATGATTGACTGACAAGTGTGGTTTTTGTGGAGTGAAATAATTACTGTTAAAAGGAAGGATTTCTTCATGAATGATGAAGATACCAATGAAGTACCAATGCCGCATGAGCTAGATAAACTGTCACCTCTTCTTCCTCTTCCTCTTCCTCTTCCTGTATCCTTTTCTGATCAAGGGGAGTCCCGACTGGATTACCACTTTTTTTTTTACTTGCTATTTTTCCCCCTCTGATCCCCAAGCACCGCATTTTCAGGAATGCCTGTGGTGTCTGCCCCTGCTTCCTTCACCTTACCTGGAGCCCTGCTGAACTTCCATGTAGCCATTGATCTGCCCTCCTAGCAGGGACGAGGTGGGGCCCGTACACCCTGAATGTCTATATCTGTATCAGGTCAGCTACAGGACAGGCAGGCGGGAGCTTTGGGGTCTGTATCGGGCATTCCATCTACCCAGTGCCTGAAGACCTATTTTCCCTTTTTTCTGGTGTGGCATGCACCATGACATCAAGGCGTCACTGCGAAGGTCTGCCATGCTTGTTCCTCAGCAACTCATCGGGATGCTTGCCATACCCCAGGCCACTGCTTGGGACTGGTGAAGCACCGAGTCACAATCTCCCTCCCTATCCAGAGAAGGTGAGCAGCCCCAGGGATGCTCAGCCTCCTCCCCCAGCTGGCCCACCAAATCCCCGGGCTCGTTTCTGAACTCAGGTCATCGGTGTTGCAAATGGTAGCACTGCCACTGTCCTGGAGGGCTGGCTTTGGATTATCACTTCTACTGCTAATTAGCTTTTTGAGCTTCTCCAAAGATGCAGGATGGTTGTGTTCCATGTTTTTTTTTCAAGTTTGACATACTACGTTCGGATGTGGACAAAAGTTTTACTTTTGGCATACAGAGTTTACACTGAACTGAAATATTTTTTATCCTTTTGAGACTTTAACATCAGAAAACTCTCCCAAATGCCATTGTTGAAAAACTGACCTGCTCTAGCTGTGTGACTCAACTGTAGAAGTTGTATGGTGACTCTGAGTTAATGAGGAGGTGGTATTGGAAGAAGAAGAGGGGATCCAATTTTAGATGTTTCTATTTGAACAGGCTCAGTGCTCCTGTTTCTTCTTCTTTTCAGTCATATTCAACCCACACTACAACCCACAAATATGACAAAAAAACATTAAATTACACAGTGTAGCTACAGAGACCCTAAAGGTTCAAGTTAAACAACAACAAGGAAGAAATGTAATGTTAGGCCTTTGTTACCACCCACCAGCAGCTGATGAATTAATTCTTAATGCATTAATAGAAGAAACTATTCAAGCCATGGAATTAGGAGATGTTGTTTGGACAGGAGACTTCAATTTTAATAATATAGATGGGCAGAGGGTGTAACTAACAGTGCGCTCAGTGCAAAGTTTTTATTATTCACACAAGAACATAATCTAACACAATTTATACACTCCCCCACAAGAATAAGGAACATACTTGACTTAATATTATGTACAGAAAACATTGACATTTCTAATTGCAAAGTAGCCACCCCATTAGGTGACAGCAATCATTCTTCCATCTATTTTTCAATTGACTGTTTAGTCCAAGCAATAAAAGGCTGTACAGAAATCTTTCTGTACAATACCTCTAACACTGACAAACTAAATTAAGATATTATTAACATTAATTGGGAACAAACCCTTCATGATAAAAGTGGGGAAGAATGTTGGAATCAAATAAAAGACACACTTCTGAACAAATGTAAAAACTATATTAAACGTATTCAAAAATACAGTAACCAAGGGATAAAACCAAAATGGTTAACAAAAAACAATATTAGGTTAATAAAACAAAAAAATTAAAAATATACAATATACAAAAAAACTCATAAAGAAAACGACTGGAGGGAATTCAAGGCTGCCCAGAAAAAAATATAAGAACAGTGGGCCGGATATTCAAACTGCGCCCAAAATGTGCGCAATAGCAGGAGCAAGCACAAGTCCATTGCGCACATGCGCAATAGATGCGATATTCAAACATGGAGCAAGGCAAATTGTGCAACCAGCCAACGTCTGAATATCGCACAACCTGCGCCATAGCGTAACTAGGAAGGGGAAGCTGAGCAGATATGATGTGCTATAGCGCAACAAGGGCAGCCCAGCTGAGCAGTCCAGAGGTGCCATAGCACAAGCAGGGAGCCCCCCAGCAGCAGAGCAATGGAACTGCACAACCAGGGAGGTAGGCAGGAGCCCACGACCCATGCCACAGATGGGCACAGGAACACACTGCAGAACTAACAATGCACTCCCACACCCCAAGCACAGCATAAGTGGGGGAGGGACAGAATATGCACCGGCCCATGGGGACAAGCCAACAAAGCACAGCCAGGCCATGTTGCCCCAGCACACCCACTGGCAAGCTGAGACTGCCACACAAAGGGGGCGGACCACCCCAGTGCACTTCAGTCCCCCCTTGTGCACAGCACACCCTGCACTGTGACCCCAAGACACCACCCATGAGCAGTGACCGTCACTGCAGGAATTCCCATGCATCCCCCCCGACACACTGCAACCTCGTGTACCACAGAACCATACAAGCCAGACCCACCATGAGCACCCAGCAGTGGGTGGCAGCACACGGCAAGACTGACTGAAAGCCACTCCCACACCAGAGACACCTCCCCATGCACACACACACATACCCATGACAATACCACTCCAGGTGCCATGCACACCACTGCAACTGAGCACCTATAGCCAGCTGCAAATCAGAGATCACCACAGTATTCATATCAAAATATATATTTCTAATTAATATAACAACAATAACAATAGGAACAATCATAACTATATACAATACAGGGGTGGGGGTACGGGTACAAAGTAGGGGTGGGTAAGGGGCAGGGGTGAACAACTGGGAGAGGGAAGGCAGGGTGTGAGGGATGGGTAAAGGGGGGAGGTGATGGGCAGCTACTGCCTGCCAGCCCGCTCTCCATCTGCCTGGTGCTGGTCCCGGGGCCTCCTCCTGCACCTAACGCCATGTTGATGCAGGTCCCGCAGGATGGCGAGGGAATCCATGGCCACCTGTATGAGCTGCTGAACTGATCTCTCAATTCGCCGCAGGATCCGGACACCTAGGACAAGAGATCAGAGTCAATGGCTGTGACTGTCCATATCCCTGAAGCCCACCCATCATGCATGGCATACAGCCAAGTGCCCTGCTCCTGTGATGGACTGCACCCACCCACAGTGACCGTGCACAAGACATGCCCAACCAGGCAGCAACAGCCATGTGTGCCACTGCACACTCACACACCGGCCATGTCCAGCACAGCACAACCAAGGCTGTACAGTGATGTGGCTATGTGGTGGGAAGGCAGTGCCACAGCCATGTGCCCAGTGCACACATGGACCACCATTGATGCACTCCCAGACATGCAGTGCCACTGGACAGTGCTGACTGTCACATGTCGCGTGCATGGCAGTGTTGTCCATGGATGGTGGCCATGCCCTGTCCCCCCACACACAGCATGCAATAGCATTCATGATGTCATGTCACTCACCCTCATCATGCTGCTGCTGCTGCTGCTGCTGTCGTGGTTCGTCACCACCACCACCAACACCATGCACAGCCACCGCTGCCACCTCTTGCTGCACCTCAGCCCGGGCCCTCCTCCAATCCGCCATGCCTGTGGGAAACAAAAGGTGAGAAACACATCAGTGAAATCCCAAAGCAGACATCCCCCTGCCCCAATGAGTGTGCCCGCCCACCCAGCCAGACCCATACATCACATATCCTGTAAACACCGCCACAGCCAACCATAGACCAACCCTTCCCTGTGTGCTGGACACAATAGACAGTGTTACCCATACGGACCATACAGGTGCATAGACGGCACACCCACCTGGCTGAGGCACCACGCCCCTCCTGGCACATGACTGAAGACATGCCAGTAGTGCCGGCTCCCTCCTCCGCAGGTCCCCGTACCGGTGCCTACACTGCTCTGTGGACCTCCGCCGGCCAGTGGCCTCCTCAAAGGCAGTGGCCACCTGCTGCCACACATGGGTCCTGGCCATGTTGAGGGGTTCATCCCCAAATAGTGGGCCATGGTGAGGCTCCACTATGGCCACCAGGTTTGCAAGTTCGAGTGAACTCCATTGGGGGGCTCTTCTGCGTGCCATCCCTGCATGTATAGTAGGCAATATGGTGCTCCACAGCCCGGCAACCCCACGTAGAATTGTTGCGCGAATACAACTCCGCTATTCCCTATCGCGCTGTTGGTATAGCACACCACTGAACTTATCAAGGCCAGCACGGCCTGCCGGGAGCAGAGCTGCAGACATGCCATACACGTATAGCACCAAGGGGGAAAAGGTCAGGCACAGGGTCATGGGTCTGTGGCGCAAGGCCACGCACAGTGCCATCGGACGTCTATGCATCCAATGCGATTGGTCGCCTGTGTGCCATTGCCACAGTGGACTATTGCACAGTTGTGCCACAGCGCCATGTAGTGACCATCGCTGTAGCGCCACTGGCACAATGGTGGCCGTGTCCTGAATTGCCTATCACACACAGCACATCATCAGCACGGCAGATGCCTGCGTAAGCTACCTGGGCATACGCAGTGCGGTGTACTACGCAGTCACAGAACTGCGCCATTGGCTCAGCCGGTTCAACCAGTGCAAGAAGCGCACAGCGCCGATATTCAGTTATCATATGCAAATCATCCGATCAGCCATTCAATGGCGCAGCGGCATGATTTGCATCTCATTAAAGTTGCTCCAGTCCTAATTTGCATGCATTGCGCTATAAATATGCGACACTGTTCTGCAGTGGCCATATTCGGTTACTGCAGTTGATAGGTGAGTTGCATGCATTGTGCTGTTCTGGACTATGGCCTCAGAGAATTGCTGTGTACTGCACAGTCACAGGTGACCACTCTCACCCATACAGGCTGTGAAATAACCATGCAAGGACTGGGTGAGGAGGATGATGGTGGTGGAAGAGGAGGCCCATCTTACGAAGCTGAGATGGAGGCACTGTTCGAGGCCTACCTGGATGAGGAGCCACTTCAGTGGACGGCGGGCACTTTCAGGCCCATGCTGCTGCATGGGAGGGGTGGCACGTCACATCAACCTGCACGGCAGCCACCAGCGCTCTGTGCAGGAGTGTAAAAAGAAGATGGGGACCAACAGGAGGAGGGTGAAGGAGAAGGTTGCCGCCATCAGGGTGGCACGTGCTGCAACAGGCGGGGGACAGCCGGAGGTGGTGCAGCTGACTCCGGCAAAGGACATGCTCGCTGCAAGCATGCAGTGCAGTGCCATTGAGGGTGTTCCTGGAGGTGGCTTCCAGACAGGTGGTAGCCCATCACTGCATGGTATGTCATGGTCGGGGGGGAAGGTAGTTCACATGCACCAACGTGTCCTTCCTTTCTGTTACAGATCCTGTGCATCTGCAGGGGTCAGCAGTGGAGGGCCTGTCCACTGCAGACAGCCATCCGGAGTTGGAGGAGGGACCATCCACCTCTGCAGATTGCCGGCGTGCACTGCGCCAGTGTGCACGCCTGGCTACCTTCACTGATGTTGAGACAGGTGTGGGGAGTGCCCTTCCTGTGTCTCAGTGGTCTGGCATGCAAGCATGCCAGCACGCTGCAGCTGTGGCTGTGGCACAGACCTGTACCATTGATGATGCACCGACCACTATGGGCATTGACATGTGTCTGTCACAGAATGGACACACAGCAGGACAGCTCACGCCCATGGACCTAGCTGGTTCTGACGTGTGTGCCAGCATGTCAGCACAGTCCCAGGCTGTGCCTGTCAGCACCGGTGGGGCAGCACCGGTGGCTGTGCAGGTCACTGGCACTGTTGCGGCCACAGCAGTGGAACCACTGATCCCGTGGGCACAGCAGGCAGAGGGGCAGCAGCAGCAGTCACCCACCAGGACTGGGGGTACAGGGCTCAGTGGTGATGTAGGTGCACCGCCTGTGGACATGCCCATATCTGGTCCTGGTGAGCAGCACTCACCCTCAAGCAGTGCTGTACATCAGGCCCTTCCATACCCTGAGGGACAGGTTGCTGATGTGGCAGACGACCTCTTTGATGAGCACACCTGCCTGCTGCAGACATTAGTACAGCAGCAAATGCGGGTTGCAACATCTGTGGAAGCACTGTGTGTGGCTCTGCAGTGGCACAGCAGGGACACCGAGAGGATCCTGTCCCGGATTGACCATTTGCGGGTGAATGTGACCGCCACCATCAACAGGCTGACACAGGCAGTGGTTGGTGTCGTGGCCACATTGGGTACACAGTCAGGTGCCCCTGTGCCACTCACACCACACAGTATGCTATCCACTCCCCGTTCCCTGCATCATGTGACACCCACCCTGTCGACGCTGGGTTCAGCTGTGGGCATCCCGAGCACCCCTGGTGCAGGTATGTTCGGTATGCTGCAGACCCCTGTGCGGGCAAGGTCGCATTCGCGCAGTGGGACCCCTGGTGGTCCATCGGTGCCACCCCATGTGGCCCGTGCTCAGCCTGCCAGTGCTTCTGGGTCTCAGCGGGGCTGCCCAAGCATCCGAGGTGGCCATGGTACTGTGCTGCATGACTGAGCTGTCTCCCAGTGCAGGCCCTGTCTGGTGCTGCCCTGTGTGCAATGTGTGTTTCAGTGGGCAGTGCACCAGTGGGTGCCCTGCCCTACACGCAGACACACGGACCACCTGCGCACCCTCCCAACTGCTGTCCACAGGTGTGTGTGCATGATGATGCCTGCATTGCGCTGTACACCAAAGTGCAAAGGTGCCCAGCACCTGACACACGTACATGGACAGTAACGGTGGTGGTGGTGGCCTGTGGACGTGTGTGTTTTTAGTGTCTGTGTTACTGCTCTGTTGTGCACCTGACCCCTGTGCACTTTGTGCCTGTTGTGTGTGTGTGTGTGTGTGTGTGTGTGTGTGTCCATGTGGCGTGTTACTGTTCACCCCTCCCTGGTTGTGTGTGTGTGCTTCTGTGCCCTGCCACTTCCCTTGTCATCATGCACCCTGGTGTGTTTCCCTGTGTGTATGTGGGTTGTGCCCTAGCCACTGTTGGTTGCACATGGCCCCATGACTTACCTGTGTTGGGCGAAGTGCTCCTCTGTGATGGTGTCCCGGTGCAGCTGGGCCAGCCGGATCAGTCGTGGGTCACGCCGTCCAAGGGGGGGGGCTGCTCATCCCCATCATCACCGGCGTCACCGGCGTCCCCATCGCTGTCCCCCTCCTCCATCTGTACAGCTATCCCACAGTCTTTGGCCATGTTGTGCAGGATACAACAGGCCAAGAATATCCCACAGGCCTTTGAGGGGCTATACTGTAGGGCACCACCGGAGGTGTCTAGGCATCGGAAGCGGCCTTCAGCATCCCAAACACATGCTCAATGATGTTGCGTGTGGCGGCGTATGCCTCATTGAAGCGTTGCTGCAATGGGGTCGTGGGCCGCCGGTAGGGTGTGAGCAGCCAGGGATGGAGTGGGTATCCACTGTCACCTGTGTGAAGATAGTGGAGGTTAGTGTCTTGTTCAGGCTCATATTGCCCCTAACCCTGTGTGCCACACCCATGGCACCTGTGGCTTATCCACCCTTGCCCCCAGTTTGCCAATCCTACATGCATACTCACCCACTAGATATCCTCTGCGGATGTCCCCACTCTCAAATCGATGGCACAGTGCTGATTGGTACCATATGAATGAATCGTGTGCTCTGCCAGGGTGCGTGGCACAGACATTGATGATGCGCCCACTGGCATCACACACCACCTGGCAGTTGATACTGGAAAATCCCTTCCAATTCCAATAGGCAGCCCTATCGGGGCCAGGTGGTGTGCAAATGGCCACATGGGTGCAGTCTATTGCCCCTAGCATGCCAGGCATACATGCTACCCTGTGGAACTCCTGTATGTTTGCTGTACGCTCTGCCGCAGTGCTGGGGAAATGGATGTACTCCGCAGCATGTGGCAGCAGTGCGTTGAGGAATTGGGTGAGGATGCGTGTTGTGGCCGACTGTGTTATGCCTGTGGTGTTCCCTGTTGGTCTCTGGAAGGTACCCATGGTAAGCAGGCACATGCAGGCTGTTACCTTTGTCTCCACTGACAGAGCGTGACTCCGTCGTGAGGGTGCCTGCATCACATCACTGCACAGTTCACAGAGCCGCCTCAATATTGCCCTGTTCAGGCGGTACTGGCCCACAATCTCTACATCTGAATAGAGCACAAAGCTGATGTGGGCTCGGTACTGCCTGTTGGGGGCGTACCGACGACGAGCCCTTCCACGGCCACGTCCCCCTGCAGCGTGCCTTCTCACCCCCCTCATTACAGCTTCCATGTGGAAGCTGGCACTGTCCATGTCCCTGGCTTGTGTTCCCCCCTGGCTGTTGTTGCTCTGTTACCCCCCACTGTCCTGACTGCTACCTCTACTGCACCGGGTACACCTACTGGCCTCTGCACTCTGTGGCCCCACACACCTTCCCTTGCCCCTCTTCTGTCCTGTGCCCTCCCTGGCCTGCACTGTTTGTCACTCTGGCCTTCTCTGTCTCCCTGCCTCATGTGGCTTCCCTGTAGCATTCTTGCGCCTCTTCCTTGAGCCTTTTTGTTTTGGCTCATTTCCGCTGTGGCACAACTTCTGCCTGATCCACTGTTGCGCATTGCGCAAGCCTTTGAATATCGCATCGCAACACTTTATGCATGGTTCCACCCCCTTCGGTTGCACATACCTTCACTAGCATTGCGCTGTTGCTCAGCATGTTTTCTGTGGCGCAACTGCCTCCTGCTGAATAGCGCAGAATAGCGCAATTTCGGACTTGCACTGGCGCAACCTTATTGCGCATGGCGCAACCCTTTTGAATATCCCACCCAGTATAAACAAATCAAAAAAAAATCTGAATTCAGGTTGGCAAAATTTGCAAAGAAGGGCAACAGCAAGCAATTTCTCAGTTATATCAACTCTTTGAAAAAATAAATCAATAAACTAACAACTATCATAGATAATAATGAAGTTATCTCTGATCCAATCTGTATAGCAAACATATTTAATAATTATTTCTGTTCTGTGTACTCTGGACCTAGGCAGACTTATTTTACAAACACAAATAAAACCCAGACTATGTTTTGTACAAAATAGGAGGCAGCATAGCGCAGTGGTTTAAGGCTCTGAGCTGCAAATCTGGAGACCTGGGTTTGAATCCTACAACCCCCACTTGCATATACTGTATGATCCTGAGCAAGTCACTTTACTTCCCTTTGTTCCCAGGTCACACCTGTAAACAAGCTTTCAGCTTAGAGTGCCACTCCTGGTCAAACAATTGAAAAAAAAAAGAAGAGATAAAAGCCAAAATACAGACTTTAAACAAATTTAATACACCAGGGATTAATGGTATTGTCCCCCAAATGTTATTTTTAACCAAAGAGACTATGGCCCAGATATTCAAACTGCACCACAAAGTAGCACAATAGCAGGAGCAGGTGCAAGTCCACTGTGCCCATGCGTAATACACGCGATATTAGAACACTGCGCAGGCCAAGATGCGCCTGCGCCACACAACTGAATATCACACCAACTGTGCCATGGCGCAACTAGGGATGCACAGTACAGCTGGGTAGCAGCACATCAGCACAACCAGGGATGCGCAGGGACAGGAAGCAGGGGTCGACCACCCATGGAAGATATGGGCAGAGGAGCACACAGCAGAATAGACATTGCCCCCCCACACTCCATGCACCACACAACCTGAGGAGAGCTGGAAGAACCACCGGCCCATGGACACATGCAACAATCCCACAGCCGGGGCATGGTGCCCCAGCACACCCCCTGGCAAGCTGTGACCGGCACACAAGGATGGCTGGCCACCCCATGCCACACCATCCCACCAATGCAGAGCACACCCTGCACCACGATCCCTAGACACCCTGCCCAGGAGTAGCACCCAACAGTGCAGGACACCCCATGCATGCCACCACCCCCACTGTGACAATGTAACCCTGTGCACCACAGAGCCATGCAAGGCAACCCCACCATGAGCACCCTGCAGTGGGTTGCAGCAGACACCGATGCAACAACTCCATACACGGTGCCTCCTCTGCACGTCCCCCCCGAGGTACAGCTGAGAGATTGACCATGCATCGGCACACGAGGTACCTCACACATGACAGGGCATGCTCCGGACCCCACCACCAGCAGTACAGCACCCTGCACACCCTCCCATGGACACACCCCATCCCAGCACTGGCCACAACAGCCAGCACAGATACCCACAGTGGTGCATGGAAACATGTGCCACACAGGATGCAACACAGTGCATGGACATACACCCACCCATACCCAAGGGCACACCAACACAGGGACACAGTAGCGGGTCAACAAAGCCACTGGCATAAGGCCACAGCAGCCATGTACACACGGCCAGCACCCCTCCATGGCACAGGTGTGCCAGCCACCCTACACAGGCACCATGAAGCCGTACGCCACCAGCATGCATCCAGAGCACAAGTGACAGACAGTGAAGCACATCCCCTGCAACAGACACAAGCGACAGCATGGGAGGGGGACAACAACAGTGGAGGCCACAGTGCCACCCGAGGCAGACATGCACCATACCAGTGACAGGAGGCAACCCAGCATTGTGCCAGGTACAGTGGTTGTCCAGCATGGACAGCCACCACTGACATGCCAGCAGACTGTGCAGATCACAGGCATGCAAGGGTGTCAGCTGCAAAGGCCATGGACGGTCTGACAGGGGCACCATGGACACAGTACATGCACTGTGGACCACTGCACACAGGCATCCAGTGCACAGAGAACAACACACAAACCACAGACAGTGACTGATACCCATGCTCACACCATAGGCGGGTCCCCTCCAGACACACACACGTCCATGCCTGCACCACCCCTGACACCATGCACACCACTGCAGCTGAGCACCTGTAGCACGCTGCAAATCAGAGACCACCACAGTAGGCATAACAAAACAAATGTATTATAGAAAGGTCAAAAAAACTATTTACAATTATTTTCCTGGGGGGAAGGGCTACACACCAGGTGAGGGTGGGTAAGAGGCAGGGGTGAGCAAATGGGAGAGGGAAGAAGGGGTGTGAGGGTGGGTCCAGGGGGTAGGGTGAATCGGGGGTATGGAGGGCCTAGTGTCCATCCTGCTCTCCACTCCTGTGGTGCCTCCTCATCCTCCGCCGCCATACTCCATGCTGCTCCATGCGCTGGAGTATCTCCATGGATGCCCTCATGATCTGCAGGAGCTCCTGCATAGCCATCTCAAGCTGCATTAGCCACCATCCACCTAGGACAAGTGAGCAGAGTCAATATGTATGAATGTCCATCCCGCTGCAGCCCACCCATTGTGCATGGCATACAGCTGTGGGCCACACCCCTGTGATGGTGTGCGACCACCTACAGTGATCGTGTCCACAAGACCTACCTACCCAGGCACACATAGCCATGTGGACTGCTGCACACACCCACCGCCCAAGTCCCGCACAGCACCACCATGGTTGTACAGTGACATGGCTATGCGGTGCAAAGGCAGTGGCACAACCATGTACCCGGTGCACGCATGGACCACCAGCGATGCACACCCACACATGCAGTGCCACAGGACAGTGCTGAGTGTACCATGTGGTGTGCATGTCAGTGGTGTCAATGGATGGTGGCCATGCCCCGCCGCCTACCCTGCAACACAGCATGCACAGAATATCCTGGAAGAAAGGCACTCATCTGCATCCGCTGGATCTGGGTGCTGATGCTGGATGGGCCCAGCAGCCCGTGGCTGTTGCCCTGCATCCACTGCCTCTCAGCGTTGCCGTGCCTCTCTGGCTCGTCGCCACTCCTCAGAGCCTAGGGTGCAAACATGGAGAGGGGAACATCAGTACAAACCAGTAGCAAAGGCCCCCCCCAGGTGTGTGTGATCCCACACAGCCCAGGCAAGCCACAACCCCACCACCACCACCACCCACACTGGACGGACCTCCCCATGTGGTGGACACATACCCACCACGATACCCATATGGACACTACCAGTCTATGGATGGAGCACATACCTAGATGTGGCACTGCACCTCACCTGGTGCATGCCAGTAGATGGGCAAGCCTGTCTGGGTCCCTCCACCGGAGGTCCCCGTAGTGGTGGCGACACTGCTCAGCTGTTCGGCCAATCCCTGTGGCCTCTTCTAGTGCCACTGCCACCTCCTCCCAAACTGCACTCCTTGCCCTGTCCAGGGGGTCATCCCCAAACAGGGTCCCAGCATGGGGCTCCACAATGGCCACCAAATTGGCCAGCTCCAGTGGGCTCCAAAAAGCAACTCTCCTCCTTGCCATCACTGCTTCAGGTAAGATCACAAAATGGCACTCTGTAGCGCACTTCCACCACGTGCAGATACTGCGTGGTACAGTGCTGCTATTCCCCATCGTGCTGTCACAGAACAGCATGATAGGGGTGCACCCATGTGAATGCATGGCGCCTAGGGGGCAAAGGTCAACCACAGGGTCAAGTGTCTGTCGTGCACAGACCGCCACAGCGCGATTGGGACTCCCTGCATGTAGCGCGGTTGGGTGTCTGTGTGAGATGCTCTGCAGTGGCCTACTGCACTGTGGCACCATGGTGCCTATGGCACTCCAGGGCACAAGTGTCATATGTGTGAACTGCACACTAGCACCACTGGCACAGTGGTGGCCATGCCCTGCACTGCCTCCCACACTCAGCACGTCAGCAGCGTGGCAGGCGTCAGCGTCGGCACTCCGGGCATGCGCCATGTGGTGTCTCCTGCGCATGTCACAGAGCTGCGCCTTAGCCTGAGCACACTCAACACAATTGCGCAAGGCACAACAGCGTGATATTCAGCCAGCACATGCAAATCAGCTCATCAGCAATTCCATGGCACAGCTACTGCATTAGCATCCACTTAAAGTTGTGCCTCACCTCATTTGCTTGCCTTGCGCTATATAAATGCGACATGAGGCGGCAGAGGCCATAGTTTGGTATTGCAGTCTATTGTGGTGGGTTGCATGCTGTTTAGAAGTGTGGACTGTGGTGTGTGGGAGCTGCATGGGACTGCACAATGAAAGGTAACATCTGTCAATCCCACAGGCTCTATAATGACTGAATGTGTGGAAGAGGAGGAACAGGGATGTTGGAGAAAGAGGAGGCCTAACTTCACACGGGTGGAAACAGATGCCCTGTTCGAGGCATACCTCAACAGGGAACTGCTGCTCAGTGGACAGCGGGTAACACCACAGACCCATGATGTGGCATGGGGTGAGATTGCGCATGCCGTGAACCGGCATGGCAGCCACCAGCGGTCCATGCAGGAGTGTAAAAAGAAGGTCGGCATGGACAGGAGGAGAATTAAGGACAAGGTGGCTGCCATCAGGGCAGCACGTGCTGCAACCGGTGGTGGACAGCCGGATGTGCCACACCTGATGCCACAGGAGGAGCGGGTGGCCAGCAGCATGCATCGTAGTGCCATAGAGGGTGTTCCAGGTGGTGGCTTCCAGACGGGTGGCAGCCTGTCACTGCATGGTAGGTCCTGTGCTGTCACTGTGTGGGAGGTGGGGAGAATGCCACAGGGTAGGGTGGAAACATTAACGCTACTGTGTTACCTTACAGCTCCTGAGCGTCTACATAGGTCAGCGGTGGTGGGTGTGTCTACCATGGGTGAGGCCCTGGACATGGAGGAGTGCCCATCCACCTCCACAGGTGTCCGAGGGTCAGTACCACCGCATACCTACCTGTCTGTCTGAACTGTAGATGGTGGTGCTGGTGTGGACAAGGCCCTGCCTGTGTCCCAGCGTGACAGCAGTCACAGACTCCAGCATGCTGGGATATGGACTGGTGCCAGATCAGGCACTGATGATGATGGATCACACATCCTGGACAGTGATACGTGTGGGACGCAGGATGGTCCCACAGCAGGGAACAGCATGGGCGTAGCCATGGGTGGTGCCTCCATGGAGGCCTGCGTGACATCACAATCCCAGCCTGTGCCTGTATGCCCCAGTGGGGCAGCACTGGTGTCCGTCCAGGCCGGTGGGGTGGTTGCAGCTGCTGCGGTCTCGTGAGCCCTGGCAATCGGTGGCCAGAGGGGCAGTGCCAGCAGTCAGCAAATGGGGACGGGGGGACAGTGTCGGGGGGGCGGCGCCAGTGCACCAGGTGTGGGCATGCCTAGGCATGGCTCTGGTGTACAGTGCCCACTTCGAGGGGTGCTGCCAGGCATGGCCAGGAACACCATGAGGGACAGCATGTCGATCAGGCAGATGATCTCTTTGATGACCACAGCCACATAGTCCAGGATTCAGTGGATCAGCAGTTGCAGATGCACTCAGTGCAGTTCTGCACCAGGCAGAGGAGTGGAGCAGCAGGGACCACGGTCTGCTCCTGGCAAGGACGGACCGGCTGCAGGAGGATGTGACCACTGCCATTGATAGGCAGACACATGCAATCACTGGTCTCATGTCCACTGTGGGCACCCAGTTCATTGCCCATGCACTGCAGACACCGCGCAGTGTCACGTCCACCCCCGTACCCAGCGTTGTGTGACCCCTTCCATGTTGACACCGGGTTCAGCTGTGGGCATACCAAGCATGCCTGGTGCAGACATGTTCGGTGAGCTGCAGACCCCTACGTGAATACAGTCGTGTTCCCACAACATCACCCCTGGGGGACCATTGGTGCCACCCCATGAGACCAAGAGTCAGCCTTGCATGGCTGGCAGGTCTCGGAGGGGCCATCCACGCATCCATGGTGGCCGTGGCACTGTGCCGCATGACTGACCTGTCTCCCAGCATGGCCACTGTCTGCTGCTGCCCTGTGTGCAGTGTGTTGTGCACCATACGACGCATGGGTGGGGTTCCTGGCCCTGCACACACATGGTCCATGTGCACACCCTCCCAGCTGCTGGCCACTGTGGCATTTGCATGATGATGCCTGCATTGCACTGTCCACCAGTGTGCAATGTTGCCCAGCATCTGAGACATGCACAGTGACGGCCACTGGGCATGGTCATGTGTGGACCTGTGCGTGGCTAGGGGTTGCAGCCGGGGTCAGCATGCCTTCTACACCTTGTGCATGTCTTGTGGTGTGTGTGGGGGTGTGGGGGTGTGTGTGTGTGTGTGTGTGTGAGAGCACGTGTCATGTTTGGTCATGCCCATCCCTGATGGAGCGTTTGGATCCATGCTCAGTCCCATTCACTTGCCGCCATCCACCCCTGGGGTTCGTCTATGCCTGTCTGTGGGTTGTGCCCTTGCCATTTGTGGTTGCACATGGCCCCGTGACCTACCTGTGTTGGCCGAAGTGCTCCTCTGTGATGGTGTCCCGGTGCAGTTGCGCCATCCGGAAGAAGCAGGGGTCCCTTCGCCCAGGGGGTGGCTGCCCATCGCCATCTGGACCGGCGTCCTCATCTTCCCCATCACTGTCCCCCTCTTCAACCTCTACGGCTATCCCACAGTCATTGTCCATGTTGTGCAGGATGCAACAGGCCAGCAATAGCCCACAGGTCTTCAAGGGGCTGTACTGTAGGGCACCGCCAGACATGTCCAGGCACTGGAAATGTGACTTCAGCATCCCGAACACCCGCTCGATGACATTGCATGTGGTGGCATGTGCCTCATTGTACCGTTGCTGCGATGGGGTCGAGGGGCACCGGTATGGTGTGAGCAGCCAGGGACAGAGTGGGTAGCCACTGTCACCTGTATATAGAGGGTGTACATTAGTATGGTGGTCTGCATCGCTCTGCCATGGGCCATCAAGGCCGGTACCCATGGCACCTCTAACTATGCCTCCCCCCACATCTGCCCATGTCATCCTGCGTGATGTGCATACTCACCCACTAGGTGGCCAATGAGGATGTCCCCACTCTCGAACCTGTGGCACAGTGCAGACTGGTACCAGATGAAGGCATCAGGGTGCATGGCACATACATTGGTTATGCCCCCCCTGGCATCGCACACCACCTGGCAGTTGATGCTGGTGAAACCCTTACGGTTTATGTAAGCTGCATCATCCAGGTCAGGTGGTGTACGGATGGCCACATGGGTGCAGTCAATGGCCCTGAGCATGCCAGGCATACGTGATACCCTGTGGAACTCTTGTATGTGTGCTGTGCGCTCTGCCTGTGTGCTGGGGAAATGGATGTACTCTGCAGCATGTGGCAGCAGTGCGCTGAGGAATTGTGTGAGTAGGTGTGATGCGGCTGAGTGGGTTATGCCTGTTGTGTCCCCTGTTGGTCTCTGGAAGATGTCCGTGGTGAGCAAGCACATGACAGCTGTCAACTTTGTCTCCACCGACAGAGCATGGCTCCGTCGTGTGGGTGCCTGCATCTCATCACTGCATAGCTCACAGAGCCACCTCAGGATCACCCGGTTCAGGCAGTACCGGCCCACAATCTCTGTGTCAGTGTACTGCTCAAAGGTGATGCAGGCTCGCTACCGCCTGTTGGGGGCATACCACCGACGGGCCCTTCCATGGCCGCGCCCCCCCTGCTGCCTGCCTTCTCACACCCCTCATTACTGCCTCCATCTGGATGGTGGCACTGGCCATGTCCCTGGCTGGTGTCCCCCCCCAGCATATGTTATCCTGTTCACCCCACTGTCTTCTGTGATGCTCCCCCTGCACTGGGTACACTTCCGGCCTTCGGCTGTCCTGTCTACTGCCACTGCCCTCACTACACTGCAGCACTACCCTGTCTGTCCTGCACGACTGTCTCAGGCTCCCCACTCCTGTCCTGTGTGGTCACAGGTGTGCCCTGTCCTGCTCCTTCAGTGTCCCACTCACTGCTGCCCTCTTTGTTTTGGCTGCCAGCTCGCTCCCACCCCTGGCTTCCCTGTAGCATTCTTGCACCTCTCTCTTGTTCCTTTTTATTTTGGATCATTTCTGCTATCGCGCAGCTTCCACTAGCTCCCTTATTGTGCATGGCGCATGCTGTTGAATATCGCACTGTGCCATTTATTCAGGATTCCTCCCCCTATGGTTGCGCATGCATTCATTACCGATTGGCGCTCTTGCACATTGCAACTTGAGCAGTGCAGCTGCCTCCCGCTGAATATTGCACATTTCGCATTTCATACAGACCCTGTTGTGCATGGCTAACCTTTGAATATCTGGCCCTATATTTATCCCCTTGAAATATTGTTTAACCAACTCATGAACACTGGAGAAGTTCCCACAGACTGGAAATTGGGTAAAATTATGCCAATTTTCAAAAGAGGAAAAAAACACGACATTACAAACTATAGACTGATCAGCCTTTCCTCTGTCCCAGGAAAGGTGTTTGAAGCCATACTTAAAGATAAATGTATAGCCCATATAATGGAAAATGACTATATTGATAAACAACAGCATAGGTTTGTGGCAGGACAATCATGTTTAACAAATCTCATTAGTGTCTACTATCATATTAGTAAAAATTTTGGATGAGGGTAAATCAGCGGATGTGTTCCTGCTTGATTTTAGCAGGGCCTTTAACAAAGTTTCCCATTGGGCTATTATAAATAAATTACAAAACCTGCAAATAGTAACGTAACAGCATGGATAGATAACTGGCTGGCATGCAGGACACAGAAGGTATCCATTAATGGATTCCCGCCATCAGACGGGAGAATGTCAAGTGGGGGTTCCACAAGGCTCAGGATTGGGCCCAGTACTATTTCAGATATTCATCGCAGATTTAAGTACCCACTCCAGGTAAAAGGTTCTAGATTTAGGGGGAACCTAAGGAAGTATTTCTTCATCAAAAGGGTGGTGAACATGTGGAATAGACTTCCTGAAGATATTGTAAAAAGAAATAGTAAAGAAATCTTTAAAAGAAAATTAGATACCTATGACAATAATGGAAGAAAACAAAATTATTATACAGACCAATAGGAGCTATCATGGGCCACGGCCTTCTTTGCTCCTTACCACAATACGAACATACGAACATACGTAATTTGCCAGCAGATAAAGGCCTAGAGGACTATCAAGTCTGCTCGAATGTGCAGCTAGCACGCCTTATTCTGCAGCTGCCCCTCCCTTCCACTCTTCCCCTACGTTGACCTTCCCCCTTGTTCTGTCCCATCCCCTTTCCAAGCAGTCCACTGTTCTACTGTATACCACTTCTGCAGGTAACGCATACCACCCAGCTACTACCCTCTCTGTAAAAAAGTGTCTCCTCATCTTCCTCCTGAACCTTCCTCCCTCCAGTCTCATATCATGGTCCCTGGTGTCCCTCCCCTCCCTTACTTTGAACAGTCCCTCTGTACCCGTCTTCTTTATTCCTTTCATGTACTTAAAGGTTTCAATCATGTCCCCCCATACGTCCTCTCCTCCAGCGAGTACATGTTCAGTTCCCTCAGCCTCCTCTCATATGAAAAGTCCCCCAGCCCCTTGATCATCTTTGTCGCCCTGTGCTGCACCCCCTCCAGTAACTTAATTTCTCTCTTCAGTTACGGGCGCCAGTACTGCAAGCAGTACTCCAGGTGCTGTCTAACAATGACCTATACAGTGGACGAATCACCTCCTCCCTCCTCGAGGATATACCCCTTGCAATGCAACCCAGAATTTTGTTGGCCTTTGCAGCTGCCTTCCTACATTGTATCGAGTTGTTCATTGACCCTGTAATGAGCACCCCCAGATCCTTCTCCTCCTCCTCTGTCTGGGCTAGCTGCACTCCCCCCAGCTGGTAACTCATCCTTGGGTTCTTCATCCCAAAATGCAGCACCTTGCACTTTTTGGCATTAAACCCCAGTTGCCAGGTGTCTGACCAGGTTTCAAGCTTTGCCACATCATCTTGCAACCCCTGCCATCCCCCTAGGTCATCAACCACCACTCCTACCTTGGTATCATCAGCAAACAGACTGATCTTGCTCTTGAAGTCCAATGATATGTCTGCAATGAATATTCCAAACAACACTGGTCCCAACACCGAGCCCTGTGGAACACCACTCATCACTACCCTTGCGTGTGAGCAATCCCCAACCACCACCACCCTCTATTGCCTTCCCTGAAGCCAGTTCCCTACCCATCTCACTAGCTTTGCACCTGCCCCTGTACCTTCTAACTTACTTCCTAGCCTTCCATGCAGCACCAAGTTGAATGCCTTACTGAAGTCCAGATACAAGACATCCACTGCATGGCCCCTGTCCAGTTGCCTGAGTTACCCAGTCATAGAACTCCACCAGGTTGGTTTGGCAGGATCTGCCACGTATGAAGCCATGCTGTCTGCTGTCCTGTAGTCCTTTGGCCTCTAGGAGGGCCACCAGCCTCTCCTTCAGGATAGTCTCCACTAGCTTACCCAGGATGGATGTGAGGTTCACTGGTCTGTAGTTCCCCTGTTCATCCTTGGGCCCACTCTTGTGGAGGGGCACCACATGTGCCATCCTCCAGTCCTGAGGTACACACCCCGAGTGTAGTGAGGCATTAAATAGGTCTGCCAAAGGTCCCACAAGGAGCTCTGCCAGCTCCTTCAGTACCCTGGGTTGGATGCCATCTGGGCCTGGCGCCTTGTCCACCCTCAGTGCCTTCAAACCCTCCCGAACTCTGCCCTCCATTATTTTCCCATCTGTCACCCCATCCCCCATTTCTGCCATTCCTCCCCCCTTGGGTGACACCCCACTCTTATCCTTAGTAAATACTGAGCAGATGTAATCATTTAGTGCTTCTGCCTTATCGCACCCTTGCTTCCACCCAACTCCCTCCTTTCCTAATCCTTACTATGTGGTCCTTACAGCTCCTTTTCTCCCTAATGTACCTAAAGAAGTCCTTCTCCCTTCTTAATGCCTTGTGCCAGCCTCAGCTCCAGAGATGCCTTGGGTCTCTTACTGCCCGGAAATACCTCCTTCAATTCTGTCAAGTGTCCTCCCTGTCCTCCCCTCCTGTTTTCTTTGTACCTTCTACAGGCAGCTTTCTTTTTCCTCCTTACCTTTCCGTGACCTCCTTGCTCAACCTGCTCAGTTTCTAGCCCTAGCCTTCTTGCTCTGGGCCTTGCAGCGGTTTGGTTGCCTCCACTATCCCCAGCTTTGAGCTCCACCTCTGGTTAGTGTCCATACTAGGTTGAATTCTGGCCAGGTACCCTTTACCACTTCTCCCATCCTCCCAAAGTCGGCCCTCCTGAAGTCCAGCACTCTTGTGCAGATTCCACTCCTTTCTTGCCCTTATCCAATGTGAGCCATATTGAGTGGGTGGTCACTCCCTGACAGTGGTTCTTCCACCGTAACTTCTCTCACAAAGTTCCCATTTGCCAGCACAAGATCAAGGGTATTCCCTAACCTGGTTGGTTCACTGACCATTTGCAGCAGGAAGCTGTCCTGGAAGGCATCCAGCAGTACATGCTCCCTTCTGTTCCTGGTTGTTGGGGTAGTCCAGTCCACTCCTGGCATGTTGAAGTCCCTCACAATCACCATACTACCTTTCTCACAGATCCTCCTGATCTGTCCTGCTAGTTCCCTGTCTAACTCCTCCATCTGAGATGGCGGCCTGTACACCACTCCCATTCTGAGAATCCTATTCTTGGAATCCTAGATTTACATCCAAAGCGACTCCGTACTACCCTCCTCCCCTTCCTCCCTTACACACTTCAGTCCTTCCTTCACATATAGTGCCACCCCACCTCCTTTCCCAATCACCCTGTCCCTATGAAATAACCTGTACCCTGGTACAGACAGGTCCCAGTCATTGTATTGGGTGGCCCATGTTTCTGTGATGGCTGCAATGTCCACCTCTCCCTCTCCCATGAGCACCTGTAACTCTGCAGTTTCCCTCCCAAGGCTCCTAGCATTAAGGGTAACCACCTTCACCCTTTCTCCCCTCCCATTCTTCCCTCCTTTCCTAGCATCACCATTGGTACTTGCCATTTGTCCTTTGTCACTGTTTTGAGGAGTAAGTTCATATGGTTTCCCAACCTGTGGTCTCTGCATATCTCTTGCCCACTGCCAACCCCGCCCTAGTTTAAATTCCCAACTTCCTCTATGTACTCCTCCATCCTCTGTTTCAACACTTTCTTTCCTCCTACTCAAGTGTAGTCTGTCCTTGGCATAGAGACTACTGTCCTCCCACATCCTCCCACCCCCCAACAGCCAATACCCTTTAGCATAACACCAGGTTCTTAGCCATCCATTAAATTCTTCTATTCTCAGCTTCCTTGTTGTGCTTGCCTTGGGCACTGGAAGTATCTCTGAAAAAGTTACTGATCTTCCTGCCCCCTCACATAATTGTCCTAGCTCCACAAACCTCCTCTGGACTATATCTACTGTCATGTCAGGCAGGTCATTCGTCCCAAGATGTATAATTAAATGAGGCTTGTCCCTACCCTTCTAGCATATTTCAGAACAGATTGTCCCACGCTTTCCACTGTCAATCCTGGCATGGCCTCCACCCAAATGCGACTATGCCTCTCCCCCTTGCTACCCCACCTGACTCCTCTTAGTATTGGGTCCCCAGCACTAAGATTCTAGCCCTCTTACTCCCTGCTTGCTTCCATTCATCTCCATCTCTCATTTCTGGCTCCTCTTCTTCCTCCTGCACATTATTTCCCCCTTTTGCCCCTGTTGCAATTCTCCCAGCAGAAATTCCCCCCCACACCAGTTTGGTCCAGGCATGTATCAATTACTCCTCCAATTGCATCATTTCCCTCCTCCTTCTTCCCCTCTAGCAGTGCAAAACTATTTTATGAAGACCCTTCACAAATGCCCACTCCCTCTCTCTTCATAGTGACCTGTTCTCTCCTTTCCACTCCATGACTTTTGCCACTTCTTCTCCTCCTCCACTTACAAGTCCCTATCTCCTCCTTCCATTTGTCTTTTGTCTCCTGACCTAGTTTCCCTGACAATCGTTCTTCCTGGCCTGGGTCCCTTTGTCTCCGTTTCGCTTCTTCTGACCCTCTTCTCACCACTGTTGGCTCAAATCGCCCTCCCTCATCACCCCTCCTCCCTCCCTCCAATATTGGGCTAAACCCACCCCGGTCTGCCTTCCCTGTCTTAGTTCCTCCTGCAGACCCTTGATCTCCTTTCTAAGTTTCTCTCTGTGGTTGCACATTAAACATCCCCCACACTCCAGGCAATTTTCAGAAAGATTGGTGCACTGCAGTTGTTGCAGCCTACCACCCTACCCATTGCTGTTGTTGCCCACCAGTGACCCTCCACCCTTCCAGATGAAGGATACCAAACACTCCCCCAAGTCTCCCCTCTCCCCCCATCAGTGCAAAACATTATTTTCTTAATTTCCCTTACCCCCTTTGTTGTACACGTTTAGATAGATTGAGCAACTGCTTTTTACTTTCCTATCCTTCCTATCCACACCCAAAAAGAGACTTTAAGTAACTATTGCACAACCTTCTTCAAACTCCTACTCCTCCTTTCCGCAATGCAAATAAGTAACATTGAAAGCTCCTTGATTTGCAGTTACTTGCCTTCCACTGAGATAGCCATCACCTCTTCAGTCGCTGCTGTTCCTTTCCTGGATATCTGCTTCTGCTATGACAGGTGCATGTCCATTGCCCATTTGAGGAAGTGATGTCAGAACCCCTGGTATAAAGGAAATCATGGACCTGGGGTGGGTGAGGTGAGGGGCCGGGAGGGTGGGACCAGCCCAAGTCTTCCAGAAACAATCAGGTAGCTGAGGCCCCTGGTCTGATCATTAGCACCCTTCCCCCACTATGCACTAAACTTTGCAGCTAGTGAAGCCAGCAAAAGGAATCACAATTCTACTCAAAGCCCCAAAAATAGGTTTACTTCCAAAAGAAACAGGTCTCTTATTCAAACAGCTTCACCAACAACACATCAAAATAGGCTTGAATTTAGAAGATATAGGTTTCCAGTTCAAAGAAATTGCCCCAATAAATCACACCAAATAGGTTTTAAATCAGAAGAAATAGGCCTCCACAAACACAGTCTGCTACATAGTGAAACATCAAACAAATGAGCCCACTTTTAGCCACCAAAACAAGTTTCAAAATTCCAACAGCCCCAAAACAATACCCTGCTAGCCCCTTAGAAGTAGTAAGAAAGAAAAGAAATAACCATCTACCAAGTAAAAGCCACAAGAAACAATGTAAAAACAGCAAGAAGAAGCTACTATACTGGAACTGATCTGATCCTTTCCCCTTCTGGATACTTCTGAGAAGCCATAAGCAACTGACACCACAAACCTGATTCAGCTCCGCCTCCAGATAGCTGAGTGAGACCTGGCCAGATCATTAGCACCCTTCCCCCACTATGCACTATTTTATTTTATTTATTTATTTATTTGTAAAATCAGTTTACAACCTTTGAGCCAGAGGCTCGTTTCCAAAGGTACTTCGTCACATAAAGACATACATAGTGTTTTTGGTTACATAGCATAGGTTTGCAAAACAATAGGCATTCAACAGAGGTGCCATGTCACATTGTGGTCAGACAAATACATTTAGGTTACAGGGTACATGTAATTGAGAACAGGTGTTACACAAGTTGGTATCAATAGTGAGCAATCTAATAGGTAAACACTGAAACAGCTGGCACTGGCCAGGTTCTAGGTGGAGAGCCGCCCAGAGGGCGTTGTCATGAGAAGTAGAGGTGGAGGCTACTTTCAGAGACAGGAGCAGTTACGAGTGTTGATGTGGTTTTGAAGGGTAGTTTTGAACTTGGAGATGGTGGTGGCATTGGTGATGGGGGCAGGGAGAGAGTTAAACCAGGTTGGGGCTCTATAGCAGAAGGACCTCTGGCCACGGCTGGTTCTTGATCTGGGGACCATTAGAGTGGTCTTGTTGGATGACCGTGTTGCAATAGTGGGAGGGCTCTGGTGGATGGATGCCGTTACCCCAGGGGGGGAGAGCCCGAGTAGGGTTTTTTTTGTGAGGAGACAGGTTTGGCAATGGAGCCGCTCATCCAGGGTGTAAGCAGTTTAGCCTCGACATACAGCTGACAGGTGTGTGTGAGCCTGGGGCACCAGTAATCAATCTGCAGGCTTTATTCAGGGTTAAGTGAATTTTTTGAGTGCAGTGGTGTCGGCACCTATAGACTGGTAGACCATAGTCTACAAGGGACAGAACGGATGATGTAACAGCGAGCGGAGACCATTTGGGGAAGGCAGGTTCTATATGGAAGAGGATGCCAGCCGTATGTTGTGGCGGATGTTAGGCATCGATGTGGTTATGAAATGTGAGGGCTGAGTCAAGGTAACCCCAAGGTATTTGTAGGAGCAGACTTGTTCCAGTGGCTGATTGGTACTTGGAAGGATATAGAGTGGGTGGTTGCTAGCTTTGTTTTGGGGTGGGAAAGAGCATAGCTTTGGTCTTTTAAGATTGATGACGAGTCTGCGCCCTTAAACCAAGCTTGGCTGTTGAAAGACTGCTGTAGGGTGTCCTGAGGGAGATGGATTATGGTGGGTGGCAAAGAGGACAGCCCATCTGCATACAGTAGAATTTTGCCAGGGCATGCACTGGGCAGGTGTTCAGATAGAGCGAGAAGAGAAGGGGCCCAGGATGGAGCCTTGGGGACCCCAGAGTGAATGGGACGGCATCGGAGAGTGTGCTATTGATTTTTACACACTGTGACGAAATAGATCAAGATAGCTGCACCATGCTAGGGGCCAGCTGGAGAGACCAGTGTGGCACAGTGCCAGCAGAAGTGGATGGGAGATGGTGTCAAAAGCCTTGAGAGGTCGATGAACACTGCACCAGCTAGGAGCTGGTATCCAAGGAGGAGTGTAGAGTTGGAGAATTCAATTAGGGCAGTGCTGGTACTGTGACCAGCATGGAAGCCATGTTGCTCTGGGCATAAGATGTTATGCTTAGCCAGATAATCAGTGATTTGAATGGCCACCACTTTCTCCAGGGCTTTAGAGATGGGGAGGATGGAGATTGGCAGTTGTTGGCGATGACCTGTCGCCCTTTATGAATTGTGTGATAATGGCTGTTTTCCAAGCTGTGGGAAATTGTCCCAGGCAGAGTGACTGGTTAATTAGGCTGGTGAGTGGGGCAAGGACTTCATCTAGCACCAGCCTGAGGATACTGGGGTCCAGTGAGTCACTGCCGGGACTGTTGCCATTCAAAGCTTTGATTAGGATGGGTCTGGCTTCCTGGGTGGAAATCTTGCATAGGTGGAAGCTGGGGTGCTGGAGGACAGGGGGAGGTTGGTTGGGGGGAGGGTCAAAGAAATTACTAGGGAGGACTGAGCTAAGGTCAGCGAAAGTGGTGTTGAGCCAGTTAGCTATGGTGGCAGGCTCGGTGGTGGTAGTGCCATTTCTAGTGAGCTGGGATGGGGCAGGGGAGTGAGCTTTTCCATTAAGTTGCTTAATATTATCCCAGAAAGTCCGGCCGAAACCCCAGGGAGGAGTAAGGGTGGCCTGGTAATGGTCGGCCTTGGCTTCCTGGATGGCCCACCAGCACTTATTCCAGGCTGCATTGTAAGCCTGCCTATCAGACAGATGACCCGCTTCAGTGGCAAGGTGCCAGAGGTTATCCGATTTCTTAGTAATTGTAGAAGGGCAGGGCTAACCAGGGTGCATTCTGTTTTGGACCAGATTTTGGTGAAGGGGTGCAAAGAGATCACAGGCCATGTTGAAGGTGTGAGTGAAGAAGGCGAGGGCAGTGTCAATGTTGGTTGCACAGACTAATGGGGACCAGTTTATCTGGGTGAGGAATATTTAAGTTTTTTCAGCCCACTGGGGCTGAGGTGCCTGGGTGGAGGGTGGTCTGGGCTTTGGGGTTTGGATTGGGGACTGCCCAATGAAATAGGATAGGGAGTGGTCACTTAGGGAGTCTGGGAGGACCTGGATGTTTTGGATTTTATGGGGTTGGTTAGTTATAATAACATCCAGTAGGGTGCTAGTACCTCTCTTAGGGTTTATTCTCGTGGGCTGGGTGACGATCGCCAGATGTCTTGGGCGGCAAATGAGTCTCTGATCGCAGATGAGGAGGTGCTGAGCCAATTCTACATTAAGGTCCCCAACTAGGATTTGTTCCGCCTTATGGTGGAGGGTGGCCAGGTAGTCAGTTAAAGATACCAGGGCCGGGTGCTGGTTCTTTGGGGGAACGTAGGCTGTGGTGAGATAGAGAAGGCTCCTAGAGGGGTCCGGGGTGAGTTTGAGGGTAAGAGCCTGGGCCCCATTTACAAGGGCAGGGGTGGGGAGTGCATGTCCAAGTATTGTATCCCTAGTGTAGATTGCACAGCCTCCCCTTCGTTTGCCTACTTGGTTCTCCCAGTATAAGGTATAGCCTGGGAGGGAAACAAATGAGTCACTAAACTTTGCAGCTAGTGAAGCCAGCAAAAAGAAATCACAATTATACTCAAAGCCCCAAAAATAGATTTGCTACCAAAAGAAACAGGTCTCCAATTCAAACAGCTTCACCAACAACACATCAAAATAGTGACAATAGTGACAATATTCAAGTATGCATGTGACATTATGTTTAAAAAAAAATACTGATTTCTATCTATTCTACATTAGATTGCAGATTAAATTAGTTAACTTACAGCCTCAGGATTCAGGTTTATGTTTTGTTTCTTTTGTGTGTGTTACTGAGTTCCCTTATTTACTGATTTAGCAATTTGATATACAATAAGATAAGACCAACTGTAATTATTACAGTAAATAAAAAATGACATATCTTAAAATACTGCCTGTACCTAAAAATAGATTGCAAGTCTTCCTGCATTCAACACTAAACATTCAGTGTGGCTGAATGTTGCTGAAGCACAGGTATGAAACTGACATGACCAAGAGTGACATTAACACTGCACACTTACACTGGATCGTTATAGTATATCAGACTTTTAAACTTAAAGTGTACAGCCTACCTCCATGGACTGTTATGGCCACATTAATACTTGTACAACTGTGACAGTTCCAAATAGAAATTATATATAGAATAATGTATGGGGAGTTGTACATTATGAGCTTTTTACACACCTAAGGTGTGTGATACCACATAAACAAGTGTAAAGTATGAATGGTTTGTGATGGTGTGACACACTGAGCGTGTTTAAAAAACAAATAATGTCAACACCCCATCATTTATTTTTATTATTGCTGTTCTTTCTTTTTTAATTAGAAACAAAATGTATTTGCGTTGCCATTTACGGCCTTTAGTGATGAACACATTGTATAAACACAAACATTTACACATTCTGAAACATTCTCTTTGTCAAAGAAACATGCATTTGAAAATTGTTTTGGGTGGGCGGAACTCATTGTGAAAATGTGACTGAAAATGTGGGAAGTAGCCTGAGATACACACTGAAAAGAAAAGTAAGGCCCCTTAAAGATATTTTTAGTTTCTAACATGGTACTTAACAAACTTTGTGACACTTGTTTGTTCAAAGGCTTTTTGTACTGAGAGCATAGGCTTTGTAGCACACAGCTATAAGAAATGGTGGTTTGTTTCTGTGGCTTAAAAGGACATGAGAGAAAAATGTTTTCTCAAGTTGAATGGGTTTAATTGACAGCTATGACATAATAACCAGCTGGTTATTATTATGATAGCTGATTATTATGGCATTTTTGTTACATATAATGTAGCTGTTTGGTCCCCATCGCCTCCTCCTGCCAACTGGTGACAGGGACACATAGGCATTTTATAGGTTTTTCTCCTCTGATCCCCCAAGGCCTCAGCGCATGGCCATACAAACCCTGCGGAGGCACGCTACACAACCAAAGGTCCCCCAGCTCAGCCCCTCTGCCTCCCATAACTGTTTTGCCCCTCTCTACCTACACTACCCACTGGACCTCCCGCAGTGGGAGCAGATCTACGGGGGGCGTCAATCCATCCTCACCACCCTCAGGAGAGGAGAGCTGCCCATTGGCATGACCAATCCTGCTCCGCCCTCCCCTCCCCACAACGAAACCCTAATAACCCGAGGTCATTCACGAACCCAGGTCGCCAGCGTAGCACGAGGTGTGGCATCCAGTGCCTCAACCTTCATTGCCACCAGGACAGCTGTTATTATGGCATTTTAAAGTTCTGCAAGCCCAGGTATTAAATAACCTAACTAGTAATTGTAATTTAATGCTGCATTTGCATCAGACAAAAGATCTGACACATTGGCTGATCATTTAAATTGTCTAATGGACAGATATCAGCCAAGCTGTTTAACTTAAAAAAGTAACACATACAGTACACTACTACTGTCTGTAACTGTGACACACATGGTGGTTTTCTTAAAGTTATACCAACCACACATATTAAGACATGATGAACTGATTAGAATTTAAAAGTCAAAATATCCTTCAGTGTATTGAATCATTAAAAATTTCTAAAATAATAATGCCATTGATTTCTTTTTACTGGCCTGCATCATCTGGTCGATGTGGTAACAAAATTGAAATGTTTTATTCCTTTTTGATGTCTGTCTTGCTGATGCAGGTCAATCGCGGACAATCAGACTTCTTCATGCTAGAAGTTACTGCTGCTGCTGCTCCTCTGCTAGTGCTGCTATGCTTGTGCAGTTACTGTTCAGTTTGGCTATCTGTCTCCCTCCTCCTGGTGCTGAATTCTTCTTTTTTCTTGGCTTTATAAATTTATTACTCAGTCTGAATGCCTCCCTCTTCTCACTGACTCTGTGTGTCTCTGTCTGGTACAAGAACTTTTAAAAAATAACCACTAATGCTACTGCACGGGCTCATTCAGTACAACCCTGCACCACATTTGTAAACTTAACTAGACATTAAGCAGACAACTGTTTTGCTAAAACAGAAGGTGTTCTGTTCAATTACAGTGGACTCAGAATGAAACAGTCTTGTGTGGCCAATGGTACCCCATTAACACCACCCATCTATTCCTTTTGTGGTGTACTTAACTGTGTAAATTGGAGGCTGCCACCTGCAAGGCACTGCCTTCATCCTACATCGGCCAGTTTCATTTTGCCTCCTTTTTCTTCCCCATAACCAAAGCGGTATGCAGCTGCATCTGTTTGCATTGTTGTGTGCTGTGATGTGGTGTGGGGAAGGGGCCTATCTTAGCTGTGTGCAGGGTGCTGGCAGGCAGGCTACATATTCCTGGGGTGGGAGATGGCCACTAAGCTCCATGGTTACAAAACAAACCCATTTTTGTGTGGTAACACCACTAGTCTGGACAATTTTCTTGGACTTGGTTCACTTGTGAAAAGCAAAAAGGAGCCGGCCCAGTGTCGCAGAGGGTTGAGGCGCTGGTGCCTTACCTCAGCCCATGTCGGTGACCCGGGTTAGGGAATGGACTCAGGACATCGGGGGCTGACAGGGGCAGGAGAGGATTGAGCATCCGTAGGGACTGTTCTCCTCTCTTGGGGTGGGTAATGGGCTGGCACAGCTCTGCAGCAGCCTCTGGTGGAGACCAGGAGCACTGCAGAAGGTGATGCATGGGGAACACCACAGAAAAGTGGAAATCCACTTCGCGGCTGACCGGATGACGGCTGCTGGTCCTCCGTTACCACTGATGCCCTGAAGGAGTCCCTCCACTTGAGCAGCACCCTGGGGCCAAGTATGTGCTGGTTGTCCCCCCTGGTGCCTTCCCCCTAGGAGGAGGGGGACCCACCCAGCGAAGGGTTACATCTGGGTTACCCCAGGGGCAGCTGTGATGTGAAGCTGGAGGGTTCAGGACAGGACAGATGGAATGGATTAGGACCTAGGCAACTTGAAGGAGTGGTGGGTCGCGAAGCACGAGGGGTGAAAAAGAAATAATACCAAAACAAAAAAAAGCAAAATGGGATCTGAATCAGTCAGCAACATCTGTGAATCATTCAGAATATGAGAAAACATAGAATGTATGAGGTAGTGTAAGCAGCCAGGAAGCACTGGCATGCTTCACTCTGATGCACGCACTCACTCAGGCACTCTGTTTTAATGGCAAAGTACGTATAACATTTCTAGAGACTTCTACTGCAGCAGTCACAGTCTATAGAAGGATAGCAAGAATTGAGGCAGAGGATCAATTTTTGAAGTAACAACTGACTGAAACAGCCTGGCATGAACAACACTCACCACCACTTTGAGGCAGAGTTATTGGTGGAGTACTGCTCCCACTCTGAGTTGAGACTGCTTCCCTACTCCGACTAATCCTGCCTGATTCCGCACCTCTGCAACCGAAATGATGAGGCACAGACACTTACAATGCCTAGTTTAGTGGCCTGGGGCTGGGGGTGGGTGACATTTACAGAGTCTCAAACTGCCACACACACACACACACACACACACACACACAGCACAAAACCTGCCTGACCTAGTCTAATTAGTGACCTGGGACGGGGGGGCCATGATGACATACACAGTGCCTCTGACTTCCACACGTGCAGCGTACAATATGGAGACTGGCAGTGAGCTGGCAAGGGGCAAATTAATAATGTAGACTTGAGATGAGTCAAGCTGACAGTTGTTTTTGCAACTCAGAGTCTGCAGATTCCTCCTCCCAAGGCCACAGCTCCTGCTTATCTCTGGCCCAGTCACACCACAAACACACACCAGAAACCAGCCAGACACACACCAAGGGAAAACAAGATGGCAAATGTTGGTCGGCCTGGGCCAGGCCTAAGGCCTCCGGCCTCACAGAAAAAAACTTGAGCACAATTCAAATGTACCACCATCCCCCATCCCCTCCCGATCAGTCTGGTGCACAACACGCCACCCACGATTTTCAGGGATGTCACTGATTTTGCCTCAAACATTTTCTTGGCCCCACCTGAATTTGCTATTTTTGTCACTGTGGTGTAGGAATTTGAATAATAAAATATTGCAAAATAGAGGTGATAAAGTCTAGTTCTCTATCAGAAAATACTTTTCTCACAAAACCAAATGTTATCAGCTTCTTGAGCTGATATGACCATTTCTGAAGATGTATACAGACTACAGTGTCCCTGACTAGAGCAAAAGCCTTCCCTGATTTTTAAAGTATGGTCCCTGGTTTGTGAGTCTAGGGGTTGAGAGGTATGCTTCTGCACTACTCCAGACAACACCCAGTTGCCAACTACATGGCCACAGGCTGGCCTGCCTACTGCTACAGCCCACAGCCTGCTGGCCTAGAGCAGAAGGCAGAATGGGGCCCAGATTAGGCCTCTCAGGTCCCTATTAGTTGGGCAGTGGCCTTCATTGTTTATCAAATGTTGTTTAAAGTGCTGTAAAACATTCTGAAAATGAGTTCCATAGACTTGCATGGGGCTTGTCCCCATGCTCTCCTTGGTGAAATGTCACTAAACGTGGGAGCGCGGGGGTGGATCAGGCAAACTAGGAAGTAGAAAGGGATTGGCTGGCCAGCAATTGGGCCAAAGATCCCTTTCTTTCCTCTCAGGACAGGATAAAAGTTTATGATTTTGGCAGAGAGGGGCTATCGCCTTACAAGGTAACCAGCTATGAAGCCCAAAGCTAGTTTTAAATACTGCACACCCTCACTTTAAACATGCTTTGTAGCATGGTTTTACCATGCTACAGTGTGGACGTGATCCATGTTTGCTGTTCTTGTAACATTACAGACTGCAGGTAACATTACAAGAACGCAAGTGTGGACAGGGCTTACATGTAACTATGATCTTTGAAATCTGCACATAAAGGGTACGCATGACAACAATAATCAGAAACAAACACTTGCTGCCAGAAAATCTGTAATGACCCTGCCCAAACCTTCTACTACTCCAGTTGTCTGCTGCTGGAAGGGAATAATTTAGTCACAACAAGCTGTCTTAAGCACCCCTGCAAACATGTGCTTGTTTCAAGTTGTCATAATAGCACATGCATCATTCCAAATATCAGCTGTGGAAATTACTCTGATTGTGCTCATTTACATATTAACAAGGTTCCAGTAGAATTGTTTTTCATACGAGTGCCTTTTTAAAGGGTAAAGAGATGACATGTCTTGTTGTTGTATTGAATATCATTTGTTTATTCGTTAGCAATTTAAACAGGTGCCAGCAGGTCATCATCTGTTGTAGCTGTCAGAAACCTTAATATACATGCTAATTTTTTTTTCTCACTGGTGATCTTAAGTTACATTCAAATCAGCTAGCACATTTGTTTTGTGAAGCTTGGGCCAGGGTGTACAGTTTGTGAGTATTTGTTTACTAAAGCTCAGAATAGCTGAAGCAAGCAGATCAAATCCTAAGAGAAAACAGCTGCTCCCTTTGCAAGATTCAGAAAATAACCTACAGCATTTATGTTTTAACAAAGATCACAATGGGACTTCTTATATGTTTAATTCAGTAAATCTTGTTAGTTTGAGAAAACAAGTTAGATTGGGCAGTACAATTTTTCCTACACGCGTGAGGCAAGCTGGTTCTTATTTCTAACTGAGTGCAAATGTTTTTAATTTTTTTATGTAATGATACTGTTGTTTTTTTTAATTTGTGTATACTTGTTTATTTTGTAATAGTGTAATATTTTATGTGTATCCATGTTGTGCATTTAAATGGGCCAAATGGCTCAGTATACTCACCAAGTAATCATTGATCAAATCAATCTATGAATACAGAGAGATTCTAGATAGATAGATAGATAGATAGATAGATAGATAGATAGATAGATAGATAGATAGACGAATGTAAGCCCTGACTTACCCATGACATTTTCTTTGGCGGGGGGAGGCTGTCAATTTGTTTTTAATCTAAAGCAGGTAGAAATATAGATGAGAATAATTATTTCGTTATTTATGGATAACTATGCATTTTCATTTGCAAGTCTGCTGTAAATATTTCTTTCTAAAGTACGCCTGTCCAGTTTTCAATACAAGACACATTATTACTGTAAGTGGAAATATTGTTCTGCAACATTTGCCACCTGATACTGCAATAAGGTTAGAACTCAACTTTTATACAAAACGGTGACTTGTAGGGTCAGCCCCATGGTGTCAAGCAGTGGGGGAACACCCTGGTATGGCAGTGACCCAGGTTCATGCCCCAGGCCTGGAAAGTCCAGAGCAGAGGCCAGCAGAAAGGGTGCAGAGCCCCTGGATGGCACTCTTCTCTAGGAGGTGGCCTCATAGTAGCACTGTGCTATCTGTAACAACTGGTTATGGTGTAGCAGATGCAGTGTTGTGACGTGAGTAATCATACATTGTCTAGCACCTCCCCCCAGGAACATTGTAAACATGGGTGCTCATGCAGAGGGTAGTTATTGGGCCTTATACAGGGAAGAAAAGACCCTGTTGGCAGCGGGATGAAATGCAGCTGCCCACATCCAATGAGCACACCCAAAGGACATCCACCCTGGGACCATGAGGCAGCAATCTTGTGTTCCATCCTGTAGTACACCATTAGGCAAGCACCTGGAAATGGGAACTACACCCTTTGATGGTAAACATTTGGGTGAGACATCATGATTGTGGGGAATTCTGGACTGCCAAAGTGGAGACCCTGGATGGGAGAAGGAGGTACAGTAGGGTTTAACAGGTGACAAGCATAGTGGGGAGATAAAGAGATAAAAAAATGTGACTTGTTTGCAATTCATCAGATTTAGTCAAATTCCATTCGTTCATATGGGTTACTCAGGGAATACTATAGGTACATGCTCTAAGGTGTTCCCAGAGACTTACACTGGATTTTTCCATAAATTATCATTTGCACTGAATTTGTACTTTTAACCCTTTTTCTTTCTCTTCTGTGTGCCTTCTGCCTTCAGTGGGCACTTATTAGGATGGGCATGGCCCACGGAAACTGTGTCTAGGGGTATAGTTGATATGCTATTGGGAGGGTCCATTTGCAAGCACAAACCAAGCTCTTGACACCCCACCACAGTACAGGCACATTCTGGATATAGTGTCAAACATGTTTATTTCTATACAGCATGTAACATGTTTACCACATGAAATTTAGACATTTTATCTGGATTATTTCTACGTTGTGGTGGGTCACCTTGAACTTGGGTTTGTGCATGCATATAGACTGAGGTATATCCCAGTGCTTAGCTAGCACTCTGAGTGGCTAGTGTGAGTGCAAATTTTTATTTATTTATTTATTTCAAATTTTGGTGACCGGGAGAGGCATGCTGAGCCGAAGCTCGTTTCCAGGTGCAACCGGGGGGATGGGGATGTGCATAAAGAAAAATAAAGTACAATAAGGTAGGACATTTCTGAGGATATAACAATGAGAAGCTCAATTTACAAGAAAACAGCTGAAGAGTAAGCAAAATACAGTGCAGTAATGTGGGACACTCTCAAAAGTACAAAAATAAATACCTGATAAATTACATGAAGTAGATAGGTTATTTCAGTAGCACAGGAAAAGTGGTGTGAATCAAAGCAATGAGTCAAGAGAGTTTTAGAGAGTGGAGGGAGCATGAGGAATAAAGGGGAAGGGGAGAGGGAATGGCGGAAGGACAGCAAGGTTAGGCAGAGGAAGGGCAGGAGCAGCCAGAGGTGAGGGATTGGGATAGAGTGCATTTTAGACAGTACAGAGAAGGAGGTAGCTGAGAGAAACTTAGAAGAGAGTTCCAGAGGGAGGGGAGATGGTAAGAGAATGCAGCCTGCCCCAAGCAGGAATGAGGGCAGGCGAGAAAGAAGGAACGCAGGTCCCTGGAGTGGAGCTGATAATAAGAGGAAGGCAAGGGGGAGAGGAGTGATGAGAGGTATGGGAGGAGAGAGCCAAACCAGAATTTGAAAATAAGAGTAGAGGTGTGAAACTGGTGGCACTTTTCGAGTAATGGGAGCAAGAGGGAGGAGAAGAGAGTATAATGGTGACTGCATGCGGGAGTGTCAGAGGTGAAGTGGCAGAACGCATAAAAAAGGGTGTCTAACCTAGCTAGGGACAAAGCTAGGGCAAAGCCAAGAACTAGCTGAAAGGTTCCTCTACAACAAAACCCATGATCACTAAACATTCCAGGTCCCAGGACACAGGGTAGGTACAACACAGACCTCTGTTCTACCAGAAAAGAAGCACTCAGCCATAGTGAATTAAGCAGTGGTCATGATTTCCTGAACTTGTCTCAGTTATAGTCTGGCACAGTGGTTCCCAGTCCTTCTACTCACTGGCACTGTTTATGGAGGTTCGATCCTGATCTTGGACACAAGTCAAGATAGATGGAGCCTCTTAGTGAAAAGGCTGTGCCACATAAACAAGTGGAGCCACAAGATCCATTCTATTCCATTTTGCATTTTGGATTCACATTAGTAAGTGAGGTAGTACCTCAGGTCAGAGCCTGATCTACTCTGAGGAATTCTTTATTGCTCCAATTGAGCTAAGGCTTTATTATTCTGACAGCTGCACAGACTTTGGCACCATTGCACCTGCTCAACAAGTGGGGCAGGAGGCATTCACTGCTGGAGAGACAATTCATTTTCAGACTACCGCTCAGTGGTGTGACATCTAGGGGTTCTCTAGTCCTGAGAGCATATGTGCTCCATGCCAAGTCAGTTTCCCCTCTGGAGCCAGGAGGACCCCATGTTGGCGGTTACCACACTTTACCATATTACCCATCAGACAGTGTACTGGGCATACCATAGCCGTGCATACATCAGCCTGCCCATCAGCAGTGCTGGCTATCACTTGAACCCCTCTGCCAGTGGTGGAAGTTAATGGAATTAATGCTGAAGTTAAGTAATGGAATCATTGCTGCATCAAGTTAATGGAATCACTGCTGAAAGAAAGGATTGTGGAATATCTTGAATCCGGTGGGTTGCAAAGACCCAAGGCAGTATGGATTCATGGAAGCAGGTCATGTCAAATGAATTTTATAGAGTTTTGTGACTGGGTAACCAAGGGACTAGATGAGGATAGAGCCATAGAAGACTAGTAGGCAAGCTGGATAGCTTAGAAATGGGTTCAAAGGTGGTAAACTAGGTAAGAAATTGGTTAATGGATAGGCAGCAGAGGGTGGTGGTAAATGAAATTCACTCAGAGGAAGGGAGGGTGACCAGTGGGGTGCCTCAGGTATCAGTCCTGGGACCGATCCTTTTAATGTCTTTATAAGTGACACTGCAAAGGAGCCTTAATGGAAGTCTGTCTCTTTGCAGATGATACCAAACTCTGCAATAGGGTTAACACTTCAGCAGGTGTGGAAAAGATGAAAAGCGATCACAGAAAACTCAAGGAGTGGTCAAGGGTATGGCAGCTGGGTTTCAGTACAATAAAAGTGCAACATAATGCACTTGGGGCACAGAAACCCAGGGGCTGAGTACAGAATTGGGGGGGGGAGTAGTACTGATGACCACCAAGCAGGAAAGAGAAGTGGGGGTGATCATATCAGATGATCAAAAGTTGGCCAAGCAGTGCGACAAGGCAGTTGGGAGGGCAAGTGGGATGCTCGGTGCATAGGGACAGGTATCACCAGCAGAAACAGGGAGGTGGTGTTGCGTCTGTATAGATAGCTGGTAAGACCCTAGCTAGAGTACTGTGTCCAGTTCTAGAAACCATATCTCAGAAAGAATATAGACAGAGTGGAAGGAGTCCAGTGGAGATCAACTAAAATGGTGCGGGGTCTGCATCAGAAGGCCTACAAAGAGAGATTAAAGGACTTAAAAATGTACACCTTAGAAGAGAGGAGAGAGAGGCAAGATATGATAGAGACATTTAAATACCTAATGGGGTAAACAAGGTACAAGAGGGAAATATTTTTCAGAAAAAAAGATACTCAAAGACAAAAGGGCACAAAAAGAAGCTTGAGGGAGGTAGATTCCAGACAGATGTGAGGAAGTACTTCTTCACAGAAAGAGTGGTGGATTCATGGAACAGTCTTCCAGTGGAAGTGGTGGGGATAGAAACGGTTGTGGGGTTCAAGAAAGCATGGGATAGGTATAAGGGAATCTTAGAGAAAGGGAAGGGAGGTGAATGGGCCACAGATCAAGTAGGATGTGCAATGATACTATAGGCAGGGAAAAATGGGCAGACTGCAGTAGCTGGGCCAAGTGATCCTTATCTGCCAGCATATTCTATGTTTCTACGTAGAAGCTTCAATATCCATACCAGGCTTGGGAGCACCTTAACATTATGTAGGCATACCTCCTATCTTAGTTAACCATTTTGTCTACCACAGGGTATCTCTTCCTCTGCATCTCTGCTATCGATATGTTTTGGGCACAGGACTGCAAACTCACCCCAGAAGACAGCCCCTCTTCTATGGGACTCCTCTTGAACCAAAAGGCTGCCAGGAACTTGCCTCAAGAGGAAGCCCCTTATTTCCCCACAACCTCCCGGTGTGTCCCCTCACATGGTCCCTCTAATTGTAAGTTATCTACTCTAAATGTGCCCCTTGATTTCTTCCCCTATTATCTGGATTGATGCCTTGAAGTTGAGACAGTCCCTGGAGGCTCCCAAGGGCCAAGCATTGAGGTAGTCTGGTCTCAGAAATCTGGATCCAATGACAGTTAGTAGGTGAAAGGTCTTTGCCACCCCAGTGTAAAAGCTCCTCAAGGACACCCTGGCACCCTCCTTTCTAGTACTAAGCCCCTCCCACAAGGCTATTCAATGTCAGAGTCCCTATTAGAAGCAAGCTTTGGATCTGGCAGTCTGGTAATCAACCCCCTGCTCCCTACTTGTAGGAGGGTGTTCTTACATTCTGTTATTTTGTTTTTGCCTATATGATGTATTCTCTTATGCTCACTTCCTCTGCCCACCCCTGAGTCACATCTGGAAACTAGCCTTAACTCAATGGGCCATACCCAGTCACCAATTTCTAAATTAATAAACTCAGCTCCTGCAAAAATTGAGAACCACCATATACAGTACTTTCAGAGCTAATGCCACTCAGTTTTTCAAGATACTTTTCAAAATCAAAGTTATTGCTTAAATAAAAACTACCTTACATACTTGTTTGTTCAGAAGGGAAGGGGGAAGGGAACATTGTTTAACCAGGAGTAGCACATGAAGCCAAAGCTTATTTCCAGATGTGACCTGGGAGCACAAGGAAGTTAAGTGACTTGATCAGGATCACACAGTTTGCACCTAGGTGGCTGTGGGATTCAAGCCCAGGTTTCCAGATCTGCAGCTCAGAGCCTTAACCCACTGCGCTATACTGCCTCCAACAGAATGAAAATAGTTGTTATGAGTAAAGAATCTGTTGGATGGAACAAAAGCACAACATCGAGTATTAGGGAAAAAAGAAGAAAGGAGGGGGAATCGTAAAGTTATGGGGGGGGTGGATAAGGTGATAGAGGAGGATGGGCAAAAGGCCCCTGTCCTTAATGATTACTTTAGCTCAATTTCACTAAGAAGAATGGTGGACTCTTGCCAAGGAGTGGCATGAAAGTGGCCACTAAGGGGCTCCCAGAGATGAAGCAGCCAATATTTACAAGCGAAAGGATCCAGAAAGGGCTGGCAGCACAAAAAATAGATACCGCCCTGGGAGCAGATGAGTTGCATCCAAGGTTACTCAGGTAGCTGGCAGCAGAACTGGTAGAACACCTGGTCGGTCTATTCAACAGCCACCCAAGGACAGGGATAGTTCTGAAAGATTGGAGGGTGGCAGATGTAGTTCTGTTCCTTTGGGCCGGGAACAAAGAACATATAGGGCACTACAGACCTGTCAGTCTCACCTCTATTGTAGGAAAGCTGCTGGAGTCACTGGTCAAAGAGGACCTAGTGAACTACTTGGAGATCAACAGGCTCCAGGATAGTAAACAGCACAGACTCATGGCAGGGAGGTCTTCTCAGACTAACTGATAGTTTTCTTTGACTCGGTGATGAGTGAATTAAATAGGGGTTATGCTGTCGATTTGTGCTACTTTGACTTCAGCAAGGCTTTTGACTAGGTGCCTCACAGATGCTTGCTGAAGGGGATGGAGAATCTGGGTGCAGCTAAGATCATAGTAAACTGCGAAGGTATTTTTCTAAAGGGCAGGCAGCAGAGGATTGTAGTCAATGGGGTAAAGTCAGCAGAGAGGAAGGTCTTGAGTGGGGTACAACGGGGATCTGTTCTGGAACCAGTCCTCTTCAATATTTTCATTAGCAACTTTGGTAAGGGTAACTGGGGCAGGCTGTCTCTCTTTTCGCAGAGGACACTTAGCTCTGTGGGAGGGTGGATAGTGATGAGGGAATCAAGGAAATGCAGAGTGACATATGAAAGCTAGTGGTGGTGGTCTATGGTTTGGCAGTTAAAGTTAAATGCCTGGTAATGCACATAGGGAACAAGAACCCCAGGACAGAGTACTGGATGGGTGGGGTGAGACTTATTACTATGAATGAGGACTGGGACCTTGGAGTTGTCTTCTGTGACTCCCTCAAACAATCAAGTTAGTGCAACAAGACATATAGCAAAGCAAGTAGGATGCTAGGATGTATCTGGAGGGATACTGATAACAAGGGAAGAGGTAATACTTCCCTATATAGATCCGTATTGAGCCCACACCTGGAGTAATGTGCCCAGTTCTGGAGTCCTCACCTCATGAATTATAGAAATAGGCTGGAGATGGTGCAGCATAGAGCAACAAGAATGATTCAGGACCAACAGAGCAGGTACTATGAGGAATGCCTCAAGGCACTGAACATATACCCACTGGAGACCAGAAGGGAGAGAAGAGATATGATAGAGATCTTCAAGTTCCTAAAAGAAATGAATAAGGTGAACTGCGAGGAAATATTTAGGTTGAATACTAGTTCATGATCACATGGACATGAGTGGAAACTGACAGGAGGAGGCTCAAAAGGGACATGAGAAAGTATTATTTTACAGAAAGGGTGGTGGAGTCATGGAACTGTTTGCCTGCCAAAGTGGTGGGTGTTAAAACTGTTGACTTGTTATATTGTTCCCTTAACCCCTCATGGATGGCTGTAAGTTATGGTTCTGGTGTTTGCAGGAACAGCCTCATGATGCTTAAGGTGTTGTGGCCTAATAGCACCTACAAAAGTAAATTCTCTTTGTCCTTTGTTGGGATGAGGAACTCAAGATGTGATTCAGGACCATTTGGATTTTTGGATTAAGCAAAAGACAAAATGACCCAAAATGAGAAAACAGGCTCAGTCCTATGGACCTATATTGGATGTCTATGGTGCAGTCCAGTCGGAAATAATTGCCCAGAGGTCAGATACAGAACCACGGAGTAGCATGCACTGCAGGGTGCACCTTTTAGACCTTCTTATAGTGGCATGTTCTGACTAGTAGCATAAGATGGATCAATTTAGTTCTAGTGACAGTGGCCTGTCAAATCTGACTGGGACAGAGTAGTGGATGCAGTAACCCTGCTTATTGGTTTGAGGTCTGTTACCCAAGACTTGGTCTTACCCTTAAGTGAGGGCATGTTGTTGTTCAACTGAGTGTGGTGTCTAGTGGCTACTTTACTAACTTGCAATTTGGGATGAAAACAGTTGACCTCGGTATGACTGGTAAACCCTCACAATGCTTAAGGTGCTGTGGCCTAATAGCACCTCCAAGAGTGAACTCTCTTAGTCCCTTGCTGGGGTGAGGAACTCAAGACATTGCTCAGGCCAATTACTGATTTTTGGGTTAATCACAGGATGAAATGACCCAAAGTGAAAGAACAGGCTCAGTCCCATGGACCTATATTGGGGTTTTACCATGCCGTCGCGACACTGAACACGGAGACATCCCCGACAGCAACAATCGCATTGTCGACTGTCGGCATTGTAGTGTTGGGAATGCCTCCATGTTTCTATCGGTGGGCTGCGCCCCTGAACCCCCCATGAGGGGAGCTCTGCCCTCACACCCCTCTGCCTCTAGGATTCCAACTCCAAGTTGGAGTTGGACTGGGGGGGGGGGGCGATACACCCTGCAAGGCGGTCTTGGGCACTGCACAGACCATCACAGCAATGTACGGGTTTTGCCTGATCTTGTCGCTGTGATGGTCTTCGCGGTGGAGGAGTCACTGTGGTGATGGTATATCCTATATTGGATATCTATGGTGCAGTCCAGTCAGGAATAATTTCCTGAGGATCAAATATAGGAGGATGGAGCAGCATGAATTGCAGGGTGCACCTTTAAGACCTCCATGTAGTGGCAGGTTCTGACTGGCGGCATAGGATGGATCAATTTGGTTCTAGTGGCAGTGGCCTGTTAAATCCAACTGGGACAGAGTAGTAGGTGCAGTAATCCTGTTTACTGGTTTGAGGTCTGTTATCCAGGACTTAGTCGTCGCCTTATGTGAGGAATGATTTGTTCTCCTGAGTGAGGTGTCTAGTAGCTACTTTACCAATTTGCACCTCGTGATACTAACTCTGGTTGGTCTCTTGATGGCTAGCAGCATTGTTTGGCTTATTTCGGGCTATACGCTGAATATTTTAGTATGATTTGGGAGAATTATGGCATCATTACTGCAATAAGGCTTAAAGGTGTTTGTATGCAGTTGTGATGACTATAGACTAATCAGAGTACCTTAAAAGGTGAAATTTGAATACCGCTAAGGATAAAAAATTTAAACTGAAGATAAAAAATTGAAGGCTATTATTACGCTGCTTTGGGGTATTAATTTATCAACATCAGAAATGTAATTTAAATTTTTTCAGACTACAGAAGGACCCAATTAATCATTGGTGCATTGATCTGGAAAATCAATAAGCTAACAGGGACTTATTTATTGAATCAATGAAAGACACCTTCCACATGTTCTTGGGTAAATACTTTTGCATATAACATGTACTGTGCTATGTGTGGACTAATGGAGTTTACTTTCTAATGCATTTTTTTAAATTCAATGTAGTGTTGTAATGGTTTGTCTAACCAATCACCACTAAAATGAAACTGAAACTGTTGATGGATTCAATCACAGCTGGGATAGAATGAATGGTACAGTGGTTTCTTGGGGCAGCAGAAGCTGGGTGGTGAATGGGGGGAAGGATGGGGAGGGCTAAGCCCCTGGAGGGACAGCAATAATTAATTTTTTGTGTCATCATTGTCTATGTTTCTATTAGATGTCATTTTCAGAAATGTTTTGCCCAATAATTACTAGATATGTTTTGCCCATATTATTACTAATTTTCACCCCTCTTCTTGGGGAGGGGGTGCTCTTCAGCTTTCCCATGTTAAGTACCATCACCTTCTAGACTCACCCCCATCAAGGAATTGCCTGTCTATTGGTTCCTTCCCAAGGGGCACCTTTCTTACCCCCAGTCCTCTTCCCAGCTGAAGTGCGATAAATACTCAGTATTTTTTCCAAACCACTCTGTTCTGTTATATAAAAACATAGAAATTGTCTGCAGAGAAGGACCACTATGTCCATCCAGTCTGCCCTAAGCCCTACGCTTGTTTGCGGCCTCTGATTCTACCTGGTCAATGGCTTTTCAACACTCCTCCTCCCCCCCCCACTTCTCAGGTTCCATTATGCCTGTCCCAGGCATGTTTAAATCCCTCCACTGTCTTTGCTCCTACCACCTCCTGCAGCAGGCTGTTTCATGTGTTCACCACCCTCTCCATGAAGAAAATCTTCCTCACATTTCCCCTCAACCTACCCCCTTCCAATTTCATATCATGCCCCCTTGTTCTTGTACTCCTCCTATATTGAAAGATGTCTGACCTCTACACCTTATTTATGCCCATAAGGTACTTGAATGTTTTTATCATGTCACCCTAATCCATCCTCTCCTCCAGGGAGTACATATTGAGGTCCTTTAGTCTCTCCTCATATGTTTTTTGGTGCAAGCCCTGTACCGTCTTTGTTGCCCTTCTCTGGACCACCTCCACCTTGTTGATGTTGTTGCAAAGATGCGGCCTCCAGAACTGCACACAGTACTCCAGGTGAGGCCTCACCAGTGTTTTATACAATGGCATCACCACCTCCCACCTTCTGCTAGTGATACCTCTGCCTATGCACCACAGCATACCATTGATCCTCCCTCCTGCCACCTCTGTATTCTGCTTAGACACCTTTAATTCATCTGAAATAATAACCACCAGGTCACTTTCTTCCTTGGTGATAGTCAGCAACTCCCCCCCCCCCCCCATCATGTAGCTCTCCCCAGGGTTCCCTCATCTCAGGTGCATTATTTTGTACTGCTTTGAATTACTTTGAATTACTGTTCAATTACTGGCTCAAGTGGATTCCCACAGATCCTCTGCTTAATCATCTAATTGTACATACCTGCAGTAGTTTTGCAATTTTTTCTACATTCATTGTTCCATCCCATGCCAGTAATACTTGCAGTGGGAAGGAGGCTTTAACAGCAGTAATGATCAGAAAAGTGCACAAGCTCCTATATCAAATCACTGAGCAGAAGAATTTTGGAAATCCACTAAAGGCTGGGATAGGACTGAATTGCCAAAAATCCAGAGGTGCTTGCAAGCTCCCTAGTGGGTGCCAACAGCTGAGAGGTGATTGGTGTAAGACATGTGCCCCTTAAGGTGGCATATGTGGATAGACCCAGCCAACAAAAAAGTGTACCTCAAAAATTGTTCGATTTCTAAATTAAGAATTCATAGTCAATGCTCTTAGATCCCTCACCATTTCTAATAAAAAGGCTAGGTAAACATATTCATAGTCATAGGCAAATTGAATATCTCTGGTTGGTACACCATGCAAATCCACCATGTGTTTCATATGACAATTGACTGGCAACAATTTACTAATTGACAGATTCTGATGCAATGCTCTGTGTTATAAATTGGACATTACAATAAGTATAACACTGTTAATTGTTACTTTCTCTATTGATTGTTGTTATTAATGATCTGTTGTTTGTCATATTTAACTGGCTGCAAAAGTTAACTGAGAGTTGTAACTTCATGGGGATAACCCAAGCTAGGAATTTAGAGTATAATGTTGAAATTATGTTGTATTTTGAAAATGTTCAATAAAATATCAATTGCAAAAAAAAAAAGAAATTTGATTTCTAAAAGGACATTTTAAAGTAGGAGCCTCACCCCTGTCTAGGTAACTGTACAGAGCCCCCCAACACACACACACACACACACACACACACACACACATATATATATATATATATATATATATATATATACACACACATACAAGGAAGAAGGGCATGGAAAAAACTAAACCACTAAATGGGGCTTTTTTTAAATTGTCATCTCTCACTATTGTCAATCTGAGTAGAGAACTACCAGCTGTGGCCTTTGTTAGTTACCAGTGTGTGATGTATAAAACTGACAGCAACAAAAATCAACAGAAGCATTTAATTTTTTGTATGACTTTTTTCCCACATGGGGGTCCCCAGTCAGCCTCATCGTCCTCGCATTCCTATGATCCGGCCGCTGTCCGACCCATGCCATCTCCTACTGAGGACAACCACTGATTACCCCATGGCTTACCCCCTGTGGTGGGGCAGCAGGGGTCAACCAACTCTCCCACCACAATGGATCCACTCATGGTGGTCCCCTCGGAGCAGCACGGGACAATGTGGATGGTCACCAAGCCGCAATGGCTGGGCACTCCCACTTTTCCATGTTCTGTGTGTGTGTATTGGAGGCAGGGCATGCAATGCTGACGAGGGCTCCCTGTGCATGCATCCACACTCAGTGCTCCTGCCAGATGCCCTGCTTACCATTCCATTCTACCAGGCCGGATGTGCCAACACCCAGCCTCCGCTAGATGCCAGACACTGTACCCCAACCCACCGCAGGAGAGGAGAGGAGAGGAGAGCAGTCTGTGGGATGCTCAATCCACTCCCTTCCCTGCTGACCCCCAGCAACCCGAGCTCACTCCCAAATCCGGGTCATTGGTGTGACACGAGGTAAGGTGTCCTGCGCCTCAACCCTCAGCGCCATCAGGCTATAGAAACATTTTTTTAGTGACAATCATATATGCCAAAAATATTTTACATATCTTGCCTTCACAAACAGGTAATCCAAAATCTAGCAAGCAACTGAATTGCCATCACTAAGCTAAAAACGTCTTTGCCCATCATTTTATTTCATTTCATTCATTATTTTATGATTAAAAATATTGAACAAAAGCTTGTTTACATTTGTGTCCTTATGTGAAGCAAGCATCAGATATTTAACAAATAAACTGTGATGTAAAAGTGACAGCACAGAAATTAAACACAGATATGTAGCATTCAGGATCTTTTGACACCAGGCAGTGAACACCTGACAGCATGCTTTCACGGTGGGAATAGAACATCAGTAGCAACAAATCACAAACCATTACAACAGTTCACTGAATAAGAAGGCAAGCTCTTTGTACAGTATTAGCCACCCCTAGACAATCAAAAACAACAAAAAAATTATAGCAAGACAAAAATAGAGAATATTGCATGTGGCATCCAGGAATAAATCTTTTGTAATGTATGGCAGAGTGCTGTTATGCATGGAATTCCATGCCTAGAATATGCTTATAGTGTATGGGAGAGCGCTATTAAGTATGGAATTCGATGAATGAACCAGAGTTGTTGAAAGAATGGCATGACAGCACCTAGCTTTACCTTAAAGGTATATTAATATTTTTTATGCTTCTCTTCCTTTTGAAAGTAACAGGCTAAGTGGAGAGAAAAGATCTGTAATCAGTGGTTGGGGCACTTTGAAACGTGGTAGGCATTGACTGGGTTACATTGAAACGTGGGTTTTAAATTGTAACAGGTGTTGTGGGGGAAACTAGGTCAGGAACTTAATCTTGGGGTCAGTAGATTCAGGAAGACCTTTGAATCAAGTGTTTAATTGGGGGTGGAGGCTGAAAGAGGCTTAGTGCCTTCTAAAAATTAATTGCTACTGGGTGTTTGGCTAGCAACAGCAAAGGGACATACGCACAAACACAGACAATACTTTCCTCCTACCCACCTGGTGCTAGCTCCACTTTTATAGGCTTTAGGAGGTGATTGACAGCAGATAGATATTTCTTGTGGAGGCAGGAAGGGAGCATTCACCAGAACACATAGAAACAGCTACAGGGCACAAAGGCAACTAAGTAAGGATGTTTCTGTACTGAAGAAAAGTAGATGTCTTCATATACTAATGATCTCTTACTGCATATTGAGGAACCATTCACTTCTATTCCAGCAGCTCCATCTGAGATTTGACGCTTCTCAGCCATTTCCAGGTACAAAATGAATCTGGAGAAAACTAAGATTTTGCCTCTAAATTCTTTTATTCAGAAACAGAAGATTTTAGATTTGGGTTTGACCTGAGAACCTAAAGTGTTAACATACTTAGGCATTCGTCTCACCAAATTCTCCTTAGCCTTAATTAAAGAAAATGTTACCTCCCTTTTGCAGCAGATTACACTTGATTTACAGCCTTGGGAGTCCCTGCCTATCTCACTAGAGAGTTAGCATAGCTAAAATGAACCTTCTCCCACACATTTTTATAACCCCTTGGTATGTTATGCCCTTATCTTTCCAGGTGATGGTTTTCATGCCTCCAACGGCTTGCCTTTTTGTGGAAGGAGAAGGCTGTCCGGTGTGCTTACATCAAACTTACGATCTCAAAGGACCGGGGAGGCCTGTGCCTTCCAAACCTCTTTTTATATTACTGTGCTGTGCATGGAAGTAAACTTTTAAAATGGGGTCGGGTCTTGCATCTGGAAGATAGAGCAGCTTAAGTCCCACTCTGGCTACTTATTGAAAAAGGACTGCAGAGGCAGATATAGCGCAGTGGTTTAAGGCTCTGAGCTGCAAATTTGGTGACATCCAGCAAACCAGACCTGGGTTTGAATCCCACAGCTTCCATTTGCATACTGTGTGACCCTGAGCAAGTCACTTAACTTCCTTGTGCTCCCAAGTTGCACCTTTAAAAAAGCTTTCAGCTTAGTGTGCTATTCCAGGTTAAACTACTAAAAAAAGACTTTGTCAGCAAGCAGGTATACAGTTAAGTAATCTGTCTTATCTTAAATCATCTGGCCTACCTGCTCGGCTCAAGGCTCTGTCACTTTTTTGGTCCCTAAAAGCTTTCAGACAGTTATGTAATTACTTGGACCTCAATTGGTCGAAATCACTCACTCAGCCTGTTTTGGGAAACCCTAATATACATACAGCCAGTCATCTAATCCCACACTCTTTTTCCCACAGCTCCAGGATACTGTACTTCAATTGATGGTCTCCTGGAGGAGGGCAGATCTATTCCACTATCGGTCATTTGGGAATGTTTCTACTTACCCCAAGCTTTTGATTTTAAGTATCTGCAGCTAAAACAAACAATTGTCTCATACTTGGGTCCCACCCCATGGTCTAGCCCTGATTCCATGGATGTTCAATCTTTACTGTCTATAGTAGAGCAATCCCATTCTGTTTCAAAGCTTTATGGGTTTTTCCAAGCTCATGCCTTAAATAGCCCTTCAAGGATTTGCTTTTATTGGCAGCAGGTCTTGGCTCCTCCTGCAGACTTGCAGCTTTGGCAGACCACATGGCAGTACCTATATAAATTTGTCTAACAGGACAGATATTGTCTGATTCAGTTTCAGATCAGATGATTGCATAAAATAGGGTGGCTTCCTTCTCTTATTTGTACCAGATGTGGAAAGGCCGAAGGTCATCTCAAGCATTTGGTCTGGGATTGTGTCAAGGTATCCCCTTTTTGGAATGCAATTAAAGTTTCTCTGGATCCCTTCCTAGGGTTGGATATCTTCTTTACTCCTGAGGTATGCTTGGTGGGCCTCTACCCAGCAGGCCTCTTCGGCCCTTATAAGGCATATATGGCACTGATAGCTGTTATGGCTAAGTTAACTATCCTGAGGCATTGGATGGACAATGCCACTCCCTCTTACAAAGAATGGCATCAGGAGATCCTCCAGGCATTGCTAATAGAAAAACAAATTGGTTATTCACGAGGCAAGGTTGACTTGTTCCATTCTAGGTGGGAGCTGCTCTGTGCTCTATTATCAATCAACAGGCCATCATAAAGGGGTACCATGGCCCATTTTTCTTTTTGCTTTTCTGTTGTTTTCGGTTCCAGTTTGAGGGCTTCCTTTTTTAGTGTTGTCTTTATTTTTCTCATTGACTTCTAATTTTCAATTTTCTGTCTGCAGTGCTCTGGGTTTCATGGGGTTGTGTGAGGGGTAATTTTGGTTGGGATTATTATCATGTCTTATTTGTTGATTTGTTTAATGTCATTGTTGTACTGTTCTTTTGGGGGGGTTGTTTGTTTGATTCTAGTGTTCTGAATTTTGTAAAAAAAGATTAATAAAGCATATTTAAATAAAAAAGGAAACTAGAGAAGGGAGGAGAGACATTGATAGAGAGAGAGGGAGAAAAAACACTCTAAAGCAGGAAGGACACTTATAGACATGATGGGAGTGGTGCAGTGCAGTAGCTGTGGGGCAGCAGTCTTCAGGGAGATTTTCTGGAGGCTCCGGTGTTGTCCCATCTGCAGGCATCTCTCTGGGCTGAGGGCGGAGGTTGCTCATCTCCAAGCCAAGTTTTCCAGGATTCTGGGGACCTTCTCCCCCACCCAAGGATCACCAAGTCCACCCCACTACCTCAATGGTTGCCAAGAAAGAGGAGCGATTGAATGTCGGTGGGCTCCCTCCTACAGTTCCACTTCATAACTCCTATGTGGCTCTGGAAGGGTGGGATTGTCCCAGAGAGGCACCTGCAGTGGTAACCAAAGAGGATGTGGGTGTTCTCCATGGCAGAGACCCTGGGGTGGAGGCAGAGGACCCTGGAGGAGGATGAAGCAACTCCTGGTGGGGGATTCTATCATCAGTGGGGTAGACTTGGGGCCAGGATGGGAGGGAGTTAGGGAGGTCAAGTGCCTACACTGCATCACAGCTTGGAGGGATGGACAGCACATCCTAAGGATCGCTGGGGCAGCAGGACAGGAGGGTGTGCTACACATCATTGTCCACCTAGGAAATGAATGACCTGGCAAGTGGTCAGGCTAGGGTAGTGCAGGAGCAGTTCAGGTAATTGGGGAAGGGTCTTAGACAGATGACAAGCTCTGTCTCCTTTTCAGAGGTGTTACCTGTTGAGGGCAAGGGGGAGAACAGGATACTCCACAGCAAGAGATTCAATGCATGGTTGAAGGACTGGTACAGAACAGAGGTATTTGGCTTCACTGGGGACTGCGGTTCCACCTGGAGGGATGCAGGTCTGTACAGGGGTGATGGCCTGCATCTATCCGGGGGGGGAACCAGGATCCTCAGTGAGAGGTTTAAATGTTTCATCAGCAAGCATTTAAACTAACCAAGGGGGTGTCAGAAATAAGCTGGGTGAAGCAAACAGGCCCCTCCACAAATGATACAGATCACAGAGAGGACCCTAACATTGAGAAATCACCAAAGATAACTAAAACCAAAATAGGTAAAACTGCCGAGAAAAAGCTGAATGGGAGTAAGGGCAAGAAGGATATGGAGGAAAGACATGGGTAAAGGAGGGGAATTATTAGGAGAGGAGACAGTAAAAGTTGGAAGGCCATGAGCACAAATGCCCACAGTCTGGGAAACAAAATCCCAGACCTAGTGGCCTTGATGGCTGAGGCAGACCTGGACATTGTCACTGTTACTGAGCCATGGTTCACAGGGAACCATGACTGAGTTATGACAATACCAGGTTGAACTCTATTCAGAAGGGCAGGGTGGGTAAAAAGGGAGGAGGAGTGGCTATCTATATCAGGGAAGGAATTAAGGCAACTGAGGTCCAGGGAATGTAAGGAGAGGCAGAGGCACTGTGGATCACCCTGGAGATGGAAAATGGTACTGCCATTTGCACTGGTGTGATCCACAGACCTCCCGCACAAGGTAAAAGCTGGACAGGGTACTTGCAGAAGCCATCCACAGAATAACAGCTAAAGGAGAGGTTCTGCTGGTAGGAGACTTCAATCTGTCGAATGTGGATTGGAGCAACCAGGCTGCAGCCTCAGCCAGGAACAGAGACATCCTGGAGCCCTGCAGGGGGCACACCTAAGACAGCTAGTAACGGAGCCCACCTGAGAGGAAGTAACTTTGGACCTGGTACTCACCAACAGGGACAGAATTACAGACGTATAAGTTGGAAGCCATCTGAGTCAAGCGATCATAGTATAGTGTGGGTCAATGTGAGTACAGCAGAAGAGTCAAATCACATGAAAGCAAGGATCCTGGATTTCAGGTGGGCCGACTTAGCAAAGATGGGGAAATGTCTTTGGAAATCACAGGCAGAGAAAAGAGTGTGGGGGGGGGGAACAATGGGAAAATCTGAAGGGAGCCATAGCAGAGGCAACAAGCCATTGCATTAAGCAAGTAAGCAAAACAAAGAGAAAGAAAAAAACACTATGGTTCTCTAAGGAAGTTCCTGAGAAGGTAAGGGTGAAAAGGGTGTCTTTCAGAAGGTACAAGGAAACACAGAAGGAAGAAGATGGAACTGTATCTGGAAAAGCATAGTGAGGTGGGGAAAGTAGTTAGGTGTGCAAAGGTGCAAACAGAAGAAAAAATAGCCCAGGCAATAACAAAAGGGGACAAGAACTTTTTCAGGAATGTTAGTGAAAGAAAAAAACTAGGAGTGGGATTGTGAGACTAAAAAGGGAAGGAGGAAAGTGTCCAAAGGGGGACCAAGAAAAAGCAGAAATCCTGAACAAGTATTTTTATTCAGTATTCACAGAAGAAGGCAAAGGGGAGGGACCAAAGTTAGGTGAGGGAAGCACCATTGGGAGGCAGGTGGACACCAGTCCATTTAAGGAGGAGGAGTCTTAACCCTTAGGCTGCCAACAGAATTAGAATGTGTAGGAATTGTGGACTGATATATCAGTCCACGGCCCTGCTAAAAGTGGATAAGGTAATGGGGCCAGACGGGCTACATTCCAGAGTATTAAGAGTACTAAGAGAACTCAGGAAGGTGATGGCTGCACTACTGACAGCCCTGTTCAACAGGAAACAGGTGCGGTACAGTACCAAAGGACTAGAGGAGGGTAAATGTAGTCCCTCTCCACAAAAATGGAAGCAAGGAGGAGGTTGGCAATTATAGGCCAGTCAGCCTGACCTTGGTGGTAAAGAAACTAATGGAATCACTACTAAAAGAAAGGTTTGTGATACATCTTGAATCCAATGGAGCACAGGATCTGAGGCAGCATGGATTCACAGAGGGAAGAGCTTGGCAAACAAATCTGATAGATTTCTTTGACTGGGTGACTAGGGAGGTGGATCAGGGAGGGGCGGTGGATGTGGCCTACCTGGATTTCAGCAAGGCCTTCAACACCGTCCCACATAGGAGGCTAGTAGACAAGCTGGGCAGCCTTGGAGTGGGTCCCAGAGTGGTAAACCGGGTCAAAAACTGGCTGTGTGATAGGGCACAGAAGGTGGTGGTGAACGAAGTTCAATCCAAAGAGAAGGGTCTGGCCAGCAGGGTCCCACAAGGATTAGTGCTTGGACCAGTCCTCTTTAATGTCTTCATAAGTGACATTGCAGAAAGGCTGGAAGGGAAAGTGTAAAAATCTGCAACTGGGTTGACACTCCAAGAGAGGTAGAGAAAATGAGAAGGAAACTAAGCAAGCTTGAGGAGTTGTCAAAAGTGTGGCAGCTAAGATTCAATGCAAAGAAGTGCAAGATCATGCACTTGGGGCACAGAAATGCAGGGGAGGAATACATGATGGGGGGAAGGTACTGCAGGTCACCAAGCATGGAAGGGACCTGGGAATAATCAAATCTGATGACCTAAAGGTTACCAAACAATGTGAGAAGTCTGTAAGGAGAGCCAGTGGAATGCTGGGATGCATAGGGAGAGATATCTCCAGCAGAAGCAAGGAGGTGGTGATGCCAGTTTATAAAACATTGATGAGACCTCATCTAGAGTACTGTATCCAGTTCTGGGAGCATCTCCAGAAGGACATAGATGGAATAGAAGTGATTCAGAGAAGGGTGACAAAAATGGTGCAGAGGCTGCACCAAAAGTCATATAAGAAGGTGGATAAAACCTTTTATAGGTATATCAGGGAGCATAGAAAGACAAAGGGAGGGATAGCGAGGCTGAATAGAATGGGCAGTGGGTGAGCAGAGAGGGACAGTGAAAAAGCAGGGATACTGAATGAATACTTCTGCTCAGTATTCACCAAAGAGGAGGAGGGGAAGGTGCCTAATCCAATTAACAGAAGCACTCTAGATAGGGGGGTCGATCCCAGTCCTTTCACAGAAGAAAGGGTTCTGAAACAACTCCTAAAACTGAATGTGGACAAAGCAATGGGGCCTATTGGAATTCACCCCAGAATTCTAAAAGAATTAAGCAGAGAACTAGTGACACCACTGACTACCCTTTAACAAATCATGGGAGGATGGTGTGATACCTGAGGACTGGAGGAAGGTGGATGTGATTCCTCTTCACAATAGTGGGAGCGACCGAGGCAGGAAACTACATACCTGTCTGTTTGACCTCTGTGGTAGGGAAAGTGATGGAATCACTTCTGAAGGAAAGAATTGTTGAGTGCCTAGAGGCCAGTGGGGCACAGGACCCAAGCAGCATGGGTTCACAGTGGGAAGGTCATGTCAGATGAATTTAATTGATTTCTTTGACTGGGTGACCAAAGTAGTAGACCAGAGAGGGGCTGTGGACATGGCCTACCTAGACTTTAGCAAGGCATTTGACACAGTCCCACACAAAAGGTTAATAGTCACATTAACCAGTCTGGGAGTAGGTCCCAGGGTGGTAGCCTGGGTAAAACATTGGCTGGACAACAAGACACAGAAGGTAATTGTAAATGAGTCCACTCTGAAGAAAGAGGAGTTACTAGTGGGGTACCACAGGGTTCAGTACTGGGTCGAGTCTTTTTTAATGTCTTTATAAGTAACATTGAAGAGGGACTGGAAGGAAAAGTATGCCTCTTTGTAGATGACACAAAGGTCTGCAACAGGGTTGATACACAAGCAGGTGTGGAAAGGATGAGAAGGGACTTGGCAAGGTTGGAGGAATTGTCAGAAGTACGGCAGCTTGGATTTAATGCAAAGAAGTGCGAAATAATGCACCTGGGAAACAAAAACCCAGGGGAAGATTGCACAATGGGGGAAGGTAGTAACAACACAAATGGAAAGGGACCTGAGGGTAATCATATCAGATGACCTTAAGGTTGGCAAGCAATGAGAAGGTAGTAGGGAGGCTGGGGGGATACTGGGATGTATAGGGAGAGGCATCACCAGCAGAAAACAGGAAGTTGTTATCCCTCTGTACAGACAGTTGGTGAGACCCCATCTGGAGTACTGCATCCAGTTCTGGAAACCCCATCTCTGCAAGGACATAGACAGGATGGAGGCAGTCCAGAGGAGGGCAACTAAAATGGTGCAGGGTCTGCAAGAGAAGCCATACGAGGAGAGACTAAAGAGCTTAATATGTATACCCTTGAGGCAAGGAGGGAGATGGGGAACATGATAGAAACTTTTAAGTACCTCAGGGGAATCAACAAAGTCCAAGAGGGTAGCATCTTTCAGAAAACGAGATGTGCAAGAACAAGGGAACACAATTTGAAGATAGCGGGGGGACGGCTCAGGGACAATGTGAGGAAGTATTTTTTCACAGAGCGTGTGGTGGATGCATGGAACAGCCTTCCTGAGGAGGTTGTGGGGTCTAAAACTGTGGGAGACTTCAAGAATGCATGGGACAGACATAAGGCAACTTTTGTGGGGGGGGGTAGGAAGAAATATGCTGTTGGTTGAATAGGATCTGCAGCTTATCCTGTAGGTAGGGAAATGGGCAGAGTAGGTTTGCCAAGCGGTCCTTATCTGCCATCAAAGTCTATGTTTCTATGAGGGGAGACTGGAGGATCTCAATATGTATTCCTGGATGAGAGGAGAGACTGGAGATATGACAGAGACCGGTGTAAATAAGGTACAAGAGGGTAGCATCTTTAAAAAAAAAAAAGAAAATATAAAATCACACATGCCCTCACAATGCAAAGCATCATGGGCTGCATATGCAAATCACCACAGAATGTTATGCTGGTCCAACTTTAAGCAGAATTGCATGGTGCCGAAAGGCCTCTCACACAGTTTGCAAAGGGTGCTAACAGAAGACATAGACACGTGTTTCATCCTACCAGGACTCATCAGTATGCCTCGCCGCTTAAAAAAAAAAAAAAAAAAAAAAGAAAAGATGTTCAAGAATAAGAGGCCACAATATGAAGATAGAGGGGGTAGACTTAGGGGTAACATAGGAAAGTATTTTTTATTGGAAAAGGTGGTGGATCCATGGAACAGCCTCCCGGCAGAGGTTGTAGGGGCCAAAATGGTGGGGGAATTCAAAAACACATGCAACTGACATAAAGGAACTCTAGCGATAGGAAAGAGAGGGTAAGCCACAGATCATTTAGGATCTGTGGTATATGAAACAGGTAGGGAAAATGTGCAGACCAGGTGGGCCAAGCAGTCCTTATCTGTCATCAGATTGTTTCTGTGTTTCCACCCTTGTCGTACTATCCATGTGACATCAAAGTGTTGTTGTACCAACCTGAGTATGTCACATCGATGGTACAGCAACTTGGAATGCCCTCATGCTCATCATTCCCTGATGTCATGCCAATGTCTTTTTTTTTTTGTATCTACACTGTGCAGAAAAAACACCGATCAGTGAACATAGAATGGCACCAGTACACAAAAATGTCAGTCAGTCATAAGAGAGGCTCCCGTTACCTTTTTTCCATGCCACCAGATGTCCAGTCTCCAAAAGCTGGAGGACCATTCTTTCAGCTAGTACTTGGGCATGTTAACTGTACAGCATTTCCGTCAGCCGTTTCAAACCAACCATTACATACATTATAAAAAGGGTCTGAGAAATGGAGTTTTCTGATTGGCTGCAAACATTCTAACAGCCTTATGTTAATCTTTTATTAACATACATGTAGAGTTTAACCATATGCTGAACAAGATTTAACACTGTTTTAAAACATTTTTTATTATAATAGCAATAAGGCACTCCCAGGGATTATGTTAATGGTCAGTTAATCACCCTCTAGGGGCATGTGGCACTCGGCTACACCTCGTGACACAATACACCCCTAGAAGGTGATTAACAGACCATTGACATAACCCTTGGTCATGCCTTATTGGTTAAGTGACATCCACCTCTACCACTGTCCATTTGAATACCCAACTTAAAAAAAATTATTTTCTCTCAGTTGCCTCGGTTCACTGCTGCCCATACGCTATAAAAGACAATGGATGAGCAGCAGTAAATAATACTGCTATGTTAACTTCTCAAGGTCGTTATGACAATGGTAAACCTCTCAAGCTTTGGTCTCAAGGTTTACTAGGTTGTCATGACAACATCTCAAAGTGCACACAGTGTTGTTGTTCACTGTTACCCATCTACTATCCTCTATGGTGTGCTGAAGTAGTGACATCATTATGTTATTGTGATGCAGTAGTGATGTCACTATTGCAGCACAACAACTTAGAATGCTGCCACACAGCTGCTTTCCTCTAGCCAAATGAGCTAGCGGCTACCTTTTTTTTTAAAATTTGGACTCCCAGAAACAGCTGCAGTGTACCAAATCAGTAATTTGAGTCTGCCACGAACCCTCAAGTACACTATAAAAGATAATGTATGGGCATCCATACACAGACAAGCCTGTGTCTTCATCTTGGGTTTTCTATGGCAAACGGTGAACCTCTTGTAGATTGGTCACTGTCTGTGATAATTGTGTAGGTAGTGAGAAATGGGCAGACTGGATGGGCCAAGCAGTCCTTATCTGCCATCAAATTCTGTTTTTATGTTTCATAGAAACCTTTTGATGGAGACAGAGGTTTGTTGTGTATGGCTGTCCATACATTATCCTCTATATTCACTCTGGAATATTGTCAGTAATGCCACCTAGCAATGAGTGGTGGAGTGAAGAGAGACCCTGACTTCTAGGACAGTATCACTGGCAACATTCGATGATCCAGTTGGATGGCAGCGTTCAGGACAGATACATCTTGATGAGCTCTGTTGGGCACCCCTACCTGTCCGTGCGACTGTAATCTGACCATTTAGCCAAAGATTTAGTGACTTTTTCATTTTATGTGACAGTTTTAAGTCCCCCACATTAAATCTCTGTGCTTCCTGTTTAAAAAGTAATTGGGTATTTTCGAGCAGCTGATCAGCTAAGTGACAGTGACAGTTTGTACAGCAATACCATTCGGGAAGCATAAGTAACTTAGCTGTCATTTCTTTGAGAGCAGAAAGTCATTCAGTTTTGCAGATGCAAAAAAAGGAAAACACAATAGCAATGAAAACCCTCAAAAGAATCTAATCCTGACAACTGGCGGCATAACAGTACGGTGAAGCTGAAACTCACTTCTGTCACTAGTGATCATAGGCATGGAGAAAGCTTAACAGAGTATCAACAGAGTCCAATTTAGAGAACTAGCCTCTGAAAAGAATACTTTTAGAGGTCGGTAATGACCATGAAGATATTATTGAGCCTGCTAAATCATTCACTGTCACCTCTCATAACCCTCTGACAGAGGCAAACGTTGACATTATGATGTCAGAAATGTCTATGATTAAAATGACTGTTTTACACCTTCTGACTGGATTTAAAGATTTTAAAACTGAAACTGCAAAACATAAAATTAGGATAAAAGATGAAGAGGCAGGTGTTAGCAACTTAGAGGATAAAGCCTAAAAGGATGTTTGTGAAGGATTTTTGCAAGCAAACATTTGGCAAAACTGGAAAGCAAGGTTGAGAACTTGGAAAACAGAAGTAGAAGTAGAAGAAGTAATTTGCAGGTATTTGAGCTAAAGGAAAGCTGAGAACGTATTGCCACAATTTCTTTCATTAATAAACTGCTGGTACAAGTTGCTGGTCTGCCCCTTGACAGTCCTAAATACATTATCAAAATGACACACCACTCTTTCAAGCCAAGACTGGGTCCAAATGACAAACCTCAATCCTTTAAATTTTCCTTTTTAGACTTTCAACAAAGGATCCACATTCAAAGCATGTTTAAGCAATAAACCATGACAGGGTGTGGGTTATGCTCAGTTTTTTAGCATTTTGTAATGATATTTATTGAATTTATTCTCACGCCAGGAAAGAGTCCAGTTCTCCTACAGTCAGCTTTTTCTCTTTTCATACAGAGTACACGCCCGAGCCACCATTTCCAACAGTTACAAAAATAATCACATTAATATGTTTATGTTCTCTAACAAAGTAAAATAGAAGCTGCCATTTCGATCTGCGTTAGTCTCCCGCTCTTCAGCCTACCTAAACAGTACATCTCATTCAGCTCATACCCATCAGCTTTCTTTTCAAAAGCTTTTATTTATTTATTAAGTCTAGGATTACAAATACCTTTGAGCCAATGCTCTTTTACAAAGGTTCCACGTCAACTACAGTACAACACAGAAAAAAAATGAAAAATATGGTGATAACATATTACAACTAGGAGAAATACAGTGCTGTGGTTAGGATAAGCTGCACTATAGTGGGATAACATAGGGGAAGACAAAGTGGAAGGTGGAAGGGGACACATTGGGGAGGGTGGATACCGTGGGAAGAGAGAGCAGCTGGAGGCATTGTCAAACATCACAGTGGGGGTGTAGAAGGCAACATATACAGAACAGAATGGGGGGAACTGCTAGTGTAGTGAAGTGGGAGGTGGGGAAAAGAAAGGATGGGGAAAGGGAAATGGGAGAAAAGGGGGTAGCGTAAATGTGCATGGAGAAGAGTAGGGTGATGATAGGTAGGACTGGTTATATGTAGGAGTCCCAGTGGAATAAGTGCATAGTGCAGATTTGTAGAAGATTTGTAGGGCTGGTTATATGTAGCAGTCACAGGAGCTGGCAGCACTGAGATGAAGGCGAAGCTTGGTTTTGAAAGGGCCAAGCTTTGTTGTAGAGGCAATGTCAGGACTGAGACCATTTAGCCAGCTAGGCCTCCTATAGGCAAAGGATCTTCGGCCCTTGGAGGTGCAGCAATGGGGAACCTGGAGGAGCTGAGTTTCGGATCGCCTGCTGTTACGAGTATTCAGGCATGGCCGCAGTAGGGCTTGGATACCGTTAGGCGCGAGGCCCATAGTAACTTTCTGATACCTTATGTGGTTGGAGAGTTATAGCCATCCAGTTTGTGCATAAAGGTCACACGTATAAGTCAGACGGTGGGCACCAGAGATGAGCCGACAAGTCTTGTTGAGAGATGTCAATATTCGTCTGAGCGCAGTGGCTGAAGCAGAACCATAGATGATTAGGCCTTAATCAATGATGGAGACCACTGAGCTCTGGACAGCAATCCTCAAGGCTTCAGGAGTAAGATGTTGTCTGTGGCAGTATAGCAGACCTAGTCGTGTATTTGCAGCTTTGGCAACACAGTCAATGTGGGAGCTATACGATAGGTTTGGGTCCAGAGATATCCCAAGATATTTAAATGACTGCACCTGTTCAAGGGTGTTTCCGAGGCTAGTTATAATGGTGAGGGGGTGATGCCTGTGCTTGTTGTGAGGGCTGTTGAAAAGCATAACCTTGTTTTTGTTATGGTTTAGGACCAGCTTATGCCTACTAAACCAACTTTCTACAGTGGCAAAACCTTGCTGAAGATCGTGTTGAAGTGGTTCTGGGTCCTTGTGAGAGGTGAAAATTACTGCATCATCAGCATATAGAATGAGTTGCTTAGGACAGGATTGGGGAAGGGTGTTCAGGAAGAGGCAGAATGGTAGGGGGCCCAGTATAGACCCCTGGGGGACTCCAGAGCAGACTGGTCTGGCATCAGAGAGAACCCCAGCAATTTTTACACTTTGTGACCGATTTTCTAGGTAGCTATTGAACCAAGCTGTAGTGTCAGGGCAGAGCCCAGAAGGCCAGAGTTGTTCAATCAGCAGAAGATGATGGACAGTGTCAAACGCTTTTGTCAGATCGACAAAAACAGCCCCGGTAAGATGACCTTTATCCAGTGCAGTGTGTAGCTCTCCAGTGAATTCCAGTAAGGCTGATGACATACTGTGGCCTTTTCTAAAACCATATTGTTGAATACATAGGATGTTGTATTTTTCCAGGAAATCCATAAGTTGGTCAGCCACTATGTGTTCCAGAGCCTTCGAGAGAGGAAGGAGTATGGAGATCGGACAATAGTTTCCATGGTTGGTCTTATCCCCATTTTTGTGGGCTGGCGTAACAGTAGCAGCTTTCCATATGTCTGGGAACTGGTTAAGACTAAGGGAGAGGTTGAAAATATGAGTTAGTGAACCTAGGACCTCATCAATGGTGAGAGATAGTAGTTTGAGGTCCAGCGAGTCCCCACTAGTTCTTGACTTGGATATTGTTTTGGTGATATATTTGTAGGCTTCATGCTTCTTGATAGTTTTGAAATAGAATGGCAGGTGATTGGATGGAGTGGGATAGCTACATGGCTGGTGATTGGGAGGAGTGGGATAGCTATAGGGAGTAGTGGAGTCAGAAGCCAAGAAAACATCCTTGGGGAGAACACTACTTAGGTCAGTGAACGCATCATTGAAAGTGTTAGCAATGATCAGTAGATAAAAAGTGATTGACCCATTAACATTTAGCATCGTTGGTGAGGATTTGAGTTGCTTCCCTGTGACTTCTTTGATGTTCTTCCAAAACTCACTCCCATTTCCCCCAGGCATTAGAGAGAGCTTCTCTGTAGTACATGCTTTTCTTAAGTCTAATGGATTTCGTGCAGTTGTTTTGGGCACGTTTGTAATTCTGAATATCAGATTGAGTACCAGTGGCCATAGCCAGGGTCCAAATTTTCAGCACTTTGCTATGCCTGAAGTGAGCGCAGAAGCCCAGAAAAGCACCGAGAGGTGCAGAGGAAAGAAGGGACAATCAGAAGCAGAGGCAAAAAATGGGAGTCCAATCAGCAGAGAAAGCGCTGAGCAGGAGCCAATCGCAGCTACTCATGGCTTTCCTGGCCCAGGCTGTAGGCTTACCCAGCTTAGCTGGATAATCTTGTGGGTCCTGGAGTGGTGGATAGGGCTTACCCTACTAATCACCAGCTTCAGTTGTTCACTTTGGACTTTGTGACTGAAAAACAAATTACTTTCTGCATTACTTCTTGTGTCGGTTGGGGTTGTGAGAATATGGGGCTAATAGTTTAAAGCAGCTAAAACTCAGGGGGAATGGTGTGACAAGGGGAACATCGCAATGAAACTGACAACATAGTTGAGAGGTGAACTGTGAGGAAGCGGTGAAGAGGAGTTCCGTGTTGCTGGGAGTATCAACTGTTCCAGAGACTTTCTGCTTTTTTATTTGCGTTTTTTTTTATTTAAACTGATAGGAGACAAAGAAAGTGGGACTGCAGCTAAGAGACTCTGAGGAAGGAGCAGGAGAAAAGAGCAACCTGCATCTGAGGTAGATTTATTGTTAGGGAGCATACAGTATTGGATCATTTCCTAAGAGAGAAAAAAAAGGTTTTTTTGTTAGTGGTGGGAAAGAGAGATAGACTGCAAAAAGTACCGGAGTAGAGATTAAGCAAGAGGTGGTGCAATTTGGGAGCACTTTAGTGGTGGTCTAAAGGCGATATTTGTGTTTCGGGGGCTCAGATTGATTTTGGGACAGATTCGACCGACTGACACTTTACCTGTTGGTATATCGCAGGATTTACCATGGGTAAAAGATGCCAGTTAGCCAATCAAATTCAAGAACTCTCAGCCCCCATTGTATAATTAAGGATAAGCAATACATTGAATATGAGGGCTGCAGGCTTAAGTTTTCAATAACCTTTCCCCAGGAGTAATTAAAAAAGGATACTTTTTTCCTATTAAAGAGCTAGTGTACTGCCTGGAAACTGCCTGCAATTAATTGTAACTTTCAGATGTAGTCATTGTGGCATTTTCATGTTGGTCTGCCACTGAAAGACCCATACCTTCTCTCTGGTCTGCCAGACCTGTCTGTTGCTGCTGGTGAGGGATCCTTGGTGACCGTGCAAACAAACTGACGGGTGCAGAAAATAAATGAATAAATGTTGTTGTTTATTCAGTACAGCAGATGTTCTCTTCATGAGGTCTAGTCCCAGACTGACTAGACTGACAAAAACTAAAAGGGTTTCTAGCCCCTGCTAAGGCAGTAAGTAGCATAATATTAGCTACATAGTTCTGAGAGCACTTGAAAGGATGGCAGCTGACATTAGACCCATACATAAGTATATAAGTGTACTCCACATCACCCCTGGGACAGTTAATGTGAGCACCACTTGAACAAAGCAATATTACACTATAACAGCTGTACATCTTTTTGAAGCAGTTTTTTAAGCAGTGCAAGACATGGCATGTTTAAAACAAAACAATACTCCACTACAGGGAGTAGGAGGAAAGAATCTGGACTACACTGGTGACCAGTCAGAGTAGTGACAGGGGAAGGGCAAAACACCATAGCGACTTGAAGCCACAAGTACTAAAGTGCAGGGAAGGGAGGAGGGAAGGGAGGGAAGGGTAGCAGCAGGAGGATACCTAACATGCAAGATAACAGTGCAATTTACTGTTGTACCACACTTTTTATAATGCAGACAAGAAATATTTTCTGGGAAAAAATGTGTTTATGTACAAGTGTACCACCACTGAGTCCAGTTACCAAAGGTTCAAGACCTCTGTTGACATTTCTGGTCAGTGGGAATGTTGGCTTGAGTGGATTGCACCAGTTTTTGACAGGCCCGGTCAGGTCATTAAAAGTGACCCAGGTGTTCTGCCCACTCTCAAATCTACACCACTTAACCTTGTAAGTCTAGGATCCATTGGAGAACTTCTTCCTTAAGATCTTCTCAATCTGGTACACCAGCGCATGTATGAAAGAGTCCCGAGAAGAAGAAGAAGGCTCAGAAGTAGCAGTCCCATAAAGGTCATCTGGCAAATCAGACAAAATGGAATCCGGCTGGAGAGTGTCAGGAATGGGAAGATCTATAGGAACTGGCTGTAAGCTGTCTGAAGGGACCTCAGTTTCAGAGAGGATGGCAGGCTCAAGTGCAGCTTCATTGTTTGGTGAACTGGGGTCATCTGGAAGGGTGTTACTCAGGTACCCATGTTTCAAGCAATTGATGTGGACTTTGTTGTGGACCAGCTTTTCATCAGACTTGCACTGTAGATGAATGTGCATAGGAGGAAGCTTTTGTACAATGAAGAAGGGACCAGTCCAGGGGCGAAGCAGTTTTTTGGTGGCACCCAGAACTAGGATAGGTTGGTACAAGTACACAACATCCCCAATGGAGAATGAAGGCTCATGCGACTTGGCTGATGACATTTTCTGCATTGCGGACTTTCTCTGGCCCAACGTGATGATTGCAACACATCTGGTAAGTTCAAGCTGTTCCAGCATAGGAATGATGAAGGAAGAAGCTGATTTTGGAACTTCTAGCAGTGAGAGATCCCTGTCCAGTGGAGTTCTTGGGTGGCATCCATGGACTAGGAAGAATGCTGTGTACTCTGTATTGTCGACACAAGGGCTGGTATTGTAGGCAAATTGCACAAAGGGAACAAAATGATCCCAGGTGTCACACATCTCATCTAGGTACTTGGAGAATGTGCTAAGAATGGTAGACATCATTCTTTCACTTTGTCCATTGCATTGTGGATGATAACTGGTTGTGTTAGTCTTTTTGATGTCGAGAAGTTTACATGTTTCTCGCACAACAGTTGAAAGGTAGTCAGTGCCTCTGTTTGAATGCAGGTACAATGGGTACCATGATGACAAATGACTGTGTTGAGAAAGGCACTTGCCACTGTGGCAGCTTTGATGTCTTTTAGGGAGATTAGTTCCAAATACTTAGTTAGTCCACAAAAACAAGGATGTATTAGTTGCCGGAGTCAGTGCATGTGGATAAAGGCCCAAGAATGTCTATGCTGACTCTTTGGGATGGTTCAGTGGCTACAGGCATTGGAATGATGTGTGCCTTTGTTGGTTTGGCAGGAGGATTTCTTAGGGAGCAGGGCTAGCAGATTTGACAAATTGGGCAATGTCTTTGTTCATGTGAGGCCAGAAGAAGTGAAGCCTTGTCTTTTTGAGAGTTCTGTGGATTCCCATATGACCTCCAGAAAGTGGATAGGCAAGAGTGGAGAGAAGAACTTGATTGATTAGAGAGGCTGGCACACTAGCTGTACATGAGTTCTATCCTTGCGATGTCCCTTGTCTTCCTTGGTCCAAATGTGGAAAAGCACACTGTCACTGAGGAAGTATTGTGAAGCAAAGAAAAGTATATCCTGGCGATATTACTTTCATTGTGGTAAGATTCCAGATTCTAAGTACATGATTATGTCTGTGAATTGAGAATCTGCTCTTTGTTGTGTTTTGACAGCTGCCAGGGACAGATCAGATGTGGAGGAGGTGAGAAGCTCTTTGACTGCTTGTAGTAAGTGAAGGTTTGTGTGTCTTTCTGTAGAAGCAGTTGGTAGCAGCAAAGCAATTAGATGTTCTGTAGAAGTGTCCAAAGGAAGCACATCCATGACTTGGAAGTGTTGAGCTTGTAAGCAGGATTCTTTGTCTGTTGAGGATGATGCAGAGGGATATCGTCTTCAGCTTACACCATCAGCATTGGAGTGAACTTAACCTGGTCTGTACTAAATTTCAAAGTTGTAGCTTTGCAGCATGGTGATCCATCAGGCGAACTTGTCTAGTGGCTCCTTCATTTTGAATAACCATCTGAGGGCAGAGTGATCAATGATAGCTGAAAAGGAGGAGTAGTGAAGGTAGCAGTCAAATTTCTTTATGGCAAATACCATGGCTAGACATTCTTTTTCAGTGATGCCATAGTTCTGCTCAGCTGAGGAAAGGATTGCCTGGCATAGGAAACAACTCGTTCTGTTCCATCTTGAATTTTACATAGCACAATGCCCACTGCAAAGGAACTAGCATCTGAGTAGAGTTTGAAGGGTTGGCCAAACCTTGGATAGGCCAATACTGGAGAAGATATTAAGTTGTCATTCAAGGTTTCAAAAGCCTCTTTGCATTCAGAAATTCTTGTATAGTCACATCCCTTTTTGGTGAGGGTGTACAATGGAGCTGCAATCTTGGCATAGTTGAAAATTAACTTTCAGTAGTAGCCTGACAAGCCCAAGAAAGCTCAAAGGTCTTTGAGATTGTTAGGTTCTGGATCATCCTTAATTGCTGAGAGCTTGTCTGGATCTGGAGAGATGCAATGAGAACTAACCACATGTCCCTGGGAATGAATTTGATGCTGTGCAAAACAACTTTTTTGGGGCGAAGCTTGAGACTGGCTTATCTGAGATGTTCAAACACTTCTTTGAGATGTTGGAGGTGCTCTGGCAAAGTTCTACTGAAGAGAATAACATCATCCAGGTAGATTAGGCAAGAGTTCCAAGACAACCCACATAGTACAGCTTCTATATCATGTTGGAATGTGGCTGGACTGTTCTGAAGTCCAATAGGCAGATGTTAATCCCAAGTGGCAGCACCATGTCATGTATGGACAAGAAGCTGGATCAATGGAAACTTGGTAGAACCCACTCTGAAGGTCTAGAGTGATGACATAAGGCGGACTGGCCGTACCAAAACTCTGTAAGGCATCTTCAGTTGTAGGTAAGGGATGAGCATCCTGCCTCATGTAGGCATTGAGTTTTCTGTAGTCTACCATGAAACAATACCCTTTATCCTTCTTTACCACCAGCAAGCAAGGTGCACCCCTGGGACTTGTAGACTCTTCAACAATATCTTGTTCCAGCATGTCCTTGATTATGTCCTCTAGGACTTGTTTCTGCTTGTGTCCCACTTTGTAGGCTCACTGATGGATTGGTTTCTGGTTGGGCTATACTTCAATGGTGTGTTGCAGGATATCACAGCATCTGAGCTTGTTATCTGGACCTACAAAGACATCCGGGTAATTCTCCAGGAATTTCTAAAGTTGATGCTTTTCTGTTGGAGATGCTGGAAGTTTTGAAGAGGATAGTTGCTGACTGAGGGGTAACTCTGTTGAAGCTGGAGTGGTCATGATAGTACTGTCAGGACTAGAGTTGGTGGAACCAGGCTGAGGTTCTTGCATGAGATGGAGCTGGTCCCCTTTAGACAAGCAGATATACTTTCTGATGTTGGCCCCCTTTGAGATGACCACTGGCTCATCTGTGAAGTTGCAGCATTTTTGGAAGACTGCACCATCATGCACTGCTGATAAGGTGTTTCCTGGAAGGAGACCTCACAAATGCAGCATGGGTGATCCTGTGATGATGCCAACAACACCTTGTGGAAGTGATTCACCTCAAATCTTGGCAATCAAAACCATCTCTGACTTAGGACATTCATGTCCTGCTGCCTATATTAGAGCAGAAACAGGACTAAATAATATCTCTGCATTGATAGATGCCCGGAAGGTAAATTTTTGGTTGCGATTAATTAATTTACCAGACTCCTCTCTTGCTAAGTCCTGCTTGAAGGAAAAGGAATTTTGGTTTGAATTGGGTCTTAAGAAAAATTTATGGAGTACATTGCTTAATGAATTAATGATTAAATATAAGCTGATATCATTAAAGATTTCAGTAGGAAAAGGTATTAGATTACATAAACAATATATGAAATATATTTCAAAGAAAATAAATAATTACTGGAACTATGTAGACCTAGAAACCATTAAAAAATCACATTACTCAATTTGGTTTGCGGAAAATAATCAGGATTTTGGCTACAAGCAGTATCTAGAAATTTTGGAGAGTCCAATATTACGCAATATTTTTATTGCTTATAAATTTGAGCATTTTGAAAGCAATGTTTTAAAAGCATGATATGGCAAAAGTACAGTTCTTTCAGATAAATGTGAGATTGTTCAACAGGTGATAAGGAGAATTTGTCCCATGTCCTTTGAGTTTGCCCATGGTATGCTATAGAAAGGGAATATTGGCTGGGTGTCTTTATAAACACCAGTTATAGTATAGAAGAATCTTTTCTAACATCAATACTAATGCATACAGCAGATCAATGAACTTTGGAGAGATTAGAAAAGTACTTTTTGGCAGTTACTAAAACTAGACAAAGATTAAAGGTGAAGTAAAGACATATAGGAATGATTAGTCCTATTTTGATGAATTCGGAAAGGAATATATCATATTTGTATGGATATGTATTTATCTGTTTTAGATTGTATATTTTATTGAGCACCTTGAAAAATATTTATTGTATGGTGTGTTTTTTTTTTTTACTTTTTATGATGTTAATTGATACTGTAATGGCTATATAGCTGATCAATAAATTGTTGTTGTTGACTTAGGAGACACAGCAACTGAGTATATTTCTGTGAGTTGCCTCTGAGGATCTAGTGATAGTTTGTTTGAGGCAAATTCTAGGATGGTTTTGTGAGCTTTGAGGAAGTCCAGGCCAAGAATCACTGCAGGTTGTAGATCAAGCACTAGGTAGAACTTGACAGTAGCTTGCTGTGAGCTAAAGTGTAGTTTGAGATGGACCATGGTTGTGATAGGTACTGTAACTGTACTTGCTGTGATAATGTACTTTAGGTCAGCTGGAGAGACATTAGGCACATGACAAATAGCTTGGTTGCTCAGAATACTATTGTTGCTAACTGAGATTTCTGCTCCAGTGTCGACCAAGGCATGCGTGGACCAATCTTCGTTGGTTACAGGCACATAGTTTGTTAGAAGAGGTGATCTGTTGACAGGTACATTTGCCCCTGGAAGCAAGAGGGTGCCTGAGTTAGCAGTTAGAGGATGCAGGTTGTTTGAATTGCAAGAGTCAGAGGGGCAGCCAGTTGCTGTGTTCCTCTGATCCTGGGAGTAGTTGCGGTTATCTTGCTGATTGTGTGGTGGTGGGTGCCTTTGGTTCTCCTGATTTCTGTTGTGATACTGTAGCTTTCAGCAGCTGTGTGTCTTCTGAATCCACACCACTGGAAGGTCACAGGCTCTCATGAAGGCAGAGGTGGAACAGATGGCTGTCAAAATGGTTGGAGAACATTGACAGAGGTAGCAGAAGAAGCAGTTGAGCTGAGGTGTAGGCTATTGACAGTTGTGGTGAGCATCTCTATCACTGATTGCTGCTGCTGGATGCATGTTGCAAGTGCGGCTAACTGTGACGATTGAGGCACTTGTACACTGGTGGCATGGGACATTAATATGGACTCTTGTGCAAATCAAGCAGCTTGGATTGTGCCTATCCAGGTTATTGGTTTCTGTTAGATTACATAAAGACGGAGTTGAGGAAGCAGTCCCCGGACAAAGGTTGTGATTTGCTCTTTCTCAGTTTTCCACAGACATTTGCAGTGAGACTCAGTGTCCACTGTGAAGGCTTCTAGTGATTCAGGGGGTTGCATGGTACATTCCCACAGCTGTTGCACCAATAACCAGCGTGGATGTGCTTAGAGAAAATGGTGTTTGAATACAGGGTGGTAGTATCTCCTTTGACTTGTTCGGGAAATGCGTTGAACCAGGAAATGGCAGTCCCTCTCAGAAATAAGCACAAGACATTGAAAATATGCAAAGGATCTATCCAGCCCTGTAAGCAAATCTATGCTTGGAATTGTTCAAGCCAGTCGACAGCATCTTCATGAAGCAAGGCTGAGAAAGGTACTGGCTGTAGGCTGGTATAAACCATGGACTGTGGTGAAATAGCTCTATTGTAGGCCAGGTCATCTTGAACTGGTGTTCCTTGAGCTGAAATAGAAGACTGGATGTCATGGTGGATGGTTTCAGTTTTGTAGCCCCATGCCCTGGAGATGGGTGAAGATGGCTCTCCAGATGCTTTGCACCCATATCGGTGTCTTTGTCAGACATTGTGGTTGGAGATGAGCGTCGTTTCACTGAATGAAGGTTGGAAGGATAACGAGTTGCCATCATGCAGGAGACAGGACATCGTGGAGCAAATAAAGTGCCGAGAAGAAAAGATTTTTGTAGACAGAAGTACAATTATTTGTAATCAAAGCTCATCAAACAACATCTTAATAAACAATTACCACTCAATTCTGTGTTGTCTGTTGTATAAATAAAGGTTTTGTTGCAAACATCAGCTATTTGTTGCGGTGTCCATTCATTTTAATAGGTTTGCCATTGATTTCTATGGAGTGAGGTCATTTTAGTGCCCTTCACAAGATGGCTGCTGAGTTTTGACATGCAGTTCCTGTGTTTTGACTGTAGCAAGATGGCCACCAGCAGGGGGTTAAGGGTCACTTCCTTTCTTACTGTGTTATGTAAACAAGATGGATGCTTTGTGCCATGAGGCCGCTTGTAGCTGCTGCAAGGGACAAAATGGTGATTGCAGCATTGCTGCCTGCTTCCCTAACTGAAATTGGATGGAGTTTTTGATCTTGGTGGCGAGTGACCATTGCTGGGGGAATTACTGCATTTATTTGCTGTACTCCATTTTGGTTTATGGAGCTTGTGCTTTTTGTTTAACTGCTCATGTGTGCCTTTGTTTTACTTTTTTGTTGACTCCCAGGGCTGTCTTTCCATTTCTTTATGTGTACTGCCTCCAGTTACTGATTACTGCCTCTCCATATTTATTTGTTGCCTCGCTTGTTCTTTGTTTTCTCTTTTCTTCATTGCCTCATGTTAATTTATTGTATAGCCCTGCTTGAACTGTTTATTTATCACTTTGCTTTTGCCACTTTTGAATTTGTAGCTGCTCTGCTTCATCTAACGTGCTTAGAGGAGCTCCAGTAATTTATTATTTGCATTGTTGAGGCTCCTGAGGTGACTTGCAGTTCAGCATTATTTTTTTTACAATTTATTTTATTGTATGACTCATTGTTGGAGTGTGGTTGAGCAGGGAAAGGATCGCTCCATGCTACAGTCTCATTCATTTATTTTTTTTCTCTGTGCCTTGGCAATCCTTGCAGAGTGGCTGACTGAGACGTGGTTCAGTAGCAGGAACAGTTGGGAAGCCCTGGTCCAAATTTGGCTGATGACTGTAGTATGCTGCTGGATGGGCCACTGTTGTTTCAGTGGCTCCATATGGCAGGAAAGTGGAGTGGCTTACGGTTGTGTTGTGAACAGTCACAGGTGAGCCAGGGGAAGTAGCGGGCCATGTTGGTGCAGAGGTTGAATGTAGGCTCAGCTTCATGCTGGAGTCAGGGAACTGTGGTCGGGAGCAGAGTTGTGGCTTTCAGGGAGGCTAATGCACTTGCTGAGCTACGTTGTGGAGTGCTAGAGGGACTGAGCAACAAGAGGAATGCTCTGTATAGCTCAGTGCTGTCCATGGGAGGAGCAGGTTAGCAGTCCATTGTGGCCACTGGGCAAGAGGAAAGCCACAGTTGTTATATGACCTCCCCATAGTTTTGGAGCATGGGCAGGCAGTTACTGGAATGGTAAGTGTGGCTCTAGTGGGTGGCCCAGGAAGGCATAGTTCAGGAGGAGTGGAGCAGAGCAAAGCTGGAGGGCCAAGATGCAGTTGCAGAGGGCTGATTTCTGAGCTAACCCATGGTTTGTGTGGAGCTTCTGAGTGAGCCACAGTTTGGCAGCAGGAAGAGTTGGGGAATGGAATGCTCCGTAACAATGGCAATGGTGAGCCGTAGTAGTTGTGGGTGACATGGCTGAGCCGTTTGCTTTCTTTAGTTTTTAACTTAGAACAGTCCCCTCTGGAATAGACAATAGTCTGTGGCTGCAGCTGGGTAGGATAGAGGAAGCTTGCTGTGGTATTTTTTTGTTTGAAAGGAGCCACGAGGTGGGAGCTGGAGGTTGCAGTCTGTGGAGCTCTGTGGAGCAGAGGGCTGGGAGAATAACTTGCTGACAGTTCATACACTTAGCTGGCTAGCACTGTTGAACAGCTTCCTTTTTGACAGTTTTAGTACAGTAGGAGGGCTGCTATACAACCAGGAGACAGTTTGTTGCTTTCTTTGCAGCCAAGGTTGTGGTGCATTCACATTCAGACTGTTCAGGCATACTGAGGTGATGACTTGGGGTACCCAGTGAGGCAGACAAGTGAGATGGGAGTGTCTGGGCAGAAGAAGGGCTGCATTCTCCACCATGTGTGGCTTTTTGGTGTTGGTGTGCCACTAAAAGATCCTTATCTTCTCTCTGGTCTGTCAGACCCATCTGTTGCTGCTGGTGAGGACCCCTTGCTGACCGTGCAAACAAACTGTCGGATGCAGAAAATAAATGTTGTTGTTTATTCAGTACAGCAGATGTTCTCTGCATGAGGTCTATCCCCAGACTGATTAGACTGACAGAAACTAAAGGGGTTTCTAGCCCCTGCTAAGGCAGTAATTAACATAATATTTGCTACATAGTTCTGAGAGCACTTATAAGGACAGCAGCTGGCATTAGCCCCATACATAAGTACATAAGTGTACTCCACATCACCTATCACTTCTTATATCTCAAGTATTTTTTCTTTTCTGTTTGCTAATTAGAAGATTTTCCACCTGGCAGTACTGGGGTGATGTGTGGAGCAGCACTCTTTCTGGAGGCAAAACAAAATCAGTTCTGTTCCTCCCATTACCTCAACACTGAGTCCATACTGACTATGACATCACTAATAAACAATGAGAAACATTTCTCACTGTCTGGTTTCACTTTCATATGAAGCAGCAGGGACTGGAGCTTCCTGGTTACTAGTGATGTCACAATTTCCTGCATTTTGATTGGTAGCTTGTGAAAGTCACTGCTCAGGCTGCAAGGATTGTGATGCCTCAAGGTGTTTGGTCTAAGTTCTGATGATGTAGTGGTAGGAACAGAACTGACCTTTTTTACCTCCAAACAGAGTGCTGCTCCACACATCTGTCCAGTACTGCCAAGTGGAACATCTTCTAATTAGGAAACAGAAAAAAAAAAATATTTCAGATATTGGAAGTGATTGATGACTGCATCTGAAAATTACTATTAATTACAAGTAGTACACTAGCTCTTTAAAGAAAAAATTATGAGAAGGAAATCTCAAATACAGCCTTTAGTTTCCAACATTGTTGAGAGTATGGACAACCAAGGGCCCCAAGGACTATAACAGATTTGATGCAGTGAAAACTGGATTGTGTAAAGAACTTCCATATTTGTTCAAAAACTATGATTTTAGTATTGAGAAATGAACTGAAACCTTTGCTAAAAAAAATGGCTTTCCATTACCAATAGTTCTGTTTAGCTGGTTTAACTCTGCATATGGGTCCCTGAGGTAAGAGATTTGGGTGAGGAGGGCTAGGGTTCCAGGCATATTTTCAGATTGTCATGGTCATCCTTTCACTAAATTCATCTGCTCTGTCATTTTGCTCTGCCTGTTTATTTAAATTAATGTACCTTTCCTTGTCCCAGCTCTCAGTCATGTTTTTGCATTGAGCAGCAGCCATTGATCATTACTGCCATTTGGCCTGAGGTGTGGTAGGAGGGGCCAGATGACAATATGCTTTCAGCCCACCTTGCTGAGCTGGGCAGAGGCCAGGCAGTGGTAGGAACAGTGCAAGTAGTATGATTGGATAACTCTAATTCAGCAATATAGTAAAACTGAAGTTGGAGTCATGCCTCCAACGTAAGGTGAATGTGTTGTACAGACAGAGTAAGGATGAGGTAAGATACATTTACAGTCAGGCAAGCTTTCTGCCAGAGTTGGAGAAATCTAACATCTAAGTTCTTTTTTGGGGTAGCTATACTATCAGATTACATTTCATGCAGTGTGTTGTGTTTGGTCTGCAATCCCATTTCCATTTAGTCTCCTGATGCAGATTTCAACTAATGATTATTTAATCCCAAAAGTGGATTAAGTGGGAAGTTATGACATATAAATATGTTCTATGACTCTGTGAATTTTATGACTAAATTCTATTTAAAGTTATTAAATGTGAATGAGCAATCTGTGATTAAAGAGGGCATGATGTATCTCTTACTCATATACTTTAATACATAGGTCCTCAAGGAATCTTTCAGTTGACGCCATTTTGTTTAACACTAAAACAATCATCTGTTGGGTTTCAAATGTCAGTCTCATGGACAGCAATGCTAGAGCATGAATTTCTTCAGCACATGTCCAAATAAGGGAAAAGGTCATAAACAGGAACACGGAAGCAAGAACATTGTTATTTTCATCAGCATCTAGTGACTGACTGTTTTCAGAACTTTTCTTACCCTAATTTTGCTACTAGCTGTACGCGACCTCTGATAGGCTTAACTTCTCTTTCTTGTATTCTCCTGATGTGATCACTTGGAGTTGTCTTCAAGCAGCTAAAAGAACTGGTATAAGGTACTGCTGAAAATTGAAAAGAAGTAACCAGATACAAGAAGTATGACTTTATGCATTGTAAAACAAAGAATAGCACTCAACATAAATGGTTTTGGATATCACATTTCTAGCAATGTTGTAAATATATAATAGTCACGCTTCATAATTACTGCTTGAGTGAATTATTTGCTGACTTGTTTATTATGTATTTTGTGCATTTTTTATCTTACAGTTTATCTGCGCTACATTAATCTAAAGAAAGCTAGATAAAATCCTCAGGCAAGGTATAGCTGCTGAACTGTAATAAGCTGATTCTAAAATATGAGAACATCTCAACAGAGTTCAAACTTCATGCCTATTTTTCCTAGCTGTGTTGTTATCTACATCACTATATATTGGGTCATATTCTGCCCTTAGAGTCTTCTAAATTGCTCAACAGGGTTATTTTTACAACTATTATATTTAGTAGGTATAAAAATATGATATTACACTACAGTATACTGTGGAATTATATAAAATTGTTAGTGAGGGTGCATTTATATTCAAGGGATGTTTATTAATACAAGTTTCCATTATAGTTATTAACATTGTTGATTAAATAGTTTTATGAGACTGGTGTTTTAATAGTATATGTTTGTATCATTTAAATGTTTTCTGAGCTGAGGGGGGTGGGTGGAGTATTACAAGGCATTCTGTCTCATGGCTTCATTCGGGAATCTGTAAAGGGGTGGGGTGGATTTTATTAATGTGCTTCCTCCTCATCACTTGGGAGGTAACTTTCATTATTAACAATAGGTGAAACATGAGAATTCAAAATGTGGGGAGAAATATATGTTCTATGGTGTGTATTCAGAAATTTGAAGTTATGGGAGGTAATTTTCTCCTGGACTTATCTTTCTTCTTGGTTTCACGCATGCTACACACACTACCTTTTTTTTACTATCTTTATCTGCTTGGTGTTTTTCTTGGAAGGTAATATTGAATGGAGTACAATATACAAATATGCATCTTCAGGACATAACATGTTAAAGTATCTCTAGAAGCAGGACATGAATAAGGCACAGTATTTCATAATCTGGTGCAAGGAGAAAATTCACTTTTATCTAAAAGTTCTGTTATGTCCAATGGCAAATAATTTAGCTTGATCACCTGCAACATTGGGGCCTGATTTACAAACTAAACAGTTATACATAAAAAATACCAAATCCTTCTATAACATTTTAACAGGAAATCCACCTGAATAATGAAAATGCAAATTTAATGTTAAGAGAATGGGTGGGTCACGTTTTTGGTGCAGGTCAAATTCCCCAAAACAGGGGTATTCATCTTATTAAAAATATGTCTAAGTGTTCATGCATGCTCTAAAACAGCAGATGAATCTGGCCATTACATAATTGTTAATGGGAAGCTAGATAAAGAATGCACTACTCTTGGTAACATCTATGGCTCAACAACCCTTCCAATAAAGTAATTTCTGATAGTTATGTTAAAATTAGCAACTTCCTGGATAGTACAATTATTACAGCAGGAGACACCAATACTGCCTTATCCTCACTTCTGGAGAGATCCAGACACAGAATTAGTAGATCTAAATTGGATAAAGATTTACAGAATCTAGTTGATAATCTAGAACTTGTTGATAGCCAGAGGGTATTAAACCCAGATTCAAAAGAATTTACCTTTTGATCCACCTGCCACCAGTCAGGATCAAGACTGGACCAGATTTATGTTCCAAAAATAATGGTTAACAAAATAATAAATTCAGAAACTAAGGAATATATAATTGTGGATCATAATCCAGTATTAGTGACTTTAAGATAGAACTTTGATGTAGAACTTGCCAGAAAGTTGAAGCTAAATAACTACCTTTTGGAAGATGAGGGAATGGTGAATAAGATAAAGGATAAAATAAAGGAATTCCTTCAGCTAAACAACCTAGATGACAAATTGTGGTCCAGTAATTGGAAATGCCTAACATGTTGGCTAAGGGGTTTCCTAATTAGATCATCTTCAGCAATTAAAAAGCAAAAGCAGAAGAAAACTGACACACTACTAACTAAAATAAGAACTATCAAAAATAAACTCCTTCTTGACTCTTCAGAATAAATTTGAGCAACCTAATCTAGACTAAAATCAGAATATTGTGAAATTATTAGAGGAGAGGAGAGGCAAGGTTTGCAGTTAGGAAATGACAGAAACTTGGGCCCCAAGGTCACTAAAATATTAGCTATCTCACTGAAATAAAATAGTAATCCCACAAATATAACTTCTGTTAAATGACACGTTAATACTTGGTCATAAAAATATTGATGGGGAGTCTTTTAAATATTACAAAGAACTATATAACATAAATGGGTGCCAAAGAAATAGCACTTTATCTGGATTTTGCAAGGACCTACAGTTCTAAAACTACCTAATGAACTTAAAGCAGTTCTTGAACAAGAAGTGGGGAGGGATGAAATTGTCTCAGCCATTCAAAACTTAAGAAAGAACAAAGTTCCTGGTTCAGATGGATATTCTGCAGATTTTTAAGATACAATGGTTGGAGGATTATTCTCATTTTAGCTCACGTATCTACAGAAGCTTTACACAAAGAAACTCTTCATCCGAATATGACCCAGGGTCTTGTACCTTTAATCCACAAAAATGGGAAAGATCCAACAGAATGTAAAAACTATAGGCCAATGTCGTTGATTAACAACAGTGTCAATATTTTAGCAATGATCCTTTCTGTAAAACTTGAAAAAGTTAATCCTTACTTAATTGATAGCAGACCAATGGGTTTCATCAGGGATAGGGTAGTAGCACGTAATTCAAGAAAACATTTCCATTTGATGGATGTGGCCAGTAAATCTAAAGTGGCATCAGGTCTTTTCTCACCAAACTCCGGAAAGGTCTTCAATCACACTTTATGGCCCCATATTTCTGAAGTGTTAAAGTTATATGACATTCCAGATAACTTTATTAAGCGTGTTAAGTTATTTTACGCCAATCCCTCAGCGGCACTAATTACAAATGGTGTCATTTCTGACAGGTTTCCCTTGAAAAGAGGAAGCAGACAATGTTGTCCCCTGTCCCCTTTACTTTTTAATTGAACTATGGATCCTTTGGTAAGAAGGCTCTGGGGAAAAATAAATCAAAGGCAATAAAATGGTTAACAAGGAATATCTGATTTCTCTTTACGTAAATGACATTTTAATTACAGCGACGGAGCCCAAAAAATCCATAACTAAAATACTTAATAATATAAAATAATTCAGTACTATTTCCAGTTACAAGCTAAAAAAGAGTAAAATCTTTTTTCTGTCTCTCAGCAATGGCTGTGCAAAAAGTGAAATTGCAGAGTTGGGTATAGCTTGGGTGAAAGAAAACATAGAATATTTGGGAATTAAAATATTTAAAACAACAGTTTAAACGATAAAAGCACAAAAGTGAAGATGAAAATACAAGATGACCTTAACAAATGGAATAATCTGCCATTAAGGTTCTGGGCTCAGATAGAGGAGATCAAAATGAATATTCTTCCTAGGGCCCTATACATTTTTATGATGTTACCATTGTGTACAGTATGCCCCAAAAATGGTTCATGGTATCCAGAGTAGTATTAGTAATTTCATCTGGGCTAACAAATGGAGTAGAATGGCCATCAGCAAATTGGGTAGAGCCAGAGAAAATGGTGGATGAAAATTATTTGACCTCTATATTTTTATTATTGCTTGTCATGTACAGCTAATCAATATTCTAAATGGTTTAATGCTAGTGAATCAAAACAGAATAATCATGAGTGGGTAGAATTAGATATTAACTTGACAAACACACCAGACATTGACCATTGCTGCTTATTGTTTGGTAAACCTCTGAAATCCATTAAAAAACACAATTCTGTCTGACACCATTCCTTTGATAGCTCAGTGGTTGAATTTACTAAATATGAATTTAAGTATATCAAAAGTACCTCATATTCAACAAATTTTTTGCATCTTGTGCACTTTCTGAACCACCCTTCCCTCCCTATACCCCCACTCTCTCTACAGGATTTAGATCCTCCCCATTTCCCCCTCTGAGGTCTTTCAGGTCCTGATCACTTTACAAACAAACAAATCCAGCCCAAATGGACTCCACCCCAAGCTGTTTCAACTCTCTTCCCAGGCAATAGCCAACCCCTCACCCATATCCTCAACCTTTCCCTTTCAACAAGCACTGTTCCCACACAATGGAAACAAGCCAAAATGATCCCCCTCCCTAAAAGTGTTGATCTTTCCTCCCTTAACAACTATCATCCCATGTCCTTTCTCCCCTCACTAGCCAAACTCCAGGAAACCTTAGTACTTTCAAGGCTGTCTGACTTCCTGTCATCCTTGCACTTCTTCTCTGACAACCATCTGGATTCTGCAGAAGTCATTCTACAATTTTCTCTCTACTCTGCATCACAAACTCCATACTCTGCACCATTGACAGCGGACACATCACTGCAGCGATAGTTATAGACCTTGCCAAGGCCTATGATTCCATCTCCCACCCACTCCTTCTTTAAAAGCTCTACTCAGCAGTTCTGGCTTCCTCCACAGTTAATTTATCCAGCTCTTACCTCTGTGGCAGACAGCAGTCTGTGTGAGTGGGTAACTCAGTGTCGCCTCCCCTCCCCATCCTTACTGAAGTCCCTCAGGGATCAATTCTAGATCCAGTTCTCTTCTCTTTATTTATAAATGACCTCCCCAAAGCTTGTCTGCACACAAACATTCACCTATACGCAGATGACACCATCATCTATGCATCCAGTCCCTCCACCTGCATTGTTTACTCTACCCTCCAGTCTGATTTCTACCAGGTCCTCCACTGGTTTCAAGACAATAATCTCAAAGTTAACATTAAGAAAACTGTCTCCATGGTTTTTGGGACACCCCATAAACTAGCCAAGCTCCCACATAGCCCCACCTTCTCCTTCTTGGACGGTTCCACTTTAGAAACTATTTCATCCTACAAATACCTTGGCCTATGGCTTGATCAACACCTCCATTTCTCCATGAACATTGATTCTGTTTGCACTTAGCTATGCCCCAAACTCAGTGTGCTCTTTCAAAACAAATACTCCATCCCTCTGCATCTTGTCAAGTCCTAGTATCCAAAATGATACTCCCCCTATTTAATTATGGTGATATAATGTACGCTTCGACCTCTGCCACCTCCCTCTTCCATCCTGACACCATCCTTAACACATTCTGCTGCTTTGCTACTAACTCTCTTCCTCAGACTCATCATTTCACCCTACTGTCCTCCCAAAATCTTCCCCTTTATCACAGGAGGTACTGTACATACACTCCCTATCTCTCATTGCCAAGTACTTGTTCAACTTCCTACCTCCATATCTCTCTCTTCCCTCCTCTCTCCAGCCCTCACCCCCTCCTACTCACTGAGGTCTTGCCACCCCCACACTTTCTCAATCCCCCACTGTCACTCCTCTTCCAGAGTCTCTGCCTTCTTCTCACACTTTCCCCACCTCTGGAGTCAGCAACCCTCCCTCCTCCATGGCACCCCCTCCTTCTCTGCTCTCAAGTGCCAAATTAAGAGCATCATTCCACCACCCTATGTCTGTCTCCCCTCTCACCTCTGATTCTCCCCTTCCCCCATCACCACCTAAAATCCTACCCCTGTCCATGAATTAATATAAATACTGGAAGTATACGTTGTACAGTTCCCACTTCTAGTTTGTATCTTCTTGCCATAATGTTGCATTGTTTATTAATCTTCTAATTCTATCAATTGAATATGTAAATATTGTATAATATTTTTATTGTATAGTTCTCGCTAATTTTTGTTTCTACTTCAAAAGGAATAAATTGTATACTCACTGTATAAATCCTCATGTACCCCATCCCCCGGGTCGCACCTGGAAACAAGCCTCGGGTCAGTGTGCTTTTCTTGGTTATCAACTTTAAAATAAATGTATTACAACCAATTTGGGGTAACTTAAACTTTATTCATAACAAACAAGTATACATAAAAGTGTCATGGCTTAGTAAAGGATTAGTAAACATAAAAGACTTATAATGCAGTTAGACAATTGAATTCATTAGTGCTGGAATTTGGTATGCTAGCATAAGATTCAGAATTTTATGACCACCTTAAAGAAACATACAAGGATTTTTGTAATAGTGGTAATGATGATTTGAATGAAAACACAAGAACTTTCTTGGCCTGTATACAGTCAAAGTCAAAAATATTTGGCTTTTACAACATGTTTATTGATAACATAAAAGGAACAGTGGTAAAGAGTATCAGATGGTGGACACTGACTTTAATTAAGAGCTTGGATACTGGGACTGGAATAAAATATGGTGAAACACTCAAAATATTCAAAACAGTTAACAAGAAATTGGTTGAATTCAAACTCTTACACAACTTAAATTATACTCCTCTGCATCTACAGAAAATGAGGCTCACAATTTCTTCCAGTCGTAAAAGGTGTACAGAAAACAATGGTAACCTTATACAGTAGAGCCCACTTATAAGAACATCCTATTTGCCAAAGGAAAATGTTCTTATAAGCGGGCTGTTACTAAAAGCGGGCTTACATCAGTTTTAATTCTGCCGCTGACCGCTAGGTGGCACCTGACCCCTACAGTAATAAAAAATATGAAACGAGCAAAATTCTTGTATATAAGGCACAGCACAGATGATTAAAAACTCAGCTCATTCAAAGTTTTAAAGTTTAAAGGTTTAAAAATGCACAGTGCAGCACTAGGTTAAAACAAAGTTATCCATTTGTTTTAGCAAAGTAGTCAGTGATCGTTTGCTGTTTGTCACTCACTAGTGACAGTTCATCAAGATATGAGCTGAGCTGAGCTCTATGTCTACATGCTCGTCGAATACTTCAGATTTTTTTTTTGTGAGTGTCAGCGTGGTTCTGTGTTTCTCCATGGCAGCCTGTTTTGCAATGGATAACTAATGACAGCAGATATGCACAGAGAAATGGTACTGCAGTTAAGGGTTTAATGAGCTGTAACTGGCAAGTGTGATTACCAACTGAATGACTGCTCTGAGTGTGAAAACAGGTCCTGATTACCGATTGAATAACTGCTTTGAGTGAGAAAACAGGTCTTAAGACAACAGTTTACATTCCTTCACTAAAAATATTTGTTCTTATAACCGATCTGGCTGTTCTTATAAACGGGCTTCCCTCCCATTGAAAACAATGGAGCAAGATCGGTACATGGAGCAAATGTGATTATAACCGGGATGTTCTTATATTCGATGTTCTTATAAGTGGGCTCCACTGTATACATGTTTTGGGATTGCAAGCACATAAAATCTTTTTGGGAACAATTTAGATCTTTGTTCAATAACATACCCTGGATACATGATAATTTAGGTTTGGAAACTTGTATAATAGGTCATTTTGACTCAACAAAACAATGGTTTAAAGAACAGAAATAAACTATTATTCTAATTGGGGCAGTAGTCTAAAATCATATCCTTAAATTATGATTAGAAAATACAATAGAGCCCCATTGATTAATGGATGGAAAGTAGCTGTTTGGAAACCCTAAGAGTGGAAAAAAATTAGCCCATTGAATGGTTAGTCAAAATGACTTTTTCCTAACTAAATGGAAAACAATTTATATAATATGTGTTTATTAGGGTTTACTAATACTCAGCCCTCTTAATTTTTCTATTTTGACTTTTTATAGTAGATCTTCCTATTTGAGATAATACTACATAATAAGGAATGGTATTTTTCTTAACTCCTCAGCATATGTCACTGGGAGCTGGTTGCCAGAAGTTCACTTCGAGTTTCAAATAAAATTCAACTGGTAACTTTCCAATCCTGTTACTTCCTTTCTTATATTCCTCTCTGTTTCTTTTGCATGGTAGTCTACCTCTTCTCTCTTCCTCTTATCTCTCTCCTATCTAAAAAGGGAAAATAAACACATTGCTAGCTAATTTTATCTTTTCTACTGTAATAAATCTAAAGCATTTAGAAATATGTGATGCCTATTGTATACTGTTCTGTTGTTGACTCAACATATTTACTTAGGTAACAAATTATATGATTTATATATAGTGTTGTTGATGTTGTATTGTTTGACTTTTTGGAAATCAATAACATTTTATTTATTGATAGAGACATTCAACTTCCTCAGGGAGATCAACAAGGTTCAAGAGGGCAGCATCTTTCAGAAAAAGAGATGTGCAAGAACAAGGGTATCACAATATGAGGCTAGAGGAGGAGACTCAGGGGTAATGTGAGGAAGTAGTTTTTCACAGAAAGGGCGGTGGTTGCATGGAACAGCCTCCCCATGGAGGTCATAAGGGCAAAAATAATAAGTGAATTCAAGAATGTATGGGAGAGACAGAAGGCAACCCTAGTGACAAGGAAAAAAAGGTAAGCTGCAGATCAATTAGGATCTGGAGTTTATATTGGTAGGGAAATGGGCAGACTAGGTGGGCCAGGCAGTTCTTATCTGCCATCAAATCCTATTTTTCTATAAAAACAATCATTGGTAATATTCCAGCGTCAATAAAAAGCTCATTTTTGGATGTCCTATTGATACCATGGGACACTGAATGCTATTGTGATGAAGTTACCATGAAAATAACATGAGCTGCTGTTCAAATGATGTGTTGTTTTCAATGCAGCTGTGTACCTCTCAATCTTTCTTCACCAAACTGTGTGACAAGATGTGGGGCAAACAAGCAAAATGTGTGACACATCATCAAACATGGCACTGCAGGCTCAGAACACTATGGCTATCCACACACAAATGTTCAAAATGCTTTGTTGATAATCGAGCATAAATAGATCACTATGAACTTCTCCTTTAAAGTCTCATTGGGAAATGAAGGAATATCACCATCCCCATATGGGGCAAAACATTTCTGAGAGGTTGAATGTGTGAGGCACCTTGTAATGTGTGACAGTTGAGAGGTTATGTGGCAGCTGAATAACAGGCAAAAATAAAACTTTGTAACTTTTTATACAATGTAAATGAGAATGAAACCTTACAGATAAAGATTTCATGTCTATAACCTGAAGACCTAAAATAATTTAAAATTATTTATCAGGCTTCCTGGTGGGTCATCACCATTTATTATCACTTTTAGTTGGTCACAAATTAGCTCTTAACCAATGGGAGAGCAGCATGCACAATGCCTGATGACATTTGCTGAACTCAAAAAAGAGTAGTGAAATCAAACAGAAGCAGTTAAATCTCCATAAAAGCAGCAATGCAATGAAAAATATATTTTAAAAGCTAGTTTAAGCAACAATTCATAAAAAAATATTAACATACCTATCAAATCTACTTTTTTAAGAACCTCCTATGTTGTGCACTTTGAGTTTTTTTAAAGGAGTAGTACAGTCAAAATTTGCAAAAACATGTCCCCCCAGGACCTCTTCAGCAGGCTAGGCTGCCTTTTCTTATTGCTTTCCTAAACTCTGGAACTCACTCCCTTCACACAACTGGTCTGCACCCTCCCCCCATACACTAGTCTCCCTTTTGTTTAACTTCACTTCACTCTCCTGTAATTGTTACTGACCCATCTTTCTTTTCCTCTGCATTCTCTTACCTTCTCTCTATTCATGTTACCTCTCTCCCCTTCCTATCTGCTTCTTCCTCTCACCTCTCTGTCCTCCCTATTCTCCCATGTGATCCACTACTGCCCCCCATTTCCTCCTCTTGCCTCCCCTCCACTGCTCCATTCCCCTGCTTCCACCCTCACTCTCACCCCAGTCTGCTCTCCCCTCTCCCTTTCTGCCCCTACTCCTAATCTCTCCTGACTTTTCCCTGCAAACAGGAGCCCAGCACATAGACTAGGTGTGTACCAAGCCATGTCTGGCCTCTACGGGTTTACTCCCATGAAAATTGTAAGCCCACCTCTTCTCCCTTCCCTCCTCTTCCCTCTTGCTTTCCTGGCAACTTATGATGTGGACTGGGTGTGCATCGAGCCATGTCTGGCCCTTGTGGGATATGCATCACAGACAGTCGAAGATCTGCCTCACTATCTCTACTTATCACCCCTACCCCCATTCCCCCTTCCTGCCTCCCTTCCTCATCTGTCTTTCCCCTACCTACTTCTTATCTTTCTAACTCACTCCCCACCAACCAGTTCACTTCCATCTTCTTACACACTATCTCTAGGTTCCAATATATGCTTACTCTACCACCTTGTCCCACTCTATGCCACCTCTATTCTCCAGGCTTCCTCTTTACACCTTCCATAGCTTCATACTTCCTATTGCTCACCGTTGCTCCTCTGTGCATGTTGTACAACCCTCATGAAGTAAATAATGTATATGTGTAGCGTTAGCATGTATAATAGATTTAAGCACTGTTGCGTAAAATAAACTGTATTCCTCTTCCCCTCCCCCCCGGATGCATCTGGAAATAAGCTCTTTTCAGCTCAGCATGCCTTTCCTAATGAAACATTTCAAATAAATAAATAAATAACAGGTGAGTAAACTGTCATTGTGGGATATAATCTCTGAGGCAGTCCAAGTTCCTTACATCCCAGGTTCTTATAGCAGTAACCTTGTTTTAAGGAAGGTGAGATGAGTCATGTTCTGATGGGAGAGATGGGGCCACTTGGGGGAAAGAGTGGCTGAAGTTTCTCTTGGAATCATGAGAGACACTGAGTCTGTAATTTCTAGTGAATGTGTGAGTCAATGTCCGTGTGGTGGTTGCACAGATTTCCTCTGTCATAGCCAGATTTATTTTGGCCTATGGCAATGTGACTGCTCTGGTCAAATGGTCTGTAAAGTCCACTGGTGGAGTTTCAGAACTCACTTTGTAGGCTTTCTGAATGACTGTTTTGAGCCAAGACACAGTAGAGGGAAAGTCAAGGTGGTCCTTCCTGTGTCTCTCAACAATGAACACTCTGTCCATCTTCTGAAAGTCCCTTGTCCTGTTAACATATGTAGTGATGATTTTCCTCATTCTTAGATTATAAGGTTTGGAATCCTTTTGCCCTCTGAGACAGGCATTTGAGCTGGCAGTTTAATTGCCTGTCTTAAGTGAAAATCTGAGGCAATTTTAGGTAAGAAGGATGGGATTGCTCTCCATGTTACTCTGTTTGCATTAATAGAAAAGTATGGTTCTCCACATGATAGGGCTCCCAGCTTGCCTGTACTTCTTGCTGAGCAAATTACCACCATGAAGACTGTCTTGAAATTAATTCATTATAGATCAACAGTGACTAGTGGTTCAAATGGTATGCTGGTCATTGCTTTGAAAACTAAATTCAAATGCCAGGGTGCTATAAGTATGGAGGTGGTCTGGGGTGATAGGGATTTCATGGAACACCATTTTTAAAAGATTGACCATTGCCTTTTATATGTTGATGTAGTGGACCCTCTTGGACACAGTCAAAGTGTCTTATGCTGGAAGAAAAATAACTGACTTTTAGCAGTCTCTCCCTTTCAGGAGCCAAGCTGACAACTTGAGGTTCTGAAGGTTGAGGTGACAGACTGGTCCTTGTTGCAATATGTTGCATCTGAGTGAAAACCTCCAGGGGTTGTTCAGAGCTATGGCAGCTACAGTGGCAGGCCATTGCCTCCTGGGCCAGTATGGGGTGACCAGGATTACCCTCGCTCTGAATTGTTGAATTTTCTTCAGTACATGAGAGAACAGAGGAAGAGGAGGGACGCTTTATTTATTTTAATTTTTAGATACAGCCTTTGTGCTCAGAGCTCATTTATGAAGGTTCCATGTCAAGGAGAACAATACAATTGCAGACAAGCATATTGGGTATACAGCAGCAAGTATGAATTTACAGACCACATAACATCAGTAGTCAAACCAAGTACAAGTAACACTGTACAATAAGATAAAAATATGACACACAGACAAACTATAAAAAAATAAGGAACAGTATGAAGATCCATAGGCCAGCATGTAGAGATGTGAGATTGTCACAATTGTATCAGTAAAGTGAGGATGGGATGCCAGAAAGTGAGAGATACATACAGGTGGTTAGGGGAGATGGGGGGAGGAGACCTCCATGGGGAAGGTATAGGGTTAAAGATGTGCAGTTGAGGTTGGGAAGGCAGTGGGGAAGAGGAAGTAGCAAGACAAGACTGGTGACAGGGAGATGAGGCTGATGTAAAAGGGTCAATTAGAGGTCCCTGGGATAAGGACAGGATGAGGTCAACTTTGCTAAAGCAGTCTCAAAGGTGAAGATTCAAGGTCATTTAGCAGTCAGAGCTGCTGGAGGTCACTAGGTAGTGCTTTAGTTCTTTTTTTAAAGAGCGGATGTTGTTGGAGTTGGCTAGTTCGGCAGGGAATTCATTAATTCAATGTGGGGCTCTGTAAGCAAAAGAACGCTGAGTGAGCGAGGTTCTCCTGAATGGTGCAGATAGTGAGCATCATGCAGCATCCCCAGTGCAGTGCTGGGTTTGTGAGAATTGCAGTAGGTTGCGGATGGCAGGTGGGGTGAGACCAAGAAGCGCTCTCTTTCTAATGAGGCATATTTGGTACTTTGCTCGCCCTGGTAGGTTTAGCCATTGTGTTTTGGCATACAGCTGGCAGGTGTGGGTGAGCCTGTTGGTACCCAGAATGAGTTGACAGGCTTTATTGAAGGTTGTTTTGACATGCTTTAGGGTCATGTCAGTGGCAGAACTATTTACAATCAGCCCATAGTCCGGGGAAAAGGTGGTGGTAGCGGATTCACTGACATACCTAGGTCTCACCATTGACCGGGAACTCAACTTCAAGGCCCACATAGATCAACTATCTAAAACACTGAACCAAAGGATAGGACTTCTGTACTGACTCAGCCCCTAACTTACCCTGGGGTCACGAGCCAAGATTACCCTTTGTACCCTGCTACCCAAACTACTGTACGGCTCCCCTGTGCTCCTCTCTGTTAAAAGCACTGAGATGAGTAAACTTAAGACACTGTACAACAGGACCAGCAAATTCACTGTAGGGGCACCCCAAAGAGAACACCATTGTCAGATCCTGCAGCCCTAAAATGGCCCACCCTGGAAGGTAGACTACATTATCCATCTTTATGCCTAGCCTATAAACTCAGATTGACCACTGCTCCACCTAGCCTGGCAGAGTTACTTCAACCTAAAATAAATAGCAGGACTTTAAGGTCATCAAACAGACAACTTCTCAAGGTTCCCTGGATGCAGTCCTCTCAAGGGTCCAGGGCCTTCTCATCCCTCATTCCTCCCTTATGGAACACGCTTCCACCTAAACTCTAAGGATGTGAATCACTCGGGGGCTTCAAAAAGAGACTTCAAACACACTTGCTGGAATTAAACCATTGCACTTGTACTCACTGAATTTCACCCTAGATTCCTGTTGCTTCCACGATCTCTGAGTATGATTGTTGACCTCACCTAATGTGTACAACAAGAACTGATAATCCCCTTTATATAATCTGTCCGTCTAAATGATTGTCTCCTTTCATGAACTATAATTTAACTGTATGTTGTTGAATCTAATGTAAAAGTTATATCCTGTTGTACTGTTGTGTAATTAACCCCGGGTCGCCCCTGAAAAAGGGACTATTACTGGTCTCAGCAGGCCTACCCGGTTACCAAAATTTAAATAAATAGTCAATAACCGACAGGACTAAGCTGGTGACGGCGAGGCACAGGGCAGTGGGGGTTGGGTGGCTCCTGTGCTTATACAGGACTCCAAGTTTGACACTGACAGCCCTGACTACACTGTCAATATGTGAGGAGAAGGAGAGGGAGGGGGAGTCATCAAAATGTACTCCAAGGTACTTGAATGTCCTTACTTGTTTGAGGGAGTGTTGAAGATACATGCCATGTCAAAGTACCATTCCATAGACAGGGCATCCACTCCCATGGAATAATTGTCTTTGAACCTGGAGTAAAACCTGGGGCATTGAGTGTTCTTGCTGGTTGCCATAAGGTCCACTTGTTCTGGCCACCAGTGCCTGTTGATGCAATGGAAGACCCAAGGATGGAGTCTCCACTCACCTGAGTGGATCTGATAGTGACACAGCCAGTCTGCCATCATATTTAGTTCACCAGTTAAGTGAATGCTAAAATGCTGGATAGATGACTTTGTGCCCAGTTCAGAACCTTCATGGCTTCTTTTTGCGTGACCCTGATCTTGGTTCCACCTTGTTTTACAATGTATGCAATTGTCACTTTGTTGTCCGATCTTATAAGAATGTTTTCGTTTTTGACTAAGTGACAGAAGTGTAGTAGAGCTAGATGCTAAGTCAAACGGGAGTACCTATGTTTGGGAGTTTCTTCCCAGTATATGAAACCTGAAGTATTTATAGTGTGATGGTCTCATAGGAATGTAGAGGCATGCATCCTTCATGTCTGTGGAGGTGAGAAAGCCTCTGGGCTGGTTTCCTGTGAGAGTGAATGGTTTCCATCTTGGATTGCTTGTGTTATACAAATCAATGCAAAAATTTTAAATCTAGGATGGGATAGAAATCTCCTGTTCTCTTGGGTACCATAAAATCCAAAAGCACAGTTCAATCAGTACCCGTAGCTATAGGAACCACTATGACTCCATCCAAACATAGCAGCTCAGCCACACCACTTATATGCTACATTTGTGTTGTGTGTGTACTTTGCACTACATTTATTTAAAAGACTTTGCTACTGTCTTTGGATGGAGTCCTAGTGGTTCCTGCAGCTACATGTGCTGGTTGAACTGTGCTTTTGGATTTTGTATTTGACTATTTAGCATTGTAGCATTTTATCCTGGTGTTCAACATACTTTGTGCATCCTTGGTACCAAAAGAATATGGAATATATTCCTTGTACCCCCTGTTTTTATGGAGCTGGATTGCACTGGCTTGCTATTTCCATCAATTTCTCATCATGGCAGCTATAAACTGTTGTTGCACTTGATACTGAATGTCAGAAGTGCCAGACAACAATGTAAGTGACACACACATATATATATATATATATATATATATATAGGCATAAATATGTTGCTGCTTAGACAGTGTAACTGTGGAAGTAGTGCAAAGATTTGACTACATCCAGGGCCACAGTCACTTAATCATTGTAAATCTATAATGCATAATTAAAAGTGAAGCCAGAGAGGTTCAGTTGTGAGCACCTGGCATGCTCAGGATGACTGCAGGAAGTGACACTGTCAGAGTCACTATCTGTGCTACAGTGGCCAGTATTAACATCAGTGGTACCTCACCAAGATGGCTGCCAGAAGTGATACAAATCGGGTCACTCCTGGCAGCAGAAAGTCATCTAGGAGAGATGAGTTGTATTGAAATATGCCCACCAGAAGTGACATGCAATGGGTCACTTCCAGTAGCTACAAGTGTAGTACTGATCATGGCCAGCAGAAGTGACACAAATTGGGTTAAAATTATGTGGCTGAGAGGCAGTAACACAGTCAAGAGGCTGTTTCCTGTATTTGAATATGCACAAGAAGTAGTGGCGTAGGGATGTGGGTGACTCGTTCAGTTAGTGAGCGGTGAATGCTAGCACCCCCGTCCATGAGCAGAGAGTATCATAAAAAAATTGAATGCTAGGGCACCCATGACTATATGATGCCTAGACACTTTATTGGTGCTGCATGCCCTTGCTGATACATCAATGATGTCAATATCATGCCATAAATGCACTGGTGCACATGCATGAACAATAAGCACCAATGCCCAAGGAGGTGAGTATGGTGCCTGTGCTTCTGCAGCAGCCTACACCTATCACAGTGCAGGAAGGAGGGGGTGAAGCCCATTCACAGAATAACACCTCGACAATGGCAAATTATGTGCATGCCAAGTGGCACCCACATCTCGCATTCATTAAGTGATTATGCCTTCTGACCATAAGGACTCCTCCCTGCTCCCACTGTGAATTCTGGAAGAGAAGTGAGTGAGTTAGCCTCGAGCCACTAGCAGGGGCTCAAAGCAACATTCAATGCAAGTCCTTTTTCTGATTTGCAGTGAGCGCCCTGCTACTAGGGGAGCTCTCCACTGTAGAAGAATGTGCTGCATATACCTGATCTCACAAACAGGCAAGTTGGGCATGGTGTCAGTCACTAGGCATGTACTGTATTTGCAGTTAAAGCCACAATGTGACACAAGTAGAGGTCTGATTTAAAGTTACAGTGGCTCTGATAAATGAATTTCGAAATTAAAGCCATGATGTGGCACAAGTACTGCTTCTGAAATAAAGCTACAGAGACCAAATTAATTCTTTATCTGATGCCTCCCCTGAATTGGAGTTATCTACATCCAGCTGACAAGTAATGGGCTAAGGAGTGAGTGGTGAAAAGGTGGGTATGATATCATTATTGATTGGGTTTCATGGATTAGCTATTTTCACTAACCTTTCCATCACTGCTGTCATACATTGTTGCTGCACCTGGATTAGAGCTTCCATTACCTGTTGATTCTATATCAGTGTGGATGTGGTATTCAGAGTGCCCATGGTTGTATCCTTGCTCTTGTGTGTGGGTTCAGCTCTGGTTGGGTGCTTGTTGGTTGGTTTATCTAGCATGATGATAGGTGAACAGCCTGGCCTTTCTGAAGCAATTTGCTGGTTCAGGATGGTTGAAGTATCTTCTGAAGTGTAGAGTAAATACAGTGGCCTGACTTGCATGGGCAGAAGAGGGACACTGCAGGTTCTGTATTTTTTGAACTTCCTCATGATGCCTGCTAGAAGGTGACATAATGGGAGAGGAGTGTCCTTTAGTGTGTTTGTGCCATTAAAATACATATTATATATATTTATATTTTCATTGCAAAAAAAACTTGTTAATGCACCAGATAGGGTTAAACCAACAAAAGTAGGGAAATGTGGTGTTACGGTTAACAACCCTAACACCCCACCCTCACCTGCAAGCAACAAAAAGAAATAACTTTATGATTTTGGCTTTTCTGAGTCTTGGCAAATCAGGTTTGGGGTCTTCCTTGGAGTTATCAATCCTAATGCTCCCCCCATTCCATCAGCAAACAAGCTCAGATGTGCAGACTATATGAAAATGAGGTGAACGTTAGGGTTCATAACCCCAAGGAAGACCCCAGGCCTGATTTGCCAAGACTCAGGACACCAAAAACAGTAAAGTTTTTTTCTTTTTGCTGCTTACAGGGTGGGGAAGGGGTGTTAGGGTTCAAAACCCTAACACCACAGTTCCTTACTTTTGTTACTTTAACCCTAACTGGTGCATTAATGAAGTTTTTGTGCAATGAATATGCTTACTGTTTGAGATATTAGAATCATATTATCATTCACACAGGTCCCAGCACATCCATGTGATTGCAGAAGCACAAGGCTCTCTGGGCCCAGTGCTGCCTCCATTTATCCACACATGTATGTGGGTGTGGAAGTGCAGAGCACTCTAGGTTCTGCACTCTGTTCCTCCGGAAAAGCAATTTTTGTGCTTCCTTGTAATTTTTTTGTTGTTGGAATGGACCATTTTGAGTTCTTATTTCATAGGGGCTTAGTGTTATTTTAGTCATTAAGACCTTTCTATTGATATAGACATTGTCCATTAACTCCATAGATTAACAGAGTTACAGCTTGTTAGAGTTGCAATGTTATCCTATGGGAATTGTATTTTTTAATTTTTTGTTTTTAATATGGCCCCTACATTTTTTTTGAGGGGGTGATTATGTGTTGATGTCCTAGTACTCATTAAGACCTTTAATTTGATATATAGATTGTCCCATAACTGCATATATTGACAGAGTTATGTCTTGTTAAAATTGAAATGTGGGGAAAAACAATAAATCCAAATTCTTTTTTCATATGAAAGGATCTTTTTTCATGAGGTTGTGTCGTTCATATGAAAAAGATTGCTTCATATGAAAAAGAATGTGAAAAAAACTAAGTTCAAATTCCTTTTTTGTACTAAGGTATCTTTTTTCGTGAGGCTGTGTCATTCATATGAAAAAAGATTCATTTTGTATAAAGAGAATTTTGTTTTGTATGGCCATATTCTTTTTTCATATGGCCATACAAAAAAGAAATTCAGGTCACTAAAAATATTTTCAGATGTGTTAAAAACATATTTCTGGGTGATTTTTCCAAAACCTAGCTGCATAATCCACCTAATGGGGCTCTGATTAGCAAGATACATGTGTTGGTGCCTTTGCAAGATATCACTTTTATGGCTTTTCAAAAAAAAAAAGGAAGCAAGATGGCAGCCATCAGGAAAAAACAATTTTTCTTACAAACAAAATTACCCCCATATGAAACAGAATATTTTTTCCTATGGGCCAAATTCTTTTTTCATATGAAGCAATTATCCAAAAGACTGTACTGGGCATACTAAGAACCAAAACAATTTAAAATCCTTATAATTCCGGAATGGGCAGGCAAGCCAGCACAGCGGTAGCACTACCACTTGCGATGCCAGTGACCCGAGTCCAGGAACAGGCTTGGGTTGTCAGAGGGCTGGCTGGGAGGAAGAGGCTTGAGCATTCAAATGACTGTTCACCTCCTCCGAGGGTGGGAGGACCTACCTCTCAGTGCATGACCAACCTCTAGCGACGGATGGAGGTTTGGCATGCCCAAGCAGCAGGAAAGGGGTGGAGCATAATGGACGCCGGTGTAAGCCATGGTGTCAGCTCACATCACATCTCCATGGGGGTGTACATGAAAAAACACACCCTTGGTCCATCGTGCCACTGACAAGAGGACCAGGTAAGGTCCTAGCCACTTGGGCAAGAGGCTCGAAGAGCGGACCCCAAAGAGATTCCAGAGGTATGGAAGTGAGAGGGTGGCTAAGGGGTCCAGCTACCCACTCCCACTCTGTCCCCACCTGTGTGGTAAACCACAGCTCCGTGGGGGGTTACTCTGAGCTTACAGCATTGGTGGAGGGGTTGAGTGACAGTACCATAGACTAGAGTAGGGGATAAAAAGAAATATCAAAAAAAAAAAAAACAACTCTGGACTGGATTAACATTTTTCACTAAACCAGAAAAAGGTTCCACTGTGGCCCAAGCCCTTTCTACCCTGAACATTTCAGAGCAAAATTCAAAACTATCTGGGCACTAGGTAATTGTAAATGGAGTCCACTCTGAAGAAAGGGTGGTTACCAGTGGGATACCGCAGGGTTCAGTATTGGGTCCAGTCCTTTTTAATGTCTTCATCAGTGACATTGCAGAGGGACTGGAAGGAAAAGTATGCCTTTTTGCAGATGACACAAAGATCTGCAACAGGGTTGATACACAAGGAGGCATGGAAAGGATGAAAAGGGACTTGGCAAGGTTGGAGGAATGGTCAGACGTATGGCAGCTAGGTTCAATGCAAGAAGTGCAAAATAATGCACCTGGGAAACAAGAACCCAGGGGAAGAATACACAATGGGTGGGGAGGTAGAAACAACAACAAAACAGGAAAGGGACCTGGGGGTAATCATATCAGATGATCTTAAGGTTAGCAAGCAATGTGAGAAGGCAGTAGGGAGGGCCGGGGGTATACTGGGATGTATAGGGAGAGGCATCAGCAGCAGAAAACAGGAAGTTGTTATCCCTCTGTACAGACAGTTGGTGAGACCCCATCTGGAATACTGTGTCCAGTTCTGGAGACCCCATCTCTGCAAGGACATAGACAGGATCGAGGCAGTCCAGAGGAGGGCAACTAAAATGGTGCAGGGTCTGCAAGAGAAGCCATATGAGGAGAGACTAAAGGAGCTTAATATGTATACCCTTGAGGAAAGAAGGGAGAGGGGGGACATGATAGAAACTTTCAAGTACCTCAAGGGAATCAACAAAGTCCAAGAGGGTAGCATCTTTCAGAAAAAGAGACTTGCAAGAACAAGTGGACACAATTTAAAGATAGAAGGAGGGCAGTTCAGGGGCAATGTGAGGAAGTATTATTTCACAGAGAGGGTAGTGGATGCATGGAACAGCCTTCCTGAGGAAGTTGTCGGGTCTAAAACTGTGGGAGAATTCAAGAATGCATGGGACAGACATAAGGCAATTCTTGTGGGGCCAGGAAGATATAGGCTGTTGGTTAACTAGGATCTGCGGCCTATCCTGTAGGTAGGGAAATGGACAGACTAGATGGGCTTAGCGGTCCTCATCTGCCGTCAAAGTCTATGTTTCTATGTTTCTATGTTTCTAGGTGATGACAAAAAAACAGCAAAAAAAAAAAAACAACGTTTTCACTTTTTCACTATCCGGATGTCAAAATCCACACATCTAGCTGGAACAAAACCTTGCAAGTCAAGAGATGCTGGCCCCAAGACTGCACATGAAAAATTTTGTGCAAATCCATTGAACGGTGGTGAAACCATTAAAATGCAAAGTTAGGGGTTTAACATGAAACAGACTACTCAACCCTAACTATAGAAGTGCTGCTGCACCACTATAATATAAATACACATAAATATGAAGCAGGTTCTTTATATCTGAGTGTTTCACATGGATGTTGAGTGAATTTCTGATGTGATGCATATAGTGTCCCCAACATGGCTGCCGGAAGTGATGCAAACATGTCACTTCCTATTAGCAGCACTGCATAAATGCAGTTTGTACCTTCAAAATGGTTGCAGGAAGTAATGTGATTCAGATCACTTCCTGTGCTACAAGGCCAACCTATGTAAGTAAATATGAAGTTGATGCCTTGCAGTCATCTAGCATGATTTCACACAGGGACTAAATAAGGAAGAGTGAGGGCAGGAGCAAAGGCAAAATGTCCTGGACAGAACTGGTTGAGCAAGGTAATGGAGTTAAGCAGGAAAGAGGCAAACTGTTCAAGATGGCCAGAGTAACAATCATGGCATCTAAATACCAACCTTGCCCCTTCTGATAACCTGTGGCTTTTATTTCAGACCTCTGCTGAAACAAGCTGAGAGCCTTAGGACAATCCTCCCTGCTCCCTTGTGGGCAGCATTGCAGGGGAATTAGTAAGTTATGCCTGGAATCATTAATAGGGGCTCCAGGTGCTTGCAAAGTGCAGCACTCAGTTGTTTTTGTTCAGTGAGTGCCTCACTGCTAGAGAGTGCTCTACCGACATAAGCATGCACAGCAAAGCATGTAAAATGAATAAGTGGTCACATGCACGCATAGGCTTACACCCATCTCCGCTAGTAGAGGAGGTGGGCAGTCAGAGTAAACATGACTTTGATTATCTGAAGGCACTTTTTAAAAGTGAAACTTGCATGCTGAGTCCTTAAAGTGATATGCCTGGATTTAACCTGATGATAATCACAATGCATGCCAACGCATGTCTGGTTCTCGTTAGATGAGGGGTGACCAGCAATAGAAACAAAGAAACACAGAAACATAGAAGAATTTAATGGCCAATAAGGACTGCCTGGCTCACCTAGTCTGCTCATTTCCCTGCCTACATAAGCTCCAGATCCTAAATGATCTGAAGCTTACCTTTTCTTTCCTACCACTAAGGTTGCCTTCTGTCCATCCCATGCATCCTTGAATTCACCTATTGTTTTTTGTTACTACAAACTCTACAGGGAGGCTGTTCCATGCATCCACCACCCTTTCTGTGAAAAAAATACTTCATCATGTTACTCCTGAGTTGCACCCCCAGCCTCATACTGTGACTTTTTGCTCTTGCACTTTCTCTTTTTCTGAAAGATGCTTCCCTCCTGAACCCTGTTTATCCCCTTGAGGTACTTGAATATCTCTATCACACCCCCCTTCCTCAAAAGTATACATATTGAGGTTATTTAGTCTTTCCTCATATGTTTTCTGGTGCATTCCTTTCACCATTTTCTTTGTCCTTCTCTGTACCACTTCCATTCTGTCTATGTCCTTCCAGAGATGTGGATTCCAGAACTGAACACAGTATTCCAGATGTGACCTTACCAATAGTCTGTATAGTGGCATCACCACCTCCTATTTTCTACTGGTGATGCCTCTCCCTATGCACCCCAGCATCCCTTCGGCCCTCCCCACCACCTTCTCACATTGCTTGGCTACTTTCATGTCATCTGTTATAATTACCCCCAGGTCTCTTTCCAGTTTTGTTCTTAGAATCCCCCACCCACCCCATCTTGTATTCCTCTCCAGGATTCCTGTGCTCCAAGTGCATGACTTTGCACTTTTTTGTATTGAATTTAAGCTGCCATGCTCTTGACCACTCTTCCAACTTGCCTAGATCTCTTCTCATTCTTTCCACCCCATCTGGAGTGTCCACCCTTTTGCAGAGCTTGGTGTCATCTACAAAGTGGCTTCTCTTCCCTTCCAGCTCCTCTGCAATGTCACTAATGAAGACATTGAAGAGGACTGGCCCCAGTACTGAGCCTTGTGGCACCCTGCTGATCTCCCTCCTGTCCCGAGATTGAACTCCATTAACAGCCACCCTCTGTGTCCTGCTGCTCAGCCAATTTCTGACCCAATTCACTACTTTGGGACCAACTCCTAGACTGCCCAACTTGTTTACTATCATCCTGTGTAGTATGGTGTCAAATGCCTTGCTAAAATCTAGGTAGGCCATGTCCACCCCCCCAATCAACCAGCCTGGTTACATAGTCATAGAAATCCATCAGATTTGTCTGACAAGACCTACCAGCTATGAATCTGTGTTGCCTTGGGTCTTGTGCCCCACTGACCTCAAAATTGGCTACTATCCTTTCTTTTAGCATCAATTCCATTATTTTCCCCACCACTGAGGTCAAACTGACCGGCCTGTAATTCCCAGCTTCCACCTTGCTCCCACTTTTGTGTAGTGGTACCACATTTGCCCTCCTCCAGTCCTTTGACACCACTCCCTCCTCCATTGATTTGCTGAATAGAGCTGTCAATGGTGGCCCTAGTACTTCTCTGAGTTCTTTAAGTATTCTGGGATGCATCACATCTGAACCCATTGCCTTGTCCACTTTTAGTTTCAAGGGTTCCTTTAGGACTTTCTACTGCTTGAATGGACTGGTGTGCACCCTCTCCTCCATTGTGTGTTTCTACCGTCTAATTCTGGTCCCTCCCATTCCTCTTCTTTTGTAAATACTGAGCAGAAGTATTTGTTCATTATTTCTGCTTTGTCTAGGTCCCCCTCCACACATCCCCCCCCCACACACACACACACACTCTATTTAGCCTCACAAACCCTCCATTGGTCTTTTTCCTCTCCCTAATATGCCTGAAGAAGGTTTTGTCTCCTTCTTTTACTGATTGTGCTATTCTTTCTTCAGTTTGCGCCTTTGCGCTCCTGACTACTTCCCCCACTTCCCTCTGTTTTTCCTGATACAGTTCCCTGTCTTCCTCCCTCTGTGTTTCTTTGTACTTTCTGAATGCCTGTTTCTTTTTCTTAGCCTTCCCCTGCCACATCTTTAGAAAACCATAGTGGTTTGTTCCTTCATTTTGCTTTGTTTACTTGCTTTACACAGAGGCTTGTTGCCTCTGCTATGGCTCCTTTAAGTGTCTCCCACTGTTCCTCTACCCCCCACCTCCACCTTTGCAAAAATGGGGAACACCTCAAGAAAATTCCTGACAAAGTCAGCCCTTTTGAAATCCAGGACCCTTACTTTTGTGTGGCTTGACTCTACTACTGTCTTTACCTTAAACCACACTGTATGGTGATCACTGGACCCTAGATGGCTGCCCACTGACAGATCTGTTATTCTGTCACCATTGGTGAGAACCAGGTCTAATATTGCTCCATCCCACGTGGGCTTCTTTACTAGCTGTCTGAAGCATGCCCCCTGCAGGGCACCAAGATGTCTCTGCTCCTGGTAGTGGCTGCTGCATAGGTGTTCCAGTTAACATCTGGCATGTTTAGGTCCCCCACCAGTAACACTTCCCCTTTCTCTCCCATTTAGTGAATGGTATTCACTAATACCCTGTCTGTTTCCTCTCCCTGTGCTGGAGGTCTGTAGACAACTCCAATGTGGATGGTGGTGCCATTTCCCATCTCTAAGGTGACCCATAGTGCCTCTTCCTCTTTCTATATTCCCCCTAACTCAGTTGCTTTGATCCCCTTCCTGATGTACATAGCCACCCCTCTCACCTTTTTGCCCTCCCTGTCTCTCCTGAAGACTGTGTACCCTAGTATGGTAACATCCCAGTCATGGTTACCTGTGCACCATGTTTCAGTGACCACAACAATGTCTAGATCTTCCTCCGCCATCGAGGCCGTTAGGTCTGGGACCTTGTTTCCCAGGCTATGGGCAATTGTACACATGGCTTTCCATGTTTTGATGCCTCCACCTGTACCAGCTCCCCCTTTATCCATATGCCTTCCCTCTATGCCTCTCCTGCTTTTACCTCCATTTGTGGTTCCTTTTGTTGATTCCTCAGCCCTAGTATCCTTCTGTTTGTCTACCTTAATCTTTGGGGGGGAGCAGTAGGTTTTTCCTTGCTTACTTCCACCCCCCCCCTTGGCTAGTTCAAATGCTTGCCAATGAAACATTTAAACCTCTCACTAAGGATCTTGGTCCCCTCCCAGATGGATGGAGGCCATCCTTCCTGTACAAGTCTGCATCCCTCCAGGTGGTCCCCCAGTCCCCAATGAAGCCAAATCCCTCAGCTCCGCACCAGCTCTTCAATCATTCATTGAATCTCCTGGTGTGGAGTACCCTGGCCTCTCCCATGCCATAGACAGGTAACACTTCCGAGAAAGTTACCATGCGTGCCACCTGTTTAAGACCCCTCCCCAACTCTATGAACTCCCTAGATAGACAGAGTAGCATATATACCTAAAAGGAGGTGTTATTTAGCTAGAATGAGTGGAACTTATCCATTCCATGTAATTAGTAGTAATGAGGACACAAGCCATAGTAACAAATGTTACATTAAAGTTGCAGTTGAAAGTATTATTAAATGCAGATGACAGGATCACTGAAACTATGCTGTGGCCTGGTCAGATGCAGGGGAGGAGCTCAGGACTGAAAAAGAAGGATGATTCATCCTGAAACATGGCATAGGCACCATTTTCAAATTACTGTGAGACAACAACATCCAGAATGCTTTCGCTCAGCCCAGGGCCCCACCAAAATCCACACTCGAAAATCACACAATTGCCAGTGACTGTATGGAATGCAATTAATTCTGGAACTGCTAGCAGGGTTTCCAGGACACTACAGTAATTCCTGAATGGGGTGAGAGCCCCACTACCAGGGATACTCTCCACTACTAAGTGTAGTGCAGCACGGCATATGACCGCTATGTGAGGGGGTCACACTCATACACCAGCATGCCATCTAAGCATCTGCATGCATTATAGAAGCTGAGTGGCAAATTTAAAAGCCAGGCAGTCTCATGCAGAGTGTAATTAGAAATGGCATAGCAGATTAAAACTTCAAAGCACTAATTCAGGGTCAAAAAGGAACACAGAACTAAGATAATTTAGCTGTATACATCCATATGCATAAAATATTCCTGACCCATATGATGCACTATTTATTTATTTATTTATTTGTACAATCGGATTTACAACCTTCGAGCCAGAGACTCTTTTGCAAAGGTACCTCATCACAGAGAGGACAACAGTATTACAATAACACAGAGAGACTGACATACAGATTTACACAGATTATACACAGTTGAATACAGATATTGTTACATTAATTTTGTACATTTCATGAACAGTAGTTACATAAATGCAGATATCTGGCACGGGGAAGGAAGGAAACCAGGTGGGAGTGGGGGGGCAGGCGGAGGAGGCAATCCGGAGGACTTTGTCAAAGTTCACGCAGTCCGGAGGACTTTGTAGAAACTATTGCATTGCTAGCCTTGGGTAGAGTCAGAGCTGGCCACAGAGTTAAAGATTAAAAAGAGGAAAATAGAAAGATAAAATGTAAAAACCAAAACAAGGTGCTGCGTCAGCATGTGGTCTAAAAGCAAAACAAAATGGTTATATTAAATGCACGCTGAAAACAGAAAATTGAATTAAAAATCTGCGTTTCGACCTTAGGTCTTCTTCAGGAAATATCTAAAAGAGAAAAAAACAAAGTTAGTGTAGAGGGGAGGTAAAATGAGTGATTATATTGTAAGAGGTCTAAACCTCACTTTCAGGTTCTTGGCAATATTGGAGATGCAAATAATCACAAACAAGTTGCATTCAAGTAATAAACAACTTTATTACTACAAACAGGGATGAATCACAGTTGCCCTAAGCAGTTCTTACCAATGCGAACCGGGAGCCAATGCTAAGCGTTCCCTACATCTCGAGGTTTCTTTGTAGTCTCTTGGGATCTCTCGGGTCTCCGAGGTGTAAAACCTGTGCATAACATTATATACCTATGATAATTACTATGGTTACTGAAAGATAGAAACATTTCTAGTTACAGAGATGAGCCCTATTGGCTAAATTAGAGGTGGCTCCATGGTCCAAGATAACATTATATAATTTTGTAAAGTCATCAGTTTTAGAACAAAGACGTTCTTATACAAGGTCTTACATAACAAGGTGAAGTGGTGTCCATCACTGAAAGATGGCAATGTTGCCTTACACATTATAGTTACTTCAAGGACAAGTGTCTTGGCATCTGACAAGTAAGAAATAGACAGAAAATACATGGTATAATGTGTGTGCATTAGCAAGCAAAGTGAGTTACAATAATATGTATTCATATCCTGACATCTACTCTTGTATGGTAGATGCCCTTAGCCCTATATGCTAGTATAGCCTATGCCTAAACATTAGCTGTCTATGGTGTACCCCTGAGGGTATCAATTAGGGTGCAGGGACCTCGTGTAACAATTCCCCCCCTTGTTGCCTAAAAAGGGCAACACAGGTGATTATAAGGAGTGGGTAGGAGCAGTGGTTCTTTACAATCCGGAGGCACGAGCCTTGTAAAGAAACTCAAGCTGCTCACAGTGTTGGCAAAGAGTACGTCATAGGCAGCAAAGCATAATAATCAAAGTAAATATCAAAAATGCTTGTATTATAACAAAACCTTTAAAAGTAATCTCTAACCAAGTGTTAGTCAAAGTGTTATTCATGTCTCCATCATTCATCAGGTCAAGAATGGCTTCATTGGCTTTGGTTATATTATTACTGATGTGGATGAGGTGTGTGTCCTTTCTATCTAAAAGTGATTTCAGTGTGTCAGTGGATCTATGTGTACATTAAAGTAGGGTAGGTATTCTTCAAGTGTAAGTAAATAATCTGGATTACCATCAATAATATCTGCTTCCATAAGGGGAACGGGGGGTTATGACAGTGTGTCCAATAACAGTTTTCTGATGGGGAACAAAACAGAAGTTGGGGTAATCAATTGCACACAAGTAACAGAACCATTAGAATACGTCTTTACATTAGTAACTATGCAATATTCACCATCAGAGTTGTACTGTGATCGTACAGTAGGTAGTCTCCATTTTTGCAACTGGACAGGGCATGTGTAGGTCATCTTGGAGATCCGTGTTGACAGGCGATGAGCTTCCTCACGATAGGATTGGTAGAGCTGATTGGGTGACTGCGTTGATTGAAAAGCGTTGGTGCCATTCTCAGTGATGTCAGCATCCATAGTGAAAGTCCAGTCAATGCTGTCTGGAGAGTAGCCACAAACAGGGCATATAACATCAAACACATCACATCGGCACAGGTAAATGTATTGCTTTTTCGCACAACAGTCCGTGTGCGGTGCCACCCAGGCATCCAGGAAGGAATGGTAGACCAGTAGAGGAGGTAGATCCAGGCGTTCTCGGTAGATGTCTTCGTCCAAATGCCCAATTGAATGCGCCAGTGCCAGCTTGCGAACAAAGCTGTAGTGGGATCAAAGCATGGTAAGGAGACAGTAAAAGAGACAAACATGGTATCTGTTATAGAACATTTCTTGGCAGAAAAACAAGGACCAGTGTTTGGATGTCTGGTCACAAACCCCAAATTTTGAGCTGTGGAGAGAGGAATGGACAGAGTCTGTTGCATACATAGGGAAACACAAGATGGAGATTTACATTTAGGACAATACCATTTAGATAGACGTCTGTCATGTATAATATCAGGAATCCTACCAGTTTCTAGGTCTCTGAAAAGGTTGTTAATGGCAGTGAGTATGTATGAACCATATGCAGAACAAAGTATTTCCCTACCAATGTATTGTCTATCAGCTTCTTTATTGTTCTGTTGTATGAGTACGTTAATCTTGTCTTTGGAATCAGTGAAGGCTTTTGCAATGTCGTGCATGTTGTATACAGTGTATCTTTCTTCCTGACTAAGACCATCCACACCATGCAATAAAGGTGGTAAAACATCATTAACCAAACCAGTGGAGAACTTTGCAGAATGACTTTGATAGCAGCAATGTCTGCTTTGTTCCAAATGGACATAGCAGTACCAAAAAGACCTGTAACAGTTCCCGTGGCACCCGTGACATCAGAACTGTCAACTTCACGTTTAGTACGTTTATGAGTAAGAGTACTAGGAGGAGGTTTCCTCCTAAAATTACCTCTGTGTTCAGTAGAATACACCCCAGTAAAGGGATCTTTAGTACGTATTGAAATGCAGCTAAACTGTCAAGCAATAAAGTACTATAAAATGCAGAGGTATTGTTATTGTGACACATATCAAATTCTTTCATATTCCAATAAGTAAGGTTAAATAAAACAGGTACATGCATAAACTGTAAATTGTTAATCAAAGAACCTGGGAGGGCAGTGGCTGTGAGACCACTACGGGGACCAGGGGTATGTTTTGGACATTCCAAAAGCTGTTTCTCAGTAGGAGGTAGCACAGATAGATACATGGCAGCAGAGGCCATGTGGTGTACAGCACAAAATCTGTGGGCAGCATCCTGAGAAAGGGAGTTACAATAGGATGGATTAATTAAGGCAGTAATGTTATACAAACCAGAGTGTCTTAATGCAGTTTGTAACAAGGACAGTGTACCATTCAGGGACAATTTAGCATTGGGACAACCTTGGAAAGTTCCCTTAGAAAGTTTGGCCACAGGGAGAACTTGTCCTTGTGATGTGGTTTGCCACTCAATCTGAAGGGTAGATTTATCAGGAGCAACGACCGAGGCAGTGAGGTATGCATCGGAACCTTCCTGGACAGTAATCATAGTGTCTGGAATTTTGATGGAAACTCCCTCTGTAGGAGGTGCTGGAGGATCAAGGTGGTGGAGGAGGTCCGGTACCGTGCCTTGGGTGAAAGGGAGTACTCCTGCAAGGAGTAGAGATAGGAACAAGATAGCCATCTTGTCAATGTATCTGAAAAGGAAGATGAAAGATTAGCATATTAGTACAGTTCCACCCAATGGGGTTAGGAAGAGTAAGTTTTAAGCTCCTTTGTACAGTTTCAATTGGTTTGCATGTAACCATTTGTCAGTCAGTTTATTGTTGTGGAGGAGTCTAACTTGATAGACTGCTGGACTGAGCTTGTTGACAATGGGGTAAGGGCCTTCCCACTTGTTGGAGAAGGAGTGGGTGGGATGTGAAAATCGGAGTACCATGACCTGATCTCCAACTTGCCAATCCACTTCTTGTGCATGTTTGTCAAATTGTATTTTGGACTGTTGCTGGGCCTTGCCCATGCAATTTGCAGCATACAAGTGTGTGTGTATGAGGTCTTTTCTAAGTTTTTCCACATACTGATCTACAGACACGCGGTCCGCAGTGGGGGTGTGCAGGTCAAAGAGCAAGTGTTCAGGTAATCTCATTTGTCTGCCAGTCATTACCTCAAAGGGTGTAAGCTGGGTAGTGGCTGAGGGCATACCCCTAATTGCCATAAGGAGTAAAGGCAGTAGGGAATCCCAGGTCTTGGTATTGTCCTCAATGAATCTGGAAAGCATTTGCTTAATTCGTCTGTTAGCTCTTTCTACTTGACCTGAGGATTGAGGATGATAAGGTATGTGGAACTTTTGCTGAACCCCTAAGAGTTCAAGGGACTCTTTCATCAACTCACCTGTAAAACTGGTTCCTTTACCGGAGTCTACCTTGAGAGGCAGGCCCCACCTGGAGAAAATCTGTTTTACCAGGATTTTGGCAGTTGTCTTTGCAGTGCAAGTCTTGGTGGGAAAAGCTTCTACCCACTTAGAGAATAGGTCGGTCACTACAAGGGCATACTTGTTGTTTCTGCTGGTATTGGTCAAAGGACCAATAAAATCAATTTGGATGGCATGCCAAGGGCCAGTATGTCTCTGTGGTAAAAGTTTGGCATTCCGTTTTGTAGGTATTGGATTGTTTTATGCACAAACAAGGCAATTATCAATGTACTGTTTAACATCTTTGGTAATCCCAGGCCACCAAGCGGTGGTTTTGAGGCATTGGAGGGTATTTTCAGCCCCCTGGTGCCCACCAGTGGGGGTGTCATGTACCTGGTGCAAAAATTCAGATCTCAAATATCTGGGGACCTCCCACAATTTGGTGGTAGTATCCTCTGGCTGGAACCAAATGAGTTTATCATCAGGGGATAAGTGTAATTTATTTTCATGCCTACGGTAAGGGTTATGTGTGGGAAGTCTTTCTTCAGTACCCTTGTCCAAGAATCTGAACACTTCTTTGAGTTCAGTGTCCAAGTGCTGGGCTACTGAGAGGTCCAAGGGAGAAAAAGATTCAGATTTCTTTTTAAGAGCTGCAACCTGTACAGCCGCATTGGCCTTTGATGCTCCATTGCCCAGACATCCCCTCGGCCCCTTCCTTGGCAAGGGTGTCTGCTGTGTCATTGAATGCTTGATAGGGATCATGTAAGGAGTGAGCTTTAACCTTGTGTACATAGAGTTTGTGTGGGTATTTCTGACCTAATGCTGTATGTAAATCACCAATTCTTTGTATTTCACTGAGCTGCCATCAGAAGAGAGGAAAGAGTTCTTCCATGAAAGGAGAAATTCTGTAAGGGAACAACAAACCCAATTAGAGTCAGTAAAAATGATGGTGTCTTGAGTTCCATGTTGGATAAACTCTAATGCACAGGCCACTACTGCCAGCTCTGCATACTGTGATGAAGCTACAGTACAGCATTTAGATATCTTGACAGTGTTCCCATAAGGATACACCACCATGATACCCATCCCTGCAATTTGTTCACCTTGATAATATGATGCTGATCCATCACTGAAAACGTGGCACAAGGAGGTGTTTTCTAATACCTCAGGGGTGGCAGGGAAGAATGGACCTGGATCTGGAAGATCAGGTGACTGCAAAGCACAGTCGTGGGGCTCCCCCCTGAAAGAGGAGGCCATGTGCTAGTAGAGATGGAACTTTGGTTTGGTGGACCTGAATATCCCTATCCTGGAGGAGGAGTGACCAATGTGTCAGCCTGGTGTTAGAGACTGACCCATCTTTCACTCTGTCTGAGAGCAAAAAGGTAGTAGGAGTATGATTGGTGTTAAGAATCAGTGGAGAGTACCCAATGATATACAGGAAGTGCTTGACCGCCCAATAGGTGGCCAGAAGATTCCTTTCACAAAGGCCATACTTCTATTCTACTGGGGTCAAGAGCTGTGATGCATATGCAATAGGTCTCAAAGAGCCATGTACCTTTTGGGCCAATACTGCTGACATAGCAATGTCAGAGGTGGCACAACTCTAGGTGGAATGGTAATGTTGGATTGGGGTTTACCAGTGCTGGGGCGGAGGCCAGGGCCTGCTTCAGTGATGTCACAGCCTGGGTATGGACAGGGCCCCAATTCCACGGAACGTCCTTTTTGAGTAAATCGTACAGTGGAGCGGCTTTTTGTGCAAAATCACAAATGAAGTCTCTGGAGTAGTTTACCATACCTAGAAACCTCCTAAGAGTTGCCACACTGGTAGGTAATGGCAAGTCTTGCAACCCTTGAATCTTCTTCCAAGTAGGACTCTGACATTGATCTGTTATCTTCAAACCCAGAAAGAGCACTTCTTTCTGACATAGTTGTGCTTTTGCAGGATTACACTTCAAGCCTGCTTTTTGAATAAGAGTCAATAGTTCATCCAAGAGATCCAGATGTTGTTCCTGTGTAGCAGTGGCCAACAACAGGTCATCTACATACTGTAAGAGACATTGGGGGGGTTGAGAAACCTTGTAGGGCATCCATCATATGGAGATGGAAGAGGGATGGGCTGTTATGGAACCCCTGTGGCAAGCAAGTCCACGTATATTGTCGCCCTTCAAAAGTGAAGGCAAACTTGTATTGACTCTTGAGGGCCAATGGTAATGACCAGAAACCATTGGAAATATCCAGAGCACTGAACCATTTCTGATCTGGTGTTAAAAGTCGAAGCACATCTGGCGCAGATGCCACAGTTGGGGAACAACTGGGAGTGACCTGATTCAGTTTCCTGTAGTCAATAGTAAGTCTCCAGACCCTTGTGGGTTTCTTCACAGGCCAAACAGGAGAGTTGGCAGTGGAGACACAGGTTCTGATTACTCCTTGTTTAAGGAGTGACTTGATTGTTTCTCGAAGAGAGGGTAAGGCTTCAGAGGGAAATGGATATTGCCTTTGTCTCTCGTGTGTTGGGCCTGGCACCTCAATAACAGTATGCATTCTACCACAATCATGTTTGTTAACTGCAAACGCTTCTAAATGTCATTGCAGAATGGGTAGAAGTTTTGGTAAAAGTTCATGATTCTTGAACAAATCTATGACGTCATACTCTTTGTTGTTAATGGATATTGTTACCACAGCATGTGAGTCAGGAATTAAGACAGTATGGTATTGACCCTGTATCTGTATCAACAGCATGTTTACTAGGTCCACCACACAGCTGTGCGGTGCAAGAAAGTCAATCCCAATGATGCTAGGGTGATCATGCAACACCATCAGTTGGAAAGCATGTGAGGCCTTCAAATGGCCTAGTTCTACCGGTAAAGGCAGAGAGCGGTATGCAGGTAACCTAGCACCATCAACTCCTGACATATTGGTCTTCCGTCCAGTAGACCATGGAGACGTTTCAGGGTGGTCATCATGTAACACAGATACAGCTGCACCTGTATCTAACAAGACAATTAGTTGGCGGCCCCCGACCTCGGCCTCGGTGCAGGGCCTTCCGTTTGTATCCAAGACCAGCTTGTTTACAATGCGGACTGGGGCCTGTAATTGTCAATCCGTATTGTTGGAGGCATGCAGAGGTTGGGCTTGGCTTGCATGAATGACTTCACCGTGTTGCACTGATGCAATGTAGTGCGGGCTTCGGGTTCAGGCTGGTATGGGTCCTGCGCACCCTAACTCCGTGTCTCCATGGCCAGTAATGTCATGGGTGGCTGTTGTACTGCTGCAAGTGTTTGTGCGGAACGCATCCGTACAGAACGCACTGCCCCAGGAGCTCCCGAAATTTTCGGTTTTCTTCAGCTATCTCTTTATATGAGGGACCCGATCTTTGTAATGGCTTCCCTTTGCCTTTGTACTTTTTGTTCTTATGCCAGTTCCGGTTCCCACCCCACTGCTGTTGTTGTTGTTGGGGGTTTTGTTGGGTGCTAGCTGGAGGGGCCGATGGAGGTTTGGGCTGTTGTTGCTGAGCCTGTCCTTCCACCGTGTAGTGTGTCGTGGTCCCGGAAGCGGGTTCCACAGCGGCAACCTTTTTGGAACCAGAACCCAAATCGGATGTTCAATTAGGTACACTTTCTCGGGTTTTCCGGAGATATCAGCAAACCTATCCGATTCGGTATGTGGTTGGCTCTACTTTCTCTCTCACGGCTGGGATCATATTTCTAAGGTACAGGGTCTTATATTCAATAAGATCTACATCCGCGGCTTCTTGTGCCAGATGTTTCCCTGCTCGAAAGGCCATCCAAAGTCTCTGGTGGTAAGTCGCTGGACTTTCTTTAGCATTTTGCTTCACGGGGTATGCTAGCATTACTCTAACCACACCAGGGCTGTAAGCAGAAATGAGCTCAGCTGCGACTTCGTCAAAGGTGGCGTTCCCATCTTGGTGAACTACCTCAGGGAGTTTTGCCCATAAACCAGGATCGATGGTCTGGCGTAGTATTTGGACTTGGTATTCTGCGGCGAGACTAAGCATCTCGCACTTGAAGCGCACCTTTTCCAAATGACAGCTGAGATTGTCGGACGGGTTCATCCGACCGATGCTGTCAGCAATTTGCTGAACAGAGTGAGGCCATTTGCAGGGGATTAGCTGGTGGTTGATCAGGCAAGGGCAGCGCGTCTCGTGCACCATCCAATGCTGCGCGGGCTGCAGCTTCAGCTGCCATCCGAACAACACCTTCCTGAGTGCCAGCTTCTTGAAAAATTTGTCGAATCTGACTTTGAATGGCTTTCATACTTCTTTCAGGAAGAGGAACACTTTCTAGTACCCTATCAATCATGGTTTCAATCTCTTGCCTGTCTTCCACACTAATAACGGCTACCGGAGGTGCCGTCGGGACCAGGCTTGGGCCTGCTCCTCCCCATCATGGGCGCCGCCATGATGGCGTTTCCCATGATGAGTGTCACGACGTCATCTACGTGTGACCTGGGGAGTAGTGGACTGGGACCCGCCATGCTGTGGATGGCTGGGTGGGGAATCTGGGCCATAGTAGGGGCGTGACTGGGCATTGTACTGTGAAATATCGTCGTCGGATGGCTCCCCCTCTGACCACGAATGAAAGGCAGGGGCTACGCCACCCATTGCCTTAACATGGCCAGTCAAAACCTCTCGCTGATGGCGCAGTTTATCCATCTTAGCTCTACATTCATCATAACTCAGACTTGCAACATCCATATCAACCTGATCCTGTTTCTGTTTCTGCAAAACACGGTACGCGGTGCTCAATTCGCGATTGTCCCTATAAGCTATTTCTAAATCATTACGTACCTGGTTGATCTCGTCCTGCAGCTCACCCATCTCATCACTCAATTGTGCATTCGCGGCACTCAACAAATCATTCATTTGTACCACCTGACTCTTATCCTGTCTTAAACTTTCACACTCAGTCTTCAGAGTACACATTTCTTGTTCATCAGCCTGTGCAGAATGATGCAATAGTGAATCCTTTTCATTTTGCAGAGATTGGAGTTCTGACTCCAAGTTCTGCTGTATCCGGACACATTATGTTTCCTGCAGACCCATCTCCTGCTTAAGAGATGCGATCTGCAGATCAAGGGTTCGAAACCTCGCTCCGGAGGCTTCCAAGGCAGCATAGAGAGCAGCGACCATCAACCCTTTAGCACAACGCCTACTGGTTGACTGTCGCACCTCTGTGTACTGGGTTGAAATCCCCAGTACAGGGCTTTCAGATTGACTTGCATCCCGCACGAAGTCAGCCCATCCTCCATGGGAGGTAAGAAAGTTCGAGACATCGAGTCTCAGTTCTGCGCAGATATCTGATAAGGTGGCCATTTATGTGAGAGGGAACGAAAAAAATTCAAACTGTGAAAAAGACCATGCATTGCGCATCGATCCACAACACGGGTACTTTAAACACAGCCGGGCTACTGTAGAAGTTGTAGGCTTGCAATTCAAAGCTGCTCTGGAGTGGGTCGAGACAGCATCGACCACACCCGAAAAGTCAGCCAGACCTTGCAAGTATCCACAAACTGGTAAGAAAGACGGGAGAGGTGATACGGAAATGTACACCCGCAGTCCCCGTGGGAAAAGGGAAATTTATAGCAACAAGTGAAAATTTCCAACACCCAATATCGCCTGCACGCAGTCACCAATTGTAAGAGGTCTAAACCTCACTTTCAGGTTCTTGGCAATATTGGAGATGCAAATAATCACAAACAAGTTGCATTCAAGTAATAAACAAGTTTATTACTACAAACAGGGATGAATCACAGTTGCCCTAAGCAGTTCTTACCAATGCGAACCGGGAGCCAGTGCTAAGCGTTCCCTACACCTCGAGATTTCTTTGTAGTCTCTTGGGATCTCTCGGGTCTCCGAGGTGTAAAACCTGTGCATAACATTATATACCTATGATAATTACTATGGTTACTAAAAGATAGAAACATTTCTAGTTACAGAGATGAGCCCTATTGGCTAAATTAGAGGTGGCTCCACGGTCTAAGATAACATTATATAATTTTGTAAAGTCATCAGTTTTAGAACAAAGACATTCTTATACAAGGTCTTACATAACAAGGTGAAGTGGTGTCCATCACTGAAAGATGGCAATGTTGCCTTACACATTATAGTTACTTCAAGGACAGGTGTCTTGGCATCTGACAAGTAAGAAATAGACAGAAAATACATGGTATAATGTGTGTGCATTAGCAAGCAAAGTGAGTTACAATAATATGTATTCATATCCTGACATCTACTCTTGTACGGTAGATGCCCTTAGCCCTATATGTTAGTATAGCCTATGCCTAAACATTAGCTGTCTACGGTGTACCCCTGAGGGTATCAATTAGGGTGCAGGGACCTCATGTAACAATATATATTATAGTGGCACGGTAGTGCCACTATAGTTAGGGTTGAGGAGCCATCTCTATGTTAAACCCCAAAATTTTGCACCTTAATAACTTTTCAACTGTATGACAGATTTGGCTGAAATTTGGAATACATGATCAAGAACCATGAGCCTTGGGATCTGCCAAGTTTCGTAGTGGTCGGATATACGGCTATGGAGTTATTAAGCGTGATCTGTGCGCGTTTATGCTTTTCTGGAATTCTGGGTCGCGCCTACAGGTTGTACGGTTTGCGTGACCAGTCCAAAATCTTCAGGGAACATGCAGCCAGGGTCCCCAATGTGCCTTTCAAAGATTTCGTGAAAAAATATTAAACGGTTCAAAAGTTATTCAAAAAACAGTTTCCCATTATAAGTCAATGGGAAAAGTTAACAAAAAGTTCAACACTTTCGCAAATGCATTTTTACTTTCGCAAATGGGCCTGTTACTTTCGCAAATCGGCCATTTTGTTTTCAGTTGGTTATCAGAAAAATGGTTGGCATTTAAATTTGGACCTCTAGCAACCTAATTCTTTTGTATTCACCTAGTCGGGACCCTGAGGATGCTTGCCATGTCTTTATTTTGTGGTAAAACACCCAGAAATATGTTTTTCAAATTTCTGGAAAAGTACTTCTAAATTACTTTCGTGCTCATGAAAGTGTCGAACTTTTGAAAGCTTTCGCAAGTGCGACAGTAATTTTCCATCTGTGGGAAAGTGACAGCGATTCTTTGGCACTGCACTGCAAAAGAACCGTTGGGAGTTTTGGGCTGAAATTTGGAGGAAGCAGAGCCAACATCTCACAGATGTGCCTTTCAGTGTTGTATTGAAAAAATATTACATGGCGGCAAAGTTACGGCACTCCAAAGTTGACGGTTTTCCCATAGGATAACATTACGGCACCTGACGCATTACAGAAATCCTTTGGCACCCTGCTGCAAAATAACGGTTTGGTCTTTTTTCCTGAAATTTGGAGGGAAGACAGCCAACAGCCCACAGATGTGCCTTTCAGTAGTTTGGTGAAAAAATATCACATGGCGGCAAAGTTACGGCACTCCAAAGTTGACTGTTTTTCCCATAGGATAACATTACGGCACCCAACGATAACAGAAATCCTTTGGATCCCTGCTGCAAAATAACGGTTTGGTCTTTTTTCCTGAAATTTGGAGGGAAGACAGCCAACAGCCCACAGATGTGCCTTTCAGTGGTTTGGTGAAAAAACATTACAGGGAGGCAAAGTTATGGCGCTCGAACTTTTCTTTCTTCCCATAGGATAACATTACAGTGTTCCTTGCGCCTTTCAGGGCCCGTGTCTCGAAGCGGTGCGAGAATACGGACTTTTAATCAGAAAATTTCTTAGCCCCCTAGGGGCTAAGATTCAAATTAGCCAGGACAGTTGTAAATAATATGACTTTTAAATTTTTTTCTACGTCGTACGGTTCCTGAGATATAATGTATTTAGTATTCCAAGATCTCATTTTCTGCGCCGATACTCATTATTATGCATACATTATTTGTACTCACTGTCTTTCTCTATGCAGGTTTTGGGGAAAACCAGCCTGTGCGCTTACATTACTGTTACTGTTGCCCTTTCCGCTTGCGGTTCTGTACCCGTTTCACTTACGTTGACATCTGCGCCACCATGTCGTTATCCTAGTTTTCATTTATGCTATTGTTCTGTTATTTTGCCATTTCTGTCTAGTACTGTTTATTTTTCTGTTTCACTTACGTCACCATGCCCATTGACATTTCTGTTTGCAGGCACCATGTTACTATGTGACAACACATCACGTGGCAGACGTTTCGTCGCTTCACCGTATGGTTACCCTTTCTGTTCTCATTCGGTTGTGTTACCATGTGCACCACTGTTAGCATTTCTGTTTGCGTTGCTGTCCCTGTTAGTATGCCACAAGACATCATGTGGGCGGGGTCGCGGGCCCAGGCCCACGCTCCTGCCGCTGCATTCATTCACTATTTCGTTATCATTCCCAAAGAAGGAAATTAGAGGCAAAACTCAGTTTAATGCATTAGTTAGGGTTGTTCCACGAGCGACAAAGTGAGGAATTAAGCTGTTGGGTTGAAAACCCCTTGGACCCCCGCCCACCCCAACCGGCATTGGGGTGTGCATAGGATCATGGGTCCTAACTCTCACCCATTCTCCTATACATCTGCTGCTTCCACACATGTCATGGGGAGAGTTAGACACAGAATCCAATGCACACCCCAATGCCACCACATCGTCATCCTTTGTGTTTTCATTTGCTTGCGTTTCTTGTTACTTTTTTGCCATTTGTGTCTCGTACTGTTTCTCTTTCTGTTTCACTTTGCGTCACCATGCCCATTAACATTTCCATTTGCAGGCACCATATTTTCTATATGACAAGACATCACGTGGCACACGTTCCGTCTATGCCACCGTGTTCGTTACCCTTTCTGTTCTCATTCGCGCTTGCGTTACCTTGTGCGCCACTGTTAGTGCTTCTGTTTGCATTGCTCTTCCTGTTACTATGCCACAAGACATCATGTGGTGGGAGTGCGGGACCCTTCGGGCCCCGACGCTCCGCTGCTGCATTACGGCCGGGAGCACGGGGCCCTATGTGTTATCATTGCGTTTTCATTTGCACTTGCGTTTCTGTTATTTTTTGCCATTTGTGTCTACAGTACTGTTTTTCTTTCTGTTTCACTTTGTGTCACCATGCCCATTGACATTTCCGTCTGCAGGCACCATGTTACTATGTGACAACACATCACGTGGCAGACTGTTCCCGTCTATGCCACCGTGTGCATTGTCCTTTCTGTTGTCATTTGCACTTGCGTTACCATGTGCGCCACTGTTAGCACTTCTGTTTGCATTGCTCTTCCTGTTATTATGCCACAAGACATCATGTGGTGGGAGCGCGGGGCCCTTTGGGCCCCGCACTCCTGCCACAGCATTGCATTCACTATTTCTTGTTATCATTCTCAAAAAGAAGGGAAATTAGAGGCAAAAAACTCCGTTTAATGCATTAGTTAGGGTTGTTCCACAGCGACAAAAGTGAGGAAATTCGCTGTTAGGGTTGAAAACCCTAACTCCGAATTCACCCCCAGCACCACACACACACACACACACACACACTTTCAAGTATGGGGGAGGACCAAGTCAACACAACCAATGACAGACATCCAGCAGCAGGTGACAGAAATAACAAACAATTGTCTAAATGTACTACGAGACATCCCCACCTGACCAGGTACTGCATGCTCAGTGGAGATCAACAGCAAAACTGAGGCCATGTACACCAAACATACACATCCCTGATTGCAGCTGCACACAACGTACCACACTTAGTAGTTGCATGGCCTTACCTACGATGCCCCACACCACACCACAACTGGTACTGTGCCGTTATTCAATATAAATGCTGAAGGTGCATGATGACAGTTGTAGAAAGGTTTTAACACTAGTGAGTATACATTAATTAAGAGAAGCACATAAATTAACTACAAGACACTAGCATGCTCAAGATAAAAGTAGTGATACATTTAGTAGGTGATTTACATAGTAGTACATTTACTGCAATGGTTTACTCAACATAGAGAGGCTGATGTAAACGATGGAAAAGCATTGCCTGTTCAACGCTGTGAAATTCTTACTGCCAGTATCACATGCATTCTTACTGATGAAGGTGTACTGCTGATGTACATACATAGACCTTCAGTGTTTCAATACTAAAGATGCAGTAAGTATTCTTTGTAAGAAACATTGTAATTGCATGGATCAGGCCAAGCAACTTCTAAATATCATAGCACTACTGAGCCAACAATGATGTACCTGTATCAGAATGTATATAGGATAGATTTTCCTGTAGGCACTTACTCGAGTATGTTGTACCTGATAAAGACAATCTCATTGCATCTGTGATGACTAACTTATTCAAATAGTAATACATTTACTATTGTTGCAATGAGTGATCTATGCCACTTATGGACACAGTGTGATTTTTTTAACAGTTGTTTCATACTCAGGCTGTATGCCTACTGTTTGGGTTTGCCACACTTCTGTCACTGATGCTATCAAAGTGATAACTATGTTAATTGTGGTACAACAGGAATCAAGTAGGTATGGTGTAGATATAAACAGAATGTCTTTTAGTATTGATTTAACTCACAATGGGGTAAGTGTACTAGGACAGCAGAGGTTATCCTCTATCACTGACTCTGTCAGTTATAATCACACTAGGGTTTCGATGACTGTAATGACCAAGTTACACTGTTCATCTTCATGAGTTCATATTCAGAGCCATTCTCCAGTAACTAGACAGTGTATGGTGTAACTCGTTGGGACACTGTGTTGCAAAGCTGCTGCAGTGCCTAGCAGAGGGAGAGTATCTACTCATAAAGACAATTAAGCAATAAGGCATGACCAACAGTTATGTTAAATGGTCTGTTAATCACCCTGTAGGGGTTTAATGTTGAATGAGGCATAGCCAAGTGCCACATGTCACTAGACAGTGATAAACTGACCATTAACATAATACCTGGGAGTGGCTTATTGCTATCATAATAAAACTGTTTTTAAACAACATTAAACCATGTTCATCATATGGTTAGGCTCTACATGTATGTTAATAAAAACTAAACATAAGGCTGTTACAATGTTTACAGTCAATTAGAAAGCTGCATTTCTCAAACCCTTGTTATAATCAGAGATATTATACCTGTACAACTCCTTGGTTTTGCTGAACTCTGTTGCTCAGGTGGCCCACCACAAGTGGTGTGGTCTGGTGTGGGGCATCGGTAGGTAAGGCCATGCAACTACTAAGTGTGAGTCGTTGTGCAGCTGCAATCAGGGATGTGTCGTTTGGTGTACATGGCCTCAGTTTTGCTGTTGATCTCCACTGAGCATGCAGTACCTGGTCAGGTGGGTGGGGATGTCTCGTAGTACATTTAGACAATTGTTTGTTATTTCTGTCACCTGCTGCTGGATGTCTGTCATTGGTTGTGTTGACTTGGTCCTCCCCCATACTTGAATGTGTGTGTGTGTGTCTGTGTGTGTGTGGTGCTGGGGGTGAATTCGGAGTTAGGGTTTTCAACCCTAACAGCGAATTTCCTCACTTTTGTCGCTGTGGAACAACCCTAACTAATGCATTAAACGGAGTTTTTTGCCTCTAATATATGTGTGTGTGTGTGTGTGTGTGTGTGTGTGTGTGTGTGTGTGTGTAAAGAAAAAAAGGAGAGGATCAGGGAGAAGAAGTGATAAATGGCAAGATTAAGGAAGAATCTGTGAAACAAAAAGGTGATGATGGGAAAGATAAAGCAAAATAGGAGTGAAAGAGCTAGGGAAGTCCCCAGGTGGGGACTAATTAACAGGGCCTAGTAAGAAGGCTGAAAGGTGACAAATGTGAGGGAAAGAGACAAAGATGGAGACTTATGGTGAAAAGGAAAAAGAAATTAAATGTGTACAGATACAAACAGACTTTAGGGAAAATAAGGGGTAGCTGAAAGATGTTAGTGGAAAATAAGTCTATCATTTAAACCAGAGGGCTGCTGGGAGCCAAGGCGGATGATCAGCTTGGCTTCCATGTTTTTTCTATGGTCAGAATCCCAGAAGCACTGCTGAAGGACACAAACAGAAAGGTCATTGACACTATGATCCCTGGAGATAAAGCGGTATACAAGGGGTTTAGCAGCGTCACCATTCCTGACTGTTCTGTAATGTTCCCTGAAATGGTCAGCAAGGTGCCTACCAGTTTCTCCGATGTAAATAGCTGTACACTTCCTGCAAAGAATACAATACACCACATTAGTGGAGGTGCATGAGAACTCCTTGGTGATGTGAAAAACACCTGTAGGCCCCCGAATTTCAGTCACACTGGAAATAAATTTGCAGGTGTAGCAGTGAATCCTGTTGCAAGGTCTGGTGCCTGGTAGGGAGGAACTTTTAGTAGCAGGTGGGCTGCTTTTAACCATGAGATTCCGCAGGTTAGGTGGCCAGCGGTAAGAGGCAATAGGTGGTTCTGTAAAGGAAGCATCAATGTTAGGGTCAGTTTGCAAAATGGGAAAGTTACTGGTGATGATCCTGTGAAGAGAAGGTGTGCTCTGATGGAAAGGATGCACTAGTGAAATTCATTGTTGTTCTTGCGTGACAGTATCCTTCCTGCGGGGGTCAAGGTTATGGGGCATGTTACTGACCCGGGAGAGTGCTCTGTCCACTGTGCTTTTAGGGTATCCCTTGTTGATAAAAAAAAAAACTGTGCATTATTTGGGTCTGCTCAGCAAACTCATCCTCTTCACTGCATAACCTGCGAAGTCTAAGAAACTGTGAATAAGGCAGGCCATTCTTGACATGTTTAGGATGGAAGGAGCTGTGGAGAAGGAAACTGTGAGAGTCAGAGGGTTTGTAATAAATGGATGTCTTCAGACCATTGTGTTCTGTACTTACAGTTTAATATCCAGAAAAGGCAATGTAGAGGAGGATATTTCAATGGTGTATTGAAGGGAAGGATGGGCCGTGGTAAACTTGTCAAGGAAGATTTGGAGGGTTTCTCTGGAGCAGGAGGTGGTCCCCATATGGTCATCTATGTAGCGTTTGAGTTCAGGCACAGTCCCTCTGAATGAGAGAAAAAAATGTTCCTCCACCCAACACAAAAACAGATTAGCAAAGATGGGACCATCTTGGTACCCATGGCAACTCCACTGACCTGCTGAAAAAACTGTTATTAAAAGAAAAAGCATTGAGTGTGAGAACAAGTTCTGCCAGACGAGTTAGTGTGTGTGGGGGTGGCTGCTGAATTTCCCGCTTATTCAAGAAATGCTGCAAAGCTATCAGACCATCATCATGGGAGATCACTGTGTAAAGAGATTTAATGTCCATGGTGAAGATGAGCTGATGAGAGTCATTGAATCGGAACCTGACAAATAACTGGAGAGCATGGTTAGTGTCTAACATAGAAGGGCAGGGACTCAACGAGGGGTCTCATGAAGCTGTCCAAAAATGCAGAGAAAAGATGTGGGATGTGGGGCAGGAGCAGGCAGATACAATAGGACGACCAGGGTTACCTGTTTTGTGGATTTTGGGAAGGAGATAAAACCTGGATGTCTGGGGATGCTGAACTATGAGTCTCTTGGCAGAAGCAGGGAGCTCTTTGTTTTCAATAGCTGAGGTGATGGTAATAAAAGATAAATGCCTTCCTGTTAAAGGCAGAAGTCACAGGTCAAACAGAGCAACACAGCTAAAACATTTTAGCAGAGAAGGTAAATTTTGGCTCCAAATAAACTGCTGAGATCAGGAGCTGTGATACTGTGCAGCAATCTGATCAGATGCACATTTGATAACTGGCCTAGCCTGATCAGGTCACAGGACAAGGTGGTTGGATTTAACTTTTGAAGTCACATGTGTATCAGCAACCTATCAAGCGAACTTAACCCTAGATGTAAGGATCCCGGAGGGCCTCAGAGATTATCTCCCATAATGCTATTTCTAAACCAAATGTGAAAGTCATATTTTTTCTTAAGAAAAACTAAATTAAAACATTTATAAACTAGTCAAATGTTTGTAGAACTAGAATATTTTACCATCAAATAAAACTAGAAGATGCCTGAAAATTTTTGCACAATTTGTTTGCACTGCTGCTTTAAAATAACTAATCTGTTACTCATCAATACTACAGTATAAAAAATATAGCCTAACTGGGAATTGAGCCCAGATTTCACAATATCATCCCAGAGCTGCTTAATCTTTCTTTGTTTAAGAATATTTAATGTAGAAATGCATATTGAAGTGACCCAACTTGTTTCTGGATGCATCCTTGGGGCTGCACTATCAGGTCAAATGGCTAATCAAGGAAAATGATCTAGCCATTATATAATCCACTGGTGCAGCCTTATTTGGAGTACTGTGTCTAATTCTGGACCCCATGCTACAGGGAAAATACTATGGAAGGTTCACAGGAGAGTGACATGTATGATTAAGGGCATGGAAGGGCTGGGGTACAAACAGAGACTACAGCAGCTGGATATGGTCCCCCATGAAGAAACGGATGATAGGGTATTATTTGGGTCAGGTTGTTTAAAATAATGAAGGGTAATTCAAAGGCAGACTCAGGATGACTGCTTGTTGTAAGCCAGCAAAGATAACAAAGGATATGTGCCATAGCTTATTTGGAAGGACTATAAGTACAGAATTAAGGATGCATTACTTCACTAAGAACCTTTCTTGGTCAAAACAAAATCTTAAAAATGAAAAAAGGTGGAGGGCTGTGGGTTACATTGCCCCAGGAGGCAAGTCTACCAAGTTCAATAGGGGGCTTTACATGCAAACTGGTTGCACCGCTGAAAAGGAATAATATCACTGGATACACCTGCTAAGACAGTGGAGAGATGGACATAACAGACAACTAGTCTTCCCCCACCCTACAAAGCATTGATGTGAGTACAGTATGTATGCATCCATCTAATTAGCATGGACTTCCAGAGGACACTTTCTTCTTGAGATGGCACATCCTACAGCTGGGAATACACACATTGTTTGTCATCTCTAAGCATTCTAAACACAAATTGCAGTAAGAAAGAATGTGACTTACCTGTAACTAGGAATGGGACACAGTTTAAAAAAGAGCTGGGACTGATCAGCAAAAGGTTGGCACTGGCAATAACTAATCCTTATTTTTTAGTTTTCTTACTCTTGACCACATGAGGTTAGCCTAGCTTTAATGGTGTTAAAAAAAGTTTCAGTGCAAACCAACCAACTTTTCAGCTATGTACAGTAAGTGCAAGTATTTAGTGTCAGGTCTCTGTAAAAAAAGACATTTTTAAGTCAATTGTGTGAAGTAATAATAATATGTTATTTGGTTCCACTTAACAAGCACCAACTGTACTCATTTTCAGATCTTTACTAACCCCTCCCCCCAAGCAGTTTAGTTGTTACAGACATCAAAAGTACATTTTTCAGAATGTATTGCCACTTCTGTGTCAAGGAGGAAGGGATAGTAATTCCACTGTCAGAGGAGCTCACTGCCTGATCCCTTCCTCTTCCTGGTCCCTAATTGTGCAGGCACTGGTCCAGGCCCTTCGCTCTCTCACATTTTGTGATGTATTAGTTTGGAGAGTATGGGGGCATGCTCTATTGATAGCAATTGGAATTTGTTTAGAAATAGTATTTGTTATATTTTAGAGGGCCACAGGAGTTAAATCAAAGCCATCACTCAACTAACAAGGCCCTTGTTGGTTGGATCGTAACTGATTTACTCATGTGGCCCTCTAAAATATTAATAATAATATTTCAAAACCACCCCCCATTGCTGTCAATAGAGCATGTTCTGCTGCACTTTGTTCTGATTTCTGTGGCAGGGTTCCTAGGCTTCTGCAACAGCATTTTCTGATTTCTGTGGCATGATTTGTTAATTTCTGTGGCAAAATGCAGTCCTGCCATTGGCCAAAATATGTGATGTCATCAATGACATCACATGGTTAGTACTGAGTAGGGGCTTCAGAATAAATGAGATGGGGCAGGGAAATGGGCTATATGGAAAAAACTGTATATTTGAATAACAATTCACCAAGAACAATGAATTATGTGGCACTATACATATTCTGCGGCATGATGTAAATTTTGCAGAAAATTCTATAGTTGTGGAATTGCAGAATTCCAGGGGCCTTGGCTATATCCACAACAGGGCATGGGTGTATTGGACTATAATGCATGTCCTGGGTGCATTGTGAGGCACAAGGCTGAAGGCTGAGTGCCCTCCAACTACCCAGGTAGTGCATCAGTGCCCAATACACCCATGTCCTGGAGTGGGTTAGCACACTTAAGTCATTTTAATTGCTGTTTTAAAGAAGACAATTTATTGTATCATTGTGCCTTGTAAAGCTGTTTCTTGGGAAACTGCAATAAAATGGTGAATTTTAAAACAACTTTGTTGCAAAAAAGTATAATTTTAACAAATTGATGTATCTGCATCTTTAAGCATTTAGTTAACTGCACTCCTGGGAACTGGGCTAGTGCAACACTGACTAAAGGAAAGTGAAAAGACTATCAGAATGGCAAAGTGAAAAGATGTTTAGCATGCTAGATTTTTTTTTTAACTTTCTAAAGTCCAGGTCTTTTACAAAAGATAAGGTTCAGCTCATTTTGATCATTTCAGCTGTGATTTTAAATTTCAACACATTTAGAACAGTTTAAGGAGAAACTTCTTTATCATTTCTGTTAAACTGCAAAGGACTAATGTAGTGAAACATTTGTACAAATGTTTGTTGCACAGGTGCACCTTTTAAATAGGGCATAAAAAGTCCTAATGGTGTGATACTATATAAATAAAATTTTACTACTATTAAACCCATGGAAGTTTGACAAGGAAACTATCTGTAGAAGGTATTGAAGTTAACAGATCCACATACAGTCAGTTTGTGGATATTAAATTTCCCAGCTGCAAGGCTGAGTGGTTGCATATTGAGTTCACAAATTTTGCTTGCATGGCTTCTGCTTGTAGGTCTGGTATATTGTTTTCTTGGGGGTCTGTTGTCCCACGATGATTCGGCTGCACAGCTCTTGCCTCATTTTGCTGCTGTTTACTACAGTCAGGATTTACATTCTCTTCTGTGTTTTGTTAGTTTATAACTGCTGCTTGGTGTTGTGCTACTGGTTAGTATATTGCTCCTTTTCTTATGACCATTTTTTGATGCTGACCAGACATTCCAGAGACTGGATTCACATTGGTGTCCTGTTACTGCCATGATACCTTTCAAGGCCATTTTGGCTTCTGATAACAGGTGTACTGCTGTGCTCCTCAGACAATGATTTGTACAGAGTGCTGACAGTTGGGCGTCTTTGGAAACTGAGGGCATTAAATTACTGAGGTAGTTAATGCACATCGGCTGCTTACTATACCAGGTCTCTATATCTAAGATGAGATGGGGTATTTTTTGGGGTGCTAGTGTAACCTCCCCCCGAAGGTGGGGTTTACCTTGTGAGTCACCGGAGGCTTGAGGTAGGCCCAGCTGTGATGCCTGTGTCCTCCAGTTAAAAATGGTGCTGGTGAAGAGGAGAGTTGTTGCATTGTTGTTCTGTTGTTGTGTGCCACAGACAAAAGGGTCACCCCTGCACCTGCAGATGAATCAGAGGAACCATGGACATCATCACTGCAAACTGGATTGTAATTTTGACTGGATTAAGTGTTTTAAAAAAAGCTAAAGGAGTACTACCATCAAAATTTACAAAAACATATGTTGTGCAGAGTGTTTTGATTTGTGTGTTTAGTCCTGGTGTGTCCTTCCCTTTGTTGTTAGGATGTTGTTTTTTTTTAATTTACCTACTAGTTTTTGACTTCTGGGGCTCTCCATGTTAGCATGGTTTATTGCTCTTCTTTGTCCTACAGTGCCACCTGTCTCACAGGACAGTGATGCATCTGGGACCACTGATTCAGTGAGGCAAAGTACTGCAGCAGAAATCTGAAGATAGGAGCTTAATGTTCTGTCCTCAGCTAAATAACTCTAATTCAAATATTTTTGTTTTCTATGTTTTTCTAGGTTTAGCCAGCAGGTTTTGCTTTTGAAGCTTTTAATTTAATCGAACTACATCCAGCCTTAAAAAGTACAACAGATTTCCCGAGGTCATCAGTGCTATAATTTGTAAAGACTTGCACTGTTTCATACAGAATATCCCTTCAGTTAGAGCTGAAGTGATTTATAGTCTGTAAGTGTAGCGTCTACTGCTATAAAATTGGTAGTAAACCAGTACTTGCTGAATCTGTGGTCCTGGATGCATCACTGTCACATGGCAGAGGAGGTGTTGTGGGAAAACGAACAGCAATAAACCATTGTACTATGGAGAACCCCAGAGGCTATAAAACTAATAGGAGAGGAAATAAAACAAGTAGGCAAACTGAGAAAAAACTTCTGACAGCAAACAAAGGGAAGGAAACACCAGGACTAAACACACAAATCAAAATCCTCTGCACAACATATGTTTTTGCAAATTTTGACAGTAGTACTCCTTTAAAGTAGTAGTGAACAGCAACAAAACTGTGTAAGAAAGCAGCAGGCTATGTATGCAGAGTGTAAACAAATGGTCATCCATCTTGTTGACCCTTGATCCCCACTATCGACCAACCAGAATGCAAGGGGTCCTGGTAAAGACTCAGGCCCTTTAGAGGAACAGCAACAGAGTGCTTGGCACCCTTTTCCAGGAACTGAGGGTGCTAGATTGTAACAAGCCTGACAAAAATAAGACTGAGCTAGGAGTAAGCTTAGCTGAATGTTTCCCCAGGCTAGGAGGAGCTCAGAGCAGTCCTATCCCCAAAAGTTGGAGAGAAGAGAGGTGCAGAGGAGGAGAACTGAGAGCCTAGCTAGGCATCAGAGACAGAGATCTTGGTGAAAGCTGAATCCAGTGGCAGGAAGTTCCATCTGAGCTGAGTAACAGTGCTATGAATTTTGCAAAGCTATGAAAAAGACTGAACGGCAGTATTTGAGACTGAATCTGAAGCAATCTGCAGACCTGCTGAAATCAGAGGTGGTAGGAATGAGTCATTCTCCCATGTCTGGTGTCAAGGGAGGTGGTGATCAAGAGCCTGGCTCCAGTTACTTGTATCCACGATTGACTGAGCACCCACTGAGGTGAGGTGGGACAGCTACTTGGCCTCAGCCATTCCAACTTTGCCGTACTGCCACGTGCTGCTGACTGAGAAAGGAAGAAAGCTGTAATGCAGTGATCAGGTCTAGCCTGGGCCTACAGATACCGTCCATCTGCTGCTGCAATATCAACTGTCCAGAACTGTCTGAGGTTGCTTTAATTTTATACAGGACACATGAGTACTGGCCTGACAGCCAGAAACCTCTGCTGCTAAATTTTTCCTGTTGGAATACAAGTTCAGTTGAATTTTCCCTGTTGGAATACAATTTTTGGTTGAATTGTCTTTGTTGGATTATAGTTTGTTCTGATAAAAAAGTGATAGCCAAAAGTCAGTTGGGAGGGGTAAAGCAAGCTTTCATATCTGTAAGACCCCAGGCACCACGTCACCAGGCCAGCAACTGTTATAATTTACACGCGTATCCACTAGTTAGAACAGAACTGCAGTTAAAAAATGTAATTGCTCGGGGCACTGAGATACAGTACTTGGAGTGAAGACGCATTTTTCCTCAGCTCCATTTACCAGTGATTAAATCAGTTAAAAATCAACAGGTCAGTACCCTTACTTGAAAAGCCATCAGCTTTAGAGATATACATTGGCTAAGCGCTATGGAAGAGTACCTGCTGCAAAATTCAGGAAACGCTCATTGTACGTCAGCTAAAAACACCAGAGAACAGCCACCTGCGTCACAGGTTGATAGTATGGGCCTGATCTCCCTGTTCGCAGCAGAGGTGAGTGACCTAGGCAGCGAAGTTACCAAACAAGTTTTAGCAGCCTTAACTCCATGATTGGAACAACTAGAAAATTGTCTGGACAATACATTGCAAGAGTTACTGGAGTTGCATGCTTCGCAGACAATCCACTTTACAGAAGCAGAGGAGCATATTTCCCCAAATAGAGGATACGTTAAACCCACTCCCAGAGAAACTTGCAGCACCTGAAAGACTTTGAAAGTTTTAAAGATCTATTCGATTATCAAGAAAATTGCCGTAGGTAGTTGAATCTAAGATTGCAGGTCTCCCTGAAGGCAAGGAGGGGGCAAGTGTGCTTGACTTTTGCTCTGTGTAGCTCCTGAGTCTGCTTGGTCTAAAACACAAAGGGGGAAAGTACAAACTGGAACAAGCCCACCGAGCAGTTATGCCTAAACCTGTGGAAGGACAGCTACCATGATAATTGATAATGTGCTTTCATAATTTTTAGGATAGGGAAGAGGTTCTAAATGCATGCCGTAATATGAAAATATTGGAATATGAATGCACACACTTATACCTCCCAGGACTACTCTTCTCGCCTTCTGAAAAAATTATGCACTTTCAACCCAGCAATGGCTCAGCTCGGAGAGATTGAGATTGAATGCTTCCCAGCTGTTCAAAAGATAAAACATGAGGGAGCAACCTACACGTTCTGAAAGGTCAAAAGGTGCTGGAGTTTGCAAAAGACCTGAAGCACAAAGCTGGCTAAACAAGGAGCACCTGTCCTTTCTTGAATTTGATTCTTTGTGGCCAGACTGGTGTTTTGATGAGCCCCTTGATTTTGCCTCTACTTTGGGGCTGCGCTATGTGACCACCCACCTGACTTGACCTTTGGATTGCATATCTCTTCCCCCCCTAACAAGGAGCAGCACTGGAACTTGGCCTCTTGGCCTTGGACAGTGACCCTTCTCCTCTCTTCTCTACAGGAGTGTAAAAATCATGTGGCTGGGAGTATACTGTCAGTCCAAGGCTTGAGATTGGACTGAGCTTTATAGCACTGTGATTGTACTATACAGAGAATGAGATGTCTCCAAGAGATCGGCTCTTACCTTTGGCTTGTAGATCTGGACCAATTAAAGCTGGCAACTTTCCTGTGGATGTTCTTCAGATGCAGGTAGGCCATGTGGGGAGGTGGGTGTGGTGATGCATGTTGGTGTTTGAGGTTGCGCTACCTCTCCCCATGCCCTTGGGCTGGTTTTTAGTAGGTAGTGACATCGAAAATGGTTCATTGCTTACATCCGATGGAACAGACTGCGGGCTGAGTAATACATCTCGCTTTTTCACTGCACTGCTACCCGGACTGCTACTAGGGACTTTCTCCTCATGTGATGATTCTTTTTTTGTACTCTTACTTTTAAATATTACAATGGAGGAGAGCTGTGGGCCCTTGTATTCTAAGAGAGGGGAAGGAGAAAATGACAAAAGGCATCTTGCCCTGGGTAGGGGGGGTTGAGAACTGTATGGGGGAATTTGTGGGGGACGCAGGGTCACTGGCATGGTCAGAGCATGGGGGAGTGGGGGGATCACCTGGATGGGTGGGTTACCACCAAGATTTAGACTATGGTGAATCAATTTTCTATGGTTTAGTCACACCTTAATTTGTTTTTTATAGTTCAGTGGTTTTCTTATTATTCTACACTTTTGTGGTTACTCAGTCGCACACGATGTGTAAATTCCTTGTATAAGGAGTAAGAGCGACAGTTCTACCCATCCTGGACTATGGTAATATGGTATATGGTGTAGCCTCTGAAACCAGCCTGCACAGTGTCCATACTACCCTCAACAAAACATGCCACTTTGTTTTAGGCACAGTTCGCCTTATGCACACGTGCAACCTTTATATTGGGACACGATGGCTTCCTCTCATGGACCAAATCAAGCTCCACTCCTGCCTTCTAGGGAAGAAGGCCCTTCTTGGTCTTGCACCCCCCTCCCTACAAGCCTTATCCCGTCCGGTCCCAGCTGAGTACTCCACGAGAAGTGTTACAAGATACGCCCTAGCAGTACCTTTCAGAAGAACTGCCTTAGGGAGGCAAGCCTTTGCAGTAAGGGCCCCCACCTTGCTAAATGAGCCCCCCCAGGCCATTACTAGCCTTACTCACCTTGGCCAGTTCAAATCTGAAATTCAGAAGTCCATCTCCCCTCCAGTACAATGTTGCTGTAAAGAACACCCCAGCCATTTCTATCCCTCCCGGTGTCCCCTGACACAATATGGCTTGGCTGTGGCGACTCGTGGCTCCTAAGAATCTCCCGCTAATCCCCACCTACCCACCCTTGGTCCCCATTACCCCACCCTCACCCACTTAGCCCTCTTAACCCTCCACACCTCACCTCCACACCCTCTAGCCCCCTGACCCTTAAGCTATTACCCACCATTGTGCTCTCCCCCTCACCCGTCTAGCCTGTAGCCTACTCTCCCTTAACAGATGTACTTGTCAGTGGTCACATTAATTGTTCCCTCCAGGAACCTATATAAGCTCTATAGCTGCATTCTGGGAATTCTCATACTTTGTACATGGTTGGAATCTGTACTTTATTCACCTAATCTGTTATGGGACTATTTTCCTCTGTATTATGTAATTAAGTGATGGCTTTTGCAATGTATTCTGTCTCTCCCCATCCTTCTATTTGTAATGCTGTTTAGCCTTTTTAACGATGTATAACTGACAATGCCTTCTAGCTGCTTCTGTTTTTCTCCACTGTCCATGTACTTGATGTTCCCCCACCCTCTGTTCGACGAGGATCCTTCATAAATGAGCTTTTAGCTCAAAGGTTGTAATTCCGATTTTACAATAAATAAATAAATAAGGAATATTGTTTGAAGGCACAAGACATAACTGTAGAGGCAGGTTGTTGGATATTGATCACATCTGCCCTCCATAGAGTGGGGTGCTCTTGATTTGTGACTTGGGGTATTGGAGGGATGGGGCGGTGTGCCTCTAGCTTGTTACATGTGTGCAGACTGGGAAGTGTTATTCTGGGGGGCTGATAGCACATCGGGTGTGGCTGGGATTAGGATGCTGTGTAATTCTTGTTAATGTGGAACTGCTGGGGCTGGGGTGGGGGGCACTCATTATACAGTTTAAGGGGTTTTCTATCAGCCTAATAAGTAGATTACATCTTTTTATAACTATATTTAATATGTTCTTGTTCAATGGGGATTTAGGGAGGAGGGATGGTGAGAGTGTGTTTTATAAGTTTTGAGATTTGTGTTAATGCATTTGTCTTTTTAATTAATGTTGAGTCCAAAAGTCATCAAGTACACTTTAAAGCACAGTGGTCTGATGGAAGTGTTAAGCAGATTCAGAGATGGGGACAGTTGTTCATAAACTGGATTCTTGCTCTATCTCAATATGGGTTCTGTTAAGGATATTCCAGTAATATCATGGAATGTCCGGGGTTTTCCTAATCTGACTAAAAGAACTAGTCTATTAACAGCATTGAAAAGGCAGCATGCGCAGGTAGCCCTTTTACAGGAGACTCACCTGACTGACAGGGAACATATGAAGCTAGTTAGGGGATAGGTTGGGGCATGCAATGCTGCATCCTATAGTTCCCACAAGAGAGGAGTAGCAGTTATAATACAGTATATAAAAGCCTTCTCCTTCAGATTAATAGGGTGGTAGCACACCCATGAGAAGGACGTTATGTATTTGTGGCGGGTACCCTATTCAGGGAACAGGTTACATTTGAGAGTGTACAGTATATGCCCCTGCAGTATTTGATCCCATTTTTTTCAGGAACTTCTTGATATTATTATCCAGGAGCAATTTTCAGGTTTGGTGTTGGGGGGAATATGAATAGTACTATGAACCTGGAGCTAGATAACTCAGAGAAGAAGGGGAGATTTAGAGGGGCAATGACACAATGGTTGCTGGGAATTAATTATCTCAATTTAATCGATAGTTGGAGGATGGCCAATACAGGGGCACGGGAGTTTATTTTCTTTTCCAACCCACTTAAAATGTGGTCTTGAATAGACTATATATTTATGCCCCATAGTTGGTATTCAAAGTTGGTCGATGTTAGGCACAGCCCCATACATATTACTGATCATGCTATGGTAATCCTAACTCTAAAAACAGAGGAAGAATTGGAGAGTTGACCATCCTGGAAGTTCCCAACCTATCTCCTGGGCAAAAAAGATTTTCAAATTTATCTAAAGGACCAATGGAAGGGTTATCAGGTGCTCAACAGGTGTACCGCCCCCAGTATGAGAATGTATTGGAATGCAGGAAAGGAGTATATAAGAGGAGCTATTATACGTTATGTGCCTCGACATAAGAGGGAACACCAGGAGACGAGGGAGGAGCTTGAAATACACCTCAAGGAATTAGAACGAAGGGTGGTGAAGGGAGAATCGGGAGATATATTAAAACAATTGACTGCAACAAGGGAGGCTCTGAACATGTTGCTGCTAGGGGAAGCCAGGAAATCTTGGCTGTTTGTCAAAAAACAATTTTTTGAGTGGGGTAACAAACCTGGATCCCTATTGGTCAATTTGGTTTGAGGTAGGAGGGGGCCAACACACATTCCAACTATCAAGAACACTCAGGGTGCCTTAATGAAAGGAAAGGAACAGATAAAGGACACTTTCAGGCAGTTTTATCAAAGGCTGTATGAGGCCGAATGCCTGGGTACCTTGGAGAGGGCAAGAGAGTTCCTGGATCGAGTTGACCTACTGCAGCTGAATGAAAAGCAGTGGGGAAAATTGGGGGTGGAAATAACCAAGGAGGAAATCAGTCTGGCCATTCGGGGATTGCAGAGGGGGAAAACTAGTGGCCCAGATGGGTTCCTGGCAGAATATTATAAAAGTGTGCAGGAAGTCCTGGTGGAGCCCTTGTGAGTGGTATTCCGTGAGGTGAGGGGGTACTCCCTCCCACATGCTACAAGGTGACAATTTGCATAATACCAAAGCCAGGAAAGGATACAGTTGAGTGCACTTCGTATTGTCCTATTTCATTGTTAAATTGTCTTAAGATTTTGGCAAAGGTCGTGGTGGGGTGCCTGGACTGGCTGCTCCCACAGCTGATGCACCCAGACCAGACTGGCTTTGTACAGGGTTATCTCTCATATCATAATATGTGGAAATTATTGAATGTTGTGTGGGGAGCCACTCGGTGCCATGGCGGTACACATGTGCTGTCCATGGATGCCGAGAAGGCATTCTACCACATAGAATGGGAATACCACTTTGAGGTGTTGTGCCAGTCTGGTCTGGGAGACAGCATTATGGGGCTGTTCTGGGTGCTCTACCAGGCCCCGGAAGCACATGTCCTGGTTAATGATGCCTTGTCAAAAACATTTTCTCTACATAGAGGTACAAGGCAGGGATGCCCCCTCTCTCCACTGCTCTTTGCCCTCGCTATTGAACCACTAGTGATTACTATTAGGAATAACCCAGACATCAAAAGGGTACAAGGGAAATCAGGGCGTGTACATAAGGTAACTCTATACATGGATGACATGCTCCTGTTTGTCACGAACCCGGAGGAGTCCATGCTGTTGCTTCTTAGAGCAATTGCAGCCTTCACTGAGTTTTCAGTGTATAAAATGAACCTTGGGAAGTCAGAGATGCAGACATTGGGGACAAATCATGGGACTGTATGAGGTAGTGTTAAGGGGCTGAAAGAAGTAACTGGCTCATTTAGATATTTAGGTATACAGGTGGGAAAGGACTTGGGGTCTCTGTACCAGCTTAACTATACTCCCCTCAACAAAACTACTGAGGAAAACTGTGAGGCTGGAAAGCTCTACCATTTCATGGTTAGGGAGAATTAATATTATAAAAATGAACTTTCCACCTTAAATTTTGTATCCAATACAGATGCTCCCTGTGGGCCCCACTAGGGCAGATGTAAAGAAGCTGGAGAATGCTTTCTCAGCTTTTATTTGGCAGGGCAAACACCCACATATGAGCCTACAGTGGCTTAAAGCTGAAGTTAACAGGGGTGGCCTCAACTTCCCAGACATTAAGAATTACTATCTAGCTACTCAATACCATTACATTCAAGACTGGGTGAATAGAACAGCTGAGGCAGGATAGTAGATCTGGAAGAAAGGGATTGTCTGGGTTGACTGTCTTCTTATTTGTTGAAACAGGGCTGTGGGGCATACCTTAACATAGACAAAGCTAATTCCCTAGTACTATCAGTTCTGGAAGGGATGGGAACATATAAGATGTCTCATGGGAGTAGTGGAGGAGGAGACATTGTTGATCCCAGATTCCTGGTGTCTGGGAATCCCTTTTTTGACTGGGGCATTTGGATGTTGGATTCAGGGAATGGGAAGACAAAGGGGTAAGGTGTGTGGGTGATCTCTATGCTAAGGATGGGTTTCACCCATTTGAGGATTTACAGAATACTTTGGGGCTAACCCGCACACATTTCTTTAGATACTTTCAGCTCTGTGCCTATAGCAGAGGATTTGGTCGGGGCCAGGTAGTTTACTCTCCACTAACCTTGGTAGAACATTTGATATATTCTGCCAGGAGGGACACCAAATGCCTTATTAGCAAGGCTGAGCATCAAGTGAGGCAATCTCTCCCAGATTTTATGAATAAAACCAGAGCTTTATGGGAAAGGGACCTGTGGATAGCCATACAGGATGAAAATTGGCACATTATTTTGAACTTACTCATGGGTATTTTAATTTGCAACAAATATAAAGAATTGTTTTATGAATGTATTCACAGATTATATTGCCCACCTTTAATAATCTATAAATTCAATCCTGCAGTGTCCCTGATGTGTGGGAGGTGTGCTAAGGAAATGGGCTCCTACTTTCACTATTTTTGGGCATGCCCTGTCATACAGACCTTTTGGGCAGAATTTTCGAAGGAGCTCTCAGGTTTGATGGAATGTCCAATCCCAGTAACACATCTTCTGTTGCTTTTTGGAATAGAAGATCTGGGAGCAAAGGGCTGGGGCCTTTTGCTATGACTGGTGCGTGTGCTCTTGGCATTGGCATGGCACTGTACTTGGGTTTCGGGGGATAAACCCACAACTCAGCAATAGTGTAGTCTAACTGTCCAGACTCTTGCATTAGAATATTTCACCTATATGATCAAGGGAAAGAAGTGTTGAGCAAGGGGCTGATCCCTAGGCAGGTCTCTCATCGATGGCTTTCTCTGTGCAGCGGGTATTCTGGCTGGGCCAGTGTGGCAAAGCCCAGGCCGAAGGGAGATGAATACAGAGTCAGTCTGTTGGAGCTGGATGCCGCCTCCAGTGAGCAGAACACAGTTCAACACACAGTGGTGAATCAAATCACGACTCACTATCAGCACACAGCACATTTACATGTAAGAAATTCTACTGTACCAGGCAGATTGCTATCCGGTCGCAATTACAGGGTCTCTGCATAAGCCAGGAGTTCAAAGGTGGTTGGAAATCCTGACAGGCCGATCACATTCAGCAAATCTTCGGTCTTCTTCAGGTTAAAGTCTGATCACAGTTCTGTGACTTATCTCACTCTCACAACTTGGATTCAGTCTGAATAAGCTCTATTTTCCCTCTCCGGGACAGCAGGCAGACAGGCAGGCCAAAACTCAGCCCTTTCACAGTTCTCCTGTGCGAATTACACAGGGGCTGCTGCTGGAATCACTAGAGCTGTTAACACCTTCATTTCCCAATTCAAACTGAAAGTAGCTGCCAGCAGCCTGGGACTTTCCCAAGCATCCAAAAGGTTCGGTTGGCTGATTTCTCTGTCAGTCACAACAAGGGCTCCCCCTTCAGGTTCATTTAGGCACCAAAAGCCCAAAACTACAATTCCTACAGAATTTTGCTCCCATAAAACCCCTTGGGACAGGCTCCATTTTAGAGTCCCCAAAGGTACTGATTGGCCCTTTCAGCAGTTCAGGACCAAGATGGTGGAGATAAACAGAAATGTCCATGCTGCAAAGAAGGCAGATTAGACAAACTGCAATATTATTACTATTCTAATAAATGATCAGCAAACAAGTATATCTTCTAACAGAGCTCCCTCTGCGCTAATAGCGATGGCAGAATAGAGTGATTATTTGGCAGCCCTGGCGGGACTCGAGCATAAAAACACTCGCCCCCTCCCAGATTAATTATGACTGCAATCCAGGCAGCTCTTAAAGAGACAGTACACAAAGACTATACAGGCACTCTGGCAATACATTTAAACTGCTAAAACACAGGACACCAGCCTGGCAGTGAGCATTTAGGCAAGCTCAAGGAAGACTTTTCGGGAACCCCCATTTGTAGGGGGGGTTACACTACCTTATGAATGTGCCATAGGCCTTTACTCTGTCAATGGCCTATCTATTCATGCTCATCTGTATTGCTTCCTTATGCCTATCCCATGCCTGTTTGAAGCCCTGCACTGTATTCATATCCACCACTTCCTGAGGTAGGCCGTTCCATGCATCCACCACCCTTCCTGTGAAAAAGAACTTCCTCACATTACCCCTTCATTGGCCTCCCTCTAGCCTCATGCTGTGTCCTCTTGTCCTGCCATTTTTCTGATATTGAAACAAGTTAGACTCTTTCACCTTGTTAATGCTCTTAAAATGTTTGAATGTTTCAATCATGTCACCTCTCTCCCTCCTTTGCTCTAGGGGATACATATTGAGCCTCGTTAATCTGTCCTCATATGTTTTCTGATGCAGTCCCTGCACCATTTTGGTTGCCCTTCTCTGGACTGTCTCCATTTTGTTAATGTCATTGTACAGGTGCAGCCTCCAGTACTACACGCAGTAGTCCAGATGGGGCCTAACCAGTGTTTTGTAAAGAGGGATCATTACCTCCCTCTTACAACTTGTGATACCCCTACTAATACACCTCAACATCCCTCTAGCCTTACCTACTGCTTTGGTGGTCTGCTTGGATGATTTCAGGTCATCTGTGATGATGATGCCCAAGTCTCTTTCTTCCTTTGTGATTGCCAGCAACTCCCCTCCCAACCTATAGGTGGCTTCAGGGTTTCTCTTCCCTATGTGCATGATCTTGCACTTCTTTGCATTAAACCCCAGTTGCCAGTCTTCTGACCATTTTGCCAGTTTATCCAGATCTCTTCTCATTCTACCCACCCCATCTGGATCATCTACTCTGTTGCAGATCTTGGTGTCATCTGCAAACAGACAAACCTTACCCTCCAGTCCATCTGCAATGTCACTGATGAAGATATTGAAGAGGACTGGCCCCAGGACTGATCCCTGAGGTACACCACTTGTGACTTGCATCTCTTCTGACTGTATACCATTTACCATCACTCTCTGTTTTCTGCCCGCCAACCAGTTAGCCACCCAGTTGACCAACTTCTGACCCACCCTGAGCCTACCCAGCTTATTAATCAATCTTCTATGTGGAACAGTATCAAAAAGTTTGCTGAATTCAAGGTAGGCAACATCAACTGCACCCCTTGGTCCACCATTCTGGTTACTCAGTCAAAGAAATCTATGAGCTTAGTTTGACAGGACCTTGTTGTAAACCCATGCTGTCTTGGATCCTGTGCGCCTATGGATTCCAGGTGTTGCACTATCCTTTCTTTAAGGAGTGCCTCCATAATTTTGCCCACTACTGAGGTAAGACTGACTGGTCTGTAGTTTCCTGCCTTCTCCCTGCTACCACTCTTGTGGAGCGGGATCATATGAGCCCTTCTCCAGCCTTCTAGGACCTCACCTGTGCTCAGAGACTCACTAAACGGTTCTGATAATGGCTCTGCTATTTCCACTGTAGCTCCTTTTGTACCCTGGGATGTATCCCATTAGGTCCTATTGCCTTGTCCACCCTGAGCTTAGTGATCTCTTTCAGGACCCTTTCTTTTGTGAAGGAACATGTGCACCTCCTCCCCCGTGTCCATGGTGCTGAGCTGTGGGCCCTGCCTATCTTCTCCTCAGTAAATACTGAGCAAAAGTATCTATTTAGGATAGATGCTTTTCCTTGGTTCTCCTCTACACAAACCCGCTTATCACCTTTGATCTTGGCAATACCCCCTCTGGAGTTACTCCTTTCACTACTGTATCTATAGAAAGCCTTGTCCCTTTCTTTTACTGTTCGTGACAGTGTTTCTTCAGTTTGGGCCTTTGCCTGCTTTACTGTGTTCTTTGCTTCCCTTAGAGAAGTTTGGCATGACTCCCTATCTTCGTCCCGCTGTGTTCCCTTATATTTACTGAAGGCCAACCTTTTGGCTCTGATCTTTTCTGCTACTGGTTTTGAGAACTGAAGTGGTTTCCTCCTTCTTTTGCTCTTACTTTTCTCCCTAACACAATGGGATGTTGCTTCAAGCATTGCATCCTTAATGCTTGCCCACTTTGCCTGTAGCCCCTCACCTGTATTTCTTCTTGCCAGGGCTAGCTTAACTCTGTTGGCCATCTTATCAAAGTCAGTTCCTTTGAAATCCCATATTTTTGCCTTGGAATGGGATGATTTAGTTCTAGTGGCCAAATTGAACCATACCATGTGATGGTCATTGGCCCCCCAGTTGACCTTCTACCTGGAGATCTGTGGTCCTTTTCCCATTAGTCAGTACTAGATCTAGGATAGCCCTGTCTCTTGTGGGTTGTTGTACCAGTTGTTTGAGGCCCTCCCCCTGCAGGGAATCCACTATGTGTCTAGTTCTGGCAGATGTTCATGCTGGTGTTGACCAATCTGTATCTGGCATGTTGAAGTCTCCCATTATCAGAACCTCCCCTTTAGCTGTTATGTTTTGTATATCTTCTAACAATAATGTGTCTATGTCCTCCTCCTGGTCTGGAGGCCTATAAACAACCCTAGTTCATATGGCTGTTCCATTTCTTTTTTCCAGGGTGACCCACAGTTCTTCTGGCTCCTTATGTGTATTCTGAATTTCTGTAGCTTTGATATTTTCATGACATAAAGGGCCAATCCACCCCCTGTTTTTTTGCACCTCGGTCTCTTCTGAACAGTACATATGGTACTGAAGTCTCCCAAGTGTGGTTACTGGTGAACCATGTCTTGCTAATGGCTACTATGTCCAGTTTAGCCTCTGTCATTGTTGCCTGCAGGTCTGGGATCTTGTTTCCCAGACTGTGGGCATTCGTGTACATGATTTTCCATTGGCCAGACATTGGAGCGTTAGTTGTTGGGTGAGGTCCAGTATTTCCCCTGTGCATCATATGAGGAGCTGGACCTTTTTCCTTACCTGGTGATGCAAATGAACTACAAACATGTTTGATCACTAGCTGAGAGGGAAGGGGTGTTCTTCCCATTCGATGCATCAGGTGCTGCACCCCTCTCCCTATTTGCTAGTTTAAATATTCTGCAAAGACATCAAACTTCTGCCCCAATGCACTGACTCCCTCTTTAGTCAGATGCAGTTCATCAAATTTAAAGAACTTTTGCTCCCAAAACTGTTGCCAGTTACCTGCAGATTTGTGTCCTTTTTCTTGGCACCAGCCCTTGAGCCACATGTTTAGCTCCCCTATCTATCTATCAACTCCTCTCCCCTGCTCCCTGTTCACCCTCCCCCTGAGGTATAGGCCCATCCTTCTCCCCAGTAAACACTGAGCGGAAGAATTTGTTTAGTACTTCCGCCTGCTCTGCCCCCTGCTCTACCCATCCACCCTCATTTCTAATCCTTACAATCTGGGCCTTGCACTTCCTCCTCTCCCCTATATACTTAAAGAAATCATTTTCCTCTTCCTTGATCCCCTACACCAGCCTTAGTTCTTCTGATGCCTTGGTTGCCCTCACTACTTTGCTCACCTCCCTGGATTTCTTCACGTATTCCACCCTATCCTCTTCCCAGCAGGAACTCTTATATTTTCTAATGGCATCTCTCTTTTCCTTCATCCTTTCCACTACCTCTCCATTCACTCAGCTAGGTCTCTTGTTCCTGGCCTTCTTGCTTTGGCACTTAGTGTAAGAGCTAGTGGTCTTTGCCAGAACCCTCTTTATGATGTTCCATTTCTGCTCTGTATCCATGTCTGGGCTGCTGTTGTCTAGGTGCCCTTTCAAAATGATTTCCATCCTGCCAAAGTCTGCCCCCTTAAAATTCATCACTCTTGATTTTATATTGGCTACATCCTTCCCCAGGTTGAGGGAGAACCACACTGTGTGGTTGTCGCTTCCTGCTAGGGGGGTCCTCCACTTTAGTGCCTTGAACAAGCACTCCATGCATGAGTACCAGGTCTAGAATGTCACCCCCCTTCCCAGTTGGTTCCATTACCTTCTGTGAGAGCAGGTTTTCCTGGAAGGCCTCCAGGAGGACCTGTTCTCTGGCACTTGAGGTGGCTGGGGTATTCCAATCCACCCCTGGTAGATTGAAGTCCCTGACTACCACTGTGTTGTCCTTACTGCTAAGCCTCTTAATTTGTCCTCCCAGATGCCTGTCCATTTCCACACTTTGGGATGATGGTCTATACACCATCCCCAATCTCACCTTCCTACCCTTGGAGTTCTGTAGGTGAACCCATAAGGCTTTGGCCTTGCCCTCCTCCCCTTCCTACCTGTTGCCCAATATCCCCTCCTTAACATATATAGCCACCCCTCCCCCTTTCCCTTTATTTCTGTCCTTCCTGTACAGTTTGTATCCAGGGATTGCTAGATCCCAGTCCTGGTACTGGGTGTCCCATGTTTCAGTGATGGTGGTTATGTTCACCTCCCTGTCCGCCATCAAAGCCTGCAGTTCCACAGTCTTATTGCCAAGGCTTCTTGAGTTCAGTGAGACGAAACTACACTGTGAGTTCTTCTCATTTGCCTATATACCTTCTTCCCTAACCCTTCCCCTTTTTGCCTTTTGCTTCTCCTCTTCCTGCCTGTTTGTGAGAGAGAGCCTGGTGGTCTCCCCTTGCCTGGTGGCTGAGTTTGCTGCCCACTCCCTGCCTAGTTTAAATTATGCTTTTCTGCAGTGCTATGAACTCCCCCAGCTTTTTCTTTAGGACATCTGGGCCTTTCTTACTCAGGTGCAGCCTGTCCAGTGCATACAGGACCTGGTTCTCCCATGTCAATCAATCAATCAATCAATCAAATCTTTATTTATCCAGGCGAACACCGTTGAGCAAGCTCATTTACAAGGTGGACCTGCAGTTGTCAAATGACAGTTATACACACATAGCTTAAAGATGAGTTAAACAATGTAAAGAGGATGAAAGAATAAACTTACAAACATGAGATGGGTGCAATAAATACATTCCAAGTATTCACATGGGATTACATGACATTAATTACAACCTTTAAAGACATAGGATTTAGAGTTGCACATTTATCCATGACTTTACAGGAAGGTACAAATTAATAACATTACAGCCCCCAGAGGTCAGTTCAGTGCATGGGTGGTGACCAGGGCTTCGGGGAGCCCATGATGTTCAATTATTTGGGTGGCATATGGGATTAGAGGGAGGAAGGAGAAAAATGCCTATGGTTCCAATGGTCAGCATGGCAGCTGATTGGTGAATAGATTTATGTGTGGCGGAGAGGGGTTCGGTTCATAGCTGCATATGGTGAGGCTAGAGCGTGAGCCACCATCAGGACTACTAGGTACTATGGAAACATTTGCAGAATTTGACAAATGTTTTGTCATACAGGTTCCTAAACACAGAGATACTGATAGGAGAGCTAAGTTTCAGTGAACCTTGTATCCTTTTCCAGAGTGTGGGCAAGGCATGGCTTATAGCTGCCCTACCAAAGTGGTTATTGATTCTGGGAATTTTAGTGAAGTTAGTGAGAGCTTCTTATGGCATAGTTGCTTGGCGGACTGTGGGAGGCAATCAACAATGTAGTTAGGAGTTTGTTGGTAAAGTGCACAAAGTATCCAGAAAACTGCATTTCTATGCCGCCTGTATTGTAGAAGGCCACCCTACTGCAGTGTATAACAAGCAGTGGTGTGTGGAGGATGGGAGGCCAGTTATGAATCTTAATGCTCTATGATACAGTACATCCAGTTTTGCAAGGTATGAAACAGAGCATTGTCCATATATGATGTCAGCGTGTCGATTAATGAAAGGAAGGTAGAATGAACAAGCTGTCTTTTACGACTACTGTCAGGAGATGTCTAATTTTATAAAGAGGCCAAGCCTCTGCCTTAGTTTTTCATCAGTTCTTCAGTGTGCTCCATGAAGGAGAGTTTGTTATCCAGCCATAGACCCAGGTATTTGAATTGAATTACGAACTCAAGTTTTTCACCTAGTAGGGTGGTTATGGAGGAACTGTACCAGCTAGTGTGGATTTGGCCCCAAAACTAGATGGAGAGAACAGCATGGCCTTAGTTTTTTGCATTTAGCAATAGTTTTTGTTGATAAGCTGGTTTTGTAGCGTATTGAATCGGCTTGGAGTTCTGAGCATGCGGCTCCAGGAGTCACGACTTAGGTAGAGCACTGTATCATCAGCAAACAGGTGGATACTGGCTTTCTTGATTCCTGAGTCCAGATTGTTAATGTAGATATTGAACAGTAGAGGCCCAATATGGAACCCTGAGGGCGCCTCTTTTAATGGTTTGAGTGGGAAAGTTCTCCTTCAGCCTTGATTTGTTGATGCCTACCAGATAGGTAGTCCTGGAACCATTTCAGTGAGATAGAGTCCAGACCTATGGTGTTTAGCGTGGAAAGAAGTAGGCAGTGGTCGACGGTGTTGAACGCCTTGCTGAGGTCTAGAAACGCTGCACAAACAAATTTTTTCTTGTCGAGCTCCCATTGCCAGTCATTAGCGATGTTGGCCAGTGCCGTAGTAGTACTATGCTTAGCTCTAAATCCGGACTGCATGGGGTTAAGTAATGCAGAGTTGTCTAGGAATGATCTCAACTGTGTATCCACAACTTTTTTCAGCATTTTCGAAAGTATAGGTAGTAGGGAGATTGGCCTATAGTTGTTCAGGTCACTTGGGTCCCCTGTTTTAAAAAGAGGAATAACATGAGCAGTTTTCCATTCCATGGGGAGAGAGCCTTGGGTTAGGGATAGGTTGAATAAGTGCAAAATGGGAGCGGCAAGTATGTGATAAGCTATTTTCAGAAAGTATGGGTCAAATAAGTCAGCTCCTGCGCTTTTCCTAGTGTCCGGCCGTAGCAGCAGGTCTTCAACTTCTTTTATGTTGATTGTGGAAAAGGAGAAAGTCATACTATTGCTAATTGGTTCGTGTGGCTGGGCTTTGGGCAATGGGCGAAGACTGCTTACTGGTGCATTATCAAATGCCATGCCTGCTGTGGCAAAATGGTTATTAAAGCTTGGAGAATTTCAGATCTGTCAGTGACAGTGACATTGTCAATCGTAATTTTGGATGGTAGCACACTACTTGGTGAGTGTCAGACAGTTCTTTTATAGTGGACCAGAATTTGGTAGGGTTGGTGGATGCAGAGCACAATTCATTTTGGTAATAAATGGCCTTAATTTCCCTGATCATTTTTGTACAGGCATTCCTAGCTGACCTAAAGAGACACCAATCAGCATCAGCATGTGATTTTCAGGCTTTTTTCCATAGCTGGTCTCTTTTGAGTAAGGCTTTTTTCAGGTCTGGTGTAAACCAACGGCAGGTCCTTGTTTTTATCCGAGTTTTGATCAAGGGAGCATGGGTATTAAGGGCACTGGCTATGATTTCGTGCAGAATATCATAAGCCTCATTCACTGATTTGGCTAGGTAGAAGTTCTGCCATAGCAAGGAGTTTTTTAGATCATTGAAGTAAGCCATGGGGTCGAAGTTCCGTTTGGATCTTTTGATAGAGAATTTTGAAGTGGATAGTGGCTTGGTGATGGTTCTGATGCCAGCTGTTATACAGTGGTACTAACATCGCTGGTAGGATACCAGCGTGTGAAAAAGTAATGAGTTTGTTGACAAGAAGCACATCCAAGAGGGTGCTCCTCATAGGATTTTTTATGTTGATACGGGTTGGTTCAGTTATAAGTTGGGTGAACCCATGTGAGTCACAGAATCGTTTTAGGGGTAGGGATCCATTGGTTAGCCAGTCATAGTTTAGGTCACCTAATAGGACTGTCTCCATGGGTGTTGCATCCATTTGTGATGACAGGTGAGTCAAGAGCTGTGGTCCTGCTGCAGGAGGTCTGTAGCAGCCAATTATGCGGAAGGCCACTGGTGAGATGCTTCAGCTCTGACAGACAGCATTCAAATCCTCCAGCCATGGATGTAGCATCTAATACAGATACTGTGAATTTATTTTAACATAAATTGCTACCCCCGGTCTTCCTGTCTGCTCTGAAGAGTAGATAATTTGGGATATTAACCTCGCTGTCCGGCGTGGATGCCCGAAGCCATGATTCAGAGATCACAAAAATATCTGGAGTGGAGTGAATGATCCAGGCCTGAACAGAATCCATGTGTTGCCCCATACCCCCACCAGTCCATATCCCATATCCTCACACCATGTCCCCAGCCATGTATTAAACTCTGAGATTCTTAGTTTCCTGGCCATGCTAGCCCTTGGTACTGGAAGAACCTCAGAGAATGTCACTGTCCTCCCTTTAGTCCTGCACAACCTTCCTACTTCCTTGAATCTCTCCTGTACTTCTTCCAACATATTTCCCTCCAGATCATTAGTGTCCAGGTGCACCACAATATGAGGCTTTCCCTCTAGCCTCCCCACACACCTCTTAGCATGCTGCCTCACCTTTCCAGCTGTCATGCCCAACAGTTGTTAAAAGTGGGTTTTACCAAAGTACCCACCCTCTCTGATTGGCATTCATTGATGACTGAGATATACTATCTAGAGAGAATAGTAGCTTCTAGAGCTGGAAGGAGGTCACAATTTGAGCTCCAATGGAGGCCATGGGTTTTCTATATTTCTCCTCTGGATGAAACATTTGTTCCCTGATAGAGCTATTTGAAAGTGACCAATTTTTGTAGGATATGAATTTTGATCTAGTGTCATTTGATATATAACAGAATGGTGTTGTAGAAACATGAATTGCCAACCTGAAGAGCATTCTATGTATTGTAAGACAAAAGAGCAATACTGTATAGATGTACTCCTACTGTCACATGTATATATGATTGGGTGTTTTCAGTAGCCGCACCTACCCTGTGGAACTCACTGTCTAGGTATCTTAGGGAGGCTCCCTCAGTTGAAACCTTCAAAAAGGTTCTTAAGACTTATCTGTTCCAACAGGCTTTCAATGGCTAAACTGATTTTATGCTGTCCTAAATTAGATAGAGCATTTTAATTTATTGCTGACTCCCAGTTAATATTATTGCAAGATTGTTGTTATATCTGTATTGTGCTTTGAATGTACAGCGCTCCGAGTCTTTAGAAAGGGGCACTTTATAAATAAATAATCTTTCTATCTATCTGTCTATCTGTCTATCTGTCTATCTGTCTATCTATATGCTCCACCCATATGCAGCTCTTCCTGGCTCCTCCGCCCCTCATCTTACACCTTTTACTATTGAGTCCCCCAGAATGATGACTCTCCCCTCTTTATTCTGCTCACCTCCCTGGTGCATCCCATTCCCCTGAACACACTCTTGGTCTACCACTCCTGATTCCATCCCTGAGGGCTCCTCTGCCTCCCTTGGTCCCTGCTGTACCCTTGCCCTAGACCCCCCCTTGCCTCCCCATGCCACTGTCTGTGTTAGCTGTGCCCTTGCCCCTACCATTCCTCACCTGCATCCCCTTCCCTTCTCAATTCAGGCCCCCTCTGCTCTGTACTAGTCCTCTCCTTGCCTCCAGCAACTAGTGCTTCACCTGATCCTTTCTCTTCCTTTACCATTGACCCTCCCCTCTCCCTCTCAGTACTCCTGTCATGCCTGTGTGCCACCCCTTCCTTTCCATACCCTTCCCTTGTCTTCCCACACTTCTCAGAGTCTTCTGGCCCCCCCATCTGCCACCCCTCCTCTGCTACCCCATTACCCTCTCCTGAGTTGACCCTGCTCCTAGCCTCCCTACTAGCTCCTGTTCCCCTGCTGTCCTTATGACTGGCCTACCCCCATCTTGCTGCTCCAGGTTTGCCAGTACTGAAAACCTGTTGCTATCCTCCCTCCCTTTATCCTGAGCTTCCCCTCCTCCCCCCCTTGCAGCCTCAAACCATGCCATGCTCCCTTTCCTCTCTTTCCTCTTATCTTAACTTCCCTCCAGCACTCAGCCTCTTGTCCCAACTGGTCTTTAGTGGTTGCATGGCCTGCCTTCTGAATCATCTCCCCATGTAGTCCTCCTTGTTTGCCTTTTGAGTCTATTGTGTAGGTCTTTCTGTTCCTTGGCCCCAGCTGTTCCCCTCTGCTCCACACACCCCACCTACTCAGCTCCCCTCTTAGCCTGTCAACCTTTTCCCTAAGTTGCCCCATCTGTCTACACTCAATACAACCCCCTACCCTCCAAGCAATCCCCAAGAAGTCGGCTGCCCCACACCCATTGCAGCCCACCACCCATCCTGGCTCCCCTTCTGATCTGCCACTGCCACCCATTATTGAGCCCTGTGGCACCCTGTTGGTCATTCTTCCATCTTCAGAGTGAGTGCCATTAACCACCACCCTATGTCACCTATCCATTAACCAATTTTTAACCTAGTTCACCACTTTGGATCGCACCCCTAGACTGCTCAATGTCTTAATTAGTCTGCAATGTGACACAGTGTCGAAGGTCTTGCTAAAGTCCAGATAGGCCAGGTGCACTGCCCTCCTCTGTTCTATTTTCCTGGCCAGCCAGTCATGGAAATCAGAGAGGTTCATCTGGCATGATCCCCCCCCCCCCCATGAATCAATGCTGCAGTTGATTTTGCAGACCACTGGATTCAAGATATTCTACCAATTTTTCCTTTAACAGTGTTTTCATTAATTTCCCCACAACTGAGGTGAGGCTCACTGGCCTGTAGTTTTTAGTCTCTTCCATGCTGTCACTCTTATGTTGAGGGACCACATCTGTTCTCCTCCAGTCCTCTGGAGCCACCCCCAATTTTGGTTAGCTTTAGAATAAGGCCATCAATGAGGCAGCCAGCACCTCTCTGAGTTTTTTCAGTATCCTTGGATGTATCCCATTCACTCCCAAACCCTTGTGCACCTTCAAAATTGCAAGTCCCTTCATGACTCTTTCATCTAAAAATGGACTTGAATCTGTCCCCCCACTGCTACTGCCTGGAGGTCTGACCCTCCTCCCTCCACTGTGAAGACTGAGCAGAAGTAAAATGTTCTGCTCTGAGGATTGAACCCAGGCCCCCTACCCACTACTGTTTGGGAGCTTGTAGCTCTACCACTATACTGTGGTTCCTTGACAGTGTAAACACTCTCTATTATAATAAAAAGGTTTAAACACTAGCTTTTCGACAATTATGTTTTAACGTTATTGTTTTGTAGTTATTTCTTTTTTTTTTTTTTTACTTTCCCCTTCTGTTGGTCTACTAAATATTGTAGATAATGCAACAATTAATTCACTGAGTCTTTCAAAATGTATCTGTTTCTCTCCTGCTAACCACACAATTGTCATTTGTGACATCACAGTCTGTTGTCATGGTGAGCACTATGATGTATTAGAAAATGGGCTAGATTGTAGGAGCTCTCTGATTGGCTGACAGCTACAGCAGGGGGGTACATTAAGTTTCAGTAGACACCTGCTCAAAAACAAGGTCCAATTCAGGGTGCCCTATTACTTGTATGAACCTTGGGCACACCTATCCCTTTCTCTAACTGGCTAAAACACAGCATTTCAAAATAAAATCGCTGCCATTTTTTTTTTGTCGCATAGCGAAGAGAGAGGTGCTTCCAGCCAATACGAGCTGCATCTTCAGCTTCATCAGTACAAACATTTCTTTTCTTAGCAATACCTTATCTTTAGCAGTGCTCTCCCCACTCGTCCTCCAGCTCCTACAATCTAGCCCGTTTTCCCAATCTCGCTTAGATACCAGCTCCGTTGACCACGACGGCTGCTCGCGCTCCATTCATTCAAATGAAACGAGCTATGTACAACGAGCGCTTCCATGTCTGTGACCTGAATCAGCATCAATTGGAAAAACAGAGCCGTGCAAGTAGGACAAAAATCTTTCATTTTGAATTAAATACTAAAACAGATCCCAACAGACTGTTCATGAAGCATTTAAAAAAAATCTGTTGTATTTTTTTGGGGGGGGATGACAACAGAATGGATCTCGCCAGCAGGCAACAGGACATAAAATAAAAAAAAAATGGAGGGACTACTTTACAAGACAAACAGTTAAACATCATTTTTACTTATTTTTTTTACATTGCTTGTTTAAATCACAGATAAAAGTGGTAAAGGGAGACTCTTTTCTAAGCGCAATAATACCCTCCAGGGTGGGTGGTATGGGCAATACCGGACCTTCCAGGGACTATAAGGCCCTCCGCCTATGGCATCAGGCCTATTACGCCCCTGGACAGTTCGGTAGTGCCCAATACTGCCCACCCAGTCAGGTATTATTGCTTGCACATGCAAAGGCACTATGAGGTAAACAGAGACAGACAAATGTTTTCTGTACAGACGTTTTAGATGGACTACCAAGATGTGCTGTAAATCTTGGAAAGGAACATTGACAAAAACATACTTATTTTCTAATAAATTGTAACAGCTGAAACATTTCATTTATGAGAGCATATGGTGAAGTGCAGAGTTGCTCTTTAAAATCTCCACAGTCTGGTGAAAAAACACCCCCTAACAACATTATTGTGATCACTTAGCTCAGAAAAGAAACAAAGTGCCCAATCAAGTACTGACAGTTCACCATAGATATTAAAAGTTACCAACATTATATCACTTATTTGCACCTTTGCTGCAGCCACATCCAAGAGCAGGGCCATTCTCGATGCCCTATGGGGGCATGTCTCAGACAGCTAGTTTTGGAACCCACTTGAGAGGGAGCAATCTTAGACCTGGTACACTCAAATGGGGATGGAGAGAGGATCTCTGATCTTGAAGTGGGTAGCCATCTGGGAACAAGTGACCACCAAACAGTGTGGTTCACGATAAACCTAGCTGTAGAGTCAAGCAATACAAAAGTGAAGGTACTGGACTTCAGGAGGGCTGATTTTGTCAAAATGGGAGAGTGCCTCAGAAAAGCACTAGAAAACCGGCAAGAAGGTGGGTGGAGCAACAATGGGGAAACATCAAAACCGCCATCACAGAGGCAACAAGCCTTTGTGTGAAGCAAATAAATCAAAAAGAAAGAAAAAAACACTATGGTTCTCAAAAGAAGTGGCAGGGAAGGTAAGGGAGAAAAATACAGCATTCAGGAAGTATAAGGAAACACAGAAGGAGCAGGACAGAGAACTGTACCAATTAAAGCAGAAGGAAGAGGGGAAGGCAGTCAGACTAGCAAAGGCCCAAACTGAGGAAAAGATGGTCAACTTGATTAAGAAGGGGGATAAAACCTTTTATAGGTACATTAGGGATCAAAGAAAGACTAAGGCAGGGATACTGAGGCTGAATAAAGAGGAAGGTGGTTGGGCAGAAAGTGACAGTGAAAAAGCAGGGATGCTGAATGAATACTTCTGCTCAGTATTCACAATGGAAAAGCAGGGGGGTTACCTAATCCAGTCAATAGAAGCACTCTGGATAGGAGGGTTGATATTAGTCCTTTCACAGAAGAAAGGGTTTTGAAAGAACTCTTAAAACTGAAGGTGGATAAAGTAATGGGGCCTGATGAGATTCACCCCAGAATTCTAAAAGAACTAAGGGAAGAACTAGTAACACCACTGACTACCCTTTTTAATAAATCATGGGAGGATGGTGTGGTACCTGAGGACTAGAGGAGGGCAGATGTGATTTCACTTCACAAAAGTGGGAGCAAGACAGAGGCAGGAAACTACAGACCTGTAAGTTTGACCTCAGTGGTAGGAAAATGATGGAATCACTTCTGAAGGAAGAACTGTTGAATACCTAGAGGCCAGTGGGGCTGGGACCCAAGGCAGCATGGATTCACAGCAGGAAGGTCATGTCAGACAAATCTAATTGATTTCTTTGACTGGGTGACCAAAGTAGTAGACCAGGGAGGGGCTGTGGACATGGCCTACCTAGACTTTAGCAAAGCATTTGACACAGTCCCACACAAAAGATTAATAAACAAATTAGCCAGCCTGGGAGTGGGTCCCAAGGTGGTAGCCTGGGTGAAATACTGGTTGGACAACAGGACACAGTGGGTAATAGTAAATGGAGTCCACAGTGAAGAAAGAGGGGGTTACTAATGGGGTACCGCAGGGTTCAGTACTGGGGCTGGTCCTTTTTAATGTCTTTATAAGTGGCATTGCAGAGGGACTGGAAGGGAAAGTTTGTCTCTTTGCAGATGACACAAAGATCTGCAACAGGGTTGATACACAAGGTGGGGTGGAAAGGATGAAAAGGGACATGGCAAGGTTGGAGGAATGGTCAAATGTATGGCAGCTTAGAGTCCAACACAAGAGATGCAAATGTGCACCTGAAACAGAAACCAGGAGAGTACACAATGGGGGATGAGACACTGACAACAACAAAAATGGAAAGGGACCGAGGGGTAGTAATATCAGATGACCTAAAGGTGGGCCAGCAATGTGAGAAGGCAGTAAGGAGGGTTGGGGGGATACTGGGATGCATAGGGAGAGGCATCACCAGTTGAATACAGGAAGTTGTTGGCCCTCTATACAGACAGTTGGTAAGGCCACATCTGGAGTACTGTGTACAGTTCTGGAGACCCCATCTCCACAAAGACATAGACATAGACAGGGTGGAGGCTGTCCAGAGGAGGGCAACCAAAATGGTGCAGGGTCTGCACCAGAAGACATATGAAGAAAGACTAAAGGAGCTTAAGATGTATAGCCCTGAGGAAAGGAGGGAGAGGATGGACATGATATAAACTTTCAAATACCTCAAGAGAATCAACAAAGTCCAAGAGGGTAGAATCTTTTAGAAAAAGAGATGTTCAAGATCAAGGGGGCACAATTTGAAGATAATGGGGGATGGCTCAGAGGTAATGTGAGGAAGTATTTCTTTACAGAGAGGGTTGTAGATGCATGGAACAGCCTTCCTGAGGAGGTCGTAGAGTCAAAAACAGTGGGGGAATTCAAGAATGCGTGGGACAGACATAAGGCAATTCTAGTGGGGGGTAGGAGGAAGTAGGCTGTTGGTTAACTAGGATCTGCAGCTTATCCATTAGGTAGGGAAATGGGAAGACTAGGTGGGCCAAGCAGTCCTTATCTGCCATCAAATTCTATGTTTCTTTGTTTCTATCTCAGTGAACTGCTGTTTCATCACTAAGAACAATCAGAGAACAATGGCAGCATAATGTTTTGATTTTTTGTGGGGTATGTGCATATTGATTTTACTATATTTTCTGAGGCTTTGTTCACTGATGCATTATGGCTCATTGGACTTAGTGCATTAATGAATGGTCAGGTGAAATCTCTAACCCAATCGGCTTTCTAATATTCTGCCTGCTTTTCAAACATGTTTTATAAGCTGGGAGGTGATTCTTCCCTGTATGTGTTCCTGGTTTGCCCCCACCTTTGATACTGTGTGAGGTTCCGGAAGAAAGGACTGTGATAGGGTGAAGTCTGTGCAAAGAAGGGCAACCAAAATGGTCCATGGGCTGGGGGAGGAATCACATGAGGAAAGGTTGAGGTACCATAACACATACACCCTGCAGACATGGAGGGAGAGGGAGGGGCATGGTAGAACCATGTAAATGTCTCCATGGGCTTAACATTTGTTCACCCTAAGTACAAACACAAACACAAGAGAGAATCCACTAAAGCTGGCAGGGGGTAGGTTCAGGTGGTGTGTTCACAAGTACTAATTCACCAAAAGAGTGGTAAGCAAATGGAACAGACCACTGGAGGAGGTGGTCTGTGACAATACAGTGAGTGGATTCAAACATGGATGAGACAGGCACAAGGGCCTGATAAGGGCAGGAGAGGGTGTGAGTTGGGGAGGAAAAAAGGGAGGAAGATAATCACCAAGGCCATCACACTAGTAATAGGTAGGGTTGGGCAGACAGGTGGGTTAGTAGGCCTTTTTCTGCCATCATTTTCAATGTTTCCGTGTTCCTAGGCATGCTGAGAACACTAGCCTGATATAGGGAGTTTCATCACTATACAATGATAGGTTTGAGGAATGCTCCACAATTGCCACTTGTTCCACCATGCATGTAAACTTTGGAATCACAACTACGTAGTGGATTTTATTATTCATTTATGTTTTAGGGAAGCAGTTTGGCCTAGTAGTTAAGATCACAGAGCAGTGAACCTGAAGACTCAGGTTTGAATACCACAACAGACACTTACTTATTGTGTGACCCTTATCAAATCACTTGTCCTCACTCTGCGTAACCTCTTAAATTTCTCTCTAATCTGTCTGTGCTCTTTAAATTTAGTGATGCACTGGAAATGGAATTATTTCATTTCATTTCATTTATTCTTTGGTAACCGGGTAAAGGCACTGCACCAAAAGTCCCTTTTCAGGCCCAACCCGGACAAAAAACATACAAAAATACACAAATACAATCAACAGCAATACAAAACCAAAAAATACAAATTACAAATTGCAATTACAAACAGATTTATATAATAAATAACTTTTTAACCTTTGTTTAAAAGTTAAAACAGAGGGAGCAAGCCTAACATCAAGTGGGAATGAATTCCAATACAATGGTGCTGCTATTGGAAAAGCTCTAGAGCTTAATCTAAGCCGAGAACTGGGGACAAAATATAGGGGGCCATCAGCCGACCTCAGGCTGGGAAGCAATTCTTTCATTACAACAAGATCAGAAAGAGGAAAAAGGGAGCCAAAGTAAAAACATTTATACATCAGACAGCCAACAAAATATTCTATTCTGCAACTAGGGGAAAACCACCCCAACCGAGAATAAAGATTACACCGATGTGTCCTATTGGGGGCTCCTAAAATAAATCTACAAATATTATTATAGGCCACAGTTAGTGCTTGCATTTCTTTTGTATCTATGTTATAATATAAACAAGAACTGTAATCAAAATATGGAAGAAGAGAACCAATAGCAACTGCTAATCTAGTTGCTTGTGAGAAGAATGGCTTGAATTTGTATAACACCCCTATTCTTTGATTTACTTTCTTAACCATTGACTGAATCTGAGGTGAAAAGGTTAAACTGGGATCCAATAGTGTGCCCAAATATTTAAATTGAGACACTTGTCCAAGCAGACCACCCTGGAAATCAGATATCCTCAGTTCCAGGGTGTCCACCAACATAAATTGCATGCCAAATAACATAACTTTTGTTTCAGCCAAGTTCAAAACCACAGCATTTAAAGTAAGCCAAGAATAGACGGCACTAAAATCCTTTTCTAGGGAACAAGAAAGTTCAGACACAGAATTTGACTGAGCACAGATTACAAGATCATCTGCATAAAGCAGTGATTCACTAAATTTACAAACTCCAGGAAGCTGATCAATAAAAATAGTAAATAACAGGGGTCCCAAAATGGACCCCTGAGGCACACCACAACTAATTGGCAAGACATCAGAAACCACAGAACCTACTTGAACAAATTGACACCGTTACTCAGATAATCATAGAACCAAGAAACAGCGACATCAGAAAACCCCAGATCTTTCAATTTTGTGCAGGCCAAACCGTGATCAATCAAATCAAAAGCCTTGGTTAGGTCCACAAACACTGCTCCTGTCATCAAACCCTTCTCAAACCCACGTAGGACAGTGTCTGTGAACCCAACCAAGGCCGTGCCCGTACCAAAGTGCTTATGGAACCCATGTTGTTGCACTTACAACAAATCATGGGTAACCAAATAGGCATCAATTTGCTTAGCCACTAAACGCTCAAGTAGTTTGCTAAGGGGATTCAGTATTGATATTGGCCTATAATCATCCATGGAAGTAGCATAGCTCTTTTTTGGAATTGGAACCACCTTAGCTTTCTTCCAGGATAGGGGAAAAACATGTGTAGCCAATGAGATATTAAAAATATAACAAAGGGAATCCGTAATAAAGGAGAAAGCCAATTTTAAGAAGCGGGCATCCAACCCTTCCCCACAGTCAGTCCCTTTATTTAGGAGAGACTGCAGAAGATGAAAAACCTAATTTGATGCTACTTCCTTAAACAAAAATCTGGGTCCATCTACCGAAGGAACAAAGGAAAAGGATTTAGTATTACCAGCCTGAGGAAAAAAATATCTAAACTTAGAAAGATCTGAAAATTTTGAATTCAACAATTTAACAATTTCAGACAAGTCACCAATTTCTTTGTTGTCAACGTTTAATTTCTGGATGTCAGATTTTGATTTAGGAGAAAGTAAAGAATTTACATTATTCCAAAACTTCTTTGGATCTGCCCAGCTATCTTCAAAGTAATCCCTGAAATAAGCTTTTTTAGCATTTCTAACAGTTTGAGAGACTAAATTCCAAAGTCCACGGTAGAGATCCATTGAAACTCTACTGGGAGATAATTTAAATTTAGTCCAAGCACTATCCTGCTCCTTAATTAATTTCTTAATGCTGGGACCAAACCATCAAGTAGGAGAACCTCTACACTGAATGGTCCACAAAGGGAAAAGGGATTCCTGAATGGGAAGAAGTTGGCTGCAAAAAAATCTAGTGCCGTGTCCACATCTGGAATACATTCAAGAAATGACCAATCAATTAATCTCAAAGAAGAATATAACAGGGAATAATCTATCCTTTTAAATGATCTAGTCTGAAACACAGAAGGAGGGGGTTTAAGACAGCAAAAATCTAGGACACAAAAGGTGGCCATGTGGTCACTTACGGAATCTGCCAAGACACCAGAGGCCCCTACCCTCCCCACTCTATTAGTCAAGACCCAATCCAAAAGACAGTGATTCTGTGAGATGGGATTGAGATGGGTAGGCACATTTATACACTGAGTCAGTGAGTCTAATTAATTATTGCTGAGCTGAACTAGCTCACTGATTGGCTGCTGTGCCAGTCTGAAATCTCTTAGAAATGACCAACATGGCAGTGGCACTCAGCTCATGTGCTGTACACCAGCAGCAGCGACGCAGAAACAAAACCATTTTCAGCACTCAAAGCCCAAAAGGAAAAGAAATCATTAGTGCATTAGACTTATAATTGCAATAATGACCTCAGAGATGGTCATTTCCTTCTATTAACAACTGGCTGGATGGTGGTGGCCCTTGGCTACACCTCAGGCCACCCTTCCTCCCAGCCATTCATTAATCTCTAGGAAATTACCTGCTTTTCGGTCATTATTGCTTAACTCATTGTCTCCTAGCAGACACCTGTAGTCGTCAGTAAAATACACTGGTGTGTCCTGAGGACACCTACAGAAGTCAGCTACCGACTTCCTGTGTGCTCTTGCAACATCTGGGGACGTCACTTATATATTTTAATATATAATATAATAGAATAGAATATATATTTGATTGCATAGCACTGTTGGAAAGGTAATTTTGTGCTGAACAACGTTGCCACTGATATCTTGTGTATATCATGTATACTTTAGGAGTTATTCGCATTTGCTTATGGTATGGTGTGTATGGCTTATGTTGCCTGTTTTAGCGAAAACATTTTTTTTTTTTTTGCTGTTTCAACTAGCATAGGAAAAAACAAAATTACATATTATTATTTGCATACCACCATTGGAAAGGTAATTTTGTGCTGAGTAACTTTGCCACTCGTACTTTGTGTCTAGCACTTACGGTTCTTGAGCTATTAGGATTTGTTTGTGGCATGCTGACTATAGTTTGATTTTGCTTAGAAAGGCCCAGGATTCACTGTTAACAGTTTACAGGAGACAAGTAATGCAACTTCAGAGAGCTCCTGTGGAGGCAATGAGTTAAGTAACATTCCCCCTCCACAGTGTAAAGTGCATGGTCAAACCAAGGTTGAAGCTGGCCCAGTGGTGCTGAGGGTTGAGGCACTGGACACCACACCTCGCACCACGCCAGCGACCCAGGTTCGGGAATGAGCCCGGGTCATCGGGGGTTGGCAGGGGAGGTTTAAGTTCGAGTGTCTGCAGACTGCTCTCCTAGTCCTGAGGTGGGCTAGGGACATTCACCACACTGTAGCGGCCTCTGGGGATGCCCAGAGGTACTACCAGCATTGGTGTAAGTGTGGGGGAATGCGGCGGACATCGGCACGTTGTGTCTGGATATCATTGCACATCTGCGCTCCAATGGGGAACCAAAATCGGAGGAAAATAGGCTGGGCGCGACCATGCAGCCTAATGGCCGCGCTCTGCACTGCCCAGAGGACTTGTGAGGAGTCCCGTCTGGGAGGATTCTGGGTTGTTCTGGCTAGGAGAGGCATAGAGGGGCCCTCCAGCAGGATGGCAAAATGGCCGTCCTGGATCCTGCTGGGTGCAGTTAGAGCCACCCAGCTCTCCAGGCGGGCAGAGCCGGTGGCTGGATGCCCCACACTGGACACACCACAGCAAGGTGACAAATACAGTGGTGATAAAAAAAAGGTTGAAAATGGAGCACTCTGATTGGCTGACAGCATTCTAAGAGAGTTGTGTTAATGGCTGGAATCCTTCATGTACAATAATAGAATTAGAATTTTAACAACTAAAGCAGTCAATTAATTTTTTTTTTTTAATTAGTTTTATAATAGCATTAAAGCATTCCAGGGGTTAGGTTACCTTTGTTAATCTAACCCCTGGGGCATGAGGTGCTCTGCAAGGCCTTGTGTCTTATAATGCAGCTTGCTTGGCACTAGCCAGAGGGGTTCTCCTCCCTACTCTCTGCTACGGGTTGGTTACCTTCGCTCCTATGCCCCCTTCCAGCCTCCAGAAATGGGACACAGCCTATAATAACATCTGCCGCTTTGCCCTTTCTGCTCCGCCCCTCACTCACCGGTGCGACCTCTACTCCCGACTGGAGTGGCTCCCTCCTGAAAGACATCGCACCTTCATGCTTGGTAATTTCCTTGACAACATTATAAGGTCAGCCACCCCCTCCTCGCCCCTCCCGTTAACCCTGGCCCCCCCTCCTATCAGCTTAGATCAAGACAGGCCCTCGATCGACTTGTTCCTAGAACTCACTCCCTCATGGGGGACCGGACCTTCTCCTCATTTGCCCCCAAACTCTGGAACTCATTCCCAATCCTTACCCAGACTGACCCCTCTCATTCCCGCTTCAAAACCTCACTCTGGCACTACCTGAAACCCTCCTCTGCTTGTCCCTGTACTTCCTAGCTCTACCCCTCCCACTCAAGTGTCTTGAGCTCCCAGGGCCTCCCTGCTCTGTACCCCTCCAAACCTGGTAACACTTTACTGACCTCACTCCCTCCTCCATCTCCTCCCCTCTCTCCTCCCACCCAACTTGGCCTCTCCCCTCCCACCCACTCCCTCATCCCACCCCGTCTTGTTTCCCCCCTCTAATGCACTTACTACTGCTAGCACCAATTAACCTCACAAAGTGTACTGAATACATCTTGTTTTACCATTAATTCTCTTAGCCTTACTCCCCAATTGTGTGTACCTGCATCTCCCAACCTCAGTTTCTAATGATGCATTGCTTCCTCTTTCTTTTCAGGTAATGTTCGTTGTTTTTTTTCTTGATTACCATATTTGTACTTTACCGCTAGCATATTCTGTCAATCCTGTTGTTTGCTCTATTGTATGTAACTGACTCTGGTTTGCCACCAACTGTATGTAACTGACTCCTGTATGCCTCCACCATTGTAACCCTCCCGGGTCGCACCTGAAAATAGGCACTTGGTGTCTAGTGTGCCCTACCCCAGTTAACAAAAACAAATAAATAAATAAATAAACTCCCCTAGGGTTATATTACTGGACGGCAACCCAATTTTGGTGATGCCTTAATGCTTATTGTGATACAGTTTGTATGAAGGTGCTATACAAATGCAAATTTCCTTTCTTTGAACCAAGACATTACATTACAGTTTGCTGTGCTAGCACTGACTGGCGGAAAAAAAAACAATGACATTAGTATATCAGCTGGCATCAAAAAATAATATTTAGCATTTTTAATCAATGGCCGTAATGTTGTTAGCAAGATATTTAATTTTTACTGCTAAAATTTTTAAGGATCAATGATCCCTAATGTTAGACTAAAAACAGTTGTGAAGAGATAGATTTATGTGAGACAAATGTCTATTTCCACATTTAACATCTGTCCACCACACTGATACTAGGGTTGCCATGGTTCCAGCAGGAGGATAGGAGAACATCTGCCTTTGCATCTGTTGACATCGCTGCTTCACAATTGCATCAATGTCAGTGGCTCAGCAGCCTGCACATTAACTTCTGAGGCTGGAAGATCAGGTTTGTGGGTTCTAGCCCCACACAAGGAACATGGAATAAATCCCAATACTGACACTTTAGTGCTGAATGAGCGGGTGCTACACTCCTGAGATGCAATCATTTGGATGGGAGGTTAACCCAAGGTTCTGTATGCCTGTTCTGGTAGATGTTCGTGGGGACGTTTAAGATCCCATGGCATTTCTCAAAACGAATAGGGAAATGTCTCTGTTGTCCTGGCCAAATTTCCCCAATCACGAAAAAACACCAGGAACAACTTAACCTGATTAATTACATCAGTTTGCATCTGTAGCATCCCCCTGCCCTCCCGAGACAAGGCTGCTGCAAGCACTCCCTGTTGGGGATGCTCACTAAAGAAACCCTCCCCATCCTTTCTTACTTTTTGGGGGGTCTGACACCTGGCCTACCTGCTGTCAGGTGTAGCCTGTGCCCCGCCAGGGGTTTAAGACCAGTTTTGGTGCCATTGGAGGGAGGTATGCAGAGTGGATGGTCAGAGAGCTGAAGTGGGGCTGGGGTGGCATTTGCCCCAGCCCATTCAGGATCTCAGCAGCCATCGGTGGGATGTCCACTTGGGGAGAGCTGGTGATAGGTAGATGTATGGTGCTGCGGCCATAAGCTGGAGCCAGGTCAGTCTTGGGAGCCACAGCCTGGGGAGAATGTGTGACCCACCTTCATGCACTGCGGCACTGGGGTGGGGAGGCCTGGATCCAGTGGGAATGATTCGGGTGATGGGACAGCACAGTGTGGCAGCCTGTGCTGTGCGGAGTGTGGTGGTGGCAACCCACCTCCCCTTTACCGTGTGGCGCTCCACCCAGGAGTTTGATGGCCTGGGGGAGCAAGAAAGTGTGGTTGATGGGTCTGCCAGATTGCCTGCACTGTGGATGTGTAGGGATGCCAGGAGCCCAGCCACCGAGGCCCTAATTTGCAGGAGGAATGAGCAGAGCAGTGTGAGGAGCCACAACTAACCAGCATCTGCAGAATAAGCAGCCTGAGAGTGTGGAGTCCTGTAGTGAGCATGAGGCCATGGGAGTATTTGTCAAGGTCTGTTGGAAGTGTTCCTGCCATCAAGTGCTTTGGGAGCTAAGTCAGCCCCGTTGGGACTCTGGAGACTCAGTCTTTTTGGCCAAAGGTCAGGGCTGTGGTTCTGTGCCACTGAAAGTATGCACCCACTGTGAAGCCATGCCCTCTGCTCTTGGGAGCAGTTGTTATGTTTTTTTTAACTTCAACTTTAAATTAAATTTGCAGTTTAGATGTAACCTTTGGAGTGGACATTCACCTTCTTTAAGAACTTGCCGTGCAACTCATATATTGCCTCTACAGCCTCCGGTGTTCTAGCTCCTATCTGCATCCCTCAGGCCACGCATAGTGACCATCATTCTGGAGAAGACATCAGACCCAGGTATGTGCCAGCTTATTTAGTATTTCTGAATGTGTTGCTGTGGACTGGAGCCCCCCCTCCCAGGACGTAATATTAAGCCCCTAGACATCGGGGAGGAGGGGGCTTACAACATGGGGGATTGTCTGGGTTCTGTTTGGAGGAGTGCAATCGGTTACCTGGGCTTACAGAGGGCTGGCACAGCATTGGGAGTGGACTGAGGCCTGCTTTTCAGGTGTGCTGCTCCTGGGTCCCACCATCTTGGACTAGTCGGATAAGGGAATGTCCATCCATTGAGGCCTTTAAATCTGCCTTGAAAACTTATTTATTTGAGTTGGCCTATACTGATATTTAAATTCCTGCTATGTTTTAGAAATTTGGCTTTGTGTTTTTAAAAGTATTGATTATACTTATAGGATGCTCCACACCAATTACAGACCTATCTCACTCCTCCCCCCACTATCTAAAGCGCTGGAGCAAATAATGTCGGACCAACTAGTTGAATTCCTGGATAAGTACAATGTATAGTGCCCAGAGCAGCATGGCTTCAGAAAAGGATACAGCACTACCACTGCACTACTGGAATTTACAACCTTCATCCATGCCACGCTTGACAAGCGGAATTGTGGAGGGCAGTATTTATAGACCTTACAAGGCATTCAACACAGTTAACCACCCCCTACTGCTCAAGCAACTGTCCTTCATTGGGATCTCCAGCGATGCCCTTCCATGGTTCACCAGCTACCTTGATAATCGGACCCAACGTGTAAAGATTGCAGGGATCTCTCTTCGGATGAGAAACCGGTCCACTCCGGAGTCCCCCAGGGGTCTATTCTGGGCCCTCTACTCTTCTCCCTCTTCATCAACAATTTCCCCAGTGCCTGCCACCAAAAAATATTACTATATGCAGACGATGCAGTCCTGTTTTCCAGCCACCATGACATTACAGTCCTTGAATCCCAGTTGCAGCTCGACTTCAAGCGCATCGAAGACTGGTTCAATTCTCATAAACTTGTCCTGAACCACAGAAAAACTAAAGCCATGTCCTTCTGTAACCGATGGAGCAGGCACAACTCTCTGTCCCTCACTATCAAGAACCACGCTGAGAACCCACTTGAACATGTCAAGGAGTTCAAGTACCTTGGTATTACCCTAGATAGTACCCTCTCCTACACTTGGCATATTGACACTGTTGCCAAGACCGCCAATATATGGATTGGACTACTACACAAACACAAGCACTGTATGCCTGCGGATGCCCTTAAACTAGCCATCTACAGCTCTGTCACCTCTATCATTGACTACAGCCTTGCCATCTATGGCTCTGCCTCAACAAGTGCCCTCCGAAGGATCTCACGTTCTCTCAACAAAGCCTGTAGACTACTAATGGGTGCAGCCTGACAAACTCACACCTGTGACCTCTATGCACAGGCCAGCTGGCTACCCCTACTCAGCAGAATGCAATACCAGACCTGCTTACTTACCAAAAAGATTCTCCTCGGTCTCATGCCACATGGTGTTAGCTCACTCCTTACTACCTACAGTGGCACTCAACAAACACGTGGTGCCCAATCTCTAACCTTTCAGGTTCCCAGATGTCATACCTCCATGGGTCAGTGGTCCTTTATCTATAGAGCCGCTCAATGGTTCAATTCCCTCAATAAAGAAGCACTTTCCTCTACTACATTTGGACCCTTCAAAAGGAATCTCAAACTTTACCTCACCTCTACCACTCAATGTGACTGCTTCTCTGAACGGAGATCTCTCTAAACACCTCCCAGCTCACTCATGTATCACAGCCCGCCCTTTCCCAGTCTCATTCCCTCTGGCACCGGGCCTTCCTTGTGACTCCTTTCCTGCTTCACATCTCCACTGGTACAAGACATTTTCCACCACCATCGGACAGTGGCCCATTACCCTGCCAACTTCCTCTCCCGGTCTCACGCCTGCAATACTAACTGCCTATGGTGCCCTCTATCTCTTATTGTTACCGCAGCCAGCTGCCTACTCAAGCTGCTCGTTATATGAATATTATCTCAAAGTATGTTATAACTGAGTATCTTTATTTTTTCTTTTAGTTGTTTTGGTTGTTTATTGTGCCTCCTTTTACTACCTCTGTATGTATGTTGACCCTCATCCTTTGACATGGAACCTTTGTAAACAAGCAGTTTCTGCTCAAAGGTATTTGTAATCTGAGAATTTAATAAATAAAAAAAATACTGTGTAAAATGCTATGATGTATGGTGAAACAGTGCTTTAGAAAAAAGTTTGGTTTGGCTTGGTTTGGTTAGTTAGTAAAATCTTTGTTTTTATACAGAAAGTTAGAAATTTGCACCATGAGGACCATAGGTCCTGTTTTCAAGGCGATACTGTTTGACTGGGCTGGCAATATAGCCTAGAGGTTAGAGGAATGAGGTGTGAACGAGCTTGGTACATCCAGCAGACCAGACCTGAGTTTTATTCTCACAACCTCCACTTGCATACTGTGTGACTCTGAGCAAGTCACTTAACCGCCCAGTGCTCCCAGATTGGCCCTGAAAACAGGCACTTGTGCCTAGTGGGCCTCAGCCGGCTACCAAAGACTAAAATTAAAAAAAAAGAAAAGAAAAGAAAAACTTTGAATAGCATTACAATCGTAGTGTAGTTTGGACCCGGGCCCAACATGCTTCCTAATGGGGTGCATTGATGTCATCAGCCCAGTCCTTGCTAGGATAGTCTGATGTTCACTGGAGACAGGGGTGTTTCTGGATACCCTGAAGGAGGTGGTAGTAGTACCACTCCTGAAGAAATCTTCTCTAGACCTGGACTGCCTAGCTAACTACAGACCTGTCTCTAATCTGCCTTTTGTGGGCAAGGTTACTGAGAAGTTGGTGGTAGTGGTGCAACTGGATGACCATTAGACAATGCATGATATCTATGATCCTCTCCAATCCAGTTTCAGGAAGAGGCACAGTACCAAGACTACCCTTGTCTGGGTATTGAATGATCTCAGGCAGTACGGACTGGGTTTTCACTGCTATGCAGATGATACACAGCTGTATCTGTTCTGTGTTCCCAATAGCCAGGTGTCAGACTCTGTATTTAACAGCTGCCTTGAGGAAATCCAGACTTGGATGACTCAAAATTGGCTTACACTAAACCCAGACAAGACTGAGGTACTGGAGGTGGAGTGGGGTCGTCAGGGTGGGGGGGTATGACATTACTCCCTGATCTTGTGTTGGGGGGTGTGCCTTTAGCTCTGTCTAGGCAGGTGAAGAATTTGGGAGCAATCCTGGATGGAGGCCTGACACTTGAGTCACAGGTGTCGGCCGTGGTGAGAACCGGGTTTTATCATCTCAGGAATATTGCCCAAATTCGTGCCCTGATCCCGCCTGATGACCTGCCCACACTGAAGCATTCTTTCGTCACTTCCAGGTTGGACTACTGCAATGCCCTGTACCTAGAAATATCTAGTGGCAACCTCCACAGACTGCAGCTGGTGCAGAACGTGGCAGCAAGATTATTGTTGGGAGTGAAAAGATGTGAACATATTACCCCGGAGCTCTGGCTGCCAGTTTGGTGGAGGGTTGTCTCCAAGATAGGGCTTTTAACCTACAAGTCCCTGCACAAGAGGGGCCCAGTCTATCTGCAAGAGCTCCTTGTGCCTTACCGCTTGGCCCGGGCTCTCCATTCTGATGAGGGTGGCCTCCTTGGAGTTCCTAGGGTTAGGTTGCGGCACTCTGGCGATCATGCATTTGCAGTGGCTGCACCTACCCTGTGGAACTCCTTGCCTAGTTATCTTAGGGAGACTCCCATGGTGTAAACCTTTAAGAGGGGCCTCAAATTATACTTATTTAATCAGGCTTTTAATTGAAGGGGTTTATAATAATAGCATATTTTTTAGTGATGCTTAGTTAAGCGGTTGCTCCCGGCTGTATTTTATATATTGTTGTTATTTAGTTTTAGATTTGTATTAGTGTATGGTATATGTATATGTGCTATATTGTACAGCACCCAGAGTCTTTGGAGATGGGTGCTATATAAATAAAATTATCTATCTATTTATCTGTCTATCTATCTATCTCTCTATCTATCTCCTGATAGCAAGGGATCGAGTGAGTTGCTCCATATTAGTTCTCCTCGATCTCTCTGCAGCATTTGACACTGTGGACCATGGGGTGTTGCTGGAGTGCTTGTGGATTTTCTGCAGTCTGTCTGGTACAGTCCTCAGTTGTTTAGATCATTTCTCACTGATAGGATGCAGAGAGTAGTGTCGGGGATTTAATCCTCGGTTCCTCTCCCCCTATCATGTTGGATTCTGCAGGGCTCCATCTTATCCCCCATGTTGTTCGCAGTGTATATGCTACCATTGTGGGACATTATAAGGTGGTATGGGCTGGGTTTTTACTGCTATGCAGATGACACTCAGCTCTACATGTCCTTTATGCCCGGGCAGGGTGAAGCGGTCTCCATTTTTAACAACTGCCTCTCTGAGATTCGGGGTTGGATGAGTGCCAATTGGTTGAGGTTGAACTCTGACAAGACTGAGGTGTTGGTAGTGGAGTGAGATCACCAAGGCCTGGGGTTGAAAGCCGGTCAACCATCTGGGTTTTGGCTCAGAGGTGATCAGTTGCTTATCTCAAGTCAGGCGTGAAATCTGGGCATTGTGTTCGACAGTGGCCTGACATTAAAATCTCAGGTGTCAGTAGTCGTAAAGACTTCATTTTACCATCTGAGGAACATCACCTGGATTAAACATCTGGTTTTGTCTGGTGACATGCCAACTCTGGTTCATGCCTTTGTAACCTCGCACCTTGATTACTGCAACGCTCCATACCTAGGGTTACCAGGGGTTGATATCCGACAATTGCAGCTAGTGCAGAATGCAGCAGCCAGGTTGCTGACTGGTTTATCAAGATCTTGTCATATCACTCTTGTGCTCCACAACCTGCACTGGCTGCCAGTACATTGGCGGATCACCTTCAAGGTCAGGTTACTGACCTATAAGGCCCTACACAGACAGGGACCTGGCTACTTGCAAGATCTTCTGTGCCCCTACTGCCCCCTCTGCCCATTCCGCTCAGCCGATGAGGGATTGCTAGAGGTTCCAAGGTTTCAGTTAAGGATTTCTGGGGCACGCACTTTTGCTTTTGCTGCCCCTACCCTGTGAAATGCTCTACCTCATCAGATTAGAGAGTGCCTGACCACTGACAGCTTTAAGTCTGAAATAAAAACATACCTGTTCAGCCAGGCATTTTCCAATGGGAGTTATACCTAGTTGTACCGCTTTCTGGTTTTATATTTATAAAGATTGTCTTTAGATTATGTTTTGATCTATTGATGTTTGTATTAATTTAAAATTGCTGTAAGAAGTGAAATGCTTTGATGAAATGGAATTGCATTGACAAATAAAATTTTGATTGATTGGTTGATAAACATTATACAAAATACATAATCACATGCATCAAAAGGTCATACTCTCACAAACAATATAAAACAAATATCATGATTAATATCAAATTACATATACGTAAAATTTTTGTGGGATCCAAACTTATCTATACACAAACATTACTATAACATTTTTTTGCACGCATCTCTTGATCATTTCAATAGGGTAATTTGTCTAATATATCTAAGTTCTAACAAGTAATTGGTTAGTTTTACCTTGCCTATTCTATCAGTCATACATACATATTACCTTAAGATCTTTTTTAAGGTGGGTTTGGAAAAGTTAAGATTTTTCTTTAGCTCGTTTTCTTGGTTTTTCAAGGTGTACCAGTATTTTCTAACTACGCATGAAAAGGTCATGGTTCCATATTTATTAATAATCCTTGGAAATGAGAATTTTTGTGCACAACTGTTCTTTAGGCTATATTTATGATCTTTTTAATGTAATTTCTCCATTAAATAACTAGGGTTACCAGAATGGATGGTTTTATGTATTTGACTAGTCCACTTTAGTCTCCTTTTACTGTCTAAATTTAGCCATCCCAATCTATCTTATATTATCAAGTGATGTGTGAAAAAATCACAATTTAATACAGATCTTGCCATCCCATTACAGAGTTTTTCAGCTTTTATTAAAGATGTCTTGTTTGCAAAACCATAAATATGATCTCCAAAGTCTATTATTGGGATTAATAATTGGTTGACGACAGATTCCCACATCCTATAATTTAAACAATAACTGGTTCTCCTAAAGGCCCCCAGCCTGGTATCTACCCTCCTAATTATCTTATTTATATGATATTCAAATTTTAGACTGGTATCTATCCATACTCCTAAGTATTTATATTCATTTACCTGGGATAGTTTTTCCCATTTATTTGTTTTAATACAGATTTCCTTTCCCTTTTTATTTGCAAGTGCTGAGCTGAAAAAACATTATTTGGGATTTTTTACAATTAAGAACTAATTTGGAATCTGTGAACCATGTACATAAGACATTGAAATGAGTCTGAAAGTTTCTCCATCTCTTATAAGCTTCCACCAGATGCCACAAGAACCGTGTCATCTGCATTGAGTCTTAAGCTTGTTTTATTTATGTATTTCAAAACTTGATTTACATATATTAGAAATAGGGTAGGCTCCAAAATTGACCCTTGTGGGACTCCCCTATATGCCATTTCTCTTTCTGACAAAATGTTTCCAATCTGGACCTGCTGAAATCTGTTCCTCAAGTAGAAATCAAACCACTGAAATGTGTCCTATGCCGTTCCAATGTCTAAGAACCTCTTGCCACAAATCGTATGATCTACTGCATCAAAGGCTTTCAATAAGTCCCCAAACACTGCACCTACCTCCCAGCCATCATTTAAAGATGTAATCAGATCGACCAGGTTGGTGAGTGCGGTGTCCATGGAGTAACCCCTTCTGAAACCAGACTGGTATTTACACTTTAGGGAGTATTGCTTCAAAAAGTTCTTTAGCTGTTCTTGGACTATTCCCTCTAAAATGTTAGAAATTATTGGCAAGAGGGCTATTGGATGGTAGCTCACAGGCTCAGTCTTTGTACCACTCTTAAAAATTGAAATTTTTTTAGCCAATTTCTAACCACTTGGAAATGTTTGTTCAGTCAGGCTCCAATTTAGTAACTTAGTCAAAATTGGAGAGATAATGTCAGTAGAGTCTTTTAGAAATCGACTCTCTATTCCATCTGAGCCACAAGCTTTTTTGCATTTAATCTTCTAATGTATTTTTAACTTGATTACAATTAAGTACCTTAAACCAAAATGTGGGTCTTACTTTTATCTTTTTCTGGGGATGTGTTATTTATCTTTTGCTGGATTGTTGGGATATTAACATCAGGCAAAGTAACAAAATAAGTGTTAAATAGATCAGCTGAAGATTTAGTACTTTACAGTAGTCCATTTTTGGTCATCCAAATCAAAGGTCTGTTATCTGCAGGAGACTCAAATGATTTAATCAATGTCCAATACTGATGAGGGTCAGTTGTTTTGTTTATTTTATTTTTATAGAATTTCTATTTTGCATTTCTTAAATTTTTATTTTAATCTGTTCTTAGTATTTTTGTATTTGTTCCAAACATCTGAATCTAATGTCTTATTTGCTAATTTCCATAAGTGATTTTTGATCCTAATTTCTTTCTTCAATGTTTCTGTAATTCATGGAGCCTGTTCCCTTTTTTGAATTTTTTGGTAAATGGTGCTACTTTATTACATACCTCCATGACATTTTGGGTAAAGTATTCTATGGCTAAGTCCAAATAAGGTATTTGAAGTGTTCTGTCCCAATTTACTAGTCCTTTGTACCTTTTTCTTTCTGGCACCAGGGTGAGGAGAGCTAGTGCTTCATGCCTTTTTCTTTCTGGAACCAGGGTGAGGAGAGCTCATGCATAATCAATATTATGCTAATGAATTTCTGGTGATGCAGATTGGCTGGTGGCAGGCAGCGGGAGTCAGGGGCTTGTGGGAGAGAAGACTCTTGGTGCCATTTTGGGGAGTGTGGAGAGGGAACATCAGCATTGTAAGCCTTTGGTCAGAATGGCAGAAGCTCCCAAAGACATGGGCAAAACAGCCACTGTTAGTGTTGCTGTTCTTGTGGCTATGGAGTACGGTGGAGAAGGGGTCCACATTTGAAAAATGTGTTTTCTGCAGTTACCAGGGAGTGGGGGTGACCAGACTACCTTTATGTTTATCATGTGCCCGAGGAGTGCCACCGGTGGTGAATATTTATTCTGCACCTACATATTTGCCTCCCTGGACTTGGTCAGTATCTGTATCCCCAGGAATGCCATCTACTACTTTGGGCAGTCTGGAAGATTGGGAGGAAATGTGCTCTGGCCTAGTCACCTCAGAGCAGTCTGTGTTGGTGGCCCACTCTGAAGAATCTCAGGTGGAGAGTGGGCCTTGATGTCTTCCCAGCCCATCTCCAATGAAGACCTCTGAGACTCTCCATGGCAGAGGGAGAAGATGTGGGTGGAATGAAAAATCTGTTGACTCCTCTGGACCCAAGGAGTCAGTGCCTGATCACACAACTGTCAGGGCCTCCCTTTCTTTAGACCAAAATGCTGTTGTCCCTGAGAAGGAGTCATCTGATATTATTGCAGTACAAGTGGATTCTAGCAGCTCTGAAGGAGAAGAGCCCCCTGTTTTACCTCCTGGGAAGTGACCATCATCATTGGCATTTTAAGATCAGGATGTGGAGTGTGCCTTCCCACAGCCCTATCAGTGCTCCTGCCTGACCATGCCTGATATCACCCTGAGACTGCCCCAGCTAAGTGTCCAGCTGAGGCAGAAGATGGACAGTTTGCTCCCAGAGGACACCTTAAATCTTAAGGACTGCACTGGAGTTTGGTTGGAGGAAGGTCTTGCCTCATGGACCAGTGTTCGGAGTATCCCTGAGTGAATGCAGGTGCAGAGATGGGTCAGAAGATGGATCTGCACTGAGTACCCTCAGGAGCCTTACCCCTATGTATCTGAGAGAGTATGGGATGTCATCAAAGAGAAGAGAGCTAACTGGGTGTTCTTGGGAGATGTGAATAAAATTCAAACCAGAAACCATCAATCTGGACCTCCTTCTGCAGCCACTATCATGACAGAACAGTCTATGTGCAATTCGACCATGTGGACTGGGTTAACTCTGTTTAAACATTATGCCTTGATCCAGGATGTGATGGGACACTGTACAAAGTATCACTCTGTATACTTTTGGAGTGGAGACCATGAAGCCAGACCCCCAGTTCTACTACCCTCAGGGTGGAGGACCAGCTCTGTGAGAACTTTTGATTCATCTTTTGGACTGTTTGACTACCACAAAAGTGCTGCAGGACTGTTTCCCTTGGATTGTATCTACACAGTTTGGACTTTATCCTGAACTGGGTGAGACTTTTCCTAGTAATTCACTTGTTGTTTAAAACTGTTGTTTATTGTTGCAATAATAGTTACTGTTGTTGTTGTTAGAAGAGGGAAAAAAAACATACAAACTTGGGGGATGGTGTGAAGGATGTTCAATCTAGGGAGCATCTTGCTGGTAACAGCACAGAACTGCAAGTTAGTGAAGGTAATGACATGATTAGTGACTCCTCTAAGTTATCATCCCAACCAGTTGGTTCATCAGAACCACAGTCTGACTCTATGAATAACCAGAATCATATGAAAAATCTGACAAAAGATAAGAGAGGAAGGTCCAAAAATAAACCCAATAACCCAGAAAATCTAAGAGATGATGATACCCAGTTGGGTATACTGGAAAACCAAACAGACAGGACAAATAACACACAACCTATGGACACTCAACAAACTAAGGAGCAACATAGGCAATATTTTGTTTTAGGTGACTCAATAATTAAATACATGGACAAAATTGTGTGCAGGAGGGACAAACATAACATAGTTTGTTCTTCCTTCAGAGGCATAGGAATAAATGATATACATTCCATGTGCACTGACTTCTGCACAATTCTGGTTCAAATCCCCTAGTCATAATACATGCAAGAACAAACGAGTTAAAAGAAACTATCAATTGATGAAATGGAACAGGAATACATAAATTTGGGAAAAAAACTAAAAGAACTTAATTGTGAGATCTATTTCTTAGAAATATTACCTGTACCCAGGGCTAACTATCTGACAATGAGAAAAATCAAATGTATAAATGAATGGATGAGGAAATGGACACTCAAAGAGGGATACTCCTCTATTCCTCATTGGAAAACATTCAGTGATAATAGATCACTATTTTGTTGGGACGGGTTACACCTAAGTAAGCAAGGTGCATACAAACTGGGAAGAACATTTGAGAACATTATCCTGTAGTCTTTAAACTAAATGTGAGGGGGGATAAGGGACCCCAGTTAAACCCAAATCCCTACAGCAGTAAACTAAAGATTTGGAGTATAAATGCCAGAAGCCTTACTACTATTAAATTAACTGATCTAAAAATACTCATAAAAAGACATAATATAGACATTGTTTGTATAACTGAAACTTGGTGGGACGAGAGCAGTAAATGGTCAAATAATATCCCAGGGTATCAACTTTTTACCAAAAATCGAACAGGCAGGAAAGGAGGAGGTGTTGCTGTTATGTATCTGAAATGATTCAGTGTCAGCAAATTGATAGAATATGACCCCCAGATAGAACAACGGAAACTCTGTGGCTAAATGCTATTTTTCCTCACACAACAAAAATAGTATTGGGCATTTGCCATAGATCTCCAAATAGTAATAGCAACTATAACTGTTCACTAATTGAGGAAATTAATTTTGCCTGTAAACAGGGTGATACTATACTACTTGGAGACTTTAATGTACCAGGTATTAATTGGAATAAAATGACAGGAGTCACTGCTTTCAAAAAAGCACTAATTGATACCCCAGTGTCCTATAGTTATCATCAAATGGTGGATTTCCCCACCAGAGGAAAGAACATCCTGGATCTTGTATTTACAAACTCTAAAGAACGAATTAAAAATATAGAAGTTCACACTCAGCTGGGCTGTAGTGATCACAAAACTATAGAATGTATATTAAATATTAGAAAGACTAAAATTAATGATCATCCTTTATCGTATGACTATAAAAAAGTCAATTGGCAAGAATTTGCTAAAGCTTTTAGTAATATAAACTGGGGCACATCTTTTTATGAAAAGGATGTAAACCTAATGTGGGATACACTAAAACGAAAATTTATGAGTTAATCAAATGCTATATACCTAAGCGTGCAAATAAAAATATTAAAGGTGCTATCCCCCTATGGTTTAGTAAGGCAATTAAGTGCCAAATAACAAGAAAAAGGAAAGCATTCAGAAAACATAAGTCAAAACCATCACTGACCAACTTAAGCAAGTTGAGAATCCAACAGAGATTGTTGAAATCACTAATAAAAAAAGAGAAAATAAAACCTGAAAATAAATTAGCCTCAAACAAAAATCCTAAGGCTTTTTATGCCTATATCAATAATAATAAGCAAACAAATAATAGAATCAACTCAGTCACTGTTAACGGTGTCACTAAGAATAATAATAAGGAGAGTGCCAATAGCTTTAACAATTTTTTTACATCAATCTATAAAGTTAATAACTCAAATGTTACCACCCCAGGAGTAGGGAATTCAGAAGAATTTAGAGTCACCCAAGAAATGGTTATTAAAGAGTTATACAACATACGTACATCATCTTCATCAGGACCCGATAATATTGATGCTATAATTTGGAAACAATTGGCTGATGTGGTTGTTGGACCCCTGACCACTCTATTTAACAAATCCATTCTTACAGGTGAAGTTCCATTAGATTGGCATAGTGCAATTGTAATCCCAATACACAAGAAGGGTAATAAATCAAGTGTTGCCAACTATAAGCCTATCAGCCTTACGTCAATTTTTTGTAAGACTTTAGAACGACTAATTAAAAGTAAAATTGAAAAAGATATAATTGCTTTAGGTATACAGGATATTTCTCAACACGGTTTCATGAAAGGACTGTCGTGTAACACAAATTTGTTATCATTTTATAGTTTTTTGTTAGTAGTAATTTAGACAAAGAAATACCTATTGATGTCATCTTACTGGACTTAGTGAAAGCATTTGATACAGTACCACATAACAAACTAATACAAAAACTAGGCGATCAAGGACTAAATAAATGCATTGTAAGATGGATTGGGAATTGGTTAACAAACAGAAAACAGACAGTAAGAATTAACTCAGTCCTTTCTGATGAAGGAGTAGTGTGTAGCGGGGTCCCTCAGGGGTCTGTATTGGGTCCGATCCTGTTCAGTTTATTTATAAGTGATTTGGGTGCAGGGATTGATTCAGCAATTACAAAGTTTGCGGATGACACAAAACTAGGTGTGATATATCATCATTGTTAAAATATAAGCAATTATGTGAAAGTCTGTCAAAAATTGAAAAATGGGGAGAAACTAATAGGATGAAATTTAATGAAACTAAATGTGCAGTAATACATTTTGGAAAAAAAAACTGAAATACCAATATAGTCTTAATGGAATAAAGATCAAAAATAGTAAATGTGAAAAAGACCTAGGAGTATGGATTAACTCACAATTATCCTCGAGTTCACATATAGTAAAAATCATTGGGAAATGTAATAGTATTATTCATTCTATCAAAAAAGCTTTTATTTCCAGACACATATCTTGTATTATGAAACTATATAAAACCTATGTAATACCACACTTAGATTATGGATTACCCATTTGGAGCCCTTATCTTAAAAAGGATAAAATACAGATAGGAAGAGTACAAAAACGACTGACTAAATCCATTAAAGGATTAAAAAACTTGGAATATGACAAAAGGTTAGAGTGTTTAAATCTCTTTTCTTTGGAAACCAGAAGAATTAGAGGAGACTTGTTATTTATGTATCGAATTATGAAAGACCCAATTATAATGGAACAATGTAATTTAAACAGACTTCAAAAAACAGTAAATTTAAGATCTCATGACAAACAAATTGTCATTAATAGAGTACATACTGTTAGACATAAAAACTTCCTTTAATGTACATACTGCAGAGTTATGGAATAAACCACCCAAAGAAATTGTGACGGCAGCCACAATACAAACCTTTAAAAAAAATTAGATGAATATTTAATATTTACAAGTGTCAACTAATATGCCCATTATGTGTGGGAGACAATTAAATAGACCTTTAGCCTACTTTGTCTATATGCACCAAGTTAAACCAAGTTAAATACAGTGATCATCAAGTTATATGCAAAAGATGGTCCAGTACCCTGGGGCTGTTGGGACTTTGATTCATGGACTCAGAGCACTTCAGAGACTATATGGAATGTTATTGCCTGGTGTTTTATTTCAGTGGGAAGTATGTGTGAGGCTAGTGAGTGTTGGAGTGTGTGTGTGCATGTGTGTGTGTGGTGACGAGTGAATATTAATTGTATGGTTGTGTCGGTGTGTGTGCGTGCTGGGGTACATGAAGTGAGCATACCCAATTTTAATGAGTCTGGTTAATAATGCAGTTGGTTAATATAAATGGCCCTGCATCATTCTATAGTTTACAATGTTTTCTCACAGTTTTATTGTTGTTGTTATTAAAGTGTTAGGGGGCCAGGTGGTTGGGGAAAATGTTTGGTGTCCCCTTTGGTGGCAGCAATACAGGAATTAGCTGGTGGGGTGTAGTAGTCTAGGGTCCTTGTTTCCCTGGGTTTAGACACAGGGTGCTTTTGCTCCCAGTTTGGCTTGTGTTACCCCAAGAGGTCAGGAACAGTGAGTAAGCATATCTCCCTCTGTGCTGCCATGTGCTATAGCTGGCTGCCCCATCCACCAGGAGGTGAATGGTTTTAAGGGGGGGAGTGTAAGCACCCGCTGTTGCGGATGCTCACTAAAGAAACTCTCCCTGCCCTTTCTTCTTTTTTGGGGGGGTCTGAGGCCTGGCCTGCCTGCTGTCAAATCCAAATAGGGAGTTCGCTGTCACGTAGCTGCAGTCGGTGTGATAGGGTTGCTAGCCCCAATAAAGAACACAGTTTCCAAATATCACACTCAACCTCGGAGAAAAAGACCAAGGCACTGTGTTTTCTTTTTCCGAGTTTTATTCCTTTTTAAAAATACAGTTTTTTTAGAAATCACTGCATTTGCTTCTCACAACAGTGATTTCTAAAAAAAATGTCTTTTCAAAAAGGAATAAAACTTGGAAAAAGAAAAGCGCGGTGCTAGTCCGATTTGAAATGTTGTGAAACTTTAAACTGCTGTCCAGATGAAGCCTGTGCCCAACCAGGGATTTAAGGTTGGTTTCGGCACCATCGGGGAGGTCGATCGAGCGGACAAGTGGGGAGCTGAAGTGGGGCAGGAGTGGCATTTTCCCCAGCCCGTTTGAGGTCTCAGTGGCTGTCGGTGGGATGTCCACTCAGGGAGAGCTGGTAATCAGTAGATTTAGGGTGCTGCAGCTATAAGCTGGAGCCGGGTCAGTCTTGGGAGCCACAGCCTGAGAGAATGTGTGGCCCACCTTCATGCACCGCGGCATCAGGGTGGATAGGCCTGGATCCAGTGGGAATGAAGTGGGTGGTGGGACAACACAGTGGTGGCAGCCTGCATCATGGGGAGTGCAGTGGTGGTGGCTGCCAGCTGCCCCTTTACTATGTGACACTCCGCAAAATAATTTGATGGCCTGCAGAGAGTGAGAAAGTGTGGTCGATGAGTCTGCTGGATCGCCTGCACCATGGATGTGCAGGGATGCTGGCAGCCCAGCCACTGAGACCCTAATTTGCTGGAGGAATGAGCAGGGCAGTGTGAGGAGCCGTGACTAGTCAGCATCTGCAGAGCAAGCAGCCTGAGAGAGTGAAGCCCTGTAGTGAGCGTGAGGCCTTGGGAGTATTTGTCAAGGCCTGTTGCAAGTGCTGCTGCCATTAAGTGCTTTGGGAGCTGAGTCAGCCCCATTGGGACTCTAGAAACCCACCTTTTCGGCCACAAGTCAGTGCCATGGTTCTGTGCCACAGAAAGTATGTACCCACCATGAAGTCATACCCCATGCTCCTGGGAGCAGCTGTTATGATTTTTACTTCAAGTTTTAATTAAATTTGCACTGTTTAGTTGGGACCTTTGGAGTGGACATTCACCTTCTTTAAGAGCTTGTTTGCTGTGCTACTAATATCTTATCTCTACAGCCTCCAGTGTCCTAGCTCCTATCCTCACCCCTCAGGCCATGCATAGCAACTGTCTTTCTGGAGAAGACATCGGAACCAGGTATGTGCCAACTTATTTAGTATTTCTGGATGTGTTGCAGTGGACTGGAGCCTCCCTTCCCAGAACTTAACATCAGGCTCCTAGACATGGTGGGGGACTTACACTGAAAATAGGTCAAATTGTCTAGCACTCCTTTTCCCATTAATAAAAAACTAAATAAATAAATAACTAAACAATTGGGACAAACGCTGGGTAGCCAACACCTTCCTCCAGAGAGAGACAGGTGTTTCCCCTTCATAGTTCACTTGTCTTGATGGTTCCAGGGTGAGTCAACATGCAAACCTGGGTCTACCAAGTAGCAGTGTGAAGCATTACTAACATGTCACTGGCCAACCATGAAGAGACATTTTATGATTGACCATCCATGAAGAGATATTTTATGGCTGGCCAACCAGTAAGAGGTATTTTATTCTAACCTGCATATATTCTTTTGCAGTCAGAAACAAATTCATGCTGAAACTTTTTTTACATAAGACAATGGTGTTTATATAACATGATTACTGTTCTTCCATTAGTAAGATGTGCCTCAAATAGACAAACTATAGTTGTTGAAGTTGCTTAAAATTTATCAGTATGTGCTGCTGTCAAAACACACAGCTTTCCTTTCTAGGTTAACAAGAAATGGTTCCTCAAAACATTGGCACCGAAAGGGTTATCTTGTTGCTTAGTACTAGAACAGTAACATTTAACATAATGATTTACATGTTTAACATAACATCTAGTTCAAGTTCAATAAAACTTGCTTCAAGGTACACATGTCATGTGGAAAAAGGTACCGAGTTACTTATTACAGTACTTATCTTTATTTCTTCAACTAAGGAATTCTTCAGCTTCTTCAACATTTTTATAGTGACACTGTTTTTTGTTTTTTTTAAGGATAATGATCTCAAAGTCCATTCATATTATTTACATGTTTTTTTCTTTTGCAATGTCTAAACCAGCCTGTGTTGAAGAAAATCGGAAGCAAACTGTTCACATCTGGTCATCAACCTTTCCTTATCTAACATACTGAAAAAGATCTCTCTCACCCAAGCAGAACACAAATATATTGTCACATTATTCTGTGATAACTGGATAGTAGAGTCAATAATGGGACTATATGCTAATCCATGTATTCTGATTAGCTAAAACTAGCACTACAGTACCTCTTTCAGTAAGTGGCAAACAGCCTTGTTTATTTCACGGACAGGCTATAGCACAAGTGAGAGAGCAATTTTGGCACTCTCTTTTAAAACTTTTTCTTGGGCTTTTTCCACTGTAATGTATTATTTATTTATTTATTTTAAACATTTTACCAGGAAAGATAGACGAGCTAGTAACAGTTCATTTCCAGATGCGTCCGGGGGACTGCAGTACAACAACAAGGTATAACAAAATAAATAACAAGTAAAATACCCTATGCAAAAGGTAATACAAAATACAGAACAAAAGAATAGTTGCCAATATTACTAGAACAGATTCATAGAATCAGCACTAGAACAAAGCACAATACCAAGAGGCTATCCCTGGGCAGGTCTGGACCACAGAGCAGCACTTTGCATGGTGGAAAAGCTAGGCAGGGTCAGGGGCAATTGCAGGATGGAGTTGTGAAGTATATGAGAGAAAGGAGGGATAACATGAGGAAGAGAAGACCAGAGCGCAGGGAAATGGTAGGAGAATGTAGCTTAACCAGTGGAGGATTTCATGGGAGGAAGGGAGAGGGAGCGAGAGCCAGTGTTACAAAGTGAGTACAAGGGGGCAGAGGATGATGAAAGGAGGAAGGAAAGGTAGGGTGGAAGGGAGCTAAGCCAGAAGTTTGAGATAAAAGAAGCACAGAAAGAGAGGCACCTGGCATCAAGGTAGGAGAGGAAGAGGGAAGAGGGAAGAGTAGAGGGAACAATGGTGGGTACGAGGAGGACAGTCTAGGGCAAAGCAGCAGAAAGAGTGAATGTAATTTTTTTTTAAAGATTTTGTAATATAAAAGACAACAAAAAAATGCCAGAAAGACCCATAGTAGCAGGGATAGGCTCTGTTTTATAGCCTTTATTGACTTATGTGGATTTCCACATTAAAGATTTGGTTTCAGAGCAGTGTGGCTACATTAAAGACACAGGACACAAACTTAATATAATAGAAAACATAAATAACAATAATACAGAGTGGGAAAAGCTAATATTGTCAACATTGGATGTACAGAACTTGTTCCTAAATAACGCATGAAGAAACCCTTAATAATCCTGAAGACTTTCCAAAATATAGACAAGAGTCAGAACAGGGTAAAAATGAATTTTTACTACAATTGGAGGAAATAGTACTGACTAAAAATTATTTCAAATTTGAAAAGGATTATTATCAAATGAAAGGCACAGCAATGGGGACCAATACGGTACTATCATATGCATTCCTGTGCATGACAGGTTTACCAATTTGTTAATTACCCACTGTACAATAAATATTTCAAAAACCTGTTATATTGGGGGAGATATATTGATGATTGCCTCTTGATGTGGGTTGGAAACATAGAGGAATTTCAAAATTACTATGAGTATTGTGATGAATGTACTAACCATAGTAAGGTCAGTATGGAATACTCAGAAAATAAAATAGCATTCTTGGACATAGAGATTTTCAAGAGTGAAGGGAAATTACACAGCAAACTGTTCCAGAAAAGCACAAATAGAAACAAAATTTTGAGAGGTGACAGCTTTCACTATACACAACAGAAAAAAAAATATTCTATATGGACGGTTTGTTACAGCACATAGAAACTGCTCAAGGGAGAAAGATTTTAAATAGACATTATGATCTGAAACAAATATTTCAAGAAAGGGGGTATTCTAGCAGTGTAATAAAGAATGCAGAGAATAGAAGCAAAACCCTGAGTAGGGAAGCTACATCACAGACACATACAAAAGAAAAAGCAAACAACAGAATAATGTGTGTCACCCCTTATTCAGACAAATTTCAAGAGATAAAAAAGGCTGTTAATAAATATTGGTTAGTCTTACATTCAGCACCACAAGGGGGATAAAATATTGTATTTATTATAAAATGGAGAGGAGAAATCATGGAAGCTGATTGGCTGAAGAAGTCTTTGACCTGTGATGATATCTCACAATAACATTATGGTCTAAACTTGATTTCCAAGATCATCCATTTACTAACACTTTAGGGCTATTTTATAATGGCAATAATACACTCCAGGGTGTGGTATACCATGAGATATTGTCACTTTGTGGGTGCATGAGACACTCTGCCTATGGCCTCATGCCTCACAATGCACTCTCAGTATTACTCAGTTTAAAAAAAGTGGAAGAAGACACTAGGCCCATCGAGACCACTTTCCCCACAACTGTGGAGAATATCTACAAACGATTCCCTAGAAAAATGTGTCCAGTTCAATTTTAAATTGTTTACAAGTTGACTGCTCCACTATATGTTGGGGCAAAGAATTCCACAGTTTAGCTGGCCTAAGTGTGAAATAATATTTTATTTTGTTTGTGATTGCCCTTGAAATTTGAAGTTGCCTGCTGTTACATCATAACCCATGCATTTTGTTCATGAATTTTAAATTACAGACGTTCTTAAGGTTCTCATCCTTTAAGATGTTGAATAATAATAGAAGGTCCCCTCTATACCTTCTCTTTTGTAGATCATATAGTCCTAAAAATAAAAACCTTTCATGGTAGGGTAGGCTTCTTGCTTCTGGTATTAATTTAGTTACTCTCCTCTGCAGAATCTGTACCATCTTTTTATCCTGTTCTAGGTAAGGAGCCCAAAAGGAAACAGCATAATCGGTTAACGGGCGAATGTAAGACTTATATAGTTTTATGATGCACTCCTTATTACGTGTTATAAATGATTTTTTTAATTGCAGATATTAAATGATTACCTACTTGGGTGACTTTATTGCATTGAGTACTCCAGTTACATTTTCCATTTATAATGACACCTAAGTCTCTTTCTGCATTCACTACTTTAATATTTGTATTGCACAGAATTTGTTTTTTTTCCCCTAGGTGTATCACTGAGCACTTTTCAATATTAAAGGTCATATAGTTTTCCTGTGCCCATGCCTCAATTATTTGGAGGTCTGATTTAACTCTGTTAATTTTCAACTCGCTATCCACCGCAGATGATATTTTAGTATCATCAGCAAATTTACTTATCTGGCTATACACACCCAGGTGTAGGTCCCTTATGAATAAACTGAAAAATATAGGGCCCAATACAGATCCCTGTGGAACACCACTGATCACAGTAATGTCATCAGAGGTAGGAGCCATTATTCTAACATTCTGCAACCTATTATTCAGCCAACTCTCAACCCACCTAATAGTATAGCTGTTAATTTCTATTCGACTCGAAGCATAATAATATCTCATGATATGCCACACCCTGTCATGTATTATTGCTTAATTACTGTATACCATGGCCAATGAAAACCCTGCATCCTGATTTGCTGACTGGCACTTTTGAAGGTGGGTAAATCCTATGACAACCCATGCAAAAAGTGCCAGTCATGGTGGCAGCAGCACAAGAAATACATTCATATCCATACACCCACCCACCAAAAATTTTAAAACAAACCTGCTGCCATTTTTTCCCCTCACTAAAACCTTTCTGCCTGGTTATCAAATGACTAGTCCCAGGGACAACTCCCTCCCAGTTCTGGGGGGGGGAAAAAAAACTCCCACAGGAAGCCATCTCAAAAGACATCAAAATAAAAAAGTAGCAGCCCTCTTCAGCTCAGCTCAGTGGCGGAGCCAGGGGTGGGGGCTGGGGCGGTCATCCTCCTGGCTACCCCAGTGTGAGTAGTGGTGCCCTGCCACCATCTTTATTCACTGTTTAGTGCCCATAGTGGAGCCTGTCATTGACTAAATGGCCTTCCCTGGCTCCCAAATTATCCCAAACCTGGCTCCGCTACTGGCTCAGCTCACACACTCACTACCCACTCTCGCTGTCAGCTATGGATGCCAATGCTGCCCCCCCCAATCACACACTGCACAGAAAAAAAAGCACTCAAAACTCCACTACATTATTTTAATCTCAGGTGCTGATCATGCTAACATTTAAACTGCTGACCTGAACTTTTTACTCGGTAGCAACTCCTGTTACACTCATGCTCTGTCACACCAGCAGCCACTTCGAATTCCATCCCTCTCCACTTCCAACTCTCACATCCTATTACTGCTTATAAAAATCCTCAAACCTACTGGCCACTTGCAACCATGCTGCATATTTCTCTCTCCCCTCAAACTCAGCAGCTGCTCACACCACACTCTCTCCCAGCCACTCACGTACTCTGCCCAGCAACAAGGCACTATTTGATATATGATGGAATACAGTACTTCTATAAAAAAATATTCAAAAAACAAGTACAGCATACATTTTAAAAATATCTATTTTGGTTATGTCCCTTTTGCATAATCTCACTAATCCACTCCAGGGTGTGGATTGTTGTGCAATTTGCCAACTTCTGGTGAGGTTTTCATCACTTGACCTGCAGCCGTGTGACACGCCCCACCAAGCATAGGTAAATCCCACAACAACCCACACCCTGTCATGGAATACTGCTTAAACAATAGACCTTTGGTGAAAACAAAGTGAGTAAGGAATATACAGGACAAGGTTGTGCATACTCATCTTAAACATGCAAGGGTGACAGTGCAAACAACATTGGACATAAGAGGTTGTTTCCCATGTGATCACTGTAGTGCCTGCTCTAGCACATATAGGTTGAAGAACATTAATAACATAGCATGACATGAATGAATAGAACTGAGAGACTTTATCACTTGTCAGGTTAGACCAGCTACGCTGTTCACGTATTCAAATGCCGATGTGGCTTGGTATACATGGAACAAACTACAAGGGCCTTGCAAAAGAGATTTCTGGAGCACAAAAGTGCAATAAGAAGAAAAAATAAAAAATCACCAGTCGCAAGGCATTTCATATGAATAGGACATATCACACTCACACTGAGATTTTTTTGATCTGGGACATGTACCACCACTACAATGAGGAGGTGACAGAGAAAAGAAACTCCTGTAGAAAGAAGCCTGGTGGATAAACAGGCTAAAATCCACAGACATTAAATATGGCCTCTGTGAGAAAATGTGGTGGTCAGCGATAATGTGATAACTATAGTATTTCTCATATTTGAATGTGATAATATATGTTTTGATTTTTCCCTTTCAGCTGCATGTTTATTATTTAAGTTGTTAATGATACTGTTTGGAAGCACGTAACATGTCACCCCCTGTGTGTCTGTTTCTTCAACTTTTTCGGGCAACAGTGAATACCATTCCATATCAGAACAAAAGCCCTTTACCTTTTATGCTTTTATATCTTTTGTTTGTACTGTCGTGTCTTACATGTTGACACAGTCTGTGTCTCTACACTGTGCCCCCCCCCCCCAAGTTTATATACTAGATCTATATGGTATAAACTGGCAAATTACTGTTTTTTGAGAATGCCTAGATGATATGTCTTTATAATTGGGTTCAGTGAGCTATGTAACAGTGAGGATTTAGGACTGCATAATAGAAGTGAAAAAGTCATGACCTGAATATGCATAACACAATACTGGTTTAAATATACTAAGCAGAAAACATGCTGGGATGGATAGCATTGCAGTAGATGGCAGAGGACATGGGTCACATGACAGCAAGTATCCATAATGCACTCTGTTCCCACAGGCAGTGAGGAAGCATAAAAGGATATCTTGCACAATGCCAGTGTTCTTGTTATCCTGGCGAACAAGGACCATAGAGAAACCCTGCAGAGGTGGGGTAAGTACCATAAGTATGCACTAACAGTGGGGAAACTTATTTGTTTAAAGATGAAACAGTAACAAAAAAATTACAAATTTGTTTACAGATTCTGGCACCACAGCAACTTGCAAGTTGCTCAGACCTTGCCAAAACAAAGAAGCAGTTTGGCTGTAAGGGTACAGTTCTTGTTTACATTAGTTTAAAAAGGTCACGAGAGAAAATAATTGCTTAAGTGTAGCAAGATAAAAAGATGCAAGCAATATTTAGTACTTTTTTGTTTGCAGACACGTATGTTAAAGACAAGTATTAATATTGTGAATGGGAGCCTAAAACATCCATGTGAACAGATAGGGTTTTGAATAAGATATATCAGGATTTATAATGGATTTTAACACATATAAAGACTGCTATGTGTATACAAAATAAAAAAAAAATAGAGTCCTTACATATAGAAATGTTTGTTTCTCTGTTAAGTATATTGTGAGGCTAAGGGTTTTATAACAAAATGATACAGTTAACAGTGAAAAGGTAAAATGAATGCACATTAAAATGTTACGATAAAAGCCCTAAAGTATTGGATCATTCCTCGAAATGTTGGCTGGCTAGGATACAGTACTGTTATGTCATGGATTAAATACAAATTAAACTATTTAAAAAATTTCTTGGTGAATGAGTCTCATATCTCCAGGAACTGTATTTACTCAATAAATCCCTGGCAGGGATCTCTGGCAAGAGCTCACCCTAGTGGCTGAACTTCAAAAGCACATTTGTGCTCTCTTCTGTCTCACTGTCTGTGCTCCAGTCTTTGGTGCAGCTCCCTCCTGCGGATCTCCCTGCAGGCTCAAGGGCAGGAAGCCAAGTCTCACTTTTGTCAGTTAAAACAGGTCCTTCACTAGCTGCTGCAGTGCCACTTCTCCGTCGTTGGCACCAGCCGTGAAGATGAGGAGTTGCCTGTGCTGTCTGGTTACCCAGCTGTAGTTCGTGGGGACCAGTAGCAATGTTAGTGAGATGGTTGGCAGCTAGGCACATGGAGGAGGTGGCATGCTTCTAGGAACATACTGAAAAATAACCCTCCCTTTTTTTTGGGGGGGGTACCTATAAACAGGCAAGATTCAAAGACCAAAATTGCAAAAATTAAAACAAAGACATGGCAACAAGTAAGTTTCTTAATTGATGATTGATTGATTGGGTGATTTAAAAAGTTGGCCAGGAAAGGTGCACTGAGCTGTACAGCTCATTATGTTTGCCATGCTCACTTGTGCGCAGCAAGCAAACATCTCCTATGATAGTGGCTTTTGTCCCTCCAATGCAGAGCAGTGTTTAATGGGCAAGTGTGTAGCAGATTAACTATCAGCCAGCCTAATTATGACAGAGTTTTAGCTTGGTGAGTGGAATGTGTGTCTACTTCAAAACAAAAAGCTGACCTAACCATGGCTTCGCAGTTTCTTTGATGTAGCTGCCCAGCATGTTGACCTCTCCTTATCAGACTGGCTTAGGTATTTCAAGCATCCACAGCCCTAGTGCTGTTCCAGCTGTTAAAAGTAACTATGTATGTGTGCCTTTCTGTCCCAGCTCTGACTGGTACTGGAGTAAATAAGTGTTTTTTGTTTTTTTTGTTGTGGATATCTAAAGAGCTAGCAGAGCCAAAGCAGACAGGAAAATGATAAAAATTGTAAGAAGTAGTCAGTTGTAACTTTTCATTTCTGAAGCATTTTTGTTGTTTTTCTGTTGCTCATTAGAAGGGCTTCTACGTGATAATATTGTGCTGGATGTGTGGAACAACTCTTAGCCTGTCAGCTGACTTATCTATCTGCATCACCCCCACTACATCATTAGCATGGTGATCTCACTGAAAGTGAGATCACCATGAATGACCTGGCAGTCATTGAATGGCTGTTCCTAAGCAACAGTGATGTCACAGTCAGTGAGATAACAATTCTGATGATGTAGTGCGGGCAGCAGAGGTAGATATGTCAGCTGCTAGGCTAGCAGCTGTTTCACATCTCACACCTACTAACTAATTAATCAAAGGGGGGGAAAAGTACTTCAGATACAAAAGATAATGGCTGGTTGCTTTTAAAATCTAATACTAGTTTTAGGTAGTACACTGGCTCTTTACTTTCAACCCCTGCATTGATCAGCCTGAGATGAGATTTCACTTTTTTATTCTATTTATTCTCCCCTATCTGGTAGGTCTCTGGCACCTGGTCCCCAGATACATCAGCCCTCCACACCACTTGATGGGAGATAGCTGTAACCTGTACAGTGAGCCCCTTTATGGGGATCATGACAGGTAGTAGAGAGAGAGTATATATATGTATACATGAGGAGAGGTTGAGGGCACGGAACATGTACTCCCGGGAAGACAGGAGAGAGAGAAGGGGCATGATTGGGACCTTCAAGTACTTGAAAGGGATGAATAAGGTTGATAAGGACAGCCTCTTTAAGCTGAGTGGCAACCATAACACTAGGGGCAGTGGGCAGCTTTAAAAGAGGCTAGGATAGGCATGGGGGAAAGTAAGGATCATGGGTAGGGAGGATGGGAGGAGTGGGTAGGGAGGGCAGAGACATTAGCTCAAGCTGTGTACCCTGCAATACGAGCAGACTTGATAGACCAAATGGCCTTCTTCTGCTGGCTCCTTGGTATGTTCATATGTGTACAGAGAACAGTGTACTCCAAATCCCGGTCTTGTTGGTTGTGCTGTCCATTTCTGTGCCATTATCTTGGTGACCATATGTCGTGATGCAGGAATCAGTTTGACAAGTTGATGTTTTATTGTAACCTGTTGTAGACATGGTGCATCAGATATGCACAATGATGTGTGTGTTTTGTTTTTTTTTGTTCCTGTTAATTTTCTTAATTCACCCTTACCAGATAGCCCCAACTTTCAATGGTATCTACTTACAAGCCACTGTTCACCAAGGTTCCCCACCTCTATTGTGGCATTCATTTTTCCCCAGCTCCCATCTAGTATGACTAAACAGAAGCTTGCAGAATTAGGGTTAGACTGTAGTAACAAGAACTGTGAAAACAGCAGTTTCATAAGGACATAACTTTTGTTGCATCACATGTTATATATGCGCTTTGTGGTTGTTGGTTTTGCATGTTTACTTCTTTTCCATTATCTCTTTTTTGTTTATATTGGGTCTCCTGTAGTCATTATGCTATCATGGACATAGCACTAGAATGTTTATGCTGCCATGAGGTGAATGCTATATTGGCCGAATTTACATGCGAACATATGAAACTGCCAGCAGAAAAAGGCCGTAATGCTCTATTGAGTCTGCTTGAGTGTGCAGCTCAGTTACTTCCTTGGAGCTGCCCCCCTCCTCAACTCCACCCGAGTTATCTCCCATCTTCCCATTCCCCTCTCCTAACCCCTTCCCAGTAGAGCCCCCCTTCAGTCCTAATCCTCATCACCCTATCCTACCTCCTTTTGAAACTGGCCACCGTCTTTGCTGCCATCACCTCCTCCCCATAGCTGATTCCATTGCTTCACCACCCTCTTAGTAAAAAAGTGCCTCTTCATTTCCATCTTGAAGCCACCCCCCCACACCAATTTAAGGTTATTTCCCCTTGTTTTACCCTCCTTTCTTTTTATAAACTGTTTGCTCCCCATTGCTAGCACCTTAATTGGCAATGGAGACATCACATTTTCTGGTTTTCGCCAATTAACCTGGGACTCCATAATGCAGTTGCGTATGCGTGTGGAGGCATGCATACACTGCGGCTCTGGTGACGGCCCCTTCCTCCCACCCGGCCTATTGCCAGGTCTTCCTTGGGCTTGGCACTGCCACCTGGCCTCCACCAGGAGGCAACCAAGAGCCAGGGAGATTTTACTTCCCACCCAGAACAGGAGAGCTGCTGGCCAGCAGCTTGATCCAGCTCCACACCCTCCCTCCTGGCCGGCCCCAGACAACACAAGCTTGCTCCTGAACTTGGGTTGCCAGCATGTCACGAGGTGTGGCAGTCCAGCGCCTCTATCCTCAGCACCACCAGGCCAGCCCTTACCCTCCTTTTTTAAGTTAAAGATGCCCTCTGTACCAACCCTGTTTATGCCCTTAATGTACTTGAAGGTTTCGATCATATGCCCACTCTCCATTCTGCCCTCCAGGGTGTACATGTTCAGTTACCTCAGTCTCTCCTCACATGTTTGTTTATGTACAAATCACCCTGGGCCAAGTAAAGAAACTTACCATGGAATGTGTCTTCCTCCCCCCTTATCCCCATCCGTCACTCTCTCTCCCCTTCCTTATTTCCTCTTGATCTAGCCTTCCCCTCCCCCCAACTTGGTGTTATGTGGGGATTTCAATATCTGTTGGTTGGGATGAGGAGCTGGTACCACTCACACCTCTGTATCTAAAGCCCACCTATCTCAATTAATAACTGAACTCACCAGGCTCAATATTAAATCTGGCATTCCCTTTTAGACAGGGTCCTTACCAATTACCGGCTAGGGGAGAGTAAACAGAATAAAAAAAATCCCATGTCAGGTTTATCCATGCAGGTTTCAGATTACATTTTGTTGCTACTAGCCAGCAGGTTAGTGACTTGCAAAATGCACTAGCCCCACAGATTTTCCACTGGCCCAACTGATCTACTTATGGAAATATTACCTTTTCCAATACAAGCCCTCCTGGCTACGTAAAAAGATTTTTGACTATCCCGGAAGAAAATCTAACAGTATGTGGCTAGTGGACTGGTGCCAGTTTTGACCCTGTCCATGAGCATCCACATGTAGTCACACAGTTGACAGTGCAGGAACGGACAGCCAGGACTACTCTCCCAGTATACACACACATACACACACCATGGCAAACATCCGGCATTGACAAATGCTTGTCTATATATGTGTGTCCTGCGGGAAAGGGGATAATGGGATAAGACAAACACAGCTGTGAATGACACAAATCAGATAACACAATGGGAAGAAATGGAACAAACAATACCAGATTTTCACCAAACAAAAGAACCAGTAGCCTAAAGAACAAGCATTGGTCAATGCCGAATGTTGGCTTGCTGGCATTGGCATTGATAGTGCAGGAGTTAGAGAGATGCATAATAGGAATGGCAGTGAAGTATTGAACTGATGCCAACCCCACCCTCCCCACAGAGACTGACAGGCATTGGAGGTGTGCCTTTGGGTCATCGGCCATAACACTCATGCCATTTCACCTCACCCTACCCAGCAGACACTGACAGGTGTCATAGGGTGCCTTGGGGTCTTCAGGCTTTATACTCACCCCATTCTATAAGGAAATACACTGAGATGGGTGCTGTGTAGGAGAATGGGGTGAACACTGGGGCCAAAGATTCCAAGGCACACCTTGATGCCTGTCACTGGCTGCAGGGTGGGGGTGGAATAGCATCAGCATTACGACCGACGATCCCAAATCACACCCCTGATTCCTGTCAGTCTCCACAGAGCAGGGCGTTATGGTTGGAAACCCTAAGGCCCTGGCCATTTGCTGGTATTTTCTCTCCAAATTTTCAAAATGGGAGTTTTGTGACCCCTCCTCATGAACAGTGGCACTATCATTTCATTACCCAATCCTGAAAGATGGTTTTGCACAGTGACTGCACCATTTGGTGACACAAGTGTGAAAAAACATTTCTGTCAGAATGTGAAAAATGACAGCCATACTGTTCATGAGGTGGTGTGAAAAAATTGCAATGTTGAAAATCTGGAGTGAAAATATGAAAAATTGGTGAAGTTATGAATGTGCATAGAAACTGCACAATGCATGCCTGTAATGCAATCAGTTTTTGGAATTTTTTCCACCAAATTTTCAATATGGACATTTTTGAGCCTCTCCTCATGAACAGTGGCACTGTGATTTTGTTAATCTGTCCCGAAAGTTGATTTCCCACAGCAATCTCGCCATTCTGCACCACAGGTGTGAAAACACATTTCAGGAAGTATGTGAAAAATGACAGCTATACTATTCATAAGGCGGTGTGAAAAAATGGCAATGTTGAAAATCTGGAGAGACAATATTAAAAATTGGCAAAAGTTACAAGCGTGCGTAGTAACTGTGCAACACACGCTCGTAACGCAGTCATTTTTTTGAAATTGTTTCACCATATTTGCAACACGGGCCTTTTGGGTCCTCACATAATGAACAGTGGAACTGTCATTTCATTAATCAGTCCCAAAAGGTGATTCCACGCAGCGACTGCAAAATCACCTTTCGGGACCGAGAAACTAAATGACAGTGACATGTTCACAAGGTGAGATCCCAAGAACCCCATGTTGATAATCTGGGGCCAAAATTCAAAAAAATGGCTGAGATAGCAGCCTAAGTTGAAACCCCCTCTTTGCCTCCCATTATAAAGTTTACCATCATTTCTTCAGTTCACAGTTCAGCTTTGAAGAGTGCAGACGTGTCCCAGAGAAGATTGCGGATCCCAACCTCCAGAGGGTAAGTATGGGTGAGGGGATGTGCGGGGAGGTGGGTGCGCAGAGGAAGGGTGGGGATGGGGAGGGGGACGAGGGAGATAACGGTGGACCATTTTCTTGTTTGCACGGGAAAAAAAAAAACATGGGAAGGTTTTCTTCATTTACAGGTTACACAAAAAAAATAGGTACACTGGGGTGGGCTCCCAGTGTGCCACAATTTGGAAGGGGATGCCAACCCGAGGATTGGGCACCCCGATGTTGGCAAGGTGTATAGATGGGAGGGCGCACATCTGACACCAGGAGTGGGCATTCCAGTGTCAGAAAGGAAAGGGGAAACTGTTTAACCAGGAAAGACACACTAAGAGGGGGGATGCTGACACGGAGATTGGGCACCCCGATGTCGGCTTTTCGGGAGTGTGTGGTGGGTGGCAGGAGCTGCCATGTTACAGTGTGCTTCATAATGTGGGGGGGACATGCTGACACCAGGATCGGGCACCCCGATGTCAGCTTTCTAGGGATTGTGTGGCGGACAGCAGGAGCCGCCATATTTATTGAAATGTTTCACCAGGAAAGGCATGTAATCGAGGAGTGTCATCTGCCGCTGCAATGACGAGCCTGTCTCTGATTGCAGAGGCAGATTCATTTCAACTCTGTGGCTCTCTCTGAAACTGCTGTCATCTGCAGCATGCTCACTGGTTGGCAGCAGAGGGATGCACCCACTAAAGCATCCTCTGCATTCGCCACAACACTGACACACCTCTGAAATGTGCTACTACCACAAGATGTTGCTTGTGCATGCGCACAAGCCACCACAAAAATGTACAAGGCATGGTAAGCATCATCAGGTATGCACTATCAAAGCAGCGCACCTGTGATGAAAATTTAAGCTATACTATTTAATTCTATTTTAGATTTTTTCCACATTTTGAGTGTGCTTTACTATTTTTTTTTTTTACAGTTGAAATAATAAAAGCAGCACATCCTATAATATGGTTCAGACCAAGTTTTCATCAGCATGCTCTGTTGCTTTTGAACACAGATTGTTTAAGGTCACTTTTCTTGTGACTTTAATGACATTTAAGGCATCTGATTTGGTGCCACCTGGGGGACTTGGAGTAAAACTTGAAGGCACAGGGGCGGTACCAAAACTGGTGGGATGGTTGACAAACTGGCTGCAGGGAAGGCAGCAGAGGATGGTGGTGGAAGGAGAACTCTTATCCCAAGGACAGTAATGAGTAGGGTTCCACAGGGCTCAGTGCTGGGACCAGTGTTATTTGGGATACTTATTGCAGACATTTCCATGGGCATCAAGAGCAGGATCAGCCTGTTTGCTGATGACACCAAGATAGGGATGGTGGTGGATGACATAGAAGGGTGGCAGAGTTTGCAGGAAGATCTGAAAAAGCTGAAGACCTGGTCAGACACTTGACAGCTAGGGTTCAATGTCAAAAAGAGTAATGTACTGCATTTTGGGGCAAAGCTACCAACTGGGGGTAGTGCAGCTGGCGGAGACTGAGGAGGAGCAGGATCTGGGGGTGGTTATCACAGGATCAACGAACAACTTGGCACAGTGTGGAAAGGCAGCAGCAAGGGCCAACAAAATGCTAGGTTGCATCACAAGGGGAATAACGTTGAGGAGGGAGGAGGTGATTCTGCCGCTGTATAGATCATTGATAAGACCTCATCTCGAATATTGCATGCAGTACTGGTGGCCGTACCTGAAAAGGGACATTAAATTACTGGAAGGGGTGCAGCACAGAGCAACTAAGATGATCCAGGGACTAGGGGACTTACCGTATGAGAGCAAGCTAAAGGAGTTGAACATGTACTCGCCGGAGAAGAGGAGGGACAGAGGGGATATGATTGAGACATTCCAGTACATGAGAGGGATAAACAAGACTGGTACAGAGGGCTATTCAGGGTAGAGTGGGGAGGGACACTCAAGACCATGACATGAGATTGGAGGGGAGAAGGTTCAGGAGGGAAATGAGGAGACACTTTTTTGCAGAGAGGGTGGTGGCAGGGTGGAACATGTTACCAGCAGAGGTGGTAGCCTGTAAAACAGTGGGCTGCTTCAAAAGGAGCTGGGACAGGGCAAGAGGAAGGATAAAGGGAGTGGGGTGAGGGGGAGGGGCAGCTGCAGAATAGGGCTGCTAGCTGCAAAATCGAGCAGACTCGACAGACCAAATGGCCTTTTTCTGCTGGCAAATTTTGTATGCTCGTATGTTTGTATTTAATGAACTAACATGCAGCAGACACTGCTCCTGGACTGTAAGGGACAACTAGTGTACAAAACAACTGAGAATACTGATGAATACCTGGTTCTAGCCATATAAAAGCAATGTTCCTTTTACTATTTCAAATGTGAAAAAGTGCTAAAATAGGCTTAAAATGGGGAAAGAAGGTTATGATACATGTTAGGAGATAAGGGTTATTCTAAAATAGAATAAAGAAATATAGGTCAAACTTTTCCTCACTATCATGCACTGCTGCTTTAATATCAAATTTTACCTCCAGATAACAGCAAAATGGTTCTATGTGATAACGGCAACTGCCGAACGGCGAGCCACGTTATCGCGACGTCAGAGCAGCAAAAACATTTTCACCACCCTGACATCCTTGGCACCTGGGTGAACAGCGCTGGGGACTTAGTTTTTTTTTGCTTTCTGTGGAGGGGCTGTGCCCCCTACACACCCCCAAGCAGGGGGCTTCACCCACCGCATCCTCCTACTAAAGGATTCTCAACTCCAGGAGGATGCATGTCAGGGGGGAGGGGGCAAAAGCAAAATAAAAGCAAGTTTCAGGCCTGGCGCAACAAAATACAATAGCGCCTGAACCCTGACCGGACCCAGTACCTCCCTTTTCTGGCGGAGACCAACCTCGATGCCACGGCACAGCTTGCAGCTGACCGTGCTCTCCCTGGCATCTCCTCCACCCCCCAGCCCACGCCACCATGCTCGCTCCCCCACGTGTACATATAGTGACATCCTGTCGCTGCAGTCGCCCACCCTACCACATCCAGTCACCCTACCCCCCCCATCGCCATTTGGGCTTTCGCCCACAACACGTCGCCGTTTCAGATGGCACCTTACTTCAGACGCCAACATCACAGGCTACCCATCAAAACATTAAAAGTGCAGATTGCAGAAACAATGCAGAATTATAATACACACTATGTAAAAAATGAACTGAAGACAATATAACAAATGGACTAAAAGAACTGTGCAAACTTTAATTTAGAAGTAATCAACATGGCAAGTTTCAAGTAGGAGTGGATGGGCAACAGTGTCATCGTCCTTGGCAAGGTTGACAAAGATGGTAGCAGTAAGCTAGCCCTGGTCCACCCCTTTCATGATAGTATCAGTGAGTCTGAGGTGGAAGGTAGCCACTGAGTGGGGCTTTCTGAAACCAGACTGGAGTCTGGAGAGAGGGCTGAGGAAGGAGGAAGAATCAACAAAAGAGAAGAGATGCGAGAGCACCAGTTTTTCCTGATTTTTAGCTAGAGTGAGGGTAAGGTAGCGATAGCAGCAGTTTCTCGGCACAGAGGAGACCCCACCCTTATAAAGGGAAGAACGTTCACTCTCTTCCAAGCTCCAGGAACAGTGCTCAGTAGGTCAGAGATTAGAAAGGATACACCAGGTGCACCGAGGTTGATGAGTTTGGGTTACATCCCATCCTGGCTGTTACACTTGGTGGGATTGAGGCCTACAACACTGAAAGAGTAGAAACAAGAAAGGTAGAGGAGAAGGAGGTATGGGGTGGAGGAGAGAACGGGATGAGGGAGAGAAGGGGATGGGGCAGGGTAGCAGTGAGGCAGAGGTAAAGAAAACTGTTAGAGAGAAGGCAACGTTAAGACGGTTGGAAATGGTGGAAATACCTAGTTAGAGGACAGGGGGTTTTGACTGAGAGGAGGGTTTAAATAGACAGTGAAAATCCCTTCAGGTTTTAGATCTCTTCAGGATTCCCTGAGGGGGATTCCTTCTTCTCTACTAGCGGTCTGGTGCTGAATGCAGCCGGCCACAGGGTGCTCCCTAGCCTGCCCTCAAGAGCAAAATTCCAGGATTCCCTGAGGGGGATTCCATCTTCTGCACTACCAGTCTGGTGCTGAATGCAGCCAGCTGCAGGGTGCTCTCCAGCCTGCCCTCAAGAGCAAGATTCCAGGTACGCTTCAGGAAAGCAGCTCCAGTCCAGCTTGCTAGCCGTGAACTCAGTTGGTGGATGGTGCCTGAAATTGGGTCTACCATAGGCAGATTCAGCACACCGTCTTTCCCTGACTGGCTTCAGCTCCTGGAGATTTGAATCTGCCTGGCACCTTCCCCTGGAGCGCATCTCTCTGCTGCCTAAATTTCTTTTTTTTCCCTAACCTCTGCAACTGAATCTGTAATGTGCCTATGTGCCCACTGCTGAATTTGAATTGTTAGTGTAGGGAACTACAACCATTTTTGAATCGTTAGGAGTGCGGACTTTTCCATTAGTGGATTATATCATCTAGCCACTAGAGGACCAAGTTATAAGCACACTTACCCAATCCAATCCCTGTCTTGTTTCACTTATTGTGTGGTCAGTCTATCACTATTCATCAGTCTTTGCTCTCTCCCTCTTCTACTTCTGTCAAGGCCTGTGCTTTTGGATTCGTCCCGTTGCCTAATATGCAGCCATGTTCTACTCCCCTCTACCACCCTAACTTTATAAGCTCTGCACTCACTCCTTACCCTCTGTCTTGGATACCTGTACCCCTTTTCGCTATGTCCATAAACACCTTTCTAACACTGCCTCTACTTCTGTTTTTATACCCCTCAACTCCACTAGTACTGGTACCTCCCTCATTTACTAGCATTGAGACTCTATGTTGGGATATATCCCTTGGTGTACCCTACTGCCTTCCAAAACTCACTACAATGCTCCCATGCTAGCCTCCCTCATTAATAATGGAGATAATCTCCTCCCCATCCCTGAGTACCCCCTTCTCCTTCAATTTCTCACACCCTGCAGTAACACACCTGCTAAAAAATCCGTCAGAAGTAGACAGTGGTCGGCTCACAAGCTCGTTGCTCACTATCTTGCTCAGCTTGCACTTCTCCTCCTGCTCCTAGCTAGGAATTTACACCCAAATCCCAGTCCACCCACCTTGGCATACGAACAACACAAGAAACAAGGCTCCATCAAGCTGATGACTCATAGCATCTGCAGCCTGCACGCTAAGCTTGATGCACTCCAAGTCTGGGTGTTACAACAAAGGCCAGACGTTATAACCCTCAACAAAACTTGGCTCTCTCCTAAGGTCCCAGACAACACTGTATGCATTCCAGGCTTTGCCTTGTTCCGACTCGACAGAATTGCCAAGTAAGAGGGTGGCTACGCCATTTATTTGAGAGACACTCTTAAAGGGCTAGTCATCCCATTACCTCCCTCTGCAAACAACTCTCAAATCCTAGCAGTTAAAATAATCCTTGGCCAGCAGGGAAAATCCCTCACAGTTGCATTGGCATACATCCCCCTGTGTGAACATGTTATAGGCTTCCAAATGATCACAGACTTCATGGACGACAGTACCTCCCATGGCAAGACAATTGTAATGGGTGACCTAAATGTTAACTGGCTAGCTCCAGAAGCTGACCCATATAAGGATGCCATTGCTGCCCTAGACATTACTCAAATGGTCGCCTCTCCCACTAGGTTTAATTATAAGTCTGGTGGTAGCTCCTTACTTGACCTGATCCTCACCTCTCATCCCAGCAGAATCACTTATATGGAAGTTCTCCCAGATGCCCTCAGTGATCACTCCCCAGTTATCTGCCACTGGTCAAACAAGGCACCTAAACTTAAATCCTCTTTCTCCTATAAAATAATCTTAACAAAAGGAAAGCTTCCACAATTCCTTGCTGCCCTGTCAACGGTTGACTGGACACGCCTTGACTCCTTGAGCAGTGTCGACCAAGCACTTGACTTCTTCACTGACCAGTTCAACAAAGTCTGTAACAGTTTTGCTCCCCTATGTAAATGCAAAAATCAATTAACCACTAATCACTGGATTAACTCCGAACTCATCTCCATGATGCGAAACTGAGATAACCTCTGGCACTGAGCCATGGACTCAGGGAAACTGCATGATATGCAGCTCTATAAGGCGGCTAGGAACCAGTGTACAATAGCTATACACAGAGCCAAGCAAGCCTCCTCCAACCAGGAACTTACTAACTCCTGGAGAAATAGCAGACCCTACTGGGAGAACATCAAGAGCCTCATGGGTAAACCGAACAAATCCTCCCCCACTATGATTGAGGTTAACGGCTCACTTTACAGGGCCCCAAAGAAAAAGCAGACTCCTTTAATCTCACTTTCACTGATCTTAGCAGCATCCTTCCCCCCAACTTCTTTGACAACTCAGCCCAGCACTGCCTCAATAATAAAATAAATCTCCACAATAATACCACTCGTTCGACTTTAAGAGGGTATCCATGTCTGAAGCTAAAAGGTATCTTAACAAAGTACTAAGCAAAGCCAGTTTCAGCAGTGATACCGTTGACCTCAAACTCCTCTCCCTCTCCCTTGACGTTGTCCTACAATCTTTCACTAAACCTCTGAATCTCTCACTTTCTCATAAACAATTCCCTCAGCTCTGGAAAGCAGCAGTGGTCATACCCATTCATAAAAGGGTGTCAGGTCTCTTCTCTCAAACTACTGCCCCATCTCTATCCTCCCACCACTCTCCAAGGCGTTGAAATGAATTGTAGCCGACCAGTTGTCTGAACACCTCAACAAAAATAACTTACTCTGCCTGCAACAACATGGCTTTAGAAAAGCCCATAGTACTACCACTGCCCTGCTTGACTTCACCAGCCATATTCATAAGGCAATTGACACTGGCCACCTACTGGATGAGGTGTTCATTGACTTGACCAAGGCCTTTGACACTGTGACCCACCAGCTCCTGCTTCACTCACTCTCCTTCCTTGGACTATCTAGTGATGTAGCCAAATGGTTTGAAGGCTACCTTTCAGCAAGGAGCCAAAAAGTCAAAATTGTTGACTCTTTCTCAAGTGTCCTTCCTGTCTGCACTGGTGTACCCTAGGGTTCCATCCTTGGCCCTCTACTTTTCAGTCTTTTCATCAATACTCTTCCTGAAGCTTGCAATAATAACTTAATACTCTATGCCAATGATGCATTCCTCTTTTCCTCCCATACTGACCATGTCTCACTCTCCAAGGTCCTACAGATGAACTTCAGCCTAGTTGAAACCTGGCTTCTCCAACATAAGCTGTTGATGAATAACGAAAAAAAAAGTCCATACTGTTCCATAGCTGTCACAGCAAATACAGATCCATAAACATCACCATACATAATGAGCTTCAATAGCCACTTCAGCAAGTGCAGGAGTTTAAATACTTTGGTATTACCCTGATTGCACAATGTCTTTCAGCTTGCATGTTCAACACGTCTCAAAATCACTCAACTCAAGAATTGGGGTCTCTACCGCCACCGTCGCTGTCTTACCAATGAAGCTATGCATGCAGCCATAACTGCCTCAGTCCTACCCATCATTGATTACAAGCTTGTCTTCTACAGGGCTGCCGTTGATACCACCCTAAAACGGGTCAGGACAGCTCTTAACAAATGCTGTAGACTTCTCGCTGGTGCAGGAAAGCATATGCATACGTGTGATCTCTACAAGGAATCCAACTGGCTCAATCTAAATAGTAGACTTGACTACCAGACCTGCCTACAAGCTAAGAAAATCTGTCTTAACCTCACACTCCCTGCAACTCATGCCTTAATGTTGCCCACAGTCACTGCACATTTTACACGCAGTTCCCTCAAACCAACCTTTATCGTTCCTTTCTGCTGTACCAACCAGGCTCAACTTGTTTCCACACCAGGGCCCCAGTGCTGCTAAACAACCTTCCCCCTGAAATTGCAGCTGAAAACAAGCTTGGCCCATTCAAATGTAAACTCCACCAGCACCTCACTGATCTTAGCAGTTGTGACTGCTCTGCCTAGGCTTGCGGCTTTGTTTCACTCCTCCCTCCATCCCCTCCTCCTCTCCCTTGCTACCCTTCCCACTTTTCTTCATCCCTCTATCCCCTCCTACTCCCTATCTCTCCCACCCCACCTACCATTCTACCCCCTCTCACCTCCCATCTACCATTCCACCCCCTCTCCCGCTCCTCTCCTCCTGTCTCCCCCTCCCTATCACCCTATCTCTTGTTGCTCCACCCCAGAACACCTAGAACTTATCTTTCTGTTCTTGCACTTATGACAATGTCAAATCCTTGACTGCCTACCCCCCTTATCCCCACCCTCTCCCCCCTTATCCCCAACACCTAGCTTCACTTATGTCACCCCAGTATGGTTTTCATTTGTATCTGTGTCTTGCTATATATTCACACATATTGTTAATTGCGTATTGTTATTTGCCACTGACTGTTTGCTACTGTGCTAGTCTATACACATGTCCTGTCTTTTGCTACTAAGTTAACCTCCTGACCTGTATTATATCTTACCACTATTTGTTTCTATTTTAACCTCCTGACCTTGTATTGTATCTTACCACTGTTTTGCTTGCACCTATTACTGATGCGGAACCTTTGTAAAAGAACCCTTGGTTCAAAGGTATTTGTAACCTAGTAATTAATAAATAAATAAATAAAAATAGATGGGTTATTGCTTCATCTGGATGTTGGAAGCACAGTATTTGGACTTGGTTAGCCTTGTTGTGCTGATGTAGGCATTCTGAAGCTGTTTGTATACTGCTAAATCCTCAAGAGACCCAAAAGACTTATAAAGGTGCTAAGCAGAGTCCAGAACTTTAAAACTGGCAATAAGTTCAGCACAGACACAGGGGAGGGGAAGAGAGAGCATTTACCTGTGGTCCTACAACAAGGGGTGTTAGTGCCCCACACAGAAGTAAACTTGCTTTGCAAGGTAGCAAGAGCTTCATCAATATCCAAGGCTGGCTAGACAAGGTCATGTTAGACAGATTGGCCTGTAAGGCAGACTGGTCAAGGGTCCTGAATGACCTCAGTTGGACGGCCTTGGGGTAGGGAATTAGGCACATGCAGTCACCCATTGTATGACCAATGAGTGCATCTGAGATTGTGCTGGTTTCTAATATGTGATGGGAAAGGAGGAGAAAACCTAGTCAATAATCAGGTGGTTGGATGAAGATAGAGTACGTTTGGTAGGTTTATTGATATGCTGAGTGAGGTTGAGGACCTGGATGTGTTGAACTTGTTTTGTGAGCAAGGGGAGGAATAGTTGTTATTAAAGTCTCCATCATTAAGAGTTCAACTATGGAGGCAAGGTTTGGGCTAGTGGAGAGAAGGTTGAGGAGAGTATCAGATTTGGTGCCTGGGCATCAGTAGATACTGGCAATGAAACTGGTAAGGCAGAAGAGATGGAAAGTTTACCCAGCAAAAGCTCATGGCTGGATGGAATGGTGGAACAGTGAAAAATCTCAAATCAAGGGCTGTTCAAGGCATACAAAGCTACCCCCAACCCTCCCTGTCTGAACAGAGTAATCGGGCAGGGAAATGTCCTCATCGCTAACCCTGGCATAGTGCCAGGACTGAGGCATAACCAATATATAAGACAGAAAAGGGAGAATATACAGCCTACACTGGTCTAATTTGGCTAAGTGGTTGTGGAGATTGAGACAGAAAATCCTTGGCCCCTTGGAGGGGAGAGGGGGTCCAGGGTTGATCTCAACATTACCAATCATCTGTATCAGCAGTGGTATGATGAGTCAATTTTTTTAAACTTCCGCTTTACTAACTTCCCCCAGAAAAGTTAACCCATCATAATCCCAAGCTATGGGACAAGGACACCCATTTCCTTCCCCTACTGTATGTCCTCCTTGTGTATGCAGACCCGCCTCTGCACCCAGCAAAAGTGCTAGAGGTCTTCCTCAGCCTCAACCACTATAACAAGACAAGGCCAAACAACCTGGAACCAAAACTCCTTGCTACATGAACCATCACCATACTGTTTAACCCTTTCTTCTCCCAAGGGTGCCTACCAACCATCTGGAAAAGTACTTAGGTTACACATCTGCATCAAGGTGGAGATTGACAGGACATCAACAATTTGCAGCTCACATTATCCAGTGTACATTGCCCAAACTCTTGCAGAGATGTGTTAATGCATGTACTCAGGCCACCTGTTCCAAAAACTGACAGGCTTCTGTTTTCATGAAAACAAAGTTTTCAGCTACCCACAACACTCCTCAGGACTACAGACAATATTCCCAAGGCTGAAGAAAATGGTCACATCACAGGCGCTATCTACACTGACCTGACCAATGCTTTTGATCTGGTGGGTCACCTACTGCTCCTCTGGGAACTGGCAGGGCTAGGTTTGGACCACATTATAATAGCATGGCACACAAACTACCTAGAAGGGTACGTGAAGAAGGTTGCTTTTGGCCCATATCCACCCACCTCTGAACTTAAAAGGCACACCGTCAACCCCCCTTAGGCCTCATAGTGTGACTGGTCACATTCTGTGGCTTTTATCACTGACACTTTGATTCTAATAACTTTTTCTTTTTAAAAGTGAAAAACAAACTGTCTGCCATACTAGTGTTACCACACAAAAACATGTTAGTTTACAGTCCTTGATTAACTTCCACTGAAAGTTTCCTGGACTTGGGACCCCAATACAGTTTAGCCAGTCATAATGCAGTGGGAGGGGAAGAGAGGAGAGGAGAGGAGAGGAGAGGAGAGGAGAGGAGAGGAGCTTATTGCATCATGACTGGCTGCACTGTTTGAGAGTGTTCCTAATATTCAGGAAAATGCAGTTACACCTTTAGCAGGCATTTCAGTTCTAGTAAGAAAGGAAGCAAATACACCAACCAGAAACATCAGTGAATTTTACAGAAGGTAAGCAATCAAAAAGTATGGGGTTTCAGCTAGAAATAATATAATGCAAAAAGGGTGTCCCTTTAAACCCCTAATGTATGGCATGCATTAGGGTTCTGTCTTATACCCATTGCTTTCCTTAATGTTCACTAATAATCTGCTTACCAAATGTGTCTAAAGCAAGGTACATGGACACAATTTTCTTCTTTTTAATTCAATAAACTTTATTGAAAAATGTTCATTTTATACAGACACAATACATTCACAGATAGACAGTACATTACAATGCCCCCCCAATGCAATCGTTGCACATGCCAAAGAGGAATACATAAGATGCAGGCATCTTGAGAATATACATGTCATCGGGGCACAAGTCAGGAAGCATAGGAAAAACAGGAGCAGTTTCAAAATTCGCAAATAGTGTTTTATTATTAATAACTGCAAAATAAAAAAAAATTAAAATTGTTCGGTATACAATTACAATGACAGTACAGACACAGAAAACAGAGTCAGTCTTCTCATTTTTTTCTTCTCAATTTCAAATCTCAGTCTCTGTCTCTCCCTTGCACAAGCATTGCTGCTCTTTTTATAAGTCTGTGCCTGGGAAACTCATTAAGAAAACAGCATGTTTCTCACACAATGTTCTTGTAAGTTTCCAATGTTCTTGCAGGTGCAGCAAAAAGAACATAATGACCCAGAATTGACCTCTTGTAGCCAGCTCTGCAGATATTTTGCATCCAGCATTCTCAGGTTAACCTCCTGAGTTCCAAATAGCTTTGCAATCATTTCAACAGTATAACTACATACATTGTTATGTTGTCTTGTGCGTGCGCAAGCAACATCTTGCGGTAGTAGTAACACAGTGAGAGGTGTGTCAGTGTTGGCGAATGCAGGGCATGCTTTAGTAAGTGCGTCCCTCATTCCCCAATTAGCCAGCATGCTAGCGCTGATGCAAGAATTATGTAAAGTGCCACCAACTTGAAAGAAATGTGCCACTGCAATCAGAGACAAACTTGTCATGCAGTGGCAGAGATGACACACCTCCTGTACATGCCCTTCCTGGTAAAATGTTTCAATAAACATGGCGATGGCACACAATCCCCAAACAAAGCCGACATCAGGGGTGCAGTCCCTGTGTCGGCATGTCCCCCACTTCCCCAACATTGTGTGGCACCCCAGTGTGCCACTGCTCACACAAAGCCGACCGTGTCGGAATGTTCCTCCCCCCCAACCACACTGTGTCTGGTTCCATTTTTTTCACCTGAAAAAAGGAAATGGTCCCTCGATGTCCATGGTGCCCCCTTCCCAAACCCGCACCCACTCTCTGTGCAACCCACCTCCCCACACATCCCTCATCCATACTTACCTGGCACTGCAATCTTCGGTGGAGCAGGAACATGTCTGAACTCTTCAAAACCAAACTGCAAAATGAAGAAATGCCGGTAAGCTGTATAATGGCATCAATGGGGGAGGGGGACTTTGAACTTAGGTGGATATCTCAGCCATTTGTTTGAATTTTGGCTCCAAATTTTCAACATGGGGTTCTTGGGACCCCACCTCATGAACACATGCACTGCCATCTCATTATTTGTTCCCAAAATGTGAGTTTGCTGTCACTGCACGGAATCACCTTTTGGGACTGAGTAACAAAATGACAGTGCCACTGTTCATGGGGTGGGATCCCAAAAACCCTATGGTGCAAATATGGTGAACGAAATCCAAATAATGACTGTGTTACAAGCTTGCATTGCACGGTTTCCACGCACGCTCGTAACTTTGACAATTTTTAATATTTTCACTCCAAATTTTCAACATTGCCATTTTTTCACACCTCCTTATGAACAGTATAGCTGTCATTTTTCATATCCTGCCTGAAATGTGTTTTCACGCATCTGGCACACAATGGCGCAGTCGCTGTGGGAAATCTACTTTCGGGACAGATTAACAAAATCACAGTGCCACTGTTCATGAGCAGAGGTCCCAGAATGCCTATGTTGAAAATTTAGTTAAAAACTCCACAAAATAATTGCATTACAGGCATGTGTTGTGCAGTTTCTATGCACGCTCATGACTTCACCAATTTTTTTATATTTTCACTCCAGTTTTTGAACATTGCCATTTTTTTACATCTCCTCATGAACAGTACAGCTGCCATTTTTCACATCCTTCCCAAAATGTGTTTTCACACCTGTGGCACCAAATGGTGCAGTCGCTGTGCAAAATCACCTTTCAGCTAATGAACTGATAGTGCCACTGTTCATGAGGTGGGGTCACAAAAATCCCATTTTTGAAAATTTGGAGTGAAAATACCAACAAATTCCTGGGGCATTAGGGTTTCCAACCATAATGCCCCACCCTGTAGAGACTGACAGGCATCAGGGATGTGACTTGGGATTGTCAGCTGTAGTGCTCACACCATTCCACCCCCACCCCCACCCTGCAGTCAGTGATAGGCATCGAGGTGTGCCTTGGACTTTTCAGCCCCAAAGTTCGGCCCATTCTCCTATACTGGAACTTCTTTGAGCAGAAATGCTCATTTAGAAAGGTTCCTCGTCAGAATAACAATTTGTTTACACCATGTCAAAGACAGTATTAAAAACTGATTAACAAAGGCTGGACAATATTGATTCAGTGACATAACAAATCAGAATGAGTAACATAAGTACCATTTCGGGCAATATAGTGTGAACAAAAGTTAACATTCAACAGGCCAAATAATACAAAGCATAACATAAGCACTAGGAGCTATACAAAAGTAGAAGCCCATCTGGGCATTGTCAGAGGTTATGTCTGTGCACTTTTATGGCACAATGGAGGAGAGGCACATGCGTGAGGAGACCATGTGGTGGATAAGGTGCTGGCATCATGTGCACGTGTAAGAGGGGACCTTAAGGGCAGAAGCACCATGGTCAGATGGTGTGAGGGTTTGGTTGGATAGGGGTGCAGTTGGCAAGTGACAATGCATGAGATGGGGTTTCACTAGGAGAAGCAGCTACAATTGAAGCCAGGTAGGAGCAAATTTAGAAGTTCCCATTTGAAAGGACCCAGCTTAGTTGGTGTCTTTTGTATTACCTGAAGTTCATTAAGCCAGCTTGGTGCCCTAGTTGCAAAGGAGCATTTGGCTAGAGCTGTTCAGTTGAATAGAACAGCCAATGTACTGACAGTCCTGCCTCTGGTTGGGTAAGGATTTTTGGCAGGTTGTAGGAGACCTTGCAGCCCTGGGGGGGGGTGGGTCTGGCCTTTCATGCCTAGCAGGCAGGTTTCATATTTTATTCTGCCCTGCAGGTGAAACCAGTTTGTGAGAGAGTAACGTATGCAGATGTGCATGTGTTTGTCAGCCCCAGTTACAAAGCAACAGGCTTTGTTCAGAATTAACCAAGCCCTGTTTAACACAGTGTCTGTGGTACTCCCATAGACTGTTAGGCCATAGTCAACTATGGGGAGGATAGATCTTATAACTGCTACTTTTTTTGGCTTCCGGGGTAAGGTTGTGCCTATGTCTATATAGTGCTCCTAGTCTCCTACTAATGTTGCAGATGATTTGGTTGACATGTGGTGCAAATGTTAGAGCCTGGTCAATGATGACCCCAAGGTATTTGAAAGTTTCTATCTGTTCTAGAGGATCACCCTTACTGTTGAGGTTGTTGCGCTCTTGTACCTTAGTTTTCTTCTGTGTACTTGAGAAGAGCGTTGTTTTGGTCTTCTTGTAGTTGAGCACAAGCTTGTTCTGCTGGAACTAATTCTCAAGGGATGCAAAGTTGCATCGGAGGTCTCGAGTAAGTAAGTCCTGGCAGGGGTTACTGGCACAGATGACTGCATCATCTGCATAAAGTAAGACAGTGGATCTAGGGCAGGCTTCGGGAAAGTTATTGATGAAGAGGATGAACAAAAAGGGCCCAAGGATGGAGCCTTGTGGCTCACCTGATGTAACAGGCCTGGCATCAGAGAGCTCTCCCATTTATCTTAACCTGTTGCTATCTGCCTGAGAGGTAGCTTTTAAACCAGAGCGCAGTGTCCACAGAGAGACATAATGTGGGTAGCTTTGTTAGTAGTATCACATGGTTTACTAAATCAAAGGCCTTGGTGAGTTCTATGTAGATAGAGACCACCAGGCATTCTTTGCCAAAAGCCTTGTGTTGTATACTTGTGTATTCGATCAGTGCAGTGGAGGTGCTGTGCATTTTATGGAAACTGTGCTGTAGTTCAATCTGGACATTATACTGGTTGAGTAGGAGATAAGTTGCTCAGATATAATTCTCTCAAGTGCTTTGGACAGTGGGAAGAGAATGGATATAGGCCTGTAGTTTGCAACTAATGTGCGGTCTCCACTTTTATGGACAGGGGTGACCAGGGCACTTTTCCATTCCTTGGGGAACTGTGGGAATCTGAGGGAGAGATCAAAAAGTTTAGTCAGGGGGATGACAAGCTCATCCAGGACCAGAGCAACTAGTTTCATGTCAAGTGAGTCACTTCCCATTCTTGTTTTCTCCAGTACTCGCTTAACATAGTAGACCACATCCTTTACCAAGACAAATTTGAAATGGAATTGTGTCCTACATTGGTCTTTTCAGGTGTCATCATGGGATACATTGGTGGCAGTTGGTTTGCCTTCAGAAGGGAGGATGGCGCTAAGGTTGGTGAAGGCTTTATTGAATGAATTGGCTATCTCAATAGGGTCGAGTGTGATGCTTCTATTTGAGTTGAGCATTGTTGGTGACATTTTATCACCCCTACCCAGGAGATCCTTTAGTGATTTCCAGAATGCCTTCCCCTTTCCCCAGCAGCTAGTTTGTTCTTTATAAAAGTTAGCCTTAGCCTGTCTGATATTCTTAGTACACCAATTACTAGCTGCCCTGTATTCCTGCCAGTGTGTCTGCATGCCAGATTCCTTGCCTTTGTGCCATAGGTTGTCCCTGTCCTGCATTTGAGCAAACAGTGATATTGTAACCCATGTGGCAGAGCCCCTCTGACAGCCCACTTCTAGAAAGGGGCAAACTGATCTGAAACATCTTTAAACACAGTTATGAAGTGGTTGAGGGCTGCATAAATGTTGGTGGTGGAATCTAGCTGGCTCCAGTTTAGTTGGGCCAAGTGGGCTTTGAATGCACTCAGTGCCCCTTTGTGGAGTACCCCATTGTAGGTTGTTTTGGAAGCTGGCCGGGTTGGTTTGGCGGACCAACTACACACAATTGGTGAGTGGTCGCTCAGAACATCATGCATCACAGTAACCTCCTTAAACCTATCTGGGTGGGCAGTGAGGACCCAGTCTATAAGGCTTGAAGTGCCTGTTTTGTAATTAGTTCCGGGGCTTTCTGTAACAGCTTCTGTAAGGTAAGATTATGTATTTGGTCTTTGTAACCTGTGACATTAAAATCACCCACTACTACAGTTTCTTGATTCTGGTTTGCTTGCTTATAATGCAAGGCAAAAGTGTCTAGTCCAACTTGTTGCTTTCCTGGAGGAACGTAGGTCATAAGGGTTTGGTTCTTCCTTCCATTCACATATATTGGGTGTACTGCTAGGCACTCACAGCAATCATTGGTCCCATCTAGGGTGATTTTATAAACTTGCAAGGTGTTTCATAAGTAGACTAGGCATCCACCTCCCCTTTTACCTATACGGTCTAACCGGAAGTGGTTATACCCTTGTAGGGAGATAGAGGTGTCGGGGGTTTTAGAGGATAGAAATGAGTGAGATGATGTCTGGCTGGTTTTGTCTCACCCAGGCTTTGAACTGAGCCATCTTTGGTAGGAGGCTGCCAATGTTCAGGGAGGCAATTTTTAAGGTACCCTGGGGGGCCTTGTCCAAGTTCACCCCCTGGGATGGACCAGGGTTGGGTTGGATGTTACCAGATCACAGTAATAGGATCTGCAGCACCAGTCTGAGAAAGTACCGCCATTGCTGGTGCTGTTGTTGTTTTAAGGTATGCTGCTCTGGGCAAGGACCCCTAGGAGGTTTAGCCCATATGGTGGTCATGGCAGGGATGTTGTCCCCAGTCAGTGACTTGGAAGGGCTAGTTATAGTTGAGCAGCAGAGGGGGCTTGTCTGCAGCTCACTTGCAATAACAATTCCACACCCTGTCTCCCAAGGGATAGATTTTAACTGGGGGTTTATTTTGTTATTAATTGTTAGATCAGAGTGTTCCCTAACCCCTGTCACTTGGGGTGACAGTATAGCATGGAGTGTCACTACTAGGAGGGTCCAGGCAGGTGGGTGGTTCCCAATGTGAGTGCGCATGATAACTAATTGCACACTTGGAAAGTTAGGGGATGGAGAGATGTTGCAGAATAAGGCTGTGGTGTGATGCAGGGTAAGTGCCTGTCCTAAATCAGAGGCAGTCTGGTAAAGTAGCACTACCTGACATTAAGCAGATGAGCAGGTGGGGGATTGGGGGTTGATACAGCTCTGCGGAGTAGAAGGTGAAGATGGGGTGCCCTCTAGTGCACGGTGTCACAAACCCACTTAGCAAGTCAGCCCTCTACTCCCAAAGTGCCAACCTCCAAGTGCAGTCTTGTGAACAGTTAACAGAACAAGGAAACCCTCTTGTCTGTTTTTGTGGATTCAATCAACCTCTGGTCTTAAGTCTTGGAGGGATTCAAACTGTGAACCTCTTGCTAGTGTACCCAATGCACAGGCTCAGATAATTCTGTCTTTGGGGGGCCAGATATCTTTGCCTATGGGCACCTAACCAGGTGTACAGAAATGAACCCTTAAAAACTTTAATAAAAGACCTCAGATTAAAATGCTTACCTTTCCAGTTTGGTATCACCATTCAAGCTAATGCCTAGTGTCAGTTATAACCATATATACTCTACTTGTAAAGGAAAGAAATCAAAGACAGACCAAGTAAGTTCTAAAAAGAGTTTTACTAAAATAGATAAAAATATGTAAAACATAAAATACAGAACTATTGTATCACAAGACATACAAATCTTTTAAAAGAACAAGGTTTAAACAGTGCAATTCCTACTACAGTACTTAGATTTGTCTCTCTCTCTCTCTCTCTCTCTCTAAATACCTGCTTAAAGTGCTCCAAAGATGTTTCTTGGTCAGAGTCTAGATAAAAGTGTCTCTGAAGAAAATGAGAATAATGTTTAAAAGCTGGTTTTCCCCATCTATTTTGATTGAGGTCACCTAGCTCCTCCCTGTCAGAATATGTGAAAAAATATATCTATATAAAAACAGCATGTCTTTTCCAAGTATTAAATTCTGCAACCTCAGCATAACTCATGTTCTTCAAATGACTCTTTGATCTTATAATAAGCTTCCCCCTTCCCCAGGACATGAAAGCATCTTTTATGACTTCGCACTAAAACGTCACAACCTGCTCTTCTTCCTCTAAGCGTTATCAAAGTTTATGATTTTCCTCTTAGCAACTACAGCTATAAGTAACTTAGTTAAAATCTGTAATTAGCTTCGGGCCTTCCAGGTAACACCTTGTATCTAAAACCTGTGTGCGTGTGTGTCATACTCACATACTATTTCAGCATTTCTCAAGAGAGACAGTCCATAACCCATTTTTATATTACAAAAAATCATACAGCACTCAGAACTGGCGATCCACGTCATGATCCTCCCCACCTAGACTGACTTTGGGGGCTCTATCCCCTGCATGGGATGAGCTTCCCAAATCAGTTCACTCCTCATAGACTCTAGACAGCCCATCTGAGTTCTGTTTTTTGGCTCCAGCTCAATGTATGATTGTCAGATCATACCCTTGCAAAGCAAGACTCCATCTTAGCAATCTAACATTGTTTTTCCCCACCTGCATCAGCCAAGCCAGGGGGTTGTGGTCAGTCTCCACCACAAAATGCTGCCCATATAAGTATGGCTGTAGCTTCTTTAGGGCCCATTCTATGGCAAGGTGCTCCTTTTCCACCGTGAAGTATGCTTGCTCCCTGAGAAGTAACTTCCTACTCAGGTACACTACTGGGTGATCTGTCCCTTGGCTGGATGTCTAACTCAATACTGCCCCAATACCCATGTCTGAGACATCAGTCTGAACTATAAAGGTTTTGCTATAGTCAGGACTTGTCAAAACAGGAGCACTGCACAGTGCCTCCTTTAGTTTGGAAAAGGCTTCCTTACAGGCTGGGCCTCAGATAATTTTCTTTGGCATCCTTTTCTTTGTCAGATTAGCTAGGGGAGCAGCCAGGGCACTGTAATTGGGTACAAATTTTCTGTAGTACCCTGCTGTCCCTAGAAAACTCCTGACCTGCTTCTGTGTTTCTGGTATGGGTCACACCTGGATCACCTCTATCTTTATTTGGTTAGGACAGAGCTGTCCCTGATCTACCACATGCCTGAAGTATGCCACGTCTCCCATGGCCACCTGGCACTTCCCGGCTTTGACAGTGAGCCCGGCCCTCTGTATCCTGCTCAGCACTTCCCTAAGGTGGGATAGGTGTTCCTCCCAGCTGGTACTAAAGATGGAAATGTCATCCAGGTATGCCACGGTGTACTCCTCAGCACCATTTAACACCTGGTTCACCAACCTTTGGAAAGTGGACGAGGCGTTCTTCATTCTGAAAGGCATTACTTTAAACTCAAATAAGCCTATCAGAGTGATGAAGGCCAATCTCTCCCTAGCTCTGTCTGTCAACTCTACATGCCAATACCCCTTTGTCAGGTCAATGGTCATAAGGTAGGTCACCCCTCCCAACTTGTCCAGGAGTTTGTGCATCCAGGGCATCGGGTGGGCGTCTGACTTTGTGACTGCATTCAGTCCATGATAGTCCACACAGAAATGAGTAGAGCCATCTGGCTTAGTCACAAGGACTACGGGTGAGGCCCAGGGGCTGTGGGATCTCTGGATTACCCCGAAATCCAGCATCTCCTCCACTTCCCTCTTTTTGACAGCCTCTGACACCTGATATGCTGTCCGCTGTATGGGCGTCTGTGTCCCTGTCTCCACATCGTGCGTCGCTAAGGGGGTTAGTCCAGGCTTGGTGCTAAACAAGGGGGAAAAGTCTGCTAAAACCTCCCTTACTTTCTGGATCTGGTCCGGGGCCAGCTGGGGAGATAATTTTACTGCCTTCACAGAGGACTCCCACTTGTTGTCTTCCAGCAAATCCAGAAGGGGGTCTCCTTCATCCTGTCCCTTCCCATGACTACACACTGTGAACACCATGTCAGCCCTATTTGCATATGGCTTCATCATATTGACATGGTACATCCTTTCTGTCTGTCTTCAGTCAGGTAACTCCACAACATAGTTCACGTCATTTACCTTCCTCACCACTTTGTACGGTCCTGCCCACTCAGCTTGCAGCTTGTCTTTCTGGACCGGAATAAGGACCATGACTTCCTGACCCACCATGTATGAAGCGGGCTCTCTGGCTCTCTTGATGGTACCACACTTTGTTTCTGTTGGGCAGCTGTTAGGTTGCTCTGGGCTGTCCCCCATAAGCTCCTTTAGTCTTTCCCTAAACCTAAGGACGTAATCCACAATGGGAGTTCCCTGGGTGGTGTGCTTGCCTTCCCAGTCCTCCTGGATCAAGTCTAGGGGCCCACGTACCCGGTGTCCATATAAGAGTTTGAAGGGGGAAAATCCTGTTGACTCTTGGGGCACCTCCCTGTATGCAAACAACAGGAGGGGAAGGTATTTCTCCCAGTCCCACCCATGCTGTTTAGCAAACACCCAGAGCATTGACTTTGGGGTACCATTGAATCTTTCCATAAGCCCATTGGCTTCTGGGTGATACGGTGTTGTGCATCTCTGCACCACCCCACACTTCTCCCATAAACATTTCCTCAGGTCCGACATGAAGGAACCCCCTTGATTGGTGATAACCTCCTGCGGAAACCCAACACAGGAGAAAATCCCAAGTAGGGCATCTGTCACTTTGTCTGTCCTCAGTGAGGATAGGGCAACTGCCTCTGGGTATCAGGTGGCATAATCCACCACAGTCAGGATGAATCTCTTCCCTGAGGAACTGGGGGTATCTAAAGGCCCCACAATATCCATTCCCACTCTCTGGAATGGCTCTTCCACTATGGGCAATGGAATCAGGGTGGCTTGGGTTTTCTTGTCCACCTTCCCTATTTCTTGGCACCGGTGACAAGATCTGCAATACTCCTTCACCTACTGGGTGAAGTTAGGCCAGTAGAAATTCTGGGCCGACCACTGCATTGTGCGTGCGATTCCCAGATGACCAGACAAGGGAATATCATGTACAATCTTGAGCAACTGCTCACGATACCCCTGGGGAACGACAAGCTGCCTGCCTAGCATCCCTCCCTCTGTCTATACTGCCTGAGTATACATAAGTCCATTTTCCCAATAAACCTTATGTCTGCCGCCACCTCCCTGTGTGCCGTCCAAGTCTGCCCAAGCCCTCAGCTTCTCTAAACTAGGGTCACTTCTCTGAGTAGCTGCAAACCCCTCACACATTCCCAAGGCATGGGACAGGTCCCCTTCAGTCACTAAACTAGGGTCCCTAGCACTAGCGTCAGGGAACTCAGGATCACTGTCAATCCCAACCCTCTGACAATGAGTCACCCCTTCCTCTTTGGAGTAACCCTCCGTAGCTGTGTGGTTACTTGCTACTGGGGAATTTTCTACCCCCTTTTTGTTAGTCTCCCTATCTGAAGACACAGCCTGGGGAACCAGCCTCTCAGTGATTTCCACACTGGCTTCTGTGGGGTCCAAGGAACTACAATTTTCACTTCAAGCTTGGCTATGGTAACTGCACACACCATCCCTTGTTGGAGATTGTTGTCAAGGATGACATCAACTGCTAACGTTTTGGCTACAGCCACCTGTTGCACAGTGCCCCCTTTTTCACCCCAGTCTAGGAGAACACTAGTGAGGAGCAATGTTTTCTCCTTACCAGTAAAGTCTTGTACAGTGACATATTTATTGGGTATAAGCTGACCAGGCTCTACCAGATCCCCCTTTACCAAGGTGAAGGATGCCCATGTGTCCCTTAACCCTTGTGTCTGTACACCATTCACCATGACTGGGTGCATGTGTTCCCTTATGTTCACTGGCACGCTTCCAGGGACACATAAACAACCCACTTCTTTTTTAGCTCCCGGTTGTGTATTATTGCTCACCTTTTTGGGACACTGTCTGGCAATATGCCCAGTTTCTTTACACAACCAACATTCATTTCTTCTCTCAGAGAAATCTTTTCTCTGAATCCTGGGGCTAACTGGTTTCAGTGGAGGCAGTGAGGGTTTTAGCTGATCTGAAGGCACGCTTTTCCCTTACTGCGCTGCCACACCCACCCCATTCACTCTCAGAGCAGGACTGCTCTTGGTATAGGGTCTGAGAGTTCAGCAGCTTCTTGCACTGTTTTGGGATCTCGGTCCTCTAGCCAGGTTTTTAGCTCATATGGGCATGCCCAATAAAACTGTTCTAATAAAATCACATTTTCAATTTTATCAACAGAGTTTACCTCAATTCCTTCCCACCAACGTTTTAAAAACTGACATTGTTTTGTGGCTAACTCCTCATAGCTCATGTCAGGGCTTCTCCTGAGCTTACGGAATTTAGCTCTGCATGATTCAGCAGTTAATTCAAACTTTTTTAACAGTGCAGCTTTAAGTTTTCTGTAATCATCACTGTCCTCATTGTACATTTGACCCAATGCATCCCGAGCTTTCCAGGTAAGTAGCGGGGATAGCTGAATGCTCCAGGACTCTCTAGGAATTTTAGCCTGAATACAAACTTTTTCAAAAGAATTTAAAAAGGCATCCATATCCTCCCCCTCTTTAAATTCGGCTATTAATTTGGAATTCAATTTGTAACCCAGTCCTGCAGTCCCAGTTAAACCCAAGCCACTTACCTGCTCTGGTGCCACTGGTCGGAGTCGTAGATTCTCCAGGTCATGTTGCCTCTAGCACTCCTCTCTCTTGTCCTTTGCAGCTCGCTGGCACTCACACTCCTCACGGTCTGCCTCCCTCTGTTCTCACTCTGCCTCATGGCGTTCTCACTCTGCCTTCACTTCTGCAGCTCACTGGCACTCACACTTCTCAAGGTCTGCCTCTTGCTTCTCTCACTCCCTCTTCTCCAGGAACTCCAGCTCCATCCTGCACAACTCAGTTTGCAGCCTGAGTACATCTGGATCCAGGATACTGGTGACCTTCCCCTGCTGCTGTGGTTCACTGACAGTGGCCCTGTTGCCCTCTTCATCAGATCTGGACACTGCACTGGCCACTAGCCCTGCCACACTCGAAGTTTGGTTCTTTTCAGTCACGGTCTGTGACTCGCTGCTCTGGGTATCTGCTACCATCAGGGCATCTAGGAGGTTCTGCTTGCTGGCTTTCAGCTCAAACGGGACTCCTCTGTCCCCGCACAACTGCCTTAAGTAGTCTACAGTGTGCCTGCTATAGTTGGAAGTCATCTTCCCTCACTACTGCTACTCAGACTTGCACTTTAGAAAAGAAAAATAAAACGGGTAGGAACTTGACTGTGCACCAAGTGATACAGTTCTGTTTCCTTTTAAAATAAAACTCTGCCTTTTTCTTTCTTTGCAAGTGGGCTAACGGTCTCAAGCTGATACGCTGAACAATAAAAGTTTGTGATACCAAAATTTATGCCACCGCTGCCAACCAATCTGTCACAAACCCCCTCAGCAGGTCAGCTCTCTACTCCCAAAGTGCCAACCTCTGAGCGCAGTCTTGTGAACAGTTAACAGAACAAGGAAACCCTCTTGTCTGTTTTTGTGGATTCAATCAACCTGTGGTCTTAAGTCTTGGAGGGATTCAAACTGTGAACCTCTTGCTAGTGTACCCAATGCACAGGCTCAGATAATTCTGTCTTCGGGGGGCCAGATATCTTTGCCTGGGGCACCTAACCAGGTGTACAGAAATGAACCCTTAAAAACTTTAATAAAAGACCTCAGATTAAAATGCTTATCTTTCCAGTTTGGTATCACCATTCAAGCTTATGCTTAGTGTCAGCTATAACCATATATACTCTACTTGTAAAGGAAAGAAATTAAAGACAGACCAAGTAAGTTCTAAAAAGAGTTTTACTAAAATAGATAAAAATATGTAAAACATAAAATATAGAACTATTGTATCACAAGACATACAAATCTTTTAAAAGAACAAGATTTAAACAGTGCAATTCTTACTACAGTACTTAGAGTTGTCTCTCTCTCTCTCTCTCTCTCTCTCTCTCAATACCTGCTTAAAGTGCTCCAAAGAGGTTTCTTGGTCAGAGTCTAGATAAAAGTGTCTCTGAAGGAAAACAGGATAATGTTTAAAAGCTGGTTTTCCCCACCTATTTTGATTGAGGTCACCTAGCTCCTCCCTGTCAGAATATAAAAAAATATATATCTATATAAAAACAGCATGTCTTTTCCAAGTATTAAATTCTGCAACCTCAGCATAACTCATGTTCTTCAAATGGCTCTCTTTGATCTTATGATAAGCTTCCCCCTTCCAGGACATGAAAGCATCTTTTATGACTTCGCACTAAAATGTCACAACCTGCTCTTCTTCCTCTAAGCGTTATCAAAGTTTATGATTTTCCCTCTTAGTAACTACAGATATAATTAACTTAGTTAAAGTCTGTAATTAGTGCTGGGCCTTCCAAGTAACATCTTGTATCTAAAACCTGTGTGTGTGTGTGTGTTTGTCATACTCACATGCTGTTTCAGCATTTCTCAAGAGAGACAGTCCATAACCCATTTTTATATTACAAAAAATCATACTGCACTCAGAACTGGCTGTCCACATCACACACAGTGCCAATAAACTGCAGATGGGGAAGTGGGCTAAAAAGCAAAAAAAAAAGAATGCATGCAATTAAGGCGACTTTAATAAAAATGATGCAGTGCCTCTAATGCAATTAAATGGAGTCACTTAATGTGACGCTCATAAAATCCACGCAGTTAAGGTAACTCTGAAGATCTACTAAATTGTCCCAGTCATCCAAATGAAATTAAGGCAGCATTGGTAAACAAGTAAAGATTCAGCAACAAATGGCAGAAAAAACTCAGGTGCAGAGACTATCAGTTGCAGTATGCCGACTGCTAGTACAATCCTGTTTAAGACTGGGGACTGGAAGATTTTTAAAATGGTGCCAACACAAAACACAGTCCGAGTGTAGGAGGGAGCCAGGAGAATGGCTGGCTCTGATGTCTAAGCCCCGTACCTGGAGAAGCTTGCACTTAAGTGGCGGCCGCAGCTCTCTGGTCCCGAGAGTTGTCCAAACAGGGGAGGGCTGAGAGTCCTGGTAGGAACCATCTCAAAACCTGGGGAAAAGAATGAGAGAAGGGAGCTGTGTGTTAAAAAGGGCAGCAGGTAAGGGGGAAGAGAGGAGGGTCAGGCTTCATTAAAATCAATGCAGACAATTAAGCTGACTCAGGCTGTGAGGTGAGGTTATGGGAGGGGAGGGAGAAACAGCACAGAGGTTAGGCAGTTGGAAAGAAAAGAACTAGAATTAGAGTTGGAAAGAAAAGGAAAGAACTAGAATTAGGGAACTGTGGGGTCCTCACAAAGATAGGAATGGAAAAGAACATAAATAACTAGAGGAAGGTAGTCCAGGGGAACTACCCAAATTATAGAGCAATATTGCAATTAATTACAGTCAAGGGTGTCTTTAAAAAAAATGCAGGCAATTAAGGTGACTCTAATAAAAACAATTAGGTGCCTCTGATGCAAATAAATGTAGTCTCTTAATGTGGCTCTCATAAAATCCACTCAGTTAAGGTAACTCTAAAGATCTACTAAATTGTCCAAGTCATCCAAATGAAATTAAGGCAGCACTGGTAAACAAGTAAAGATTGCCGACCTGGTGGCACAGAGGGCTAAGATGCTGGATTCCTTACCTCATGCTACGCTGGTGACCCGGGTTCAGGAACGACCTCGGGTCGTCTGGGTGTCGGCATGGGGGAGCGTGGAGCAGGACTGAGCATGCCGGCAGGCAGCTGTCCTCTCCAGAGGGTGATGAAGGTGGGTTGGTGACCCCCCATAGTTCTGCTCCCACTGAGTGGAGGTCCAGTGGGTAGTGCAGGTGGAGAGGGGCAGCCAAAAACATTGAGAGGTGGAAGGGGCTGAGCTAGTGCCACAGGGTATGATGTGTGCCTCCACATGCTCGCACAGTAGTGTGCCAAGGCTTCGGGGGGTCGGGGAGAAAAAAGTAAAAAATCTGTATGTGTCCCCAACGCCAGTTAGTGGGAGAATGAGACAGGGACCAAATAGCTAGATTAAAAAAAAAAAACAAGTAAAGAATCAGCAACAAATGGCAGAAAAAACTCAGATGCAGAGACTATCAGTTGCAGTCTGCCGACTGCTAGTCCAATACTGTTTAAGACTGTGGACTGGAAGATTAAAAAAAAAATGGTGCCAAGACAAAACACAGTACGAGTGTAGGAGGTAGCCTGGAGAATGGCTAGCTTTGATGTCTGAGCCCCATTCCTGGAGAAGCTTGCACTGAAGTGGTGGCCATGGATCTCCAATCCCAAAGGTTTTCCAAACAGTGGAAGGTTGAGGGTCCTGGTAGGTGCCCTCTCAAATCCTGGAGAAGCTAGCACTGATGTGGCAGCTGCAGCTCTCTGGTCTTGAGGGTTGTCCAAACAGAGGAGGGCTGAGGCTCCTGGTAGGTGTCCTCTTGAATCTTGGGGGAAAGAGAGAAAGAAGCTGTGTTTTAAAAAGGGCAGCAGGTAAGGGGGAAAGGAGGAGGGTTGGGCTTCATGTCTACTCATATTCTCTCCCAATCAAATGCCCTTTCTGGGTTTGGAAATGGTTTCAGAAATTCCACTGCCTAGTAGGTAGCCAAGCTATCCAGTTTGTTCAGGGTTAGGTCATATATCTGACCATATAACTTAGAGATAGGGTGTGGCTGTCTAGCCTAAGGTATCAAGTTGGCCATCCTGTCACCATGTTCTTTCAACCAAGCCTGTGCACTAAAGTATTTGATAATGAATAAGCTACTTGCAAAAATTTAAAGCAGCCTATTAGGGGCATTGTGTCATGTTTTGAAGGTATCAGATGTTATCATTTAACCTCCTAATACCAGTTGATCTATCGATTTGATGTTGGTATTCCTCCAGAAAGGAGTGTGGATTGTCTAGCTCCCAATTTGAAATTTAGGTAAGAAAGCAGGGGCTGAGAGGTGTCTCTCTCTTGGGGCGTTTAGCTTTGCCATTCATTGAAGTTGTAGATGCAGTCCTATGGAGGTTTCCACTGGGATATTTCTCAGTGGTTCTGACAGTTCCCTTATCAAAAAGTATACCAGGGACCTGGGGTCTATGCGAGATACAGTGCACAGATTGACTCAGTTTCCAGACACTGGGGTAAGTATTCCAAGCTATCTTTTTCCTCCTGAACAGAGAACCACTGTAAGTATTTGCAACTGTGATGTGCCAGATAGTACAGCCAAATATTTGGTAAATGTAACCCACCTTTGTTCTTCAGAGAAGACAGTTTAGCATATACCCTTCTAATCACTTGACCATTTCAGATAAGATTTGAAATCAAACTGTGCCTTTCCTTAAACCACTTTTCAGGTAGAGCTTGGTTTAGCATGCCCAAGTGGTTCAACACTCTTGGAAGGAGATTTATTTTAACAATATTGATTCTCCCCCATAATGTGATTGGAAGTTTAGCCTATCTAACAGGTTCTGCTTGAGTTGTTCTGTTAGTTTATCAAAGTTTTGTTTTTTGAGGGGATTTGTTTGTGATTTGTTAAGATATATACTCAAGTATTTTAGGTTATCAGCAGTCCAAGATAGACCAAGTTTCTTCACTTCCCTCCTAAACACTTTGTTATTCAGTGGCATAACCTTTGTTATGTCAATGCTCAACTTGTAGTTTAACATTTGTCCAAATTCTCTGATCACGTTTAGAGCAGGACACAGGGATGTCCCAGGGTTCAGCACATGTAATAAGAGATCATCAGCATTCATTCACCAATAGTTTATATTCATTCAGACCAATCTGAATGACTTGAATGTTGGTTTTGTGTTAACATTTTCAGGATTAGGGGCTCTAAGAATAGGTTGAAAAGTAAGGGCGATAAGGAACTTCCCTGCCTGGTGCCCCTGTACATAGATACATGTTCAAAGCATACACCGTAACACATAATTCTAGCTGTAGGCCCAAAGTGCAGTACTTTAATCGGATCTACGATGGTGGCGTGACAGCCGGAACATGGACAGCCGACAAGCGACACCCAGCCATCAACCAATCAACCAATCATGCATGTAGCACATCATGCAGGGCTGAACAGCAACAGCCCACACAGTGAACGCCACCCAGTGCAGGCTGTGAACAGGCAGCCAAAGCCCCACCCCAGGAGCACACGAGAATGGCAGATGGCATATGGCATGCGGGCACCCACCACCCCATGGGACTGTGGATCATGTAGACCAGGGCATGATGCAGTGCAACCACCCCCACCCAAGAAGCATGGCGGAACTGTGATGGTGACCCCCCATTGGTCCAGTGATGTACAAGGGGAGACCCCCACCCAGCAGCAGGCACACAGTGCAGGCATGCCTCCCCCCACAGAAGTAGCGCTGGTGCCTTGGGATGCAACCCCTCCCCCAATGCATGACAGATGCTGCATGCAGCTGCAACAGCTGCAGGACACGACTGTGGGGTACAGCCAGCAGTACAGGGCACAACTAGGCAACAGCCCCCCCCCGCACCCACGACAGAGCACACAGGACACAGGACTGATGCAGTGCATGGTTGTAATGTGCATGAACAATGTACAATACCAGACAAGGATATAGGTGGCCATCAGGCCAGGATCAGCACACCACAGTGCCCACCACCCCACAGTGCCCACACCCCCCCTACAACCCCAGAGGGGCAACATTCTAGACAGCTGCACGCAGGATGGTCCATGGCTGCCACAACAGGCAGGGTCATGATGCCGTACCCACTGTGTCCACTTCACCTGCAGTCGGATGTTAAGAGCAATGCCCAGCAGGTAGTCCCAGAGAGTGTGCTGGTTGTACTGCTCCACTGTCTCCATCAGCTGTGTGCTGCAGTACCTGGTCCGCCACCTGCAGGCACCACCGTCTTCGCCCCACAGCACCTGCTGCATCTGAAGCTTAGTCAGTCACTGCTGCCTCCACAGCACATCAATGAAGCGCCATACTGTGGGTCACAACACCCCCCATCAGGGAATTGAACCCACGGTGCCAGCCCACAGTGTTGTTGGTGCATGACAACCCCTCACGCACAGTGGCATAGCAATTCCAGTAGTCGATTGGGTAAGGGGGGGTCCGTCACACACCACTGCAGACCATGCACCCCATCCAGGAGTCCTCAAAATAATCCATATAGGGTGCCAACTCCTCCTCATGGGCGACGAGGACCTCCCAGGTGCGCAGCTCCTCGTAGGTTGTGCTGACATCTTCTAGTGGCATGAACGCCAGGGCATCAAACGTCCACACATGTAGGGCGAACTCATCACTGGTGACATATAGTTGTGCGAGGGTGTCATGCTGCTGCAGCCAGTGCCACAGGCACAGGATGAAGTAGAAGAAACACCCTTGCATCCTGGCATGGGGGAACACAGCACACATGGCTCTGTATGCCACTTGCTCAAAAACTATCATTATGGTGTGCGGGTGCAGGCTAGGGCACAGTTCAAGCAGCTTGTGCAGAACCACAGTATAGCACCCCATGGTCCTGCTCAACATGAGCACACACACTGTGGGCAACTCGTCCACCTTGACCCCATGTACGCTGTACAGCTGGTGGAATAGGCAGGGGCAGCACCAGAAGGTCCCATCCATGGACCACATGTGGCACCATTCTAGATATTCAAGGTTGCACACCATACTGAAGATGAGGAACCATGCCAGCTCCCCTCCTGAGTCATGTAGTAGGAATGGTTCACCGCGTCAGTGCTCCTGTACCCTTCCAGGATGGACAGCTGGGACAGGTTGGTTGGCTCAATGGATGTGTTTCACATTGCCCTCCTGGCCTTCTGGATGAACCATTTTATATTGCCCAAGGATGGCAGGTGTCCCCTCACTGCTTCAGTGACACGCCACAGCATGCAGCCACCATTTGCTGTAGACCCCGCGAACCCCAACGTCCTCTCCACTGACCTGCGGCCATTTCGGATGTGTTGTTCCAATGGCCTACTGTGTGTTGTGCTAGAGGGCCTTGCCACTGTGCACCTGTCAGCCTGGGATACTGTACTTTGCATTGGGTGTCACTGTGGGGGTGTCGCAGCTGTGGCATTCACTCTGCTGGTGTTGCCATCTGTGGGGTAAGCGACTTTATTCCACCTCAAAAACTCCATAGGCATTTTATATGCTTTCATTACCTGGAAGAGGTATCCTCATGCCACCCTGTCAAATGTTTTCTCCATGTCCAGGGAGGCCAGGACAGTCGGCTCCAGGACGTCCCCGGACGTGCTATATTAGGAAGGTGATCTGAGGACAGTCTGCCTGGCATGAAGCCCACTTGTTCTCTACCTAAGAACACCACTGTTTTTTTGTTTGTTTTTTTCCTTTTACCAGGAGAGACACACATTTGTCCAAATGAGTAGCCAAGATCTAGATTTTTATATCAAGATTTATAAGAGATAATGGTCTGTAACTCCCCACAAGTGTGGGGTTCTTCCCCAGTTTGGGTAGAATAGAGATCAAGGCTTCAGTTAGTGAGCGATCATTTACCCCATGGTTGTAGAAATACTGATAGATTTGTAGTAACAAGTGTGTCAATTTGTTGACTAAGTATTTATAGAAATTTGAGGGGAACCCATCTTGGCTGGAGCTTTTTCAGCTGTGAGCTCCTTGATAGCCTTCCTAATATCATCTTCCATTATGGTGACTTTCCGTACCTCCTTCTGTGGGTCTGTCAATTATGGAAGGGGGAGGTTAGCCTTTTACATTGTTCCACATAGAAGATTAGTAAGCAAGCTGGTTAGCCTAGAAGTGGGACCAAAGGTGGTAAACTGGGTAAGAAATTGGCTAAGGGATAGGAGACAGAGGGTGGTGGTAAATGGAGTTCACTCTGAGGAAGGGAGGATGACCAGTGAGGTACCACAGGGATCTGTACTGAGACTGGTCCTCTTTAATGTCTTTATAAGCGACATTGCAGAGGGGCTGGATGGAAAGGTCTGCCTGTTCACAGATGACACTAAAATCTGCAACAGGGTAGACACTCTGGTGGGGTGGAAAAAATGAGAGGGGATCTAAAAAAGTTGGGGGAATGGTCAATGGTGTGGCAATTGGGCTTAAACACAAACACAAGTGCAAAATAATGCACTTGGGGCACAGAAACCCAGGGACAGAGTACAAATTGGAAAGAAAGGTATTTGCTACAATTAAACAGGACAGAGACCTAGGGACTATCATATCTGATTACCTAACGGTGGCTAGATAGTGTGACAAGGCAATCAGTAGAGCTAGTAGGATGCTGGGGTGCATAGGGAGGGGTATCACCAGCAGAAAGAGGGAAGTGGTGTTACCCCAGTATAGATCACTGGTGAGACCTCACCTAGAATACTGTGTCCATTTCTGGAGACCTCATCTCTAGAAGGGCATAGAAAGAGTGAACGCGGCCCACAGGAGGGCAACCAAAATGGCGCAGGGTCTGCATCAGACGCCCTATGAGAAAAGACTGAAGGACCTTAATAATGTATACCTTGAAGGAATGGTGGGAGAGGTGGGATAGGATAGAAACTTTTAAATACTTCGCAGGTATAAATAAGGTTCAAAGGGAAGCATTTTTTTTCCGAAGAAGAAGAAAGAGAATTCGCTTTTTTTTTGTCTCCCCTTCTCTGGCTTCCCCTTGCTCTTCCCCCTTCCCAGAGTTCCCCCAATAGAGTTCAGATACATTGGTGACTGGACAGGTTCAAAAGACAGATGATTGATCTAATAAGTAGGATAAAGTAAATGGTTCACCTTATTCTTTTCTTAAGTTGCATGCTAATATACCACCATAGGCCACGAAGTGAATGTATTTATTTTTATATTACGTTTTTCTTTAAGAGTTGTACAGAAAGTTTGTAATGTTGAATTTTGATTGTACCGGCTCAAGTAAGTCCTTTTCTGAGGTTAAGCATGGGGACATTTCGACTGTCTTAGGGCTTCTATGGACTGAAATTCTGTTTGAATGAAATGTTGACCTCCACTGCTCAGTATGTATTGGAATTCAAACGTTTGAATAAAATTGAATTACAAAAAAAAGGGAACCATTTTTCAGAAAAAAATATGCTCAAGGACAAAGGCAAGGGTCACGCTATGAAGTTGGAGGGGGGTAGACTCGGGAGATGTGAGGAAGTACTTCTTCATGAAGAAGGTGGTGGATGCCTGGAACAGCCTCCCAGCAGCGGTGCTGTGGGCAAAAACTGTAAAGGGGTTCAAGCAAGCATGGGATAGGCATAAGGGAACCTTAGTGATAAGACAAGAGGGGGATTAGCCAGAGATCAGGTAGGGTCTGCGGTGATGCAGTTGGCAGGGAACAACAGGCAGACTAGGTGGGCCAAGTGGTCCTTATCTACTACCAAATTCTATGTTTCTATAAATACTCTGCAATGGTGTATACTGAGGGCCCTCTCCCGCATTATAGAGCTGTTGGTAAAAATGTCTAAATTGGTCTACTATCTCCTTCAGGTTTGTTACCATTTGGCCTTGCCTGTTCTTAACCTCCACAACAATTTTAGACATCTCCTGCTTGTGCAGGCACAGAGCCATCAGCTTCCCTGCTTTTCCCCCTAATCAAATTATTTTGCCTTTGATTTGTTTATAGCATATTCCACCCATTCCATATTAACGTCACCACATTGTGCCCATAATATATTAAGCTTTAGTCATGTTTGTTCAGGTGTTCATTGGTTCAACTTCTTCTCTGTGTCCCCTAAATCAGCAAGCAGCTCCATGGCCTTTTGCTCCCTTTTTTGTATTCCTAATAGTAGAGAGACAAGTCATTTCCCCTTGATGCTGGCTTTCAAAACTGCCTGGGGGGGGGGCGTTAGTGAGCATCATGGTGTGAAGACGTGTTTCCTTGTAGCTCCTGACTCCAAGGAATAAATCATTAAAATATCCATGGCATCTGTGCATTAACTTGCAATTTTAAGCTGCCAACTTTTAGTCCATAGGATGGATGAGTACCTGTTGTAAAATCCCAGGCAAGCACTGCGATCTTCATCAAAAAATACAAAGAAACAGGTATCTGCATCACAGTCAGACAGTCTGGGCCCAATCTCTTTCTCTGCAGCAGAAATGGCTGCCCTGGGCTGTGAACTTACTGATCAAGTTCTGGCTGCTACTACTCTAAAGCTAGAGAAAATGGAACAGCGACTTGATCACCGATTGCAAGAAATTGTTGAGCAGACCACCGCTTAGGCCACCAGATTTATGGAGATGGAGGAGAGAATTTTCAACCTGGAGAACTCGGTGAACCCCTTGCCTCAACGCTTGAAGACACAAGAAAAGGATCTTGAGGAATATAAAGAAATGTTTGATTACCAGGAATATTATCACTGACACCTGAATTTGCACCTAAGGAGCTTACCTGAGGGTAGGGAAGGCCCAAATGTCCTTCAGTTCTGTGCCAAAACCCTCCCTAAATTGTTGGGACTTCAACCGAAAGGTGGGCGCTACAAGCTTGAATGGGCTCACTGAGTGATCATGCCTAAATCTGTCGAGGGGCAGCCACCACGTCAGATCATATTTCATTTTCATAATTTCCAAGATCGACAAACAGTGTTAAATGCCTATCAGAAAATGCAGGATGTGTCTTTTGATGGTGCCCACATCTTTATCTCTCAGGATCATTCAGCCCAACTTCTTAAAAAATGTAGGGTGTTTAATTCAGTCTTGGCACATTTACCGGAGCTCCAAACTGAAGGATTCTTACTCTACCCAACGCAACTGAAGATCCGTCACGGGTTTTTGGGAGGTGGACAAAGCAGCTGTATTTGTACAGGAGCTCAAATCTAAGGCTGGATGAGCAGTTTGAGACTATCTCCTACAACTACTGTTGGGCCGCAAGGCCATTATGTTTCTGTGTTTCAGCCTGTTGAATTTTATTATAAGTTGATATTGTTTGGACAGCATGCGGACTCAAGGGAGACTCCCACCTTCGAACTGGACTAGCTCGCCTGAGTCTCCCTGATTTGGCCTCACTAGGGACTGCATCTGAAGGACAGTGTACTTGAAAGGATTATTCACCTGAGTGGACCTCTTTTGGTGTAACTGGGTCTTAGAAACTTCTCCCTGACCTGGCACTGGGACTGTGGACTTGCCCCGGTTTTACAACGGACCATTTGCTTTCCACCAGGAAGAATCTGGCATCTCAGAAGTGGCAAGATAAACTGGACTGGGGTTGCAGGTGGTGGTGCTGCGCATGGATTTGTAGGTCATGCTGCCGCTGCCTGCACCCTAAGCCTGGACCTTAATGGATATGCCCTTGGGAAACATAAGGCTGGATCACAAGCTGCACCGCATTGTGAGGGAAATATTGTTGATGATCTGCCATTAGGTGAAGCAGCAGATCGCCTGAACCAATCTGACTCAAAGTATGTGTAACCCCCGGGCGGCACCACTCCCCAGTGTTACACCCCTGCCTACTACCCTGGATATAGGCTAAGGGGTTTGGGTTCGCTAACTTATAACATTTTTTTAAAACCTTTGCGCAGTGCCTCCACTCAGGGTGCTTTACGTAGGTGAGATGGTGCAGAGTGTAGCCCCCTGAGCTGCTACACCACCCACAATGACCAGTTACCCTCCCCAGACATGCCCCAAGACACAGCTCCCCACATTTCAATATTTTGAATTGAAGTCTCTCTCTAATAATATGCTCACATGGGATTTCAAACAACAAACAACAAGATATTTATTTCAGGGGGAAATAAAGGAGCTAGGAAAGGGAAACAGGAGGAGTAGAGGATATCTTACCGTATTTACACATGTACAGAGATCATTTTGGATTTTGCTGGTGAACCCTCCAGCTGGGTGGCTACATATTAACAGGCAGACATAAATCACATTTTACCATTCGACTTAAGACATCCAGAGCCCTGGCTATCTAGCTGCTGATAAATCAGATGTTAAACATAATTATTAATATTACCCACACTGGTACCAGTCCCAGATACAGCAGAAACCCTGCAATCTCATACCATACTGGTTAAACAAATACCACAGTCCAAGATATTGCAGGCCTGATGGAGTTGCAGCTGGTCGAGGTGGCCGGCTATTAATTTGAGGGTTGGGGCAACTTGGAACCAGATTTTTGTAAAGCAGCAAATTACTATTTACAACTACAGCAGGGATTGCCCTGCACTTCAGCAGACAAAGCAGGGATTGCCCTGCACTTGCAGACAAATCAGGGATTGCCCTGCACTCACAGACTTCTGAACATTCCGGAACAAACTATGTAGATCTTACATCCAGAACATTCAGCACAATCCAAAGCAATAAGGGTGATACTTTTGTCAAGCATCCTATATGCAATTCAAATACGGTCACATCCAGTACTTTATATACCAAAAGGCATCCATCCAGAGTTAGTTGGCAATGACACTTTTATCAGCATCCCATACTTTAGTCACAGGCAGTCACATCCAGTACATTCTATATACCAAGAACATTATCCACAAGCGGAGTCCTATCCAGCACGTCTAGACATTTAACACTTATACCAAGCACTCTTAGATGAAATTCTGTGCAGACACAGGTACATTCTCCGCACATTTACATGATTCACTATACCCAGCATCTTGCTGCATCTGCAACTTAGCCATTTGGGCCACAGACAAGATGCGTCCATTGCTTGAACTAGGCAATCTCTTATGGGGTTAGTAGCCCAGACTGATGACTTCAATACTTTCACACTTAACAGCACACATTTCTTAATGGGTCATGGAGCCACCAAGATTACTTGCTTAGCTTCTCCCTTGCACCAGGGGGTACAAGGGTACTCACTCAGGTCCTCCACGGGTCTCATCCGCAATCGAAGGCATCCTGAAGACTTCTTCAGCTCTCTCACCGCTGAGGTACTTGGTCAGCACTCTCACCACTGCATGATGTCATCTTGTCTGGTCAGCGCTCTCACCGCTGCTGGACATCTGATCTTCAGTCCACATCTTTCCCCGACGTGGGAGGGAAAGGCTAGCCTCTGGAGGACAGTACTGGCAACCTCCAGACTAGTTATTGCAGAAAGCACAATTACTGTAACTAGTTAACTGTTAACTGAAGAAAACAACAAATGCCCCCCGAAGATTGAAATGGCTTGAATTAAGTGGTCCAGGCCTGATGGCATGGCTGGAGCCTGAGCCCCTCCCCCATGGGGGCTTCCAGCAGGCTGGAACCTGCTCTGCTGCTCTCTCTCTCTCTCTCTCTCTCTCTCTCTCTCTCTCTCAGCTCTGAATCTCCAGACAAACTGGCAACATTGTCTCTTTATAGAGCTCCTAGCTCGACTCCTGATTGGTAGCAGGGATGGGGTGACATGTCTCCAAGTTGCTGAAGGACCTGTCAATCAGAACACTCGAGGCACAATTGGGTTGTGGAATTTGCGCCTAAAATAATGTCCCTGTAAGCCCCCATAAGCACTTGGATGCTTACCCATGAGATGCAGTGAATGTCCCACTAGTCCTGGCTATCTATTGCTGCAATTCCAATTGGCTGTACTGCTGGCAATGGCTGCTTAACCCACTGTCCCTTATAGCAGATTAGATACAGTCCTGAATAATGTCCTGGTGCAGCCAGAAAGAAGTAATTATTTGCCTCAAACGCCCCACAGTTCTATAGCTTAAAGGCTGTACTTGCAGTCGCTGCACAGATGAAAAACATGGCTCTTTTACTTTTCCTGTCGCTACTGCACTTTATGCAAGCTCCCCTTGCTGCAGCTGACAGGCTGACACAGAGTCCCAGATATTGGAATTGCCAGGGAAACAGTACTCATTTTAACTTTAAGCACTTTTCCCCACATGCACAGTATATTCCCAACAAGCAGCAACAGTTCCATTATTTAAACCATTTTAATTCTTTACTTTTCAGCTGGAGCTGAACATAGCTACCCTGCAGGCAGCCAGATACACTTATGCATTATTCAGAAGACCGGGGTCCTGCACAGGCACACTCAAATGAGCCCCAGTCAGAACTCCTTTAATTCCCATCCGAGCGGTCCCCCAGCAGGCTGTCCATGGTCACCGGGTCCCAAATAGGTGGAAGGGATCCCGGGACCCACGACACAGTCCCCGAGGTGACCACAAAACAAGTGGCTCCACATCAAAGGCGCTTTGCATGCCAATGCGACTCCCGCTGCCCTGAAGGCAGCACTTTTGCAGCGGGAGCTCGCGATCAGCAGTTTAAGCCCCGAGGGGCCGGATTTTCATTTGACTGCAAGCTGGGGCACACACGAGGGCAAACAGGACCTGGGAAGCTAGAAAAATTAGAGGCCCAGTCAGGAGAAGCCCGTGAGACAGCGGGAGAAGGACGGAACAAACCGGGCTAAGGTATACCCAGATTGATATTTCTAGGAACCCCCATCTACAAGGGGGTTACATATGCATAGCAGGGGTAATTAGTGGATTAAGGGGGAGGGGCAGAGATATGAAGCAGCTGGAGAGGTTTTGAGGGGAGCGGGAGCTGATCAGATGTAATAGGGAGTGAAGGGGTTTCTCTGAGCCACTTGTACATGGATATGGGAGTGGAGGTTAGCATGGGGTAAGTGCGTGCTCTCAACCTTTCCTATGGGAGTAGAGTGGTTTTGGGTTACTGATAATTCAACTATGCAACAGACTGTAGTTTGGGGATGACTATTTGATCTGCACTGGCTGGCTAATAATGACGGGAACCCTCCCTCTATGGCAGAGGAATATGGGGACAGGTTGCTGGTAGCAGCTTATATGTGGCGTGGGGTGACTGATAGATGCCCGATGGGCATGAATGGAGAGGAGATTTATAGCGATGGATGACATCTGCAGGGGCCTAATATGGGTATGGGGGTGTCCCATCTTTAAGGGGCACCCAGTGAGGTGCTTGCACAAATGCTGGGGTTTTCTTTATGACTTAAATTATAGGGGATAAACATGAAGGAGGTGGGGGGCTCGTTTATGTTGGTGGGTATTAATAGTTTACTATCCTGATTCCTGGATAGCACTAATTTATGTATTGGGGGGATGTTGGAAGGGAGAGATACAAAGAGGAATGCATGTTTTCTTCTTGTTGGTTCATATTTGTACTTATTTGCTATTGCTATTTTTGGGTCCACAGTCTGAACTGGAAACAGCTCTGCACAGTGGCAATTTTTTTTTACGATGTTTTTGAAATGTCTTGGCTCACTTTAGGGGCAAGGGGGAAAGTTACCATATATGGACATGAGCGTTACTAAGGATTTAATCATTGCATCCTGGAATGTGAGGGGATTCTCTTTGCCAGTTAAGTGCACTGCACTGCTTATGGCTCTCAAGAGACAACGAGGTCAGGTGGCCCTCCTACAACAGCAGTGTGCAGTGTCAGTGGCTCAGCAGGTAGCATACTTGCCTCTGAGGCCGGGAGATCAGAGGGCTGTTAGAGGGCTATGGGTTCAATTCCCACACCTAGCACTTGGGTTAATATCCCAATACTGACACTGTAGTGCAGCATGGGAGGGGGTGCTGCAGTTCTTAGGTGCCATCTTTCAGATGAGATGTTAAACCAAGGTCCCATCTGACTGTTCTGGTGGTAGTTCAGGTGGATGTTAAAGATCCCATGGCACTTATCGAAAAGAGTAGGGGAATTTTGTTGGGAGGAAGGGAAGAAGAATTCAAAATCATAGCAACACATCACAGGCCTAACAGCCATAGACTACCAGAAAACAAAATAAAGATCGATGAAGCTAGCAAAAATACAGCAGTAAAAGTAAAAACAACAAAAAGTCCAATCACAGCAAAACAGACTTATGTCAAAACAGAAAGTCATAGTTTTTCCATAATTGCCTCATGCGATTCCTAGAATAGCAAGTCGAATCCTTGGCATATACTTTCCGCATCTCTTCTTGAACAGTGTTCAATAAAACATCATACAGTACCAAATGTTGCTGTAGAACCCATTTACATCTTGCTTGCCAGAGTTAATACTTAAAAACAGCAAGCAATACCTGTAAAGTGTCTTTTGAGAAGTGCTGCCAAACTGGGGTCCAAACCACATAAATCAAATCCTGATAAGTAAGCAAATGAAACTGCTGAACCCCCCATGATTGTGCAACAAAATCCCCAAATTGTGTAGCATAGTCACATTCCAGAAATAAATGTTCCTGTGTTTCTAAGATCTGACAACAAGACTGTCTTAAACAATATTTCTCCTGTATGGTTTTGTGCTTATTGTTATTTTTAACATTTAGTTTCCCATGAATGGTTAACCAAAGGACATCCCAAACAAAGACAGGAAGCCTGTTATTCAACACCTGCTGAAACATAGCTACACTATCTTGAGGATCACAATATGGCAAAACTATGTTTTCTAAACATTGTGGTCGTACCAACCAGTCATAAACAGCAGTCCTAGATTTCAATGTATCCATAACACAGCCTACTTTCCATGTTATAAGCAGCTGAAATAATTCCTTAACTTCTTTCGGAATTACTTGTATTTTACTTAATAATCTACTTTTCTTCGGTTCCCTTGCACTAAAACAAGGTCTTATCCATTCCAATAATAACACAAACCATGCCTTATTGTGTTTCTGTTCAGGTTCAACCACATTAGAATAAAGAAATATACTGTAATAAAATGCAATAGGATGAACCATTCCTACCCCTCCCTCTTTCAGACTTCGATATGTCACATTCCTTTTTATGGGGTTCAATCTGCTCCCCCACAATGCTCTGAAAAACAAACTAAATAATCTAGTATGAAGAGCTTTAGGAGGGGGGTAAATATAACTAACATTTAACAAAATCGGAATTAGTAATGACTTAATCAAAAAAATCCATTTTCCCTTTGAGAGGGGACTCTGAACCCATCTAGCCAAAGCCTGTTCTGCTTTTTGCAATTTCTTGTCCCAATTGAGAAAAGCAGCATTTGCAGGCCCAAACTGCAATCCCAATATCATGATAGACAGGTTAATACCAGCATACTGCCTATGAAGCAAATGCTCTCCCCCCAACTGATACCCTATACATTCATCCGTGTTAATACATGATCCTGAGGCTTCTGAAAAATCTTGAATTCTTGCTTGCACTACACGTTCATCAGTTTTTGCATCAATAATCAACACCACATCATCTGCATAAGCCAAAATTTTAAGCAAAGGCAAGGAGGCTGACAAACTCACTCCTAGCAGTCCTGGATCTCGTCTAACAGATTGTGTCAAAGGATCAATACCAAAAACAGAGCAGTGGACTCATTGGACATCCCTGTCTAACTCCACAGCAAACTGACACTCTAGTACCCCTCCACCCATTCACCCTTGGTGTAATAGAAGCCGATCTATATAAAGATTTAATCCATGAAATATGTAGTAAAGGAATACCATACTGCTGCAAAACCAAAAATAAATAATCTTGAGAAAGAGAATCAAAAACTTTATTTTGATCAAGGCTCAAAACCTAACTGGGGTCCCCCCTCGTAGAAGTTCTATTAAACAATTCTCTTAAGAAAATCAAATTGTCCTGTATTCCCCTATTAGGGACAGCACATCCTTGTGCAGTACTAATCAAATTCTCAGTACACTTAGCTAAACGAGTAGATTAAATCTTCCTTAATAACTTTAAATCAGAATTCAATAAACAAATTGGTCTCCAAATTCAATAATTGAGATCTATCCCCCTTTTTAAATAATAAAACTAATTCAACTTCTACAAAATCAACCGAGATATCTGCAGACTGCAATAACTCATTAAACAGAGCAGCTAAATCTTTACACAAAACATCACTGAAGAATTTATAAAACTCTGCAGGAATACCGTCCCATCCCGGAGTAGCATTACTTTTAGCCATTTTTATGGCAGCTCTAACTTCGTCTTCAGTGATTAATCCAGCCATATGGAATTCCAACTCCTTAGAAAGAGATTTTTTCTCTAAAGAGGTAACAAATTGATAAGTATGACATGTAACAGGTACAGTACCAAAAGTATCAGTAAGATACTGATGTATAATTTCCAAAAGAGAATCCTTATCAGTATGCAACACCCCATTCCTATCTTTTAATTCATTAATATGTTTTGTGTTATTCATTATTTGGCAATCCTTGAAAGAGTCAAAAGTCTATTTTTTACTGACAGTACCAAACCGTAATTCTTGCTTCAAAGTTTTGGCTCTATCATACTGAAAGCGATACATAGATTGCTTAATTTGGTGTATCTATGAACTGAAGTCTTGTCCAGAAGTTTCGGCCAAAGAAAGCAATCTATGTAACTGTTTCCTATATTGTAAGTAAGTAAAAATAAGCATCTCTATTTCGTTTCCCAGCCCAGCATTGAAAAAATAATTTCACATCTCTTTTGGTGTCCAACCACCAGTCTTGTAAAGTATCATACATTTATTTTTATTTAGTTTTTGTTGACCGGGTAAGTGCACTAGACAAATCCTGCCTATTTTCAGGCACGACCCAGGGGAGGGGGGGATACAGATGAATGCCAACTGACCTTGAACCAGATTAAGCTGTTGGTGATATTTTCAGTCATGCGATCCATAGGTTCTTAAAACCAGAAACCACTTTTTCATTATCTAATATGTAGGAGGCAGTATGGCACAGTGGTCTAAGGCTCTCAGCTACAAATCTGGTGACACCCAGCAGACCAGACCTGGGTTTGAATCCCATAGCTTCTACTTGCATACTGTGTGATCCTGAGCAAGTCACTTAACTTCCTTGTGCTCCCAGGTTGCACCTGGAAACAAGCTCTGGCTTAATGTGCCTTTCCTGGTTAAACAATTTCCCCTAATAAAGAGACATTCAACTTCCAAGCTGTCTTTTCATGTACCTGTTCTGGATTCCAACAACAACCAATATATACAGCAGAATGATCAGAACAGGCCAGATCTTTAACAGTCGACCCTATAACCTCCACAAATTATAGACCCAAAGATAGTCTATCCTCGTTTTTTGTAAACCCTTACAAAACGTGAAACCCCCTGTACTATGGAAAGAACGATAGGCATCCCTCAATTTGGCAGTAACAATAATATCTTTCAATGCATTGGAATCACAGAACAGTTTATCAATGTGTAAACCTCTATCTTCCCTTTGAATACTGCAATTGAAATCACCCCCCCCATTATAATCGTCCTAACTGTACACAAAAAGGGCTGAATTCTACGAAAAAGAGCAACCCATAAAGCCTTCCTTTGAGGCGCATATATGTTTGGTCAGCCATGTGTCAAGAAAAAGGAGGGGAAACATAATCAACGTTGAGATCTGGTTGCCCAATGCTTTCTCCTGGAACATCCCTCATCCTTGTCTAAAGAAGTACCCCTTGAAGATGTAACCGAGCATATATCAGATCCAGAATCCTCATCCCCAGACATAGAAGGCACAGTGTCAAGAAGTAAAGGGGCATATTGATTAGATCGTGAAGTGATTCCTGTTTTAGATGATTTTTTCCCCACTTTTCCCTTAGGCTCTAGAGGGAGTCCTAGTGTCTCACTGGATCATTTCTTATAAGTAACAGTCTTAAAGGGAGTCTCAGAAGATACTGCCGGGGAAGGGGGGGCATGGAAGACTGTTCCTGGAGAACCTGACTATCACTCAATTCCTGTGCCATCTCTGAAGTCACATCCTCTGGCCCGGATATTCAGAAGGGATGCACATGGTGCAACACTGTTGCACCATGCGCAACCCACTGATGTACTCCGGGGCGATATTCAAACGTGGAATGTGCCTGGCACAAATCCCGATGGGCTGGAGCGCATCAGTAATGTATGCGGCGCAGGTGGGGGGGGTGTGCCCATGCATACTCTGCACATCCCAATATTCAGCCAAGGATGTGCTGAGCCCATGCATGCACAACCCCTACTTGTGCTGCACACAGGTGAGCCAAAAAAAAAAAGGAACAATGGCTGGCCACCCACAGGTGAGGTGCCATATTGCAGGGCGCAACACAGCAGCTGCCACCTGTGGGTGGCCACCCGAGCTCTGGCTGCACCTTCGTGGTGGTGCCCCCCCATGCCCGATCGTGGGCATACGTAGAAGAATATAAACGTCCAATATCCCTGGTGGTCCAGTGGACTGCTCACAGCCCGATCGTGGGCATATGTAGTAAATGAAAGGTCCAATTTCCCTGGTGGTCCAGTGGACCGCTTGCAGCCGGATCACAGGCGTCTGTAGAATATAAACACGTCCAATATCCCTGGTGGTCCAGTGGACCGCTTGCAGCCCAATCACGAGCTTAAGTATGAAAATAATCATCCCATATCCCTGGTGGTCCAGTGGACCACTCGCAGCCCGATCACGGACGTTAGTAAAACATTAATGCTACAGCAACCCAACCCTGGTGGTCTAGTGGTACCCCCTCCCCACCTGCCCACTGAGCCCCACCGCCCTGTTCTCCCCGGTCAGCAGCAGGCAGCTGCTCCCCACCCGCTTGCCACCCTGCCGCCCGCCAACTGACACATGCGGTGGGGCTGTCGTACATTGGTCCCTGGCGTGGGCCAATGGAAGTACCTTCCAATGCTAGCCTAACACAGTCAGAATATGTGATGGATCCATTCACATATCTGGACTATGTCTTCAATGTCGACTGCACACCCATTAGCTCACGCTGTGGACCAATGGGCGTGCAGCTTCCCTACCGTGCGGTGTCAGTCAGCGGCCCGAATTAATTAGAGCGGCGGCGGAGTGAAACTGCTGCATGAGACTTAACAACATCATGCAAAAAAGTCACAACTGAAGTAGGCTGGGAAACTGAACTAGGTCCCCTCACGGGGAAGCAAGCCCAACACTCCATACAGCATCTGAGGGACAGTCACTGGCTTCCATCAGCAATGCCCCAGAATCAGTAAATGTCATAGCCGAGTATTCATTTACTTTTTGATTGGCAGGATCCGGGGACCAACCCGCCGGAGTGTGAACCCAGCCTGTGGCCTGTAAAGCATGTTCCGATAGTCGGTCTTGCTCCTGCACAGCAGTAGCAAAATTCTGTTTTAACAGTTTTTGTCTAGCAAGTCCTAATGTCTTACCTTGTAAACCTCCTCGGGAGGTCAGAAAGTCCTGTGGGGAAACAGTGTGGCTCACAACATTTTGGAAATTCGCCGAAGTACCGGCGTTCTCCCAATCCTCACATCCGGGCAATCGAATCTCCTCAGTTGCTCCTGTAACACTGGCACACACTCCCACTGCAACACTAGATGGCATGTCAGAATTCTCTTGCTCCGTCAAATCAACAACTTCTCCCAAATCCAGACTGCATAAAATATCCACAGAAATAGCCCAATCGCAGGAAGTAGCCAAAGAAACACCATCCAAATCAGCAGCAAACTGCAAAGGACAGGCAGAATCATTCAGTCCAGACATGTTCAGTGAAAAGCTTGTGTCTTCAGTTTGGGTCTCTGGTGCAATTGAGGATGGGAAGGAGACCCACTACCCTACCTCGCAAACATCCTCACTCCTTGACATCTGGGACAAAGTGGCCATCCATGCTAGGACAGCATCTCCCCCTACAGTCAGAGTAGGGGAATTTCCCAGGTGTCCTGGCCAAATTTCCCCCATTCACTGGAAATGCCACCAACAGCTTAATCTGGTTCAAGGTCAGTTGGCAGTCATCTGTGTGGGGGGGTCAGGGGAGGAGGGATAGCTGCAAGTGGGGTGCTAGCTGCACACTGGAGCAGACTTGATAGACCACGTGGCCTGTTTCTGCTGGCAAGCAGTAAGTAAGTAAATAAGTAAGAGACGCATCTGACTGAGGCCAAACACAAAAAACTAGTCGGGGGCTAGGTCAGGGCATGCTATGCTGTGTCCTAAAAGTCTCATAAGAGAGGCGTTGCAATTCTCTTGCATAGGAATCTCCCTTTTCAGGTTAGACGTGTTGTGGCAGACCCCAGTGAGGGGAGATATATATTCCTGGAGGGAGTTCTGTATGGGAAGCGCTTGATCTTTGCCATTGTGTATGCTCTGGCAACATATGATCCCACTTTCTACCAGTCAGTGCTGAACCTTATGATGTAGGAACAATTTCCAGGATTGGCATTGGGGGAGATCTGAATGGTACTGTGGATCTAGCAATTGATCACTCTGAAGGGTGTGGTAGGGGTTGGGGATGTAGAAGCATGGGATAAATGACAGACACCAGACAGTAACTGTTAGTGCATAAAAAACACAATAAATGTGTTTATCAATTTATTTGCAAACTTTGCAAAAATATTAAAATTAAAAAAAAGATATTTACAGAAAGAAAAATTGGGTGTTAGTTCATCACACCATTCAAAACATCAGGAAATATTTCTCCTTGAGACTCCTGTCTTTCTTCTATAGAGTAATTATCCAATGCAGTGTGTAAGCACTCACACTAGCTCCTTCTCCCTCAGTGGTCAGAAGATACTGACCCACACACACTTTCTTAGCCCCCTGGTGGCAGGTTTTATAGAAATTCCCAGGCTGACATCATACTCAGGTGATCTTCTTGTTAACATGAATAGACCATTTCTAGGTCCTAGTTAAGTATATCTAGGATACTCTTTATACAAACAAACAAGACAGGCATAGAAACATAGACTTTGATGGCAGATAAGAACCATTTGGCCCACCTAGTCTGCCCATTTCCCTACCTACCTACAGGATAAGCTGCAGATCCTAGTTAACCAACAGCCTATTTCTTTCTAGCCCCCACAAGAATTGCCTTATGTCTGTCCCATGCATTCTTGAATTCTCCCACAGTTTTAGACCCCACAACCTCCTCAGGAAGGCTGTTCCATGCATTCACCACCCTCTCGGTGAAAAAAAGACTTCCTCACATTGCCCCCGAGCCGTCCCCTCTATCTTCAAATTGTGTCCCTTATTCTTGCACATCTCTTTTCTGAAACATGCTACCCTCTTGGACTTTGTTGATTCCACTGAGGTACTTAAAAGTTTCTATCATATCCCCCCTCTCCCTCCTTTCCTCAAGGGTATACGTATTAAGCTCCTTTAGTCTCTCCTCGTATGGCTTCTCTTGCTGACCCTGCACCATTTTAGTTGCCCTCCTCTGTACTGCCACCATCCTGCATTCATGTTATATTCCTTCTGTGAAGATATCCTAAAATATCAGTTTTAGATCATCTAAACCCTAATTAGGGGGTTTCTACCTCATTCGAAGCATAGCCCCTCCCATCTGCAGTGACCTCATCTCTCCTAATTCCTACAAGAGCAATCATTACCTGGGCTGACAGCCCTATATTAGGTGTTTCCCCAAATGATCAGTATTTCAGGTAAAGAAGAAACATTATTTTTAAACTTGGTAATATACAGGAATACCCAGTCTGGACAGGGGAATGGCAAATGAGGGGCACGGTCCCTGTTTGCCTTTCCCTGCCAGACCAGGAGACCTGCCATTAAAGCATATTTTATTTAAGCAAGAAAAAGGAATAAATACATTCTGTCTTGTTATTATACAGTACAACATTGTGCAGCTGCATACTTTGATTCAAGCAGGGTCTGCACCCCTTTTTGAGAGCCCTTTCCATTTAACAATCTTTTTCTATGCAACTCGGTGGCTGAAATGTCAACCATCAGCTAAACATTTCAATTTGGCCTTCTGACAACTCCCAGGTACTCCTTCTCTGGGGCTTCCCATTCTGCTCTTCGTGTCCTTGTATGGGCTTGTATCTTGCACTTTCACCGCCCAGGGTGGCGCTTTTACTTTTAAAGATGAAGCATCCTGCTTCGAGTCAGCCGCAAGCTGTGCATGTACATCGGAGCATGATCCTGCTCCGATGCACAATGCAGCACTGCTATTTCTTTTGCTGCAGAAGGCAGTTCTTCTAAATTCAAGCTCACAAAAAGAGCTTTTCAGTTTTATTGCAACAAGCGGTTTCTTTTATTTACACAGCCTGACTTAGGGCTTGCAGCACGGTGCTTCTTGCGTCATGTGCTTTGCTTGTTTAAAGGGCACCATCATAAAAGCACATAGTGCTATCACAAATGCACTCTGCAGGTCAGACGCTCTGCTCCCACAGTGCCAACCTCAGAGTGCAATAGTGTGAACAGGTAACAGACAGGGTAACCCTCCTGTCTGCTTTTAGGTCCGAATCACCTTTAGTTTCAAGATCTGGGGGGATTCAAACTGTGAACCTCATGCTAGCGTACCCAAATGTACAGGCTCAGATAATATTCTCTTCAGGGGAATGCAATATATCTTTCACCTAAGCACACCTAACCAGGCATCCAAAATGAACCCTTAAAACTCTATAAGAGACCTTAGGTATATTCTTACCTTTTACCAAGCTTAGTAACACCATCAAGCTGTTGAACAGTTGTCAGACTTAACCACCTATACGTCACATGCAAAAAGAACTGACAGACACCCAGGCAGTCTTTCAAAGAAAAGGTTCTTTACTAAAAGATGATAAAAATATGAAAAAAATGTAAACACCACACAATATATCAAAGAGCTCACAATCACATAAAACAACAAGGGAAAACTACAAAGCAAAACTCCTACCACAATACATTTAGATTTTTGGTATCTAAAGTATTACCTCTGTAAGTGCTTTTAGTTAGATCAGAGAACTGTTTCTGTTGGAGTCCCAAAATAATATGCTCCATCTCAGATACATTGATACATTTTCAACTCTATTTCTACACCCACTTGATGAGTCATCTAGCTCTTCCTTTTTTAATACAAAATTAAAAATGTGATTTCCTACCAGGAGGTATGTTAAATAATGTGACAGAAGAAAAAAATACATTTCCTATATATAACTCCTTAATTAACCATTTTTCCTTTAAACTTAGCAATCCCAGTATTTGTCATTTAGGTGTTAAACTTGATAGGAACAGCCAAATTACCCTTTCTTTACGTCATAAACTTTAGATTTTGTTTCCACTTCAAAAGCCTAAGCATGTCATAAAAGGTAATAAAATGCCCACTGGAATGAAGGTAGTTAATTAACTGGTTCCCTTATCAGTTTTAATTACATCCTGTGGTTTTAGCTGCTGAAACCTTGTAATTTAAAGGGCCAAATCTCACAGACTGACATTTCATACATTGACCATTTATTTATAATACCAATATCATACAATAATCATAACCAGCTGGCCAAGCGTCACAATCCTCCCCACCTAGACTGAATTTGGGGGCTCTATCCCCTGCATGGGATGAGCTCCCTGTGTCAGTACACTCCTCATATAGATGTGACAAGCCGTCTGCATTCTGGACTGGTTGCTCCAGCCCTATGTACAGTAAGATCGTCATGTCATACCCTTGCAAAGCAAGACTCCATCTTAATAGTCTACCATTCATTTTTCTCATTTGTGTCAGCTAAACCAGGGGGTTGTGGTCAGTTTGTACCTCAAAATGCTGCCTGTATAAGTATGGCTCTAACTTCTTTGGGGTCAACACTATGACAAGACACTCTTTTTCCACAGTAGAGTAAGCCTGCTCCCTGGGAAGTAACTTTTTACTCAGGTACACTATGGGGTGATCTTTCCCTTGGTTGGATATCTGACTCAGTACTTCCCCAATACCCACGTCTGAGGCATCAGTCTGGACTATAAAGGGTCTGCTATAGTCAGGACTTGTCAACACAGGAGCACTGCACAGTGCCTCCTTCAGTGTGGTAAAGTCTTTTTCATAGGCTGGTCCCCAGGTAATTTTCTTAGGCATCTTTTTCTTTACCGGGTCAGATAGGGGAGCAGCCAGGGCACTGTAATTGGGTGCAAATTTCCTATAGTACCCTGCTGTCCCTAGAAAACTCCTGACCTGCTTCTGTGTTTCTGGTCTGGGTCATGCCTTGATCACCTCTATTTTTACTTGGCTAGGACAAAGCTGTTCCTGGCCTACAACATGCCACTTCAGCCATGGCTACCTGGCACTTCTCAGCTTTGACAGTGAGCCTGGCCCTCTGTATCCTGCCCAGCACTTCCCTAAGATGGGACAGGTGTTCCTCCCAGCTAGCACTAAAGATGGCAATGTCATCCAGGTATGCCACGGCATACTCCTCAGCACCATTTAACACCTGGTTCACCAACCTTTGGAAAGTGGCCGGGGCCGGGGCATTCTTCATTCCGAAGGGCAGTACTTTAAATTCAGATAACCCTATTGGAGTGATGAAGGCTGACCTCTCCCTAGCTCTGTCAGTTAATGCTACTTGCCAATACCCCTTTGTTAGGTCAATAATCGTAAGGTAGGTCACCCCTCCCAACAGGTTCAGGAGTTCATCCGTCCGGGGCATCGGGTGGGAGTCTGACTTTATGACTGCATTCAGTCCATGATAGTCCAGACAAAAATGAGTAGAGCCATGTGGCTTGGGTACAAAGACTACAGGTGAGGCCCAGGGGCTGTGGGATCTCTGGATTACCCCTAAATCCAGCATTTCCTCCACCTCCCTCCTAATGTCCTTTTGGACAGCCTCCGACACCCAATATGCTGTTAGCCATATGGGCGACTGTGTCCCTGTCTCCACATAATGCATCACTAAGGGGGTTAGTCCAGGCTTGGTGCTAAACAGTGGGGCCAAGTCTGCTAAAACCTCCCTTACTTCCTGGATCTTGTCCGGGGCCAGCTGGGGTGACAATTTAACTGCCTCCACAGAGGACTCCCGCTTGCTTTCTTTCAGTAAGTCCAGAAGGGGGTCTCCTTCATCTGTCCCCTCCCCAGAACTACACACTGCAAACACCATGTCAGCCCTATTAGCATATGGCTTCATAATGTTGACATGGTACATTCTTTCTGTATGTCTTCTGTCAGGTAACTCTATAATATAGTTCACGTCATTTACCTTTCTGACTACTTTGTACGGTCCTGCCCACTCAGTCTACAGCTTGTCTTTCTGGACCGGGATAAGGACCATGACTTCCTGACCCACCGTGTACGAGTGAGCTCTGGCTCTGCAGTTGTACCACACTTTTTGTTTCTGTTGGGCAGCTGCCAGGTTGCTCTGTGCTGTCCCTATAAGCTTCTTCAGCCTTTCCCTAAACCTAAGGAAGTAATCCACAATGAGAGTTCCCTTGGTGGTGTGCTTGCCTTCCCAGTCCTCCCAGATCAAGTCTAGAGGCCCACATACCCAGTGTCCATATAAGAGCTCGAAGGGGGAAAACCCTGTCAACTCTTGGGGCACCTCCCTGTATGCAAACAACAGGTGGGGAAGGTATTTCTCCCAGTCCCTCCCATGATGTTCAGAAAACGCTTGGAGCATTGACTTCGGGGTACCATTAAATCTTTCCACAAGCCCATTGGCTTGCGGATGATAAGGTATCGTGTGCCTCTGCACCACCCCACACTTCTCCTACACACATTTCATCAGGTCCAACATGAAGGAACCCCTCGATTGGTGATAACCTCCTGCAGAAACCCAACATGGGAGAAAATCCCAAGTAAGGCATCTGACACTTTGTCTATCCTCAGTGAGGACAGGGTGACTGCCTCTGGATAGCGGGTGGCATAATCCACCACAGTCAGGATAAACCTCTTCCTGGAGGAGCTGGGGGTATTTAAAGGCCCCACAATATCCATTCCCACCCTCTGGAATGGCTCCTCCACTTTGGGCAATGGAATTAGGGTGGCTTGGGTTTTCTTACCCGTCTTCCCTATTTCTTGGCACCGGTGACAAGACCTGCAATACTCCTTCATCTGCTGGATGAAGTTGGGCCAATAGAAATTCTGGTCCAATCGCTGCATAGTGCACATGATTCCCAGATGACCAGACAACGGAATATCATGTGCAATCTTGAGCAACTGCTCACGGTACCCCTGGGGAATGACAAGCTGCCTGCCTATCACCCCTCTCCCTCTGTCTTAGCATCCTGAGTATACATCAGTCCATTTTCCCAATAAACTTTATGTTTTCTGTCACCTTCCTGTGCTTCATCAGAGTCTGCCCAAGCCCTCAGCTTCTCTAGACTAGGGTCACTTTTCTGAGCAGCTGAAAACTCCTTACACGTTCCCAACGTATGGGACAGGTCCCCTTCAGTCTCTAAACTAGGGTGCCTAACTCTAGCATCAGGGCACTCAGGATCACTGTCATCCCTAACCCTCTGACAATGGGTCACCCCTCCTTCTTCAGAATATCCCTCCGTAGCTGTTTGGTTAACTGCTACTGGGGAAATTTCTACCCCCTTTTCATTAGTCTCCATATCAGGAGACACAGGCTGGAGAAACAGCCTCCCAGTAGTTTCCACAGTGGCTTCTATGTGGTCCAGAGAACTACAATTTCCCTTGCTGCTTGGCTACAGGTAACTGCATGGACCATCCCCATTTGAGATTGTTGCCAAGGATGAAATCAACTGCTAAATTTTTAGCTATAGTCACCTGTTGCACAGTCCCCCCATTTCACCCCAGTCCGGGAGAACATAGCAAGTGGCAGTGTTTTCTCCTTCCCAGTGAACCCTTGTACAGTTACAAATTTATTTGGTATAAGCTGACCAGTCTCTACCAGATCCCCTTTTACCAATGTCAGGGATGCCCCTGTGTTTCTTAACCCTTGTGTCAGTACACCATTCACAGTGACTGGGTGCATGTGTTCCCTCATGTTCACAGGCATGCTTCCAGGGACACACAAACAACCCACTTCTTTCCTAGCACCATTTTGCATATTGCTCGTCCTTTTGGGACACTGTCTGGCAATATGCCCAGTTTCTTTGCAAACCCAACATTCATTTCTTTTCTCAGAAAAATCTTTTTTTCTTTGAAACCTGGGGCTAACTGGTTTCAGTGGAGGCAGTGAGGGTTTTAGCTACCCTGAAGGTGTGCTTTTCCCCTTCTGCACTGCCATGCCCAACCCTTCACTCTCAGAGCAGGTGTGCTCTTGGCATAGTGATCCAAGAGTTCAGCAGCCTCTTGCACTGTTTTGCGATCTCGGTCCTCCAGCCAGGTTTTCAGCTCTGCTGGGCATGCTCCAAAAAACTGTTCTAACAATATAGCATTTTCAATTTTATCTACAGAGTTTGCTTCAATTCCTTCCTACCAATGTTTTAAACACTGACATTGTTTCATGGCTAGCTCCTCATAGCTCATGTCCGGACTTCTCCTGAGCTTATGGAATTTAGCTCTGTATGCTTCTGCAGTTAAATCAAACTTTTTTAAAAGTGCAGCTTTAAGTTTGCTGTAATCATACCTGGCCTGGTGATGCTGAGGGTTGAGGCACTGGACGTCACACTTCACACCACGCCGGTGACCCAAGTTTGGGAGTGAGCTCGGGCACCGGGGGTCGGCAGGGATGGAGCGAGGATTGACACCTGCGGGGCTGCTCTCCTCCCCCGGGGGAGGGCAGGGATAGCGCGGTGCACCAGTGGCCCCTGGTGGAGATCGGGAGTGCTGCAGTGCATCAGCTGCATGTCTCGCAGCGTGGGTGATGCTGGCAGGGTTGCCTTGTGCCAGTGTGTCATGGTTGCACCACTCAGGGGGAGGGGCATCAAAGAACATGGAAAAACCCGGCTCTGCGGGGGAGGCAACAGCATCTGACCCCAATGCCCACTGCCAGATCAGCCCTGCCTGACCTTCCAGGTCCTCTGCCAAGACCCACTCCCACAGCCAGAGTCTAAATGTAAAGTGTGCCCAATGAGGAGGGGCAGCCCCACCTCAGAGGGGTTAAGCTGGGGGTGTTGGCTGTGGGAGGGGTGGAGAGAGAGGAGGCACAGGTTCAGGAGGACCCCAGGCAGGCAGGAACAGGCAGGATGCCTAAGAGATTCCCCCGCGAGCTGTGACTGGAGGGAAAAAGAATCCAAGAAAAAAAAAGTTTGCTGTAATCATTACTGTCCTCATTGTCCATTTAACCCAATGCATCCCTGGCTTTCCCAGTAAGTAGCGGGAATAGCTGGAAGCTCCAGGACCCTCTAGGAATCTTTGCCTGAATACAAACTTTTTCAAAGGAATTTAAAAAGGCATCCATAACCTCCCCCTCTTTAAATTCAACTATCAATTTGGAATTTAATTTGTAACCCAGTTCTGTAGTTCCAGTTAAACCCAAGCCACTTACCTGCTCTGGTGTTGGTGGTTGGAGTCGTAGCTTTCTCCAGTTCATGTTGCCTCTGGTGCTCACGCATTTCACGGTCAGCCTCTCACTTTTCACGCTCCACTTCTCACTGTTCTCATTCAGCTTCTTGCTGCTCTCACTCCCTCTTCCCCTCTGCAGCTCACTGTTCTCGCTTAGCCTCTCTCTGTTCTCACTCCCTCTTCTCCTCTGCAGCTCATTTCTCTTGCTCCACTTCTCACCATTCCCACTCAGCCTCTCTCTGGAACCCCAGCTCCATTCTGCACAACTCAATCTGAAGCCTGATTGCTTCTGGCTCCAGAATGCTGCTGACCTTCCCCTGCTGCTGTGGCCCTTGGCTTGCACTGGCCCTGTTGTCCTCCTCACCGGATCTGGACACTGCACTGGCCGCTGGCCCCTCCATGCCCAAGGTTTGGTCCTTTACAATCACAGACTGTGACTCGACACTCTGGGCATCAGCAGCCATCAGAGCATCCATGAGGTTCCACTTGGTGGTTCTTCCCTCGTGCAGGACTCCTCTCTCCTTGCACAACTGCTTCAGGTAGTCTGCAGTGTGCTCACTGTAGTTGGAAGCCATCTTCTTCCCTAACTACGGCTATTCTAACTTGCACTTCAAAAAAATAAAACAGGTAGGAACTTTGACTATAAGCAAAATGATATCATTCTGTGTTCTCTTTTAAAAATAAATCACTGCCTTATTTTGCAAGTGAGCTGTACAGTATTAAACTGATACACTGAACAGTTAAAGCTTGTGTTACCAAATTAATCGCACTGCTGCCATCCAAATCTGTCACAATCACACTCCACAGATCAGGCCCTCTGCTCCCACAGTGCCAACCTCCGAGCGCAGTATTGTGAACAGGTAACAGGCAGGGTAATCCTCCTGTCTGCTTTTGGGTCTGAATCACCTTTAGTCTCAAGTTCTGGGGGATTCAAACTGTGAACCTTAAGCTAGCGTACCCAAATGTACAGGCTCAGATAATATTCTCTTCGGGGGAATGCAATACATCTTTCACCTAAGAGCACCTAAACAGGTATCCAAAATGAACCCTTAAAACTCTATAAGAGACCTTAGGTATATTCTTATGTTTTACCAAACTTAGTAACACCACCAAGCTGTTGACCAGTTGTCAGACTTAACCACCTATACGTCACATGCAAAAAGAACTGACAGACACCCAGGCAGTCTTTCAAAGAAAAGGTTCTTTACTAAAAGATAATAAAAATATGAAAAAATTTAAACACAGAACAATATATCAAAGAGCTCACAATCACATAAAAGAACAAGGGAAAATTACAAAGCAAAACTCCTACCACAATACATTTAGATTTTTGCTATCTAAGGTATTACCTCTGGAAGTGCTTTTAGTTAAATCAGAGAACTGTTTCTCTCAGAGTCCCAAAATAATATGCTCCATCTCAGATACATTGATACATTTTCAACTCTATTTTTACACCCACTTGATGAGTCATCTAGCTCCTCCTTTTTGAACATAAAATTACAAACATGATTTCCTACCAGGAGGTATGTTAAATAATGTGACAGAAGGAAAAAAATACATTTCCTATATATAACTCCTTAATTAACCATTTTTCCTTTGAACTTAGCAATCCCAGCATTTGTCATTTAGGTGTTAAACTTGATAGGAACAGCCAAATTACCCTTTCTTTCCTGATGTCATAAACATTTGATTTTGTTTCCACTTTAAAAGTCTGATCATGTCATAAAAGTTAATAATTAACTACCTTCTTTCCAGTGGGCATTTTAACTGGTTCCCTTATCAGTTTTAATTACATCCTGTGGTTTCAGCTGCTGACACCTTGGCCCAGATATTCAAACTGCGCCCGGCTGTGGCGCAAGCTTGGGGGCAGCTCAACTTAGCTGCGCAGGAGTGTGGACTAAGCAATATTCAAAGGAGCTGCACCATGGCTCAGCAGCTTTGAATATCGCATCCTGGCCACCCCCAGTGTGCATGGCACAGTGGCACTGCACCAGCGCAAGTGGCCAGAGTGGAGCATGGAGATGCGCTAGCACAAGTACCATTGCACCATGCACAGCAACTGCAATATTCAAAACTGAACATGCAAATGGGGTCATAATGTATGCAAGGCACACATGGGGCCATTTGCATGTCATTACGGCCCCATTTGCATGCAGGTGTGCCAATCCCTGAAGACTTGCACCTGGCGCCCTGCCAGGCAGCAGCCGTCGGGGACCAACGCACCCTGCAGCCCAATCACGGGCATCTGTCCAAAAATAGAAATATTCATCCTATATCCATGGTGGTCCAGTGGACGCTATCCACTCGATCATGGGCATTTGTAAAAACAAGAAAAATTCCAATATTCCTGGTGGTCTAGTGGTACCCCCCACCCACCCACTGGCGCCACCGCCTCCCCTCGGTCAGCCGGCTGGCAGCAGCACCCACCCACCTGCCACCCCGCCACCCACCGACTGACACCTTGGTAGGGCTACACACCCATTGGTTCTGGCGTGAGCCAATGGGCTTCCAGACCCTACCATACTACACCATTCAGATATGTGAATGATTTCATTCACATATCTGAAATAATGAAGCAATGCGTAAGGAGCTGCACACCCAGTGGATCATGCTGTGAACCAATGGGCATGCCTTCTAAGGTGTCAGTTGGCGAGGGCAAGGTGGCAGAGAGTAGTGCTACCACCCTGACTTTGACTGAGAAAGGAAGGTAGGCGGTGGTGTATAGTGGTAAGGTGGCACTAGACCACCAAAGTAATAAGGGCCCCTAATTTTACAAATATGAATCGGCATGAGATCCACTGGAACCCAGGTGTTAGACAGAACTATTGCTGTCATTTAGACAGATGCCCGCGATCAGACACATAGCGGTCCACTGGACCACCAGGGATATTAGATGAATTCTTATATTTTTTTACAAATACCCACAATCGGGCATGGGGGGGTGCCATCAGATGCAGCCAAAACTCGGGTGGCCACCCACAGATGGCAGCTGCCATGTTGCGCCCTGCAATACGGCAGCTCACCTGTGGGTGGCCATCAGTTGTTCCTTTTTTTTGGCTTAACTTTGTGCTGGCACAGGTAGGGGTTGCGTATGCATGGCTCTGCACATCCTGGGCTGAATATCGGGCTGTGCAGGTTATGCATGGGCACGCCTCCCCACATGTGCCTGCATACATTACTGATGCGCTCCGGCGCATCGGGATTTGTCCCGCACACTTTTCCCTTTTGAATATCACGCCTGGGCACATCAGTGGGTTGCGCATGATACAACACTGTTGCGCCATGTGCAACCCTTTTGAATATCTGGGCCCTTGTAATTTAAAGGGCCAAATCTCACAGACTGACATTTCATACACTAACCATTTATTTATAATACCAGTATCATACAATAATCATAACCAGCTGGCCAAGTGTCACAAGCGCCACATACACAACTAGGTGCAACTCTTATCATAAGGGACACTGTTTTTAAACAAGTCAGGATTTATTTTGGAGATGTGCACTAAAAGGGTTATTAAGACTTTAAAGGGATAGTAAAGTTGTTTAGAGAATGCCAGGTTGGCCACCCTGACACGAAAAGAAAGAACAGAAAGAAGGAAAGAAAGACAATAGGAAAGCAGGAAAAGAAAATTTGGGAAAGGTGCACACATCTTTATTTCATTTAATCACTTTTAATAGGGGCACCCTGTTACACTCCTCCCCATTTAAGAAGGCAACACATTCTTTTGTTGGCTGAACCCTTCACCCTTGGAAGGACTAGAACTTCCACCCACCCACTCCAGAAGTTCCCCTCAGGGACCCTTAATAATCGGAACAGTATATCAATACTAAAAGGCTGTTATACATTCAATTAACTGTTCCTACAGTTCTTTTCCCTGAGGTATGTGCCATTAAAGCACCACATTCTTTATTCAAGTCACATCACATTTTTCAGTCACAACATGTTCAGCTCCATAATGGGATAAAAATCGGCAATTTGATGCTGTGTCCCAGCTCAATGTTTAACAGAAAATTTATAGGGCTGGAGTGGCAAATACCAGCGCATAATGCACATGTTCTTATCTTTCATGATATTTAACCAACATAGAGGGTTGTGGTCAGTGATAACAGTGAATTCATTCCCTCATAAGTAGTATTTGAGAGACTCTATAGGTAACTTCATGGCCAGGCACTCTTTCTCTACCATGGAATACTTTCTTTCCCACTCGTGCAATTTTCTAGTAATAAATAGTATTAGGTGTTCACCTTTGTGATCATGCTGGGTTAGCACTACCCCAATGCCTGTGTCAGAGGCATCAGTCTGTACCACGAATGTTTTTTTAAAGTCTGGACTAAGGAGTATTGATGCTGAACACAAGGCTGCTTTTACACTCTGAAAAGCTTTTTCACAATCAGTAGTCCACTTTACTTTATTTGGGCACTTGTTTTTAGTTAGTTCTGTTAGGGGCATTGCAATTGTGGAAAAGTAAGGGATGAACCTCCAATAATAACTTGCTAGCCCTAGAAAAGATCTCACATGATGTTTGGAAGTTGGTATAGAACTATTGGCAACGGCCTCCACTTTACCTATCTCTGGCTTTACAGTCCCATGTCCAATTATGAACCCCAGATATCTGGTCTCAGTTTTAGCAATAGCACATTTAGAAGGATTTATTGTAAGCCCTGCATCCTTGATGCTTTGGATGACAGCACTAAGATGGATTAAGTGTGTGTTCCAGTCCGGGCTATAGATAACCACGTCATCCAAACAGGCTGCACTGTACTGGTTATGGGGTCTTAAAATACGGTCCATGTACCTCTGAAAAGTGGTCATAGCCCTGTGCAAACCAAATGGCATTGTTGTAAATTGGTATAAACCAATAGGGGTACTGAATGCTGTCAACTCTTTGTCCTGTGGTGCTAAGGATATCTGCCACTACCTTTTCGTCAAATCTACGGTGCTGATGTATTGTGCAGAGCCTATCTGATCTAGCAGATCATCAATTCTTGGCATGGGGTAACCATCAAAATTGGAAATCATATTTATTTGCCAATAATCCAGACATAATCTCACACTCCCTCTTTTTTATTTACTACCACCAAGGGTTAATGTGGAGGGGTTGTGGGATAACAGATGGACCAGACACCAAACTTCAAGTTCAATACACAATCTCTGTGTGATGTTTATTCAAAATACAGGAAATAAGCTTCTACAATGCCATATTCCTTCTTCAGTACATCAGTTTGCAGCAACAGACTATGTATGTCTTTCTCTGCACTTAGCCAGCACCTACTGACACTGATATCTGATCTAACCATTTTTCAGTGAATATTCTTCATCCCTATGTTGGCCACATTTGATTGGGTAGTGGGGGCTCAAAAAGAAGAAAAAAAAGCTAAAACCAAAGAACCTCACTGCAGAAACACTGAAAAAGGGTTACCCCAAAGGGCATTGGCAGCAAATTAAGTTTCAAAGAAATGCAACATCATACATATTTCCGTAATGTAAACCATCATGGGATATATGCAAATCACCATGACATTTCAGACTTGTTCAGTTTACAGTAATTTACATACAGTTTAAATAGCACAACTAACTTAATTTCTATAATAGTCACCTAGTACTTTTTATCATTATCAAAAACACCTAGTGCCATGGTATTTTTAACATTTACAGGTTTCATAAACATAAGTTATATACATCAAGGTATTTTATGACATAGTGCAATTACATACTAAATCCAACAATGATAAACATAGCCTGTTGTTTTATATAAGCTCGGAGGTCACCACAATAACCTCCCTGTATGAGGACCTGAGAGGGAAAAGGAAAATTAAAGAGGACACTATAGCATAGTCAAGAAAGGGGAAGGGAGGCCCATAGGTGGCCAACCTTATGGACTAGAAACTGTGAAGGATAGATTAGGCTACAAAATAGAAGAAATGATACAACAGATTTAAGAAAAGGTCGGTCCTCAAGAGTGGCAGGAGTTCCCTGTCACAGTGAGGACCAAGGACTGTGAGAAGGAACAATAACCCTAGCTTGTTCCATTTTTCTTACTTCATCCATTACTTTCTGCCTGATTTTCTCAGGTACTCTGTATGGTCTCTGGTGAATTGGCTTGCTTTGTGTTATTTTAATCTTGTGCACCACCCCTATTGCTTTTCCTGGTGTTTTGGTAAAGGACTCCTTAAAATACTCCCAAGAGTTGATCAATCTCTTGTCTTTGAGTCGGCTTTAACTCAGGGTTTATCTGAATCACTTTCTCCTCGAGTTGTGGCTCTAATCTATCATAGGCCACCTCTACCTCTGACATGCCCTGTTCTAGTTGGAAGTATAATGTTGGGCTTGGCTTGTCTATCCACTTTAGTAGATTCGCATGGTATAACCTTTTTACTGGTCTGTGCCCAGGCATTTCAATTTCATAATTTACTATATCAGTCTGTCTAAGAACCACATAAGGCCCTTGCCATACGAACATACGAAATTTGCCAGCAGATAAAGGCCTAGAGGTCTATCAAGTCTGCTCGAATGTGCAGCTAGCACCCCTTATTCTGCAGCTGCCCCTCCCTTCCACCCTTCCCCTTCATTAACCCTCCTTGTCCTGTCCCATCCCCTTTTGAAGCAGTCCACTGTTCTACTGGATACCACTTCTGCAGGTAACGCATTCCACCCAGCCACCACCCTCTCTGTAAAAAAGTGTCTCCTCATCTCCCTCCTGAACCTTCCTCCCTCCAGTCTCATATCATGGCCCCTGGTGGCCCTCCCCTTCCTTACTTTGAACAGCCCCTCTGTACCCGTCTTGTTTATTCCTTTCATGTATTTAAAGGTTTCAATCATGTCACCCCTGTCCTTCTCTCCTCCAGTGAGTACATGTTCAACTCCTTCAACCTCCTCTCGTATGATAAGTCTTCCAGCCCCTTGATCATCTTGGTCACCTGCACTGCACCCTCCAGTAACTTAATGTCCCTCTTCAGATATGGGTGCCAGTACTGCCATACGTACTCAGGTGTGGTCGCTAATGACCTATACAGTGGCAGAATCACCTCCTCCTCCTCGAGGATACACCCCTCAGCAATACAACCCAGCATTTTGTTGGCCTTTGCAGCTGCCTCTCCCACACTGTGCCGAGTTGTTCATTGACCCTGTAATGAGTACATCGCAGATCCTTCTCCTCCTCTGTCTGGGCTAGCTGCACTCCCCCCAGCTGGTAACTCCTCCTTGGGTTCTTCATCCCAAAATGCAGCACCTTGCACTTTTTGGCATTAAACCCCAGTTGCCAGGTGTCTGACCAGATTTCAAGCTTTGCCAGATCATCCTGCAACCCCTGCCATCCCCCTAGGTCATCCACCACCACGCTTACCTTGGTATCATCAGCAAACAGACCATCTCATCAGGAGCTTATTCTCTGTACCAGGCAATGACAGTTAAACTTCTTCACTGGGTTCAAAATGCTTGTACTTTAACCCTACATCATACATTTCCTTTTGATTCTGCTGTTTTTGATCTACATGCATATGAGCCGTAGTCACATATTTCACAAGTCTTTCCTGTAAGGAAGTCATGTAATCCACAATATTGGTAAATCCCACATCTTTACCTTCCTCCCAGTGCTCTTTAATCACATCTAATGGTCCTCTGGAGTTTCGACCATATAGTAAGGAAAAGAGGGAAAAATCAGTAGTCGCTTGGGGTACTTCCCGATATGCAAACAAGAGGTAAGGGAGAAATCCGTCCCAGTCTCGACCTTCCTCTTTCATGTATTTTTGCAGCATTTTCTTGAGTCTTTTATTGAATCTTTCCACTAATCCATCTGAGGGTGATATGGGGAGGTACGTGCTACGGAGACACCCAGCAGAAGGTACCATTCTTGCAACATAACAGATATAAAATTACTACCTCTATCTGTTAAAATCACTTGTGGTAATCCCATTCCACTAAGGATTTTAACTAGTTCTTCAGCTATTCGAGGGGCAGTAACCATTCTCATTGGAATGGCTTCAGGGTACCGGGTGGCATAGTTGCAAACAATCAGTATAAACTGGTTTCCCTTAGAACTGTTAGTTAGGGGCCCCACCACATCCATGGCTACTGTCTCAAAAGGAGCTGTTACGTAAGGGATGGGTTGCAGGAGTACTTGGTCTTTCTTCCCTCCTTGGACCACTAACTGGCATTTTGCACAAGCTCTACAATATGCCGCTACTTCTTGATGAATCCCTGGCCAACAAAACTTGGATAGTATATGTTGCTGTATTCTATCCCTACCCTCATGGTCACCCACAGGTATATCATGGGCCAAATGCATTACAGCTCCCTATACTGTTTAGCTACCTTTAACTGCTCTGTCTCACAGTTTGTAACAGGATCAACAGTTATCCTATACAGTATGTCATGCTTTAATACAAAATCAGAATGTCCATCATTTTCTTCTAGATTCACTTGTGCAAACAAAGGTCTCAAAGTCTTGTCTGCCAACTGTTCCAGTTTTATGTCACCTTTTGACAACCCTGTTTGCTAGTTCCATACTTTCTTCTGGACGTAAATCCCTCCAAGCTTTCTTCTCCTTGCTCTTTACTTACTTGCTTTTTCTTGCCTTCCCTTGTCCCTCAAAGTAATCCTCTTCAAAAGAAAATACAGGATCCAACTGTAATTTAACCTGTGCCCTAGTAACCACGTTAGCAGCTTCCACCAATGTCTGATGAGTCTTCATCAAGGTATCAAAACAAGGGAAATCCTGGCCAATTATCACAGGTACTGGTAGACTGGGTACTAAACCAACTATCAATTTGTGACTTTTGTGGTTAACAGTCAATTCCAAACTTGCTGTGTGGTACTGATGGATATCCTGATGTACACAGTGAACAACGGTATCATTTTGACTTGTCTATTTCAGGGACCAGGTCGGCTCTCATCAGGGTTTGTCTACTTCCAGAGTCTAACAGTCACAAAGTTTGTTGGTCTCCCACTCCCACAGATGTCACATACCCAAAGTTCACTAGGGCCAGATGTGCTGATTCATTTCTTTTATTAGGTCAGTTTCTAACTATATGCCCCTTTCCAAGACATCCATGGGAAATAATGACTGCATATGGGATCCTGCCCCCTCTATCTCGTCTACCATAATTTGATTGTCGATGATTATTAGGAAAGTACGTTCTTACTGGAGCTGTAGATTGTCCTGGGTTACCATGTTTTCCCCTCGGTCTGGTGGAACGAGCTGCCAAGTAGTCCTCTGCCAGTTTAATGGTTTCCTCTGCTGTTTCCGGCTTGTGCTTCTTAACCCATTAACTGCACATCAAGGGGCAAAACCTGAATAAATTGTTAAATGATTATTAACTCCATAATCTGATCAATAGTCTTAGTTGTAGGTTGTAACCATTTGTCACAATAGCCTCTTAGAAAAGCGTACATTTCTCTGGGGGTATCATAATGGGCCATCTTCTGAGAATGAAAACGCTGACGATAGGTCTCAGTACTGATATTATAATGTCTGAAAATCTCTTCTTTTACTATATCATAATCACTGACATCAGTCCCACTCAGTTGGCTATAGACTAACTGGGCTGTCCCAGATAAGTAGGGTACCAATCTTATTACACACTGATCACGGGGCCATACACAGGTTTGGGCTATCCTCTCAAAGGTCGTGAGGTATGCCTCAATGTCATCATTTTCTGACAATTTAGTTAGTTTTATGTCTCTAGGCCCAGTTCTGTCAGCCTGACCTTGATTCATGTCCTGTATGGCTTTCAGGGTATCATTCCATTTCACATCCTGCCATCTTCTTTCTTCTGCCTGGATGCATCTATCCCCATCCCGCTGTCATCCGTCCTCTTCTTGTTGATGTTCCATCTCAATTTGTCTCATACAGAGCCACTTTAGCAACTCACTCAGATCATCTGGGGCTGGGGTCCTCTGTCTCTCTCTTGGCTTCTGTGCATCCTCTCCCTCGTCGACATCCTCCTGGACCCAATCCTGGCAATAATTTAATCCCAGTTTTCTCTGTCACCAATCGTGTCAGATGATATGCAATAGGGTCTGTCTGGTCCTCTTCCTTCATCTGTCAGGATATATTGGGACAATACTCACTGGTAGCACCTTCCGGGCAGCCTCGACATACCAGGTAAATCCCACTGCTGACACCAGTGTAGAAGCATGGGATAAATGGCAGACACCAGACAGTAATAGTTAGTGCATAAAAACACAATAAATGTGTTTATCAATTTATTTGCAAACTTTTCAAAAATATAACAATAAAAAAAAAAAGATATTTACAGAAAGAAAAATTGGGTGTTAGTCCATCACACAATTCAAAACATCAGGAAATATTTCTCCTCAAGACTCCTGTCTTTCTTCTGTATATTAAATATCCAACACAGTGTGTAAGCACTCACACTAGCTCCTTCTCCCTCGATGGTCAGAAGATACTGACCCACACACACACTTTCTTAGCCCCCTGGTGGCAGGTTTTATAGGAATTCCCAGGGTGACATTATAATCAGGTGATCTCCTAGTTAACATGAATAGACCATTTCTAGGTCTTACCTAAGTATATCTAGGATACTCTTTATACAAACAAACAAGACAGGCATTCATGTTATATTCCTTCTGTGAATATATCCTAAAATATCAGTTTTAGATAATCTAAACCTTAATTAGGGGGTTTCTTCTTCATTTGTAGCATAGCTCCTCCCACCTGCAGTGACCTCATCTCTCCTGATTCCTACACGTACAGTCATTACCTGGGCTGACAGCCCTATAGTAGGAGTTTCCCCAAATGATCAGGATTTCAGGTAAAGAAGAATAATTATTTTTAAATGTGGTAATATACAGGAATACCCAGTCTGGACAGGGGAATGGCAAATGAGGGGCACGGTCCCTATTTGCCTTTGTCTGCCAGACCAGAAGACCTGCCATTAAAGCATATTTTGTTTAAGCAAGCAAAAGGAATAAATACATTCTGTCTTGTCATTGTGCAGTACAACATTGTACAACTGCATACTTTGATTCAAGCAGGGCTCTGCACCCCTTTTTCAGAGCCCTTTCCACTTAACACAATCTTTTTCCATGTAACTCGGTGGCTGAAATGTCAGCCGTCGGCTAAACATTTCAATTTGGCCTTCTGACAACTCCCAGGTACTCCTTCTCTGGGGCTGTCCTTTACAACAAAATTGCAACTCTTAAATCAGTGACACTACGGGGCTTCTCATTCTGCCCTTCATGTCCTTTGCAGTGCTGCTATTTCTTTTGTTGCAGAAGACAGTTCTTCTAAGTTCAAGCTCGCAAAAAGAGCTTTTCAGTTTTACCGCAACAAACAGTTTCATTTATTTACACAGCCCGCGACCTTGGGCTTGCAGCACAATGCTCCTTTCATCATTTGCTTTGCTTGGTTAAAGGACACCATCGTAATAGCGCATAGCGCCACATACACAACTTGGGGCAACTCTTATCATAAGGGATACTGTTTTTAAACAAGTCAAGATTTATTTTGGAGATGTGCACTAAAAGGGTTATTAAGATTTTAAAGGGATAGTAAAGTTGTTTAGAGAATGCCAGGCTGGCCACCCTGACGCAAAAAGAAAGAAAAGAAAGATAATAGGAAAGCAGGAAAAGAACATTTGGAAAAGGTGCACATATCTTTATTTCATTTACTCACTTTTAACATGGGCACCCTGTTACAGGGGAGTATGAAGTAATGGCAACTGGGGATAGTGGAACTGGATTTGATAGATAGTTGGTGTACTGCTAACCCTGGGGTGAAAGAGTTTACATTTTTTTCTAATCTGCATAAGACCTGGTCACGTATACTGTAGACTATATCTATATGTCCAGGTAATGGTATCACAGAGTGATCGGCGTTAAACATGGCCTTATTCAGATCATTGATCATGCCATGGTGTTGTTGGCTGTGCCACTAGCAGAGGATTAGGAGGGCACCCCACCCTGGAAGTTCCCGAATTATCTTTTAAAGAATAAGGAGTTTGTGAAAAATCTTATGGAGCAGTGGGATATATACCAGTGGGCCAATCAGGCTACAGCCCCCAATACTAGGATTTTTTGGGATGCAGGGAAGGTGTACATCACAGGTATCATTATAAATTATATTGCGAGGTTTAAAAAAGAACAAAAAGAAAAGAGGCAATGTTAGAGATGCGCCTGAAGGAATTGGAACATAGAGTGGCGCTTGGAGAAACAGGAGAGGTTTTTCAGCAGCTGACAGCAGCCAGAGAGGCCTTGAATGACTTCTTGTTGGGGGAGGCCAGGAGAATGTGGCTCTTTGCTAAAAATAGGTTTTATGAATGGGGCAATAAACCAGGTCCCTTATTGGTTAATTTAATAAAGGGAAGGGGGGCATCACACATTTCAGGGATAAAAGATGCCCAAGGTAAGTTTGTAGGGGACAGAAAGCAGGTTAGAGAGATGTTCCACCAATTTTACAAAAAACTCTAACAGGCAGAATGCATGGGCAATATGGATAAAGCCAGGTCTTTCTTGGACAAGATCATGCTTCCTCAACTTTCAGAAGCCCAAAGGAAGCAACTAGAAGTGGAAATTGCTAGGGACAAAATTAGGCAAGCTATTAAAGGTTTGAAAACTAGCCAGCCTGGTGGCTCTGAGGGCTGAGGCGCTGGATACCTTACGTCATGCTACACTGGCAACCCGGGTTCAGGAACAACCTCGGGTCGTCGGGGGCCAGCATGGAGGGGGAGGGTGGGAGCAGGATTGAGCACTGGCTCTCCTCTCCCGGGAGGGGATCACCCTCCTATAGTCCTGCCATCACCAGATGGAGGTCCAGTGACAGTTGCAGGTAGTAATGGTGTGAGAGGTAGGGTGGGGAGTCCCATAGTGCGTGGTGTGCGTGTGCCTCCACACACATGCACGACACCAGGACGCATGGAGTCAGGGAACAAAAAGCTGAAAAATTTACAAACTACCTACAGAAGAAAAAAAAAGGACTAAAAACTGACAAAGCTGGTGGGCCAGATGGATTTTCAGCAGAGTATTATAAAATAATGTCGGACCAACTGTTGGAGCCTTTGTGGGCAATGTTTAAGGAGGCGGGGAGGGGGGCACTACCTGCCACCTGTTACAATGCGGTGATATGCACATTGCCGAAGCTGGGGAAGGACCCTTTGTAGTGTATTTCATACAGACCTGTACCACTACTGAATTGTGATCTTAAGATCGTGGCAAAAGTTCTGACAGATCGATTGGACTGTCTGCTTCTGGGGCTAGCCCACCCAGACTAGATCAGATTTGTTAGAAGTCATTTCTCCTACCACAACATGCATAAACTACTGAATGTAGTGCAGGGAACTTCTCGGCATCATAGCAACACTTCAGTGTTGTCCATGGATGCTCAGAAAGCATTTGATTGTATAGAATGGGAGTATCTGTGGGAGATTCTGGGCTGGTTTGGTCTGGGGGCAGCTTTGTGAGGAAGGTTAAGGCAGTATATAGGTCTCCGCAAGCATGTGTACTGGTGAATGGGTCCATTTTGGATTGGGTCACCCTGTGTAGAGGCATGCGGCAGGGGTGCCCCCTCTCCCCCTGCTGTTTGCTCTGGCTATTGAGCCTCTTGCGGTGTGTATACGCGAAAGCAGAGATATTACTGGGGTGATGGGGAGTTCAGGCAGAGTTCATAAAATCAGCTTGTAACAGGGCATAAATAAATGAACTGGAATGGTGCTGCATTATTGGATAAATGCTTACATGTTACCACAGAGCAACCATGGTCTAATTTCCAAGTAGACCCTGGTTGCTAATGTAGTATCACAGCTAGCCACATCAGATAGTGGCAGCGTAGCTTGTCAGCCCCACCACCCACCCTAATGGATAGTGATAAGAGGAAATTCAAGATCAAAATGCAGTCGGTAAAGATGGATAGTTTTGTCACATTTTGCATTTGTGGAGTAGCATGGATAAGTAAATGGGTAGATTCCCACTATGGAGAAAGCACTCACAATAAGAAGCTACAAATTTCCACAACCAACACACCAAAGAAAAGAAAGATTGAGGAGGTCAGCATCAAAACATTGCCATGTGTGGATCTTACAAAAAGTAGTCACCATGTGCAGTTAACATCTGAAGATTTGGACATGCTAGAAATGAAGAAGAATGAAAGAAATACTCACAAGAACACCTGCTGGTCCATAAATGTCTACCTTGATTGGCTGCAGACTGTGAATGAAAAGATCGATATGAAGACAGTGTCTATTCAAAAACTGGCAAGTCTGCTATGGAGGTTTTATGGGTCAGTGCGCAATAGTGATAGCAAACAGTACAGCATATCATTATTTATTGGCATTAGAGCAAGCATCAATCGTTATTTAAACAGTGTAGAAATGAATCGGAAAGTAAACATCGCTTGCGATTCTGACTTCAAAGCCGCAAATAATGTAGTTGTGGCGGTACTGAAGGAGTACAGATGGTCGGGAAAGGACGTTGCAGTTCACCACCCAAGGATCACCGATGCAGATCTGGAGTGCATCCGCAGCTGCCCTAAATTGAATCCACAGTCTGCGTGCGGCCTAGTACGCAGACTGTGGTTTGAAATTCAACTAGGTCTTGCGAGAAGGGGCCAGGAAGGACTCAGCAAGTTAAAGCAGGACTCTTTTGCTCTCAGAAAGGATGAAGCTGGCAGAGAATATATATGTGCAACTTTTAATGAGAGCACAAAAAATCATAACTGTGCAACTGAAAGCAACAGAGACAACCTCCGTGGTGTAATTTTTGCTTAACCAGATAATGGAAACTGTCCAGTGTCCCTGTTTAAGCAGTATGTAGCCCGTTGCCCAAAAGATACACCAGCCTTCTATTTACATGCCAAGAAACTCCCCTGACACATCCTCGACAAGAAAGATATCTGGTATGGGATGCAGCCTATGGGTCAGAATTACCTAGGGGAGATGATGTCGCAAATATCCGTGGATGCAGACCTCAGTAGGAGATATACAAACCACTCCATCAGGAGCACGGCTGAACATCTACTGTCTGAGGCAGGCTTAACATCCAGGGAGATTATGGCGGTGACTGGACATAGATGTGAGAACAGTTTAAAGAATTACTGATCTCCATCTGTGTCAGATCGTGGGAAATGGTCATCCATATTATCCATGGGTAAATACAGCATTTCTCCCCAATCTGGTGATTCCTCACAATCAACAGACACTAGTAGCAGTACATATCCATGCACACCTCCAGAGAATGCAGATAGTAGTGGGGCAGGAAACATAACTACCACATCAGACAGCACACCTCCTAGCAATGTAAACATGAGTGGAGGAAACCTGTACAGTCCGTTTAACTTACAGAACTTCACAATACATGGCACAGTAAATTTTAACTATTATGCATCTCCAGAAAGAAACCTACAGTGATCCCAGAGTGCAGTTCCTGAAAGACCCCACATGTTCCATCACTCGAGTGAAGTATAACAAAAAAGTAGTACAATGTAATAAGTAATCAGTCCTGTTGACATGTTTGTTGTTCAGTGTTGGAATATTTTGCATTTCAGAGCGTTAACCTGTTGCCATATTCACTGTTTTCTGATCACTGCACTTTGACATACTGTAAAGGAAGTGCACATTGAAATAGAGATGATGTAAGCAATCCCAGCATGCATGCGATGCAGTTCAGCAATTCGATCCGACGTTGTTTTCAAGCACTACAAGCATGAAACTGTGAATTATTATAGTAAAAGAAAAACATGTTTAGATGTAGAAAAGGCATGTTTATGTTAGCCAATTATGAAAAAAAAGTGGATAGTGACAATATTACTAAGGTTTTGTTGTTTAACTCGTCTTTCATTTAAAAGTGAAGACGGTAAAGATCACAAAAGTTACGGTGACAATCGTTGTCAGTGTCTTTCTTAAACCATGTAATATTATTGTACAAAATACACAGTAATACAGTGAATGCCCTGTCACAAGAGCATTAAACCACTCAAAAGGATGTGTCTATTGTGGAATTAATCCATGGTTGGGTGGTAGGAGGCACTCGGCCCCCAATCCCCCCCCAACCATGGATTAATTCCACAGTAGACACATCCTTCTGAGTGGTTTAATGCTTACTTATACACGGATGACATGTTATAATATGTCAGAGAGACACAAATATCCATGCCTCCACTTCTGGCCTTGATTGCTGAATTTGCCAAGTTTTCTGGATACAAAATCAATCTAGGCAAGTCTTAACTTTTGAGGCTGGGAGGAGGTGATGGCCACTCCTGGGGACATCACTGGAGTTTAAAGGAAGTTGTGGTATCACAAAAGTATTTAGTTATCCATATAAGGAAGGATTTAGAGGCCTTATATCACCATAATTACACCCCTCTTTTCCAAACCATTGAAGGTGACCTACGTAGATGGAGGGTGTTACCCATCTCCTGGTTAGGTCGAATTAATTTAATTGAATGTCCTCCCCAGAATCCTTTATGTGATGCAAATGTTACACCTGGGACTGACTACTAGGGATATCAAATGCTTGGAAAAGTCCTTGTTTATATGGCAAGGGAAGAGGTCTCACATTAATCTACAGAGGCTTAAGGCGGATTTCAGTATGCAACGATTAAACTTCCTGGATTTAAAGGACTACTACCTTGCCATACAGCAGCATTACATACAGGACTGGGTTAATAGACCTCCACAGGTGAGTTGGTTGGACTTAGAAGAAGAGGGATGTCCCGGGAGATTGTCAGCCTATCTGAGGAAAGGGGGATGCAGGGTCTGTGGCTGCCTGGAGCAGCACAACCCCCTGATATCTTCAGTCTTACACAGTTGGGATCAGATTTGCTGAAGCTGGGGAGTACAGGAGGAGGAAACTCTTATAGCCAGTGGCTGGAAACTCAGCTTTTATCCCTGGAGTGACAGACGGGGTGGGGTTTAAGGTCTGGGAAGATAGGGATATTAGGTATATGGGAGATCTGTAAGCAGAAAAGACTTTGTGCTCCTTTAAGGAACTATGGGCAAGTAAGGATATCCCTAATATGCATTTATTTTGGTTTTTGCAGCTTAGGACCTATATTAGAAAGTTGGGAATGGATGTGGCCACAGGGTCACCACTGGCACAAGTGGAAAGCTTGGTTTATAGAGCTAGGCGGAATGCAAAGGGAATAATTCACAAGGCGGCCTGTCAAGGCCAGCAGTGTTTCCGTGACCCCATGGACAAAATCAGATTTCAGTGGGAACAGGATCTGGAGTTGTTTATTCAAGAGGATAATTGGAAGCTTATGTTACTATTACACAGGGGGAATCTGATTTGCAATAAATAAAAGGAATCAATGTATACATTTATACACAGAGTATACTGTGCACTTATGGTGGTACAGAAGTTTAACATGGCAGTGTCTCTGGTCTGTGGGAGGTACAGGGAGAATTGAGCACATATTTTCATTATTTCTGGTCCTGCCATGTCTTACAACTCTTTTGGAGAAGTATAGCTCATGAGGTGGGGGGCATGATGGGTAGACAGTTGCCGGTGGAGCCTCTCCTTGTCTTGTTTGGGATCGAAGATCTATGGATGGAGTGATGGGTACACCACCCAAGATGGACTCAAGTTTTGTTGGCATTGGCCAGACATTGCATTCTTAACACTTGGGTCTCAGGGGTCACACCGATGATCCAGCAATGGTGGGAGCTGGTAATACAGACTCTAGCGTTGGAATGGCTGTCCTATATGGTGCAGGGAAGGTAAAACAGATTGTTGCTGGCCGGGGACCCTTTCTATCTTCTCTAACCCCGGGACAAGGCTTAAGCTTTGAGAGAGGGTCTGGGATGATTCTGTCGAAGGGGGCAAAGTAATCATAGTAAGGTTCCCTGATTCTGAACCAGAGGATGTACTGAGAAAATAATGAAGTCTCCTGACTTACTTTTGGGCCACTGTACAATAGACATAATTTAGGTTTGAATCATTACATATGTTAAACATAGAAACATAGTAGTTGACGGCAGATAAGGACCGCAAGGCCCATCTAGTCTGCCCATTTTTTCTACCTTATGAATGTGCCATAGGCCTGTACTCTGTCAATGGCCTATCTACTCATACTCATCTGTGTTACTCCCTTATGCCTATCCCATGCCTGTTTGAAGCCCTGCACTGTATTCATATCCACCGCTTCCTGAGGTAGGCCATTCATGCACCCACCACCCTTTCTGTGAAAAATAACTTTCTCACATTACCCCTTAATCGGCCTCAATCTAATCTCATGCTGTGTCCTCTTGTCCTGCTGTTTTTCTTATATTGAAACATGCTAGACTATTTCACCATATTAATGCCTTTAAGATGTTTGAATGTTCTGATCATATCACCTCTCTCCCTCCTTTGTTCTAGGGTATACATATTAAGCTCTGTTAATCTATCCTCATATGTTTTCTGATACAGTCCCTGCACCATTTTGGTTGCCCTTCCCTGGGCTGCCTCCATTTTGTTAATGTCCTTGTGCAGATGCGGCCTCCAGTACTGCATGCAGTACTCCAGATGGGGCCTAACCAGTGTCTTGTAAAGAAGGATTATTACCTCCCTCTTATGACTTATGATACCCCTACTAATACACCCCAACATCCCTCTAGCCTTACCTACTGCTTTAGTGGTCTACTTGGATGATTTCAGGTCATCTGTGATGATGATGCCCAAGTTTCTTTCTTTTCTTGTGATTGCCAGCAACTCCTCTCCCAACCTTTAGGTGGTTTCAGGGTTTCTCTTCCCTATGTGCATGATCTTGCACTTCTTTGCGTTAAACCCGCGTTGCCATTCTTCTGACCATTTTGCCAGTTTATCCAGATCTCTTCTTATTCTGCCCACTCCATCTGGATCATCTACTCTGTTGCAGATCTTGGTGTCATCTGCAAACAGACAAACCTTACCCTCCAGTCCCTCTGCAATGTCACTGAAGATATTAAAGAGGACTGGCCCCAGAACTGATCCCTGAGGTACCCCACTTGTGACTTGCATCTCTTCTGACTGTATACAGTTTACTACCACTCTCTGTTTTCTGCCCGCCAACCAGTTTGCCACCCAGTTGACCAACTTCTGACCCACCCCAAGCCTACCTAGCTTGTTAATCAATCTTCTACGTGGAACAGTATCGAAAGCTTTGCTGAAGTCAAAGTAGGCAACATCAACTTTCCCCCTTGGTCCACCACTCTGGTTACCCAGTCAAAGAAATCTATGAGATTAGTCTGACAGGACCTTCCTGTTGTAAACCCATGCTGTCTTGGATCCTGTGCTCCTATGGATTCCAGGTGTTGCACTATTCTCTCCTTAAGGAGTGCTTCCATAATCTTGCCCACTACTGAGGTAAGACTAACTGATCTGTAGTTCCCTGCCTCCTCCCTTCTACCACTCATGTGGAGCGGGATCACATGAGCCCTTCTCCAGTCTTCTGGGACCTCTCCTATGCTCAGAGACTCACTAAACAGTTCTGATAATGGCTCTGCTAGTTCCACCCCTTAGCTCCTTTAGTACCCTGGGATGTATGTCATCAGGTCCTATTGCCTTGTCTAACCCTGAGTTTAACAAGCTCTTGTAGGACCCTTTCTTTTGTGAAGGGACTTGAGCATACCTCCCTCCTCCCTGTGTCCTTGTTGCTGAGCTGTGGGCCCTGCCCTGCCTTGTCCTCAGTAAATACTGAGCAGAAGTATCTATTTAGGACATATGCTTTTCCTTGGCCCTCCTCCATACACTTCCCCTTATTCCCTTTGATCTTAGCAATACCCCCTCTGGACTTTCTCCTTTCACTAATGTATCTATAGAAAGTCTTGTCCCCTTCTTTTACTGTTCATGCTAGTGTTTCCTCGGTTTGGGCCTTTGCCTGCCTTACTGCCTTCCCTGCTTCCCTTAGGAAAGTTTGGTATGCGTCCCGATCTTCATCCCAACTGCGTTCCCTTATCTTTCCTGAAGGCCAGCCTTTTGGCTGTGACCTTTTCTGCTACTGTTTTTGAGAACCAAGGTGGTTTTCTCCTTCTTTTGCTCTTGCCTTTCTCCCTAACACAATGGGATGTTGCTTCAAGTATTGCATCCTTAATGCTTGCCCACTTTGCCTGTACCCCCCTCACCTGTATTTCTTCTTGCCAGGGCTAGTTTAACTCTGTTGGCCATCTTATCAAAGTCAGCTCCTCTGAAGTCCCATATTTTTGCCTTGGAATGGGATGATTTAGTTCTAGTGGCCAAATTGAGCCATACCAGGTGATGGTCATTGGCCCCCAGGTGACCTTCTACCTGAAGATCTGTGATGCTTTCCCCATTAGTCAGCACTAGATCTAGGATAGCTCTGTCTCTTGTGGGTTGTTGTACCAGTTGGTTGAGGCCCTCCCCCTGCAGGGAATCCACTATGTGTCTAGTTCTGGTGGATATTCTTGCTGGTATTGACTAATCTGTATCTGGCATGTTGAAGTCTCCCATTATCAGAACCTCCCCTTTAGCTGTCATGTTTCGTATATCTTCTAACAATAATGTGCCTATGTCCTACCCCCTGCTCTGGAGGCCTGTAGACAACCCCAGTTCATATGGCTGTCCCATCTCCTGTTTCCAGGGTGACCCACAGGTCTTCTGGCTCCTTATGTGTATTCTGAATTTCTGTAGCTTTGATATTTTTATTGACATAAAGTGCCACCCCTCCCCCTTTTTGCACCTTGGTCTCTTCTGAACAGTACATAGCCAGGTACTTAAGTCTCCCAAGAGTGGTTACTGGTGAACCATGTCTCGTTAATTTCTACTATGTCCAATTTAGCCTCTGTCATTGTTGCCTGCAGGTCTGGGATCTTGTTTCCCAGACTGCAGGCATTTGTGTACATGATTTTCCATTGACCAGATTTCAGTGCGTTAGCTGTTGGGTGAGGTCCGGCATTTCCCCTACGTGTCGTATGGGGAGCCAGACCTTTTTCCTTACCTGGTGATGCAAAAGAACTACAAACATGCTGAACTCCTGTTTGATCACTAGCTGAGGGAGGGAAGGGTGTTCTTCCCATTTGATGTAGTGGGTGCTGCACCCCTCTCCCCATTTGCTAGTTTAAATATTCTACAAAGACGTAAAACTTCTGCCCCAATGTACTGGCTCCCTCCTTAGTCAGATGCAGTCCACCGAATTTAAAGAACTTTCACTCCCAAAACTGCTGCCAGTTACCTATAAATTTGTGTCCATTTTCCTGGCACCAGCCCTTGAGCCACATGTTTAGCTCCCCTATCTCCCCTTCTCTGATCTTCTGTCTTTCTGCCCCAGACTGGCAGGATCTCAGAGAAGGAGATGCTGGACAAAATGGATGACAGTTTGTCTCCCAGCCTGGTCAGGTGTTCCTTGGTCTCCACAACTGACCGGCTGGCAAGATCATTAGTCCCTATGTGTACCAGGATGTCAATGTTTTCTCCTGCTTCCTGCATGATTTTAGCAATGCAGTCAGTGTCTCTCCATGCTGATGTACCTGGGAGACATCTGACCATCACCCCCGGCTGGATCAGAAGTGTTTTGGATTTCCTTTTTGCTTTTTTTTTTTTGGACCCTGTTTTGGGTGAGTTTTGTTGTGCTAGATCCTGTGCCACAGTGTTCTACTCTGCAGTGTCCCTGCCCCTTTGTTTGATTTCATAGATAGAGACAGATACCTGTTTGAAGTTTTTATATGGTTTGTGGAGGTGATACATTGGACAGCACTGAGTGATGAGGCACCCGATTTGCTCCTCCTGACCACCTGCCAACCTCCCGGACCAGCTACCCTCTGTGGTTGAGGTGCTTCACTTGTATGTTGGGTCAATGGCAGGTGGCTGTTATAATACATTTCCTCCTGAATATGTGATTTGAGGCATGCAATCTCTGTCCATGCTGCCTGGAGCTGAGCCCTTAGATTTCCAATGGTCCAGCATGTAGGACAGCATCCTAAATCCTGTATAACTGCCATTTTGAAAAGTGTCCCGCAGTACCTGCAGTTAATATCCATTCCAGCTGAGTTGCTGAGTTTATAACCTGGCCTGAGTAAATAGGAGGAAAATGAAAGCAAAAGTTTGATTTTTTGTTTTGTTTGTTTTTGTATAACTTGTTATAACAAGTTAAATTATTTGTGCCCCTGTAAGTGAGGTCACTGTGTGGATATCCCTCTGATTCTTCACTTCCTGCTTTGCTACAGGAATTGTTATGACTGTACTACTCTATAAAAGGATTGTAGCATAGGGTAGTTGGGGATGGGGGTGGGTGGCTGGGCCATTCCCCTGCTGAAAAAGAAGAAACATGGACAAAAGAAACAAGGAGGTAAGAGCAGAAACAATCAACCAACAACAAATGCAGTAGCCCTGAAAGCTTAGCCTAATGATAGATAAAACTGTAAAACCTGTAAAGTACCACCTGTCATAACTGCACAGAAGATATACCCAGCAAAAAACCCTTTGCTACAGAGAGAAATAGAGTAGCATTCTAATTTATTGTTAATATTTGTATAGAAGTAGAGGAATTGGACCCCAATATACAGTTTTGACGAATTTTTGTATTTTTTGTTATTGTTGATATGTTATGTTTATATGTCTTGCCTTCTCTTGATAATTTCTAATAAATAAGTTATGCAAAAAAAAAAAAAGAAAAGAAAACTGCCAATAGGGTGTCTCTTCTTTGCACCGACTGTTTGTTAGTGGTCATAAAGTCTTATATAGGTTTGTAAGCACTCTTAAGATCTCTTTATCTGTAAAGACTTGAGTATTTGGGCACCAGATTTTATCCTGATCTGAGGAGCTGGTAAAACTGTATTGTAACAGAACTGAGCTGTGATTGGGTATCACTTTGGCCTCATGTACTTCATAGGTGTATACTATGTATGAAGTCTGCTCCTTAGAGAAAATAATCCAACCTAGAGAATGACTGATGGGGGATAGAATGAAAGGTATATCCCCTCTGGGTAGGGAGGAGTACTGCCAGGGATCAATGAATCCCAAGTTGTCAATTAAACTGTGTATGGCTCTCTGCCCCAGCATAAGCCATTTCCTCTACCTCCTTTATCTGTCTGGATTAGTGGTTAGTACCAACGTCAAATCCCCTGCTAAAAGGATAGGTACAGTATGTTTGCCCATGGGGCCAGTTTCCCCAGAAGCACCTCAAAAAATTTAGGGTCATCAATATTCAGTCCATGGATGGATCCCATGACCTCTTCTTTTTGTCTCACTAGACCCTGGACTAAGATGCATCTCACCTCTGCATTCCCCATGATGCAGGTGATTTTGCAGTCCCTGTGCAGAATCACCTTTCGGGACTAAATAATAAAATGACAGTGCCACTGTTCATGAGGTGAGGTCCCCAAAAGCCCATGTTGAAAATTTGGTGACTAAATTCCCAAAAATGGCCACGTTACGAGTGTACGTTGCGCAGTTTCTGTGCAGGTTCATAACTTTGCAAATGTTTAATATTTTCACTCCAAATTGTCAACATACAGATTTTTTCACACCACCTCATGAACAGTACAGCTGTCATTTTTCACATCCTTCCCATGACATGCTTGCGCACCTGTGGCATGCAATAGTGTGATACTTGCATAAAATCATGTTTCAGGGCCAAGTAATGAAATGGCAGTGCCACTGTTCATGAGATGGGGTCCTAAAAAGGCCATGTTGAAAATCTGGAGCAAAAATACCAAAAAACGCCCGAGTTGTGTACGCTGCTTGGACATTTTTTTACAAGATGCGCATAATCCTTTACTCAATTTCTCATATTTTCACTCCCAATTTTCAGCATAGCCATTTTTTCACACCACCTCATGAACACTATAGCTGTCATTTCTCACACTCTGCCCAAAATGACTTTCCACATCTGTGGCGCGGAATGGCATTTTGCCATGGATTAAGAAATTTTCACCTATGGGGTTTATAAGGTAAGATGATAAGAATACTATGTTGAACATTTGGGGTCAAAATGTGAAAAGATTGCAAAGTTATCAGTGTACCATACAATCATCTGCTAGCTGCGCCTACATCCCAAGTTTGGAGACAGACTCGGGAGTTAGAGGGTCGGCCGTGGGCAGTAGGATTGAGTCTCCCAGGGACTGCTTTCCTTCTCTGGGGGGAGGGGGGAAGAGTGTCTGGCACTTTGTGTACCTCTGGTGGAGGCTGGGTGTACCACCACTGCTGGTGCCTCATGCAAGGGGGGGTGAGGCAGATGCTGTCGTCATTGCACGTTTCCGACCCCAGGGATCTTCAAAAATTAGCATGCAAACAATTCTGGCCCCATTCCTGACACCCCCGCCTCCACTGCTCCTACAGCAATTAACACAAGAGAGAGAGAGAGACTATTGGGGGCCAAAGATAAATTTTATAGCCACAGAAATCACAAATAAAGTTTATTATTGGCCCCAGTGTGGTTGTGAGTGTACACAGGGTAAGAGCAGGCTGGCAAAATACAGTAAGTCTTTGACTTGTGCCACCATCCAGAGGAGAAAGAGAGAGAGAAAGAGAGACTATTGGGGGCCAAAGAGAAATGTTACAGTTACAGAAATCACAAATAAAGTTTATTATTGGCCCCAGTGTGGTTGTGAGTGTACACAGGGCAAGACCAGGCTGGCAAAATAAATATTTGACTTGTGTCACCATCCAGAGGAGAAAAAGTGAGAAAGAGACTATTGGGGAGGCCAAAGAGAAATGTTATAGTCACAGAAATCACAAATAAAATGTATTCTTGGCTCCAGTGTGGCAGTGTGTGCACAGTGTAAGAGCAGACAGGGAAAATAAGTCTGACTTGTGCCACCATCCAGAGGAGAAAAAGAGAGAGAGACTATTGGGGGCCCAGTGATGAAAGTGAATAGGAACGCACAGGAACTCAGTTCCTGTACCTTTTTTTGCAGCAGGAACGGAGTTCCTATACTTCCTCCCGCTGACACTGGAACTGAAATTCTTAAACCAGCAACATAATGACAGTTTTTCTGGGCCTGTGACCTGAAATCAGGGTTTCCATAAACACATTTGACATGTTCAACAGTGCTGTTTTGTTAGAAATACTTCACTCTCTAACTGAATCTACTAGTGTCTAAACAGTTAGATACATCTTGACACAGCTATCCTTCAGATTGAGGATCTTCATTCTGCATTTCATATTTGCCAGTGCCTGAGTTCCTGTACTTCTTCTCTACCACTTGCACCACTGTGGGGGCCAAAGAGAAATGTTATAGTCACAGAAACCACATATAAATTTTATTCTTGGCCCAAGTGTGGCTGTGTGTGTGCACAGGGCAAGAACAGGCTGGCAAAATAAATCACAAAGTTATGAGCCTGCGCTGAAATTTGCAAAAGCAGGCTCATAACTTTGGCAATTTTCAGTATTATGACCCCAAAGTTTCAACATAGCCATTTCTTCACAGCACCTCATGAATGTGATAGCTGTCATTTTTCAGATCCTGGCCAAAATGTTTTTTCATCCCGAAAGGTGATTTCCCAGTTGATTCGTGAAATCACCTTTCGGGCAGGAGTTGAAATTTGTCTCTGCACTTGTTCATTGAGTGGGTCATAAGAAGAGTATGTTGAAAATTTGGAGCAAAACTATTCACAAACAACAAAGTTATGAGCCTGCTCTGAAATTTGTGAACGCAGGCTCGTAACTTTGGCAATTTTCAATATTTTGACCCCAAATTTTCAACATTTCCATTTCTTCACAACACCTCATGAATGTGATAGCTGTAATTTTTTTTAGATCCTGGCCAAAAATTTTTTTGGATCTCGAAAGGTGATTTTATAGTTGCAACGTGAAATCACCTTTCGGGCAGGAGTTGAAATCTTCAAAATTTGGGCTCAGAATTTCAAAAAAAAAATGTTTAACAAGCAAACCATGTTCAGCATTGACAAATGCTTGTTAATACCTACATCTGCTCCTTGTACACACAAACTGTCCCTGACAGCAATCCAAATGAAATATCAAAGCTGCCTGCTAGCAAAAAGTCACTGCTCAGACTTACCCCCTGCATTAAGAAACTGCTTCCACTATGTTGCTAACCAGTACAATACCAGGAGTATGTCTATGAATGCCCAAGAGCTGCCATTCCAGAAAACAAAACTGGGTTAAGGCTCCTTTGCGATAAGTGCTATTGCGTGGTTAAACAAACTGCCAGACTGAGTGTTTAATCTTCCTTATCATGCATGTTTCAAAAGATCTGTGCAGTCATCTCTAGCTTCACAGTTAAAGCTACCATCTTTGAGGCCTAAAACTGGGACGATCCATCCTGACTATGACCCTGCCCCCCCCCACCATGTCACTCCCACAGGACCTCCGCAGACAACACTGCACACAATCAATTACATTTTGCTGCTTGCTCTGGCCATGCAGTCCCACAGTAACACCAGTAGCAAACATTCAGATTAAAACAATACATCATTCTGCTGCAGCAAGTTCCAAACCATGATGTACAGAAAGTTTATTAGAAGCAAACCTGCATTAAATTGTGATCAGACAATCGAGCTGCATATATTGCTCCTTCTGACAGTCCCATCCAACCAGTTTACTTTCACCTCATTTGCTGAGCAAACTTCACTTCAGTGACTCCCACCACACCAGATTGTTTTCACACACTTCCCTGCAGCTGATCAGGTTTGGGTACCTTAGTTCCCTGCTGCCGATCTCTTCTCTGTCTGGAGTCGCTCTCAGCTGCTGGCAGGCAGACATCCACTTCTGCTTGTTTGCACTGCTACCCAGTCTAATCTACAGGAAGGAACATGCTTTACTGTGTTCCCACTGACATGCTTGCAGTGCAACACAGGCACAGGGGTTGAAGTTGCAATCTGCTGTCCAGCCAGAGCAACGCCGCAGTGGTGCTGAAATAATTGTCAGCAAAAAAAAGGGACAAAACTGGGACAAGTAAGCAAAAAAGGGACAAAAGTGACATTTTGCAAAACTTGTGGGGGCACTGGGACATGCTGCCTAAAGTATGGACTGTCCTGGGAAAATAGGGACTGTTGGTAGCTTTATTCACAGTGCTGTTGTAACTGTACATATCCCTGCTTATAGCTTTTGCCTTATTTGCTAATATGCTTTGCTGTCTTGTTATTATCATTCCACCATGACCTCCCTTCTACGGCTCACCGACACCGTCCTCACGGGTATGAATCATGGGCACATCACCTCAGCTGTTTTCATAGACCTTGCCAAGGCATTCGACACTGTCTCCCACCCCCTCATACTATCCAAACTCGCCCATGCTGGACTCTCGGGAACTACCACCAACGGGTTCCAATCATAATTAGCCGGCAGGACTCAATCTGTAAGAATTGGTCAACATACTTCTGCCCCCCTCCCCGTATCCAGTGGGGTTCCCCAAGGCTCGGTCCTCGGCCCATGTTGTTCTCCATTTTCCTGAATGATCTGCCAGTGGTATGCCTGCATACATCCATCCACATGTACGCAGATGACACTGTACTGTTTGCATCGGGTCCCTCCCCCACAGAAGTGGCCCCTAGACTTCAGGAGGACTTCAATGCTGTCCAGCTCTGGTTTCACTCAAACCAGCTCTTTCTAAACCCCAAGAAAACTGTCTCCCTAACTTTTGGCACTAGAAAGACTCTCCCAACTCCTCGCCACCCCCACTTTCCATACCACTGATGGGACTCCTTTGGAGGCCTGCACATCCTTCTGGTACTTTGGGGTCTGGCTCGACCAGTACCTTGACTTTTCAGCTCATATCAGCTCAATCCACAAGAAATTTCACCCCAAGCTGGGTGCCGTATTTCAAAACAGGGGCTGCATCCCACTGGAGACCCGCAGGGCAATCTTACTGAAAATGATCCTCTCTCTAATTGATTATGGTAATGTTGTTTACAGCTCCGCCCCTAAGACCACCCTAGCTAGACTTGATGCCCTCTTCCATGCCTTCTGCCGCTTTGCCTTGGACTGCCCCCCCCCCCAGTGCACCACTGTGATCTCTACAGGTCTTTAGACCTACCTTCACTCCAGAATCAAAGGCTAGTCCACTGTGCTAGGACAACTGCTAAAGTCTGGGCACAGTCCCCCCATAACTGGAATCTGCCCTTTCACCTCAACCCTCCTCTGTGTATTCTCTCAGGAACACAGACTCCCAGCTCCTGAATGTCCTACACATGACCACAGCCAAAGGCCAAGCCGCCTTCAATTACCAGATGCCTAAACTATGGAACTCCTTGCCGGCTGACATTAGGCACACTGACAGCACTCAACAGCTCAACCATCTCCTCAAGGCGCTTGCCACCCCCACCTGCACATGCAGGCTGCCCCGCCATGATGCCATTTATCCCATCCCCCACCTTAATTTCTCCTGCACTATTGGCTCTTTGCTAAGTGCTTTGACCTAGGCTCACACCCAAGTATCTGGAGTACATTAGCTGGTAGCTGATTCTTAATATCACCTGTGTTTCTGCTACTGCTCAAGGGTTGTGGACTTTCATGTGTGTTGCACAGCTTCTAATTGTAGTTCCTCTGGACATACTAGCAGGTTAGCTCTCTTCTGCTCTTCCCACATCCATTGTACCCTGTGCACCCACCGCTTTCTTGGAAACTAAGTTGCATGAAGTACTTTGTACTGTACAATCCTTGTGTATGATGCTGTATACTTACTTATTCCTTGTGTATATTGTTGTATATATCCTTTCCCCCCTTCCCCAGGACGCATCTGGAATCGAGCAGTACTCCGCTCAGTATGCCTTTCTGGTTAAACTCTTAAATAAATAAATAAGTTAGATTGTATCTCATTATATGTTTCTTGACGTTGTTTTTACTGTACCCTAATTGTATTATAATGACCTTAACTTGGAACCTTTCTAAATGAGCACTTGTGCTCAAAGGTACTTTCTAAAATAACTAAATAACTAAAATACCTTATGCTTCAACCAAGGGTTTGCAGTGCAGAGCTAGGTTCTTTCTCTGCAGCCTGCTGCCTAAGATGGTGGCCATCTTGAGGGCCCACCCCCATTTCTATCTGGCACTCTCACTCTCTCTCTCGCTCCATCATAACCTCTTTGGGTACTTATTTAGTTTATTCTTGCAACCAATCCCTATATTTAACTACTGGTACTTGTCATCTACCAACTAAAATGTGTAGTTTGCATGACTGAACTGGTGGTCTGCCTGCCGAGAGCAGCGTTTTCTCAATGCTGCCTAGCAGGCCGCAGCATATCCTAGCAACTGCGGTAGCAATACAGTCTACCAAACCAGGCAGGACTAAGGTCTGTGCTACATGTATTTAATAAATGATGATTTGATATGAATCTGTAGTCTTGTCGTCCCTCCTTAGAGGTTGTGAGTGCTTGAAACACTACTGTTCAGGTAGAAGAACAGCCTACCTGAGTCACTGTCCACACTCTGGATCCACCCTCAGCACAGCAGAGTAGCACTTCTCCTCAGAGTAACTTGGCACACTCTCTCCTCTCACGCTGGTGCCTAGAGCCATGCAGCCACTGCTCTGCATGAAATAAAGAGCAACTGCTCAAATAATTGAAATGAACACTGTGGGCTGGATATTCAAAAGGGTTGCGCCATGCGCAATAGGGTTGCGCCTGTGCAAGTCCGAAATTGCGCCATTCTGCCATATTCAGCAGGAGGCAGTTGTGCCCCCCAAGGCAAGCTGAGCAACAGCGCAATGCAAATGAATGCATGCTGAACTGGAGGGGGAGGAACCATGCATAAACTGCACAGCCCGATATTCAACGGGCTGTGCAAGAGTTGTCTGAGTGCAACCCCAACCTGCGCCCTGCACAACTTTGAGCCAAAAAAGGAGTAAGTCGAGGGCCACCCACAGGTGAGCTGCCGCATTGCGGGGTGCAACACAGCAGCTGCCACCTGTGCTGGCCTCACCCACTCTGTGGCCCCACAGCCCGATCGCGGGCAAAGTGTAAAAATCCCCACCCTGACTGGCCCGATCGGCGGGCAAAAGCATAAAATCCCCCTCCCCGACTGGCCCGATCCGGGCATAGCTAAGCAACAACCACACCCCCCCACCAGCCCGATCGCGGGCAGCACAAATCCACCCCAAGGACATATCCCTGGTGGCCCAGTGGACTGCTAAGCCCGATTGCGGGCTGCAAAATATTGAATCACACCCCAAGAACTGATCCCTGGTGGTCCAGTGGACGCTAAGCCCGATCGCGGGCTGCAAAGTGATTAAAGCTCCCCAAGACCATAGCCCTGGTGATCTAGTGTCCCCCACCCCACCCACAAAGCCCACCACCCGCTCCCCGGCGGCGGCGAGGCGGCAGCATCCACCGCCTGCCGACCGCCACCCGCCAACTGACTGCCGGTAGGGCTACATGCCCATTGGTGCAGAGCAAGAGCCAATGGGCTTGCAACCATACCATGCAAAGGCAGTCCAGATATGTGAATGAATTAATTCATTCACATATCTGAACTGCTGCTGCATGGTATGGGCTGCACGCCGATGTCTTGCTCTACCAATAACACGTATACGGCAGTCGATTGGCGGAGCGGCGAGCAGGCGGTGGGATGCTACCGGCTGCCGGGGAGGCGAGTGGTGGGGCTTCGTGGGTGGGGACACTAGATCACCAGGGCTATGGTCCTGGGGGGCCTCAGCATTTTGCAGCCCGCGATGACTTAGCGTCCACTGAACCACCAGGGATATGTTCTGGAGAGGTGGGACTCTGTTCTGCCTGCGATCGGGCTGGTGGGGGGGGCATTTACCAGTTATGCCTGCGTTCAGTCTGGTGGGGGGGGTTATTTAACCTAATGCCCGCGATCGGGCCAGTCAGTGGGAGGGGGAATTTTCACACTTATGCCCGCGATCGGGCTGCAGGGGGCGTCAGTCCCCGATGGCTGCTGCCTGGCAAGGTGCCAGGCGCAACTCCTCGGGGATCGGCGCACCTGCATGCTAATGGCATGCAAATGGGGCCATAAATAGATGCAAATGGCCCCCCCCCCGTGCCTTGCATGAATTATGACCCCATTTGCATGTCACCTTTTGAATATCAGAAATTTGCGTATGGCGCAATGGTACTTGCGCCACCGCAACTTGAATGCTCCACTCTGACCACTTGCGGTGGTGCAAGTTCCACTGCGCCATGCACAGTGTTTGTGGCCAGGGGGTGATATTCAAAGGAGTTGCTCAATAGCGCAACTCCTTTGAATATCGCCCCGGCCACACCCTTGCGCAACTGTTTTGTGCAGCGCAAGGGCTTGCGCCACAAAATAGCGCAGTTTGAATATCCAGCCCTTTGACTATTAAATAAAATACTGTATACTTATGTGTGCAGATCATCACCTTCTCAATGGCAACAGTCTTAAATGCATTAGGCTTGCCCTAGGCATGCTCTAGACCATCAACTGCTAGCCAGGGTAGCAGATGATTAGCCTGTGGCTACCAAACAGAAAATATGGCTACTAACTTAATATTGGTGCCAGGCACCCTATCATTAACTCAGCATATTACATACAGTGTGTGAGGGGTGTAAGCTTACTCCACGTGGTGCTAATGATATGCTCATGGAATGTTTTATTTATGAACACAGTGTTTGACCTTCAACATTGCAAGATTTCCACCAGTCTCTGCTGGACCTCCCACCAGGTGACCTATGAGGCACATTCAGTTTCTCATGAAACAGGCCTTCCATGCCTGTTACAATTTGTCTGACCCCTACCCCATCCCCACCTAGTATTTTTGTAAATCGCATATATTTAACTTTTTGTTCCATCAAGCCTTTCAGGCTTATAATGTTAGACCGCATACTGGATTTAATTAAGCAATAAGGCATGACAGGGTAGGCATTATTGTGAGATAACAGCACACTCAGAAAGTGAGTTACATGGCAACACCAAATGCCTTACCCACCCAAGAAGTGCCATTATCCTACAGTTACACACTATCCCACAGTTACACACACCATGCAGTGCCTGACTGCAATTATAAAAAGTTTCCACTCATTTTATTTTCAAATCTGAGTTACAATGTTCAGAACATTTATTTCTGACCTGTGATGATGTACTGGAATAATGCAAGGTCATGTGACCACATCTGTCCAATCACAGGTCTTAGTTTCTCTTACCCATGTTATAATTTGCATTATGAACCGGTGATCGTAAATGGAGCAACCTGATTGGCCGAGAGGGTTTCGAAGCCGTGATGATATCGGGCTACATCATCACGGCTTCGGAAAACCTCCGGCCACCAGCCTGCTCACCGCCAGAGCAATGTTCTCCACCGACCTCCACTAAAACTAACGGGAAAAAAAACACATCCTCACAACTGCCCCCCCATACACGTCGCCCAAAGCAGACGCGCTATAAACAACAACAAAAAAAATCATCTCCCTTTCATTCTGGCAACTGCTTGACTGCAGAGCGCCAAGTACTGCTCGCCTCACTGCCACGCTGCCTCGCGCCAAACGGCAAAACATACAACCCGCTCCTCACGCTTTACCCTTACCTTGTCGCTTTCCTCACAAGTATGGCACAACTGATCTTCACCTCCTCAACAAAGAAAAAAAAAAAAAAATTAACCGTGCGCGAGTAAATTAAACTTCAGGCGGGGTCAATACCACAACAATGAAGACGACAATAAAATCCTCCTGCAACAGCACCACCTACGGCCAAAACATGAAATACACAAACTTTTTTTTAAATGTCTACCTACACTCATATAAAAACAATATTAAAATATTTAAAAACTTTACTTTTGCATTAAAGGCATAAAATATCAATTAATCAGTTCATAATAGCAATAATGCACTCCAGGGTGTGTGGTATATACGTGGGTATATCGTCACTTCTACGGGTGCGTTGGGCCTTTTCGGCCTACGGCCCTCGTGCTTAACACCGGCGTGGCGATATCACATATACCACACCTATCGTGCGATTATTAGCAATTATATAACATTATACCGTTATATAATTTATGTTAATGTTAGTGTCTTGATGATGTGGAAGGTGTTCACCTGGAAAACCATCATTAGATTTTTCAGAACCCCACAGATATTAGCAAAATTTACTCCTGGACATACTGCAGACTGTTGGAGGCCCTGTGGAGAGGCTAATGCTTCCCACTCCCATATTTTCTGGGCATGTCTAGTTTTGCAACCATTCTGGTGAAGAACTGAAACAGATTTATAGCACTTGTGTCTGAACTCCCCCTCCCCCAATTACTCTGCAGCTTGCCATCTTTCTTCAAATTCCAGATAGCTTTTTTAACAAACTCCATAAATATCTATTGAGTTTATTATTTACAGCTGCAAAAAAAAAACAAAAAAAAACAATCACTAAATTGTGGTTGCCATCGACCTCACCTACTATACAACATTGGAAAGAAATAGCAATACAAACCTATAGCAAAAGTTGGAGAAACTGACTTGCAAAATATGGCATCAAGTATCTGTATTCAATAATAGATGGCAAGGTTGAGTGTTACAGATCATGTCTGCAAGGAATGTAAAATGACACATACACCCATAATGCAAAACATCATGTTAAGAATATGCAAACCACCATGAAAGAATATAGACTGGTTCTGCTTTCAGCAGAAGAGCATGGTGCCACATGGCCTCTCACACAATCTGCAAAGGCTGAAAGCAGAAGACACAGCACAGACACATGTTTTTGTCCTCTTCAGGACTCGTCGGTGCACCTCATCTCTAGCAGCCCAGGGAATGGATGAATTTGACATATTTTTGTTTTACTGGTTTGGCCCACTATGAACCAAACCATTAAAATCAATATATGACTAGTTTGTCCATCTCCTGGGCTGTTACAGATGAGGCACAGTGATGAGTCCTGAAAAGGATGAAACATGTCTGTACGGTATCTTCAGTTTAAGCCTGAGCAAATTGTGTGAGACTCCATTTGGCACCATACACTTCTGATTAAAGCAGAAGCAGTCTAAATTATGTGATGATGATAGGCATACTGTATATCTCCCATGATGGTTTGCATTATTTGGGTTATGTGTAATTTTATCTAATACACGGTCTAAAATATATTTATATTTTTATATACTGTATATTTAAAGATTTTTAAGTGTTGACAGCAATGTACAACTGACAATAAATGAAGTGGCTTAACAAAATGTCAGTTTTCAGTCAGTTCTACAAGCAGCATAACAACTGTAAACATACAACACAGCAAGGTAGGAAGACTGTAAATGGTCACATCAAAGAAGACTATGCATAATCCATCTCATGGAGGGGAAAATGCCACAGAAGTATTTTAAGGCACAAACAGAGGAACTCTCAGAGTAATATATAGTGTTCAAGGCAGTCATCTATCCCTAAAAATATGGGATTTATTCAGTTATCTGCAGGTGTTCCTTATCAGTGCATGCCAAAGTTTAAGACACAGTGATTAAATGAAAAAGAATGACTTGCTCCATTTCTCAGAATAAGTGTGGAAACATCTCTATGACACATTCAAGTATGAAATCTTGTTTTTATTTGATTTGTTAGATCCTGAGACAAAATAGTTTGACTTTTCTAGAATTTTGGACTGGAGCTAATCTGTACTGTTTATTTATTTTATTTATTTAGTTTTTGTTGACTGGGTAAGTGCACTAGACAAATCCTGCCTATTTTCAGGCACGACCCGGGGGAGGAGGATACAGATAAATGCCAACTGATCCTGAACCAGGTTAAGCTGTTGGTGGCATTTTTAGTGAATGAGGGAGATTTGGCCAGGACACCAGGGAAATTCCCCTACTCTGTAGGAGGGGTTTCCGTCCGCCGACATGATGGAGGATTCAGTTGGGAACCAGACTGACTACGATACAGACCTCCTCTGAACTTCTCTGCTTGCTGAAAAAGAAAATGCAAATCGAACGTTAGTGGATCCGACTATTTGCAATCCGGAATTACAACCCCAGGTACAAGCCTTACCAGAATATACAGACTCTATTTCCAGACCTCTGAAAAGTATGCCGGATGAACTGAAGTTTCAACTCACACCACCAGTGTTTACCACGGAACGAAGTTCTTTGCGCACAGAATGTGCTACACCGCTGCTTCCCCCTCTGCCTTCCGGATCTAGCTTACCAACGGACACCGAGACAGGAGCTACACGGGCTGCCCAAATTTCTCCAGTTATGGATCCCTTTCCTCCTCCAGGGCTCGCAGAGCCAAGCCTCCAGAAGCCTACCACCTCTACAACCCCTCCACTGCGGGACCTGTTACGCTCTGCGTTTTGGACTACCTGGAATGACCGGACGTTGGAGAGACTCCTGATTACATCAGATGCCTTATCCAAGGCAGGTTGGACACAATCGACATTAGGAACCTGGATTCGGATCCTACATGGGACGCGACCAAACATGGTGTTATTTTCCCTACCAGGCCTGCCACCTTCATGAGCTCCAACGAGGTACCAGCTGCTATTGTAAATACACAAAGCTGTCAAAATACTAACTAAATGTTCATTCTTGGGGGATATCATGGATGCTACTGATCAGGGTATTACACAAACACCCATAGAGGGTGCAGATGTCAGTGAGACACCACTCATTTCCTTAAATGTCACACCTGCTGCCCCTCCCCATATATCTTCCCCTTGGGTTCAGTTCAAGGCCCCACTATTCCCCCCTTACTATTTTAGACTCACAGCCTGACCCTATTTCTCCGGCAGAGGACCCTGGGCTTGGCACATCCACATCATTGATTCCTATATTGGATAAAAACCCCATTGAACAAGCTTTGAGTCAGACACCCATTCTCTCAGACCTATTTAAAAATAAACTAGAACAAGCCCACCGGAGGAATGCAGTACGCATCCGCTATAGGGGTGGTCTCCCTGAGTTTCCTGATAGGTATTACGTGGCTCGGACTCTTCTAAAAGGCATGATGCACTTTCAAGCCTCAGATATTTATGCCCTGATTCATATCTCGGGAGAAGAGACTTTCGATGTCAGTTTTAAAACCTCTACAGGACTAGATCGCTTCTGGCATGTATACACTTCTCAGAAGACTAACCCCATTTGGGCCTCTTTCTCTGTTTTTCCTTTATCCAAACCCACAATATGTACAGTTACAATTATGTTTAGAAATGAAGGAGTTAGTGTCAGCGATATCTATCATTGGTTACAGAATCACTGTAATGACCTTTCCCCTCTCGAAGCTATCCTGGACGATGAAGGTCTATGGACTGGTGGCTGGAGGTTGAGTAAAACTGTTTCAAGTAAATTCAGAAATTGTACATCTACCTAATAGTTTTTTTCTCGGGAAAGACAGGGGGGTTTGTTACTACGGAGGCCAGCCTAGGGCTTGTTATAAATGTGGTGCTACCACTCATCTGAGTAGTACATGTGACCTACTAAAATGTAGTCTCTGTGGAGGATATGGACACCCAAGTGTTTCCTGCAAAAATGTATTTAAGTGCAACTTATGTAATGAAACTGGGCATGCATATCACCAATGCCCATGGGCTAGCAAAAATAGATCCGAGGGTTGGAACTCTGAAGCCTTGGTGCAGAAAGCACAAGCTAAAGCACAAGAACATATTGTTGCCCCTACCGCTGCTTCTGGCTCTTCCATATTACCCCCCCCCCCAGAACCATCTGGTCTTGTTCCTTCTGTACCCTCAGAACCACGAGTTTCTGCACCACAACTGGATCAGGTTGCCCAGCAAAAAGCCTCCACTGACACTCCTAATGAGACTACGTTGTCTCAACCTTCCTACACTGTTCATGTTGATAAGGAGGGATTTCAAGCAGGTAGTCGAGTTACTAGGGCCGCTGCCCGAAAATCTAATAAACCTCTTGATATTCCCCTGTCCAATGCTTTTGATTGCCTAAAAGGGGATCGAGAAGATTCTGATGGGGATTCAGATGTTTCTGCCATTCCATCTGATATAGATACCCCGGCTCTTAAACCTCCTGATGTTGCCAGGAAAAAACTGACTAAAACTAAAAAGGGAGGTAAGAAACAGAAAAATGACAGTGACTGATGGGAGTGGCTAACCTAGTCAAATTTAATAATGGATATTCGCATAGCCTCTCTCAATGTTTGCAGTTTAAAGGGTTTTAGAAAGAGAACAGTTTTTTTGCATTATGCCAGCTCCCTTCAATTGGATATTTTATTATTACAGGAAACTCACGTTTCCACCTTACATGATATACAGCAGTTGAAACGGGCTGGTTTAAAGGCCTCTTTTGGACATTTGGGGATGATGCAGCAGATGGTGTAGCTATTCTTTTTTTCATCCAAATTTTCCATCACTGCTGAGTAGATATACACCCAGGTAGAGCGCTTATTGTTGATTGCACCAAACACACTTTCTCATTCCAGATTATAGTTATTTATAGTCCACAAACCAAGGCAACCTGTATAGCTTTGTTAGATTTAATTAAACCATTTTTATGTACACTAAACACATTTTTGGGGTGGTGACTTTAACTGTTCAATAGATACTAAAGACAGGATTTTCTCAGGGAAAAAAATATATTGAGATTCCCTAGCTTTGTCTACATTAATAAAAGATGCAGGTTTAACAGATGCATACCGTTCCCTCCACTCTGATGCAGGATATACATATCATAGATCAGTATATCATACTAGAATAGATTATTTCTTTGTATCTCGTCATTGTACCCCACACTATATTTCAACAATTCCTAATGAAATATCTGACCATTGTATTCTTATTGGTCATTTTTTCATTGGTTCCCCTTCTGTGTCAATCTCATATCATTCCCAGTGGAATCTAAATAATTCCTTATTTTCCCTGACATCTGTTAAAGCTCATATACACTCTCTTTTCCAAGCACGACTCTCGGTTATAATTTGCTATGATTCTATGTGGGAGTGGTGGCAAGACACAAAAAAAGATCTGAGCGTTTTTTTCAGGCTTTAGGGAAAAAAACTGTCAGAGAAGGTTATCTTACATATCTCACATTTCGTAACCAGTTATATAAATTAATGTCTCTTAGCCACATCTTCGGTGGATTATTCATCACAAATATCCAGAGTAAAGAATGCATGTTTTTCTCACCAGTACAACACTGCTCGAACATTGGATTACATTATGCAAACTGGCACTCATAATTCCCCATCTGCTGATCCTTTTATGCTTTCAAAGACAGACTTCAATCAACAGTTATGCATGGGTTAAGAGACACTCATGGTACTATACTATCCTCTATCCCTGATATGTTATCGATTACTCTGATTATTTACGGACTCAATTTTGCACCACCCTAGTTCCCTCATGATATGTCCCATATTTTGCAAGCCCCATTCCTAAACTCCCAGCTCATTTAATTCCTGATCTGATCAAAAGAATTTCTCGGAAGAGGTTGCTAGGGAAATTTCTTGTTTAAAATTGAAGGTTTCTCCGGGGCCGGACGGTCTGACACATGAATTTTACAAAACATTCCAAATAAATCTGTTGGAAATCCTGACACAGGTTTTTAATTATGTTCTAGACAATATGGCTACAGCATCTGGGTTTGGCCTATCGATTCTAAAATTCTTGCATAAAAAAGGAGATATAGTCTCTCTTGCAAACTGGAGACCATTACATCTTCTTAACACAGATTATAAGATTTTTTCTAAAATTCTTTGTTCTCGCTTAAGAATAGTTGCACCGGATCTGATAGATATGGCTCAAACCTGTGCCATACCCAGTAGAAGCATCCAAACAAATCTTTTTTTCTTACGTGAAATTTTTGAAACGAAAATGTATAATAAGTTACCTGGATTTCTTTTTGTCCTAGATCAATCAAAAGCATTTGATTTTGTACATCATGATTTTTTATTACATATCTTAACCCTGTATGGTATTCCTGCTCAATTTGTATCCTGGATTTCACACATGCTCTCCTTAGCCTATTTTTTCCCAATGATAAATGGATTTCATGGCCCAACCCTTTTACAAAAAATCGGGCTTCGACAGGGCTGCCCCTTTAGTCCCTTACTATATGTTTTGCTCTGGATCCCATCATCAGACAGATTCAATGGAATTCGTTGTAGGCATTCTCCTCACCCAGTTTACAACCTGTTAAAATCTCTGCTTATGCAGATGATAAAGTTTTATTCTGCCTAGATCTTTCTTCAGGTACAAGAGCTATACAAACTTTTCAATCATTTGCACTAATATCTGGGGGTGGACTAAATCTTGAGAAAAGTGTATGTATCCCATTACAAAACAATTCTACTGATTCAACAGTAATTTCTGGTATCAGGGTATGCACCTCACCACAGAAAATCCTAGGGATATGGTTTAATACGCCAAATGATGCTACCTATAATTGGGAGAAGCTTTTAGCACTAGGAAATAACAAAGTCCGTCTCTGGAAAACATGGAGACTGAGTAAGAAGAAACGGGTTATGGTGATAAAAAGATTTTTATCCCCAATTTTCTTATATTTAAGTCACATCTATGGTCCACCCAAACATTTAGAAACCAGATTGTTTAGCCTTTTTTTTCAAATGCTATGGGAAGTCGCTTAAACCCTGTGAAAAGACATATAAGATATTTACCCCAGAACCAGGGTGGTTTAGGAATGATAAACCCACTGTCCTTTTTTCTTTCTTTTTTTTTATATCACATTTTTCAGAGCCATAAATATATGTCTACTGTTTGTGACTCCTGGGTAGCTAAAGCTGTGAATTCCCTAATGTTAACATAGAAACATAGAAACATAGAAACATAGAAACATAGAAACATAGAATTTGACGGCAGGTAAGGACCGCTTGGCCCACCCAGTCTGCCCATTTCCCTACCTACTGGATAAGCTGCAGATCCTAGTTAACCAGCAGCCTACTTCTTCCTACCCACCCCCAGAATTGCCTTATGACTATCCCATGCATGCTTGAATTCCACCACTGATTTTGACTCCACAACCTCCTCCGGAAGGCTGCCCCATGCATCCACAACCCTCTCTGAAAAAAATACTCTTAAATTACCTCTGAGCCATCCCCTCTAGCTTCAAATTGTGCCCTTGTTCTTGCACACCTCTTTTTGAAAGATGCTACCCTCTTGGACTTTGTTGATTCCCTTGAGGTACTTGAATGTTTCCATCATGTCCCTCCTCCTCCTTTCCTCAAGGCTATACATATTAAGCTCCTTAAGTCTCTCTTCTATGTCTCCGGTGCAGACCCTGCACCATTTTAGTTGCCCTCCTCTGACAGCTTCCATCCTGTCTATGTCTTTCTGGAGATTGGGTCTCCAGAACTGCACACAGTACTCAGATGGGGTCTCACCAGCTGTCTGTACAGAGGGATAATAACTTCCTGTTTTCTACTGGTGATGCCTCTCCCTATGCATCCCAGTATCCCCACAGCCCTCCTTGCTGCCCTCTCACATTGCTTGCCCATCTTTAGGTCATCTGATATGACTACCCCCAGGTCCCTTTCCATTCTTGTTGTTGTTAGTATCTCACCCCCCATTGTGTACTCTTCCCCTGGGTTTTTGCTTCCCAGGTGCATTACCTTGCACTTCTTAGCATTGAATCTAAGCTGCCATACATTTGACCAGTCCTCTAACCTTGCCAAGTCCCTTCTCATCCTTTCCACCCCACCCTGTGCATCAACTCTGTTGCAGATCTTAGTATCATCTGCAAAGAGACATTCCTTTCCTTCAGTCCTTCTGCAATGTCACTTATAAAGACATTGAGGAGGACCGGTCCTAATACTGAACCCTGATGTACCCACTAGTAACCCTCCTTTCTTCTGAGTGGACTCATTTACTATAACTCTCTGTGTCCTATTCTCCAGCCAATTCTTTACCCAGGCTGTCATCTTGGGACCCACTCCCAGGCTGGCTAACTTGTATATTAATCTTTTGTGTGGGACTGTGTCAAATGCCTTGCTAAAGTCTAGGTAGGCCATGTCCACAGCCCCTCCCTGATCTACTACTTTGGTCACCCAGTCAAAGAAATCTATCAGATTCTTCTGGCATGACCTTCCCACTGTGAATCCATGCTGCCTAGGGTCTGTGCCCTCTGGCCTCTAGATACTCGACAATTCTTTCCTTTAGAAGTGATTCCATCATTTCCCTATCACTGAGGTTAAACTAACAGGTCTATAGTTCTCCTGCTTCTGCCTTGCTCCCACTTTTGTGAAGGGAATCACATCTGCCCTCCTCCAGTCCTCGGGTACCACCCCATCCTCCCATGATTTGTTAAAAGGGTAGTCAGTGGTGTCACTAGTTCTACCCTTAGTTCTTTTAGAATTCTGGGATGAATCCCATCAGGCCCCATTGCTTTGTCCACCTTTAGTTTTAAGAGTTTTTTCAGAACCCTTTCTTCTGTAATGGGCCAGTATCAACTTCTGTATCCAGAGTGTTACTACTGTTTGTTTTATGTACCTCCCCCTCTTCCTTTATAAATACTGAGCAAAAATATTTGTTTAGTATCTCTGCCTTTTCACAGTCTCCCTCTGCCCACCCTCCCTCCCTTTATTAAGCCTCACTATCCCTCCGTTGGTCTTCCTTCGCTCCTGATGTACCTATAAAATGTTTTATCCTCTTCTTAACTGAGTTGGCTTATCTTTTCCTCGGTTTGGGCCTTTATTGCTCTGACTGCCTTCCAGCCTTTTGCTTTAACTGATACAGTTCTCTCTCCTGTTCTCTTCTAGGATTTCTTATACTTCCTGAATGCTTTCTTTTCTCTTGAACCTTCCTGCCACTTCCTTTGAGAACCATAGTGGTTTCTTACATCATCTTGTTTTGTTATTTGCTTCACACAAGGCTCGTTACCTCTGTGATGGCAGTTTTTATTATTCCCCATTGTTCTTCCACCCCTCCTTCCTGCCCATTTTCTAGTGCATTCCTTAGGCACTCACCCATTATGGCAAAGTCAGCCCTCCTAAAGTCCAGTACTTTTGTCTTTGTATGGCTTGACTCTATTACTGTGTTTATTGTGAACCATACTGTTCAATGGTCGCTAGTTCCCAGATGGCTACTCACTTTTACATCTGTGATCCTCTCTCCATCTCCATTTGAGAGTATCAAGTCTAATATTGCTCCCTCTCGAGTGGGCTCCAGTACTAGTTGTTCAAGGCATGCCCCTGTAGGGCATCTAGAATAACTGCACTCTTCAAGTGGCAGCTGCAACTGCACTCCAGTTAACATCTGGCATATTCAGATCACCCATCAACAATATCTCCTTTTTCTGCCATTCTAAGTATACTTTCTATCATTTCCTTGTCCATTTCCTCCCCTGAGAAGGGGGTTCATACAACCCCTGTGCGGATTGTGGTGCCATTGCCTGTCTCCAAATTTACCACAGTGCTTCTTCTCCTCCCTGTTTACCCTTTTGTTCTGTTGCTTTTATTCCTTCCCTTATGTAAAGAACTACTCCTCCTCCTCTTTTACCCTCCCTGTCCCTCCTGTAGATAGTGTATCCTGGTATGTTTACGTCTCAGTCATGGTTTTGTGTGTACCATGTTTCTGTGACTGCCATGATATCCAGATGTTCCTCCTCCATCAAGGCCACTAATTCAGGAAGCTTGTTACCTAGACTACAGGCATTGGTACTCATTGCTCTCCATTTTTTGATGGCTTTACCTTCTGTTGCAGCATCCCTCACTGACCGTTCTACCTTGGTCTTTTTCTCATTTAGTACCCTGTTTTGTGGGAGGCTGGGATTTTCTGCTGCTTGTCAGTGCCTTCCTTTGACTAGTTTAAAAGCTTGCCAATGAAGCATTTAAACCGATTGCTCAAAAGACTTGTTCCTTCCTGGACAGATGCAGACCATCCTGCCAGTATAGGCTGTTGTCCTCCAGATGGAACCCCAGTCCCCAATGAAGCTAAGCCCTGTGCTCTTGCACCATTTTTTCAACCATTCATTAAACTGCATGGTGCCAATTACCCTCACCTCACCCATGCCTTTGACAGGCAGCACCTCTGAGAAGGATACTGTGTGTGCTACTTGTCTTAGGCCCCTTCCCAACTCTGCAATGTCCTCCTGCACTGCTCTAACCTCATGATGAGCCAAGTCATTTGTCCCTAGGTGGACAATTACGTCCAGCTCAGAATCCCTTGCAGCTATTGTCGTGATCCTGAGGATGTGCTTCCTGTCCCTCCAAGCCATGGCACCAGGCAGGCACCTTACTTCAGTTTTCCCAGCTCCTCCCAGTTCTATCCCCCTGATAATTGAGTGATAATTGAATCCCCCACCAGGAGCTGCTTCCTTTCCTTGTGGTGTCCTCTGCCTCCTTCCTGTGGGCCTCCCTTGTGACAGCTGTCCTCAGCCTCCTTAGTCTCCTCTGTGGGTGCATCCATAGGGGAGCTATGCTCCCCCAGAATGGTGTATGGATTGTGGAGTGGAACAACTGACTGGGTGTGCCTCCGTTCCACCATCCTCACCCTTCCTGAGCCCACTGTGGTCCAACTGCTGTGTTTTCTTCACAATCTCTGAGGTAGTGGTGGTGGATGTGGTGCTCCCTAGATGGGGGAGGTTCCCTTCCTACTGTCCAGTGTGGCCTCGGAGAAGGTCCCCATACTACTGTCCAGTGTGGCCTGAAGACGGGCAGCTTCCTCCCTCAGGGCAGAGAGTTGTCTGCAAATAGAGCAGCATCTCAGCCTCCAGAAAGACTCCCGGAAGACTGCTGCCCCACAGCCATTACATTGCACTACTCCCCACATTTTTTTTTTTTGTGTGTGTGATTGGTTTGTAATATAGAAATAGATATTTATAACATACAATGTGTATGCTTATATTGTCAGTGCAGTTGCTAGAGAGGATATGACAGTGACATGCACCTTGCACTCTTGAGGAAATGATGTCAGAACCCCAGGTATAAAGGAACTATTTCCAGGGGTGGGTGGGGTGAGGGGTGAAGGGTTGGGCCTCGTGAAACAATCAGCTAAAGCTCTGACCCACTGCTGCAATGAGTGCCTTCCTGTCAGCAAGATGCCCTACACAACAATTTGATAGAGAAATACCCTGCTAATCAAACAGGGAAAAATCCACACATCCAAGTCAGACATAGGTAAACCTTCCCAGCCCCAAAACAGGCCTGGTGGTTTGTGCTCCGAGAGCTGTCAGCCCCAAAATAAGTCAGCTGTGCTTTAAACTCTTCCTGCACTGAAAATCTTAAGAATTGTAACAAACAAATGTAAACCTAGATCCACCACCCTCTGTTGCTTGAAAGACTGTCTTTTCCTGTTTCACACTGCAGGTTTTTCTGTGACCACTCCTTAACCCCAGTAACTCTGTTAAAAAGAGTTTAACTATCACAAACTCCTACGCACTAGTAAATTATTTAAAAATAGTTTCTGTCCCAAAATCCTAGTAGTCAATCCAGCTACCCCCAAGGGACAACAGAATGCAGTATTCAAACACTTATGAGGTTACTTCCAAGATAAGCAGAGTTTGCAAGTTTCTTTTTCAACTCCTCAGCCAACTGTCATTCATTTAAAAATAGTTTAACTGTCAGAAAATCCTAGTAGACAATCTAGCTACCTCCAAGGACCTACCCAAATGCAGTATTTAAATCCTTCTGAAGTTACTAACAAGATAAACAGAGTTTACAAGCCCCTTCTTGGTTAAACACTAAATAAATGTGAATAAAAAGCAATTACCAATTAGCATGGGTTGACCTTCCACCCATTGTTTCCCGTATACCTACTGCTCCATCTTATATTGTTGATAGCATCCATACCCTTAGGTCCTGGAAACTTAGTAAATCCTCCATATTAGATCTCACCAGGAAACAGTTATATGGTTGTTTCTTAAACATAGATAAACCAATATTACAGCTTCCACTTTGTTCTCCATCCCACACAATGTTTGCATTAAACATCCTCAAAGATAAAAGAATCCCGGCCCATATGTGGGATGTGTCTTGTTATGCTGCCATGGTAGACTACAGGTTCGAGGTAATTTAAAACACAAATCAGCACAAGATAGGTTTTGCCCCAAACCACAGTGTATTGACATCAAGAAACAATGGAACATTTTTTCTTTTCCTGTATGGATGCTCTTTGTTCTGGAAAACACTAGTGAACAAGTGGAAATGGCCTTTTCTAAGTAGGATCACATATCCAGTTCTTATTTTGGGAATCTTTTCTGGTTTCTGGAATACATTCCACCCCAGCACTTTGAGAGTATTGTTTGCTGCATGCAAATATTATATGTGGCAAGCTAGATGTAAATATGTTTTGCAACAGGTACCAACTTGTCCATTAGCTATTATTGAATGTATTGAGACTACTATTTTGAAATTACAAGAATCAGAAATGAAATGTCTCTCTCCTACACAATTTGCTTCCTATTGGGCTGGAATTACCTTTTTGATTTGATTGGAAATGATAGCCTTTGAGAATATCCACTGTTTCTTTTTATTTTTTTTCCCCTTAACCTGTACAGAAAAATTTCAATGATCTTTCAAATGTTTCAGTATATGCTTTTTATTGCTTTTGACTTTGTTTTCATGTTTCATGCACTTGATGTTATGTATTTCTCAATAAAAAATTCCCCTACTCTTTTTGATAAGTGCCATGGGATCTTTAACATCCACCTGAACTACCACCAATCCAAGCAGAAGGGACCTCGGTTTTAACGTCTCATCTGAAAGACGGCACCTCAGAAGTACAGCACCCCTCTCATGCTGCATTACAGTGTCAGTACTGGGATATTAACCCAAGTGCCAGATGTGGGAACTGAACCCACAGCCCTCTGATCTCCCGGCCTCAGAGGCCTTATGCAAATAACATGGACAGATACAGGTTACTATACAAAGAGGTAAAATACTTGATCACAAATCACACAATGTTTAATGAATAATGCTTGTCATTTGTGTGCATGTCTAAATAACTTACTTGGGCTATTAATTATGAAAAATATTCATATGTGCAGAATGTTGCCTAGTGTGCCACAGTTTCCACAAAACATTCAGCAACAGGTAGATATAGGCTATGAAAATGGTTTGTTATGGCTCTTTTAAAAAGCTGTTAAAGCCTGACAAGGATTTGAAACCCAATAATCTCATTAATTGCATATCTCAGATTTCAATATCAATTTAAGAACCAGTTGTGGATTCACAAATGCATACACAGCAAAGATATTTGTGCAGAAACAACTCCTTTATTCTTAATGTGTGTGACCAAATAGAATAACCAGGTAATCTGTTTCTAAGGAAACGGTCTATTGTGCAGATTCCCTTGGACCATTCAGCAAGTTGTTTACAGCTCATTATTTATGTATTTGAAATTTCTGTGACTTGGAAAGGCATATACTGTACACAGCCAGAGCTCATTTCCATGTATGACCCTAGGGATGGGGAACATAGGTGTACAAAACTAGAAGTATGTAAATAATATTTTGCAAGTTAAAGTGTTAAATAAAGTGCAAAGAAATAAAAGTTGTCCTGTTGTAAAGCTTTTGTAAAAAAGTAGTCTAAGTTTTTGGTTCAGTGAAATGATTTATGACAAAGGGAGATTCATTGTGAATCACCTTCAGTATAAATGACAAAGAGCTTCATTGCAAACAAACAGTACAAGAGCAATACAAAAATATTTCCCTGTTAGCAGCAATCGTGCATGCATAACACATCTGCAGGCTTTTTCTGGACAGTCCTTAAACATCATGTGTTCCTCTTTTTGTTCAAACAAGCCTCATCACCCTGAGATGAGAGCAGAATAGCACGAAATTTGTGACTTTACCGGGTAAGTGCACTAGCCATAGCATGACTATTTTCAGGCATGACCCAGGAGAGTACAAACAGTATAACATACAGAACATTTTATAAGTGCAGGAAAATAATACATAGGGTAGGTCAAAAACAGTATCAGTGATCAACACATGGGCAGTCAAAAAGTAACACTACATGGGAAACAGTTTGGAGAAGTAACTTCATATAGAGTAGAACAGAACAGATTGTAAGTAGAAATTGCATAAAACAAGAGGTAGACTCAAAGATGCAGTAGGGTAAGGGGGGGTCAGTGTAGGAAAAAGCAGAGGAGGGCAAACAGCTTACTAGGATGAGAGGAAGTGGGCCTTAGTTTGAGGGAGAGAAGGGAAATGGGCCAAGGGCAGCAGGACTAGAGTTATTGGGAGTAGAGGGGAGTTATAGTAATGTGTTTTTTGTGGTTAGGGAGTTTGAAGGTGACATAAGTAGGACTGAGAGTGAAAGGGCCTAGTGCCATCAAGTGGGGTCAAAACACGTGCATAAGTCAGCCAGGGACAGATAATGGCACAGCTCTCTTTAACAGCAAAGATGGTATTTTGACTGCCTTAGGACAAATGGAAGTGTGTTCCATAGCTGGGGTGCCACATGTTGGAAGGCACCAGTACCTTTGGATAAAGATAAGAGCACTGAATTCCAGATGAACTTTTATCGTCCTGTTGCAGGGTTCAAGTTGCATCAGTAACATATCTAACTGGCAAGAGTCCATTAAATGGACAGCAGAAACCATGACCGACTCAAAACAGTAAACAAAACCTCTTCAAAATTGTAGTCATAGGATTGTGGAACGAAGGTTAGATGACATGCACATACAGTAGGTAATTAGGAGATAAAAATGTAACAGTCTCAGGTTCCCTGGCTAGCGGCAATAGATTATCCAAGAGAGATCAGTGATCTTGATCAGTAGTTACAGTATACCAAGGGAAGGGGGAAATTGTTTAGCCAGCAAAGGCACACTAAGCCAAAGCTTGTTTCCAGATGTGATCTGGGAGCACAGGGAAGTTAAGTGACTTGCTCAGGGCCACACAGTATGCAAATGGGGCTGTGGGATTCAAGCCCAGGTCTCCAGATTTGCAGCTCAGTACTGTAAACCACAGTGCTATACTTCCTCCTACCAATGGTTTATGATTTAATTTTCATTGTTCTGAGCAGTCTTTAAAGGGAAGATCCCCTCATCCTTTTATTTTGGTTACCTGTGTAGTTTGTAGGCATGAACAATGATTGCCTCTATTGCACCATTCTAATTTCATTAGAATTTAAATGTAAATGAAGGTACTTAAGTCTGGTGTGAAAACCTGCTTGACTCAATTGCAAAGGACATCACCTGATTCATGTAATGAATTTTATTATGTTTTGGTGCTAAAGCTTGCAGTAGTTATACTGTATTAGTCAGTGCTGCTGTCCTCTGCAGTCCTGTGTTCTTGTCTTATGCTGGCCATGCAACCTTTCAAGGCATAGTAAGTGTTTTGCTGTTTGCTGTAGTTTAAAATGTATCTGAGTTAGAAAACAATGCTTTTGGAGAATACAGGGACTTCATAAGACATGCAACAGAACTGAATGAGAGTATAACTTCTGCTGGCTTGTGCAGGCATGCATCATCGACTCCCAAGATGTCTTGCATGAGGGGTACATGACCTTTGCAATGGAGACAAATGGATTTCCACACAAAGGCAAAATAGAGTGAATCAACTTAATTTATATTTAAAGTGGGACGAAACTAGAGGGATACAAGAGAGGGAACTATTGCTCATGCCTACAAACTACACAGGCATAAAGAAAATAGGTTTTTGGAAGCAAACCTGGAAGTCAGAGGGCCAGCCAGGGTGGAGGAGAATTGAGCACTCAGCGGGCTGCTCTTCTTCTCCAGGAGGAGGATGGGGAAGTAGTCAGTGTTTGACTACTCACTGACAGAAGCCACTGGGAGGCAGCAACTGGAGCTAGCTTAGCTGGGCAGGCATGCCAAACATCAGCATGAGCGTAGCTCATGTCATTGCATGCCATGACTCCTGCCCAACAAAAACCTTGAAAAATGATCAGGCTGTGCAGGAGGATGTCTGCCCCACTGACCCCCATGAAGCAGACTGAGGCACTCTGACCTCAGATCACCTTTTAGTCTCTGATCAGGGAGTAGCTCCCTCTATCCACCAGCCCTACCCTGAGGGGGGTAAGCCAGGGTGTACTCTGGGGCAGAGGGTAAGTCCCGGGGAATGGTGACAGGGACAGACCAAACAGGAGCCAGCCGGTACCCAAAAAAAAGAAAATAGGTTGAGGGGACTTTCCCTTCAACAATTACTATTGATTAGCTTGTTTCATGACAAGCAAAACATGAAAGGTGTGTGTGTGTGTGTGTGTGCATGCATGTGTGTGTTGTATAAAATGTTCTACTCTCCAGGGTTTAGTGTGTTTTCCTTCAGTATCCTATTGTGCCATTTAAATCACGTGATGCCAGAGCAGCCATAATTACTGTGGGTGATCTGTGCTGAAGCTGAGTTCCTGTAGTGATTTTGTTGATAAGGAGATCAGGTGATGGGATTTGCTGCTGGGGCATCAGTGCTGGGCTTGAGCTCCATAATCAATCAGGCTTCTTGTTTTTATTTTGCGCATTTCATAATGAGGAATAACATGCAATAAGGTGTGCTGTGAATTATTATTATACTGGAAAACATTCCTCTTAGCTAGTCAGAATGCAGGTTTACTGTCCGGTTATTCAACAATAACCAGACAGGAGACTGACTAATGTGACAGTTGCTCTGCATTCCGACTGGCTACAAAACATAATAGGACAGAGGACCTGTATTCTGATTGGCTGTTGCATACCTACTCAGACAATCAGAGAGCAAGCCCAGTTTTTCCTCCCACTTCGAGATGCAGCAGCAAATCAAAGACATCTATAAATGCTACAGTGCTTCTGTGAGAAATTCCCTGCTTTCTCGTTTCACAGACACGTAATACCATGAGCATTTGGCAGTTTATTATTTTTTTCCCAGTATAATACTGATAATACCAATAGTAGTCTGGGTTTCCTTGGTAATAACCAGACCAGGGGGTTAATAAATACCTCAGCCTTCGGCCTCAGCCTTTATTACCCCAGGTCCGGTTATAACCTTGTAAATCCAAACCACTATGGTATTATTGCTATAATAAATACATGTGCCCTCAGTGAGTTATGAGGAATGAAGCACAGTAGAGGGCCTTCAGCAGGGCCCCTACTTTTCTGCGGCACAGTGGGACCAAGTTCTGCGGCAGGACTACCATTTGCCGCAGAACTTCTGTGGCTGTGGTTTGTAATTTCTACGGAAGTTCTGAGGCACTAACAAACTACCACATCACAGTGTCAGCTTGTCATCCTGACTTCACTTTCATTGCAGTGGTTATAGCAATCAGGATGGTGGAAAGCACAGTAACACTAGTTCACAAAATAACAGACTTATAAAAATAATTTTATGCCTAAAAAAGCAAAACAAATGTCTCTCCCTTAAGGTCCTAGCCTGTTGCATAAATGACCTATGCAGAGGGGATCTTATGTGATAAATAAGGTATTTCTATATGCATGCTATCTATCCCACTGATGAGGTTTCCACTGTCTATCACTTACATATTGATATGTGCTTTCTACACCACTCATGAGGTTCCCACTGTGTATCACTTGTATATTTATATGCAATCTGTAACATACATATAAATATGTGTGTGTGTGTGTGTGTGTGTGGTGAGAGAGACAGAGATACAGTGTGTGTACTGGTGTGTGTGTGTGTGTGTGTGTGTGTGTGGTGAGAGAGACAGAGATACAGTGTGTGTACGTGTGTGTGTGTGTGTGTGTGTGTATGTGTATATATGTGTGTGTATTTTTTTTTTTTTTTTTTTTAATTTCCATGACCTGGCATCCTCATTCATGCAGGTCCCATTGGAAATGGAATAGAGGAGTTATTGCAAAACTCATTTTTCATGTCAACCTGCTTTCCCTGACACACTGCGTAACACCATCAGGCCATGACATTCATGTGAACCAATTGTGAGATACAGCTCTCCGGCCCATCACAATGTGTCCACCATGTGACAGAACACTACACCATACCTTCCCAGGCTCCGAGCAGTGATGTGTTCCACCAATCCTTGTGCTGCCCAGCCAGCTTGCAGAGCTATCTCTGAACCTGAGTTGCCGGCACAGAAATACAGCATGCTACCCTCTGGCCCAACAGCTGTCCCTGCACACAACATTTCTCAATAACTTTTAGGTGATTCTATCAACCAATGACAATATGTAACCAATAACCATGGCAAAAATGTGTACAGTGCAATTATTTATTTAACAGGTATATTCTTTCAACAGGTCTATACATTATTATATTTCACTTCTGAGCATAATAACTTTATTTTCCTTAAAAATTTAGACAGTTAAATTCATTTTACCAGTTATTCATTTCAGATAGCATCTCTATACCTTAAAGGCACAAATAGGTTTGTACAAAGTGAGGTATGGACTTAACAGGTCTGTGGTATTGACAAGGTTTTGTTTAAGTTGGCCATAGTGCAATAGCGTAAGACTGAAAATTGGATTAGGCTGTAGTGCAGGCTGAGCAAATATCACCATGCCTGATGTGCTGTGCTACCGTCTCTGGCAGTGGGAGCTGTGGTAGATAAGTGACTGTTCATTTCTGTTGCAGAATGCAGCCATTTCATTAGCTAATGTATAATGTTATAGCAGTGATAACATCACATTCTGAACATTTAGGGGGTTTTGGATGTAAAAAGAGGGGAAGGGAACCAGATTATATGTATAAACAGAAATATTAATAAAAAATCACCAAGAAGAGTGAATTCTGTGGCACTGCAGAAGTTCTGCGGTAGATTGTAAGTTCTGCGCAAAATTCTGCGGCCGAAGAATACTAGGGGCCTTGGCCTTCAGTCACTCTGGAAATGCAGTTATTAAAGCACACTGCACAATATGGAATGTGTTTCTCAACTTATAAAATGCATCAAAGTTCAAACATGTTTTAAATATTGTCACTTTAGAGTCCAGCTTCTAAATGCCTGCTATTACAATGTGACTAAAAAATCTTTCAATAACAGAATAGGTGCTTGAGCGTTTAAAGATAGACAAATCTCCTGGTCCAGATGGAATACATCTGAAGATAATTAAAGAGTTAGCGAATGAGTTAGCAGACCCCTTAGCGTACCTGTTTGACCATTTTCTCAGGCGGGAGCTGTACCTAATGGCTGGAAAAGAGCCGACGTGGTGCCTCTGCATAAAGGTGGTTGCAGGGAAGAGGCCAGTAACTACAGACTCCAGTATCAAAGTAATGGATTTCAGGAAACAGACTTCCAGCAAATGGAAAGTAAAATAACAGATATCCTAAAAGGTAGAAAGAGAGAACATGTGGAAGACATGTGGAAATACATTAAAGGAGCCATCGAGACAGTCACAGACAAATACATCAGGAAAATAAGCAAGGCAAAGAAGAAAAGAAAGCCACTATGGTTTTCCAAGCAGGTTGCAGCCACCTTAAAAGAGAAAAAGGCAGCCTATAAGAAGTGCAGAGCAACAAAAAAAAATGAAGAAGATAAAGAAAACTACAAACAAAAAATGAAGGAAACAGGAAAACTGATAAGGAGTGTTAAAGCCTAGACCAAGCTGAGGATTGCGGAAGGAGTAAAAAAGGAGAGAACCTTTTTTCAGTATATAAAAGAGAAGGAAAACCAAGGGAGGCATAGTAAGACTAGCCACTGAAGAAGGGGCTATAGTGAAGAGGGATTATGAAAAAGCGGAGGTCCTAAACAGGTACTTCTGTTTATTTTTTACTCAGGGAAAGGAGGAAAACAGCCCAGGGGTACAAAAAAATAACCCCTCATGTACAGGGGTCGATACGTACCCCTTCACAGAGGAGGATGTTCTAGAAGCACTAAGCAACCTAAAGATGGAGAAAGCCATGGTGCCAGATAACATGTACCCAAGAATCTTGAAGGAGCTGAGAAAAGAACTGGCAAAACCACTAACAGAACTCTTCACCAAATCCCTGGACAGTGGAGAAGTTCCCACGGACTGGAGAAGGACAACAGTGGTACAACTGCACAAATCTGGACACCGGGAGAAGGCAGGAAACTACTGTCCAGTGAATCTTACTTCTGTGGTAGGGAAAGTGATGGAATCATTACTAAAACAGTGACTAATGGCATTCCTGGAGGCCAGTGGACAACAGGACAATAGACAACATGGGTTCACATCAAGGAGATCTTGCCAAACAAACCTAATCGAGTTCTTCGACTGGGTATTTATTTTATTTATTTTAGAAAGTCAGATTTACAACCTTTAAGTCAGGGACTCATTTACAAAGGCACCTTGTCGCAGGAAGGGTAGACATGGTTACAGTGTGAGATACAACAGTGGTAACATACAGGTGCAATACAGATAACAAAAGAACACAGTATAACAGTGGTTTACGGAATAAAGTTACATGCAGTACATAGCAATCGTATAAAGTATAACAATAGTAGAAGTCACAACCCTGGTCATACCGGGGAAATACCTATGTGGAAGGGTGGGGGGTGGAACAGGGCTGAGGAAAGGAAAAAAAACGAGGGGGAAGCAGTCAAACGGACATTGTCAAGGCTATGGGCCAGAAATGGGGAGGGACCCCAACATTAGGTTGATTAAGGGCAACTACAGCTTCAGGCACCAAAGAGGTGATTATGGAGAGTGACTTTAAAGGGACCAATTTTAGTAGACTTAGTGACAGAGGGCGGGAGGGAGTTGAACCATGTGGGGGCACGGTAGTGGAAGGACCTTTGGGCTAGGGAGATCTTGGTATGGGGCACCAGAAAGGTGGCCTTAACTGAGCTACGGGTGGCAACACATGAGGATGCAAGCTGCAGGGATGTGGAGACCCCGGTGGGGGAAGAGTCCTAGCAGGGATTTTCTGACAGGTAAGCAGGTTTGGTAGTGCAGGCACTCCTCCAAGGTGACCAGGTTGGCGGTGGAATACAGCAGGCAAGTATGGGTGCAGAGGGATGTGCCAGTCAGGAGCTTGCAGGACATGTTTATCGAGGTCTGGATTCTGTTGAGGGCAGTATTGTCGGCTGCAGCGTAGACAGCTAGGCCGTAGTCTGCTAGGGGCAGGACAGAGGAGTTGATGGCCAGTCGGAGGGCGGTTTGGGGGAGACAATCTCTGTGGTGATAGAGAAGGCCAATCCGAGAGTTTATGGCTGAGGACAGGGTATTGATGTGGGTGTTGAATCTAAGAGACGAGTAGAAGGTGATGCCCAGATACTTGTAGGATGACACCTGCTCAAGAGGGTGAGCATTACTGGAGAGAATGCAGAGGGGGGCATTTTTGGCCTTATTCTGGTGATGCGTAAAAAGCATAGATTTGTTTTTTTTTTTGAGGTTAATGACCAGTCGGTGGTCAAGGAACCACGTTTTGGCTTGGTTGAATGTGTGCTGCAGGGATTCCTGTAGAGATGTGGGGTCAGGGTGGGAGGAAGGAGAACTGCATCATTGGCATAGAGTAGCATTTGCCTGGCAGGAGTTGGGGAGGGTGTTGAGAAATAGGCTGAACAGAACGGTGCCCAGGATGGAACCCTGGGGGACCCCAAGCGAACAGGCAGGGTATTGGACAGGGTGCCGTTTACCTTCATGCACTGTAATCTGGTAGAGAGGTAACTGGTGAACCAAGCCAGTGGGCAAGGGGAAAAGCCAAGTTGGTGGAGGGAGTCAAGTAGGAGGAGGAGGTGACAGACAGTGTCAAAGGCCTTGGAGAGGTCAATGAACACTGCACCCGCAACATGACCAGAGTCGAGAGCAGAGTGGAGGTGCTGGGAGAACTCCAGGAGGGCTGTAGTGGTGCTGTGTCCAGGGCAGAATCCATGTTGTTCCAGACACAGCAGGTCATATTTGGCCAGATACTTGGAGAGCTGAATTCCCACTATTTTTTTCTAGTGATTTGGAGAGAGAGGGGAGAATGGAGATGGGCCTGAAATTGTTAGGGGAGGTTCTATCTCCACTCTTATGGATAAGAGTGATTTCTGCAATTTTCCAGGCACTGGGAAATTGACCAAGACATAGTGACCGGTTTAAAAGGTTGGTGAGAGGGGCTACTACAGTATCTAGGACTAATCAGAGAATCCTGGAGTCCAGGGGATCACTGCTGGGGTTGCTAGCTAAGGCTTTTTGCAGATGAGGCCTGGCTTCAAGGGGTGATATGGCACACAGGTAGAAAGGGGGGGTGATCCGAGGTGGGGGGAGTGGAGGCAGGGATAGGGTCAAAAAAGTAGTTGGGGAGGGCAGAGCTTAGATCTGAGAAAGCCATATTGAGGCACTCAGCTATGCGGGGAGGATCAGTAGTGATGGTACCATCTATGGAGAGTAGTGATGGTGATGGAGAGTAGCGATGGGGTAACCAATGCTATGGACAAAGGAGGGGGCCATTGATGTGATCTACCTTGACTTTAGTAAAGCCTTCAACTTGGTGCCCCACAGAAGGCTGATTAAAAACTTAGATTGCATGGGGATAGGTCAGAAAGTAGTAAGGTGGGTAGACAATTGGAACACAGAGGGTGCAGATAAATGGAGCGTTATCCACAGAACAAGGGGTAACCAGCGGGGTACCCCACAGTTTCATCTTGGGGCCTCTACTATTCAACATATTCATAGCTGACATTGCAGAGGAGCTTGAAGGAAAGGTATGTGTTTGTAGATCATCTTTTTATCATCTGAGGAACATCGCCCGGGTGAAGCATCTGGTTCCTCCAGATGATCTCCCTGCTTTGGTCCACACTTTCATTACCTCCCGCCTTGACTACTGCAATGCTCTTTACCTTGGGGTACTGGGGGTTGACATTCACTGCCTGCAGCTAATGCAGCTAGTGCAGAATGCGGCAGCCAGGCTGTTGACTGGTTCTTCTAGGTCCAGTCATGTAACGCCTCTGCTCCGTGGACTGCACTGACTGCCAGTTTGCTGGCAAATCACCTTCAAGGTCAGTCTGCTGACCTATAAGGCCCTACACAATCAGGGACCTGCTTACCTGAAAGCTCTCCTTTGTCCCTACTGCCCGCCCCCCCGATCCACTGACGAGGGATTGCTAGAGATTCCCAAGGTTCATTTAAAAACTTCAGGAGCCAGATCTTTTAGTTTTATGGCCCCAACCCTGTGGAATTCTTTACCTCAACAGGTGCGAGACTGCCTGACTGTCCAAAGTTTTAAAGGAGCTTTAAAAACCTAGCTCTTTAGCAAAGCTTATAATGATTTTTGAATATAGTTGTTTAGTTTAATTGTAATGTTGTTTTAACTATTTATTGTTTTATCTTGTATTGTACAGGTGCCTTGGTTTCAGAAAGGCACCTTATATAAATAAAGATTGAATTGAATTGAATAGATGACACCAACATATGCAACAGAGTGGACTCTACGGAAGAAGTGGAAAAAATGAATCTGACTTAACAATTATAACTGCTATTGTGTCCTACCATTCTAACTTGTAATCCACAATGTCTTTGCTCTTATGTTAATTCGTTGTATTGTCTTACTTTATGTTTTCTTTCTTACAATAATTACTTTGTACCTTGTCTTGTCACTGATGTGGAACCTTTGTAAATGAGCTTGGGCCCAAAGGTATTTTCCGAATCAATAAATCTAAAATTAGAACAATGGTCCACAGCATGGCAGGTGAAATACAACACAAAAAAATGCAAGGTTATGCACCTAAGTAGGAACAACCCCAAAACTGACTATTACCTGAGGGGGGAAAGACTAGCTAAAACTAGTGAAAAACACGATCTGGGGATCATAATAACGGACAACCTGAAGGCAGAAAGACAGTGCGAAAAGGCAGCGCTGAAGACAGGGGGCATGCTGGGTTGCACAGGGAGAGAGATCACAAGTAGGAGAAGGGAGGTGGTTCTGCCACCGTACAGGACACTTGTCAGGCCCCACCTGGAGTACGGGGTACAGTTTTGGAGGCCGCACCTCAGAAAATACATAGATTGGAAATGGTTCAGTGGAGGGCACAAAGATGATACAGGGGTTGCACCAGAAGTCATATGAGTTGAGACTGAGGAATTAAATATGTACTCCCTGGAACAGAGGAGAGAGAAGGGAGACATGATAGAGACATTCAGATACATCAAGGATATAAACAAGGTTCAGGTTAATGAACTTTTCCACTTCAAAGAAGGCAGCAGAACGCTAGAGCGTGACCTGAGACTGCAAGGGGGAAAATTCAGGACAAACATCAGGAAGTTTTTCTTCACAGAAAGGGTGCTAGATGCCTGGAACAGCCTACCCCTGGAAGCCATGGGGGTAAAGACTATCGAGGGTTTCAAGCGAGCATGGGATAGAAATAAGGGCATTATTACCAAAAATGGGTAACCGGAGGGGGGGGTAGCAAACTACAAACCCTGGGCAGACTAGAGGAACCTTGAGGTCCCCTTCTGCCATCACATTCTATGTATCTAGGCTGATCAGCCTCACATGAGTGCTAGGAAGGTAAATGGAGGCCCTGATTAAACAAGACCTAGTCAACTACTTGGACAAGCATGGACTACAGGATGAAAAAAAACATGATTTCATTACAGGCAGGTTGTGCCAGACAAACCTGATTACTTTCTTTGATTGGGTATCTAGGGAAGTGGATAATAGCCAGCCAGTGGACCTCCTCTATTTTTGACTTCAGCAAAGCCTTTGATTCAGTACCACACAAACGCTTACTGAAGAAGCTAGAGGATCTGGGCATAGCAAGCAGCATTGTTAAATGGGTGGGAAACTGGCTAGATGGAAGGAGGCAAAGGGGGGTAGTCAATGTGGAGATGTCAAAGGAGGGAGAAGTGATGAGTGGGGTCCCGCAGGGCTCGGTCTTAGGCCCAATCCTGTTTAATGTGTTCATCAACGACATAGGAATAGATATCCAGGGCAAGATTGCACTGTTCGTGGATGACACTAAATTAGGGGGAAATGTGGACAACAAAGAAGCAGTGAGAATCTTACAAAATTATTTGAAAAGGTTAGAACAATTGTCCAGTATCTGGCAGATGAAATTTAATGTCAAGAAATGTAAAGTGATGTATATACTGGCAGGAATAACCCTAGAACTACCTATTGGCTGAACGGGATCAAACTCAGTGACTCAAAAGAGAAAAGGGACTAGGAGTTATTATTAGCGACACCCTTAAACAAACCAGCCAATGCAACACAGCATATAGTAAGGCCAACAAAATGCTGGGATGCATAGGGAGAGGATTTGACAGTAGGCACAGGGAGGTGATACTTCCACTGTACAGATCTGTGGTGAGGCACCATTTGGAATACTGCGTACAGTTTTGGAGACCATACCATAAGAAGGATAGGGACAGTATAGAGACAATTCAGAGAAGGACAACCAAAACAATACAGGGGCTTCAGGGGCTGCCATACAAGGGGTGACTAGATGTGTTAAACATGTACTTATTTGAATCTAGGAGAGAAAGGGGGGGATATGATAGAAATCTTTAAGTACATGAGGGGTTTAAATTCAGTACCCTATGCTGAACTATTCTCCAAGGCTCCCAATTCAAACATGAGAGGGCATGGATGGAAACTGAGGGGGTGGGAGTTCCAGGAGGGATCTTAGGAAGCACTATTTCTCAGAAAGGATTGTGGTGTCATGGAACCAACTACCTGCGGAGGTGGTAGGAGCTAGGACCATATCAGCATTCAAAAGGGGTTGAGATAAGGAGCACACAAGAATCAAATCTGCAAGGGAATTTACCAGCTAGGACCCAGGATCACCTATGATCTCAGCATCTCAAGGGCAGACTTGATGGACCTTTGGTCTCCTTCTGCCATCACTTTTCTTTGTTTTTTGTGTTCCTATGTTTCCAACAGAAGAATGCAAATAAAAATTAAAAAAAAACTGAAATTGCATTATGTCAGTTTCAGTCCATTACTTTCAAACATACAGTATATTATGTTTTTGTGGTTTTCTGGCACTTGGATAAATAAAAAAATTAACTTCAAAAGTGCATAAAAACTTAAATGATGGATAAGGTACGATGATGTATAAGGTATGAAATACATTCTTTTGTACGTAAACTTGGTTTTAAATCTTTTACTAATTATTCTGAGGAGTACATTAATACATGGAGCTTACAATTTAACTGCTGCCCCTTTAAACACTTAGCACCCTGTTGCAACAATTTATTTCCCATCTTGGTAGTGCCCTGTAGATGCCAGGGACATTGAGGAAACCTCAATCCAAGGAAATGCCCCTGGTGTGCTGTAGTTTCCTGTAGCTAAATGAGTTAAGCTCCTGCTACAAACCCATCTGCCTTCAGTAATTTATTTAAATGTAGTTAAAGAAATATCAAGTTCATTTCTATATGGATCCAGCTACGATCAAAGTCCATGGGTACAGTAATGATGCAGTGTTGGGACTAGCCAGAGATAGGCAAATGGCAGGCCTGAAGAGAAGGAATGGGTCCATGTGGCTGACAACCAAATACCCACACATGGTGGAGAATGCAGCCCTTCTCCTGCCTTAAATTCATCCTGACCACTATTGCACATCCCCAAATGCTCTGTGCACTGCAGGTTTTTTAAATCCCCCCCCCCCAGTCAGTCAGTTTAAAGCCAAGATTCATGCAAGCACCTTAGCCAGGGGCTTAAATTGGGCGGGAACTCAGTTCCACCTCCTCTGACACCTTTGCCCATTGAATACTATTGGAGAGTTCCAATTCCTAGAGATGACAGTTCCACCTCCTACAAATGTACAGATTGCAGTTCCACCTCATAAACATTTCCAGTTTAACCACTGACCTTAGCCATGGTTGAAGAAGAAAATGCAAAAAAACAAAAAAAACAAAGAGATAACTGTATTAGCCCTGCCTGGCAAAATCATGTAGCTGACTGCGCCCCCCCACTCTCTCACCTCCCTATCCTGCCTCTCCTGTGACAACCCATTGTATTATAACCCTTCCAACCCCACACTGTACCATGTACTCCTAGCATGTTTTCATGTAAATATGTAATCTGAATGTTTATGCACTCTTGTCAACTTGATAATTGTTTACCCTCCAGCCTTGTATTGTAAACCAAATTTTGTAGGTACTATGTCTGTATTTGTATCTGATGCAGAACCTTTGTAAAAGAACCTGTGGTTCAAAGGTATTTGAATCCTAGCAATAAATAAATAAAACAAAGAAAAGGTTTTCTTCTCCGGTCTTGATTATTTACCTACTGGGACAGTCATTTACACAAAGAAAAAAAAAATAACCCACTCTTAAAACTGTCTTTACAATGAAACCACTAGGCCAGCCCACCGGCGCAGCGGCAAGACGTCCGCCTGAGACACTGACATCCCAAGTTCAGGAATGGACTTGGGAGTCAGAGGGAGGGCCAGGGGAGAAGGATTGAGCATCCAAGGGATGTCTCTCCTTCTCCAGAGGGAAGGGATGCTGTGTGTCTGGTGCAATATGGACCCCTGGCAGAGGCCAGGGGCTCCGTTGCAACCGGCACCTGGATTAGTGGGAGGCAGGTCAGACTTAACAATGAAATCACTAGATCCCCAAAGTCCCCACACATTTCTGGCAATACCCTCACCACTTGGCACCATACACCTTCAAGTAGTCCATCCAGGTCCTAAGGGACTCCCAATGACTCTGTCACTGCAGTTCTGCTTCAGTAAGCCAGGCCCTGATAAAGGTCCTGCTCTATTTTTCCCAGTGGTAATGCCTCTGTACCTTCTCACTCAGAATTAACAGTCAACAGATGCTGAAGATGCCCAGTGCTGTAGTTCCAATGCTCCAGACTGCTGCTCTGAGTTGCACCACAGGGGCCCTCAGCACTCTGTAACTCTTGAATTGCCCTGGAGCCCATGTGCTGTTTTGCTAGTCCCACAGCTACACCCAACTGGCAGCATGGCCACTTCATGGGATCACAGCTCCTTCCCTCACGGTATCATGGTATGAACAATTACCTGCACAGGCCATTCCAGCCCCAAACACTGGTCCCTCCATTGTCTGCTATGAATGCTACAGCAACAATCTCCACTAAGGCTGCCCACTAAAATCATTAGGTGGGAAATACGCAGTGTGGGCAGCTGTGCCATTTTTTTCACTGTACAAGATGCCTACAGGATTGCTGATTGATGATGGCTCAGGGGCGATACTTCACAGTGGCATAAGTGCCACACAGACAGGGCTCGCCTCTACACCACATTACTGTCACTGCATGGAGAATCTCCAATTCATTTGAATCTTACTACAGTCTGAAGAAAGGGGGAAACAAAACAGAAAGGGTGCAACATGAGCCAGATGGCAATAAAAATAAAACAACATTTTAAATAAACAGAGGGACAACCACATGAGCCCAAGGAGTAAATGAATAAAATGGGGAAAATACATAATTAGGGAGATCTTTAAGTTAGTGATAAGACCCACATGCCAAGGGCACAGTGATGCTTGACACCACAGGCAGAGAACTTTATAGTCCCTGGAAGTGGGGGGTATCCCAACACCCCACACCCTGAAGGGTCTTACTGTACTTTTAAAATGGGCTTTCACAGTAACAAAATAAAGTATTTTAAAACATTTAAAGAAAGAACTTTTACATGTATGATAGTCGATATGCAGGAACAGTGCTGGCCTTGTTATGGCTCTGTTGCCTGACCAATAATATGTCTTATGATTACTTAAAGCTAAGTTTTCAGAAGTATTTAATCCCATTTTCTAAATAGAAGTAGCCCAACCTATGCCACTTACTGAAGGGAGTTCTCCATTCCTTGTAAGGAGGATGATGGCAATAACCATTGTAGGAGTCACTATTCTGTGTACAAAAAGAGCAGCTCAGACAACCTCTGATGTCTCTGCCTTCTGTTTTCAGCCTGTGCAGACTGCGTGAGAGTCTAGGTCACCAGCAACACATGTAGTAGTAATATCGGTGCACCAGAGGCCTGGCCTCCTGTGCAAGGATCTTCATTTTAAACCCAGATCACATCACCTAAATAAATCCAACTCCCTTTCTAACCTCCCAACTCAAAAGACCCCCCCCCCCAACCGAACACTCTTTCCTTACACCTTGGTACTCCCCCAACCCTCATTTTGTAAGGTGATAGAAAATAGTTTTAAATACATTGAATCACCCATTTGTTTTTTTCCTTTCAGTTGCATTCACTCACTATGCTTTGACTTTTTTGGTTAAAACATTTTTTTATTATTTTATTTAATAAAGTACTTGGTACAATCCTTGGTATTGAAACAGAAGGCAGATGCCCATTGTGTGTTTCCTCCACCTACTGACAGGAGTGGTATTACCCATGAATCGGTTCACTTTCATGATGCTTACAAACACGCTGATATTCGATGAGCACGCTGCTTTGGTCATCAGAGTGCTTGCTAATGCCACTGGATCACCATTGATGCCCCATCTGAAGACTCAAATGGCTAGTATCCACGACAGGTGATGTCAATACAATTTATTTTATTTTGCAATTTTTTGGGAGGGGGAGAAAGACGCACTAAGCCAATTCAATTCAATTTTATTTTACCAGGATAACACCATTGAGACAACTCATTTACAAGGTGGTCCTGGAAGGACATACACAAAACAGATACAACTTTAAGAACGTGCAATAATACGTGACTGGAAATACATGGGTGTCAAACAGTGGAAGGAATAAACAACTCGAATCAGACCAGAAAAGAAAAAACAGGATACAAGGATAACAACAGTGGCAGGGATAAGCAATAGTAAACTAAAATTGATAGTCTAGAATATAGGAATACAAGGACTACGCTACAAATCTAAACATAGGTTAACCAATTCCGCAGCAAGGAATACCAAGTGAAGGGAAGTAATAGGAGAGTGAAGCCAAGGATTGTTTCCAGGTTTGTCCCAGGAGCACAGGGAAGTCAAGTGACTTGATCATGGTCATGTCTCAAAACTTTGTAGAACAAGCCTTAATTAGTACTAAAGTGCCACAAAACATGCACATAACTTAAAATTAAGTGATTTTTTATTTTAGTGTGGCTAGAGCCAGGCAGAATTAAATAGGATCTGGTTCTACTGAACCTGGCAGGACCTGGTAGAACTTTTTCAAGTCTGACTCCTAAAGTTCACAATGTTGAACTTTAAGTGGTTTTCACAGCCCTACTTCATTTTGTGTCCAACATTCTGAGTGGACAAACTTGGATGGGCACCTCATAAATAAAGTATTTATTCCTTCAAATAATCCTCTCATGTCTAGAAGCAATTATGTAGCCAATATTGATGGTGCTATAATACTATTTTGTTATATACTGTATGTATAAACCTTGTTACTAATAGAAAATCCATAGAAGCCCGCCTCAGTTACCCTGTGCTCTGTCTGACGAAGAAGATTATTAGCCCCACGCCTCCCCTGAGTCTAGTGGGACTCCTCACAGTAAAAAGAAACCAGCGCAGCCTAAGGTCTTCGGGCCTAACGTTACTAGAGGTACCCAAGGTTAGGACTAAGGCAGGTCAGAATTCTTTCATGCATGCTGCCCCTGCCTTGTGGAACAACCTTCCTCTGGAGGTAAGAGAAACCCAATCGGTGCTGAGCTTTCGCTCAAGACTCAAGACCTATCTTATGACAACAAGCGTATGCCAGTGCCACCGCACCTGACACTACTACTACTGACCACAACTTGCCTACTTACCAAACCAAAATCTCTAACCCCCACAGGTAGCACTAACTTTTCCTCCCTCTGAACCCTCCCGATGCTCCAGAACTATTATACCTAACTAATCTCCAGTACTGTCGCGCTAATATGTAGGACAAAGAAGACTGTAATGTAATGTAATGTAATGGAATAACAACTTTTCAACTACATATATGAAACCACTATTACAACTGCTATGTGTACACAGCCGAATACTGTATACCCATGCTAACCTGTATCTGCTTATGTTCTACTGTTCAATTATTATTGTATTGTTATTCCCGGGTCGCCCCTGAAAAAGGGACCTTCGGGGCCCAGTGGGCCTACCCGGTCATCAAAATTCAATAAATAAAATATAAAAGGTTGCAATTCTGTAACTGTGAAATCATTTTCCTGTAATAATTACTATCCATGAGATTTTGTAATACCATTGGTGTGAGATTCCAACTGCAGTACTACGAGATAGAATGTTTTTCTCATGCTACAATATCATTGAGCCAAGCATGAGTTGGCTTTTTTTGTAACCAGTGTTTCTAAGTCTGGCTGATTGGTTTGTGTAGTACTTGTGTGTACTGTTTACTTTTGTCTTTTTCTCTCATCTCTACACACAAGGAGGTGCCCAGCAAGGATCAAGCTACAGGACATGAGAGGTCCCACCAGGAGATGAAGAATGCCAGTGAAGAAAGAGGGGAGGGAGAAGGATGAGCAAAACACCTAGTGCTGGAAGGCAGGGGGCTACTGGGTAGTTACAAGAGTAGGGGGTGTGGTCAGCCAGCCTCAGAACCACTGGCATTAGCCTTTCAATTCTAAGTCTGGCTGTGTTTGAGTAGTGCTTTTGTATACTGTTTACTTTGGCCTTTCTCTGTCATCTCCACCCTCAAACAGGTACCAGCAGGAATTGGGCTAAAGGACATGAGAAGACCCATAACCATCTAAGTGTCACTGAACCGAGAACTTCCTCCAACTCACAGAAGTAGACCAGTGATGTAAACCAGGCCTTCTCTAACTTCCGTGAGGTCTTACTTAGTATCCAAGATAAATATATGCCAAAAACCACTAGGCGAGTACACTGCCCAGTCATTAGCTGTCTGGATCGTCTACTGCTGGCACTAACAAAACAAAGGGATATCAGTTGGTCTATCTTTACAGTCACTCAGTCTACCATTGATTGGGCAAAATACAGGGACTCAGAAATGAATACAAAAGGGCCATCCAGCAAAATAAAAGCCAGCATTACAAGTTATTGTTTTACTCCCTGGCTGGCAATCCAAGCTAATTCTCGAAAACATTAAGCGAGTCTTAGGCCAGTCCTGTAACTATAAGCCCAAGGACTTAACTATTAAGGTAGTCAACTGTAATAACCCTGTTACAATAGCTAATGCCTTCAAAAAAAGCTTCACTGACCTCATGGCTTAAACAGGGGCCATCCCTCTTCCTGCTGTCTTGCCACCTGGTCCACTCGTTGATAATGCCTGCTTCTACCACCACCCTTCAGCCTCAGAGTGATCACATGTGCTGAAGTATGTAAACACCTCATGCAAATCCCATTGTCAAATTCTGCTAGCTCCGATAATAGAACCAAAAATATTGAAGGCTGCTGCCAAGGTACATGCTGTACTGGTTACTAGAATATTCAGTATGTCTCTAACATCATACAGTATACCTAACCAATGGAACCGAGTACCTTAATACCTATAGTCTCCTGTCTGCGGCACAACATGGTTTCTGAAAAGACCATAGTACCACTATTACCCTCCTGTCACTCACCACCAACATTGCCTCTGCTGTGGACAGGGGAGAGCTTATGGGAACGGTTTATATTGACCTCACCAAAGCCTTTGATTTGGTCAAACATTCCCTCCTCTCTGGAAAGCTTAGCAAACTGGGTGTTTCCTCCACTGCCCTATTATGGTTTAAAAGTTATCTGGTTAACAGGTTTCAACATGTTAAATCTGGCAACTCTCTGTCTGACCCAACTTCTTCTTCAGTCAGGGTCCCTCAAGGATCCATACTGGGACCCCCTCCTTTTCTTTCTCCATATCACCACTATCCATGCCAGTCTGTCACACAACACTCCCATCTTGTATGCTGATGACCTAGTCCTTTTTATTTATTTTTTCCCTCAACTCTGTTTATTCTTCAACTTGACTGGGGCATCTCACAAGAAGATTTACTCAGCCTTGCCTCCGCCACCTGCCTGAACCACTTCCCCAACAGAGAAATTAGATGCTGGGTCCCCCCTCTCCCGCTGGCCCTCACAAGAGGAGGCAGGGACCATAGAGAGTCAAGTCAGGGTCGGGGCCAGCACTGGGTGTGTGTGCTTGGCCACTGAAGATCCGCCATCGCCTCACCCGGCAGCTGTTTTTTTTCCTTGCTTCTGCCATTCCCCCCAGATACAGGACATGCAGTACCATCCATCACGTGATGTGCACGTTCCCGCCCATGTCCACAAGATGGCCACCTGGCATCATCCCCCTTCTCGATGTCCCCAACTGCAGTGCACCCAGTCACCACTGGATACCACTAGTGTCATGGGGCTAGAACCCCCCTTCCCTCCAGGAGAGGAGAGCAGTCCATCGGATGCTCGATCCTCTCCTCCCCAGCCAACCCCCGGCTCCCCAGGCTTGCTCCTGAACCCAGGTCACCGGAGCGGCGCAATGTAAGGCTGATGCCTCAACCCTCAGCACCATCGAGCCTGCACCTACTGTAGTTCTTTTTATGAGCTGTCACAATGTCTCAGATCTAACTCATCAGCTGTCTTCTAATCTGCAGTTAGTTCAACGATGGCTCTAAACTTACAGGCTCCTCATCCATATCACAAAGACCCAGGCCATGCTGTTCAGCTCGGTTCTGACAGTAAAAAAGTGCCTCTCCCCCTTGATGGTGACGTGTGAGAATGGATCCTGTCTCACCACTGTTTCTTCCTTCAGTTACCTAGGGATCACACTTGACACCTCAATGAACCTCTCAATACATATAGCAGCTGTCAGTAAGACAGTAAATATCAGGTTGGGGCTCTCCCACAAGATCTGTAACAACCTCACTCCTAAAGCCCAAATAGCCATTGCTTATTGCATTATGCTCCCCAAAATTACATATGGGATGTCTGTCTACTTCTTGTCCTCTAAAACTGTCCTATAGAGATGGGATGTGGCCTACAACAGTATCCGTCAATTCTCCCTGGCCATGAATAGATATACTCATCACTGTACCCTCTACTCCAACCTTGACTGGCTTCCGCCAACTGTCCTGCGCAACCTCACTAGGGGAAGTGTTGTTCATAATGACTAAATGGACACCACCATCCCCAGCATCTTTCCTTATACCTGACAGTGTATCCCATCTCAAGGTCTAATGTCCCTGCTTCCTTGGCCAGCCACAAAACCAGAACTAAGTTAGGAAAATTGTCCTTCTCCTACTTTGTCCCTGCACTCTGGAACTCCATCCCAGCTGCGGTCTGTCTGTATTGCTCCAACCATGCCTTCAGGACTAGATACCCCTCCCTCCTACTCAAGACCTCAACACATATGTGTATGTAGGTTACATAGGACCAGTAGTACATTCTCCAAGTTACTGCCCTTTTGTATATTGCTGATTACCAACTTTAAATGTATGAAATGTATCCCTGTATTTACTTGTCTTTTATTGTTGCACCTTAACCCTGTAGCTTGCATCATGCTTACCACATACTGTAGTTCTTGTTTTTTACTTAGTTCTCTGTATTACTTCTAGGCAATTGTATCTCATTTTGCTTTTGTTTTTTTTTTAGTTCTCTGCATTATCTCAAGGCAATTGTATTGACTCTCTGCAATTTTTGTACATTGTTGTGTCAATCTCCACTGTTGTGATATCCCAGGTCATGCCCGAAAACAGGCAAATGCTTTGTATAGTGCACGTACCTGGTAAATAAAAACTAAAATGCATTGCATGGAGGAGGGGGAAAAAAACAGTTCGAGAAAGTCTCTGGGCATCCAAGGCAAATGGTTAGCCCTCCAGGTCAGGACAAAAAATGTGTGTATAGCAGTGCAGGGGTCCGGTGCTCAGCAGGACCAGCCCAGCTCCTAGGAAAAAAACAAAACAAAGCCAGGAAGCTGTAGTACTAGAGGTGTGGATAGCCTATGCAAAACAATCCATTACTCAAAGTAGGCTGCTGCTTACAAAATGTATTATGTCATCACATATACTGAAAACATACAGGGAGCTCCTGCAGTCCAACAAGCCCCAGCCCTTTGACTGTTACAGTAGGTGTTAGTTAGGGGACTGGGTTGTTGGACTGGCCCTCACACTTTTAAGCCATAACACGTCATACTACTGAGTTTTAATTGGTTACATTAGTTTACAAAAAAAATGTTTATAAAAGGCTAAAGGTCAGTGGCTATGGTGGGAGTCAAACCAAGGTGCACAAAGAAAAATAAATATGAGAGTAATGATATAAAAATGGAAACAAGTGTGAGGCTAACAATTCAAGGTAAAGTGCTCCTGTGAAAATGTGGAATTTAAAGTGTATAATTCGGACTAGTGTAAGGAAACTTTCAGTTGCAACTCTACTCAATGACCCTACCCTGGCTAATGAAATAGGAGATACTCCCCACATTCCTTTTTCAAGGGCCCCTAATTTGAATTACAAATTGATCCACTGCCAATTTAGGTCATCCAGAAACCTGTCAGAATACAGGAATTGGCTTTCTGCAGCGCCTAAAGGAACGCATAAATGTGGGCATTGCTATATATGAAGACATTGTAGACAGGCCAATCATTTTGAACTTGAGGGCTACAATAGAACAGTTAAAAGCAGAAACTTTTGTTAACTGCAGTAGTAGTTGTCACAAACACACTCAACAGGTCAGGCCCTCTGCTCCCACAGTGACAACCTCAGAGCGCAAGAGTGTGAACAGGTAACAAACAGGGTAACCCTCCTGTCTGTTTGTGGGTCCGAATCACCTTTAGTCTCAAGTTCTGGGGGGATTTAAACTGTGAACCTTATGCTAGCGTACCCAATGTACAGGCACATATTCGTACCCTCTTCAGGGATTGCGGTACAATCTTATGCCAGTGGCACCCAGACAGGCTTCCAAAATGAACCCTTAAAACTCTATAAAAGACCTTAGGTATATTCTTACCTTTTCCCAGTTTAGTAACACCATCAAGCTTTTGAACAGTTTTGTCAGTCTTAACCCACTATACATCACATGCAAAAAAAGAACTTGGAAGACCCAGGCAGTATCTTTCAAATATAGATTTTACTAAAAATGGATAAAAATATGAAAAATGTAAACACGGAACACTATATCACAAAGCATACAATCACTTACAAGAAAACTACAGACAAACTCCCACCAACATACAGTTAGATACTTTTCTATCTAATGTATTACCTCTAAGTGCTTATCGGAGAGTTGCATGTTTCTCTCTCCCAAGCTGGAATATAACAAAACAGCTCAGACACAGTATAGTTTAAACTGTGTCTCCCCACACCCCTTCTATGAGTCATCTAGCTCCTCCTTTTAGAATATAAAAACATATAAACATGATGTCCTATCAGAAGGTATTTTAAATACGGTGACATCAGCAAAAACTCATTTCCCAAATTATAAGTCTGTGATTTCCCAGTTCCTTCTCCACAGGCATCTCAAAGGGATTTTATAGCTTTTTAACACCAGTTGATATTGAATGTTCTTCCTCTTAAGATGTCATAAAAGTTTATGATCTCCATCCTCTGGCAGACTCATAAAGTCCCATTTCGTTCCCACTTCAAAGAAGCAACAGGTCATAAAAAAAGACCATACAATGCAATGTTTCAAGGAAGTTAATTACATTACAGAGATCTCCTGGTTTAATATATATCCTCTCATTTTCACTGAAACCTGGGGGGGAAGGGGCACTCATGGAAGCACTGTGACAATCACACACTATATTTTTATATTACAGATATCATCCAACAATCATAACCAGCTGGTCAAGCGTCACAATCCTCCCCACCTAGACTGAATTTGGGGGCTCTATCCCCTGCATGGGATGAGCTTCCCAAGTCAGTTCACTCTTCATAAACATGCAACAGGCCATCTGCATTCTGATTGATCGGTCCAGCCCTATGTAAGATCGTCATGTCATACCCTTGCAAGGCAAGACTCCATCTTAATAGTCTACCATTAGTTCTTCCCATTTGCATCAGCCAAACCAGGGGGTTGTGGTCAGTTTGTACCTCAAAATACTGCCCATATAAGTATGGCTCTAACTTCTTTAGGGCCCACACTATGGCAAGGCACTCTTTTTCCACAGTAGAGTAAGCCTGCTCCCTGGGAAGTAACTTTTTCCTCAGGTACACTACAGGGTGATCTTTCCCTTGGTTGGATGTCTGACTCAGTACTGCCCCAATACCCACGTCTGAGGCATCAGTCTGAACTATAAAATGTCTGCTATAGTCAGGACTTGTCAATAGAGGAGCACTGCACAGTGCCTCCTTCAGTCTGGTGTAGGCTTTTTCACAGGCTGGTTCCCAGGTAATTTTCTTAGGCATCTTTTTCTTTACCAGGTCAGATAGGGGAGCAGCCAGGGCACTGTAATTCGGTACAAATTTCCTATAGTACCCTGCTGTCCCTAGAAACTTCCTGACCTGCTTCTGCATTTCTGGTCTAGGCAACGCCTTGATCACCTCTATTTTTGCTTGGTTAGGACGGAGCTGTCCCCAGCCTATAACATGCCCGAGGTATGCCACTTCAGTCATGGCCACCTGGCACTTCTCAGCTTTGACAGTGAGCCCAGCCCTCTGTATCCTGCCCAGCACTTCCCCAAGGTGGGACAGGTGTTCCTCCCAGCTGGCACTAAAGATGGCAGTGTCATCCAGGTACACCATAGCGTACTCCTCAGCACCATTTAACACCTGGTTCACCAACCTTTGGAAAGTGGCTGGGTGTTCTTCATTCCGAAAGGCATTACTTTAAATTCAAATAAGCCTATTGGAGTGATGAAGGCCGACCTCTCCCTAGCTCTGTCAGTTAACTGTACCTGCCATTACCCCTTTGTCAGGTCAATAGTTGTAAAGTAGGTCACTCCTCCCAACTTGTCCAGGAGTTCGTCCGTCCGGGGCAACGGGTGGGCGTCTGAATTCGTGACTGCATTCAGTCCATGATAGTCTACACAGAAATGAGTAGAGCCATCTGGCTTGGGCACAAGGACTACAGGTGAGGCCCAGGGGCTGTGGGATCTCTGGATTACCCCTAAATCCAGCATTTCCTCCACCTCCCTCCTAATGCCCTTTTGGACAGCCTCTGACACCCGATATGCTGTCCGCCGTATGGGCCTCTGTGTCCCTGTCTCTACATCGTGTGTCGCTAAGGGTGTTAGTCCAGGCTTGGCACTAAACGGTGGGGCAAAGTCTGCTAAAACCTCTCTTACTTCCTGGATCTTGTCCGAGGCCAGCTGGGGTGACAATTTAACTGCCTCCACAGAGGACTCCCACTTGCTTTCTTCCAGCAAGTCCAGAAGGGGGTTTCCTTCATCCATTCCCTCCCCAGGACTACATACTGCAAACCCCATGTCAGCCCTATTAGCATAGGGCTGCATCACGTTGACATGGTACATTCTTTCTGTCTGTCTTCTGTTGGATAACTCTATGATATAGTTCATATCATTTACCTTCCTAACTACTTTGTACGGTCCTGCCCACTCAGCCTGCAGCTTGTCTTTCTGGACCGGGATAAAGACCATGACTTCCTGACCCACTGTGTACAAGTGAGCTCTGGCTCTGCAGTCATACCACACTTTTTGTTTCTGTTGGGCAGCTGCCAGGTTGCTCTGGGCTGTCCCCATAAGCTTCTTCAGCCTTTCCCTAAACCTAAGGACGTAATCTACTAAGGGAGTGCCCTAGGTGGCGTGCTTCCCTTTTCCAGTCCTCCCGGATCAAGTCTAGGGGCCCATGTACCTGGCGTCCATATAAGAGCTCGAAGGGGGAAAATCCTGTAAACTCTTGGGGCACCTCCATGTATGCAAACAACAGGTGGGGAAGATATTTCTCCCAGTCCCACCCATGCTGTTCAGCAAATGCTTGGAGCATTAACTTCAGGGTACAGTTAAATCTTTCCACAAGCCTATTGACTTGCGGGTGATAAGGTGTCATGCACCTCTGCACCACCCCACACTTCTCCCACAAACATTTCATCAGGTCCGACATGAAGGAACCCCCTCGATCGGTGATAACCTCCTGCGGAAACCCAACATGGGAGAAAATCCCAAGTAAGGCATCTGCCACTTTATCTGTCCTCAGTGAGGATAGGGTGACCACTCTCTTGGTTTACTATATATCCTGTCATTTTCACTGAAACCTGGGTGGGGGGCACCCATGGAAGCGCTGTGACAATCACGTACTATATTTTTATGTTACAAATATCATCCAAAAATCATAACCAGCTGGCCAAGCATCACAGTAGTAATTTTGTAGTGTGTACACTGTGGTGTACCTGCCCTAGGCTCTACATAGGCTGTACCATTAGGCCCCTATGTCAGCATATACAAGAACATGTTCGTTGTATCAGGTCAGAGATGGTCAACACTCCTGTTGGAAGACATTTTTTAGAGTGCCACAGCAGTGATCCTTCACATCAGTCCTTCATGGGTCTAGAAACAGTAGGAAGATGCATTCATGGTAAAGGCAGACTTACACACCTCTCACAGACAGAAAGCTACTGGGTTTTCTCCATCAGAACACTCAAGCCGCAAGATTTGAAACTTGAATTGGACCTAAAAGCACTCCTTTGAAGCAATTAATTTTTAACTACTAGAGGTTATAAGTGTGGTGAAATTAATTAATTTGGTTGCTTCTTTCCTCTATTTTGTGCTCATATAATAATATAGAATTGTCCTCTTTCTTTTGGCTTCTTATATAGGCAGGATGGCACTCCAAGAAAGCAGATCTCCCACAGATATCTGCTGCAATGTGATTAATATAAGGGGAGTTTGCAGCAGCAGGAGACTTACTGGGCAGCCTTGTTTCTGTGTATTTTTCTTTACCTACAGTGATTTTGGAGCACATCATAATTAAGTAACCTTTATGGTTACTTTTTTTTACTAACATCAGTGCAAAGTTGCAATTGAAAGTTTCCTTCCTTACAGTTGTCCGAATTACTCACTTAAAACTGTGTTTTTTAACAGTCTCACTTTACCCTGAATTGTTAAGAATCACACTTGTCTTCATTTTTGTATGATTACTATCACATTTATTTGTCTTTGTGTGCATTGGTTTGACTCCCATCATAGCCACTGACTGACATCCCTTTTAAAAAAAATATGTTTTGCAAATTAGTGTAATCCATCGCAATTCACTAGTGTGACATGTAATGGCTTAAGAGTGGGAGGGCCAGTCCAACAACCCAGTCCCCTGACGAAGACCTAGTGGTCATAGCACCAGGCCCTCGGCATGTTTTCAGTCTATGTGATGCCATGATAAATTTTGTAAGCAGCAGCCTACTTTGAGTACTGGATTTTATTTATGTATTTATTTTTTTGCATAGGCTGTCCCCACCTCGGGTGCTACAGCTTCCTGGCTTAAAATGGTCAGTCCTCCCTCTGGGTTCTAACTAGCTAGCCTAAATACTTACCCCTAGCCTTGATTATGTGTGGTGGAATGAATAACTGTCCAAAAAAAGAGAGGGTGTTGAGGCCAAGCTGAGACAGTAGGATTCTGTAATGGCACACAAACCTACAGTAGTCATTACTTCATAGTAGTGGTCCATTTGGATTCAGATGATCTTTCAGTTAACTGGAATGCAGCAATCAGACATTATGTGACATTATGTGAGTACACTGGGTGGCAAGGAATGGTGTAATCAATAGACAATCGCATACACTGGACTCTTTCAGAAGCAGATGGTACAGTTTGGATGACTCTTTTGAAGGTTATTGCAAGGAGATAATAGTCTGCATTAAACTTGGAAGAACAGGATGAATTTTTCAGGCCTCAGGAAGCCATAATAAGTGAGGGTCATAGCAGCTTGTATAGTGAAGTTGACTGGTTGTCTGACTACTGAAGAGACAAAGATATCTATGAGGCTAGAGTTACCAGTCCAAATTGATTGGGTGTCTATTCAGTCAATTTATAAGGCCTTGTCATTTAATGCCATGCAGAAATGTGTTGAGAAACTACTTCAAGAGGTCAAATAGGTTGAGAAGTCCTACAAGGACAAATTGAGGGATGGCAGCATGTACACCCCGGAGGAGTGGAGGAAGAGGGGGGACATGATAGAGACCTGCAAATACTTTAGGGGGTGATCAGGGCACATGAGGGGAGTCTATTTCAGATGAGGAAGTGCACCAGGACAAGAGGTCATGCAATGAAGCTGGAAGTGGGGAAGTTTAAGAGGGATGTGAGGAAATACTACTTCACTGAAAGAGTAGTGGACTCCTGGAAAGTCTGCTAGCGGTGGTAGTGGGGTTGAAAACAGTGGGGGCTTCAAGCATGCATGGGATAGGTATGGGGGATACTGGTAAATAGATGGAGGGTAGGGTTGCTGGAGAGCAGATAGTCTGTGGAGGCATAATGAGCAAGGAACATCTGGGCAGACTGGGTGGGTCGCGTGATCCTTTCCTGCTGATAAATTATATGCTTCTATGTTTCTATGAGTTGAACAGCAAAGGTAATACATATATTGGAAGGTAGCAATGCATTGTTTGATAAAGAAATGGGACATTCTATTTTCTGAGGAGAAGAATGATGCAAATGAGAGAACTTATTGAACAGAGGCTGTAAAACTATCAAGGGCTGGGTTGTCATGGGATGTTGAATACCTGGTCCGGGCTGATGGGTAAGCGGTTTTCTTAGCTTCAGCTAGTGATAATGACAGAAAACTGGGCTGACTCCAAGTGATGGTTCATCACATTTAACCATTTGATAGATTTGGAGGTAGTGTCATACAGGTATCAGCCATAGTATTCGCATAGAAGAATAGCTGAAGTAAAAATGAAATAGGGAGTCAGCTAGATGATGTAGCAGTTCCTGAAATGTGTGCACAACGGAATTGAAAATGGTTATAGACAGATGTCCAGGTCGATTTCTGAGAAAGGTCATGATTGAAGAGTAGACAATCAGCTGTTATTAACAGTTGCTACCATTGATTGGTTGTTCGAATAAAGGTAATAAGATTGTTGGACCAGAGATGCCCACATTTGAGTGGCAGCAACTATCATGTATATTTCAGTAGGCAGATATTGTAGCAAATTTAGGTATCTTGAACATCTCAGAAGGCCATGGAAGAGCAATCCAGGCATTTCTATGGATGGCAGCAAAATCATATGATGATGTTACATTGCCAAATGTTTCTAGTCATTAAGCAGGAGAAGGGTCATAGTATAAAAAAGATGTCTAACTCCATGATTTGAGAATTAGGGACCTTATCTGAAGATCTTGTGGTATGATTCTCATGGTTAAGACTGTAATAAATTCATGGTAAAAAATGTATTTTTTTTACAGTGACTGCACAGTAGAAATTCATTTTTGCATGGAAAACACATCAATTTTTACTGTTAAATGCTATGATTTTTAGTATAGAAAAATGCAATTAAAACTTCAAGAATAAAAAAATAATGTATTAGCATGAATTAGCATGTTAAGCTGGCATAAATATAAATAAACATCAGAATAAAATGTCCAATTAATTTTGCTGAAGCACTGAATACATTTTCAAATTATCGGGTTTGATGCTCCATCTGGTGTCTGTGAGCATGGCACCGTAGCAAGAGAAGGATCTCTCTACACTGGCACTGTGTACTGGAATGCTGAGACAGCTGATGGCAATACTTGACAGATTAGGGAATCGATCCTTACAGTCCAACAATACTGGCTCTAATTTGGTCTGAGTTAAATTAATTGATTGCACAGTGCTGGTGCGTATGGGTGGAACAGCCACAATATTTAGAATGTACTTGTCTTGAAATTGACACTGCATCTAAAACTTTCTTTTTAGCTTCTGCCACATGATATGCATATACTTTTTGGCAAGTATTCAGTCCGTAGCCACTGTGCTGTTGGAATAACTTTGACTGACTTTAAGTTATCCTTTAGGTAACAGTGAAGGGTCTGGTTATCGAGAGCATTTAGTGGAATGTTGGCAGCTGTAAATGCTTCTACAAGGTTAAATAGTGACACCTTTCTGTTTTCCTGGTGAGCAGCTTTGGTTGTAAATAGCTCATGAACTGTTACCTGCTTCTCCACTACTGTGGTAGTTGTCTCCTCCAGTTTTCTCTTTTTAGCAAGGTGGGAAGGGCTTCCAAGTGTCTGTCACAGATTGGTTTTCTTTTGTTGTCTATGGGAATATTACAGCATGTGTAGAACATAATGTCTCCAGAAACATGAAATGTCCCTTTTTCATATTGTGAGGAGCATTGTTTGGCAAAGACATTGCCGGTTTTAGATGCAGATGTAGGTTTCTGTGGCAGAGACACTGGCATTGTCTAGTGTGTTCTCCAGCAGTTACTGCTCTACCCAGTCTGCACATGTATTTTATTGTGTTCTTAAATTTTACTTGATGACTGAGTTAATGACTTAATGAGTTTCTTGATCACTGCATTACTACCGTATTTCATCTTTAAGCAAGAGATCACAAATGGCAGCTTTAATGACTTAATTGATCAACTGATTTGGTGAATTCTACATGCTAAGCCATAGTAAGAATGAGCCAGCACCTAACAACAGCAAACACACTTAATTAAAAGGTACATGGGATGTTGAATTTTTTTGATTCTACATGTTTAAAAAAAAATCTAAATAAAAACTGACAAATTCACTGACTGTTCTCTGTTTTTGAAAAATTCATGGCAACGTCCTGTATTCACAGCAATTGTGAATTCCATGCATCCCGTGAATTTATTACAGCCTTACTCATGGTATAGTTCAAGTATACTAGGAGGAATAAAAACTCTCTGTGTAAATGCTGGCCTGGTGGTGTGCAGGGCTAATACATTGAATGCCTTCCCTCCTGCAACACTGGTGACCCATGTTTGAGACCAAGCATGGGTTGCTGGGAGTCAGCCAGGTGGGGAGAGGATCAAGCATTCCACAGATTGCTCTCTCCCAAGATGGTGGGGTATGTAGGCACCACTGCAAGACTGCCACCAGGTGCAGGCCTGGTGATAGTCTGAGACAGGACCAGCAAGTAAGGGAAGGGAACTGCAGTACCCTGCGACACATGCATGCCACCACACCTATGTGCCAACATGCACACTCCACCTATGGGGAACTGGGAGAAATATGGAGGAAAATGGACAGTGGGGCAGGTGCATATGCCGCTTTGCATGTTGATTCCCCACCCACATCAACACCGGGACCCCTGTTGGCCAATCTGGATGAGTGTCTTTGGGGGGAGGATCAGTAGCGGAGCCAGGTTTGGGATGATTTGGGAGCCAGAGAGGGACATTCAGTCAATGACAGGCTCCACAATGGGCACTAAACAGTGAATAAAGATGGTGGCAGGGCGCCACTACTCACACTGGGGCAGCCAGGAGGCGTGACCGCCCCCCCAGCACCCCCTCTGTCTCTGCCACTGGGGAGGGTGACCCTCCTCCTTCTGGTCCTACTACGGGAGAGAGGAATCCATGGGAGAATGTAGCCAACAGGTAATGCTTAAGGAGGTGGCTGCCAGTGGAGACAAGGGACAGAAGAGACAGAAGCTAGTGGTGCCAGCCTATCCCAGATGAGGAGGATACAACGTATATAGGGAAAAAAGCTGTCTAAGAATAAAGATTATTTAGACTGGAGAGAGACTGGGGATGTAATCTGGTTGGTTGTCCATAGACACACATGGTTCCATCTAGTGAAATCCAAGACAATTCTAGAGAAGTCCAGACATGTGACCAGACCCAACATTTATCCTAAACTAACAGTATATGAAAGGCCCAAATTAGTTACGTAGGACAGGTGATGTTTTCAGCCAGTGGAGAGTTCAGAGGGTCCATGAGTAGACATCATCTGGTAGATGCAGGATGATCCTGTCTGATACTGTACAGATGCCATAGATCAGAGAGGATTTGTAACAACTTGAAGGCATCAGTAGTGTCTGCTATGGATAACTAAGCATGGCATCCAGCGAGTATGATACAGTGTATAGCATCATCAGTTCATGCTTATAAGATAAAAGGCATCAGAAGGTATAAGAAAAGTGAAGTTGGACTCAGTTGACTGGTGGAAGAGCTGATAGATTGATGATAAGATGTTTCTAGCTTGAACATGAGTTGTGATGCTGATAGAGCTAATGTGGTGCATAGGGAAGGTGGTTTCAGAATGGTCTTATTAAGACTCCTTTCTGTACTGTGTTCAGAAGATGTCCCTGACCTATGGTGGTGTCTTTCTCTGTGGACTGAAGATCTTTGCAGGTTAGAAATGATGAAGGGATAGCATGGAAACTTCTATTGATTCCTTGAGAGAATTCTAAATAAAGAATACACAAAGTGTTGCTCTGGATGGACAGTAAGCAGTTGAGCAAAAATAGAGATGGACGTGGCATAGATGGATGTCCTCCTAGCTAGCTGTGGTCTGACTAAAGGTAGATTTCAATATGGTCACTTATGTTGTGGCATATCTGTTTGGAAAGCTTCACCACAGGACTACGGATATAAAGAAAATACCTGATGAAGTACAGCAGGCTTCCTCATTGAATTTGTTGCATAATTTTCTTTTTTGTTTGTATTTGTTTTGTTTTTTGCTCCATAGAAAGAGGTTGGCAGGTTTGGTTTGAGTGGCAGGATGAGGAGTATTAAACTTGGCAGCAGCTGAGCTGATTATTCAGTTTCTAATAGAGAAATTCTTGAGTTTAGTGTGGCAACAGAGGTATTGACTTACAATAGTAAAGCCTGAATGTGTCAAACTGGAAGCTGGACCTTGGAACAGAGGATGTGTGAGGATCAGCCAAAGAGGCACACAGGATATGAAGAAATTGATAAGACAAGAGAGAGAGACAGGTAGGTCAAGTAGGTCTTGTTTCATACTGAATGCTGAAACTGGCATGTGAAACATCTTGAAGTTCATCATCGGTTTCGGAACAGTCCCTTCCTTGGTGGATATCGTGAGTCTGAATGATTTTCCTGGTCTCAAAAGAGATGAATCTTGAGTGACTAAATGTTTGATAGTTTGGTTTTGGAAAAGTATGGTGGATGAAGAAAGGTTGGGAGGTCATTGACTAGAATTAAGTATGGCAGGGGAGTTGAGGGAGCAGACAAGTGGGCTCAGAGGAAGGCTTCACTTCAGGAGGAAACTGATGGCTGGATACCCCCCAGGTCTTGGGCATGTGTCCCAAGAATGGGGACAAATTGCTGAACAAATCTAAGGCTAGGCACACAGCAACAGGGTACTGTTCTATACAAACAGTTGCATATAGTTACAACACCATATCCTAGTGCTGAGTGGATAAAGATGGAAGTGAAAGAGTAGCACAGAGGAAGAACCCCACTGTCAGCAAACACTTCATACTGCACAGATCTGAAGGGAGCTAGATTTATCCTAGGGTTGGACAATATGGCTGAAGGAAAACAAGAAGAAGAAATCCCCAGATTCAGCTTCTGATGAAACAGCATGATTCTGAGGGAATGATGTCACCTTGAGACACTGATCTAAGGAGCTTCGGAGTACTATGTCATGCACAGAGGCAGAAGAAAGAGAAGGGAGTCAGAAGAACTCAAAGGATTGCAACTGTGCTTCATTCTATCATGTTTTCTGCAAAAGCCAGATTGTATACTGTATGATAAAAATGTTCATAGTACTGACTCAGCAGATGTAGACAAGTGGGCTTGTATGGATGCGCTCGTAGAGCCTGATTGCACGGAGGCAGAAATCAATCAACCGATTGATGACTGCTGAAACGAAGGACTGATACTGAGGGTGAATACGACTGGCTAGGTGCTGAAAATATGAATGTGTATCAAGGGTAAAAATTCTGCCACAATCAGAAAAAGCTGAATGCTGTGTGGAACTGTGACAGAGGCATCAGTTGTCAATCTACATGTAGGAAATGGAGAGGGAGGCATTAAATTCCTTAGCCTCATCCACTTGATTGACAGTTGCTGTTACTAGCAACTCAGTGAGCAACCTGAGAAACAAAGTGTGCGTGTTTGGGGGGAGGGCAAGCATTGTAATTGGAGTGAGTGAAAAATGAAAAATTAAAGTTTACATTAAAATGTAATTTTTTTAAATGGGTGTGCATATATTTTGTTCTGTTGTAGGAGGCAATCAATTTTAACGTTTCTTTTTTTTTTCCAGCTGTCCTTTATAAGATTTCTTCCATACAGAGGATGCCACAATGTGAGTTCTATGCAGCACTGGAGTTTATAGTCAATTCAGATCCATATATTACAAACAATAACAGATAGAAAACTTTGCTTCACTTGGGTATAGTACCATCTCATGGTTCTGGTGACATGAGGGAACCTCTTGGGCCTCACTATCAAGGTTCTCATTTGTCACCAGATCCTCTTGATGGTATTATCTCCTCTTATAAAATGGTGTCTGCTCAGTTCTGACTCCTCATTGGTCAGGACCCCATCACATGGTACTGCATTAACCTAACATAAACTCCTGCTCAGAAGACATGATGGGGTGCATTAATCAACAGTGCAACCAATTAGGGTCAAAAAGGTCAATATGTCAATTACAGATCCTCAAAATCAAAAAGGTCACAATGCACATAAAACACCACAACAACATCAAAAAGAAATCATGCAAATAAAAAGAAAAACATGACCAGCCCCCCTCCCCCCATAACATCACTCATGAATCCCAAACTGCAAAGGTAATCCATTCAACAACTTAAAACACACAGTACCACCTACTCACAAATCCAAACACAAAAAGTCTCAGTGCTGATCAAACAAAAAACATTATAAACATCATAAAACACAAAATACATTTCAAAACTGACTTTTACATACATAACAGCAGAAACATGCATGCATACATTACTAAACCATCAGCAAAACTTCTGAAAACATTGTTATAAAAGCAAATAAAATATCCACTTACCTAAAAATAAAGAACAGCACAAACCCTCTGCTTGAATCACAGCTGCCCAGCAATGCACCTGAATGAGGTCACAATACTGTACATCTAATCAATAGCCTAGGATATCAGATCTTACTCAGATCACATGGAAAGAACAGGAAGCATAGCCCAGACTTCCAGCTTAGCCTCACAGATCACATGGGAAGCACAGGAAGTTAAAAATCAGGAATATCTATTTAAAACAACAAAATAACTCACTTCCTTCCAGTGCAACTGCACTCAACTTGTGCAGCTTGTAACATGGGGAAGAGAAAGGGTTACATTGGATTGACTGAACACCATCAGGTGACCATACATTAATTCTCAAGTAAGGCACAGTTGCTTGAGAATTAATGTTTGGATGAGTCTGCAGCTATCTCTACCCCCTGTGCTCAGCATATCTATTCTTGTTTGACAGCCATCTGTTAGCTGGCCATGAATTGCAGGCTAACACTGTTTAAACCACCATACACTATAGCCGCCTGTTTCTGAAATGAGGACAGAAAAGCAACTAATTTTTTATTTTTATTATTTATTTAATTCTTGGAATTGCAACCTTTGAGACAGAGGTTCATTTACAAAGGCTCCACGTCACAGAATGGAGGAAAACAAGGAACAATAACATGGTAAATTAGATGCAGTGAAAGGTTCAGGGTCCATAGAAAAAGTCAAAAATACATGGTAATTGCTACACGGTTACAATTATTACAAGGCTAAGATTGCATGATACAAGTAACATTGCTATCAAGAGTTATAAAGATTTCCAACTTATATACACTTTGTTAGAGCAGCCAAAAAGAGTGGCCTTGTCAAAAAGCACACCAGACTGTTTAAAAAGTAACTATATACTATAGCAGCCTATTTCTAATACATCAAACATAGCAGAAAAACGGAGATGATTTCACAGTTTACAAAACCAAGTCAGCCAAAATGAGCAAAAGTAGCATGCCAAATGTCATTTTGTTTCTGGAACAAAAGCCTCAGCATGGCAAATGGCTTTTATTAGGTCAAAGAATCTGTGGTTTGGCTGAGCAAAATTCCATCTTTTAACAGTTTGTAAACTATAAGGTGGTATCCTGTTGGATAGTTATGAGACGTAGGCTATAATTACCTGTAGTTTATTTTAATCTCACTAGTTTCTGTTGCAGAGCAACTGAATAGTGATGGATTATGCTGTTAGTGACACACACACTGGTATCTGTGATTCCAGCAGTATGAACAGCTCAAATGTACTAATAATCTCCCTTCTTTTTAATTTTTCCTACCTCTGAGGGCAACTACTATACTACACAACCGACTAAAAGTGAGAGGCCGTAAGCCAGAAACTCTTTCTACTGCAAGAATGTTTCTATTCTTATTCTCCATTTTTCCGGCTGCAGTAGGCGGAGCCTGCAGATGTTTTGCATGTACAAAAAGAGTTATGTCATGTTTTCTGTCCGTGGAACTGACTGAAGGTGTAAATAGTCTCCTCCGCCTCATCCTCCTCCAAGAAATGTTTTCCGCCCTCAGATAAATACACTTTCATGTTAGTCAATGGTTGCAGGGTACTATTTTTCTTTCTTAAATGAGTGGTACAAGAACTGGAACCTGAGTAGTGGGAGGCAGCATTAGTTTTTTTAAGGGGAGTAAGATCCACCCCCACCTCCACCCAAGAATCTCCTAAAGATCCACCCCCACCTTTTTTTTGATTCATGTGGGACGGGCATGAGGTGGATCTATCATGTTGGAACAACTAACTATCAGAGCTGCCTGGGAAAGTAATTAAGGAGTGCCTGAAACTGCATCTGTGCATATCCTCCCCAAACACACACACATAAGCCCCTAAAGATCCACCCCAACCTTTTTTTTATTCATGTGGGAGGTGCATGTGGTGGATCTATCATGTTGGAACAAGACACACTAGTTTGGGACCTGGACCAAGTAACAGAACAAGTCTGTGGAGTGATCGAGTTGTGGAGCCCCTGCATTTTACTAAGGACTAGGAGAACAGAAGATACTTAATGCCTTCAAATGAACTTAAAACCCCTTGGAACAAATGATCATCAGAGCCACCTGGGGCCTCAGAAGGAAAGAGTAATTAAGGAGTGCCTGAAACTACAGCTCCCAAGGAAAACAATAGACAGAGTGTTCTGATTCAAGTTGAAAGAGCCACAGGTTATTCTTAAACATTTATATACTAAAAAACATAAAGTTCAGCTTTTGGAATTAACAATATTTGTTTACCATATGCAATATATATACACCTCTATATACATATATATATACACACACACATATACATATATATATACACACACACATATATATATATATATAAAGATATATAGATAAATATATATAGATATACATATATAGTTTGACTTTTTAGTAGTTTCAAAACTTTGAAAGCATTGGTGTTAGTAATGCATTTAGAAATACATTTCTTAATTGTCTTTACAGTTAAACATGCAGTTTCATTTGAGGGCACATTTTTTCGGGGGAAGGGTTCAAATTATTTTAATCATGGGCACAGTACTTGGTAAACACAGTCCTTTGATGATAAAGTGTATTTTTGCTTTTAAGTTTGAGAAGCATGTATTATATATGTGTGGAAGTGTTGTAAATGGGACTGGGGAATGAATAATGGTTAAGTGTCTAGATTTTTTTAAAATATAATTGAGTTTATATGTGGCAAGCAGGTAAAGGATAGTGTTTTGAACGTGGCAGTAGGACATATTTGTTAGGATAAATATATGCTGTCTTGCAAATAAACAATTGTAAGGGATACATTTTGCAAAACAGTGATATATATATATATATATATATATATATATATATATATATATATATATATATCATAGGGTTTTCTTTCATGTATTGTTGGAAGAAATAGCTATGGCTCATTTTGTACTATCAGAAAAAAAAGAGAGAAGAAAACATTGAGCGAGAAAATAATTGGTGATTTTACAGTAAAAGCTATTCTGATCAGAGCTGACATTAAAAAAAATCGCAACTGTATTTTTTATTTTATTTTATCAAGGACACTAGAAACAGGATGTTAACACATCAGTGAGCACTGGTGCCATTTGTCTGTGTTAGGGAAGTTGAGGCGGGAGTTGCCTTGCACATGTCAAAATATACCAGCTGCAATTAACAACTACTTGTAGAAGCAAAAGGCTGAGTGTTTGTTTCCTACTTTCTTTTCACTGATATTATAAACTGAGCCAGGAAAAAAGTAAAACTGAACAGATCAGAGATGACATTAAAACATGTGATGTTCCTAAGGTCTGTTGCATGCACTATGCTTTCAGTTTTGTGGGAGGAGCATGAGGTGGATCTATCATGTTGGGTCAACTGACTATCAGAGCTGCCACCCCCTGGACATGCCATTTATCATTCATTTAAAATAACACAAATGTAGTTCCACATTTTTACTATGAGGGAAGCAAGAAGATGAACCAGCATGGTTAACAAATACATTGATTGACACCTGTGAATGAGTGAGGAGGGGGAGTTTTTCTAACATTCCTGGTGGTTTTATACTCCCTGGAACCTGCTATTCAGGGTTTTTTTAACCTGCTAGTCAAGGTTTTTGTTTTATTGCATCTTGTCCCAGGCAATCTTCCCAGAGTGCAGTTTACTGTATTGTTTAATAGCTCCTGGTGGAGGCCAGTGTCTTGTTACATTGTCTTTTGTTTCAAATTAACCACAGACATCATGGCAGCCAAAGGAGACACACTTTGAGTCTTAGGGTATGTACAGCATAATTAATAAGTTTTCATATGCATAATCTTTCCATTCATGTTATTGCTAGACATACTGTAGCTAGCTTGGCTTGAGGAAGGGTTAACATGGTCAGGGCCCCTTAGCAATTGAGATGCATATGCAGCAAATTAGTTCAAATGCGCTAACTTACCCTACAACTGTTAAGTGTCACAGGCTGCATTTTCTTCTTGAAATGGTTACTTTTGCATTTATGCTTATTTTAAAATATTTAATATTCTGACCATGTGGTTATGTCATGGATCATAACTGATCTCCAGCCTTAACCCCCCCATGCCCCAATTTGTATAGAAGATAGTGCTTGTAGACAAATCTAATCATTTTGCCACTGTGTTCTGGTGTGTGTGTGTGTGTGTGTATGCTTATGATTCAATTACTTGTGTCTTGCATGGAAAACCGTGCTTGTAGACAATCTAATCATTTCACAGCTGTGTTCTGCTGTGTATGTGTGTATGTGTTCCTCAGAGGCTGTTCTTGCAACCTAGGAAAGGTAGAAATGATGAGGAATCTCCTCCCTATTCTTGGATGCAAGTTTCCTCCACCCTGGGAACACATGCCTGCTGAATAAGGAATGGTTGCAGAAACCCAGGGAATGATTATTGGGGGGGCTGATGGTCATCACAATGGAAAGAGATTTTGGGGTAATCATATTGGATGACCTAAAGGTGGCCAAACAATGTACCAAAGCTGTGAGAAGAGCCAGTGGAATGCTGTGGTGCATAGGGGGAGGTATTACCAGCAGAAGGAAAGAGATAGTGATGCCACTGTGTAGATCACTGGTGAGGCCTCATTTGGAATATGGTGTCCAGTTCTGGAAGTTGCATTTCTGTCATGCAACTTTAAATCACAAATGGGTTAAATGGTTCTATTTTAAATTTCTATCCCTTTCCCCTACTTCTCCCACTGGTTAGCCTTATGGAACGCAACCAGAACATATCTTGGCTAGCATGATGCATTCACCTACACAAGCTGCTTCTCAGTCTACAGCACTGTCTTTTTAAAATGTTAACTTCTTGTTGAAAATGTGGCATCATTTTTCCATCCATGTTATTGCTAAACATACTGCAGCTAGCTTGGCTTGAGGAAGAGTGAACATGGTCAGGACCCCTTAGCAATTGAGACGCATATGGAGCAAATAAGTCCAGATGCACTAACTTACCCTACAACTGTTAAGTGTCACAGTCTGCATTTTCTGCTTGAAATGGTTAAGTTTGTATTTATGTTTATTTTAAAATATTTAATATTCTGACCATGTGGTTGTGTCATGGACCATAACTGATCTAAGATCACTATAGCTGAGGTTTAAGCTTGCAAAAAAAAAAAGGCAGAACTGGGGACAGCGCAGTTAAAGGAAAACTACATGATAAGTGAGTGTGTGTGTGTGCTTTTGATTCAATTGCTTGTGTCTTGCATGGAAAACAGTGCTTGTAGACAATCTAATCATTTTGCAGCTGTGTTCTGCTGTGTGTGTGTGTGTGTGTGTGTGTGTGTGCACGCGCGTTCCTCTGAGGCTGTTCTTGCAACCTAGGAAAGGTACTTCCCCAGACATAGCAACAGTACATTGCATAGCAGATATAAAATGTCAATAAGCAGGTCATGCAGCAGATGTGCTGAGCAGTTACTGAAGCAAGAAATGTACAGCTGTCATTTTTTAGATCCTGTTCAAAATGTGTTTTTGCACCTGTGGTGCTAAATGGCACAGTTGATGTGCAAAATCTCCTTTTGGCTAATGAACTGATAGTGTCACTGTTCGTGTGGTAGGGTCACAAAAAGCCCATGCTGAAAACATGGAGTGAAAATACCAAGAAATGCCCAGGGCATTAAGGTTTCTGACCATAACACCCTGCACTGTAGGGACTGACAGGCATCAAGGGTGTGACTTGGGCTTGTCAACAGTAATGCTCATGCCATTCCACCCTCATCCCCACCCTGCAGCCAGTGACAGGTATCAAGGTGTGCCTTTGACTCTTCAGCCCCAAAGTTCACTCCATTCTCTTATACTGTACCCATTTGAGAATATTTCCTTATGGAATGGGGTGACTGTAAAGTTAGAAAACCCCAAGGCATACCTCAACTCTTGTCTGTGTCTGCAGGGTAGGGTGAGGTGAAATGGCATGAGCGTTATGGGCAATGACCCAAAGGCACACCCAAATGCCTGTCCATGTCTGCGGGGGGGGTCGGGTTGGTGTCACTTCAGTACTTCACTGCCATTCCTATTCTGCCTGTCTGTCTGTGTGTGTCTCTCTGTCTATATGTCTATGTAATTATCTATTAATTGCATGTATCACTATTTTTACCTATTTCTAAAACAAACCTGCATATCACATTTGCCTGCACTCTGAGCACATACTTATGAAACTGTGCATATTTGTACTCCACTTCTGTGTAGATCTCATACTTTCCTAATATTCCCATTATCACAAGCGTAACAACCTTGCCCTTATCAAAAGCGACCCCCTCTGAAAGTTAATATCACATTTTCTGTAACAGTCCATCATCATTACACCTGACTTCCTGACATCAACACACTGCTTAACTATAACTCACATCACCTCATGGACAAAAACCCTGTTTCTCTTAAAAAAAAATAAATAAATAAAAATCTGTGTAAATAATCCCAAGGCTGAACATATGCCAGCCATTACTTTTTCATGTACTGCCACCTTCTGTACCATCATGGAGATTTTCATATGTTTCCCTGGATGCTTTGCATTATTGGGATATGTGCAATTGTGTTTTCTTTAAAAGTTGGCTGTCTGGCCAATATCATCTGGGACAACACATACGTCAGTGGCATTTGCTCTGGGGTTCTTTTGTAAGCTTCCTATTCCTTCCATTAAAATGTACACCTCCATATATTTTCCTAATAATGTGCATGCCTTCCTTAGAACATAAACTAAAACAAATCTTACTACTTACAAATCATTGTGTTGTTTCTCCATACCTCCTTAACAATTCCACACATCACTAACATCATCATGCAGCCGTGGTGGATGTGACCAGATTTTGTTTTCTGTGTGGTTCACCCGTTCCCTATCTAGTGCTGTATTGAATTTTCTTATTCCACTGAGACAGAATTCTGTGAAATTTCTGAAAATTCCAATTTATTCCTTGTAATTCTGTCAGAAAATTATTGGCAGAATTTCACCAGCAGAATATGGATTATCATGTGAACTACAGAATAGTATATAGTAGAGCATTGTTCTATGTAGAAACAACTATCAGAAGTTTCACAGTCATCTGTTGGTCTGCCAAGGAATTGCAGGGCCAACTACCAGATGTCAAATCTCATGTGCACTTAAATATATGCATTTCCCATAATGCACAGCAGCCAAATCCCAAACAAAAACACAGATAATTCCACAGTTCACAAAAGTAAGTCAGCCAAAATTAGCACATATTCTGAAATGTTGATCACATCTGTATGTAATCAGTAATTTAACGAATATTCACCACAATATTAAAAAGAAATTAGCCACCGGCCCGGTGGCACTGAGGGTTGAGGCACTGGATGCCACACCTCGCACCCCACCAGCGACCCAGGTTCGGGACCGAGCTCGGGCCGCCAGGGGTTGGCTGGGGGAGATAGGCTGGAGCATCTGATGACAGCTTGTCTTCTCTGAGGGAGGGTCTTTCAACCTGGCATGTGGCAACCCCTGGCGGAGGCTGGGGGCAAGATGGCAAGCTGGTGTCTCGGGGGCCTGATTGGTCAAGGGTGTAGGCCAGTGACCAACCAGCCTCAGGGGCTACTCCTTCAAGGAAAGGAGGAGGGAGGGAGGAGGGAGGGATGTTGCTGACGTCGGCGCTAGTGTCTTGACGTTGGGGCTGCAACATCCCACAGAAACATGGAAAAAACAAACACTGGAGCCGGGAAGATGGAGTGCCGAGCCGGGTCCCGATGTGCCAGTGCCTGCATGCAGCCTTGGACTCTGATGAGACTAGCAAGATTCGGGGATCTGTCCTCACCCTGACCTCACCCGGGGGGGTATCTGAGGCCAGATGGTGGGACCAGAGACTGACAGGTAAGGCACTGGCAGGGACAGGCCTGATGGGCCACTCCCGATATTGCGGCTCCAGTGGGATAGCAGGCGGGGGAAAAATAGAAATATAAAAAAAAAAAAAAAAAGAAATTAGCCTTTTCAGCATGTAGTTTCTCCAGTCAGGTGCAACCCCCTTTCTCTTCCCCATGGTAGAAACCTTAATATCCTCCTGGAACCTTTGTAATTTTTTTTTTGTACTTTCTATTTTTCCCTCCTCTCTCCCCTCAACTCCAGTCTCCTCGGGAGTACCTAGGAGTCATCCCACTACGGTTCGCTCCTACCTGGTCAATCCTCCATCACCCAAGTAGCCTCGGTTTGCCCCCCACCGGTTGGGGTCGGGGTGGGCTCCAACACCCCAGAATTCTCTGGCGTCATCAGTCGGGAGGATGCCAGGAGGGCGGCTGTAAATCGTGGCCAAGCTCCTGTTCTCCGTCTCTGCCGGAGCTGAAGGGTTTTTTTCCCCCTTTTTCCCTGGGAGTGGCCAGCGCCCTGATGTCAAGGCCTCACCGATGTCTGCCACTCCCCGCCCCTTCGCTATGCTTCTCTGGTGCTTGCTGTATCTCTGGCTTCTGCCAGAGGTCAGCCGAGCACCAAATAGGGACCCCTGTCCCTTCCAGGAGAGGAGAGGAGAGCTGTCTTCTGGATGCTCAATCGTCTCCCTCCCCCTGCTGACCCCTAGCAACCCAGGCTCTTTCCCGAACCCGGGTCACCGGCGTGGTGCAAGGTGTGGCGTCCAGCGCCTTAACCCTCAGTGCCACCGGGCCAGCTGGAACCTTTGTAATTTTGCACTTTAAAATTACTTTTATGCAAATGTAACACAGGGAAGAGAAACATATAAAAAGAGTGCCGAACCCTTTCTCTTCCCTATGTTATAAGTGAATTAACCCACTCCAGAGCATGGGTCTACTGGGGATTAATGTATGGCTAGGTGGTTGGACCCACTCAGCCTTTGTCCTCGTGGTCAGACACCCCCCCCCATCAATACATTAATCCCCATAGACCCACGCTCTGTCATGGGTTAATCCTTACTTACCAGCTGCGGCCTAACCCCTGCAACATATCTAATTATGCTAATGCCCTAAAGGCAGCATTTAAAGACACAGCACCAAATGACAACACTACTGCACTGCAAAAAAAAAAGTTAACATAACTTAACATTTTATAAGTGGAATAAGGGAATTCCATTGGGGGATTATGCTATGTCAATGTTCCTCATGTTGTTGGAAGTCACTCACCCTTCAGGCTCAGAACATTCACCCACCAATCAGTATATTAACATAGCATAATCTCTTCTCTGTCATGCCTTATTCTTTACATAATACATAGTTCATTCTCTATTATTCAATTATGATAAAATGGTGGCTGGTCAGTTCTGACTCCTCACTGCTCAGGGCCCAGTCACATGGTACTGCATTAACCTAGCATATACTCCTGCTCAGAAGACATAATAGGGTGCATTAACCAAGAGCACAACCAGTCAGTGTCAAAAGGTCTATATGCTAATTACATATCCTCAGGGTCACAAGGTCACAATACAAATCAAACAGCACAGCAACAACAAAAAGAAATCATGCAAATATAAAAAAATGACACCTCCCCACACACACACACACACACACACACACAGCAACATTGCTCAAGAATCATGAATTGTAAAGGAAATCCATCTAACAACTTTGAAAAACACAGTACTTCCTACTCACAAATCCAAAACCAAAAAGTCACAGTGCTGCTCATACATAGAATTTTTCTGCACATCGGAATGACTTTGGTCCACTCAGTCTGCCCCTTTTTTCCCCTGCCAATACTTTCACTGAAGGCCCTAACTGATCTCCAGTTACCCCCCTCTCAAGTTTCCAAATTAAGAATCCCTTGTGCCTATCCCATTGATGATTGAAGCCCACCACTCTTTTCGCCCCTACAACCTCTGCTGGAAGAACATTCCAGGTATCTACCACTCTTTCAGTAAAGAAGTACTTCCTCACATCTCTCCTAAATTTTTCCCCTTCTAGCTTCATTGCATGTCCCCCGGTTCTCATGCAGCTTCTCTTCTGAAGAATACTCTCCTCCTTTACCTTGTTCAACCCGGTGAGATATTTATAGGTCTCTATCTTATCCCCCCTCCTCTCTTCCAGGGTGTACATATTGAGGTTCCCTACCTTCTCCTAAGAGTGCTTCTGATGTAGCCCCTGCATCATTTTAGTTGCCCTCCTCTGGGTAGCCTCCACCCTGCCTATGGTTTACTTGAGATGTAGTCTCCATAACTGGACACAGTACTCCAGGTAGGGTCTTATCAATGAGCTATACAGTGACAACACCACCTCCCTTCTTCTGCTAGTGATACCCCTTCCTGTGCACCCCAGCATCCAACTGGCCCTACCTACTGTCTTGTTGCACTGACGTGCTACATTGAGGTCATCAGATATTATTACTCCAATGTCTGTTTCCTATTTGATGACCATCCATACCTCTTCTTCCATATTATACTCTGCCTCTGGGTTTCAGTGCTCTAAGTGCATGACTTTGCATATTTTCGCATTGAAACCCAGTTGCCATACCCTTGACTACTCCTCTTGTTTCCTCAACCTCTGCACATTCTCTCTACCCAGGGTTGTGTACCCTATTGCAGATTTTGGTGTTATCTGCAAAGTGGAAGACCTTCCCTTCTAGTTCTTCTGCAATGTCACTTAAATAGACATTAAGAAGAACTGGTCCCAGTACAGAAACATAGAAACATAGAAAACATAGAATTTGATGGCAGATAAGGACCGCTTGGCCCACCTAGTCTGCCCATTTTCCTACCCAACAAATAAGCTGCAGATCCTAGTTAACCAACAGCTTACTTCTTCCTACCCCCCACTAGGACTGCCTTATGTCTGTCCCATGCATTCTTGAATTCCCCCGCTGTTCTTGACTCCACGACCTCCTCAGGGAGGCTGTTCCATGCATCCACAACCCTCTCTGTGAAAAAATACTTTCTCACATTACCTCTGAGCCATCCCCCCTCTATCTTCAAATTGTACCCCCTTGTTCTTGCACATCTCTTTTTCTGAAAGATGCCACCCTCTTGGACTTTGTTGATTCCCTTGAGGTACTTGAAAGTTTCTATCATGTCCCCTCTCTCCCTCCTTTCCTCAAGGGTATACATGTTAAGCTCCTTTCTTCGTATGTCTTCTGGTGCAGACCCTGCACCATTTTGGTTGCCCTCCTCTGGACAGCCTCCACTCTGTCTATGTCTTTGCGGAGATGGGATCTCCAGAACTGCACACAGTACTCCAGATGGGGTCTCACCAACTGTCTGTACAGAGGGATAACAACTTCCTGTTTTCTACTATTGATGCCTCTCCCTATGCATCCCAATATCCCCCCAGCCTTTCTTACTGCCTTCTCACATTGCTTGCCCACCTTTAGGTCATCTGATATAATTACCCCCAGGTACCTTTCCATTTTTACTGTTGTCAGTATCTCACCCCCATTGTGTACTCTTGCCCTGGGTTTTTGTTTCCCAGGTGCATTACCTTGCACTTCTTTGCATTGAATCTGAGCTGCCATATATTTGACCATTCCTCCAACCTTGCCAAGTCCCTTCTCATCCTTTCCACTCCATCTGGTGCATCAACCCTGTTGCAGATCTTTGTGTCATCTGCAAAGAGACATACTTTTCCTTCCAGTTCCTCTGCAATGTCACTTATAAAGACATTAAAAAGGACCGGTCCCAGTACTGAACCCTGCAGTTCCGCTAGTAACCCTCCTTTCTTCACTGTGGACTCCATTTACTACTACCCTTTGTGTCCTGTTGTCTAGCCAATTTTTTATCCAGGCTACCACCTTGGGACCCAATCCAAGGTTGGCTAACTTGTGTACTAATCTTTTGTGTGGGACTGTATCAATTGCCTTGCTAAAATCTAGGTAAGCCATGTCCACAGCCCCTCTCTGGTCTACTACTTTGGTCACCCAGTCAAAGAAATCTATTAGATTCGTCTGACACGACCTTCCCATCATGAATCCATGCTGCCTTGGGTCCTGTGCCCCACTGACCTCTAGGTACTCAACAGTTCTTTCCTTCAGAAGTGATTCCATCATTTTACCTACCACTGAGGTCAAACTAATTGGTCTGCAGTTTCCTGCCTCTGTCCTGCTCCCACTTTTGTGAAGAGGAATCACATCTGCCCTCAGGTACCACCCCATCCTCCCATGATTTGTTAAAGAGAGTAGTCAGCGGTGTCATTAGTTCTACCCTTAGTTCTTTTAGAATTCTTGGGTGAATCCCATCAGGCCCCATTGCTTTGTCCACCTTCAATTTTATTAGTTCTTTCAGAATCCTTTCTTCTGTAAATGGACTGGTATCGACCCCCGTCTTCAGAGTGTTTCTCTTGTTTGGTTTAGGTACCTTCCCTCCTTTTCCTTTGTGAATACTGAGCAGAAATATTCATTCAGTATCCCTGCTTTTTCATTGTCACCCTCTACCCACATTCCCTTCCCTTTATTAAGCCTCAGTATCCCTCTTTTGGTCTTTCTTCACTCCCTAATGTACCTATAAAAGTCTTATCCCCCTTCTTAACAGAGTTGGCTATCCTTTCCTCGGTTTGGGCCTTTGCTATTCTGACTGCCTTCCCAGCCTCTTTCTGCTTTAAATGATAAAGTTCTCTGTCCTTCTCCTTCTGTGTTTCCTTATATTTCCTGAATGTTATCCTTTTCTCCTTAACCTTCCCTGCCACCTCTTTTGAGAACCATAGCGTTTTTTTCCTTCTTTGTGTTTTGTTGATTTGCTTTACACAAAGGCTTGTTGCCTCTGTGATGGCTGTTTTGATTACTCTCCATTGTTCCTCCACCCCTCCTTCTTGCCTGTTTGCTAGTGCTTTTCTGAGGCACTCTCTCATTTTCCCAAAGTCAGCCCTCCTAAAGTTCAATACTCTTGCTTTTGTATGGCTTGATTGTATGGCTGTGTTTATCGTGAACCACACTGTTTGGTGGTCGTTTATTCCCAGATGGCTACCCACTTCTAAATCCGAGATTCTTTCTCCGTCCCCATTTGAGAGAACCCCAAGGTAACCTGCTGGTAACTATCCCTTCCCCTGAGTGAATTCCATTTACTACCACCTTTTGTCTCCTATCCGTCAACCAATTTCATATCCAGTGTACCACCTTAGGAACCCCCCCTGCAAACAGTCCAGTTTCCTAATGTGCCTTCCACGTGGTACAGTGTCTAAGGCCTTGTTAAAGTCTAAGGCCACATCCACTGCCAACACAAGAAAAACATTTTAAACACCTTATAAAACCACAAAATATATTTCAAAACTATGATTCTAAACAGCCAACACATGCATACACACATCATTAAACCATCAGCAAAACTTCTACAAACATTGCTCTAAAAGTTAATAAAATATCTACATACTTAGAAATAAAGGACAGCTCTAACTTTCTGCTTGAATCTCAACTGCCCAGCAGTGAATATGAATGAGGTTATGTGACATCAATATCCTAGGCTACTAAGTCTGACTCAGATCATAGAGAAACAGGAAGCAATTCCATCAGGGGTATCATGGTATGTAAATGTAACTAGTGTTGGTTACAGTCCCTCACCCTGTGGGCTCGGGACTCCAAACTCACCACTCAATACATTAACACAGCATATTCCTTACACAACTAAATGCAGATATTCAATTATGCCAATTATCTTTGTTTGCAGTGTCTTCCATAAAGCCTGGTTTGTTAGCTGACAACATTTATCAGTCCAAATTCAGCCTTTCAGGGTTTTAGCAAAAGTCCAGAGTTGTGACAGTAGTCTGTTGAGTACGTGTTTCCATGTTTGTGTAACTTCCTATAAAACACTGCTGTAAATGAAGATTGTTCTTGTCAGGATGTGAAAACAATTTAAATAGCCTCAAATTAAACAAATAAGTGTTTTCTTAGTTTTATTCTACTGGATCACACAGGTGCCTTGATAGATGACACAAGAGTCTTTTGTTGCTGGAAAAATGGGTTGAAATCTCTACTCAGTCCGCAGGTCATGTCAGATTGGTGTCCCGTTCCTAAACCAGAATAAACTCCAGCATACAAACAAGACAAACACTGCTGAATTAGCAGGCTGTGTCCAGGATTAAGAGCATATGGAAACCTAATTACAGCACCTGCTCTCTCAAGCAGAAGGTGGTCACTGCAAGTCAGCATCAGGGTACAGAAATTAAGCCATGTTGCCGAAGCTTGCAATGTGCCCACCTGCACTACATCCAATTTACATTGTTGGGAGAAAATGTACCGGAAGCCCTATCAGTGGAGAGTTTGCCTGCCGGAGGCCATCCAGTCCTGTAGCGGTGGACAGGGTGACCCTCGGGGGAGTATCTTATCTTTTTACTGGTAGCCCACCCTGGAAGACCACCTTCCCAGCCACTCTTGTTTAAGAGGACGGGAGGTGAGGAGCTAATTGTGGTAGTTCATGCTCCTGGGTGGAGAGAGCGTCCCTCCATATGAGGCCTTAATTGGCCCGTCTGTAAATAGTTTTGTTATTGTTTTTCTAACTGTTATTATGCAGATGTGGGGAAGGTATGAAAGAAGGGAGGCTGGGGGGAAGGGTTATGGGAGAAGGAGGGGTTATGTGGAGACGATGGTGAATAACGGCACTGCAAAGAAGGGGGGCCTAGTTCTGCACGCCATCCTCCAAAAGACAAGAGACCATAAGGGCTGGCACTATAACAGGCGATTTGAAGGGAACTTGGAACCAAGGAAACTCGGTCCTAGTTCAATATGGGGACCCTCAAGATAGTTTCATTTAATGTAAAGGGGCTGGGGTCGCCAGTAAAATGGCACAATATACTACAGGACTTAGCGAGGATCCATTGTGACATAGGACTCCTGCAAGAGACCCACATTTCCACAAAGGAACATAAGAAATTATGGCATATGTGGGTGGGCGAGGTGTACGCCTCATCTCATAAGAAGGCGAAAAAAGCAGGGGTAGCTATCCTGATGAGGAAAGGCCTAGGGGCTACTTATTTAAAAGCCCTCTCCGATGAGGAAGGTAGGTGGGTGATTTTGTCAGTGAAAGCGACAGACAGAGTAATACATATTGTTAATACCTATGCCCCACCCCTGCCAATTCAGAGTTCTTTAGGCATCTCTTTGGGGTGATTGCCTCACTCCCGGAGGGCCAAATCATTATGGGGGGGACTGGAATTGCGTAGAGGACACAAAAAGGGACAGATCATCACCAAAGGGGCACCAGCATAAAGGAAGGGGACCTAAAACCTTCTCACACCTATGGGTTGAAGCAGGTCTGGTAGACACGTGGAGAGACAAATACCCCTCCAGCAAAGATTTTTCTTTTTACTCACACTCTCAAGACTCCTGGATAGATAGATTCTATACTCAGAAAGCGTGGGTGGGCTCGATAACAGACCAGCAGATCTATCCCATTTTTTTGTCAGATCATGCCAAAGTTAGCCTTACGGTAAATTTGGGACCCCAATGTAAGCAGTCATTGTGGCACCTGAATGCAGGACTCCTGGGGGACAAAAAGCTCATTTCCAAGACAAAGGAGGTGATAGAGAATTACATTAAAGAAAACTCAGGCTCAGTGACAAAAGTAAAGCATCTCTGGGATGGGCTGAAGGCTGTAGTTAGGGGAGAAATTATCGCATATGCGGCTTACCAGAAGAAAGCCAGACAACAAGAACAGGACAAGTTGGAACAAAAAATTAAAGAGTTGGAGAGCATCCATAAGAGGGGGGGATCAACATAGTTTACTGAAGGAGCTAACCGAAGCTAGGGACCAGTTAAACTCCTCTCGGTAAAAACCAAAAACGCCCTCAGATTCACAGCCCAAAAGTACTACATGGGTGGGAATAGAGCGGGTCGTCTGTTGGCGTTTAGGCTGAGAAAACAGGAGGCAGATAGGTATGTCTCTGGAGTCTCTGACCCGAAGAGATCAGGAAGATTGGTCACGAGGGCTCTCCAAATTGCGGATTGTTTTAAAGTTTTTTACGAGAACTTATACAAGTCGGAGGCCCACATTAGTCAAGCAGAAATGACTGAGAGATTCCTCTCTAGGCTTAAATTACCCAGTCTCCCAGGAGACCTCCGGGATGAGCTGGACCGGCCCTTCTCCCAGTCAGAGCTTGTGGAGGTAATTAAGAAATTAAAGCATAATAAGGCCCCAGGCCCGGATGGGTACATAGCGGAGTATTACCAGAAATTTAAAGACGTGTTATCCCCATTATTACTCCAGGTGTGCAATGTAGCTCACTTGCCGGCAGAGACCCCAGACACCTGGGCCCAGGCCATAATTTCAGTCATCCCAAAACAAGAGAAGGACACCACCTTATGTGGGAACTACCATCCCATCTCACTGCTGAATGTAGACGTTAAGATCCTGGCAAGAATGATAGCCAGTAGACTTCAGAGAGTGGTGACCCAGTTGATCCACCCGGATCAAACCGGATTTATGCCAGGGAGACACCTCCATGATAATGTCAGGAGACTAATTACAGTAATGACAAACTTTCAATTTGGAAGGAGGGGGGATACCGGGTTGGTGATTACACTCAATGCGGAAAAGGCGTTTGACCGCCTCGAGTGGGGGTATTTGGGGAAGTCCTCCGGAGGTTTGGGCTGGGTATGAGATTTCAGGCTTGGGTAAAGGCACTTTACAGTAACTCCTCGGTGAGGGTAAATGTTTTTTTTTCCCAGCCGCTCCAAATCAGAAGAGGCACGCGCCAGGGATGCCCCCTCTCACCCTTATTATTCGCTCTTAGTATGGAACTGAGGGTTTTCAGTCCCAGGGAAACATCTCTGGCATTAAGGTGGGAGGAGTGGACAACCACATATCCCTTTATGCCGATGATACCCTACTGTACCTAACTGATCCCAGCTCCTTTCTGCCGGCTGCCATGAACCACTTGGAAGAATTTGGGACCATTTCAGGATTCAAGGTTAATGAATCCAAGTCTGAAATAATAGTAATGGGAGCCGATGCTCCGGCGCAGGTAAAGTCTCTCACGAATTTAAAGTGGGGCTCAATGAGTTCAGATACCTGGGGATTTGAATCCCGAGAGACCGAGCAAGTTATTCCAGAGTAATTATGGGATGTTGTTAAGGAAAATATGAGAAGACTGTGAGAGATGGCGCTTGCCACTATCTATTACAGGCAGGGTGGAATTGGTAGAATGAACATTCTTCGAGGCTGCTTTCTTGTTTGATGCGCTCCCCCTAACCCTTCCAAGGGAGTTCTGGCAGGAAGTTCAAAGGGTGATAAGCAAATTCATTTGGGCCGGGAAAAGGCCTAGACTTAGCTGGGCTCTCTTGAAACTGCCCAAGGGGAAGGGAGGGCTGGGGGTTCCGGATTTTAAGATGTATCATAGAGTGGCCCAGCTGCAGTACCTGGCAGTATACGCCTCTATGGGAGTGAGGCAAAGCTGGGTCAAAATGGAATTGCAGTTGTTAAGGCCCCTAACATTCACAGCAATCATATTTAACAAGACGCCCCCTAGGTTAGTACAAGATTTTAAAACGCCTGGAATTAAGACCCTGATTACCTTATGGGTGCAGATGGTGAAGGAGTTGAAAATACAACCCTGGTTGGCAAGACAGGGCATGATCCATGAAAGTTTGGATTTTTTGCTGGGCAGGGAGAATCTTTTGTTCAGACGTTGGCGAGGGTTGGGGCTTGAAAAGTTTTCACAGCTTTTCACAGGAGACATCATTAAAAGTTTCACCCAACTGCAGCGGGAGTTTGGAATCCCGGTTTCGGACTTCTATGGCTACTTACAGATTAGGCACTATGTTCAGGCTGTAGAGAAGGGTGGCTCAGAGCTAAGGTCTGGTTGGCCCTGCCCGCTCCTGGATCTGCTACAGGAACTGTTTAAAGGACCGGTACATCTGACCCACCCAATCTCGAAACTGTACGCAGCCGGGAGATCGGGAGCCCCAGAACATAGAACCAGAGTGCAAGCTAGCTGGGAGAGGGAGTTGAAATTGGAAGATGAGAAACCCAGTTGGGAGGTGATATGGGGGATGGGGGGCAGGACCACGGCCTCACCCTCTTGGAGGGAGTTCAGATGGCAGATTCTCACAAGATTTTTTAGAATTCCAGTGATAACAAAACATTTTGACCAAACCCGGTCAGACAAATGCTGGAGGGGGTGTGGACAAGTGGGTTCATATGAACACATCTTCTGGAGATTGCCCTAAGGTTAAAAATTATTGGAGCCAGGTGGCCCAGGGTTTGGGGCAGATCCTCCAGACGGAGATTCCGAAGCAACCCCGTTGCCTCTTACTTGGGGAACCTCCCCTGTGGGTGAGGGGCCCAGAGGCCACATATTTGTTTCCAATCTTATTAGCAGCAGCCCAGAAGGCAATCACGAAGCTGTTGCTAAGTGAGGCCCCTCCGACTGAGGAACACTGGTTGGCAAACTGCAATCAGATAAAAGTGATGGAGAGGCTTACTGCTAATCTGAGTCTGAAGACTGAGAGGTACAAGGCCCGCTGGCTTCCCTTCTTCGAGTTCCTAGGTGTCAGGGAGGGGGTCACCACCTTGGAGATTCTGGCCAGAGAGGTTCTGGATTAAATGCTGGTGGGGTGTCTCCGGCCTGGTGCTCCCCCCCCCCCCCCCCCAAGGGGGATGGAGGTAGAGGAGGGTGCCATGGGCCTGGTTCTAAGACGATAGGTACAATTCACCATCTGTCTCGGGAGGGGGATGGGGAGGGGGGAATTAAACTGTTATTAATTAGTTGGGTATTTGTTGGTTTCATTGTATTATGAGAAAACACATAACTTTTAATTTGGAATATAGGCAGAAGTTTAGAATGTAATTCATAAGCGGCCTTATTGGCCCAGCTGTATTAGGTGGTGTTTCTTTACATTGATGCTATTTGGTGAAGTTGTGTAAGCTATTGTATGCTGTTTAGGTTATACAACAACCGGATATGTAAGTCGTGAATCCGGTCTACTTAAAGGGTCTGCCTATTAATTGTTATATATGGAGAATGAATGAATGTTGAAGTACTGGGTGTTATACAGAAAACTTCTTAATAAAATGCAATTTCAAAAAAAAAAAAGGTTTGGCTCTTTGATTAAAAATATTACATCACATTTATAAGGGCTAACCTAAATAAAGTCCCACATGGTCATTCTGAGTGATCAGCCAAAACTGGTACTGGAAGAGCAAGTATGGGAATGGCAGAGAAATGTTCACTGACTTTTTGTGAAACTGTTTCATGAACTGAAAAGCCTTCAGCTACATACTAATGAAGAAATTCTACTAAGGAATACTCTTTGACTGAATGAGTCTATCGGTCACCACGATGACAAAGCTCCAGAATTTACTCAGTATCTAACACAGTCAATGATTTCTTTAGGATATCATTACTACTGAGTTAATTGTCAGGATGGTGCACTAGTCCTACATTGTTGAGTAATGAAAGCCTTTTTGACTCCTTAAATTCAGTTGATGCACATCAGCCAGCATACCCTTTGCTGACAGTATGGCCCGTAGCGTCAGTTTTCTGAAAAAAGTCACTTGTATGCTGAAATAAGACTCAGAAAAGCATAACACAATTAATTACAAGAGGGAAAGATATGGTGTTTATAAGCTGAAGTGACTGTAGGTTTGCAAAGTCATAAATCATCTTTTTATACCAGCAGTATGATGCACCTTTTAGAGCCTTCCTTCTCAATGCTGTGTTAAGTTTATTTAGATTAGGCAAACACAGCAGCAAACAATGACGTCACACTTCAATCTGCCCCAACTGATTACTTCCAGAAAAAACGGAACATGCAATAACCTGTGTACTGGTGCGGTCTAATTGAAATCAGCAAGAAAACAGATGCTAGTTAATATCAGAGCTCTGAAGTCTGTGCAGACAGGCTGTGACTCACAGCTGGCAAACAATGCTGATGTACCTAGAATTAATATTTATAACATGTAGGAAGCCTGAAGGCATTATTCACACCGTGCTCCCCCAAGTCATACTGTGGGCTTATAAGTCTTGCAACAATTAGTGCCATTTAATAATAATAATCATTATTGAGTGGTTCCGACACACAGGCACGGGCACACTTACTACTGATAAACAAAGAAGTATTTAAAAATTAAAATATATAATTCAAATGACATTCTTTTGATATCATTAGACTACTAGTCAATCAATAGTAAAATCAAAGTACCAAAGCTATGGAAAAGCACCAGACTGAATTGTGTAGTGTTAGGTAATAGCATGAATGTAGGGAAGTTCTATTTATCTAATAGCTGGACTGTCATATAGTACGGTCACCTCCCAGTAGTTCACTGCCCTCGCCAAAACACTGTCCCTTACCCCACCACAGACTTCCTCCCTCCAGGTTCAGATAAAGGTTCTGCAGTTCAAAACTATATGCAGAAATGCGGAGTCCTACACAACGTTCAATGGTGTTTGGCTGCCCATACACACAGGGTATCATTTCTCTCCATATATTTCCAAGAATCAGGTCTAATTATTAATACAAGGGTGCTGTACACATTTCTCTGTCCTCAGTGCAGAGGTTTAGTTGCACAGCTGAGCTGAGAAATGAGTGGAGTAAATTGTGAACAGCAAAACCCCATTTTTATCATATACCAAGGTGTATGGGAACCAAAGTTTAACTATACTAATTTGCTCTGACATTTCATTAAAGGGCAACACCTGTTATAGAATCACGTGTAAAGCCACAGAGGTAATTAAAAATATATTTCTTTGGCTTAAAAGCCTAATTGGGGTGTTTGAGTTTGGGGGTGTGGTGGGGAGGGACATGTGTTGTCTTTTAATTTACTTTTGCATTGAAATACTGCATTATGACCTTGGTGGGGAGGAAGTGATGTGGTTGGTTGGGGGACAGCGCTGCAGTGAGGGCAGTATACTGGGGGGTTGGGTGCTACAGTATATGAATCGAGGAAATAGAACCTCCCTCCCATTCTTGCCATCAACTAATAGTTTACAATGGTGTTTGGCTGCCCACACATACAGTACAGGGTATTATTTCTCTCCATACATTCCCAAGGAATCCAGTCTAATTAGTAATACAAACGTGCTGTACACATTCCTCTGCCCTCCGTGCAGAGGTTTGCTTGCACAGTTGAGCTGAGAAATGAGTGGAGCAAATTGTAAGCAGCAAAACCCCATTTTTATCATACACCCTGGTGTATGGGAACCAAATCTTAACTACACTAATTTGCTCTGACATTTCATTAAAGGGCAATACCTGTCATCGAATCACATATAAAACCACAGTGGCAATTAAAAAAAAAAATTATTTGGCTTAAAAGCTTTATTGGGGGGTAGTTTGGGGGTGTAGTGGTGGAGGCCAGGTGTTGTCTTTTAATATACTTTTGCACTGAAGTACTGTTATATGATCCTGCTGGGGAGAAAGTGCTGTGGTTGGTTGGGGGACAGTGCTGTGGTGAGGGCAGTATACTGGTGGGTTGGGTGCTACAGTATATGGACTGGGGAAATCGAACCCCCTCCCAGTCCTGCCATCAACTAATGGTTTACAAAACTCAGTTTGGTGCCTTTCAGTACCTTGGTACTTTGCTTAGTCTATGTTACTCATCCATAAAGTGTGTTATTGCTTACAAAAATTTAAAAGTGTACCCATGTGTTGTTCATGATGAGTAATTAGATGGCCATTTGACTTGTTTCATTCAATCAGATTGCTTCATTTATGCATGACATTTTATGAGCAAGCAGCACACACCAGGGGTGTGTACAAAATACAACTAATCACGCATTAAGCTTGATAACTTGGCTGACAAAAACAAGCATGGTGTAAGTCACCATTTCTTTTCACAATGAAGAATAATCAAAAACAAGTCAGGATCAAAAGTCTGAGGAGTGTACAATATGTACTAATGCTTGTGGAGTCACTCTGTGTGCCTTACAGACCACTGATGCAGAGGGTATGGGTAAAAATGGGTTGTTGGAACCAGACAGGGGCCAGATTCACAAATCTTTGCACCAGTACAAACAGAGTTTTGCACCGAGGAGGTATTCTCAAAAGCCCAGTTTGCATGCAGAAACCAGGTTTGTGCCAGGGCAAAGTGTGGAGCGGGCTGCAGTGCATATAAGGGGGAAGGGACCTGCATAATGGCACTGTCCCATTAACAAAGCACTTGCTCCGGACAAGGGCCTTTTGTGGGTCCCCTTGCATGGTGCAAATACCGCCGACTGAGATCTTGCTTTAGTCCCCCACAACCCTAGTGATTAGCAGAGGTACTGCAGTGCCCCACCCCCAATCGCCAGCCCAATGTTAATAAAAGATGTATCCCTGGTGTCCAGTGGTCTCTCCCCCCACCCAATCACCCCCAATCACCTGACCCAATAACCTGACACTTAACATTTTCCCTGGTGTCCAGTGGTCTCTCCCCACCCAATCACCCCAATCACCTGACCCAATAACCTGACACTTAACATTTTCCCTGGTGTCCAGTGGTCCATCCCCCCAATCACCCCCAATCACCTGACCCAATAACCTGACATTAACATTTCCCTGGTGTCCAGTGGTCCATCCCCCACCCAATCACCTGACCCAATAACCTGACACTTAACATTTCCCCTAGTGTCCAGTGGTCCCTCCCCACCCAATCACCCCCAATCACCTGACCCAATAACCTGACACTAACATTTCCCTGGTGTCCAGTGGTCTCTCCCCACCCAATCACCCCAATCACCTGACCCAATAACCTGACACTTAACATTTCCCTGGTGTCCAGTGGTCTCTCCCCACCCAATCACCTGACCCAATAACCTGACACTTAACATTTCCCTAGTGTCCAGTGGTCCCTCCCCCACCCAATCACCCCAATCACCTGACCCAATAACCTGACACTTAACATTTTCCCTGGTGTCAGTGGTCTCTCCCCCCACCCAATCACCCCCAATCCACCTGACCCAATAACCTGACACTTAACATTTCCCTGGTGTCCAGTGGTCTCTCCCCACCCAATCACCCCCAATCACCTGACCCAATAACCTGACACTTAACATTTCCCTGGTGTCCAGTGGTCTCTCCCCACCCAATCACCCCCAATCACCTGACCAATAACCTGACACTTAACATTTCCCTGGTGTCCAGTGGTCCCTCCCCACCCAATCACCCCAATCACCTGACACTTAACATTTTCCCTGGTGTCCAGTGGTCCCTCCCCACCCAATCACCCCAATCACCTGACACTTAACATTTCCCTGGTGTCCAGTGGTCCCTCCCCCACCCACACACCTGCCCGAGGCATGGACACTGTGTCTTAGTGTCCAGTGTATCCCCCATCCCAATCCCCGGTGAACATCATATAGAAAAATTAAAAATCCCATTCCTGGCATCTAGCAGACCCCCCCACCCTGGCAGATGGTGCCCCCTACCCAGCTCCCCCATCTCATTCCTGAGCCAGTGACTGGCATAGCCCTTCTCTCACCACCATGGCCAGCCGCCGACTGAGCTATCAATAAGCGCATACCGTATACAATATGCGTTCATTGAGTGACATCTCAATCAATGTCTTACTGGTCTGATGTTACCACATCTCAATCAATGTCTTACTGGTCTGATGTCACCACACCCAGCCTCTATTATGAAAAACATTCAATGCAATCTCATACAATTAAAGCCACAGCAGGACTTTTGTAAACTGAACACCAGCATCAATAATTGCCCAGGTCCTCTCTTCCATATTCTCAGCAAATGAAATAAACAACAAAAACACATGAAATACAGGAGAAACCAAGCATAAAAGTGGCAACCTGCTTCTCTGCAAAATTATTTTTGCACCATATAGAGAACAATACTAAAATAAAAGACAACAGCAGAATTAAATGCTGTGGAAGCCGTTTTTAGTGTTCTTCTGTGCAATGTTGTGGGGGGGAGTGATGGCTGGAGGACAGTGTTTCACCCTCCATTCCACTCATTTATTTTGTCTGTTGTTCTGTCCCACCCGATGCATTGTGTCTTATACCTGCCACCACTCTGAGGCGAGCCATGCCCTTACAAGTGGATTTCCCACTCTGAAGTTGCCGACCACACCTGCTCCATCTATGTAACCCACACACTGCTTATACCAAATAATGCTGTGGACCAAATATTCTGCTGCTGGAAATGGATCACATTGTTTGTTTGTTTTTTTGATTACTTCCTTTATCACCCCTACGTGAGCCTGAGCTGCCTCTCCTTCAGGCTCCCAAGGTCCACAGGCATTCTCCCTACTATCCCCCCTTCTGCCACCTTACCTCATATTTGCAGCCATCCACGGAGTAGCCCCGGAGTAACCCTTCTCCGCGTGGGTCCCCGCTCCTCCGAGAGGGAAGGCACCGGTGGGGAGGAGGCACCAGCACACTATTTCTTGCAATCCCGGGAGCTACTGAGGCAATCTGTGGCTTCTTGGGGAGTCTTGGGGGATGCCTTGGTCTGGCAGCTGTCATCCGGCTAGACTTCCAGCGCAGATTTTCCGGTTTTCTAGTTCCCCCAGTGCACTGCTTCCTGTAGTGCTCCTGGTCTCCACTGGGGGCCGCTACATGAGTGAGGCAATCCCTAACCCTCCCCAGGATAGGAGAGCAGTCTGTTGGATGCTCAATCCTATCCTCTCCCTACCAATCCCTGAAGGCCCAAGTCCGTTCCCGAACCCGGGTCGCTGACATGGGAAGAGGTAAGGCACCAGTGCCTCAACCCTCTATGCCACCGGGCCAGCTCACATTGTTTTTAAACAGTTGTAGTAGTATTTGAACTCAGGTCTCCCCATTTACCATGCCTGTACCCTAGTCTCTAGACCCCCTGCCTCCCTATTGTCTGCGAGTCTTGCCCAAAGCTGGAGCAAAGATCCACTTGTATCCTAAGGCAGTTCCTCGAGTCATAAAGAGTGTCCTAGTCTCAAGCAAGCTACAGTGCGTTGGCTGATGCTTTACCTGGCAGGCATGCTTATTGAGAACCCCATATCCATAGACAATATGGAAGCAGCGTATTCAGTTAAACTTATCATTTTTTTATCATGAACAGTGTCTGTGACTCAGTAGGTACCACACTCGCCTCTGAGGCCAGGAGATCAGAGGGCTGTGGGTTCAGTTCCCACATCTGGCACTTGGGTTAATATCCCAGTACTGACACTGTAGTGCAGCATGAGAGGGGTGCTGCACTTCTAAGGTGCTGTCTTTCAGATGAGACATTAAACCAAGGTCCCATCTGCCTGGATTGGTGGTAGTTCAGGTGGATGTTAAAAATCCCATGGCACTTATCGAAAAGAGTAGGGGAAATTCCCCGGTGTCCTGGCCAAATTTCCCTCATTCACTAAAAATACCATTAACAGCTTAATCTGGTTCAAGGTCAGTTGGCATTCATCTGTATCCCCCTCCCCCGGGTCGTGCCTGAAAATAGGCAGGATTTGTCTAGTGCACTTACCTGGTCAACAAAAACTAAATAAATAAATAAAAATAAAATAAAATTTTGCTTTTCCTTGTTTTTTATTTTATTAAATACTGTCAGAGAAATGTACTCTTTCCTCCTTGCAGCATATTGTAATTCTGTTGGACTGCAGGGAAATGCCAGAGCCTGAATAGGTCCTCCATACCACACCGATAAGTACATTGGCATCCTCAGTGTTCTCCACCTTACTCAGCCTTGCGCCACTGCACAAGAGAATTTCCATGTTGCCACTCCATGACTTCCATAGTACTTAGCAATGAGAACTGAATTGTACGCTAGCCTAGATACTGACTGTAATTGCTTACAGTAGTTACAGTATCCAGGATTTGGGGCCATGTACCCATGTTCATCTAAGTAGTAGTTTTAGTAGCTTTGACAGTATAAATGTGTTTTGCTAAACAATACCTCCTACCCTAAGCTTGACAAATGTTAACCAAATGTTAAATGAAGGAGCTGCCATAAAAAAGAATGTTTCAGCAATGTACGGGGTGGGGTCTGGGTGCCATATGACCTGCAGTGCTCCCAACTAAGAACAAGGACTGCTGCTCAGACCTAGCTGCTGTCTTTCCTCAAAAAATGTTTGTGCCACCCTAAGAGCCCCTGCAGGTTTTCTTTCTGCTTGCTGGAGATTATTTTATCTATCTATCTATCTATCTATCTATTTTTTATTATATGTAACAATCACACAGGAGTGCGGTGTGCATATTTATGGAACACATACAAACAGAGGTGAGAAAGAAGAAAATGCCTCAGCTGGGACTTGAACTCTGGCCACCCGGAATACTGTTCCAATTGCACAAACCAGCTGAGCCACTGAGACAACTGGAACATGGACTGTCCCCGAGCACATTACTCTTTCTCAAATGCAATTTGTAACAATCACACAGGAGTGCGGTGTGCATACTTATGGAACACATACAAACAGAAGTGAGAAAGAAGTAAGTGCCTCAGCTGGGAATTGAACCCAGGACACTCGGAATACCATTCCGACTGCGGTAACCAGCTGTGCCACTGAGACAACTGAAAACTGGGCTGCTCCCAAGCACATTACTCTTTCTCAAATGCACAACCCAATGGCAACACAAATATTAACTTGTAACAATCACACAGGAGTGCGGTGTGCATTTTTATAGAAAACATACAAACAGAGGTGAGAAAGAAGTAAGTGCCTCAGCTGGGCTTTGAACACAGGCCACCTGGAATACCTTTCCGATTATGCTAACCAGCTGTGCCACTGAGACAACTAGAACCTGGGCTGTCCCTGAGCATATTACTCTTTCTTAAATCCACAACCCAATGGCAACACAAATATTTATTTGTCACAATCACACAGGAGTGTGGTGTGCATATTTATGGAACAAGTAAATATTTGTGTTGACACAGCAGGTGGCTACCAGAGAAGTGCTGGAGCCACGACGTAAGTCACAAATTCAAAAGGCAAAAAAGTCAGGCTGCACAGCTTACTTGGAAACTAACCACCTCACAAAATAGGTGTCGATAAAAAACACATAATTTATTGGTTACAGATAAAAAGATAAAAGGACACAGCATATCCTCCCTGCTCACATGCCAACGTTTCATGTTTCTCTTAATGCTTTTTCAAGGCCTTGAAAAAGCATTAAAAAACATGGAACATTGGTGTGAACAGAGAATATGCTAATATATCATCTATCTTTTATCTGTAACCAATAAATTATGCATTTTTATCAACACCTATTTTGTGAGGTGGTTAGATTCTAAGTAAGCTATGCAGCCCAAATTTTTTGCCTTTTAAATATTTGTGTTGCCATTGGGTTGTACATTTGAGAAAGAGTAATGTGCTTGGGGACAGCCCAGGTTCCAATCGGAACAGTATTCTGGGTGGCCTGGGTTCAAGTCCCAGCTGAGGCACTATTTTTTATTATCTTTATATACATACACCAAGCTGTATTGATGGGGGGAAGGGGATGTTGAAACTAGATCAGACCAGTAAGTTCTGTACCCTATGCTGGCAACCAGCACAGCCCTCTGCTCAACTCCATGGCCGGTTACTGACTGAACTGTCAATGAGCGTGTACTGCTACTGTATACAGCACGCGCTCATTGTGTCTTACCCCTGCCACCACTATGAGGCCAGCTATGCCCTTAAAATATTTGTCACAAAGGAAAGGTGGTTTCCATGAAAAAAATTCTAAACATTTAAAAATAGTGAGTCAAAAACAGCCCAAAACTGGTACAACATTTAAATGAAAACTCAGCGCATCCCACGCTCGCTCTATGCTAATATGTTCTGCTGCCTTAGTCAGCGGTCAGCAAGGCACATTAGCCTACAAACTGCGAGGGATGCATGCGGCAGCCATGAAATCGCTGTGGGCAGTCTTCCAAAGTGGATGCTATGAGTGGACCATATAAAGATAAAAGATATTATGAGGTGTTTTCAAAATGTATATTTAAGCTTAAAATGAAAATTGGGGCCTTGCAAAGTGGCAGGGGAGGAATGGAGGCTTTATAGAGTGTAGCTCTAAGGGAAACTGAGCTTTGATTCAATCAATAGTCCCATGCCCACACGCAGACATTTTCTTATGTCAAATGTTCACACCAAATTAGTCCATGGGAAAATAAACTGCAACACGGACTAAAGAGCATAGTGTGTGGGGGAGAGAAGACAGATCATACCCACATGGTCTATGGCAGTCCCAAATTTAAACCATTATAGTACTTAGCATAATGAAGAGAAAAACAATAGTAATGATTCTAATATACAGCCATACTCTGAACAGCAGAGAAACTAAAACAAGTTACTAAGAGTTGGTGGTTGTAATGAAAAAGTTGTCTGCTAATGTAAGATATGTTAAGGTACCACGAGGTAACTGGATCAAATTCCCATTGAAGACTGTGCAGTTGCTGCAGCATGATTAATGCACTAACTGCAGCATTTCAAGGCAATGGGAACTTTAGTGTGATCACTACTATATACTATGTTTTCGTAACTTGGTGTTTTAATTTCTCCGGTATACACCCTTGCAGAGACACTTAAGGGGAGTGGCCAACCTGGTCCAAGGATCTCCACCATTAAGGGGAAAAGACCTGCAGGATGTAGAGGTGGTGCTGGGACACTGGGATGGAGCAAAACAAACAGCACTTGAAGGAAACCCCAGAGAGAGCAACCTCCATCATTTCCTACCATGGGTGGGCTGCCATCTGTATCCTGGTGGAGAAAACTGACACCCATACTCTAGATTCTCCTTTCATGCTGCCCTGCACTACCTGAACTGCTGTTGGGTGGAGGAACCCCGTTGAGGATGGGAAATGCCATGCATGCCCATATAGGGAAGCGCATTCAAATTCCCCTTGTTCACATATTACACCCACGGTACATGCAGACAGAGTGGTGGGAACATGACGTGTCAAACCCCCTTTCCCCATACCCATTTTGGGCACTGCAAGCACTCCGGGGACTCTCAGAATAGAGAGTTAGCCCCAAGTGAGTATCCCTCACATCAGGGACTTTGGGAAGATCCCTGTGGTGGAAGTACCTAGTTAATGGCTAAGTTGGTTATTGCCCTGTTGGCACCTTGGCCTCATACCTATTTACTGGTCTGGTTTTTGAGTTGCTTAGTTAGTTTAGAATGCCCGCTAAAAGGCATTAGGTTAATGTTACATGTTGAAAGTTCTGTTTTCTTAAGATCAGATTTTGCTTACAACTACAACCATTTAGTACAATATAATAGTCGATTGTGGTTGACCCGCTATATAAGTAAGAATCTAGTGGGTTCTGCTGTGAGGGGCCCTCCAGAATCGATACCGCAAAGCCCCCCATTATACTTTACCTTCTAGACTCATAATGGAGGAGGTTCCATTGAAGTTACTGTCACTAAATGTGAATGGACTCACCTCCCCCATCAAGAGGTCCAGGATGCTCGCTTTTATTAAAAACAGCAAGGTGGATCTTATTTATCTGCAAGAGATCCATCTAAACAAAGATGAACACTCCAAACTAGGAAAGCTCTCTAGGGGTGAAATCTATGGCTCTACTTATAAGCGGGGAAGGAGACGGGGGTTGGCAATAATTGTTCCACAGCACACTCTATTGCAAGTACAAACTAAATGGATAGACCCTGAAGGTAGGCTGGTGCTACTACAGGGAACAATTGGAGGTACAGAAGTTACTCTAGCCAATATGTATTTTCACCCTGACTCTACGGTACGAGACATTCGCAACCTACTTGATAAAATAATTCAATTGACTAAGGGGATCTTAATGTTAGCCGGAGACTTTAACATTTTACCTAACCCAGAATTGGACTCCTCCAACCCTAGGGTCCCTAGAGAAACATCAGTACAGAAGTTTTTCGGCAGATTTCTGACCGAGGTTGGTTGGACTGATACCTGGTGACATTTGCACCCATGTATTAGAAATTACACACACTACTCGGCAGTATATCATACTTATTCATGAATCGACCACTGCTACACTCAGACAGAATATCTGAGTAATGTAGAAGACTCCCGATTAGGTGACATAACATTTTCAGATCATGCCCCCACAGTAACTTCCTGGAAGATAGGTATACACTAGAAGAGAACACAATGGCGCCTACATCCCTACTATTTAAAATCAAAACACTTTAAGAGCTTCCTCACAGACAAAATCACTGAGATAATTAGGGACAATTCCCAACCAGAGATCTCCCCATGCATTCTCTGGGACACTGTGAAGACAGTGCTACATGGCCAGCTCATACAGTACACTTCCACCCAGAGGAGAGCCTGGCAAAAGCATAGAACCACAATGGACAAAACACTACATTTCTTACAAACTGCGCACAAGCAGGAGGATAAATCTGCCCTTCCACAGCTGAAGCAAATTAAATCAGATTTAGATAAACTAGCCCTGCAGCAGATGGAAATAGCACTGACATTCCTTCAACAGCAGTATTACGAGGTAGGCCCCCGGGCCACTAGACTTTTAGCCTATCAAATCAGGAGACAGAAAAAAGTGGCCACAATAGCCACCATACACCACCTCTCAGACGGCAGACCCCTACACAAACTGTCGGATATAGCAGAGTCCCTGACTGCATATTACTCTACGCTTTATACCCCAGAGCACACAGTGTCCACTGAGGACATAAAAAGCTTTCTGCAACCTCTCAACCTCCCCAGGTTTAGTGACGACCAGGAGAATCAGTTGATCCAGCCAATTACACTGCTGGAACTGTCTGCAGCTATAGCCCACTCCAAGACCATGAAGGCTCCTGGACTGGATGGTTATGGAGCAGAGTTTTACAAAGTCTCAAAAGAGGAAACCACTCAGGTCCTCCTCAAGGTTTTCAACTTGGTTCTAGAAGGTGAATCACCTCCACCTACCTGGTCATATGCCACTATTTCTGCTATTCCCAAGCAAGGCAAGAACCCCCAACTGTATGAAACATATCGGCCAATCTCAGTCCTAAACACTGACTATAAATTGTTTATGAGCATTATTGCCCGAAGACTGGAACCGGTACTTCCCCAAATAATACATGAGGAACAAAACGGCTTTGTCGGAGGACAGACAACTACGGATAATATTAAGAGGGCCTATCACATAATACACAAAATGCAGGCTGGTCACTGTCCATCTGTCCTGGTTAGCCTGGCTGTGGAAAAGGCCTTTGACAGGGTGCTATGGCCATATTTGTACTTGGTGCTGGATAGGGTTGGGATACCGCAACCACTGGTCCAAGTCATTAAGAACATTTACTCCACCCCCAGAGCATGGGTCAAGGTCTCAGGACACCATGCACACTGTTTTTCCTTACACAGAGGGACCAGACAGGGGTGCCCACTATCCCCACTCCTCTTCGCTCTATTTATGGAGCCCTTAGCACAACTTGTCCGGCAGATGGACACCCTTAGAGGCATTGAGATGGATGGGGAGGAGCACTGGACTGCATTATATGCAGACGATATCCTCCTATTTCTTCAAGACACAGAGACTTCACTGCCAAAAGCAAGGGAGTTACTGGAGTCCTTTGCCCAGGTCTCCGGATACAAGATTAACATCACAAAGACTGAAATGCTGACCTTTCAATACTCCCCTTCCCCAGCCATGCAGAAAATATTCCCCTGCAGATGTAACTTAGAAAAGTTGAAATACCTAGGGATACATCTCATCTGTACCCTTGCTGAAGCCTATAGGCAGAATTATACACCCTTCACAGCTCTCCTAAAGGCAGACCTTGCCAGCTGGAGCACGCTGCCCCTCAGCCTCTCGAGAAAGATAGACTTAATCCAAATGGTTACCCTTCCCAGAGCCCTGTATCTGTTTCATAGCATCCTGACCAGCCTGCCCCGGTCTACATTTCAAGATTGGAACAAAGCAATCTCACAATTCCTATGGTCTGGCCAAAGACCGAGAGTCCAGCGGAAACTCCTAACTCTCCCCAGTTCACAAGGAGGGCTAGCTCTTCCAGACCTCTACCACTACTACCAAGCAGCCCACCTAACCCACATAATTGCAAGACAATCATCTACGCAGGACACACACTGGTTGGAAATAGAGCAGATGCTAATCCTTCATGTAGATTATTTCCACCTGCTATATCATAAAAATTCCCCTCTCCTCCCTACCCACCCCTGCCACCGATCTTGCAACACTGGGTGAAAGTCTGGCACCAAATAAAGAGGCAACTGTCCCTAACCACATTTACTCCCTTGTTAAGCCCAATAGCCACACTTCCTTGCTTCCCCCCGTGTGACTGACCATGCCTTTCGACAATGGGACAAATACAGCCTGGAATACATAGCTTAGATCACCACTCGGGGCAGGCTATGGTCTTTCCGGGATATCCAGCAAAGATTTAAACTGCCAAACACTCACCACTACAGATATTTACAAGTAAGGCACTACTTGGAATCCCTCCCAACAGAGGTGAGAAACCCTGCACAACACCCACCGCTGGTGACTAAACTTGTGGCTCTCTTTGCCTCCCCGAATCAGGGACACCTAATATCCGCCTTGTATCAGGCGCTACTGACACATTCAGACACCCTCACTGAGAGCATTCGTCAAAGGTGGCAAGATGAACTTGAATCCCCTATGGACTTGGAGCAGTGGGAGATGGCCTGCCAACAAGTGGCCAGAACCACAAGCTCACATCAATGGCATGAATACATGTAGAAGAATCTTGTGCCATTCTTCAAAACCCCAGTGATTACCAGTCACTATGCCTCAGGTCGACAAGCCTCATGCTGGCATAGTTGCAGGGAAAATAGGTCCCATCACACACATGTTGTGTACACATGCCCCAAGTTGGAATAATTTTTTAACGCCCTTCAGACTGAGCTCCACGAACTATTTGGTAGACCCCTACAATTAACAAAACAAATGTTTATCCTGCTGCAATTCCCCAGAGACTTTAGAGAGTCAGACACCCACTACCTCCTAGCTATTCTTTTAACGGCCAGCAAAAAGGCCATTACTAAACAATGGCTTACTCCAGCAGCCCCCACTATGCAAGACTGGTGGGCCATCACAAAACAAATATACCAAATGGAGAAAATAACATACAATCTGAATGATAAGGAGGAGAGATGTAGATCCAGGTGGACTAGGTGGCTATTGTATTATATGCTGAAAGATAAAACCTTTGTACTTTAGATATTTCTTTACTGCTCCAGCCCCTACCACCCCAACTCGAGCTTCCTTACAGCCCAATTAGAGGCATCCCCTCCCCCGATCACCTCCTTTTCAGGGAGGTATAGCAGGCAATGGGAATTCCTAGGAGGGCCTCTCGCTGCAACCCTAACTGTGGGGCATAAGGTTGTGCATAAACTAAAACCCTGGTCAGTTCAGTTGAAACTCAGAAAGCATGGTAATTGGATAACCCAGTCCAATCTCAGGAACAAGTAATACACTTAAAGAAGAGGAAGGACATCCCCAAGGTGTGAAGAGTGGCACCAGAATGGCTAGCCAATGACAATGAACTTTGGCCTCACCATGGTGAATTAAGTTTTAATATAACCTTGTTTGACGTCTTTGCAGAATATTTAAACTAGCAAATGGGGAGAGGGGTGCAGCACCCCATACGTCGAATGGGAAGAACACCCCTTCCTCCTCAGCTAGTGGTCAAACAGGGATTCAGCATGTTTGCAGTTCATTTGCATCACCAGGTAAGAAAAAAGGTTTGTCTCCCCATACAACGCACAGGGGTAATGCCAAACCTCACCCAACAACTAACACACCAAAATCTGGCCAATGGAAAATCATGTACACAAATGCTCACAGCCTGGGAAATAAGATCCCAGACCTGCAGGCAGTAATGTCAGAGGCTAAACTGGACATAGTAGCAATTAGTGAGATGTGGTTTACCAGTAACCACACTTGGGAGACTTGGTACCTGGCTATGTATTGTTCAGAAGAGACCGAGGTGCAAAAGGGGAGGAGTGGCCCTGTATGTCAATGAAAATATCAAGCTACAGAAATTCAGAATACACATAAGGAGCCAGAAGAACTGTGGGTCACCCTGGAAACAGGAAATGGGACAGCCATAAGAACTGTGGTTGTCTACAGGCCCCAGACCAGGGGAGGACATAGACACATTACTGTTAGAAGATATACAAAACATGACAGCTAAAGGGAGGTTCTGATAATGGAGACTTAAACATGCCGGATACAGACTGGTCAATACCAGCAGGAACATCTGCCAGAACTAGACACATAGTGGATTCCCTGCAGGGGGAGGGCCTCAAACAACTGGTACAGCAACCCATGAGAGACAGGGCTATCCTAGATCTAGTACTGACTAACAAGGAAGGGATCACAGATCTCCAGGTAGAAGATCACCTGGGGGCCAGTGACCATCACATGGTATGGTTCAATTTGGCTACTACATCTAAATCATCCCATTCCAAGGCAAAAATATGGGACTTCAGAGGAGCTGACTTTGATAAGATGGCCAACAGAGTTAAGCTAGCCCTGGCAAAAAGAAACACAGGTGAAGGGGTACAGGCAAAGTGGGCAAGCATTAGGATGCAATACTTGAAGCAACATCCTATTGTGTTAGACAGAAAAGGAAGTGCAAAAGAAGAAGGAAACCACTTTGGTTTTCAAATACAGTAGCAGAAAAGGTCAGAGCCAAAAGGCTGGCCTTCAGGAAATATAAGGCAACACAGCGGGATGAAGATAGGGAGGCAAACCAAACTGCCCTAAGGGAAGCAGGGAAGGCAGTAAGGCAGGCAAAGTCCCAAACTGAGGAAAAACTAGCACAAACAGTAAAAGAAGGTGACAAGACTTTCTATAGATACATTAGTGAAAGGAGAAAGTCCAGAGGGGTGTTGCTAAGCTTAATGGAGAAAGGAGCATGTGAGGAGGAGGACCCCGTAAGGCATCTATCCTAAATAGATACTTTTGCTCAGTATTTACTGAAGAGAAGGTAGGGCAGGGCCCACAGCTCAGCATCATGGACACAGGGGGAGGGAGGTGAGCACTACTCCCTTCACAAAAGAAAGGGTCCTACAAGAGCTTGCTAAGCTCAGGGTGGATAAGGCAATGGGACCTGATGGCATACATCCCAGGGTACTTAAGGAGCTAAAGGTGGAACTAGCAGAGCCATTAGCAGAACTGTTTAGTGAGTCTCTGAGCACAGGAGGGATCCCAGAAGACTGGAGAAGGGCTCATGTGATCCCGCTCCACAAGAGTGGTAGCAGGGAGGAGGCAGGGAACTACAGACCAGTCAGTCTTACCTCAGTAGTGGGCAAGATTATGGAGGCACTCCTTAGGAAAGGATAGTGCAACACCTGGAATCCATAGGGCACAGGATCCAAGACAGCATGGGTTTACAAAAGGAAGGTCCTGTCAAACTAATCTCATAGATTTCTTTGACTGGGTAACCAGAGTGGTGGACCAAGGGGGAACAGTTGATGTCTCCTACCTTGACTTCAGCAAAGCTTTTGACACTGTTCCACATAGAAGATTGATAAATAAGCTGGGAAGGCTCGGGGGTGGGTCAGAAGTTGGTCAACTGGGTGGCAAACTGGTTGACGGGCAGGAAACAGAGAGTGGTGGTAAATGGTATACAGTCAGAAGAGATGCAAGTTACAAGTGGGGTACCTCAGGGATCAGTCCTGGGGCCAGTCCTCTTCAACATCTTCATTAGTGACCTTGCAGATGGACTAGAGGGTAAGGCTTGTCTGTTTGCAGATGACACCAAGATCTGCAACAGAGTAGATGATCCAGATGGGGTGGGCAGAATGAGAAGAGATCTGGATAAACTAGCAAAATGGTCAGAAGAGTGGCAACTGGGATTTAATGCAAAAAAGTGCAAGATCATGCACATAGGGAAGAGAAACCCTGAAGCCACCTATAGGCTGGGAGGGGAGTTGCTAGCAGTCACAAAGGAAGAAAGAGACTTGGGCATCATCATCACTGATGACCTGAAATCATCCAAGCAGACCTCTAAAGCAGTAGGTAAGGCTAGGGGGGGTGTTAGGGTGTATTAGTAGGGGTATCACAAGTTGTAAGAGGGAGGTAATAATCCCTCTTTACAAGACACTGGTTAGGCCCCATCTGGAGTACTGCATGCAGTATTGGAGGCCACACCTTCACAAGGACATTAACCAAATTGAGGCAGTCCAGAGAAGGGCAACCAAAATGGTGCAGGGACTGCATCAGAAGACATATGAGGACAGATTAACAGAGCTCAATATGTATACCCTTGAGCAAAGGAGGGAGAGAGGTGATATGATCGAGGCATTCAAACACCTTAAGGGCATTAACAAGGTGAGAGAGTCTAACATGTTTAAATATAAGAAAAATAGCAGGACAAGAGGACACAGCATGAGATTAGAGGGGGGTCGATTAAGGGGGAATGTGAGGAACTTCTTTTTCACAGAAAGGGTGGTGGATGCATGGAATGGCTTACCACAAGAAGTGGTGGCTATGAATACAGTGCAGGGCTTCAAACAGGCATGGGATAGGCATAAGGGAGCAATACAAATGACTATGAATAGATAGGCCACTGACAGAGCAAAGGCCGATGGCACATTTATAAGGTAGAAAAAGAAATGGGCAGACTGGATAGACCTTGAGGTCCTCATCTGCCATCAACTTCTGTATTTCTATGTTACCTATGGATTCTTGTAAGTAACTTTTTTTACTCAATCGACTGTAATATAATATGAAATTTACAATAAAGATGATATTAACAAAAAAAAGGGTTGACAACCCCAAGGAAGACCCCACTACTGATTTGCCAAGACTCAGGAGACCCAGAATCCTAATGTTTTACCTTTCCCTGCTGGGGGGTGGGGTGGGGATGAAGAGTTAAGGTTGGAAACCAGAACACCACATTTCCTTACTTTTGTGGCATTACAGTAAGTTGAACCCTAGCTAATGCATTAACAAACATATATGTGTGTGTGTGTATATATATATATATATATATATATATATATATATATATATATATATATATATATATATATATATATATATATAAATAAAATAGAGGCAAGTAGTGCCACTATAGTTAGGATTGAGTAGACACTTTTAATGTTAAACCCCATTTTTGCACTTTAATATCTTTGCAACCTTTCAATGGATGTGTGTGAAATTTTTTATGCATGGTCTTGTGTGGTAGATCTCTTGGCATGCCAAGTTTTGTTCCAGTCGGATGTGTGGATTCTGAGATGCAGCTAGTGAAAAAAAGTAAAAGAATTGCTGTTTTTTTGCCATTGCGTAATGGCCAGATGGTTTGGAATCTAGGTCTGAAATTTTCAAGGTAAAAAGGGGTTGATTCAGAGGGATTTCCTATGCTGGTTCAGTGAAAAAATATTTATCTATTCAAAGTTATTAAATTTAAAAATGTTGAGTTCTGAGCTTGCTCAGTCAGCATTTCAGAATAGCTTTATGAACTGATCATATGGGCAATCTTTTTCATATTTTTTTTCTGTTGCCACCATCTTGGTTTTTTGTTGTTTTTTTCTTCAAAAACAAATTTGAAAAAGTACAAAAATGGCATTGTAGAGGGAGACCAACATATGTATGTTGGTCATCTGGACCCTTTAGGTGGATTCTGCACTTAACTGCTGGAAAAAGGATCCCCAAAAGTGTTTTGTTTTGTTTGTTTTTAAATCTTTCTTTGTGACTCACTTCTGGGTTTTTCATATTCAGTGATACGAAAAAAGGCAGCTTAACAGTGTTTTGTTGCTGTTTTGTGCCATCGCCTTGTGACCAGACAGTTTGGAATTTTGGTCTGAAATATTCAGGGCATAAAGGGCTTGGCCCACAGGTGCTTCCTTTGCTGGTTTGGTGAAAAAATATTAATCCATTCTAAAGTTATTTCGTTTTAAAATGTGTTTTGGTGGGTTCTTCATATTCCGTGATACAAAACATGTCAGCTTAAAAGTGAAATGAACAAACTGACTAGTGGTATGCCTGTCTCGTGTATTATTGTGTTGCTGTTTATGTTTATTAGTCAATAAATAATAAAATTCTAGCTTGTTTCACTTATTTTTGTTATATTTTACGATACTGTAAAGTTTGTCTGATCGGGTTTCTTTCTCTGCACTGAGCTGCAGCTGTGACATGCAAAGGCTATTGATCCTGTAAGGCTGATAAAAAAGGGCAAAGACATGGTAACACCACACTCTATCAAGAAAATATCAAAACAGTAATGTTTAGTGCAGAGGTTTCACTTAACAGCAGTGGTAGTAAAAGAGCCCCTCAGAGGACAGCAAGATCTCCAATGGGTTTTAAATACCCAATGTTTGTACACATAATGCATTCTAAATCTAAGTGGCCAAACAGACATGCTGCATCATTGTGCCTAAAGAAGGCATTTTTTTATAAGAGTGATAGTGCCCAGTTATATACAAATAAGCATGAAAATTAACGTACAGCTGCTAGCAAAACAATCACCTCCAGGCTACGACGATTAACAGTTGTAGTAGTGAAAAGTGTGAAACAAAAAGTGAGAGTGGGGAGGGAGAAAAGATAGAGAAATACATCCTTGGTGTGATGTGTATTAATAAAACTGCAGAAAAAATGCAATTTAACTGCAAAAATGCACACTAGTACAAGCACCATACCTAAATCAGCCATTTAATAAACAACTCATCCCTGCACCAGATACGCCACACACTGGGTGACAGTTAGAAGGGTTCTATATCTGCTCCCTAGCGCCAAGTAGCATAGCACCATGTCAGATTTAGAAATGTAACCCCCTACAAATGGGGGTTCCTAAAAGCTTCCTCGGAGCTTGTTTTATGCTCCGTGCCTGGTTAGTAATCGGCATAAAAGCCGCTTAAATGGGGAACCGTTGAGCGCTTTAAGAAGCCTCTGTAAGATGTCTCTTTAAGGGCTGCCTGTTGCAGTCATAATTGATTGGAATGGGAGGGGAGCTATGGGTTGTATGCCCGAGTCCCGCCCGGGCCACTGAAAAATAACTTCCTGCTGCCATCGCTAGTGGTGCACAGGGAGTTCTGATAGAGGACGTGAATGTTTGCTTAAAATACTGTAAAATAATAATGATAATGTAGTTGTTCTAACCTGCCTTGCTTTGCAGCACAAATGGTTTCGATTGCCTTCTCCATTTTGGTCCAGAACTATTGAATTGGACCAATCAGTACCTTGGGACCCCACAGAGCTGGCTGACCAATAGAGGAACTGTTTGTATTTGGGAAAGGCATTATGGGATATGGCGCTTTTTTTTTTTCGCACCACTGAGAGCCGGAGGAAGTGACTGGCATGTGCAGCCAGCCAATGGAAACGGGTAGCGCCCGATCTAAAAGGAGTGCTCAGTGCTGCCAAGGGCAGATGCGTTGTGGCTGAGGTGAGGAGAGGAGCTCTGTGCTTCTGCGCTGTGTGAGTGCTCGCGCGGGAAGCGTGGGAAGGCCTGAGGCGGCCGGTTTTCCTTTTGAGCAAGTCGGACTAAATCCATCGGCGGGCGGTCAGAGGAGGCTGTGTCCAGCACAGCTACCCACCAGGCTCGACCTGTTGGAGGACTGGAGAGAATTGCTGAATCGTGCTCGGTCCTAGGGAAAAGTGGAAGCTGCCGTTGCAGTATCTCAGTGGCTGTGAGTTCGTGGGAGCCTTGGAAGCAGCTGCCTGGTGTGGTACCCCTCTGTTGTTGTTTGCCATATAAATGTGTGAGGAGGCTGGTGGAGTTCAGGCTCAGCCCTGCTAGTGTTGGAGGACTCGGTATTGGCTGGAGGTTGTGAGTACTGAATCAGGGTAGCTCCCTGCTAAGTGTACAAACAGTGGTTCCAAATTGTACTGCTATACTGATGACTGCCTGATTAAACTTTCTGTTCATACTGACTTGCTCAGGATTGTAATGTTTCTCTGTGTGAAGGGTCCCAACCAGCTGCCACGTTTGGACTAGCCATTAGGGCTTGGGTACCCAGGGACAATAAATCGTAGGGTTAGGCCTGTGCACAGAGCCCTAGGTATATAGGAATAGTGTAAGCCAATCAACCTGATTTTCCCCTTTCCCTTGTTATCTGCCCTTCTAATAAATCAGATTACTGTGTTATAACTACACCCTGGCTGGTTTGTACTCTTCTGATGAGCTTCTGCATGATGACTGTGATATAATTGTACCTTATTTTACAGGGGGTCCCCGGAGTGAGCTGGAATATATTATCCGTGGGGTAAGTGTACTGGTGAAAAGAATTGTTGGCACCCAGTGTGAGTCACTAGCGGGACGAAAGGGGGGTTGCAGTAGCCCAGAGGGCTGTAACCGAGGTAGTCTTAACTGTACTAACCCCGACCTCTGGGTGGAGGCACCTGTCAACGGATCTGGGCCCCTCACCCTGCCTCCGTGGGGGCAGACAGGGGTAGTAGCCCTAAGGGTAGTGCCTCCTGGGGGTTACAGAAACATAGAAATTGTCAGCAGATAAGGACTGCCAGGCCCATCCATTCTGTCCGTAAATTTATCCTTGTTAGATTAGATTAGATTAGATTAGATTAGATTAGATTAGATTAGATTAGATTAGATTGCTGACAAAACATTACCCGAGGGCAAAAATGCACATAATAACTTACCCAGGAAATGTTAACTGCTAAAAAGCTACTATGTCTTACCTCTTAAATGTAACTGCTGAAAAACTACTATGTATTATGTTCCTCGCTGTCTAGTGTGCCTACCTGTGCTGTATGCTACCCCATGTATTATTCCATGTAATTCCCCGGGTCACCCCTGAAAAAGGGACCTTTGGAGCCCAGCAGGCTTACCCGGTTATCAAAATTTAATAAATAATAAATAAATAAATAAACAACTGGTAAAAGTAGCACATCTAAATCAGCAATCTAATTCTCACATGGATTGCTGGCATAATCAATATTAGCTTCAGGAGCCCTGGTAGGATTAGAGTGTGCTGGCTCACTTAGCAGATGTAATTCTTGATACGGCTGCTATGCTACTTGGCGCTAGAGAGCAGATATAAAATCTCTCTTGCTGTTGCCCAGTACATACGAACATATGAACATACAAAATAGCTAGCAAAAAGGCTCACAGGTCTATCAAGTCTGCCTGAGTGTGCAGCTCACAGTTTAATACTACTGCAGCTGCCCTCCCACCAAATCCCCTCCCTCCATCCCTGCCTAAAGCGATCCACTGTACTCAGTTCGATTAACTCCTCCGGCAGTACGTTCCATCCCGCCACCACCCTCTCTGTGAAGTAGTGCCTCTTCATCTCCCTCCTGAACCTCCCCCTTCTAACTTCAGACTCTGCCCCCAGTGACCCTTCCCCCCCTTAAGTGGAACAATCCTCCCATTCTGACTTTGTTTATGCCTTTCAAGTATTTAAAGGTCTCTATCATTTTCCCCCTTTCCCTTATATCCTCCAGCGAGTATACGTTGAGCTCCCTCAATCTTTCCTCAAAAGGCATCTCCCCTAGCCCCATGATCATGTTTGTCACCCTACACTGCATCCCCTCCAGAAATCTCACATCCTTCTTGAGGTATGGGCACCAATACTGCACACAGTACTCCACCAGTGATCTATACAAGGGCAGGATGACCTCTTTTCTGGAGGTGATACCCCTGGCAATGCACCCCAGAATCCAATTTGCCCTTGCAGCCACACTCCTACATTGTGTTGATACCTTCATGTCCCCTGTGACTTGTACCCCCAGGTTCTTCTCCTCCTCTGAAGCTGCTACCTGCACTCCCCCCAGACAATAGCTGGTCCTGCGATTTCTGGTTCCAAGGTGCATGACCTTGCACTTCTTAGCATTAAACCACAACTGCCACTCCTCTGACCATTGTTCAAGTTTCGCTAGATCCTCCATGAGTGCCTGCCTCCATTCCTCACTGTCCACTTTTGCATAAATCTTTGTGTCATCAGCAAACAGGCTGATCTTACTCTTGACCCCCTCTGCAGTGTCTCTAATGAAGACATTGAACAAAACAGGGCCCAGCACTGAAGCCTGCAGTATCACACTAGGTAATCTCAATCATTCCTCATAAGACATCTCCCCCAGCCCCATGATCATTTTTGTCACCTACACTGCACCCCCTCCAGAAATCTCACTTCCTTTTTGAGGTATGGGCACCAGTACTGCACACAGTATTCCAAGTGCAGCCTCACCAGTGATCTATACAAGAGCAAGATGACCTCCTCTTTTCTGGAAGTGATACCCCTGGCAATGCACCCCAGCACCTGATTTGCCCTTGCTGCTGCCCTCCTACACTGTGACAATACCTTCATGTCCCCTGTGACTAGTACCCCCAGGTCCCTTCCCTCCTCTGAAGCTGCTACCTGCACTCCCCCCTCCAAGCCAGTTGCTGGTCCAAGGATTTCTGGCTCCAAGATGCATGATCATGCACCTCTTAGTGCTAAACCTCAACTGCCACTCCTCTGACCAGTGTTCGAGTTTAACTAAATCCTCCCTGAGTGCCTGCCTCCGTTCCTCACTGTCCACTTTTGCACAAATCTTTGTCTCATTGGTGAACAGGCTGATCTTACTCTTGATGCCCCCATGGCAGGAGGAAGAGGAAGTGGTTGTTGTCAAGTGCTGTCGGAGGATTGGAACACTTGTCACTGGTGGATTATTGTCGACTAGTATGGCAGGATTCTTGGCCAATGCCCGACAATTGTTGAACTGTGTACTGCTGTGGGCAGGTGCCTCATGGGCTTAGGGGATCTACAGTGTGGGGCGGTGGTTGAGTGGTGGGGATAACTGGTGAGGCACATACCTCTCAACCTCTTGCCTCATGAATCAGGGACAAGGCTTAAAAAAATCAGGGTCAAAGACCTCAAATGAGGGACACATCTTAAAAATTGGTACTAATCACTCAGAAAGTTGATAGAATGAAAGGATTTGTGTTAAGATGCATTTTCTGAAGAAGAAGTCGTCTGTAACTTTTAATGCTTGACATTATTTTGTGCTTTTAATCCCCACTGTTCTGTCATAAAAGCACAAATTTTACGAGGGACAGAGGAAAATTGTGAGGCAAAATCAGGGACGTCCCTGAAAATCAGGGACAGTTGAGAGGTATGGTGAGGCAGGAGGTAGGAGCTCCGCTGCCTCCCAGGAGAACCCCGCCTGTCTCCCACTGCTCACAAAAAATCTGTATTGCGGATCCTGGGCCAGAGTGAGGCGCCCCCCCCCCCTTTGTGTTTCATCTTGGTTGGGAGTTACGAGTGTTTTTCTGAGGGACTTCTCCTGGTAAATTAGGAATCATAAGCTTTGTTTTATGGGAAAAACTGGGCAGTGATGAGCTTAGTCAGGAGCAGAGGACTGTGGAGAATGTTAGTTTTTTCATCCGGTCCATCACTGACTTTCCTGTTCGTGGGGAGAGTGCCTTTCTTTGCAACAGCTTGACAGACAACTGAAGCCACTCAGGTGAGAGGAGAGCTGTTTCTAGAGATTTTCATGACAGGCTGTATGTGACAAAACATTTTACTATTTGGACGTGCAATTCATTTAAGATCTGGGAAATTGGTGGTGAGAGTACCATTGCTGCCCTGTACTGAAGTTGCCGTGAGCCTGGTGGCTTTGATTTTCGGACTGGGCAGCTAGCCTCCTTCTGTTTTGGACATTTTGCATTCTTTGTTCTAGTTTTTTTAAATTTCTGTAGCACACTTGTTACCTGTGGGTTCAACATGTTATAATTTTATTGCTATTTCGTTTCTCTTTTGTTGAGGGTGATTGGGTGGGGGGGGAGTTAGTGGTTGTGTATGTGGTGTGTGTGATTTAGGTCTGATTGTATTAGGTTTGAGTGGTGTGTGTGTGGGTTATTTATTTAGTAAGTTTTTTGTTGGTTTGAGGCCCTCAATTGGCCAATATTTGTGTCTGGGGGTGTCTGGAGAATAGGTGAAAGCAAGAACTGTGTATGGGGCATCCCAACTTCTTGACTTGTGGCCCTTGTGGTGTTTCTAACGACACAGTGCAACACTGTCAAGAGGGCATGATTAGGAGGTGCCGCACTGGTCAGAGTTGGCAGTGCACCCATGCACATCAGAAAGGGGTAGAATAGAGGCAGTTAGGTGCGGAAGGCGCCCTGGGTCCTAGAGAGAGGCCAGACATGTTTGATTCCAGTCCCCATGGTTCCCATGAGACCAAGTGGGCAGGTAGCCAGAGGGGCTGCACTGTCCACCAATCCCATGAGGGTGGTGCTGTGCAATGCCAGATCGATCAGAAACAAGACCACAATCATTGAGGATCTGGTGTCATCGGTCAATCTGGCATGCATTATGGAGACCTGTATAGGGGATGATGCTGGCCTGGTTTTAGAGGCTGCTGCCCCCCCCCCGGGTACTCCATTGCGCACTGCCCCAGTGTTGAATGCAGGGGCAGGGGTGTGGCCATCTGTTTTAGATCTGAGCTGGGCTTTACCGTGCACCCAGTGAGAACATCGAGTTCATTTGAATGTGTGGCCATCCGTGGTGATCCGGGCGCAGGCTGCAGGATTCTCCTTATCTACCGCCCCAAACAAGGTGGCAGGAGAGTTCCTGCAGAAAGTAGCCAATTTCATCATCATGAAACACTGGAGGCCCCCAGGTGTTTAGTCCTGGGGGACTTCAATGTATGGGCTGACAATGAATCATCTGGATTGGGTTATCACTTCCTCCGGATGATGGCATCTCTAGGCCTGTCGCAAGAGGTTTCTACTGTGACTCACCAGGGTGGTCACATGTTGGACTTGGTCTTCTCGCTGGGGCTTGAGATTTATAATCTCAAGACTGACCAGGTCATTTGGTCTTATCATTGCACGGTGGAGTTCTTGCTCAGGGCCCCCCTTTGTGAGCCCTCCCCCTGCAGAGATGGCAAGCTACTGTCCTTTGAGGGGGTTTGACCCCAGAGGGTTTCCTGGTGGTAGTTGACCTATCTAGTGTGGGCAGTGCATGAATAGGGGGTGTGGATGAAGCAGTCACCTCCTATAATGAGGCGACGTCTGGGGCACTTGACTCCCTTGCACCAGTCCGTGTATGACACAGATCCTCTCACTTGAGGTCACCCTGGTTTGATGGGGAGCGCAAGGCGAGGAAGATCAAGGGTTGGAGGTTAGAGCGCTGCTGGTGGAGGACCGTTCTTGAGACAGACAGACTGGCCCTGCATGCACACTATGTGGTGTACCGGGGGCAATCAACAGTGAGAAGGCAGTGTTCCTGTCCAGGGAGATTGCCACCGGGAAGAACCGACTAGCTATGCTTTTTCGGACTGTGGACAGGCTATTACATCCAGCTTGTCTACAGACAAAAAGAGCTTTTTCTGATGCTTTATGCAATGAGTTTGCTCAGTTCTTCTTGAACAGAGTGTCCACCATCAGGCAGAGAATCCCACCACTGAGCCACAGCATGGCCGACAGTGGTTGCCCGGGTTGTCCAAGGTGCACTCTGCCTGGTTGGGGGAGTTTAAACCAGTGGAGGTGGCCGAGGTCATTAAGGTTGTCTCGAGGCTGAAGCACACATATTGCAAACTGGACCCAGTGCCAACTCGTTTCTTAATGGGATATGTTGACACAGTTGGCCCGGTGTTCGCCTTGATTGTCTGGTGTTCTTTGACAGAGGGGGTCTCCCCAGATGCCCTGAAGGAGGCACTGGTGAGAACCCTTCTGAAGAAACCATCTTTAGACCCTAACATCAAGGCAAATTACTGTCCTATCTCCGATCTGCCATTTTTAGGAAAGATTGTAGAGAAGATTGTGGCACAGCAGTTCAGAGAACACCTCATGGCCTCTGATAGCTACGAGCCGTTCCAGTCTGGGTTTCGTGCCGGGTACTGTATGGAAACCACATTAGTTCAGGTGCATAATGATCTCCTCAGGGTGAGAGATCAAGGAGAGGGGACAATTCTCATTCTTCTTGATCGCTCCTCAGCTTTTGACGTGGTAGACTATTGTGTGTTACTCGACCACCTGAGGGAATTTTGTGGACTCGCCGGCATGGTCATCTGCTGGTTTGAGTCCTACATAACAAACAGGAGGCAAAGGGTTTTGATGGAGAATTTCTCCTCCTTCCCTAACTTTCTGTCATGTGGAGTACCTCAGGGTTCGGTCTTGTCATCGATGCTGTTTGCCGTGTATATGCTGCCCCTGGGAGAGATCATTAGGAAGTACAGCCTGGAGTTTTCTTGCTATGCCAATGATACCCAGCTGTATCTATCCTTTGCCCCTTGGAAATCCAATGTGGTGGATGTACTGAACAACTGCCTGGCTGAGATCAATGACTGGATGGCCTCTAGCTGGTTGCAACTGAACCCTGATAAGACGGAGGTACTGGTGGTGGAGTTGAACAGGAGGTGTGATAGGATGGCCTCTGGTGCAGAGACGGGATTGTTTCTGGGATCTGTACCATTGAAGACCTCCTCTATGGTGCGCGATCTTGGTGTTATCCTCGACAGCGGATTGATATTTGAATTTCAGATGTGGTCCGTTGTCCAGTCCAGCTTTTTTCATCTGAGGAATATCGCCAGGATCAAACACCTGGTCCACCCCTGGACCTCCCCACCTTGGTGCATGCATTCATGACCTCTAGGCTTGACTACTGTAATGCACTCTACCTCAGGGTTTGTGGAGGTACCCTCCGTCAACTGCAGCTAGTGCAGAACACAGCTGTCAGGTTGTTGACTGGACAGTCTAAATGCTGTCACGTCACCCCGGTGCTGCGTGACTTGCACTGGCTGCCTGTTTGATGGGGGGTTCTCTTTAAGGTGGGTTTGCTCACCTTTAAGGCCCTACATGGACTGGGCCCTGGCTACCTGTCGGACCTTCTAACACCGGCTGCCCCGGTCCGCTTCTTCCGATCCTCCTCTTGGGCCTCCTTGTGATTCCCAGGATGAGGTTAAAAACTGACGGTGAAAGAGCTTTTAGTGTAGCTGGCCCTGTCCTGTGGAACTTGCTTCCTCCATCAGCAAGGGAGGCCCCTTCAGCTGAGGCGTTCAAAGCCTGCCTCAAGACCTTTTTATTTAGCCAGGCATTCCCAGACACAGTTTTGTAGACATTGTTTTGTAAATAATTTTTGTGAGATATTTATTATGATATTAGTAATCTGCCCATAATTAGACCCATTAAATGTTTGTGATTGAAGTTTTAAGTGGAATGCTGATTTATTTATAATGTTTTTACATTTTTGATGTATTTATTGTATGGCACCCAGAGCCTCTGGGATTGGGGGCCTGAAAAATAAAATTTGCCTTGTCTTGCCAATGTCCCCAATGAAGACATTGAACAAAACAGGACCCATCACGGGCCAGCCCGGTGGCGCTGAGGTTGGCGCTGGAAGCACCTCGCACCATGGCGACACCGGAGTTGGGAAGCGGACTTGGGTGATCGGTGGGTCGGCCGGGGAGATAGGCTGGAGCGTCCAACGACAGCTCGCTTTCTCCGGGGAGGGATTCGGCTGATGCCCGACACTTGCATGACCCCGAGTGGAGGCTCGAGGAACTGCAAGCTTCACTTGGGGATGGGCGGCCATTGAGCAGCATGGACTTCGGCACGTGCGTCATGACGTCGGGGGAGGTTACTTGCTGCTCGGGGAAGGAGAAAACGCGGAAACAAGCCTGCCTCAGCCGGGAAGAAGGGAGGACCATGGCCGTGCCCACGATTTGCCTGTGCCCACCCAGCAAACCTCAGACCGGCGAAATGTAAGTTACGGGGTCTGAGCCCCCCCGCCTCGTCCCCACCCGGGGGGGGTAATCCGCGGCTCCATGGGGCCTAGGGGTCTGCTTGGGTAGGGTTCCGGGCAGTGGGATGTCCAGTTGTCCCCCCTGAAGGGTCGGAAGTGGCAGGCTGGGGAGGAGGAATAAATAGTAATTTCAAAAAAAAAAAAAACAGGGCCCATCACTGAACCCTGCAGTACCCCACTAGTTATGGGTCTTGGCGTGGAGGTCTCCTTCCTTACAAATACCCTCTGCTGTTTGCCCTGAAGCCAGCTCCGAACTCACCCGACCAGTTTCTCCCCAGCCCCCAGGTCCCTCAGCTTGCTCAGTAACCTCCTGTGCAGCACCAAGTCAAAAGCCTAGCTGAAGTCCAGATACAGGATATCCACAGCATGGCCTTCATCAACCACCCTAGTGACCCAATCAAAGAAGTTGATTAGGTTAGTCTAGCAAGATCTTCCCAAGATAAACCCATGCTGTCTCTCCTCCTGTAGTCCATTACTATCCAGAAAGGTTATCAACCTCTCCTTCAGAATGGTCTCCATCAACTTTCCCACTATAGAAGTCAAGCTCACCGATCTGTAATTGCCCAGTTCGTCCTTGGGCCCACTCTTGTGGAGGGCACCATGTGAGCCATCCTCCAGTCCCTGGGCACATTCCCATCTTCAAGGAGATGTTAAATAGGTCTGCCAGAGGGTCTGCCAACACCTCTGCCAGTTCCTTCAGGACTCTTGGATGTACACTGTCCGGTCCTGATGCCTTGTTCACCCGCAAGACTTTAAGGCCTTTCAGAACCCTATCCTCCTGGATGACCCCATCTGTTATCTCTGCCCCCTTTCCCTTGAGGTATTGGGCCATCTTTTTCTTTCATGAACACAGAGCAGAAGGTACTCATTGAGTGTCTCTGCCTGGTCTTCCCCTTTTTCTGCCCATCCCCCGTCCCTCTTGATTCTAACAATCTTGTCCTTACAATTCCTCTTCTCCCTTGTGTAGTTGAAGAACTTCTTCTCCCCCTCTCTGATCCCCTGAGCCAATTTCAGCTCCCTTGCTGCTTTGGCTACCCTGACTGCCCTACTCACTTCCATAGATGCCTTTGTGTACACCCCCCTGTCTTCCTCATGCTCAGATATTATGAACCTGGTGAAGGCCAGTCTCTTTTCCCTCACCTTCCCCTCCACTTCCCTACTAAACCAGCTAAGTGGTTTTGCCCTGGACTGCTTACTCTTGCTCACGTGTCCGTGGCCTAATTCAGACCCTTCTTAATGGTTGCCCATTTCCGTTCAGCATCAATCCCTGGACTAATTCCAGCAAAATACCCCTCTAGAGTGCTGACCATCCAGGCAAAATCTGCCTTCCTGAAGCCTCCCACTCTTGTCCTGGTCTTAGCCAACTTTCTTCCTGTGTTGAGGAAGAGCCACACTGAGCGGTGCTCATTTCCTGCTAGCTGGTCCTGCACGACCACATCCTGGACTTGGTCTCAATTTGCTAACACAATATCCATTACGTTCCTCTACCTGGTAGGCTCTGCCACTCCCTACACTAGGTAGCTGTCTTGGATAGCCTCCAGCAGTAGTTACAGTCCACCAGTCAACCACAGGTAGGTTGAAGTCACCCACTATAACCATACTCCCTTTGCCATTGACCTTCCTGATTTGCTCCCCCAGCTCCCTGTCCATCTCCTTGCTTTGTGAGGGTGGCCTGTACACCACCCCCATCCTGATCTTCTTACCTCTGGAGCATTGCAGCAGTGCCCATACGGCTTCTGGCCCCCCCTTCCCCTTCCTCCCTGGTACACAGTATCCCCTCCTTAACGTAAATAGCCACCCCACCCCACCTCCTCTTCCCCCTTCCTGGTCTCTGCAGTACACCTTGTATCCCGGGATTGTGAGATCCCAGTCATGTTATTGGGTGGCTCAGGTTTCTAAGATGGCAGCAATATCTATGTCCCCTTCCACTATCATTGCCTGGAATTCTGCTATCTTGTTTGCCAAGCTCCTTGCTTCAAGGATACAATAGTCGACCATGTGCCTTGTCCCTCCTCTCCCCGTCCCTCCCCCCTGCATTTGTTCCTTGATTCCCCTCCTTCTCTTTGTCTCTTTCTGGTGGTTGAGGCCTTCCAGTCTCCCCTACTAGGTGACTCCTTTTTGCAGTCCCACTTTTCCCCCTCTTCAGTTTAAACTGATTTTAGTTTTAATGTAATTCTCCAGCCCCTGTTTCAACGTCCTTATACTCTCAATGCTGAGATGCAGCCTATCTTTGGCATAGAGTCCCTTTTTATTCAAATGCTCGTCCCACTCCCCTACTACCCCATATCCTATTTTAGCACACACACACACACACACACACACACACACACACCACCTATTGAACTCCTCTATTTTTAGTTTCCTAGTGGTGCGTGCCCTAGGTAGTGGGAGTACCTCTGAGAATGCCACCGAATTTCCCACCTGATTGCAAATTCTTCCCACCTCCCTGAATCTCTCCTGCACTTTATCCACTGTACTGCCTTCTAGGCCATTTGTGCCTAGATGCACCATAATATGAGGTTTATCTCCAACTTTCTCCACACATTTCTGAATAAACTGCCCTCCCCTTCCCTCCCTGCTGTCATACCTGGCATACACTCCACCCAGGCTCAGCTATTCCTTGCTCCCTTACCTCCCCATCTCACTCCCCTGAGCATAGAATCTAGTGAAAACAGATTCATAGATATTTTTATCTCAAACAATCTGGAGCAATTGGTTAAAGTACAGACTAGAGAAAGTAACATTCTAGATCTGATTCTAACAAATATACAAACAGGAATATCAGAACCAATAGCTTTACCTCCTCTAGGAGACAGTGACCACAGAATGGTCAAAATTGAAATGGAGATAAAAGAACAAGGCATTAAATGCATAACTAAGGTTAGGGATTTCTGTAATGCAAATTACAACAGGATTAGGGAATGGGAAGCTGAGTTAAAGAACCAAAACTTGGAAAATACCTGGAGTAAGATAAATGAACAAATACAATTTTGTATATCTAATTGGGTACCTGAAAGGATAAAATATCCTAATAATTAAAGATTACCATCATGGTGGAATAAGAAAATCAAACAACGTATTGATAAAAAGAAAAAAATTGTATAACAAAGACAAAAAAGTGCCTACAGAAAGATCCTAGGATACCTATAAAAAGGCCGTTAACAAGGTCAAAAACAATATTAGAAAAGCAAAAAAAACCAATAAACTAAAATTAGCTACACTCACAAAGGACAATATAAAACAATGTTATAATTACATAGGCTCATTGAAAGGTAATTGCAAGGGTGTGGGCCTCTTGGAATCATCAGATGGTATTGTTATCAATGAAAAAGACATTGCTATTGAACTCAGTAATTATTTCTTAATTGTATTTGAACCTAAGGAACCTATATCCAAAGTTAACAAAGCAAATACTGACAGTATTTAAGCAATATACCATGACAGGGAGTGGGTATATGGGTGGATTTACCACGCCTGGTGTGGTTTGGTCACGAGGCGCAGCCAAGTGACTTAACCATACCAGAAGTGGTAAATCCACCCATGTACCCACTCCCTGGAGTGGTATATTGCTATTATACAATGTCTTTTTTTTTTGAGAAAATAAAAAAAAAGTGTTTTTGTTATTTTAAAGTGTTTGTTTTAAATTGTTACTCCGTCAGAAAAAATAGTCCTTTGCTGATAGGGAGATTCTTGTTAGCTTACCGGTTTAAATGACTGTGGGAGACATCGTGGGTGCTGCAGAGCAGGAAAACTCGTGAAGAAGTTGTACTGCATAAAAGATGCATAATTTATCATTTTTTTCTCTGACTCCGCTCCGTGCCCGCCACAAACTGTGTAGTAGTTCACCGCGCAACCAAACGGCGCTGTAGTCCTGCCCCCTTTGAAATCGCTGATTGGAGTTGCTGGGGTCGATCTTGTGATTTGATAAGCTGAACCAGTTGTCCTTCTAAGAGCCCACATAGCGGTGAAGTGTGATTTTAGTTACAAGTGTCGAAATGGCTAGTGAAAGAGTTAAGTCGTTTTTAACTATTGCGGTTTGCCAAGTTGCAGGCTGGATTACGAGCGGAGGCTGAGGAGATAATATGGGAGATGAGGTACATATTTAAAGCGCATTCGGTAGCTTTGGACAGGATTTTGTTATTCTTCAGGAGTTTACAGTTCGGGTTAGTGACTACGTAATCTCACGGTCAGTGCTTGACCTTGCCAGTGGTGTGTTTGCCATGATCGGAGGGATTTGCGAGGGGGTTCCTGATGCGGCTGACTGGTTGCTGGTACCTTTTCCAGTGGGTATATTGGAGGATTTATCACACTCAAAAGGTGCCAGCCAACCAATCAGAAAAGAGGGATTTGTGTAGTTTGTGAAGTCCATTGTATAATAGTGAATTTACAACAGATGAGGTATCAGAAGTTATAGGATTTATTAAACCAAACAGTTCAGCAGACCCTGATGGAGTTCACACGAAATTCTTTAGAGAAGTATCTTTGGCACACTTGGACCACTGACTAATCGAGTCTCCTTCTCGGAGTGTCACCAGCACCTCGTTGCCTACGCAAGGAATGTTACCTTTTCCTTCCATTAATCTCATTCATTTGTGTTATTCGGCAAGGGTCTTAGCATATGTATCACTAGGGCAGCACAGTATAAAAAATAGGTCTCTGCACTCCTACGCTGATGCTTCGACTAGCCGAGAAGGGCTAGAACTTCCAAATTATCACTTGTTCCCCTGAGGAAAGTTGTGCTCCTCCTATTATTATGTTCAGGCAATGTTGAACTCAACCCTGGTCCAACAAAAGCTCTCTCTCTTCACCCTCAGAACTCACAAAGCTCAAAGGAATCAGCTTCATGCATGTTAATGTGTGTAGCCTCCTAAAGAAACTCACCTCAATACAGGCATGGGCTATCCACACGGAACCAGATGTACTTGTGGCCTCAGAATCTTGGCTTTGACCATCCACTCCAGACAGAGAGGTCAACATTCCCAACTATCTGTTATTCATAGCCGATACGCAAACTAGAGGTGGTGGGATCGCCATTTATGTTAAAGACAAATTCACAGTTGCTACCCTTGATTCCACCTCGATTGCTAATGGGTTTGAACGTATGTCCATTAAAACTGAAATATCTCCTTTGATGGCTCTCCGTGTCATAGGATGCTACAGACCCCTGTCTTCTGGGTCACAGATTCTGTCCCACCTCTCATCCATCATGGGCACTGGAACCCTGGAGACAATTATACTAGGGGACCTTAACTATGACTGGCTGTCCAGTGCCTCGCTTCCTCTCAAATCCTTCTGCGACTCCCATGGGCTTACACTGCTTATTGATGAACCAACATGCATTACCAAGAAAAACCCTATGAAAAGCACCCTATTGGATGTCCTTCTAGTAAGTAAACCCCACTCTTTTTCCCATGCTGGAATTTTCTCTGCCAACGTTAGCGACCATTGCTTTATCGCTGGTATAAGAGCAGACCCTAAACTAACATCCATAGCCAAGTTCTCAACCAAAAGGTCCAAAAGGAACTTCGACTCACTTGCATGTATCAATGACTTGAAAGCCTCCCTGCTTTGGCAGAGCTTTTACCTAGCCAAATCAGTGGGTACAGCATATGCCATCTTCCATGAAATTGTAACGAGTGCCCTTAACGCTCATATGCCGCTGGTCAAAACCCACATAAAGGCTAGAACCTGTTGTTGGTTCACTGCAGACCTCAAGGCTGCATTATTAAAAAGGAACAAGCTTTGGAAAACAGCTCTCAAATCACACAGAGCCGAAGACTGGTGTCTCTTCAAAACAGCCAGAAATCTCTGCACTAAGCTGATCAGAGAGGCCAAGGCCAATTTTTATCACTCAGAGCTAGACTCTGCCTCAGATTGCCCCACCAAATTTTGGTCTACTATAAAAGAACTGTCTGGGCATATGACAGGGAATATGCTCCCCCCAAAAATTGTTTCGGACAATGTCACTATCAACGACAAAAAGGAAATACTGCAAATCTTCAACAGTCATTTTGCTACTGCAGGTCTAGCATTTGACAACTTACCTACATGTAGCCTCCAATCCCAGATTACTATACAATCCCCAGAATCAAGTTCCACAAATGCAGTCTTTTCTTTCTCTCCTGCCTCCTTGAAAGAGGTCAAAGATCTACTCCTCCATTTGGACACCAAGAAAAGTGCTGGCGCAGACACCTTTGATCCATACTACCTAAAGATTGTCTATCATGTCCTGGCTGTACCAATTACGCATCTATTTAATCTGTCTCTTTCAAAAGGGACTCCCCCTCACCTGTGGAAAATTGCACATGTCATCTCGCTATTTAAATCTGGGGATCTCTGCAATCTAAATAACTATAGGCTGATCTCTCTCTCCTCCCCAGTCTGTCAAAACTCCTGAAAAAAATTGTGAATGCCCAACTGAGATCTTTCCTAGATAATACAAATCTCTTAAACCCTATACAGTCTGGCTTCAGAGCTAAACATAGTACGATTACAGCTCTGGCTAAGGTGATAAATGACTGGCTGCACCATCTAGAGAACAAAAGTTTGCCTGTGCTGTTTTTCTAGACCTAAGCAAGGCCAAACATTAACAGTAGTTGTTCCACAACTGCCACTTCTTAAACCCTTAGTAGCAAGCTAAATCTGTGGCAAAATCTTTCCCAAATTGCTGCCATACCAGCTTCTGCTGATTCCTCTTCTGAGCGGTCTCTGTCCATCATGGTAGACAAGTTACCTGCAAGAACTGCCTATTCCTATTGATGCATGCCCTTTGAATACTGGAGATCAAAAGTCAATTTGGACAGAGTTGTATGATGAAGCCTGTAAATATCTTGGTTGTCCTGCAACAAGTGTCTCTTCAGAACGCATGTTTAGTACAGTTGGCAATATTGTGACAGACACCAGAAATAGGTTGCTGCCAGAAAATGTACACACGTTAACTTTTATTAAAGTTAAGTCAAGATTTTCGTATCCCTACAAGAGTATACAAACTGATCCTGAAGTGACTGATGCTGTGGGTGTTGATGGTGATGACAACTCAGATGGTGGTGGCTGGTAAATACTGTGTGGGACAGAGTCTCTCTACACCAAAAAGGAAACTGTTACAGACTGTGATGACTTTGGTTGTCTCTCTCCTCTCTCGATCTACTATTTTGGACTATATACCCCCCAAAACTTTCACCATTTCATGGCAAACTGCTTTGTAGCTAGGGTCTAAACTAAAGTCAACAAGTTTTACGTACAGGGCAATTTTAACATCAATGGGAACAGGCCCAAATTTGGCATAAAAGGGACACTGTCACATCAATCCTTTCTGTATCATATTATTTATAGTTAAAGTGCAAACATATATTTTTGGATTTACCTTCTGTGACTTTGTGGTGCATCAGTATGGGCTGGGACCGGGGACAGTCTATTTTTCAATTTTAAAGAGGACAAAACAATGAGTTTTAATTGGTAGCTGTTTATTATTTTTTCAATTACAGAAATGTTAGCCATAAACCAAAAATGGATGCTAGTACATGGGTGAGGGTTGTGGGTTGGTTTAACATGGGTGTAAGGTGGTATGGTGCTACTGCACAGATGAGGGTGGTGGAAGAAAAGTGGATGGGGTGAAAGGTAGGTGTTGTTTTAGTCTTTTCATTTACAGATTAGTGATCAGCTGGGGATGGTGAGGAAAAAATGATGACAGACCGAACCTACTGTGTACATATATATATATATATATATATATATACACACATACATATATATATTTATATATACACACACAGTATATATATATATTTTTTTTTCTTATTAAATACATTGCAAACTGCTGCCACCTAGCACAATTGTCCTGTCCCCTTTAAAAAGAATAAAGGAATCAGAAATAAAAGAAAATCTGCATCAGCAGTTTCACAGAATGTGACCTATCATAAAGTGTTTTTGCTTTACAAGTAGTGATAATTTGATACATAATGGCGTTGACAGACGCTGTCCCTTAAACATCACATGCCAACTGCTGCAGCTACATTAAATGTTCCTTAAGTTAGTATGTGGTAAGAAACCACTTTTTTATTTATGTGACTGAGATACAGATTTTATTGAAGTATCAGATGCACAAATGCATCATCTTAGAAAGTTGTATTACTTCAATTTGCCAACAAAATGTTGGTATATGTATGCATTATCTTAGAAAACTGCATGCATTTTTGCCAGCAACAATGACTGGCATATTTTTTTATTCAAATGTCTTGACTGACTATGTTGTGACATAATGGCGGATATTCAAACTGCGCCATTCTGAGGCGAAGCCTTGCGCTGCTCAAATAGTTGCGCGGGGGTGTGGCCAGGCGATATTCAAAGGAGTTGCGCTATTGAGCAACCCTTGAATATCACCCCAGCCACAGCCACTGTGCATGGCGCAGTGGAACTTGGCGCCACCCAAGTTGTCAGAGTTGAGCATTAAACTTGCGGTGGTGCAGTACCATTGCGCCACATGCGAAATTTCCGATATATTCAAAGGTGACATGCAAATGGGGCCATAATTCATGCAAGGCGCTGGGGCCATTTGCATCTGATTATAGCCCCATTTGCATACCATTAGCATGTAGGTGAGCTGATCCCGAGGACTTGCGCCTGGCCGCCCTGCCAGGCAGCAGCCGTCGGGGACCGGCCTTCCTACAGCCCGATCGTGGGCAGAACCTGAAAACAACCCCCGCCCAAACATCTCCCAATGCCCGATCGCGGGCAGGCGATATCATGACCCCTAACATCTCCCAATGCCCGATCGTGGGGCAGAACGAAACCCCAGTGCCAGATCGCAGGCAGAAAGTAAAGACCCCCCAACCGAATAGCTCCTGGTGGTCCAGTGGACGTAATGCCCGATCGGGGGCAGAATGTCCATTGACAACCCCAAACATCTCCCTGGTGTCTAGTGTCCCCCCCACCCCACCACCCGAAGCCCACCACCCGCTCCCCGGCGGCGGTGGTGGCAGCATCCACCCGCCTGCCACCCGCCGCCCACTGACTGACTGTCGGTGAGGGCTGCACGCCCAGTGGTGCAGAGCTAGAGCCAATGGGCGTGCATGACTACAGTACATAGACAGTCAGATTTTGTGAATGATGTTCATTCCAAATCTGGACTTCATCATGTAATAGAACTACCGTGGCTCTAGCCTCAGCGCAGCAGGCGTGCAGCCAGGCTGGTCGGTCGGCGCGGCGGCGGGAGAGCCGGGTGAGATGCCCGTCGCGGCCCGAAGGCTGGCAAATGAAGTGAACAGGCACAGATGTTCGGAGGCAATCATGGACAATCTGCCGTGGGCGTCTCACTGGTTCATCGAGATATTCGGTGAAGATCTTCCCGGTCTGCCAGCGATCGGGCACTGGTGTTCACGTTCTGCCAATGATCGAGGCATTAAATATTGAAGAAACCTGATACCAACGAAGCGTGCGATAATAGAGATGAAGATTATCAGCGACTGCCTGCGATGCGGCGCAAAGAGGTTGTCGGTACTACATTCTGCCCTTGTTCGGGCATTAGGGAGATGTTTGGGGGTTCTTTTCACGCTCTGCCTGCAATCGGGCTAGTGGGGGGCAGAGACTGAGTTGGGGCCAGCCACGGGTGGCAGCTGCTGTGTTGCGCCCTGCAATACAGCAGCTCACCTGTGGGTGGCCCTCAACTTGATTCTTTTGGCTCAAAGTTGTGCAGGCGCAGGTTGGGGGTTGCGCCTGCACAACTCTGCACAACCCGACTGAATATCGGGTTGTGCAGTTTATGCATGGTTCCTCCTCCTCCTGTTGAGCATGCATTCATTTGCATTGCGCTGTTGCTCAACCTGTTTTCAGTGGCGCAACTGCCTCCTGCTGAATATCGCAGAATGGTGCAATGTAGGACTTGCGCATGCGCAACCCTGTTGCGCATGGCGCAACCCTTTTGAATATCTGGGCCAATATGTTTTGCAACAGTTCCACATGCTACTGCTGTAGTACCTGGCTTGACTTTGTTATAAAAGCTTTATTTTAAACATAGCAACTTTTGAGTTACTCATTTAAAACAGAAAGCAGCAAATAGTTGAGATTAGGTAATATCAGTTATTTTTTCTCATAATTCATGACGATGAGTATATATAACTGACTACATAAATGGCTAATGTGCCTCTTTCTTTCACTAAGGAACTATGATGCAGCTGCAGCAGGAAAACTTTAACATATGGGTGCGTGGGTGGGCCTGTTACGTATTAAGTTGCTGGCTTTAGCAAACAGAAGAAACCATAGATAAACCTAGTTGTATTCCTATCAATGTCACACATGATAATTTCTCTCCCCCTTATATTGAACAGTTTTTCCTTTACATGTATTTTATTACTATCTTCATTACTGGCAGCACAATAAAAAATAGGGTTCGAGTTCTAAAAAGTTCTAAAAAAAGATTAGAGCCCTAGAACTAGAACCCAGAACTTTAGAGGGTTCTGACAACCCTACTGCAAAGGGTTATCCCCCCCCTTACAAGATACAAGGTCACTAGGTGGGTTTGTGAGTGGTTATAGCTTCCCAGAGGGCTATACCAGGCTAAATAGATACCCCTTCCCTTATGTTACTCTGGGTGGAGGCACCAAAATATTGAACCCAGGCCCCCAACCTGTTATAAGACATACAGGCAGGGGTAGTAACCCTAGAGGTAGCGCCACCTAGGGATTACACCCACAAATGCACTTTCAGTCCCCAACTGTCCAAGAACTCATTTAAGATAAGAGTGTGGTGTTCCTGTGTCATTGCCACCATCGCTAGGAACAAAAGACAATACAACTGCCCCAATCGTTTCCCAAACCCAGTCTCTTGTGTTGGTTCCTGACCCTCCTACGTGAGTAGCAATCACCAAGCCTGCCTTCTGGACATGGCATATCTGGTGCAGAGATGAGTTATTTATTAAACAGCTGATTTAGATATGCTGCTTGTACTAGTTATGACATTACAGTGTGCATTTTGCTTTAAATTGCATTTTTCTGTAGTTTTGTTTTTGTTTGTTTTGATACTCATCATGCCAAGCTAAGTGTTTCTGTTTTTCTCCCTCCACTCTCACTCTTTTATTTCACACTTTAACTACAACTGTCAATGATTTTAGCCAGGATGTGATTGTTTTGCTAGCCAGCTGTACATTAATTTTCACGCTTATTTGTATAACAGTGGGAGGGTTCAAAGACCATGGGACAGACACAAGGGACTGTTTAAGGTGGGGGAGGCATGTCCAGCAGATAACTAGGCAAAGTGGGCAGACTAGGTGGGTCTGGCGGAACTTTTCTGCCATCACATTTCTATGTATCTATATAACTGGGGCACTTCCACTCTTATACAAAAAAATGCCTTTTATAGGCACGATGATGCAGCATGTCTGTTTTGTCACTTAGATTTAAAAAGCATTATATATACAAATGTTGGGGGTATTTAAAACCCATTGGAGACCTTGGCAGCCACGTTCTGTGAGGAAGTATCATGCTAACAGGGCTCTTTTGCTGCCACTGCTGAGTGAAACAAACTAAGTCATGCTTCTGCACCAAACATTATTGTTTTAATATTTTCTTGATAGAGTGTGGTGTTCCTGTGTCATTGCCCATATTTTATGAGCCTTACAGGATCAGTAGCATTTGCATGTCACAGCTGCAGTGCACAGAAGAGGGACCATGTTCAAATCTCACTCACCCCATTGGAATCGCTAGTACAGTACTGCATTATGATTACCAAAAGGCTGGGTACAAGAAAGAAAATATTAATTTCAAAATACATTCACTGGTTGAATAATGTTTAAAAGTGCTCTACTCATGTACAATGTTGTAAATGTAATCGCAGCTGATTTATGATTCAGTTTCACAAAAACCAGTAAGGTGCATGAGGCTACCACTGTCAAAACACTGCAGTAACTGAATAAAAAAGAAAGTACATGATATCAGAAATATATTGTAACCCCCGTACAAATGGGGGTTCCTGAAAAGTCTTCTTTGAGCATGCCTAAATGCTCACTGCCAGGCTGGTGTCCTGCGTTTTAGCAGTTTAAATGTGATTGCCAGAGAGTGCCAGTATAGCCTCTGTGTACAGTCTCTTTAAGAGCTGCCTGGATTGCAGTCCTAAGTAATCTGAGAGGGAGCTCTGTTTTAAGATGTAACTATTTGCTGAAAATCATTTAGAGTGATAGTGATAATGTACTTTGTCTAACCTGCCGTCTTTGCAGCAAAGACTGTTTTGTTTATCTCCACTATCTTGGTCCTGGACTGCCGAATTGGACCAATCAGTACTGGTGGGACCTAAAATGGAGTCGGACTACAGGAGCTGTCTGGAGTCAAAATCTGTAGGAATTGTAGTTTTGGGCCTTTTTGCACCTGAAGGGGGAGCCTTTGTTGTGAATGACAGACTTTGGATTCTGGGGAAAGTCCCAGGCTGCTGGCAGTTGAGACAGATCTAAGTCGGGAGCTGAAGAAGCAACAGCTCAAGACAGTCTCTGTGGAAAGGCCTGAGTTTTGGCCTACATGCCTGCCTGCTGCCCCTGAGAGGGAGAAGAGAATCAGTTCGGACTGAATCCGAGTTTATGAGAATGAAGTAAGCCACTGAGTTGTGACCAGGATCAACCTGAAGAAGACCGAAGAATTGCTGAATGCATCGACTCTGTCAGGATTTCCAGCTACCTCTATACTCCCGGTGTGTACAGAGACTTTGCGGTTGTGACCAGAGAGTGGTTTGCCTGGTATAGTAGAATTCCTTACATGTAAATGTGCTGTGTGTTTATAGTGGGTCATGATTTGGTTCCCCACTGTGTGAATTGTGTTCTGCTTGCTGGAAGCTGCATCCAGCTCGACTAGACTGAATCCGCGTTCATCTCCATATGGCCTGGGCCTTGCCACACTGGCCCTGGCAGACTACCCACTGCACAGAGAAAGCAATCGATGAGAGACCTGCCTGGGGATCAGCCGCCTGCTCCGCGCTTGAACAGTAATGACACCTCAGTGAATCATGTGGGCCTTGCTTCTCCTGGCACTCCAGATCAACCACCTGCAGTCTCAATTTTCATCCAGCCTGTGTCCAGTCTTGGGTATCATGAGTAACCATCAGGGTAGCTCCCTGCAACAGCACCTTAATCTAAGTGTGTCATCTGATTGTCTTGTTTCTTTTCTTTCACGAACTGAGCCCTCCAGCTCTGGATTACAATTAGTGTGTGTGTGGTGCATGTTGTTTTCTTCCATCACAGGGCCCCAACCAGCTGCAATGCCAGCCTACCCTGGGTAACGATCCTGGCTAGCCACCTCTTCTTCACCTGGGTACCCAGGGTTTGTGACTGTTTATGGACCCTGAAGTGCATGCATAGCTGTTTGATACAGCCTTTAAGCAAATTAACCTGATTATGCTACTCCCTTGTTCAAGTCCCTTAAATAAATCAGATCAGATCTAACTCTTTTTTGCATTTACCCTGACGGTGGTTCCAGTTTGTGCAAGAATACTGTACTGCTGTTATTTGCTGTGTATAACCTTGTTTTACAGGGGGTCCCCAGGGTCGAGCCAGAGGAAAGCCCTGGTGGTAAGTGCAAACAGTGTGGGTATGTGTGTGGTGTATCAGAGATATTGTGAAAGTGATTATTGTGTATTGTTCCAGCCACTAGTAAGGAAAGGGGGGGGTTACAGTGTCCCGGAGGGCTGTGCCAAGGTTAGCATGACCACTACCAACTCTGACCTCTGGGTGGAGGCACCCGTTTTAGAACTCAGGCCCCTTAACCTGCTCCTAGCCAAGCAGACAAGGGCAGTAGCCCTTGGGATAGCACCACCTAAGGGTTACATCTTGTAGGCTCACTGCTGGGCTTTTGTACCTTCTAGTGGCCAAAAATGATGAATTATTGTTAAAGATTAATGGCTACCCCAATAGAAATGGCTGTACACCAGTTGGTGGGGTGGTGTACTGGGCAGGAGATCAACCCCCATAATGCTCTACTTATACTGGATATTCCTCTGGGTACCAGTAAGGACACTGTAGAGGGAGTACTCTCCAAAGCTGAATGTTTAAAAAACCCTGTGGTGGTGGGTCAACAGGCTGATTTGATCTCCCAAACTTTCATAGCCTTAGTAGAGTGTAGTGACCTCGTGGACAGCTCTAAAGTGCCACAGATTATTGCCCCAGAAGGGGTTCCAGCTGCCTGAAGAGTGATAACAAAGGACAGCACAGACCCTGGGAGGATGAGCTCTACCATTATCTGAGACTTTTGAGGAGAAATGTGTTAAGTTGTTGCTGGAGAAAGGGAAAACCATAGAGGACTTTAAGAAACTGTTCCTGCCACCTGGGGGTGTTCTTTCCCCAACACCCCTTCCCACTCCAGCACCTGTTACTGCTCTGCCTTCTGTGCCCATACCAATGCTGGTCCCTATATCTGTACCCATCATTAGTCACGACTCCTACAGAAGGCTGAGAATCTTCTCGGGCACCCTCCCCACCCCCAGGGGAGGATGACTGGGAGACCTGGATCGACTATGTTGCCCCCTTGGTATCCGAGTGGCAGTGTGTGGAGGCTGAGAAGTGGAAAAGAATCATAGAAAGTTTTGAGGGGCCCCACCCATGAAGCCATTAAATTGTTGAGGTCCACGAACCCTGATGCATCTGTTCAGAAGTACCTATCTGTACTTGAAGGCAATTTTGGGAGCACTGAATCAGGGGAGACTTTGATGTGGAAATTCCAAGGTACCAAACAATGGAAGGGGGGAAAGTTTGTCTGCGTATGTTACTCGCCTAGAAAGAGTTCTGCAGAAAGCTTACCGGAAAGGTGGGGTAGTCGCTAATGATTTGAACCATGTGAGATTGGGGCACATACTGCAACATGCCAAGCATTTGAAACTGCAGATCATCCAGTTAAGGCTACATGATAGGAGAGGTAACCCACCTGACTACTGTGACTTGATAAAAGAACTCTGGGAGGTAGAAGGTGAAGAGGGAGATAGTAATTATGGGGTGAGTGCAGCCCAAGTGATCATGGCACTGGAAGGCCCTTCCAAAATGGAGACCACTAAGAGTATCACGCCATGGGCTAAATGGTGGGTGGAGGAGTTGCTGAAGGAAGTCAGAAAAGTACAACTGGGTGCGTTCACTGAGGTATCCCCTGCTGACAGAGACCCTGGTCCCTATCAGGACATAACTGTTATGGGGTTGGGGGTGCACACTCAGGCATCCTCTACCGAGGGTGGCTTCATGGCTGAGCTCAAGGAATTGACTGCCACCCTAAAGGAACTTTTGAGACATGGTACACTACCCACAGAAGTCAGATCACAATCTCCCGACAATGCTCCGGCATCCCCTGCTATGTTTTCCCCAAGGATGCCCCGAGAGTGTGTCATTTGTCACAGTTGTGGCAAGGATGTCCATATGAAGAGGGAATGCCAGTCTCAGAAGGACATAGAGAAAGTGGTGAACCAGCTTCAAGGAGAGGTTCGGAAAACGAGTCAGTGGTCAAGGGGTGCACGACATGACCGCAGTAAAGGCTTCATCCATCCTAACTCAAACCCCTCTGTGGCTGAATCTTATGTCCAGGCCCCTGCTGTTGTCCCTCCAGACTGGTCCAAGATAGTGGGCCCTTCAATGGAGACTACGGTGACTGTGAACAGTATTCATACTCAGGCTGTGCTTGACAGTGGGTCACAAGTGATCATTGTATTCCAGGACTGGTATTACAAACACTTATCTGATGTGTCTTTGCAATCCCTGGAAGGCCTACATGTGTGGGGCCTGAGCGACAAGTCCTATCCCTACCTAGGGTGTGTTTGCCTCTGGTTGTCTTTTCCTGCAACTGTAACTGGTGTAGAGGAGTGAGTAGAGACCTTGGCCCTAGTGTGTCCCCTACCAGACTGTATGATGGGGTCCCCTGTACTGGGACAAACGCCCATATGTTTGGGAGACTGGCGCAACTCTGTCACAGAAACAAGGGTGATGGACTGGGAGGACCCTGAGAATTCCAGCTCTGATCAAGAGAGCCTATGATTTGCAACAGAAACCTGAGGAAGTAGACCAGGATGAACCAGTGGAGATCGATGGAAGAAGGATCCCAATTCAATGGTACTGGCCCCTAACGCTATGTACCATTCAAGGAGGTCCGCCTGGAAAGATGTCAAGAACAAAATACTCATGTTGTATGTGCCAGACAATGGAAAATTGCCAGAAGGATTATTGGTCAAGCCCAGCATCTTGCCTGCTTGTGCCCATGCCTATGCACAATGAGTGATGGTCCAGATTCACAATGTGTCAGATCTGGAGATCTGGGTGAACAGAGGGTGCACCTTAGCTATGGTACACTGAGCAGACACTGCAGTATCTCCCATCAGCAAGAACTCTGGTGAGAAGGAGATAGTGACCCCGGACCTGTTTGACTTTGGTGACTCCCCATTGCCAGCTGAATGGAAGGCTAGAATAAGCAAGCAACTTGCCCAGAGAGACCAAGTATTTTCATTGAAGGAATGGGATGTGGGATGTGTCCAGGGTGCGGAGCATCACATACGCCTGCACGATGAACGGCCATTTTGAGAGAGGTCCAGATACCTAGCTCCAGCAGACATAGATGATGTGAGAAGACACCTGCAGGAAATGCTTGCTGCTGGTGTGATACAAAATCCAGGCACCATATGCCTCTCTAATGTGGTTGTGTGTAAGAAGAATGGGTCTGTGAGGATGTGTGTGAGTATCAAACCCTGAGCGGCGGACCATCCCAGACCAGTACACTATGCCTCATATACAGGATGCCCTGGACTGCTTGAATGGGAGCAAATGGTTCTCGGTGTTGTATCTTGCAGCAGATATTACCAGATTCCAATGTCTCCAGAGGACCATGAGAAAACAACCTTCATCTGTCCATTGGGGTTTTATGAATTTCTGAGAATGCCACAGGGATATCGGGCACCGCCAACTTTCAGCGACTGATGGAGCGTGCGGTGGGAGATATGAATTTGAAGGAATGCCTGGTGTACTTGGACGTTGTCATTGTTTTGGGAGCACCCTACAGGAGCATGAGAACCGACTGTTTAAAGTTCTAGACCAACTGGAAGACTTATTTAAAGCTGTCCATTGACAAGTGCCAGTTTTTCCAAATCTCTGTGAAGTATGTGGGGGCACATAGTATCTACAGAAGGGATAGAGACTGATCCCAGTAAGGTTGAAGCCCTAACTACTTAGTCCCAGCCCCATAATTTGAAAGAAGTACAATGTTTCCTGGGGTTCTGTGGCTACTACCGCAGGTTCATAAAGGACTATTCCAAGGTGATTCACCCACTATTGAATCTTACCCAGGGTTACCCTCCTACCAATCATAAATACAAGAAAGGGTCTACCAAAGAACCAGAAAAAGTATACTTCCTCCCAGGTGAACTCTTGGGCCCTGCTAGATACCAGACTGTGAAGCAGCCTTCCACAAATCATATACCAGTTCACTCACTTCCCATCCTCACCTATGTTGACCCCACCAACCCTATGTGCTGCATACTGATGCTAGTCTGCAGAGTCTAGGAGCTGCGTTATATCAAGACCATGAGGGTGGTTTGAGACCAGTGGCTTTCACCAGTAGGAGCTTGACCCCATCAGAGCAAAACTACCCTGTACATAAGTTGGAGTTCCTTGTGCTAAAATGGGCCATTGTTGACCAGTTTCATGAATACCTCTATGGGGCAAAGATATTGGTGAAGACTAACAATAACCCATTGACCTATGTACAGACTTCAGCTAAGTTGGACGCCACTGGGCACCAGTGGCTTTCTGCATTATCAACCTATGATTATGCTGTCGAATACAGACCAGGCCAGAAACATATTGATGCAGACACCCTATCACAAAGGCCCACTTCAAGAGTGATTAGGTCAGGCTGTTCAAACCTGATATCTGAGCATTGTGCCAAAAGTTCAATAGAGATGAACAGATGTCTGCAGACACAGTGGACTGTTTAGTAGATTGCTTGGGCCCTTCTGACACCTGCATACTGGCTGCTTATTGCCACTTCTCTGCTCTAGATATCAGTGCACTACCTCAATTTGACAATGACAGCATTCAGTGGGCTCAATCCCAAGATCCTATGATTCAGCCAGCACTTTATGCCCTGCGTGCAGGGAAAGATGTGTCTAAGTTACATTCCACTGACTTGTGAACTGCTTTATTGTTTAAAGAAGACCCCAGACTGAAGCTGCTCAATCAGTTGTTGTATAGAGAGACAGTAGATCATAGTGGCAAAGTAGACAAGCAATAATTGGTCCTGCCCATGGCCTTTAAAGATTCGGTACTGAGGTCCCTCCACAATCACATGGAGCACCTCGGTATTGACAGAACCCTTGACCTGGTATGATCTCGCTTCTACTGGCCCAAAATGGGGGACGATGTTGAGCACCATGTAAAGACTTGTAGTCACTGCCTGCAAAGAAAATCCCTGCCTCAGAGGGCTGCCTCCCTTGATAATATTACTACCAGCAACCCCATGGAACTGGTCTGCATGGACTTCTTGTGTTTAGAACTTGATCAGCAGAACATTGGCAAGTTGTTAGTGGTTACAGATCATTTCACATGGCATGCACAAGCTTTTCCCACCAAAGATCAAAAGGCATCTACCGTGGCCAAGGTGCTAGTGGAAAATTTCTTCATCGACTATGGTTTCCCCCATCGGATCCACTCTGACCAAGGCAGAGACTTTCAGAGTCAACTAATCAAATAAATTATCTCTCTATGGGGGTGTGAAAGTCAAGAACCACCCCCATCACCTGCAGGGAGACTCTCAACCAGAACGTATTAACTGCACCCTGCTAGGCATGCTGGGCACCCTCCAACCAAAAGACAAGCATAAATGGAGCCAGCAGATCAGCACCTTGAGAGATGCACACAATTGCATGAAAAATTATGCTACTGGGTTCTCCCACTACTGCCTCATGTTCGGGAGAGAGGTCCAGCTGCCAGTTGATGTCTGTTTTGGGGTCTCTCCAGATGGGGTCCAAGCCAAAAACAACTTGCAATATGTACAAAAACTGAAAGCTCAATTGAACCATGCCTACCAACTGGCCCAGATAATGGCTGCCAAGAGAAATCTAGCCAACAAAGAGAGGCATGATAAAAAAGTAAAGGCTCAAGAGCTTCGACCTGGAGACCATATACTGTTATGCAATTTGGGACTGCATGGTAAACACAAAATTGCTGATTGGTGACACCATCTTCCCCATGTACTAGATGGAAAGTTGGATGATTTACCTGTGTACAAGGTGCACCCAGAGAACAACTCCAAAACTGTCAAGACCATGCACCGTAACCACTTGCTACCTATTGGCCAAGTCATAATTGAGGCTGAACAATCAGAGATTGATTCCCCTGGGCCGGTGACTCATGCTGCTGCAAGGAAGAGACAGAGTCAACCTACCCTAGTGGATACAGTTTTAAGGGTTCCCCCCAGTAGATCCAGACTGATAGTGATTGTCAGTCAGATTCAGATGAAAGTGAATGTGACAATGCCTATTACCCAACTTATGAATTGAGTCAGCTGTTTGATAACCTATGACTAGTCGTGGGGATGAAGCTGGGCCTTCTGTGCGCCCTACCCCAGCTTCGTTCTTGGAACCAATGCTCCTGAATGAAGTGCAAAGTATCAAGTCTGAAGATGCTGATTCCTGTGTATTGTGGAACTGTATGATGTGCCTGAAGGAGGGGCTGATGGTTTGAGTCTTTCTGGTGACATACCAGAATTTGAAGAACACCATGAGGGTGCTGACAACCCCCACTTCAGTGCCTCAAAGTTTGATTGTGCCTGAGCCTTCACAAAATGAGTCAGGTGTTGTTGAAACAGAGCCTGCAGAGCAAGGAGTCGACAGTGCCCCAAGTTTGGACATTCCCATCCAGGCAGAGGCAACCCTCACAAGTGACAAAAGTCCCCAGGCCAGTGCTGAGAGTACAGAGACTGTAGTTGTCCTCCTCAGAAAGACTGGCCAAGCTGTCACACCAGTAGTATGCTTCAGTTATGATTCTCCTGGGAGGCCAGTGGTTTGCTCTCAATGTGGTCCACAAAGGGTTTATGTTTCTCAGAGCTCACTGCCTAAACTGAGACTAAGTGCCAATTCAGGTTGATTGTTCTGCTTTCTAGGTATGGTGCCCCTGCCCCATCTAACCCCAAGTTAGCTGATAGGGAAGGGCCCCCTCTTACATTGTCCAATGAACAAGAAGTTATTACATGATTCCACATAGTAATGTGTAAATTACCTGTGTGAAATATGCAAGATGTATTGTTAGAATGGATATAGTATTGTGAAGTGTAGAGAATGTGTATAGTAAAAGGTATAAGTTTACATTGACTGATGCATCAGATGTCACTTGCATAACATGCTAATGGTATAAATGTCTCATATAGTTTGCATTTGCAATATTGTGATGGTACAGACTTGATGCGGATGCCAAGTTTTCTCCAGGCAGGGAAGGATGTAACCCCCCTACAAATGGGGGTTCCCGAAAAGTCTTCCTTGAGCTTCCCTAAATGCTCACTGCCAGGCTGGTGTCCTGCGTTTTAGCAGGTTAAATGTGATTGCCAGAGAGCACCTGTATAGCCTCTGTGTACTGTCTCTTTTTTGTAGTTAATCTTTTTATTGAAGTAATTATGAGATAAACAAACATCCTCTATAACAATACTATATAAAGAATATATATGAAGAAACAAGGCAGCATATTATCTGAAAAAAAGACTATTCAATAGTAGTATAATGAGTTTTGGGTTACAGATCTGAGCTAGATAGTACAAATCATGTATTAAAAGAAAGCTTAACATTTTGTAGTACAGAGTGAAAGTAGGAGGGGTAGAACTTGAGAGAGGTGGCGTGAATAGTCATAATTGTACATTATTGTGATATGTAACCTCATTAGAATGCTGCACAAACCTATATAGAAGGATTGAAGAGTAGTAAAGAGAGAAAAAAAACCTGAGAAAGTAATCAAGAGAGAAAGAATATAGAGAAAAAGTAAGAGAGAAGAAGGGGAAAGTATAGAATAAGGAAACAAAGAGCGAGACCACAACATGAGACTTTGGAAAATATCAGTGGGAGGAAAAAAAATGCAATATATATTGATCCATACATTAAGTGCCAGAAGAGGTAGATGATTCCAAATATTTAAAATAGTCCTGCCAACATTTATTATACATAGTGAGTCGGTCGGAAGAAATTTGTGTCATACGATCAAGGGAGGCATATTGAGATAATTGTTTAAGAATGTCAGAGAAAGTGGGGATTATATTAGATCTCAAATGCATTAATATACTACGTTTAACTTGAAGGAAAAGTATGGTTAACCATCTGTTCATGTAGTGAGAGATTCTATCGAAACGAAAGTCAAAAATACCGAGTATACAATGTTTGAGATCCAGTGCAAAAGAATTTCATTGCAAATATATGAGTACGATGCCAAAGCTTTTGTATGAGGGGACAATTCCATAAAATATGAAGTAAATCGCCATTGGGGGAGTTACAGCACCAGCAGTTATTATTATCCATTAAACCCATTTTATGCAATACAGTTGGGGTCCTGTACCACAAGTGAAGGATTTTAGTCTGTATAAGAGAGCTACATTTATCATGAAAGGATTTGTGGCAGGAAAGCCAAAGCCTATGCCATTGTTCATTGGTAATACTGTAATGTAACAGATTACACCATTTATTTTTTGCACTAATGGACTGGTCTGGTAGTGAATCTCTAATATCTTTGCAGATAGCACTGTTCAGTTTAGATGTTGTTTTGATCCATTTGGAGATGTGTTGATCATATAAGGATTGATTTGTAATAAACGGGAAGTAAGAGGTGCATGCTGTACAGAGCTGTAGATATTTCCAAAAATCCTGATGGGGGATATTCCATTGAGTGCATAGATCAGAACAGGATTTTAATTTAAAACTATGGGATTCAAGTATGTCTCTCAAGAAGAAAATGCCCCTGTTTTTCCAGGTTCGACAGAAAATTGGGTGATTATCAAGAGATATATGATGGTTTCCCCAAATGGGCGCATAAGCAAGAGGGGTTGGGTTTGATATGAGATGCTTATGAATTATTTTCCAGTAGAGCACAGATGATGCTATGGTGGGGTCAGATTTTAAATTGGGGGAAGGGGGTTATAAATGAATGAGGTAGCGATATTACCTGCGTATAGGGAGGCTTCCATATTGACCCCTAACGGTGATTTGGTATTAGGTTGGATAAACCATTTGATAGTTTGGGCTGTGAGGAAGGCCTAAAAATAGGCTTGAAACCAAGGGAGATCAAATCCCCCTCTTGACCAGTGGGATCTAAGTTTGCTGTGACTAAATCAGGGGGTTTGGCCAACCCAAATAAAATGATCAATTATTTTGTCTATTTTGATGAGGAGACAAGAGGGAAGTAGTAATGGGATATTAGAAAAAATATATAATATTTTAGGAGCTATTGACATTTTAATAGAGGAAATTTTCCCACTGAAGGTGAGATTAAGCAATTTCCATCTATCAAGTGTAGTTTTAATGATAGTTAGTAGAGAGAAAGATTAGCATCCCATAATTTATCAATGATCTGGATACCTAGATATGAGATACCATGGGAGCCCAATGGGTTATTCATAGAGGGTTTGTAAAGGTTATTTAATGGTAACATTTCAGATTTGTTATAATTTAGAGCAAGTCCAGAGAGAGAGAGAGAGGTGAATTTGTTAAGAAGTTTAACTAGAGGTTGCCCTGAAGTTTCAAGATTTTCTAGTAACATGAGATCATCTGCATAAGAGAGTGAAGTGTAGCAAGAATTACCAATAGGGATGCCTTTGATTATGCAGGATTGATGAATAGATGCAGAGAGAGGTTCCATGGCAAGCATAAACAGAGATGGTGATAAGGGGCATCCTTGTCTGGTGTCTCTTGCAAGATGAAAGGAGGGGGATAGAGTAGAGTTAGTAAGAACCTGAGCAGAAGGGAAAGTGTACAGTAATTTAATCCATGCACAAAAACTATTAGTGATACCAAAATAAGATAAAAACCTGGTATAAATAGTTCCAATTAAAGGGAGTCAAATGCTTTCTCAAAGTCAATGGTGATGGCAGCAGCTCATGATTTAAGAGTTTTTGCTTTATAGATTAAGTTAAATAAAGAACGAAGATGGTCAGAACCAGTTCTCTTCTTGATAAATCCAGCTTGAGAGGTATGGACGAGTTTGGGAATTAATGAATCTAAATGAAGGGTTAATAATTTAGCAAAAATTTTGCCTTCTGTATTAAGCAGTGATATTGGTCTGTAATTTGAGGAAAGAGAAGGGTCCTTATCTTTTTTTGGTAAGACAGTGATAATGGCTTCAGTCATGGTATGGGGTAGTTTACCTTTAGAGGTTGCTTCCAGGTAAACATTAAGTAGTAAGGGGCAGAGAGTATCGGATAGGGATTTATAGAAGTCAACATGGAAACCATCACTCCCAGGTGATTTACCATTTTTTAAGGATGATAGCACTGTTTGGATCTCTTGTAGGGTAAAGGGTTCATCCAGTGTAGCCATGTCTTGATGAGAGGGGTGGGGTAGCTGAAATTTTTCAGGAAAGTTTTGTATTTGGTTGGGATTCCTGGGTTTTGATGAGAATATAGTTGATGGTAAAGCATCCCATGATGTGATTGATTGTAAGGCTATCTGTGGATTTGGCCTGATGGGTCTTTCAGGCCAGCAATATATCTCTCCCTCTGTTGAGTTTTGAGTTGATATGAAAGCAACTTCCCACATCTATCTACTTGTTCCCAGTAATGCTGTTTGAGCCTTAAAAGGGCAAGTTCAGCTTTCCTGGATATTTATTTGTTGATTTTAATTCTTAACTGCAGAATTTCAAGATGTAGTTGTGAGTTATGACTAGGTTTTTTGTATTATTTATGATTAGGTTTTTTTTTGTATTATGATATTGAGTTTCTTTATCTTTAAGGATTTTCTAGATTAGCCAATTGTTGCTCTCTTAGCTTTTCTGTGAGCTGCAAACTGATAATTTTGCCTCTGATTGTGACTTTTAATGCTTCCCAGACAGTACCTTGAGATACCTCAGGGTATCATTAAATGAGAGAACGTCTTGGATCTGGGCTGTAATCAATGTACAAATTATGGGTCTCTCAGTAAAAGTGGGTCTAAATCCCAAGAAGGAGATTTGGGGGGGGGGGGGCTGAGTAAATGTAGACTTATAGGAGAATGGTCTGATGTGGTAATTGGGAGGATATCTGTGTCAATAGTTTTTTTCTGTAATGAGAGGGGATGAGAACCAGTAATCAATATGACTATACGATTTATGTAATGAGGAATAAAAGGTATAGTCACGTTGTCTAGGGTGGGAAAGTCTCCAAATGTCAGAAAGGCCCAAATCCTTCATTAACATTGACAAAGCATTGATGCTTCGTGGGTGAGCATCAATTGATGTATTACTTCTATCTAGTTGTGCCTCTAATGTTAAATTAAAGTCTCCACCTACAAGAATAGGTGAGTTATTATTATTAATCATAATTTGTTGAGCAAGTAATGGAAAAATTCAGGGAATTGGAATTGGGGCATAAACATTAACTAACATAAAAGTACCTGTGGTGGAATTAAGTTGAGCTATAACCCACCTACCGTCTGAGTCTGTGATGGTTTTAATGGGGGTCCAGTTAAGGGATTTATGTATTAAAATGGTGACACCACGTGTTTTTGAAGAAGAGGAGGATGCAAATACTTGACCGACCCAATCCTTTTCAAGCCTGTCGACATCCTCTGTTATAAGTTTAGTTTCTTGTAAGAAAGCAATATGCATTTTATGTTTCTTAGGTAAGTATTTGCTTTCGCTTACAAGGCGAGTTGAGTCCCTTAACATTCCATGAATGCAGAATTAAATCACTCATAATAGTAAGAGGTAAAATATGAATTTACAAGTAGGAATGATGGACTCATAAGAACTAAATTAGAGGATGTCACAGGATCAAAAAGGAGGTGAATCGGTTGTACAAATGTGTGCAGGGCCTTTAGACTATATGGATTCAGAATGATATGATAAATTTATCTATTGTGTCTCGCTAAAATAAAGTATAGAGAAAAGATAGTAGAGAGAATGTACATAATGCCAGCAAAACTTGTATATTACAGTAGAAGCATTTATGAAGTGTAGAGATGAAATTGAGCGTACCACCAGACTCTCTCACTACACTACTAGAGTAGAGACGTAAGCAAATCTTAAGAGAAAGCAACACGTTGTATTCTTAAGATACAAATTCTGTATAACAATATCCTATAAATTGTTATTATGACTAGAACTGAGGTACTTAAACTTATTCCTTGGGAGGAACCATTGAACATCATACCAAACTATATAAATATATTACTGAATTAGTAATAAATCCCAGACATAGTAATCTAAGTTGAACTGTAGTATGTAAGTTCAATAATAAAGATATTATGCCAATATATCACAACAAAACACTAAAGTGTAAGCCAGAGTAGGACTGTAAGCTATGTAGTCATTTGCATAACCATATTATAAAAGATAAATACCATGATGTGTGGAAGCAGATCAAATAACATAAGGAGACAAAAAAAAATCCTAATTCAATATAGATTCATAACGCTTCAGTGTATTATGAAGCTACTTTGGTATATCGGCAATATGCAAGATGGAGGAGTAATTTTATAAACAGGTGTATATATAGTTACCTGAGCATTATAGTGATTATAATGGCTGAGGATGTTTCAGGCTTCAAGGTGTTGTATGCTTTAAAAATAAGAAAAACAAGGTATCTAGATGTTTGGAAAAGGCATATAACTCGAACATTGCCCAAAGAAGCAAAGAACACATTTGTAGTGGGGTAGCCAGATCTACTAAGAAAACTGAGCAAGCCCCAACTATGAGGGTGTTCCAAAAGTGTAAATAAGTGTTAAATGATAAAGGCTTTGGGTATAAATGTGCTGTAATTCTTAATTCTGGTAATGTAAATAAGGTAGTAATGTACAGACACCTTGAATATTGCCTGCAATAAGGAGTTGAGATATGCAAGAAACCCACTAGTATATAAATAAGTGGTTAAAAGGTATTACCAGTATACCTTGGGTGGAGAGAACAGATGATGTAGTGGAGCAAAGAGGAGAGTGAAAATTGAGAGACCAAATTACAAGCATAAATTAGAGTTAAATATTTGCAAATTGCCAATATATAAGTTTAATAAAATACCACTGAAACCCCATATATCTACAACTGAGTATGTGATAACAGTAGAAAGAATAAACTGGTTAGGGTTAAGTTGTTATTTAAATAGTATCCACACATAAAAGATAATGGTTATATGGCAAACACATATTATAAGCTATGACAATAGGCCTACTAGAAATGGTGTAGAGAAACGCTATGTAATTAAATATACAGCTTTTAACATAAAGTGATAATGAATCTTTAAAGGTGCTGTACATGAACAGCATTTTTTATAACTAATAACTGGTAATACACGTATTAACTTGAAAGAGATCATCTAAAACTAAATCATTGTATTACATGTATATAGGGTTGCACAGACAGAGAGATTCAGTGAAGGTTTACTCGCAGTATCAAGTCAATAAAAGATACAGCCCCTGAGTTCAACTGCGATTTACAACCTTGCGAGATCCAAACCGGCTGGGTGCGATATTATTGCACATGTTGGGATGAGGCTGCACGTTTGAAGAAAAGGAATACCCAGATATGTTACTGAGTTAAGGGGCTTAACGATTAGATATAACTATGGAGCTTGAAATGTGTAGCAGTCAATGTTTGTTAAGATTTTGCACTTGAGCAACAGCATTATGTATTCTATTCTTCAGCTTCCCCCTTCTTTTCTTTTTGGGGGGTTCTGCAGACTTAAAGGGAGAGCTCGTAACCAGTTCTGCCCAAGAGGAGTCAGGGGAGTTATTACTAGGCAGGACATTCGCATGGACATCAACGAGTGGATCCTACTCATCCTCCCGTAGTTCTTGAGACAAAGGTGAGTCTTCTTGGAGTGGAGAAAATTTATTAGAGAGAGAGCGAGAGGTAGAAGTTAATATGATGCTCAGAATTGTGGTGGGGTACTGAAGGTGTCACTCAAGCAGCATGAATGCTAGGCATGAAGTAAGTTAGAGGATTTTTTTCCTGTAGTGCCGCTGAAACTCAGTAAGAGCTGCAATATTGATTGTAGTCTGTGCAGGCTTCTCTGGATCCTTTTGGTTGATTTCAGCAGCAGGGCTTGTCGGTCAACTTGAGAAGTATCCAGACTGATGTTTGAGCAAACTGCAGCGCAATCACTGGATGGGTAAGTGCAATTTGAGGCATATCAAGAACGCTGACAGGGCTTCAGGTGTACAAAAATCTTTGATTGAATCACCCAGGAATAGGCAATTGTAGCTGGATAGTGTAGTGCAAACTTAATGCCCCGCTGATGCAAAATAGTTTTGATGGAGTTGTAGGCTCTTCGCTATTAGATAGTTCTTTTGAAAAATCTCTGAATATTGATATTTTGTGTTCCTGCCAAGTAAGTGTTCCACTTGCCTTGCTCTTTGGATAATTATCTCCATATGTGCATAGTTTAGAAATCTAGTAATAATGGGCCTTTGTTTTCTGGGTTGGACCAGGCCTAGGGTTTAAGTGCGATGAGATCTCTCAATAATGAGGTCCTGGCCATGTGGAAGTTTAAGCAACATTGGAAGTACATGCATTAGAAGTGCGCTGGTGTCTCTGAGCTCTGCACCTTCAGGAAAATCCAGAAATCTAAGGTTGTTATGTCTATTTCTGTTTTCAATGTCATCAATTTTGTCTTGAAGATTCCTAATAACTCTGTCCTGCTCCCTGATTGTAGCATTCAGATCGATAATAGAGCTTTCATTTTGAGTTGTTTTACCTTCTGTGGCACTAATTTTTTGGTCAAGTATTTGCATATTAGTAACATTCTGCTGTGAAGTTATTTTTAAATCATGTATTTCATTGATTGATTAGTTGCTGAAACATTGATTCCACTCTGTTAAAAGAGCTCTTATGCAAAGGTTGGTCGGCCATTGTTGCAGGCTAAAATAGAGAAGCTGTATAGTTGCTGATAAAAACTTCTATAGTTATGAGACAGTAAAAATACTATACCAGAGCCGAACTATGATGTAGGTAGGATAAGGTCACAATTGTCGGCAAAGGCTGATTGTCTGGGTGCTGGTGGATGGATGATGATAGTTGGTATTCCCAGGAGCTACAAAATTAAGCAGCCATCTTCAGCATAGCCAAGCCATGCCCCCCCCATGTACTGTCTCTTTAAGAGCTGCCTGGATTGCAGTCATAAGTAATCTGAGAGGGAGCGCTGTTGAAAGATGTAACTATTTGCTGAAAATCATTTACAGTGATGATAATGTAGTTTGTGTAACCTGCCTTCTTTGCAGCAAGGACTGTTTTGTTTATCTCCACTATCTTGGTCCTGGACTGCCGAATTGGACCAATCAGTACAGGTGGGACCTAAAATGGAGCCGGACTGCAGGAGCATCTGGAGTCAAAATCTGTAGGAATTGCAGTTTTGGACTTTTGGCACCTTTTTGCACCTGATGGGGGAGCCTTTGTTGTGACTGACAGACGGATCAGCCAACCGAACCTTTTGGATTCTGGGGAAAGTCCCATGCTTGCTGGCAGTTGAGTCAGATCTAACTTGGGAGCTGAAGAAGCAACAGCTCGAGACAGTCTGTGGAAAGGCCTGAGTTTTGGCCTGCATGCCTGCCTGCTGCCCCTGAGAGGGAGAAGAGAATCAGGTCAGACTAAATCAGAGTTTGTGAGAACAAAGTAAGCCACTGAGTTGTGACCAGGATCAACCTGAAGACCACCAAAGATTTGCTGAATGCATCGGCCTGTCAGGATTTCCAGCTACCTCTAAACTCCCTTGTGTACAGAGACTTTGTGATTGTGACCGGAGAGCAGTTTGCCTGGTATAGTAGAATCCCTCACATGTAAGTGTGCTGTGTGTTTATAGTGGGTCGTGATTTGGTTCCCCACTGTTTGAATTGTGTTCTGCTTACTGGAAGCTGTATCCAGCTCGACTAGACTGAATCCGGGTTCATCTTCATATGGCCTGGGCCTTGCCACACTGGCCCTGCCAGACTACCCCACTGCATAGAGAAAGCAATCAATGAGACCTGCCTGGGGATCAGCCCCCTGCTCTACACTTGAACAGGAATGACACCTTGGTGAATCGTGTGGGCCCTGCTTCTCCTGGCACTCCAGATCAACCACCTGCAGTCTCAATTTTTGTCCAGCCTGTGTCCAGTCTTGGGTATCATGAGTAACCATCAGGGTAGCTCCCTGCAACAACAGCTTAATCTAAGTGCGTCATCTGATTGTCTTGTTGTTTCTTTCCTTTCATGAACTGAGCCCTCCAGCTCCGGATTACAAATAGTGTGTGTGGTGCATGTTGTTTTCTTCCATCACAGGGCCCCAACCAGCTATGACACCAGCCTACCCGGGCAATGATCCTGGCTAGCCCACCTCTTCTTCACCTGGGTACCCAGAGTGTGTGACTGTTTATGGACCCTGAAGTGCATGCATAGCTGTTTGATTGATACAGTCTTTAAGCAAATTAACCTGATTATGCTACTCCCTTGTTCAAGTCCCTTAAATAAATCAGATCCAACTCTTTTTTGAACTTACCCTGACTGTGGTTCCAGTTTATGCAAGAGTACTGTACTGCTGTTATTTGCAGTGTATAACCTTGTTTTACAGGGGTCCCCAGGGTCGAGCCAGAGGAAAGCCCTGGTGGTAAGTGCAAACAGTGTGGATACTTGTGTGGTGTATCAGGGGTATTGTGAAAGTGATTATTGTGTACTGTTCCAGCCACTAGTAAGGAAGAGTGGGGGTACAGTGTCCCGAGAGGCTGTGCCCAGGTTAGCTTGACCACTACCAACCCTGACCTCGGGTGGAGCACCGTTCAGAACTCAGGCCTCTTAACCTGCTCCTAGCCAAGCAGGCAGGGGTAGTAGCCCTTAAGGATAAGCGCCACCTAGGGTTACATATGTAATTTTTTTTTTTAACTAGGAGAGACACACTAAGCTGAAGCTTGTTTACAGGTCATTTCATTTCATTTCATTTTATTGGTTATACTGGAAAGGCATGTGAGCATTGCTGCCCGCTTACAGAAGGCCCAGTTACATACAACAATCATGAGACATGACATAGGCTTAAACATTTAACTAACAGAGAGGGTTAATAAAATGGTACATACATTTAGGATAATATATACTAAAGGGCAAACCATGAACTAGCCTTGGTGAATTAACAAATACAAGGTGACATTAAGCATTCAGTGAGGGGTTAACAATAATATAATATAACAGTGGGAAACAAAAAAATTTAAGTGCAGTCTAAAAACTAGCCTAGGTGGGTTAACAATACTGCAAGTGCTAGAAAGAGAGGGTAAGTGCCTGAAGTGGATAACCAGAGAATGAGGGAAAATGCAGAATGGGAGCCAGACTAGGGCTACGAGCAGGTGCAGGTGGGAGAGAAATGTCTCCCGATATTGTGTTTGAAGGCATTTGTGGAGGGACAGAGTTTTAATTCAGAAGGGAGAGAGTTGAAAAGCTTGGGTCCCATAAAAAAAAAAAAAAAAATATAAAAGAGTGTTTTCTGGCCTTGAGTGGTCCGGCAGAAAAGAACAGTGAAGAGAGAGTGGAGGACAGTCTAGTGGTCCTGGTAGTGGCAGCTGTCTGGAAGAGAGAAGTGAGGCAATCAGGTAGCAGTCCTTGGGAGAGTTTGAAGAAGAAGGTGGCCATCTTGCAGTTGAGGCGGGCCTCAAGGGAGGGCCGACTGGTGAGCTTATAAAGGTCATAGTGGTGTGTGAGTTTAGGGTGCAACCTGGGAGCACAAGGAAGTTAAGTGACTCACTTAGGGTGACACAGTATGCAAGTGGGGGCTGTGGGATTCAAACCCAGGTCTCCAGATTTGCAGCTCAGATAACCTCGTTCATCACTGATGCACATCTGGAAAACTATTCTTAAATGGGTGACACCCAACAAAACATTAGTCTGCTAAACACAGGATCATTTAAACTTTAATTGCAGAAAACACTGGTGCAGTAAAAGAGATAAAGGCAAAAGACCTCAGCAGCAGCTTGCAAGGGAAAAGCTGATTGAAAACCCAGCCATACTTTTCAGAGACTAAAAATCAAACTGAAGAAAGATCCAATGAATTTGAGCAACTGCAAGTGAGTGCCTTTCCAAATAAACACATATGACACAACCAAATCCTGTCAGACTACATAGTAGCCGCCATTCAGCTGTAGCACTCAGGAAAGGAATTCCTTCCACAGCACCATTTCCAGCCTCACTACACAGATGTACACACTTATGTTACTGGTGTGACAGCTACACCTGTGGTCAGGGCAGACTTCTGTTTCTTCATTTAGCCACATAAAACGAGCATTTGTCAATGCCGAATGTTCGTCATGTGCACTAGTGCCA